>JAUCED010000016.1:0-2851468 GCA_033557995.1 Phytophthora crassamura
TTTCTATATTTCTACATCAACCACCACCAACATTTACTTCATCCCACTACTACACTTCATCTCCAACTTCTCTTCAACTCCACAATAACCCAATAACCACCTTATTCACCGTCCACCTCATATTCCCCACACACACTTCAACTCATACCATCATCAATCTATACTTCAACCCTCATATCACCATTCAACAACAACATCTACTTACTTCAACACCAACCTCTACCATTTCTCTCACCATTTCTATATTTCTACATCAACCACCACCAACATTTACTTCATCCCACTACTACACTTCATCTCCAACTTCTCTTCAACTCCACAATAACCCAATAACCACCTTATTCACCGTCCACCTCATATTCCCCACACACACTTCAACTCATACCATCATCAATCTATACTTCAACCCTCATATCACCATTCAACAACAACATCTACTTACTTCAACACCAACCTCTGCCATTTCTCTCACCATTTTCTATATTTCTACATCAACCACCACCAACATTTACTTCATCCCACTACTACACTTCATCTCCAACTTCTCTTCAACTCCACAATAACCACCTTCTTCACCATCCACCTCATATTCCCCACACACACTTCAACTCATACCACCATCAATCTATACTTCAACCCTCATATCACCATTCAACAACAACATCTACTTACTTCAACACCAACCTCTGCCATTTCTCTCACCATTTTCTATATTTCTACATCAACCACCACCAACATTTACTTCATCCCACTACTACACTTCATCTCCAACTTCTCTTCAACTCCACAATAACCCAATAACCACCTTATTCACCATCCACCTCATATTCCCCCCACACACTTCAACTCATACCACCATCAATCTATACTTCAACCCTCATATCACCATTCAACAACAACATCTACTTACTTCAACACCAACCTCTACCATTTCTCTCACCATTTCTATATTTCTACATCAACCACCACCAACATTTACTTCATCCCACTACTACACTTCATCTCCAACTTCTCTTCAACTCCACAATAACCCAATAACCACCTTATTCGCCATCCACCTCATATTCCCCACACACACTTCAACTCATACCACCATCAATCTATACTTCAACCTCATATCACCATTCAACAACAACATCTACTTACTTCAACACCAACCTCTACCATTTCTCTCACCATTTTCTATATTTCTACATCAACCACCACCAACATTTACTTCATCCCACTACTACACTTCATCTCCAACTTCTCTTCAACTCCACAATAACCACCTTATTCACCATCCACCTCATATGCCCCACACACACACTTCAACTCATACCACCATCAATCTATACTTCAACCCTCATATCACCATTCAACAACAACATCTACTTACTTCAACACCAACCTCTACCATTTCTCTCACCATTTTCTATATTTCTACATCAACCACCACCAACATTTACTTCATCCCACTACTACACTTCATCTCCAACTTCTCTTCAACTCCACAATAACCCAATAACCACCTTATTCACCATCCACCTCATATTCCCCACACACACTTCAACTCATACCACCATCAATCTATACTTCAACCCTCATATATATCACCATTCAACAACAACATCTACTTACTTCAACACCAACCTCTACCATTTCTCTCACCATTTTCTATATTTCTACATCAACCACCACCAACATTTACTTCATCCCACTACTACACTTCATCTCCAACTTCTCTTCAACTCCACAATAACCCAATAACCACCTTATTCGCCATCCACCTCATATTCCCCACACACACTTCAACTCATACCACCATCAATCTATACTTCAACCTCATATCACCATTCAACAACAACATCTACTTACTTCAACACCAACCTCTACCATTTCTCTCACCATTTTCTATATTTCTACATCAACCACCACCAACATTTACTTCATCCCACTACTACACTTCATCTCCAACTTCTCTTCAACTCCACAATAACCACCTTATTCACCATCCACCTCATATGCCCCACACACACACTTCAACTCATACCACCATCAATCTATACTTCAACCCTCATATCACCATTCAACAACAACATCTACTTACTTCAACACCAACCTCTACCATTTCTCTCACCATTTTCTATATTTCTACATCAACCACCACCAACATTTACTTCATCCCACTACTACACTTCATCTCCAACTTCTCTTCAACTCCACAATAACCCAATAACCACCTTATTCACCATCCACCTCATATTCCCCACACACACTTCAACTCATACCACCATCAATCTATACTTCAACCCTCATATATATCACCATTCAACAACAACATCTACTTACTTCAACACCAACCTCTACCATTTCTCTCACCATTTTCTATATTTCTACATCAACCACCACCAACATTTACTTCATCCCACTACTACACTTCATCTCCAACTTCTCTTCAACTCCACAATAACCACCCTATTCACCATCCACCTCATATTCCCCACACACTTCAACTCATACCACCATCAATCTATACTTCAACCTCATATCACCATTCAACAACAACATCTACTTACTTCAACACCAACCTCTACCATTTCTCTCACCATTTTCTATATTTCTACATCAACCACCACCAACATTTACTTCATCCCACTACTACACTTCATCTCAAACTTCTCTTCAACTCCACAATAACCACCTTATTCACCATCCACCTCATATTCCCCACACACACTTCAACTCATACCACCATCAATCTATACTTCAACCCTCATATCACCATTCAACAACAACATCTACGTCAACACCAACCTCTACCATTTCTCTCACCATTTTCTATATTTCTACATCAACCACCACCAGCATTTACTTCATCCCACTACTACACTTCATCTCCAACTTCTCTTCAACTCCACAATAACCACCCTATTCACCATCCACCTCATATTCCCCACACACACTTCAACTCATACCACCATCAATCTATACTTCAACCTCATATCACCATTCAACAACAACATCTACTTACTTCAACACCAACCTCTACCATTTCTCTCACCATTTTCTATATTTCTACATCAACCACCACCAACATTTACTTCATCCCACTACTACACTTCATCTCCAACTTCTCTTCAACTCCACAATAACCCAATAACCACCCTATTCACCATCCACCTCATATTCCCCACACACACTTCAACTCATACCACCATCAATCTATACTTCAACCCTCATATCACCATTCAACAACAACATCTACTTACTGCAACACCAACCTCTACCATTTCTCTCACCATTTTCTATATTCTACATCAACCACCACCAACATTTACTTCATCCCACTACTACACTTCATCTCCAACTTCTCTTCAACTCCACAATAACCCAATAACCACCTTATTCACCATCCACCTCATATTCCCCACACACACTTCAACTCATACCACCATCAATCTATACTTCAACCCTCATATCACCATTCAACAACAACATCTACGTCAACACCAACCTCTACCATTTCTCTCACCATTTTCTATATTTCTACATCAACCACCACCAACATTTACTTCATCCCACTACTACACTTCATCTCCAACTTCTCTTCAACTCCACAATAACCACCTTATTCACCATCCACCTCATATTCCCCACACACACTTCAACTCATACCACCATCAATCTATACTTCAACCTCATATCACCATTCAACAACAACATCTACTTACTTCAACACCAACCTCTACCATTTCTCTCACCATTTTCTATATTTCTACATCAACCACCACCAACATTTACTTCATCCCACTACTACACTTCATCTCCAACTTCTCTTCAACTCCACAATAACCCAATAACCACCTTATTCACCATCCACCTCATATTCCCCACACACACTTCAACTCATACCACCATCAATCTATACTTCAACCCTCATATCACCATTCAACAACAACATCTACTTACTTCAACACCAACCTCTACCATTTCTCTCACCATTTTCTATATTTCTACATCAACCACCACCAACATTTACTTCATCCCACTACTACACTTCATCTCCAACTTCTCTTCAACTCCACAATAACCCAATAACCACCTTATTCACCATCCACCTCATATTCCCCACACACACTTCAACTCATACCACCATCAATCTATACTTCAACCCTCATATCACCATTCAACAACAACATCTACGTCAACACCAACCTCTACCATTTCTCTCACCATTTTCTATATTTCTACATCAACCACCACCAGCATTTACTTCATCCCACTACTACACTTCATCTCCAACTTCTCTTCAACTCCACAATAACCCAATAACCACCTTATTCACCATCCACCTCATATTCCCCCCACACACTTCAACTCATACCACCATCAATCTATACTTCAACCCTCATATCACCATTCAACAACAACATCTACTTACTTCAACACCAACCTCTATTATTTCTCTCACCATTTCTATATTTCTACATCAACCACCACCAACATTTACTTCATCCCACTACTACACTTCATCTCAAACTTCTCTTCAACTCCACAATAACCCAATAACCACCTTATTCACCATCCACCTCATATTCCCCACACACACTTCAACTCATACCACCATCAATCTATACTTCAACCCTCATATCACCATTCAACAACAACATCTACGTCAACACCAACCTCTACCATTTCTCTCACCATTTTCTATATTTCTACATCAACCACCACCAGCATTTACTTCATCCCACTACTACACTTCATCTCCAACTTCTCTTCAACTCCACAATAACCCAATAACCACCTTATTCACCATCCACCTCATATTCCCCACACACACACTTCAACTCATACCACCATCAATCTATACTTCAACCCTCATATCACCATTCAACAACAACATCTACTTACTTCAACACCAACCTCTACCATTTCTCTCACCATTTTCTATATTTCTACATCAACCACCACCAGCATTTACTTCATCCCACTACTACACTTCATCTCCAACTTCTCTTCAACTCCACAATAACCCAATAACCACCCTATTCACCATCCACCTCATATTCCCCACACACACTTCAACTCATACCACCATCAATCTATACTTCAACCCTCATATCACCATTCAACAACAACATCTACTTACTGCAACACCAACCTCTACCATTTCTCTCACCATTTTCTATATTTCTACATCAACCACCACCAACATTTACTTCATCCCACTACTACACTTCATCTCAAACTTCTCTTCAACTCCACAATAACCACCTTATTCACCATCCACCTCATATTCCCCACACACACTTCAACTCATACCACCATCAATCTATACTTCAACCTCATATCACCATTCAACAACAACATCTACTTACTTCAACACCAACCTCTACCATTTCTCTCACCATTTTCTATATTTCTACATCAACCACCACCAACATTTACTTCATCCCACTACTACACTTCATCTCCAACTTCTCTTCAACTCCACAATAACCCAATAACCACCTTATTCACCATCCACCTCATATTCCCCCCACACACTTCAACTCATACCACCATCAATCTATACTTCAACCTCATATCACCATTCAACAACAACATCTACTTACTTCAACACCAACCTCTACCATTTCTCGCACCATTTTCTATATTTCTACATCAACCACCACCAACATTTACTTCATCCCACTACTACACTTCATCTCCAACTTCTCTTCAACTTCACAATAACCACCCTATTCACCATCCACCTCATATTCCCCCCACACACTTCAACTCATACCACCATCAATCTATACTTCAACCTCATATCACCATTCAACAACAACATCTACTTACTTCAACACCAACCTCTACCATTTCTCTCACCATTTTCTATATTCTACATCAACCACCACCAACATTTACTTCATCCCACTACTACACTTCATCTCCAACTTCTCTTCAACTCCACAATAACCACCTTATTCACCATCCACCTCATATTCCCCACACACACTTCAACTTATACCACCATCAATCTATACTTCAACCCTCATATCACCATTCAACAACAACATCTACTTACTTCAACACCAACCTCTACCATTTCTCTCACCATTTTCTATATTTCTACATCAACCACCACCAACATTTACTTCATCCCACTACTACACTTCATCTCCAACTTCTCTTCAACTCCACAATAACCCAATAACCACCCTATTCATCATCCACCTCATATTCCCCACACACACTTCAACTCATACCACCATCAATCTATACTTCAACCCTCATATCACCATTCAACAACAACATCTACGTCAACACCAACCTCTACCATTTCTCTCACCATTTTCTATATTTCTACATCAACCACCACCAGCATTTACTTCATCCCACTACTACACTTCATCTCCAACTTCTCTTCAACTCCACAATAACCACCTTATTCACCATCCACCTCATATTCCCCACACACACTTCAACTCATACCACCATCAATCTATACTTCAACCTCATATCACCATTCAACAACAACATCTACTTACTTCAACACCAACCTCTACCATTTCTCTCACCATTTTATATCTTTCTACATCAACCACCACCAACATTTACTTCATCCCACTACTACACTTCATCTCAAACTTCTCTTCAACTCCACAATAACCACCTTATTCACCATCCACCTCATATTCCCCACACACACTTCAACTTATACCACCATCAATCTATACTTCAACCCTCATATCACCATTCAACAACAACATCTACTTACTTCAACACCAACCTCTACCATTTCTCTCACCATTTTCTATATTCTACATCAACCACCACCAACATTTACTTCATCCCACTACTACACTTCATCTCCAACTTCTCTTCAACTCCACAATAACCACCTTATTCACCATCCACCTCATATTCCCCACACACACTTCAACTTATACCACCATCAATCTATACTTCAACCCTCATATCACCATTCAACAACAACATCTACTTACTTCAACACCAACCTCTACCATTTCTCTCACCATTTTCTATATTTCTACATCAACCACCACCAACATTTACTTCATCCCACTACTACACTTCATCTCCAACTTCTCTTCAACTCCACAATAACCCAATAACCACCCTATTCATCATCCACCTCATATTCCCCACACACACTTCAACTCATACCACCATCAATCTATACTTCAACCCTCATATCACCATTCAACAACAACATCTACTTACTTCAACACCAACCTCTACCATTTCTCTCACCATTTTCTATATTTCTACATCAACCACCACCAGCATTTACTTCATCCCACTACTACACTTCATCTCCAACTTCTCTTCAACTCCACAATAACCACCTTATTCACCATCCACCTCATATTCCCCACACACACTTCAACTCATACCACCATCAATCTATACTTCAACCTCATATCACCATTCAACAACAACATCTACTTACTTCAACACCAACCTCTACCATTTCTCTCACCATTTTATATCTTTCTACATCAACCACCACCAACATTTACTTCATCCCACTACTACACTTCATCTCAAACTTCTCTTCAACTCCACAATAACCACCTTATTCACCATCCACCTCATATTCCCCACACACACTTCAACTCATACCACCATCAATCTATACTTCAACCCTCATATCACCATTCAACAACAACATCTACGTCAACACCAACCTCTACCATTTCTCTCACCATTTTCTATATTTCTACATCAACCACCACCAGCATTTACTTCATCCCACTACTACACTTCATCTCCAACTTCTCTTCAACTCCACAATAACCACCTTATTCACCATCCACCTCATATTCCCCACACACACTTCAACTCATACCACCATCAATCTATACTTCAACCCTCATATCACCATTCAACAACAACATCTACTTACTTCAACACCAACCTCTACCATTTCTCTCACCATTTTCTATATTTCTACATCAACCACCACCAACATTTACTTCATCCCACTACTACACTTCATCTCCAACTTCTCTTCAACTCCACAATAACCCAATAACCACCTTATTCACCATCCACCTCATATTCCCCCCACACACTTCAACTCATACCACCATCAATCTATACTTCAACCTCATATCACCATTCAACAACAACATCTACTTACTTCAACACCAACCTCTACCATTTCTCGCACCATTTTCTATATTTCTACATCAACCACCACCAACATTTACTTCATCCCACTACTACACTTCATCTCCAACTTCTCTTCAACTCCACAATAACCACCCTATTCACCATCCACCTCATATTCCCCCCACACACTTCAACTCATACCACCATCAATCTATACTTCAACCTCATATCACCATTCAACAACAACATCTACTTACTTCAACACCAACCTCTACCATTTCTCTCACCATTTTCTATATTTCTACATCAACCACCACCAACATTTACTTCATCCCACTACTACACTTCATCTCAAACTTCTCTTCAACTCCACAATAACCCAATAACCACCTTATTCACCATCCACCTCATATTCCCCACACACACTTCAACTTATACCACCATCAATCTATACTTCAACCCTCATATCACCATTCAACAACAACATCTACTTACTTCAACACCAACCTCTACCATTTCTCTCACCATTTTCTATATTTCTACATCAACCACCACCAACATTTACTTCATCCCACTACTACACTTCATCTCCAACTTCTCTTCAACTCCACAATAACCCAATAACCACCCTATTCATCATCCACCTCATATTCCCCACACACACTTCAACTCATACCACCATCAATCTATACTTCAACCCTCATATCACCATTCAACAACAACATCTACGTCAACACCAACCTCTACCATTTCTCTCACCATTTTCTATATTTCTACATCAACCACCACCAGCATTTACTTCATCCCACTACTACACTTCATCTCCAACTTCTCTTCAACTCCACAATAACCCAATAACCACCTTATTCACCATCCACCTCATATTCCCCACACACACTTCAACTCATACCACCATCAATCTATACTTCAACCTCATATCACCATTCAACAACAACATCTACTTACTTCATCACCAACCTCTATTATTTCTCTCACCATTTTCAATATTTCTACATCAACCACCAACAACATTTACTTCATCCCACTACTACACTTCATCTCCAACTTCTCTTCAACTCCACAATAACCACCTTATTCACCATCCACCTCATATTCCCCACACACACTTCAACTTATACCACCATCAATCTATACTTCAACCCTCATATCACCATTCAACAACAACATCTACTTACTTCAACACCAACCTCTACCATTTCTCTCACCATTTTCTATATTTCTACATCAACCACCACCAACATTTACTTCATCCCACTACTACACTTCATCTCCAACTTCTCTTCAACTCCACAATAACCCAATAACCACCCTATTCATCATCCACCTCATATTCCCCACACACACTTCAACTCATACCACCATCAATCTATACTTCAACCCTCATATCACCATTCAACAACAACATCTACGTCAACACCAACCTCTACCATTTCTCTCACCATTTTCTATATTTCTACATCAACCACCACCAGCATTTACTTCATCCCACTACTACACTTCATCTCCAACTTCTCTTCAACTCCACAATAACCCAATAACCACCTTATTCACCATCCACCTCATATTCCCCACACACACTTCAACTCATACCACCATCAATCTATACTTCAACCTCATATCACCATTCAACAACAACATCTACTTACTTCATCACCAACCTCTATTATTTCTCTCACCATTTTCAATATTTCTACATCAACCACCAACAACATTTACTTCATCCCACTACTACACTTCATCTCCAACTTCTCTTCAACTCCACAATAACCACCTTATTCACCATCCACCTCATATTCCCCACACACACTTCAACTTATACCACCATCAATCTATACTTCAACCCTCATATCACCATTCAACAACAACATCTACTTACTTCAACACCAACCTCTACCATTTCTCTCACCATTTTCTATATTTCTACATCAACCACCACCAACATTTACTTCATCCCACTACTACACTTCATCTCCAACTTCTCTTCAACTCCACAATAACCCAATAACCACCCTATTCATCATCCACCTCATATTCCCCACACACACTTCAACTCATACCACCATCAATCTATACTTCAACCCTCATATCACCATTCAACAACAACATCTACGTCAACACCAACCTCTACCATTTCTCTCACCATTTTCTATATTTCTATATCAACCACCACCAGCATTTACTTCATCCCACTACTACACTTCATCTCCAACTTCTCTTCAACTCCACAATAACCCAATAACCACCTTATTCACCATCCACCTCATATTCCCCACACACACTTCAACTCATACCACCATCAATCTATACTTCAACCCTCATATCACCATTCAACAACAACATCTACGTCAACACCAACCTCTACCATTTCTCTCACCATTTTCTATATTTCTACATCAACCACCACCAACATTTACTTCATCCCACTACTACACTTCATCTCCAACTTCTCTTCAACTCCACAATAACCCAATAACCACCTTATTCACCATCCACCTCATATTCCCCACACACACTTCAACTCATACCACCATCAATCTATACTTCAACCCTCATATCACCATTCAACAACAACATCTACGTCAACACCAACCTCTACCATTTCTCTCACCATTTTCTATATTTCTACATCAACCACCACCAGCATTTACTTCATCCCACTACTACACTTCATCTCCAACTTCTCTTCAACTCCACAATAACCCAATAACCACCTTATTCACCATCCACCTCATATTCCCCCCACACACACTTCAACTCATACCACCATCAATCTATACTTCAACCCTCATATCACCATTCAACAACAACATCTACTTACTTCAACACCAACCTCTATTATTTCTCTCACCATTTTCAATATTTCTACATCAACCACCACCAACATTTACTTCATCCCACTACTACACTTCATCTCCAACTTCTCTTCAACTCCACAATAACCCAATAACCACCTTATTCACCGTCCACCTCATATTCCCCACACACTTCAACTCATACCATCATCAATCTATACTTCAACCCTCATATCACCATTCAACAACAACATCTACTTACTTCAACACCAACCTCTACCATTTCTCTCACCATTTTCAATATTTCTACATCAACCACCACCAACATTTACTTCATCCCACTACTACACTTCATCTCAAACTTCTCTTCAACTCCACAATAACCCAATAACCACCCTATTCACCATCCACCTCATATTCCCCACACACACTTCAACTCATACCACCATCAATCTATACTTCAACCTCATATCACCATTCAACAACAACATCTACTTACTTCAACACCAACCTCTACCATTTCTCTCACCATTTTCTATATTCTACATCAACCACCACCAACATTTACTTCATCCCACTACTACACTTCATCTCAAACTTCTCTTCAACTCCACAATAACCCAATAACCACCTTATTCACCATCCACCTCATATTCCCCACACACACTTCAACTCATACCACCATCAATATATACTTCAACCCTCATATCACCATTCAACAACAACATCTACTTACTTCAACACCAACCTCTACCATTTCTCTCACCATTTTCTATATTTCTACATCAACCACCACCAACATTTACTTCATCCCACTACTACACTTCATCTCAAACTTCTCTTCAACTCCACAATAACCCAATAACCACCTTATTCACCATCCACCTCATATTCCCCACACACACTTCAACTCATACCACCATCAATCTATACTTCAACCCTCATATCACCATTCAACAACAACATCTACGTCAACACCAACCTCTACCATTTCTCTCACCATTTTCTATATTTCTACATCAACCACCACCAGCATTTACTTCATCCCACTACTACACTTCATCTCCAACTTCTCTTCAACTCCACAATAACCCAATAACCACCTTATTCACCATCCACCTCATATTCCCCCCACACACTTCAACTCATACCACCATCAATCTATACTTCAACCCTCATATCACCATTCAACAACAACATCTACTTACTTCAACACCAACCTCTATTATTTCTCTCACCATTTCTATATTTCTACATCAACCACCACCAACATTTACTTCATCCCACTACTACACTTCATCTCAAACTTCTCTTCAACTCCACAATAACCCAATAACCACCTTATTCGCCATCCACCTCATATTCCCCACACACACTTCAACTCATACCACCATCAATCTATACTTCAACCCTCATATCACCATTCAACAACAACATCTACTTACTTCAACACCAACCTCTACCATTTCTCTCACCATTTTCAATATTTCTACATCAACCACCACCAACATTTACTTCATCCCACTACTACACTTCATCTCCAACTTCTCTTCAACTCCACAATAACCCAATAACCACCTTATTCACCGTCCACCTCATATTCCCCACACACACTTCAACTCATACCATCATCAATCTATACTTCAACCCTCATATCACCATTCAACAACAACATCTACTTACTTCAACACCAACCTCTACCATTTCTCTCACCATTTCTATATTTCTACATCAACCACCACCAACATTTACTTCATCCCACTACTACACTTCATCTCCAACTTCTCTTCAACTCCACAATAACCACCCTATTCACCATCCACCTCATATTCCCCACACACACTTCAACTCATACCACCATCAATCTATACTTCAACCCTCATATCACCATTCAACAACAACATCTACTTACTTCAACACCAACCTCTACCATTTCTCTCACCATTTTCTATATTTCTACATCAACCACCACCAACATTTACTTCATCCCACTACTACACTTCATCTCAAACTTCTCTTCAACTCCACAATAACCACCTTATTCACCATCCACCTCATATTCCCCACACACACTTCAACTCATACCACCATCAATCTATACTTCAACCCTCATATCACCATTCAACAACAACATCTACGTCAACACCAACCTCTACCATTTCTCTCACCATTTTCTATATTTCTACATCAACCACCACCAGCATTTACTTCATCCCACTACTACACTTCATCTCCAACTTCTCTTCAACTCCACAATAACCACCTTATTCACCATCCACCTCATATTCCCCACACACACTTCAACTCATACCACCATCAATCTATACTTCAACCCTCATATCACCATTCAACAACAACATCTACTTACTTCAACACCAACCTCTACCATTTTTCTCACCATTTTCAATATTTCTACATCAACCACCACCAACATTTACTTCATCCCACTACTACACTTCATCTCCAACTTCTCTTCAACTCCACAATAACCCAATAACCACCTTATTCACCATCCACCTCATATTCCCCACACACACTTCAACTCATACCACCATCAATATATACTTCAACCCTCATATCACCATTCAACAACAACATCTACTTACTTCAACACCAACCTCTACCATTTCTCTCACCATTTTCTATATTTCTACATCAACCACCACCAACATTTACTTCATCCCACTACTACACTTCATCTCCAACTTCTCTTCAACTCCACAATAACCCAATAACCACCTTATTCACCATCCACCTCATATTCCCCACACACACTTCAACTCATACCACCATCAATATATACTTCAACCCTCATATATATCACCATTCAACAACAACATCTACTTACTTCAACACCAACCTCTACCATTTCTCTCACCATTTTCTATATTCTACATCAACCACCACCAACATTTACTTCATCCCACTACTACACTTCATCTCCAACTTCTCTTCAACTCCACAATAACCACCTTATTCACCATCCACCTCATATTCCCCACACACACACTTCAACTCATACCACCATCAATCTATACTTCAACCCTCATATCACCATTCAACAACAACATCTACTTACTGCAACACCAACCTCTACCATTTCTCTCACCATTTTCAATATTTCTACATCAACCACCACCAACATTTACTTCATCCCACTACTACACTTCATCTCAAACTTCTCTTCAACTCCACAATAACCCAATAACCACCTTATTCACCATCCACCTCATATTCCCCACACACACTTCAACTCATACCACCATCAATCTATACTTCAACCCTCATATCACCATTCAACAACAACATCTACTTACTTCAACACCAACCTCTACCATTTCTCTCACCATTTTCTATATTTCTACATCAACCACCACCAACATTTACTTCATCCCACTACTACACTTCATCTCCAACTTCTCTTCAACTCCACAATAACCCAATAACCACCTTATTCACCATCCACCTCATATTCCCCACACACTTCAACTCATACCACCATCAATCTATACTTCAACCCTCATATCACCATTCAACAACAACATCTACTTACTTCAACACCAACCTCTACCATTTCTCTCACCATTTTCAATATTTCTACATCAACCACCACCAACATTTACTTCATCCCACTACTACACTTCATCTCAAACTTCTCTTCAACTCCACAATAACCCAATAACCACCTTATTCACCATCCACCTCATATTCCCCACACACACTTCAACTCATACCACCATCAATATATACTTCAACCCTCATATCACCATTCAACAACAACATCTACTTACTTCAACACCAACCTCTACCATTTCTCTCACCATTTTCTATATTTCTACATCAACCACCACCAACATTTACTTCATCCCACTACTACACTTCATCTCCAACTTCTCTTCAACTCCACAATAACCCAATAACCACCTTATTCACCATCCACCTCATATTCCCCACACACTTCAACTCATACCACCATCAATCTATACTTCAACCCTCATATCACCATTCAACAACAACATCTACTTACTTCAACACCAACCTCTACCATTTCTCTCACCATTTTCTATATTTCTACATCAACCACCACCAACATTTACTTCATCCCACTACTACACTTCATCTCCAACTTCTCTTCAACTCCACAATAACCCAATAACCACCTTATTCACCATCCACCTCATATTCCCCACACACTTCAACTCATACCACCATCAATCTATACTTCAACCCTCATATCACCATTCAACAACAACATCTACTTACTTCAACACCAACCTCTACCATTTCTCTCACCATTTTCAATATTTCTACATCAACCACCACCAACATTTACTTCATCCCACTACTACACTTCATCTCAAACTTCTCTTCAACTCCACAATAACCCAATAACCACCTTATTCACCATCCACCTCATATTCCCCACACACACTTCAACTCATACCACCATCAATATATACTTCAACCCTCATATCACCATTCAACAACAACATCTACTTACTTCAACACCAACCTCTACCATTTCTCTCACCATTTTCTATATTTCTACATCAACCACCACCAACATTTACTTCATCCCACTACTACACTTCATCTCCAACTTCTCTTCAACTCCACAATAACCCAATAACCACCTTATTCACCATCCACCTCATATTCCCCACACACTTCAACTCATACCACCATCAATCTATACTTCAACCCTCATATCACCATTCAACAACAACATCTACTTACTTCAACACCAACCTCTACCATTTTTCTCACCATTTTCAATATTTCTACATCAACCACCACCAACATTTACTTCATCCCACTACTACACTTCATCTCCAACTTCTCTTCAACTCCACAATAACCCAATAACCACCTTATTCACCATCCACCTCATATTCCCCACACACACTTCAACTCATACCACCATCAATATATACTTCAACCCTCATATCACCATTCAACAACAACATCTACTTACTTCAACACCAACCTCTACCATTTCTCTCACCATTTTCTATATTTCTACATCAACCACCACCAACATTTACTTCATCCCACTACTACACTTCATCTCCAACTTCTCTTCAACTCCACAATAACCCAATAACCACCTTATTCACCATCCACCTCATATTCCCCACACACACTTCAACTCATACCACCATCAATATATACTTCAACCCTCATATATATCACCATTCAACAACAACATCTACTTACTTCAACACCAACCTCTACCATTTCTCTCACCATTTTCTATATTCTACATCAACCACCACCAACATTTACTTCATCCCACTACTACACTTCATCTCCAACTTCTCTTCAACTCCACAATAACCACCTTATTCACCATCCACCTCATATTCCCCACACACACACTTCAACTCATACCACCATCAATCTATACTTCAACCCTCATATCACCATTCAACAACAACATCTACTTACTGCAACACCAACCTCTACCATTTCTCTCACCATTTTCAATATTTCTACATCAACCACCACCAACATTTACTTCATCCCACTACTACACTTCATCTCAAACTTCTCTTCAACTCCACAATAACCCAATAACCACCTTATTCACCATCCACCTCATATTCCCCACACACACTTCAACTCATACCACCATCAATCTATACTTCAACCCTCATATCACCATTCAACAACAACATCTACTTACTTCAACACCAACCTCTACCATTTCTCTCACCATTTTCTATATTTCTACATCAACCACCACCAACATTTACTTCATCCCACTACTACACTTCATCTCCAACTTCTCTTCAACTCCACAATAACCCAATAACCACCTTATTCACCATCCACCTCATATTCCCCACACACTTCAACTCATACCACCATCAATCTATACTTCAACCCTCATATCACCATTCAACAACAACATCTACTTACTTCAACACCAACCTCTACCATTTCTCTCACCATTTTCAATATTTCTACATCAACCACCACCAACATTTACTTCATCCCACTACTACACTTCATCTCAAACTTCTCTTCAACTCCACAATAACCCAATAACCACCTTATTCACCATCCACCTCATATTCCCCACACACACTTCAACTCATACCACCATCAATATATACTTCAACCCTCATATCACCATTCAACAACAACATCTACTTACTTCAACACCAACCTCTACCATTTCTCTCACCATTTTCTATATTTCTACATCAACCACCACCAGCATTTACTTCATCCCACTACTACACTTCATCTCCAACTTCTCTTCAACTCCACAATAACCCAATAACCACCTTATTCACCATCCACCTCATATTCCCCACACACACTTCAACTCATACCACCATCAATCTATACTTCAACCTCATATCACCATTCAACAACAACATCTACTTACTTCATCACCAACCTCTATTATTTCTCTCACCATTTTCAATATTTCTACATCAACCACCAACAACATTTACTTCATCCCACTACTACACTTCATCTCCAACTTCTCTTCAACTCCACAATAACCACCTTATTCACCATCCACCTCATATTCCCCACACACACTTCAACTTATACCACCATCAATCTATACTTCAACCCTCATATCACCATTCAACAACAACATCTACTTACTTCAACACCAACCTCTACCATTTCTCTCACCATTTTCTATATTTCTACATCAACCACCACCAACATTTACTTCATCCCACTACTACACTTCATCTCCAACTTCTCTTCAACTCCACAATAACCCAATAACCACCCTATTCATCATCCACCTCATATTCCCCACACACACTTCAACTCATACCACCATCAATCTATACTTCAACCCTCATATCACCATTCAACAACAACATCTACTTACTTCAACACCAACCTCTACCATTTCTCTCACCATTTTCTATATTTCTACATCAACCACCACCAACATTTACTTCATCCCACTACTACACTTCATCTCCAACTTCTCTTCAACTCCACAATAACCACCTTATTCACCATCCACCTCATATTCCCCCACACACACTTCAACTCACACCACCACCAATCCATACTCCACCCCTCATATCACCATTCAACAACAACATCTACTTACTTCAACACCAACCTCTACCATTTTTCTCACCATTTTCAATATTTCTACATCAACCACCACCAACATTTACTTCATCCCACTACTACACTTCATCTCCAACTTCTCTTCAACTCCACAATAACCCAATAACCACCTTATTCACCATCCACCTCGTATTCCCCACACACACTTCAACTCATACCACCATCAATCTATACTTCAACCCTCATATCACCATTCAACAACAACATCTACGTCAACACCAACCTCTACCATTTCTCTCACCATTTTCTATATTTCTACATCGACCACCACCAACATTTACTTCATCCCACTACTACACTTCATCTCCAACTTCTCTTCAACTTACAATACCCACCTTATTCCACCATCCACCTACGACAACCACCTTATTCACCATCCACCTCATATTCCCCACACACACTTCAACTCATACCACCATCAATCTATACTTCAACCCTCATATCACCATTCAACAACAACATCTACTTACTGCAACACCAACCTCTACCATTCCTCTCACCATTTTCTATATTTCTACATCAACCACCACCAACATTTACTTCATCCCACTACTACACTTCATCTCAAACTTCTCTTCAACTCCACAATAACCCAATAACCACCTTATTCACCATCCACCTCATATTCCCCCCACACACTTCAACTCATACCACCATCAATATATACTTCAACCCTCATATCACCATTCAACAACAACATCTACTTACTTCAACACCAACCTCTACCATTTCTCTCACCATTTTCTATATTTCTACATCAACCACCACCAACATTGACTTCATCCCACTACTACACTTCATCTCCAACTTCTCTTCAACTCCACAATAACCCAATAACCACCTTATTCACCATCCACCTCATATTCCCCACACACACTTCAACTCATACCACCATCAATCTATACTTCAACCCTCATATCACCATTCAACAACAACATCTACTTACTTCAACACCAACCTCTACCATTTTTCTCACCATTTTCAATATTTCTACATCAACCACCACCAACATTTACTTCATCCCACTACTACACTTCATCTCAAACTTCTCTTCAACTCCACAATAACCCAATAACCACCTTATTCACCATCCACCTCATATTCCCCACACACACTTCAACTCATACCACCATCAATATATACTTCAACCCTCATATCACCATTCAACAACAACATCTACTTACTTCAACACCAACCTCTACCATTTCTCTCACCATTTTCTATATTTCTACATCAACCACCACCAACATTTACTTCATCCCACTACTACACTTCATCTCAAACTTCTCTTCAACTCCACAATAACCCAATAACCACCTTATTCACCATCCACCTCATATTCCCCACACACTTCAACTCATACCACCATCAATCTATACTTCAACCCTCATATCACCATTCAACAACAACATCTACTTACTTCAACACCAACCTCTACCATTTCTCTCACCATTTTCAATATTTCTACATCAACCACCACCAACATTTACTTCATCCCACTACTACACTTCATCTCCAACTTCTCTTCAACTCCACAATAACCCAATAACCACCTTATTCACCATCCACCTCATATTCCCCCCACACACTTCAACTCATACCACCATCAATATATACTTCAACCCTCATATCACCATTCAACAACAACATCTACTTACTTCAACACCAACCTCTACCATTTCTCTCACCATTTTCTATATTTCTACATCAACCACCACCAACATTGACTTCATCCCACTACTACACTTCATCTCCAACTTCTCTTCAACTCCACAATAACCCAATAACCACCTTATTCACCATCCACCTCATATTCCCCACACACACTTCAACTCATACCACCATCAATATATACTTCAACCCTCATATCACCATTCAACAACAACATCTACTTACTTCATCACCAACCTCTACCATTTCTATCCACATTTTATATCTTTCTACATCAACCACCACCAACATTTCGTTCACGGGGAGCTGTTGTAACCTTCATCATGATCGGATGGATCTCCGTCAGTTCAAGGGGAAGAAAATACTCCCAGGTGAGTCGTCGGCATTGCCTGGAGCTTTGTGTAGCTTCTTCCGCCTCGAGAGCTCGAGACGATTCACGTATGAGCTGGACAAGTTTCGCACGAACACTTCGGGTAAGTTTGGAAGCTCCAGGACTGCGCCAACTAGTGCAGGCTCCCACACGTACGTCGTCGATTGATCTTCAGGTGACTCGATTCTCTTCCGCGCCGCGGATCTGGACAAGCCGTTCGGCTAGCTCAAGCCCGGCGACTACGTCGAACTGA
This sequence comes from Phytophthora crassamura, assembly GCA_033557995.1. Lineage (NCBI taxonomy): Eukaryota > Oomycota > Peronosporomycetes > Peronosporales > Peronosporaceae > Phytophthora > Phytophthora crassamura. Next base: position 20,339 of record JAUCED010000016.1, read on the forward strand.
GTTGGGCTTGCATGTGGTTTGGCACGTCCGGCAACGCCGATCGTGTCTTTGGAGCGGCGGGGTATTCAAAAATGAGTTGGTGAGGCTCGTAGTGGCCTAGACAGAGTCGAGGACCCGAAATCTTCGCTCGCTGGTGTTAAGCATGTTTAGAGCGGGTGCAGGTGGTAGAAGCAGCGCTGGCACGCCTGCGTCAGCGCCACGATATGACGGAAGAAGTAAACGAGCTGAAGGACCTGTTCGTGGTTAAGAACGGCCGCGTGTATGTACCGTTCCGTATTCCGGCGGTGGTGCTGCTGCAGGCAACATTGCATCGCCGGTCCGAGTCGTTGCGTCAGGCGTATCGTCATATGTACCTACTGGTCGGTTCCTGCTGTACTGCAGGGTGCTGCCGTCGCCCTTAGAGACCAAAGTCTCAGGCGACCTTTTTGTCGTATCTTCAGCTTCCATCACGTCCATCGAGCTTGCGCAGACCATCGCTATACCCAAAGGAACTCGACATCTACGAGAAGATCGAGGAGGTTGGCGTGCGTGCGTTCGGGGAGATGTATCAGATGGAGAACGTCAGCAACGTCAAACTGCGCATGTTCCTCGGCCTAGATGACAAGAAGGGGGCCGACGGCGATCATGGAGCCCGTGTAGCGAGCTGTATCGCCATCACAGAATCAGTTTGAACACAACAGAAATGCAAACGTATTTCTTCGAGCCCTTCCTAAAGAAAACGGTCAGGTTGCCCTCGAACTTACTTACACGTCGACTCTTGCCGCAGTAGATGGCGCAACCAAGGAGAATTCCGACAGGAGGAGAACCCTCAGTTGCCAACAAGGCCATGCAGATGCTGATCGTATCGGCCTCGGTGGCTGGACTTACGACTGGTTGACGCTCCGCACTAACGACGTGTATGCTCCCACAGTTTAGGGACGAGGTCTCCAGGCTGCACCAACGCTAGTCTTCAGCGCCACGACGGGATCCACTCGAGCGAGGCCTTACCAAATCTTCTTCAGCCAGCAGAGTACCCTGCTTCTCCACCAGATGTCGCTTCCTACCCCCTGGTTGCGCTTGCGTCAGGGGTAGGGTACTCTGGGGCCTTCCGGGAAGATCGACGAAGTAAGGGCAAGTAGAGCGGTTGCTTAGAGTAACGAAAAGTTGCTCTTGTTGTTGTAGCTTTAGGGTAGATTCACGACTGATTAGCTAAGCTGGGAGTCGGCATGGCCGCTCCCTCTCTCATGTAGACGACACCCCTCCTTGAGGGTCTTCTGGGGGCGGTTGTCATGTCCTCCGTCCTCGGACGTGACAACCCCCCCTCGATACACACTTACACAGCTACAGCTCGACGACTTCGGTCCTCGGCAGGTCATGAGTCGCCACGTCCCACGCTGGACGGTGATCTTCAAGTGAAGCGCAACTCGCGCCATCATTCTGGCTAGGTGCGGCGCAGAAGAGCGGCTCGCTTGCCCGCGAGACCACGCGAGCGCAGCACGCGGTCTGGCACAACGCCCTCGTGCCCTGACACGGGACAAAACAAAATGCAGAGGAACCACCACTTGTGATATTGTCGCGATCGGAGCAATAAATTGAGCCACCCATCTTCAGGGGAGCTTCCGCATTCAATCTTCTCTCTACGAGTTGATCAATCCACGACCAGAAAAAGGAGATGTCCGTGTTTGTAAAGTGCACAAACGACAAAACTGGGGATAAATTCGACACGTTTCGAGGCAGCTCCGAGATGCTGGTGTTGCCGAGGCCCAAGTGAAACAGATCTGGCACCTCGAAGATCTCAGAGGGAAGCGTAGTGATCAGATTGCCAGTCAGCACGAGATAGTACGGATTCAACCGTGTTAGTAGTAGCGGCACATTCGCAAGCTGGCTGTACTCAATATAAAGCGACGTTCCGATCATCTACTTCGTGTCCAAATCGTCAGGCAACTCACGCAAGTTTGTAAAGCAAAACTCGATGTCGTACATCATGGCTGGAAAGTTAGGGGATTGTGCACCCGCCGGTAGAATGCCATCCGTCAAGTTGACGCGAACGAGGTAAAACCAGATCATTTCCGGGTGGTTGGAGTTGGTCATCACGGCTGATGCTTCCCAGCTTTCGATCGTCGAGTTGTACACTTTGATGCCTGTGATTAAGGGGATGTTTCATTCCGGGGCAGGCTGCGAAGAGCTTCCGACCGGTCAGCCAACCTGCTGGTATGGATATCCCCAGCTATAATTACGCCAGGCTTGGCGTGAACATGAATCATGAGTAACAGCAATGTCATTGTTTTGCAGTAAGCTTCGCCACTTGATTGTATCCGACCAAGCTTTGACAACGGGTCGATATCCTTTCCGGTTGATGAAAACATTCTCTCAAACAAGTAGTCGTGGGTACCAATAATGCTTTGAGCTATTTCCCAATAGCGGCGTACCACCGGGTGGACACGTTTCACTACGTCATGGTCGGGGTCAAATGTGATCGATGCAATAACAGTAGTAATGTTGGGAGTGCAGTGCTTCTTAACAACCTCATGCCATTTCATTCGGCGGAGAAACGGAGAAACAAGGCGATCATCCGAAGGAGCAACGTCTGACCTCACTTGGGCGTAATCACTAAGCGCACGACGGACGGCGGCTTCCGACTCAGCTGATCCACTTGGACACCCTTCAATGCGAGAATCAACGCCGAAGTACTTTATTCTTGCCCCTCCGTAAATAGACTGCGCCATGCAAGGAGAAGTCATTGGATTCGTGATGGCACCATGCGACGTGCGTAGATGCTTCGCCATCGTAGCCTTCTGTGGAGAATAGTACTCACAATGCAAACATCTCACACCTTTATGGATTGCGACACCATCAACCGGGTCCAATAATGTTTTTGTTGGCTGGAGATATTTGTCAAGGGATGCGTCCAACGAAAGTTCCAGAGGTTCAAACTTCTTCACGAGAACGGCTGTAGCGATCACAGCTTTGTGCACGCGCTTGAAATGAATAGCGACTTCTTTTGGTCCCGGTGAAAGCGCATACCGACAGATAGCACAAATGATGATCTCCACTTGAGCATTGTATTCGATGACGATGTCAAGAAGCGTCGCTGCTGGGCGGTGCACTTTGCCTAAAAATTTGTCCTTAACCATTTGAGGAGATTCGCAAGACAACGCATGCCGACGGAGATATCTCGGTGTTGACGTGGTGTACGGGCACTGAGGGCACTTGAACATTCCACAGTCGATGCGTTGGACCGATACCGAGTGATGAAGTTTGCCATTTCGGTTAAAGTGGCATTCAACAGTTTGCTGATGTTTCTCACGGACGTGATCCTTACGTTTGTCAATTGTTGCAAAGGTCTCTGAACACTGATCGCACGCTAAACGTTCTGCATGGCCCCTTCGAGACCGAGGCATTGTGCACTTGTAGCACCGGCGATAATGAAGAGCACCAATCCACCAACAGTATAGATCTCTGACGAAATGCTTACTTGATTACAGGTGATATCGCTGCGACAGCAAGTTAAGATCTCAACGTCAATTCCGTCCTATCCTCCCACCTGTACAACAGACGCTGGATTATTTCACACAGAGCACGAGAACGTTCCACAGCCAATACGTAGATATCCACACCGTCAATAACCACGATAGTTCCGAGTCGTTCCAGTCAGCACCACAACGTCCACACGCCAACGGAGCCACGAAATTGCCGCTTGGGCCTGCCGCTTGGGCCTGTGGTCGATTCGCTAGCTGATTTAAAACAGAGCACGACGCTGTTCCTCAGCCAACACGCCGAAAACCACACGCCGACGAAAGCCCTGATATAGTTCATAGTCGTTCAGTCGGCACGCCGAAATCCAAACGCCAAAGGAAGCCACAAAATCGCCGTTTGCACGCACCAGTGGCCGAGAAAGTTACTATCGCTTTGCGGTCTCTCTACAGAACACGGGGACGTTTTGCAGGCCACACGCAAAAACCACGCGTCAAACAAAAGCACCTGCACACAAAAGTGGACGCAAACACAATAGTTCAGAGTGGTTACGCAACTGCATCGATGGCGCCAATCCGCCTCCGTTGATCGGAAACGACGGTAACCGCTACTTCCACGTGGAGAAGCTCCTGAAGCGCCGTGGGCGTAAGGGCTACTACCATGTATCTGGTGAAGTGGCGCGGTTATCCCGAGGATCAGAGTACCTGGGAAGACGGTCGTCTCCTCGAGGAGGACTGCGCCGATACCGTGGACGCTTATGAGCGCTCCGCGGAGCCGGTCGGCGCTAACCGGCCCGAGAACGCTCACAGGTTCTACGGGCTGAGACTGTCGCCCCTTTGTCACCTTGGACACCACCTCTTCGAGGATATCATGCGGCAGGGCCGCATATCGCGGATCCCACCGATGTCGATCCCAGACATCATCAGCTTTCATCTTCGCCATGCGAAATCGCAAACGCCGAAGGGCGAGCCAATTCAGCAGATACGGCGAGTTCAACAACTCCGGTATCGGATAGCCAAGATGGCGAAGCCAAGTTTCGAACTCAACCTCATTGGTTTGGCGAGCCGAGGTGGTGTTGGTCCGTAGGACGATGGGACACTCGTCGTTGTTGGCCACAGGCACACCCCGCTATCGGCTTTGCCGAAGGCTCGCAGCATACTCCTCGGGAGTCCAGACTCGCTGCGATAGGAGCTGCTCTCGGTTACGGGGAGCCGGAGGCTCAAGCTCACGCTTCTGCTCGGCAACCCGCTCAGCGGCAGTGCGCCGGGCGGCTGCGCGCTCTTGTAGGTGTTCGCGGTTCGCGGGCAGCAACGACGCAGGGTCCACCCTCTCCTCTTCGTCGACGTTGGAGATGACCGGAGGCTCTCGGGGCGGAACATCAGACGCGGCTGAAGCAGCCGCAGGCTTTTCTGGCGGCTTCGTCGACGAAGCGGGAGGAGCAGGCGGGACGCTGTCCTCGACATCCTTCTTGGCACGGGCCACGGCAGCAAGGCTGCGTGGAGTGGCCGGGCTTGCAGGGTGCAGCGTACGCTGTTGCTCAGTGAGCTGTGGGGACGACGGAGCCTTCTCCTCATCCGATTCATCGTAGTCGACGGGTATCGAACAATTTCCCGACGAGGCAGAGGCCTCTGAGGCCGAACCCTCCGGCACGTCGTGCATCTCCACGTCGCTCTGGTGCGGTGAGTTGCCGCTTGGCGACTGGGCCGCGGCGGCCTTGGGCGGCGTCGTTGTCGGCGCAGGAGACGTTGTCTCGGACGGGTTGGACATGTGACTCTCGCGGTCACTCTCCTCCCCCGTGATGAGCTCAATATGGAACCCTTCGCTGCCACTCTCGGAGTCGCTGAGATCGTGAATCGGACCTGGCCAGGTCACTTCGTGCCGCTTGCGGCGTCGCGCCGCGGCGATAGCTGCCCTACGGGCCGGGGTTTTCGGGCGCTTGGGTCCCTTGCGCTTCGACTTCCTCGATGTGGCCAAGCTTGCGTGCGAGTGGGCCGGGCTGGCGGGCGAGGCGTGTGCTGTCGGCGGAGCTGTTGTGGGCGTGGACGTGATGCTCAAGGAGCTACGGGCGTGCGTCGCGTGCGGGCTCAGTGAGCAGCAGGCGTGACAGGACTTCGCGATGCCCTGTGGGCTGGGGCTTGTGCGGTCGGCGGCTCGTTGAAGGATGAGGCTCGACCTCGGGGTGCGTACGTGGCGTTTGATGGCTGGATTCCCCCTTTCCGATCCTTCTCCGTGGGACGGTGCTTCCCGTTTGGGTGTGGGAGGGTGTAACGGGGCGTGGCCCTTATCAAAGGCACCCAACTCGTTAGTGTATCGTACACACATGGAGTTGTCACATAGTGATGTGCCACACTCACATGTGGTGTTTCGTACACTGTCCCTTAAGTACGGTTTGTACTTAGCAAGGTCGACATGGCTTGAGAGCCAACCATTTGGAAACAGGTTACTTTGAAGGTGCATTAATTAGACAGTTTATAGTAAGTAGGACTTGGTGAGCAAAAGTAATAGGCGTTCAGTTTAAATCTAACCTAGAAGTTCGCAAGTCGTTTGGTACCCAGTACCAGCAAACGACTAAGAAAGCAGGGCCTCGAACTAAGACAGCAGAGACGCCGGGCGTCTGTTGTGGTTAGCGCGTTACGCTTCCTCAAAGCAAAGGTGCGTGTGACTCCCGTCACACCCCGAGTGCTGGCCTACGCAGACTCTGCTGATGCCCTAGATAAAAACCTTTAGATGAGCAAGTCGGTTGCAAAAACGCAGCGTGCACGGCGTCTCGCGGATCCACTGCATACAATGCGTTAAGCATCGATTGACAAGCTTGTGCCTCCTGGATACGAAGTCGTGTAGCAGCGATTTCCGTCTTCAACGTCATCGACTCCGAAAGCTTTTCTTGAGCCTTGACTGCTCGAGCTTGCAGTAGTTCTATTACACGCTTTCGTTTCGCAGCTTTGACGCTGTTTGGATCTGCAGGAGCCCTTGAGCATCTCGAGCAGAAGTGGGTGGCGTTAAGACGTCAGCGGTCGCGGCCTCGTCCCCGATGGCTACCTCAAAGGACTTGCGCTTGTTGGAGGCGACCTGTAGCTGGTGGAACTTTGGGCAAGGAGATAGCACGACGTAGCAGGCATGCTACTGGGAGCTGCTCTTGTTCTCCTCTTGGTACAGCTCTTGTGCTTTCAGCATGGCGTCACGTTCAGTCGTCCCAGACTGCTGCAGTGGCTCAACTTTCTTCACGCAGCGAACGAACTTGGAAACCTTCTTGGAGACTTCGCCAAATGAGTATTTTATGATTTCCTAGACCTCGACTCGTACGTGCCAGCCTGGGCTGCCGAAGCAATTGCATCCGACTTCTCCATGGCCGTCCTCACACGTGTCCACAACAGCTCGGCCGTCTGGCCAACACCAATAGCTGCGTCAGTAGACACGTAAACCCACGCACGGGCTAGCTCGAGGTCTTCATACGATTTGTAATTACGACCACGGGAAGATGGCATCGTTGCCGATGTACAGAGGCGATCAGATCATAGAAAGCGCACCCTGGCGATGAGCGCTTACGCGCGTACGACGGCAACGGTCTAGCATCCATACATCGAACAAGATCAGCCTTGGCCCAGCTCGTTTGCCATTGTCCAACATGGCGAGCTATCGCGCTGCTAAATTTGAGCTGTGGTTTGCCTCCGCCCGATAAATGCTGCACGTTTGCTGCAACCGGTGCGAAAGTATTTTCGCATACCTGACGCCAAATATGCATTTTGTCTCACGTTTGCTCCAACCGGTGGCAGTGCTCTAAGACCAGGGCCTCATTCAACCAAGATGTTTTACGGCCTGGCATCATCGATTCATCGGGTCGACCTGAATTTGAAATCATAAATTCAATTTGCAAGAAACAGTTCTAAGAAATCATTTTTTTTCTTAGAAACGGCCCCCAAATTTGAATTTTGGATGGCGTTGCTGTGGACTGTGCGGTGGATCTCTTGGCTCTCGCTGCGGCTGGCCGCGCTTGCGCTGCACCTTGCGCCGGCCGCGGCGTGGCTGACGACACTAACGGCCACGGTGCTGGTAGCAGCCATGACGACGCAGGCGTTGGAGCATGGCGTGCTAGCCTCCATGCACCGCTCCAAATGGCACAAGGACACGAGCTACGATGCGTTGCGTCGCGACTTCTACCGCAGCTACTGGCTGCTTACACTGCTCTACGTGCTGGGCTCGGCGCTGTGGATCTACTTCACGGAGCGAACGGGTGCTCGCCTTGTGTACGGCGCCTTCTTCGGCGCGATCTGGTGGGGCGGCCAGCTGGCCCTGGTGGTGGCACTAACCCCCTTTGACGAGATGCTCAACAAGATCAAGGCGGCTGTCAAGTGGTGATGCAGTGGTGACAAGGAGATTTAAGAGAAAAGGACAGAGCCGATGCTGGAACTATGGATAGAGAAAGAGGAGACCGGAGCGGGCGTTTATCGAAGAGTGCAGCCAAGTTGATGAAGCACCATGACAGGACGACCACGAATGGTGGAATTCCCTGCTGCCAAGTAGTATCGTCTCAGTGTTGCCGTAGATCATCTCAGAGGCTCCACTTCGTTCACTATGATGAAAACCTCGGTCTGGTGCGAATATTCTGTGCAAATGCGTTGCACTTCGACGACCTAACTGTTGCATTGACATTACCAACTCTGCGTCTTGTTTCCTTCTTTTTTCTCCTCTTGTACAACCAGCGCCGCAGTGGCCTGCGGGTGTGGCTCTGTGTCATCCTTCACCTTTGCAGTCACCAGCGCGCTCTGCTGTTGCTCCTCCTCCTGCTCCAGCGCCTTCTTGGCGCTCTCGGCCGCCTGCGTCACCTGCTGCTGTTTCTGCAGTTCGTCGAACTGCGCGAAGGTCATCTTGTCCGCCAGGATCTTCTGTGCCACCGCCGGCTGCAACGTCGAGATGGTCGAGGTCGGGAAGCCCGCGTCCAGCAACTGCTGCCGCATGCTGCGCGTGATCATAAAGGCCACGGAGGCCACCTGCGGGCCGTTACCCGTGCTGCCCTGGCCGTACCAGACGCGCTCCCACCACTTGGAGCCGTCGTAGTGCCACTTGTTAATGTAGTATCGCCCCAGCAGATGCCAGCGCTGCACGCGCGCCTGCAGGCGCCGCACCATTGCGCCCGTCATGGCCGTCAATTTTTGGAGCTCCTGACCGATTATCGTGTGGCTCGATTACAGTATCGTGGTGCATTTTGTGTGCGACACGTAAATGTGGCGTTGGAACGGCGCGAAAAACGGGTCGGTCCGCGATAACGCCCACAAAACACGACTTCTTGCCCTGCCGCTACATTGGTTTGCTTCACGTCCGTCGGGCTCTCGACGAGTTCTTCGCAGCGCTCTTCATTGCCGCTGCGACTGACAATTCAAACGCAGAGGTTCTCCATGTTTGAACAGACACCATCCACATGAAGCGGTGCACATTAATGGACCGTTGACTCCAACTCGACGTTGAGCCGTTTGAAGCGGCTGCTGCTATGACGTCACGATCTTGGATGCCTGTCCGCCGGTCGAGCAAGTCTCAATGCAACAGGAAACTCATCGGGCTGTGCAAGAGCAACATCCAATGCCTCCTCGTGGCCCAACACTACCTGTACAGCGTGAAATCAACAGCTCAGCTTCAATTTTTGCCAAGTTGCACAAGCCTGGTCGCTTGTAATCGGCTCGGCGGGGAAATCCAATCGACCGACAGTCGCTGCGCTGCCGACAGCCTCACCACGTCCGCGTACTCTGCCGTCCAGAAAACTTTGCACGCCGGTCCGAAACGCCCTGCGCAGGATTTCCCTGGCAGTCTGGTACGTGCCCTGGACGCACGCGTTACCTGCACTCGCAGCAAGAGCTCAAGCGCTCGACACTCCACTGTTTCCGACTTCCCCGAGCCCTCCTGCCGCTTCGTCCTGGTCAGTGGCCAAAACTCGGGTCTTCACCGCTTTCCATTGGCCAAAACCCCTTCGTCTCGCAACTGCCAGCAGGAGTCAGTCCGCCAGAGAGAGGGAGGCACTCATTCCATCATAGAAAGCCTCGCCCATTCTGCAATTGATAGGGCAGCGCATCACTCACTATCTGGTAGTGAAGTGGCCCAGTATGACGGCCATCTTCGGGCAGGAGCTGAGCCCCGGCATGGCGGCGTTGGTGTACGTGTTCCTGGTGCTGGCCCTGCTGGTGCTCTGCGGCTCCATCTGGTACTACTGGAGCTACGCGCGCAAGATCGAGCGCTTCCTGGCGCGAGATAACCAGAACAACAACATGATGCGCCACCACCTTGTGGACAGCTTCCTGCAGCGCGGCGAGGAGGAATGGCCGTGCTCCATCTGCTTTCACGACAACCACCCAGACAAGACTAGCTGCGTCATGTGCGGCACGCCGCGCATCGTTACGGCCTCCACGCCGTCCAACCTGGCGCGCGCCTCGGGGCTGCACAAGCAGGACTTCAGCCAATCCATGCTCAACCAGCAGTCGCGCGTGCGTTCCTTCCACGTGCGTAGACTCAAGCAGATGGACCTCACCTCCAGACAGAAAGCCGCCGTGCGCCGCCACCTCTGGAAGCGCAAGCGCGGCAAGGACGGCGTCATGCGCTGGGTGCGCATCGACGCGCAGCACGCGAGCGAGCACGAGGACCACGAGGAAGCCCAGAACAAGGACGGACGCAGTGAGACGATGTACAGCGGACTCAGCACGCCACCGAACGGCAGCGCCATCCTAGGAGGAGACGAGTTCCCGCGCACTTCAAGTCGCGTCTCGTCCTCTTCGTCGCTAAAGGAGGATAACGAGAACATTGCACTAGCCCTCAGGGACTTTGGTGTGTCAGAAGACGACGGCCGACACCCGGACAGCTCCTTCCTGTCGGCGAATAACGACCTAGGCCGGCCGTCCTTCCAGCCGCTGCGTGCTACGGCTTTGAAACGCCTGGAAGAGGCAGAAGAACGACCCACAATGGCCTTCTACTCGCAGCAGAATCCGTTCAACCCAGCCAACAGTGGAATGAACCCGTTCAGTGCAAGCAGCAGCGGCCGGAATCCGTTCGCGGGCAGTACCGTCAATCCATTCGCGAGTACGCGTGGACTTGCCAGTTCTCGCGGCTTGAACCAGATTAGTGAGGACAGAGAAGGCACGATGGGCGGTGGCCCCGTTCCCGACATTGGGGAACCTGGCCCGGGTGAAGACCGCCGCTTCCAAGATTTGAATGATACGGCCATCTCGACGGTGTCTACCGGCTACGTCCGACACGAAGACGGCGAAGGCGGCTACGAGTGGACCCCGGCTGGAACTGTGATTGCTTATACCGACACCAGTCGCCGCATGGAGTGCGAGGACGACCTTGAGGAGATTGCATCGCTGACCTTCCACGACAAGAACCGCTGGTTCCTGGAGCAAGTGCAGAAGCGCTGGCGTAGCTACGAGGAGGGCCACATCCAGTTCGTCGTAAGACGTGAGCACGTCATGAGCGATTCGCTCGAGCAGATGCTCAAGTGTCCGCCCAGTCGTTTCTGGGAGCGTCTGCGTATTTACTTCGAGAACGAGCCTGGCCTGGATGCTGGCGGCTTGATCCGCGAGTGGTACGAGATTCTGAGCGACTCGCTCTTCAACGACGACTTCGGTCTGTTTATCGCTACGAAGGGGGAGAACATGGGCTACTGGATCAATCCCGCCTCAGCGTCCAAGATCCCGAATCACCTGGAGTACTATGAGTTTATCGGGCGGTTGCTGGCCAAGGCTTTGATTGAAGGCTACAACATGAAGATGTCGCTGGCGCTGCCGCTCATCAAGCACATTCTTGGGGTGCCTATTTCGTTCTCAGATCTGGAGTTTCTGGACGAAGACCTGTACAAGAATGCCATGTGGATGAAGCAGAACGACCACGCTGAGCTGCTGGCGATCGACTTCACAGTGCAGGTGATCACCTCGGAGGGCAAGTCACAGACAATGGAGCTGGTGCCAGGCGGCGCCGATCGCGACGTGACGGACGAAAACAAGAAGGAGTACCTTGAACTGCTTCTCAAGCACTACATGTTCGAGAGTATTTCCGAGCAACTGGGTGCGCTGCTGATGGGCTTCTACGACGTCATGCCGCAGTTCCTGATCACAGTGTTCGACTACCAGGAGTTCGACCTGCTGCTGTCTGGCGTGCCGGATCTAGACGTGAACGACTGGCACACGCACAGCGAGGTGCGCTGGGTCAAGTTGGAGAAGCCGACGCCGATTGAGCACCGTGTGTTGAAGTGGTTCTGGGAGTGCATGGCGGAGTTCACCAGCGAGGAGCGCGCTCGGTTGCTGCAGTTCGCGACCGGTACGTCTCGTGTCCCTGTGCAGGGCTTCAAGGCGCTCACGAGCAGCGATGGCCGTGTTCGGCGATTCACCATCCAGTTCGTGCAGCGGGGGCCTCCGCCAACGGGCCTCATGCCCAAGGGCCACACGTGCTTTAACCGCATCGACCTGCCGCTCTACCACACCAAGGGAGAGATGATCAACTATCTGACGCTTGTGATGAACATGGAAATCTCGGGCTTCTGGATGGAGTAAACTACGTTAGTAGTCCAGGCTCTTATCTGTTCGTGCGTCTGTCATGTGCGGAAGGAAGAATTTAAATATGATTAATTGTTTCTTCTTCGTGTTGTTTCCAATGTAAGATTCACTTGACCCAGCGTCATTTCACTTGTGCACAGCGAAGCAATTCGGAGTCATCTGAATGGTCGACTCGACATCAGCGTAGCGCAGCAAGAACTTGCTGCAGATTTCATCGGTGTTATGGCCGCCGTCCATCGTCCGAAGCACATCTTTCTCCAGTTGGTTAGCCTTGAGTAGTGCACGCTTGGACGATGTGAGAGTGGCAACATTGCCTCCAGACCCATTAGCGCCGCCCGAACTGTTCACGTTTGCTCCGCCTGACGATCCGCCACCTCCCGGCTGGTTCGATGAAGGAGCGGCATTGAGCGGATTCATCCCAGACATCAACGGGGAATTCGTCGACAGCGCGTACGATCGACCCTTTGGTTGGCCACCTTGCTGCTGCTGGCTTTGTGATGGTGCTTGCTGGGACTGTTGCTGCTGCTGGGGGCTGGAGCCGGGCAGGCCACGATCGATGCAGATTGGGTACCGGTGCACGCGTCTCAGGAAACCATGAATGAGGCCGAATGTGATGAAGCGTCTCACATCGATGAGAGCTAGCGACTCGGAGTACACGACGCAGAAGTCGCTCATGCGCAAGCTGGGCTGGACGGAGCAGTACAATGCGAAGATCCGCGCAAACGACGGTGGTGCGTGGCCCGATTTCGCGATATACACTGCACACTCTGCTTGCAGCTTGGGATCATTCGCGAGCACTGCAATCTTCGGGGTATTCGCGTAGATATTCGAGTGCAAGAAAATATCGATGAGCGTCACACAGCCGTAGTAGAGGAGCTGTCGAACGCACTTCTTGACGATCGCAATCTCCACATCAGCCTCCAGACTGATGCGCTTCACATACCGGACGCCATCAATGAACGGCACAATTTGTTGCAGCGCCAGGTCCCATTCGGCTAATATTCGCAACGATAAACCAGTGAGTTTTCATGATGCGGAGCGAGGCAGAGCGCAACTAAACCCTTTACAAACAGCCAAACAACGCACCACTGTTCTCGAGCAGCGCGCGAAGGTCTCGAATCGCCACCGGAACTTGGTACTCAAACACTGGCGCGGGGTCTTGCAACGTCGGAAAAAGCTTCAAGTTGATGATGTTGGCTGTATCCACCGGAATGGTGCATTCACCGTGCAGCGTCAGGTCCCTCAAAATCTGCGGCAAAATCGTCCCCAGCAGCTCCTTCTTGTCCGGGTTGTACAAGAACCCGCTCTCCTTCTCCATCCCCTCCACCAAGGCGCCCAACTACACACAGGGACACCAAATCAGCATCAAGATCATGCAACCGACCACCCTCCCCTCCACTGAGAACCACCCACCTTTCGCAAAATCGGCCGGTACGGCGCTGTCTCGACGTGCTCATCAAACACGAAACCTGCAAACCTCAAAACTCCATTAGCATCCACCATCTAACCACAAAATATTGTACTTCAAAGTAAGAAATAGTACTTCAGCCGTACCGATATTGAATAGCAGCGCGTTGCGGTGATACTTGTCGTCCTCGATGCACACAGGATACCCCACGATCTTCATCTGCTGCGCGCGGACTAAAAAACAACAATACACACATAAGATGAGTTATTACGGATAAGATATTCTGCCGCGCAGCCCCACCCACCCGTGATGATCTTGCCGCAGAGCGCCTTGTCGATGATGATGTAGCCCGAGACGCTGTCGAAGACCTCGTTGCTCAGCACACTAGAGTCACAAACCGCGTTAGGATCACCACCCCACCTTCCGCAACAGTCTTCAGCCTCGTTACGCACTTGTTCGGTGCCTGGAAGAGGATCACGGGCCCCGCCACATTGTCGAACTCGCTGTAGAACAAGCCCTTGATCATCGCGCGCAATGATGCTGCAATGTCGTTGGCACCTCAAAAGAAAGACGCTCCACGTGTTTTGTGTTTCAGCCAATCCATACGATGGACTATTAGTTTTAGCTAATCGCTGCAATATGGCAACTGTGTCTTCCGCCTTTTCTATGGCAGGCCAAAAATGAATTTCAGCCAACTGAGAGCCTCCAAAAGTACACAAAGTGGTCCACATCATTTTACAAATGATGTGGACCACTTTGTGTACTTTTACAAATGATGTGGACCACTTTGTGTACTTTTGGAGGCTCTCAGTTGGCTGAAATTCATTTTTGGTATTTGTATCATTTTACAAATATACAAACGCCAACATCGCAGTGATTGGCTAAAACGAATAGTCCGCCGCTTTGAAAGGGGGCGACACAATTTCGCGGTCTCAGATAACAATTCAATTTGGCGCGAGAGCGATGGCGCTGGATGCGCGAACGGTGCGCTGGTGGACGTGGTATTGGAGAGCAAAGGCCCTCGCTCATGTTATTGGACTTGTGATGCAGGTGACGGTAAGGCTGGCGGAGCTCTCGGAGCACTTGGGCTGCGTGCTCTGCCACGGAATTCTGCGGGACGCGCACACCATCCCGGACTGCCTGCACTCGTGTGCGTGACAATGCAATAATAGGCTACTGTGCTCTAGTGATATTAATGTGTTGCGTGCATTGTGTATCGTGTGTTGTGACTGCAGTCTGCAAGAGCTGCATCTACAGACACTTCCTGGTCACGGGCAGCCGCATCTGCCCCAAGTGCAACAAGGTGCTGTGTCCGCGGCCAATTGCCACGCTAATGTGAGACGTTCACGAGGATGAAGAGGAGTTTTGGACGTTGTTGTGTGCTGATAGAGTTGTGCTGGTGATGACAGAACGGACCAAAAGCTGCAGGAAGTGGTGGACCGTATTTTTCCCGAGTTTAAGGAACAGGAAGCGATACAGGAGAAGGAATTCTACGCCACGTACAACTTCAAGCTCAAGGAGGAGTCAGAGGCTGGGGCCATCGGATCTTCGCCCACCGCAGAGACCCCAGCCAACCGACGGTCAAAGAGTACGCCTCCTCTGATGAAGTCACCCCACAGCGTCGAGCCAGCCAGTAGAGGAGGAATCCTCTCGTGCTACAGACCATTCACGATCGAAGTCTACCCGCAACAAACGTGCGTATTGCTAAGATCTCGCTCAACTGTGGGTGAGGCCAGAGACTGAGTGATTTTTTGACTGCATTGTGGTTGCTGAAGCAACGCTAGGGAACTACCGGAGCTCAGATTCCCCTTCATGCAGGTGAACGGCGATTTCAAGGTGAGCCGCATGTTCTTTCTTACTGCCGCGAGGTGGTAGATTCTAAATTTTTCTGGCATTTTGTGATTGAAAGATGTCGGAGCTCCGCAAGTTAATTCGCAAGCGTTTGAAGTTATCCGACGACGTGCAGTTCGAAATGGCATGCATGGGCGCCACCGTTGGCCCCGAACTATCGGTACATTTCATCCAGCGGACAATCTGGCAGCATCAGAACCAGAAGGGGCCGCTTGTTTTGCACTACCGGCACGTGACATCCTGAGGAACGATAAACCAAGAAGTAGCAAGCAACGGAGAACGTGAGCAGTTGTGCGTGAGGAGACGTCTGTGTGGAACGTCGATTGAAGCAACACACAACGAGAATAAGTTTTGTAGAATTGCATCCAGTGAACCAAAGTGTTGCTTCGTTTTCACCTGCCTTCAAACCCAAAGGCACCCCCACATGGTCAAAGATGGATAAATACAATGTACGCATGGATTTTCCGCCTTCCAAACCAAATCTACGGCATCAGCCGCACGCTGGCACTGCCCAATCCAGATCCATAGCTGCTGCCGACTTGCGCCGCCTCCATACTGCTGTACGTCGTGATCTCGAAGTCGTACATGGCGATGGGGATGTGCTCGATGCTCTGCACCGCCGTGAGAATATGCAGCAGTGCATTCTGCAGCGCCGCTTCCGTCTCGCCCGCGCACAACTCCCTCTCCTCTACAAAAAACCAAAGCAGAGTTAACCCATTACCCATTCTTCTCGTAGCCATCATCTCCCTCCTCACCTTGTGACGCCGAGGGCGACGACGTGACCGTGAGCGGCAGGATCCACTTCTCGAACACCGTTTTCTCCTCATTGGACATTAGTCCGAACAGCGCTTTCTTCACCTTCCGCTCGAAGAAGCTGACCACCACGAAGCCGCTGTTTCCTCCCCTCACGCCGCCCATGGAGCTCCCCACTTGGCCGTAGGGAGCCATACTGCTCCCGCCCATCACGTAGCTGCTTCCTCCCAGGGCCACAGCTTCCTCGAAGCCTCTAACCGCCTGCTCCACCTTGCGACTCACGTCCCCCACGGCGCACAAGGCGTACGTGATGTTGGGGAAGGCAGCGCACGTGGCTTCGCTAGGCCGCACGGGACCTGGCGCGCGCGTAAACAGGATGGTGTGCAGCAGACACGTCACGGCGTCGCCTGTATCCTCCGCTGCCACGGGAACCTCGTCCAGCACGTGCTCCTTCCACGAGGGCGCGGCGGACACTCCGCCTAAAGAGCTGCTCGCGGACGCCAGCATTATTGAATTCTGAGTCAGAATCTGAGAAAGTTGACTTATATGTTGCTGTAAAGATAATTATCCAAGCAACTTTATAACTTCAAGGTGAAGCGAACTTATTTTTGCGAGTCGTCAGCTGTGGTTTCATGGTCTGATCGCGAACTTTAGTTGAAGATGTCGGGACGGCGACGCTGTTGGTGCAGTCGACTTCGACGCAGTATGTGGACGTAGCGTCGTGGAGCTTCGCGTTGTGGTGGTTTCTACTCTTGGCGGTGCATGCAGCGGCGGGAGGGTACAATGCAGCGTACGCCATGTTCTACTGGGCGCTCAAGGACACGTACCTGTATTTGTGTCTGGAATACTCGCGGATCGGCATGACAGCAGAACACCACGACGCGATCGCAACGGTGAATGCCATTCTGGCGGCGATGCACGGCTGGTGCATCGTGTGGATGATAGGCTCATCTCTCTGGCGTCGTCAATTGGTCTTCGCGCCGTGGCCGCAAGGTCCGAGCGGCACCTTCAAGAGAGGACCGTCTATTAAGGCAGTGGAAATGGCAACGGAGGACCGGTTTGCTTCTCGGATTATTTCTGCGAGACTCCGCAGCGCTAAACTCTATGAAGCGGTCTGGGGTCGTCAAGGAATGTTGGGCGTGAACGGGAACAAATTTCACGTCGTCTTGGTGACACGAGAACTCCTAGAGACGGTGCAAGCTTATCGGATGAGCTGGTATCTGCCGCGAATGCTGCTTGACCGTTTCTACCTGACTTTGCTGTTGTTGAATTGCTGGTCGTCTGTCGTTATTTACTCGCGACTGTTTCGGCGGAACGAGGCCCGCAGACGCTTTGCATGTCTGTTGTGCGACTGCATTCTGGACCTCGTATCCTGCGTAGGTGTGCCTCTGGTTATTGTACGCAGCTATGTGGACGAGTACGACGCTGAGCTCACTGGTTTCGACATGGAGAAATGGTACGACGATGTGTGGTCCGCCCACACGCTAAACGAGTTTCAACTGGTCGTCGTGGTTTCGTGGTCTGATCTAGCAAGCCGAGCCATCTTTTCGTTCGGGTTGATATTTACTACTACAAGCTTAAAGGAACTGTTGCGCAAAGATCCGGGAAATGGCGGCAGCAAGCGCCGTATAGCTCTCGCTGCCGATAGTGTGAGAATACCGGATAAGAAGCATGAGTTCTCAGGTTGAAGCCCCGTGCTTCCTGAGGGTCCACAACGACAAGATGTGTCGAAACTTGTCGAAGTCGGAGGTCGCTACGGTGAGACGGGCTTGCGCTCTCATTGTAGTCGGTTCATGCTGCAGTTGGCCCATTTGTTTTTCGGAGTTTGGGGTGTTGTGGTGCTTGCCTTACACGTTCAAGCTTCCTTACAACAAAAATCACCGCAGTGCGTTCTGCAGGTTCATCCATCGGCCGAGTCAGAACCATCGTGCTATCTGGTAGTTCTTGATTGTTATCAGCTTGGTATTCCTGGTAAAAGAGCCGAAGTTGAAGCAACGTGGAGTGAGTTCGATAGATCTAGCGTCGTCACATTCGTCATGCGCCATTGCCCAGCTCTTCAAATCCCCGATATGCTCGGCGACATCCCCTACAAACTGAAACATCCCCTGTTTCATTCGGGGGCAGGTTATCTGGGGCAACCCTCTCCGCCAATCAGAAGCGATAAAAGATATCCCAGCTGCTCTGAGTCTTGGGCTCGGGACAGCTGGGGCAACTTGGGATATTTTTTTCCTGTACAAATAGATTGGAGGGGCAAATCGGTTTCGCGGAGTTTTTCGTGGCCCCAACCAATTTTTTTACGGGACGGATGCTTGGCACTATCGAACTGGCCATGGAGCTGGCGGATACCAGCGCGTCTGCAGACGCGCCCCACGATGTCATCTCGACACGCATCCTACGCGACCACGCACCGAGCACCAAACGATCTTTGAACTGGACCGCAGATGAGGTATACACCATGTTTTGTGTTGTACTGTAGTATGTTTCCGCTCTAACATAGATGGATATGATTCTTAGACTGTCAAGTTGCTCAAGCTCAGATTCAAGAATACAGAAATCCTGGAGCAAATCGCATCCCAGCGGTACGAACATTTTTTCCTCTCCTGTATAATATAGATATTATGTTGCTTCGGAAATGGCTCTAATTTTATTTTGCGGTCACAGAGAAAAAGGATGAAGATGATAATTGGGGAGCTGGTTGCGGTAGGTATCCATGCCCGCGACGCATCGCAGTGCAGGGATCGCTTGAAAACACTTGTCAAGCAATACAAGGTGTGTAGATGGCGTAAAAATGTTTTTGGAGGGTTCAGACTAATTGGTTTATGTATTTTAATTCTAGAAACTTACGCTGGAGATATTCACTAGCACGGGCAATCGAAAATCTCCAAAGTATCCAGATTTTTGGGATTTTCTTGTCGATTGCCTAGCTCCTTTTCCAGGTTTGCGTGGCCTCACAGTGGGTGGATCTCACGTCGATACCCCTGAAGCAGCTGGTGGTCTCCTGCGTGGAGAAGGCGGGTCTCCTGATAACACAGAGACTCGCCCAGTAAGAAACAAAAGGTTGCTGGAGCACGCAAGAAAGGGTCTGCTGAAACACCGCTGTCGCGTGTGTGCAACTCTATTGAAACTCTCATCGAAAATATGAGTTCTCGTGATAACCCATCTGAGATGACGTTTCCGGCGGTTCAAGGCCAAATTGATTCTCTTCGCTCTCATATTTCGACAGCAACATCGAAAGTGGACAACTTAGCTGCGGTAGTTGGCGGCCTGGTTCAACATCTTCGTGCTTCAACGTGCAACGAATAGCTTTCATTCAATTTCGTTAATTTGTGTAGTAGAATCCGATTGAACAAACTCACGAGGGAAGCTGGCGCTTCCTGGAAACCTTAGTTGTATTGTAGTCTGCAAAAGCTGGAATGAAATGGTCAAACCTCTCGTCAGGTACTCTTACACTGCTGTAGATATACCTGCTCTAGTTTTACCCACCTCAGAGTCTTATCCTACGCCAGCTATAGCTGCGGTCATTCTTTACCGTCAGTCCGATGCGTGGTCAGGTCATGAAGACCATCGCCCCACTACAATTTGCCTCAAATAAAAACTACGTTTGATGAGCCAAGAGAGTGTTCCTTATCGTCGGAGTGCGATTCTGTCTCGAAACTCACTTGGTCGCTTCCATGGTCGAGCATTTCATCAGCGAGTGAGTTCATATCTTCATCAGCAACAATTTCGCCGAGTATATCCAAAGAATCACTCTCGTGCATCAGACAAAAATTGTGAAGCACGACGCAGGCACCTATCACTGTGCCGTCAATCTGCTCGGAGTGGCTTTCGAGCTCCCGACGAAGTATCTGGAATCTTCCTTTTAGTGCACCAAATGCACACTCGACAGGAATTCGTCTTCGTGAGTGAACTAAATTGTACCTGTTGATCTCAGGAGACTTTCTGTCATTGTGAGCGAACGGCGTGAGTAGGTACTCCCTGAGCATGTAACCCCCATCTCCCAGAAAATGGTGATTGAACGGTATTACAGCACGGACGTTCGACCGATCCAGCTACCATTCCATAATGTACAGTCGTTGCAGCTTCCTGGTCGAATTGAGAACTCCATGAACATCTTGCTGCTGTCTACGACAGCTTGTACATTGTACGCAGTGAAGCTTTTTCTACAATACCACCCCCAGAAGTTCGAGGGTCTGGAGCGCTTGATGAGAGTGCCATCAACGGCGCCAATAACGCGATCAAACCCACCGATATCCCTGAAGCCACGTACAACGTCTTGCCAACCCGCTTCGGAGCTAGGAAATCGAACGAAATACTGACGGTCATCATAGAGAACCCGACAAATGGCGAAGTATGCCCGTGAAGCGGTCGAAACACTCACACCAAATTGACTAGCCACTTCAGTGAGCGATCCACGTGAGCCGAGATAGCGAAGTGTTAGGGCCAGCTTCATTTCGAGGCTGTACACCGTCCGGTTATTCTCGGAAGCGTGTCCATAGTAATGGGGCCAGCGTGATCGGAGATATCTCGCCAACTGCCCGAAACATGTGCGGCTCATTCTAAAAGCATGTTGAAATGCTTCTTCTGACGCGTTGTAGTTTGCTTCAAAGTAATTGTTGCTGACGGTTAAGACTTGAGTAGCTTCACGGCGTAAGCTTCTACCGTCGGTTTCGCCGATCGCACCACTTTTGTAGAGCCTGGTGGAAGCGTGCTTTCGGACGACGAGGCTGTCGGATTCCCCTCTCGATGGCTTTCTCTAGTGTGCCGGGTGGTGTACAAGTTGGTCATTGCGGAAGAGGAGAAGGGAGAGCCGCGGTTCACGACGTGCCGAAACGCTGCGGCTTACCTTCCCGATGGAGAATGCGTGCCTGTCGACCGTGTTCGCTTCTCGCCTGAGGAACGGAAGAGCAAGGCTCGTGAGTTCGTGACTGCTTCGGAGGGTACACTCCACGGCCGCACGCTACGAAAGGTGCTTGCTGAGATCATCAAGTTGTACAGGGAAGAAGCACCCCTGATGAGAGTCAAACGTCTGAAACGGCAGGAATCAAGCGAATGTCATCGTGCCGCTAGTGAGGTGTCGATGCGCAAGCGTCGTTCCCATCGGGTGCACTTCGACTGTTCGTCGCTATTTTCAGGACGCTCCGATGCGTTCGGTGACTTATCTACGTACGGAGAACGGAGCGATGATGTCAGTCAGTACGTTTGCGTCGTGAAGAACTCTCCCGACGCACCCCAGGTCTAGAAGCCTGGTCTGGTGGAGGTCGTTGTAGAGGAAGGAGACGACCATAGCTTGGAGGATCCCGAACGACCAGTGCCGGCAGTGCCGGCAGTGCCGGCAGGCAAACGAGCTATCTGTTCGTTCGGAGGGATTGAAGCCGTTGCTGGGGGCACCATCGGCATTCTCCCGGCCAAGATCTTGATCGACACTGGTGTAGTCGCCAGCTTGGTGGACTCGCGCTTGCTTATACAGCTAGGGCTCGCTAAGGCGTCTCTCCGTCCCCACAAGGGACAACTGAACGGCGTCTCGGGTCAGAAGCTGCGCGTCAAGGGCGAGATCGAGTTGCCAATACACCTGGGATCGACCGAGAAGCTGAGAACTTTCGTAGTGGTTGACAAACTACACGTGAACGCTATCGTGGGCATGGACACGCTGAAGGCGTTCCGCGCCGTTCTAGATCTTGACGAGAACGTGATGATACTACGTTGACTCTGCTCGGATCGCAGTTGAAGCCTGCTTGATACAGACTGTGGATGGTCGCGAGCGTGCCGTTGCCTACGCTAGCAAGCTGCAAGATGGGTCCGAACGGAACTGGATTAACAAGACTGACGGCACGTCCGAGATCGAACGCTGGGGAATCGTGTGCGCCACGAGGAAGCTCAGGTGCTATCTCGACCGGAACGAGTTCGACCTCTACACTGATCACAAGGCGCTGACTTGGGTTTTCAACGAGACCAATCGTACCGGTAATGCCAAGCTCGCCCGGTGGGCCATGGAACTCTCCCAATTGCAATTTAAGGTGTCCATATCCTGGTACATCTATGGGGCATGTGGATGGTCTATCGCGGCTTCACGAGGCGACTGTTTGCACACTCACGGTCTCCGACCTGCTCAACGAGAACTCGGACACGTCGGAGCAGGGTCTAAGCGAAGTCGAGGAGAGGCCCGCCTCCGTGCTAACCCCGAACGATCTAACTCTCGCTGCGGTCTCCCGAAGTGCCCTGAACGAGGCGCTGCTCGCGGCGCGTGAGGCTCTCGACGAAGTCGAGGAGCTCCCCGCCCCTGACCAAGCTCGGGTTGCACACCGGAAAAAAATGGAGGCGCTGGGGCCTGCACGAATGCTCCAGATGCCCAAGGTGAAGAACAGCAAGCCGCACGAGACGCTCTCGACGAAGTCGAGGAGCCGCCTGCTCCTGACGCCGAGCTAGGCGTGCCCGAAGAACAGGACGAGCATGAGGCCGCTGATGAGGCTGGTCTAGAGGAAGAACACACGACTACCTCACCCGTGGAATTCGGTCTGCAGGGCGAGTTGGGCGTGGCAGTGACGCTCCTGACACTAAACTGCATAAACTATTATCTACGTTGGACGTCGTACGGCGTCCCACTTTCGGTCATGGTCGTGACTGAAGGGCTCGTGGCCCACCTGTGGAGGAACGGCAAGGGCCGCAAGAATCGTGAGCAGTATTCGCCGGTCACCGTGGCGCTCGACGGACTCGAAGGACTACGCGCGCGCAGCGCCTCGAGAGCGTGTCGAGGCCGACAACTTACGGCGCCTGCAAGGTGCTACGGCGACTGAAGGCCCCGACACGTTCCAAGATGCAGAGGACGGAACGGAGGAGTTCGACGACGCTGGAACGCCCGCCCGAGCTCCTGCTGCTATCTCCGCCGAGCTTCGTGCGGCTGAAGAACGCTCCGCCCTGCTTCGACACGAGCTCGCGCTGCACCCGGACGTCCGCCGAGGTCGGCGTACTTTAAGTCGAGGAGGATGTCCCGTGCCAGGGCACGAGGGCGTTGTGCCAGACCGCGTGCTGCGCTCGCGTGGTCTCGCGGGCGAGCGAGCCGCTCTTCTGCGCCGCACCTAGCCAGAATGATGGCGCGAGTTGCGCTTCACTTGAAGATCACCGTCCCAGCGTGGGACGTGGCGACTCATGACCTGTCGAGGACCGAAGTCGTCGAGCTGTACCTGTGTAAGTGTGTATCGAGGGGGGGTTGTCACGTCCGAGGACGGAGGACATGACAACCGCTCCCAGAAGACCCTCAAGGAGGAGTGTCGTCTATATATGAGAGAGGGAGCGGCCATGCCGACTCCCAGCTTAGCTAATCAGTCGTGAATCTACCCTAAAGCTACAACAACAAGAGCAAACTTTTCGCTACTCTAAGCAACCGCTCTACTTGCCCTTACTTCGTCGATCTTCCCGG
Organism: Phytophthora crassamura; assembly: GCA_033557995.1. NCBI lineage: Eukaryota > Oomycota > Peronosporomycetes > Peronosporales > Peronosporaceae > Phytophthora > Phytophthora crassamura. Next base: position 43,749 of record JAUCED010000016.1, read on the forward strand.
AAGGCCCCAGAGTACCCGACCCTGACGCAAGCGCACCCAGGGGTAGGACGCGACAGTGTGCTACCGTCAGATGAATACTCTGCGATGCTGATGGACGCGTCCGAGTCAAATCGCGACGTGATATTAAACAGCGTCAACTGCGATATGACGTTCTCAAGAGCTTTCTATCCTGTGGACTTTGAAGATCGGAGCAGCTCGCTCGCATGAAAAGCCCTGGCAAATGGGTGACAAGCAGGTTGGTCAGAAGACTACGGACACGACGACATGCACTGGGCTGTAGTGCAGTCACTTCTCCTGAGCAAGTTTACAGAACTCCTTCACACGTTCGTTCGGCTCCCAGCTACAAATTGCTCTATCAAGTCTCTCGCTCTCTCTTCAAGGCCGTGAAATGGCCTTGGATGAGCTGGTCTCGAGATTTTCTCGGAGGGGTTCAACGGAATGTGCTGCACACTAAAAGCATACCCATTGAGGACTTCGGGCAGGTGATACATCCAGCATGCAGAATAACGCCGTTACTGTGCCTTTCGCGACTGCTCATTCATGCAGTAGATTCTCCTCCCATTCTTGAACAGTCATGAAGCTGTTGGCCCTCGGACTGTTCGTGGTGAACCAGCTCGTGTGCGTGAACGGTGACGCCAACGCACCAGAACTCGTGATCAATGGCCTGAAGATCGAGTTAGACCCAACCGTGCAACATATTCACTGCTGGCAGCGCTGCGAACCAATGTGTCTATTGCAACTTGGCACCGGCGGCTGGGACACCTGAACATAGCGGACTGCAGAATACTTGCTGCCACTGGTGCGGGGCGGGGCGTGGTCATTGCGCAAGGCGCCGACCCTCCAGCATGTCGCTCGTGTGCACTGGCTAAGATTTCCAAGGCCAGCGCACCAACAGTTTGAAGTTCAAGCGAAGCCATCGCTCGTGGTATCTGCCACATCGATCTTAGTGGCCCAGTGAAACGATCATATCACGGAAGTGAATTCTTCATGGTACTGGTGTGGCGTGAGTATATCGGTGTCTACGGGCTGCGCAACAAGGATGAAGCAAGCGCAAAGACAGCAGCATTCTTGAAGTTCATCGAGAGACAAGCTAAAGTCTCGGCTACGAGCATCAAGACTGTGCGCACGGATGGAGGGACGGATTTCATGGGAGCTGATTTCCGTCAGTTGGTGACAGAGGAAGGTCTTCACCACCAACATACCACGCGCTATAGGAGCAGCCAGAATGGGGTTGCCGAAAGAGCCATCAGAACTGTGACTGAAATGGCGGCAGCCATGCTGATCGACAGCCATCTTCCGCATTACTTTTGGGAAGACGCACTCAGGCATGCCGCGTACATCAGAAACCGGATTCCGAAGCGAGGATCATCGACCACTCCGCTCGAGCGCTTATTCGGGACCAAGCCTTCACTGGCTGGAATCCCAATCTTCGGACAGACTGCCGTTGTACGAACACCGGATCCGATCCGCTGGAAGCGCTCTCGAGCACCTACGACCACCGCCAGCTCAGATTCCAGAGACTTTCGACATCTTCATCGGATCTTCAGTCTTCCGCGGTGCCTTCCGCTGTGGGCAAACGTTCTTCTCGGCTCTCTCTCCTGCCTCGAATCCGGGTCGCCTTCGCCTCGGTTTGATCGAGCAAGTATACGAGGAAGATGGGAGGTGCATCGACGAATACGGCAAGTTGGCAGAGGAGAAGTGGCCTGACAAAGGCTCGTGTCCATACAAGAGTCAAATACAAGTCGAGACCCATTCAGCCGCAGAGGCTCGAGGGTGTACAACAGCACGGCACCTTCAGCAGAAATTGATCAGAGACGAGGAATTCTGCCTTCAAGTTGACGCGCACAGTTACTTCATCAAAGGCTGGGACGAACTGATCGTTGCAGATTGGAGCCGCATTGATAACGAGATGGCAGTCCTCACGACATATCCGTATGAAGTCTACGATTTCGTTCATACGGAGGAAACCCCGAGTTTGGGTCAATATCCGCACCTCTGCTCGTATCTTGCGTTTGGGAATGGGAAAGTCATGTATCCCCGCAGTGGGATGATTTTCAACTACCAGACGCCGCAGATGTGGGCGTTTTGGGGCGGAGGCCTCTCATTTGGCAAGTGTCACGCAGAGAAAAACGTACCAGTGGATCCTCACAAGCCGTGGCTATGGGATGGCGACGAGTTTCTACGCTCAGCGATTCTGTGGACTCACGGATACGATTTGTATTCTCCGAGTGAGCGAGGGTCAGTGGTTTTCCACAACTACACCAAGAACAGCAACCAACGGAGCTGGATATCTGCTGTTGACAAAGAAACAAAGGAACTGGAAGCGGAAAAGTCTCATAATCGCTACAGGCTGCAGGTAGAGATTTCTATCGATGGACCAGTCAACACATTTGAGCTCAACGAGTACAGTTTCGGCAAGGCTCTTCGTACCGAGAGTACCTACAGTTTTCATACGTGTCTTTCGCAGATGGAGTTGAGGAGACATCACCCTGTCGTCAACTTCACTGGACGCCCTACTCCAATGCGACTGCTGTTGAAGAAATCATTGGTGGCGAGTGGACAATGAGTCACACGGGGAAATCGACAACTGTGATGGCTAAGGTTGTTGAGAACAACGACCAAAGAAATGACAACGTAGACGCAATGGAACACGCTGCCATTCCTGAGAAACTTCGAGACGCCAAGGAGCTCGAGTACAGTCGGCAGGAGAAGGCAACATTCGCAATCGAGACTGCGTTTGTTGCTCCGATGTGGTTCATTCTCGGATTGTTAGTAGCTGCGATCTTCGTGGGCGTCTCGAACGATTCTCAATCGCGTACGTTCCGAAACTCGTGTTCGTCCATTAGATTCGCAACCAAGGAGGGATCACAAGCAGAACAGTTACCTTAAGGACAAATGGCCCGCTTGGCTTCCACGAGCACCAGCTCTTGTAAACTTCTTTCATCTACGTTTTCTTAAAATGTATCAACATGTTTAGATCATTAGGATTTTGACCATCAAGCAGATGCAGCTGCAATGGACTCAAACTTTGAGTCTCAGCCGACGGAAGAGGAGCGGACGGAGATTGAGGGCTCGAAATGACGCTGGAAGGGGGGCTTGGCAAACCACTCACAAGGAGAGCCCCATCCCCCACCGCCCAAGAAACAGAAGCCCCCAACGAGCAAGTGAAAGGATTGCGACGTTTTGTGGAAGTGACAGAAAACGCTTTCGTCAGTTTGGACACGAATGCAGCCCCAAAGACTTCAGTTTCCGCCTTTCGAAGCTTTGTCACGGTGATTAACAGATTGCTGGCCCTAGTTCATTGCAATAGGAAGGTGGATGAAGCCACTGCTCGTTTGTACCGGGACACGACAGTTCAGTTGGGGGTTCTTTTGTCGAGGAATGAGCAGTTAAACCCTTCCAGTGAAGCTGCTGTTTCGAGATAAAGATGGATTGGGCGGGGTGCTGCAGCTGGCAAGGACCAATACTGGTGTCCCGGGGGCCCATTCGGACACTGCGCTGCAATCCACCTTGCTGGATCTCGAGCACTTTATCGATGGAAAAGGAAACGACGGGTTGCGGAAGATACAGCAGTATGTGAATTCATTCCGGAGTCAAAACAAGCAAAGAAGCTCCTGGACGACTTCAATGAGGAAATGCTGACGTATCGCCTTAGAGAAGCGGATGGATCTCCTCCAAGATCTGAAGAAAGTTGGGATTTGTTGCTGAAGTTTGGAGAAGTTCTGGCGGATGTACAACCAGCTTATCAAAGAAGATGAGATCGATGTTAACGAGCTGAAGAATTTCGACGCTCGTTTTCCTAATCGCGTCCCACCGTACTTGTTCCAGTAAAGTTTGAATCATGAGCTTTGAAATATCGGCAGTAGATTAACTCAGTATGTTGTTGGGCTGGTTCGTGTTAGGAATGCGAGACTGCAAGACGGTCTTTGCAGTCGGAGCGAAAGTACCAGAAGGAAATGAAGTCCTCGAACAAAACGCCGAAGAAATGGGAGGGCAGATAATGCGCCGAGTCCTTACCCCTGAGAAATTTAGCTACTACGTGTAGGGAGCTACGTGACTACTCAGTGGGTCTAGCGCGTTGCACTAACGTGATGTAAGTTACAGTCCTACACGCAACTTCTGAATGTGGATTCACACCCTGTGAATGAGAACCCGATTAATCAAATAGCCATACTGTAATATCTTCGTCGCGACTTGTACGCCGCATCAAGGACTGTCGGCACCAGTCGTTAAACCGGTAGTCCCAGGTCGGGACTTCAAAGGCACAACCTGCAACGAGATTGGCATGGTTCTTGGTCAGCCACTGAGCCAGTTCACAGCTATGGCTATGGAAAATCGTGCCGGCTGAAAACTTGGGAACTTCAACTCCGTTCGAGTGCAGATACAGCACAATTTCAAAGCGAGCTCGCAAGATCGCTTCTTTCATAGCAAGATGCGTATCGATCTCGCTACGATTCTCAAGCAGCCATATCGCTACCTGCATATTGCCGGTAGCGGCCACCTTCGCTAGAGAGTTCGGTGCACAGCCTTCATCGCAGTTCGCGTGAAGCCACTTCAGGACAGCCAAGTGGCCCTTAACAGCAGCACAAGTCATCGCCTCCTCTGTGGCTCCGGAACGCACGTTGGAATGGAGCCACCGCAGCACATCCAGGTGGCCATTGCTTGCAGCCCAATCCATCGCTAAAGCCGTGCATCTTTCCTTGCTGTTTGAGTGAAGCCATTTCACGACTTCAAGGTGACCGCCTCTAGCAGCAGCGTCCATTGCAGACGTCGTACAGCCTTCGGTCCGATGTTCATGCAGCCACTGGACTACTGCGAGGTGACCTTCACGGGCAGCTCCATCCATAGCATCTGACGAACAACCTTCACTCCGATGTTCATGCAGCCATCGCACAATATTTAAATGTCCACTCGTTGACGCCAGGTCCATCGCAAGTTGTGTGCATCCTTCAGATCGGTGCTCGTGCAGCCACTGGACCACGTCCAGATGACCGTGGCTAGCTGCCCACGACATAGCTTTCGTGGTGCATCCGTCGTCTCGGTATTCGTGAAGCCACTTTACTACTTCAAGATGGCCGTTCTTAGCAACACTGTCCATTGTCCAGGCATCCCCTCGTTCGCATCCTGCGTCGTGAAGCCACTGAACGACACCCAAATGTCCGTTTTCCGCTGCTCGCCTCACTGCTCCAGCTGCCAACTGCACTCCCACCTCACTATAAAGCCACTTTACAATCTCAAACTGTCCGTTCGAAGCTGCTGCTACAAGTGTAGACGGCCGTGGTTCACCTAGACCTCGTGCATACGCATACTGCATAAAGGACAGCGCTCCTTGGGCAGCAGCTCCGTCCCACTTGACTCGACGCACGGTCAGCTCGCAATTCACGAGTATCCACCGCGCAGTTTCCCACTGTCCGCCCTTCTGTGCATGAACCAGCGCGTCTTCCGCAGGTGCGTGGCGCTCGTTGTACAGCCACCGCACAGCAGTCAAGTTCCCCGTCTTGGCAGCTGACCTCATCACGAGTTTCAAGCACTCGGGACGAGGAGGCAAATGCACGCGCAGCCACTCTATAGCGTCTTTGTGGCCGTAGTCCAGAGCTCCACACATCTCGATGCAGTTCCAGTAGATCCGATCTCGATGGAAATTGTGCAGCCAGTCGAGGATTTCCACGTGGCCATTGGCAGCAGCGGCGTACACCGCCGCACTCGCCCGTTCGCCGGGCAGATAAACCTCCATCAACCACCTAAGTGCCGGTAGATCTCCTCGAATTGCAACGAACCACGACGTTGCATTGAGCATCCAGCGACGGTAGAACGGATCCAAAGTGTTTGTTGGTGCACGGGCTGCGATATACTGAAGCAGACGCAGACTTCCCGTCCGCTTGTAGCTGCGAGCGAGTGTCCATTTGGACGAGAAAGTGTCCAGAAATGCGTCTAGCAGTCGTGCAATGTGGGGAAGTTCACCGTCGGGCAAGCAGAACCGAGTGACGACGCGTGCGGCCGTGAGCAGGGGGAGCTCCTCGACACTAGCAGAGTCCATCGTGTCTGACTGACGTTGGGCTGGTTTTCAGCCAATCACAATGGTATTGAAGAGGACGGCCAAAAAGTTTCGTGTGGAATGATGGGGTATACAATGCGTGGCGTCTTAGAGAGCCACCCAACACCTTATCACCTGCTATCGTGAATAATATTCATTATTAAAACGTAAAGAGACCTTGTGCAAGCAAGCCCCGTCAAACTCGGATATATCAGGTGGCTCTCTAAGACGCCACGCACTGTATATATGATACATATTACTTACCGAATTCCCTATGTCAAGACATACGATATGTCAAGGCATACACATGGGTTTCAACCAATAGGCAAGCGACCTTTGCATACCACCGTGCACCCCATGTCAAGGCATACAGCAGAGCCGCGCCAGTCAATTCAGTGCATCATCCGATGTCTTTCGAGCGGAGGAAGCGCCCAAAACGGCGAGAGCGTCTACCGGGGGGCCTCGGTCGGTCATCAAAGCAGTATAAGTTGACATCGTTTTCAGCAGAGGAGAAGCTGCAAGTCCTCGACCATTTAGCTGAGCACGGTCGCATCGACAGCACGATTAAACACTTCTATCCCACACTAGCATCTAGTAAGTTTGACAGCCGTCGGGTCCTCATTCTTTCCTGGCGCCGGAAGAGAGAGCAAGTCGAAGGCCTCTACAAGCAAAAGGGCGGCGCAGGCAAACGCAAAGCACGGCAGGTCGGGCTGGGCACATTTTGCCTCGCCAGCAAGAATGCCAGCTCGTTAGGTGGGTTAACGAGTTGAGGGAGGAGGGTGTTCCAGTCTCGTCGACAATGCTGCGTATTCAAGCGGGGGAGTTAGCTATAGCGGCAGGGATTTCATCTTTTAAGGCGTCATGGAGCTGGCAGAAGCACTTTAAACAGCGCCATCGCCTGTCGTTGCGCTGCAAAACACGTCAAGGTCAAATCAAGCCGCCCGAGTTGACAAGAATTGCCGAAGAGTTCGCAGAGAAGGTGAAGCAAAAGGCTGCTGAAATTGGTGCAAAACGCATTTTTAATGCGGATCAGACAGGTTTGAGTTGCTTCGTATTTTGTTTCGATAATGATTTTACTAACACTGTATTTTAATTATTTTTATGCGGTGTAGCTGCTTGCTTCGAGTATCTTCCGAAGAAGACACTAGCTAGAACAGGATGCAAGACAGTATGGGTGCGTTGCGGTGGTAAAACTAAAGATCGTGCTACCGTTATGCTGCTTGGCGATTCGATCGGTACGAAATACGATCCTTTCGTCTTGTTCAAGGTGCCGCCGTCAAAAGTACTGACACGTCGAGAAGAAAACGACAAACTTCGACACGGCTTCAGCGAAGGAATGTGGCGGAAAATAAGTTCTGGGTCCCAACGTGAGTTCAACATGCAGGTCTACGCTAACACAAAAGGTATTTTGCGGTCTGTTCTATTTGCTTTGAGCGTAAACTGATAAGTGCTGAGTATGTTTGCTGTTGGATAGGCTGGTGGAATAGCTACCTGACAAATGAGTTTTGAACTTCAATTTTGCAAGTCGCCCTGCACCCCAAAAGCCAATCCTTTTGCTTCTCGACGATTTCTCAGGCCATTGGTCCAATGAAGTCGTCGAGAATGCAAAGGCTATCAACGTGACCATCGTGAAGGTGCCGCCAAATGCGACCTCAGTCGCTCAGCCTGCAGACGCTACATGGAATGGCCCGCTCAAAGTCAGACTACGTAATACGTGGATCGGCGACCTACGCGAGCAGCTTCGCGCACGAACACCAAATCAAGCGTTTAAGCTCGTGCCGCCTTGTCGGAGGCGCTTGTGCAGCTGGATCTGTGCTGCGTGGAGCGATATTGCAGCTTCAACCATTATAGCAGGCTTCAAGAAGTGTGGTTTGCTAGGCGATGCTGCCGAAGAGTTCCCTGAAGAGCAAGTTGAAGTGCAAGATGCTGGTGATGTTGTCGGGGAGGTTATTCGCGCTGGTTTGATCGACGAGGCAGTCGGCCAGTTCAGCTTAGAGGACGATTTTGACGAGGTATTTCACGCGGTAGTCTCGGTTAGCGCTGAAATTTAAAACAAGTTTACATTGATAGAAGTTTGCAAGGTTGCAAGTTCAATTAGCCGGGACAGGTCTCCGCACGGGCTATATTCCCCACATTGGTTGTATGTCTTGACATAGGGAATTCGGTATATAAGATTATTATATATTGTGCTTTGCAGTTAGTTTGCCGCCGCACTAATTAGTGTCGTACTTAGTGGTAAATCGTGTAGGATTTGAGCACGAACGTCTCAAGTCGTGTTTGCAGCACGAAATAGCCCGGAAATGGCACTGTATGAAAGTGCCAAACGAATGCTAAATCATTTTCGATCTGCAACTCGCGATTGGGTGCAGTATTGACAAGAAAAAGCGAGCACTAGTTATAGTAACTCGTACTTGAGTACGAGTTATAGCTAAGTAGAGCTCGATATCTCGTACGAATTACGAGTGAAAGTGACAAAAAGAATGCAAAGCACAAATAAGTACTAAGTACTTTTAAGTACTTCAGTATCGAAGTGTAATACCGATGCAGCATGGACATTACAATTTGAGGACCATCAAGATACCATTAAACTTGCTATATATTGGCACAATATTTCCGTAAACAGGAATATGGCGACACTGCCGATTGAAGACGGCAATTCACAGCTCTTCGTCTGTGTCCGTGTTCTCGCTGTCCTAGATTCAAGAAAAGGGAAATAAAGAAAATGGTCGCCACACATTCGCATACAGGTCAGTACTACGTAGTAAGAAGCAACTTGCGTACGAACCCTAGAACGAACTTACCGAGTCTTCTGCCTTCGATGCTCGGTTGTTTCTCGAAGATGGTAACCATCTCGTTAACCCCGTCATGCAAATCGTCACAAAGCAATGCTATTTCCCTCGCGACACTGTCACATTCCGTGGTGCGATCTGTGTCACTTCCAGCAAGCAGTTCCGATAGAGCACTCGAATTTGTGCTTAGCAACCGGCGATAATATGGCGTACGACGACCACAAACTGTTGCATGAAGACCTTGGCATCTCTCAGCAATGCCAGGACGCCATCTGCGTTAAGTTGAAACAGTGGAGGCTGCAAACGTGACGAATTAATCGCAGAGGATAACTGGGAACGGTTTGAAACCAACGCGACCACATCCTCTATCTCCAAATTGAGATCCTGTTGTGATCCCCGAATATCGGCTGCAAGCGCCGTCATTTCGTGCTTCGAGCCTTCTAGGCGTCTGATGCTCCCGCTGTTCTTGCGAGCCCTCCACGAGCGATTCACCAGCGTTACAAAATCCAGCATGTGCAACTTCACGTCCTGTAGTAGCTGTCGCCCGCTGTCACCAGCAGCGTTGCCAACCCTCTCCGGCTTCACGTTTTCAGGTGCAGCAATAGTTACACTCTTTAATTCTCTAATATCCACGATCGGTGATCGTTGCTGCTCTGGAATTCAGCAGGTCGTTGCTGTTTTGACGCAGCTTTTTTCTTTGACCGCTTTGCCTGACGTGGCTCATTGTCCCCGGCAGTTTTCTTCTTCTTGGTTGTTAACGCAGTTTTCCGCTTTCTCTTTTGTTGGGACTTGGGCTTGATTTGAGTTTTCAGGGTCGGGCTAGCTCGACAGGGCAGACACCTTTTCTTCAATGTCGTTAGTTGTCGACATCTCGCTTGGCGTCCAGACCTGTTCCGGGGTCAGTATCCCTGCAGTTTCTAGTAAGTAAAGAATACTAATTTACCAATGCTTATCTCTGTACAGCACATTCCTACCATTGTCGAACACGAAGTCGATCAGAGCTTGGTTGGTCTTGTACTCGTCGTAACACAGGAAAAAGTGTTGATCGCGTTCCGCCAGACTTCGCATGGCCTTGCAGCCTGGTCGATAAATGCGGTCTCCTTCCTCCAGTCCATGTCCACGAGTGATTTCCCACCCGTTTGCCTTCAGATGCGGCACAATCCGCTTGAACAAAATGCAGGGCGTCACCTCCGGCAGCTTTCGGGTCACCGTCATGTTGACAAGCGAAAATGGCGGGAAAACTTTGCGCACTTCATCATGATGTCGTCCACAATGGTTTCATTATGGATACTTATTATGGGTACCTGGTCGTCACGAATGACACAACAACGCGCTGCAGGGCGCAAGTTCAGCCAAGTTGTGGAGCCATCGATATATGTTTCCTTTGTCGTTGTATAAAAGCAGAAATCGCTAAGTATTGAAGATTCCAAGATCATTGTTTCCGTAGTGACGATGTCGCACAATTAAAAAAAATCAGGTTCTTATGTCGGGCAAGAAAGAAGAAAGATCTCTCACGTGAAACTTTCAGCTATTGATCGACTCCGCGAAATGGATCTGCATGATGCGGTTCATGCGACTGCCGCCGATGCAGAGAAGGCCCTCGCGAGTGGTGAAGACGCGGAGGCAGTAAATGGTGAAGACGCGGAGGCAGTAAATGGTGACGAATGGGGTCCTCTCCTAGTGGCAGCGAAATGATGACATCGTGGAAGTTTTGCTCCACCACGGAGCAAAACGTCAACGCGAGGACGCCAAACGGCTCGACGCCACTGAAATTAGCAGCAGACAGAGGGCATTTTGCTGTTGCACGGCTGCTGCTGGCGGCGGGTGCAGATGTCGACATTCCAGGATATGACGACTACACCCCGCTACATCTCGCAACCAAGAACGGCTTCACGGCGATCGTGAAACTTCTCTTGGACTAACAACCCAAAAATTGATGTTCCTACGCAATGGCTCTACATTGCGTATTAAATGAAAGCGTCTGTGAATGTGGTCAATGAACTCGATTGGAACCCTCTCATGTGCGCAGCAGTCAACGGCCACCACTGTATTATCCCTAAATTAATTGAGTGGGGCGCCGATATTAACGCTAAGGGGCCGCGGCAAGCAACAGCGTTGCGTATTGCGGCTGAAAAAGGGCATCTGGAAGTTGTTAAAGAACTACTTGACGAAGGAGCATTGGCTGATGAGCCCAGCGATGACGGCGCGACGCCGCTATGCATCGCAGCCAAAAAGAACCACTACAACATAGTCCAGTTACTGGTTTTCCGAGGTGCTGATCTCAATAAGCAGTCGAAGGTAGGTTCCACTGAGCTGATCATGGCAGCCATGTACAATTGCCTCGAGTCGCTTCGCATCCTCCTGGATAACGGAGCGGTCGTGGACTTGCAAGATTGCAGTGGATGGACTGTGTTGTCGATGGCGTATTTCAGCGGGTATCCGCAACTCGTTCATTTGATGTTGGAGCGTAGGCCCGCATCAATCGTCGATCCGGATGATGAAAGTGTGCATGTCCAGCAGGGAGTGCGGGTAAATCTGTAATTCTATGAAAATGCTGGAAAATGTTTGTCTTGGTTTTACTGTGGCTAAGTTGTTGGAACTTCCACGCCTTGTATTAATGCGCCCACGAAGGCAGAGTTGCTGATCAGGTTGGGAACCGAATTGACTCCTAATTCTTCTTCGCAATCGCTTGTTTGTATGAAGAAGTGACCGTTTCCAGGGTGAAGAAAGTATCCAGCCAGAATCAAGTCGATAACGTACCCATTTGGCCCTGACTGCAAATAACGAGAAATAATTGTCATTGTGCGATCACTTTGAGTTTGGAGGTCTCCGGCACAGTTCCTCTTAACAAGCAAGTCAAAGGCTGCAGACATGGATGCCCAAAGGAGAAATCGGCAAGCGCGAAAACTCGAGACGATCGGGGCTCGAACAGGTCACGCGAGCAAGAAGCTTCTCAGAGATCGCTGATATTTCGACACGAGATGGTCAACCGGGACATCGTGAAATGCTTCCACATGGGGGCCATTGCTGGTGTTGGAATCCCCAGCAACGTACTGTTTTGGGGGAAATCTGCATCCCCCAAATGAATTGCGTCCCCATGCCACGGACGTACAAGTCGGGCGACACCACCAACAATCCTAGAATTTCCTGTGAAATAAAAAAATTAACGAAACGGTTTATTTGAAGCCATGCGCTATTCAAAGTAAAATTCGGCGTGGCTATCGACATGTAGATTTTGCACGAGCAGCAATGATCATTTCCCACAAAGACTCAATACCAGTTTTCCCGCTTCAGCAGCAGAAATGGCGCTGCGAACTCCCTCATTCAGCTTGTGGTAAGTTATTCACTTGGCGTTCGATAAGTCGCAAGACAGTAAGACCAGCGATGTGTTCGAGCGGTGGAGTGACATCATCTTTCATTGCGCCACGCAGATATTTGATGATCATCTGGTGCGTGGGTTGGACACTCGCTAACTTGAGGCTTGCCATCTCTGTAAGCTGAAGAGGGTTCATCTTGCGGTTATCCATGGTCGTCATTGAAGCCCCCGCGCAGACCAAAAGGCGAGTACTCTTGATGTGGCCGTAAAAGGCAGCATAGTGTAGAGCTGTGAGCCCGTCCAGCGTGTCTTGTTGGTCGATCGATGCGCCGTTGCGCAGTAACAGCGACAAGACCTCGTCCGATCCAGATAGAGCTGCCCAATGGAGCGCCGTACGCCCGAGATGATCGACTTCGTCCACGTTCTGCTCATTTCCTAGGCAAAGCTGAGCCGTTCGAGCATCTCCTGACCGTGCAGCTTGGAGAAACAGAGCGAATCGGCCAGGAAAGTTGCTGCTTTGTTGCTTCAATCCTGTCGTTACGGCAATTTTACTCTGCTGATGTCGTGTATTCAAGTAATGATGAGCTGCTCGAGCATTGGCCGAGTCAATGGACACTTGCGTGCAGTACGCCAGCACCACCGTGACCAAAGCGAGAAGAGCGAAAACGGCCGGCGGAACGGCAGCCAAAATCAAGAAAACGCGTCTCGTGCTGGTGCTTGTACTCGCCGGAAGACTCCAAAACACCAGCAAGAAGACCAGACACGGGAAAACCACGCAAGCTCCACGAAGACAGCGGTTCCGAAGGCAGCAGAGCAAACCCGAAATCGTCGGCGATGGCGCGTCGCCACTCACACCCTGTTTCTCGTGAAACACTGCGTTCTCCAGCTCGTTGTCATCGAGCTCACCAACTGCTGTCGGGATGGCAGCAGCCATCTCATCTCCTTGTATCGACTGACTAGAAAGTAGTTTCTGCGCTGTTGCAGAGGCTGAGAATAGCGAAAAGCATACAAACAATCGACGAGAGAAAGCAGCGTTCAAGAGCATCACGACGATGACGCACGCCGTCAGGCCTCCATTAGCCTCCGATTCGTCAGGAATTCTCCCAGCAACGCGAACCTATCCGAATGGAAGTTCATTGGGATGTGTTCGTGCCACTTCCGCTAACTCGCACCGTCGACTCCGTCATGAATTATCCTACCCGGCAACCGCGCAATGGGCCTTCTTGACGTCGACACCTCAGCCCCTTGACAGTCGGCGCCATCATCGACCTGTTCAACCGGCAAGACCGTCCACTGCACGAGAAGTTTCTAGTGAAAGTGCCAAACTGCCCAAGCGGCCAGCTACGAGTCGAAGCATCAAGACTCAAATCCGTCAGCACGAGCAAATGGCGAGTCTTACGCCCAGAACGGCTACTGTGGCGATCCAAGAAGCGATTCGACGTGAGCGCGATCAAGAGCAGTACGTTAACCCACTTATTGGTCGCAGTGTGGAGCCACGAAGTCAAACTGCGAGGAAGGAAAAAGCCAAAACTAAAGGGATTGACGTGAATGCGATTGCATTGTTATCGCGAGCTCGAGCTGTTACTACAGCATCGATGAATACGACGGAGCAGCTCCGTATGCAGGCCTTCCAAGCCCGCGCGAACGGAGAATACGATCAAGCCATCAAGTTCTACACTCGCTTATCTACAGCAAGGCCGAGCGAAGTGGAGGCCAAGTTCCGCTTGGCGGTATGTTTGGAGCGAACAGGTCAGTTTATCCCAGCGCTGACTGCCTACAAACAAGTGCAGGAACTCTCAGATGGGCGGCATGCGTTCGCGTACTACAACATGGGCAACTTGTGCATGCGAGCTCAGCGAGTACCGCAGGCGATCAAGTATTTTTCACGCGCCATTGCAGCCAGCAAGGGGGACAAAGGCCCGTCCAGTGACAATACTCAGAGCGTAGGATCAAGCATCGGACCAACGCCAGTGGTTTTCTATCGGCAGCGAGCAGCAGCCTATCGTAAGAACGGTGACTTCGAGAAAGCAGCACAAGATTACGTGCTTATTCAACGGTTCGAGGGCGCCGAGAAATGCTCAGCCCCGACGGAGGAGAAAGCGATATACACTGCGGATCCGCTTTACCAGCTTATGAAGCGTCCACTGGACAAAAGGCCACGCCAAATACACAGTGACGAGGAGGAACCGCCAGAAGAGCTGAGCATCGTTGTAGACCGCAACCAGCAAGAGACCGATGAACCAGAGGCTGACGAGGAAGCGGAAGACGCGTTGACGGCATGGACACTTCAACGCATTATAGAAATCGCGCGTCTTCCACCCTCGGATCGAAGTGAGAGCGACCTGCAGTACCTTGTGGACGTCATGATGAAGCGATTCTCAGCTTGCGCCGCGCTGCATCCAGATGTATGCAAGCTCCTGTGCCGTGAGATAATGCTAAACCCCGAAGGTAGTTTGCCAACAAGGACGCCCATTTTCCTGGAAGAGGGTGAAGAACGGGATCGCTCGCTCTACTTCATTGTTCAAGGTCGTGTGTCCGTCTCGAAGACAGCCGGGAGAATGTTCCAGTTGTCACCACATCGTCCAGAGCGACAGCAACAAGTACTCGAAACGCAAGAGTCTCGTGGAGAAGATGACGAATTCGAGCAGGAAGACACGTGGGAATCGCCATGGGGTTCAATACAGCCTCGTATGAGTACTGACTGGAAGCAATCGCAGCTAGAGCTTTGTGAACTTGAGCATGGAGAGGTTTTCGGCCACCAAGGAAGATTCACAGACACTCCACGGTGAGAAAACGTAGTGATTGTCTTACAACTCTGTCTAAAGTACTTACCGTGTTTGTTTTCTATCTGTAGGACGTATTCTGCAGTGACATCAACAAACTGCGTCATAGGAGCTCTATCATGGCAGCAGTGGAGTCGTATCGACCGCGCACAACACCAAGCTGAGGTAGGTTACGCTACCCAGCCACCGCCATCTAATCCTTCAAACTAATCATGGATATGCTGACAAATTCTTAGCGAGAACGCGCCGCGCGGTTCCTGGCCATGACTTCCGCTTTCCACGACATCTCGGCTGATGAGATTCGTAGTCTTGCTTACCAAGTACGTTCAAGCGCAAATTTACAAGACAGATACTTCTATCAGCTCACACGAATGCTTTGCTGTGTAGGCAACGTTCATCAAAGTCGTCGGCTCGAAGGCCGTTTGCTGCGAAGGGCAGTCTGTAGACGGGTTGCTGGTAGTCCGAGAAGGCGAACTGTGTCAATTCTCGCCTTGCGGACTGCGTTCGCCTCCAGACATGTCGGGATCGTTCGCTCTTAGTGGGTCTCTCTCCGAGCCGCAAAGTGCGCGTGCATTGTTCACTCAGCTCGAGACTGCAGGGGATCCACTCAGCTTCGTGCGAGTAAATGATGCTTTTCACGGCTTTCTGCCCCAGAGCTACGTGACTTCCAAACAGCGAGAGCTTCTCCGACTTGCCACAAGTCGAACAAAAGTCAGTAACGTCAGAAGAGCGAGCGTCATGATCAACTGTATGGGCGCTGGGAAGGGCTCCTCGACGTCGGATCCTATCGCATTGTCGCTGCGTCGGGGCGATTGCTTCTGTATTTCATCGTCTTGGGTCCCACCGCGAGAGTCTCGGCAAGAAAAGCAGCAAATCCGGGGCATCGCTTGTGCTAAAGTAGCGTTAGTGTCCGTCGCTACAGCGGAGTTGCTGTTCTTGTCGACGGCTGACCTCACGCAAGGACTGTCGATGGCGAGCCGATCGCAGCTGCATCGCAACTTGCAAGGCATTGCGCTGGAGGACAGCAAGCGCAAGTACAAGACTGACTTGAAGCAAGTATCGCGCTCTCGTGGGCCACCTGGAGGAAGGAGAAGCTCGAATTTGTTGGAACAATTCGTACGCGATACTCACTGGAGCAAGTTTAAAGAAGAACTGGTGGAGAGTGTACTCCGAGGCCGGACGTGACGGTAGACGGGGGTCAGTCCCTTTGTTGTCTACGGTAGTTGTGAAATGTTATATGATTGAATAAATAACGATAAATACAAGTCATTTATTGAACGATAACCTTCTTCTTCTTGAAGCTTTTCAAACCAAAACCCATCTGGTTTCAAAACTTCGCTTAAGTCCGACGTCATTTAAGAATCGCTTGAAACATGCTGCGTGCTAAAGTGCTGCCTGAAGTTCTGGGCCAGATTGTGGGCGACGACGTCACCGCCTGCATGTACGTCCTTACCCTGGTTTTACTCCTTCATCTTGCAATTATAACGCTGCAAGTTGCAACTCGCACCGCCCTCTACAGCAAAAGTTAGGCGACTCTTACTCGTCCTCCCTCTCATACTCTTCTGCTCTAATTTCCGCAGGCTGATGACGCTGGAGGGCGCTCTCGTGGGCTCCGTGGGGGGCGGGGAGGCTCTGGACCACAAGGTCGTGGGCGCCATCGCCTCGCACACGTGGGGCGAGTATCTACACGCCGGGAAAGAGGCCTATCCGACAGGAGAACTTCGCACGATGCTCGTGGAGCTGGAGGCAAGCCCAATACACGACCTGCTGCCTTATTTCCTGTTGTTTTCACCTCTTTATTGATTAAGACGTGTTTATCGTTTGATTTGGTGCAGCGTGGTCGCTTGGCCATGACTATCGCGGGGAAGAGCTTCCTGCTCTGCGCGTACTCGAGCAAGGACGCTCCGGCAGGACTGCTGAAGGCCAAGGTGATGATAAAGTTGAACGAGCTGCTGGTTTGGGGGCAGGAATTGACGGTTTAGTGTCACGTGTTGCTAGGTGGAAGCGCTGGGCACGTACCTGTCGGCGTCGCTGGACCAGATCGAAATGTAAATGGCTTTACCTACAGAATTGCTTCGGCTCGGAACAGCTACGAGAACGAAGCGACAACTGCATGGTGTGATACGAGTTGTTCTTGTGTCCGTCTCGAGAATTCTATTGCGACGCTCTAGGCGCTTCCAAACAAACTAAAAGCTACGGCACTATTTCAGACGGAAGTCGTCCAGCGTCTTCCCCCCCAGCCGGTCAAGCCGCTTCTCAAGCCAGAGCTGCGTTGCGGGGGTCAGCCCGCCCTCCATCGCCTCCAAGATCTGCAGCAGCCTCGAGAACTCAGGGATGTTGTTAGCATCCAGCAATTGTGCGAACATCGGCACGACCGTCTTGCCAAGAGGTTTCACGCCGTACAGGTTGTACCAGTCCTGCAGGAAACCAACGAGGTCCTCAATCGTCGCAGGGGCGTCGGAACCCAGCAGCAAACTCCGTGTCGCCGCCGCACTTTCCGCGTTGATCTTGTCGTCGCCATCCAGCGTCAAAAACTCGTCCAGCTCCTTCTCGATCGCGTCCCGATCGGACGTATTCAGCAGTGCAGACAGCTCCTCTTCTTCTGCAACCGCTGCAGACTCCTCCTCGTCGACTTCCTCTCCAGCTTCGGTGGTCTCACCGTCGCCTTCCTTCTCGTCAGCATTATCTCCCGAGTAACCTTGGTTACGCCGGTGCAGCAGACACAGCGCAATGCGATGGATGGCCTCCTGCGACGGCTTCATGCCTACATTGTGCATTTCTTGCAAGAGCGAGTGAGCGCCCCGCACGTCCAGGTTCGTCACCCGCTGGAAGATCAGCTCGTCGTACTCGCGCTGAGTTAACTGCGGGGTACCCAGCAACCGCTGCTGCTGGCGCACGAGTGCGTCCGTCTCCTCATCGCGCCAGAACCGCACGGCAGCGCACACTGCGTGCTCAAAGAACTTGGCCAGCTTGTCGCGATTCCCCGGGTCGTCAAGCTTCAATCCTCCGGATTCCACGGTCTTGGTGACCGAATTGGCCAGTCCAAACACGCGGTGCATCATGTGCGGACTCACGTGCTTCTGTCGCTGAGTCAGACGCTTCTCCAAGCGCTGAGCAGCCTTCCTGTACTCCGCCATGAGTTTCACGCTCACGTCCAAGTCGTTCTCCACGTCGAAGCCCGCGTCCAAGAACTTGTTCATCACGTAGTCCACCGTCATGTCCCCACGGCTCAAGCACTCCTTGATCAGCACCTGGTTGGCCTTGATCACGCGCGCGTTTTCGAGTCGTCGCTCGAGCGTCGTGGCTCTCCTGGCCTCCTCTTCAACGATCATGTTGGCCATGTTTTGCTGACTCAAGAGCTCACGAAGCTCCTCTTCGTCCAGCTTGGCGTCTTCCGCGTCCATCTTACTCTTAACCTCTTCAATACTCGCCTGTGCCTTGGTCAACCTCCGCATGACGCGCTCGTACACATGGCGCAGCTCCAAAACGTGCGGAGACGTGGCCACCGTGCGGCTCTCAGCGCGCGCCAACGCGTCGTCACGCGTGAGCATCAGAACGTCCACCAGAGACCACGAGAAAATTTCCAGTGCCGCCAAGAACGGCTCCTTGGACAGCACGGGCTTCTCGCCTTCAACACGCGCAGGCGCGCGTGTCACGTACTCGTCCAGAATCCGCTTCACGGGGCCAATGAGACCGCACGCAGCCGCCGCCTTGACGCGCATCTTGTAGACTTGGTCGTACTGATCCGGCGAAACGAACTGGAACTTGGGGAAGGCGCTGGAGAGCTGCTTGTCCACGAACACGAAGACCTTCCGGAGCTGCTCTACGTCTCGCTTGTACACGATGGCCGACAGCGAGCTGAAGCGCTCTGTGCTCGAGTACATGACGGCCTTCATGGCGTTCACCCAGAGCTTGTGCACGTGCTCACTTCCCGTAGAAGACGCCGTGGCGGTGAGCGCGTGGATCAGCTTGGGCGAGTCCAGTAGTTGGCTGAGCGTGGCCGGGATCTCGTTCCAGCGCGCGCCCAGCAGCAGCGCCTCGTACGTCTCCACGTCCACCGCCAGATCTCTGGACACCATGAGCTCCAGCATGCGCTGGAACTTGACGCCGTTGTCGGCGTACACGCGCAGCGCTTCGTTGTAAGGCAGCGTGGACCTCTTGAGCTTGAGCTGCTTGGCATCTTCAGCTCCGAGCGAGCGCTCGTACGCGTCCAGCTGGGCCTCAACGCCGGCAATGAGCTTCTGGTGGAAGAGCGCGAACTCTCTCTCCGTCTTGAGCTGCAGTGGCCGCTCCTCGCGCTCCACGACGCTCATGATCTCGCGATCCCACTTGTCGTCACTCATGTCCTTCAGCACTTCGCGCAGATCATCCACGCTGGTGTGCGTAGATCCAGCGCGCAGCTGCAGCACCACGTTGCGGATCAGGAACTGATGAGTCCGCGCGGACGTGAGGAAGCCCAGCGTTTGCATCTGCTGCGTCAACTCCGTGGCCAGCTGGAACTGCCCCTGCTTGGAGGCAATGGCCACGCCGCTCTCGTAGGCGAGAGCTACATCTTCACTGAGCTGCGCAGTATCATACTGTCTTTGCAGCGTCTGCACGTGGTCAAGCCAGCGGGTCAGCGCCTCGCTTGGCAGCACGTACGCCTCGTTATCGTCGAATAGCTCGTTGCAGCGCGCCTTGAGGGCTTCCACGACGCTTTCACGTTGTTCTTCGGTCAGTTGCGGGGTTGCTGAGGCATTTGCAGCCGCTGGGGATGCGCTGGAAGCGGCGGAAGAGCTGAAGGTACGCTGGAAAAGGGTGGACGTGGAACGGCGCGAATTCTGGGGTGCAGTGGCCCGCGCAGACCGCGCGAAAGCGGCGCGAGCTGCAGCAGATGGAGACGCGTGGCTGGTGAGTCCGCGGGACAGCGCGGAGGCCGCTACAGCTCGACGCAGACGCAGCGCGCGGAGCATGATGTGTTCCCAGCCAGACGATGTTAAAGGGGAGATACGGCTGTCAAAGCTGGGGTCGGCAATGTAGGGCAAAAAAATTGACTTCGTAACCCTCGTGTACCCTGGTTACTCAAAGGTTTTTGACTTGAAATTTGTATGTCGCGATTCAAAATTCAGTTGCGTTTCCTGGCGGCATTTAACCGGCAACTTAATTTACTTGGTAACTCTATGGCGCTAACTCGGTCGCGGGCATCGCCCTCCACGGCGCCGCTAGCGCCTCCTGCTGCTCCTTCCCCCTCCATGTCCATTCCCATCCGCTTCCAGTGTCCTCTGTGTCTGGACGTGCTGCGGCGACCCATCCAGCTTCCCTGCTGCCACCGCTTCCTCTGGTCCGTTGTCCCCCCCCCATCTAAAAGCTGCCTTATACCTCGCTGTCTCCATCTAACCTCCATCGTAACTTGCCTTCAGTATGGAGTGCTTCGAGCGCGGACTCGAGCTCACCAGCGTCAACTGCGGCTTCTGCAGGCGCCGCGTCGTGGGCTTCGCGCGCACCAAGCAGTACAAGGTGGACGAGGCCATGTGGACGGCCGTCAAGACGCAGTGTCCATTTCTGGGGAACACTGTGGATGACAGAGAGCCAATCGTCGAGTTCTTTGATGAGGACGCTCCGCCACTCCATACTGGAGGAGAAGACCACCCTACAGCCCGTCAGGAGAACAACGGAGAGCTCAAAGCCTTCTACGAGCGGCATTTACGCGAGCATCAGGATCAGGTCAAGCAGGCGGAGCAGCGCGCACTGCAGCAAACCATCGAGTTCCTGCAGAATGACCCGGAGTTCACGGCGTCGCTAGCGACATCGCCGACCTCTTCGTCGGAGGAGGAAGGGCCTCAGTTGTCTGGAACTGGGAAGAAGGCTAAGCTGACGCCTATGGCAACGAGAAGCTCGAGTCGTCGACCGGTTACGCGTTCGGCGTCGAACGTTGTGGACGAGAAACAACCGAAACTTGACAACTTTTTCGGCTCTTCAAGAGCAACTTCAAGTCATTCAGGACACTCGAGTCAGAGCTTGCGGCGCGCGCACTCGACGAGTGTCGGGCTGTCGTCGCCACGCGCACGAACGCACCTGAAGATCGACGAGCCACACAAGAAGTACTTTCTTCGCAGCGCGTCGCACAGCCCGATGCCGACCAAGGAGCGAAGGCGGCAGCCGGTGAAAGGACGCAAGCCGCTTCTCCAATTGACGCTCGATACGACCATTTCTCCGGTGGCATTGCACACGCGCAGCCGGGGGCTCAAGCGGGCGAACTCGGTGGACTCGGAGTCCGAGCCCTCGAAGATGCTGACACGCCAAGGGCGACGGCGAGGCTCCTGGAAGTGCGCGCAGTGTACCTACACGAACACGTGCTTCGACAGCCGATGCAGTATGTGCCGCAGCTCGCCACCTCCCGAGGCCTTCACCTCGCTGGGCTCGCAGTAATTTAACAACAAGAAATAGTGCTGTTCATTCACGTTCGTCGGGTCTTGAAGTCCCTTACTGCGTCTTGGTCGTCTTCACCGCTCGCGTAGGCTTTCGTGTGGTACAGCACCACAAGGCGACGCGATAGGCAAAGGTGACATTGACCAAGGCAAGCAACAGCGCAACAATGCCGAGAACCTTGGGGGTGGACACATCGATGACAGCCTGGACACGGCGCTGGTATGCTTCAGCATAAGGCTCTGTCACGGTTTGCTCCCAAGCGAAGCTTCCGTCTGCAGTAAACTCGAGTATCCTGAAAATAAATTGTTAGATGCCTCGATTCAGTGTTTTTCTTCATAAGAAAACAATTTGCAGTTAGCGTACCCGTAGTTTCGTCCGAGGAAGACGCGGTCGTACTCGATGTACCAAGGTGAACTCCGCGGGAGAAATGAAGAGAGTAGCGGGACATATCGAGCCCATGCGTACACGATCTCGAACAACGGCGTAAGCTGCATGACCAAGTAGTAGTATGGGATGAGCTTTGCGTCCTGGATCGACGTCGAGCCGTTCGTAACTCCGCTGGTGATCAACTGGTCCAAGCAACCAGGATTCACTCCTTCTGCCCCACACACGCGCGAATGAGCCATCATGTGAAGATCGCCACCAACTAGCAGTCGCACTAGCGGTGACAATTCTTCACCAGACTCGAGGCGCTTCTGTTGGTTGTACCCTTGGAAAATCCCATAGAGATCTTCAAGCCCAGCTCGCTGCTCTGCCATGCCAGGGTACGTTTCATGCTCGACGAAGTGGGCTATCGCGGCTGTGAGCGCAGACTGGAAGAACAGCGGCATGCTGGCAAATACCACAGCCGTGCTTCGCTCTTCCTCACTCCACGTCTGCAGCTTTCCATCTAGAAATCGCCTCTGCTCATCACTCACGAGCTTGGGCAGGTCGCTCTTCTGGGACGCGTCGAAGAAGCTGCGTTCGAAGCGCACATCCAGGAAAAGCAGCTTGAGTTGCTGCAGCTCCACTGCAAAGTACACTGGATATGTGCGAATGATGTCGCCCAGTGCATCTTCGAGGAAGTCGACGCTGTCCCATGGGAGTTCCTGGTACAGCTGATACTGGAACTCGTAGTAGGCTTGCAGGCCGGCTCGGCAATGCAGCTGGAGCGCCACAAGCCGTTCACGCTCGGTCTCGCTAACATCCGAGCTCTGAGCATCCTGAAAAGCCCTTTGAATAAGCTCAAAGTTGAAGTTGTTGATGATCTCATGGTCGTCAGGGAGCATCCAATGGGCTCCGACGCGCAGCACGCGCTGCGCTGCCTTCCTCCCAAACGTTTTCCTGTAAATGTCTCGAAATTGCTCCAGGATGACATGATACCGAGCCCGACGCTTCTCGACATCCGCCATTTCCTTCAGCGGCAACGGCACCACCGTAACGCTCATTTCCCCAGCATCAGCATAGATCTGGTCGCCAAGATGCGCCATCCCGAAGTGCACCGAGGATGACCCTAAAGCATCATCGTGAGCCTCGACGTCCGTCGCGATCAGCTCCATCAGTACATCATCATGGTCATCCACAAAGCGGTCACACGACACGACCAGAATCCGATCCGTCCAAGTTTCTTCTTCGCCGCCAACTTTGCTCTTTCGTGCCGTGTGGAATCTGACCGTCGCCGTCTCTTTCGGCTCGTCCAGCTCGAACTGCACGACGTATCGGCGTCCTGGCTCCAGATCCTGCAGCTCGACAACTCGCGGACGCTCAGCAACGCCCGACACGTGCAGATCCAGTGTCTGGTTGGCAGTGGAACCTGCTAATGCATCGACTGTCCGAGCCATCGACTCGTGCACTCGGACGAGCACGTTGGAAGCTGACGGAGGAACCTGGTCGTACAGAATTCGAGCCGACGAGGACGTCACGTCCCCCACTACCAAAAGCAGCGAGTCGTCCACATTCCCCGTGATCGCTTGGGCTGTAGCGGCCACCAAGAGCAGCCACACGCCCAGCAACATAGCGCATCTTCCAGCCATGACTGAAAGGCAAATACGAGGTAGTACTGCATCGTAGTAATGCATTAACATACTACTAATAATAATACTTGAAACTAGTAGTAGTACACTTGTAGTATTTTGAACTACGTAGTAAGCGGAGCTTTTCCCAAAAAGAGTACCCCCAGGCCATTCGGCACCCATTAGATCACCATTGATACTGTAGGTCCATCGACACCATTGAAGGCTTATGTTGCCTGATGTTGCTTCATCCACCTCCCTAAATACATAACCTGTAAGAAAACGTACGTTGTTCCAGGACGGATGTCATCATCTCTCAATCCCGAAAATTTGAGGAGTCGATAGAAATTCTGTTTGTCCAACTAAACCCTCCAACCCTTCCCTGTTCGGCTTAGCCCTATAGGGCCGAGCGAGCTTAGGCAATGCTTAAGTCCGCACGCTCCGCACACGGAAATTAAACCGCAGGCGTTGTTTCGGCTGGCTGAGCACACCAACTTTCACCCCTCGTTACCACCTCGTCTCCCCTATGTTGTGCTCTGTCAATGGTGTCGATGGACCTACAGTATCAATGGTGATATAACCACTTCCGCGCCATTCGTCTCAGAAAAGAGTACCTTCCCAAAACAAGAACCAACAGCTGACAGCCACAGCAATATTACCAGTACATGGTAGGTCAAAGATCAGCGAGCAGTGTCCACAACCGTCGCTCGCACGCTGCGGTTGTTGTCACAGTGTATATTATCGTCCGACCACTGCTTAAATGACATCGTGCTCGTTCGTAGTCCTGTTCAAAGCGAGCTGATCGTTTGCCGGCGCTGAACGTCAGGCAGGTCTTTAGCTCAGGCTCGGGCACTGGCGTTGTTGAACGATCGACGCCATGACTGGAGACTTGTTTAAAGGAAGAGTGAGGGCTTCGGGCTTCTTGTCCCTTGCGAGCGATGAGAACTGAGCGTTCTTAAAAGATACTGCGCTATATTTTGTGTTTTGTGTTGCGATGAGTTACAATGAGCTACGTGCGAGCATCCATTCCCAAGAAGCACGGCTGCAACTTTCTCAAGCTCGCGAATTGTTGCTTTGACTTAAAGAACTGACTGCAGTCACCAACTATATTGCATAAAACGAACATAATTGCCCTAACCAACGAAGACGCGGGCCTTCGGCCGGCGAGATCAAGCGCAGCGCGTAGCGCTGCAAGAATAGGGTAAGCCTAACGGGCCTGGCTAGAGAGGTTTAGCATCGACGTGCTAAGCGAAGTCTTCGAGCGGCGTGCTAAACCTCCACATTTACCCATTTCCCCGAAGGGGTGTTAGGGGTAGGGCCGGGTGATATGATAATTATGTTGCTCTATGTTGCTGGCAAGATGCTCGATGTTGCTGGCATGTTGCGCTTAAGTTGCTTGGTTGGTGACTCTTACAAGGTTTTTGACCTAATGTTGCTGTGGCTGTCAGTTGGTTTCTTTTTTTGGAAGGTATTGTGGGTTGTACTCAAAATTTTCTCGAACCATCGGTTGAATCGCCCAACAATCACTGGCGCGGTCTTTCGACTACTCTCCCGTTTAAGTACGACTATGGGCCTCTGCACGATTGACAAAATTTACTTGGGAATTGTATTTGGGCGATTGATGCAATTGGCCAAGATCCCTAAATATAGACGGAATTCGAATTCACAATACTCTTTCTAAGACGAATTGTGCCAGGGGGTACTCTTTTTGAGAAAAGCTCGTAGTAGTACTTCAATAGTATGCGGTACTCTGCTTTGTACTACACTTAGCGCGTAGTAGTACATACTACCGTAGTACTACGTAGTACTACAGTAGTAAGTTACAGGCAATTTTTACACCCTCGCCAGACTGCTTGCACTTAGCATGACGCGACAACACACATTCGCTTACGCTGCTGCTGACCTTTGCTGGCTAGCTACGCGCTAAGCTTCGCTTTCTACACAATATGGCCGCGTCTCATAGATAGATCTGGTGCCCCCACGGCGGCGTGGGGCCTTCTTCACGCATTTGCCATCCGCCTCTCAATGGCTCACCGGTAGTTGCTGGTGGTGTTGCCGCTGCTGGTGCTGCTGGTGCCGTTGGTGTAACGTGTTGACGAGCGTCCTGCGCTCCGGGAACGATCCTGTGGCAATGAAGTAGAGTGGTAGAAGCCCCTCCGCCCCGCTGAGCTGGGGCCGCTGCTGTAGAAGCTCGAGGAGCGGTGGCCGCTCTGGAAGGACGGCGGCTTCACGTCCATCATGCTTTGGCTATGCCGCCAACCCGGCCGGTTGGGCGGGTACTTCGCAAAGGACTGCTGGTTGGCCGCCGCCGCGGCCGCGCTGATCGGCGGATCGGGGATTGGACTGCCTCCTTTACGAGGGTCGCCCACGTCCCAGTTCGACTTCCGCTTCCTCCTCCGCTCCGCTCGCCGCCTCGCCTCCTCTGACACGGGCGGCTCAATGTGCTCCAAGATGCGCTTCCTACCACGGTCGTGGTGGTGCTCCGATGGTTCCCTCCGGTAGTTCTCCTCTCCCTTGCCCACGCTGCTGCTGCTGCTGTTTTTGCGCTCCAGTTTGGGAGCGGATTCTCTCCGGGTGAGCTCCTTCTTCTCGACCACGACTGGTCTCTCCTGTTCTGTTGCTGCGGGGGAGAACTTAGCCGCAGTCACCGCTGCTGCTGCTGCGTTGCTGTTGGGTGTGTCACTGTCCTTGACCTTCGCCGACGGGCTGATGGATGCCGTCGTGGTGGGGCTGTTCCGCTCCAGCGGCGGGGACAAATGTGACGACTCGTTGTTCAGCGGGGTCTTGACACGCAGCTCCGATGATGCAGAGGTGGTAGCAGCCCCTACCTTGGCCGCTTTGGGTGTGGTGGTGGCTTTAGGCGTGGTCGCAGGTTTCGGCGCCGTTGTCGCCATGGGCGTCTCTGAAGTCTGTTTCTCTGCAGCCTGTTCCTGCGGTTTTCTTTCCATTCTGGTCGGCGCCGGCTTCTCTGCTTTCTCAGTAGCAGGGGGGAGCACTTCCGCCGCCGCCGGCTTGGTCGTGATCTTTGGTGTCTCCTTGTCTACAACAAACACGGGGGCAAGGGGCGCCGTAGGGGTCACCTTGACCTCTGACACGGGCGACGTGGCGACCGCTGGGGATGCAACAGCCTCAAGCTGGGTGCTGGGCTTGTCCGTCTCCACGAAGTCCTTAGCCTCCTTGTCAGCCCCCTCAGGACCCTCCGACGAGCTGCTGGCGTCCTTATCCTTGGTCGTGTCCAACTGCGAGCTCCAGAGCTGGATCCAGCGCTTCTTGGGCGTAAGCTTGCGCTCGAACGGCGCCTTGGCCCCCACAGCCGTCACCTTGAGCTTCCTGCCGCCTGGCCTGCCGCGCGCGCCGGGGGATTTGCCCTTCTTGCTCTTCTTGCCGCGGCCGTTCCTACCGTTCACCTCGTGCACCTCCTGTGGCCGCCCAGCGTCGTCCCCCGAGGCGCGCGACTCCTGCTCCATGCGCTCGATACTCGCGATGATCTGCGCCATTTTGCGCTCCTCGCGACTCATGCTAAACCCTGAGTTGTCTGCCTGAGTGTCTGTCCTGCTCTGTATCTGCCTCTGTGTCTTCCCCTGTGTCTAAGGGCCGCTCAAGGTTGCGTCGCCGCCGCTCTCTTCTTCCTGCTGCTCCCGACCGCGCCTTCTTCTAAACTGTGTGTGGAAGCTGCCGCAGCAAAGCCGATATCGCCGATTACTTCACACATTCGATATCCTGTGTAGAAATTAAGCATCTGATTACACAGTTCTGTTATTTTATGTCTAGAATGTCTTCAATATTTAATACCCGTTGAAACCGATTTGCTCCTTTTTTTTAAACCTTGGCGCCGGGAAAAACCTCGGATTGTGTGAACTACACTAAGCACAACCGCACGACAGCATCTGCCAAACTGCATCATCGTCCTGTCAAAGAGCATCAACTTCAACTACGGCAACTATTATTATCGAGTTGGGAAGTTTTTGCTGGCAGGAAAATAAAGGACAATTGGAGAGCGAGGGGGATGGATCAACTGCTGGACCGCGGGATGACGCCGCAGTCGGCGGGAACGAACGGCGGCTGGTTCACGGAGGCGGAGGCGAGCGCAGCCGGCGCCGGCTCGGCCGTTGTGGCCGAGATGCAGACCGTACTGGCGCAGACGCCCGATGCCGTGTCACTGTACAAGTCCGAGCTGGAGAAGCTGCTCCTAGCCTTTGTCAAGTCGCAGGAGAGCGAGCAGCGGCTGCTGCACCGCACGAAGGAGATCCTGGCCGAGATCCACTCGAGCCACGAAGCCATGCTGCGCGACCAGGAGGAGGAGAGCGAGGCACTCGCCCAGAAAAAGAAGGCCAAGCTCGAGCTGGACGCCGTGCTGCAGCAGATTGCCTCCACAGGGCAGGCCGAGCTGGAGAAGCAGCAGAAGGTCAACGACCTGCGCGGCAAGCTCGAGCTGCTGCAGGAAGAGGTCTCCAGGATGCCCATGCCCTCGGGCAAAGGCGGTGATATCATCCTGAACGAAGAGCAGGAGCAGGAGATCGCAAATCTCAAGAACAAGCGTGCCGAGTGTGCACGAGACGTTGAAGCCAAGACGATCTCTCTGCAGGATTTGCGCCTGGAATCTTCCAATCTGTTCGCGCTAGTGCAGGAGGAGGAAACCAAGAACGCGAGGCTAGAAGAGACGCAAGCCAACGTCGTGCTACAGATCCAAGAGAAGCAGGGTCTCACGGAGAGGGAAGTAAGGCGTAAGACGAGACTGGAAAAGGAGCTGAAAGTACTCAAACAGACCCACGAACACCTGCAGCAGGAGAATGCAGGGATGGAGACTCTCAAGAATGAGAACGAAGAGAATCTGCGCAAAAAGGAGCTTACGATGCGCGAGTCGAAGCAGAAGATGGAAAAGTACCTCAAGCAGTACGATGGGCTGTTTAGAACGACACACTCGCTGACGGAGGCGATGCAGCTGCAGTGGCAAAAGAACGTCGAGCTGCACAAGGAGAACGTGCAAGTGGAGCACGAGCTGGACGTCAAGGAGCAGCAGATCCAGGCCATCGCGAAAGACGCGCAGAAGATCGAGAAGCTCATGGAGATCGCCACAGAGCAGCTTCAAGATGTCGAGACGAAGCGCTCCGACTACGAGATCGAAAAAGAGAAGACAAAGCTGGAACTCGAGAACCTAATCAACATTTCTCTTGAGTCCGAGAAGAAGCAGAGTGAGCTGCTCACAAAGAAGTTGGAGGAAATGCTGCGAGAACGCGAAGTGTTGAACAAGATGCTGGTGAAGGCAAACGACCGAACCCAGGCGACTTTCGACTTGATGAAGATCAAGGAGAACACGATGAAGAACCTCCAGAACGAGATCAACGGGCTCAAGTCGCACGTCAAGAAGCAGCGCGCTCAGATCCAGCAGCTCGTCGGAGAGCGCGAGAAGTACGAAAAGGAAGCGGCCAATGCCACGCAAAAGTTCATGACGTCGCTGGAAGAAGCGAAGCTGCAAGACTTGCAGGTCGTGTCGCTGCAGCAGAAGATCGTCGAGAGTGAAAGCCGGCTGAAGCAGCAGCAGAATCTGTACGAGGCCGTTCGCACCGATCGGAACCTGTACAGCAAGCAGCTGATAGAGAGCCAGGAGGAGATCGGGGATATGAAGCGCAAGTTCAAGATTATGAATCACCAGATCGAGCAGCTCAAGGAAGAGATCACGTCGAAGGATCATGCACTGGTGAAGGAGCACTTCGACCACCACAAAGTGGACAAAGAGAAGGAGATTCTCAAGAACGAGCTTCTGCGAATCAAAAAGCAGATCCAGTCCTCGGAGCAGATCATACTGAACCAAGAACTGGAGATCACCAAGCTGGCAAAGATCATCCAGGAGGCGGACGAAGAGAAGCAGCGACAGATGAAGGAGTATGGCTGCGTTGTTCATGACCGCGACACGCTTCGACAGCAGCTTATCCAGCGTAACGATGAGTTAAGTGTGTTGTACGAGAAGATCAAGATTCAAAAGTCGACACTATCGAAGGGATACGTCCAGTACCAGGAGAAGCAAAAGGAAGTCACGCATCTCCAGTACCGGATTCACGCTCTTACGCTTGAGAAAGACTCGAGCAACAACCAACTGTCGCATGAAGGCTCGCTCAAGCAGGAGCTCTTCCGCCTCGAAAAGGAGCTGCTACAAGAAAAGACCAAGATTCGAGCACTTTCCGAAGAGCTTGATCATCCATTGAACGTGCACCGCTGGCGGAAGCTAGAAGGCAGTGACCCCAAGCGCTTCGAGATGATTCGGAAGCTGCAGGCGATGCAGAAGAAGTTGATTCGGAAGTACGAGGAGACCACCATCAAGAATCTCCTCATCCTGGAAAAGGAGAAGCTGTACGTCGAGTTGAAAACGATCCTCGCTCGACAACCTGGCGCTGAGGTTGCTGAGCAGCTCGTCGTTTACAAGGAAACCTTTAAGGGGAAGCAGAACCAGATGAAGCAGATGGAAGACGAGCTGCAAATGTACAAGATGCAGGTGAACGAGTATCGCCACGAACTGGCGCAACTCGAGAAGGAGAAGCGCCAAATCCAGCAGGAATGGATCCACAGGCAACTCAAGGCGTACAGCAACCAGTTCGGCAATAACCGAGGCAACAATAGCGAAGAAATGGGCTCGTCCTATTACGGAGACCCTGCATCTTACGTCAACCCGGAAGACTGAAACAGCAGTAGTTAACCTTATCAATCTAGCTACTACGGAGCTACTACTACCCTTTAAACGGCAGAGGGCCATGGATGCACTGCGCTGCACAAAGCTTCTGCGGTTCTCAGCCAGGACGGGACGTCCGGGTCGCCTTACACACACCAAAACATCAATGGTGAGCATGCATTGTCGCCTCAAAGGTGTATTGGTGTGAAACTCACCTCGAATCCCGTTGATCAGGGGTGACGCGCAGGACGTTTGAGGCATCAGCTCATTCCAGACACGCTCACAGCTTTGAATTAGCGCCACAATGTCCTGGTCGATGCTGGAAGCAGCAAGAAACTCCCAGTTTCCATGAACGCGTTGACACAGCAAGTCTTCGACTTCAACCAGCGCAAGCAGGTGTTGAAGTTCCTCGTCAGAGCTCTACACACAGCAGACCGAGGTGGAATTTTCAGTCGGGATCATAGTTCATCGTGCCTGTTTGCTTAATTATTACCTCGAGATGGATCGCGTCTGCAAACAGCGCAAGAGTGTCAAGGCTCCGTTCCTTCTCCAAAAAATCGAGCAGCAGCTTTCCGTATCGCTGTTGAACTTGAGCTCTTGTGCTCGAAGCGAGCACAACCAAGTCGCTGGCCTTGACTTGCTGAAAGTTGGCGGCTGTGGACTCCAGCATGTACAGCAAACGATCTAGCTGCCTAGTACGCTTGGCAACGCATTGGACCACAGATAATGCTCCGACGGTGCTCATACGGATGGAGAATGACTTTTGTAAAAATAGTTGTCAGACGTCGTCGTTGCTTGTCAAAGTGAACGTTTCGTTTCCCTGCACTTTGCTAGTCGCGCTTGAACACGGCGTTCAACATTCACTGAAATCTGACTCATTAATTGGCTTGAACAACGTTGACCTTCACCAATATAAGACCGAGAAACAATTGTGATGCATCGCTATAATATTGTTCCCGGAATTACGGGGAGGGGTATTACAACTAATTCCTACTACGTATTCAAGTCTCTGCTTAGCTTACTCGTTCTGGTTTTGCAGCGCCGCGAGCTCCTCTTGGAGACCCATGACGTACTTGGCCATCTCGTCGCGCGACGTGCACGACTTCAGGATCATGTTGCGCAGCGCGAGGCGCGCCGAGTCGACCTTTGGGTCCTCGGCGGAGAAAAGCGGGTGCCGGGTAAATGAGGGCATCATGGACGAAGTCGCCGACGCTGCCAGCACCCTCGCCATGTGGTCCGAGCTCTGACCCTGACTAGCAGAGAACTCCGCGTGGAGCAGCTTCTTATTGCGGGGCGAGGTGGACGCCGTGGAGCTCGAGTACGACGACACCGCCACGCTGGTGGGCGACACGGGTCTCCTCATACAGAGCAGGTCGGCGTTCTGACTGGTGTTGGCAGTACCGTGCGCGCTCGGCGACACCGGCGCCTGCTGCGCCTCCGCGTCGGCCAGACTGGCCCGAAGACCCACGCGCTTGCTGCCTCCAGCACGGATGTGCACGAGAACATACTCGCCCTGCTCGCCCGTACCGGCCTCGTCTGCAAGCATGACGGCGTGCATGCGAAAGACCTTCTTCTTGGCAGCCACGTCGGTCGCGCGACTATAGCACGTGGCCGTGATGTAGCGCACGATGGGCTGCTTCTTGGGCAGGCCCGTGACGAAGCTCATCTTGCGCCACTCAAAGTCCTTGCTCGACTCCTTCTTGCCTCCTCTCGCCGCAGGCTTCTTGCCCGTGGGAGTGTTCGAAGGCGTGTTCTCGCTCGCTGCTTTTTTCTTGCGCGGGAAGCCGAACGAGCCCTTGCCTAGTAGACGCGAGCACTTGAGGAAGTACATGCAGGACACAGGCTGGCTGTAGATGAACTCGGGGTGCAGCGGCACGCCGCGCGGGTCCACGCCGAGGTCGTAGACTGGGATCTTGAGCTCGCTTTTTGGCGTCGAGAAGATGTCGAAGTACTGCTTGGCAGAGGGCCATGGCGTCTTGTCCTCGACCTCGACCTCCTCCTCCACTACCTGCTGCTGCTGCTGCTCGCTCGATACGCGCGACAGCACGTCCAGTAGCGCGTCAGCAGCCACGCCCTCCTTGCGCTGCTTCTGGGCCGCCAGTAGCTGGGCCAGGCCAGGTAGTACCATGAGACGCGGCGCCTTCTCGGGCGAGCCTCGCGCCGGGAACGCGTATCCCTCGGGACTGCTGGGCTCGGGCGTGCGCGGCCGCTTGCGGCGGATCAGTTGGAATTCGGGCGCGCGCGCGGCACCCTCCTCTTCGTCGCTGGCTCGGTCTCGACGCATGATTGGCGCCAGGTGTTCCATAGTGCTGGCTGGTCGAAGACGCTCCTTTCGATGTGGCTCTCGAACGGCAACTCGCGCAATGAACGCGAATCTCGTGTTTCCCTCTCAGAGAACCCCGGACTATGTCCTAGTCCGCGAGACCAGGCCCCTGAATAAAAATATGTGTTACATACAAAAAGCAAGATAGTTGACACCTTACAAAATGCTAGTGAGTCGACTGCCATACAAAAAGCAAGTTAACCCGTGAAAGCCGCCCTGCTGTGTGCGATACATTGGTGACCGCAATCTCGCAACACGAGAATGCACAGCCGCGGCGCCGATGCACATCGTGCGCCAGTCTCCGTGGTTGCCGTTGGCCGGAAATCTTTTGCTGGTGGAGGAATTTCGCCAGTCTCGCATTGCTCGCGAAGCAAGAAACCTGCCTATGCTTATGTTTTGCCGGCAACGCCTCCAGAGGCTCTGCATACTGTCGCCTTGCGCACGACCTGCGACTTGTTGTTCCCTCGCAAAACGTAGACGGGCGCATCAGCTCCGGCAGGTTCAACGCAAAGTTGCCTTTTTGGCGCGACATGCTCCATCGGGTGGTGGCGAGCACTGCACCAAAGAGCCGCTCGTCAATCCGGCGCGCGACCGGATGAATCGCGGCAAAAGGGGCGCGTATTGCCGTCACGGCAGCGTGAATGCGAGAGATCCGGTCAGCATCTTGTGGACGCGCATTCACGAACATCGGGTGGCCATCGACGGCGCGGCGGCGCCCGCTTCACGAGCTCCAGTGAGAGCTGCGAGCTACCGTTGACTGGGGCAGGAAGGACTCCATTAGGCATCGGGTGGTTGCCACGTTGCGCGCGGGGCCGCCGCCCTCGGCATAACGAGGATGTTTCAATGACGGCGAGAGAGCTCCCCATCGTGCTTGCCACCCCGCGCGCCGTACATCTATCAACTGGATGGGAGGGAACGACACGCACTGTGCACTCATCGGGCGATGCCTCTGGGTGATTCGTCCACGGACACACGGGGGGGGGTGACACTTGCCGGAGCACGGGCAACCCACGCCACCGGTTGACCGCGAGTTGCAGTGCCGGCTGGGCTGAGAGAGCGTTTCAGTATTAGTTTGTCCACTTGGCAGTACTGGCAACGCCGCCCTCTCTTCAGAGGAGCACCGAGCGCTCTCCATTAAAGACGCCTGCTCTTGCCATTCTCGGACGCTCGGAGCTGCTTCGGCCATTGTCGATCCCGTGTTCGAGTCGCCGTGTTCCCCAATCGTCAGAAGATGCGACCTTTCCAGCTTGACTTCGTTGGCTGTTCACATTAAGCGCTCTAATTAGAGGTGGCCGACACCGAGATGCCGGCGATGGCGAAGTGCACCAAAGTGCGCACGGTCACGAAAGATATGACGAATGCATCCGTGACGCACATAGAGTAGTACAGTACAGTATGTACCGCAGTTTTGATTGCCAGTACAACGGCGATTCCGGTGCTTCACTCGAAAAAGGATAGAGTAGACCCAACTCCGCTGCAGTCCTCGTTCCCATTGCAGTTGGCCACCGCAGCTTCTAACGCGCGATAGGCATCTCCGTTCTGTGATGCTAAAGTGGCGGTGAGTGCCTTCTGCCTGTCGAAAGTGTTTGCAAGATGGAGATTCGAGCAGCTCTACCTGTGCACCAACATTCAGTGTATTAGCTGCCGCGAAGCACAACGTCAAAGAGCTCCACGCAGTTGGTTGTACATGGCCGACCCCCTGGAGTTTGCCGCTTTCGTTGCGCACTTTGAGTCAGCACCCGCCAAGCAAGAACGCAAGTGTTGGGCCAGCTGTCGTCTCCACAGCCATGCGCGGCATACATCCGCTTATGGGACTCTCCACATACAAATCGATCACTTCCAAATCAGCTTCGCACCCAGCAAAGCCCAGACCGCCCTGTACCCGCGGCCTGTGATTGGGAGATAACAGTGTACACGGACTGGCTCGAATTATACTTGGTTAAAGTATCGACCCCGAATCCTACGGATCAAAGAGCACCATGAGGGGCTGGGACGATCCCGGCAAGATGAAGCCGCCGGCGGGGGAGACGCGAGCTCCGGACCCACGACCGACGAACGAGGACGCGAGAGGAGCGAAGGCAGCGAACCCCAATGAGCAGAGGGGGCGGAACAGAAGTAGCCAAGACTCCATCGCAGCGGCCACCCCATCGTCCCAAGATGAGGGAGGAGATGTCGATATGGAGGCTAAGGCTGCACAGGCAATTAACGAAGGCGACGCGGACGGAGGACAACCAACCAGCAAGAGGAAGGCGCCTTCAGATGCGGCGTCTGGGCCAGCGACAGCACCGGGGTCTATCCCAGCCACGGACAAGGACACGGCGAAGGCAACGACAAGAACGGCAGCGACACCAGTATCGGCCATTCAGACTGACTCAGCCACACCGGTTGTCGACCCCTTCAAAATGTTCGAAGCGGTAGTGGCAGAAATGAAAGCGGCGACCAGTGGGGCGCCACGTGCTGCATGGACGCTGACAATCGCGGAACTCTATGGAGTGGCACACGACAAAGTCCACATCGATGAAGACTTGATCCTCACCAGCAAGCAGCACTATCCAAAACTAAGAGGGGAGGAGAAAGGATTGCTGTTCCAGCTCTTCAGGGAGATCTGCGTAGTGGCAGAAGGGTCGTACGAGGAATGGGAACGCTATGCGCAAGCGGCCACCCAAGACCTGTACAACACCAGCTGGTATTTCAAGAACATCCTGCATGGGCACAGAAGTCGTTCTCACTGATGGGCTCAGTGACTCTGACGACGATGACCAGGTTATCGAGGCTCCAAGGCAAGCTTCAGGCGAAGAAGGACCACCAGAACCAAAACGCCGGCGCAGAACCAAGACCGGAGCCACCCCGCCGACCAACCAACCACAGGCTTCAAACGGCCCTGGAACCACGGGACTACGACTTGGTGCGGATGTGAATCAACTTATCTCGCTCCATCGAACGGGAGTCGGCCTTAGTAACTCTGCTCAGCTGTTGGCTCCAAGGGGTGACGATTCTTCAAGTAAGACCCAGTTTCGACCTACAGGTATGCAGACGACAGTGCATTTGGCTCTGGTGAACGGTAAGTACGCGTCTTTCACGGCACAGCAATTTGTGGAGTTTGTCCAGATTCACTGGAGAAAATTTGGATTCTTTCCGAACCCTGCTGTCCTGCGCGGTCTCTTTGGTTGGGATTTTGGTACGCGAGGGCTGTCGATTCTGCATTTTGTCCGAGTGACGGAGCTGGAGATGCGCGAGCGAGTTCGAAGAAGCGACATGAGTATTTTTTCGAAGAAGAACACCTTGCCGGCGCAGCGTGAGGCAACTGACTTCGCTACGCTAGCCGGTGCTGTGGACGTTCTTAGTAATGTTGCTAGGCAACTGTACCAACCGGCGGTGATGGAAGCTCTGGAAGCTGCGTCCGGGTTCCTATCCGAGCTGCGCGTGAGTGAATTACCGACCTCAGCGGCGGCTCTGGCCGAGATCACGGCCTGGATCGATGACCGGCTTGAGCTCTTCCGAGTATTCATCGCAGACAAAAGCTGGGAGCAAGCCACCGCCATCAGCGCCCACTTCAGCGCGTCGCACGAATCGTTTGTACGGGTTCACCAGTTGATTCTGCGTCAGGACATTGTCTCCGCGTTGAAGTCAATTAAGTCTGGTTCAGGTCGCAACGACCGAGCTAACCGTGGTGGAGGTGCCGACAAACGAGTGTTTATTCCGCAGGAGATCCGGAAAGCATTGCCCAAGCAGGGGAACAAGCAGATTTGCCTGCGTTTCCTTTCCGCACAAGGCTGCCGGGGAAGGAATGGCAACTGCATCATCAACACGCTGTGCCACTTCAAACCAGCAACCCTGCATGAAGCTGTACGAGATTTCATTGTCGAGAATTACGGTGGTCTCGCAGCGGATATGCAGTGAAGGTGCCTGGAGGCGAATCATGGTCCGGTCACTCCGTCGGCGAAGGACCCAGCAATGCAGGAACAGCAGCAAAGCCAGTTGGTACAAGATGAGGGTGCGCTGGAATACCCGTGCAGAACACGATCTCGCGACTGAAAACATATTCAGCGACCCAAGCAGATGCGGAGTCATCTACCAAATCAGTGCAGGAGGTGCTGCCCACCGTTGGGCCGCTTGACAGGCCCATGCCTTCGAGCCCGCCCACCCTCGGACCGCTTGACAGGCTCATGCCTTCGAGCCCGTCCACCCTCGGGCCGTTTGACAGGCTCATGCCTTCAAGCCCGTCCACCTTCAGACCGCTTGACAGGCCCATGCCTTCAAGCCCGTCCACCCTCGGGCCGCTCGTTAGGCCCATGCTTTCGAGCCCGTCCACCCTCGGGCCGCTCGCTAGGCACATGCCTTCGAGCCCGTCCACTACTTCGAGTTCCTGCAAGAAGTTCATATCTGATCAGCGCGCGCGTGCCCAGACCACCAGAATGGTTCGTCAACGTCTGGTCCAATTGCACCATGAAGCCAGTGACTCCGTTCTTAACGAATCGCTGCGGCAGCACGGGCTTCAACTAGCGGAGAGCACGCCAACTTCGGTCATGAATAATGGCCGCGTCAAATATTTACTGGATCGACAGAAGCAAACCGTATTCAGCGAGTTTATTCGGCGGACAGGGATGCAGTTGCCAAAGTTCGTTAGGCTGCTTCGTGACGAGTCAGCGACGACCCCAGACCGAACAAAGCGTTGGAGAAATCCGGGGACTCGGCGGCCTGGAGCAGTTATCGCTATCGGTCGCGTTGGCAGCACATCATACGTCACGGCGTGATTCCTTCTTGGAAATCGTCGTTCAAACAGCAGCCCGCGTCACTTGTGAATCATGGCTCCGCGAAACGTGCACTAAATGTCATCATCAAGCATCTACGGAAAGGTCAAGACTCAAACCGATATCTCATTCTGGACATCGATTTGCTACCGCTCCTACACGACGTCACCTGCAGCCCCTTTGGAGCAGTCCAAAAGGTGATGTGGATCTCTCGGTTGATGCCCGCATAATTCACGATCTCTCCTTTCCGCCTGGTGACTCGGTGAACGACAACACAGAACTCGATCACGAGATTGAAGTCGGATATGATGTCCCGGAAGCGCTGGGTAACCGGATCATGGATGTGGCCAGTGCATTCCCAACGCTACAGCAAATGCTGACCGGCGACGTTAATGGAGCCTTCCGCAACATTCCGCTGTCAGCTGACCACGTTGGGCGCTTTGCCGGGACGATACCGGAACTTGGTATCTTAATTGTGGATCTCTGCTGCCCATTTGGCTGGAAGAACTCACCGTCCTCGTACTGGATCGCGGGAGCAGCTATTGGGCACTTGCATGCTAGTTCGGCGCCAGTTTGGCCACTTCAGCCTCCAGCCGCAAAGAAGAATTTCGATGCGAAGACGTGGTGCGACGACCACGTCGCTATTGAACCCAACATTGGATCCACACTGGCAGAAGCTGAGCTTGCACTTCGGTCCGCGATGGTGACAATACTGGGTCCTGATGCTTGCAACGAGAAGAAGTTCACGAGCTGGTTTCGGGCGGGTCGAGCATTAGGCCTAGACTGGGATATGCTGGCTCAAACTGTGTCTATGCCGCCTGCAAAAGTGGAAAAGGCACTTCTGCGACTTCACACCATGGTTGACCGCACCAAGACAACACGGACTGAATTGCAGAAGCTTCTAGGGAGCCTTCGCCACGTGGTAACTTGCATCCGAGCTGCAGCACCATTCTTTCATCGGGTTGCAGCTTTAGCACGCAGTGCACCACGCTTCGGGTATGTTGAGGTATCCACTGAGGTCAAGGATGATCTACGGTGGTTCGAAGTCATCATTCGGATTAGGAGGCTGAACGCCATTCCACCGGCCCGATTCGTTCGCCGTCACGAGCCGCACTATGAAATTCAAATGGACGCGAGCGATCAAGGTTTCTGTGCCCTGTTCCCAGCAAGAAGAGAGTTTTTGCAAGTAAAATTTACTGCAGAACAGCAAGAAATGGTTCGACACTGCAACGAGACAGGAGACAGCTCATTCTGCATCAACGTACGGGAACTCATGAGCGCCGTGTTTGCTTCTCTGGTGTGGAGTTCCGCGTGGAAGAGCTCGGCCGAGGATCTGGACACGCATGTGCGATTTTCAATTGCCAACACTTCCGCTGTGGCGTGGAATAACCGCAAGTCGAGCCGAAACACTTTCGCACAGTTGTTGCTTCGGATCATGGCTCTCTGCGAAGTCCAGCACGGCTTCTACTCGTCAGCCTCTCACGTAGCCGGTGTGGAAAATATCATGGCAGATGCAGGCAGCAGGGTATGGGTATCTCCGGCTCTTGCTGTCACGTTTGCTAACCTAAGCTTTGGATGGTCACAGGTTCAAGTCCCAGACGACTCGCGCAATCTCTCGAATCTCTGGGGGCGTTACTGCGAGACGGGGCTCTAGCTCAGTCGTCACGAAAACATTATTCGCGCGCATGGGAGCACTGGTCCGCGTGGTGCACAATGATGCGCTTTAGCCCGTGGCCAGCTCCGACCGACGTCGACAAAAATGCAGAACAACTCGGCGCCTTCGCTGTGTATCTGTGAAAGTTTGGAATGAACCGTCGACACATTGGCAACACCTACTCGACAATTTGCGCCAAATTGTGCGCGGCGCGCTGGTTCCATCGTAATACGGCAGGCTACGATCCCGGTGTGAACGCCAGTCACGCCATTCTACTGCGTGGAATACGTCGCTTCACTGATCCGGTAGTCAAGCAGCAGCCCATGACCGCGCGTCTTCTTCGTTCAATTTTCACCTGTTTGGATTTATCACGGCCGCGCGACCAACTTCTGTGGGGTGGCCTTCTCCTTGGCTACTTTTTCCTGCTTCGGCGCTCGGAATATCTTTTCATCGGGAATCGGATCCACAACTACATCCTGCGGCTCTCTGCAATACAATTTTTCGATGACAACGAGCGCCTCGTGACTCCAAAGAGGGCCAAGATGGTTGCTATCACTCTGACAGGAGCGAAGAACAATCAATTCGGACGAGAAGAGAAGAGATACCATTGCAAGTCGGGGGATATGTTGATCTGTCCTGTTAGAGCTGCGCGCTGGGTCTACAAGGCAGCAGCATTCTTCGGCACGCGAGAAAACGAACCCGCGTTGAAGATGCGACGCGGAGGTATCACGTCCGATGACATCTCGAAGGTGGTCAAGCAAGCGGCGCGAAGTGCTGGACTGGATCCAACTCGGTTCTCTACCCACTCCGTCCGCATTGGAGGCGCGACAGCACTGCTCAATTCAGGCGCAGATCGACTCGTCATCAAATTGCTTGGCCGTTAGCTGTCCAACGCGATCGAGGAGTATCCAGTCTTGTCTTCGAAGGCTCGGCGGATCTGTCACGACAAATGTGCTGAACACGCCTGAAGATCACGCACCAAGGCGCGAGTTGCGCCGGCCATTTCAACTTAGGGGTAGTCGCCACGCCACGCCCCTGGTGTGGTGGAGAATGAAAAGATCATTTGCCCCTACGCGACATCGCTGGAAACCCACTCCGAGAGCGGCCGCGCGCTTGGTTGCTCCAAGAGACGCATGTCAGCTCGGAGGCGGAGGCAGCAGAGCTGGCCGCAGACTGGAGGCGGCTGTGGGGGTTAAAGACAGTCACGAGCGGCCTACGACTTTCGTACTGGAGCGTCGACCCGGTCAAGACTGGAGGAGTGGCCATTCTGCTCAGCCCTGCCGAAGCAGACCAAGTCAGTCCATGGCAGGAAGAGAGATGGACAAAGCGGGCGCTGGCAATAACCTACGGAGACAAGCACGTCCTCAACATATACGCGCCAAATGACCACCAGGACCGAGAGCGGTTCTATAATGACTTGCAGCAGTGGGAATGGAATGGCCAGGACGATCCTGGCAGACGACTTTAACTGTGTGATGATCCCGGCCCTGGACAGGCTGGGTGGTGACCGAACCGGTAGACCGGAGAGCGCGGAATAACAACATCTTCTGCAGCGAGAACAACTCGAGGATGCCAGCACTTTGACAGCGCCCGCGGAAAAGGAAGGAGACATACTGGAACCGGCCGAATTTTTCACATTCTGGGGGCCGGAGGCTGCGAGCAGCATTGACCGGTTCTACGTCCCACAGACGTGGACGACGCAGGTCCAATGGGTCGCAGCGGAGGAACCAGTGGTGGCGTCAGATCACCAGCGAGTGCGACTTTTTCTGGGGGGACTATCATGGAACAACCCCAACTAAGCGTAGCAGGGCAGTGTTCTATCCTATTCCGGCGGCCAACGCCGAGCGAGTGCAGGAGGACTTGCTCGACGACCTAACTGCTGCAGGAGCCGGGTTAGTGACCACGGCCAGCCAATGGGACAGAGCAGCGAGCAAGTGTGTCGACTGCATTCGCACATTGGGGAAGCGAGAGAAGCAAAGGAGGGCGAGGTACAAGCACAAGTGTAAAAGCAAACACCGATCCCATCTACTCACCCGACGAGATCTATTTCAAGTAACAGCAGAAGAAGTCAGGGAAGACCTTCTAGTCCGACAAGGGCAACAGCTACAAAGGACGACTGAGCAACTCCGGCAGGGGCTCCGAATATGGCATTTCTATTTAGTTAGAGCAAGAAAGTCCAGTAGATTATCCGATGAGATGCCTTTGGACGCTGCAGTAAATAATGGGCTAGTTCACCGAAGAACAAATAAATAATTCCAATTAAAGTAAACATGTCGTGTATTAGCAGAGGAGTATTTAGCGCCGCGCTCTAGTTCAAACTGACTACCGTACTTGCGTCCCAGTAGGAGCGGTTCTCGCGAAGGAAGAGGATAGTCTCTAACGTAAGCGGGAGAAGGCTGTGCCGCTGGTGGCCGAACGTCACTCGAGACACGCTGAAGAAGCGTTCGACGACGTTAGAAGTCGGAGGAATGTTCTTCAGCTGCTCGTACTTGATGGTCTCTTGAGCCAGTCGCCGCCGCTTCCTCAGACGCTCAACAAGCGATTCGCGCTCCTCTTCGTCAGCGAGCTCGTCATCAGGCTCGGCAGCTGGAGCTACGAAAGGCTGCAGCGCGGCCTTTTCAGCCCGTGTTAGGCGGTCAGTTTGACCGCTAAGAACGCAAAGACAGGCAGCCTCGAAATCTGGACTGTGCACAATGTTGGCGCGAGGACCTACATCATTTCCAGTTACGTACTATTAGTAAAACCTCACAACAAAAATCATTTAAAGCGCTTACCAATGAAGGGCGCGTACTGCGGCTTAGCAGCAATAAGCTCGTCAAACCACTCGCGGACATCGAGCAAGTCGACGGCAGTCCCTTGCAGCGCTTTCGACACGGACTCAATGTCGCGCAGCTCTTGGAAAAGAGCGCGCAATCGCTTGTTTGCCGCTCTGGAGGACATCAACTCCGCAATGTCGTCGTCGTCGTCGTCCAAGAACTCGAGGAGCTGGAAATACCGCCTCAACGAGCTCCATCGCGTGACATTGCGAATTACAGGCCGAAGATCGGTTTTCTGCCTGGAAACAAAAACCAATAAAAAAACAAATTTGGTTAGACAAAATTGACAAATTCTACCACACCACTACCACACAATTGTACTCACCGTAGTTTTGCTGACTGCGTTAGAGTTCGCAGCTTGATCATCAGCGCATGGACGACCGCCAAACCATCTTCATGGGCTGCCATGTCGGCTTGAACAGCGAGGTTCAGTCGATGGTTTACACACCCCACGAGCGGCACCCCCATGAGAGTCGCCAGCCGGCGGTTCACCGAGCAGTTGCCCCGACAACGAAGCGGCACTACTCCAGCTGAACGCCGTAGTCTCGGGACAGCATGGTCGCGAGGAACTCGCGGTGGCCGTGTGCTGTCAGGTCCTCGTCCACGCCGTTCAGCAGCGGCGCCATGCTGAGCAGTGTCGTTTTGGGGCAGCCGTCAACGTCGTAGCAGGCAAACACAGCGGTGTAGTGCTCCGACGCGTGCGTCCATCCGTCGAACATGAGGCGAAAGTGGTCGGGCAACTCTGCCGCGATTGCGCGCTCTATGGCCACCATCACCCCGTCCATTGCCGCCCGCAGCGTTTCCTGCGAGACAGGCTTCAAACTCGAGTAGCTGAATAACATCCAACAACCGAACAAATTAGTCACCGAGAGGTTAAGCACAATAAAATAAAGTTTAACATACCGTCTAGCTTCACGGTGCTCGCAAAAGGAGAGTGGCACGTTGCACATGACGGTCCAGACCATCCAGCCGTACAGATTCAGAGAGGAAAGGCGGACGAAGTTGACGAGAGAGCCCGTCTCCGCTGTCGTTGCGTCGAGCATTACTGCCTCGTAGTCTTGGTGCTCTCGCAGCACATGCTGCACGAGGTTGGAGTAACCATTGCGATGGGTTTGCTTCCGCACCGTGCCGCACCGACAGCGAAAGTATTCAAGGATCACTTCGTCGTTTTCATCGCGGCACGGGCGGAAGTAGAATCCAGCGACTTGAGCGTTGGAGTAGGCGGAGCGGGGGCGCGTGACGCGAACCATCGTGGCGGGCTTGGGAGGGAGAAGGAGAATTGAAAAGTGAATGCTGCAGTTTGCCACAAGAAGGAAGAGCTTGGCTCCGCCGCGTGAACGCTCGAGAATGGTTGGTTCCTGTAGATGGCTGGTGAGCATTAAAAATTACGGTAGAAAAGCTATCCTCACAAATAGTGCGATATCATTCGCCCAGAAAATCAATTATCGCTTTGACAATCGATGTGTGCTAAAATGCATAATTTTACTGTTATTTTTCCAAATAATGTTATTGACAATGCTAATTTCGGAGGCCCTGAACTCCGGTGGCAAGCTTCTAACTGGGAGCGGGACCAAAACATCGCGGACATCAAGCACCTTCACGGCGCCAGCTTCACACGGGGCATGACGCTCGCCACGAAATTTGGGACCGAATGGAGACCGGTAATGGGTACGATCCATAATACGGTGCATGGTGCAGCGCTAGAGGAGCGCTTGGACGCCTTTGTCACCATTCCAGCAGCGAGAAAGCTGACAGCGTCGGACAACAGCTCGCTCATGCAAGAAATTACGACGGAGGAAGTCATCCAGGCTATCGCGGCATTGAATCGGCACAAAGCAGCAGGGCCTGATGGGCTAAATAATGATTTTTACAAGGACGCGCAAGCAATCCTCGTCCCGGTGATGGTAGCAGTCAGCAATGAACTGCTGAAAGGAGGGGATCCTCCGCCCTCATTTCTGGAAGCCCTCGTCATCCCGTTGAAGAAGAAGGGGGACTCAGTCGACGCCATGAACTTCCGACCAATTTCCCTCCTGCAAACAGGCTATAAAATCTACATAAAGGTGACCGTGACAAGAGTCCAACGAGTAATGCGAACCCCAATCGGCGATTCACAGCTGGGGTTTGTCCATGGGCGACAACTAATCAAGACGGTGCTGATGATGCTCGCCATGCTCGCCACGGCTCAGGCTCAGCCAGCCCTAGCAGCAGCGCTCAGCCAAGTTATCCTGCTTCTCGATTTCAAAAGGCCTATGACACCGTCGCGCACGAGTTCCTGTTTTTGGTGCTCCAGCGGTTCGGCTTCTCCCCTCAGTTCATAGAGATGATCCGGAAACTCCATGACGGAACCACCGCCCGGTTCTTAGTCAACGGCGAACTATCGGATCCTCAGGAGGTGCGCACGGGCATCAGGCAAGGATGCCACTCGCACCGCTCCTGCTTCTACTGGCAGCCGAGATTCTAGCAATCGCCATCCAGCAGGACCAGTCGCTCAAGGGCATTCCAGTTCCTGGCGGCGACGGAGAGACTCATATCTTCTCCGCCTTCGTAGACGACTCAACAGTCTTCTTACAAGAAGCAGGACAACTCACCAAAGTGATGGAGATTATCCACAACTTCGGCGATATTTCAGGACTCCAAGTGCAACCAACAAAAAGCACGGCCATCTTCTTAAACACGGCGATCGACTTGACGGAGACCAGCGGGATACCAGTTCTGCAACATGGCGAGACAGTGCGGTACTTCGGGTACCAGGTCGGAACGGGGCAGCTCACGGACGTGAATTGGGCAGCGCGCATCCGCAACATCCAGCGCAGACTGGCAACGGCAACCCAACTAGCCACTAGCGTGGAGAATCGAGTCCTACTGCTGAATGTCATCATGATGCCCTCGGTACTCTTCACAGCGGCAGCTTTTGAGATCCCGCCATGGGCAAGCAAGCAGATCCGCAACTTGCAGAAACAATTTTGTGGAGACATACCACGAGCACGGAGGTGAGTCGCCACAAGCTCAACCAGGGCTTCTCTTTACGCCAAAACTAGACGGAGGAGTGAGGCTCTCCTCGGTGGAGATAGCCTGTAAGACGCAGCAAGTCAAGCACACGATTCAATGGCTAATTCAGCGCCACAATCGGTACTACCTAGCCTGGCGTGCATGGGCTTTTCGGGATGCGAAGCACACCTGGAAGGTGGGGATATCTCCGCGGCCGGCAGCCAAGAGCATCACCGGAAGTAGCAGAGGATCGGCAGGAGACAAGCTCC
The DNA here is from genome assembly GCA_033557995.1 of Phytophthora crassamura. Taxonomy (NCBI): domain Eukaryota; phylum Oomycota; class Peronosporomycetes; order Peronosporales; family Peronosporaceae; genus Phytophthora; species Phytophthora crassamura. Next base: position 88,535 of record JAUCED010000016.1, read on the forward strand.
AGCAGCTCATAGGGGCCTGGATCTACCAGCCCTCAGGGATCGAGACGAACGGGGTTGAGTGGACCAACCAGCTTCGACAGGCAGCAGAGGCAGCGACGAGTGAGGCAGTGGACGACATCTGGACGCTACAGACACCACGGGCCCTACCTGTACAGCAACGGCAATGGAGCGAGGAGGAGAAGGCCTTTTGGGCGTCCTATCACTGGAACGACAACCCGGTCATCGTAGATCAGGCTGGGGGAATGCTTCGTGGACGCAAGTACGACAGGATCCGGGAATGCTCGATAGAAGAACTCAACATTCAGAGGAGCGAAACAGGAGCATACACCATGAAGATACCACATCAAGAGGGGAGCCAACACCAATCGGCCAAGCTGCACAGGTGGGCAATTGCCATTCTCAGCAGCTCACCGACGCTGTCACGAGGAGAGCGACTACAAGTAGGAAACACTGCGAAGATGAGGCATCCAACCAAACTCGAGCATCACTACAGATGGACTATTTTATCCGGGCACATGATACAAGGTAGTCTCGCAGCGGCCACAGGACCGAACCCAGCCAACTTTGAGCTACAGCAGGAACCGAATGGTATCCACTGGCGCGTCAGCCGGACGACTGTAGCATCGGAAGCCATGCAAGCCGACATTTGGAGACTGCAGCGGTACGAAAACGACGGCAACATCGTCTTCACCGCGCATCCGACGCTGCACGGATATCCCTGGAGCGTGCCGGATACCATCGCCAACAAAGCATGTGTTCAAGGCCATCAAGAAACAAGTGTTCGGAAGATATCGCGGGGCTCACGCAAGGGCATAGTCGCAGGACTCCAGAAAGCAGCAAAGGACAGCACGTGGCATGCAGCGGCACTACAAACGACGCCTAAGCAGCTGTGGGCCCATGACAACGAGCTCACAGCCTACTAAGTCTGGGTTTGTTATCGAGCAGCGCTCAAGCAGCTCAACTTATACTACGAGGGACGCGAAGTGGACAACAGCTGCCGGAAGCTTAGATCCTGTCAAGGTACGAAGGAAACGCTGGAGCACATCCTGTGGACATGCCCCTGTGTGAAGGCATGTTGGCACAAGCTGATCTGCCACTGGACGGGAGAACAATGGCGGTCGGACAGCATAGACCACTTCCAAGGTGCGTGTGCCGGACGAAGGGCTCCAGACCTCTCCAGCCCCAAGAAAAAATGGCTCCAGCTGGAGCATCCTGACGAAGTCAAGGAATACGCGACGGCCTGGAAGCGACTATGGCGAATCCTAACCAGCGCGTGCATCACCAGCTTATGGATACAGCGCAACAGAATCGTGTTCAAGAACGAGGAGATTACAGAAGAAGGCGGCGTTGCGGCAAGTAGCGGCTATCGCTAAGCGAGAACGAAGAAGGCCCGACACCATCATTAACGGGACCCGACGCTTCATATGCCTACAGGCATTGGAAGAGCAACCCACAGAGAAGGCTCCACAAGGAACTAGTCTCGCGCAACCACCGGACTGCTATGTGGAACCGGCGTCGCTTGCCAGACTCAGGATCAACCAGACATCTAGCCGTCACTAATCTGATCAAATAGACTAGTCTGCCTCTCTCTCACATACAAATCGATCAGCTTTCCCGGCAGAGGCGCTCGTCAAAAGCCAGTCAGCCGCATTCCGCCCTTCCCCTGGCGAGCGGAGACTGTGGACATCATTTCCCGTGTTGTCTCCAGTGGACGGAACTCGGGGAAGCCTACAAGTCCACGCAAGAACGCGCGTCGAGTTTGACCAACTAACTGCCTCGCAGTATACTTCATCTCCGACCGAGATATGACGGACGTGCGCGTTCTTCAACAGACCAACATGACGTCGTCGCACGAAAGCTCCGACTCGGACTCGGCGCCGCTGGTCATTGGCCTCGTGGTGGCTGTAGCGCTGGTGCTCGGTGCCCTCGGAGGCTGGTGGATGTGCCATCGACGGAAGAGCAAGAGGCTCCACGAGCCTCGCAATAGTCACAGCCAGAGCACGCACTACGTGGACTGCGTGCTGACGCCCGACATGATGGCGATCATCGCGGACGGCAGTCGCCGGAGTTCTGGCGCCCCCGGGTTCGGCGGCAAGTGGTTCCAGCACGTGCCGCGGATTTCAAGTGTGCCGTCGATGGAGTTCTTCGATCGGCTCAATACAGAGGCTGGTCGAGGGTCTAGCAGTGCTGCGACGACGACAGCTACAGGCTCTTCGCCGGTGACGAATGATACACAGCTCCGATGGTTGGACAAGTGCGACTCGAGTGACGAGTCCGCAGTCAATACGTTGGCTTTAGAGCAGAGCCGTCTTCCTCCTCAGAGCGTCGTGGGAGGGGAACTGCTTCACGAAGGCGGATTCACGCTAGCTTTCCGAGCGACCTTGATGATTGAGGGTCAAACCAGTCGTCAGGTGGTCGTGAGACGTCTGCTACCGGAGCTTGCAGAGCAATCGACTTATCGACAGGCATTCATGGCCGACATTTCACTCAGTGCATCGCTGCTGCACCCGCGGATCGTGGCGTTCGTGGGCTTCTACGACCCGACGCAGCGCGTGTACGACCTCGATTCACCAACGTCGCCGTCTCATTTGGGAGGACAGGCAGCCCAGCCGTCAGCAGTGACCGAGTACATGCCCAACGGAGACCTTCGTTCGCTTCTAACGCTACGACCTCGTAACGCAAAAGACTTCGGATGGTTCCACTCGGTATCTGTTCCCAAGACCAAGGCTCAACTTGCGCTGGATGTGGTGGACGCGCTCGTGTACCTGCACTCCCGTCCTGCTGGTGTTAGCACCTCGCTGCACCCTCCTGAGATCAAAGCTCAACGCGTGCTCCTGTCGGAATTCTGCGACGCCAAGCTTTGCGCGTTCGGAGTTCGCCGCGTTTGCCAAGCTGCGTACACCCGAACCGACTTTTCCGTTGCCTGGTTGGCGCCTGAGCTGCTGCGTGGCGAGCCTCGAAACGAGCAGGCGGACGTCTACGCTCTCGGTGTTTTGCTCACGGAGCTCGACACGTGCGAGCTGCCGTTCGCGATGGGCGTGGACATGGACGACGGGATCGACGAGCAGAGTCAACTAGCAATGCTGGTGAGCTCTGGCTGCGTTCGCCCCGCACTGTCGATGGACTGCCCTCAGCAGATCCAAGAACTTGTGATGCGGTGCCTCAGCTTCTCACCGGAGCAACGCCCACCTGTCATTGAAATACAACACACTCTACGCAAGCTTATCAACGGCACCAGCGTGTGCGAGCCGTCCAACTTTTCATCGCTTCACAGCACTTCTGGACCTGCCACGACGACGCTCAACAATCTCTTCACACCATGAATTACGTCATGATGAAGTATGTTATTGCGCTAGTAAGACTTCTTGTTGTAAAAAGTATCCGATACCCCCCCCGTCAGTACACTATTTTTTCTTACATTGCGTCCAAGTTTTGTGGCTAAGTCTTAGCACTTAACGGGCTGCGCTGCGATATCCCAGAAGGCTATCGGATCCAGCCGAGCGTCGTCTAAACGGCAGACCACTGGCTTGTCGCCAACGGCAGCATAGCCGTCCCTTTCACGCAAGGGGAAGAGCACCACGCGATAGTTCCACAAGTGGTGCACGCGATGCAGTGCCGCCGTGTTCATGATGACGTCCCACGCATCGAATGCCAGCAAGAATTGCCCGCCAAGCACCACATAGCCCAGACGCACCAGCTCGTAGCTGTTCAGCGCGACCTTAGGACGGTCACCTTTCTCAGTTGAGTCGCCCCCGTAGATGTAGACGGGAGAACAGCCCAACCCGCCCACGTTGCTGGCCCGAATAGCGAGAGCCCGTTCGACGCCTCTAAGGCTTGTATCCGGCTGCTTGACCGGAGGGATGTAGGGGGCGAACACGAGCGGCAACAGGTTGAGCCCGATTAGTACCAGCTTAATCGCCATGAGCAGCGCCAAGTTGGCGTTCATACGGGGCCCAACATCCGAGATGAAGAAGTCAACCAAACGCAATTCCTGCATCTCCGCTGAGTTAACTTGGGTAGTCACACGGCCATCCACGCCCGCCAGCCCCCCTGACCGCGCCAGATCCACACGAATACGATGCAGCAAGCAGAGCAGAAACATCGTCGGCGCAAAGAGCACGTCCGTGATTCGGCGACGAGTGATCTTGGCGAAGATGTTGAGCAAGCTGTAGTACACAAGGCAGAACTCCACCAGCCCGGGGTAAATGGTGAACCAGGACTCGGATAGGCCAATTTGTTCCCCCTCGAAGTTACATCCGGCAGTCCAGAAAGACGCGATCGTGACTTTCAGGTGAGGCAGCAGCACAACGGGCAGCATGTTGAAGCTACGCGACCCGGCTACGCAGCCCAGTCCGCCAATGAACCACTCGCTGCGACCTTGCCAGAATCCTCGATGGAGCGCAGCCATCGCCACAATCCAACGCATGAGCAGCATTCCAATCGACACGTTTGCAATCAGAGTTTCCCAGTCGTAGATCATACGCACCGTCCGCTCAAAGGTGCTGCTGTAGAGGAAGAAGCCAACGTGCTGCGCGGATGCTATCGTGATGGAGGTCATCGTCTGCTCCTGCTCCAGGGTGGAAAACTTGTCGCCCCATTCCTGTGAAATGGAGGCCGACAAACACGACTTCGGGTTGCCCACGCAGTTCAGTTCTTCCTTCGTTAGCGTGTTGAATTCACGCTGAGTCAATCCATCGCTCGACTTAGGATCCGAGCTGACGAGATCTGAGAAGTACGCGGTCTCGGCTTCATCGCCATTTCCTACATGGAGCCAACCGTGTCGCCACTTGCCGTTGGGCGCTTCGAGCCATTCCTTGGTTTTGGCCTCTCTCACCGAGCGGTTCAGTGCCAACATGGCGGGGAATGCATCTGCCACCGACGAGTCGATGTACTTCCCTGTTAGACGGAACATACACGCTGATCCGTCCCAGCCAGGCACAGCGAAGCGAGCAAAAGGCGCGTTGTCCCAGAACGGCATCACCAGCACCGGCAGCGAGTCCTGGATGAATTGCACGGTGTCACTGCTGCTTCCATCCGCTCGTTCACCGTCGACAACGATACGCAAGCCATCCCGAGTGACGTTGTAGCCCAATTCATTATCGCACGTATTCAAGATCATCTCCAAGGTCGTGGACATGAGGGCACATGTGTCCATAAAGGTAGCGTAGGCGTCATCGCTGAGCGCAGTACCCTCGTGGTGTACAACCCGATATCCGTTCACCTGCGGCTCCGTGGATGCTGGAACTACCGTAGCTCCTGAGGTGCCAAGCACTTCGTTGAGGAGTACAGGCTTGTAGTATCGCCCCTCGAGGACACACGCCAGCAAGCGATCCGTATTCGGTTTGTCGTTGTTGCCAGTGATTTCGTGCATTTCTCCAGCAACAGGATGACTTCCGTAAAGCGAGCCACCGTCGGCAACCACGCTGTTCCAGAAGAGCCCCAAGAACTGCGAGAGTACGAGCGCCGAGATGAACAGGCAGGTCGTCCAGTGATACAGCGCAGTCAAAAGCTGGCGCGGCGTCGGACGTGGAAGTGCCACCGCAACGGCGCCTTGGTTCCCATCGGGGGGCAACGATTTCGACTCGGGAGTGTGATAGTCTTCATGAGCGCAGTCGGTGGCGTCAGGTGATCGAGTGGCCCCCAACTTGGGCAGATGCTCAGGCGCGGCGGCGGCGGCGACGTTGACTCGGTGGAGACCGGAGTCGCTGATGCTGCCTTCACTCTCCATTCCTGCTGGGCGGGGCCTGGTTGTTTCGGTTTTGGTTGTGATGATTATGGACGGTCGTCGAGGCTCAACATCGCAGGCGTTACCAGCCCGGGATGTAAATAAAGCAGTCGAAGCTCTCCATCATCAAAGCTGGAGATCGAAGACGAGGGCACACTTGCTGCTGGACTCGATCCTGTCCTTACCAGCGCTGCACGTCACCTTCATCGACAGTAGTTTTGGGTGTAGGTACAGTATCCACATATCCGCTGAGTCTTTGAGCTGCACTTTGGCCTTCTCAACCATGTGCTATAGTCGCGAGGTGGAACATGCGTACCTAGAGCTTTTTGTAGCTTGACCTACACTTATGTGGTGAACACTGTATTTCAAGTTGAAGTGCTTATTAGTCGAGCGACTGCAACTTCACCTGGCCGGGACTGTGCCGACGCGATACAGGGCGTGCACACACCACACCAAGCCATACTACAGCGAGGGTGTGGTGCTGCCGGTTCGGTATATGCACGCAGTTCCCGGGGTTCCTGCTGCTTGGATAGTGGGCAAAATCGCTGCTTGGGACGGTGGGAGCATATTGGCACAACCGTGGACACCGTCCAGCCCGAACGGGTGGCAGAGAAAGCTAGGTCTTGCGTTTCAAAGCGATCTTCTCGACGAAGATCGGGATGCGCAGCGAAATTCGACCCTCAGTTCGCTTCTTACCGCGGGCCTTGCGACGAGACCACTTCCCGTAGGGTCCCCGCCGTTCTCCCACTGGAAGCGGCCACCTCCATGCTGCTGCACTAGCACTCCTTGCTTCCTGCTCGCCAGTGACAAGTTGCCAGCACGAGGAGACAAGCGAATCGCTTGTGGCAGGCCTCGCTAAGCGAGCCCTGCCACGGAGACGAGTCGCTTCCTCCCATCAGGATCGAATTGATGACGGCCATACCGAGATGGTGTGCCAGGACATCCATTTGAAGCGCTGCTGCTGCTGAAGGTTACTAGTATTGTAGCTGTGTAGCAACTTGCAAACAACGAACATCAGCACTTTGAAGCGCGAGGCAGTCTATGAGAAGCGTGAGCCTACAGCTCGCTTTTCCCACACCAATGCTATCCAACGCGTTTTTTGCTATCAACTTGCTCCAAGCCGCAGCGTCCAAACCGACGACGCTGACGCTCGTTGTCAAGCTTTCTGGCCGTGCCAGACAGGCTTCCATCAAGCTTTTGCGGCCCCGCTCGTCACGTTCACAGGCGCCTGCGCGAAGACCTTCCGCCCCCTTCGGCAAACGCGGCGCAGATTGTAGCTTCCGCTGCTCGGTGTGGAGAGACATCGCCGTGCGACACCAGGCGCCCTCGACAGGAAAAATCAATGCCGATCGCGGCTTGCCCAGGAAGAACACGGCGGTCGAAGCAGTGCCATGCCATTGGCGCTGCAATTTTGCCGGAAGAGGGCAACTCGGTTCTATGCTCGCCCATCCACCTTTAACAGATCGGCCAATCAGATCGCCTGATGTGCAGCAGAACTGGCTCTTTTCTTCTGATTACGGATCGGGCGGATGGTTCCCTGCGAGAACACATATCCATAGTCAATAGCAGGTTTATCACTAATTTCAGCCAATTCCACCCGTTGATATACCCAAGTAGTAACTTCATATCTGTATATAGATATCAGCTATAACGGATCCTCTCCTTTTCGCGCGGAAAAAGAAGCGCCATTTTCCCGTTCCCCCCTCTTCCTCACTTGCCGTCAGACCCAGTCTCTCTACGTCGCACACAGGTCGAGCATCGACCTCCTTCTTCATCACGCGCTTCCACGCCGACTCGCCCGACGGCGCGGCTGGCCAGGCCCCAGACCGCAGCGTGCCGCTCGCCATCCCGCAGAGCGACAAGAAGGACAAGAAGTCGCGCTCCGGCTCTCTCAGCGGCTTCAGCGGCAGCTTCGGTAGCTTCGGGAACTTGCAGCTCGCTGGCCGCCACAAGAACAGCAACAGCAATACGCACACGCACATGAACAGCCCGCAGGTGATGCGCTCGGCGTCAGGCCGGCGTGGCAGCATGGGCCTTGCAAGCGGCGCCAGCGCAGAAGACTCGTGCGTCTTCGTGGACAACTTGATCCGCGGCGCGCAGCAGCGTCTGCGCTCCGAGCTGGGCTTCCGTGAAGTAGTGGTGGCCACTGGAGAGGAGGCTGTGGCCTCGGACACAGACTCGGGCCGCGCGCGCACGCTTTTGACCGGCTCGGTTCTCAATGACAGTGACACGTCACCCAGCAAGAGCGACGAGCCTCAGCCTTGGGAAGCCACGGCCGCCAGCAAGCGCCAACTGCTGTACGGCAAGGACGTGGACCGCAAGGGCAGCGACGCGTCGCAGTGCAGCGACTGCGCCAAAGGAACCGTGTACGTGTCGGACGGCTACGAGAACAAGCAGCGTCTGCTGGTCATCGTGCCGTACCGCGAGGCCGGCATCTGGAGCCGCAGCATCTGCATGAACCAGTTCGACAGCGACAGCGACAGCGGCTCCATGATGTCGTACCTCAAGAAGGCGCTGAGCGAGAACTACGGCGTGGTCATCATGAACCCGGCGGCGCAGAGCTGCCACCCGCGCGCGCACGTCGAGAGCGCGTGGGACCAGCTGGTGGCCCCGCTGCTCAACGAGGTCTTCATCGTCGCCTTCTCGCGCGGCGCGCAGATGGTGCAGCACTTGCTCAACTACGACAACGGCCAGGGCGTCATGCAGGACCGCGTCAAGGCGCTGGCGCTCGTGGAGCCCTCGCATTACGTCAGCGACAGCGACACGTACTTCGCGCGCCGGATCCTGGCAAGACGCGCCGTGGCGTGGATCCTCAACTCGGAGATCGACGTGGGCTGCAAGATCCCGGAGGGCCACACGCGGCACGGCTGCGTCTGTGTCTCGGCCGGTACGGTGCCGTCCAACGTGCTGGGCAGCAGCGGCGCCTACGCGCTGGAAATGGTCAAGAGCTCCGTGTTCGGGTCGTTTGCGGCGCGATGCGGCGAAGCGGCGGGCATCACGGTGAACGCCAGCAAGATCAGCGCATGCGGCATCTGCCATCGCAAGCTGACGATGCTGAACCGGCGCATCCCGTGCAGTTGGTGCGAGGTCAAGTACTGCAGTCGCTGCTGTGAGGATAAGTTCGTACCGGCGTTCGGAAGCTGGCGCGTGTGCTCGCTCTGCCAGTCGCTGCCGTGTCTGATCGACCCGCGACGTAAGAACCGCAGCGCGAAGAACCACACGAGCCCCACGGCTGCTGCTCAGGAACGGTGCAGCGTCTTCATCCGCCCAACGGCGGACGACGACGACCCCGTGTGTCTGGGAGACTTTGAGATCGTCAAACTCGTCGGCCGTGGAGCCTGTGGCCGCGTGAAGCTCGTGCGCAAGAAACACGGCTATGATGAAGGCGTGTTCTACGCGATGAAGGCGATTCGCAAGAAACTGGTGATCCAGCGCGGCCTCGTGGAAGCGACCAACGCCGAGCGGCGAATTCTCGACCGGATTAAACACCCGTACGTCGCCACGCTCTGCTACGCCTTCCAGACAGAGTCCAAGCTGTACCTGCTGTCCAAGTATTACCCCGGCGGCAACCTGCTGGACCAGATGCGGCTCGCGCGGAGGTTCACGGAGGACCGCACCAGACTGTACACGGCCGAGGTGGCGCTCGCGATCCGCCACTTGCACCAGAATGATATTATTTATCGCGACCTCAAGCTGGAGAACGTGCTGGTGGACTCGGACGGCCACGTGGCGCTCACGGACTTCGGCATGTCGAAGGAGAACATGCCCGACGAAGGCCGCACGACCACCTTCGTGGGCACGTACCAGATGATGGCGCCCGAAGTCTTCGGCGGCAAGTCGTACTCGCGTGCGGTGGACTGGTGGGCGCTGGGTGTGATGGTGTACGAGATGATTGACGGCCGCACACCGTTCAATGCCAAGACGAACCGACTGATCAAGGAGCGGATCGTGAACGTCGACTTGAAGTTCTCGCCCCGGTTCACAGAAGATGCCAAGGACTTTGTCTCGAAGCTCTTGACGAAGAACGAGGACGATCGATTGGGCTCTGGGGAGCACGGCTTTGAGCATATCAAGAACCACCCGTGGTTCAAGGGACTCAAATGGGACTGTGTGGAGCGCAAGGAAGCGCTGTTCGAGGGCCAATACGCGCTCATGGAGAAGCACGCCAAGGAGTACCGTACCGAAGATATCTTTGAGACGTATATGAACACGGTGGAGGTCCCGATCGACACGCCCGCATCGGTCAAGAGCTCGAACGGCGAGCTGTTCAACGACTTTGCGTTCAACTATATGGACGGCCCGGACGAGGAGCAGCGCGACGTCCCCGAGCCAGACGAAGAGGGTGACACCGAGAACCTGCTGTCCCCTCTGTCGCCCAGTGACAGCACGAGCGAACGGACGTCCAAGCCCCGGCCACTGACGACCAAGGAGGACAAGATGCTGGACACGTTCCTGTCGACGAACGGCTCGCACTTTGACCTCACTCTGCTGCGTCCAAACCAGGCCACGGACTTCGGCGTGTCTGGCTGCTCGTCGCTAAGCTCAGAGGGTACCGACGACGAGGCTGCCGAGCCGGTCGAGCAGCTGGATGTCGACCTGGTGGCGGCCACTGGAGACAAGACGGACTCGGTACCGGACGACAAGGAGAAGCCCGCGAGTCCGACGACTCAGCCCGTGTCGCCCTCCAGCAACGACGGCACCGACGACTCGGAGCTGATCAAGACCGACAGCAACCCCACGGAAGCTGCTTCGGAAGCAGCCAAGGCCTCGTAAACTGTTGTTGGTAAGTGACGACGAACGCGGTCTAGTCGCGCAGCCTCCGGTAGAGCAGAGCAAGACACGCCGCGTACAAGGTGCTGCTGGTGGTTGTATGTAGACATAACTACAGAAAGCTGGTATTTGATGTTCCTAGTTGGAAAAGGCCTGTCGGATCCTGATAGACTTATTTACGCCCAATCACAGCCCTAGAAGTTGATTTTAAACCAATCACGGGTCATTGTTGAAGTTGTGCTAAAATGATGGAGACTGTGCGCGCGGGCGGCCGAGACGCCTCTGTCGCTGCCGTCTCCTGCAGCCCCCAGAGCGAGTTAGAAGCTACTTCCACCGCTGACAGATGGACGAGGTTCTTGCAGATGCATGACTCTTTTCTCACGCGCGAGCTGGCCCTGCAGCATCCGCAATTCACCTGCGCATTGCGTCAACTGGAGCGAGAAACGCGTTTGGAGCAGGAAAGGCAGAGCGCACAAGTTCTGGCGACGCTGCGGCTCAAAGACGCGCGAATCTGTGAACTGCAGAAGGTTGTGAGTGAGCAGCGTGAGCAGCTGGACGTTGTGCTGGACGAGTTGGAGCGGAGAGAGACCAAGGAGGACAAAGGCGTCCAGGTGGGCGTGCAGAGGACGAAGGAGGACGTTTCTATACAGACGGAGAGTGCCGAGAGGGAGACCAAGACGGTGGAGATGCAGACCGAAGATATTGGAGAAGAGAGTGGAGTTTTGGAGCTATTAGGGAAGCTGGAGACGGAGCTGAAGACTCTGGAAAAGAGGAACTCGACGCTGGAGCAAGAACTACAAAGTAGGATGCCGAAGAAGGAGGATATGGGGACAGAGAAGGACGACATGATGGAGGTTTATATGGACACGCTGCAGAAGGGAGTGGAAATGATGAACCTGTCGTGCAGCTGTGTGGATATCCCACTTGCGTTTTTTGTCGGGGTCCCAAGCGACACGAAGAGGTGTGTGAATCTAGAGCACCGCCTTGAAGCGCAGGCAGTTCGGCTTGAGCACGTTCAAGAGTGTTTGTATATGTGGCGTGATGCAGCTGTGCATTTCATGAAGCAGAATGGACTGGAGACAACGGAGAGGATGCAGTCGATTTCGCCGCCATTAATTGTTCGGAAGGACGATGTTGGCACGGTTACTTGCTTAGTGGCTCTACGCGGAGCCCTCGCTCAAATTCGTCAGCAGCTTCTCCGTCGTCGTGACAATGACGTACAGCTTCTTCCTAAAGAGTTGGCGAGTGCCCTTGCAAACGGAAAGAACGGAGCAAAGATCGCTGCTAAGATGGTTCAAAAGTGGGCGGGGTGGGAAGCCAAACATCTTGATGAAGTGCGCAAGTTGCGTCAAGGTCTTGCAGAAGAGCGAGCTGTGGCTTTGAGCCGTCGTACTGCGCTGTTGAAACGGATTGATCTGCTTGAGCAACGTGAACTTGATTTGCTGGCGGAGGTGAACGCACTGAACAGGAAATTAAAATCCCAGGAACGTATCAACAGCTCTGCGCTCGCAATGCCTTCACCGTCTACGAAGTCCGATAGTTTACGGCTTGGTGGTGGAAGTCTCGACTATCCACAATTGATTCTGCAACTTGCTACCGCTGAGCAGAGTTTGTTGGTGAAGGACGAACAACTTGCAGCTGCAAATGATACCATTCGAGCTCTCTCTACATCAAGTGGTGACGCTGTGAACCCGATCAATCGATTCGCTGCGGACATGCAGCGCGCGTCAACGATGAAACTTGATTTCTTCTGTAGACGTGAAAAAGATCTCGTGAGTGTGGGTCAGTACTTTCAAAAGGAGAAGCTCTGCCTCCAGTTACAATCACGATTGGATGCAGAACAGAAACATTTAGCTGTGATGAAAGCAGCAAAAGATGTTTGCGAGCGGGAGCGCGACGAGCTCTTGATGAAAGTGGAAACACTTGAGACGGAGTCGATATTGGCTTCTATCGGTTGCAAATCTGCGCTGACGCCCATCTTGAAACCCGACGGGATGTTACAGAACAAAACTGATGAATCCAACAGCGTTTTACTCGCGGCATTGCGTCGGATACGGCTGGTTGAAGACGATCGCAAGGCCTTACGAGAACGTCTCCGACATTTTCAAGTGCAGGTCTCTTTGACGAAGCAGCAACGACCAAGTCAAGACGAGATGAAAAGCGCAGCTGAGCAGAAAGTAAAGACAAGTGTTCTCGGTTTCATTGCCGAGCACCATCAAACGTGCGTCGGCGAGTTTCAAGCGTTTTTCAATCGAAAGAGCTGTGCTTCTTCCGTACAGCACGAAGCAAACCAGGTCGACGACGCTGGGAAGCAAGATGCTATCGAGTGGGCAACACTTTTGTGCCACTACGAAGCCTTATGGCTCGCGTTCAATTTCTTGTATTCCCACCTTGATCGATTGACCCATTTGATGGAGTCTGGCAAGCTTCCAAGTGATCTTGGCATAAACTGTGGACTCTTACTTCGAGCATTTGGCTACCAGAGCTCAAAAGCGGATGAAAGCAGTCCGTACAACATCCAACAATTGAAACTGAAGGAACTTGAGTTTGAATTGCTCAAACAAAATGAAAAAGTGCTCCTGCTGCATCAGCAGCTAATAAGCGGAGAGAAGGAACGAGTCGGCCCCCAAGACTTTAAGGACAGGAATTGCAATTATGACGGAGAAGATGAGTACGTTCATCCGTTCAAGACAGTGGTGGATTGCGATTTCGGTTGGGATAGCAGTAAGAACCATTCTGTTGGACTGATTCATGATTTATCGACGAAGGATGTTAAGTGCGTGGCCAACACTGACATTGCACGCCCATTTTTGGCATTGGCGAAACCACACGACAGCATATCAAGTAACGGGTCAGACAGCGACAACTTCCTCGAACATACTGCTGCAAACAAGGCAAAGTCCATGGACAATCGGGAGGTACGTTTGAATAAGTGTGAAGATCAATTGCACTTGGTGGATAAAGAAATCTGATTCCTCGTCGCCTTATGTAGTTTACAGCAAGTGCAGGAAACGAGCTCGAGGAGTGTCTGGCCAAATGTGCCTACCTGGCGTCGCAGAACACGAAGCTCACTCGACGCCTGCGTGCAGAGAAAGCGACAAGCAAGCAATTTCTAAAAGAAACAGAAATGCTTCGAACGGAGCTGAGCGCAAAGACTAAGGCCAATTCGGAGCTACAACAGAGCTCGGAGCAGTCCCCGCGTCAAGTTTCTTCGTCCGTTATGGTTGATTGCATGCAGTCTACAAATGTTAATCCTGCGACTACGAATCCCAGCAGGGAAGGTACTATTCTGCAGAGTCATCTGAGTGAGAAGGGCTGCGAGGCTTTGAAGGAGCAGCTGGCATCAAGGGAGCAGGAAAACCTCCCTCTTTTCCAGTCTCTGAGCACTATCAAAGAGAAATGTGCGCAATTGGAGAGCATTCATCAGAAGGAGCTTCGTGTGAAGGAAGCTGAGCATGCAGAAGCCATGGAGAGTTACATGGCAACCGTGAATCAGACTTTGTCGCGAATTGAAAGCGACAAGCATCGTCTAGAAGCTGAAGTGGTTGGACTTCGATCGAAAGTGCAGCAACTCGAACATGATGCAGCACAGCAGGACAGGCAGCAATTTGAGAAGAGCTCGAAAGGTACAAACACTGATCCTGACCCGTCCACGATAGACCCGACCGGATTCATGCGGGAAAAGGAGCTTTTGAATGCGCGCGTGGAGGATTTAGAGCTGCAGTTGTCCAGAGAGCGGAAACTCATTGAAGTGGTGGAGAAACGGAATCAGCAAGAAGAACAACAAGAAAGTGAAGGAAAACGGGATGCTTTACGAGTCAAACAAGAGTACGAGTCACTATGCGAGACCTCTCGTCAATGGCGGAGCAAGATCCAGCACGAGTTGGCAGAGTACGAGGCCGTGCAGCGAACCTCTCAGCTGGAAAGCGACAAACGCATTGACTTTCTGTCAGCTTGCATCGAGGAATTCGTGCGTCTTGCCGATGCTGCATCGCCCGTCTCGACGAAGCAGCTTTATGATGCTGTCATGGCACTGGCAAGAGACCCCCCGCGTGCTTCACAAAGAGGAGAGATGGAGGCCTTATTGCAAGGTAAAACTCAGTTAAAGCAGAAGAAGAATGCTGCTGGAACTGGTGTTCCAGACTTGATCGGGGAACAACCGACACTCGACGATGCCGAAGTGAGTGAGCTATTGTGCTGGAAGCTGCGGGCGTCGAAAATGGAGGCTTACGTGCGCTCAGCGACGCTGCAAAATGACACGTTCGAGGACACGATCCGACAGCTTGAGCTGCGCATGAGGGACCTGAAAGAGAACTTGTCTATGAGACTTGATCGTGAGGCCCAACTGGTGTCGAAGCTAACTTCTTTCAAGGCGGACTTGGCAAGCACGAAAGAGCAGGCTGCGTCGCTCGCAGAAAAGTATCAGCAAACAGCAGCGGAGCTTGAGAAGCGGCAAGGGGAAGCATCCAGTCGAGGCGACGAAACACTGCGCGCGCGAATGGCTGTTCAGCGTAAGACGGAGCTTCTGTCCCAGCAAAAGACGAAGATCTTAACGCTCCAGCAGGAGTTGGAGCTAGCAGCGAAGAAACTAGAACGACTCACGACTGCTGAAAAGCAAACGGCAGTACTCCAACAGAAGGCAAAGGAACACACCCAGCAGTTGTTACACGCTCGCCAATGCTACGAGCGCTGCCACGACGATAGCATTCAGCTGTCGCTGCACTTGGAAAAACTGAAGGAGCGCCACGCAAGAGTTACGGCACGTCTGAAGGCTGCGCGTGCTGAGAATGCACATTTAAGGGCACAGTGCACCGAGCTCAAGCGCAGAGTAAAGGATAATACCGAAGAGACGAGCGTCGAAGGCAAGGACAATCAGCGCAGTAACCAGGGAGAAGTCAACGCTGTTGCCGTCGCCTCTTTAGCAGAAGAAGCTCGGGCACTCAAACGCCGGGTTCTTCAGAAACAAGACGTCATCGTGAGCTATAAGGCAAAAGTTGCGGAGAATGAAGCGCAACTGGAGCGCCAGAGGGAGACGATGGTGAAACTAGCTCGTACAAACCACGATCTTCAGCTGCAGCAACGTAAACGGGAGCAAGAGGAGCAGGAGAACACGTCAGCGGTGCATGCGAAGATGGAGAATCAGCTCGACGCCAGACAAGAGCAGCTGGATGGGTTGCGCGCATCTGTCTACGATTCCTTTGAAGCTTTCGTGTTCTGCCGACCACCGAGAACGCCAGACCGAGAGGGTTCGCCATCCTCTTCATCTTCCTCTCCACTTGTGAGTCCTCTGACTGAAGGCGACAATGCCAGTCTTTTTGCTATCAAGCGGTGGACAGACTTTTCGGTTCAAGACCTGGAAGAGTTGAAGCTGGCTCGCGGCTCTCAAGGATCACGACGCAAACGTGAATCACGTACACGTGGCGACGGTACTGCTACAAAACGGAAAGCTGCCACTGCTGCACTTCGACAAGTTGAAAGCGCGCTGGAGATAAACCCCGAGGACTGCCGTGCTGAAATTTGTCAACTGCTTCAGTGCCTGTGTGGGTAACTCTTTAAGGGACTTGAAGGCTTGGGTTTCGTTTATCCAAATCAAGGGGATACCGCGAAAAAAGAAGAAATCATTTTCGCACCATTTGAGCAGATAAAGTGGCCGCAAGACGGTGCTTGATGGCACAGATTGGACGTGTGTATCCCCTTACAACGTGTATTTTCAGCGGTGCAGTAAAAACGCGTTTAGATAAAGTTGCACGTAGAATTATCCCATCCTAACGAACATGTTATCCTGGACGTGCTGTATTAATAGCGGCACGCGCACAAACATGGGACGGCTGGGGCAAGCCAACTGCAGGACCGAACTGAGTGGGGCACAGCCAGCGCAAGAAGAGTTGTTGCGCACGATGCCCGACGGGAAAGTGAGCACGAAGGAGCGCGTCGAGGCGACTTGGAGACGCTTTTACGATTGGAAAACGGAGCACCAGTTTCTCGGCCGCTATTCGGTGGATAAACTGCAGCACTTCGATCGTTACCAAGCGAATACGGGGCTGGCGAGGTGTTTGGCTGTCATCTCGCTGATTTCCGTGTTACCAGTGTTTCTGCTACTTGTGGGGCTGCACACAATACCAGTCGCCTCGCCTAATCTTGGACTTCAACACAATGTTGGGGCAGCGGTGCGGTCAGCTATTGGCAACGCTGTACTTACAGTCTCGTGGGTATTCTTCATGATGCACTCCCTGGGAACGACGAAGGATTCCCACCCGGTAAAGATCGTGACCCTCTCAGTCCTTGCTGGAGGCGTCATACCGGAGGGGTTGTCGGCCGCAGTTTCGTTCCTATGGAGGTATCCTGTGCCTGGTATCGGGGTCTTTAAAGTGCTCCTTTCGCTTGTCTGCATCGTCCTCGTCACTCGCTTCTCGCAGACGAAAGAGTCCCGCGTCATGAATCGGCAACGAACTCGAATACTTACGATCGTGATGGCCCAGTATCTTCTGATCGTCATATTTTACATGCTTTTAGCATTGGGGTTTTCAAAAGCACCGTGGGGGATTCAGCTGCCGTTGATGGCCGTCCAAGTCCCTCTCAGATCTTTTCTAAAGCGGCAATCCTGGGTTTACGCTCGCAAGCTGAGCGATTTGAGCTCGGACGTGACGCTCAACATCGTTGACATCAGCGCTTCCATGTACCAAGCGCTGTGCGTCCTGTATGCTCACAATGCCAAGCTGGCTGCACTTATCGTGATTGGAGAACTTGTCCTCGGAATCGCAGTAGCACGGATGTACTCGACGCACCCGTTCATCGTCGATGGGTACCGCACGTTGCAGACAGCGATTAAAATTGTGGAGGAGAGTCTCACGTCGACTTTGGTGGTAGAAGAAGAGGAAGAAGAAGCTCCAAAAGAGAAGCTCGCATGTCTGGAAGAGACGCATCCATCGCAAGAGAAAACGGCGAAAGCTATGATAAGTACGGGTGTCCAAGCCAAACAGACCCCGAAAGCCGCTCAGCGCCTTCGCCGTTCATCTTCTGACACAGCAACCAACTCGCGAAGGTATATACGCCGGTCATCTGGAACGACTGAAGGTACTACAGCCATCGACAATGACCACCAATCTTCAAAATGTTTCCCGACCGTGGTCCGAAAGCTGCAGCGCGTCTTGTCCGATCCTGTTCCTGCCAACGCCCGACCCATTCGGAGTCATCCCAACGTGGTTAACAAGACACTAATTCCTGAAGAATCGCAAAATACTCGTGGAAAACCAGCCTCCAAAACACCACAAGAAAATAATGCCCGAAAGCAAGATATCTTGCAGCGGCGAATGTCTGAAGCTGCTGGTGTCGGTTCAGCCAGGATCGACCCACCGTGGACGGCAAAATATGTCCAATTACTCCGCCGGACAGCATCAGACACTATACCAGAAAACAAGGCACAAGAGCTACCAACGCGAAAATCGGAATTTCGAGTCGCTACTGGGGGAAGAAGGCCATCTACATGTAGAACGAATGATCCACGACTACAAAGTTGGGCTCGAGATCCTGCAAAAGTGTACTGCTTCACGGACATCCGGCCAGAGTCCGCGTCGTCTTCGCCTTCACCGAAACAGAAAAGGCCTCCCCGACAGCGACGCAGCTCGTATGATCTCCCACCTCTCGCAAACTTGCAGTCAACTGATTTCGGTAGTCGTCCACCGTTGCGTCGCTCTGCATCGGTATTCCTGACGCCGCGGACGATCATGAAACATGGCTCTAAGCGATTACTGGATCTGGGTCGTAGTACTGGTCGAGGCGCTGGCAATTCATTTCCTCGTGCGGGAGATGCAGTGCAAAAGACCAACCCGAGCGACGCTCGGAGGCCTACGCAAGTGAGCATTGACGGGATGTTGGTCGTTCGAAAGGACCAGGCACGCATCCTGGAGCAGACGTTGCAACTATTATTCTCATGTGAAGTGGTGGTGGTGGCAGAGTTTGTCAAGGTTCTCGTGCCCTTTGTTCTGGGTAAGTGGGTTGGAGACCGTGATATCCGGAGGTTTGTATTGACATATTCGTGTATCTTTGTGTAGGTTTGCTGCTCATCACGCTGTGGCATTTACCAAGCGGTCGCTACAACATCATTCTGCGCGGACTTTCTAAAGGAGAGGTGGTCGAGGAAATGATGTGGTGCTTCGGCTTTGCGGCATTTGAGATGCCGGCATTGGCAATGCCTTGCATTGTCGTGTTCAAGAAGTACGGGATCTCGCCGCTACATCTTCTGGCCTTCCTCCTGGAGCAGCAGTACGCCAATTTCCAGACGAAACTGACGAGCTGCTTCATTGCTTTGATCTTCTTCACTTCTGTGCACCAAGGTTCGTGCCGCTGCCTAATTGCTAACAGTGGTGCTATCGTCTTGAAATCTCTGACTGGTGCGTACCGATCGCTTTGCAGGGATGGAGTGGATTTCCAAGTAAGCTGCTGGCATTGATTTTTTCATCAACTTCACAGTTTGGTCAATACACCGCAGCTTTATACTTCGAAGTATCTCTATAATATGATTCTCTTTTCACAGAGTCTAATTCACTTCAGAATCCTGAGCTACACAAAGCAAACAAAGAGCCCGTCGAGAAATCCACGTAAAATCGTCTTCTTGATTGAGCTGCTACCTCATGGTTACTTGAAGCAGCCGGCAATTCAAACTCGGACAATGGTGCCACAAAAGTGCTGGAATGCTCTGCGCTGCTTGCAACGGCAGACGTACGGCGACGCAGGAGCGCCGAAGCCGACACCAATGCAATTGACCGCGAACCGTGGTTGCTCATTATCAGTGCCTGAAAACAAATCCTCAAAGTAATACTTTAAAGTAGCGAAAGCAGGAAAATGAAGAAAATATACTCACAATATTACAATAAGCAGAAATCGATACAAAGCATGAGCCATACAAATCACAAGTCGAATCCCAAGAATCCCCTCGTATCATCTCCTGCAAGTACTACCCGCTCCGCCCCATAACGATGCGCGGCGATCGTCCCCAAGACCAAGTGTACGCGGACGCGGACACCGAGGTGCCTGACCCTCTCGCTGGCAAGCCAACGGACGAGTACGGCATCCCTGTGTCGGTGTTGCACAGTGCGCAGATAGCGTTGCCCGTATGGCAATACATCCAAATAGTCACTACCCCGCTACCAAACCCGAAACGCGCCGATCGACCGTACACGCACATCTGTGTCTTGTGTTCCCCCTCCGCAGCTCCGCCCCACTGGAAAGAAGAAGAACACGTGGCGTAAAGCTCTAATGCGTCAACGGATGTCCACCAACGCCGTGGCGCACATGCAACGGGTGCATCCGGTGGAGTTCGAATCCATCGCGGAATCCAAGAAGGTCAAACGAGAGGCGTTGGCTGAGAAAGCGCTGAATGGAGAGTTCCAGCCGAAGAACAAGAGGGCGAAGAAAATGCCCGGACCCAAGCGGAGCCCCACCGCACGTCGGGTAGAGAGTGCCGGGGCCAAACCTAGCGAACTCGGTGAGGCGGAGACCGTCACTACCGTGGCAGTGCCTAAGACGACGGGCTCTATGCCGGCAGCACGCAAGCGGAACGCTGCCAAGACGGCGGATCTCGTCAGCAATTGGCTGCTGTCGTCGGGGATGCCGGCCTCTGCGCTTCAGACGGAGGAGTTCCAGCATTTGATCAAGTTGTCGCTTTCTGGTGTTTCAGCTCTGCCGACGGTGTCGAGCTTGAACGGCCAAGTGCAAGACCAATTTGCCAAGTTTGGCAGCTTTTTGGGTTCGTACTTGGCGTCCGAGTCTCAGGCTGCTATGGGGCTGCCGTTTGCGACGCTGCGCCATGAATTCCGCACCATCACTGGAGCTACAGCGGACGATGCAGCCAGGAACGACGTGGTGGCGAACCAGGATAAGGCGTTCCTTGGCGTGACCCTTTCCTTTATCGATTCGAAGTGGCAGCGAGTGGAGCTGGTGCTGGCAGCGTAGGAGGTGGCACGTGGATGGGAGCAACAGGTGGATCAACTTGTAGCTCAGACGATCTCAGAGGGCTACGGGATTGACTCGCTTTCTACCTACGTCCGCTTTCGCGTGGACTCCACGGAAGCTTCACCTTCGATACTGGCGGCCGGTGGCGACTACGAACCCTCAACTGATCAAGAGGATCCACTGACCAACACACTGCGTGGTTGCGTGACGGACGCGCTGGGTGTTGGTCCGAGCAGCTCTTTTGGCGGCGAGACAAGCACCCGTCGAGTCTACGGTTGCTGCAAGAGCTTGTGGGCTTCTTTGAAGTCCCCGATCGAATCAAATCGCTCGTGGAAATTGATGCAGCGCACGGCGTTCAGGTGTCTTCCTGTTCCGTGTCATCTATCGACACGCTGGCGCACACTACTGCCACCCCATTCGGAGCGATGGCTGAGCTCTTACGTGTCAGTTACTTGCGGTACCTTGCGTACTGGCTGTACTTCCAGTCGCCTGCGAGACCAACCGCGTCTGAGCCGGAGTTGGAGTCGGCGTGGATGCAGCTCACCGCGGAGGACTCGAGTACAGCCACCGAGCTTGAGGCGGTATTGCACCACCTCACGCAGTTTCGTCTGGAGGAACGCATCCACCCGCGATCTGGCGTCGTCGCCGCCTCCTACGCGCTGCTTTTCCGCCGCTTGCTCTCCGTCACGGCCAATGCTTCCAATCTCAAGTGCCTCTTGCTTGAGGACGAATCTGTCGTTGGTTCACCACCCGTCAAGCGCGCAGTGCGTCGCAAACCCAAGCGCGTTGATACGTTCTCGCCGGCCGGTCGCCAGTGTATCGTTCGTCTTCGTCAGCTGATCGCCCAACGATTCGCGAGTCCGTCGATGCCACCCGCCGTAGACGATGAGATCAAAGCCATGCTGCTGGATACTCGCATCAGCTCGAAGGCTGCCAACCTCGTGACGGATTTTCGTGCGTTCCGCGCGTGCACGACGCGCTTCGTCAGGAACATCGCGTCGTTTTCGAGCTGCTTGCCGATCAGCAGACCAATGCCAACTCGAGTACCGAGGACGAAGAGGAAATTGACGAGGACGACGACGAAATGAGCGTTCTTCTCATGGTCGACGGACGAAGAACCAGCCACCAGCTTCAGCGTCCACTTCGAGCAGTGGCAGGCGTTCGAATGAGGCCATCGCCGAGGACGAAGAGCGTGCGTGGCGCGAGTAGCAGCAAGTCGATGTGGCCTGGGACACCCTTGCCAATGAAGAAGCCGACCTGTACGACAAGGGGCAGTACAACCTGCTCAAGCTGTACCACCACGTGGATATTCTCAAGTGGTTCCGTGACGTTGGCCAGCAGGCGCATCCGGTGGCGTCGCTGCTTGCGCGCTTGTACCTGGGCCAGCCGTATTCTCAGTCTCAGTCTCAGTCTCTGAGCTCGTCGCTTCTTCGCTTCTCCAAGCAAGAACCGGCCGATTGGGTTCTGGGCGCAGTTCGTCGAGCGGAGAAGCGCTGCATCCTGTACCACAACTGGAACCAGTACCAGAAACTGAGCTCAAACTCTGCACAGCCTGCCACAAGCGCTCACGTCAGCACTGTTTGAGAACTCTCGGGGCATTGCGGCGTTGTTTATTCGTTGGTATGTGCGTGTGTGAACATTTTATTTGAAAAAACGCTCGTTTGATGAGTGACCCAAGCTTCACTCTTTCCGTTTGTCGACACGATGATGCAAGCCACTGTTCATCCAGACGCATTTGAATTGATCCTTGTAGTTGATCGAAAGAGTCCGTTCGGTGAGTGCTACGAACATCTTTTTTTTTACACGAGCCGAAAGATAATTCACACGATCGCAGTTTCCCTTTTCCCTTTACATTTCGACTCGCAACGCAGTACTACTTTGCTCTCCGATGCTGGCGCATCATCAAGGTTTGACTCAAACTTTGAGTACTTGAATTCACGCCAGGTATCGCAATTGTGATATTTGAACATAGCTACTACTACTTCGTAATAGTAATAAATCAATTTATAGACGTGATACTCGTGGCCGATGTCAGGGATGTTCGAACGGCGTTGAAGAGCAGGTTGCCACGACATGCCAAGCGGTCGATGGTCTCCTGCATCTCCACGCCTGAGAGTGGCAAGGACGTGCGGTGCAGCTTGAAGAAGTTGGTTCGCGCCATCACCACGTCCGTCTTCGTCAGCATCTTCTTGGGGTTTTGCGGGGACGGCACTTGGTGCTTGTACGTCTGCACAGTCAGGATGGACGTGAGGTCCTGCCGAAGCTTCGTGTCTGGAGAGTACGGGTGCAAGTCGTCCTTGTCCACGGTGTCGATGGCGATGATGCCGTACTCTCGGCCGTCGCCAAACTCCTCGTTGTGCTCGTCAAAGTGGCAATAGATGACGTCGTTGGACTCCACTTGGAAGCCGCTGGGCGTGGAGCGGAGGAAGCGGTGCTGCGAGACAGCTTGGTTGTCCGGCTCCTCTTCCTCGCACAGAGTGAGGTCGCCCGTGGCCTCGGAGATCATGATCTCCATGTGGAAAAGGTAGAACTTGAGCGTATCAAAGACCTGTCTGGCCGTGTAGTCGCCCTCGAGCGGCATGACCACGAACTTGAGTGCGCAGTAGTCGCCCGACGGCGACACGAAGCAGCTCTGCTCAGAGCTTGGCACACTCATGTCCATGCACCCCGTTCGTTCACGCATGAAGTGGCGAGCGTCGCGCAGCATGCGGGGCTTGACCTGCAGTAGCGTTTGCAGGCGCTGCTTTCGGTCGCTACGAAGGTGCATGAAGCTGTCGAACGGGAGCAGTTTCTCCTGGCGACTCGTGAAGTCCGAGAGCGCCGAGTGGACGCGTGCCAGCGCGAATTGACGGCGGTGGGCCGAATCGCGCAGACACGAGTTGACGAGCTGCTGCTTCTGCGTCGAGTTGGGCTGGTTGGTGGTCTTGGCGGCTTGGTGCTTGAGGTAGTCCACGTACGCCTCGAGCGCCGGCAGTTCGTGCATGAGCGCCTCAATCTCTTGCTTCCGGGCGGTGTACGTCCGCATGCGGGTGCTGCCCTTGGTGTCGTCGTCGTCACTGCCGACCGAACGCTTCCTCTTGCCGGCGGCAGTCGATTTAGGCTTAACTGCTGTGGTGGCGCGTGTGGGCGATCCGAGCTCGTCCGAGCTGCTCAAGTGGTCGTCCACGCAGTCCAACAGCATCGACAGGTCGTCGTCCATATCGGCCTGGAACGCGCTCGAGTCGTCTGGCGAGGCGGGGAGCTTGCAGTGTGCAGCAGCCGGCATCTTGCGGAATGACAAGAGGAAAGGACGGCCGTTGTAGTTGTAGTGCGAGGCGCATCACTACTTCAGTTTGTGGTCAGTGCTTGACAAAAAGGCAACTAATTGTGTAATATTTTGGTGCCAGCGTTTTTTTAGGCTAGACCAGAGGAATGAGATCGATCTCTTGGGGTCGCAGGCGACTCGCGACGAGAAGCGAGATAGCGGCAAGACCAAGGGCGATGCATTCGATGTCGTTTGCTAGGGCAGGGGACTGTGGTGGTGGTCGCCGATCTGGACTCGGGGATGCGAGTTCCTAGCCCACCGCGTGACGCGCAGCGACTCGAATAGCTGGAGAGCCTATGACGGGCTCTGGAAAGAGGGCATGCAACGCGTCACGCCCAGCCGACTGAATTTGAGGATGACTCACGGTACTGCGGCGATTTCGGGATGACTCAAACCAACTGGTCCTGCAGCCTGCAGCCGATCGAGCCCAGGGTGAACTCGATGCACCTGCACACAGAAACACTTCCGTGGCGTCTAGAGGGTAACGAGCTGTAACGCAAAAGTTTGAGCTAGCAGAAGGAAACCGTGTGGGCTGCCAAACGATTCGACCTTAACGCCACCACAATGGGCAGCCAGAGCTCCAGCAATGCCAACGCGTTGGAGGGAAATCAGAGGGACTGATGTCATTCATACCCCCCCCCGATGTCATTCATACCGTGCCACAACTTCTTGCTTAGGTTATAAAAGGCTCGCCAAATGGGTCAGCTATACGCCGATCCGAGTCACGCCGATGGCACCGCTGTCCACGCTCCTGCTGCTTCCTGCCCTAAAACTGTAGCTCAACAGGTTCAGCCGCAAAATGATGCCATTGCCCAGGGCAGTCACTACTCAGAGCGTTTGTCCGGCTGTAGCCGGCCGCACCGTCAAGTTTTGCAGGTCCCAAACAAGGTGCAACCTGCGATGAGCAGGATTTCCTGAATATGACGTAGCTGCAGCTTCCGCCAAGTCGAACACGATCGTTGTGAGCGTCCAGCCCGATAGATCACCGCGAGCGTGTGACAGAGTATCATGAAACACCGGCCACGCTCGATCTTCCTGGTCCCCAAGCACTTCCAACGCTTCGTCAACTGTCGTGGGCGGTGTCAGCTCGCTGTAGCGTTGCAGGCGATGAATACTGCTTTGGTACGGAGGTTGGGCAGCATGGAGTCGCTGATACTGATTGGCATGGAAGAACGCGGAGACGGCGCTTCCGCTCTCTTTGAACTCGTAGATCTCGTGGCGATCGAACGACGCCACTTCGATGTTCCACACGCGCCGAGCAGGGACGTCCATCAACTGGAAATTGTGACCTGCAGCTTGCCCCGCTCGCGTGGTAATTGCAATTGCATCCTCTGTATTCTTCGCGGTCAGTAAGTCGCGTGAGATGAAGCCTCTTCCCAATCCACCAACAAACATTTCCGACGGCTGCACAACTATCAACAACAACCGAGCATAGCCGTTCACATGAGCCTCCTCAACGCCAGACAACGCCACAAAGTATCGTCACTTACAGTTGAGAGTGAACGCAACGCCGTTCTCATTGAAGCCGAATGCCCCCGACGGAAGATCGCCCAGATACGTGTAGGCCACGAATTTGGGTTCTTCTGCAATGCGAGCGACAACGATCACTGTGCGGCTCACGTCAACCTCCCCACTATCTTCATTATGGGCCACCACATGCACGTCTCGACTTGTTAGCACAACGTCCGAGCACCGCAAGACCGGATGCCGCTCCTCCTCAGCGAAAACTTCACTCTGGAAGCTCGGTGGCACGGAATTTGAGAACTCTTCCACAATATTCTCAATGAAGATCGTCTCGAAGGAGACACCACTGCCTTCTGCGACTCCTTCGAGCTCTTCCACGTATTGCTGCACAAAAGTCAAAGGAACAACATCGAAAACACTCAAAATTCACAACCTTTTACCTAAGAAATAAAATATGAAAGAAGAACCCCACCACGTACAGGGAACGTGGCTCGATGCACTGCTAGATATCGATCCAGCAGGCTGCGTCCCATTGTCGTGTGTGCAAACGGCACCAGAAGCATCTGCAGTTTCACGTTGAGCCGCATGCGATCTTGGATTGTGTCGCGAAACCTTTGCCCCATTTGCCTGCCGAACTCGAAGTGCGAATCACCAACAAACTCGAACATTTCTTGTCCATTTACGCCCAGCAGAGCGCCCAACGCCGCCACGAGCAGCAGCAGCATTGATACACTCAACCTCTCTCTTCGTCCAACTCGCCGCTTTTTGATGTGCAAACTGTGTGCGGTCCCACGTTGAAGTGGGACCGGTTAACTTCAGCCGTGAACCGGTTAATACACTTGGCGTTTGTATGGTTCGGTTTCCCTTCTAGAAGCGGCGCTTGGGCAGCCAATCCAAACGTCAAAAGTCTCTCGTCAGTGACGAAAATGTTCATGAAGGCCCGAGCCAAAGAGAAAGCGGCCGCCAGGCGTGTTCGTCCCAAGAGGAAAGTGACTGCTGCCACCGACAAGAAGGAGCCGAAACCCTCGGTCATCGACCTCACTGCAGACGAGGAGAATAAAACCCAAGCTGCATCGGATCAAAGGACCCAAAATCCCATGGAGAATCCGGTCCACCTCGAGTCAAGCGACTACTTCGAGGTGTTGAACCTGCCGCGCTCGGCCACCGAGATCGACATCAAGAAAGCGTACCGTAAGCTGGCGGTGCAGTGGCACCCGGACAAGAACCGCGCCAACCCGCGGGCCGAGGAGTTCTTCAAGAAGATCAGCGAAGCCTACGAGGTGCTGAGCGACTCGGACAAACGTCGGTTGTACGAGATATACGGCAAGCAGGGACTGGACGGAGCGCCACAGGCTTCAGACGAGGGCGATGGGCAGTTCGGCTTCCACAGCCACCAGGGCTTCTCCACGCAGCACGCACGAGATATTTTTGATGCATTTTTCGGAGGTCAGGACCCGTTTGAGGCCTTTTTTGGTGGACAACAACGTCGTGGATCGTCTCAGAGCCATGGGGGGTTTGGAGCCAACCCATTCGAGTCCATGAACTTTGGCGGCATGGGGATGAACATGCGCGGGTTCGGAAATATGGGCGGGATGCCCATGAGCGTAATGCCCATGATGGACTCGTTCTTTAGTGACGGGTTTGGCGACATGGGCGGAGGAAGCTTCTCGACGAGTATGAGCACGAGCTCGTCCTCGTCGACGTTCACGGACCGCAATGGACATGTGGTCACACAGAAGACGACGACTACGACGGGCACCGATGGACGCACGGAGACGATCACGGAGGAGTATCGGAACGGAAAACTGGTCAACTCCACGTCGTCGAGTACGGGCAGCAGGCTGGCGGATGCGGGAAGGATGCAGCTGGAGGGGAGTTCGAGTACGAACAACTCGAGTCAGAGCAGAACCAGGAACAGCCAAAGCTTCCAGAGTCGCGGGTCGAGTAACTCGCGCCCGAAGTACTAAAGGAGTTAAGAGGGCCAGTGGAAAAGGAACATTTCAGTGGCAGGAAGCTGTACGGGACGCAAAAGGAAGGAGACACTACAGGTAGTTTAGCTAGTGCTACCCAGAGGAGCCAGAATAACGTAATATTTACCTCATGAAAGCGAACGATATAGGATCACAAAGCTGAATACTTGTTGACCAGCAAAGATTCCGTTGAGATAGCTTGCCTAATTTATCCCGAGGTTAGTTGCTGCTTGTGCTCATTCTCGCGCTGGATGGTCTGCATCAAGTGGTAGATAAAATCGGAGGCAGTTGGCGTTTGGGTCTGTAGCAACACAAGCCATTAGGGATCGGAACTTAAGTTCTCCACAAGTCGCCGAACTGTACCTGGACAAAAAAGGCATGAGCCTGGAAGGGAAGTTTGCGCAGTGCTCTGCCGCTAAACCCTTGGGCAGTTTCTGCGGCTTCCAGCAACAGCGTCGACAATTCCAAGTCCTCACTACCGTCCACTGCACCTGGTGAACTCATCATTTGGTCCACCACGCGCTTCTTCGACGCCTTCTTCCTCATTAGATCGTGATACGTGTACAGAGGCTTCATGCTAGCTTGGAGTATCCTCACACGTCGAAGCTCGTCTATACAGCTCCTCAAAATTTCATAGCGCGCATGGCACGATGGAAGGCCGATGTATCTGGTGTAGCATAGAAACCAACTGTCAGTCCCCGCAAGCACCGCCATCAGTGCTGCTCAACTCGACGTACTGCTTGATGTCGGCTCGATCGACAAATGCCACATCGATTGCTTCAGTAATGTTTGACGTCGTGAGGATGAGTACATTGGAATGCCGCTTCAAGGCATCGAGTTGAGTCAGCAGCGCGTTGACGACGCGAATGGCGTCAGACGGCTCCGAGCCGCTCACCGCTGACTTTCGAGCTGCCGTTAGCGACTCCACTTCGTCTGCATAAGCACATTTTCTCATCGTTATTACCAACCGGAAGGGGCTAGTGTTTTGGCAGGCAGACGCACCTATCAGGACGCAAATGAGCGATTCCTCGTCCTCCACGAGCTCCTGGATCTGTCGAAACAGCTTCATCACGAGTTTTCCACTCTCGGAAAACCACTTTATCCACAACAACCGTTAGCTTCTTTAGAGGTAGGTAGGTCAGCCAACATGCTGCACCTTGCTGAATAAGCTGTGCGCGTTGATCTCCAGGAGGACCGCGTTCGGGTATCTACATTCCGCATCACCAAGGTCAGTTCCAGACCTCCACATAGCCATAATATCCTGTCACTAACCTGGACGAGAGCCGAATGCTGAGCTTATGAGCCAGTGCCTTGCACAAGCTGGTCTTGCCAGTGCCTGGCGGGCCATGAAGCAAGACCACTCGATTCCACGAGATAATGTGCGGGTTCACTTTTAAATCCGAGAACAGCATGGCTGTCATGGCGTAGTCCAGCACGTTCTGCTTCACTGCGGAGTCGAAGATGAGCGAGTCCCACAGCCCGTCAAAGCTCACAGCGGGGAGAATCGTCTGCTGGCAGGTCGTCACGTTATCGTCGTCTTCCGCCGTCTCCTCCGCCGGAGCTTCCTACACCCCACAACTTCCGCATAAGTCCCCATCATTAACTAATATTGCATCCGCAGCCACCTACATCACTGAGTTTGAACACGTGGACGAATAAATGCGCTTCCGAGCGAGGCACACCCGCGCCGCTGGTCTCGTCGCTCTCCTCCCCGTCAAACTCGGTCACCTCGATCCTTTCCACATGCGCAGCGAGCGGTGAATCCGCAGCGAAAGCAACGAGACCTGTAATGCAAATGCAAAGATTATTAATTGTTCAATAGTTGATGGAATGGCGTCGTCCAGTACGAGGACGAACCTTTCGTGAAAAGCGAGCAGCTCGTGCCCAGGTGTTCCGCGACGGCGGCGCGCACCTGCTCGTAGTCGGCGACGCTCTCCGGCTTTAGGCACACTTCCACTGCATATGCAAGCGTCTTGCATGAGTAAAAACGTTACAGGGCTTGCCACCAACAGCTACGGACGCACCGTGCACGCGGCGGAGCGAGGTGGCCATCGTTGGTACCAAATACAAAAAATGCTCTAAACAATAATTAAAATTGTGTAAATTTTGACGTGGTGTGGCGCACCCATACTGAAGCCGAGTCCAAAAATGGCTACACACTGTGCACTTGTTGAAGCGGCCCATGCAGGCCGAAGGTGCAGACGTGAAGGAGGCATTGGTGGCTGTAGACAGCGCGAAAGATGATACACACGACAATTCGACAGCTACCGAGGCGATGGCCGAGAAACCTGCGAACTTCAACAACGAGCCGGAGGTCCGACGGCTGTCGGCGGCGCCGATACTGAAGCGGCGCTCGTCCTCAGCGCTCAGTGCGATCGCCTACATCGACCTGGCCGAGCTGTCGCTGTTGGATGTACTCACCCAAGCAGCTACGGATGTTCTAGGCTCGATTCCGGCGCAGCGCTGCATTGTGTTCATCTACGACAAGGCCACACATCTGCTGAGGCCGCAGGTTGTTGTGGACTGCGAGAAGGAGGCGCAGGAAGCTCAAGTCACAGAGAACAAACCGACAGAACCCTGCGAAGCCATGCTCGCGACGCTGAATGAAAAGGCAGCTGAAAGTATCAGCTGCAGCAGTGCCGCTGGCGCTGCAGGTGAGGAGGTGAAGATATCGCCGCTGGTCAGCTTCCCACCTGTTGTCGGAATGGTCAGCTCGTGTTTCCTCCAGAGACGTTGTCTTCGAATGCAAGAGCCCCACCCGGTAAGGAGTTCTTGTGTGCGACGACTGCATAGGAACTTATTCTAACAAGTGGCTACAGCATCGCGCTTTCCACCGCGAGTACGACGCGCCAAAAGACATGCAAGTCGACTCGATCCTCTGCGCGCCAGTCATCTTGTACCGCCGGGCGACGGCAGTGATCCAGGTATGTATGATGTTCACTCATAAACGCGGCAAATTCAGTAACGTGCAAACACTTTGCGCTTGGCAGCTCCTGAATCGTTTGGATACGGCGGACCGAAGTCCTTTCGAAGAGGCCGAACGCGCTGCAACTCCCCACGACACCAGGAACGAAGCCACCAGTGAAGTCCGATTGAGAAGACTTCAGACTGTTAAAGCCAGCGTGAAGGCAGGCTTTTCAGCGAAGGACGAGCAAAAGCTGATGCACTTTACCACGCACATTGCTGTACGTTCTGTAGTTCTTGCCACCTGTTGGTGTGAGGTAATTTTACTGACGATCATTTGGTTTCCATCGAGCAGCAAACCATCGAGATCAACACGAAGAAGGTGGCAAATGGCCGCAGCCACGCCAAGTTGCGCGAGGATAACGCGAAGCAGGCGCTGGATCTGCTCAATGCTCTGAACGGTAACATTGTTGCTCATGTCGACAGTACCGATGTGCTTGTACCGACAAACGGTGCTGAGCGCACTGTTTTCATGCGCCGTGCAACCCTTACGAGGCTACCATTACGCTCAGGTGTGCTCATAGACATGCTGAGTGCCCTGGTCATCATCATGCGACTGCAAGCGATGTTTCGAGGGCGACGTCAACGGCGAGCCGAGAAGTTCGCCGAGGAGCTGGAGAAGTTTGGGAGACAACGAGAGCGAATGCGAACGATGGTCGTGATGCAACGGACGAGTCGCTCACCTATTGAAGCCAAGTCGAAAGTGTACGAGAAGCCCGTCATTCCACAGGTTCCTCGCGTGAAGGAAGGCTCACGTCACGCCCCTCGAATACGCCCTGAGGAGCCGCACAAGCCACCGCAGTCACCAGTTAAACCCCATCCGACGACATCGAGAACTCCCCTGCAACGATCTGAACCCGTTGCTCCGCTTCCATCGCCACAGCCACGACCGCCAACGGAGCCCACGCGGATTCTGAAAAGGAGGATGAGCGCGACGAAGATCCAAAAGGCCTTCCGCCGACACCGGCAACGGCGACCTACACCGGCTCCGCGAGATCTGGCACCTCCGAAACTTGCGGTTGATGAAAAGCTATCCGAAGAAACCGCGAGTGTCGTGAAATTGCAAGCATTCGTTCGAGGCAATCTGACGAGGAAGAGGCTACGTCGAGCACTTCTTTCTCCCCGAGGACCCCATATTATCTGCTTACGAGTTGCGTCGATCTCAACCGAAGTCGTGTCGAACCAAAGCAGTCACGAAAGTCCTCGCTCAATGCAGATGTGGTCCCAAACGTGCGTCTACGCCATGCCACCAGCCAAAGCTCCTCATCAACGCAGCTCAGCAATTCGTTCCGCATTCGAAGACCCCTATGAACCAGGAGACAAGGTGCAAGTCGTTACTGTTGACTCGAGGAGACTTGTCGCCATTCGCAAAGAGGACGACATGATTCGCTCGCCAAAGTTGTCCACACGTCGACCGAGACCCCGTTGGGACCGGTTAGAGTCATCCGTGGTTTGGGAAGCGGCTCAGCAGCCCGGATACGAGATGGCCCCGCCCGGTGTGGAGTTCGTCCAGCAACATCGGCCAAATGCTCTTCGGCCTGACAAGGTGAATTCACCCCGTGTCACATCGATGACGACCGTCCCCGAAGCAGGAAAAGCAGCTACGGAGGACAAGTCGAGCATCCACTTGCCAGCGCTCGGTTCGCGGACGCCACTTGACCCGGCGAAGGGGTCACTCCTGTGCTGCCTACTACCGGCGCAGACCAAGAGATTGCCGACAGGTTTTACCCCGCCCGCTGCCCGTCGTCTAGCTCGGCCGAGTAGCAAGGTGCACAGAGCCAAAGGTCGGCAGTCTCCGACGAAGGTCAAGCCTTGACCCAAAGATCGATCTGCTGCATGCAAGTTGCGGTTTGCTGACCGGCAGCTTCAACGAGCTGCTCCGACTCTCGACCGATTAAAAACTCCTTCAACAAACGATTAAAACGAGACTGCTGCGATAGCGCTCACGAGCAGGCCAATGCCGCCGCCTGGAGCTCTCCCATCGCGAACGACGCTGCTGCCGTCGAGTGCTGTGGCGCTGAGGGCAACCAGGACACCGGTCACTGCTGTTGCTGGCAACTTGCTGCGGACGAATGCCGCGAAATATCAGAGCCCGGTTGTCCCAACGCCCAGAATTAATCCAAGATTCTGGCTCTCCTCGTTACATGCACCTTGCGCTGCAAAGCCTCCGGTGGACGTTCACTGGCAATGCCGTACATGTACGTGTACGTGTATCCCTGCATTTGTGGGGCAGAGCCCTGCAGCCATTTACAAAGCACAGTGAAGCAGGCCGCCACGTGGGATGCGATTTGCCGCACCAGCGCGCAGCTTCACTGACAGCGGCATGGAGAGATGAAGTTTTGTCGTGCATCCTCGCAGGAGTCGGAAACTGCGCATTTTTTCGCAACTCCCGTCGGTGGATCTGGTCTGCAAAGGCGGCAATTTTGCCAGCAGCAGCATGCTTTAGGCAACCGTGCCGCAGTTGGAGACTGCTGGGCGTCCCGTTGGGGGCCCCGCCCCAACTTGGGGCATGGACCGAAGCAATCGAGTCACTCGGCCCGCCACGTACTTCCGCGTACAGTCCATCCCCCTTTGGCATCTGATACAAGACTCAAGTCCGGTGACGAGCTCGCCATCGATTGCCAGGCCATGACTGAGCGCGGAAATTATCCGTCTTGCGATCGTAAGTTTGCAAACGATACCCGCTTAAGCGCGCGGCAACTTGCCCTGCGAGCACACCACTCTGGGCCTTGGGCGCTTGACTGCGGCGATCGATGCGAGTCGAGCAACCAGTGGCAGAAGAGGCGGTTGCTAGCGGCCCCGGACGATGTGTTTCACTGATTGCAACACACACGATGGCTCCACTCGCGGTGGTCCACACGATACTCCACCAACCGGTACTACCGGTTTTGATCCTTACTTTTCCGCCAATCCGCATCGTTCCCCGCTATATTCGTTATCACATTGGTCAGGAACTGACGCTACCGCTGCCAACCGGTGCATACCTAGACATAAATCGTGGCCTGCCGGGATTGTGCTTGGAGATTCGACCCCTGCGGCAAGGAGGGGCATCCCCAGCTGGGCCCGGCGTGTTGGGCGCGCTTGAGTGCCAGAAAGCAAAAAGAGCGAGCGACACTAGACTTCCCCGAAGTCTTCGTCGTCTCCTTCTCAAATTCGACGCACAGCGAGAGCGCGACACTTTTTGAAAGGCACCTGCTTTTCCATTGTCTCTTTGTGTCGGTCGGACGACCTTCACTCCTGCTTTCTCCTCGCGCCCGCATCGGTCTCCATACAAACGCTAAGTAACTATGGCGCACATGTTGGAGGCGCGCATGATGTCGCGGAACTCGTCGGCATCGAACCTCACGGCGCGCCGCAAGGCGTCCATCTCCGGCCCGTCCAGCAACAACAGTACCGTGGCCAGCACGCCGCGCACGCGCCGGCCCTCCCTTTCGCGCGGCACGTCCAGCAGCAGCGGCTCCAACTTGGTGGCGGCGGCCGCGAGCCTCGGCTCGTCGGTGCTGACCAAGTCTAGCAGCTCCGGCGGCAGGAAGAGCAAGACAACTGCCAACTCCATGGCCACGCCCAATCTCATCGACCTCAAGACCATCACGGCCGAGGAGGTCGAGTGGGAGGGCTACCTGTACAAGCAACGCAAGCTCGTCAAGAGCTGGACGCCGCGCTACATCACGCTGCAGAACCGCACCATCTCGGTGTACAAGTCCAAGAACCACGCGCTGGCCAAGGAGCAGCACCGCGGCCGTTGGGTCATCAAGCAGATTCTGAGCTCGCTGCCCTCGGCGGGCTTCGGCGGCTCGAAGCTCAAGCCCGAGGAGCTGGGCTTTAGTTTCCTGGCCACGAACGGCAACCTGATCCACTTCATCGCGGCCTCGGCCGTCGAGAAGGCCATGTGGATGCACATGATGCAGCTCAGTCTGCACAACACCACGGCCAGAGAAGCCTCGCTGCTGCAGCAGGGCCGTCCGCGCGACGTGCCCACCACGCCGTCGGCGGCGCGCTCGGCCGATGAAGTCGTGTCCATCGAGTCGTCCATTACGTCGCATCTGGCAGAGAAATTCCTCAAAGACCTGGTGCTGCTCTTGGCAGCTGCGTCGCCCGATAACGTGATTGACCGCTTGCCGTCGTTCCTGCGCCAGCTCAGCAAGGACGTGGAGCTGCTGTTCGACCTGGAGACGTGCGAGACCACGCAACCATCCTGCGTGTTCAAGGGCATCTACCACGGACGCGAAGGCTTCGTGCACTTTGCAGCGCTGTACGTGAGCAAGTACCTGCTGGCCACGGACGTGAACGAGGAGGTGACCCACAAGGCCGACGACGACGACCACCACGCGTTCGCCTACATGGGCCACCGTCTCATTAACACGGTCTCGGGTTCAACGACCGAGGGCAAGTTCGGCCTCCAGCTCACATTCACGCCGGCGCGCCGTATTTCGCGCGTCGTGCTGTCCTTCCGCCAGCGCAGCACCGCCGCGTCCAAGAGCCGACGTGTGACCACGAACCCGATGGTCATTGCGGAGCACCCGGCGTGCTTCCACCAATACTGCCTCACGAAGCGGTCGCTGGCGCTGTCGTTCTCGGACTTTGATGTGGTGGGCGTGCTGGGCCAGGGCGGCTTTGGTACGGTGGTGCTGGTGCAGCGCCACTTGAACCCGGACGAATACTTCGCCATCAAGATCATCGACAAGCAGTCCGGCGCGGAAAGTGCGCTCAAGGAGCGTCGCATCCTGTCGGGCGTCCGCCACCCGTTCCTTACGTGCTTGCGCTTTGCGTTCCAGACACAGACCAAGCTGTATCTCGGGATGGACTACTACAAGGGCGGCAACCTGTATTTGCACATGCATTCGTCCAAGATGGACCCCAACCTGTCGATGACCAGTGGCCGGCGATTCACGGTCGAGCGGGCTCGCTTCTACGCCGCCGAATTGGCCATTGCGCTCTCGTATTTGCACGCGCACGGTATCATTTACCGTGATCTCAAGCCGGACAACATCATGCTGGACAAGACGGGCAACATTCGGCTTGTGGACTTTGGCATCTCGAAGCAGCTTCGCCTGGAAGGGGCGCCCGGAAGCCACAACTACTCGCAAGCCGGGACGCTGGCTGGCTCGCCAGCTTACATTGCTCCGGAGCAACTGCTTACCCAAAAGCCTCAATATGGGATGGAGGCCGACTGGTGGAGCTACGGTGTGTTGCTGTACGAGATGCTGACAGGCAGCACTCCGTTCTTCGACGCCAACATTTCTCAGATGTACAAGAAGATTCAAACTGCGGACGTCAAGTATGAACGATACCCACCGATTGACGAAGAAGCAATCGATCTGCTGCAAAAGCTGCTGGTGCGTGACCCCGCTGAGCGTATCGACATCGACGGCGTGCGTGACCACCCGTTCTTCGCTTCGATCAACTGGGAGAAGCTGGAGCTCAAGGAGGTGGAGCCGCCTTTCATCCCGCCGACGGAGGAGTTGATGCAGAACGTGCACGAACACTTCCGCAACATGAACGTGGACGAAACGATCGGCGAGAACCGCAAGGCGGTGAACGGGAAGAAGTCGTCGACCGTTGCCAACGCCAACGATGAGTCGCACTTCGATGAGTTTAGCTTCGCGTACGACACGACTCGCGATACGTTCGATGACCTGTCGATGGCAGACGAAGGCTGGCTGATGCGCCAGCTCCAGGAAGGCGCAGCAATGCGCGGACGGCTGAACGCCAGCGACACCGACCCCGTGGCCGATGAAATGGGCAGCGAAGACGAGATCTCGCACCCGATCCTGAATGGCCAGGACAGCAGTGAAAGCGACGAGCCCGAGATCGAACTGACCCACATCTAAGCAGATGATGGGGCCGTGAAGAGCGTGTGGCCTCTTATGTTTTGAAGCGAAATGAGTGAACAAAACGAGCAGCCTGACAATGTATTCACCACGGAGAAAAGAAGTCGGCAAAAGGGTCAGAGCCGCAGCACATTAGATAACGAAAA
This sequence comes from Phytophthora crassamura, assembly GCA_033557995.1. Classification (NCBI taxonomy): domain Eukaryota; phylum Oomycota; class Peronosporomycetes; order Peronosporales; family Peronosporaceae; genus Phytophthora; species Phytophthora crassamura. The sequence goes on from JAUCED010000016.1 coordinate 124,660, forward strand.
TATTTTGTTTCAAAACGCTTCGGAATTTGATCGAGAGAAACATTCGTTTTTTCGAAAAAAACAACATTTATACTCATAATCTACAAAGCATTACTTCGAAGTACAACTTTGGTTTGCTGCAAGCGCCTACGTCAGTGTTTTCTGTTTCTTGTGGACGGGGGTGGCGCTGGCGCTATCTTGCTCGGCATCGCTATCAATGTTCAGTTCTGGGGCGCGCATTCGCCTCAGGTTCGCTGGTGCAGTATTCACAGCGCGGTTGATCAAAGCCAGGTCCTGCATTGAGCATACACACAAAATGAGTGAACTGAGATAACAATGAAGGCAGACGAAACCAGTAAGAAAAAAAACTTACCCGTGCGGGACTCTCGCCAATGGCGTACAGGGCGTGGGAGCGCGGCGTGAGCTGCGAGCGTCCGTCCAAGCGAACGTGCTGCAAGGGGGACATGAACACGTTCGAGGACTGGATGCGCTTCGGCGACGTCTGGTGCATCGAAACTGGCAGTGTTTGCACTTCAGCCGAGGTGAACATCTGCAGCGCTGACACGGCCGGCGATGACACGTAAGGCGACGACGATCGAAAACCTCGGCGGGTCGGGCGAGGTGGCGTACTGGGAAGTGCACTGCTTCTGTCGTTGACTGCGGCGTTAGAGGGGCTGGCGCGTTGGAGGAGCTTCCGAACGGCTTCTGCCGCTGCACGGGCAATGCTCTCAGCATCGGAGGCAGACGCGTTCACTCCCATGGCACTGTTGCTGCTCTCTCGTCGAGGAGTGAAGCCTGGGGTGTGCATCTGTGGTTGGCTTGACGCCTCCGCCACGACGGCATCAGCTGCAGCCATTTGCGACTCCTGGCACTGGTACTGCAGGATGAAAACCTTCATAGGCGTGATGTAGCACTGGTTGTAGAACTTGATGATATCCCCTCGCGTATTCTGGCTGTCCAGCTTGATTCCATAGGTCACCCCCTCCCCACCACGGGATGAAGTAATGGGGCTCCCACTCGTCGAATTGACACCAGTGGACGTCTGGCGGATGAGCTGCCTGTAGCCCGCCAGTAGCCGCTTGAAGGACATCGTTGCTGCGGCCTGGGACGTCTTCGCTCCCCGCGAAACTTTACACACGCCATAAATATTGCACAGCACGATCAGATCCAGATGCCGGTCCCTCAACAGGTACATGTGCGACGAGATGGCCTCCATCACGGCCGTCCAGATCTGGTTTTGATCCGTCGAGTCCAGCCCAAGGATGTTGCAGAGTTGGTAAATCCTGGACGCCGCGCGAGAAAACACCATCCGGAAGAAGAGACGAAGCACCGGCGCATGGCTCATGTGGCCGTTTGAAGTGGCGGTGCTCTCGCCGTTCAAACGCTCCACTAAGCTCGGGGTGCTCGGCGACGCAGCTGCAAGGGGTGTGCCCGGCGCAGAAGAAGCTGCTCGGTTGCCTGGCTGTCCTCCAGAGAGCAGTTGATACAGCGCCGAGTCCGCCCGCCACACAAGCGAGTCCAAGATGCGGTTCTTAACGTCCCCCATGTGCTTCTTCAAGGCACTCGGCAGCTTCGGCGCGTACTTGACGAAACTTTCGCTGGTGGTAACGAAGTGGAACGCGTTCACGTGCAAGTGGTCGAGCAGGAACGGGTACGAGATCGTGATGAGCGAGTGCGCCTTGAGCACCACCTCGGCACTGCACGCGAACAGCGCCGCGAGAAACACTTCGTTGTTCAGCAGCTTGGAGAAGTCGTTGTTGCGTAGCCGCTCGCGCTCCGAAAGCAGCAAAGGCTCCAGCACGCGGTAGAAGAGCACCACACTCAGGTTCTTCGTACGCTTCAAGCTGTCGTCCACGCCTGACGAAAACGACGCGTTCCGTCCGCTGCCGTTTTCATCTGCGTCGTCGTCATCGAGCATCATCGTTGAACGCACCCTGCTTGGCGTTACTCGGTTTGCGTTGCGTGACGCTAGCAGCAGCTCCGAGTGTTCACGCAGAACGCGCGAGATTCGCTCCGTTGGGTCCACTGAACAATCCGCAAAGAACTGGTGAAGCTGAGGCGTTACGGGTGTCAATATGGTACTGGACAGCGTCTCACGCACCCAGTTATTCGTCTCCACGGCCGCGGTGACTGGCGTGCGCATAGCAGACCCCGGCGAGGGGCGAGGACTTGCTCCAGTCGAGAGAAATCGCGCTCCACCAGGCGAGCCCTGCCACTGCCACGAATGCATCAGCGGCGAGTTGAGCCCACGGCCGAGGTGGCGCGGCGGCGTCATCGTTCCTCGCGTCACCGCCGTGGATCCAGCTTCTCGCCGCCGAGCCATCATATTCCGCCGCACTGGGGACAGCATCGCATGCGCCGCGCTTCGACTGGTAGTCAGTCTGGTACTGGAGTCCGTAGCTGTCGTCGCAGCATTGCCACTGCCACTTTCCGCTTGCGCAGCAGGCGTCGCCCCCATGATAGTGCGTCGAATCCGTGCATCCAGGAAGAAGCGTTCGTCCAGCTTCCCACAGCCGTCCAGATAGTCTTCCTTGTACTTGTCCTCCAGCCGCTTCTCATTTGCGGCCAGCACGGCGTCTGCAAACAGCGTCATGCTCAGCACCGAGTGCGTTTCCTCCTCCTTCCGCAGCACCTGTTCATCGTTCAGTTGCTGCAGCACCAGACCCAAATGTTCCGACGCACGGGACACGTGAGCCGGGTCCACTCTGGGCGCTGCGCACAGCTTCTCCAAGATCTGCGCACTCGTCTTGACCCCCGTCGACTTCATCGGCGACGCCTTGCCGTCCCCCAATGCGCCCATCGCACTCAAGGCCGCGGCCACTTCCGCCTCCACCGTAGCCTGCGACGCTTGAGCATTGGTGACCACCAAGTGCAGCGTCGCCAACAGTAAATTGTAGAGCTGGCCCAGTCCGGAATAATGCGCTCCGAGTCGTCTCTTGGCGATTAAAAACACCAGCCACCCGGCTTCAAAGAGCTTCCTGTAACGCGTGCGCGTCTTATGTTCCTGGTATCCCACGTAGCTCTCCGGTTCCGGATCTGTAGGAAGCTGCAACTTGGGTTTTTGACTCAAGTTCTTGGGCGTGAGAGTCTCCCACAGCACACGGTACTTCTCGAAAAGCAGCGTTGCGACTATGAACTCCTCCTTGAGTAGCGTCGTGGCAGTCAACAGCTCCGGCTGTAAGAGCAGGCGGTTGAAGAGACTCGTAAAGTAGAGCAGGAACTCCTGTAGCCCCACGCCCGCTTCACTCAGCAATTCCACGAGATGCCAGTGCAGTGTCGGTACACCTGGCGAGCTTTTATCCTCCTGCTCTTGCCGGATCTCCTGCGTCATCCCCGTCGCCACGACGGCTACAAGAGCCCACATCTTGTCCGGTTCGCTGACCCCACTGCGCGCGTTGCTCTCGTTGGTGTTGACGGCCGCTGAGGACGGCAGGATCTGGTCGTATAAAGTCTCGGAAGCTTGGAGCAACTGGACGTCGCTGCGGATGCGAGCGAACGCTCCCGCGGCCGACGCCGAAGCGAAGAAGCGCCCCAGCTTTCCCGCCATTTTGCACGCGGCTTCAAGGGAAGTTTATGTGAGCGGGAAATATCGAAAGTGACAGTTGAACACCTGTGAAATTTGATAGTTAGGGAACGACGAACTTCAACGTGAAAAACGTGAAAATGGAAAACCATTTTCTTCGAAATTATTTGTGATTGATGCATTGGCGATGACCTCCCCTACAGTGATCTTTGCTACGTCTTCAACATCGGGCTCAGTTCAGCCGACCTAATCGTGGCGGGCTTTCTTGTGGGGACTCCCACTTGCTGCACCATACTTTTCAGTCAAGCGTGCCAACTCGGCAGCGTACCGACTCAGATTCGCTTGCGAGTCGTCAAACCACTCCCGCGTCTTCGTGATCCTCACGAACGGCTCTTCCCCCTTGACGACTTCCATCGTGAAGGAGGCTTCCGGTGGAGCCTCATACTTGTAATTCGAGACCAGGTTCTTCAGAGACCACAGGTCACGGAATCTCGCCATCCCTTCCGTCGTCATGGATTCATCTGGACCTTGGAAAAACTTTTCGATTTCCAGGTTGTCCTCCGCGGCGTAAGGCATTTTCCACGAGAACGTCTTGTCGACTTTTCCAAGTCTCTCGATCTCGTCTTTCAACCACGCCATCCGCTTCGCCGCAATGGCTGCCAGAACGGCAGACCGATGTTCGTCTTGGTTAACGACGTCTCGCGAAAATACATCGACGAACGGACCAAGTTCACTCGGTGTTTTCTTCTGAAGTTTCTCAGTCACCAAGTCGAACATTTGCTGGTCAGCAGGACGAACAACATTCTCCCAGAAAACTTCAACTGCTTCGGCATTGCGTAACACGAATTCGGTTTTCACTTTCTCCAATGACTCTTTAAGCAGCGCTTGCCGGGCGACACCATCATCCAAACCGCTGGCTACGCGGAGCAGCATCTCGATGCCGGAGTAATCATTGCTTTCGTACCCCCCTCGGGTGCTCAGAGCGCCCAACAAAGGCTCCCCAATAGTATTCCAGTCAAACGTACGAATGATCTTGGTAATGACTGGAATGAGAGTCGCGTTGGCGTCTAGAGAGCCGAGACCGCCACAATACTTGGCAAAGAACAACTCTGCTAGCTCTGGGTCATTCGCATCCAACAGCAGCTCGCAGAAAGATCGAGTAAATCTCACCGACGGTTTACCACTTCCCCAAGCATTCTCCGCCCATCTGTAGATGGTGCCTGCTGCGTCCACAAACGCTCGAAGTGCCACAGCATCAACCGGTCGACGGGAGAGCAAGATCTCAACTGCGAGGTCTGCTGACATGAGCTTGAGGACGTTTTCAAGGTGTCGGGAGGCAGGCCACGCCACGATCACAAATCTCGAGTACTTGGTGCTCTTGATCGGACCCTCATTGCCAGTGTACACATCTTCGGCGTTACCGTACGATTTCCACAACTGCGACAGCGTTTCGTGTGCAGGATTCAGGAAATTGAGCTTCTTCTTAGCCATCATGTCCTTCCAGTGGCCAAGATCTTCGCCAGTTGTGGTGTACCAGTGAATGGCTTGCTCCGTCCCCCAATTCGACCATCCATCTTCATCCAGTCGCTTGTTAACCTTGTAGCTGAGTTTCCCAATGTAAAAACGGAGTTTCTTGTCATCTGACACCGCTGCATTGGCATCTCCCAGAGCTCGAAAACGCGCGCTGTCCACACCTTTTAGCGCCCCAGATCCCAATTCTCCAATACTCTTCTTGGTGTACTCGTGCGATAGCAACAGCGCAAACGACTCGTCTTCAGGTCCCAAGCAGGTGATCAAGTCCGCCAACTCGTCTCCAATCGCCTTGTTGGGGTCTCTTTTCAGGTGGCGCATCGATGCTGGCAGACAAATGGAACACACCAGAGCCAGTCGAAATCCCTTCGTGACTTTCTCCAACGAATGCTCTGCGTCGGCGTAATGCACAGCATAGTGCGGGAGGTAAGCTGCAGTGCCTCCTGCCTTCCCAAAATCGTGGCGGTACTGCACTTCCCCATTTCGATAGACGATCAGGTCACCGCCTTCATGGTCACTTGGCGGCTGAACAACAAGCGTGGCGATCATCCCGTCTTCCTTCTCCGTGTCTTGGTGCTTGAGGAAGTGGCCTCCTTCTCCGTAGATTAGGAGCTTGTAAAGCACAGACTGAAGTGGAACCCCCTTGTATCCGAGTCGACGTGCGATTCGCTCGGTCAATTCTGCCAGTGCAGTCTGCCACGCTGGGTTCTTGATCTCAAACTGATCCGGCTGAAGTTGCCAGCTCTTACGAACATTTTCGTCCATCTTGGTGTCCATGTTGTGGCCGAAGGGGGATTTCTCGCATTGTGCGATGAGCTGCTGTGCTTGTTCTTCTCCAAGTGGGAAGCGAATCATCCCAACACCATCGACAAGAAGACCAGGGAGACCAGGAAGCGTGTCGGCTACGCCGCCGAACGAGTATTCACCAGCCTGCTCGTCCGCTGACGCCAGCATCTCATTAATCTTCATACAACCCGCTCCTGCCGGGGAGGGCACATCGTCAGGCCCACCTTTTCCACCAAACGGCCACTTACCACTCCCAAAGTCTCGCACAAGCGCCATGGGGACTTGACGGACACTGAGGACAAACCACACTGAGAACAATCTGCGTGGGTGTACTTCTGGGAAAGGTGCCGAGAAGAAGTCCAGGAAACGATCTCTCCAACGGGTTTTCTCGTTGTCCCCCAACGTTCAACTGGCCGACTCCGGCGTGTATTCTCTCCAGAGGAATGCCATGGTTGTCGATGTTGCAGCAGGTTCGTATATTACCATTACTTTATTATTTTCTCTTATTTGAGAGAGTTCACGATGTCCGAAGGAAGAATGTCCGGTCGCAACATGTCGAATCGGTCTTCAAACCGTGAGATCGCGACAGTGAAAGACATTGCCAGATGCAAGTACCGTTGGCCTCGATACTAGCAGACGCCTTGAATCCTGTTTTTGATGATGACCCGCGAGTTCTTGACGGAGCTTTAGGTCAGCTAATATCGCCCGAATGTGCGAGCTGTGGCACAGATCGAGTCTTGCCCTTCTGGGCCTGAGTGGCGGGTTCAAACGGGCGATTTCACCCTAAGAAGCCTAAGAAGTGATGGCACAGCGTGCCCACAACAGTGGGCTTGATGAAAAGCAGGGCCTCAGCTTGGCCAAAGTCTTCCTTTCAGCTCCACACACAAGTCTGTATCTGGAAATACCCAAAAGTTGAAATCCCACCTAAAAACTAAACTCTAAATAACCAAATTGACGAATTGGGAGTCATGCGGCCGAGTGTCAAGTGGGCGTTCATGCGGCCGTGGGTCGAGCTGCTGCTGGAGCACCTGACGGACGAACCCAAGCCCGGCGAGGGCGAGCGCTTAACTGTTGCCACCTTCCGATGCTGGACGAACGAACGCGATGAGCTGGAGGAGCCCTACGTTCCTTTACACGAGAAATTCTACGTGCGTTTCCCAGCCGATCACGCCAATCGCGTGCGTCCAACTCGCTGTCAGCGGATTCGGGAGGCTTTGGAGCTCTTGGACATGGTGTCGGCCGTGAAAAATGCTGCCTTTTCCGAGCTAATGAACGGTGAACAAGTGACGGAAGTGGAAGTGGAGATCAGTGACGACATTGAAAAAGAGACGCTGGTTGTCTGTCCTCTGTGGGTTTGCTACCTGTCGGAGCATTTGGACGATGATGATCCCGTGGCTTCGATGCCTGCGGTATCGTGGGGGACGCTGTTTGGCTGTCCAAACAACCCCGCCGACTATTCCCCGGAGCCGTGCTGCGATGCTCAAGATCAAAAGAATGGGAGTGGAGGACGCTGGAAAGATGCACAATACGTGTGGAGCGATCGAGTGGTGGGCTTATAACGAGGCGATGCGGAGCACGGCACGCAGGGGCTCGTCGGACGTCGCTACACCCGTTGGGGGTTTGTTCGTACAGAGAAAACGGCTCATGTGGCGGAACCCTTGGCTTGCCATCTTGGGAAGATGCTCGAATACCGGGTGCCGCCTGTTGCTCAGCACTGTGCTTTTGAGTTCTGGGGGCAGCTAGTTGACACGTGGCGCCAGTCATCTTTGACTGGAGATTGCGGTGAGCAAGAAGACCCCGTATCAGTTGGCGATACGTTTGTGTTTGACGTAAGGTACTCGGAGATTGGCATATCAGCTTTAGCGTGCGCTCTCGCCCAGATGAACTTGGCCTGTTCACTATGTTCCTTCAAGACTTCGCTGAAGACTTTGACCACCCGCAGACAATCTCGCATGCGGGCGCCTTGTTTAGCACGTTATTGTGCGGTCATTCAATCTGCAAGTTCGACTCGGCTGAAAACAGCATCGTTCCGGTGCCACGCCGAGGGAGCATTACGCGCTTTGTGTTCGACCGCACATGGGATATGGATGAAGTTCTAAATGGTGCACTTGCAGCGTTGGCAGAGGCCAGTCATCTTGAATTCGTGGAAATAGGCAACGAAAATGGCGAGCCCATGGATTTGGTGCCGTGGATGTGGTTGACCTACGCACTATGGAGCAGGTGGTCTCGCTTATCGGTTCGTAAACTGGCCGTCATTGATATCAATTTATCGCAGCGAGACTTTTCTGCGATTGAGGCAGTCTTACGGAACAGCTATCCTCGCTACACTGAAAGACCACACGAACCGCAAGGCGAGTACGGCTTCATCGATCTCCATGAGGGAGCAGGTGTGATCCGTTATCCGCCGGAGGGTATTGCTGATACCAATGCTGCACTAGTGTTATCAAGAGCGTGGAGGTGCCGTGCATACTACGACCCCTTGACAACGCGCACTCATGCAGACGTTATCGTTCCGGGTTATGGCATCGGCAGACTGGATCTAACCGACGGCAAACATTCGTTTGTACCCGATCGTATCCACTGGGGACGGGACAGCAACAACAAGTTGACCAACTTGACCTCGCTGGAACTCTCTGAAGGAAGTCGAAAGTGACGAGTTGGTACTTCGTTTTCTATCGTTGGTTGGCACAGGGCTTCGTGAATTACATCTGAACGTGTTCATGAGGGAGCGCGTTTACACCGTGGATTTGAGTGAACTGGCAGTTGGATGCCCGGATCTAGAAAAACTGACCCTTTGGATTGTAATGTGTCGATATCGGATTACAATCAAGCGCTTCGCAAATGGGGACTCAAAAGGCTGACGATAGAGCGGACCGACAGCGTGTGCAACTTGGCGTCCTGTTTGAACGACCCGACGTCACGAATGTTTCGGCAGCTTCTCGACATCTACGTAATTACAAAGGATTCTGACATCTCTGATTCCACTCGAAGCAATTTGGAAGAACTTGAAGCTCACGATAGAGAATATCTGCCTGTTGCTGAGACGAAGTTTCCCATTCAATCCAAGATAGCAATGATCAGTGTTATCGAGGAAGGAGTCAGTAGCGAGTACAAGCGCTCGATGTCCAGGTTTCAAGTAATGAGCCACATGGATTCCAGTGTTCTAAGCCTAATTTTCGCGTTTGCTGCGAAACCTGCTCAACGCGAGGTTGAACTAGTGATACTCTATCGAAGATACCGGTAGTGCCATTTCGAAATTGTTGGAGTTCCTATGGCGAAGCAAACTAACTGTAGCGTGTAGAAACCATATCTTTTTCGTGTTCATATCGAGTATGGAACTTCAAAATTAAGGAACGCAACACCAGACAACTACGTATCCATGCGCGTCAGAACTCACTGGAATCGGTAGTTCTCCAGCTGCTGCATGAGCGAGTGCCTTTCCGAGAGGTAAAACTCGAGGTCTTCCGTCAGTCTCTGCGTCTTGACACTGGAGATCTGCGCCTCGTCGCTCTCCGCGTGGGCAGCGATCTCCTCTTCCACATCTTGAATTTGCTTCCGCACCTGGCGCAGCAAGTTAAACAGGTCTGCGCGGTCCTTCAACGACATCTCCATGTGGATATGCGGTGGTTCCGGTTCCGTGGTGGTCGATGGGATGCCCGATTCGTCATAGTCGGTTGACAACGAACGTCGCCCTTCCGACTCACTCGGACTTGCTGGTTGCAAGAAGGTATTGGTAGCGCCGGGACTTGTAGTGATCGCATCAGCTACTGCCTCGTCCGTCGCCACTCGTTGACGCTTGGGACTGACGAACAGTGGCTGGGTCTCTGTCAGAATGTCTTGTTGTCGAGGAGGTTCGGTCTTCTTGACTAATTTGTAGCTTTCGGGTACTTGCCCCTTGAGTTTCTTCTGAGCGATGAGCTCCAGCATCATGTCTTTGGATCGGTTCTTGTAGTAACGCACTCCTAGATACGAGCAGACCTTGCGGAGCTCCCTGTACGTGATCTTGGTGGACTCGCGCCCCTGGATGGAGAACGCGTAGCTCACCCGGCGGACCTCGCCGTCCTCTATCGCATTTCGCTCGCGTGTGTCCACGTCGTCCAGTGTGAGGGACTCGGTGAATGACCACTCCGACATGCGCTCTTCCCCGGCCGTCCTCCCCATGGTTTCGTAGAATGCGGGGGAGAACCTAAAATCCGTTCTACCGATTTGTAGCGGTATACCGGTATTCAGAGTAGAGTAGGACTGCTTACCGGGCGGTACCGTCCCGGGGGGGAACGCAGTTCGTAAGAACGGGTATCGCCTATTCGAGGCGACACCCACAAATGGCAAATTTTAACCCTTTCAAAGTAGTTGGAACGACTTTGAAAACACAATGTAGCATTATCCAACCAGCTGTCCTATGTGGGTTCACTCCATCGCTCAATTCCACGAAAGTGAAGAGGAAAGTTCCCAGGAAGCACCAACGCCAATAAGAGAAGCTAAAAAGAGCGCTTCCTCCATGGCCACGACAAGGACAGACTTCTAGACACGGTAAGAGTGCATTTTCGATACCACTGAGTGCTTGCAGAGGCATATTTATTCTAGCTTACCTGCCATCGGACCCGAAGCCGGACGAGGAGCATGGCGCGTCTGAGGACAGTGGCCAAGAAAGCAACGAACAAGTCTCCGAGCAAGAGAGCGTCGACGGTAGTGGTGACGCCAGTGAAGACGCTGAGGGGTCGGTGGTCGGAGAAGACAAAGCCAGTGGTAGTCAACCAACACCCGTGGCGTCGCGCGTTAGGCTCAGGTCCGGCGGTGACAGTGATTTTCCACGAGCAGTAAAGCGGCTGAACCTCGGACGCCAAGCTCAGCAAGCTGCGGTTGAACATGGCGGCGGCGTATTATCCGCCATGAATCCACTGGACCCGAGGGTGATGTCCACCCGTGCAGCGGCCTCATGAGTGGGACCGAGGGCAATGTACGCAATGTACGCCCGTGCAGCGCCCATGCCAAGCGATTCGGAAGAGGGGCGTGGTCGCGAAAACAGTGGTGGCGATTCTGAGGGAAGCAGTGAGGAAGGCAATGGGCAAGGTGACGAAGCGGGCGACGAAGAAAATGCTGAAGCTGATGCAGAAATGCCGACGAGTTGTCCCAGGATCCCGACGACGACGGCAGAGGTGGTGCATCTGAGGCGCACGAAGGTGGCGACGCCGACGAAGCTTCAAGAAGCGGGGGGGGGGGAATCCAGCCAGCAAACCCAAGGCTCGCTGTATACGCCTCGTGAGGCCAGCCCGCCGGGGAGCAGTGACGCGTGAGGATCGTAGGCGGATAGTTCAATGTCGCCGTCAAGCAAGCAAGAAGAAGAAGAGATAATTATAAAAGAACTGAAACAGCTCAGACGCCCATCGTTGTAATTGTCTTCCGGTGTGCATGTTCGGTGTAAGTGTAAGCGTCTTGAACGAGGTTTTGGACGAACACTTTCAGCACCGCACGAGTTTCATCGTAAACGACGGCTGACATCCGAATAACACCTGCTCGCTGAGCTAACTTCCGAATAGACGATCTTGAAATGCTCAACGCATTGTCTCTCAAGATGTAGCGATGCCGCTTAGCGCCACCTTTACCGAGTCCTTTAGCGCTCTTGCCACGGCCAGGCATACCTCACAGGAGTCTGGCAAGCAACGAGAAGATGATGAGAATAGCGTGATCCGGCAAACCATACCACGTAAGTCCCCACCTTCGGTGCGAGTGCTTGTGCTGCAAATATAGTATGAAAAAGTGAGCAAGACTTCCATCCCAGCAATTTCGAACTGGTTGGTCGTCGTCCTTGCCGTTTCCCTACCTTTGCGCCGACCGTTTTCGGTGCTAATGCAGCACAATCAGCAAGAAATCACTACCATCACGCAAGTTGTTAGTATTCCCCTCACTGCATTGTTATTACTACGAAACAGAGGCGTAAACGCTCACCTGCTGACCGTCAAGCCTTGATTTTTCTCTCCGGTGCTCCTAGGACGAAGTCGTGAACAATAAAACAGTCAGGATCAATGTACAATACTCTTGTCAATAATAGCAGTGTGCTCACCAAGCGAAGAACGAAAATGAGGGAGTCGGGAGATAGCCTTTGCTCTCGATACGGTCGTGGCGTACCTTCCTCAACCTAACTTCAATCTGTGGCGTACCGTTTGAGCACCCACCCTTTGGGCTCTTTTGCGAGGCCTCGCCCAGTCGAGTACCCAACCTTCGGTCGCTTTTGCGAGGTTTCGCCCAGCTGTGTATCCGGTGCGGCACTGACGCCTTGTCCCCGATTACAGCTTCAAGTTCTAGTGCATCCTTTGAGCTCCTATCCTTGCGCGATTTTGCGAGGTCTCGCCCAGCTCTGTCACTGTGAGCCGCAGCGCCGCCTACCGCGACTCGTACAGCGTCACTGCCATCATCGTGCTCCCCAACGCCAATTCCACGAACTCGCACAACGCTCATTCCATCGCCATTGCCGTGGGGCCCAACGCCAATTACACGAACTCTCACAACGTTGATTCGATCGTCGCGAGTCCCAACTCCAACTCCACCTCCACGACCTCGTACGACGTCACCACCTCCACGAAGCCTTCCTTGGACGCCATCTTCACTTCCCAGCACGCCCTTCTCTCCGTTGTCACGAACGCCATCGTCGTCGAGCAAACTTCTTCCACTAAGTCCAACGTGATTTCCATTTCGACGACCTCGATCAACACGTGATTCACCACCGACCGTCGTGTCCGCTACCCCGCAAACTGGACCACGGTTGGCGTCCTCCTCGTCATAAGCAGCGTCAAGATGCTGAAGTACGTCGCCGCACGTGCTATCCGCTCTATCGACATTCTCGTGTGCGTCAACGTACTCGCTGTCCCTCTCGGCCTTCTAGGTCATCAATACCGTAGCAGCAATCGATCGCACAGAGAGATCATCCACTCCATCACGAAGGATATCGCCACTGCCCTCCCGTCGTCTATCTCCAGTGCGCCATTTCGCGTTTTCCATCTCGTAGGCAGCGTCGAGGTGCTTTGAGAAGATCGTCTTCATTGTCCCGAAGAAGTCTCTTACAACGCTTTGATGGAGGAGATGCCACACCTTCACCAGAAATGTCGATATGAACAGCCACTGCGTGTGTCCGCCCGAGCCCCGACCACTTCCTTTTCCCGGCCAATGCCGCGTCAATCATTCTTGGACCAGCTCTCGAATCACCTCTGCCCTTGTGTCTGGAAATTCGAGAATGGCAGGGAGCTGCCAGCTGCGCACCCACGACTCGGGCAAAGCTTGTCCTGTACCGCCGATACAATGCCATATTCGGGAGAGCCATGGCAGGCAGCTAAGTGCTTCGCAACCGAGGCGCAGGTGCAGTCTGTCCTGTACCACTGAAGATGTACCACCAAAGAAAAATCTCGTCAGGAAGGTCGCGATTCCCAGCAAGGCGTTGAGCAGCCGCAACTTGTCCTGTACCTCCAACTTGGAAGCCCCCACAGCAAACTTGGTCTGAAGGATGACCTTCATTCATCGTCAATTCCCTACACTAACTTCGTAGTCCATGTTGCTGGGGGGTGCTACCTGTTTGCACTTGCCTGTGGACGCGTTTGAATCGGAACCGTAGGCAGCGGCAATACATCCCGTTTCCTGCAACATGATGTTCCTGGGTCGCGCCACTAAGGCAAAGAGGTACAGGAGTCTCGCGAAGACGTCACGCTGCCAAATACAACACATGAAGCCCCCCTGCGCGAAAAGTCGCTCCCTGCTGCACCCCGCAAAGCCACAATATACAAAGTTGAAGTCAACTAGCCCCGCTAAAGGCCCCTGACGCTGGTCTGTCGTCACTTGACGCGCCTTCGTCGTTTGACGCGCCTCTGTCGACGCGTGGTGTGCTGGCCGGCGAAAGGTTGTGTGGTGTACGCAACAAATTGGCCATACAAACGCCAAGCTATTTTTTTCGCCTTACAGATTTCAAGTATAAAAAGACGGTCGGGGAGGCATACAGTTGCCAAGATGTTTGGCCTCCCTACAAATTCCAAGTCAGATACCCCCTCCATACCGGTATCTTTCACTGAACAGGTGGTAACGACAGTTCTTACGAACTGCGAATGTAGCGATATTGGCCTTCACGGGTGAGCAAATCGATGAAAGCGACGAAAGTGATCATGTTTCTCATTTTTACAGTACTGAGTTTGGGCTTCCTACATGTAATTTGAGGACCGCATGGACGAATGATGTGAAATCGGACGCTCTTGGACGGGGAGCAGTTATGTGGTTCACAGTTCACACTCTTGTTCTGCTTGCCAACTTGTTGGCCACGTCGAACTGCGATCGATCACTGCCACTGGATGAAGTGTTGGTCCTTCATAACGCTGAAGCTGTCCCGCAGTGTCGACTTCATCTTTCACGCTACCTCTACTGAGCGGCTGAGCATTAAATGTAATGACTTATTTCCATCACGCAACCGGATTGGGGCAAACAGGTAGTGCATTTGCAGTGAGTCGAAGGGCGCGGTGAGGCGGGTCGACTTTATCGAGGGAGAGTGAAAAGGCGAGTGATGCCTTCTCCTCGTCTAGCTAGCGCTACTGTGATCTAAACTTGTACTGCACAATCGCATCTTGGGACGTCCTCGAATCCTCATGCTTCCGGAAACAGCAGCATCCATAACGGATGCTTCACCCGTCGTTGGTGGAGCACCCCCATGAAATACATTTTTTTGTATTTCATTTGTATTTCATGGGGGTGCTCCACGAACGACGTAAGTCACAACAACCAGCACGATGTGGACTTCATCGGTATCGGCAACGAATAACACTAGCCCAACCTTGTTTTAGTTATAGAACGGGACCCAGCGCTTGGAAGCGCGTAGCTTTCTTCTTTGCTGATCATCGGGAATTCATCGGGAGATGAATGGCGTTGTGCGGAAGCTCGGCGAGGGTGTGAAGCGCGCGAAACGACCACGCGTGGTGGAACACTGTGACCATTTTGGGCATGTCAGCTTTTCACGATGCTGGCGTCGAGCAACCGCATGTACGTCAAAATCGCTGTCCCCTCAGATGAAGCGCGTAGGGCCGCATGCATGTCGCTCTTGGCCAACATGTTCTCCCAGCCTTGTTTGATCATGCTGGACTTCGATACTGTTCGCGCCCGTACTACAAGGAGTGCTCAAACAAAACCTACGCGTAGTCTGTAGTACTAATAGTAAAGCGTACGACTGCATTCTGCTGGAACCGAAGTCGTGATGTGAGCTGTCATTGACATTGTACGCAGAAGGGGCGTGGATCAATAAGTCCACTGATGATGCTTTTTGTTTATGCTTGCAGCAGATACTTTCAACTTCAGTCGCAAACATCGATTCGGTCTCCAAGCACCACGAACTGCGCATGCGTTGACAAGCACTGCTGGCATTCTCCAATCTACCATCAAGCGCACAAGTTCACTTCACACTCGATGCTGTCATTGCGTGTCCTAAGCGCCGTGATGGCGGCCTGCGTGGTCACCGTGGCGTCCGGTGCGGAGACCTGCACCGATGCGACGGCCGTTTCGACCACGGCCAGCTCCGTGAACTCCGTCGCTGGTAGCAGCAGTGGCAACTCGACATTCTGCTTTCCGTCCAACTTCCTCTTCGGTACGGCGTCGTCAGCCTACCAAGTCGAGGGTGGCTGGAATGCAACCAACAAGGAGCCCAGCATCTGGGATAACTTCTGCCGTGATACGTCCAACGGCGTGCCCTGTGCCAACGTTGCCGATGACTTCATTAACCGATACGGCAGCGACATCGCACTCATGAAGAACGACGGCTACGGCACGTTCCGCTTTTCCATCTCGTGGGCGCGCGCCATGTCGTGGAACGAGACGACGCAGCGCATGCAGGCGAACCCGGAGGGCCTGGCCTTTTACCACTCGCTGGTGGACGAGCTGCTGGCCAACGGTATCCAGCCCATCATGACGCTGTACCATTGGGACTTGCCGGCTACCCTGCAGTCGGCGTTCGACCCTCCTGGATGGCTTAACGACGTCATGATCGACCACTACGTGGACTACGCGACGCTCATCTTCGAGGAGTTCGGGCAGGACGTCGAGTACTGGACGACGTTCAATGAGCCGGCATCGTTCATCCTCACTGGTTTCGCCCTCGGCTACGGACCTCCGCAGCTTGGCAACTCAATGACCAACGCCTATGACGTGGCTCACGTGGTGCTGCTCTCCCACGCTGCTGCGGTTGAGAAGTTCCACGAGTTGCGTGACGCAGGCACTATCAAGAGCTTGGCGCGTATCAGTATCGTCATCAACTCCGACTGGGGCGTGCCGCTGAACGACTCGATTGCTGAGGATGTGGCTGCTGCCGAGCGCAAGAACCAGTTCCACTTGGGTTGGTTCTTGAGTCCTCTTACGACCGGAGACTATCCCGACGTCATGCGTGAGCGGATCGGAGACCGTTTGCCGAACTTTACGGAGGAACAAAGCGCGCAGGTCAAGGGCTCGTACGATCTGCTGATGCTCAACTACTATGCGTCGTATTCCACCACGGACTGCGATTCCGAGCGCTCGGAGACCAATTGCTCGAGTTTGACGCTCGGGTGGGCAACGGATCTTGGAGTGGATGACTCGCGAAACCCTGACGGAGCTCGTCATGCGTACGGAAGTCTCATGGACCCCAATAGCTGTTCCAGCGACTCGGGTTACCCTCCAGGATACATCCAGGTCATCCGCTTCCTGCACAAACACGACACAAGCGCCGAAATCTTGCTAACCGAGAATGGCTGGTGCGGCAATGAGACCATTATCAACACTGATCAGGAATGGTATTATCGTGCGCACCTTGAGCAAGTCCACAAGGCCATCTACGAAGAGGACATTCCGATCATCGGATACACGGTTTGGGGCTTCATGGACGACTTCGAGTGGACCAGCTATGCCGGACGTCGCGGACTCTACTTCGTGAACTTCACCGAGCAGACTGGAGACATCGACGAGTACACGGCTTTACCGACAGAGCTCACGCGTATTCAACGTTCGGCTGCTGCTTGGTACTCAAATGTGGCTACTACGGGGTGCTTCGAGCAGGAAGACGAGGACGAACAGTACCTGGTGTAAATAATGTTGAGTTGAAAAGAGTCAGCAATAGCTTTGCTGAATAATAGATGTTGGGTACTGCAACAGCAACAACAATGCTCGATCAACATCGTCCAGAGCTCCGATGTGCCTTTAGAATCGCAGGCCGGGCAGTTTGGACGAAGACGAAAATCGAGTGCATGATCCGATTTGACAGGTTTTGTTGAAAAGGAACCGCAGAGAGGCCTTTGCATCGTTACTGTTATACAGTTGCTCTTTGGGCTTCACTGATCGACGCTGCTTACTCTTACTCTTGGCCAACAATTGCAATAACTCTGGACGTCCAGGAGCTTTCCTGAACTGCCCAAGAGGAAGTTGCCTCGGACTCAACTGTACAGAAACTCCATCGGAGTACGCTGCAGCAACAGAAAGCACACAGAAAATAAACGCTATTTTCGGTTCATTCGGTCAATATTTGGTGACCTAGGGAAATCTAAACCGGGTGTATAAAAAGGAGAGGAGGGGGTGACGTGGAACTCTCAAAAGACGACCAAATAATGTTTTCGATTCCTCAGACCACACCTCTTTCCCACTCTTTCAGCCCCCTCAGGTGGTTCATAGTTCATTGAGCTTTCTGACGAGGTCCTTCACGCCTCAATTGGGCTTGTTTTGACGAAGAGAGATGTTTTGAGGCTCCAAGCACGCCCGACTTTCAGGATTTGAGTGCCATGCCATCCATCCTCCTCGTACCGTGGAATGTCAAATAATGTCCTTTTAACTTCGGTTGCTCTAGCACGATCTAACTCCATCTGGCGAAAAGAGGAAGTAAACAATAATAATATTATTATTATGGAGATCGAGACAATCATTACAAATCATTATATTATTATGATTTTGTCGATCTCAAGCGAGCGGAAGAAGTCGGCAGCAAGCAGAAAGGTCACGCTCCACGACCAACAGCCATTTGACAAAGATCTGAACCGACCGTCTCAGCTTGGAACAAGCTTCCTCCATTAAATATCTCTCCTTGACAACCACAGCTTCTCCTTGGCAAGCAACAGCAGCCATTGCCGTCGCGTCCAGCCATCTTGCACTGCCTTCAAGGCAGTGGTGAAGGCAGTGGTGAAGCCAGCTGACACCTTGCGCGACTAACGCCGAAAGGTCGTTCATTTGACGGCGCCCTTTCGCCCTCTCCCATTGGCCACAATGCCGCCTATCACTGCCGGCGATCCGCTCCGAGTGGACACCTCGAGCTCATGCCCCTGCGCACTGGCCCAGCACCACCGGAGCATACATCTGTGAGCCGCCCTCGTTAATCGATCCCTCTCGTTGCAGTTCTACCTGGTAGGTGCATGGCATTCCGGCTTCTGCCCTGCACTCCGCAAGCGCCTCCCTCTCCCAGTCCCCGACCATGTCGTGGCTCAGCGCGCTGCTCGGCCAGCCGCGCCGCGTGAGCGACCGCTACGCGCTGCCCAAGCCCACGTGGCGGCAGCAGGTGCAGCACTACGCGCCCATCTTCCGGTGGCTGCCCAACTACAGCGTGCAGCGCGACCTCAAGTTCGACATCGTGGCCGGTATCACGGTGGCCATGATGCTCATCCCGCAGGAGGTGTCGCTGTCCACCATCATGCGCGTGCCGGCCCACCACGGACTGTACACGGCGGCCACGGCGCCGCTCATCTACGCCATCTTCGGCTCCAGCACGGTGCTGTCCGTGGCCAGCGGCTCCGAGGTGTCGCTGCTCGTAGGCTCGACGCTCGAGGACATCGAGGACCAGGACGAGCGCGTGGCCACGGGCATCCTCATGGCCTTCCTGAGCGGCTGCATCCTGCTGCTCGTGCGCGTGCTGAACCTGAGCCAGATCGCCGACTTCTTCTCTCGGCCCGTCATGGGCGGCTTCATCTCGGCCGGCGGGCTGCTCATCATGCTCTCGCAGGTCCCCAACGCGCTGGGCATTAAGATTAAGTCGTCGGAATACCCGCCGGCCAAGGTCTACGAGATCTTCCGCCACATAGGAGACACCAACCTCAACGCCTTCGCCGTGGCGGCCGCGTCCATCGTGTACCTGTTCACCGTCAAGACGATCAAGAAGCGCTTCTTCCCGTCGCCCGCGGCCATGCAGCTCTTCGAGAGCGAGACGCCGCAGCTCAAGGGCGATAAGGCCGAGGAGGAGGAGCGCTTCCTGCAGCCCGCCACCAACTCGGGCCACGGCTTCTCGCTCACCGACCAGCAGTACACGGCGTACCAGGCGCAGCACACGCCCCAGGAGGAGCGCGAGTCGCACGCCGACGCCAAGAAGGAGGGACTGAGCGTGGAGCAGCCCAAGACCAAGGGCCAGCTGCTCGCCATCTTCCTCATGCGCACGCTGTGCGACCTGGGTCCGCTGGTGGTGTGCATCTTCGGCGGCATCGTGGGCTACGCGCTGGGCCCGTCGCACCTCAAGCTGACGGGGAACATCCCGGGCGGCTTCCCCGAGCCCAAGGTGCCCTGGTACGGCTTCACGTCGGACCTGATCCCCGGCGACCGCTTCGGCACGATCCTGTACCACGCGCTGACGGTGTCGGTGGTGGTGTTCCTGTCCAGTATCGCCATGTCCAAGCGGCTGGCCATCCAGCGCGGCGAGGACATCAACACGGAGCAGGAGCTGACGGGCATCGGCCTCGCCAGCGTCGTGTGCGGCTTCTTCCAGGCCATGCCCCCCACGGGCGGCATGTCCCGCACGGCCGTGAACCTGCAGAACGCGCACACGCAGCTGGCGTCCATCATCACGTGTCTGATCGTGGTGCTGGCCCTGTACACGCTCACGGGCACGCTGTACTACCTGCCGAGCGCCACGCTGGCGTCGATCATCATCGTGGCCGGCTGGTCCCTGGTGGAGTTCCGCGAGGCCAAGTGGCTGTTCCGCGTCAAGCGCGACGAGTTCTTCGTGTGGGCGGCCTCGTTCGCGCTCACGCTGGGCCTGGGCGTGCTCAACGGGCTCATCGCGTCTATCGCGTGCTCCATCGTGGCGCTCATGTGGAAGTCCAAGGCGCAGCCCGTGGCCATCCTGGGCGAGCTGGACAACGGCCGCTTGGTGGACCGCGAGAACTTCCCGGAGGCCAACCACCTGGGCGACATCATCGCCGTGCGCGTGGAGAGCTCGCTGTACTTCGCCAACTGCGAGCGCGTGGCGCAGTTCATCGAGCGCGAGATGGTGCGGCTGCAGACGCTGGGCATCTCGACGCGCGGCGTGGTGCTGGACACGTTCCACATGAACGACATGGACGCCACGACCATCCAGGTGCTGTCGGACACGCAGGAGAAGCTGGCAGTGCGCAAGGTGCGCTTCGCCATCGCGAACGCCAAGAGCCGGCTGTACGACATGCTGGCGGCCACGAACCTGCTCAAGCGCGTCCTGGCGAACGACCCCACCATTTCCGTGGAGGAGGCGGTGAGTCTGATGCGCGACCTGCCTCCTCTGGCGGACAAGTCGCCTGCAAGTGCGTGTGGCACGTCGACGGCCAGCAACCCCGTCTAAGCGGGTGAGGGCATTAAACATCGGTGCGAGTCGATAGGAGTTTGTAAGTTAGGATGGGGAGGGCGGACGATCAGATGCGAGAGTCCCCCCTCAGCTAGGCGGGAAAGCGGTTGCAACTATCGTAATGTGAATTGATGACCAAGTATTATCTAAAGAGCAGCTCCTGCTTCAGCATGAATCTGATGCAGAACTACATGTATTGTGTTGGAGCATTTGTTTCAAAGCCACTTGCTATCGTCGAGTTCGAAGAGCTTCAGCGCAATACTGTAGTATCGCAAATGATTTTCAGAACCACAACGTTATTGTTGGGGCCCTTTCATGTTTAGAGGCACCCTCAAGTTTGATTCTAGAATCGATACCCGATGGGAAAGATGATGTTCATGAGGAAAGGATCAGCAGTATTTCTAAAGAGCAATTCCTGCTTTGGTTGGGAAGTTGTTGCATCGGGTTCTCACGAGCAAATAATGTTAGTATTTCTAGTTGTCTTCGAGTCTGAAACGAGCCTACGTGTTGAATGTGCTGGAGGCAGCGATTCTGGTGGCGTTTTGGTTGTTTTTAATCTTCTGCGCGTCGGAGACTTGCGCCAGACAATGTCGAGAAACATCTTCGGTGAGCTACATACATTTAGTCGACGCTGTAGAAAACTGTTGTCATCTCCTCGAATTATCGATCAGAGATGGAAGAAGTACATGAAATGAAGGAGAAGCTCAAAGGTAAAATTTGACATCGCTCGGTGGTTCTATAAGACTAGACAACACACGCAAGCTCTCACTGTGAATTGTTGATGCTAGTGGCACCTAGTACGTGTTCACCCTGTTTACTTCTAGTCTTGGCATGTAAGGAACCAACACGAGAAAAAAGTGCCCGAGGAATTCGCACAAGCGGCAGAAGTCTCCATTGATCTCGACTTGAAGTCACTTTGAGTCCAGGAATGAGAGTACTTCGAAGTCTACATTACTTCGAAGTACTAGGTAGGAACCCCGCACTCGAATGCATTAAGATCAAAACAGTGCGTGGAGCAACATGCAAGTTACATTTGTCCGTTGTTGAGTGCGACTCAGTCGAGCTGGTCGATTCATGAGCAGAAGAACAGGTAAATCGTTAAAGTTCTCAGTTCTCATCTTTTGGGCCAATTCTCGGGCCAAGTACAAACTTGGCAAGTATATAACATACTGCGTTTCCGAAAAGTCAGGCACAAAGAAGTCTAGATTGACTGCTTCAAGCAAACAAGAAGGGGTGGAACTGAAAAACTGTTCACCCTTTCCTCATGAACATCATCTTTCCCATCGGGTATCGATTCTAGAATCAAACTTGAGGGTGCCTCTAAACATGAAAGGGCCCCAACAATAACGTTGTGGTTCTGAAATCATTTGCGATACTACAGTTGCGCTGAAGCTCTTCGAACTCGACGATAGCAAGTGGCTTTGAAACAAATGCTCCAACACAATACATGTAGTTCTGCATCAGATTCATGCTGAAGCAGGAGCTGCTCTTTAGATAATACTTGGTCATCAATTCACATTACGATAGTTGCAACCGCTTTCCCGCCTAGCTGAGGGGGGACTCTCGCATCTGATCGTCCGCCCTCCCCATCCTAACTTACAAACTCCTATCGACTCGCACCGATGTTTAATGCCCTCACCCGCTTAGACGGGGTTGCTGGCCGTCGACGTGCCACACGCACTTGCAGGCGACTTGTCCGCCAGAGGAGGCAGGTCGCGCATCAGACTCACCGCCTCCTCCACGGAAATGGTGGGGTCGTTCGCCAGGACGCGCTTGAGCAGGTTCGTGGCCGCCAGCATGTCGTACAGCCGGCTCTTGGCGTTCGCGATGGCGAAGCGCACCTTGCGCACCGCCAGCTTCTCCTGCGTGTCCGACAGCACCTGGATGGTCGTGGCGTCCATGTCGTTCATGTGGAACGTGTCCAGCACCACGCCGCGCGTCGAGATGCCCAGCGTCTGCAGCCGCACCATCTCGCGCTCGATGAACTGCGCCACGCGCTCGCAGTTGGCGAAGTACAGCGAGCTCTCCACGCGCACGGCGATGATGTCGCCCAGGTGGTTGGCCTCCGGGAAATTCTCGCGGTCCACCAAGCGGCCGTTGTCCAGCTCGCCCAGGATGGCCACGGGCTGCGCCTTGGACTTCCACATGAGCGCCACGATGGAGCACGCGATGGACGCGATGAGCCCGTTGAGCACGCCCAGGCCCAGCGTGAGCGCGAACGAGGCCGCCCACACGAAGAACTCGTCGCGCTTGACGCGGAACAGCCACTTGGCCTCGCGGAACTCCACCAGGGACCAGCCGGCCACGATGATGATCGACGCCAGCGTGGCGCTCGGCAGGTAGTACAGCGTGCCCGTGAGCGTGTACAGGGCCAGCACCACGATCAGACACGTGATGATGGACGCCAGCTGCGTGTGCGCGTTCTGCAGGTTCACGGCCGTGCGGGACATGCCGCCCGTGGGGGGCATGGCCTGGAAGAAGCCGCACACGACGCTGGCGAGGCCGATGCCCGTCAGCTCCTGCTCCGTGTTGATGTCCTCGCCGCGCTGGATGGCCAGCCGCTTGGACATGGCGATACTGGACAGGAACACCACCACCGACACCGTCAGCGCGTGGTACAGGATCGTGCCGAAGCGGTCGCCGGGGATCAGGTCCGACGTGAAGCCGTACCAGGGCACCTTGGGCTCGGGGAAGCCGCCCGGGATGTTCCCCGTCAGCTTGAGGTGCGACGGGCCCAGCGCGTAGCCCACGATGCCGCCGAAGATGCACACCACCAGCGGACCCAGGTCGCACAGCGTGCGCATGAGGAAGATGGCGAGCAGCTGGCCCTTGGTCTTGGGCTGCTCCACGCTCAGTCCCTCCTTCTTGGCGTCGGCGTGCGACTCGCGCTCCTCCTGGGGCGTGTGCTGCGCCTGGTACGCCGTGTACTGCTGGTCGGTGAGCGAGAAGCCGTGGCCCGAGTTGGTGGCGGGCTGCAGGAAGCGCTCCTCCTCCTCGGCCTTATCGCCCTTGAGCTGCGGCGTCTCGCTCTCGAAGAGCTGCATGGCCGCGGGCGACGGGAAGAAGCGCTTCTTGATCGTCTTGACGGTGAACAGGTACACGATGGACGCGGCCGCCACGGCGAAGGCGTTGAGGTTGGTGTCTCCTATGTGGCGGAAGATCTCGTAGACCTTGGCCGGCGGGTATTCCGACGACTTAATCTTAATGCCCAGCGCGTTGGGGACCTGCGAGAGCATGATGAGCAGCCCGCCGGCCGAGATGAAGCCGCCCATGACGGGCCGAGAGAAGAAGTCGGCGATCTGGCTCAGGTTCAGCACGCGCACGAGCAGCAGGATGCAGCCGCTCAGGAAGGCCATGAGGATGCCCGTGGCCACGCGCTCGTCCTGGTCCTCGATGTCCTCGAGCGTCGAGCCTACGAGCAGCGACACCTCGGAGCCGCTGGCCACGGACAGCACCGTGCTGGAGCCGAAGATGGCGTAGATGAGCGGCGCCGTGGCCGCCGTGTACAGTCCGTGGTGGGCCGGCACGCGCATGATGGTGGACAGCGACACCTCCTGCGGGATGAGCATCATGGCCACCGTGATACCGGCCACGATGTCGAACTTGAGGTCGCGCTGCACGCTGTAGTTGGGCAGCCACCGGAAGATGGGCGCGTAGTGCTGCACCTGCTGCCGCCACGTGGGCTTGGGCAGCGCGTAGCGGTCGCTCACGCGGCGCGGCTGGCCGAGCAGCGCGCTGAGCCACGACATGGTCGGGGACTGGGAGAGGGAGGCGCTTGCGGAGTGCAGGGCAGAAGCCGGAATGCCATGCACCTACCAGGTAGAACTGCAACGAGAGGGATCGATTAACGAGGGCGGCTCACAGACGTATGCTCCGGTGGTGCTGGGCCAGTGCGCAGGGGCATGAGCTCGAGGTGTCCACTCGGAGCGGATCGCCGGCAGTGATAGGCGGCATTGTGGCCAATGGGAGAGGGCGAAAGGGCGCCGTCAAATGAACGACCTTTCGGCGTTAGTCGCGCAAGGCGTCACGTCAGCGTGGCTGGCTTCACCACTGCCTTCACCACTGCCTTGAAGGCAGTGCAAGATGGCTGGCAATCGCTGCTGTATGCTTGCCAAGGAAAAGCTGTGAGGATAGATATTCAATGGTGCAAGTTTCGTCAGCCTATTCCAAGCTGAGACGGTCGGTCCTTCAGATCTTGTCAAGTGGCGGTTGGTCAAATGATCTAGCTCCTGTTCATCTCTCAAACCAAGAGGCTAGGCGGTGTACGTAGGGCAGGTAGAAACCTGGCGTTTATCCCCAGCAGAGAGCAGCTTTCCGCTGTGCTGGGTGCTCCACACCTCTAAACCGTGCAAGGCCTTCATCGTGACTTCAATATGTATTGCCTATGAATCGTTTTGGAGCGATCAAGAGAGCAGTTCCTTTTCTTTTCATTTCAATAGCAACAATTGGTGCGGCTCCAGTTGCTTTCCATCTCGAGAAGATCGAGCAAAATTGCATTCCCGATGCAGTTTCTGCACAGCCATACATCCGATGCAGCTTTCTCTAAAGTTACCACAATTGTTCGCAAATCGAGTCCAACAGAAAGTTGCAATTTTCGGATTTAGGAACACCAAGTGTAGCAAACAGAGCGATTGCCAAGCACTCAAGCACGAGTTGCTCTAACCTTGTCGTTGAGTTTTTCAAGCATGATGCAGTAGTCTGGATCCTACTACGTAGTATATGATTTAGTACTAGAGTACCTAAGGAACCACAGAGTGCGGGCGGGGGGCGGACTGTCACCTTTCAGTTTGTCCTTCACTCCATGCACCACCTCCTTCGCTCGATCCACAATGGAAGGAGACGGCAACGAGTTCTCCGCGGCGTGGATCTGGTAGCTCAGCACGGTGAGGTTGAAGCTGTTTCGCAGCGTCGTCTTCACCACCGCCTCGACGGTGTCTGGACTACCCAGAATACCGCCGCTGACGACGCCGTCACTATTGTCAGGCTTGCCGACGGCGTTCTCGATATCGCTCTTGATAGCAGTCTCCCGTCCGTTCTTCTCGTCGTAGTTGCGGGCCGCCACCTTCAGCACATCCATCGCTCCCTCCGTCGCCTTCATCATACGTCGTGCAGAAGCCACTTCCGAATTGGACAACTTGTGGCTTTTGTTGATTTGTTGGGCCACGTGCTTCAGTTCCATCGCGACGTCCTTGGCGTTGCGGATGTCGCCTCGCAAATACGACTTGGCCGTGTTGAGGAAATGGTCGCCATGCCGGCTATCGTACTCGGAAAGGTTCTTCTTCAGCCCCCTAAGGCAGCTCGACGCTTCGTCAGCAGTCTGATCCAACACTTGCGCCAACAAGGCGAACTCGTTCTCGGCAGCGACGTTGCAGTCAGTGGACTTGCCCATGATGGAACCTCTGCGGGGCATTGACTCTGGCTTGGGGATTGAATTGGTCGCTTGAGGTTACGTTTCGGAATGTGCAGCGATGTTGGCTCTGCTTGCGAGAAGTGCATGTCGCCCACATGATGTAGGCTTCCGAAGCATCGTGGGGGCTGCGAAAAGATGGAATACTAGCTGCGTCCTGCGATCTTCACGTTAAAGGGCCGTCGGGGATCTAGCTTTAACTTCGTGGTGCCGGTCTTCATGGTCCCGAGCCCGTGCATTAAGACCTCAATGAAGCGCGCAGCGGGCGGTATTAAGACAACAGACAACCGGTCGCTCTTAGCCGCACAAGGCGGTCAAACGGAGCGCATGGGCGAGGAAGGAGGCAAGTGCACTATGAATTTCTTGAAGATGAATGTACAGCACGGCTAGCTCACAATTTTCTCGGGGGGTTGTCGCGTTCAGCCACTATCTTTTGTCGGTGATAAGCGCTGGAGCCAGGACCACCGTGCTGCTCATTTCGAGTTCTGCTCACAAGAGCGCACAACACCTTCTCCTACTCAAGCCAACTTACCAACAACACCGTCATGGGCAAGTCTACTGAACGTGACATCGCCATCGAGCAAGAGTTCTCCAAGCTCGAGTTGCTGCTGATGCACACTTCCAACGACGCAGTCAAGTGTCTCAAGACCCTCAAGAAGAATCTCGGCGACTACGACAAACGTCATGGGCGCCGACACTTCCGCAGCACGTCCAAGTACTTGATCCAGAACGACATCCGAGTGGCGAAAGACCTGGCCAAGGACCTGGGCTTCGTGGCGAAGCGGATCCGCAAGAGCAAGAGTCCATCCAAGTCGGAGCTCAACGCCGCCCGCAGCAAGATGAACGCCACTGCCGACGCCTTGAACGACCTCAAGACGGCTGCTCGCACGTATGACCAGAACAACGGCAAGTCCGGAGGCGTCACGGGCATTCTGGACAACGTTATCGGCAACGACAACCAGAAGGAGAGCAGCAAAGGCGGGTTCTTTGGTAGTGGCAAGAAGAAAAGCAAGTCCCAAGGAGGCCTCTTTGGAAGAAAGAGCAGCCCCACGACAGACAACAACAGTGTCGGTGGAGGAATCCTCGGCAGTTCCGACTCGGTGGAGACAGTGGTGAAGTCGACGCTGCGCGATAGCTTCAGCGGCTTCTCCGCTCTGAAGAACCAAATCTCAGCCACAGAGAGTGCGCTGTCCCCCTCGATCGCAGTCCGAGCCAAGGAGGCAGTGGCGGACGTGGCCAACAAGTTGACGGGCGACAGCCCAACACGCAAGCACAACAAGAGCGTGAGCTTGTGAACCGCATGACCACCCCGTGCAAGGACTTCCAGCTTCACATTATTCATTCACGCAATCCTCACACTTACGTGCAGGAAGCCCAGACTCAGCACAGAAAACCATATTGAGAAACACGGCCGCTTTCATCAATCAATACAGTGTACTCAAGTATTTACAACTTACTCAGAGGGTCAACGTAGCGACCCGCGCAACCTCGTACAAACTGACATGGCTACATCCTACTCTACTCCGAATACCGGTATACCGCTACAAATCGGTAGAACGGGTTTTAGGTTCTCCCCGCATTCTACGCTGAAACCATGGGGAGGCCGGCCGGGGAAGAGCGCATGTCGGAGTGGTCATTCACCGAGTCCCTCACGCTGGACGACGTGGACATACGCGAGCGAGATGCGATAGAGGACGGCGAGGTCCGACGGGTGAGCTACGCGTTCTCCATCCAGGGGCGCGAGTCCACCAAGATCACGTACAGGGAGCTCCGCAAGGTCTGCTCGTATCTAGGAGTGCGTTACTACAAGAACCGATCCAAAGACATGATGCTGGAGCTTATCGCTCAGAAGAAACTCAAGGGTCAAGTACCCGAAAGCTACAAATTAGTCAAGAAGACCGAACCTCCTCGACAACAAGACATTCTGACAGAGACCCAGCCACTGTTCGTCAGTCCCAAGCGTCAACGAGTGGCGACGGACGAGGCAGTAGCTGATGCGATCACTACAAGTCCCGGCGCTACCAATACCTTCTTGCAACCAGCAAGTCCGAGTGAGTCGGAAGGGCGACGTTCGTTGTCAACCGACTATGACGAATCGGGCATCCCATCGACCACCACGGAACCGGAACCACCGCATATCCACATGGAGATGTCGTTGAAGGACCGCACAGACCTGTTTAACTTGCTGCGCCAGGTGCGGAAGCAGATTCAAGATGTGGAAGAGGAGATCGCTGCCCACGCGGAGAGCGACGAGGCGCAGATCTCCAGTGTCAAGACGCAGAGACTGACGGAAGACCTCGAGTTTTACTTCTCGGAAAGGCATTCGCTCATGCAGCAGCTTGAGAACTCCCGATTCCAGTGAGTTTTGACGCGCATGGAAATGTAGTCGTCTGGTGTTGCGTTCCCTACTTTTGAAGTTTCATACAATTTGAACACGAAAACAAATAATGGTTCTTCAACACAGTCACTGGTGGTGTATGACAGCGGCTGCAGTCAGCTTGCTTAGCCAGCACGTTCGAGACTACACTATCCCAGCACGTTCTTGTTCAGAACCTTTCTTCGAACGCGTCACACGCCACAGTCTCGTTGCGAACTGCCGCCACCGGTACGTCAACTGGAAACCCCAGATATCCCAACAAGTTTTGAGGTTTCTCATTACGCATAGCGCACAAATCCTGAGGTAAGTACTGTATAGCACTCACCACTTGAACCTCGCGTGGGCAGATTCTGATGATGAGGTACTTCATATATGAGGTATATGAATTACTCTCAAGAATCCTAATAACCAGGCTGGTCGGAAGACCAGCACAGCGCCAAACGTTGAGCAGGTTTCGCAGCAAACGCGAAAATCAGGCTTAGAACACTGGAATCCATGTGGCTCATTACTTGAAACCTGGACATCGAGCGCTTGTACTCGCTACTGACTCCTTCCTCGATAGCACTGATCATTGCTATCTTGGATTGAATGGGAAACTTCGTCTCAGCAACAGGCAGATATTCTCTATCGTGAGCTTCAAGTTCTTCCAAATTGCTTCGAGTGGAATCAGAGATGTCAGAATCCTTTGTAATTACGTAGATGTCGAGAAGCTGCCGAGACATTCGTGACGTCGGGTCGTTCAAACAGGACGCCAAGTTGCACACGCTGTCGGTCCGCTCTATCGTCAGCCTTTTGAGTCCCCATTTGCGAAGCGCTTGATTGTAATCCGATATCGACACATTACAATTCCAAAGGGTCAGTTTTTCTAGATCCGGGCATCCAACTGCCAGTTCACTCAAATCCACGGTGTAAACGCGCTCCCTCATGAACACGTTCAGATGTAATTCACGAAGCCCTGTGCCAACCAACGATAGAAAACGAAGTACCAACTCGTCACTTTCGACTTCCTTCAGAGAGTTCCAGCGAGGTCAAGTTGGTCAACTTGTTGTTGCTGTCCCGTCCCCAGTGGATACGATCGGGTACAAACGAATGTTTGCCGTCGGTTAGATCCAGTCTGCCGATGCCATAACCCGGAACGATAACGTCTGCATGAGTGCGCGTTGTCAAGGGGTCGTAGTATGCACGGCACCTCCACGCTCTTGATAACACTAGTGCAGCATTGGTATCAGCAATACCCTCCGGCGGATAACGGATCACACTTGTTCCCTCCTGGAGATCGATGAAGCCGTACTCGCCTTGCGGTTCTTGTGGTCTTTCAGTATAGCGAGGATAGCTATTCTTTACAACTGTCTCAATCGCAGAAACGTCTTGCTGCAATAAATCGATTCTGAAGAGGATCAGCTTCCGAACCAATAAGCGAGACCATTTGCTCCATAATGCGTAAGCCAGCCACATCCAAGGCACCAAATCCACGGGTTCCCCGTCATCAAGGCTGACTTCCAACATTTCAAGATGCGTGACTTCTGCCAGCGCTGAAAGTGCACCATTCAGGACTTCATCCATGTCCCATGTGCGGTCAAAGGAAAAGCGCTCAATGCTTCCTCGACGTGGCACCGGAACGATGCTGCTTTCAGCCGAGTCGAACTTGCAGATCGAATGGCCGCACAATAACGTGCTAAACAATGCGCCCGCATGCGAGATTGTCTGCGGGTGGTCAAAGTCTTCAGCGAAGTTTTGAAGGAGCATAGTGAAGCAGGCCGAGTTTGTCTGGGCTAGAGCCGCCACTATATCTGCCATTCCGTTCTCCGAATATCTGATGTCCACCCCATACATGTCGCCAACTGAAGCGGGATCTTCTCGTTCATCAGCTTCTGCAGACGGACGCCACGTGTCAACTAGCGGCCCCCAGAACTCAAAAGCACAGAGTTGAGCAACAGGCGGCACGCGGTATTCCAGCATCTTCCCAAGATGGCAAGCCAAGGGTTCTGCCACATGCGTCATTGTCTCTGTACGGACAAACCCCCAACGGATATAGTGCGGTCCAATGAGCCCCTGCGTGCCGTGCATCCGCATCGCCTCGTTATAAGCCCACCACTCGATCGCTCCACACGTATTGTGCATCTTTCCAGCGTCCTCCACTCCCATTCTTTTGATCTTGAGCATCGCAGCACGGCTCCGGGGAATAGTCGGCGGGGTTGTTTGGACAGCCAAACAGCGTCCCCCACGATACCGCAGGCATCGAAGCCACGGGATCATCATCGTCCAAATGCTCCGACAGGTAGCAAACCCACAGAGGACAGACAACCAGCGTCTCTTTTTCAATGTCGTCACTGATCTCCACTTCCACTTCCGTCACTTGTTCACCGTTCATTAGCTCGGAAAAGGCAGCATTTTTCACGGCCGACACCATGTCCAAGAGCTCCAAAGCCTCCCGAATCCGCTGACAGCGAGTTGGACGCACGCGATTGGCGTGATCGGCTGGGAAACGCACGTAGAATTTCTCGTGTAAAGGAACGTAGGGCTCCTCCAGCTCATCGCGTTCGTTCGTCCAGCATCGGAAGGTGGCAACAGTTAAGCGCTCGCCCTCGCCGGGCTTGGGTTCGTCCGTCAGGTGCTCCAGCAGCAGCTCGACCCACGGCCGCATGAACGCCCACTTGACACTCGGCCGCATGACTCCCAATTCGTCAATTTGGTTATTTAGAGTTTAGTTTTTAGGTGGGATTTCAACTTTTGGGTATTTCCAGATACAGACTTGAGAGTCTTGACGGAGTTTTAGGTCAGCTAATATCGCCCGAATGTGCGAGCTATGTCACAAATCGAGTCTTGCCTTCTGGGCCTGAGTGGCGGGTTCAAACGAGCGATTTCACCCTAAGAAGCCTAAGAAGTGATGGCACAGCGTGCCCACAACAATGGGCTTGATGAAAGCAGGGCCTCAGCTTGGCCAAAGTCTTCCTTTCAGCTCCACACACGGTCATCATCAAAAACAGGATTCAAGGCGTCTGCTAGTATCGAGGCCAACGGTACTTGCATCTGGCAATGTCTTTCACTGTCGCGATCTCACGGTTTGATGACCGATTCGACATGTTTGCGACCGGACATTCTTCCTTCGGACATCGTGAACTCTCTCAAATAAGAGAAAATAATAAAGTAATGGTAATATACGAACCTGCTGC
The DNA here is from genome assembly GCA_033557995.1 of Phytophthora crassamura. Lineage (NCBI taxonomy): Eukaryota > Oomycota > Peronosporomycetes > Peronosporales > Peronosporaceae > Phytophthora > Phytophthora crassamura. Next base: position 155,989 of record JAUCED010000016.1, read on the forward strand.
AACATCGACAACCATGGCATTCCTCTGGAGAGAATACACGCCGGAGTCGGCCAGTTGAACGTTGGGGACAACGAGAAAACCCGTTGGAGAGATCGTTTCCTGGACTTCTTCTCGGCACCTTTCCCAGAAGTACACCCACGCAGATTGTTCTCAGTGTGGTTTGTCCTCAGTGTCCGTCAAGTCCCCATGGCGCTTGTGCGAGACTTTGGGAGTGGTAAGTGGCCGTTTGGTGGAGAAGGTGGGCCTGACGATGTGCCCTCCCCGGCAGGAGCGGGTTGTATGAAGATTAATGAGATGCTGGCGTCAGCGGACGAGCAGGCTGGTGAATACTCGTTCGGCGGCGTAGCCGACACGCTTCCTGGTCTCCCTGGTCTTCTTGTCGATGGTGTTGGGATGATTCGCTTCCCACTTGGAGAAGAACAAGCACAGCAGCTCATCGCACAATGCGAGAAATCCCCCTTCGGCCACAACATGGACACCAAGATGGACGAAAATGTTCGTAAGAGCTGGCAACTTCAGCCGGATCAGTTTGAGATCAAGAACCCAGCGTGGCAGACTGCACTGGCAGAATTGACCGAGCGAATCGCACGTCGACTCGGGTACAAGGGGGTTCCACTTCAGTCTGTGCTTTACAAGCTCCTAATCTACGGAGAAGGAGGCCACTTCCTCAAGCACCAAGACACGGAGAAGGAAGACGGGATGATCGCCACGCTTGTTGTTCAGCCGCCAAGTGACCATGAAGGCGGTGACCTGATCGTCTATCGAAATGGGGAAGTGCAGTACCGCCACGATTTTGGGAAGGCAGGAGGCACTGCAGCTTACCTCCCGCACTATGCTGTGCATTACGCCGACGCAGAGCATTCGTTGGAGAAAGTCACGAAGGGATTTCGACTGGCTCTGGTGTGTTCCATTTGTCTGCCAGCATCGTTGCGCCACCTGAAAAGAGACCCCAACAAGGCGATTGGAGACGAGTTGGCGGACTTGATCACCTGCTTGGGACCTGAAGACGAGTCGTTTGCGCTGTTGCTATCGCACGAGTACACCAAGAAGAGTATTGGAGAATTGGGATCTGGGGCGCTAAAAGGTGTGGACAGCGCGCGTTTTCGAGCTCTGGGAGATGCCAATGCAGCGGTGTCAGATGACAAGAAACTCCGTTTTTACATTGGGAAACTCAGCTACAAGGTTAACAAGCGACTGGATGAAGATGGATGGTCGAATTGGGGGACGGAGCAAGCCATTCACTGGTACACCACAACTGGCGAAGATCTTGGCCACTGGAAGGACATGATGGCTAAGAAGAAGCTCAATTTCCTGAATCCTGCACACGAAACGCTGTCGCAGTTGTGGAAATCGTACGGTAACGCCGAAGATGTGTACACTGGCAATGAGGGTCCGATCAAGAGCACCAAGTACTCGAGATTTGTGATCGTGGCGTGGCCTGCCTCCCGACACCTTGAAAACGTCCTCAAGCTCATGTCAGCAGACCTCGCAGTTGAGATCTTGCTCTCCCGTCGACCGGTTGATGCTGTGGCACTTCGAGCGTTTGTGGACGCAGCAGGCACCATCTACAGATGGGCGGAGAATGCTTGGGGAAGTGGTAAACCGTCGGGGGGGATTTACTCGATCTTTCTGCGAGCTGCTGTTGGATGCGAATGACCCAGAGCTAGCAGAGTTGTTCTTTGCCAAGTATTGTGGCGGTCTCGGCTCTCTAGACGCCAACGCGACTCTCATTCCAGTCATTACCAAGATCATTCGTATGTTTGACTGGAATACTATTGGGGAGCCTTTGTTGGGCGCTCTGAGCACCCGAGGGGGGTACGAAAGCAATGATTACTCCGGCATCGAGATGCTGCTCCGCGTAGCCAGCGGTTTGGATGATGGTGTCGCCCGGCAAGCGCTGCTTAAAGAGTCATTGGAGAAAGTGAAAACCGAATTCGTGTTACGCAATGCCGAAGCAGTTGAAGTTTTCTGGGAGAATGTTGTTCGTCCTGCTGACCAGCAAATGTTCGACTTGGTGACTGAGAAACTTCAGAAGAAAACACCGAGTGAACTTGGTCCGTTCGTCGATGTATTTTCGCGAGACGTCGTTAACCAAGACGAACATCGGTCTGCCGTTCTGGCAGCCATTGCGGCGAAGCGGATGGCGTGGTTGAAAGACGAGATCGAGAGACTTGGAAAAGTCGACAAGACGTTCTCGTGGAAAATGCCTTACGCCGCGGAGGACAACCTGGAAATCGAAAAGTTTTTCCAAGGTCCAGATGAATCCATGACGACGGAAGGGATGGCGAGATTCCGTGACCTATGGTCTCTGAAGAACCTGGTCTCGAATTACAAGTATGAGGCTCCACCGGAAGCCTCCTTCACGATGGAAGTCGTCAAGGGGGAAGAGCCGTTCGTGAGGATCACGAAGACGCGGGAGTGGTTTGACGACTCGCAAGCGAAATTGAGTCGGTACGCTGCCGAGTTGGCACGCTTGACTGAAAAGTATGGTGCACCAAGTGGGAGTCCTCTCAAGAAAGCCCGCCACGACCCGCTCACAATGTATACCGGACCTGTACCTGGTGGTGCAGGGTTCTGTAGGTTTTAAAATCGCTCGATACTCCATCCAGCACGGCTGTGCTGTTACGGATCGGCGTCTGACGCTGGTAGGTCTGCCGATATTGAAGAAGAAGAGCCGCAGTTCATGCATCATTCACAACAGTCCAAACACACGTTTGTTTCGTACGACTTTCGGTCTTACCGCAAGACCATCAGAGGTGAACTCCATTTTCATCAATGGTGATCAAACTCGCAGCTGCCATCGGTGGGGGGCCAGTCAGAGCCATCATTTCCTGTTCATGCGCTGATTGCTGCTGAGCGAGTGTAGTATCGACTTCTGAATGGGAAAGCGTCGCCGACATCGTTCCTAATGCGGACGTCGACATGGATTGACGACTGTGCTCCTTCACCCGGCGCCGGATCGTCTCACATGAAACGCGCACACCGTACGCCTCCAGTAGCTGCTCTTTGATCACGCGGGCCGAGCTCTTCTCGTTCGCTTGGACCGCCTGCAAAATGACTTTATCCACAATCTCGTCTGTTTTACGCGGACGCCCACTGCGCTTCGCCGGGAGGACACTACCCGTGCGTTGAGCCTTCTCCACGATTGCGCGTACTGTCGTGTGTGGCATGCTCAACGCCTTGCCAATTCTCCGGTATCCTTGGCCCTGATCATGGAGCGCCACACACTGTTCACGGGTTTCAATACTATACTCGCCGCGTTTGGGCCGCTTCGGAGACGATGGCTCACGCATCGCTTCGGAATTCATGCCAGCCGTGTCGTTAGCTGGCGCAGGCGATGGAACTCTTGGTACAGCCTGGGTCTCTTCACTCGCCGGGGATGTGGTAGGACCTGGGCATCCCAACTGTTTATCTTCGCGTGTAAATTGGTTTTCATCATGAAGCATTTGCTGGAAAGACAGCGAATCGGATAGAGATGTGTCTATACCCGTTGACACTCCGAGAATCGTAGCACTGCTAGCAGCTACCACTTCGTATCTCAGTTCTGTGGGAGTATCTGACTTTCCCCCCGAGATGGCCTGGATCCGCTGCTTCGTGTGCTCGAGAACACGCCGCCGCACGGTCTCCGGCGACACCTTGACACCAAACAGGCGCAAGAGATCTTGCTGGATTGACTTGGCGCTGCACTGCTTGTTAGCCCGAACAGCCTCGAGAATCACCTTGTCGACAATTCCGCTTGTCTTGCGAGGCCGCCCACTTCTTGGCGCTGAGCTGACGCTTCCTGTGCGCTTGGCCTTGCGCACAATCGCCCGCACACTGTCGTGAGGAATGCCGAGCTCCTTGGAAATGGTGGCATACGATACGCCTTCTGTTTGATGCCGACGAACACAGAGAGCGCGGGTTTCCTCCGAGTACTCGGCGCGCTTCTGCCTCTTAGGCATGCGACTCGACTTCCCTGCCTCCACCGCTGGACGCTTCAATGCAGCTACGTCGCCGTGGCCACCGCCCAACGCGGCCGACGAAGGATGCGCTTCAGTATTTGCTTCTTCTTTTGCCCCCTCTTGGACAACCTCTCGGGCCACTTCCGGAGAACCTGCCAGCGCAGCCTTACTTCTGCCCATCTCCGCCGACACCGCAGCCTCGCTAGACTCCTCCGTTACCATTTCCATATTCATAGCAGCATCAGTGGAAATATCTGCTAATGCACAATTGTTTTCTTCATCTCCAGTTTCTTTGGCAGAAGCAGTCTCCGCGCCATTGTCCACAGAAGCCGCTGACCCCACAGTGTCCGCCACGAACGAACGCACAGTGTCTGCCAGCATGCCCAAGTCCCGCGCCACCGCTTCCTCGTCCTTCTCTTGAACCCCCGACGTGGACGCAGGCGTCTTCTTCTTCTCTATCACCTCCATAATATTGTCCAAACACGCATGTTCTCCGTTCGTAGCGCCCTCTTCATCCAGCAGCTTCTTCACACGTCGACGCACCTCCTCGTCCGATACCGTCATATTATACGGAGAAACAGCTAGAACATCGGGTGCGATCCGCCCCGCGCGGTCGCCACGTTCCCCGATCACTTGGCGCAAAATGTCGTAGGTCAGTTCTGATGGTCCGTCGGAAGCCTTCGACGCATCTATCTCGGGAGCTACCTCGATTGACAAGTCCTCGTTCGTGGGGGTAGAAGACGCAGTAACTGGTGGGGTAGCAGACGCAGTAGAAGCCGCTACCTCAGCGTCTGGACCCGGTGATGCCATGGGGAACGCGAGCAAGTCAGCGCTGCAGCGGACGTTCACGTCGTGGTTCAGTCGGACGATGGGAGACACACGGTTTCAGCATCGTATCTCCATTGGTTGTTAATCAAATTAGGCCAATAGATAAAATGATGCTATCCCTGTATGAATGTGCGCTTCCTCGCATTGACCATTAGTGTATGCTGATGGTGTTCGACTACGCTTAACAACAGCACTTCCTGGTGCTGCTACGTTGAATCCGGTAGGTTGGATAGGGCTCAGCGATCGAGGTACTGTAGCCGGTGAAATGGCAAGCCTCTTCTTCCAACTGACTCAAGCAGAATCTGACTTGCAGCCGACTCAGCCAAGGATTCTCGGTGCGTTGGGTGCTCGAAGACTTTCGCATTCGTCTGCAACTACAGTAGGAAGGAAAGGCCATTGCAGTGCGCTGCAAGATGGTATGAGGCCATCCTCGTGGATGACAGTCAAGTCGTGGGTGGGTGTTTTGTGGCCGGTGGCCGTTTCTAAGGTTTTCTATTTGCTTATAAGTATCAATATCTTCTGAGCTTTCAATGATAGTTTATACATGTTGCCTAGGCTACCCAGGACAAGCTGTGACCATGAGATGGTAGTGACGGCAGGCGTACGCGGCCCTCTTCCTCTACCGTGGCGAGACGTGATCTTACAGGGACCTTCAAGGGGGATTGACTCTGTGCCACAGCAGTTGCGGACGGTAGGCGCAGCGCCGCCAGCAGATCCAAAGTCGGTTGCTCCGTTCCGGGGAGCTGTCGGACGGCTGTGCTTCTTGTGGGCCTGGGCAGACACGTGAAGTCGGGGTACTGCTGCTCGATCACGGCGATGGACTCGTTCTGCTTGCGGTCCCGAATGGTCGTGAGCGCCTTGGCCATGCCCAGCGCCAGCACTGATCGCACGGTGCGCTCGCGCACCTGACTCACGGCCAGGTAGAACTGCAGGCCGTCGAAGAGCTGATTCTGTGCTGTGCTGGTGACGGGGGCGACCTCGGCTCCTTCCTCACGGTCACTGCCGTCGGCTTTGCTGCATTCCTGTTCGCTGTCGGACGAGAGATCGCTCATCTCCTCCTCAGGATCGCTCCAGGACGCAGTAGGGAAGTCGACGGCCTTGCTGCTCCGGCCGGGGCTGTCGAGCAGCTCGGCGTTCTTCTGGTCGGCTCGCATCTGGGTCTCGATTGCGCTGGCTCGGGTCAGGCAGGGCAAGTTGTGGTCTGGCTGGTTCACCATGAGCAGCGACAGCCCCGTCAAGTGGTGCAGCGCGTCGAGCACAAATTGCAGAATGGCCTCGGAGGACGTGGCGGAAGGGCGGCGTGTTGCCATGGAGCTACCAGTAGTGGCGTCGACTGGTGCGAGTGTCCCAGCCGTTTCCGCTGCCTGCGGTTTTGCGTCTGAAAGGCCGTGTGCGGAGGCCTGCGTGTGCTCGTAGCAACGGAGGTTTGGGCGCTTCTTGCCGGATCGCGAAATGCCCACCATTGTGATGCCCGCGGCGCCGAGCAGCAACGGCAGCGCCAGCCCCAAAGCTGCGAGCGGCGACACCATGGGGAAAGGAGAACTAAGGGCAAGTAGAAGACGCACGCACGTCGCTGGAAGTCGTGGGGCCGGTGCCGTCTCCGCGACGTTTCGAGATCGTCGGTTCGGGAAAAGTATCTTTGCGAAAATGAAACTGTCCTTGACTGGCGCTTTGTATGCTTTTCAGAAAAAGCGTCAGATTCCAAATTTCGCAAAAGGATGCAGCTCCGAATGACGTCCATGGCCGCGAAGCTCTGGCTGTACGCGCAGTTGACGCTCGAGACCCACGGCTGGAAGCTGCTGGGCGCCGCGCTGCTGCTCTACGTGGGGCGTCAGCGGTATCGCGAGTATGCGGCGCGGCGCCACCAGCAGCGCGCGCTCGCCGCCGCCAACGGTAGGTGCCTTGGTCTTTCCATTTTACTGCTTTGGGACCAGCGCAAGCCGACGACTTGGCTGACTGGCGCATGATGATTTCCAGTTTGAAGCTTTGATGCGTGGTACGTTTCGTTTTGAGGCTCTAACGGTGCCTATGTTGCTCCAGATCCTGCTCGGGTGGCGGTGCTCCAGCGAGAAACGGCGCGCGTGCGCCACAAGCAGCAGCAGCAGCTCCAGGCCAAGAAGACCAGGCCGCAGGTCAAGGGCAAGGTGGAGAAGGCAGCGTAGCATGGCGTGCCGAAACGGCGAGCTCGGCGTCCAACTCGCTCGACGTGCTACATACACCTGCAGGTGTCACATGACTGCATGGGTACCATTCTTCTCGTCGGACGAGTCGGGCCCTAGATCCTGTCGTAGACGCACGTGGGCGGGTTCGTCAGGGTCTCAAAAATGCAGACACACACCTGCTGGACCAAGCGGCACTTGCGGAAAATACACGAAAGGCACGAAAACTCTATTGTATAGTTACAGCTCTTCTCCAGGAGCGCCACGCCATGACTTGAAGCCGCCGAGCCTGGACGAGAGAGCGCTCCCTGGTCAGCTACTCAGCCGCACACCAAGCACCACGCCAGAAGGAGGCGGCGTGTGTGACGCCCAGTGAGTCAAGTCTGTCAAGTCACGTGGTGCGTCATGTCAGTCCTCGTGGCACAGCTGCTGCGCGATGCCGCGGTCGCCGAACTCGCGCAGGAAGTTCGTCGCGATCTTCTCGTCCAGCCGGTAGTAATCCTCCACCGACTTGTGCGACTTGACGTCCAGGTCCACGATCGCCACCACACAGTCGAACGCCAGGTCGCGGAAGCGAACGTGGTGCTCGTACTCCGCCAGGTGCTGGAAGCGCGGTCGCGGCTTGTCCTGGTCGCCGCTCCGACCAGCATCGTCGCTGGGCGAGCGGCGCAGACACAGCAGCAGCGAGCAGTCTTTCAGCGTCGTGGCCACCTGGAAGCGCTTCTCGAGCTCCTTGTACATCTCGTGGAACTGCAGCAGACGCATGGTCTCCAGGGACTCCACTTGTTGCAGCGCTTCCAGGTCCGGCAAGTGGGTCATGGCGATGCGTAAGAAGGCCAATCCGCGCGCAAGACTCCCTTCGTGGTCCACATCTTCATCTGCCGGGGAATTGGCTCGACGTATTGCTGCTACAAGCTGGCCCACCGTTCTATCTGCATCTTGGGCTTGGTGGCGCTTGTTTTCTTCATCAAGTCGGTGCAGCAGCAGCTGCAAATGCCATACGCCGTCGACTGAAATGTGGTCCAGCAACTGCATCTGCTTGAGGTCCTCCAGAATGTCCAGCTCCTGCAAAACCTGTGTGATGAGCTCGACCACCTCAGGCATGAGCTGGGCGTGGTCGCGCTCATGCTCGTCCTCTTCATCCTCGTCAAATGAGATCTCGTGCTCGGCGCCGATGGATTGGCAAGAGTGGCGGAAGCCCATGCGCTTTCGACGGCAGTAGGAATAGCGCGACTGGGACGCACCTTTCGGCAGCGCGTCCGCGTTCAAGCCCGTGATGACGTTCACCACCTCGTCTTCCGCTGAGCGCACGAACACCTTGAAGTTATTCTGCGGGGTTCGCTGCAACGCACGCAGCGCTCGTCGTTTCCGCGCGGGGTCGTGCGAGAACAAGTCCAAGGGGCAGTACTGACTGATCTCCTCCACTTTGCCGGCGCGCTTCTTGTAGTGCTGGTGCATGCAAAAGCGGCACACGCACGCCTTTGCAGGACTCACCAGAGGGCCCTTGGGTTTGAAGCCGATCTTGGGCTTCAGCTCCACGCAGATGTTGCGGAAGCAGCAGTCGAACACGTTTCCCGCACGGAACGAGCTGGTTCGCACGCTCTTGAGAGAGCGGGGCACGCTGACGCGCTGCATACTGGTCGACCGGCCTAGTGTAGCAGTCAGCGTCTCCTTCAGAATGGTCACGTCTTCGTCTTCCTCTTCGTCGTCTTCCTTGTCAGACGCACTGCTGACACTGGTGCTGCTGCAGACGACGTACGGCTTGCCGTCCGCCTCGATGTCCTCGATCTCCTCTTCTTCGTCTTCCTCGTCGTCCGTATGCTCCGTATGCTCCGTAATGGACTCGCGTCGTTTCAAGCTCGGACGTTCCTGCTCTTTATCGTCTTTATCCGCCGCTTCTTCCAGCAGACTCCTGGACGAATGGAAGAAGCTCGGCATGGTTTCCTCATCTGGAGGCGGCAGCGTCACGTCCGGCAGCACCATGACGCACTGCAGCGAGACGTCGATCTGGCTGTGTCTTCTGTGCGCAGGCCGTGACTCCAGTGCCAGCAGCTGCGCGTTCATCGCCTGCAGGAAGCCGCGCTCCACGTCCACCAGCTCGGCCACCTGCAGGTACGTGTTCTCTCGTCGGCCACGGTAATTGCCGTGCAGCTGCTGCTCCAGGAACGGCAAAATCTCGTGCGCCGCATAGTCCAGAACTTGTGCTGGCTGTGGGTAGTGCGGCACGTACGGTTTCTCGCCCGCAGCTCGACGCTTGTTATCAAACGCAACAGGCTGGACGATGTCGCACTTCTTGACGCGCAGTAGTTTACCCTTGAATTCCAACGCGACGGCGCTGGACGCGGCCTCTTCGGCCGGTCGATGTCGGAACAGCACGTTGGCGCCTCCTTCAGCCACGTACTTCCACTCGGAGGCTACGAGGCCCGCGCACAGACGGCGGCGCGACGTGTCGGGTACGCCAACTGGGCTGGAGGACGGCGGTTTGAGCAGGAACATGGCGAGCAGAGCGGAAATGCTGCCGGAGACTTGCGGCCAAGCGCTGCTGACGACGTTTGTTGTTGTTGTGAGAGAAGAGTTGGCCTGCACGTGTGAGACGAAAAAGGAGGCGGTTCAGGCAGATGGGAAATAAGTGTACACATGGGCCTTAATGAGGGGAATATCAGGTTGTGTTGATTGACGTGAAGTATGGAGAACGTCTGTAAGTCATAGTGAGAGGGAGACTAAATCGCGGTGGTATGCTGATTAGAGCTGGGCTATTTTTGCCAGCGAGCAGCAAGCACTTTGGTGTACGTGGCGCTCGCTGGCCATCAGGCCGCAGAGACGGTGGGGGGCTCCTGCAATAGAGTGAGTGGATCGAGAGTGAGTGGATCGGCCGAGGCGTTGAGGCAAAACCTGCTTTTTCGGGCAAAAACCAGCCGTACAGTATCATTTTGATCGCTTGAGCTCGATCGGCTCCAGCGCAGTGGCGGCAGCCACGCGCCCCTGATGAATGCTGGTGGTGTAAGGCTAACGTACTTTAGCTAGAATGCCGGTATGTTCCGCCTTGACTGTAGCGTCGCAGACTACGTCTGCGCTGGTGTCGCAGTTCAAGTTGCATTTTCGGCTCGCCCTTCGCTTAGAGCCGCACAAATATCAGTTCTCCCCTATATATGAGGACTTTCCAAATGACGACGGTACGTTCAAATGCATTTCGTGGCAGTAGCCACTGTTGTAGCTTTCGGTGGCAGCAAACTGTGAAGCGCCCTTCCACACTGTTCTCAGAAAAGCTCACGAGAAGGATGCAGGCGTTCGAGGAGGAGAGCAAGCGCGTTCTGAAGAAGCAGCGGCTGTGCGTGGCGCAGATCGACCTCCAGCTTGACGAGCTGCTGGCGCACGTGGAGAGTGCCAAGCAGCAGCTCCAGGAGCGGCAGCAGGAGCTCTGCCGCAAAAAGAACCGCCACTTGGCCAGTGCCGCGGGTGAGCGCGAGGAAGGCAGCCAAGACGCCAGCAGCAATAATGATCAATCATCGGAAACTACTGAAGAGGCCGATGCAGCAGCAGACGCAGAGGTCAAGGCGGACGACGTGGTGGTGGAGGAGCAGGACAACGAGACGGAGTATATCGTCCGAGACTTCATCCGTCGGGTGCGGCAGCTGAACGTGGAGAAGAACGTCGCCAGTGAGCTCAAGGCCATCCATGTGCTGCTGTCCAAGTACTCCAAGCAGATCGACAAGGTGGGGGTGGAAGACTGTTTGTTGGAGGCTGTGGTTGAGGCTGAATTGGTTCGGTGTTGTTGTGGCTATAGAATCTCTGCACGGACATCACCAAGGTGTGCCGCACCAATGAGCTTGACCAGAAGCTCGTGTGCCGCCTGGTGGCCGAGTATCTTTACCAGGACGGACAGATTGAAGCAGCGGATGCAATGTGCAAGGTAAGCGCTGTTCTGGACAGGAGTCGGGAGCGATGTGTGGGCTCTAAATGACGTAACTGTTCTCTTTGTAACGTAGGAAGCGAAGCTGGAGCTGCCACCGATGTATAGAGAATGTTTCATCGAGCTGCACCAGATCTTGAAAGCAATAAAAGAGCATGACATGCAACCTGCACTGGAGTACGTTCGTTGCCTTGAGGAGGTCGATTGTGGCTGTCCTCCGCTTATACTTACTCGTGTCGTTTTGCTGGTGCTGCGGTGTAGCTGGGCACGGAAGCACCGCAAGGAGCTAGGGCGACTTGACATTGACATTGAGTTTGAGCTGGTCCGACTCAAGTACGTGGACATTCTCGAGTCTTCGCCGGACATGATGGACGCAGTCAACTTTGCCAACAAGGAGCTTCCTTTCTTTCATAAGACGCACGCTGATGGTGAGCTACTGATAACTTGCTTGAACCCAGTTCTGGCGCTAATTCCCGTTGACCTTTTTTAGAGGTGGGCGTGTTGATGAGCTGTGTGCTGTACAAGGGCAAATTGGACGAGTCGCCGTACAAGAAGCTGTTCAATGTCAATCGCTGGGACGAAATTCACGACGCCGTGATTCGGGCGTGTTGCCGCCTTCGCCGTGTTCCCTACCGGTCCTATCTAGAAACATGGTACGTACCTTTTGGTATTGATCGGAGCTTGCAATATTCCGCAATGGCTAACAAATGAGTCGTATAGTCTCTCGGCAGGCGTGTCAGCACTGCCCGCAATGCGCAAGCTTGTGTCTGTCATCGACAGTAAGCTGGCTGACTGGACCAGCATGGAAGAGCTTCCTGTACGTATTATAAGATCGCATCTGCGCGGCTTGTGCTGATGCACTAATGTTTCCGCATGTCATGCAGGTGGAGATCCCCATTGCGAAAGAGCTTCGCTTTCACAACGTGTTTTCCTGCCCCGTGTCCAAGGAGGAAAGCACGCCTGAAAACCCTCCAATTTTGCTGAAATGCGGCCATGTGATTTGTCTCTCTTGTGTGAAGCGGTTCTCCTACAACATGACTCGGTTTGTTGAGATTGCAAACTCAGTGGATGCATTTCCGAGTGCACTGACTCCATTGTTCGTGTTGTGTTTGTGACTCTCCCATGCAAACCTACAGGCGATTCAAGTGCCCCACCTGCCCTGTTGAGCAAACAGAAAGTGAAACGCGTAAGCTTTTCTTCTAAGAGCCAGCCATTTTGACTTCGTAAGTACCTGTAACCTTGCACTTCGTGCTTGATGTCGATTATTCGCGTCCCGAAAGTTGGAAGCGCTTCTCGAATACATCCATATCCGTCATACCCGTGTTCTTGTAGTCGTTCTTGCTGGTGGTCGTTGTGCAAGGCATCGTGTTGATTCGGAAGCGCATTCCGTTGTTCTGCCTACCCTGGGCTTTCGCTGGAACTTTGCGGGTCGCTGGCTTCTGTTGGTAGGGATACGAGGTCATTCTTGCAACTTTCTTCTGTGGGACTTGCACATCTTGCTGCTGGCGCTCCTTGCGTCGAAGAAGCTCCACATTCTTCTTGAGTCCTTGAAGTTCACATGTCATGTCGTGAACCTGGTGCTGGAGCTGATCGATGTCGCTCTGCTGGTCGGCGATAAGACTTGTCATGGCGTTAACGACATTCGCAACATCCCGCTCATATCGAGCCTGGTGTTGCTTGTTCAGGTGGAGGTCACGGCGGACGAGCACTAACGATCCGTCCTGGAGCGGTTGACTTCCCACCAAGGTCACCCTGGAGTCCTGAATGTTCGCTGGTAAGCTGCGAACTGATGTCTGGGAGGAGAAGCTGCGAACCGATGACTGGGATGAGCAGGTAATGACCTGGGGCTGTGAAGCACTGGCGACGAACTCTTTCTCCCGCAGCTGGTGCAGTTTTTCCGTCTGATGCATTCTCCAACCCGCAAGTGAGAACGAGTAGGTCTTCAGCGTCGAGTTGCACCTGGAGCCAAGACGCAGTTATACGCACACTCTTGGCCAGTAATACTCGAGTGCACGGCGTACCATTTACAGTGGATCCAGCATCCTTTGAGCAGGTCAACGCCGCCCACAGCAGCGTCCGTGATCAGCTGCGTCTCGTAGTCGTAGACCTCGATGGGCCAGCGCAATGCAGCGACAAGGCTCTTACTCATAGCTCCCGTCGTTTCGGTATGCTTGTTTCCCCCCGCGCTTGCCTGTCCCAACTTGACTCTTGCTTCTTAGGCTGCAGAATGCGGAATGAGGCTGCGCATTCCGCGCGCGGAATGCAACTTCAACTTCAAATCAGGAGTGATGGTCACACTTCAATTTTGAGGTTTTTCAGGGGTCACTCGCTAACCGCCGGTTGAATCGAAAAGTTGGAAAATGGCAGCGACGGAGGAGAGGGGGGCATTGAGTCTGGCAGAGGTGGAGGAGGAGCTGCGTTCCGCAGAGGCCTACCTGACGGCTAGCGAGGTGTCGCGCTTTGCTCCCGTAGCGTCTTCTGATGCCTTTGAGGGCAAGCTTGACTCGTCCACTGTGGGAGAATGGGCTCCTAGGACTGAGGGCGTAATGGACAAAGGTGCGTCTACCGTGAAGCTTAGAATATGGGGTTAATAGTTGTACGATTATGAATGAGACTGACAGACTGTGCTGCTTGTCTACAGAGGACTCGAACTTCCGACAGAAACTGAAAACGCGGCCTGTTCTTTCGGTAAGGAAGAAATGCTCGATAACTTGCGCGTGGTAGTAGTGGAGTTTCACGTGTGTATTACTGTTTATTACAGGAGGAACGCCGGCGTGAGATTCTAGCCAAACTGTCATCAGAGCGTCAGGCTGCATTACGATCTCGCCACGTTGGCCAAGTCAGTCCGGTAACTCTGGAGGAAGGCGCACTGACGGAACCACGGGATCCAATCTGGCCAGTGACAACACCGACTGAAAGCAAGTACAGGACGACAGAAGAGCGTCGCCAACTTGTTCAGAAACTGCTTGGCGAAAGAAGCATCGATACTGGTTCGGGGGCACATGCGGTACCCGATTTATACCCTGAGCATATTGATGTTGCTCGAGAAGAAGCATCTCAAGAGTTTGAGCTCAATGCGAATGCGTGCAGTAGTGTACCAAGCGTGGAGTCTGACGACGAGATATATTATGCTTCAGATATACTAGACGACGCGACTGCTGCGGATGTACAGCCACGGTCTCGACTCGATTTTATTTACGAGGGCGAGGAACCTCCTCAAGCATCTGGTCTGGACTACTCCGTGAAACGAGTGCCGACGCCAGAGCCATCATTGCGGATCGAGACTAATGGAGAAGAAAGCGCAGAGGAATTCACACCGTCAACTTTGTTTGCAAAGTTGCTGGGGCAAGATGTAGCTGCAGAGAATTCAGCCACTGGTGAAATGGTTCACGAAGCGTTTGACGAAGAGCATGTCATGAATGAACTATGGCAAGTCTCTCATGGACACGAAGAAGAGCCCTTTGTGGATTCGGCAAACGCGGCGAATATTGAACAGTTTATAGCATCGATGAAGAAGCCATCGAATCGGATTGACTTTTTAGCTCAGCCCAGAAACCAAACGTTTGCAGAGCGCGAGAAGCAGCGTCTACTGCTTGAGATGGAGCAACTTCGCGAGTGCACATTTCATCCGAACGTGCTGAAGCCTCCCCGTTCAATACCCAAAGCTGGGACTCCAGGGATACACAGTTCAGTCGTTCGTCCTGGTACAACCGAATTTCAATGGCTAACGCTCAGCCCTCGGCAGAAGCTGTTTAGACGGGCTGATGACGATACAGCTGCGGACAATGGCGGTCAAAACGTGATCCAAAGATTGCATTTGGATGGAACAGATCGCTATGATTCAAGAGAGCGCGCTCGGGAGGCCCTTGAGTCTCAAAAGATCCAAGAATGTACGTTCAAGCCAAAGATTAATCCAACTTCCAAGTCAATGTTCAGTATGGTGGACTACAAACCCATTCATGATCGAGTCTCAGATCTTCAGCGCGCTAAGGTACGGCGTCTTAATTTATTTCTCCTATTGTATCGCGGCTAACAACGACGTGTGCGTGAAGACCGAATACATCGAACGCATTCGCGAGCAGCTCGACCTGGAAGACTGTGGCTCTCTCTCATTTACTCCCACGATTAATCCAAAGAGCCGAGAAATTGCTTCAAACAAGTTAGCCGAAAGAGAGGCAGACGCATTCAGCCAGGTTGGCTTCCGGAAGCCTAAATCCATGAAAGTTACCGAGCGCCTTGCAGAGGATGCTGAAGTCATCGCGGAGAGAAAATTGGCTACACAGGAGTATTTCGACATGCTCAACGAACAACCATTTGCACCAAAAATTAGCGAGACGTCAAGGAAAATTGTGGAGCAAAAGCCCGAGTTTAAGATGGACTTTGTTGCGCGTCAGCAGTACTTTCAATCGCGTGATCAAGAGAAGATGGAGGCTCTGGAGGGGCTTTGTGACATGGACTTCGCTCGAGGAGAGAAGCTGACTTTCAAGCCTGATATCGGAAACGCAGAAGGCGTGCTCAAGCAATTACGACCCGATCGGTGCACCGAAAGCAGCCAATACAAGTTGTACCGACTCACATATAACGACCAACGAGAGGCAGAGCTGAAGAAACAGCGTCTACGAGAGGAGCAGTACGCACAATACACCTTCAAGCCAGAAATTAATCCGGTATCGAAGGCGTTAGGAAGGTCGTCGACGCTTGATGAACTCTCGCATCCTGTCCTTGATATCCAGCTGGACCAACCAGTCTCGAAGCGCTCCCCACACCAAGAACGGAGAAGTGACGATGCTTCATCGGCGTCGAGGGTTGCATTGCGGCAGTACTTTGCTAACAAGCGTTTCCGATCTCGTGTTGCGCTGGAAATGGAGGAAGCGAGCAAAGCCGAATGTACTTTTCAGCCCACGCTACTGCCCACCAAGAACCGCAACGGCAACGCGAGCACAAGCAAACTTTACAGCAGAGAGCCGCGATCCAGGAAGAAGCTCGAGTGGCAATCAGAAAATCTGCTCCACCTCATCGAAGCAGAGCGTCAGAAAAAAGCAGACGACATTGAGGCAAAGCGGAACGCACAAGAACTCAAGGAGCTGGAAGAATGCACATTCCGCCCTAACCTGCAGAAACCATGGCGAAGGGCGAAATCATCGGCAAAAGGGTCGCCTTCCCCGCCACGAGATGCCGAGGCTGAAGATGTAGGTGTGCGTTTGCTTTTTTCTCATCCGTGTATTTGTATTAACCGAAATGGCTTACTTTTTGATACAGAAACCGGTGATCGTTCGTGGCCTTGGGCGCTTTCTTGAGCTGCGAGATCTCGCTCGAAAGCAACAAGCAGAGCAAAAGCAGCGGGAACAAAAGGTGTTTGCTCCAAACAGAGCCTACGAACCTCGAAGCTACACGGTGCCCAAACCATTCAAGCTCTCGGAATCCAGCAAAGACTCCATTCGGAGACGACTGAAGGTGCGCGAGGAAATGCGAGCCAAAGAGAGCCAGGAGTGTACGTTTAGGCCACAGACTGTGTCTTCACAGAGCCGGCGTGTCCTGCAGAACATGCTGAACAACTAAAATAGAGGAAGTATGGTATTTTACCGAGGTTGCGCATGAGCGAATTTGAACAGCGAGTTATCTAGTTCGGCGCCTGCTGTTGAGATTGACGCCTCCAATTACTGAGAAGCGCCGACGAGCACGAAGACCCTCGTCGTGAAGGTGAGAAGTCGACAGGGGGAGCATGCGGTCGAGTCAGGAATGCTTATGTTGTGATCGTCCCTGGCAGTACAGTACCATTGCAGTAGTTGCAGCCTGCAACGTCTTCAACTTGTGCGGATAGCGGCCACCGTGTCGCCTGGCGGTGGAAGCACGCTCTCGCCAACTGCATTGCCGCGCTCACAGTGTCAGTGCCTTGCTGGTCTGTGGACACATCACGCTGCTTCTGCAGCTGGCTACAGTACTTCGTGCGAGGCAAATCCTCACCAGTGAGCAAGTGAGCAAGTGGCTGCTTGGTCCACGCGTACCGCGGGCATACAAACGCCAAGTCGGGTTCTTTTTCTCGCGCGCGTGTCTGTCGCGCACGCCAAGCATAGTTAGTTCCAGTGTGTTTTCTTTTTCTGGGACCACGGCCTTCCATTGGCTGGCAGGAGGAACCTGTCCCAGACGCCCATCACCACCGCCACCCGCGCTTATATTATTCAATTCAGCAGGTACATCAGTTCCCAGAGATCTTTGCACGACTCCAGTATCCAAATACATTTATTCATTGCAACAGTCTACATCACAAATCCCAACTATACAGTCCGACGGGGTTGAAGACGCGAGCGCCGTTCTGCGCACGAAGATGTTGCTGTGGCACGGCTGCAGCCTTCACTTTCCAATCTGCCGCCTCCGTCTCAAGTGGCTCAACCCAACGCGCAGCACACGCCTCCACCATTCCTCCACCACAATGCCGTCGTCATCCCCCGTCCCCACAAGCCCCAGCGTGAGCGCGACGTCGTCGCCGCTGTCCATGGACGAGCTGGACGGCCCGTCGCGACGCCTGCTGAAGGCGCGCCACCACGACATGGACAAGATGGAGATCGAGACCAAGACGCTGACGGCCACGCTGCACTGCGAGGCCATCAAGTTCACGGTGTACCGGCTGCAGATCCGCAGCGCGGCGCGCTTCGCCGACGCGGGCGAGTGGCTGCTGGTCAAGCGCTACTCGGAGTTCTTCTACTTCCGGCAGGCACTGTTGAAGCGCTTCCAGCAGTGGGACCTGCAGTTCCGCGATGATGCCAAGCGCGTGGCGTGCAAGGAGTTCGCGCTGGCGACGGCGCTGCTGCTGCCAGCGCTAGAGATCCCCACGTTCCCGCGCAAGCACATGCGCTGCGACACCGAGGCCATCGTCAAGGAGCGGCGCAGGAAGCTGCAGCAGTTCGTGCGCAAGATGCTGGACGCATACACGGACATGTCGGTGTTCCTGCACGACACGCAGTCGCGCAACACGCGAGCGTTCACGAACGTGCGCGATATGCTGCAGGCGATCGAGGAGTTCCTCGACATCCCAGCGGAGCAGAAAGAGATCAATCGGCGGCAGACTGCGGCCGTGCTGGCACTGGAAGACGTCGAAGTGGAGCAGGAAACTGCGTCGGACTGCAAGGACCGCACGTGCTGCATCTGTCTGAACGACTACGACTCGGAGGAGGAGGAAGACGAGGAGGCCGTTGAGGACCGCATGGTGCGGCTCCCGTGCTCGCACCAGTTCCACGAAGACTGCGTGCTCGACTGGTTCAACACGAGCACCACGTGTCCGCTGTGCCGACAGCCTGCCTACACGGACGCCCAGTGGTCCTTCGACGTGTCCATTAACTAAGTATCTAATGCAGCACCAATCTAATAAACCCGACTGTAACTGCATGTAGTATGATACCTGGTTTTGCATTGATTTTCAAGTCGAGAAATACAACGAGTTATGGTAGATTTAATTGGCCGGCGATCGTGCAGTCCACATCTATCATGCTGGAAAACTTGACAGGATCACTTCCGTCTTACAGGTACACGTCGAACGGGAAGATGCCTGTCTCAAAGAAGGTCTTTGTCTTTTTAAATGCATTTAGGAACGCGGCACGCGTGAGTGCAGGAATCTTATCATGCATGGGCAAGGCGTCACCTCCTCGAGCAGGGAAGCTGGATATGGCGCTCTCGTAAAACTTCTTGAAGCCACCCACGACACCAACATCCAGAGGCTGCAGAAAATAGGACATGTGCGAAGGTACTTGAACCAGCTTAATGTCGTTGGCAACGGCGAACTCCACGCTGCGCTGATTGAGGTGCGAAAAGTATCCATCGATGATAAGCACCTGCGGGCGAGCAGGACCAACTTCCTGGACGAAAAACTGCAGCCAGTAGAAGAACACGTTGCCGTTCACATCAGTGCTCTCAGTCATCGCGCAAGCAGTGCCATCTACATCCTCGTTTAGCATGTCTTTCTTCCTGTTTTCGCCAGCGAGAATGTACATCGGTGGGATCCAGCCACCCGCCGCATTGATGCACGCTGCGAGAAGTTGCAGCGAGCCCACAGCAATCGAGCACTCGAATATTGGTTGTGCTTCGCGTGCAGACACCGATCTCCCCACAATTCCACACACGCTCTGCAGGGACCCCACGTAGTACATGTTCTAGGCGAGAAGCTTAGTCACGCACGACCTCCTCTGCTGAATGTTCGGCCTTCCTGGCGTCGACAGTCGGGGTCTTTCGAAAAGAAGTGACTGCTTTGTGCCTTTGTCTAAAGCGCTGAAGCCATCTCGAACCAGGAAACGAATCGGGCACTCCACCTGGGTTGTGTGCAAGAGCACACTGACGCACAATATCACGGAGCTCTGTTCTCTCCATGCTAAAGCCCATCTTAGCGCGAGCGGCGATCAACTCTAGCACTCCCTGCTCTTGATCACGAGTCAGATACTTCAGCTGCCGTCCCCTCTTAGCGTCGACGGCCACCGTTCCATGAAGACGACGACGAAGCCCCTCCCTCTCCAGCCCAAACAATGCTGCGGCCTTGCGGATAGATGTCCCCTGCAGCACTGCGTTTAAAGCCTGATCCCACGGTGGCTCTGGTGTATGACAGTGAGCTGCAGCGCTTCCAACGCAAAAAGAATGTTGGCAATCAATTCCTCAATTAATTGGGGTAAAGATAGTACCTATAAATAAAAAATCAAATTGTTGAGCTACAATATTTTATGGACGACCTTACGGTCCAAGTTTTTCTGAAGTCTGATCGGAATCAGATACAGGTATTTTCCAGGTGTCCATACAGGTATTGTCCAGGTTTCTCGTATGCGCAGAGAAAGTGCCGGAAACTGGTGTAATTTATTCATAAATTACCAAACAGGTATTGCCCAGGTCGTGAGACCTGGAATAGTCACATGCGCAGGACATGAGCAAAAGTGGAAATGACACCTCCGCCGCTTTGTCGGGATCTGTGGAGAGCATAATGGCACGATTTTGTCCAATCAGGTGGCTTCCTTATCTCCAGTCAATCTCCAGGTATTGTCCAGGAAGTTACCAGGTTTTGTATTTACCGTGCTGCTTTAACTACTATGTTTGTTCTCCCAGGTAACTAACAGTCATCGTCCAAGTTTTCTTCGTGAGCCGGATTGAAGTCTCTTGGGACTGCTGCTGCAGCTACGGCGTTGTGCTCTCATTGCTCTTCATCTCCATCACCGCTCGCAGCATTTCCCAGCGCATTAGCGTAACCCCAGCTGGCGATACATCGTCTGGAGCGTCGTTTGACACTTGACCCCCAGAAGCGAAGGCAAACGAAGACTCCACAGCTATCTCCATCTTTCTGGCGTGGGGTCTTCAGCGTGGCGACTTCGTGTTCTCCATCCAGAGCGCCGCTGACAATCTCGGTCGCCATAGTTTTCAGCACCTTCGCGATCTTTCTCTTGTTCATGCTGTCATACACCTGAACCTTCATGTTTATCTTGTCGATGACAAGACAAACCCAAGACTTGTGTCGAAATTGACAGGAAGAAAGACGCTGTCATTTGCAGCATTGTCCACACACGAACGAATATCAACCAGCGTTGCTCCCGGCAGGATAGTGGTCACGTCAGACGCGCTGTCTGCAACTGAGCTGGCAGCAGTCGGCAGGAACACTGTGGTGTTGTTGCAGTATTTACGGCTCAGATACTCCGTAAAACCACGAATAGAGTCGTCACTAAGCCATTTCCCTGATCTGAATCGATATAGCTCCGCAAAAGTGAAGTCGAAACCCATGTTTGGGACCTTGATGTACGGACAAGTCATATGGATCTCCTCGGCCGCGCGTACTACCACTGCGTTGTTGACCACTAGCTCCTTCACGTCTGAAAATAGCCAAGTGATGCACTTTCCTCCTTCCGAACAGGTCTTGCGCAGGTTCCACATCCATTGCATTGCCTCTAACTGCTGTCGAGTGGATTTGCCAATCTTCTGGATCACTACTACTGGAACGTCATCACTCGCGTTGCCATCGACTACAATAGTTTCAGCGATCGGTTGTCCGTCATTCATCGTGGCTTTTTCTTGCTGAAGCTTTTCTAGTGCCTAATCAATCAGCTTTTCCGACAGTCGAAACCGCACCGTTTCAGGGACGAAACTCCTCTCCACTTTCCACGTAAAGCACGGCGTGACTTCGAGCTCCTTAACTTGCTGTGTCAAAATGAAGGAGTCCACTTCCTTTAACGACGGGCGGATTTCCGCCAGACATGCTGCAATTTCACACCCGTCCTTCTCCCGGAGTAACCCACGCAGCCGCATTCCGCGGTTGTACGCCTTCAATGCAACCTGTGCTTGTTGTCGTTGCTCGGCGCGGTTCAGCCGCGGCCGCCCCACTTTGGGTGTGGATCCATTCATACGGATTGCAAATGGGTCGTCTGCAGACTGTGTGGGCACTAAAGGCATATGTTGATCATCACAGTCCTCGTCTTCTCCACCTTGGCTATCTTCATTTGCATTCGTGCCGCCGCCTTCACTACCACCGCCACTACGCGAACAGCCAACCCTTGCTTCTCCCCCGCCAATTGCAGCACCATCCTCGTCGTTAGCAACTGAGTCACTCGTCTCTTCTGCGATGTCGACCACCGTAACAGCAGTTATCTTGCCCTGTCGCATGTTATGCCACCACTCATCAAAATGAGTCATCGCTGATTCAAACGCGTCGTCGGAGAATCGCGTCAGCTCACTACTGATCCTGCCAAAGGTCTGATAGGCCCGTCGGTACTTCTCCCGCTCGCTTAGTGGTCCTGGCGTGATGCGATGCTCTTGCTTGAACAGTTTGGCCACGAATGGTGTTGCCAGTTCCGTGACTTGATCAGGAGAACTGCGACTCTGCCCAAACCATCTATACAAATGCAATACACGACAAATACATGTTAGAAACCTGGATAATACCTGGTACGTTTGCCATACCTGGCCAAAACATGGTCAAGACCTGGACATACCTGGACGAGATTGCACAAAACGGAATGACGAAGGAGCTGCCAATCGACTTCTTGTACAGCATTGCGTGTCGACACGGGAGCTTCATCGTCAAGGCGAATTCACAATCACACGCCCAGCTTGCCTTCTCCACGAGGTACTCCTGCTGATCTTTGCGTACAGTCACCGTCGCTCCGTTGTCGTTGAACGTGTACCGACCGATACTCTCCGCAGCCACCACAGCCTTGTACTGCGTCTCGAGAGCCGATGCAACCCAACGCGTGGTCATTCCCAACACAATATTCATCTCCTCCGAGTAACCGATGTCTCGTAACGTCCCGGGCATCTCAACTCGAGCTCTGTACTCGTCTTCAATCCGATGCTGCATCGCCAGCAAAGCTTCCAGTGTATTGTGCATCGAAAACATCGACTTCACGTGCTGCTTTACTTTCCTCAAAAAGCTCTCCACACGGTTGTTCGTATGATTGTTGAAGTGGGGGAGATCACAACGATACGCCATAACCCACAATGTCGGCGCACGAGTCCCAGTTCGTGACGAAATAGTCCCACAGCGTGTCGCTTCCATCGCGGCATGCGAGGTTCTTGAACTCATCGCGATTCAGCTTGTACGCAGCGTCGGTTCTTGAATATGTCATGTTCGTAATCACATGTTTGAGCTGCGTCACCATATCCGACATGAACGAGCCATACTTGCCGCTGCGAACGAATTCGTGTAGCCACTTGATCACGTGGAAGTGACAGAAAAGCACACGTGCATCCGGCAGTTTCCGCTTGATCACCTCCACTTCTCGCATGTCCTTATCGACGATGACGATGCCCACAAATCTCCAATGTTCGTTCGCTCGCTTGAAGTGATCCAAGCATTTCGCCATGTGCCAGTCAGAATTAGTCTCGAGCAGCGAGTACTGGACAGGTTGTCCATGACCGAATGATCCATGGCAACAATCGACAATAACTGGTAGTTGTATCTGCAATGCATTAAGAGAACTGGTTAATACATGGACAAAACCTGGAAGAAACCTGGAAATTTTTCATCTCATAGACGGCTTCATAGGTGGCACAGGCTACTCACTTGTTGGTTTGTGCGTGCAGTCCATCTGTAACACCTCTGGGAAGTTGTCATACATTGCACGAATGTGTGCGGTCATCACGGAGATGACGCCAGTATCCCCCCGAGCACTTTGGTTCACGGTCGACACGTTCTTCGGGTTCTCCAAGTTGAAGTTCACCACTGCCTCTGCGACGGCGTCATCATCAGATAGTTGTCTTCCTGCAAAGCACCAAACAATGCAACGACAAGTAAGAATGTTACTCAGGATGCCCAAAGCTCACACAGCAAAAACCCACCGGATTGCCGAACTCGTGCTACCAGGTTACGGACATCATCCATCGTCACGCGGTGGTTCGAGTTTTGCCTGATGTAGTCGTAAGTGCTCGCATTTCCCGCGTCCGACTCCACAAGCAACTCGATGCCAGGCATCAATGGAGACTGGGACGAAACCTGGCAAATACCTGGGTAAGAACTGTAGATCCCACTGGAGATTTCGTGGTTGTGGCGATACGCTTCCCGCTTGAGCGTGATACCCCAGCCTTCCTTCGTCTGCACAACTTGTGCCAGAAATTGGAAAGGACAGTCAGTTCTGCGCAGCTTGTGCACCTTGCGAGCGCCCTTCGATCGTTCTCGCTCTGGCCGTCCATGTGTACAAATGTACTTGCGCTGGAACGGATTCATCTCCTCTTGAACTAGCGGGATTTGGTCGTCTGGGACACCTTGGTGTCGTGTCTGTGCACGTCAGGCGGCGTTGCGTCGATTGATGTTAATCATCTCCTTCGCCACGAGAACTTGTCGGGTACGGCGCATGACTCCCTCAAGCTATCTTCGAACAGTGGCCAGGTTTTATGATCGCTCTGGAAAGGTGGAAAACGACGTTTTCTGTCTTCTTGCCTTCCGCTTCGTCGTCTTCTTCTTCCTCTTCTTCTTCCTCTTCTTCGCCCTCGTCTTCCACATCTCCAGTCATCTCGTCGCCGTCACTCCCTTCACCAGAGTCGCGGGCGCGCTGGGTTGAAGGATCCGCAACTCCATCTTCTTCGCCTTTACCTTTATCTTCATGCATCTGAGAGACCGAGCGCTTCTTGGGACGTCGAACGGGTTCTTGGACTGCTGCAGTCTTTTCCTCCGTCTCCTCATTCGCACATGCACCTTCACTTGTAGCCCTAGCGTCGCTGTAACCGGATGCAGTCGCGTCGCGCTCCTGGCGGGCGAGGTCTAGCGCACAGGACCGCTCCGAGCGCGTAAGGGCCTCCGTGACGCGTGCTCTGCGGGCTGCTTCCTCGGAGCGGGCTTCTTCCTCCTTTAGGGTCTCGTCAGCCGTCCGCTGCTTGATCTTGGACGTGTTGTGCGTGCGCGCCATGGTGCTGCTTCCTCCTCAGCTTCCGCGTGTCACGTTCTCCGGGGGAGAAACTGATTTGGTGGCTGAGCGCGAAATGAAAACTAAAAATTTCATCCGGTAAGTAAACATATATTCGGAACCTGGGCAATACCTGTACGCGAAACCTAGAAAAAACCTGGCGGAGGGATTTATGAAAACCTGGACGCGAAGCTTGCCCATATTTTATTCTAAAATTTTGCACTTTCAGCTGAGTGCGTTGAAGATGTCGACGCGGCCATAGCCATACTGGTTGTTGGGGAAGTTGCGGTCTTGTGTGTTGCCGCAGGTGTAACCTGTCGGGGTCGTGAGTGTGGTGATCACCGAGCGAGACTGCAGCATGTCCTTAATCTTGTCGTAGGACGTTCCCGGGTTCGCACTCAAGTACAAAGCGATGGCGCCTGCAACGTGCGGCGATGCCATGCTGGAGCCGGACTTGAAGCAGTAAGACGCGTCGTCCGTCCAGCAAGACGATAAGATGAGTGCGCCGGGGGCTGCTACGTCAGGCTTTCGGATGCCCCGCACGGTTGGGCCCTTACTACTGAAGGAGGCGAGACCGTCGTTGATATCCGTCGCGCCTACTGTGATGACACTAGCTGAGTCGCCCGGGGACGCGATCGTGCCGCAATTCGGGCCGGTGTTTCCAGCTGCCATGACAGGGATGATCCCTGCCGCTCGCCAAGCGTTGATGACTCCATCAAACATCGTTAGGCCTTGTCCTCCACCCCAACTGTTGTTCACGATGATTGGCGCTTTTGAGCAGTCCTTGCGAAGTCCACTGGGCGTCGTGGGGCACAGCATGAACTGGAAGCAAGCCAGCAGGTCCGAGCCGTAGCAACCCTGGGCCCGACACCCTTTGCACGCCATCCAGGTTGCGCCTGGAGCGACTCCAAAGCCGTACTGGCCTGCCATAATACCCATAACGTGTGTGCCATGACCTGTCGAGTCGTACGGGGCACTAGCCTTGGTTTCAGGGTCGTACCAGCCGTAGCTTTGACGGAAATTGCCTGCAAGTGCCTCGTGAGTTCCGCGCACGCCCGTATCAATCGACCCGAGGACAACTCCTTCTCCAGTGTTGCCCGTAGCCCAGACATCCGGCGCATTTATCTTGCTGACGCCCCATTGAGCTGCTGACGTCGAGCTCGACATCGACTGCGTCGAGAGCACGGGGGTCGAGGCTGGGAAAATCATCTCGTAGTCCACTGAAAGCACGCCGGGCACCTTCTCCAGCTGCTTGATGAGCTCGGGCGTCGCCTGCTGCACATACACCTGGTTGGTGATCCAGAAACTCTCGGATCGAGCGAACGACTCGCCCACTTCGCCCAGCAGCTCGTTCACCCCTCGCTGTGACACCTTCGCGAGCTCTTCAAGCCCGTCTTTAAGAGCTGCCACCCGGACACCACGAGAGCTAAATTTCTGGCCCTTAATCTGGGCAAGAACCTCGTTGCTGGTCGACTGCATCGTGACGATCACGTTGGCGCGCTTGTGCTGCCGTTGTTTTTTTCGCGGCTTTGTAGGCTGGCCGAGATCCACGCTACCCCGACCAGCAGTAGTCGTCACCGCCTCAGCCGCCAGACCCGTCGTCGCTAGAGTCGCCGCTGCTAGCCATGCAAACAACCGGGTCATTGACTTGCTTGTCCCTAGCCTTGTTAGTTACTTGCTCTTGAGCGCGTCGAGCTGGTAAGGGCCTCCACGATTGCAATTAGCAGTCGAGGGCTGGAAGCGTTATCCCTCTGACAGGCATCGGTGCTCCTTGCCCATTCGGGCTGAAAATGCACGACGTTGCACTATTCTTGGTGCAATGCCACTGGAATTCCGGCACTCGAAGGCGCCAGGAACTTGCAACGCGACCTGAAAACGACAGCCAGAAGCAATGGGCGCGCACATATTTAGGGCACTGTAGTTATAAACCCGAGAAACAATGGACATGGCGCACACAACGCTCGGGTGTGAATCGAGCCGTAAGTCGAACCGTTTTGCCAACCGATAACAGTGTGCAGCCATGCCGGCCTGCGGTGAAGCTTGATCTTGATTGAAGGACTCGATGCTTCATTCGCATCCTCGTCCTCGGCTCTAAGCCGAAAAAAAACTTATCAGGGGTCTGTCTACCCATCCACAAATCTTACAACTGCCAGAACTCGTTAAAAGACTCGGCCTCGTCAATAGCCGCCTCCACCGCTGCGCGGTCGATCCGGTCCCTGATCGTTCTGTATCTATCGCTTTTTGCAGCTGCTGCGGATGTAGCGCTGGTTTTGGTTTGTTGTAGTTTGCTGCGTGTAGCAGCGATAGACGCCCTCGGTATTCCATCTCCTCGAGTCTTGATACCCGAGAAGGTCTTCGCTGGTGCGCGCTGCTCCTCTTGCGGTTCGCTGTGATAGATCTGCGAGTCGAAGAAGTCGCGCCAGCCACGTTCGTCTGCAGAATCCACAGTATTAGTTCACGTTTTGCACTCGGCAGCGCCTAGATAACATCTCTCACCGTTGAAATCAGGCAGTTTAGCCAGCAGCAGCTCCGATCCAGCGCCCGACACGGCGCTCCCCTTAGCTTCCATCTGTCGGCTCTTTCTCTCGCGGCGTTCATCTCGACGCGCTCCTGCAGGTTCAATCCCGTCGTCTTCCAAGCTTCCCCACATGCGTCGACTAGCTCCGTTTGGCGTTGTCGGAGTGGCAGGCAGCTCTTGCTGATCCTTGCACACACTCAATCTGCGGTTGTGGGTCTGGGAGAGCGTCCTCGAGCGACTGCGACGTCTCTTCCGGTTTCTCGCTCGCACGTACGGCAGCAGCGAATACACCAGCAGCGCCGCGGCTAGAGTCCCACCCAGCATTGCAGCAGCTTGGCTGGCACTCGTTGACTCGTCAGCGCGCTGCTCTTCAGCCTGGAATTGCTCGGTAAGTGTGAGCGTCCCGATCTCGAGCGGACACATGTCCTCATCGCTAGAGCTGGGGCTCGGCCTTTGAGTTTGGAGATAGGAACCGACAGTAGCGTAGTACGCTCGGTTGAGCTGCGCAACGATGTTATCGTCTTTTGCCGTCACAGGATATTCGCTAGCACGCTGCCAAGTGTCACTTGTAATGTCTGCCACACGTGCATGTAGTATTGAGGAGTTGAGTAGCTGTTGGCCCATTGACAATCGACACAGTTGTTGGCCGGTACCGTTGCTTTCGAGTAAAGCGTTGCAGTCGCTCTGCGGCGCGAGCGGGTCGGCGGTGAACGCCACCGCGGCGCTCGCCATGGTCGGAGGGATGGTTCACACCGAAGGCTGGCCTTTTGGAGTGCCACGACGTAACGGCAAACATCGTTTCAGAGCTCCGGCTTTCACTGCGTGGATTCTATATATATCACCCACCAATGTGTGTGGGTTAACTCAATTGACCCAGTGAACACAATGGGTGAATCACTTTTCAGTTCGATTCTCAGAGTGCTGGCGAGGAAGACAAGGTCGAATTAGTGTTAATTTCTTCCCTGTGGCCGTGAGGACACTTAAACTCGCAAGAGCTCAACTGCTTAGAATTTGTTGTCAGACTCTGTTCTGTGGGGACTATCGCACGCACACACTTCGCTAGTAAGTACAATAGTAGGAATCACACTGATGCCTCAGGACAATCCAAGGTCAGCTACAGATTTTTAAGGTTGATGGCGCATCGGTACGTCTCGGTTGTGTTTGTCAGTGTAATCTGACCGCTCGCGCAATGGATTTCACCATAAACATCTTCAACGGATATCGAAGCTGGAAAAGTTCGAGATCCAAATTCCTTATTCGTGAAATGAAAGCAGAAAATCTAGTTAGGTATTACATTTATTGGGTTCGCACCATTAGATACTTAGTTAATGGACACGTCGAAGGACCACTGGGCGTCCGTGTAGGCAGGCTGTCGGCACAGCGGACACGTGGTGCTCGTGTTGAACCAGTCGAGCACGCAGTCTTCGTGGAACTGGTGCGAGCACGGGAGCCGCACCATGCGGTCCTCAACGGCCTCCTCGTCTTCCTCCTCCTCCGAGTCGTAGTCGTTCAGACAGATGCAGCACGTGCGGTCCTTGCAGTCCGACGCAGTTTCCTGCTCCACTTCGACGTCTTCCAGTGCCAGCACGGCCGCAGTCTGCCGCCGATTGATCTCTTTCTGCTCCGCTGGGATGTCGAGGAACTCCTCGATCGCCTGCAGCATATCGCGCACGTTCGTGAACGCTCGCGTGTTGCGCGACTGCGTGTCGTGCAGGAACACCGACATGTCCGTGTATGCGTCCAGCATCTTGCGCACGAACTGCTGCAGCTTCCTGCGCCGCTCGTTGACGATGGCCTCGGTGTCGCAGCGCATGTGCTTGCGCGGGAACGTGGGGATCTCTAGCGCTGGCAGCAGCAGCGCCGTCGCCAGCGCGAACTCCTTGCACGCCACGCGCTTGGCATCATCGCGGAACTGCAGGTCCCACTGCTGGAAGCGCTTCAACAGTGTCTGCCGGAAGTAGAAGAACTCCGAGTAGCGCTTGACCAGCAGCCACTCGCCCGCGTCGGCGAAGCGCGCCGCGCTGCGGATCTGCAGCCGGTACACCGTGAACTTGATGGCCTCGCAGTGCAGCATGGCCGTCAGCGTCTTGGTCTCGATCTCCATCTTGTCCATGTCGTGGTGGCGCGCCTTCAGCAGGCGTCGCGACGGGCCGTCCAGCTCGTCCATGGACAGCGGCGACGACGTCGCGCTCACGCTGGGGCTTGTGGGGACGGGGGATGACGACGGCATTGTGGTGGTAAAATGGTGGAGTGCTGTGCTGCGCGTTGGGTTGAGCCACTTGAGACGGAGGCGGCAGATTGGAAAGTGAAGGCTGCAGCCGTGCCACAGCAACATCTTCGTGCGCAGAACGGCGCTCGCGTCTTCAACCCCGTCGGACTGTATAGTTGGGATTTGTGATGTAGACTGTTGCAATGAATAAATGTATTTGGATACTGGAGTCGTGCAAAGATCTCTGGGAACTGATGTACCTGCTGAATTGAATAATATAAGCGCGGGTGGCGGTGGTGATGGGCGTCTGGGACAGGTTCCTCCTGCCAGCCAATGGAAGGCCGTGGTCCCAGAAAAAGAAAACACACTGGAACTAACTATGCTTGGCATGCGCGACAGACACGCGCGCGAGAAAAAGAACCCGACTTGGCGTTTGTATGCCCGCGGTACGCGTGGACCAAGCAGCCACTTGATCACCAAGTTGGTGAGCAAGCTGCATTTGCCTCGCGCGAAGTAGCCAGCCGCGTGATGTGTCCGCAAAGTAGCAAGGCACCGAGCGGAGGCAATGCATTTGGCGAGAGCGCTTCCTCTGCCAAGCCACACTGGAACTCGGTCGCCGCCATCCACACAAGTTGATGACGCTCCCTTTCGGAGGCTGCAACTAACTCTGCGTGAACAGTATTGGAAGGCACGCTCAATGTCATTTGGTTCAATACATCGACATTCATTACTGGATCAGGTCTGCCCTCTCAATTACGGAGTCCTTACAGCTTGGAGTGGCTCAGCTCGAGCTTGGCGACGGTGCGCATGTGCACCTCGTCAGGGCCGTCCGCGATGCGCAGCGTCCGTAGCGCCGCGTACAAGTACGACAGGATGAAGTCCTGGCCCACGCCGGCCGCGCCGTGCAGCTGAATGGCTCGGTCGCACACGTCCAGCGCCATGTTGGGCGCCACGATCTTGATCATGGCGATCGCCTGCTGGGCCGCCTTGTTGCCCCGCTTGTCCATCTGGTGCGCCGCCTGCAGCGTCAGCAGCCGCGCGCTGTCCAGCTCGCAGCGAGACTTGGCGATCTGAGCGCACACGAGCGGGTTCTCAGCCAGCAACTGCTTAAAGGCCGTGCGCGTCTTGGCGCGCTGCACCATCAGCTCGAGGCAGCGCTCGGCCGCGCCGATCGCGCGCATGCAGTGGTGGATCCGGCCCGGGCCCAGTCGCGCCTGCGCGATCTCGAAGCCGCGGCCTTCGCCCAGCAAGACGTTGCGGAACGGCACGCGCACGTCCTTGAACAGCATCTCCATGTGGCCGTGCGGGGCGTCGTCGTATCCGAACACGCACATGGGCTTGACGACCTGCACGCCCGGCGCGTCCATGGGCACGAGGACCATCGACTGCTGCTTCCAGTGGCCCTGCTGCGCTCGCTCCGGGTGCTTGCCCATGAGCACGATGACCTTGCAGCGCGGGTCGCCCGCCCCCGAGATGTAGAACTTGTGGCC
Source organism: Phytophthora crassamura (assembly GCA_033557995.1). Lineage (NCBI taxonomy): Eukaryota > Oomycota > Peronosporomycetes > Peronosporales > Peronosporaceae > Phytophthora > Phytophthora crassamura. The sequence continues at coordinate 186,399 of JAUCED010000016.1, forward strand.
GTTGATCACGTACTCCTGCCGCTCCTCGTCCCGCACGAGGCTCGTCTCGATGTTCGTCGCGTCGGACGAGGCCACGCGCTTCTCCGTCATGGCGAAGCACGAGCGGATGTCGCCCTGGAGCAGCGGCACGAGCCACTGGTGCTTCTGCTCCACGGTGCAGAAGCGCGTGAGGATCTCCATGTTGCCCGTGTCCGGGGCCGAGCAGTTGAACACCTCGGGCGCCAGCACGAGCGAGCGGCCCATGACCTCGCACATGAGCCCGTACTCAAGGTTGGTCAAGTCGCCTCCGTACTTGACGTCGGGCCCGTTGCCGTCCAGCGCCGGCACGACGCACTCGGGCAGGAAGAGGTTCCAGAGCCCCAGCGCCTTGGCTTCCGCCTTGAGCTCCTCGATGATAGGCGGTACGACGTTCCACACGCGGCCTTCCTCGCGCGCCTTGGCGATCTGAGCCATGTGCACGGACTCGGCCGGGTACACGCGACTCGTGCAGAACTTGAGCAGCTTTTTGTACGCCTGCAGCGCATGCGGGCGGATCGGGAACGGCAGAAGGTGCGCCAGCTCGGGCTCCGGGTAAATGTCCGCCGACGCGTCCATGATGGCGTCGCTCATGGCCAGCAGCCGGTCCATCGTCGTCTTGGCGCACGCCGCGTTGGCCGACGACGCGTTGCCCAGCAGCGCACGCGCGTACACGCCGTGGCAAATGGCCGCGAACCGGTACACGACCATGCCCATGAACAAGTTCCACGTCTGCGTCGTGAGCGGGAAGCGTCTGGCGCGGCGGCAGTAGCCCAGCAGCAGGTCGCTCTCCGACGGGATGCCCAGCTTCTTCAGCGGCGCATCCGCCAGGCCCGGCGTCATGATGGTGTTCGAGTTGTCACTAGGCAGGCGGTACGCCGACGCCAGCGTGGCCACGTCCGCGAACGGGTTGCCAATGGTGCACAGCTCCCAGTCCAGAATGGCCAGCACGCGCGGCTCCGTGGGGTGGAAGATCACGTTGTCCATGCGGAAGTCTCCGTGGACGATGCTGGCGCCTCCCTCGGACGTCGTGGCCTTCTCGGCGTCGTCCACGTTCTGCTCCAGCCAGTGCTGCAGCTGCGCCATCCTCGGACTCTCCTTGACGCCAGCCTCCGCAAACACCTTCTGTCCGCCTTGCACCTGCTGGCTCCAGCGAGACACCACGCGGTGGCAGTACTTCTCCGGGCGGCCAAAGTCCGCCAGCCCCACCTTCTTGTAGTCCAGCTCGTGCAGCTTGACGAGCGCGTCCAGCGCCGAGCTGTACATGGCGTAGCGGTACATGGGCTTGACGCCAGGCAGCGACGGGTCCTGGAAGATGCGGCCGTGCACGTACTCCATGAGGTAGAAGGCCGTGCCGATGACCTTGACGTCCTCACACAGCAGCACAGCGCGCGGCACGGGTACCTCCGTGTGCTCCAGCGCCTCCAACACGCGGTATTCGCGCTCCACGGCGTGGGCAGACGGCAGGATCTTGCCGTGCGGCTTCTTGCGCAGCACCCACTTGGCTCCGGAGCCGCCCATGGTCACGAGATACGTGGGGTTGGACTGGCCGTGCTGGAACTGGCGGATGGACTCGATGGTACCGTGCGATGAGCCCAGTCGCGCGTGGATATAGGCCGTCAAGGCCGGAGCGTCCAGCGCCTGGCGCACGTCTTGCTGGGTCATGAAGAGAGGCTGGAACAGGACACTTCGGCACCACCGGGCCGATTAGAGAATGAAGTTGAAATATGTGGGGTCCTGGCTTGGATACACCTGTGAAAATAGATTGTTTGTGTATGTCAGTAGATATAATATAGCAGGGTATCGCGGTAGGAGGAAGAATTTGTATAGATTAGCTTGTTTCGTTAAGATAAATTGATGAAGGAGTATCAGCTTTTGGTATAATGTTTGGAGAGGTGTTGCGTAAACCGTTCGGTCAACTTCAACGTGAAGTCGAATGCTCTGCTTACGTCGAATGGCGGGGGAAGGGAGACCGACCTGGTCCAGGGCATCTGAAGGTTGCGTTTGACATGGTGTTGCTTTTCATTGTTGTTGGGCTAGCACTGCTGCTCACTGCTACACTGTACTTAAGTACTTGGTTTAGTTGGTCTCGTTGAACTCCTTGTTGAGCGCGCCGCCGATGACCAAGTGCATGATCTCGGACGTACCTTCGTAGATCTCCGTGATGCGCGCGTCGCGGTAGTGGCGTTCGGCCGGCATCTCCGCCACGTAGCCCATGCCGCCTAGCACCTGGATGGCCTGGTGGGAGCACATGGTGGCTGCCTCGGAGGCCTTGAGCTTCGCCATGGCCGCCAGCTTCGTAAACGGTCGGCCGGCATCCTTCTCCACGGCCGCTTTCCACGTGAGTAGACGCGCAGCCTCGATCTCCGTGGCCATCGTTGACAATTTGGTCTGGATGATGGGGTTCTTGGCCAGCGCCACGCCGAACGCCTTGCGCGTCTGCGCGTAGGCGATGGCGCAGTCGTACGAAGCCTGTGCGATGCCCAACGCCTGCGAGGCGATGCCGATACGGCCCGAGTCAAGCGTGACCATGGCGATCTTGAAGCCGTCTCCCTCCTTGCCGAGCAGGTTCTCCTTGGGGATTTCGACGTCCTCGAAGATGAGGTTGCCAGTGCTGGACGCGCGGATGCCGAGCTTGTCCTCCTTCTTGCCCAGCGAGAAGCCCGGCGCGTCGGTGGGCACGATGAAGGCGCTGATGCCCTTGTGCTTGAGCGACTTGTCCGTCGTCGCGAACACGATAGCCTGGTCGGCGTCATGGGCGTTGGTGATCCACGCTTTGGTGCCGTTCAGCAGGTAGCCCTTGTCCGTGGCGCGCGCCGTGGTCGAAGCCGCACCCGCGTCGCTGCCGTTGCCTGGCTCACTGAGTCCAAAGCACCCGAGCTTCTCTCCGCTGGCAAAAGGCGTTAAATGCTTCTCTTTTTGCTCCGGCGAGCCGAACTTCTCCAGAGGCGCGCAGTACAGCGACTGCACCACATCAAAGACCACAACAACGTGAGTCCTTCCTTCTCACTGTAGCAGCATCTAACTCCGACGACGTACGTTGTTGACGGACATGATGACGCCCGTGGAGGCGCAGCCACGACTGATCTCCTCCATGGCGATAGCATAGGCCAGGTAGTCCAGCCCGGCGCCGCCGTACTCGTCGTCGATGGCGACGCCCATGAGCCCCATCTCGCCCAGCTCCTTGACCTGCTGGACCGGGAACTTGTGCTCCTTGTCCAGCTCGCCGGCGATGGGCTTGAGGTTCTTGGCCGCGTACTGCACGCACATGTCACGCAGCATGGCGTGCTCCTCGGGCAGCGTCGACAGGAAGCCGATGGAGCGCGTTTGCGAGCATCTGCTAATGGCAAAAGATCCGTTGGTACGGGGATGGAAATCAGCGAGTTTTGAGTGTTTTGAGCTGGTTGTTATAAGGATAAACGTACGCGTGCTTGGCCACCGAAGAGGAGGCCGCGACGGCGCGCTGCAGGGGCTTGGAGAACATGATTGAGCAGGCCACGAAGTGTGCGGGCGGCGACGCAAGGTGCGGAATGACGCTGCATCAAACGTCAGCGGATGAGTTTGTAGAGGTCCCGAGGCTTGGTGATTCTATGCATTCACGAGGGTCAATCGCTGTATAAAGAATCAGAGAGCGTGAATTGACTTAATTTCGTTTTGCTCGAACATGCGTTGCAATATTGAAGTTGCAAAAACAAAGATAGGGAGAGAATAGCAGGAATGAAAGGGATCGGCAGGCGCCTCGTCAAGATCGACTAAAAATGCCGACGTGATGTACCCATTTCAGTAGTACACGTTGAAGTGGCTAACAATTTGTTGCAATTCTTATTTTCTAGTTGTACACATACCTGCGTGTTGCGACTGCTTCAGCATTAGCTCTGCGACGCCAGCCGAAGCTTATAAGATCGAGCAGCACGAATTGTTGTTGGCCCCGATCGTGCACGGGCCGTGCTTGACCTCCCACACGAGGTACTCCACCGCCTCGCGCTGAAAAGTCTCTGGGCAGACGTAGTCCCAGCCGCTGTACGCCGCCTGCTCCTGCTCCGACAGCTTTATGCCTTTCACAATGGTGATGTCAAAGGAGCCGATGTCGGCCTGCGAAGCCGCGTTAATCTCGTTGTCCGGCACGAACGGCGGCGGGATCTGCATCTGCTCCATCTGCGCCCAGTCGATGGACGAGAAGAAGCGCATGCGCTTGACCTCCTCCGCTCCCCTTGCTCCTAGCCGCTTGGTCGGGTCTCGAATCAGCAGCTCTGTACGTAGCAGCAAAGAGGAAGCTTGTGAGTATGCGTATCGCCGCTGCAAAGGAAACTACAGCGCGGAAACAAGACTTACGTTGGATGAGCTCTGCTGCCTCTGGTGAAAAATACTTAGCGTCGTACGCCGGGGTGAGCTCCAGTGTGGCCTTGTCGTACGCCTGCTGCTTGTCTTCGTGGAGCGCCTTGGCCTTGGATGTCCGGAAGGGGCATTTGCCATACAGGAGTTCATATACCAGGCACCCGTAGCTCCACCAGTCCACCGTTTGGTTGTACACCAGCCGATTCCCGCCCTCGTCGCGCAGTAGCATCTCGGGCGCCCAGTACCCGCGTGTTCCGCACCTTCCGGTCAGCGTTGGTGTCACCTCCACAGCCAGTCCAAGGTCGGAAATGCTGCAGTTCCCCTTGTCGTCCAGCAGAATGTTCTCTGGTTTCAGGTCTCGATACACGATGTTCTTGTCGTGTAAGTGTTGGATGCCCAGCAAGATTTGGGCCGCCCAGAACCGCACTTGGGTCTCTGAAAACCTCGCCCGGTTCAAATGAAACGAGAGATCTCCCCCTGTGCGCAGATCCAGCACCAGAAAGAGCTCCTCGGGCGTCTGGAAAGAGTACTTCAGACACACGACGAACGGGGACGAGATCATCGCGAGGATCTTCCGCTCTGCCAGACACAGTTTCTCTGCGTGTTTCTTCTTGATCATCTTCTTGTTCATCACTTTCATGGCGTACAGCGACGCCGACGTCCGCTTGATGCATCCGTTCACCATGCCAAAGCCTCCACGTCCGAGAACACGAAGTACCGTAAAGTCGTCCTCACTCACGCGTCGCTTTTGCAGGAACAGGAACGCGATCAATCGCTTGTGGAAGGCGGACGCGCGGAAGTCTTTGAGGTGGTATTGTTCCAGACTGCACAGCACGCACGCCTCCAGCTCGTCGAACAGTGTCAGCGCCGAAGTTTTGGCCTCCAGACTTGACCGCTTGTCACTTTTCGGGTTGCTCCGCTTGGAGCACGTGCTGTCCGTTCGACTCTCCATCCCTAGGTCGTTCAGGTCGCTTGTTGACACGGTGCTCACCGTGGGGCTTGCCACGCTGGTGGGGCTGCCGTCTCGCACGCAGTTCATCGAGTCGCCGCGGTCGACTTCCGACTTCCGCTTGAACACGGCGCCCAGCCGCCGCACCACGTCCCCGCCGACGCCAAGCGGGTCCGCCTCTGTGGACACGTTGTTGAATATGCTGCGCACGTCCGCCCGAGTGACCGAGGACTCGTTCTTCCGCCAGAAAACAATGCCGTTGGTCGTCATGGACGCCACGTTCAGGTCTTCAAGGCAGCCTAGGGACATCCGCGTTGGACTGGGCCGGCCCACCGGAGGCCCGTGCGCGTGTGTGATGGTTGTCGTCGTCGAGTTTGCCGTTACCGAGCCGGGCACTGCCATCGACGGTAGATACTCCGCCCCTGGAGAACTCGACGTCGCCGTCGCTGGGGAGAGCGGCGACGTCTGGTGCGGTCGAGCTTCTGCTCTCACGGTGGGCGACCAGACCATGACGCCGCTCTCTCTCGTCGTCGCCGTCGAATCGCCACTGGGTGTGGCGCTGCCGAAGAACAGGTCCCAGATCTCTCTGGCTTTCACGGCTCGCTGCTCGGGCGTCTGCAGCGTGCGGTACTTGGTGACTTCCACCAGGAAGTCGAGCTTGCGGCTGCCGTGCTGCTCGGCCTCGCAGAAGCGGCGGAAGAAATAGAAGCCCAGCGGCATGTCCAGCAGGTTCTCGAGCCCGAGCCAGTCGCTGCCGAGCGCGCGCTCTTGGCGGTCCACGAACTGCGTGAACTCATTGGTCGACGGGTTGTAGAAGGCGGCGCTCGGCCCGCGCTGCGAGTTGGTCACGGCGCCGATGTACTGCGCGTCCTGGATGGCGTCGTGCAGCTCGTCCATTGTGCAAGCAACGCGCGGTGATTACTGCCCGGCGATAAGTCGCCTATCAACTTTTTGGTCTGTCCTGCGCCTCGGGTTCCGCACTCTTGACTGTCTGCGTGGCTGGCTGGCTGTAGTTGGACCAACAATACCCGGCGCTACGCTGCTCGCTGCTCAATGCTGCTGCTCGCGGTCTTTATATTTGAGTCCCGAGTCCGCTGCTGGTCTGGAGCGAGCACGCTGACCCACTGACCGACGCTGGAAATAGCGAGTCAATAGTGAGGACGCTGGCCAAAGATAGGGAAGATGACAGGAGCTGAGCCTCGCGGCCAGAGCTCGAGGGGGAGGAGAAGCACGGGCGGTGCCGGTCGAGAAGTGACCGTCCGAGTTTGTGATTGCCGGCTTCAAGTCAAGTTGACCCCGCCGAAAAAAGGGTGCCGTGTGCGCAGAAACTGGGCGAATTCCAAGCCATCACGTACTAGTAACTTTTAGTCAAGGCTCGGGCTCACCACGAAGACAAGGCTCCGAGTTTTGGACAGGAAATCGACACGGTATGTTGATGGTTTACTTATTGTGTACAGATGTTGTTGAACGTCGAAATGCAGACACTTCATTCGTGACGGCCGCGCTCAGGCCGCGGGGCTGATGGCCTTGGCGTCCGAGGCCGTGGCGCGCGAGAACTGGCGGGACTTGTAGCGCGCGTCCATAAGCTGGCCGGCCGAGCACGGGATGAGGAAGCTCGGGATGCGCACGTCGGAGGACATGGAGCTGCGGCCTGTGCGGCGCCACGACGGCTCATACGCTGGCAGTGAAATCAGCTCGCTAGGGGTGATGGCAGCGGAGGTGCTGGCCGTTGGGTCCTCGAGGTGGACAGTTGAGTAGCCGCTACTGCCGGCCGTGTTGTACTTGCGGGTGCCGGCGCGAACGCTGTTGGAGACGGCGCGCGCAGGCTGGCGAGAATGGTGCATTGTGATGTTGCGTGAGGCTTGCCTTTTGACTTGCGCTCCAGGAGGCGGGTTAGCGAATGACGCGCTTCAATGCCGACGCTTCCGCTTCCATGCTCGGACCGTTCGCTGGAAGCCAGAAAGCCATACGCATGATTGCCGCTGAGCGTGTATGGCTGGTATGAACCTGTCGTCTGGACCCAAGCCTGCGATATCGTATTAATTGGGTTTGGGAATTGCTTGGTTAATCCAAAGCATAGGCTGTGAAAGTTGATGGCTTCGGAAACTTCATCGAAATAGATGCTCGCGGTGCAACCCAGTATTTTACGGCTGGCCAGCTGGACCGACATTATGGGCTGTGAATTTATGGTAACGGCGCTCTTGGCGCGAGGAGAGGCACGGAGCCCCAATCTCGCGTGCGCCTCCGAGGCAAAAAAAAGTGGCCACGGAAGACCGGCATCTTCTTTCCCTTGGTCTCGCCCTCGATCATTAGGGTCGACAATGAGCTGCAGACATCGGTGTCCCACGCGAACAGTAAAGATGGCAAGATGATTCGGAATGTACGGCGCTGCGGCGTGCGGCGTGCGGGCATTCCGACAGAAGTGAGTGGGTTCCGTGTAAAATATACTCGGACTCCGAGTCTCGGAGTATGCATGACCACCACACTCACGACAGTTTACACCTGCGGCAACACTCAAGACCGCAGCTTCCCCAACAACCAGTGCGGCTTCAATACACTCAGCTGAAAAGCACTACATGTATCAGGAGTTGACTATTGACGCACTTTACTGTACAAGTATTTCAATATTCTTTTTTAAATATTATTAAAATAAAACACGCCTTATGCCCAATAAACATTAATAAACGTTAGGGGGAGTCAAACCTTACAGCTGCTTGTAAAATAACAAGCAGGATTCTGAAAAATATGAGCTGAAGCTGGAAAGATAACCAGCCGTCCCAAACCTCACTGACCTCGCTTGTTATTTCAATTATCAGTTATCTTATTCCGTGTTTCGATGTGCTATCTTTAGACTACTTCAGCGCAAGATCTGTTCCCGGTGAAGGAGCGTGCCCCTGCGCGTGCGAGCCGTGCGTAATTTGCTTGCAGTGTACAAAGTCATCTGCGATTGCTCTTGACAGCAGCTACCGGTAGCATCGCATAGCGAGTTCTGCTGCTCTACCAGATCTGCAAGCCAGCAACGCAAAGTCACGGTAGTGGTGGCGAAAAGTGAGTTGCCAATAGCTCATGAAGTCGCCTCGAAGCCCTGACGATCCTCGATCAGCCTTTGACGCATATCGCCACTGATTCTACGCGCTGCAGGTACACCTGATTTAAGAGCGCTCGATGCGCTCGAAACACTTAAGTCTCGCCAGTGGCTGCGTGACGAAATGTACTTTCTAGCGTGAGGACTTGCATGTGTATACAGAGACTGCACAGATGTAGATGGAGACCATGAGTACTGTTTATCTACGTGGTCGTCCTCCTTCGGATGCCGTCGTGTGCACTTCGAGCACCAAGTAGCAGCATGCTGTGCTTGGCGATCACGCTGCCGGCTTCTTCCGCCTGCTGCTAGTGTCAGCGCGACCCGCAGCATAGCGCTGCTTTCCAATAACAGGAAGCTGGACAGGCAGCTAGCACTGCGAGCTTGCAGTGCAGTACTGTCATTCAAGCTGAGACCAGGCAAATCGGAGACAAGCCGAACCACGTGCCAGTAAGTTGGGACGCGTGAGTTCAACGGTTGCTTTTGCTTTGGATGGTGCGATACATGTCCAACGCTTTTTCCTCCGCGTGCAAGGCACGTTGCGTATGAGAGACTGCGCGGAGAAGAAACATTTAGCATTGAATTCATTCTAGTTTTTACCGAGTCCGAAGCAAGTCGAGTTTCTTCTCTCTTCCTGTTCGTCCGCGGGTTCACTACGCTGCAGTACTTCTGCGCGAACTACTGGTAACCCGTCTGCAAGGTTATGAGCCCAAGGCTGGCTCGTGGACAGCGTTGTGAGTGAAGGTCAAGCATCTACGACAGCGACGACGAGCGCGAGTACAAGTACGACGAGTACGACGGCTAGTGCGACTCCGACTACGGACAACGACATACAAAAGCCGGCAGACTAAAAAACCGGCATTAATCAAATGCACAGACGGGTCTCTATATAAAATGAAACATATATTAGCCAATTAAAAGCGACAACGAGCATTTAAATAGCAAATCACAGCTCACACAAAATTGAGTGGACGGCACAAAAGCCACCGCTGGCGGGGCAAAACTGAGGAGCACTTCCTCAATGGCGCGCAAGCAGCAGCGCTATACCATTCAGGAGAAGCGAGAAGGCGCGCTGCTCGCCACTCAAGTCGGTGTGGTTGAGGCAGCGCGCCAGCTTCAGCGACCTCGGGGTACAGTATTCGGCTGGTGGAAGCAGGCGAGCGAGCTACTCACCTATCTGGGCAACGCTAGGTCGCCAACTCTTAAGGGGCAGGGACGCAAGGAACTATTTCCAAGCGTCCCAGCCCTTGTGACGTTTATGAAGGACACACGCAGAAAGGAGAAGGTAATTTACTGATTTTATCTGTTTGTATTGATTTTAGACTGACTTTTATTGCGTTTTATGCTGTTTAGGCCCTTTCTACTCATTCAATGATCGACTTCATGTGCGTGCAGGAGCCTGAGTGGTGTGCGACCTACATGACGAAGAACAAGTGCCCCGAGCAGGCCCTAGAGCGAATGTGCCAGCGTATATGCAAGCGGTAAAGTCCCATTTTGATCTAATGTTAAGTTTTAATGGATTAAATTTTGTTTTTAACCAATTTTTCACTTTTTAGCTATGATTTTTCAGCTCAAAAACCACAAGAAACCAAACTGCCGACGGTGGAGCTGCTGGAAAAGCGTGCTGAGTTCTGTGTGGAGTTTTGGGGCAAGTCCAGTTCATGGTGCCCGACGAAGACAACATGGATGAAACGGGTATCGACTTTAACATGCCCCCGGCATGCTTTGGGCTCTTAGAGGCCGCAAGGACTCCGCTCGCATTGTCAAGATGGCCAAGCACGCCGGCAGAATGACTGCAGTTCTCACAATTCGCGGTGCTGGTACGTTTATACTTGTATTATCTGCCTAACTGAGATGTTCTAAATACTTTATTGTGTTTTTCAGGTAAAAAACTTCCAATTCTCTTCATCGTTAGAGGGAAGCTCGGGTGGCGACATCGAGCGCGATGAGCTGCCACACTACCCGCCAGACCACTACTACACAGTGCAGGAGAGTGCGTGGATGGACGCAGCGGGCTGGAGATTTTATGTTGGTAAATTGTTAAAACATGAAATCGATGGACCCGCAGCCCTCCTCCTGGATAATTTTGACTCCCACGTTTCGGAGGAGGGTCAGCGAGTCGTCGCTGAGGAGTTGAACTCTAAAGTGGTCCCTTTCCCCCCTAATACGACGGCGGTTTGTCAACCGCTGGACGTGGGCGTGATGGGATCACTAAAAGCGAAAATTCGGTCAAAGTTTCGCGGCATTACTGGAGGCACTGCCAGTGAGAAGCGTCTCCGTGCAATTAAGTCTACAATTGCTGCTTGGGAAGAATTAGCGGAAACCACCAAATTCGTAGCTTTGAGAAAGCAATTCCTAGGTTCCCTGAGATAATGGTCTGATAATAGCACCTTTCTTACAAATTACATGTTTTTCATCGTGGTTTTGCACAAAATCGTAGCATTACCTTCCAATCAAAACTCTGCCGGGAAATCCTCTATACTAAATACCACCCTTTCAAAACGACAAAATAACCCATATTTTTGTCGTTTTGAAAGGGTGGTATTTAGTATAGAGGATTTCGTTAAGTGATGCCGGCTTTGTAAGTCGTTTTCTGTACCCAGACGCAAGCAGCGGCAGTCTCTGTGGGGCAACCTGCTGTTGCACCGGCTGATGCAAATCAAGTGGGAGTGCCGATGGATGGCAGAGTGGGGCAGGCTGGACCGCCGCCAGGGCAACTTGGTGTGCAGCAACCGGCAGTTCCCGTAGTGCCGAGGTCAAAGCCACTTGGCAGCAGCAAACCACCGAAGTTCAATGATACCTTCGAGGTATACCAGATGGGTTTGAAGCTCTATCTAGAGCAGAGAGACTCTTGGGGTGTGATGACTGGTGACGAAACGCGGCATGCGTTTGAGCCGGTGTTGCAGCGCCAATTTGACGACCGGAATCGGCTGGCCATGGAGACCATTATCCGAGGTGTAAAAGGGCCGATGCCCAAAAGGTGAGAATTTGCAGCACGGCGAAAGAGATGTGGGACACACTGAGCGCGGAGAAGACCCAGCGTGACTTCTTGAAGCGCGAGTTGTACACGCACTCGTATGCCCCGGGCCAGAAGATGGCAGACTACATCCAAGAGATGAACACGCTGCGGCAGCGGCTGCAGCACATAGGGCCCAGCTTCGTGATAGACGACACGTCTATGTCACAGTTGCTGCTGATGGGAGTGTGTGCAGTGCATCGTGAGATAGTGACCCAGTTTGACTTCTCGTACCGGCAAGGCAATCCTCCGTCGCTGCAGCAAGTGAAGAACGCACTGCTGTCGCGCGATGAGATGGAGAAGATGGCGGCGGACACGGCCGTGAATTGTGGGGCCAACAATGGCGGCCCGCAGGTGGCGATGCACATGGGGCAGCCCAATGGGCAGTATCCCGGGCCAAACCCAGGTCCAGGCCCCGACCCTGGTCCTAGAGGGCAGGTGCAAACCACCGGTGCAGGCAAGCGACGTGCCATTCGTTGCTACCATTGGAAAAAGGTCGGGCACATGAGGAAGGACTGCTGGCACTACAAGAACAAGCAGAACAAGACCCAGGCTGGCAAGGGCAAGACCAGTGAGAAGAAGACGCCGAACAACAATGGCGGTGGTAATTCCTCGGTGTAACGGGACGATCTCCCGTTACAAAAGTAGGTAGAAGTCACAGTCCAAATTGGCTGTGACTTGGCACTCTGTCATTGGACAGAAATCGCCCTTTAGTATGCATATTGGCCAGTTAGCGTGCAGCACCTCAACCGGTGGCTAGCAGCTAAGCTCGGCTTAAGTACGGTTTTGCGACCGTACTTTAATATCACCCAGAGTCAATTTTGCTTATAATTCCACGTCTTGGCCTAACCCCCAAGACATTGCTTCCTCAACACAACAGCGAAAGCTTACGTATCGGTTGCCTTTGGCCCCGTTACACTCGGGTCGGGCAATAAGCCGGCGGGTGCAATGGGCTACATGCGGTTCACTGCAGATGCTGGTCGTAACGACGACAGCAGCAGTAGTTCAGAGGTGAACTTTCACTTGTGGGCATGGCACTGAAAGCCGAGAGACGTGAGCCTAGTGGCGACTGGCTGCTGGACTCGGGGACGTCTTCGCACGTGTGCAACGAGAAAGAAAATTCAAACCAGCATGAAAAAGTCCAAGGCTTCGTTCAAAGTCTGGGATGGCGGCATAACACACGGTGAATTGTGTGGCAAGGTGGTGCTGACGGCACTGAATGTGCTGAGCGGTGGTGAAACCACGCTGGAGCTGGACAAAGTGGAGTATTCGCTCACTGGACCAGTGAACTTACTCAGCCTTGGCATGATGTTGAACAAAGGCTGGGTGGGAGCTGTCGACCAGCTCGCCTGAAGTTCTGCCGAAGAAGCAATTTTTGACTCGCAATGGAGTTTGCTTGGAGTTCATCTATCACGGGACTCACTACTGGCTGAACAATGGCAGCTTTGGCGACAACAGTGCCGTGGTGATGGCGACTGTGGATGCGGATGCCAGTCCGTTGATGAAGTGGCACGAACGTCTGGTTCACCTCAACGAGGCATCTCTCAAGTTCATGGTGAAGAACGACGTGGTGAAAGGCATGGATATTCCGTCCGAGCAGCTGAAATCCAAGTTGAAGTGTCATAGCTGCATGACGACAAAGTGGAAGCGCATGTCGTATGGGGATGCCACGGATAAGAGAACTGTTGAAAACTTTGAGCGTTTGACGTCGGACGTGTGTGATATGGGGAAGTACGGACTAGGCATTGGTTCGGTGCGATACTTTCAGCTCATTCACGACGAGGGCTCGCGATACAAATGGTGCTATCCTCTCGTTCACAAAAGTGAAGCTTCTGGCAACACGCAGCGTTTGATGACTGAGCTTCTAGCTCAAGGCAAGAGAAGAGACGTTCACAAGTGATGGAGGGGGAGAATACGTGAATAACGATCTGAAGGCGTTCCTGGAGAAGAAGGGAATCAGCTTCGTCCCCACTCATCCGAACACACCGGAACAGAATTGCTTGTTTGAGAAGCTGAACGGTGTGCTCGTGAACAAGATGCATGCGGTCATGCACGGCGCCAACTTGCCGATGGTGTTGTGGCCGTAGGTGCTGTGCTATGTGGTGGAGGTGGATAACTTGAGTCCGACGAAAGCCTTAAAAGGCGTGACGCCGACTGAAAAGCTGTCAGGCTCGAAGCCTGACGTTGCGCAGCTGAAAGTGTGCGGCTGTGTGGGATACGTGTTCGTTCCTTAGGAGTCCAGGAAGAACAAGCTTTCAGCCAAGGCTGAGCCGGGTTTGTTTCTTGGTTTTCCGAGGACGGGTCATGGGTACAGACGGCTTCATTTGCGAACGGGGAAAGTGATTGAAGCCCGAGACATCAAGTTCCGTGAGGACGTGACGGTCGAGCGCACGTATATCAACGCGTTGTTGAAGGGGCGACAGCACTATTACCCGCAGATTCCATTCGTTCTACTACCAGTGGAGTATGTTGCAGAGGAAGCGGTTCGGGCTGGAGCTCGTGAAGCAGTACAAGAGGCTGTTGATGAGGTTGCACGTGGAGATGTCGCTCCAAGTGATAAAGCTAACACCGAACAAAATCAATTACCAGCGGAGGCTTCTGATTCGGTGGGAGCTGATGGAAATCCGGGTGAGCCGAGTGGTGAAGGACCAGGTTCGATGGGAGTGGCAAGCGCATCGAGTGGCAAAGAGTCGGGAGAGGATGATGCAGAAGGTGGAGCTATGCCGACGGCGGACCAACTTCGACCATGGTCGGAACGCAACCCGGAGACTCCTAAGGGATCTTAACCTCGGCGCAGCTCGAAGCGTCAGCGTGGATGGCGACGTTCCGAGCGCGTCCGAAAGGAAAATGTGCGGCTGGAAGACTATGTGATGGCTTCTTTGGAGACACTGGAGAGCTTCGCAGGCAATCGCGCTTCTGTTGAAGAAGCTTTGGCTTCTCCCCAACGTGAGAAGTGGATCACAGCAATGAAACTCGAGATGGAGGCACACAGAGTAAACGGTACCTGGAGGCTGGTCGATAGACCAAAGGGCTCTTGCAACATCTTGAAGACCACGTGGGTGTTGAGGCCAAGGTTAACGGAAAAGGGCTGGTGGATAGACTCAAGGCTCGTTCCGCAGTGAAAGGCTGCGGACAGAAGTATGGAGTTGATTACCTTGACATGTCCTCTCCTGTCGTTCGAATTGAAACCGTGCGGATGCTGTTGATTCTGGCATTCCTGCTGGGATACGAGTGCTACCATGTCGACTTCGTTACGGCTTTCCTTAATGGAGAGCTGAAAGGCGTGAAAATATACATGGAGCAGCCCGCGTACTTCGATGACGGGGGTGGACAGGTGTGTGAGTTGCTGAAAGGGTTATACGGCTTGAAGCAAGCTTCGCGCCTGTGGTACCAGACGTTGCACGAGTACTTGGAGCAGCTCGGCTTCAAGCAGTGCGCGTTTGACGTGGGCTTGTACCAGCGATGGCAGGACGGCCGCGTCGTGTACGTTACGGTATACGTTGATGACTTGTTGATAGCTGGAAAGCAAGAGGACATCGAGCGGGTGATTGGTGAACTCAGCGAGAAGTTCGCGCTGAAGAACCTCGGTCGCGTGAAGCACCTGCTAGCTATGGAGGTTAACTACGTGCCGGGCGAGTTGCTCTGCATCTCGCAGACGGCGTACATTGACCGGGTGCTCGAGCGCTTCGGTATGAGTGAAGCGCGTCCTGCGGCTTCGCCGCAGATGCAGAACGAAAAAATGCCACCAATCGAGCAAGATGAAAACAAGACCAATGATCCGAAGTTTCCATTCCGAGAGTTGGTTGGCGCATTGCAATATCTAGTGGCATGCACGCTGCCGGACTTGGCCAACGTGGTGCGGACGTTGTCTCGATACAGCAGCTCGTACACGGAGGAGAACTACCAGTGTGCGAAGCGCGTGCTGCGTTATCTTCGGGCAACGCGTACCTACGGATTGGTTTACCGACGCCAAGCGGAAGTGCTGCCGCTGATTGTTGATGCTTACTGCGATGCTGATCATGCCAACTTTCCGGATACGAGTCGGTCCATTACGGGCTACATGCTGCGGTTGAACGGGTGCATGTTCATGTACAAGAGCAAGCAAGAGAGCAAAGTGACCACGGACACGTGCAGCTCGGAGCTGATCGCGGCGAGTATGTGTGTGGAAGATTTGATGTGGGCTCGCAAGTTGCTGAAAGAAATTCGTGGTGAAAAACACCGTGCTCTAAGCTCTACATGGACAACCAAAGCACGCTCACTGTGGTGAAGGAACCTGGCAACTACCAGCGCATGAAGAGATTTGCAAAGACAAGTCGGAAAATCGCCGAGTACGTGGAGAAACACAAGATTGCGGTGCAGTACATCTCGAGCGAAGAGAACATCGCAGATATCTTCACGAAGGCGTTGGGACCACCGCGGTTCCAGGGTCTCCGCCAAAGGCTGAACGTCGAAGACGTTGATGCCGTGGCTCAAGTCCAGCATGAATGAGGTGGGAGTAACACGAAGCTGCACAGGCAGCGAGCGCTGCGAGCTTGCAGTGCAGTACTGTCATTCAAGCTGAGACCAGGCAAATCGGAGACAAGCCGAACCACGTGCCAGTTAGTTGGGACGCGTGAGTTCAACGGTTGTTTTTGGCTTTGGATGGTGCGATACATGTCCAACGCGTTTTCCTCCGCGTGCAAGGCACGTTGCGTATGAGAGGCTGCGCGGAGAAGAAACATTTAACATTGAATTCATTCTAGTTTTTACCGAGTCCGAAGCAAGTCGAGTTTCTTCTCTCTTCCTGTTCGTCCGCGGGTTCACTACGCTGCAGTACTTCTGCGTGAACTACTGGTAACCCGTCTGCTATCCACGACCTCCTCCACCGCCACCACCGGCTGGAGTTCATCATCGCGAAGGAGTCGTTCTGCGGCACATACGCTGCGGGCGTGTGCAGGCTGCCGACAGGAAACTTGCTCGTAATTTGCCGCTCAAATATGCCTAAAATGAGCAAAACGCAGTACCGTGATGCTCATCTCCAAAACTAGATCGTCTGCGACTTAGGCTGGGAACACGCAATTTTTTTTTTCTGTTGCAATTGCGGTTTGCCGAAGCAATGCGGACATGTTACGCGAATGTTGACCCAGGTTACGCTTACGCAGTACCGTGGAATTAATCTTGGGTGGGCTGTCTACAGTCTCTAACGAGGTGTTCCCAGTATAAGCCAGCTCTGGAGGTGGCTTGTTTTAGAAATAAACAAGCACGCTCCGAGAAATAAACAAGCACTTTTCCGAAAATATACAAGCAGCTTTTTGGGCAGGTTTGACTCCCCCTATTGTTTTCAAAGTCAAAACCCTCAAACCCTCCCAATCCGATATTCCGATGAGCACAGCATTTTGTCAATCTCAAGGTATCCGCCATGACCGCGCGCCGCGTCACCAAGTCGGAGGCCAAGGCATCGGCCACCGCGGCCGCGCGTACCCGGAGCGAGCAGATTGAGGAGCGTCAGCTGTGGCTTCCCTCGCTAGAGACGGCGCTGTCGCTGCTAATTTTGCCGCGCGCCGCGTCGGCGCTGCTGAGTCCCATCGCGGACTGCGACGAGACGTTCAACTACTGGGAGCCTCTGCACTACCTGCTCTATCGCTTCGGTTTCCAGACGTGGGAGTATTCGCCGGTCTACGCTCTACGTTCCTACGTTTACCTATTAGCGCACTACCTGGTGGTGAAGCTGATAGCCTTTGGCTCGACGCTGGGACTGCTCGCAGATCAGAAACTCCTGCTGTTCTACGGTCTACGCGCGGCGCTGGGGCTGCTCTCCGCCTATTCGGAGGCGCTGTTCTACCGTTCTACCAGTCGTCGCTTCGGACGCCGCACGGCGCGCTACCTGCTGTGCATCCTGCTGTTCAATGCCGGGATCTTCCACGCCAGTACGGCCTTCTTGCCCAGCACCTTCACGATGGTGCTGGTCATGCTGTTCTCCAGTGCGTGGATGGACAAGAACCACTACCTCGCGCTCTTCTGGGGGATTGTGGCTGTTCTCTGTGGCTGGCCCTACGTCGGCGTGCTCTTCGTCCCGTTCGCCGTCGAGACGCTCTACACTCGGGGACTGATCAAGAGCATTTTAGCTGGTGTGGCTATCGGCGGAGCGGTGCTGGCTGTCGAGCTGGTGACTAACTTCCACTACTACCAGAAGTGGGTGCTGCCGGCCTGGAACATCGTGGTCTACAACGTGCTAAGCAACGAGACGGACTCGACGCTCTACGGCACGGAGCCGCTGAGCTACTACGTGCTAAATCTGGCGCTCAACTTCAATGTAGTGGCCCTACTGGCAGTTCCAGCGGCGCTGTTCGTGTTCGCGCTGCCGACTCACTACGACACCGGAAGGCTGCAGTTGTTGGCGTACTTGTCCCCCATGTACGTGTGGGTGGCGATCATGTTCACCCAGGCGCACAAGGAGGAGAGGTTCCTGTCGCCGGTGTACCCGCTCTTCTGCCTGGCTGCAGCGATCACGTTGAGCGCAGTGGTGTATCGTATCGGAAGGTTCTTCAGTCACGCCCGATCGGTGGGCAGTGGCCTCACGAAGCTGCTAGTACTGAGTACGCTGGGCGTCTACTCGTTGTTGTCCCTATCTCGGGTCATGAGCAACATCGTCAACTTCAGCGCCCCGCTACGTGTGTACCAACATTTGTACGCCAACGTGCTGCCGAATCCTGAGACCGGCATGCTGCTTGAAACGCCAAACGCAGCCGCACCCACGGTGAACCTGTGCCTGCTGAAGGAATGGTATCGCTTCCCGAGCAGCTTCTTCATCCCGTCCAACAATACCAAGGTGCAGTTTGTCAAGTCGTCGTTCTCTGGTCTGCTGCCCAAGCCGTTCGAGCAGCACGAGAACGGCACGTCGATTCTTCCCAGTGCTATGAACGACCAAAACCAAGAGGAGCCAAGCCGCTACGTGGCCATTGAGGCTTGCGACTACGTTGTGGACCTGAACCTGCCGGGCCAAAAGGAAATCAAGTTCTGGAAAGAACCTGCGACGTGGGAGCTCGTGCACTCGGAGCCATTCCTCGACGCCGAGCGGTCCAAATCGCCATACCGGTCGTTCTACATCCCCATGGTCACGCCACGATACGTCAAGCACGCGGACTATGCGATCTACAAACGCAAGAAAGTGGCAACAAACTAGAACAGCATGCAGTTGGGTGGAGTTCGAATGGGTGAGTTTAAAGTTGCTAAAAATTTTACGTTTTGTGACAAAACTCAAAGGCACAGAAAAATGGAAACTCAAAGTGAAAAGGAAAAGCAAAACGAGCGATACATTTTCAGACTCGTTGTTCGTAATGAAAGAAAGAAGTTCGTGTCGACATTCGGATGTCGACTTACCGGTACATGCAAAAAGAGAGAAGCTAGGAACGAGCGCAGCTGTAGGCACTTTGGCTTACTCCTTCACGATGTAGTGCGTGCCCACGGACACGGGGCTGTTGAGAGCGGCCAGGGCGATCTCCTTGGCGGCGCGGACGGCGTTACGCAGACCAGCGGTCTCGCGGGTGACGCGGCACTCCTGGTGCAGCTTGTCCGCCTTGACCTCCAGCAGCGAGAGCTTGTCCACCGCGCTGTCCATGCCGGCAGCCGTACGGATAGGCCCCACCGACTCCCACATGATGCGTTGGGTGGCCAGCATCACTTCCTCGATCTCGTTGGGGTACGGGTCCCGGAAGCCGTTCAAGTCGGCGAACGGGTCGTCCTCCTCCTTGTTGCTCTCCGACTCGAGAGCCTTGCGGTTCTCCAGGAAGTTGTCGGCTGAGCTGCAGCCCCACACAAGGCCCTCCAGCAGCGACGTCGAGGCCAGACGGTTGGCTCCGTGGAGACCGGTGCAGCTCACCTCACCAGCAGCGTACAGGCCAGGGACGCACGTACGGCCCTGCAGGTCAACCTCAACCCCACCGCAGTGGTAGTGGGCAGCAGGCACCACTGGCATGGGCTCCTTAGTCATGTCGATGCCACGGTCAAGACAGTGCTGGTAGATGGTCGGGAAGCGGCCCTTGATCCAGTCCGCGTCCTCGTGCGAGATGTCCAGGTACATGCAGGGCTCGTCCTGCTTCTCCATCTCGGCCAGAATGAGGCGCGCAACGACGTCACGCGGAGCCAGCTCGCCGTCCGGGTGGTAGTCCTTGGCGAAGGCTCGATCGCTCTTGTTGCGAAGGATGGCGCCCTCTCCACGCAGCGCCTCAGTGAGCAGGAAACGACGCTCGCCGGGGATGTACAGCGTCGTCGGGTGGAACTGCACGTACTGCATGTTCTTGAGCTTGGCGCCGGCACGAGCAGCGAGGGCAACGCCCTCCCCACGAGCTCCTTCGGGGTTTGACGTGTTCTTGTACACGTCACCCACGCCACCAGTGGCCAACAGCGTGAACGGGGCGCGGTAGTTCTCCACCTTGCCCTTGGTCGAGACCGTGAGCGCGCCCACGCACTGGCCGGCGTCGTTGGTGACCAGCTCGAAGGCGCTGCGGCCCGTGAGCAACACGATGTTGGGGTGGTCGCGCACCGCCTGCACCATGCTGGTGGAGATGGCGCGGCCCGTGTGGTCGGCCTTGTACAGGATGCGTGCGCGGTTGTGCGACGCCTCGAGCGTGAGCGCCAGCTCGCCGTCGTCTTTGCGGGTGAACGGCACCTTGGCGACTTCCAGAAGCATTTCCTCGACACGCCCGGGGCCTTCGACAGCGAGTTTCTGGACGGCAGCGTCGTCGCACACGCCGGCTCCTGCGCGGTGGACGTCGGAGGACAGCAGGGCGGGCGTGTCGTCCTCGCTCTTGTAGATGATACCGCCTTGGGCGTAGTAGGTGGCGCAATTGTTGGGGTCCTCAGCAGCGGCCAGCATGGTGACCTTGACGCCCTGGTTGGCGAGACGCAGCGCGGCCGCGTTTCCGGCCACGCCGCAGCCGAGGATCAGCGCCTTGCACTCGATCGTGTCGTACGTGGCGGAGGCCGACGACGCGCGGCGCAACAAGGCGCTGCCATTGAGGTGGCGGCGAGGGATGGAGACGTTGGCATTGGGCTTGGAGAAGGTCTCGGGCGCGCTAAAGGGCGCGGGCGTGCGGGCCATCAACTCAAGCTGAGTCATCGTGATAGCGGTGGTACTTGGGTTTCGGCGGTACGGTAGGAAGGAGATGGAGTCTAGTGTGTGGCGGAGTACACGGGGTACTTCTTGTTGAATGTCCACGAGCTCTTCACGGACATCCAAGGCTGGCGTTGGATGTGACGGAAGGGCGTGGAGGCTTGAGCGGATCGGAGCTTAAAGCGCTTGGAGCGAAGGCAGCAGACTCGGTGTCCAAAGGTCTTGATTTTAGGAAGCAAATTGCGTAATGAACTGATCGCGTTACCCGACGAATGGCCTCGTTCGTCTGGTATCGCGATCGAACGCGGGCAGGCAGGGAGAGGGGGCGTCCGGATAACAACTCTATCCGGACAAAATAGTACTTGATCTTTGTATGTGATGTGTCAATCTGAGCAAGAAGCCAGTGTGAAGTCAGACTGCTTGGACGACCTCCAACAAGCACAACCAAACTCAAACGGAGTGTGCTTGAGGTGCTTTGCGCGAGGATGTTGGGGTTTGCGATACCTTTGCTGTTTGATTCGATTAATTGCGAGAGCAAATCATGAGGGTTTCAACCGATGTGAGGGATTTGACTCGTTGTCAAACGCGCGTGTTTCTGGGGAACTACCAAGAAGACATTGCACAGCAAAAGGAAAGGATGGCTTGCTGCCGTGCTGGCGTACATTGCGGTCCACTTTCACAGAGACAAGCTCACCCAGCAACATCCAGCAATCCTGATCCCGCCCAAAACTTTATGCACCTCTGACGTCAGAGCTCGAGAAGCGAGATCAAAAGCTCGCCTTGCATTGCCCTCTCTCTCTCAACGTGTTCAACAACACGCCCTCTGCCACCTGCCTGCTTGTGCTTGCTGCAGGGCATTAGCAATCTTGGAGGCTGACCAAAAAGCGCAGCCATCAGAAGTTGCCTCGGCCACCATTCGTCAAAATGATGTTCCATTTGGACCAATCATGGCTACTGTCTCGAAAGGACGCGATCGAACTCGAAAGATCGACAAATTGGCCATCACGATCTCGTTGACCACCATGCACACCTGCATCCGCTGTCTGCTGCCTCTGGCGGCGCTCGCTGCTCAATCTGCCAGAGCGGCTACTGAACCGACCATGCCGGACGTGATTGTGCCGCTCGACACCGACGAGACCAGCATCGCAGCCGGCATCGAGCACTCGTGCGCCATCCAGACGCAGTCGTACGAGGACGTGGGCGGACGCGTGGTCTGCTGGGGCGTCAACAACGGTGGCCAGAGCTCGCCGCCGCCGGGCGAGTTCATCCAGGTGAGCACGGGTCGTCTGCACTCCTGCGGCCTCCGCATCGACGAGACGCTCGAGTGCTGGGGCGTCGGTGCGCCCGTGACGAAACCGGAGGGGCTATTCGAGCAGGTCAGCAGCGGCGACTTCCACTCGTGCGGCATCATGAAGGACCAGACGGTGCACTGCTGGGGTACGAGCAATGTGACGAGCGGCAGGTTGAATCTACCCGTCTGAACGATGTTATGCTGCACAATAGGCACCGCAGCGGGCGGCGTCTCCGCTGCTCCAAGCGGCAAGTTCGTACAGGTTAGTTGCGGTAAGGATTTCTCCTGCGCTATTGCGACGGATGGAACGGTGACATGCTGGGGCGAGAACGGACGTGTACGTGGCCGGCGTCGGCGTCGGTGATGTGTTTGGGTAGTTGGAGTGGAGGCAGTCGTATTGACATCCTGTTGACGATGCAGGGTCAGCTCGACGTCGACCCAACCACGCGCTTCCGGCAGATATCGGCGTCGCCTGGAGATTTTGCCTGTGGTGTGACACTAGACAACTCGTTGTCGTGTTGGGGCGACAATCATCGAAACCAAGCGAGTCCGCCAACTGAGGAAAAGTTCATTCTTGTGAGCACAAGTCGGCTTGCTGCGTGCGGGCTCAAGGTGCTTGCTGTTCGGACTGAATACGTTTTCTTATACTGCATCTAACCTTTGCAACGTGCGCAGATGGATAAGACAGCGACCTGCTGGGGCATGCGGTCTGGCGTTACGGCGGCGCCGACCAATGTGCAGTTCGACGAGCTGACACTGGGCTGGAATCACGGCTGCGGCATTCGATTCGAAGATGGGGGCGTGCAGTGCTGGGGAGACCGTGGTAGCAACCGCTTGGAAATTCCGACTGCACTTCTGTAAGAGACCCTCGTTCACACCTAAGCACAGTGATGGCAAAATGGCATATTGAAATTAATTGTTATTGCCGAATCTCAATTAAATAAAAGAGGGATCCGTAAAAATTGCACGTGATGCGTCTCGGAAATGCTCACAACGGTTCGATACAAGCACTCTACGCGCACGCCTGGGGCCAACGTCGCCGCTGTTGTCGTTGTTCGCTAGAGCATTCGGTATGGTTGCCGGCTTCTTCAAAGGCTTCAGCAACCTTCCTACTCGCTCCTTAGGCACCACGTCCGCAGCCATTCTCTTCGCTAGTTGCTTCCCTAAAAGCAGTTCGACCATTTCCATGCAGCGTCCTCCACCTTCTTTCTCTAAAAGCTCACGTTGCTCCGTCAGACGCCTTGGTGGGAAGGCCTTCGTCGGCGTTGGCAATTTGATACTATCCAAGCGCCTCTGGGTGTGTTTCTTGGCAACTTGACTCGCTACCGTACTGAGTAAACTTTTTGAGGTGGCCGAGGACGGTAGATGCAGCTTCCCTGTTGAACTGGACTGGTGAAGGATCAGCAGTGAAGAGTTCACCTCGTACTCCATGGGTTTTACCACTTGTAGCGATGCCCACGATTGAGCGCCATCCACCACGGCGGAAGTCGATGCACTGCGCTTCATCGGCGCTGCTCTGTCGCACCTACCAGTGGACCCCATGATGCGTTCGACAAGCGACGTAGGAATTCGTTTCTTCACTGCTTGTGGCTTACTGCTGGCTGGTGCTGTGCTGACGCGAGGATCTCGACGCACTCGGAACGGCAGCGACAGCGACTCCATCAGCTTCTGCTCGTTTTCGTAGATCAAGTGCTCCACTTGTTCTCGCGTTTCCGGCTTGAGCTGCCGCATCACAGACTTGACTCGCTGGCTTGGTAGGGACAACAAGATGGACTTGAACCTTGCGGTCACGATGCCGTACGGCAATGACGTCCCCTTCACCACTGCAAAAGCCGCAAGACTTCCACCGGGTTTCACCATTTTCTCAGCGAGAACTCGGCCCGTGGGCTTCTCCGTCTCGTTCTCGTATTCATCTGTAGTCGGCGGTGGCACGTCCTCCAAGCTCCTGGCAAGAAACCCACCCCACAACACAAAGGCAAGTTCGTGTGGATGCTCGCCCTGGGACCACAGCTCGTCTCCAACGGCGAAGAACTTGAGCAGGAACAGGTCGAAGAGGTTCTTCCACGGGATTTCCTGCGCGATTGCTGCGAGTATCGGATTTCGACATAAAACCTCGTGCTGCACCTGGAAGCTCTTGAATCGAGCGTTCGCTATCGAGGCAGGCAAGTTGGACGCCGAGAACGGCCGCCCCGAGCTGCGAGACGTTGAAGCTGATCTTTCAGACACGGGACGAACGCTTGGCGTCTGCAGACCCGGCACCGCTCGTATCGGCACAGGTGTCGTCATTGGCCGCGAAAGCATTTCGAGCTCAAGATCTCAATTGAAGGTTGCATGCACCATATAAATAGTTGATTCATGAAGGATGAAGAAGAGAATATAGATATTTGTTTCTTATGAGGATCTTCTCCCCAGCAGCAACTTATGTATTTATGTATATCATGGTATCCATGCGTAGTTAGTAGCGACTAGCTACTCAGCCGGCAGAGTAGCCGCAAGCGTCTCGACACCTGCTTGAAGGTGGAAGACCTGCTCTAAGTCGATCCTTTCCACACAGTCCAACCGTGCGAGATCTTCCACCAGCTCCACTCGCGCTCCTTGCACAACCACCGAGTTGCTGATCCACAGGAACGTCAAGCTGCCGAACAGCTCGCTGCTCCGGTCCAGCAGCTCCTTCACGGGCTGCTGTGCATGTTCTGCGAAGCTCTGGAGCGACGCCGCCACACATGACGTCCGTTGAGCGCGATCCTGAGCCGTCAGATCTGCACGGTCGCAGTTGTCTTGCAGGGCCAGCGCCGGCGATTCGAGCTCCACCAGCACGTCCACGCGAGCGTCCGCGTCGCTGCGGATCACGTGCAGCAGCTCCGTAGACACCTTGGTCTCCAGTGATGCCATAGCTGTTGCGACCAGAACGAGGGAACGCAATGAGATCGTAATCAGATGCGACAGGATGAGACTGCAACACGTGTCCGATACTGACCATCGTGTCAATAAGTTAAGCATATCCAAAGCTACGGTTCCTAGTCCTGCGCGAAGACGCTATCCAGCAAGACCTGCGGCGTCTGCACTAAGTCGTAGAGAAAGTCTTCTTCGCACTGCAGAGTGAGTCGAGGGAGGTCGTCGAGGAGCTGCTGCTTAAGAGCGGGTGCAGAGCTCGCGCCGCCGTCCAGCGCATCCACAGCTCGAAGGCACTGCAAGGAGCAGCCTGCGAGACGCGAGTTGGCCGCCCGCGTGTACACTGGACGCACCAGGAAACCCTGGCACTCGGCGACCGACGTGTCCGGCACGCGGTGCTCGTTGAACTGGCGGAGCTCCTTGCGCGCGACGCAGATCTGCCTCCCGTCGTCGAGGTAGCACTCCAGCCAGACCTGGTCACGCGTGCGCCGCTTACTACCGTACTGCCGCT
Source organism: Phytophthora crassamura (assembly GCA_033557995.1). Taxonomy (NCBI): domain Eukaryota; phylum Oomycota; class Peronosporomycetes; order Peronosporales; family Peronosporaceae; genus Phytophthora; species Phytophthora crassamura. Next base: position 211,581 of record JAUCED010000016.1, read on the forward strand.
TGGCGGAACGAACGACTCGAGCGACCCGGTTAACGGTGTAGAGCACCTCTCCCGCCTCGCCGTCCTCCGCTTCGGTGCTTGCCCGCCAGATCTGGCGCGCCAACGGCCGCACGCCCGTGGCTTCCAGTGCCTTGGCGCTCTTCCACACCACACGACGTGCCGATTCCTCGTCCTCTCCTTCCTGGCACAGCAGGTGGTGCCAGCCAAAGACTTGGCGCACCTTGCTGCGCTGTCGGAGGTGGCTGCGGCTGGCGCTGCCGTTGAGGTGGCGCAGCTCGCTGGGCATGGCGTGCATTGTGTGCAGCACGCGCAGCGTGTCCCGGCTGGACAGACCGGGCAGAGCGTACTGCAGCGAGCGCGGCGAGCCTACCGATGCCATGTCTGCCTGGTGGCTGGTGCAGTCCACTGCAAGCCGCTGGCGCTTGACGCTGCGGCGAGGCGCGAGGACCACGCTGGCCCAGCGCTTACGTGGCTGGTTCTTGGCATTAAACGCTTGGAGCTGCGGCTCCTGCAGCCACTGCATCTTGTCCGAGCCGTCTTGAAGTGATAGCAGAGGGCACGACGCGAGCGCGAGTCTGTTAAAGGAGCAGAGATGCAATCGGTTTTGGTGAGGATGGAGGGCTCATTCGTCAACTTTAAGGCCAGTTGGGCCGCGTTGCACGCACGTTGTGGTGGTGCTTGGCTGCATCTTGCGGCTCCAGGCATCGACTGGTGCCAGCTCGGGCGAGGCCTCGAGCGCCTCGCGGTGGTCTAGTACGGGCTGCAGCACAACGCCCATGATGCAGATCGAGAAGTGGCAATCGCGTTTGATAAGCCAAGTGGCTGGCTGGAGATCGCTTCGGCAGCTGGCCGAGACGTTGAGGTTGTGGCTCACTGCGCAGATTTCCAACTGTGGGTTGCTGGTGGCGATGATCGCATCAAGGCAAAAGGACAGGCATTATGCGGGACGAGCGCATCCTCATAGTCGTCCCACTCTTTCCATAGAAAGGATAGAAGTCCCACTATTTCCATAGAAATGATCCCCTCGCTAAATCGATGGCAACGGGTTTGCAAGTGTATAGAGCATTTTATACTCGGAGACCTCTGTGCGCTCTCGTGGATGGTGTGCCGCTTGCCCAAAGAAAACTTTAGCTCGAGCAGAGCCCGAGCAGAGCCCGAGCATGGGCCTTCGCCTGCCACGCCCGCGACCACCCGCTCCATCGTCAAGTCCGTGCTCCGACTCCGAGTGCCAGCCAGCAATGCCATCGCGTGTGTTACATTATGCCGTAGAGGCGGCTGGTGGCTGGAGGTTGGGCGATCGCCGCCGCCAGCGCCGAAGATCGGCCACTTCAACGTCGCCATAGCTGGCGAAGGACGATGCAGTGTGCGCTGGCAAGCGCAGGGCTTGCAAGACTGCTGTGTGTGGATCCTCTGCAAGATCTGACGCCAGACTCAGATGCGATCACACTTCTGCCTGCAGCTGTCGCCCGTGCATCGGAGACTTGCTCGTGCAGCGTTCCAACTTGGAACTTCCAAAGTGGAACACGCCCGGCGCTGGAATCCGGCAGGACAAGGCTCGGCAATGATGTCAGCAGCAAGGCACGGGGGACATTGGCGTCTAACGCTGAAGCGGTTGCGAGTGCGTGGGAAACTTTAAGAGCGCCGCATGGACGAGCTGCATGACGGCCGATCCAACGAAGCAGCTTTTCGGTGCGCGACCACCGCAGTGTAACGGCAAGTCGAGGGTCCATATCGCAGTGAGGTTCTCACAACATTGCAGTGCCTCAACAGTGGTGAGGAGATCTCGTTGATTGGTATTGGCTCCGGCCTAGATCGCTTCAGCTCAGCCAGGCGTTGCTGCCAGCGCCTGCAGGCTTCAATGCGCCGCCGTGTGACTCGCGATGGTTTTGGCACGGCGCCGGTGATTCTCGTGTCGTGCTGAACAATTCGTGCCTGGATGTTCGGACAGCATCGATAGGGAAATCGGTGCCTTCCTTTCCAAGGCTATCAATGCGTATCGTTGATCAACTCCTGCCGATCACGGGCCTGCGAAAAACATGCTGGCTTTTGTATGCATGCAGGTCCAAAGGCGGCTTTGCCCCTTGTAGTACAAGGGGCAAGTTGTACGTATGACAGACCTCATGGTCGACACCGTTCGCCCCGGCACAAAGCACAAAGCTTGGACCAGTTCAGTCTCGTATTTTCCTCCGCGGCAGCACGCGCCATCCAGCTCGAGCTCGAACGCAGGACCTTATCCACCAATGGATCACACAGGAGCAGACTACAGCGCCATGCCGCAGCAGATCCCGGCTCGCGAGGTCTTTCGCCAGCCGTCGGAAGACCATCCGCAGACCATCAGTGACCGAGGCGACTACTCGTACAGCCTCCGCCCCACCGAGACCGAGGCGGACTCGCCGCCATCCCGCGAGACGTTCGCGTTTTCAGGTAATGGTGTCCACTCTAGCGGATCCGGTAGTGGTGTCGGGGTGGGCGCTGCTGCTCCGGTTCCGCTCGCCAGACCGTCGATGATGGACCGGAACATCGAGGCCGTCAGCGATCCGACCAACGCCAACGCCGGCTTCGCTGCCAAGACGCAAGAGTACAACGGCCGCTATCGGGTGCGTCTCCTTTCATTTTTTTCGTCACTGTTCGTAATGCCGCACATATCTTCAGTTCTCGCTAACGATTTGTATTGTGGACATGCTGCAGAGGTGGCCAGGTGTTGTGTTGCTTATGGCAATCGTCGTTGGCGGCGTGGTCGGCATCACGTTTGCAGGTTTGCACACGCAGACGGCCAGTACAGCACGGGACGAGGCTTATGCGAAGCGAAAAGCCAGCGCCTCGACCATCACTGGTGGTGCGAGTGGCAGTGGCAGCGACCTCGTCTCGGACGACGGCGAAGTTGGCAACCCGAAGACGTACGCGGACATGGGCTGCGAGCTGCCCGACTATCAAAGCAAGGATGGACACCTCTATGCAGTCGCAGCGAACGGAACGGAGGTGGCCTTCGACATCAAGGGCATCAATTGGTTCGGCATGGAGACAGGTACAGCCATCCCGCTTGGCCTCTGGGATAACTCGGAGAACGGTACAACCGCGTACCAGATCGTGTCCTTCCTGGAGAAGAACAAGTTCAATGCGGTTCGACTGCCGCTGTGCATCAACTGGATCCTCACGAACAAAGTCCCCGAGTCGTCGTTGATCAACACGGCTGAGAACCGGGCGATCTCCATCAAGAACTACAGGTCGCTCCTCAAGAGTCTCATCAAGTCCCTTGCGTACCGTCAGATCGGCGTGTTAATTAGTCTGCACACGCTTACATCGACGGACAACGGCGGACTTTGGTATAGCGACAACGTCACAGAGAGCGACTTCCTGGACGCGGTCGACACGCTCACGGGCGACCTGTGCAGCAAAACGTACTGGAACGTCATCGGTCTGGATCTGAAAAACGAGCCGTACAAAGGCACGTGGGGCGACGGCGAAGACACGGACTGGCGCGTAGGCGCTCAAACGATCGGAAACCGCATGCTGGAAGGCTGCTCGAGCTGGATGGGCTTCGTCGAGGGCATCTACGCCTCGCACTCACTCACCATCGACGATACCGAATACGATTTCTTCGACTGGTACGGCAGCGGATTGCAGAAGGCAAACGAGTATCCCGTGGAGTTCACCACGGACAATAAGGTGGTGTATGCGCCCCATTACTACACGCCCGCGGTTTATCCACAGGGATATTTGTACGACGGCGGCACCACCGGAGACAACGGCGAGCTGAGCGACTACGTGGAGCTCTCCAACTCGTCTCTGAAGACCCGCGTTTCAGCCACCATGGACGACATGTTCGGCTTTATCGCAGACAACAAGTCTGCCGCGCTGCTACTGGGCGAGTTTGGCGGCCTGTACGCGTCGGATCTGCACCCGGAGCTCACGACCAAGCGCTGCACGGACTTTTCGATCGACATCATGGTGGAGAACAGTTGGTCCGGCGGCTTCGTGTGGTCCCTGAACCCGGAGAGTGCGTACCAGTACAACCCGGCCGACACATACGGCACGTTCACGGAGGGCGTGCTGGAGGACGACTGGCTCACGGCCAACAGCGAGTTCCTGGAGGGCCTCGAGGCCATGAACGACCTGGAGCACTTGCGCATGATGCCATGCTTCCCCACGGAGGACTCGGACTCCGGCTCCTCGGGCTCCGATTAGGGCCGTGCAGGGCCGCTAACTTAAAAGCGCGGGGCGACTCTCCTCGCGCATGTATTCACACGAAATACACACACTTTCCTTCTCACTCAAGTATGTTGTCTTTGGACGTTGGTTGCCTCGGGTCTCGGCAATCGGTGGCAACCGACGACAACGGACTGCTGCATCAGCTGAGACCAGCCATCTGAAACGATGAACATCTGGGATCTGTCGGCGTGTTGGACACCAGGCGGAAGCGCGCCTGTATCAAGTGATCGGATATCACCACCACGCGGGCACCAGCGGAGCGCCAGGAAGCGCTGCGCGGTGAGCGCGGCCACATCGGCATGAAGCTTCCTTGCCGAGACCGCGCTTGCTGTCCGAGCCTTCTCAACCCAATTTATCCAGAATTCAACTTCGCCGCACTTGATTTTTGTATGGGTCCGCCTTTCTCTCATCCCCCTGCGAAAATTGCCATTACAATATACGAACACTGACCTCACCAGTGCATTTTGCCGTCTAAAAGTTTTTGTGAATGGCATTGCCGGTCACTATTACCGACGGACGAATTTTCGGCGGTGCTCACTTGATTTCACTATGCTGGGACAGGATACGCGATGATCGACGTGTGCAACGCTGCGGCCAAAATCGGCATCCATATTTCATTTTTCATTCCGTCCGCAAGCTAGCGCAGTTGCCTCTCGGACCAATGCGGCGCGACGAAGACTCGGACTCCTCGGCGTCTCTCATCACGTCGAGCGAGATGCTGGGCTCACCCACTTACCATTATTCGGCCATGCTGAACCGCGAGGACTCAAGGGACATCCCGGAGCAGGACTTCATCCCGCTGGCGCCGGCGCGCGAGGTCTTCCGCGAGCCAAGCGACGCCCACGCGCAGACCATCAGCGACGCCGGCGGCTACGGCAACGGCGCCATGATGGGCGGCGCCGCCACGCCCGGCAGCGGCTCGGCCCCCACGGCGCCCGTCTTCACGCGCGGTTCGCTGCTGGACCGCAACATCGAGGCTGTGAGCGAGCCCGCGCCCGGGTTTTTGGCCAAGACGCAGCAAAAGTACAACGGCCGCTACCGCATGTGGCCCGGCATCTTGCTGTTGCTGCTCATCATTGGCGGCGCCGTGGCGGGCATCACGCTCTCGGCTTTACATACGAGCGACTCGAGCACAAACCGTCAAGAGTCGTATGCGCAGAGAGAAGCGGATGCCGCCAAGATCGCGGGCGGGGCGAGTGGCAGTGGCAGCGACCTCGTCTCGGACGACGGAGCCGTGGGCAACCCCAAGACGTACCCGGATATGGGCTGCGAGCTGCCCAACTACCAGAGCAAGAACGGGCGCATCATGGCCGTGTCGGCCAACGGCACCGAAGTGCCCGTGGACATCAAGGGCATCAACTGGTTCGGCATGGAGACGGGCACGGCCATCCCGCTCGGACTCTGGGATAACGCCGACAACGGCACGACCGCGTACCAGATCGCGTCCTTCTTGGCGGACAACAACTTCAACGCCGTCCGGCTGCCACTCTGCGTCACGTGGATCCTGACGAACCAAGAGCCGCTGTCTTCGCTGATTAACACAGCCGAGAACCGAGCCATTAGCGTCAAAAACTACATGTCACTACTCAAGAGTATTATCAAGGTGCTGGCGTACCGCAACATCGGCGTGCTGCTGAGTATGCACACGCTCACATCCACGGACAGCGGTGGCTTGTGGTACAGCGACGACGTCTCGGAAGCCGACTTCTTGGACGCCATTGACACGCTCACGTCGAATCTCTGCAGCGAGACGTACTGGAACATCATAGGCATTGACGTCAAGAACGAGCCTTCCAAGGCGACTTGGGGTGACGGATCCGACACGGACTTCCACGCCGGAGCCAAGAAGATCGCCAACCGCATGCTGGACGGTTGTTCCAGCTGGATGGGCTTCGTAGAAGGCATTAACGCCGACCACACAGTCATGATCGATGACACCGACTACGACTACTACGATTGGTATGGCGGTGGGCTGCAGGACGCGGCCGACTACCCTCTCACGTTCAGTACCGACAACAAGGTGGTCTATGCACCGCACTACTACACGCCGGCCGTGTACCCGCAAGCGTACTTCTACGACGGCGGCACCCAGGGCTCGAACGGTGCAATTGCCGACTATGTCGAGATCGACGACGCCACGCTCAAGGCGCGCATCAAGGCCACGATGGCCGACATGTTTGGCTTCTTGGCTGACGACAACTCGTCCGCGTTGCTGCTGGGCGAATTCGGTGGGCTCTACTCGAAGGATCTGCACCCGGAGCTCACGACGCAGCGTTGCACGGACCTGAGTATGGAGGTGATCGTGGAGAGCGGCTGGGCTGGCGGCTTCGTGTGGTCGCTCAACCCGGAGAGTGCCTATCAGTTCAACCCCGCCGACACGGCCGGCACGTTCACCGAAGGTATCTTGGAGGATGACTGGCTCACGGCCAACAGCGTCTTTTTGAAGAGCATGACGGCGTTGGATGACTTGGCCAACCTGCGCATGATGCCATGCTTTGAAGTGGAGGAATCATCTTCTGGCTCGGACTCGTCCAGCTCGAGTTAGAAGGAACGACTGGGAGCTAAATTCTTCGTTACGTAATTATCATTTGATTTTTGATTTAGATTTCCTCTTTTCAGCGGCCGACAGCATTTTCATTATCATTGCCATCGTCTTTGTTTGTTTGGCCACCGCCCATTTTTTGGAGACGCAAACGGTTTTCGAGTTGCCTGATCTTCCTTCGCAGTGACGAAAAGGTTAAGGCTACGTCCTGTTCGCGTTGCAATGTGGTCATCTGCAAAAGAAGTGGAAAAATGTGAGAGTTCGAAGAGTTGCTTTGGCAAGCGGACACACGTACAACGTAAACTGTGAGCGAATTTCGGAGGAAGAAGATCGCGAGCAGGAACGCGAACAGGAGTGTCCATGGCACGAAGTTGCTGTCCAGCACGAGTGCGTAAAACTTGGATGCAACACCGGAAGATGTGATGTAGTTCAAAAGAGGAACGTAGCCCTTCGCCACCGAGATGAACGGCCCACAGGCGTATTCACATATACAGAGTGGATAACCAGTCGAACACTCCGCTCCATCGAGAAAGTACAAACTCTGAACATTCACAGCGAAAAAAGCGCGGTTAATTTGGACAAAGAGAGACCTGAGATGAAAGCACGGAGTCGGACCGATGAGCGGGTTGGGTCGATGGTACAAAGTTTCTGAGTGGCGTCGTAGCTGTTCGCTGTGCACAGAGAATCGTCGCTAGACGAACCGAGGGAATCCTGGATCTCGCATTGCTTCGGGAGATGCATGTTGAGGAGGAAGAAGTGGCCGAACCCGAGGAAAATGAGCACAGTGCAAAAGTAAAACTTGATGAAGAAGCTGCCAGCATCTTTTGCACCCCATGGGTTTGCGGGCTTCTTTTGCAAATGCTGCAAAACAGACGTCACCAAGAACGTGTAAACACTAGAAATGAGGCCTCCCTTTAGCTCAATCGTACCATGAGGATGAATTTGTCGAATTTGAAGTTGACAATGTGTAGCAGAAGGGCTAGTAATGCTGTCGTCGGTGCCAGAGGGATCGCCACCAGTGCAATCGTACACGAATACAGCAACGCAACCAATTTCTGTGGAACAAGAAACTCGGACTTGGTCACCAAGCTCTCCGGCGATGCCACGACCAGCTCCAAGGATTTTTCAGACTCTTCAGCGACTACTGCAGTGGAGACTCGTAGCTGATCAGTGCCGGCTGCACCGTTGGGGGCTGCCTCCGTCACGTCAGTGTTTTCAGGTATCACCTTGGAGCTAGACTTCCCTTTAACTTTCTTTGCCAATACACGCTTCTCTCGTTGACGCCGCCATACACCTTTGAGCAACTTGACGACAACTCCAACCAACGGAGACGATATCGCCATGACTTTGCTGACACTGAAGTCGGTCACCACGAGAGTCAACAATCCTGCCGAGGCTTGCTCAGCCCGGCACGTAAAACTTGCAGGCTTGAACTCCAACATGACGTTTTTGCGGACAGCAGAACCTTCGAATGTGAACAGATCCAGAATGCTTTGTGTCGAAGTGAGTAACAGGGGGTCAAGCAGTAGCGCGAACGAGAACATTTGAATAAGTACGTTCAGGATCTTGGCCAGGTACAGTCGAGTGACCATGGCTTTGATGGCAAAGCCCACGTCATCCCATTTCTCAATAGCCGTCAATAGAGAGATGAGCTTCGGCAGAATGGAGTTGATCACAGTCACCACGGCCGGAACGATGCTGCTGGCGTATGGGGCAAAAATCGCAGCCTTTACGGCAATCTGAAGCTGGAGCTCGGCTGACTGCGTCGTCAGCAGGATGATCAAGTACCAGCTCGCGGCCTGGATGGCCATGTAGAATACGAAAGCAACGAATCGCCGAGCGTACAAAGCGTACTTTTGCTTTCTGTTTGCAGTAATCAGACAGTTAGCAACGCCCACGACTAGGTTCCAGAAGTCAACTTACTTGGTCCGCAGCTTGATCAATTCTGCACGCTTTTCCTCCTCCATAGCGAGCTTAACTTGTTCCGCAATCGTCTTTTTCAGGTCGCTCACTTGCTAACAGAATGATTCGTGGTGAGCTAGAGAAGCGTAGGAGCCTCTGCCTCGAGTCACTTACGTCTGGTGTGGTCAGTGAGAAATCCCAGGCATTGAGGAGAATCCTGCCATATTTCGGCTTACATTCCGCAATTATTAACCTTGCATGCAATACTTTGATTAATACGTGCTCAGGTTTACCTTCTCGCTGGCGTTCTCAACCGCTTGAATGGCCTTGGACATTCGATCTTCAGATATCCATTTGCGGAAAGTGACCAGTAACAAGAGGATCTCCATCGATAGCAGGATTACCTAACAGTGCCAAAATCTTGCTGTTAGTGTACCATATATCGATAGCAATGTCGAAGCAAAACATCCTCGAACCGAGTACAGGAACGCTTCATCTGGAAAATAGCCTGGCAGCTGGAGGAATGTTGGGATGACGCCTGAAAACGCCACCCAATTGGTGCTTGACGACTGAAGTGGCCACAAGGCAACAGTGAGTGAGTGAGACGTGAACACAGGGCAGAGGAAATGTCAATAGCACACACCTGATGAGAAAGATACAAAATGTGTATCACGAGGAACACAAAACATGGAATCGACATGACAATGAACGTCATGATGATCCAGCCAAAGAACCGGAAGTACGAGGCAACCGAGGACCCAAACTGCGCCTCGATCTGACGAATATCCGTTGTAAACGGATATAATCGTCGCCGCAAGTACAGTCGAAACTTTTTCCACTTCAAGCGAATTCCCTTTACAGCTGCTCGGTCCGTTCCGTCTCCCATCTCCGCCTCCAGCATCTCCTGGGCGTCTGCTGCACCGTTCAGCATTTGCTGGCGCATATCTCGTTGGCGTTGAGCCTCCTGTTCCGTCATTCTCGATCCAGTTCTTTGTCCACTCGCAGCTCCCAGCCCAAGCTTAATTTGCATCATCGCAGTATTCCCACCACCGCCTGCAGCTCCTCGAAATCTCAGAATGGTCTCTTTCTCCTCTTCCCATTCCTCCTGGGCAGATGCAAGTTCATGCTGTGCAAGTTGAAGTTCACTCTGCAGGTTGGCAACCTTCGCTTCGGTCTGTACCTGAGCCGCTTGCAGCCTCTGCACCATTCGATCTCGGTGCTGTAGCTGCTTCTCCAGCAACTTGAGTTTCTTGGCCACCAGCGCTTGCCGGTAGTGCGGCTGATGGCTCACAAACCCTTCACTCGTTGTCTCCGAGTCGTTTGCTGCATCGTCGTCTTCCTGAAAGTCTTCGACGCTCCAATTGCTGCCGTCTGCTGTAAGTTTCGCCACTTGTTTGTCGACCTCGGCCTCGATAGCCTCCAGACTCCACGAATTCCTGGCAGCAAACACCACACATTTGTAATACAAACAAGTTACACACTTGACAAGATAATGAACAACTAGTCCTTCCAACCTCATCCCGATGAAGCCTGGCACATCGTCTGCGTCCTCCTCGTCTTGCATTTGTTTTAACTTGACTCGGTTTGTCACGTCTCTTCATGATCCTGACGGAATAGCCGTGCTCTTGTCAAAATACAAATATTTTCAACAACAATTAAAACTGCGCGTCTTGAGTGGTGGCTTTTGGCGCCAAACACACAAAAGAGCCCGGCTTCAAAGGGCGGACCAATCCCAATATCCGAACGGCATCTTACTGCTCCTTTGAGCGCCGCAAAATAGACAAATATCGCCTCACTATCTAGCCAGCCTCACGACACATAACTTTCGCGCGTGTTTTCAAATGGCAGCGATCGACTTTCCCCATCAAGGCACGGCAGGCGCTTTAGCCACATCCGAACGCGCCACATTTTAGCCACTTTGCCAGCCATGAAAACCGACACCAAGCTCGTCGTCGTCGCCCTCGAGGGCTGCCACGGTACGTTTTCACTTCCTCTCACCTTTTCCCAACTCTCGTTTTCTCAGTTTTCTCACCAACCAATCAATTGCAACAGGTTGTGGCAAGACCGCCCTATGCGAGGAGTTCGAGGCACAGGGATACGACATCCTGGACGAGGCCTTCATGGATATGCCAGCCTACGCGCTACACCCGCAGTCGCTGCTCATGGAGACGTCGTGGGTCTGCTCGTGGTTCGAGCGCGTGCTGCGCCTGGCCGACCGCGTGCGGCCCGGACGCCAGCAGGTCTTCATCGCTGACCGTTCTCCCTTCAGTGCCGTGCTTTACTCAGCCAACGGCCACCTTTTGGAGCCCGTGATTCGTGAGCAAATGCGCGAGGTGCAGGACTTTGCCGGTGTGCAGTTCTACACGGTGCACGTGCAGGTGGAGCGCGAATTGCTGTGGAGTCGCATCATCTCGCGGCTGGCTCTGGAGCCGGAACGACTGCGGCTCAATGAGCACAAGAGAGAGTGGATGGAGGAGACCCTGGCCTTCTACGAGAAGTTCCAGTGGGATCTCACTGTGGCTAACGACGAGCAAAGCGTCGCCACTATTGCCGGCAACATCAGCCGCCTGCTAATCGAGCGGGACGACACGTTCGAGGCGGTGTACAAGTGCACCAAGCCGCGCGAGCACCCGTCCTCGTCCAGTAGCAGCACGCTCAGCACAGACAGCGAGTGTGAGGAGGAGCACGTGCATACGGACGAGTGGAACGCCAAGACTTCAGCTGCAGCTACTGCTGCTCAGCCCAGGAGCATCATTGCCTTCAACAACACGCACTGAAGAGCCTGCTGTGAATGGTATAGGAAGAGCTGGCGACGAGTCAGTCAATTTATTTCGTGGTTTGTTAGATGCGAGGTGTCGGGGCAGCCGACACACTCGCCCCATAGGATAGCTTAACGCTTACAAGTATCTAGAAATGCCTGCATGTGCAATCTACTCCAGTTTCATAGACGCAGGAAGCGACGAGCGTTGGCTCTCGTGATCTTGGCGATCTCCTGCGGCGAGCGACCGAGCGCGGTGGCCACAGCTTGAGCCACCAGGGGCATCGCACTCGGCACATTCGGGTACTGCTTTTTCGGGTCGCTGGGCTCGGCACCTCGACACTTAACGAAGCCCATGTACGGCGCGTCTGTCTCCAGCACGAGACGATCGAGCGGCACGTGCTTGACCAGTTCTTTCAGCGCAGCTCCCTGCTTCTTGCAGATGAAGCCCGTAATGCCAATGTACCAGTCGTCGCCGCGTGCGACGTACGCCTTGAGCTCCTCTTCACTGCCCGTGAAGCAGTGCACAACCGCCGGCGGGAAGTACCCACCGGATTGCTTGGTTGCCTCATCGATCAGCTGGATAAAGTCCCCGTGAGCCAGGCGCTCATGCAAGAACAGCGGCTTCTTGAGCGTGCAGGCCATGGCGAGCTGCTCCGCGAACCACTTTTTCTGGAATTCCGCTTCTGGGAAGCTCGGCGAGTAGTCCAAGCCGCACTCGCCCACGGCTCGAACCTCGTCCAGTTGCACAAGACTCTTCAGTGTAGCCAGCTCCTCCGCCATCGGCATTGCCCGTGCAGTGTAAGGATGCATGCCGGCCGTCGGGAAGAGCTTGTCCGGATGTTGTCGGCAGAGCTCGATGGCTCGCTGGGACTCGTCAATGGTGGCGCCAGGCACCAGCATCTCCTTGACCCCCACGGCAGCAGCCTGTTTCATGACTGCTGCCACATCGTCACGCAGATCCTCGTGCGTCAAGTTGCAGTCGAAGTCGAAGAGTTCGAGTTCCGGGGACTCTGACGTGGGTTTTTGGGTCATTGCCGACGCTTTGGACGCCGAATTATGGTGCGGCTTCTTGTGGTGCTTCTTCGGGTGCGTGGTGGAGTCCTGCACGTAGTACCAGACGTTGGTGGACAGTTCCTCGTGCTCGAACGGCATGACGAGAAGGCTTGAGTTAGAGATCGCTTGGGATCTTTTTGCTTTTTTGCTGATCGGTGCAAAATATGATTTGTGCTCGTTTACATTTTTACTCCTTTTATTTCCGATTGGAAACAAACTTCACGCACCGGATGATAATCGTTGGGCAGCCGACAACGCACGTTATCGGATGTTATCTTTGCTTAATTTGGTGTATCCCGCGAGAAGGGGTGTCACCCCTAAAATGGGATGGCTTGTCCCGCTACTCAAACTCTGATGGGCCTGCTGCTAAGAAGACGATGGACGGAAAGTTATCTGCGTATGCGCCGAAGAACTGGGGACATGAGCTGACTCTTGCGGAAGGAATCGTTCTCGTGGTGCTGCCGGTGGCTGCGCTGCTACTTGGTTACGTCCTGCTGCGCGTCGTGTGGAAAGTGCCGGCGCCGCCCGATTTGCCCCAGCACGCGCTTTCGTCGTACGGCACTGTCCCTCAGGACGAGGAATCACAACCCGCAGCTCAGTGGCACAAGACGTTTGACCTCGCTTTCTTGGTTGGGATGACCGTGCTCGCTGTTGTGCTGCTGGTGCTGACGTACCTGCATGAGCCGCAATGGCTGCGCGATCCCCGCTTCTGGGTCATGCAGCTACCCGAGCTGGCCGTGATGGTGCTAGTGTCTCTTGCTGGTGGACTCATATGCCGCTGGTTTTGCGATGTTGATGAGAAGGGCTACTTCTTGACGACAAGCACGTCCAAGTTCAAAGTCAACTACACGCGAAAGCTCCAGGAATTTGCAGCCTACATTGTGCCTCTGGTAGTCAAGTCTGGATACTCTGGCCCACTCGCGCGTGCGTGGGGTGATTTCTTCACCATGCTGGGTTTTCTTTTGATGATCAAGCCAATTCGGGAGCGATTCCGGCTGTGCATGTTGCAGTTCAATTCGTTGGACCGGCCGGAAGATCGGCCCAATGCACTCAAGTGGGTCATTCTGGGCAACATCGCCCCCGGAAAGTTGATTCTCAATGCGTTCATGTGGTTGTTCGCGACGAAGAGGGCGCTGACATTTATCCTCGTGTTCATCACGGGTATCGGCAGTGGTCTGGCCGAACCTGTGGGTATGGAGTGTGGGAAGCACAAGTACAACATTCGCTGTTGGTTCTCGCGTAACACGTTTGAACGGAGCTGGGAGTCGACCGCTTGTGTGTTCGTGTCGGGCTTGGTCTTTCCAGCGCTGCAATTCGCGACTTTTGATAATTTCACGCAGGTGCTAGCGGCGATGCTAGTTTTGGCGCCCACGATGGCATACACCGAAGCGGCTGCACCCGACACGATCCAGACGCCACTGGTAATGCTCGTGTGTGGCATTATCCTCTACGCGCTTGTTAAAATTCTCTGAGCGAAAAGTTTGGTCATGCATACCAATTTTCCACAAAACTGGTATTTTAATATAATGATGAAGAGAAGAGATCTCCTAGTTTGGTCTTGATTGTTGCAAAGTTCTGAAAGGTTGAGACAACCTGGGAGACGACGGCAGAGCGAAGAAAAAGAATCCCAATCAGAGGCCAGACACACGCATGCTTGGGACGAGAAGCACCCGTGCCCAGCGCCCATTTCATGTCCCCACTTCTCCGAAGCCACAGTGGCACCCGGACTATTGCAGCGTATGTGCTACGAAGAGCTCACCGTTGCTGAAGGAAGCGTGCTCGTGGGGTTGCCGGTGCTCGCGTTGGTTTTGTGTTACGTGCTGCTGCGAGTTGTCTGGAAGGTCCCCGAATCCCCGAAGCTGCCGCAGTACAGCTTGTCTTCCTACGGGTCTGTTCCGCCTGGAGAGAACTCGTTGCGTCCATTTGGTCGGCCGAAGACATCTCTGGTGGAAGAAGGCGACGTACATCTACGAGCCGCAGTGGCTCAGTGAGCCCCACTTCTGGCTCGTGCAGCTCCCCAAGTTGGGCATCATCTGCCGCATCTTCTGCAACGTCGACGAGAAGGGCTACATCATGACCAACAGGTCGTCCAAGTGTAAAGTCAACTACACTCGGAAGCTGCAGCACTTCGCCGCTTACATGGTGCCGCTGGTGGTCAAGGCCGACTACCCGAGCCCGATTGCGCTGCGTGGGGCGACTTGTTCACATGCTGGGCTTCCTGGTGCTTATCAAGCCCATCCGTGAGCACTCGAAGTTCTTCTACTGCCGTTCAACTTGCTGGACCGCCCCGAGGACCGCCCCAACACGCTCAAGTGGATCATTGTGGGCAACAGGGTCAGTCTTGTATATCTTAGCAAAGCTGAGCGTGACCTGGACAACAAGTTGCCCCAACAGAGAACGCGGTTGTGACCAAGTGAGCAACCTGACCAGATCATGACAACCTCGTACGCTTTCAAAACTGTGATGTGTCGTCGCTAGTTTCTATGGCGACGGCACTACAGCCCGGCACCACCAACCCTCTTCTAAGCGCAATGGCAGACTAATAACACTGTGCCCTTCGCCACCTACGCGCGCTTCACCTTGGGGCCCAGCGACTTGCTGTACATGCGGATGATCGATGCCAGCATCGTGAACGCCGACATGCCAAGAACGGCCGCTGTCTTCCACCACGCGTGGTCGTTTGCGCGCTTGACGTCCTCCGCCGAGCATCCTTCAGGCAGCACGACGCCATCCACGGGGATGCTGTCGCTCGCGGCCGCCGCACTTCCCTTGCACTTCTCAATCACCACCGACGAGTTCAGCGACAAGAAGCCGTACAGCAGCAAGCAGATCGTGGCCAGCACGAACGCAACGCGCTTGCCGAACTGCGCCGAGTCCAATTGCCGGTCCAAACTGGTGCCTGCGTGGCGGTACACCACGACGCGCAGCTTGGTTACCGTGAAGTCCGCGTGCGTTCCTTCATCCGCAATGGGCAGGCAGCACAGTTCCCGCGAGGACGAGACCACCACTTGCCACGTCGGCCCGTAGGTAAACGTCAGCGAGTGCTACAAGGCAAGGTCAAGTACACGAGGTTAGCACACAATTGGGCTGTGAGACTTAATACCCACGAGTCACCTTGAGTGCCTGGGCGATCTTGGTCTCGTTGTCCTCCACGCCCTCGTAGTAGTTGTAGAGCCTCGTGGCCTTAGCGATCACGGCCTCCTTCATCTCGTCCTCCATGTCGCTCTCGAAGACCACGATCTTCCTCTTGGCGTCGAGGTCTTCGCTCTTATCCGTGAGCGCCTCGTGCTCTTGCTTGGGTTGAGGAGTCACGGACGGCGTGGTGCGGAACAGCAGCACCTTCATCTTGCTGGCCTTGCTGAAGAGCACCACGCACGCGCCCTTGCGCTGTTCAGGTATCAACATAGCCAGCCCGCATTGTCAACGTGGGGTGTAAAATATGGCAGAGCTCATTGTTCTTACGTAGCGGAGGTCCACGGCAAAGTCTCCACCCACGAGGATGTGCCAGCCCTCGCCTAGAGTTGGCACTAGGAGGGTCTGCAGCTCAGCCGCAAAGTCGCGGAGGCTCGATGTCTTCTTTGCTGCATCGTTCGCCGTCTTCTTGGCGGCCACCTGGACGGCCACGGGAGCCACGGGGGCCTTGGATACGAGGAAATCGGCACCGCAGAAGACCATCGTTGGCCTTAAGATCAGATCGGGGAATGACACGCATGCGAAGGGAGGGTATGCCAGATGATGGGCGCGACAGGTTGTATGATAGGATTAGTTTGCGCCACGTCACAGATTTTCGATCTTTGGGCGCGAACTTTGCCATGTTGGTGAGTGTGGTCAATTTAGCTAGGTTCTCCTAGTTTGATGTTCTCCTTCATCTTCTTTCAATACGTTGAGTGCCGTTCGAATCGATCGGTAAACGCTGTTGCGCTGTTCGAATGGGTCGAGAGACGTCTACTTTTTGGTTTATCCTCGCTGCAAAATATTCAACTGCAGCCTCCAAGCAAGCACACCAAATTCCAGTCACCAGCCCGCCCCAAGTCTCTTGTGTTAATAACCACTGCTGACATTCTCCAATCTACCATCACTCGCTCAAGTCTCCTCCGCTCCGCTACAGCATCGGACCTCCTCAACTTGGTAACCCACCGACCAACGCCTATGCTGTTACTCACGTGGTGCTCACTCGTATTCAACGTTCGGCTGGTGATTGTTACTCACACGTGGCTACTACGGGGTGCTTCGAGCGGGATGAATACATGTTGGGTGCTGCAACAGCAAAGGACATCGTCCAACAAGAAATATTTGTTTACCACAAGTTTTTTATTACGCGCAACTAGCTTAGAATGTGTACAGGAATTCGGACGGACCGATCGGAAATTAAGAGAGTATCGTCAATATATTGAAAGATTTCTGCTTGCCTCACTCGCTTGAACTCGTTTGCTTCAGGCTGTCGCGGCTGCACGCAAGCGTTTATTGACGCGATGCGCTCGGTTCACCATGACGTAACTCAGCTCAGTCTTCTCAGCCAACAGTTCACTCTTCTTTTCCACTAGGAACCAGTCCACGATACCAACGTAGCCCAAGTACGAAGCGTAACTCGCGGGAGAAGCTTGTACCAGCTCCCAGCTATCAGGTGCAGGCTGTGAAACCCCAGGAACAACAGGCACCAGACCCGTCGAAGTTGCTGGGACTCGAATTTCCATTGTCGCGTTGACGTCTGCCTCACCTTCGCCCAAATGCTTGATCAACGCTTTGAAATGGTTCACATCCCCCGAGCTGTGAAGCACCGCAAAGTGATATGGGTGCGCTTTGAGGTCTTCATCAGTGAGTCGCGAGTGATCGACGGGTAGGGCCTTCTTCATGTTTGCTTGCAGCCTGGCTACAACATCTCGCAAGTGGAGCTTCGGTTGACGTGAAGCGCTGCACTTGACGAACTCGGTACTGCTTGCCGCTTGATCAGCCTTGTCGAGTGCCACAGCCTTTCCAAGCATCGTCTTGAATTCCGTCTGATCGATGCCAGCTTGTTCAAGAAGGGCGATAATGCCAGGCTGGAGGACGCGCTTGGTCATTGCGTTTCCGAGAATTCTTGCCAGCTCGTCTGATGAGCCAGTCTTTGTCAGCTTGACTAGAAGTGCAGCAGCGGAGTCGCAGTTCTCAAAGGCCCATGTGAAGGCCCCCACCAGTGCCGACCCACCGCACATCAAAAGCCCGCACGTCACTAGCGTGATTAGCTGTCGACGGCGTTTGAGGTCGGCATCACGACGCTTCTTGTTCTCCAACGAGCTACGCAACGCGTGGAAATTTTTGTTGAGCGACGAAATGTTCTTCTCCGACACCATGACCCGGTGTTCCAACTGCGCTACTGCGTTTTGAATGTCGCGTACCCAGTCCGCGTTCGCGCCATTCACATGCCCGGCCTGGATCTCCCAGCTGTACTTCTCTTGTTGCGAGATCAAACCGAGGCACTTGCATTCGTCCAACACGGTCTTGAAAAATGTTAAAGCGTCGTCGTCAAACATGAGCTTCTTTCGAATCGCTTCGGTGAAGGCATTCTGAACGAGCTGCTTCATCTCGGACGTCGTGAGGCTACCGTAGCCCAAGCAAAACAAGACCCGCATGTCGTATATGCTGGTCATGAATTGCGGCAACTCGAGAAGCTTCAACGCCGACATGTCGTTCTGCCCCATCAAGCGACATGTTGCACCATTGAACTTGGCCTTCTTTTCGTGCTGCGCCAGAATCCAGGAGATGTGTTTCAACGCGTCGTTCTCCTTGACGAGGTCGGCCGCTTTGCACCCGTCGTCATCGAATGCATTGGGTTCACACTGGTAGGTTTCCAGTAAGTGGCACACGACAGCAATGTCCCCATACAACACAGCCGTGTGCAGCGCCGTCCGCCCCCTGTCGTCCATCCGTGCAGTTAAGAGCCACGAAGGTCTACCGACAGCTGCGTTCACCTTGTCCACAAAGTCCGTTGGCCTGCTGCGGAGAGCGTGATGAAGCATATTAATCTCAAACTGACCCACGAGCTTCGATAGACGCTCTTGCCATCCCCCCAGTGCGGTGCCGCGCGCGGTTTGGATAGTCGCATAGGCGTTCAAAATGTCGTCGCTATCACTCCTTGCCAGTGTCTTGTTGAGGAAGAACGTCACCGCCGGAACGCTTCTGGCGTTAATGGCCACGTCGAAACTGGTATATGAGTGTAGCAAGTCCCAGAGGGCCCCGCTGCTCACAAGGTCAAAGACTGACTTGTCGTTGCCACACTTGACGCAGGGATCCGCTCCATTCTGCAGGAGAGCTTCCACGACAGTCCGCATCCTCTTCTCAACGGCAGCATAAAGGGCGGTCTTGTTCTGGTAAGCGACCGTGTTGGCGTCAGCACCTCGGGCTGCGAGCAGCTTGGCAGCTTCTTCATTGTTGTAGTGAATGGCAGTTCGGAGAGCCGACAAGCCACTTTTTTCGACTGCTTCCATGTCGGCGCCTCTGTCGAGCAGGAGCTCGATCACCTCGCACCGATTGTAATACGCGGCAGTGATCAATGGGGTGTAGCAGCTTCCTCTGCGCTCGTTGATGTCGTCACCCAACTCCAAACGGTAGCGCACGCCTGGTAAATCGTTTGCATAAATGACGCCGGCGAGCGTGCCGGCCTGATTCCCCATTTCGATACGTGCGTGCCCTGACGCTTGGATTTTACGTGTTGGATCCGCCTCAAAATCTGCAATGACCTGAGTTTGAGCTCGAATGCGATGAGCTCGTGGCGTTCAGATGTTCAGGGTGGAGAGGGTGAGGGCTCAGCGA
Organism: Phytophthora crassamura; assembly: GCA_033557995.1. Classification (NCBI taxonomy): domain Eukaryota; phylum Oomycota; class Peronosporomycetes; order Peronosporales; family Peronosporaceae; genus Phytophthora; species Phytophthora crassamura. Next base: position 230,837 of record JAUCED010000016.1, read on the forward strand.
TTCACCAGCACCACAACCCATTGCCACCCAGCGCCCCCCTGTCGTCACTGACTTCAATCTGGTACTGACGACTCGTCAGTACCAGATTGGAGTCGAGCGTTTCCGCTTGTGGCAGCCTGGTATGCTCATCGAAGAAGTTAAGTCAGGGCGACGTCTGAAATCAACAAGAGCAGCAGTAAAAAAGTGGTTCTAAATAAAAAATGGATGAATTATAGGTTACTCTGGCCCGCGCGCTCTTCTACTTCCTGGAGCGCGAGTCTTGGTGCGCTTCCACATGCGCCCACTCGCATTCAGCTTGGGTCCAGGGATCCGAACCATCGTCAGCGCCGCGAGGCGTGGCATTGTCCGAGCCTTGCGAAACGAGGCTGGCACGCTGCGACCGTCTCCCTTCCACTGCCGAACCTTCACCTTCACCTTCCGCCCAGGCTTGCTCTTCAACCGCGTAGCTCTGGAGAACCAACGGGCTGGTCGCCCCGCAGGCAGCGCACGCTTCGACAATGAGCTCATTCTTGAGGGTGCACGCCGGGCACGTCCACGAGTCGTTTTCTTCGTCCGACATACTTGGCAGTTTGCTTTATTGAGTTGGCTGTGAATTGGCTAATGAAGGCGTCGGAGTCGTTGATCAGTCGGGTAAGAAGAGAGGCGCACAGTCGACTGCAAATGATCATCAGCAGCTCAGATGCCGAAGACTTCGTGCAAAAATAGTGTTCTACTCGGATGCTTGTCTCGCTAAAGACAAACCAAACCTTATGAACGGTTAGTCGTATTGGGAGGTGCAAGTTGGCTGGCTTGAAAAACTAGTTTTAATTGGTACAAAATATGTCATTGTTTAATATTTGTTGTAAAACTTCTCAGCACTAGTGGCCGTGAAGGATGTGGTCCCAGTCGAATGTGAGTGTGAGATCCGTGCCTACGATGTACAACACACGGTGCGTGCGTTAGCGAACGTAATACGTTTCAAGGACTGAGAGATCGACTTACCCTGATGGACGGAATGGAGAATGAAGACGAGCACGAAGCTGCCGACGAGTTTCCCCTGGACACTCATCCAGTACTTTTCCAGCACGAACGCGAGCTGATAGAGAGTAAAAATCCCAAATTTCTTGCGCGCGAGTGCACAGAAAGACACCAACGTGAGCCCTTCGAGTACAGCGTAGATGGCACAATTCACAACCGACGCCCAGAACGCTTCGCCGTTGAGCCCAATGAAGCAGAAGCTGAATTTGGCGTACGGCATATGGTAAACAATCAAGGTAAACAGCCCGTAGATCACGGCACTGACAAACTCGGAATACTCTGCAAAGACGAGCACCTCGGAGGAATATACAAGCTGCAGTGTCTGAGTGAGCAGCTTGACATGATGGCGGTGCGCGATGTCAACGTCGTCAATGGAGGATAGTCGGGTTCTCAGGTTTCCAGGATCTTGATTAAGCGTAGATTTCGAGCTTAGGAGGTCTTGATCCAGCTCACCCAACTGGATTAATCCCACGTCAAGGGCCCCACTTGATCCCTTCGCCATGCAAGCAACTTTTGATGTTCTCTGAGACGGCCGCTTGTTTTGATTCTTGGTCTGAGTGAACCCGTCCGTGTCTGCCAGTGCAAGAGAAACACCTTGCTTCGAAGCCTTCATCGCGCCAATTCCTTCAAGTTTTGAGATCGATTTGCGTCGTTTGTTTGGGTTCACTGCACCAGGAAACAAAGCGCTTTGGATGACCTTTACCGCTGTTCGTACGCAATGACGTCCATCGACGACAAACTTGCGGTCCAAGTACACTCGTACCTCTATGATTGCTTGGGCAGTATCCACGAGAATGATCAATCCGCTCACTAGAAGAGACCCAGAGCTCTGCAAGCACACGTTCTGGAATAAAGATCCAAAAATTTCAACCACGCACAGCGATACCTCCGTGCTGATGTCTTCTAACGAGTGGGCAAACCTTCGGATCGTGTGCTTGAGCATCGTTCGCAGCATTGGGAACGCCACCGAGATGATAACTTTCCCCCAAACTGGTGCGAACATGAATAACATTGCCACACCTTCAAAGAGAAAGAAGGCCGAGAGCTGAGCAGCGCACAGCGGCAGATACGCCCGTATCCTGTCGTGGTAATGATGAAGTTTGGTACGAAGCACCATCACATGGAAGAGTACGAGGAAGAAGATGTACGAAGGAGCACCCAAGATATCTCGAAGCGGGATCGGAAAGCGCCAAGCGATGGATAAAACGACCATCAGCAGCTCATTTGCACCCGCTGTTAGTACCGAGATGAGCGCACACTCTTGGTGCGAATAAATGGTTTGCGGCAGCTGGACTGCACACCTCATGTAGAGCAGCATGCCGAATGTCACGACGCTGAAGGAAAGCGCAGACTGGACGAAGAAGGCGGCGTTTGACGTCGCGGGTAGCAGTGGACTTTGCAGTGGAATCGCAGCCAGGATCAGCACGATAAGTAGAGCTGGCATTGGTGTCAACGCGATGAGAGCAAATGCCCGGGAGCGACTGGTCTCCCGTTGATACTGCTCGAACTCGAGCAGTTTCTCGATCGAATATCGCCCCAAGTACATGTGCGCGTGCTTCCACTCGTGGTATCGACTCAGCGAATTTCGTCTGTGACGACCAGCCGAGTACTTGCGAATTAAGGGCCGTCGGGTTGCTCCTGTCGTGACGCCCTCTGACACGCTAGACAGACTATCGCGCGATGGGCCGGGCTTCGGAGGGGAGATGGAAGGCGGAGAATCGCGATCGCCACTGCTTGTCGTGGCAGCTGTGGAGATCCCGGCACCAACGGTCTCACTCGTCGGCACGACGCTCCTCGTTCTGTACGTTGACGCCATGATCGTGAGAGCTGCCAACGGGATGTAGTGGCCGCTTCGCTCAGAAATGATTGTCAGGTAACGTGGGAGGTGGACTTGTGTACTTGACGTTGAAGGCACTTGGCTGTATAAATATCGTAGTTTGTTCTTGGGATCGTACTCGCCAGTCGAACACTTCATTACCTTATCGGATGCGACGATGCCACTGGCAAAACTATTATTTCCACACGCACGTTGGGTGGCACTCTTATGACAAAGATAGCATGAACTTGTTCTAAATTTCAAAACCATTCCTGGCGGGACTCAGATTTATATACCGAAGTATCAAACTGTTTTCCACTCCATTAACCTTTTCATTAAGTTCCTGCCAAGTTTTCCATTGATTACTAGGGTAAAAGTCACTCGAACTCTTCGGCGAACGCAATCTCCTCCAGAACTTCTTCCGGCGAGCTCTTTTCGTGCGCGACCTTGGCCTCCGCCAAGTTGAACGCCACCCCGACAGCGGCGAAGCTCCCAAAGGCAAACGCATTGCTCAGCGCTGCTCTCGGACCATGCCGGGCCTTGACCATTGCTCCTGCAATTGGTGCAGCCAGCAGCGTGTTCCACATATCGCGCTTGTCCCGGAGCTCTTCGACTGCGGCCCCCGCTACCCGGAACAGGCACGTCACCATCGCGATTCGTCCTGCTGTCTCCGGCACGAAGACCTTGGCGTGATGCAGAGCACCGCGCAGTCGCTGCTGCTTGGGCGCTGCCCGCATGCCTTCCACCCCCGCCCAGGCCGACCCGAACATGAGGCCGTAGATGAAGCCGGTTCCGGTCGAGTCGGTCACGCATTGAGCCACTCGTCGCAGTCGAGCCTTCGGGGTTTGAGGCAGACGCTTATCGTGACGCTTACCTGGAGGAGGGAGCAACAGCGACGACGGGTCCAGTAGGTCGAGTACCATGGCCACGTCGAGAACCGTTATGGCTTGAGCTCAACGCCAGCGGACAAGCCTTGCTGCGTTCCTATGCACTAGTTGAAGTTGACTGCAACTTGTGCAAGTGGGATGGTTTGGAGTGTGTCGCGGGGCTGAACGACGTACATGTATGCACCTTTTCGAGCACGGTGTTGGAGATGACGAGCAGACTCGTGAGTGAAGTGGCCGCCTCCACGTTTATCCAGTACCAGCTCGTGGTGATGTCGTCCAAAAGCACCTTGAGTCTGCATCGAAAAAAGAAGAAAAAAGTTACTGACAGCAGTGTAGTTCTGGAATGCTCGTAGAAGCCTTTAATTATGAAGAATGTATATTGAGTCCTGATCGGAAAGCAGTTTTGCCGTGGAGAGATCACAATGATCCCAAGAAGGGATCGTAAATCGACACACTGTCGAAAAAAAAACGCCTTTGTTAATTTGGAACTAGCCGTCAGCACTGATACGAGCGCACGCTGCCAATGAGAGGAATACTTTTCGGCAGACCCAGAGCGCGGTGCATGTACATCAGCACGTCGCAGCCACCAAAGGTAAACGAAAGCCACGATTGCACAAGAAGGCAGTGATTGAGGCTGGTTGAGCAATTTCCTTTGAGGAGGACTCGTTGCGAGTATTTGTGTTGTGCTTTGCGGCACGACAGCAACCGGCACCCGTCAATTTTGCCGGTAACGAGTGTCTTACGTATTTGGCCGCCCGTCTCGTGAAAAAACTAACAATTGCATCGCCTGTGCTCGTGCTGATCAAGAGGTAAAGTTATACCTATTTCAGTGTGATTTTCGCATCGCAGACACAGTGGAAAAAAATCGAAAACGTGAGTCTTCGCGGCATTTTCATCCTCCCCTGTCTTTCCTTTTTAGAGCGACTACGCTTACAGGGATTCCGCTTGAATTGCTATCAGAGTCGTTGTGCAATACTGTCATCGGCATGTCGAGCCCTTCATAATCTTTTCCCAGTCGAATTTGCAGCGATGGATCAGGGCCTGCTACCATTGAAACGGTGTGAGGACTATACATATAGTGTAAACTTCAAGGCAAAAATACAGCCACGAACCTTGGTGGACGGTGTTCAGAATGGCGATAAGCGTAATACAGCTAATGATCTTGCCTTGTACTCCCATCCAGTACTTCTCCAGCACAAAGGCGAGTTGGTAGAAAGTGGAAAACCCAAACTTGGATTGGACAAGAAGAAACAGGATGAGTAGCAGCACCGATCCAGTAGCAGCGTAGGTGGACAGCATTAGCATGAACCTCCAATATTCATCTTCGGGCAATCCAATGAAAGGCAGGATGAACTTCGAGTTGGGCAGATGATAGGTGGCTAGTACGTAAAACCCAAAGTAGAGCGAGCACACAAAGTCCAAGTACGCCACCGACACGATCACCTCCGACGCGTTCAAAAGATGCAGCGTCTGAGATAGAAGTACAGCGTGATGTCGATGTGTAATCTCCACGTCATCTATGATTGTTCGTCTCAGTGGCATCGACAACCCCTTGGCCCGCATAGCCGAGTCTCGGTCCTGTACCCCAGCTCCATTGTGGTCACTTCTAGCGCCATTGCTGCGAGGGGATCCACACACGCAATCTTGGTGGAGTTCTTGGGTCGGTTCGACAGAGAAGACCTTTGCATTGCCTCGGGAGCTTGAATTGCCACGGAAACGCCGTCGTGGGAGCTTCTTGCTGCATCGAAACTCTGATCAACTTTTCTACCTTCATTTTTCACCAAAACCCCTGGAAACAACGCACTTTCAACGACTCGGAATGCCGTCTGGGTAGCCTGTTTTCCATCCACAACGAACTCGTGATCTCGAAGCATGATCAATTCAAGCGCAGAGTGAACAAAGTTCATCAAAATGCAGACTCCACCGATACCAGTTGAGCTTGCGCTTTGCAGATAGACACACTGAAAGAGCGACCCAAACACTTCGACAGCACACATAATCACTTCCGTGCTGATATCTCGGAGCGGGCGTGCCACGGCTCGAAGAACCCCCTTCAACAACGACCGAAGAAGAGGAAAATAGGACGCAATGGCAGCTTGCGCCCACGTCGGAGCGTTCTTGAAACCAAACGTCATCACTTTGAAAAGAACAAAGATCGACACCTGCGTGAAGTATAGAGGCAGATAGTCCCGTATCTTGTGGCGGTAGTAGCGAAGTCGTTTGCGAAGAATCAGTGCGTGGAAGAGCATGAAAAACGCTGCGTAGGAAGGAGTGCCGAGAGCACCACGGAATGGAATCGGAAAGCGCCAAACTGCTTCTATGAGCAACATTAGCAGTTCGTTCGCTCCAGTTATAACCACCGATATAAGAACACATTCTCGGGGAGGGGGCGGATTTTTTTCATGCTGCAGCTGGCTATTTTCTATGTATTGTCATTTCGGCGCCTTTTGATTAAAACGCGGCTATTTCTAATGCAAGACGATTAATTGTATGCTGAAGCGCGGGTGTTCCCATGCAAGGTGTTTATATTATTTTTTTGGATTACATACTACGCGTAGATTTTGGATTGGTTTCTAGACTAAATATGCATTATGCTCGCAGCTGCGGGATCTCGTGAAGAATAGTTGCACCGACACAATAGTGTCACCCATTTAAACGGAATAGTTGATCACCGTAGCCAATTCCTCCACATCAACCGTCGACAGCTCTTCAAGATCTTCATACTCAATGAGCCAGTACCGCTTCCCCACACACGTAAATGGGGTTTTGACGTTGCTGATGTTGCTCTATGTCGTCGACGTCGACGTCATCGTCTGTTGAACCCACACACTCAAGATACTCCAATTGATCACATTTGCTGGTTTCTCCACAAGTCGGTTGACCAACGCGTTCACTGTGTACTACGACTTGCGAACGCCATCACTCTCTAGACATTTGGTCTTCTTTCGAGGACATCCTGGTGGATTTCGAGCTGGTAGGCCACGGAGCATGTCTTCTAGGTCAAGCTCGTCAACGAGGTGAAGACAGGCCAGGACGTGTGCACGGTATGGTAAAAGGCCTTGCAGTCGCACTTGAACTTCTCCAGAGTCGTCTCGATTTCTTCCAGGCTCCATGACGGGTTGTTCCAGTCATGACTAAATGAGACACGTTTCATAAGTTTCACAACGTGAAATGACTGGTACCGAAGCTGGATGTTCTCCACTTTCTCGATGCGCCTGAGAACTCCGCCAAGAGAACGTTTGTACGTATTCGTTCGATTCGCGGTCACGTTGAGGCTGTGCACATTGTCATCCCGAACAAAATAGTAGCTGCTGTTGACGAAGTATTCCTTGATGTCGCGGATGAATCGAACCGACTTGCGCGCATATGTCGGGTAGTGATTTTCAGAACTGCTCTTGAATCGCGCGAGTGTCGAGTGGGAGCGTGACTTGTGCCTCGCGATCGAGGGCTTCGGTGAGGAACGCTCGCATGCGAGCGATCTTGGCGGCGGTAAGGCGAGTCGGTGTGGTGGCTTGCGCGTGGCTTGGAAGATTGAAAAATAGCGGGAGAGAACGAACTGGCGGATTGCCAGGGACGGTGAGATTATCTGGAATCTTCCTGTCATGAGTGATGGGTGCCTCGTTGACCTGTGAAAGGAGCACAACCACCGTTATTGATTGGCACAGACCTGTCTCCGTCGCAAGAAGCCAACCGTGGGAACCCATTTCGAATGTGGCTGGGCTGGGCGACGTGAAGATGGGCTTCGTTGGTGTGCTGGGCTTTGGGAGGCTACGTGCTTCGATCCCTGACGGCTCTGAACGTCCCAGCCAAAGCATGGGCGATCACGGGCGTCCTGATATTGATCGGCACCTCGCCTTTCTGTGACTTGGTGATCGTTTCCTCAAGAGGGCACTCAGCAGTTGCGGAACGCTCTGGTTCTTCGCGCAGACTTGCGCCGAGCGCTATCGACAGGCGGCCCGGAACCCGAAGGCTACGGGGATGTCTCCAGCGGAGTATGGTGTGTGGCCTGGTGGGATTGTCGTTCCTCGTGCCGATCGCGGTGCTGAAGAAATACGAGACGAGGTTCGGGTGAGTTGGGGCTTCGCGTTTGGTGTCTATTTGGTGCTGGCCTAGTTGATCTCGTTGGTGACCTACGTGCCTCGCGTTCTGTGTACGACCTGCTGGAAGGCGTGGTACAAGGGTGGAAGTGAGTGGTATTGGTGCTGCTTGCTTGGAACTGCTGGTCGGGATTCGCTGGCCGTGGTATGTATGTGTCAGTGGTGATCGTCGGACTAGGAAACTACAGCCACCTAATGCGGCTGCTGGATCAACGTCTCTCGAAGGCTAAGATGAAGCCGGGCAAGTGGTCGACGAAGGATGGAGCAAGCTGCGAGCTCGCGTAAGTGTGCGTGAGGAAGTGGAACGGTCGGACATGGAACGCCCGGAACGCGCGATATTGCCTCCGCCCATGGTGCAACCGATTACTGCGGTCCCTAACCAAGCTTATACTCACTCGACACCGGTGGTGTGCATGACGATGGATTCTGAGGATATGGTGCAGATGAGCGTCGGTGGCTATCGTCCCGCGTTTACTGAAGGCGAAGAGGAGGCTCGTCGAGGACGTCGAGTGGCAGTCGGTGAGCCAGCCGACGGTCGTACGGTGCTAGCGGACTGTCTGAGTCGCGTGGTGGCAACGGAGATGCAGTGTCTAGTGTCGGACTGTGGTCCGCAAGCGTTCCGGGCCTGAGGGAGCATCCCCATTTAATGACGCTAGGTCAAGGAACGGCGCGGGAAGAGTGTGTCGGCACCAGACTCAGAAGGTAGTCATCAAGCTGAGGTAAGATTCTCGTGGGAGATAGCGAAGCAAGCGCCAAAGCTTCTCAGTCGTGGATTTCCTTCGTAAAGCACAAGCAAACAAGTTTATAAGTTTTCTATTGTCTCTAGTTTCAACTCCACACGTTCTTCTGAGCCGGCATGAGGTACACGACCCCGGAAAGAAGGAAGACCGCGACATTTTCTAAAGTTTGTATTTTCTATATGAAAACTAAGACCAGCATTAAACTTAGCTGTCGACAATACAATGTAGCCGCATATAATACAATATATCCACCGGTCAGAGAAAGTAGCCGGTGGATGAATGAAAAAAGTTTTCCCCATTCTCGGTGCGAGTACACATTCTTCGGCAGCCCCAGTGCGCACCGCATGTATAGCAGCATTCCAAACGTCAGGAAACTGAATGACAGCCAGGATTGGATAAAGTTCGCTGGTAGCAACGGACTTTGCAGCGGTATCGCCGTGAACCCGACGACAGCCAGAAAAGCTGGCAACGGCGTTAGAGCGATGACTGAAACCATACGAGCGGGAGTTGCCACTCGCTGGTATTGCTCAAAGTCGAGTAGTTTCTCGAGAGAGTATCGCCCCAAATACGAATGCGCTTTTCCATTGGTGATACCGTCGCAGGAAGCGTCTGCCTTGCCGCTGAGAGTAACTCTTCCGAATCGATCAATGGGGCGTCCGTGGTTTCGTGTTCGCCGAGTTACTTGACTTCAACTTCGGGGGGCTCTTCTTTTCCAGCCCACACGTGCTGATACTCTTCTTTTCCGTCTCGAGAGTCTCTCCTCCATCGGTGCTTTCCGTAAGAGACAGCATTCTGGGGACGACACGACTTCAGGTGGGCAAACGTCTGACGAGAGTCAGTGCGTGATGATAAATTCGTAAGGCAGGTATTTCCCCGTGGGCGCTCTTCGACACGACACGGGACTGTGGTGTTCTTAGAAGGGTGCTATTTGAGTGTTTTTGTTCGGTAGTTCGACCTGAGCAGTCTTATGCAATGCAGCAGATATAGCCGTTCTACCTGTTCTCTTTGCTCTCCACACTAGCGCGCACGGTGGACGTGGCCACGGCGATACGGCCAGTCGTGAAGTGCACAATGAAACGCATGATCGGCGCCGCCAGCATCGAGATGAAAAGCAAGACCTAGTTAAGTAAACTATGTTATAATTATAGTTTTGCTGTGCACGCGTTCGAGTTGCAGCATGCAGTCCAAGAGCATCTCCAGCGGCAGGTCTCAAAGGCGTAAAAGTAGCGCACTTGAGGACCTGACCGCGTCATACGCTCCCAGCGGCAAGTCCTAAAACGAGTCTTAGCTTCACCCCGGTCCGCCCTGCTGATTCAAGTGCGTCATCTGGAAACTGGGAAGTCATCCAAGCTACAGCTCTTGTGTACGCTTCGTATTTGAGTTATGTTGACATCGTCAAGTGGATCTTGGGCAAACATGACGTTGTGCCGACTGAGAAGAAATATCTGACGGTCAAACGACCCCGAAGCAGTGCGAAGGTATTGATGGAAGTTCGTCTGAGACCCACATATTCAAATGTGTAGCTTAAATCTTGAAAAAGCCCGAGTATTTCCTAGTAAGACTGTACAGTACACGATTTCGTACTCCAATGACCATCGATTCGCAGGATTCAAGACCAGTCATTATAATAACACCATCTCTCATCAAATGTTGGATAAAACAGTCTAAGGTTGCGCCTGCAGAGCATGAAGCGTCCGCATCTTCTCGCAGATCGACTTTGTCAAGGAATTCTCTGGATTTTAATCCAGCGATTGCAACGAGGTCAGAATACGTGCATAATGCATATCCTGCTGAATTTCGGTGCCATCATTATATATGGAAACCTTTGAAAAAATTATGAATACTATATATCCTTTCGAAGATAATTTCTGTACCTAAATGTTGACCCATCCAGAAAACAATAGCATTAAAATCCTGTTGAAAATAGTAGCCGGGAATATCCTATATTGTCTGTGAGAAATAATCCATTCCCGCAACATTATTGATTTTATCTGTACTCGCGCAACATTTCCGATTTTATCTGCTTTCAAACAACATGCACCTCTGGGTTGAGGGAGCGGGTCCATCACCAGAGATCTGGTAATCGTCACCAGAGATTTGGGTGCCATCACCAGAACCCTGGAGGGGTAAAATCACCAGTGTGCAGGACTCGCTCACCAGCAGAATGAGTTTATCACCAGACAAACGATGGGCTCTCACCAGCAAAGGCAATCGTTGTGTTTTACTCGATGCACTTGGTTGGTGCACGAAGCAGGAGAAGGAGGAGCCCGGTAACTAAGCCGTCTCGCACCGCTTCCTCTGTCCATGCCTAGGGCTACCAGGTGGACCAAGCGACGTCATCTCCTCCAACTTCGACGAGTACAACGAGGAGTTCAGTGACGGCACCGCGATCAACTGCATGGTTAAGGATGACTTGCACCCGTACTCCCTCGCACAAAGCTTCGCCAGAATCCCACCTCCTGCAAGTACAAGGTGATGTCACTACACAGGGTGCTGCAGAAGATGGAGGTAGATCACTATATCACGAAGCAACTGTCGCCTCTTCTTTCGGTGGTGACGCTGCACACGTGCAGCCTCGTACGTTGAAGACGTGGCGTTTGCCCTCCGATGCCCAACAGCAGATCCAGCTGCAGCAAAGCCAGCGATTGCTAGGAACGCACGGTAAGTGTTGCTTCGTACCTCAACTTTGCAGGCACAATTATGCCGACTGTGTAATTCCGCCGGCAGAATTACACCGACAGAATTGTAGCCGTGTATCTGCCCTCGTCCCAATGTGGAGCGATGACCTTCACAGCGGCGTAAGCTTGGCTTTGTGTCGGATCTGAAAGGCTCTGCAATGTTGTGCTCTCCTTAGCTAAACACAACAGTCGATCTGGTCGATTCGCACGATAGAACCTTGCACTTCGCTTTGTTTGCATCGACTGGACTTGCACTTTGTTACTATTCTGCGCATGAAGTGGCTAGTGAAAAGCTGATCATCATCACCATGCACTAAACGATCAAGCTGACAACGCGCTGGATCATTCTGCTGCCTGGTAGCGATGCAAGATAGAAACATCCAAAGACGTCGAGGGATCTGAGGCGTCGTCCGACAAGGTCACGTCCAGTTGATCTCGTGGGGCCAGCGACCTTGCGGCCACGCGCTGCGTGCGCGAGCTGAAAGTGCCGCACTTCCACAACGAGGTGGTCAAGAGCGTCATCACCAACTCGCTGGAAGAGGGCGGCGAGGCCAACAGCGCGGCCATGGCGTCGCTGCTAGCCTACCTGGTCTCGCACGAGGTGGTGTCACGGGACAGCTGATCAAGGGCTTCGAGCGCTTCAAACTCGTACAAACTCGTACTGGAACACGTCGCGCTGGGCGTCCCGAACGCGGCCGCGCTGTTCCAGGACATCGTGGCGTGGGGCATCGACAACATCCTCCCCAAGGACTTCGACGCCAGCGCGGTCAAGAAACAGTAAGTAGGCGGAGGAGAGCACGTCAGTGCGGCCACTAGTTGCGTGGAGGAAGAGCACAGCAGATACACATACACCCCCACTGGACTTCTGGTCTTGCAGCTTGGCGTTGCTGGCAAGGTAGTCCACGGCGTTGGTAGCGTTGAGCATGTAGAGATACCGGGACCTGTACTGAGACGGTGACGACTGCTCGCTGTACTATGTATCTGTGTTCATATCTACAAGCTGCTCCACGATCCGCAAGCTCCGCGGTTGCTGCACTCCATGCGCTCACAAAACGGCTCGGACCAGGACAGAGATTGAATCGGCTCAAGCGGAGCGAAGCGGTTACTTGTGGCAGCGAATGCGAACGAACGTTGGGGCCCACGATAACCACCTCACTCGCGTCGACCTTCTCAGGCATGGTCGTATTTTCAATTGCTCCATGATCGAGGCTGGTCTGCATCTTTCGCTTTCTACCTACGCCTTTGTATACGAAGCTGCCTTTGTCTGCATTGTGCTTTGTGTAGGTTGTGTAGTGTGTCGAAGCACGCGACAAAGTTCCTCCAATGGAGATCACATCATGCGAAAGCCCGACGCTCCATCACATCGGACGATTCCTCACTGTTGCTCTATCAAATTGTACGTGTCTGAGCGTCTGGTGATACTCCCCCACACCAGTGGTGACTTCCCTCAAAACGCTGGTGAGTGATCCTACCCAAATCTCTAGTGATGAACCCCACATCCCTGGTGATGTTCCCCAGATTGCTGGTGTCAAAACTCCCCACTCCTCTGGGTTGTACGTGGTCAACGGAATGCAAGACATGCCAACGCTCACGTAATGCAGAATACGGAGATTAACATTGTAAAATTGGCCGTTGAACGCTCCGTGCAGATGCTGCGGCTGCGAAGCAGGCGCAGCAGATGCACCGCTAGTCTTACAGTATATTTGCTGTTTTTTATTTAAATCTGGACTTAACCAGTTGTTATTACGCCCTTCTACCCCTAAATGTTATGCTGCAGTATGTTATTAATGACTTGCTCTCCCCGCGCAGCCTTTGCTTGACTATTTAGGATAAACTTCACGAAACGAAGTAATATTATACATGTCTAACAAATTGCCAACCTTTTCAACAAAGGAAGATTCATAACAAACCAGCAGCTTTAGGATCACGCCTTTGGTGGTTAACGTAAACCAGAGCTGTTCCGTGCGAAGTCGCGGCTTTCTATAAAATAAATGCTACGTAGTAAATGCGTTCACACGTCATGACAAAGCACAGTCCCGAAAGCAAGGCAGAAGATGACTTGCTGTTCATGCTCCTTCTTTAGAGCTCCACCATGCATCTGTCCTATCCGCCCCAAACATGCCACTCAGGTCGATAAAGATCGAGCACAACGCACAACCCCATCAGCCTCATAATACTCCATTTTGTGCTTAACATTGATCCTCTGACAGTATTTACATTGCACGAGCGACACCTAGGGCTCGTCTCCAGACAGGACGGCACTGGTCTTGGGCGACATGGACGCTGTGGACGACACCTCGTCCATGTCTTCATCTTGCGGGATCTCCAGGTGCAGCACGCGCGCGTGGTGGATCTGCCGCAGCGGCTGCGGGTGGTCGATCTGCGGCGGCATCGACGTCCGGTGCGGGTGCGCCGCGCCCTTGCCGTGGTGGCCGTGATGGCTGCCCTTCTGCAGCTTGGCGCCGTGGTGCATCTTGCCGTGCGGCGCCTTGGGCTCCTGCTTTGGCTCCACGGGCTTGACCGGGTTCTTGGCCGGCGAGAACTTCGAGTACAACCCGATCACGTCCTTCTTCATCTTGGCCATGTACTTGTCGTGTTCGCGACGGTACTCGCTCGTAAAGTTGGCGATGTGTCCAAGCAGCACGTCCAGCTCTTCCTCGGTCTCTTCCTCCTCGAAATACTCGAGGAAATGCGCCTTGGCCGCGTCCAGCTTGTCCAGTTGGTCCTGAAGCGCGTACAACTCGGTCTTGACGTCCTTGCAGAACGTCATCAACGTGTCGTTGTACGCCATGGCGTCGAGGTCGGCAGCGTTCTCGCCCGCCAGCTCGGCTTCGCGCAAGACCTTCTGCAAGCTGGCTTCGAGCCCCTTCTTCTCCGACGCGAGCGCCGTGTACGCGACCTTGCTGCACTTGCCAATGAGGTTGATGTCCTTGTAAAAGTGCGCTAAGTGAGGCACGTCGCGCTCGATCGACTGCACCACGTACTGCAGAAACGTGATGCCACCCACGAACGCCTTCGTCTGCGAGAACTTGACCAGCGACCCGAGCGAGAAGGCGTCGATCTCCTGCTCGTTGAGCAAGGACCCGACCTGCAGCAGATAAATAAATAGTTGGCGAAGCTCGGCGCTCCGACACACTTGATACGTCCCCGAGACGACGAGCGTCATCGACTCGTGCAACTCGTGCGCGCGGGAGCGGAACTCCTGCTTGAATAATAAACATTCCAGCTTCACTTGGAAGCGGGGCACACTGCGCACCTCCACCAGAAACTGCTCGGCCGTGCCGATCGTGGCCAAGTCGCCGTGGAAGGCCATGATGGCCGCCGTCTCCTTGCGGTCGGGCCACATGTCCATGAGAGACCGCACTTGAGAGGGCGACAGCACCGTCGGGTTCATGGCCAATATCTCGCGCTTGAGCTCCGCGAACGTCCGCTTGACGCGCGCCAGCGTGATGGCGATGTTCTGCGACTTCTTCATGTCGATGAGCTGCACCATGGCCTTCTTCTTCTTGGCGGCGGCGGCGCCGTCCGACTTGGCGCTGGCGTTGCGCTTCTTGCTCTCTGTCAGGTCCTTGACGAACAGCTTCTCGAGCATCGCCCGGCTCTCGTCCGAGATCTGCACCAGGTCCTTGGCCTCTTCCACGGCGTCGCCGCCCCACAAGCTGTCGCGCCGCGTCCGGTGCTTCTTGCCTTCCCAGTGCAGCTTCTTGCGGATCGAGTCCTTGCGCTTCAGCGACTTCTTGGGCGGCTTGGCCGGACTCGCCGCGCGACGAGGGCCGTTCAGCTCGGCCGGGTCGAGGCCAGCCATCCGCATCTTCTGCTCCACGGCTCCGCGAGGCAAGCCCAGCCGCAGCATCTGGAAGTACTTGTGGTACTTCTTGCGGTGGGCAACACGTTCCTCCTCCGTGACATCCGACGCAGCCGCCGTGGGCTCTGGCCGCGTCGGCGGGCCTTGCAGCCAGGCCGGATCCACGCCGTCCATGCGCATCTTGTGCTCCACGACGGCCGGGGGCAGACCCACCTTGACCATCTGCGTGTACTTGCCGTGCTTGGCTTCGTACTCCTTCAGCTGCGCCTGGTACGCCGCCTCGGCTTCTTCGTCGAGGGCGGGTGCGGGGGCCGCAGGTAAGGGCTGGGTCGGGTCCAAGTCCAGGACGGATGGGTCCACGTTCTCACTCTGCATCTTGTGCTTCACCACAGGAGCTGGCAGCCCCACTTTCAACATCGTAAAGTACTTTTGGTACGTCGGATGGTCCTTCAGCGGCGTCTGGTCCTTCTCAGCGCTGCCAGCAGCAGTTACAGGTGCAGGGGACACCGCGTCTTGGCGCTGCTTCAACATGGCCGCCAACGGGTGAGCAGCGTCGCTTGATTCCTCCTCGGCAGCCGCCGGTGACGGCGCATTTCTCCTCGCGAGCATCGCTTCCAACGGATTGACTGCCTTCTTGGGCGTCTGAGGGGTCTCTGGGGGTGGAGACGCTCGCGTTGCTAGCATGGCTTCCAGGGCGTTGCTCTTGACTGGTGTCTTTGGGCTGTCGCTGTCCGCTGGCGACGCCGTCCGCTTGGCGAGCATCTCAGCTAGCACGTTACTCCTGTCCATGCTGGGGCTCTTCTCTGGGGCTTGTGGGCTGCTAGTCTCCAGGCTTTGAGGCTCCGGTCGTGCTACATACTCGTCCACCTCGGCCTCGTCGTCCGATGAGACGAGCACACGGTTGGCGAGCATGTCCGCTACACTAGCGTGACGCTCGGCGCCCGCGGGCATATGCCGCTGCGAGAGCATGTCCAACAGGCCTCCACCGAAGAAATCCTCGCTGTTATTGCGTGACCTGGCGGGCGTCGAGTACATGGACTCGAGGTCGTCGTCCTCGCTAATACGCACGTCGGCCAGGATGTCGAACGAGTCGTATCTCCTCCTCTCCTTCTTCTTCTGGGGAGTCGTGTCCACGGGTTCTCTGTCCGGTTCCTGCTCTTCCTCGGCCTGTTGCCGCGCCAGCAGCTCCTCCAGCGCGCTCTGTAACCTGCCGCGGCCTCGTATTGCTCCGCGCAGCTCCTCCTGCTCCTCGGAGGACGTGGACGACGTGGCGGACGAGCCCCGGCTTTCAGGGGCGTCCCGAGTCACCAGGTTATTGGCTTTGTCGTCGCTCAGTGCCGCCTTCTCGCCGTCTGAGGCGCTGCCATCGCCGCCCTCCACTACGTCGTTGGTCGTCGTATGTCGGAAGAAATCCTGCACCTTTTGGTCGTTCCAAGGCGCTTCTGGCTCTGTTGTTACTGTGGCTGGTGCTGGCTGGGTAAAGGGCGTGCGCTGGAAGGGCAGGCCGAACTGCAGCGAGGGCTCCGCTGAAGTGGCGCTGCTGCGCTTGTCGTGTGTCATGAGCATGGAGATGAAGGACGGCGCCATTTTCACCTAATTGGCCGCGAACGCTCCGAGAGAGAGAGGTACTGACCTCGAGAACAAAGAGCGTCTGCAAATCGAGCGGCCAGACGACAGTCGGTTTAGCAGACAAGGCGAGCCTTTTGGCGTTTGAGCACTGCGCTTTGACGCCCGGCTGGATAATGCGCGATGATCCTGGAGCTGCCCCTCGACAAGCTCGGCGGTGAGGCGAGCTTCTCCATGCGTTTCTACGCGTACATTGCAGAGATTGAAGGCAGCTGTGGCCATCGAGATGTACGATATACGGTTCAAAGTGTGGGTAACTGTAGTGATTGGGCGGGGTATTAGTTTCTGCATGGGGAATATGAATAGATTTGATCGTTGACAAATATATTAAATATTATTTATTATCAAAGGTTGAAATGCGCAGTTTCCGGAGTACTGAGGCTTGTCAACTAGCGCAAATATTCAGTTAAGCATACTGGAACCAAGTTACTTAAAAAAACGGCCGCTGACTTGCGCGGAGTATTCCGACGAAAACCCCCTTTAGGGCTCGGACCGCCCAGATAAGGCCGGCGGAGAATCACTTATATGTCTGTCCCCCCACGCGACACACCGCTCTCGCAGCGATGTTTTGGTGGCGGCAAGGACGGGTGGACCCGTCGCTGCTGCAGCTCCGCCGCTTGATTAGTGCGGGCCCTCGAGAAGAGCCGTAAATTTTGCAGCTGTCTTCTCTATGGACTTGTGTGGGACACGTTGTATGCGGGAAGTGGAATGGCTGCGAAGGAAGGCAGAATGCCATGACGATAATGTACCAATACTAATAATACGCCGGGAGCGCCGCGACCGACGGCAGTGCGCATGCCGACACGGGACTTGCGCCACTGCACGCCTGTCAAGCTTTGCCTTGCTGGAACTCGCCTCGCGAAAGATACTTTTCTCTCGATCTTTGTATGCATGTACCGTCACGGACCCGAATTCGCATCAGCCACTGCACTTCCAAACGGCATACTTCAGAATATATCTCCATTCAAACCGACGACCAGGCTCGAAATTGCAATACTGCATACTCCTCTCTATTGCACCTCGAAGAAATCGCCTCCAATCCGGCCCGGCTCTGCATAGTCCAACCTGTGCTCTTTGAAGCACAAACTCCTTGAAGACAGACGAGACGCGTCCCACACTGTGTGGGCCACACATCAGATAGTCGGACGTCTCCAGCTGCTGGGCCATGGCCCACTCGAATGTGGCTGGCGGCGTTGCCAGCATTTGTTGCGCTGCCAGCGCTTCATAAGCGGGGATGCACCCGCAGTCGTGTCCCGGAGGGTTGCGGGGAGGCACCAAGCGCTGGGAGCGCGCAAAGCACGACAGGCAACGGCAAAGCTGCGCGAAAGAAGAGAGAAAAGGCTCGGTTTGTGTAGTACGCAATGCGTACAGATCTCGAGTCACTTGACGGCACAACAAGATACTGTACGAACTTCAACTTGCAAACCGCCGTCGCGTTCGTCGACAAGGTGATGGCTACATCGAAGGTTCGAAGCCAGCCACCGTGTACGGCG
The DNA here is from genome assembly GCA_033557995.1 of Phytophthora crassamura. NCBI lineage: Eukaryota > Oomycota > Peronosporomycetes > Peronosporales > Peronosporaceae > Phytophthora > Phytophthora crassamura. Next base: position 248,996 of record JAUCED010000016.1, read on the forward strand.
TTCAGTCAGCCGGTATGGCAGCCACAGCTCGACGTGAAATGAAGCTGCGAGGAAGCAAGCTATTTGCCAGCGAGCCGCCGTGGCAGCAGCACTCGGCTGGTCGATCTCCCACCAGGTCAGCGGTGCGTCAAGAAGCCCCGAACTGATAGCAAGCACAAGGAGAAACAGAACAGGGTCATTTCTTGCTCGCAGCTGCCTCAGCCGGGAATGGCGCCAAGTGGCGGACGCTTTCGTCGTGGTGCAGGCTGCGGAGGCCGGCGCAACTGCACACGGGGGCACAAATCGAACGCTGAGTGCACGGGCTTGAACACGTCGCAGGGCGTGGCGTGGCGTTGGGGAGGGGTGTCGCGCTTTATACTGTATTGCGCAATGGTTGGTAAATCTCCAACAATAGAGGTCCATTCGTATAGTATATCGTTCACGAACACTTGACGACACCGTCGTTGTCCACTCGATGCACATTAATTCGAATTCGTTTCTCGATTAAGACTGCAATACACCGTAGGGCTCGTACTGCTACATCCTTACTATCGTTTTACTGCTGTCAATGCAAGTTGCTCAGTATCTTGTGGCAAGGCAGACACAATTGCAGTATGCTGCTGGAACTACATGGCGTGTAACGTGGAAGAGACCAGTCCATATCGACGAGGGTATTCAAGAGTACGTAACGATTTTTCAATAAGAAGCTCCTCCTTGAGAAAGTTGCCATTAATGACAGCCCGCATGACAACAGATCCAGCCTGTAGGTATGTCCGACTTAAAAGCTAACGAATAATATCTTTTCTTGCCTACACGCGGCGAGTCTCAAGTTGAGAACAAGGAAGATTTAAGGTTTTGAAAACTCTTGGTATCTGAAAATGTCTATCTCGATGAAGCATTTATTTCTAGCAGGAGCTTTCTTAGGTCTCCATGACCTTATGATGTCTAGAATTGTATTTTTCCGACGAACGTATTGATGCCGTTGTGACGATATTTATTCGCGAAATAATGTATTTTCGTGGCAGAAGTTAACCAACAGCGTCCTTGCCACCCACCGCTAACAAGCTCACAATGCAGAGCCCATGTGATTCACACGATGCAACGCCACCTGCAATTCCTGATGCGCCACTACAGCCTCAGAGCAAGTCTACATGATCGTCTTAGGCGCAAGTTCTCGTGCGATCACTGCCAAGTCGAGATCCCCCTTCAGCTGCGCCAAGACCCCACACTCGTTCCAGTCGTCGGAGCTCAGTCAGACGGTATGCACGCCGAGTACTTCGTCAGTACTACGAATGGAAGAATTCTCATGCGTAGTTGGGGCGATATCCGATCGAGAAAATGATCGCTTTTGAGGAATACGAACGGCTGTCCAGCCCCGCTCGGGTCTTCGCGGAAATCGTGCTGACCCCCACTGCCGGCGTTGCTCCTCGTGATATTGCTGGCATCAATTATTCCTTTGTAGAGTCCTTTGCTACCGACGACGCGTGTTTCGTGCAGTCTTGGCTCTCTTTCAATGCGGCGACATTCGGCATGCTGTGTTGAGCTCTGGCACTGCCACTGAGCATTTATTACCACCAACAGTGCGTCCTGATTTCAGTCTTTGGCAACGAGGTTTTTTGTTCGTCTTTATATTAATATCGATGCTTTGGCGATTCCCAGTACCCTTTCGAGCTCTCATTGGGGCTCCGTCGTACGCAGTGTTATTCCTCCTATTTCACAAGCTGATTCTTCGAAGTAAGCTGCGGCATTTCCAGGGTCGGATCCGGGGGTACCTTCCTTTATAGTTCGCTCAAGTGGCAACCTTTTTTGTATTTGAAGCTGTAGCTATCCTGTTCAAGAGGTCTCCGGTATGGGCGAAGACGGCGATCACGGATCGCATTTCCTCTTCTACGTCTGGTCAAAGTACCCTCGACCTCTTCGCGCTGAGAAACATCGGCAGCTGATAATGCCCCTCGGCTTGAGGGGCTTTGAATGACGTGACCTCAAGACAACAGTGCACCAGGAAAGAAACGCGTTCACATGTCAATAACTTGACGGGCTCAGTCTCCCATCAACCATGAACTTGTGCTCCAGATATCCACTAATGCCACCCCGAAGTCCACGAGGATAACGAATCCACTGACTGCAACCGAGCACGAGCTTTGAAAGCAGACGTTCTGAAAGAAGGACCCGATGATTTCTACCGCGCACACTGTTGATTCGGTACTGATATCTTCAAGAAACTTGAAAACTTTCTGAGAACGCGCTTCAGAACACCTAAGAGATGTGGATGCATTTATTTCTTTTATTTTCCTTGGCAAAGGTCGATCTGGAGATGAGGACGATTCACGCTCAGCAGGCGCAACCTTAGGCTGGTTTGTGTCCAATATTTGCTGGGAGATGGTGTTGTTGTAATGGTCTTAAGTCCTGCGAATCGATGGAGCGTTGCATCATGGTCATTGGAGTACGACATCGTGTGCGGTCTTACTATAATCGAGTTCTTTTTCTGCAAGATTTAAGCTACACATTTGAATCTGTGGGTCGCAGACGAACTTCCATCAATATCTTCGCACTGCTTCGGGCTCGTTTGACCGTCAGGAACTTCTTCTTAGTCAGCACAACGTCCTGTTTGCCCAAGATCCACTTGACGATGTCAACATAACCCAAATACGAAGCGTACACAAGAGCTGTGGCTTGGATGACTTCCCAGTTTTCAGAGGACGCACTTGAATCAGCGGGGCGCGCGTAAAGCGATAAAGTCTCGTTCACGTCTCCATCACCGTCTTCGATATACTGCACCAGTTCCTGGAACTGCTCGAGATTGCCTTCGCTGTATTTGACAGCATAATGGAACGGATATGACTCCAGATCCGCCTCAGACATTGCCACGTCTCCAGGGACGGGCAATGTGGACTGCAGGCTCTGTTCAGACATGGTAGCAACCCATGCTTGATCCCTTGCGAGCTCAGGGGAATCTCCCTCCCCAGTCTTGATCTTCGCCACGAATACGGCTGCAAGAACGACGGCCTTAAACCGAAGGATGGTTTTCTTTGATGGAAGCAAAGACCCACTAGGCTTTGTGTCGGAGGCAGCTAGCATGATGGGTTCTCCAGTTGAATGCCGGCTTGTTCAAGCTTCACTACATCCCTCAGAACTACAGCAAACTCAACAGGATCGACGTTGGAATCCACAAGAACCGCTTCCACGCCGTCTTTGAAGATGATCGTGCTGGTTTTGTCAGCAAGGAAGTCGGTCATCTTGCTCGAACTCATGTTCGTCAGCGTGCCCAGGAGCTTTGCTGGGTCTCAGATGTCAAACATGGCGCCGAAGACGTCCTTGATGACGAGACCTCCACACATCACTAGCGCGGAGGACACGAGAGAAATGAGTCGATCCCGCGTTCGTCGTTTGATCTCGTCCTCCTGGTTCTGAATAAGAGCGTCTTCAAGGCGTTAAAATGCGAGTGCAGCAAGCCAATGTTCCTCTCAGCTGCAGTGACCCTGAACTCGACCTCTTGTAGGGAATGTTTGATCTCTCGAACCCACTCGGAGTTTTCCACGTTCACCTTCGTCGTCATGAGATCCCATTCAATCAGCTCCGCCTCCGATATCAGTTCTTGGCGTCTGCACTCCTGCAAACCCACCTTGAAAAACACTGCGGCTTGGTCGTCAAACACGAGCTTCTCGCGAATCACTTGTGGAAAAGCTTGAATCAAGACTGCGTGCATCTCGCTTGGACTAAACGCTTTGAAGCCCAAGCTCAGAATGAGCCGCAAATCGTAGACACTGGTCATGTGGCCAAGTAGTTGGCGCAAACCTTCCAGCGTCATTTCCTCCGAGCTCAAGAGCAACGTCGTGCGGTCCGAAAACGCGCGCTTCTTCATATGATGTAGCAGTATCCAGCACATTTCGTTGGACCCACCACCATCCAGAGCAATATCCAACGCTAGCTTGTCGTTGGAACTCGCGGTCAGGGGGTTCATGCCGCAGTCGACAAGCAAGTATCGGACAAGCTCGAGACTATCCAGCGACGCGGCAAGGTGTAACGCCGTCCAGCCAGCGTCAACTCGGATTTTGTGGATCCAGTCGGGCTCGTCAATGCCGTCTACTAGTTCTTGTAGTCGCTTCACACTGTTTGATTGCATCACTTGCGTAAGAATGTGCTTCTCAAATTCATCTCCGATTTGAGTCAGAGTAAAGCGCCACAACTCATCACTGGTATCCTTGATCCCCAGCTCAATCGACTCGCGCTTGGACAGCATATCTTCGAGCTCGTCTTCCTTTAATGACACTCGAAGGATCGTTGATACGGCTTCTTTGTGCTTCGCTTGAATCACCCCATATATGCTTTACAGGTCTGCTGGCTCGTCGCTCGGCATAGACTTCATAAAGAAGCGTCTGTATTATTTGCCTTGGCATTCGTATACGCTTCCAGCAATTCCAGGAACTTTTCACGGTCAAGGTCCTGAGCGAACGAAGTCTCGGGCGACCTTGCGGGACTCACTACGCACCATCAGATCCGCACCGTGGACCAACAGCTCGGTAGTCACGTCCAACAGGTTTCTCTTGATAGCACATTGAAGAGGAGTTCGCTCCATGAAGCCTATTTTGTTTGCACATGCACCACGCTGGGCTAGAAAGATCGCCGCCGCAGTTTTTCTTCTGTTGATCGCAACACATGGAGCGCTGTTAGCCCTTTGGAATTGACCAGCTCCATGTCAGCACCATGATCCAGTAGCAGCTCCAAAATGGCGAGGTTGTTGTTGTCCGCACTTCCATCAGAGGCGTCCCTTTGAAGCTTCGACGCTCATTAATATCGTCTCCCAGCTCAAGACGACGTCTAACACCTTCAACGTCGTCCCGACGAACGAAATCCGTGATGGTGTCGCTTGAGAAGATGCCCATGGCGATTTCTTCGCGAAAGCCTCAATGAAGGTAGCTTTTTCAGGCGTGTGCAGCGCCACGCAGCGCAGCCTCTTATTGCTACGCACTGCTACTATAATTGTAGCTGGAAGCAGAGCTGGCCTGATGCCAGCAAGTGGCCGACCGACGAGATCACACCTATGCATCGATAACACTAACTCGCCGCACCCGCTGCACCCCCCAACGTGACCGCTCTCGTGAACTCCGATCGTGGACGCACATGGTCGGTATCCCGCTTGAGCAACTTCTTAATTAACCTTCATACTGACCTGCTGCATGTTGGCGATCAAGAAGAGAGAGTTTCCATCTCTGGACAGGCGGAGACGACCAAATGCCCGCATAAGTTTGTGGCGATGAGAGCGAGAGCGAAGCTACAAAGCTTGTCGACACCGAGTGTGTCGCCGTCCACCTCATAGACAGCTCCTGCTAGAACGCACCCCGCTCACCGAGATGGTCGAGATTGCTGTTGCCAAAAGAGAACTCGCACGCACGTACATACCGACATTTGCCAGACAAGCAAAACTACATATTAACCAAGGGGTTAAGAAACCACTCAGCCGAACACGCCTAGGTAGTTCCACAGAGGAGGCAGCGCCTAGCTTGTCCAGACGACGAACTCAGCGCGTAACACTGCATGGCTACACGGGTCACCACAATGAGCTCTCCCCTCCTTCCTTCCAGACGTGCTATTGATCCGAGCCTTCACAAGAAGGGGGTGAAATGCGCTCCTGCAGGCTCCATGATCACCCTTGTCGATCTATTCGATAACACATCAGGTGAGTTATCCGATTGATTGGCAACATGTAGCAGCTTGTACTGCCGCCGTCACTGAGATCACATATTCTCGATTCACCGGATGCATCAGTTCGCTCATGTCGTGTGGGCATGTGGTCAACTTGGTTGCTTCTGGTTGTGCCGGTCGTGAAACACTAGAAATCTTGAGGTGGTTGTCCAAATTCACCCATACCTACATACCTCGTGAGCATCAAGCGCGCGTTGGTGGTGTCCGAACTACCCAATGAGTTAAAGCCGCCCGAGCGAAGCATTGCGCCGTTCTTCCTTCTCTCGATAGGCTTCCACATCGACGAGAGGGAGGAGGGACACAAATCCCTTCTTTTTGCTCACTTCGAAGACGCGGACACAACCACAAGCTTCGTCGTCGTTGTCCCCTTCATCTCGACCTTCGTCGGTACGACTTCCGTTCGTGAGGATATCTAGGAAGTGCAAGTCGTGGGAGATCAGCACCACCGCGCCTTGATACTTACGCAAAGCTTCGCCAAGCAACTGAATTGTGCTCATGTCCAAGTGGTTCGTGGGCTCATCGAGTAGCAGGACGTGAGGAGGGTACGGAAACGTGGCCCACGCCAGTCCCACGCGAACCAACTGGCCTCCGGACAGCGTGTTCAACGGCACAGCCACAGCCGTATCCCCAGTGATGCCAAAGCTGCTTAAGTGACCACGCATTTTGCCGTCGATGACGGACCCAGAACCACCTCCTAGTTCACTTGCAATTGCTTGCGAAGTACCCTCCTCAGCTTGTAGTCGTGTGCGCAGCAGCTCCATCGGGGTTAACCCTTTCGACCATTCGTGGCGCTTCAGGTCTTCCACGTTGTGCTGCATGAGCGAGGCGATTCGTGCTCCATGGAAGTACTCGACCTTGCCGCGCTTGGGCTCCAGGCCGTGACTTAGCAGCTTCATGAATGTGGTCTTACCAGCGCCGTTGCGTCCCACCAGAACCACCTTGTCGCCGTAGTTGATCGTCAGGTTGAGGTTCTCGAGAACCAGTGGCAGCTTTGGTTTCTCGGTAGCAGTTGGAGCACTGGAAGGCGGCGTGTCGTATCGAAACGACACGTTCTCGAGCGATATCATGGTGGTGTTGTCCAGCTTGGTGAGATTGCGGATCTGGGGAGGGCTGCTGGACAAGATACGCCAAGCTGAGCGTGCGCTAGCGCCACCCTGCGTCTCGTCGTACTTGGTTAGGTCCTCGGCTTGGTCGCGATCCGTGAGAAAGTAGCCGATGCGGTCGCGGTTGAGTTTAAAGCGTGTGCCCTTGGCACTGCGCTCGCTTCCAATGCGATCCATCTTCTTCTTCTTTGAAGCTGCAACATGCATCTTCTTGTCGTCCTTCGAGCGAGAGGCCTGTTCGGAGATCTTCGTCACCATAGCGTTCATCTGCTCGGTCTTTTTGTCCAACTTGGTCTGCAAGCGAGCGTTAAATTGCCTCTTCGTCGCCATGGCTTTCTCAAAGGAATCGTAGTTGCCATCATAGTAAGCGAGAGTCTTGTCCCACCCGCGAAAGAAGATGGTTTCTTCCGTCACGGCATTGAGGAAGAAGCGGTCGTGCGATACAACGACTAACGTGACTGGAGTTCCCAGCACGTCATCGAGTGTGAGCAAGTAGTTCTTGAGCCATAGGATGGACGGCATATCCAAGTGGTTAGTCGGTTCGTCCAGCAGCAAGAAATCGGGCTCCATAAAGAGCACGCGAGCCAGGAGAATCCGCACTTGCCAGCCGCCGCTCAGTGACGACAGCGGCGCGTCCTGCTTGGCTTGATTAACGCCCATACTCGCTAAAATACGACGAGCGCGTGCCTCCATTGACGCTTCATCCAGTACCTTGAGTGCCTGCTGGAACTCCTCCATTTTGTCATGAATGGCACGTAGAATGTCGGTCTCATCCGCCGCCACGACGGTCTCGTGCTCTTCATCGCTTGAAAGCGTGAGCTGCAGCCTCTGACGCAGATCTGCCACCTTGTGCTCCTGCTCCAGAAGCCGCAGTCTTGCGTCTTTGCCCACCATGCCACTCCTTTTAATGGCTATCTTGCTCAGAGCTTCTCTCGTCTGCTCCGCTTCCATCACCTGAATTGTCAGCCGCGCATGCAGAAGTTCCGCTTTGTGCGACGCAAACTTCTTGTCTTCTTGGTCGGAACTGCCCACCAGAACCTTCTGCAGGAAGTCAATTTTGTGTTGCAGCTCACTCACCCTCGAGTCTGCACTCAGCACCGTGTGTAGCACCGACTCGTGCCCCGAATTGGGCGAGAGTGACGACGTGTCCAGCTGGTTCACGGACAGGATCTTCAACGACGTTGGGAGCCCCTCTACCAGTCCATCAGCTAGTGCCATGAGCAGCGTGGACTTACCGATGCCGTTGGGTCCCACAAGACCGTAGCGGGATCCGTAGTTGAGCTTGAGTTGCGTGTCCCTCAGCAGCTCCACGACGCCAACGGGGTCTGCCGTTGGATCGGCGGCAGCGGTACCAATAGCCAGAGTGAACTGGTTCAGCAGCACGTTCTTGCCGAACTCATCGAAGGTGACAGTATGGAAGCGACTCTGCTGGGACGTTGCAATGATGACCGGCTCGCCAACTTTGGGGTTGGCGTTGATATCGGCGTCGGTGTTCTCGGAATCGGCTTTCGTGGAATCCTTGGGCTTGTGGGCGCGCGGCTTCTTCTGGCCACGCTTGAGACCGCGCTTCTCCTTGCGAGATAGGGAAGCTGAGAGATCCAACGGGGCGTTGGAGGCGGCACTGCGACCGCCGTCCAGGCGGTGCATGGCGGGCAGCATGGTGCAGGACAAGCAAGAATTAAATCTGCGACGTGCTACGGATATGTTGATGTGGTGCTCCCGAAGGGAAGATTCTGGGAACTCGCTTTGCGGATGTGTTCCATAAAAATACCGGTTTTATATAAAACGTACATTGCGTTCAATTTTAATTAAAATGCGCACAAACTTGTTGTCATTTTTTAATGTTTGGGTAAGCTGTAAAAAAACGAAATTTATAAAGAAGCCTTGCCATTGGGTGACTTCCAAAACCCATATAAACCGGTTTGATGGGTTTTTTTATACCCTGTTTAAGCAGAAGAAATCCTCGACAAAAAATGCAGTCAACCGGACTGTCATAAAAGCCTACCGAAACCGTGTCAAAACGTTTGCTCTGTCCTGGCGACAGTGTCACCGCGGGATCATTCGTCTTTGCTTCACTATGCATGCCACTTACGACAGTTCTACTTCGGACAAAATCTAGAACGAAGTTACTCATGTTGAAGGGTCACTCTACCCTCTCGCGGCAACACACGCCAGGCATCCATGGCGCTCCCACCTCTCTAGTGTCTGGCTCAAGGCTGAGATGGAAAGCGAAGGCGTCCTGTTGGCGCTCTGTGTGGCGTCCCGTGCGCGGCGGAGGAAGGAAACTGCTCCTCGGGATCTCCGTCGCCGTATCCATGAGGAGATGCTGCGCGAGGAGTGGCGACTTATGGTCCGCATGCGGCACTATGTCACGCTGCACTGCATCAAAGAACCAGATAGTGCATCATGGATGGACATGTGGCGTGCTGGGACCGACAAGAACTTCCTTGTAACTACGAGTCTAGAACGGTAAGAGGGGTGTGCCAGCGCTGACCGACCTGTTAAATGGGCTTATGTGTTCTTCGTGGTGGTTGTAGCGGCGCTTTCTGTAACCTCTTGGAAAGATTTACATTGTTCTACGAGATTCCTGTCTACAGATCGCAAGGCGGTCGCCCACACAAACTACAACATCACCATCAGGTGCTAGGGCTTGTTCTATGTGGGTTCGATGCAACGAACCTCCCTCTGTAAAGAGTTTGGTGTTCCTCCGTCTACCTTAGCGCGCGTTCTCAATGCTGCCGAAGAGGCCCTCTCACACGCATTACACGGCTTTTCTCCAGCGCGGATTGTTTGGCCCTCCCTGGAACGCCAGAAGGCCTTGGCGCGTCTCGTAGCTCGCCGACAACCTCTTCTGCAGTTCACTTGGGGGTTTCTTGATGTCAAGAACTACAAGGTTCGTACGTTGTACCAGGTTCACTTCACTAGTATGCATGGAGCTTGTCTTACTTATTGCTGTGTGACGTTCACGTCCAGCAGCCATCACAGCAAGACTTGCAAAATGCACAGTATAATGGATGGCTACACAGTGTGTTTGTGACCGGGACATTGTGCTACAGCGCAGACGGCTTAATCGTCTGGGCGAAGCACAATTGTCCCGGCAGCTGAAACGATGGGGATACCAGCCTTGAATTCCGGAGGAGCCTTGCCGATCCTGTTTTGAATCCAGACACGAGGTATGGCGTCGTTGCAGATAGTGCGTTCCCGTGCGGAGACGAGATGACGGGGAGGGTGCTTACTCCGCTGAAGGAAGGGGATATGGGCCGGCTTGTTCCCTCAGTTCGACACGCAGCCAATTTGATGTCGGGGGCGATCACGTTCATACGCCAGTCAGCGGAGTGGGGCATGGGGTCGGTGGAGAAGGTATATACCACCGCCTCCTCCGTCCTCTACCTTACGACAAGGACAAACGGCAGCGCCGACTGGCCAACCTGTTTCGCCTTGCGAACTTTCGTGTACGCACCGTCGGCATCAACCAAATACGAACAACGCACTTTCACGGCAGGGAAGACAACGCATGAGGCACGCTCGTCAAACACGTATGGTCTCGATTTTCATAAAGTTCTGGTTTGCCTCCCCATGTGCGCTTATGTTCTTATGCGGACGCTAACTAGACTCGCGGTTGCCGCGTTGCATTGCTGTCATAAGCAGAAGGATCTGCTCGTGACGCTGTTGGGCTTCGGCTCTCTCGCGTTCGAGGCGCTCTTCATAACGCCGCCGGTTTTCTTCGACCGCGGCAGCCTCCTTTCGACTCTGGTCCCCCCGCAGCATGCGCGCCAGTTCCATCTCCTGGCATCGCCGAACCTCGGCTGCCGCGGCTTCGTCACGACGCACCATCTCTCTTTCGTCGCGCTCCAGCTTGTCAGCCTCTTGCTTCGCCTCTCTATCCTCGCGACGGCGTCTGTCGTCCTCTGCAGCCCGGCGGTCAGCTTCTTCTCGCATGAAGAGAAGATATTGAATCATCTCGCCAGTACTTGAGGACTGCTTCGTTGCGGCGTTGTCGAGGTCCCTCTGCATCAGCTCCAGCCTCTTCTTGGCACGCGCGCTTGTTGACTGCGTACGTGGCGCCAGAGCCCGAGCTATCAGGCGTGAGTCTCTTGTTGCCCTTGCTAGTAAGCTCCTCCACGTTGTCTCTCACTACGCGCAGATCAATCCCGCCAAGCCGGTTACTTGCTGTGTTCTTCTTCGGGTTCCGCTGAATCTCAATGGCGTCTGTCAGGGCACGACTCGGGTCACGACTGAGCATAGGTCCCTCCGGGGATGCATGGGTAGGACGAGCTGCCTTGCCGCGTTTTGACCCTCCTTTCGGGCGACCGATGCTTCTGGGCGTAAACGAACGGTGGTGGATTGAACTGATGTGGCGGCATCCTCTGGGCCCTCGTGATCCTGAGCAGCAGTACGCGTAGAGGACCCTGCAGGCTGACTCGTCGAAGTGATGCCTGGCACCTCGGTTGGTCCCCCTGCTGGCTGTTTTGAACAGAGATGATTTCAGCAGACCTGAACCTTTCCCTAACGTAAACGAGAGTGCCCTATTGCAAAATGAACGTCACAGGAAAAATACAAACTTAGGTGAGCGTGAGCGAGGCAGCAAACCCGCGCGGTATATGCGGAGGCGGACCCAGCTCCAAGCTCAACAGCGAGCCGAGCACTGTACTGACCGGATCTTAGAACCTTTTACAAGCAGGAGCGTTGCGACTGCGTTTTCGACGCGTAGCGGACAAAGATGACACCCGTCCTCGGGTGTTGAACACCCTGTAACTTAAACAAAGTGCTGGGGCATTCTATACAAAAGTTAGTTTAACCCCAGGGCTAGTCGGGCTATATAATGAGTGCCTAACATAAAATCCAGAGCTGTTCCGGGTTAGAGCGGCTTTGAAAATATCTTCTGTATCGAGATTCGTCCTAGGCGTAGTGTGCGGGGTACGACGGTAGCCTTCCAGGCTATCCCAGAATTAAGCCTTTTTTATGGTTGTCATCGTCGGGTTAAGAAGGCCTTTCCTGGTAGTGCTTCGTTTACGTAGTACGTACAGCCCAACAGGGCTTAATTAGCGTTCAGAATTTCTGTGGTACTCACCATTTTGCCCAATACAAAAACCAAGTGACGCAATTAATTAATCCCGAAAATTGCATATTTGCTGACAGGGTATTCAGAAAAAACAGGGTTTGCTGTGACGACCCGTAGCCGATATAAGCGGGTATTTATTTCCAGAACCTGGCTAATCTGGCTTCGGTGGGGAAAATTAAGTGCGCGCTACGGAAAGTCCACAGACGTCTCGACGCTCGGTATGCTGCTGGTGAGTCGATGATAGGCTATACAGCTAGGATCAACGATGGCTCGTGATAACACGAACGCTGTGGCATTCCGCAGCGAATGACGACCGTTCGCGTGTGACGTTAGCGCGGCCATGAGCCCAGCCAGGACGAAGCGTTTGAACGGCTTCACGTAGCGTTTGAAGACGTCGACGTTTGCAAAGCACGCGCCGATCTCAACTCGGGGATCGGATGAAGCCTACACACGCTTTGTGGGCGGCTCGGGTTGCACGCCTCGCTTCGGATGTGGCACAGAGGTCGGTAGGGTGTTGAAGCAGCTCCAGCCGCTTCAACGAAGTATCGATCGGCGGTAGGTCTGCCGGCCTAGATATATGGCGGGATGGTTTCGATAGTTCACGATAGCGCAGGTCTTGGCCATCATGTTGAACATCTTTGTGAGTCAATTTCATATCGGACCAAGCGAGACAGGTGCAAATCGTGAGCGTCTCGAAGAAAGTTGAGTTAGTTTCGGGCACATGCGCCGGCTGCATTGAACAGCAAGGTAAAAGCAATTTAGTTGCGATGAGTGGCTGGGTACTCCGATGGGGAGCCCTGGTTTATCGTCGCCGTGGTTGCGGAGGAGCTCCGAGAGTGGGGAGAGTGGCTTCCACGGCGGGCGATAAACTAAGACTGGTGTATGCTAGCTGTGTTGCCTGAAGTGATGGGAGTCGATGCCGGGAAGGCGCCTTTCAAAGAAAGTGGGCTGCCCAGGCTAATCAATTTTTGCCGCCCGGGTGAGCAGTGATGGGGGGCGACTCGAGTCAACGAACGCGTATTCAAACAAAACGTGCAGACGCGGTGAAAAGTAGCTGAACTGGTGCTCAGTCAAAATGGCTGTGGGGTCAGTACATGGCTTGTGGCTGTCACAGAAGTCGGGCCCTGCTTCATCCAGATCGGCGTGTAGGCCCACCGTCAAGCGGATGGTCGCTCTTGCCATCCACAGGTAGTGCAAGAAGCGCGGTCCCGGTACGGATGTACGGTGTTGATGATCTTGTTTTCGGCGACTGCCTATCTCGCGGTTTGGACGGCTGCTCAGTTTGCTGGCGTTAGTAAACCATTTGAGCTGGCGGGGTCGGATCATGTATACCAGCAACGCATTAAGATGGCCGTTGAGGTTATGCAGATGTTTGAAAACATGGAAATGGAGAATGACTTGGGGATAGATTCAATTGACTTTGGGATCTTAAATGGCGATGCCGGGGAAGTATTTGCTGTGTTCGGGGCTATCCCTATCCTTGCGATGGCGCGTTTGTTAAAACGTGCCATCGTTGTGTTGTCGGTGGATGGCGTTTTCGGTGTTTACCCGTCTGACCCCGTGTATTTGACTGCTCAAGTCATGAGCGTTGATCCTGTTGTAACACAAGCTTTGTTGCATTCACCAATTTTTTCTACGACCTTGTTTACGAAGTCCGAAGGAATTTTTCATTTGGCTACAAAGCACCGAGTATAACATTCTGATGTCACGGTTTATCGGTACTGGTTCGCTAAAAGCGCATCCTTGCGCGTTCTACTCCAATATCCATGCATTCACCCTTACGTACGCTCGTTGATTATCGAACCACGCCATCGGAACTTTCGGACCAATTTTCAAGACTTCGGCGAGAAGAACTCGACTCTCTGCCGTGATATGGCTCAGGCTTTCCACGATCAAACAGAAAAGCGAGGACCAAGTCCCGCTGTTCTACCTCAACAATGTTCGCGTACTGTATTTCCACCCAGAGGTAGAACCTGTGTTGTACGTGAAAGCTCGAATAGCGGACGTGTACCCCGGTCCGTTCGGTGAACGCCGAATGGAGTGTCCGTTTGCAATTACTTTAGCAAACCTCTCGGAGAAGGCAAGACGCAACGCGTTCAGCCTGGCTCGCTCCATTTTTCCGGCCCAATCCGCACGGAAGCGTGACTCAAGGCCTCTCCGTGCTTTCGACGGCCAAAACGCATACTCAGCTGAGCGCTAGGTGAGTGCAAGTTGTAGGTCGAACAGCGCCAAAGTCGGAAACTCATAAGTCTGCTTGTTAGCTCTTATAGAATAATTCTCTAAAAGCAATTTTCTACGGTGCACTCAATTTCGACAATAACAGCCCAATTCTCTAGTTATGATATTAACACCGGTAGACTTGACATGAAACGCGCCCAATTGGTGCCTGTCAAAAACCCTATAAACCGGTTTTATCGAACTTTTTTTGACTCATTAAAGAGGAGTTAAAACATGCTGGTAAAAGAGAGTTTTTTATGTGACCAAAAAATGGTCATATCAAAAGAATTATTAAACGTCTTTTATCTGCGTTAATCACACCCTCATTCCGCAACCTTATCAAACCAACATCTTGTGTTCAGTATAGGTTGAGAGAACACCCTCATAGAGAAAGGCCTTTTCAAATTGAAGTTGAGTGATCTTTGAAAGCCGTCGGGGGGAAATTTGAGCGCGAAAGCAACCCGCGCGCTCGCTGGGCTTCTCATTTCGAGATCTGCCGCGTCGAGCACAAGCACCAGGTAACAATCGCTTGCTGCGGCTTACGCTCGTAACCAGCCTAATCTACTGTTGTTTCATTTGAAACAGGAACACGCTTTGACTACACTATGCGCGGACTGCCAAGCAAACGCAACCACGAAGCCGTCGACGCGGCGGCGCTAGGGCGGTGGAGGACGGTGTGCCTAAGAAGCCAAAGACGTCGCCACCACCAGTCTCTCCTCACCTGTCGTCGGAAGCTCTCCGTGCCAGCGGGTGCACTTCGACGCCCATTAATAGCCCAGGCTTGACGCTCACTCGGGCGAACCTGCAATTGCTAGCTAAGTCAGGGCGTGGCCAGCCACGGAAGTCAAGTCCCTGCACGAGACAGCCAACGCCGCCCGTCGAGTTTCGGCGAAGACCAAGCCAAGGAGCCGTCCCGCGTCGGATCGAAGTCACACCCGCCAACTCCGTCGCCCGCGCGCAGACATTCCTCGAGCTCTTCGCAGACGCGTGCTGCGTTCCCGTGGCTGCGCTCGGGGCGACGCTTCTCCCATTCTCTTGTTGTCGAAGCCGCCACCATCCAGATCACTTCGATGTCGGCGTTCGAGTTCGTGCCCCGAGATGTGGTGGTGCCGTTTGAGTATGAGCGTTCAAGCCAGGCTACTGTCACCGATCTTTCGCAGCCATCAACAATCGCGGCATCCCAGCCGTGCACGGAGCCTCCGTTCTCCCCGCTCCAGCGTTGTTATCAAGCATCCACACCTGCCCCACGGACATCACAACGTCATGAGTTGGCCACACCTCGGCGCTACCGGTACACTGGAAGTCAGCATGTACGCACTTGGTATGCCGAGGTGTACAGACAACGACTTACAAAGCCGGCATCACTTAATGATATCCTCTATACTAAATACCAAGCTTCCAAAACGACAAAAATAACCCGGCAGCGTTTTGATTGGAAGGTAATCTACGATTTTGTGCAAAAACACGATGAAAAACATGTGATTTGTAAGAAAAAGGTGCTATTATCAGACCATTATCTCAGGGAACCTAGGAATTGCTTTCTCAAAGCTACGAATTATGGTGGTTTCCGCTAATTCTTCCCAAGCAGCAATTGTAGACTTAATTGCACGGAGACGCTTCTCACTGGCAGTGCCTCCAGTTATGCCGCGAAACTTTGACCGAATTTTCGCTTTTAGTGGTCCCATCACGCCCACGTCCAGCGGTTGACAAACCGCCGTCGTATTAGGGGGGAAAGGGACCACTTTAGAGTTCAACTCCTCAGCGACGACTCGCTGACCCTCCTCCGAAACGTGGGAGTCAAAATTATCCAGGAGAGGGCTGCGGGTCCATCGGTTTCGTGTTTTAACAATTTACCTACATAAAATCTCCAGCCCGCTGCGTCCATCCACGCACTCTCCTGCACTGTGTAGTAGTGGTCTGGCGGGTAGTGTGGCAGCTCATCGCGCTCGATGTCGCCACCGAGCTTCCCTCTAACGATGAAGAGAATTGGAAGTTCTTTACCTGAAAAACACAATAAAGTATTTAGAACATCTCAGTTAGGCAGATAGTACAAGTATAAACGCACCATCACCGCGAATTGTGAGAACTGCAGTCATTCTGCCGGCGTGCTTGGTCATCTTGACAATGCGAGCGGAGTCCTTGCGGCCTTTAAGAGCCCAAAAGCGTGCCGGGGGCATGTCAAAGTCGATACCCGTTTCATCCATGTTGTAAATCTTCGTCGGGCACCATGAACTGTACTTGCCCCAAAACTCCAAACAGAACTCAGCACGCTTTTCCAGCAGCTCCACCGTCGGCAGTTTGGTTCTTGTGGTTTTTGAGCTGAAAAGTCATAGCTAAAAGTGAAAAATTGGTTAAAAACAAAATTAATCCATTAAAACTTAACATTAGATCAAAATGGGACTTTACCGCTTGCATATACGCTGGCACATTCGCTCTAGGGCCTGTTCGGGGCACTTGTTCTTCGTCATGTAGGTCGCACACCACTCAGGCTCCTGCACCCACATGAAGTCGATCATTGAATAGCGCTGCTGCTTGCGCGCCATTGAGGAAGTGCTCCTCAGTTTTGCCCCGCCAGCGGTGGCTTTTGTGCCGTCCACTCAATTTTGTGTGAGCTGTGATTTGCTATTTAAATGTTCGTTGTCGCATTTAATTGGCTAATATATGTTTTATTTTATATAGAGACCCGTCTGTGCATTTGATTAATGCTGGGCTTTTTAGTCTGCCGGCTTTGTATGTCGTTGTCCGCACGAATCTGATGGTTATGACTCCGAGTCGCTTGCCCTGATCGCAACCCCGCCGCCAAGTACTGGTGATGCCGACGCGGATACCCCGCGGCCCCCACCTCGTCGGTTGATCCTGTCCTCGGCGAGCACCTCCCCGAGTGTTGCTGTCGTCGCCGACACGTCGTTGGCATCGGCGCAGGATGAGTGGCGCCCAAAGGTCTGGCCTGCCGGTGTTGAGCGCATTCAGGAGCTATACAACCCTCACCATTGGAAGTTTCCTGATGTGAGTGCTGGTGTTCGCGGTGGAGTTGGCTGTGGGTGCGACTTTCGCTGCAACGCCTCTAGCTGCTGGAATGCTAAGTGCGGGAGGTTCTGCACTGCGTACAACTGCTCATTCGCGGGGTCGTGTGGTAACTCCCTGCAGGAAAGCTCTGCTCTGTCTATCAGCCGAAACCTTCGGACTGGTATGAGAGGTGTTACTGCGCACGAGGCCATCCCCGCCGGGGAAATTATCGGCGAGTACTTTGGTCGCCTCTATCTCTTCGACCCACCGTGCAAGAATGGACCTGCAAATGAAGGCTACAGGATGCATCTAAAGACAAAGACGACTGGGAATAAGTTCGTGGGCATTGACGCTCTGGAGGCGGGTGGAATGCTGCGGCTGGTGAACCACTTCTGCAACCCAACAGCGCGTTTTCATGAGGTTCAAACCGGTCGCCAGCTGACGGTTGTGGCAGTCACTGTTCGAGACGTGTACCCAGGAGAGGAAGTCACCATTTCTTACGGAGAGAAGCTCTGGTTCGTGTGTAGGTGCGGGTGGTGGGGCTGCCAGCACCGCGACTTGCAGCACCTCGAGGACCTCAACGCCCGCGAGGATTGATTGAGCAGCCGCGTTGTAGGCTCTGGCACGCGCTCTGCGTTACCGACACTGGAACCGGCCGACTCCTCGTAGCTCGTTTATACATTGCGATCTTTTCTTTCTCATGACTTGCACTTACGCATAGTAAAAACAAGATGTTTGCCCTCTGGGTTCAGTGTCTCCTGTCAGTCTCTTCATTCTAGATTTCGAGCTCCAGCATACTAGACTCTCTCCGCTCCCCGCTGTCATGGTTCGGGTACGTTTTGACTGCGTTACCCTCAGGCTCGCACTTTTCCTACCTAACTCCACTGTCCTATGTGTCTAAGCGCGGCCGCCAGCCTGGCTACCAGAACTACAGCCTAGACGAACAGCTTCTCCTCTGCAATGTCGCTGAGAAGTTCAAGCATCTAGGGCGTAATATGTGGGAGGATGCCGCCGCCGAGTACAACGAGAGAAGGGCCCGGAACTGGGTCAGGCGCGACTACGAGTCTCTCAAGAGAACGTTTCGCAGTTTGTACAACAAGACGAAACCAACGGGCTTCAACGGTGATCTTCCCCCACGCCTCGTTCCTATTGCTCGCGCTCAAGAGATTCAGCGCGCTATTGAAGAGAAGGCCGGGTCGCACACAATGAACGACGGCTGCGATGGGGGTGAAGATGACGGACAGTTGTTGCGGGATGCAACAACTGTCAGCATTGTCCCCGATGTATTCAGCTCCGCCTGATGGGTGAGCCCGCGAAGACGAGATTGTGGCCTCAGACGGGTTGGTCGGCGGGGAGGATGACGGCGATGCCGGCGAGGAGGAGGACAGTCAAGCTAATCTGCAGCCCGTTAGAGGGAGTCCGAGTGCCTCGCCCATGCTCACCCAGCCCAGGGCCGTAGGAACTATCATGACAGGTCGCGGGAACTTCGACACCTCCGTGGCTCACGACGTATGGTCTGACCCCGACGCCGAGGAGGATTCCGCACGAGAGGACGAGACAGAGAGATCCCAATCGAGTGGAGATAGGGCCACGGCAACAAACACAGGAACGCTAGCATTCAGTATTGGTGAAAACGTACAGGATGGTGTAAACTACACATTGTTCGAGTGAGTTGCGCCATGGAGATCACGGGTAGCGCGGCCGACGCGCTCCGTCGGTCCCAGAGCAGGCTGCAGTACCCCCCCGCCGACTCGACTCCGCCTGCCCGCAAGCGGTTCGTGTGGTCCGAGGCCATGATTTGCAGCCACAGCTGCAGCTAGATCGGCAGCGACGACCACGCATTATACGGCCGTCTCGCCATATTTCTGCTGGTGGCCCGAGATGCCACACTACTACCTGTAAAAAACTAATAACCGAGGATCTTGCGACTGAGCAGAGGGCACTGAGCTGAGCTGAGTGGACAGATATGACGATGACCGTCTGGCTAATCAGATCACAAAACTTTTCAACAGAGTTGGATGAAAAAAGACTTGAATCTTTCCCTTAACGCCGCGACCTGTTTCGGTTAAAAGCCGTTAGGTTGCACGAGTGTAACGGGTATTTAAATTTTTTATTTATGTTGGAGGTATATTGAAATCAAAGAAGGTATCACTTCTAACAGGGTTGTTGGCTTCATATGCACCGGATGGGTCAACCTTCACAAATAATATCACTATTATGGGGGATATTATTTGCATAAGGGATGTTATGTTCTTTTGTGACCTACTCGTAATCGGATTGACAGGGTTATACTATTTTTAGTAGAGTTCAGACCTCTGGTAGGACTCTGGATATAAAATCCAGAGAATCGAATAGAGCGCCTTGGCGTTATGCAACGAACACTTTTACAATGTTTGAAGGCTATTAAATCGGGTCATAAATATGGCTCAGTCGTGAAGGCCTGACCCTCCTACGCGGCTGGCTGGGGGTCAAGAACGCCTGCGTGCAGTTCACAAACCGAGTGTGTAATGTTAGGGTCTTTTGTTTGTGCTGGAAACGGCGGTTTTGCCAAATTGGCATGAATACTTTCATTAACTACATAAAGTATCACCAATTTTCTTTTAATTCACGAAGTGTAACCACTAGATTTCAGTATTTACGAGCAACCTAAAGCAAGTACCCGTCTACTTTGACAGCTAAAACTACACCACTGCGCACAAGCTGAACCCCGTTGTCAGGATGTTCCACATTGTAGATGAACGTCGACACTACCTTACAGTCAGTGTCCACGGTCTTGACTTCGATATCCAGTTGTGCAGCTTGGACACCGAGTAGATCTCAAGCTCTCCTAGATCGGTATCGCCGTGTCTGATCAAGTCCAGATTCGACGCATCAACGAGACTGTCTAAGTCGCCCAGCGATTCCATCAGTAGCACAAGTCAGCGGCAAAGTCGTCGCGGACTTTCCCGAGGCCGTGAATGAGGCAGGCAAAAAAGACTGGAGCACTCATCGTCAAGTAGGTACCACTCAGATGCTGATGGGCAAAGCTGTTCTCGATCATTGGACAGCTCCAGCAGATGCTGCTATGACGCGTTCCAGCGCTCCAAGTAGAAGTCCGGTTCAAGTATTTCCCGGAGAGGTTGGTGGAGCTTTTCTTCGCTGAACGTTTCCTGCGGCACCAGTCCGCACAGCTCGAACGCCTTCGCAATATCGTGTGGCGTGCTCGTTGCCATCCAATCGAGTGTCCACTGCCAACGGCCTTGAACCTTGGGATTTCGTTCTCGCGTTTGAAGCGCTGGGTCCTGGAAAGCTCTGCCAATGTACGCGTCGTACTGGTCCCTGTAGTAAGCCTGGTAGCTACGGTTGACTGCAACGTCTAGCGGCTGTAATATGTTGGGGAGGTTGGGGGGCTTGAACTGTACTAAGGTCGTCACTCGGCTCGGACTAGGTCCGGGTCGAGAGGGCGTGTGTGCACCTCTTTCCTTGTGATCCCTTTCCTTAGGTTCTTCCTAGGACTACACTGTGGGCCCAGACGTAACTCGGCCACACCAACTGCCCCGATCCCAGAAATGTATCTCTGATCGAGATGTAGCCAAGTTGGAGCTGCCTGCTCTTGCTCGGCAGGTCTCGGACTTGCGCGCGTTGAACCTCACTCTCTTGCCCGAAATACCCCGGGTTTTTCTTGGTATACAGTTGTCCTCTTCTTATCATGTCTCGGAAAGTCGACCTTGGCAGCCTCTCCTTCTTCTCGGGTGGTTCCGGCTAAGAACCCCGTACCGCCCTCTTCTTTCTGTTCTACAGTTCCGGCTGAGAACCGCGTCTACGGACCTTCACTCGCTCCTCAGACCCAGGAGGGGCCAGGAGTTAATGACTCGGGGCTCGAGTCTTGTCTTGATCCAGAGCACTCAAACTACATTCTGGGACGTGTTGACCTGGTATAGGCCTGCCGTTATCCAGCGCACTCGCCACACGCTGGGACTTCCGCTCACCACGCCTTTCTCAGGCGAGCGATACGAGTCCGGGAAAATCATCCGGGACCTCGCGAAATCAACACTCCCGGGAACCGTATAACCTAGCAAGGTGTTCTACCGAAACCTCAGGGATGATCGCCTTCGTCCCGATGATATGAAGCACCACTGCGTCGCCAGGCAAAGCCGAAGACAAGATATGGGGATATGTAATAACTAAATCCACCACGTCGAGACACGGAAGACTTGGTAAAGTGGAGCTGAATTTATTCGGAGAACTTGTTTACACTGTCGGGAAGCTTGGTCCTTACGCGGCTTGCACTCAAATGCGATCGGTCCACGCTCGCTTACGTCCTTCGGGGCAAATTGAATTCTGATTGAAATCTTACACATGCAAATACATAAAGACCTTCTAGCAAGGGCGTGCGCTCTACTGGCTATGGCTACAACTTGAACTTGGGCGAAGATTGGTCGCGAAGTGGTTGGCTTGGGCGATCTTCGGGCGTGCTCTTGATAAAAAATCGGATGATGATTGGCTGAAAAGGGAAAGCAACCCGCTGCGACCAGGCGCGAGTTCCAGCTCGGGCGCGTTACCGACGAATCCAAGCTCTTCATTGGCTGAATCTTGGGAGGCACTTGAACCTCTGTGGGGGCACATCACCTGATTTGCACCCACCAAACCGCCCCTTCAAGGCGACTCTTCCCTTAGTTGATCCGGGGAAATGTGTGGGATCTGGGATCCGGAGTCTGGGACTTGATCCAAACTCCACTTCGTACACGCGTTCTACGTCCACCGGCGAACAACTTTCACACCTCGGCGACCGCCATGTCCGGGACATCACTCCCGGGTCTGCTACTGGGATCTAATTCTCTGAGACTCGGTCAGCGACATTAATGTGCACGTGCGTAACGGCAAGTTAAAATCCCGGGAGAGGGCGAAGCTTGAAGGCTGTCTGCAATCTGGGAGACGACGCCATCAGCTGACCGATGGGTTCCCGGAAATCTTACGGGCACCTCATCACAAAAGCCCCAAATGGCGTCGAGGTGGTCGCCATTGGGGGATTTGACCGCAATCGAGGAGTTGAAACTATGCTTTGATATGAAAAGCGGACCTTCGGATCGAATGCGAGGTGGAGCAAAACATTATATTTAGTCCGTTTTACCCTGCTTTTTGAGTTTAACCCTTTCGCGGTAGAAGGGCGCAAAATTCGCCCTTTTACATGTTTTCCAAAACACGATGCGAAAGCACCCCCTCAAAGGGCGCATTTTGTGCCCTTTTTGCACAAGTTCAACCATATATACACCTCCTTTTATAACAAGTCATAAACAGTTCAATGCGGAATCATGAAGCCATACAAAAATCAAGTTTCTTGCAGTCAACAGGATGCTCCAGCAAAATCGCTGAAGGTACTATGTTGCAAGAGATATGCAAAACGAGTTCCGTGATTTTCTTAAAGGGCGAATATTGTGCCCTTTTTAGGACCAAATCACTTAGGCTTGTATGGTATAGTTTAGTCAAAGGACTCGCGAAAGGGTTAACTAGCATTGACCTCGTTTTAAGAAACGAAAATTGGACTTGAAGTGCGATTTTAAATAACATGAAAAGGTCAGTACTACTCGGGTTTCAAAACGATAGCACGTTAGACAATCCCAATCGTTCCAAAACCAGGTAGCAGCTATCTCAAAACATGCAGCTGATCGTCACCATTCGCTTGGTGTCCCCATTTCCCTTGGCGCTCAGTATTTGAAGCGGATGCAGTAGCTTAACGGAGAGGAAGACAGACTCAGAGATGTTGGAATCTGCACCCCGATGCCTACTACATGGAAAATGAGGAATGTGTTGATTGGTGTTAGTTGCTTGGCCAAAGACCATTGCTACCAGCACTCACGAGTGCTCACCCGTTCCCAGGCACGGTCTTGGTCTCACGGCTTCTCTTTGCTTTTCACCACTTCCTCACTGGCGTTGAACCATGCCTCGATATGCATTCCAACACGCCATCCTCGAAGATCGCTCTTCGACTACTCAGGATCTCCAATACCGGCAAGAAGATGCAGCGCGTTCAGCTTCTTCTTGTCGAAAGACTTAGTGAACGTGTCAGCAGCGTTGATTTCCCCTTTCACCTTATGCAGTTCAATGGCGCCCTTCTCCACTTGGTCACGAACAGAGTGCCAGCGTAATTCGATGTGCCCGGAACGGCGGCTGAACGTCGTGTTGGTCGCCATCACAATGGCCGCCTGGTTACCATTACCAATTTAGAACTTCAAGCTGCGCTGCGGCAAAATATCTTGCAGAATGTTGCTCTCTGCGATTGCCTCCATCGCTGCTTCGCAAACAGCCACGTACTCAGCTTCAGCAGTGGAGAGCGCGATGATTGACTGGCGGTGAGACATCCACGCTACAGCTCCTCCAGCCAACGTGAAAACAAAGCTGGTGGTACTCTTGTACTGTTCTGGGTCATTGGCCCAATCGCTGTCACTCTAGCCGTCAGCACACTTCACTAGACACTTTTGTGGCTCTCTTGTATGTGATTCCATAGTCCAGTGGCCTGGCAAGGTAGCGCAGCACGCGCTTCAAGGTGCCCACATGCTTCGCCGAAGGCTTAGCCACGAAGCGACTTAGCTGCCCGAGTGCAAATTCCAGATCTGGTCTCGTGCTCGTAGCCAAGTACATCAACATGCCGTCTGCTTCACGCTCAGGGAAGCTGGAGTCACGCAACTCATCGCTTCCCAGCGGAATATTCACCTCCATCGGGTTGCCCACCGAGTGCGCTTGCTCGTATCCCAGCTTGGCCAGAATCTCGAGAGCGTACTTGCTTTGCCGAACCATGATCCTCTCCGGTGTCTACCCCACCTCCACACCCACGTACGATGTCAAGAGGCCCTGGTCCTTAATTCTGTACCCATCGTTGAGCTCCTGGAACAACTTGGTCTTGAACTCCTCATTATTCGTGCAACCAGGACGTCATCCACATAGACCAGCACGTATACACTCGTCTTCCCCTCAAAACGGTAGTAGAGGCAAGATTCCGTCAACTAGCGCAGGTAGCCATGGTCGGTAAACCACTTGTTAATCACCGTAGCCATCAAGCCCCAGCTCAGCTGCGATTGCCAACAGTAAGCGAAACGATGACCGGTGCGAACGTCTCGAGGAAGTCGCTGCCAGGCCGCTGGTAGTTTCCTAGCGCAAGACTAGGCCCTTGAATCGGATAACGTACCCCTGCTGGTCCGATTTCAGTGTGTAGACCCACTTAGTGTTCACTGCCTTGGCCTCAGCTGGCATCTCATCAGCCAGTATCTCCTCGATGACACCCTTGGCTTCGGGAGCAGCCATCTCCTCCATCTCGGCCATCTTCCAGAAGTCCTCCCACTTTGAGTGCATGGCTTCACGATGGTTCCGCGGGATCTCGACTACGTCGCTCTGATCGGTCTACCATTCCTGTCCAAGATGCGCGAGTTGTTCAGCGTCACATTCGTGACTAGTCATTCAAGTAACGGATACGTCTGCGCTAATTATAGCCTTGCAGACAAGTGCGTGTCCGCTTTGGCTTCTGTTTTGTAACTTCTCGCTCCATGCGTTCTTCTTTCGAGCGTGTTTTGTCACGACGGTGCGCTTCCCGGTCGACTATGTCGGCATCATCGCGCGCGCGTCAAGCGTTTCACCAGCACCGTTATTGTCACCCCCCAATATGTCACTGTTATCTTGGTCATCCACATTGTCCTCGGCAAGCGGAGAAATAAGCTTGTGTTCTCACCAAAGCGTTCATCATCTTCCGGAGCAAAGGCACCAGCCACTGTTACATACTCGTCAGAGAGGACTTCCTCCTCGTCATCAAGGTCTTGGACAGCGACATAATCAGATCCAGCCTCTGAGAACCCGCAGGTTCCAGCCACCGCCACGTTATCTTCAACGTGATATCCCACTAAAGTCGATATTTCACGGCTAGTGCTCTCGCCCTCCTCACGCTCCATCGTCGTGGGGTTCAAGATCATAGGCATTAGTCTCGGCTTGATCAATGCTTCGATCTTCCACTACTTCCACGCCATCATATTGATCTCCACCAGCAAGCTGTTTGTGGTGTTCGTGGCCACTTCCAGCAGTTCCTCTCACTGATGTCGTTTTCCAGAACGATATCCCACTCGTTGTCACTGGGCCGCAGGCCTCCGGGGCGACGCTCACTGCTAGTCGGACGCCCAATTTCT
The DNA here is from genome assembly GCA_033557995.1 of Phytophthora crassamura. Classification (NCBI taxonomy): domain Eukaryota; phylum Oomycota; class Peronosporomycetes; order Peronosporales; family Peronosporaceae; genus Phytophthora; species Phytophthora crassamura. Next base: position 274,213 of record JAUCED010000016.1, read on the forward strand.
GCATCCAACGTCACGTTGCTATCCATCTCACCTTCTCGAGATCGACAGATATCATGTTCTCGATCTCGTCCAGCTTATCCAACTCCCCTCCTCGGCGTTTCCGCTATCCAGTGCTTGAGTAGCCATTTCCACGTTAGCGCTGGTCGGGTCCGTGCCAGTGTACTCTGCATTCCGCGTGAAGTGCAGGGACGTCAAGTCCAGGTCATCCACATCAACTGAGTGCCGGCCGAGGTAGACAACTTCCTCGGCAACACGTAGATCAGGCATGAACTTCGCAGTGTCTTCCTCAGGGAAGTACACTTTGCATTCCACAACATGTTCCGAGTATCCCAGCACGAAGCCAATCTTGGCGTTAATGTGGTGTTTGCTCCATCCGGGCGTCACTGGAACATGAGCATATACCAACGAGCCAAACTTCCGAATGTGGTGCGCGTCCGGCTTGCTGCCGAGCATCATCTCGTATGAAACACCCTGCGTGATTTATTATAGACGCGGCACTGCGTCTACACGAATCATTCTCGAGTAGTGAATCATGTCCATCCTGACGTCGGCGATGCCCGATGCATACTCGACCACTGGAAACTCAGGGTCGGGAGTCGTCGCCACGCATCGTCGGCGCACTAGCTCAGGCAGTGCAGCCCACGAGGATCGTAGAGCCCTGCCAGCCCGTCCACGCATGTGACCTTGATTTCGTGCTCCCTGGAAAAGCGGTTCACGGCTGCGAATGGTGCTGGCCCGTCGTCCTTGCCGCCCATGCCCAGAATGCCATGTGGCATCGACCGTGGCTCGGGGGCATTGTTCCCTACGCCATAGCTCGGCAAGCAATGATGATTTTCGCATGCTACCACCATCAGGATACTTAACCCTTTCGCGGCGCAAGGGCGCATTTCTTGCCCTTTTTTAGCAGGTTTGCAAAACACGTACGAAATCGTCTCCTAAAAGGGCGAAACATCGCCCTTTTACCCAAGTTCAAGTAGACACATACTGTATTTTAAAACAAATCATAAACAGTACAAGCAGTAATCAAGTAAGTAGACAAAAAGCAAGCTAGATGATTACAACAATTCCCTTCTACAAATCCTTGAAGATGCTATGTTACACGAGACATGCAAAATGAGTACAGTGATTATCTTAAAGGGCGAACTTTGCGCCCTTAAAGATGTTAATGACTTAACTTTGTATACTATAGTTTAGGAGAGATTATAAGTGCTCCTCGCGAAAGGGTTAAATATCGTCAACAATTCGATAGATAAGAAACAGCCACAAGGAAGCAGGTTTTGATCTATTAGATATTTAACATACCCGAAAACGGGCTGGGTTTGGTCTGGTTTTCTCAGAGACCCATATTTAACCCTTTCGCGAGGAGCAGTTATAATCTCTCCTTAACTATAGTATACAAAGTTAAGTCATTAACATCTTTAAGGGCGCAAAGTTCGCCCTTTAAGATAATCACTGTACTCATTTTGCATGTCTCGTGTAACATAGCATCTTCAAGGATTTGTAGAAGGAATTGTTGTAATCATCTACAATCTGTACTCGCACTTCCGACACCCAGTGCAAAGCATTAATTATAAAAGGGACTTGCTTCATTAAAGGTTATTAGTTGGCGAAACTAAATCTGCATAGTGGCAAGTCGGAGCATGACGTCGCTCATTTCAACGTCATCGCCGTAGCTGCAGTCAGCAGCATCGTCCGCATCTTCCTTTGGACCAAGGAAGCAGATACCGGTGTGGCGGAAGCAGTCCTTGATCGTCTGCTTTCCTCTGATGTCTTGCCAGACCTCGTCACTCCACCGCATCGCTTGCAGCTGATCCACAGCGTAGGGTTTTTTCTTCATCGACGTAGGCTCACGGATCTGGTTGAAGACCCACAGGAGCTGTTTCTTCTTGTACCCCGCCTTGAACGACGCTATTATCCCAGCGTCCATGGGCTGCAGGAATGCAGTAGTGTTTGGAGGGAGATGCTCGATAGTCACGTTGGTCAGGTGGAGGTCTCCAGTCTGGTGGGAAGAAGCATTGTCGAGTAGAAGCAGGATATGACGCCCCGCCGAACGCATATCGCGATCTATGCCGCGCACCCAGTCCTGGAACACCTTCCTCGTCATCCACGCCTTCGTGTTTGCTTGGTACTGGAACCCTAGCTGCTCCGCCGACTTCTTGTTGTAGCAGCGCGGATTCTTCGCGCGTCCCAGATACAGGATAGGAAGAGCGTCCGATCCATCAGCGTTAGCCGTCATTGCCAGTGCTATTCTTGTCTTGTTGTTTTTGACGCCGCGCATCTTGCTAGAGCAGATAGAACGTGTCGGCGCCATAGCATAGCAAAGACCAGTCTCATCCATGTTATAGATATCTTCAGCAGCGTACAAGTCTGTTACCTGTTGGACCCTACGTAGACCTTCTTGAACAGCGACCGGATCCGCGGAGGCAGCTTCTCCGTGAAGCTGCCGGAAGCGCAAACCATGCCTTCGCAAGAAACCGGTCATCCAACCCACGGAAAAGTTTAGATCCCAGGCATCACACAAGCGAGATTGCAACTCGCGAGCTTTCATGGTAATGAGCTCGCGCGACAGACACACGTTCAGTTGCTCGACGCTCTCAATCCAAGCGGCGAGCTGCTTCTCTAGCGTAGGCGAGATCACTTGAAGAGGCTTCCGGCGGCTGCCATCGCCATACGAATCACTCAGGATGGCAGCGGCATGCTTGAGTACGTCGCTGATGGTGTTCCTGGCCGGTTTCTTGCGCAGCTTGAATTCAGTCTTCGCCCAAACAGCCAACGCTTCCTGGCTCATCGCTGGGTTGGCCTTCGCCTTTCTGATGACAGCCCGCTTCTGATCAATCTTCATCCAGCGTCCCATGCTGCTTGCTTGCTACAGGGCGTGTTTTAAAATGAGCTTGATCTCCTCGAGTCGGCAGGTGGGCGGGAAAATTGATGGAGGCGGGAAAATCAAAATTTACCTGCTAAAAACGATACTCAAATGTGTACTATTTTGGTCGGGTTATAGGCAGACCCCGGTGTCGGAAGTGATGGTCGTGACTGTAGCTTGCTTTTTGTCTACTTACTTGATTACTGCTTGTACTATTTATGATTTGTTTTAAAATACGGTATGTGTCTACTTGAACTTCGGTAAAAGGGCGATGTTTTCGCCCTTTTTTTAGGAGACGATTTCGTACCGTGTTTTGCAAACCTGCTAAAAGGGCGAGAAAGGGTTAATACGCCATCTCTCACTCAATCTGTGCAAACAAGCGTTTACGTGGGGGGGGGTAAGAAAGTCGCTATTGAACAAATAACAAAAGAAAATTCCCACATCGCATTATACTTCTCTGGCTAAACACATCTAAAATTAGAATCGCGATATCAGCTCTAATTTTGCGACGGGAGGACTTTACACTTTACTGTAGAAATACTATTGCTCGTCAAATGCACAACCTACGTAGGTTTTTGAGCATTAGCGAGGTCTTGAATATGGTGCGTTAGTTGATCCAATTGAAGTTTGGGTAAGAGTAGGCATATGAAAAACGGCAAATGTTTTTGCACTGTACCTGTGACGGCTTAAATAGTGAGGTACAGCTCGACGTCCGACTTACTTTGGCAATAGTTAGGTATTTTGCATTGAATCAACTCCTATAGAGGTATTACATGTAGCGCTATGCTACACCTGATTTTATTCATCACTGCGCAGCGCATTCCTAGTTTTGTTTTTGTAACAGGACGATCTCCCGTTACAAAAGTAGGTAAGAGTCACAGTCCAAACAGGCTGTGACTTGACACTCTGTCATTGAAAAGAAGTCGCCCTTTAGTATTCACTTTAGCCAGTTAGCGCGCAGCACGACAATCGGTGGCTGTCAGCGAATCTCGACTTTAACACGGTTTTGCGACCGTATGAGCTTCGTATTAACATGAGATGCCTGTAAGAGCGTACCCCTTATTCGAGATTTTTATGCAATCGATTTTTTTTATATTCCGGTAAACCATGTATGGTCAAACGAAAAGCACTACGACGTTGTCAATGGCTTCAGGACACATATTCTTAGGACTGCACTTGATTGACGCGCTTGGTTATTGCCACAGCGGCGGCAACCTCTGAGAGAGCCATGAACTGCATCGAGCACCAGCAGCGGGTCCACCTGGACATAAACCCAACAATTATAGCACTTCGGCGTCCAGTTGTAATCCCTCATACATATTCACAGGTTCGAGCAAAAGCCCAACTGGATCATACCCTGTATTAGCACATATCATTACAGTTGTCAAATTGGGGAGATATAAATTCTAACAGTGAATAGGAAAAACTCTGATCAAATAGTACCACCTCAAAATCACTTTCCGAGCAGCGGCCACTTCAGGCCAAATGAGGCCAAATAATCGAGATACCATTGCTTCGATGGGTGTTTCTCCATCCATAGTATACGTGGAGAAACCAAACTTGTTAAACAAACCTCGCAAGATGCACATCAAACCCCTTGCCAAATTTCAGCTCAATTGAGCAATTACCGGAATATGTTTTTCTCGCTGCCATCCCAGTAGGTCTTCTTCATACAGGCATCGAGTGTTAAAAATATAAAAATATTTGAATAATATCACTCAGAGTCAATTTTACTTATAATTCCACGTGTCTAGGCCTAAAGCCCAATACATTTCTTCTTCACAATAACAGCGAAAGCTTACGTATTGGTATCCTGTGTCCCCGTTACATCCTCATACCTACGTCTGACTAACATTGGATTGTTGACCCAGAAGTCACTGTGGCGGCTGGCTGACCACACGTCTGCAGCAATCCCAGAAAGTGTTCAGAGCGTTCGTTCAAGCAAGATTGGATCGTACAGATCTACCTACGCCCCTCTCATGTTGCTTTCATTGTATTTCAACAGTCTACTTACCCTCGTGTATTTGTTGCAGGTATTGTCGCGATGAAGAACAAGAGCACTCGTGATATTGGACCGTGCCTGTAGCAGGCGCATCGTATTGTGAGTTCTACTCAAAAATTTCTCTGGCGATCGGTTGAATCGATCGCTCAACAATCGCCCAAGCAATGGAATGAACTCTTTCCACTATTATCCCGGTTAAGTTTTTAGCGCGATTTTTATAATATTTATATATCTATGAAACGTTCCTCTGCGCGACTGCCAAAATCAATTCGGGAACTCTAATGGGCGATTGACGCAATTGGCCAAGATCACCTAATATAGACGGAATTCACAGAACGAAGCGCTTGAAGTCGAACACACCATGGTCTTCGCCGAGGATGTCGGTTTTTGAAATGCGATTGGGGCCTGTCCTCCTGCGCTTCGAGGCTGGGGTCATTCAAGTGGAGTCCATGTCTACTTTCGAGTTTTCTCCTCTGGGTCCTTGCGAGCCTTGCTTCAAAGCGAGCGTGACACCTATATCGGGTACTGTTCTACCCCATAGCCCGACCACCGCAAGCCCCGATGATGATACAGGAATCGTGTCAATGATCGGCCTGCACTTCGTGAGGCCACCAGTCCGCGCTCCCCCCAAAGTTGACGCGTGCTCCCTGGAGTCCGCCCTCCCCTGGCTCCGATGGTACGCCTGCACTGATATATTCGAGCCGCATGCCATCGGACTAGACAGGACGATAATTACGTCGCGTTCTGCTGTTTCTACTCCAGTTGATTTTGCGTCAGGTGGCATCGAAAACAGTACACGCACGGAAGCTGTGGTACCGGGCGTAGAACTACGCGCCCATAGCACTCCAGTATCTGTCCCGAAGACGAGCGAATCTGTGGTATTGACGTTCGGACTTGGTGCTCGGAAGCATTCGAGTCCGATGGTTACGACAGCAAGACGCTCGGTTCGTCTTTTATATCGCGACCTATGAATGTCACAAGTCGAAGTTCAACAGCCCCTGTCATCGTATCAGCATTTGACGGCGCTGCAGCCGACAAGCGTCTCCCAGAGAGATGTCAGTACGAAGGGTGGCTGGCCGACGCGAAGGTCCTGCGAGAGCAGTTCAACCCGAGTCAACTGGTTGTGTCTGCCGGTCTCGATCGTCATTCGAAACGAACGCGGGTGTGGGTGCGATAGGCGCTGCAAGGCCTTCAGCTGCTTCAATGCCCGCCCGAAATTGTTTTTACACTCCTTAGAATTGTGTTGTGCTCGAATGACCTAGTGAGTGATAATCTAGTTATTGCGCCGAACGCTCGCGGATGCTAGTCGTTTTGGTGAGAGACCGCCTACCGGCTGTTAGGTGTATAGCGAATATCGCGGACACCTGCAGCTCTTCGGCCCCGGACCGGCCGACGAGGTTACCGCATGCACCTGAAGACGTGAAACACCGGCATTAAGCACTCACAATACGCACGTTGCTATAGACCCGCTATACGCCGACTGCAAGCTACGGTTCCTGAACCACGCTTGTAACCCCTCTCTCGCTTTCACAAGTGCAAGGTGGGGTACCGTGGCAGTAACTACCAGTAACATTATTGTGGGTGATGAGTTAACGGTCTTGTACTGGAATCGGCTTTGGTTCGTGTGTCGCTGCGGTTGGAATGTGTCAACACCGTGGCAAGAACTTCCAGGACATTCCTGAGCACCGATCCGGTTGATGATGAAGGCGGCACCTACATTGTCACTTTTGTACATGTTTTAAAAGTTCGCATGTGTTAATACTGAATTCAGTGGTTAGCACCTTCAATCTCGGTTTGCGCAGCCAGGCTTCATTCATCTTCCTGCTACCTTCAATCTCGGTTTGCGCAGCCAGACCTCATTCATCTTTCTTAAAGGGTGAATATTGTGCCCTTTTAGGACCAAATTACTTAGGCTTGTATGGTATAGTTTAGTCAAGGGACTCGCGATCCCGCACATTATCGAGGCTGATGTGGAGGAGGGGCCGCTGTTCCATGACGGCCAGGACGCTTGTTGTTCGCTCAGACGGTTGTAGTGACAACGCGTGATACGTCGGAGAGCACCGGCGACGTCCGGCGCTTCTCTGACGGCGCCGAGGAACAAATCACCATCTTCGGGATCGACCACGGGATCTACGCCATTCCGTCGCATGAACTGAGGTATACGGAATTTGGGAATCCGAATTCGATCGCGAAGTCTTAAAGGCTCGCAAGTGTAGTCTGGGTTGCAGGAACGTAAGACATGAGAGATGGGCTCGGAGTGGCGGATTGTGACGCATACGTTGGTTCTTTGCAGTAATTCACTACGGCTCATAGCACTGTGCAGCGGCGGAAATTAGCGGGGTTCACAGTAACTTGTTTTGACCCCCAGCAAACTGGAAACAGATTCACTGTCCTGACAACCTCCCTCCGCTCCCCAAGCACTTCCGGTTCAAGCAAGTGGACTGAGTCGTTCTAGGCCTCCTACAGCTGTGGGGGTTTGTGATCTCGCCCTTCGAGCTGCTATTTCTGCCAGTTGAACCACAGTAGCTATGCTATACTTTCGCCATATACTCGTTAGCCACATCCTAAAGGGCTATGAAAAATGCATGTTGCTTGTTTCCAACGTTCAACGGTTGCATGCCTCTTCATTTTTCAATGTCGAGAAGAAGACCGCTGGAAGTGACCGTAGCAAGCTGTACATCGGCACTTGAGGACATACGGCAAATTGCCTTGCTCATCGACCATCACTCTCGGTACCAAACCTTTTACGCATTTGCGGAGGACGATCTACATAAATCCGCCCCGGTTCTGATGTGAAACCTGACCGGCAGATGTCGAGTCGATCCAAATGAAGGCGGACCTGTACAACAGAAAAAACACCGAATTGTACAGGACTGTGCTAGACTTACCAATTAAAAAAAGTTTAAACTGTGCATGCCCCCAACCTCACCCGGAAATATCTGACTTTGCATGTTTGTCTTGTAGTCCATTACTTTCCTGTAGACGTCGGCGGTGATCGAATACACTTTACCAGAATAGTTTTTTTTGAGTGGGATGAGTCGTAATTTACCCATTCAGTTCCATATCAAATACGATGCCCCTTCAGTGCATGCAGTCTACGTTGATGTCGGCGGGACAGCAGGGCGGTTTGCCTGTGCCTGGCTGAATATGTATTCCTTCTTTGTGATGTACTGATCTTTTGATCTGCCACCTGCACGCTCATAGCGTAGACCACCGAATATCGGCATGCTGTGCCACGTGAGCTTCGTCGCTTCTTTTCCACGCCTACGGAGGTCAAATATTGCCTACATCAATCCGCCACTGGTTACGTCAAAGCCCGTTAGCTGCATCAACGCAATATCGTGTCCACTACCCGAGAAAAATATCAATACTCGTGCAACGAACAACGTGTACGTAAAAGACGCTGTCCGCTTCCAGATCATCACGCTGGATTCTGCACTTTTTTCATCAACTTTCGCGCATTCGCATACTTTGACACTTCGTTTGAGTCTTTTGATATCCACAACACTATAAGTGCCAACATCCTCCTGTTGTTAGCTTCTTGTCGTCAATGAGCCATGCTCGACAGCACGTTCTTTGCAGAATTCATGCTTTGAATACTAACAGTTAAATCAAAAGTGTTTCAGTAAGTATTACTACAGACAAAACATCATCAAATCCATAACTGTTCCGAGTACATACCTGAATAAAAGAAAGAGGACGTACATTTCGCAGATATAATTGGGTCGCTCTTCACCGCGTAAGCTTCGTCCGCTTACAACCGCATCATCAAACTTTCGTAGTATAACGGATTCTCCGACTTCAGTATTTTAAATTTTATTTTTCTTGATTAACGTCGTGAAGCCGTTCCACATCAATGACATTTTGCTTTGAGCTGAGCTAGGATTGGCTTCCGAAAAACAATTATCAAGACGAGCCACTATGGCTATTATTGTTTGAGATGAGGTACACACATGTGATTTAGCACTAGCTAACGCTACGAAGCGTCTTATACCTGCTCATCTCAGTACTGCTATGATCAGGTTCGAGGTCTCGTTCGCGGAGAGACAGCTCTCTGTAAAGCCGCTATGGTTCCTACATGCGTATCCATTTCGAACCAATCCCGTCGACACCATTGACATCGCTCTAACAGTTGGTGATTTCCCAATCACCTCGAATTTCAACGCCGGCGCTTACACGTACTGACACTTCATTGTCTGTAATCGTGACGATCCTTTGAAACTATTTCTGCAATTACAACACTCCCAATGTCGTCTCATTTCTCGTCATCGGACGTGACATTTCCTCAACTGCATGAGCGGTATCTAAACGTTAGAACAAAGACGACGATCGCCTGGCGAAGATGCGCACGGACGTACGTATGTCAAAGGCGCTCGACAGGCTTGCTCGTCCAATGCTACACGCAAGTATCTGACGGAGCCTCGGAGCGCATTAAATGCGCTGGATGACATTTCGCCGATCGTCGTGAGGAGGCTAAGTTGGACAGAAACATCACGGAAGGTGAGCATGGCTCTGTGCACTTGTTTCGATCTCTCACGACCGCGGCCCATAGCGTTACCATCCCGAACGTCACACGACCTGAAGGCACCGCGACTGACGATGCAGTGCAAATGGCGGAGGCACACCGCGAGTACTGGTGTTCCCCTCTTTGAGTCTCCCTCGTGGGATCTGCAAAAGATCATCCCCACAGATATGATCCTGTCAAGCTTCAAGGCTTGCTCAAGTACACGATAGCCCGGTTTACCGAAGACCAGCAGCGCATGCCCGTTCACGGCGAATGACTTTACTGGGTCATCCGCAACTCGCCAGTAGTAGTGAGGGGAGTGTTTCACGTCAGTTTTAAAAAAACATAATTTACTTTTCACCCCACCCACCCACACGCCCCCTCGTCGACCCACCCTTTTCGCTACTTTCTATAAAAACCCATTTCTCTATCGGTATGACCCCTTTAAGTGGTCAATTCACTAAGTAACTAAATCATGTCCAATCCCCCTCTAGGTAGTCTTACATCCGCTGTATTTTCATCGTCTAATATGGGGTCCAAACACATAAGTAACACCACTAGAAGTAGCGCTTCCTAAACTCCAATGGAAGCGCGCAATACAAAGGTTTTCTAACTCGAATGAATTACTAAGTAGAACCTGACACATATGAAGTTAGTAATATACAACATGGTTACTCAGCCGAGAAGTATTTACAAAACAAGGACGCGCTCAAAGCCGCACAAAAGCGATACTACCTGAAGAATCGAGAAAAGATCCTTGCGAAGCAGAAGCAGTACGATAGCGAACATAAGGATGAGATCAGCAAGCGTCATAAAGAAAAAAAATACTACCGCGCTGGTAGGATCCCGCTAGAGTAATCAACTCTATCTTTTTTTTCTCTTCACCAAGCTTAGTTAGCAGTATATTCCTCGACCTCCCCCGTGAGGCGGTTGTAGCTTAATTCATTCTCGAATGCAACAATGACTAGCATGTTAACGCCTTCGCAAGCCGCGTTGGTTCCCATCACCTGGATGCTCTGAGGTACATCCTTCTCTGTCAGGCGGCTTACATCAGCTACAAGAACACGATTGGTAGTTCTCCATTTTTGGTAGTCGATTAGACCGTTACATAGCTCAGGTGTCTGATCGCCATTGATCGCCGATAGCTTACTGAACTCGTTAACGAAAGAGTGGAAGTCGTAATCATAGCTAATATCGAACACTGCTGACTACCGATACGAACATTGAAGTTGCGAAGAGACGAACCAGGTTGGACAGTCCAAGGCGCACTATCGAACGGACTCTGAAACTGTTGCACCGTTGTAGTGGTAGTAGCGTAATTACCGGCACTTGTTTCAGCAAAAGGTAGCAAAGCGATATATTTAGCATTCTTAAGCGACGCTGACAGCTGAAGATCGAATGCAGAGCTATCCTCAGCTGTTAATACACCTTTACCAGTTCTTTGGTAGAACCACTGAGCGTAGTAATTTAGATACTTGACAGTTTTGACAGGCTTGCTGATAATGGCTTGCGGATTTTCTAGATCGACGAAGGGAACGTATAGTCGCGTCGTCGTGAAAGGATAGTAAGTAGAATCAACTTGAGGTTCTAGAGAGTTCGTAATAGCACCTCATGCAACGGTGATCTGACCAGCACCAGTGATAACACCAGCATTAGGGCTACCTGTCGCGCAAGATGAAACCATTACAGGACAGACTTGTCCAGATGCGAGGGTTGTTGATGTAAGCAGCATTTTGTTAGCGGCAGTCGTGATTAGGGATGAACCATGATTCACACGAAAACGTAGCTTGATTTGAGGGTTAGCCATTAAATCGAGCTCTTTGAAGATAGGATGGAGTTTAGTTAGCTTGATCTTTAGCATGTAATTCCATGTTCCAGCAATAGTATCAATTGCAGTACCACCAGCCTTAAAAGCACCACGACCAAATTGGTTAGCGATAGGGTTAGAAGCGACAGAAGCGATTGTAGGCCAGCCGTTCGTATTATCATTCGCAACAGGTGGGTTAGCTAGAAGTCTTTTAACAAAACCATCATTAGCAGTCTGAACACCGGCTCCAGTTGCAGTAGATACATTCAATTCACCAGTTAGTTTAGCTGTTAGTGTATCCATCACCTGAACCAGTTCCGCCGGCAGTAGCTGACCATGTGAGTGACCCAGAGCTGTCAGGGTATAAGAAAGATTCAGCACCGTGCTTTTCAACGTAAGCAGGACTAGTCTCAGCCTGAGCGCGTAGGTTATTAGCAAACATCTTGTATTCAGTCATACTCAGAATGCTCTTACCATTAAGTTCAAGCGACATTCCATCGATAACGTTCCATACTCCACACTTCAAGCCGACTGAGAGACGGTTAGCAGTAGCACCAAGTGTTTGACCAACTGCAGTAGATGAGTTCTTGAGACACCTTATATGGTAGCATGATGTATGCATCACGAAGGCATGTGAACCCCTCAGCACCATTTAGTTGAGAAGTAGCATCGGTAGTAATAATACCATTAGCATACGAGCCTTGATTAAGGTCGATTACGTACGGGACACGCTTGCGAGACGAAACGCGGACAGTGGAGTCAGTCTTAAGAGACGACTGGTATAGAAATGGATCAGCTAGCTGGGTGTCAGACATGTTTGATAGCTGTTAGTATATAGACACAACCAAACTAGCTTCAAAATAATTAATTATGGACCTGGTCAAGCCTGTGACGTCTGATCATGATCTTATCAAGCTAGCGGGTATTCTAAATGTTCATTTAGATGCTATTTACGAGTCTAGCGAGATTAAGAGATCGCTACCAAAGAAAGGGTCATTCATCATTCTCTTGCGTAAGCCGAATATGGATGAAGGACATTGGACGTGTGCTCACAACGGATCTTATTGGGATTCAATGGGGGAAGGCCCGCCGTCTAGCTTTGGTTCAATGAAATACAATGAATTCCAGTATCAAGGCGCGCATGATGATTATTGTGGCATATTCTGTATTCTATGGTTGTATTGCATGCAACATGACAAGCAACATCTCTTGAAGCGCTTTAATAATTTAAGTGTGCTCGTGCTTTGATGCTTGTAATAATACAACAAAGCAACATGACGTTCAAAGAGCTAGCCGTTTCGAGCTCTATCCCAGAATCCAAGCTAAAGCGACCATTTAAGAATGGAACCCCATCACTGACTAAAACCGAGCTAGCCGGTACAGGTGCAACGCTGCATTTACATCCTGAGAGCTATGCGAAAGCGATCAATGCGCGTAAAGCGGGTAAAAGAAAGAGACTAACGATCACGCACAAAGAGATTGGATATCCGTTTAAGCATGCTAACGGAGGGGCATGCATGGTGGGTCTATCTGGGGGAAGATCTGAGGAGGCATCAAGAAAGCATTTAAGTTTGCTGAAGACTCGAGCATTCTTAGTAAAGCAGCAGATGTAGGCATTCCAGCTGTTGCAACCGCTCTCGGGGCACCGCAGGGTGCTATCCCAGCTCGAGCAGCTCTTAAATCAATGACTGGTATTGGTGTTGAGCCTGAAGGAGGACGCATTACAATGACTGATATCAAACAAGGAGCTAAGCAAGCGCTACGTTAAGCTAAGCAAAAGGGTATCCTGACTGATCTAGTCGGTTTAGGAGAGCGCAAACTAATCGAGAGGGCCACAAAGCCTGAACATGTAGAAATGATCAAGGATGTACATAAGAAGGTTAAAGGAAGATTTGGAGTTGGTATCAAGACAAGCACTCCTGCAAGGTCGTGAAAGGCTAAACTACGTGCGATGCGTAAGAAACCGATGGCAGCGGTTAGTTTTAGATTGTAATGGTTTGATTCCGTCTCTAGGCATAAAAAATAGACAAGCTTTTTTTTGAACTATTTGTTATTGACATATTCACGAGGCTTGATCAGAAGCATGATGGACACGCTAGTATCTCTGAAGTGAACAGGTTGATCGATTGATTCCAAATAGAGAGGGTAATAGAGCTTCGAGAACCATCATTGACTTTCACCCACGCGTAGTTACTTGGTTGGTATTGAATCAGCTGACCGATTGTAGCATCGCCTCTATCAAACGCAGCAAGCAGATCACCGCCTACCACGTAATCGTTTTTGATAGTATCTCAACGAACGATGTAGCTAGAGGTGGGATGGACCTGAGGTACGATGTTGCTTAGAAGACTAGCAGCAGTCGTTTGACTAGTTGTAGGGTAAGTTCCTGTTGCAAATCCTAGAACCTTCCCAAAAGCAGCATTATTGATGATCAAACGCGGGACGCGCGAAGTAGTAGGCAGACCAGTCCCACCAGAGCTGTATAGTCCTGTCGCAGGACGCGTATATGTACCAATTGTTGTAGGTGTTGGAAAGCAATCAAGCTGACAGGAATAATAGGTGCTGTTCTCAACGATTTGAATGAAGAAGACATTATTACCATCGATTAGATATGCACCAGCAGCAACAAGAGCTGTCTGAATGTTTTGATTGATATTCGAATAGTTATACCATCCATCAGCTAAATTAACTGTTATAGTTGATGTCGTAGCCGCTGTAGGTACTTCAATCTGAAAAGTGTTATTACCAAAAGCTAAGCTGTCGATGTTAAAGTCTGAGCAGTAGAGAGAGATCGATTGGATAGCGATATAATTGTTTCTAAAATTTACGGACGAACCAGCGAATTCGAAACGCCAAGTATTATTCAAATTGTTCTGAACGAGGTTAGTTGCATCGAGCTTGACGAAGCTAGCGCACATGGTTCTGAGTATAGTTCGTATGCTACTCTGCTAGTATATTTATGAAAACAAACTAAATCTGATAAAAATTGTATAGAATATAATAATAATATATCCGTATAATCATGATTGTATAAGATCACCAACGCTGATGAGTCTACGATATATATTGGAGCGACGACGCAGACGATAAACCAAATATGAATAAATCATAAATTCGATTATAAACGTTGGATTGAAGGCATCAGACATCCACTTTCAATTTATTTTCATTTTTGAGATCACGGGATCGAAAACTTCAAAATATCACTGATTTGTGAGCATGAAATTGAAGATCGATCAAAATTAAAAGAACTTGAGCAATACGAGATAGACAAAACCAATTGTGTTAATCAGATTCGAGCACACCGAACAATCGACTATTCAAAAGAATATCAGCGTAAGTATCGAGAAGATCATAAAGATCATTTGACAAAGTATATTCACGAATATTATCAGGCAAATAAGGAACGCCAATTAGCAGGCCAAGCCGAAAGAGTAATTTGTGAATGTGGGACTAATATTGCGGAAGGAAAACGTGCGCATCATCAACGTCTAATGGAGCAGTAGCAAATCTAATCCTCATCAATTCGATCAATTTTCCTTTTTTAATCAAGTTTCATGATTCTGTATTTTTTTGTCTGAAGTATCGAGTCGCTGGTCAAAATTATAACGCGGTTCGCTCTTTACACTACCAGCAAAGAGGAACTGTCCTTTACCTCTAGCGATAGCTTGATTGTAATATCTTAGGATAGCGTTTTCATCAGCATTAGCAATATTAAAATCGCTAACTATAAGCTTCAAATCACGCTTTGAATTCGCTTTAAGGATAGCCACATATTCTGTGTTAACGCGAATCATCTTCTCAGTACCAAACCAGCTATGGGATAGGAATATTGTCGATAGGAAGTGATGCCGGCCTCTCGTCATGTAATGACTGAAGACATTTTTTTGCAGAAGCTTGTCGTTGCTGTAGTCGTCTATGATGACCAACTCAGGTTTCTTGCCAGGCGTTCGTCGAATTTGATCGACGTTAGGAGGTGTGTCATAGAATGTGATAAATCCCTCGAGCTTATCTTTTAGGTAGTCATACAGCTCTTGATCCTTGTTTCTTGCGATGATATGAAGGTGAGCGAACACGTGCGGAGAGTGCTGGAGAATGTGGAATACTAGATTATTCTTCCCTGAATAGCTTGGACCTAATACAACCATTCTAAAGAGCTTCTTGATATCCAATTATTTAATGTCACCGACAGATGAGCTTCGATACTGTTTGGGGATAGAACCCCCATAATTGGGAATCAAACTCATTTTTTTCGTTTAGACTATATACGTTTAGACATAAGATGAGCGGTTTTAGCTATCCTCAACCAATATTCGTATATAACACGTACAATCCGTCTTTCTATCTTTATCTTGATCAGACAGGCTATCTAACATATGCTTATGCTCAGACACTATATCTTGGGCGAAATTATTATCGATTAAGCTACCTAACGGGTATCTCAGACGTTACAGCAAGACCAAATCTTGCACTCGTACCAGCAAGCGACGGTTCTATTACTGGTTTAGGGGCTCTCAGTTGTTCTACCCTCACTGTAGGTGGCACAGCAATCGTTGCACCACCGAGTTATGTAGTTGGTATCACACCTGGAACAGCAGCAAACGGCAAAGCGCTTGTATTAGACGCTTCTGGTGGAATCGCAACGATCACATCGCTCACAGCAACGAGCATATCTGGTACGCTACAGACTGGGGCTCAAACCAATATCACATCCTTAGGTACTCTTTCAGGTCTAGCGATTGATGGCAATCTTGTATTCTCAGGAGCATCACGAACGATAACCGGCTCGAACAGCATCTCAGCAACTACGCTGGCAGGAACGTTAGCTACCGCAGCTCAGACTAATATTACATCACTTGGTACGCTATCGTCTCTGACGGTTTCTGGATCGATTAACGGAACGCTCGCTACACCGGCGCAAACCCATATTACGTCAGTTGGTACGCTATCGTCTCTGTCTGTATCAGGATCGATTAACGGAACGCTCGCTACAGCGGCGCAACCATCTATTACATCGGTTGGTACGCTATCATCTCTGACTGTATCTGGTTCAATTACTGGAACGCTCGCTACCGCAGCGCAAAGCAGTATTACATCGGTTGGTACGCTATCATCTCTGATCGTATCTGGTTCGATAACAGCAGATACGATTACTAAATCAGGAACGCAAACAATGAGCGCAACTACACTCAATCTCAACCCCACAGCTTTGCAAATTCGCGGGGCGACTCTATCGGTCACAGCTACAGTGCTCAATTCTTTAAGTGGATGTACATCAACCGCAACAGAATTGAACTACAATGATATCGCCAATTTGGGATTTTTCCAAACATCTAAAACGATGACTTTAAATGCCTCTGGCGTAGGGAGCATGCCACTTGGAACATCCGATTCGAATTGTCTAAGGTTCTACGGAGGGACGCTGAATCGCGAGACAATCAATATCTATCGTGTAAGTGATGATGCTGGACTGCTTATTGCATCTCGGACAACCTCTTCGAGCAATAATAAATCCTATCCAGTTCTCAACCTGGTTTCTACCGATAACGCATCTGCATGCTCTGTTGGCGTATCTGCCAGTGCTGCAGATTTGCTGTCGATCGATTGGAATAACAGATCTGGTTTTGCATCACAATCGCATCGCATGTGCTTTGACATCGGATATACCAGACCATACAAGTCAGGGTATCCGCATACGTATGGAATGGTATCATCGGCAGATGCAATATGCATTTCGCCTAATGCAACGACTGCGACAACTTCCGGCAATGGCTGTCTATATCTAGTGAGCGATACGATCAACAAAATGCTATTCAATACGAATACACCTTATTCCAGCTCGTATGGAACGACTCCTATCACTTTGAATGCTGGAAATATGTACATCAAATGTTCATCTGATCTCAACGATGGTACATCTTTTATCGATATGCCGTTATTCATCAAGTCAAGCAATGCTACATCTCCGATAAAATTTGCTTTCCAGATCAATAATGGTGTTAATAGTACGACAACGAATGGAGCATACATAGGAACGGTATCCAATAATGATCTCCATTTCATGACCAATAACTCGAAACAATTGACTATTACGGCAGGCGGTAGGGTTGGCATCAATACTGCAACCCCTCGCGCTGGATTGGAAGTTTCGGGGCAGCCACTTATACATCCATATCATTCCGATCGCGACCAATACATATATTTACAACGTCTCTAAAATTTCTTGGAACAACCTCGGAGGAGGCCCTGTATCAATCACTATCTGTGCTTTTTTCAACGATGACATATACGTCAACAATAGCGTATATACCTCGTCCGACAGACGATATCCAAAAATTGGATATTGATATCGAGAGATACAAACTCCTCGTCCCATCCAGTTATAACTATAAGAATCAAGCTGGGCGAACAAAGATTGGTTTGATCGCTCAGGACGCCATGCGTGTTTGCGGAGAGGCACTCGTTCATACTGAAAATGAGAATTTGAAAGTTGAAGAGGAGGGAGACTTCGACGATATCCAGCTAGGAATGGATTACAATCAGATATCTGTATTGAACACAGCAGTCATCAAGAAGCTATTAGCAATGGTTGAGGATCAGCAGGCGCAGATTAATGAATTGAGATCAATTATCTCCAAATGAATATAGAGACAGGCAAGTCTGTCGATTCGCCAACTAGTTGGCTTGAAATGGTTGCCTTCAAGTTTCGTGTGTCTATGCGCAAGCCCATTCAAAGAAATATCTTTGGTAGTGTATAGCATAATCATGGGTTGCCTACCAAGTAAAGAGCTCAAAACCAATTTATCTACTGATGACCCTAACCAAATCGTGGGATCGACGATGCTCCAAGCTGACAAAATTATTGTTCTGGGTGATAGTGTGTTCCTCCCAACCAAAAGTCCTGATGGGGAGTCTGCCATACTTGAAATTAGTATCAGCGATAAAAAAAATTAACATCTATCGAGGATATCGAAATAAGCTCGTGCGAAGTGGTATAGCTTAGAGAGCAAGTGTCTTCACGGTTTTAGTTTTTTTTTCGGCTGGTAAGCCCACATACGACCTCCAGACGCATCAGTTGGAGTTGATACGGTATTTTTGAGTAATTCTTGCGATCACTTGCCCACACAGCTGGCCTATGACTAGCTGGTCGTTCTTTCACGATAAAGTCTTTCATTACGGATTTTAATTCCGCAAGGATCTGATCGGCCTGTAGGTTATACAAACCTCCCGACTTCGTAATTTGCTTGGTATCGAGGATCAACATCGTTCTATAGTAAACGAGTGATTATATCTTTGAATTCTGCATCTGAAATCAATTTGTTTGAAAACATGTCAACTGTGACGAGCTTGAGTTGCTTCATTATAGAAGCGTTTTCGTTACCCAGCATGAGCTCGCCCTTGCGTTTCTCGTACTCCATCCTAAGAGAGCCTAGTGGGTCCGGTAGCTCATCGCGAAATGCATGTTGAATGTGAGTAATACGAAGGATCTCCTTAAACAGCTTCTGATCCTCTACAGATGACTTATCGTATGCCGCTTGACAGATGTTCTTGTTGTAAACAAGGTCTTTGAGCATCTCTGTCACTTGTTTGCTGATGTCACGACGTGAACCCCATCTTCTCGCGAGATGGTCTGACTATGTAAAGGACATTATCGTTTAGCTCTGGTATGCGAATGTACTTGCTGCCAATCTGCTTATAGATGAAAGCACTAGCTAGCGCTGTACCCTGAATATCATTTAGATTGTATCTTCCGTTACCTCCTCGTTTGATATTGGCGTAGACTGGCGCACCTATTGGTTTCTTGTTCGGTTTACGCTCCCCACCTGCGAGCAAGCCACTCGTGTATACTCCAGCCCCTCTTAGACCACGTCCTTTAAGACCTTTACCGCTAGCCTTGTCGTTCAAAGTATCCTTGACAACTCATTTTCACCATGGACTTCGCTTACAGCTTGAGTCATATTATTTAAAACACTTTTAACAGTACTCTCATTCTGTCGGTCGCGAAAGCCGTCGATATCAGATTCGTCTAAATCAACTGAACTTGTTTTGACATAAAACCATGCGAAATCGCTATGTAGCTAAATACGTTATATGTCTTATTAATTTGTTTTTTGGTATCTTCATCTATGGTCCTTCGGTTTCGATTCCCATGCAGCTGTCTCATAACCTCTAAAAACACCTCAAACGTATGACCCCAAGCCACATTTTTGACATATCTATTTGAATTGGTCGGACTAAGTATTTCCTTACTATGTCTATTGACAAGCCTCAAACCATTATCATACCAGATAAAGTAGGTGGTAGGGCTTCTGTATTTTCCATTGAAAATGGGTGAAAGCTCTATTTGAATGAATTTGTCTTTCTCATCATCATAAAGCTTAAAGAAGTCTTCTAGAAACTTTCTAGCTTCACTTTCAGCAATATCAGCATTAGGCTTGTCAAGTCCAATTATATTATCTCTCTTCTATTAGGTTTTAGATCAGGACTAACATTAGAGCTCGTATTGAATCGATTCGGATCAGCTTCAACTGAATTATCTTTAAAACCCGAAGGGTCGATCGGCTGGGTATGATGGGTTGCCGGCGGAGTACTACCAGCTCAACACCTGCGCAGGTGTATGAAATCGTGTACGCCAATAACTTTGACCGAGGTAAGATGTCCAAGTCCCAGCGGAAAACTTACATCTCGCTGCTGTTCAAGGGAGGCGAGCGCTGCCTTCCAAGTAACTACCGTCCGATCACGCTGCTCTACCATGACGCCAAGTTTGGGCCGAAGATCCTCGATTGGCGCCTTCCAGACGTTCCCACGCTCCTGCTGCACTCTGAACCAAACCGGATTCGTGAAGGACGGCCGATGTGCCACGCGCTATTACGGTTCCAAGAGATAATGACGCTCACCAAGCGGCTCGGCTGGGGCGAGTGGTGCCGTGCTTCTCGACTACGCCAATACGTTTGACAGAGGCCTGTGGGCGGCATTGTTGCTTGTGATCCGGCACATGAACTTTGGCGCGTCTTTTGCGACGGGATCATGACCTTCTTCCGGCATACGCTTGTGAGTGTCTTGGTGACGGGACTGCAAGCAAGTTCTTCGAGCTAGACTGTGGTGTCCGGCAAGGCGACCCGCTTTCTCCGGCACTGTTCGTCGTGTTCATTGAGCCTCTTCACTGCTACCTGCGTGAGAAAACTGGTCACATGGGCCTTCGGATCCTGTCGACGAGGAATCTCACCATCTGCTCGCCTTTGCAGACGGCTGCACTGGGCTTCTATGAGACATTTGGTTCGCCCCAGAGTTCATCACGGAGGTCCAAGGGTACGTGGCTGCAGCGGGCCTCCGCCTCACGTTTCAACGGAATATTATGCGTGCTTTAGTCACAGTGCTCGAACTATATATGTTGGTTTCCGCTCGTTGTGGCGTTTGATACGCCATAGTATAGCTAGCAAGCGCTTTAGCTTCCTGAGTCACAGCGTGTCAGTTATTAATGATACATGTAGGGTCCACGTCAGGGTAACCCGACGGGTGGGCAGGCGTGACGCTGGGACTTACGGGGGCCAATGTGCTTTGAATGTTAGGAGGTGGTTCTAAACCGCGCTGAAATACTTACTGACGGAGTCGTATTGTTTGCATGCTCGGGGGTCCTGCCAACTATTTTTTATGTTCTGATTAGTTTGGATCCCAATATATGTTGCCCCTGATAGCGGTATTTTATCGTCGAGGAACGTCAGCGCACAAGGGAGTTGTTCGATCGTCCGATTGACTAAATGGCACCCTCAGACCGATCGTATTCGACCTTTTATTTACGCCACTCAGTAGAAGGAACATCTGATGTTCTCAGAATATATCGGATAGTAAACAAGCAAAGTTGTTATTTCAAATATATATTTAGTTTGATGTCTTTAGCGGTGAGGGTTACCCTCCAAACTGCTATATTCATTACTGAGTATTTCGGTAAGTGACAACACTTTGCATCACTTCGGCTGTAGAGGATGGGCACTCGCAATCGATTCTTCGTTCATCAGGACTGCATGATAGATTCCTCGTTCATTGTGTACAACGGGTATCCAGTGGACGCCTTCCAAAAATGCGTTAAACTCGCCTTATTCGTTTTCTATAAATTATAAGATAAAATTGTACAGAGGTCGATATTCTCGAGAGGTCGTCGTTTATGGCACCTAGTTGTAAAAACAACTTAACCCATACCGAAATCAAGATAATGTTTATGAAGTTGCCCAATAAGCGGGTGAGGTGACCCTTCTTTTGGTGAGACAGAATGCGCGTCTCAGCATAAAGTTTCTTATTTCAGATGCCGAGGTTCTTTTGGAAGGCGTTCGGTTAATTAGATAATAGCTACACATATTACTTACTTCATATACATGTGGTTTTCGTTTCCTCCGGTAGGGTATCACAAATATATTTAAATGCACACGAAATACACACCAAGCGCTGTCTTTATTTTATGAAGATACATACATTGTATACTAGGAAATGGATTATCAGCTGAATAACTGAATTATTGGGACACACCATGTTTTGAGCTGGTGGTGTCAAAAGGCGTCTTTGATTAAGTGGCTCGGTGGCAACTCTATAGTAGTCTATTTCGAGCAATAATAGTCGGGCCTTGTCACGTAGAAATTGCCGTGTCATTTCCAGTAGCAATGCGCGCATCATACAATGAATGATATCGACTAAACAATCAGAATGTAGTGACAGCCTCGCACACAGCTATTGGGCATTGATGTTAGTAGTGTACTGTTTGTTTTCGTCTACTGTTATCGTAGCTCTACTATTTCATCTGCAGTGCCGTTCGTGGGTCTGTCAGGCCCACGGTGCCGTCGCCAAGCGTGGGGTACTGCTCCGCAGATCTGACGCGTACAACGGTCAACTCCTTCGGTTCGTCGGCGACGAACAGCTCAGATTCAACTCGATAGACGAGCTGGCTGTTGACCCCGCACATGGGCTGGCGTTTGCCTGACTGCGACAAGCAAGCAAAGTGTGGTGGACGTGGAAGGCCCCCCCAAAAAAAAAAAAAAACATCCGAACAATAACGCTAACCACATCCACAAATCTTTGCGGAGAAAGAGGATCAACAGTACGCCGCTGGTGCACTTCCAATGTCTGCAACAAGAACCCACAAAACCGTTCGAGTACTATGGTTGGTCTAAAATATTCGCCAATATCAAAGTGCAAACAGATCCTACTTTACGCATATACTTCATAAGTAAGCCTATGACAGGCACCCACATAACGCCGAGTGTGTTGAGGAGGACGCGTGACACTGAGGCCGCCTTCCTGGCAGTCCTCCTGTCCAATAGAAACTACCACCTTATCTTGAAGGATCTCGTCACATCGTTATTGTTCCCAAGTCCAGAAGCGATGCACGGAGCCGTCCCAGATGAAGCAAACATGGGAAAAGAGTAAGACATCTAGGGTCATAATCCTTACACGGTGATTGTATTGGTCCACGATGCCTGGTATAGCATCAGTTGAGGATGATGAATACACTCGGTCCATAGAGTGTACATCAGCGGTTCCCCTTCTACGAATTCGGATGGGTTAATCCTTTATCGAGGAGCCGTTATAATCTATCCTTGACTATATCATACAAAAGTTAAGTCATTAGCAGCCAATTGTCATCTTATCGCAGCCTGTAGCGTCACCATTGTCTTTAAGGGAATTTTTGCTGATACCCGTCAGTGCAGGAAACACATAGTCATCGTCTCTCCACTCGTGGCCATTTTTCTCCGAAGCAAACTCCACCCAATTGCACACCTGCTTGTAGGCGTTGATCGACGTTTTTTTCTTCCTCTGCAAGATCGAGGAGATTGTAGGAACGCCCCACTGTTACCTCTGTATTGAGGTTGAACAAAGCGTACGTTCCGAATTTAATCATCTCATCCAGCGTGACGACATTGGATCTGAACTGGCGAAGCGATATATCGGTTGTTGGTTGTTGGAAACTTGAACCGAGCGCCTCACAACTCGGCAAGCGAAGAAGTATTCCCAGTTTCCAGAGTGAATGCGCAAGATACTGGTCCCGTGATCCCAGCAGAGAGGGACTGAGCTCATCTTTGCCTTATGTGGTAGCGTCCCGACGTCTCGGTGCACTTGTTTAAGCCTCTCTCGGAATGGACACAAGCTGATCGAATGCGAAAGTAATGCGCAGCTGGTACATTCGCTGGGGAAGATGTCGCAATGTTCGCAAATTTGATGGGGGAATCTGACAAGACGCGCTGGGAGGAAGCGGTCTACCCGGTCTTTCGCAGTTACTACGCCAAACACTACGGTGCAGATGGAGAACTGAGCAACGAGCACACGTGTACTATCTCGATGCTGCCCTCGTTCCTTCTAAATGATCGCAAACATCGCACGAATGCCACCTGCCCAGCGAAAGAGCTACCCAAGTACGCTACGTATATTTAGGAAAGATCTCGTATTTACAGGTATGAACTCGTAGTAATCTGTATGAATTCGTACGTTTTAGTCAGAACTGGTCGTACTATTTCGTATGAACTCGTACTTTTTGGTATGAACTCGTACTTTTAGGTATGACTCGATAGCAAGGTTTGCGCTGGAGTACGATGTAGAAATTAACCCGTCTTATGGAATTTCGTCTCACTAAAGCATTAACTACATCAAGCCGTTTGCTGCGCCTTCAGATAGGCTTCTTTGTACTCCTGTAAGGTAGCACATGTCCCACCGCTCCCCATCTTTGGGATGATCGTTTTCAGTTTTGTCACGTGTTCGCTCCGCTCTTCTTCGGCCTTGATCGTCCGGGCTTGAAAGTCGGCAAGGTGTCGATCCCTCGCTCTCATGTAGCACTTGCGATAGTTCCGATAGTTTGCTGTCAGTGTCTCGAAGTTGGTTTCAGACTGAGCGATCGCTTTACATGCTAAAGCAACACGCCGGCGCTCATTGGAATACTCCACATCCGACCTATCGTCAAGTTCCTCATGTCGATATCGGCCATCAGTCCATCACCAAATGCGTTGAAAGCCCTAGCTGTCTTGTCCCAGTGCGCCATCACTTCCTTGATATGCCCCCAAACTTGTTCTTCTGTTCGCGTAGCTTGTCCGGATGGAGAACGAAAATGGCTGCCCTGTAAAGCTCCTTTGGGATTGGCCATGATAGGGCCATGATTGTATTATGACTTGTATCATGCCTTGAGCTCTGCCAGGAAGTGAGCGAAGAGCTCTGGGTCCAAGCTGACACCATAGCCTAGGTCGCTCTTCGACAATGCTGCATAAGTTGTACACTCCAGTTATTCAACCTCAACTTGCTGAGCTTCAAGCTCGGCAAGCTGCTTCCGGGTCACTACAGGGTTCGTGTGTTAAATTAATACAAATGGTTGGGGTACCCGACTTATTGGAGCGCGCATGAGGGGTGCCCCTGGGCATAGGCATAAACCTCGTGGTTGGGATGCGAATCGGGGCGTAACCTTAGCAATGTAGTATACTGAGCGAAACTCGTACCCCGTTTCGCCTCCCCAACAGACTACTTAAGTTCAACGTGGCAGTGTTTGTTTGCATACTTAAGCAAAGCGAGGCACTCGAGTGAAGGGTCTCTTATTAAGGCTGACGGAGGTAGGACGGTGCACAAAGTTTAGCCCTTGTATTGAGGGCATGTACGGTATACTCCATGTCATACTTTGATCAAGATAGCACCTGTTGAGGACATGCACGGTACTCCTCAGTATATTTAGATAAGTATTACACTCTGTGTTGGAAGCGCTTCAACAAGATTGCACTAGCGATGGGACCCACGCCGTCCGACGCACACAAACTACGGAGACTGCGCGATTGCGTTGGTATACGCGAGCGGCCAGACTGAGCAGGCGGGCGGATGCTGCACACTAGTTTACACACCCGCATCGACAGCAGCCGCGGCACATCATTCAGCGGAGAGGACGCGGTGGCAACATTGCTGGACGCGTTGGGGTCGGCGACAGCAGCATTGGTGGGGAGGGTGAACTCGCTGTCGCTACTTTCGCTCGACGGAGTGACCGCCATGCTCAAGTACGTGCCAAGCATGTGCTGCCGTAC
This sequence comes from Phytophthora crassamura, assembly GCA_033557995.1. NCBI lineage: Eukaryota > Oomycota > Peronosporomycetes > Peronosporales > Peronosporaceae > Phytophthora > Phytophthora crassamura. The sequence continues at coordinate 299,425 of JAUCED010000016.1, forward strand.
AGTCCTTTCGGCTAGGTACTCCAGCAGCGTGGATGGTGCTGAATTGGTCGACATGAAGCTCAGGAGCATTTGGTCGTGGCTTCGACGTATTCTTCGTGCAGCGAGGCTTTGACGTATTCTTCGCGCAGCGTTTGTTTTGCATGACACCATGCATAGCTCGGTTAAGCTTGGCATCCGGCAGAAGCAGTTGCACCCGCACGTACGAGAAGCAACGGAAGAGCTGAACGCGCTGTGAGACTCAGTGCTGTGCGTATATGCTGACGAATTGTCCATGATAGAAATCGCTCCGTCGGACTTTGGGTAGAAGCGCTCAGGCACGTCAAAAACTGTTCCGACCCTTTTGGGGGGCTCCTACCGGGCTCATGCTCGACTTCTTCCAACTGGAGACGATCAGTTGTATGGGCTGCCGACACAAAAAGTCCATTTAGCGAGCTCCAGCTACGCGGATCCTGGCTGTACCGATCGATTGACAAAGTCGTGTATCTAACACGCAATATGCGCTTCGCGAACGACCCCAAGTGGGGTGATTGGCTAGACCTAGCGCGACGCGGCAACTGGTGCACGGCCATGCGTGCGTTCCTGCAGCAAGCGCCACCACCACCAGCGTCTGCGAACGAGCTCTCGGGTGACTTCGTTCAGGTGATCTCAACACGGAAACACGTAAACGACACGGCGGTGCAGATTGCGACCCGAGCGCTCCCCAACTCACGCAAGGTGTACGCTATACCTGCACATCTGTCAAAAACGACCAACCTGGTAGCAACTCAAAGCATGCCAGACAGCCGCACCGGCAACATCCCGTGTTCCTGAAAGCGTACATTGGTCAGTAACGAACTACACTACGTCGCGTTACTAAGCTGATCGGTACGTCTGACATTACCCAATGTGTTGTACTGCTGCAGGCATGCCGGTCCGCGTCAAGACGAATTAATTTCATCGTGAAGGGCGTTGCAAACGGCACTACAGGCAAGATCTTCCACATCGACTGGTGTTCGGGCACGCAGTTCGAGCGCAAAAACGACGGCGTCTGGGTTGCGTCGGCAACACCGTCCAATCTATTTGTTGACATTCGAGACCAGCACTCCCGAGATCGCTTCCCCGGTATCCCGGCGGCATGGCCGGCATCTTTCATGCCGGTGATGCAAACAAGAGCCAAGTTTTCGTTCGGAAGCGACTTAATCTCAATCAGGGGATTTCCCGTCGTTCCAGCGTTCGGGACGACGGTGCATGGTGTTCAAGGAAATACGCGAGACAAGATTGTCGTGACCGACTTACGCCCGCCCCGCACTTTCATCGAATTGATCGCCACACTCTGTACGTCGCGCTCTCAAGAGTGCGCACACATGCATGACTTTACTGGGCGGGCCGCCGCCTCGATGACAGCGAATTCGTGTATTTCTGCCCAAATGAAGAAGGGTTCGCGGAGGATCAGCGCCTACCCAAGCTTGCAGCAACAACTACTGGGATGTTGTGACCAAGGACGGCATTCCGGACGTGAACTTACGCAAGTCGTGCTTCATTTTCTTCACTTAACGTTGTGCGACTACTCCAGCGGCAATTGATGATCTCATCCTTACCAACAAAAAGCGAAAAATCTCAAATCAGCTACCCGGTGATCATGTGCACCCACAAGCCGCGCACAAGCACTCAAACCGCACTTGAAGATCTCTCAAACCGGGTTGTAAAGCAGTGCCAATTCGTTCCTAGCGACACCGCATGGCAGAGAAGGTGAGAATAAGGGACGAGACGCTGCAGCTGCGGCCGCGACCGAGCATTTCGAGCACCTTTCGCTGCCGAATTGACCCCACAGACAACGAATCTCCGTCTGCCGTGTAGACGGCATCACGCCAGCGCTGCAACCGACAGTTCCTAGGCTTGCAGACTACGTAACGCAACTGGGGCTGTCTCGTGGTAGTTCATGCGCTATACGCATGTGTTTCCTCCGTGGCAGCCACTTCACAACAAGTGCGCCTCTCCATTGCCTCCGGCTTGCCAACGCTACATACTAACAGCAACGTCCCCCCGCCAACCAGATCAATTCAGCGGAACGCACCTCGAATTCATCGATGCCGAATCGGCCACCGTATTCGATGACGCGCGCTCCATGTTCCTCGCGCTCCCGCTAAACCAGGCCAGAAGCGAGATCTGCAAGCTGACAGCATGGACAGTATGGGAGCGAGCAGACCTCGCCAACTTACATCGGGTACGTTACACTACTTTTGCATCTAACCTGGGCTAACTAACAGCAGTGTTTTGCAACAATATGCGGGCGTTGTGTGCGAAATCCGGCACGTCTTCAGCTTGAACCTCTACAACAAGATACCCCAAGGATCCGCGACGAGAGCCTGCGCCGAAGGACGGATCGAAGTGGAGCAACCCAACGCAACAACGACGCAACGCCGCCCTGCACCGCAGATGCTGCTGCTGCTGCCGCAGCAACTACCGTACGCGATACTACCGAGCTTGACTTTAGTTCTGCAACCACGATTCCAGTGGCGGCTTCAGACTCAGTTCGCCTCCCTGTGTCCGCAATACCCAAACAGAAGCATTCTGATGAGTCGCCGCAGAAGATGCCACGCAAGGCACCATCCCAGAAGAAACAGTGCACCGTCGAGTAAGTCAATTACGCCGCTCCACGATCACAGAGCTACGACGAGCAAGCAAGAAAGCGCCGCACCGCGAACACAAAACAACAACACCTCGCCAAAGCGCACGTAACTACGAGTTCCTAACATAAAAAGAATCCTTCATGCAAGTTGACATAAAGTTGAAGTTCACAAGAACTCTCGCCCCACTGACGCTACGAAGCGGGTACCCCGACCACTCTGTTTCGCCCGACAGGGCAGCCTAAAATATTACAATTATGCAATTAAGTACCTTCAAGGAGCCGAAACGGGTCCTGCATGCGCTTTTCTTGCCGCCTTTTGAGGATGGTGCCCTTATTGCTGACGTTCGACTCACGGTTTATCGCCTTGCGCGACTTCGTCGGCTTCTTCTTGCCGAACAAGGGTTCGGCTGTTCGCCGATTAAAGTGGTACGTGCTTTGCGGTGCTTGGCATGTTAGACTTGAACACGAGCTTAGTGCATGTGGGGCACTCGTCCTTCGACGGGGCTCTGCTCTCCATTGTCTGACCAAATTGTACAACGGCTATAGCCGGAGCGCCCTTTCATCGTTCCTCGATGATTATTGGTCAATATTGATTTGTGGGATACTCGTATATGATTGGCTAATACCAATTTTATTTGGGTGTTATGTGGTGTTCTTTCAGGGAAATATGTAATTATGCCGGACGGAATTACACACAGAGCACGTTTAGAATTGACTGCGCACCGGGTTAACCAAGTAGGGCTAGCGTTCGGACCACCGCTCAAGTTTCAAAAAAGAAAATGTATGTCCAAATATCCCTCCCAAAACGCTCGCTATCGAAAAAGTCATGACTCAGCCATCCGACAGGTTTTTTGTTTACCTGTCGGATGGCTGAGTCATGACCTTTTCGCTGCGTTTGAAAGTAACCGTACTTATGGTGTTTCGTCAATCATATAAAAAACATTTGGTGGTGGGTTCCCGATTTCTGAAGTCAAATGGTATCAGAAAAAATATCACAAGGTGATTCGCCACCTGATTCCAGAAGCAGATTAACTCTTTCTAGGTGCAAGGTCGCATTTCTCGCCATTTTAGCAGGTGCGCAAAAACACGGTACCAAAACGACTCCTAAAAAAGGGCGAACAAATCGCCCTTTTCACAAGTGCAAGTAGTCACACCGAATATTAAAACAAATCATAAACAGTACAAGCAGTAATCAAGTAACATACCAAAACCAAGCTAAATGAATACAACAGTCCTACTACAAATCGTTGAAGATGCTACGTGACAAGAGACAGGCAAAAATAGTACAGTGGTTATCTGAAAGGGGGATTTTGCGCCCTTTAAGACGCATGCAAATTCCATACAAATAAGTTCTTTCAAACACGTTGCCACTACATTTAAGGATCTACACCCTTTCCCGGCCACTTTGTACTTTTTTTCCAAGCAAGATGCACAAGTTCAAAAATATACGAAACAAAACAATTTATATGCACATTTCTCAAAACCAGATGTTTGCATGATTTGCATTTTGACCCACGAGAGCGTTCCGTGACTTCCAAAGCGAGTCTCTTGAGAGTCTCGGCTTGGGAGTTAAGCCCCCATCATCGTGTCCTCTTCGCGCTCAGCGGCAAAGCAGTGCCGCAGACAGCGGCGCTCGAACTTCCACACGAGGCGGCGTGAAATGATGTCTTTTGCTGGCCTCCACAGCCTCTTTCATGATCGCGAACCGGTTTTCTGTGTACGTGTCGTAGTCCCCGCGCACCATCATCTCTTCCTTGCGGTCCACAAGGTTCTTCTTCATGCACGCCTTGAGCGAGTTCCAGCAACCGTCATTCGGGTTAAGCATCGGAGTGTAAGGCCCGAGCCGTAGGATCTCAAGCCGATGCAAGTTGACAACGCCCTCTTCAGCAAGCATTTGGCGAGCTAGCATCTCGACTCCGCTGTGGGCTGGGCGTTATGAGTAACGATGACGACCTTCTTGTTCGGCTCAAGCTCTTGATTCTCATCGGTGCGCACGGCTGCCATGAATAAGTCGGCTAGAAAGCGAGCATTATCTTCCTTCTTGACGGAACCCTCGTCTGTTTGAAGCAACACATTGCCCGTACCGGACGAAACGCCACCCTGGACGTGAAGGTTTTCCCCTGTGATGGCGGCATCGCGACGACCTCGCGCCCACCTACACGTGACCAGCCATTGGTACGGGAGAAGTTCGTTTCGTCTTGAAAAACGATCATGTTACCTGCTTCGATGTGCTTGTTGAGCTCTTCCACAAACGCCTTTCTCTTGGGCTTGTTTATGGCGGAGCTTCATGGTGGCCTTCTCGATGCGCACACGCTTGACGAAGTACAGCATCCCTTGAAGCGCTCTGTGGATCGTGGGCTTGCCCACGGAGATTAGGCCACGCAGGTCAGCGAGCGTGCGGCGTCAGTCTTCTTCAATGTTATTCTTCCCGTTTGTTTATCGCTTCTACAGTCAGCTTGACATTCGACGCACGGAGACCGCCGTGCTCCTTCGTCTCCTCATCAGCTGCAACTACAGCTCGTCGAGCTGTACTGTAGGGGCTGTCGTTGCTCCTAGCAACTTCTTGCCAGTTGCGTCCTTACTTATAGGCTCGAACGACGCGGGCCTTAGCCTGCTCACGCTCAAAGCGTTTAGCGGCTTTATCGGGGTGTGGCTGCGATGGCATAGTTGAAAATGAGGCGTTAGACTACTGCCTACAAGCAGATATTTCAATCGAGCTTCTAGAAAATTCGAGAACATTGCAACTTGAACGGAACGAAATTCGCGGTTGATTTGAACAGCGCTGAACGAGTACCTAAATGGACTGGTCATACACAGACCAAATTGGACTATTTTCACCTTGCTTGAAAAAATACATGACCGGGAAATGGTGTATACAAAATCACATACAAACACGCACTGCCAGATATACCTGCCCAATGTATGTCATCTCATTAGAGGCTCCTATTCCAAAACTTATACAAAACCTTCTCCCCTGTCGAATATACGATTGTCGCACCCTGTCCGATACGGATTCTCACAGGTACAGGTAATAGTTGTTTTAGTCAACTAAAATGGTGAAGTGTACATAATTCAAATATTAGAGGTCATTACAAAACAGAGGCAACTCTCTACTCTTGTTTATATACAGTTTCTACTGTTACTCTACTGTTTCTTTTTCTATATACAGTACCGTAATATCGCTCTGAATTCGCCATGGCAAGTTCAAAAATATCAACTTTTACAGGGGCAACCGTCGGTTACACGGTTAACCCCTTGCGCGAGTCCCTTGACTAAACTATACCATACAAGCCTAAGTAATTTGGTCCTAAAAGGGCACAATATTCGACCTTTAAGAAAATCACGGTACTCGTTTTGCATATCTGTTGTAACATAGTAATTCCGCGATTTGCTGGAGCATCCTGTTTACTGCAAGCAACTTGAGTTTTGTATGGATTCGTGGTTATGCATTGTACTGTTATGATTTGTTATACAGGAGGCGGTGCATTTACGGTGAACTTGTGCGAAAGGAAACAAAATGCGCCCTTTGAGGGGGGGGCTTTCGCACCGTGTTTTTGAAGACCTGTAATAGGGCGAATTGTATGCCCTTCTACCGCGAAAGGGTTAATACAGGTCTGCTCCGTATACTATATACTTGACTACATACTTCGCACTTTATAACCGATTGCAGGTATTGTAAGCAGAGACGTTCGCTACCCTTTACTCACACCTTAACTGGTGATCTCGCCTACAGCTCGTTGTGGTCGGGGTACCCGACTTCATGTGCTAAAATATAATCGCGCATACAACATTCCATACAAATACGCTCTTCCAAACACGTTTGCCACTTTATTAGAAGCACCTATACATAATTACATACAAACACGCACTGCCAGATACACCTGCCCAAATATGTCATCTCATTAGAGGCTCCTATTCAAAACCTGATACAAAACCTTCCCCTGCCGAATACGATTGTCGCACCCTGTCGATACGGATTCTCACAGGTTCAGGCCAATTGTATTACAGCTAATAAAGTCAAATGGTATGTTTGTAAATAGACTTAACGTTTGTTGCGTACTATGAGCGAACTACAGCTTTGGAAGAGCTCCGAGACCCCTCGATGTGTTTCTCGCATCACCTACGACATACTTATGATAAGCCAGTGAGGGCATTTTTAAGGCATCTTACACCTCGGGAACCTCTCAGCTTTGGAGAGCTGTGACAGGGTGGGTGTTCACCCACAACTTTAGTGCAACATTGCATGATTGAGATAGTGAACTGCAGTCAATTTTATTTTGAAACGTTGCTGCAGAATAAATTGTCTCATGTTTTGTATGCACTCTCCAGCAAAAACTGGTCCAACTGTGCAATGTTGCCACTTGGGATACTGCGGCAGATTTATATGTTTTGTTTTGTGAGGGGAGGCTTGTTCCCGGCGAAACGAGTTGCCCAGAGACTTTGTCTGATGGGCCTGTTTCGAATACACCAGCACGCTCGTGACCAGTCGCCTCGCTGGTTGCTACGTCCCCAACACACAGTTTGCGCGTAGTAATGTCGCAGCATGTTGCGGTCTGCTGGAACGAAAACCATCGGGAAGTGCTCGCACTACGGGTTCAAGCTGCGTATTCACGCTCCCGAAACAAGCAACAGCATGCCTCCAATCTGCCCCGCAACACACGATGAGACATTCAGCAAGAGCTGGAATCCATCAAGCCCAAGCCTCACCAGCTTAGATATTTGTCGGCTTGATGGTCCCGAGAATCATTGTTCCAAACTGCGATAAGCTATCGAGCCACTGGGAGATTACCAACGTCAGTGGACTTCGACGTCGTGAGGCAGCTTGGATAACGTTCTGGCGCACGACATGTCCATGCATATCTTCCAAAACGTCTATTTTAACCAGAGCAATGATCTGCGATCGCAAACAAACCGCGCGTGGAAGATAAGGGAACTCGAGGTGCTGCTGCGTACCTTTGCTCGTTCCCTCATACCTAGCGTTTGATGAAGTTGTGCTGCCAATTCCATTGTCCTCCAACAAGATGCGAGTCTGCATGAAGGACATGCCGGGCCAGTGGAGCGAAAAGCGCTTCTTGCTGTGCAGAGGCATTACCGTGACTGCTGAGTTTTTCTTTTTAGGTTATCTGTTCCCCTTATATCAACTAATTTCGTTTGGTAATTAGTTATCTGTGAAACAATGCTGCATATCAATATATCCGAAGTGTAATGCGGAAAGAAGCAACATGCAAGTGACGCTCGCAAGCCTGACATGAAGTCGGGTCCAGCCGTGGTGGTGAGGAACTTGCTGGAGTTGTTCGGACCCGAAGCTGGGAGCAAGGCATGTGGCTGATTGGGTCGGTTCACACTGCCCGACTCCAGTTTTTAAGCAATTCTGAATCCATGCTCCGGCCGACTTCGGCATATCGCTATCCCGGGAAGGAGATCAAACAACGTGCAGAACATGTCGTTTGTAGCCCCCGGTTGAGTCCGTGTAGGGTTGCGCCCTCTACGTTCCGGAATAGCAAAGTGGATATTCTTCTTCAGGACGTAATAAAGGTCTCCGCGACGGCTGCAAGCCCGTCGACAGCAGGGTCGTTTCGGTAACAGCGGGGACCTGACATCATCCTGCAGCTGTAGTGGTACCTCACTTGGCCCGAGGCTCGCGTACAAGGCGGTTCCAACGATACTGATGTAAGTGCCATTGATGTAAGGGCTGCATTGCTATTCATTGCTAAGCTAACTTATGGCGAGCCGTATTTGTTGGTATCGTTTGCTTTATTGCAGGGGGGTGTGGTCGTTCACGCACAATTGCAGCATCCGCGCAATCCTAACGAGCGACTAGCTCTTCTTATCTTATTGGAGCAGCTATGACGTTGTTCGAATAACCAATTTCCGTCACATACGGTAGCTTCGCAAGTTGTCTCTGAGTCGTCCCGATGGTGTTCACTCTGCCGGCGAACGAGGCAACTCGATATGGGTCGATACGTCGCAAGACACCTCGTAGTATTCACTGGCGTTCGTTCGTGTTTACCCCGGCGACGGATTCGCTAGAATTTCGAGACAACGTTTTCCACGTTACTTGGCAAAATTTGGCCAGCCATCGAGAAGAATCAGCCAACTTCGGCAAGCCGTTATCGACGTCAGTGGGGCTAGCAGTCTTCCTTTACTACGTTGGGCACGGGTGCTCACTCCAACAAATATACCGCTTCTGGTATTTTGCGCGAGTTGGCGAAGTCAATCGCGAGCCTGATGAAGAGATATGTTGTATTCCCGTCTCAGCGCGAAGAGTTGCCCAGGCTGTCGATGGAGTTTGAAGACGGCTATGGTGTTCCTGGGTATGTTGGAGCTCGCGATGGCTGCCACATTCCGATCGTGTAGCCACTAACAACAAACAGCAAGAAGTTATTTAACCCCTTGACTCCCAACGTCGTATCTTACGACATGCGAAAAATCGTACGTCGTAAGTTACAACATTGCAAACGGTCGCTAGAGTTTGGCTCGGAATTCAACATCCAATACTTTAATCAAGTGAGCTTCGTGCAATAAATTCGCGGAGGTCTTGGCAAAAACGAAGCGAGTGGGCTCCCGCTGGGGGTAGAACACAGAAGAAGGGAAAAAGGGATAGGGGAGAGCCGAAGTGATTTTCCCCTTGCGCCACCATTCATTTCCAGATTTGCCGGATGGCCCGCATCCGCTCCAGCACGAGCGGGAAGGCTGCAGCCGTCGACGCCGCCGCTGCTGCCCACGACATTGATTTTCCGAACCTGTGGCGCCAGCTGCGTGCAGCGGGGTGGAAACCCAAGCGGCCGTCCGGGCTATCACGGACTGGGGCTTCTCCACGCCAGATGGCTCGCGCGTCTTCATCGGCGAGCGCGCGCACATAGTTTACGCGCTTGAGTCTGGCTTGCTGGCTGACAACACGACCTCGGCCACGACGACGACGGACGCGACGGCCACGACGACGACGACGGACGCGACGGCCACGATGGCCACTACTCCTGCAAAGTCGAAGCGCGCGGCGACTCCGGTAAAGACCAAGGCGCGCGGCGAGAACGCGTGCGTCCAGCCAACAGGATGCGGCCGGACGGGCGACCGGTAAGCGTCCAGCGCGCGAGCTTACGGCAGCCGAGCTCGACATGGACAGCGACGACGAGGTGCGCGTCTCCCAGATCGACACAACCGTGCAGTGTTCGCAGCGCACGCTGCTCGGACTGTTCGGCAGCGGCTCAGAGGAGGGGAGATCTCACAGGCGGCAGTTCCGCGGGCCTTTGGCCTTTCGCCAATCGACATGACTGTCGACGTGTCGAAGGAGATGGCCGCCACCTCGTTGCAGCTTTTGTCCGAGGCGTCCGGCATCGGGAGCGAGTCCGAGCTGCCAGCAGTCGCGACACCGACGGCGACTACTGCTTCTGGCCGAGTTCTTCGGCCACGAGTTCAAGTCGCGACGTCAATTTTGTGGCGGCGGACGAGCGTCTGAGCGACTATGAGAGCTTCAGCTCCGGCGACAGCGACGGCCAAGACAGTGAGGAAGGAGACGAGAGGCCACTCCACACCGTCGACAGCGATGAAGACGTTCTTTCCGACGCCGACGCTGTCCAGATGGATAGCGCATTCATCGAGGCGTCCAGATCGGGAACGACGCGCTCAGCAAATCGGCTAAGAAGGCGCGCGAGGCTGCGCTGCGTGCGATGGAGTGGACGCCTGTGTCCTCAGCGTTCGAGGGCGATGCGACGGCGTATGACGGGCTCGGCGCGGACGCAGCGCATCCAGTTGCTGAGCTGCGAGCGTTGTGCCACTCGCCGCTCGAGACATTCTTCTACTTTATGCCGAAGTCGCTCTGGGCGCTCATCTGCGCGGAGACCAACCGCTATAACCTCCAGCAAGTCAACCGGCGTGCGCTCGCGATGCAGGCGAAGCAGGTTGCCTCCCGGCGTGAGACGGTCCCCCAGATTTGCCTGCGTCTCAAGGCGAAGCCGACATACGAGACTCATGAGATTCTCCACGTAGTCGGGCTGCTCGTGGCCAGTGTGTTGTGTCCGTAGAAGCGTGGCTTCGCCGCGCACTGGTCCATGACCGATGACGGAGGCGTTCCAGCCGGCAACTTTGGGCGCTTCATGGCGCGCACGCTGCCAGGACATCCTCTGTGACCTCACGTTACGGACAACGAGGCGCCGCGCACGAGGGACAAGCTCTGGAAGCTTCGTCCGGTCGTGGAGAAGCTGCAGGAGCGCTTCTTGGCGGGGTGGTCACTGCTCGCTGTCTTCTCGTTCGACGAGGGCGTCTTGCCGTCGACGTCCGTCGAAACACGACGCGGATGTTCATGCCGGACAAGCCCCACCGGTACGGGTCCAATATGTTTATGACGTGCTACTCGCGAACCGCGTACTGCCACCGGTGATTTTTTTTCTGGTTTCGAGATGTCGTAACTTCCGACATTGACTGACGCCACTGGTTCTAAATGTCGTATGTGACTAGATTCGAGATGTATGCGGGCAAGCGCAGTGGTGGCGACAAAGCACACGCCATATTCGATCGCAAGACAGGCGCCATAGCCGTCTTGCGCAACCTGAAGCTGGTGCTCGGGCCCAACCGGCTTCCGTGGCACGCGGTTGTCATTGACCGGATTCTACTCCTCGGTGCTGCTGGCGGTCGAGCTGCTCGGCATGAACGTGTACGTCACCGGGACAATAATGACGAACCGCCTGGGCTACGGCAAGAACGTCAAGTAGCGCCGCCAAACTCGCCCCGCCGCCATTCCGCGCGGGACCTTCACGTGCTCCAGCTCCGTTGCCGTCCCCTCCATGGTCGCCTTTCACTGGTGGGACCGCAAGCCCGTGCACTACCTGTGTACGGGTGCGGTAATGTCCGAGTCGACGATCGGGCGGAAGGTCAAGCAGGTGGGCGCCATCACGGTGCCGTGTCCAAGCCCGGAGACCAACTACCAGGACTGGATGGGCGGAGTGGACGTGCACGACCAACTCCGCCTCCAGACTACTCCCTCCAATTGTCGACCACGTTCACTAAGTACTACCAGAGCCTGTTGCTGGGCTTCATCGACCTCGCGCTCGTGAACGCGTTCATCTCCCACAAGGAAGCGGCGCGGATGGCTGGGACGACGGCCATGAAGCGCAGCAAGTGGTTCGCGGTCCTACAGAACCAGCTCCTGCAGCTGAAGACCGAGGACTTCGCGGGCGTCGTCGCGACCCCGCCGCCAAGCAGACAGAAGCGCAAGCGTGCGCCTGTGCGGCTCACCCATCAGCTCGATCAGGGTCACCGTCAGCGGGGTGCAAAAGCGCCGCCAGCGCTCGTGCAAGGTGTGCGCCTTGCTGCGCAAGGACACGAAGAAGTCGTACGCCACCACCTTCTACTGCGAGAGGTGCTCCGTTGACGACGCGAAGTGCTGGCTGTGCAACAAGATCAGGCGTCAGTACAAGGGCGAGGGCAAGACGTGCTTTGAGATGTGGCACGACGACTTCGACGCGGGCCTCGCGATTCCTCCTACCTTGGGCAAGCGCGTCGTGCTCCGCCGTCCTGGCCAGAAAACAGGGAAGCGCAAGAAGACGAGTCGTGAGCTGCAGCTGTGGGGAGCGGACGCGGACGACGAAGGCAGCGAGAGTGACAGCGACTCCGAGTGAGGCCCGCCTGCGTTTCACGTGATGAGTGGACGGATAGCAGATCGCAATGCACGTTTTTGTTGAGTTGACGCACCTTTTCTTCTTCAAATTTGCGAGTGACTGATTTTCGACTGACCTGAAAGTGCAACTCTTTCCGATTGCATACTCTTTGAATGGTGTCTGCCACGACATTTCCCTCGCAATTCCGACGCCACAGTCGTCACACTTACGACATTGACCCATAAACCTGCTGAAAACTTATACACCTATCCGCATGTCGTACATCTGCCACATACAAGCTTCAAATGACATGGCAACGTCGTAAGATACGACATTGCATAACGCGTTTCGAGCCCATTATCTTGGAGTCAAGGGGTTAACCACAAGGACATTTACACGTTCAATATGAGTGCTGTGGTCGACCGCAAACGTCGATTTCTCGACGTAGACGTACGATGACAAATATCAGTGGGGGACAACCGCGTATTTACCAATAGCGCGGTTGGGCGACTTCATGAACCAATTTTTAAGGAAACAGGTGCAGATGAAGGTTCTGGTATCCTGCAAAATGGGTAAGTGTATTACCAGAAGGTCCATTTTTTTTCTGTTAGCGACTTACGTTGTTACGAAGTACGAGGTTGCTGAGACTCAGAGCGACGTCGTTGTCAGAAAGTTGAGCCGGAAAGTCGCTGGAATGGGCTATACCGTCGAGTGTGCATTGGGTGTGGCAATTCGCGGTGGTGAGTTCTTTAAAGACCAATCGCAACAGCACAAACTTGCTTAGACAATGTGCCGAACTTGATAAGTAGTGTTTGCATTCTGCACAACTTCGTTATCGAAGCTACCGATTGCGTATGGGACCAGGGGCGGAGCTAAATGAAAATAGCAGGGGGCGGGTCGGCAGTTTTGCATCCCCGATGTCGACGCATTTTAATGCTTCAACGGAACTCACCACCCACTTCGCGGATAACGTGAACTACTACGTCGCCACCATGCCTAATAATAACTCAAAACCAAAGCCATCACCTCCTTTTTCGACCGGCGTCTGCGCCTAGAGACAAATGAAGCGTATCGTCCGTCTAGTCGTTCCTCAACGTGTGTCACCGTCGATGCAAGTGAATCCCTTCGCAACTCAACATCGAGCGCTATGTGCTGATGCGAGGCGAATTGCATTCCTGAGGACCCACTCAACTGCACTGTGCATGATTTCCTCCGCGTGGACTCGGCTGACCAGCCACCCAACCTGTACTATATAAAGCAGCTTGTCAATGATCCAAATCTACGTCGATATGTACTCCTCGCTTACGTTGGACAAGGAGTATTCCAGCCATGACCGAATACGCCTCACGTGATTTTAGTGGTCGAATGCGATCCTTTCAAAAGGCTTGGTTTGGTCGCTTCAAATGGCTAGCGTATTCACCTAAGACAGATGCAGCGTGTTGCCTGTACTGCTATCTCAGCAGAGGGTAATGATCATGAAGAAAAGTACCAACATTTACACTCAGCCATCAAAGGGAAATCGGAACTGGAAAAAAGGGGCGTCACGTCGGGACTCGATGCTCAAACCACATAAACACAGAGGCAGCATTTGCTGAAATGCAGCAACCACGGCATGATATTCAACTTTTCACTAGATAGAACTGCCAAGATGGCATGTGTTCAGGACCGCAGACGCATCGGGTTAATATTTGACGTTTGTCTTCACCTTGCGCGGCAAGGTATACCGTTTTGAGGCCACAACGAGAAGGTAATTCGATCTGTGGCTTTTAGATAGTACCGGTACTAAGTGATATCCTGAGAGTTATTAATCCATCTGCTTACCGTTGTCACAGGAGGATTCGTCAAATAAGGCAACTTTCTCGAGATGCTAGCGTTCATGATGGAGCGGATGCCCGCTTTTGGCGAACAATTGAAAAGTCTGAGCTCAATGCACAGTACACATTTCCCGCAATTCAATGCCAGCTACTCCAGTGCGCAGCCGACTTAGTACGAGAAAAAATCGTTCGTACTGAGATTACAGGCGGCTATTTCGCGCTGCTAGTTGACGAAGCAAGCTGCGCTAAGACGAAGCATATGGCAATTGTGGTACGGTTCGTATGTGCTGTGACTGGAAGCATCAAAGAGTGCTTCTTGGGCACTGTGCACGAGCGCGATACTACATCAAACTGCCTTTTCAACCGATTGACCAGCCAGATTACCATTTGGAATCTTTCTCTGGAGAAATGTCGGGGTAAGGGGTAGACGGGACTTCCGACGTGCCAGGCCATAATACCGGGCTGCAGAAGCGACTTCGTGATGATTGCCCATACGCATAATTCGTCCACTGTTTCCCATACCGGTTGAATCGTGTCGTAGTCGGCGCAACAAATTAAAATGTGTGAGTTGTTGAATAACTTGACATTGTGCAGCTTATTCACACGACATGCAGTGCGTCATGTAAACAAAAAGATCATCTACTTGATGATGCTCTGACCGAGAAAGAAATATTGTTGCGTGAAGGGTATTTGGAAACGGGAAGAGATTGAACTAGCCAATGGCTACGGAAAGTTTGTGCAGCCCACGCTGGAATTGCAGGATCAGACTATTGTCCGCGTCCGTGAGCTTTGCATTCCAATCAGTAACGTACTGGAGTTCGTTTCTGCAGACGCTTCGAGCCCTCAAAAACGTGCTGATGCCAGTGGCATAAAACAAAATTGACAAGATGTGGAATTCAACTTCGTCTTTCATACCGGACTCTTTGTGTAGGCCTTAGGAAAGCTCAACATGTTATCTCAATATCAACAAATGAACGACATGGACATCGCGACAGCGCGTAGACTAATAAGACAAATTCGCAAGGAGCTCGAAAGACAGAGAGCGGTCACATGGAGATGACGTTTTGCTGACGTGGAGTAAATTTCTTCGGTTTTGGTAGCCTACTGGCTGATCACGTCGAAATCATGGTACCGTTGAAAAAGAATCCTCGAACTCGCAACCGAGGAAATGATAATCCAAATATGCCTGGTTCAGATGCACCTATTGCCTGCACACAAGAGAAGCTACTATGAAGATGTGTTTCACAATATTGTGAATGCTGTGGTGGAGGAGATGGATCGACGCTTCGGTTCGGATGTGCTCGGCCTGATGGAGCTTTGTGGAGGCCTGAATCCTAAAGGCAACTTCCAAAATTAGTGCCCTAACTTAAGTGTACGCATTGCAAGTGACTAATACCCAATCGATTTTCGGGACGGACTACAAGATGTTCACATGGAGTCTGTAAGGTTTGGTGAAATTGCGAAGACATACTCGTTTTCAAGATATCACGACACTCGGACAACTAAATGCACCCATGTACAATTACGACATGCACAGGATCTTTCCCGCGCTTTATCGTGTTGTGCGGTTGGTGTGCGTGCTTCCAGTCGCTACGACTAGCATGGAGATATCCTTCTCTGGAATAAAGCGCGTTAAGACTCACCTTCGTTCGCACATGGTAGACGAGTGGCTTTCGGATCTCATGCTGTTAGGTTTAGAGCATGATCTATCCTCTGGTATTAATCGTGATGTAGCATTGGACCGTTTCAGTACGCTAACTGACCGGCGTATTGTTCTTTAACGTCTACAACGAATGTTACACATCTACTATTACCGGATTTCTAGTGTGATACCGAACCAATGCAGTTTAACTCAGGTTACACTTCTTCGAGGTAGTGGTTGTGCTCCGTACAGCTGGGTGGGGTATGCCGATCCTTCAAGTTTGAGGACGGACCGTTGCAGAACGCCATGGCTTTCAGCCCCCTATGCCATACTACGCGCGCAACCAACGACCGTAATGCAAAGTACCGAAGTAACGGGGTTTTGTGCGTACGTTCATAGTGCTTCGGCCCATAGACCCCTTTGATATAGAAGGAAAATTCAAGAGTGAGAGAGACCTTAAATCTCAGATGCGCTGTTTTTAAAAGAAAGTGAATAAGAGAAGATCCATCTGCAATGATCACTTTCTGTACATTTCAATTATGAGCTATATATTGGAGGATAGCGAACGTGACAAGATTCTATCAATTGGGACGGCTTGGATTCTCCACTCAAACATCATGTTCATCTAAGAGTTTAACAAAAAAACTTTGGTAGGACAAAAATTTGGGGGGGCTTTCAATAGGCCTAGATCCGCGCTGTATAAGGGATGCGGCTGCTAAAGCTCGCCGGTGCGCATATTACTTCGCAAACTATCTCGCATTGACAAACGAGCAACCATTCTAAGATGATCAATGTGTCGCGAGCAAAACCAGGAATACGATCATGCGTTGGGTGCGAATTCGGATTCAGTTAGATCGTCGTAGCTACGGGTTCGCACTTAAGAGCTCGCGTAGCAGCGCACGGTCACCAATTGGGTAACATCGTCTGAGTGAAGACAATCCATTCGTTTATTGATATTTAGAGAATCTGAACAAATGGAGACTAGCAACATGAAGCAGTTTATTGAAAGCAAGAAAAACAAAAGGGCCCGAATCAACTGCCGAACAAATCTGTGTCATAGCGCGATCGCTTTGCTTGCTGAAACAACCACTACCAGACTCACTGTTCGACGCATCATAGTTGTTGTCCTCCTCACTGCTAGCGCCATTGCCGGCCGATCGAGTTGGCTTCCGCACTCGAATCTTGCGCTTTCTGCGCATCTGCGAATCAATGTACCGTTTTTTTCAATGTTTATGACAGATCTCGAAGCACGGGACTGTCACGCCGTTGCTTGTATGCTTGCCTTTATTGCACAGGAACACAGAAGCGGCTAGCGCATTCTTCGAAGCGGTCCTGAGTTTGCAACCACCGCAGCAGAATGTGGCCCCCTCCTCGATATTCGTTTGTGTGCTTGAGTACTGAGCGAATTTTACAGGCACGCTGTCTGCGCTTCCTGGTGTCCACGTTCTAAGCATTCTCGATTCATTTGCACCATGCATAAGTCAGCACGGGCGCGTGGGTTGTAGCTGTCCGTCGCTCTATGGTAGGTGTCGGATTAAGACCGCGACGACGCACCATTTCCGTCCACTCTTCTTCCCTCAGCTGAATCAGCTCCAGGTGCAGCTGCTTCAAAACGCAATGTGCGATACTGGAACAGGGTTACATAATAGTGTTTTGTCACACTAACACCAGTTCGTGTGTACACCAGTTTGTGTGTAAACCTACTCGGCAACTAACCAGATATCAGTAAGGCCCTGGTCCAGGTAGCAGAATGCATTCCTGTTCCAAGCATGATGGTAGGGTTTTGCTGCATTACACAGAATTCTGGAGCGTTCGAGAATTTGTGCTGGTGCTAGTACAAGCGCATACCGAGCGCTGAGGTCAAATATTTTCGCAGGCAGCTGAAAATGGACACCGGTGATCCACCTCAAGACTCGTCGCCCCCACGAGACACTCGCAGAGCTGACGGCTCCCTTCTTGCCCCGAGTATCGATCCCCTCAGCTCCGCCAGTGCGTCAGCTCCTTCGAACTCTGGCGAAGGCTCGTTCACAGGCTCGGCACGAGGTGCTACGTACGGATCTGCTTTCAACCCTCGAAGAAATCAAAGGGGAAGGGAAAGTCAAGGGGAAGTCGAAGGGGAAAGCCGTCCTGCGCAGGATGAAGTGGACCAACGACATGGTCTCAAAGCTACTAAAGCTACGCTTTCAGAGGGATGGCGATTCGAAACAAGATAGACGAGGCAGATACAAACGTCAAGAAAGCGTTGGCGTGGCCGCACTTCGCGACGATGCTGTCTGCGGATCTGCATACAGTTGTTACCAGCGACCAGGTAAATCGACAAATTGCTGATGATATTGCGTGCTTTACTAGTAATAATCTGAATTGTGTTTTTCTTTATTGTTCTTAGCTCTCGTCCAAGTATAGGAATATGAAGTGCGAGTATAGAAAGAGAGAGCTGTCGGCCACAGGCAACAAGTGTCTTGAACCAATGGACGACGCATACTGGTCTATTCTGAACGGCGGCTTCGGCTCGCACTCGGGGATAAGCGAGGACGTCATGTTTGATTCCAAGGGGGGATGTCCCTGATGAAGGGACGATGGAGAAGAGGAGGCAAATGCGTCAAGCGTGAATGAGGAGAAGAAGCCCGCGCTGGCGCAGGTTGCCACTGCCATGCAGACGGCGATGGAAGCAATAGCACCATCCATGTCAACTAGCACATATGGAAGTGGTAAGATCAATACGATTATTAGAGGCTTTCAGAAGGACCGAAAAATGAAAAAAAAACGTAGCGCAAATACCCGTATTGATGATACCGTCATATGTTACGTGTTTTTCGCTAGAGCTCGCGCTTCCAGGTGAGCGTTATTCCAAACACGTAGTCAAAAACCCGTAGCCATCTGCGTGCGGAATGAAGGTTCATTTTCGATAGAACTTCATCAACTACCCATGCATCTACAAATGAAATGAAGCCTTGGTGTTGTGGTCAACGCGCCCCAAGTCCTAGCACTACTGGAAAAGCGATTTCGTGCGCCTATCTGTCTTTACAATGCACGACGAAGAAGCCAAACACTAAACGTCTACTTTCATCGCGGAGAGGGGGCTACTATAGCTAATCAAGGTCTTGTGGATCCCAGCGGGGCCCCTCACGTGCGTGAGGCTTACAGGAATGCAATGGGAGCGGTGCGAGTTGTCTACGCTCCCTATCCATAGCCCTGGACCGATATAACAGGGTGTTTTTAAGGGCGCTTCGACGCAGCGCTATTTGGTCTCGCGTACAGCACGCACTTTGTCACGCTGAGCTTGTTGTCGCAAACAGAGCACTCTTAGAAGTGCGCTTGCGCCACATTTCCCACAATTGGTCCCCACGTGATTCTAGATTGATAATGACGGTAAGAAGGTGCTTTGCTACCGTTAAATGGAAACCAAAAACACGTTGCGCGCCGACAAAATATGTGTGTGGACCACACTACGTGTTTTTTAAACCGTTTTTCTGGAAAAACGGTGCTTCTGAAAGCCTCTATTGACACGTTGAACGCTCAGCACGCCGATACCTTTGTATCCAACACCAACATTTGGAGCTGCTCAAACTACTCGTTACAAAACTGCAGGAGAAGTGAGACTACATGTATTTCATGAATAAAAATATGCAATGTCGTCTTTTTAGCTTCGCCAATTGCATGTGATGTCTCCGTGTCAACCTCATCTTCACTAGCACTTGCCGACGCAAAACGAAGAAGCGGATCCAACCCGCGTACTCGGTATTTATCACCAAGAATGGTCAGTAAATTGTGAAGTACAGCGCAATATACGATCACTCTGAAGATATGATCTTTGGTCTTCATCTCCATCTTGCCCAGCAGAATTCTGAAGCGATTTTTAAGGCGCCCAAAGGCGCATTCAACAACGATACGTGTGCGAGAGTGGCGATCGTTATAGCGCCGCATTCTTCTGCTCACAGCCACGGCAGTCTCAAAATGCGGAGCTAGCAGATAGTGCCACACCTTATAACCAGCATCACCGAGCAAATGCATTCCGTGTGGCACATAGGAAGAGATTCTGCAACCAACAGTTAGAAAATGAAATAAAATAAAAACAAGAAAAAAATACCAACCTTTTTCGAAATCCAGATCCGTTGCAGAATGATTTAACGTTGGTGGAGCCTGCTCGAATTGAGAGCGATCGGAACAAGCCGCGATAATCGACGATGGCCTGGACATTGACAGAAGAAAACCCTTTTCGGCAATACCAGCCTTCGTAACCGGTTGGGCACGGAATGCGAATAAGGTTTCCGTCAATTGCCCCGACGACTCCCCGGGTAGCCCGCAAGCGCAACACAAAACTTCCTCGGTTGCTCCAATTTCATCCTCATGAGGCAATGCCACGACCGCGCCAGCCATTTTGGTTAAAATGGCGAGAGTTTGACCAATATAGACAACGGCGCGTTGTATGAGATATTCCCATCAGAGAGGCGGCAGCGTTCATGCTGCCGCCTTGGGCGAGGTATGCCATAGTGAGAGCGAGACGCCTGATGATCGGGTTCTTGGTGTTCGGGTCGGGCTTCGGTATCCATGCTGCAGCCACATACTTGTATAGATTCTGGAAATACGACTTCGTGCACCGTAGATGCGCTTCGAACCAGCGTGTTCTCGGTGCTCGCAAAGCTTTCTCGAACGTATCACTCACAAACGTAGAGATGTTGACTCTAGCAGAGCCAAGAGACCGCCCGTCAGCGGTGGCTGCCGCGAAGGCTGCCTTGCACGCGCAGGCAACTCCAATGATAGCAGCTCGACGATTCGAATCCATATACAGGGGGAGTGATCAGAACGAATTCTGACCTCAGAACACCTACGTTTGGCGTTCTGGAAGTCGAGATTTCGGGAATGTGCAATCCGATTTTGGTTCGATGTACCGGATATCTCAGCTAATCGAAATGTCCCTTGAATGTATATTCTGGCACTTGGACCAGGGCCTAAGTAGCCTCGCAGCCACCCAATATGCATTTGACTAGGCTGCACTATGATAGATAGTGAGTCCTATACATCCATTCAGTGCTGGCCAAAAGGATAGCCCACCCTATATTTTCCCGCGCAACTTGGGCAATTGTTTGAGTTTGGCGCTCAAACTTGGACCAATCGACGGGCGCAGCGCGCTGATTCCGCCAATCAAATTTGAGTGGAATCCGCGCGATATTGAGATACTGTCTATACAAGCCCGTGGAAAAAAAACGGCCTGGTCAAAAGGATAGCACACCTTTTAAACTTGTTTTCAGTATTGACAATTATGTACACCACATAAAATCAGTACGTGATCGTTTTACCGTCCGCCTTCAGCACTTCAATGCACCGCTTCTTCATGGAGAGCACCAGCTTCTCGAGGTAACTGACGGGCATTTGCTCCCATTGTTTCTTGACCTCGTCAATGAGGGCTTGCTTAGTCAGATACTGGCGCCCTCCTCCGTAAACCTTGCACGCCAAGTAGCCCCATATATTCTCAATGGGGTTGAGATCCGGCGACAGAGCTGGCCACTTCATCACCTCTCCGAGGTGCTCGTCCAGGAAGGCCTTCGTGGCCTTGGACGAATGGATACTAGCGTTATCCTGCTGAAAGGTAAACTCAGTACCAAAGCGGCGATGGGCAGCGGGCAGGAGGTTCTCGGAGAGGGTGTAGATGTAAGCATGTGAGTCCTGGGTCCCATCCAAAAACGCAAGTGCCGTGCTGCCGTCCGCCCAAAAAGCCACCCCACACCATGACAGAACCGCCGCCGTTTTGGCGGCTAAAACGCACCTTAGGCTCGTCTTCTAGACACCGCCAGTAGCTCTTGAGGCCGTTTGGGCCGTCTAAGTTCCATTTTTTTCTCGTCTGAAAAGACGGTCGACCGCCAGTTTGCCTCGCCCCAGTCATGGTGATTTTCCGCCCACTCAACGCGGGCCTTGCGGTACCTGTCAGTGAGCTTCGGAGCTTTGTTCATCTTGACGTACTTGAAGAGCTCGGAGGAGTTCAAGAAGCGGCGAATCGTTCGGCTGGAGACCGTGAGCTCAAGCTGATCCTCTGCCTTCCCTGAGCTCAGCGTATCTTGGCGCGTCGCTCGCACAACACGGCGGCAGTCACGCGGTGTCATCTTCCTCGGGCGGCCCGGGCCGAAACGCTTTCCGTACGAGGCAGATCGCGCAAGTAGTTAGAGATAGGTTTCCTGGAGCGACCTATAGCCGCCGCTATCTGACTAGCGCTGACACCTTGAGCAGCATAGGCGTCAATCTGCCCGCGCTCGTACTCCGTGAGCTGACCCTTCCGACCCATCGCAAGTTGAAAAATGAGGTTTCCTTCAAATGCTATGTGGTGTACATAATTGTCAATACTGAAACCAAGTTTAAACAGTGTGCTATCCTTTTTTGACCGGGCCGTTCTCCTCGGGCTTGTATAGACAGTTTCTTAATATCGCGCGGATTCCACTCAAATTTGATTGGCGGAATCAGCGCGCTGCGCCCGTCGATTGGTCCACGTTTGAGCGCCAAACTCAAAAAATTGCCCAAGTTGCGCGGGAAAATATAGGGTGGGCTATCCTTTTGGCCAGCACTGTTCAACAAACGGTTCTGCCTCAATAAACAACAATACATTCAGTTCACATTTTGAAGCCTAGCGTCCATACCTCTGTTTAATTAAGGTATCGCATATGTATGGAGACGTTAAATGGAATATTTGAGGTACTCGTGCAAAATCTCGTATTTGTAGTTCGAACATAGTGAGAACTATCATAGGCGATTCACTAGTGCGCTCGTGGCTATCATCACTCAACGTTCGCGCGACACCGCTGCCGCAACATCGCAGAACTTGTGTGGTCCACCCAGCGGCAAACTGGCGACAGGGATACTTGGCAGCTCATCAAAAAGATGTTCACTGCCGGGGCACCGGTCGCCAGCCAGTTAGCGGGCGAGCGTGCGCGTGAGCGAGCGAGTGGCGTATGGGCGTCGGCAGCACAAGCGGCCACAGGATGCGCTGGACAGCCAGCAGCGATAGAGGCGTTGGACGGTGGGTATGCAGCCTACATCGCGCCGACGGTGCAGAGTGTTGTGCGGATCGTCATGCGCATGCTGGCACTTTACCCCCCGTCGTATATAAAGATGGAGCCACTCGCGCCCGCAGACGCAGTACGCAATGCCGGATCGTATCGTAGCGTGACTGCTCCACTAGTACTTGTCGCCGTTGAAGGAGCAACCAGCGATTGAGATGTCAACAACACAGCGCCAATGACACCACTCTATGAGATGCCGCTGCCCACAACGGACATCAAGCCACCAGTACGCCCCAAACTGTGTCTAGCGGTACTGATGGAATCACGGGCAGGGAAAAAAAATCCCTGCCCGTGATTCCATCAGTACCGCTAGACACAGTGACATTGCCCGCCAACAACACTAGCAAAACTGCCTACCATGGAAAATGCTCAACAAACATCAGCAGTCCCAGGCCTCGAGCGATCGACACAACACCGCCAATTTCACCAATGCCGCTGCTTCCTCCACCAGTCTAATTACAGCACTGCTCGTAGAAGCGCCAGACGTCACAGCCACTATCCCAGTCAAGGCATTACTCGTCGCCCTGCGCTAAAAAACGCTTAAAGAAAAACAGAAGTTGAACAACGTCCGTCCCATTTTTTTCTCCCGATAGAACAATCTGCAGCACTCGCGACAACATACTTTGGCAACAAGGTGCGGGAGCTACTAAAAGGAACGAGGTGTGGCAGTACTGCCCAGTAAAGGATCGAGGTGAGGAAGGCTACTGTCCACTGAAGGAACGAGGTGCGGCGTTACTGCACACTGAAGGAATTGTCCACAATAGCAGCAACTGTTGCTGTTGGACACCATGGCAGCACGGTGCGAGAGCACGGCTAGCTGCCGAACGGGGCACCTATCATTCGTTCACGAAGCCATGCGGACTACAATGGTGTTGGTTGCCAGGCAAACTTAGTGAAGCACCCTCATGAAATCCAAGTTGGTGTTTCATTTGGTATACTGTCATACATCCAAAAATACGAAGGTGCGGACCTTTAATGCACTTGTAGTGTTCTGACGCTCTAATGATGAGCTGCTTCGCTGCCGCGAAGAGGGCACAGCAGAAATGACGCTCGATATTGCACGACGACCACATTGCACAACGAAGGATGGACGTGGTCTGCTGCTCGTGGCACACATTCGCGCAGCCAACGGTCGCATCCGCGCCGGCGCCCGATTGAGCAGCCCATTTTTCAATCTGCGCGGTCCAACTTCCAGCCTCTCCGAAGTGACGCGCCAAGCGGCAGAAGCAGACGAACCGCCAGCCACATTGCCTCGGCGCCCGTACCCGCGCCTACCGTGCCCACAACCGTTACAGTCCTGGGCAAACCGTCACCACCGTTGTTGCCGCCACCGCGCTCGGCTGCCAAGCACGAGCGCGCAACCACCAAGGAGCTGCCGACCGAATAATCTCGCCTGTCAAGAAGCTCAAGAAGGAGGTGGAGCTGCACAAGCGTCGATTTTTCGACACAATCAAAGGTACAATATTTGCTGCTGCTTTGTCTGCGTGTTCTAACATGCATTGTGACCTGCGATTTGCGAGACTTCATCGCCAACAACGAAATGAACGACTCGGACACCCGAGCTTCTCTCCGAGTCGAGGGGCGTGCGCAGCGACCAAGTCAACCCAAAACGCGCTACCTCCGCATCTACATCGGCGAGCAGCGGGCGACCGAGCAGCTGGACGAACAAAATCGGTAGCGTAGCACCGCGGCAATCTGTTGGCATCAGCCTATACATGCACACTCACAATTGGTTTTCCCGAGCGTTGCAGGTCTATCGAGAAGTGCTGCAGAACGACCCGTTCGAGGCCAATCCGTGCCTGCTTACGGTGTCGCTCTACGACATCAACGCCGACAACCCGATGGTGCCTGCCGGGAACGATCATCTCGTTCGCCGCCGAGGCAGCATCGGGTTGTCAACGAAGCTGCGTATTTATCACGACTGCTGCCAGCCCGACACCAAGCTGCACCCCATCAAGCCGATCACGCCGCCGTGACGCACACGTCTTCGCGTTCGAGCCCACGTACTAGCCACATGACTGACAGTAAAGCACCCATTCATTCAAGCACGCAAACCACCAGGGTCATTTACTGCGTCACTAGCTAGCTGAACTACCGTGATGTTATGGAACCGACTAATATAACCAATCAAACAATCACTTCTCCAATCACATGATGTTTCAAACCGCATGCGCGCTTAAACGAGGGGTGTAGTCGTTTGCCTCACGCGAGGACAAATCTCCTTTCCACTTGTCAACTGCACGTCAGGGGGCCTTTTAGCACGTCCACCTAGGTAGCGGTCGTCGCCAGCGGGTCGTGCGGGGCAGTTCATCCGAACTACTGGGGCTGAGCTAGCCTACTCCCAGAGTCAGGATAGGAACGATGGGGAGTGAGCGTTCTCGGCACCGGCAACCCCATGGACGTGCTCTTACGTCTGCTCACGGCAGTGATCCGCTATTACATGCAAGGTGAACGCCAGAGCCCTTTGACATACAGCACATCACAACATCTACTGAGCGGTGCCGCCCGCCGGTCGAGGCAGCATCAATAGCTAAGCCCCAACCTGGCACAAGCTTTCCTTGTGCACCCCATCAACCTACTGGTTCGGCTGCCCTCATTATGCATTCTCACGCTGGCTTACTTCGCTTTACGCCCTGCTAACCCTTCTTAGGCTACGACCCATAAGACACCAAGTTCTTCCTGTTAGCCCTTAGTTGCTGCTGTTCTGCACCAAATCGAGACTGAGGGTCGAGCTGCGACCGCAGTTCGCTATCCCCACTTATCGAAAGCCCGCTATCCACTACCGCTAACTCGATGGTGTCTCCGTAACCCACTGGACCTCACTCTCTTCGTGTTCGCTCTCCTTTATTTGCCGCTCCTAGCCTCACACTGCCCACCTTGCTGTCGCCCTGTCGGCGCTCATACTTCTTTCCTGTCTTGCCCTACGTGTCGTTCCTCCCTTGCGACCCTTGCGACCTTTCACGGCCGCACCCACGATCCTCTGCACCCGCTCCGCTCCTTCAAGATACAACTGGCGCCACCGGTCTTGCCTGCCAGTGCCGCTACCTGGCTCACTCCCGCCACCACACGCTGCCTGCTTTACTGCGTCGGTCACCAACCGCCTGTTGTTCGGGCCTGATCACTCTACTGTCAAGTCGATCATCACTGACGCCACGCAACACTGGCTCCAACTACAGGGGTATTAAAAATGCTCATTCACGTTCGAACTGCAAACCGAAGCGTCTGGTCCGGTACGCAATAGAGTTAGCAAGCTATGAAACCACACTAGAGACTCTCTGAGTCTGTGTCTTCCTCTGACGCGAAAGCTACTGCAGCCCCGCTCCACAAGGTAGCACTTTTAGTTAATCCTACACCTGAGTATTACGACTATCCGTCTGTACAGATAGAGCTGTTCGCCAACTTGCCACCAAACCAACAAGAAAGCCTTAAAACGCTGATGTCCCTGATCGGTCCGGATGCGGTGGCTCATCTTGCTTCGCAAGGCCCCGACGCGGTGAACGCGCGTCTGGAGGCGTTTTCTCAGTATGAGAATGCTCTACTGGAGCACGTCCAGCAGAAGATGAATGAGGCTGCCGCGTCTGTGACGCCCAGGCCGTCATCGGAGGGTGCTTCACGAGCCAAACCACTCATGGTGAGGGTCAAGACCTTTGAGGGCAAAGAAGGCGAAAGCCTTATGCTCTGGGTCAGAGAGGTCGAAATGGCTATGGCGTCCGCTATGCTCAAGACTGAGCAGCAGCGCGTGGCGCTTGCTATCTCGAAGCTCGGTGGCCGAGCGCGAGAATGAGTCCTGACTTGCAGCAAGTCCGTGGACACTGCGTTCCCTTCTTGGATAAGCTGAAACTTCAGCTCTCGCGAGTGTTCTTGCCGCATATCCAGGCATACCGCGTGCGGTCACGCTTTCTCTCTATCAGCCATGATAAGAAGGAGTTGGTGGACTTCGTCCAAGAGTTGCGAACTCTAATCGCCGGTATGGCGGCGGACCTTCTTCCCGAGGTGGTCACTGTGACCGTCTTCATGGAAGGTCTGCGCACTGGCGTGGCCAGGACGGAGGTCTTCCGTGTTCACCCTACCTCTTTTGAAGAGGCTGTGAACTTGGCGTTGAACGCCGAGTTCAACTTCAAGTCGGCCCGACTTGGTTGGAAGGCTTCCCAAGCCAGCTCTTCCGGAGCCTCTGACGCGTCCAATGGCACTGTGCTGATGGACCTGAGCTATGCTGAAGTTGAAGAAACTGAGCTTCAGGCTGCTGAGCAGCGTATCGGCACCTGCCGATGCTATGCGTGCAGAAGCACGCAACACCTGCGTCCAGGTTGTCCGCTGCGCAAGCAGCGCCAGGCTCCCTCGAGTCGAGGCTCGACCTCTGAGCCGAAGCTGGGCTCGTGGCGGGGAAACGCCAAAACCCAGTAGGCGCGGGGCGCCCTGCTGGGGAAGAACTAAGTTTTGTTGATCCTCAGTTGGCAGGGCTTAGACCCGAAGAGCGCCGTGCCTGTAACAACACAGAACGTGTTCGCAAGCAAGGTTGCCGGTCGTTGAGGCGACCTGGAGGGATTCGAGAGGCCTTGGAAGATCCTTAATCGATTCCGGCGCATCGGGCAACTACGCTCGGCGCTCCACGATGGAAGGAAATCAGCAGTATGCTGAGGCGCTGAAAGCGCGTAGGTGTGACATCATCACCGTCTGTCTCACGACGGGAACCCGTGTGACGGTGCCCAAGGTTACGGTGAACCTGGGCGTGAAGTGCTTGGACTTCGATAGCGTTGAACGCTGTTTGGTCATCGACCTGGATTCGAGGTATGACCTCATCCTGGGCATTTCATAGCTTGAACGCCATGAGCCATGGATCGATTGGAGGTCGAAGACCTTAGGCGCTACGCGCTTGTCTCCAAGTGGAGCTTTGGCGAGTTATGAACCCACCTCTGCTAGGAAGCAAAAGCGCTATTAGCGCGGGCACTGGACCTAGTCGTTCAACGAGCTGAGTATTGATGTGTCCGAGTTAATGCACACTGTCGTCGAAGACGTGAGTCCCAAACTAAGCTCGCGGGCTGACCGTGGAGTGGCACTTAACTCACTGAGCGAGACTCATATCGATAATGAGTCATCGCTGCATGGCGGTCATAGCATGGACGACAATAAGTCGAGGCATTTTGGGCGTGGCCCTAGTGATGCGCTTGGATCGACACGTAACCCGCTAAGCGGTGACCGCCCAGATGGCGATGAACCGCTGCGTGCCAATGATGGCGTGGTCAGCTGTCAAGGGGAGGACCCTGACAATGCAGGTGGAGTGGCGCCTAACCCACTGTGTGGGGCTGCGAGCATTGCGGCTCATCACCGGCTGTGTCTGCTGCAGAGGCTGATAGCGAACAGCTATACGCCTAGGGCAACGTCAGTCTCGAGGTTATCGCGACGGTGTCTGCTGTGCTAGCGCTGGAAGAGATGTCCATTTCCGACTTTGGTGGTGCCGTACAGACCGGCGGGTTAGTAAGATGGTCAAGATACCACCCGAGGAGGAGTTGAACTCCTCGTCGCTTATGGATGAAGGGGTGCTTGAGGATACCAAGCCGTCACTGAGTGCACGGAGAGGGTCGTCGATTGTGAAGGATCCGTCGGATCCCTTCTATTCTTTGGTGAAGGAATACCAGAATGTGATCTGAACCCTCCCACCAGCTTACCTCCCGACCAAGGCGTCCGTCACGAGATTGACTTGATTCCTGGAACCAAATACTGCTGAAGAGGCTGTGGCCTTACCGAAAGAGTAGTGTGACGTCATTGGCGTGTTCAGCTGTGCCAAGCACGCGGCAGGTATAGTGCGTGAGAGCAAGTCTCCGCACTGGATTCCCCTTTTCCGATCTTTCTCCGTGGGACGGTGCTTCACGTTTGCGTGTGGGAGGGTGTAACGGGGCGTGGCCCTCATGAATGGCACCCAACCCGTTAGTGTGTCGTACACACATGGAGTTGTCGCATAAGTGATGTGCCACACTCACATATGGTGTTTCGTACACTGACCCTTAAGTGCGACAGCAGTTCTCGCTGTCCTTGTGCAGTAGTTAGCAAAGCCAAGCCACTTGCGTAAATCTTTCTGGTTCTTGGGAACCGGCTACTCAATAATGGGCTTGACCTTAGCCGGATCTGCTCGACCGCCGCGCTTCCCAACGAAACATCCTAAGAAAGAATTCTCTTCAGCGCCTAAAATATATTCCGATGCGTTAGCGTACAGCTTGTGGGTGCGCACGCACTCGAGCACCGCTCGTAAATGGTCTATGTGGACGTTTGTGCAAACGCTCGGGTAGGCCGGAAGAGTCACCAGACGATTGAACGTCGCAAGTGCGTTCAACAGTCCTTGGGGCATCACCACCACTCCCAGAGCATACCGCTCGGGGTGCGACCGCTGTCAGCGGGATATCGCTCGCACCCATGAGCAACTGGTAATAATGACATGATGCGAGCTGGAGTTTCCCGTTCACGGCTGCGCCGACGATCTGCACCCAGAAACCAAGTGGGAGAGACAGTGATTCGGGATGCAACCACGTGAGATATCCCGAGGACTGACCGCCAGACGGAACCGAGCGACGTGAACCCGTACAGTCTCAAGAACAAGGTCGTACCTCCCGAATAAACGAATCCCGAAGTGTACATAGAGAGATGAACATGAAAGCAGAGACGAATACGGTGCAGAACCGAGGAGAGAGAAGTTCATACTCCCAAAACGATGACGAACAGTAAAAATCCGAGCTCGCAGAGCTCGTACGGTCCGAGTCGGTGATGGACACCCTGAACCGACGACGACATCCCGGAGTGACGAGGACATCCCGAATGATCAAGTAACATCCCAGATGGACCGACACACCGGATGGAGTTGAAGCTGCGTGGCTCCAGCATATCAGCGAGTGCCACAGCGCTCGACCAGCTAGCCAGGAGGCCAGTTCCGGGACGCATCCGAAGACACGCAATGCCGGTCCCACCTTCGCGACGGATCGTGCAGCAGATCCCCATTCAAAATCCAAGTGAGTTGATGGATCCCAAAGATATCGCCGTCAACATGTGATGTGTGCTCCGCTCCGGAGCCCGACGTGACATTCTACCCATACAAAGACCAAGTCATCCAGAATACTAGTGCGCGGACACGACGAAGAAGCCCGCCAACAATCCAGGAGACCAAGTCAGATAAAAGAAGAAGATAGTGATAAGAAAGAAACAGAGTTTGGCTTGCGTTGGAAGTGAGAAGTGGTGTCTTGTCGCCCCCCATTGCTTTGAACGTACTGCGTTGAGGAATACCGCTGCGACCGATAGCGACTACTACGAGGCTGCGACCCGGGTGCGCTGGCGTATCGGACAACCCAGACCGCACGGAGAGCGAGGAACCGTGCGAAGACACTCACCTAAGTTTAAGTCCCATTTAGGTGGGGACCAGGACTCGTACCCCCTGGATTGATTTACCTATTTCATTCTTCAGTTGACTGTGGTTGCTTTTAGAGTGACTGTTTTCATTTCCTATTCACCTGCGATTCGGGAGGTTATTAGCATTTCCCCCTGTATTTTGATAGTCGATTGCTGTGTGGTTCGAAGGAAGTTGTATATTTCTCCTGGTGCGCGGAGGCATCCCGAATTTACCTGTATTCGGGACTGTAACTAATTCAGACAGACTGTATATTGTGAGCTATAACAAACTCTGTTGTTGTTTCTGTATTGATAGTGGTTATTTTGGAGAAGGTCTTTGTTCGTGACCCCACTCCCAGCCAAGACACTCCGTACTGTTAGAGTCTGGTAGTCTCTCTACATATCTACGTATCCTGATCAAAGAACATCCCAAAGGTCAAAGCTCGGTCCGTCGAAGATAAACGACACCGTTAGGGATTACTTCAAGGTCACACGCCAAATCTCGAAGCGAGCACTTGTTCGCTTTCGGGATTCTGACCCCGGCATCCGGACGCTCCTTCACGAAGGAACGGGTTCTCCCAGAAGTGTTTGGGTCATCCGAGTTCTTGAATCTCGTTTCGTCTGCCGGTACGACTGTACACCCTGGACGAGAAGGGCGTTCACCCGCTCGTGTAATGGGGCGTGGCCCTTATGAATGGCACCCAACCCGTTAGTGTGTCGTACACACATGGAGTTGTCGCATAAGTGATGTGCCACACTCACAGATGGTGTTTCGTACAGTGGCCCTTAAGTGCGGTGCGTACCTAAGAGAATCCATAAGTACGGTTTGTACTTAGCGAGGTCGGCATGGCTTGAGAGCCAACCATTTGGAAACAGGTTACTTCGAAGGTGCATTAATTATACAGTTTATAGTAAGTAGGACTTTGTGAGCAAAAGTAATAGGCGCTCAGTTTAAATCTAACCTAGAAGTTCGCAAGTCGTTTGGTACTCGGTACCAGCAAACGACTAAGAAGGCAGGGTTTCGAACTAAGACAGCAGAGACGCCGGGCGTCTCTGTGGATAGCGCGTTATGCTTCCTCAAAGCAAAGGTGCGTGTGACTCCCGTCACACCTGGTAGCACTTATAGTCAATCCCGCGACCGGCGCGAGTTGTCTACCATCAAGGTCTCTCTGAGCATGGATGACTCAGGGGGCATGTTGCCGTCTCGGCAGGACTTCCCTCATCTCTCGGACGCCCACTGGGCAACGCTGGAGAAGATGGTGAGCCTCTTGGGCGACACAGCTTTCGCTGGATTCCCCTCGCTTCCTGTGGAGCAGCAAAGGGCACGCGTGGAACGCTTCGACAAGTACGAGTCGTCGTTGATAGCCCACGTGAGCGCTGCCGCGCAGGATGCCGCTCGCTCTGCGATGCGTGCTGAAGCAGAGAGTGCGGCACAGTCAGCAAAGCGCGAGTCGGATACCTTCGCATCGCGACAAGGATCGACCAAGGCAGTCGAGATGACGGTTCCCAAGTTTGATGGGAAGGAGTCGGACAGCCTGGTCTCTGGATCCGTGAGATCGAGATCGCGCTGAGCGCGGGACAGATCTATGATCCGAGATCCCAGGTCGCCTTCGCCCTGTCCAACCTCGGAGGTCGGGCTCGGGCTTGGGCCATGGCTCGTGAGACGTCGTCTCCAGGCTTCTTCGCCTCGTGGTCGTTCATGGAACAAGAGCTGTGAAAGAACTTCTTGCTCGCCAATGTGGCGTACCGCCATCGCTCCCTAGTCTTGCGTTGCAAGCAAGGGAAGCGCTCCCTTCGAGACTATGCCATGGAGCTGCAGAACTTGGAAGCAGCCATGGCCGGAGCTCCTCTCTCAGAGGACGTGAAGGTCACGGTATTCATGGACGGCGTCCGTACTGGCCCAGTGCAGACCGAGCTCTTCCGCCGCCAGCCGAAGACGTTCAATGATGCAGTGCATCTCGCGCTGCTCGAGGATCACTGTGTGCGCTCCTCGTAGGGACACGCGGGTCCGACCGACACGTCAGAAGGCCCCACTTCCATGGAGATCTCGGCGACTGAGTCAGTCCGAGCCGGCGCGAAGAAGCTTCGTGCGAGTGGTCGCTGCTTTGGGTGCAACGGGTTGGGCCATTTCCGTCGGAACTGCCCGACCAACGGCTCGTGGCAAAGCCACTTCGGCGTCGTCGTCACTCAATATGATTGAGTCCGCGTCGTCGAAAACGGCGACTCCCAGTAGGCGCGGGACGCCCTGCTGGGAGGCTTCGCTCTTCTTGGACGGCGGTGGCTTTGCCACCTCCCCGCCCAGGAGAGCAAGTCCCAGGGACGACACTGTTGTGTCTCTCGGTGGCCGCCGCGCGGTCTAACCTCGTGGTTGTCACCGCCAGCGTTAAGGGATACGAAGAACCAATGACCATCCTGATTGATTCGGGTGCGTCGTATAACTTCGCAACGAAGGCCAGTGTGGCTAGTAACATCATAGTGTATGCTTAAGCTTTAGAAGACTCTAAGAGTAATAACAACGTATCTGTTCGCCTAGCGACTGGGTCGATCGTATCGACGCTGAAGGTCCTTCTCCCCTCGACGGTCAAATTTGATGACTTTAATTCGGTCGAATCGTTCATTGCCCTTGACATGGATGATCGATACGATCTGATCCTCGGCATGCCCTGGCTTGTGAAGCACGAGCCGTGGATCGATTGGCGGATCCGCACCATCGGTGCAAGTCACAAACCCTTAGCTGATCGAGCTTTGGCGGGTCATGTCCCCTCCTCATCCCGCGACGGGTTCGTGCACGAGCACCGGGTGCGACGCGGGGAACGACACTTTGCCGGCTCGGCCGAACAAGTGTATGTTTCCAACAACAAGGGTGGTCGAGCAGTGGCTCCCACACGCAAGGCGTTCGGGCTGGTTCCGCCGTCGCCAGAGACGAAACGCTGTCGGAGAGCACAGCGCAGCGGTGGTGAAGAGAGTCGCTACGGCGGCGTCAACGAGAGTCATTCGACCGAGGGTGGCGAGTCGTGTCGGCGTTGACGGCGGCGTCATGTTTCACGGATGGGTTGGTGATTCAGAGTTACTGCCGAGCTGCCGCGTACTTGTGTCCGCTAGTCGATGCGGCCACAGTTCGTGACTACGTCCGGTCTGGCATCTTCGCGTTCAATGCCTTTACGAAGCCAGCCGACAAAACTCCCAGTTCCTCATCATCTTCACCCCAAAGCCAGAGCGATGAAGAAGCTGGAAGTGACGAGACTGACGCAATCACGGGCCTTCGCAACGCGAAAACCTGACTCCAGTACCGACGTTGTCGGAGCTCCTTGAGCTCCTATGTCGAGTTCCTCGAATCGCTTAAGGCGGGGGAGCTGGAGGACCTAGTCCTTCTCCGCCGCGAACACGAGCCTCTCGAGCTGAACAGCTCCTCGGTCATGGACCCTGACGTGTTAGAAGAGGGGCGGGCGGGTCTCGAAGAGACAACAACGATACGGCGCAGCCATTCTGAAAGACCCCTCGGATCCCTATTATCCTCTGTTGAAGGACTTTTCGGACGTGGTATCGGAGGACCCTCCTTCTGTGTTACCCCCGGATGGGGGTGTGCGCCACGAGATCGACCTCGAGCCGGGTACGAAGTACTGCACACGCGCCAGTGGCCGCTTCCGAAGGAACAAATCGACGTCATCGACACTTCTTCGCAGCGAAGCACGCCGCGGGCATGGTGCGCGAGTCGAAGTCGCCTCATTCGTCGCCGACGTTTTGCGTTCGCAAACCCAATGGAAAATGGCGCCGGACCTATTGGTGGCCTAAGCTGTACGAAGAGTCGAGCACATACGTTCGCACGTGTGATTACAAATGGTCGAGCACATACGTGCGCACGTGCGAGACGTGTCAGCGGGTGGAGACCTCACCACATGCGGCCGCGTCACTGGCGGTTTGCCTTTACCCTCCGGGTGTAGGGAGTCCATGAGTTTGGACTTGTGTTCGGCCTTCCGGAGGATTCGGACGGTAATACCGGAATCACGGTTTTAATGGACTGTCTGAGCAAGGTGGTTCATCTAGCGGCGGTGCCGGACACTGTAGACGGCGAAGGTACAATGAAGCTGTTCATTGATCGGGTCTTCCGCCAACACGGACTGCCCGTATCGATTGTCTCAAATTGAGACCCCCGCATCATTGGGAAGTTCTGGACGATGTCTTCAAGGTGCTCGTGACCAAGTTGGCCATGTCCACAGCGGATCATCCGCAGATCGATGGTCAGTCGGAGCGCGTGAACTGTGTTGTCGAGGGATTCCCGGTAGCATTTGCGCTGAAATGCTGAAACGTTGGAGCGCTATTCTCCCTCTCGTCGAGTTTGCGTTGAATAACGTTGTGCATGTCGCCACAGGCTACACTCAGTTTTACTTGAACGGCCTCACTCACCCGCTCGTTCTCGCTGACGCTACCACTACGTGTTTCTGGGCTTGGTGGGGGGGATCGCCGATCGGCTTGCTGATATCAGCCCACTTACTGTTCGCAAACAGGTCGACGAGTTCATGTCAACACGTCTGCGTGTCCTTTGACACGTGCGTGGCGCTACGGCTGACAGCCAAGATAAACAAAAGAATCAAGCTGCTGCTCAAAGCAGAGGCAATGTTGAGAGTTATGAGGTCGGGGACCTCGTGTTACTTAATGCTAAAAACTACCTACACACTGCAGTGTCTGCGGTCTTCAAGACCAAGTTGCGCCTGCTTCGTCGGGCCGTTCACGGTCCGGACGCTGGCGTGGCCCCGGAAGTACTGGAAACAGTGACGTGTTTGGCTCTCAATTCCTGGATCTCGGCAGTGTGCCTCTCGCGCTGCTGCTTGAGTTGTATAGCAAGCGCATTCACCTTGCCAGCGAGCCGTGCCACTTGGGTGCATCGCTGGGAGAAGGCCGCTGATCCCCGAGTCTTCGAACTTGCTGAGTCGTGTGCTGGAGGTATCGAGCCGTGTTCAAAAGCCGATGCGCGAAACCTTCAACCCCATAACAGCGCAGAAGAGGGAAGACCTCACGTTCCAGACGCACCCGGGTCATAGGATCAATCAAATCTGGAACTGGGAGACTCAGGTCGTTGAGTGGCTGGAGGACGCTGTGTACGGCGTGACCGCAGAGGAGAGCGTCCAATTCCACCAATTCCACGGTGTCGAAATGAGGCACCGGAACTGAACAGACCATCCCGTCAGTGTGCTACTCCATGTGGACACCTCGGTTTATTTCAGCCAACGAAGCCGGCACGAACAGCGATGTCGGAGTCAGGAGACCAGACGAAGCAGCCGGAAGTGTCGTAGGGTCCACGGACGTCGGAGCACCGAAGGACGGCTACGTCGGTTGAGTGGTTGACGATCCGGATTCAGGTGTGCTGGTCGTGAGCACCGGGATCGAACTGGCGAACGCCGACGACGAAGCCGGAGGAGCATCAATCAGCGGAGCCGTGGAAGTGGTTTCCAACGGTGGAGACGAGGTCGCGGCAGTCATGGACGTCACAGTCGAGATCAGGGAGACACTCTCGGTCGCGAGAGCATCCTCGGTAGCCGCAGGAGCTGCGGGTGCAGCCGATGTGGCCGCGGGCGCGCTCGTATGCGGAGTGTCGCTGACGTCGCCGAGAGACGACGAAGGCGCGGAACTGCCCGAGCCACTGTTGCCTGCCATGCTGGCGACGAGTCGAGTATCAAGGTGCGCGTGAGGGAGCTTGAGCTGCGCTGTTGTGGAATGGAAAATGGCCCGTAGAATTGTTGAAAGCCGAGGCAAGAGCCCTATTTTTGATGGGACGAGGCGGTTGCCGACATCTGCCAGTTATTTCCGTCAAGTCCAAGTCGGAGAATGACCTCGTTGGATTCGGCACATATAAGGGACGGTTGTGATGAGGTGCCCGAAAGATTTCCGGGAACCCATCGGTCAGCTGTGCGGCGCCGTCTCCCAGATTGCAGACAGCCTTCAAGCTTCGCCCTCTCCCGGGATTTTAACTTGCCGTTACGCACGTGCGCACCCATGTCGCAGACCGGGTCTCAGAGGATTGGATCCCAGTCGCACACCCGGGAGTGATCTCCCGGACATGGCGGTCGCCGAGGTCTGAAAGTTGGTCGCCGATGGACATGGAACCCGTGTACGAAGTGAAGTTCGAATCAAGTCCCAGACTCCAGATCCCAGTCCCGGATCCTGGATCCCAGTTCTCAGATCCCATACATTTCCCCGGATCAACTCCGGGAAGAGTCGCCTTGAAGGGGCGGTTTGGTGGGTGCAACTCAGGTGATGTGCCCCCACAGAGGTTCAAGTGCCTCCCAGGGTTCAGCTAATGAAGAGCGTGGACTCGTCGGTGACGCACCCGAGCTGGAACTCGCGCTTGGTCGCAGCGGTTTTTTTTTCCTTTTTAGCCAATCATCATCCGACTTTTTATCAAGAGCACGCTCAAAGATCGCCCAAGCCAACCCCTTCGCAACTGGTCTTCGCCCAAGTCCAAGGTGTAGCCATAGCCAGTAGAGCGCACGCCCTTGCTAGAAGGTCTTTACGTATTTGCATGTAAGATTTCAATCAGAGTTCAAATTTCCCCGAAGGACGCAAGCGAGCGCCGCCCCATCGCATTTGAGTGCAAGCCACGGAGTGACCAAGCTTCCCGACAGTGTAGACAAGTTCTCCGAATAAATTCAGCTCCAATTAACCAAGTCTTCCGAGTTTCGACGTGGTGGATTTCGTTATTCCATATCCCCACTTCTGGTCTTCGGTTTTGCCTGGCGCCGCAGTGGTGCTTCATATCATCGGGACGAAAGTGCAGCGGGGCTGCAATAGCGTTTACGTAGAGGAAGACACAGACTCAGAGAGTCTCTAGTGTTCTTTGAAAGCTTACAAACTCTATACGAGAGTTTGGACGAATACCTTATTCAACCTTAATTAAGGATTCCAGAGATAGACAATACCTTATACAAAGGTATGAACTCTATGCTTCAAAATGTGAACTGAATGTATTGTTGTTTATCGCGGCAGAGCCGCCTGTTGTTTGTATGTATAGGACTCACTATCTATCATAGTAGAGCCTAGTATAATGCGTATCCATTGGCTGTGAGCCACCCACTCCTATCTGGGGTGACCCACGTAAGATATGTGTGGAACTCAACTTATGTGTGGCACCTAGCTTGTGTGCATCACACTATTCGATGTAACCCCGATACACCCTCCCCCACCAGACTAAGGACACGTGTCCTCACTCGTCATCGCCTCGGTTAAGGTATTGTTCAACGGAACACGCGTGTCGCTAGTCGCTAGCCATCACAAGACCTCGCTCAAGAACTTTCCAAGTTCGACGAGCTGCGAAATGGCTGCCAGCCAGAAAGCGTCTTGGTCTTTCGACCGGAAAGACTCCTCCGCCTCCGCGTCACCCGCATCCAGCCCCAGGGGCTCGCCAGCACGTAGTGCGTCGCCGACTTCAAGTCCCGGAGCTCCTACGCGCTCCGCGCACAAGCTCTCTGTGAAGGAGTATCACTCCGAGCACCAGCGACGATACCAGCAGGGCTCGAGGGCCATGCCTACGGACACCAAGTCCTCAGACGCTTCGCGTCGCCCTCGTCTCGCTCGCGATGAGCTCTTCGCGGGCCTCGATGAGGTGGAGGTGGACTACGACACCGATAGCTCTATGCATGAGCCTTCCCGCTCGCCCGAGCCGGGGTCTAGTGGGCCGCGTGCGCCCAACCCGTTCTCCGAACGTGGCGCGGCTCAAGAGCTCACCGCGCTTCGCGCTTCCTCCGGTCTGGAGACTGGTGAGGTCACCAATCCCTTCGACGAGGTACAAGAGCAACAGCTCGAGGAAGGGGAAGTCCCGCGCTCCCAGCGGCCTGCGGCGCGACCCTTGCTTTGCTCTCGTCGAGACTATCACTTCACGCCACGCGATCCTGCAGAAATGGTAAAGGACGCCAAGACGCAGCGCTCGCTGCGCACGTGGATCGTTGGGCCCGCGGCCACTGCTGCCGTTGAGTTTCAAACTCGGGCTGCTCTCCGAGAGAGGCTGTTGACTCCACAAGAGACAACTCCGGCTGAGTATGGTACTCGTCTAGCCGATCAAGCACATCGTGCTTCGGTGCCGCAGATGCGGACTTACCCCGTCGTGCTCCTTGCAGGAGAGTCCGTCCAGGAGGACGATGCCCAGTTCAGCAACTGGGTAGAGCATGCGAAGCAGCTCACCTCGCTGGAGGCTCTGCGAGCCAGCTTCGCTGAAGCCGATGTGCGTCTCGAACGCAGACTCCGTTTTGAGTTCGCCTAGGTTAAGACTAAGCGCCGTGCGCCCCCGTCTTCGGCACTGCCCCCAGGGCTTGCCAATCCTGCTCCTTCGAGAACTAGCAGCTTCCACCGGAGTGGATCCATGGCTGCCACAGCTCCGGATCAACGCTTGAGCTCAGCGTTTGATCCCTCAGCTCCCCTGCCTAGCGGCGGGAAGCGTGAGGCGACCGACTTCGCGGTCGCGGGCTCGCAGAGCGCCTTCGATCGCGGCGATCAAAAGCGTCCACGACGTCAGGGCAGTCTTGCCGGAGGGGTACTCAAACTCCCACGAGTTTTCTGAGTGCGGGTACCCACGCCACTTTACCAAATATTGGTTATGAGCGTCGCGTCGACGACGCTTTAGAATACGCTCCACATGAAAGTGGCGGTTCCCCTGCTCGTCGAGCAGCGCCGGCGGCGCCCGTGTCCTCGCACGGTGAGGAGCCTGTCCGGCCTGAGGAGCTGGAGAGCTTGGAGAGATCGCTGAGCGACGTGCGTCAGACCCTGGAGCGCCACGGGCGGAGGCTTGATCAAGCCGAGAGGGAGTCTGACACCATCGTGAATGAGATCCGCGATCTCCAGGAGCGTCTCCAGTGGTGTAAGGCTGCTGAGTCGGCGACTCAACGCCTGGCGCGCCTTGAGCAAGGTTTCGCCCGGCTGGAAGGTCAGGTCGACCTGTTGCTGCATCTTCAGCAGGGCGCTGTGGCTCCGCCACGCTGGGCGCCAGCTCCTGGGAACCCACCTGCGCCGGGTCCCGGTACGGCTTGAGCAAGCCCACGTAAACACGGGGTGTGTGCGCATCTTCTTCGGAAGATTGAGCGTATACGCTAGGACCTTCTTGGCCACGACCGTGAACGGTCCAACGAAGCGCGGGCGCAACTTGGTCTTGAAGACCGCAGACACTGCAGTGTGTAGGTAGGTTTTTAGCATTAAGTAACACGAGGTCCCCGACCTCATAACTCTCAACATTGCCTCTGCAAAAGAACATGCTGATTGCATCAGCATGTTCTTTTGGTTTGTCTTGGCTATCAGCCATTGCGTCACGCATGTGTCGAATGACACTTAGACGCGTTGACATGAACTCGTCGACCTGTTTACGAACAGTGAGTGGGCTGACATTAGCGAGTCGATCGGCAATCCCTCCCCCACCAAGCCCAGAACCACGCAGTGGTAGCGTCAACGGGACGCGCGGGTTAGTGAGGCCGTTCACGTAGAACGGAGTGTAGCCTGTGGAGGCATGCACAACGTTATTCAACGCAAACTCGACGAGTGGGAGCATGGCGCTCCAACGCTTGGGCGTGTCAGCGCAAATGCTACGAAGAATGTCCTCGACAACGCGATTCACGCGCTCCGTCTGACCATCGGTCTGCGGATGGTCCGCCGTGGACATGCCCAACTTGGTGCCGAGCACCTTAAAGACAGCGTCCCAAAACTTCCCAGTGAAGCGGGGATCTCGACCCGAGACAATCGAAACG
This sequence comes from Phytophthora crassamura, assembly GCA_033557995.1. Classification (NCBI taxonomy): domain Eukaryota; phylum Oomycota; class Peronosporomycetes; order Peronosporales; family Peronosporaceae; genus Phytophthora; species Phytophthora crassamura. Next base: position 339,224 of record JAUCED010000016.1, read on the forward strand.
GGCAGGCCATGCTGGCGGAAGACCCGATCGATAAACAGCTTTGCTGTCCCTTCACCGTCAACGGTGTCCGGCACTGCCGCTAGATGAGCCATCTTGCTCAGACGGTCAACGAAGACCACAATCCCAGTGTTGCCTTCCGAATCCTTCGGAAGGCCGAACACAAAGTCCAAACTCATGGACTCCCAGCACCCAGTGGGTACAGGCAAACTTGCCAGCGGCGCAGCCGCATGCGGGGGGGCTTCACCCGTTGACACGGCTTCACCCGTTGACACGTCTCACACGTGCGCACATACGTGCTCGTCCATTTTATACAGCTTGGGCCACCAATAGGTCCGGCTCACAGAGCTGTAGGTCTTTTCACGACCGAGGTGCCAGTAAGTGCCGTATCATGCGCCTCAAAGAGGATACGATACTTCAGATCCTCGTCATGATGGACCACGACACGAGGAGTGTCCGCTGTACCCGTGCTGTAATACAGCATCCCATCAGGGATGGAGTAGCGGTGCAGGCTCGCGCGCAAGCGCGCCGACAATTTCTTGTCCGAGTTTTCAAACTCCTTGCTCCCAAGGCACGTAACAGGGCGACACACATGTCATCGCGCGCATACGCCGGACCAGGTCCAGGACTGGAGAGGTCACCATGGTGACATGAGCAAGCTCATAGTCTGGTCGACGAGATAACGCGTCCGCAAGACCATTCTGCCTTCCAGTCTTGTACTTCACCTTGAAGTTGTACTCCGCGAAGAAGGACAGCCAACGGGCCATCCTTTGCGAGAGATGAGGCGACTGGATCGCAGTGCGTAGTGACGCATGATCCGTGAAGATCACAAACGGCTTTGAGCCAAGCAGGTGAACCCTGAATTTGACGAGAGCATACTTCATCGCAAGTAGCTCTTTGTCATGAACTGGATAGTTCTTCTCTGCAGCCTTAAGCTGGCGAGACTCGAACGCAATCACGTGTTCACGCCCTCCGGCGTCTGCTTGAAGCAGAGCACTGCCGATGGCAAAGTCAGATGCGTCACAGACGACACTGAAAGGACGATCGGGGTCTGGCAACGCCAAGATCGGCGCGTGCAGGAGACTCTCCTTGACCGCCACGAAAGCATCTTGATGCTCGGTGTTCCAACACCAGTCCGCGTCCTTCTTTAGGAGCTTGGACAATGGCCGAGCCATATCACCGTAGTTCTCGCTGTACTTGTGCAAGTAGTTGGCGAGGCCAAGCCACTTACGTAAGTCCTTCTGGTTCTTTGGAACCGGCCAGTCGACAATGACCTTGACCATAGCAGGATCTGCTCGAAGGCCTCGCATTCCAACAAATCATCCTAAGAAAGGAATCTCTTCAGCACCGAAGATGCATTTGGATGCGTTAGCGTACAGCTTGTTGGTGCGCGTGCACTCGAGCACCGCTCGCAAGTGGTCAATGTGGTTGTCCACATCTGACCTGCCATCGGCAGCACGACTATGGACGAAGATGTCGTCGAAGTATGTCTGTGCATATGCCCGATGGGGCCTAAAGAGCTGTGTCACCAGACGGTTGAACGTCGCAGGTGCATTCGACAGCCCTTGGGGCATGACCAGCCACTCCCAGAGCATCCCGCTCGGAGTACTAACCGCTGTCAGCGGAACATCGCTCGCTCGCATGAGCAGTTGGTAATAACCATCGACAAGGTTAAGCGCGCTGTACATGGTACAGCCGACCATGTTATTCTGCATAACATCCTTTCTAGGAATCGGCGTTTGCGCCGGAATGGTGGCCGCATTGAGCTTATTGAAAGCATGAACAATGCGCCACTTGCCATTAGGCTTTCTGACACAGAACGTTGGCGTTGAGTGCGGAGACTTGCTCTCACGCACCATGCCCGCAGCGTGCTTGGCACTAAAGAACGCGTCAATGACGTCACACTGCTCCTTCGGTAAGGGCCACCGCCGTGTTACGCAGTATTTGGTTCCGGGAACCAGGTCAATCTCATGACGAACGCCTCGATCAGGAGGCAAGCCAGTCGGCGGGTCATTGGAGACCACGTCCTGGTACTCCTTAACCAAAGGATAGAAGGGATCCGAAGGGTCCTTCAGGATCGAAGATCCGCTTCGCGCACTGAGTGTCTCCTTCGTGTCCTCAAGGACAGCTTCGTCCATAAGCGATGAGGAGTTCAGCTCCTCTTCAAGTCGTATCATGATCACCTCGGCTAACTCGCCGGCCTTCAAGGCGTTACCGAACTCGGGAACGGACATCTCGTCTAGCTCAAGCAGAGCATTCAGCGCCGGGATAGCCTCGAGGCTAGCATTGCCCTCGGCTTCACCGGTCACTCCATTAACGAGTGTATATAGCTGCTCGCTATCGTCGTCAACGACAGACACCTCATGTGTCAGAACAGACGGTTTGCGTCTCGCAGTCGCTGCCGCCTCCTTGCGGAAGCGGTACGCCTCGGAGAGGCCAGCAGGTTCACACTAAAAGTGTCCTCAGGTGTTTCCACCTCTTGTTGCTCGGATAGAGCCGGCGAGGAGCTACAATGCTCGCGGCCCTCACCCAGTGGGTTAGGTGCCTGTCCACCCGCATCGTCAGGGTCCTCCCCTTGATGCCTCGGCTCACAGCCGACCACGCCATCAGTGGCATGCAGCGATGCTGCGCTCTCGTGACGAGCACCGCTCAGCGGGTTACGTGCCGCTCCACGCGCATCACTAGGGCCATGCCCAAGATGCATCGACGAACTGTCGACCATGCCATGACCGGCATGCAGCGATGACTCATCGCGATGAGTCTCACTCAGTGGGTTACGTGCCACTCCACGGTCAGCCCGCGAGCAGTGCTCGGGACTCGCTCTTCGACGCCAGTGTCCATTAACTCAGACACTCCAATGTCTAGCACATTGACCGACTCGGTCCAGTGCCCGCGCTAATAGCGCTTTTGCTTCCTAGCAGAGGTGGGTTCATAACTCGCCAAAGCTCCACTTGGAGACAAGCGCGTAGCGCCTAAGGTCTTCGACCTCCAATCGATCCATGGCTCATGGCGTTCAAGCCATGACATGCCCAGGATGAGGTCATACCTCGAATCCAGGTCGATGACCAAACAGCGTTCAACGCTATCGAAGTCCAAGCACTTCACGCCCAGGTTCACCGTAACCTTGGGCAGCGTCACACGGGTTCCCGTCGTGAGACAGACGGTGATGATGTCACACCTACGCGCTTTCAGCGCCTCAGCATACTGCTGATTTCCTTCCATCGTGGAGCGCCGAGCGTAGTTGCCCGATGCGCCGGAATCGATTAAGGATCTTCCAAGGCCTCTCGAATCCCTCCAGGTCGCCTCAACGACCGGCAACCTTGCTTGCGAACACGTTCTGTGTTGTTACAGGCACGGCGCTCTTCGGGTCTAAGCCCTGCCAACTGAGGATCAACAAAACTTAGTTCTTCCCCAGCAGGGCGCCCCGCGCCTACTGGGTTTTGGCGTTTCCCCGCCACGAGCCCAGCTTCGGCTCAGAGGTCGAGCCTCGACTCGAGGGAGCCTGGCGCTGCTTGCGCAGCGGACAACCTGGACGCAGGTGTTGCGTGCTTCTGCACGCATAGCATCGGCAGGTGCCGATACGCTGCTCAGCAGCCTGAAGCTCAGTTTCTTCAACTTCAGCATAGCTCAGGTCCATCAGCACAGTGCCATTGGACGCGTCAGAGGCTCCGGAAGAGCTGGCTTGGGAAGCCTTCCAACCAAGTCGGGCCGACTTGAAGTTGAATTCGGCGTTCAACGCCAAGTTCACAGCCTCTTCAAAAGAGGTAGGGTGAACACGGAAGACCTCCGTCCTGGCCACGCCAGTGCGCAGACCTTCCATGAAGACGGTCACAGTGACCACCTCGGGAAGAAGGTCCGCCGCCATACCGGCGATTAGAGTTCGCAACTCTTGGACGAAGTCCACCAACTCCTTCTTATCATGGCTGATAGAGAGAAAGCGTGACCGCACGCGGTATGCCTGGATATGCGGCAAGAACACTCGCGAGAGCTGAAGTTTCAGCTTATCCAAGAAGGGAACGCAGTGTCCACGGACTTGCTGCAAGTCAGGACCCATTCTCGCGCTCGGCCACCGAGCTTCGAGATAGCAAGCGCCACGCGCTGCTGCTCAGTCTTGAGCATAGCGGACGCCATAGCCATTTCGACCTCTCTGACCCAGAGCATAAGGCTTTGGCCTTCTTTGCCCTCAAAGTTCTTGACACTCACCATGAGTGGTTTGGCTCGTGAAGCACCGTCCGATGACGGCCTGGGCGTCACAGACGCGGCAGCCTCATTCATCTTCTGCTGGACGTGCTCCAGTAGAGCATTCTCATACTGAGAAAACGCCTCCAGACGCGCGTTCACCGCGTCGGGGCCTTGCGAAGCAAGATGAGCCACCGCATCCGGACCGATCAGGGACATCAGCGTTTTAAGGCTTTCTTGTCGGTTCGGCGGTAAGTGGGCGAATTGCTCCATCCTCACAGAGGGACAGTCGTAAGACTCAGGTGTAGGATTGACTACAAGTGCTATCAAGTGCAGCGGGGCTGCAATAGCGTTTACGTAGAGGAAGACACAGACTCAGAGAGTCTCTAGTGTTCTTTGAAAGCTTACAAACTCTATACGAGAGTTTGGACGAATACCTTATTCAACCTTAATTAAGGATTCCAGAGATAGACAATACCTTATACAAAGGTATGAACTCTATGCTTCAAAATGTGAACTGAATGTATTGTTGTTTATCGCGGCAGAGCCGCCTGTTGTTTGTATGTATAGGACTCACTATCTATCATAGTAGAGCCTAGTATAATGCATATCCATTGGCTGTGAGCCACCCACTCCTATCTGGGATGACCCACGTAACATAAGTGTGGAACTCAACTTATGTGTGGCACCTAGCTTGTATGCATCACACTATTCGATGTAACCCCGTTACAGAAATCGATCGTCCCTGAGGTTTCGGCAGAACACCTCCCTTGGTTATACGTTCCCGGGAGTTGTTGGTTTCGCGAGGTCCCGGATAATTAGCCCGGACTCGTATCGCTCGCCTGGAAAAGGCGTGGTGCGCGGAAGTCCCAGCGTGTGGCGAGTGCGCTGGATTACGACAGGCCTATCCCAGGTCAACAACTCGTATGACGTCCCAGAGTGTAGTGTGAGTGCTCTGGATCAAGACAAGACTCGAGACCCGAGTCATTAACTCCTGGTCTGGATATGAGGAGCGAGTGAAGGTCCGTAGACGCGGTTCTCAGCCGGAACCGTAGAAGAGAAAGAAGAGGCCGGTACGGGGTTCTTAACCGGAACCACCCGGGAAGAAGAAGAGGCTGCCAAGGTCGACTGTCCGAGACCTGAGAAGAAGAGGACAACTGTGTATCGAGAAAAACCCGGGCATTTCGGGCAAGGGAGAGAAGTTTCACGCGCGCAAGACCGGGACCTGCCGAGCAAGGGCGGGCACCTCCGACTTGACTACATCTCGATCAGAGACACATTTTCTGGGATCGGGGGCAGTTGGTGTGGCCGACTTACGTCTGGACTCACAGCGTAGCCCTAGGAAGAACCTAAGGAGAGGGATCACAAGGAAGAGGTGCATACACACGCCCTCTTGACCCGGACTTAGTCCGAGCCGAGTGACGACCCCAGTACAGTTCAAACCTAAGGTCGTGTTTCCCGGAATTCTGCAAGGCGCGTCGCCGCATAGACTCCTGTTGAGCGCGGCCACGGGGACGAGACGAAGGAGGCAGGGAGCTATGGTCGACAGGCGCCATGTTCGGAGCCGAGGAGCTGTGGTCGACGGTCGCCGTGCTCGAGGGCGGGGAGCTGTGGTCAACGGTCGCCATGCTCGATGATGGGGAGCTGTGGTCGACGGTCACCGTGTTGGAGGCGGGAGCTGTGGTCGACGATCACCGTGCTTGGAGGTGGGGAGCTATGGCCGACGGTCGCCGTGTTCGCCTTCAAGTTATGGCAGCAATTTCTCCAATAGGAGTCGAGCTCAGGGCGTAAGACGGTGGGGCTACAAATGGGTTGTGAATGCTTTCACAACCCATTTTGCGTCCGCGCATGCTATAAGCAAGATATTTGCTGGTGATCAAAACTTTTATAAGCTAAAATAAGACGTGCGTCTTACGCTGGCTCACAAAACGCAAGTTTCGTTTTACAAAGCGGATGAATCAACTATTGGGTGTATTGGTGTATTGAACTTCAATACGAGTGCACGATCACTCCGCGCTGGTTCTGGGGTTGGCGATCAAATTTTTCCTGCTTTCAAAAGGAAATGAAGCCGATCAGGTACTTGTCCGCTACAGGCGAGTCATCTCTGGCTTGACCAGCATCGATTTTCTTGCCGTACTGCCGCGCTGCCTCAATTGACGTGTAGAAGAGCAGCTCCATCTTGTTGTGCCTCAACTCCTCGCGGATAGCTTCACAACCACCTATTCCATGTGCTTTGACAGTGTGTTCACGCTATGTTGTCGAGCTTAAAGTACAACCCGCCTGCATTTTCAAGCAAAACGTTTGCTGCAAAACCGGAGCGGAATGTGCACCATCAGGATCCGGTCGAGCCAATAGTACGCGTTGGACGAAGCACTGGTGTCTACAACGACCTTACGAACAGCAGTAGCGAGCGTGGCTAGCTCGAGAACGTACTGCAGTTCTCAGTGTAGCTTTATGTTCGCGATTGTGTATTGAAACATAATCTCATCGATCAAAATAGTCGAATATCTTATAAAAATCTATGGAAAAGAAGTTGTAGAGGCGAACTCTCGTCAATTCTCTTTGTATGAAAGTTTGAACTCCATTTGGGATCTTTTTAACAACATTTAAAAATATGTTGTTTGAGCTGTTAAAACATCCCAATATGTGTTGACCATTTTACTCGTCTACTATTTATGCAATGGACGCCTTCCAAAACCCCTATAAAAAGATTTGAGGACCCGATCAAGGAGTCATAAAACCGGTCATTAAAATCGGGTCATTAAACCGAATTGTTTGGTGAGACCAAAAAGTGGTATCACCAAACAATTAGTTTGATGCCCTTTTATCGCCTTTTATGACACCCTAAAGTAGCAACATGACCAAACTAATATCTTGAAGTGAGTATGTAATCAACCACAACTTCTATTCGGCAAGCAATCGTTTGAATTGAAGTTCAAACGATCTTGGCCAGGCGCTTGGTTTTCCCGCCCGCGCTGGAGCTCGTTTCGCGTCCAGACTCCTCTCATTTGAAGATCCGCCGCCTGCGGCTCAATCCAAGCGTACCTCGAAAGAAGGAGCGCCTCGGAGCAGGTTCGTTCCCGTTCGATTTCTCTCGATGTGCACATAGTAACTGTGTCGGTGGCTTGTAAGTGCACCGCAGCCACGTCGACGACGAGGACAAAGGGGGAGAAGGTCTGGCGTCCAGTTCCGGTAAGTGGATACAAGCCGTGATTCCTCGCCCTGCCTAGTACTTACAGATCTGCTGTTTAGGAATCTCTCTGGTCGGAGGCAGATCGCGAACGACTTCAAGCGTCTCGCGAGGCGTACCGCGCGTTTATCCAAGCTGGTTTGGACCGAGACGCGCGAAGTGAGCACCTCTGAGGGTTCATTGTGTGTGTGCACGACTGCTCACTGTTGGTGTTGGTTGTGGTGTGTTTGCTGTGTTGGTGTTGTCCTAGAGCTGTCAGCAATGACGAAACGGAGCGCTCGCGTGCTGGACTCGCGCCAGGACTAGCCCGGGGCTCGGAAAAGGCTGAGGATGACGAAGAACCCGCCACGCCCGCAGACCTCGTTCCTGATACTGCGTTCGGGTCCTATTATCCGCCATCCTCTCCTGTACGATGCGGGCACCATGGAAGTGCAGTCGCTGGGCTCTTTTGAGCCGTCTCCACTGGACCCTGTCGACATTTGCGTTGACGACAACGGGATGCCCCTGACCAGAAGCGCCTTCGACACAAGCATCGCTGCAACTCCGAGCTCGCCCGCGCCGAGTCGCACGCTGCCGCCAAGTCCGAGCTCGCCTGAACTATCTCGGACCCGATCCGTGGACCCTACGACACTATAAGGCGACGCTAGGTCTCGCGGAAGACGCATTCGTGTCGACGATATTCGTCTCCAAGACGTCGACGTACCGGCGTGGTGCTCGGAAGCTTTCGAGTCTGAAGGATACGACTCAGAGACGCTCAGTCTGGTCTTACATCGACCGAGGAAGATCGCCAGACTGATCATCGCCGGCGCCAACCAAAGCCCTGCTGCTTCATCGATGAATACGCATGGCAACGAGGAAGCTCGTCCAGTGCCTGATGGGTGGCCGTCCGGTGTCGGGTTTCTGCACGAGCAGTATAACCCACACCATTGGTCATTCGCGCCAGTCTCCATCGGGGGGGGCGTCGCGGTGCAGGATGTGCCTGTGAAAGCCGCTGCAATGCGGCCTCGTGTCTAAACGCTCGCGAGAGCAGATTTTGCACTGCCCAAAACTGCGCGTTCGCCGGGGTTTGCGGGAACGCGTTACATGAGAGTCCAAGCCTGCGCATCTGTGACACTGGGTGTGTGGGTGGGCGTGGAGTCATCGCCACCGCCCGTATTCCAGCCGGAGAGAACATCGGGGAATACTTCGGGCATTTACAGCTTTTTGGTCGGCCCTGCCTGAACGGACCTCCAAACGACGGGTATCGTATGCACCTGAAGACCGGCTCCAGCGGAAACAAATACCTCGGCATCGACGCGTTGGAAGCCGGCGGGGTTCTACGATTCCTTAACCACGCGCGCAAGCCGTGCGCTCGCTTCCACGAAGTTCAGACTGGACGACACCTGACTGTGGTTAGCGTCACAGTGAGAGAGGACCTGCCGGGCGAGGAGGTGACGGTGTCCTACAGCAACCATTTGTGGTCGTGTGCCGCTGCGGCTGGAGCGGCTGTCAACACCGCGACATCCAGCACTTGGTCGACGTCCCGTAACGCGCAGCCCGTTAGCAAAGAAGCACAAGAGCTTGTTGTATAGCCAGTTTATTTTCTTTCTCAAATTAGTGTACTCATTTCAACTCTGAAATCAAGTCAAATGAACCGACCCAGTTTGTTTGCGTAGCCAGAGTCATTCTTCGATCTTCGAGCAGGCAAGAAGGGGGACTCACAAAACTTTGACTATCATGGCTTCTGCATCGGTACGTGTAGAATATTGCTTGTTCACTGTGCGGCCCCGGGACTCACATGTGACTGTGCGTGGTCTCGTAGCGAGGCCGCAAAGCTGGCTATATGGCTACAACAACTATTCGCTCGAGGAGCAGATGCTGTTGTGCACCGTAATCGAGTCGATCTTACCGCTTGGCTGCAACATGTGGGAGCGGGTAGCAGAGCAGATTCAACGCCGATCGACAGCGTGGCTCCCCCGAGCGCGATTGGGAGTCGCTGCGGCGCAAGTTCCGGAGCCTGCACGCCAAGGCCAAGTCCACAGGACGCAACGGAGTCATCCCGCCGAGACTGAAGCCGATGCTACTAGCGAAGGAGATCCAGCACCGGATCGAGCTCGAGGGAGGGGTTCAGTTGACGCACGACGGGCCGGATGGAGGAGACGACGACGAAGCTTTCGTCCTGGCCGTAGCTCGCGCCACGGGCGAGACCTCGGCCTCGAGAAAAGACCAACAGTCCCCGGACAGCGGTGATGAAGGACCGCGGGTTAGTGTGCTCGACAGTCAGCCGACACACACGGGTGACGAGAACAGTCAGCCCATGACGACGCAGGGTGAAGGAGATGAAACAAGCCAGTACGCTCAACGATCGAGACCTACGTCACCAGCCGACGAGGGACATGGCACGATTCTGACAGAGAACGGGCAAGTGGACGCAGCTCGTGCGAGTGCTCTCGGTCTATCGCCGTTCTCTCCGGACCGAGAGGAGGAGGACGACCCCGAACAAAACGGAGAAAGGAGAGGTCTGCATACAGCAGCAGACCGCGACAGGCGTAGCGTATCACCCACCGTGGACGTTTCTCCCGTGGCCACGCAAGATACCCAGCAGACCACCTCGGACCAATGACCCGCACAGGTTACCGAAATTGGAGCCAGCATGGCCCTTGCTCCTTCGTCTCGAGGCGACAGTGGGCAGAGTCGCCAGACCTCTTTACGTGGAACGAGGCCGTCGACAAGATCGTTGAATCCCTCCCCGTCCAGTACAACCCCTACGGCTCGAGCGAATCGGCCGACGGGGAGGCCTCCTGCTCGTCGCCGGGAACTACTCGATACCGTCGTGAGTCCACATTGGCCAGCTCTACAGCGTGACCTAGTGAGAGCTGCCTCTGACGCCCGTGAGCTTAAAAGACACCCTTCCCTGGACATTGGGAGCAATCGTCTGGGAGGACGCGACATCCGCGTTCTTCGCGACAACCTGGCGGCCATGACCGACGGAGCGGTAAACGACAATGGGAAGCGGTCTCCGACCAACAGCGCGGCGTCCTATAGCAAACAGAAGCGAATCCGTGCCAAGGCTCGGGTTGAGCAATTCAACGGGAACTGGAGGATTTAGAGAAGTAACAGGCCGCTGTGGGTTCCGACATGATGCAGATGTTGCAGTTCTTGCAACAAGACAGCGAGAGGAAAGCCGAGGCGGAAGAGCGCCGGCGCAGATCAGAGCGCGAAGAGCGACGAGAAGCGGAACGCCAAGAGCGTGAAGAGCGAGAACGCATACGCCTTGAGGTGGCTGAGACTGCTGAGCGTAGACGACAGCAGGAAATGCAAGACGCCCGGGAAATGAGAGAGGACCAACGTCGGCAAGAGGCGGCGCGAGATGCGAAACTTAACCAAGACAGAGAAGAGAACAAGAGGGTTATGAAGAACGGCTTGCCATCGAGAGCGCCGAAGCGAGAGAACGCCACGAGCAAATGGTTCTACTGCTAACGAAACTCCAGAAGAACTGAGAATGTGTACTGATGAGTAGGTAGCTAGCTGGTTGAGTCTGTGCGGACGGCTGCCATGTGCATACGAAGTCAGGACATCCCGCCTTAAGCATTGTCTTCGCGATGATACACAAACGTCGTTAATATCTGACTGACCTCCACTGTGCGTACTCGATAGTTTGCAAGACGGAACAAGTTGTCAAGTCGCCTATTGCGCTTGTCGGTATCGGAACGGAGCGGCAGAGCCAGACGGTGGAAAACCTTTTCGACGGATCCCATTCCCCACTCAATGTTCTGGCGGACGGACGTTATGGCGCCTGACATCAGCAGCGCAGCAGGCCGAACTGATGGCACTAGCCGACCGAGATCTCCGTCCTTGAGCGAGGTCATTATACGACCTACCATATCAGCGCTGCAGGGAAAAGCGCTGTCCGCAATAATGCCGTAGCGAGGATCGGGGTTGAGGACCTGGTCGATCAGCAGCTCTCGGAACTGCAGACTGGTATCGGCATCGTTCCAGCTGCCGGGGCAATTGTGTTTGCACCACACAATTAGCCCGTCGGCAGAAAAGCAGAGTGTGCCGGTCACGTACACGGCGTGCAACCAACCGTTGTAGTGCGCGTTCTGCTTCTCGCGTTGAGGAGGTTCGAGAACCTGCCAAGTCAACACGGGAATTCATTTTAGCAACTCGACAATAGTATCTAGAGTGGGCCAGCAATCGCTACGTACGCGCATGTTCTTCCCATCGATGAAACCCCGTGTGAATTGTAGCAGCGGCTCGCGTGCCGCCGTCAAGCGAGCCAGGGCCTTTTGACGCACCAGCGTAGGCCACACAATTCTAGCAGGCCCAAACCCCACGAGAGCGCGGGCTATAGCTTCCTCTGCTTCGTTGATAACGCGGCTCAAAGTCGAGTGAGGTACCCCGAAATCGGTACAGAGCGAAGCGTAGCTCATTGACCCCACGTAGAAGGCCATGAGCAGCCCCAACACTTGGTGGTGGTGGCGAAGCGTTCTCGGACGCCCTCCCTTGGGATTGTAACTCGGCAGGTGGTAGAACAGACTGATGCGATCCAACAGACATTGAAAGGACCCCTACAGCGAGCGCACACATAGTACAGCAGGTGTCAGTCGTAGTGACTGAAGATCGCTAGTTAGCCTACCGACATAGACTCGTGTAGTGTAGCATGTTCTCGTCGTTCCCGCGCTCACAGATATGCATCCACGGAGAGTGATCAGGGTCTAAGAGACACGATCGCGTTAAGTAATGACGAATGCGCACAATTCGGACGTGTTCGGCTTGCTGCATCTCCTTGTTGAGGCGTCTGCGGATGTCGCGAAGGAGGGTAAGCTTTCGCACACGAGCCTTCGACACCGAGCGGACCACTACGAACACGCGCGGGTCGTTCATGCCGCGATCTCGTCAAGACAGAGAGAAGGGAGGAACTGATGAGGGGCTGACGTGAAGAAAATGCCGACGTGTTGCTGCAGGAGGGGCGCCTGCGCCCTTTCGTTTCTCCATATATCGTGAAATTTTGTCGATTTGTGTCCTCATTCAACAGTCTCACTCTCAAAGCCATAACTTTTGTCATACTAACTTTTCCAGTGCGACTATTCGGTCCGTACGGATTAAAAATCTATTGACGGTTTTGGTCGTCGTTTTCTGGGAGGTTTTTTAATGGTGCTTAACGGGTTCTCGAGGAGTCATTAAAATGGACACCAAACTAGACGTGATAAAACGTTTTATGATAGTATTGGAAGGCGTCCAATTGCATAAAAAGGTAACGGACATTAGGTGGCGTTAGTTTCTACTAAATGACATTGATGAACCTCACTTCAAAACCAAAACCAAAATTGATTTCTTTCAGCGACGTCTTGTGACTCACAAGACATCGCTGAAAGAAATCGATACAAGTTGTGAGCGAATCAAGATCTTTGGTTGACTTTCTCATTCAAAGACGGTCGGCGACGAAGAAAAAGTCATTATGGGGCAATCAAACAAGAAGGCTGCGCAGATGAATAGGCCGCCTGGGCTGGCGAACAACACTTTGCAAGGAATGGTCGGGCCAATTGCATCAGATGATCAACGGTGCAGGCATGCACAGGCGATGTCGTCGCAGAGCGGTCACGTGACGCGTCATGACACCACGAGTTGGCGACGATTGTTCCGATGCCAGCGAGAACCAGCCGAGCATCAGATGTCCGAACCGCACGTCCAGCCGACTCAAGTATCGACTCGGACTCGAGCATATTACGAGGAAATCAACGAGACGAGAAGCGCGCTGCAACAGCTTGTGCCGTCGGCATTTCATGGATACCAGATCGGATTCTTCATGCCGACATACGGTGAGGGCGCCTCTATGGTTGAAGTAGACCAGGGCATTTGCCGGACGAAGACTTACTCCGTCCAAGCTCTGCTACAAGTGGAACCACCCGGCGGTTTGTGTGCTGGAACGGGTTCTTCATTTCGCCTGACGGGTTTTTTCTTGACTGCCCGTTAAGTCCTTCAAGGAATTGGCAACGACGAAGTCAATAGCGCCGCTGTACTTCCGAGTGGGGTGAAAGTTGGTTTCGTTCGTGTTGCGGACATCGAAGACTTGGTGCTTATAAGGTGAATGGGCTGAACAGCTCCACTTACTTGTACCCCGAAGAAAGACCGGCAGAGGTCAGCTCCGTCGCAGTAATTGGCTTTGGAACGACGGCGGGCGCTCCGAAAGTCACGACTGGCTACGTAACTTCTCACAGAGCACGTGGAGAACAAGAAGAAAAAGCCAACCGACTGTGTACTGCTATCGTCGACAAGAGAGTTTGCGGTGGCCCAGTGCTGTCCCTGGCGTCCGGCTGCTTCATCGGCATCGTTTACGCTACTTCTCGTGCTGGACAAGCTTCTTTCTACTTGGTCACGTCGGGCTCGAGGCTCTGGGGGAGGCTGCAACTCGAAATGGAGAAATACCGACTGGGAAGCGCCAACTAGGCTGTTGTGTGCAGTGAGCAACAGGGCTGCTGTCTAGGCACGTACGAAGGGATCGATTCCTATGGCAGGGCACCACACGCACACGAATATGGATCGATTTCTCTCTGACACCGATGGAGTCGACACGTTTTGGATCAAACTTCGCGGACTTGCCACGATATTTTTTCTTTGAGTTCCTCTTTGAATTTATTGATAGATCACTTCAACTTGTTCATGGCCAGGAAGACCCGCCAACCTTAAGCAAATACATTTATGCCAGCATCCCTGTATCTCTAAGCTGCAACGCTGGTGTTTTCTGAGCTGACGACCGCAACGCGCATCATGAGCGGGGCCTGCATGCCCAGCGTGATACCTTGGGAATATGCCGGCGCCTGTCCAGCTTCCGGTACAAGGTGGAAGCGGCTCAGGGTATTGGCGATCACGATCTTCATCTCGAGGAATGCCAGGCTGCGCCCCACACAGATGCGCGGGCCGGCGCTGAATGCGCAAAACTTGGTCGACGACACCTTCATGACCTCTCCCGTCTCGGGATCGAGGAAGCGCTCGGGCTTGAACTCCAGGGCGTCTTCACCCCAGACGTTCGTCAGACGGCCAGTCGTGTAGAAGGCGATGCCAATGTCCGTGTGCTTGGGCACGAAGGTGCCATCGGGAAATACTGTGTCCTTAACGCAGTGCGTGGCGATCAACGGACCGGCCGGCAAAACGCGCAGGAGCTCGCGGATCGTGGCCTCGAGGTAGTGCACTCCGCTCAGTTCTTCGGCCGTTGGCACATACGCTGGGTCCATGGCCAGCTTCGGCAGGTGCGTCAACAGCTCGGAGCGCAGCTTGACCTCGACGTTCGGGTTCTCGCTCAGCACGTGGAACAGCCAGCCCAGGGCATCGGCCGTCGTGTCTCGGCCAGCGATGAGCGCCGCCGCCGCAATGTTGCGCACCTCGACGGGGTCTACGACCTGCTTGTTAACCTCCATGGAGTCCAAGATGATGGAAACGATGTCCTTATCGCCAGACGGGACGGCCTTGCCGGCCTGGACCGCGTCCTTGCGCTCTTGACGGCGCTGAATCGCTCCCGAGATGATCCCCATCACGTGCTCGTCAATGACCTGCATGGCGTGTCGGAGCTTCTTCTCGCTGCCGACGTTCAGCCAGCGCTTGACCTTCCAGAGTGCGTCGGGCTGCTTAAAGCGCGCCGACATGATGTACTGGGACTCCTCGATCGCTTCCGCGAAAGGCTGGGAGCGGCCTTCCAGCAGCTTCATCTCGGTGCCGAAGCCGATCTCGGCGAACACGTCCAGCGTGTAGCGGTGCATGAGGCCGAAGGCGTCCATGGGCTCGCCGCTCTTCGCCGCGTCCTCGAAGATCTTACGGAGCTGCACCACGTACTTCTGCGAGATCGGCGTCATGTGCTCTCGCAGAGCTCGAGCGCTGAAAAGGTTGACCAGCACTCGACGCTGACGCTTCCACGTCTCGCCGTTGGTGATGACGATGCCGTCGCCCAGCAGGTCGAAAAACACGTCGTGGATGTGTTGGCTCTTGGGGAAGTTCTCGAACTGCGTCTTGAGCACCTGCTCGATGTGCTCGGGCTTGGAGATGAACATCATGTCGTCCTTGCCCGGCAGGCTGAGCGTGAACGGTTCCCCGCCGAGCGGCGTCATTTGGTCGGCGATCCAGTCGTGCATGCGCTCCGAGTTGCTCAGCAGCTCAAGGGCGTTGCCCAGCACGGGGATGTTGGACGGCAGGTAGCGAACGCGCTTGGGCGTCACTTTGCCATCGGTTTGCTCGTCCTCTTCGGGTGGTGTCGGCTCGGTGGAGCTACTGCTGACGGTGCAGTAAATGGCCACGACAACTGCGGCGGCTACCAGGCCGGGCACCACCGGGTTAAGGCGGCCGAGCTTGTCCCCGAAGAATGACTGCAGCATGGTCGATGGCGATAGCGGGGGCCTTGATCGGCTTGCTTGTGCGGACGACGATCGGTTCCAATGTGAGGTGGGCTGCTCGCGGCTGACGGCATGAAAAGTGTCGAGGAGCAAAGCAAGTGCTTCAGTTGGCTACCAGACGGACCCACCAAGCAGCTCCAAAGACACGGGCAGAGGTCTCTCTCGCCACGTTGACGTGGACCGCCAGCACGGCGAGGGAAGAGTCTCGCGAAGAGGTTGCTTTTTGATGGGGAACGATCCTGCCTCGACGGGAAGATTGGCTGGCCACGCTCCAAGGGATCCCAACTGGAGGCATCTGCTGCGCCATTGCGTTCGTTCGCGTCGACGGCGGTGGTCATATAGTACGGTGTTCCCAAGCGCGACGGAAGAGTGAGACTTTTGCTGGCGAAGTTGAAGTGGTCTGGTCATAGAAGTTCCCATTGGTGGTGGGTGACCTCGACCTGATCGGCCAAGGCATCGGGCCCCGATTCGGGCCCAGCACTTTGCCAGAAGCTCCCAAGCGCCGGCAGACGATTCCGTTGGTATCCCCGTCGTCAGTCGAGGGCCTAACAACATGACGACGGTCTCAGGCGTGAAGAGGAGCATTGCTGAGACCGTCGATCGATCTTAGCTCGCCACACCCGAGCAGCATCCTCTTTGCTCTCTGGACCGCCAAACACATTGCAATCGCCCAGATCAGAGACACAGGGGATCGCTGCCCCTCCTTCAGTTTGTCATGCTGCAGCAGTCCATGTTCAAGTCTCCCGTAGTGCCGGGCCTCATCACGGCGGCCGTACTGGTGACCCTGTACCTGACCAAGTCCGGCAAGCCCAAGGGTGACAAGGTCAAGCACGCCGTGGTCCTGCCAGGCACGTTGCCCTTACTGGGCAATGCGGTGGAGCTGGCGGCCAACGCGCCGCGAATGCACGACTGGCTGGCCGACCAGTTCGCCGCCACGGACGGCGAGGCTTTCGTCGTTCGCCTGCCCGGCAAGGACGATATGATGTTCATCGCCAAGCCCGAGCACCTCGAGGCCGTGCTCAAGACGCATTTCGAGAGTTTCCCCAAGTCGCAGTACATCCACGACGTCTTCTGCGATTTGCTGGGCGACAACATCGTACTGACCAACGGCGAGGCCTGGAAGCGCCAGCGCAACGTGGTGGTCGGGCTCTTCAGTGCTCATGCCCTGCGTGAGCACATGACGCCGCTGGTGCAGAAGTACACGGTGCAGCTGGGCGCCATCCTCGCTGATGCCTCGAAAGCGACTGCACCGCTGGACGTGTTCGACCTGCTGCATCGCTACACGTTGGACGTGTTCGGCGAGATCGGCTTCGGCGCCAAGATGGGGTCCATGGATGGCGCCTTCCAGCCGTTTGCCGAGGCAATGGATGAAGCTCAGTTCCTGGCCGGCAAGCGCTTCAAGCAGCCCATGTGGTACTGGAAGCTGCGTCGCTGGCTCAAGGTGGGCGACGAGAAGAAGCTCAGCGAGGACGTGCGCACGATCGACGAGCACCTCATGGGCATCATCGCGGATGCCATTGAGCGCCGTCGGATTCGCGTGGAGGAGAAGAAGGCCGGACGTCCAACGACGCTGGCCGACAAAGACATCGTGTCCATCGTGCTGGATGCGATGGAGTCCAGCGGCGAGCCGGTGGACCCCGTCGAGGTGCGCAACATCGCCCTCGCGTCGATCATCGCCGGCCGCGACACGACTGCCGACTGCATGGGCTGGCTCTTCCACCTGCTGAGCCAGAACCCGCGCGTCGAGGCCAAGCTGCGCGACGAGGTGCTCTCCAAGATCCCCAAGCTCGCCACCGACAAGAACTACGTCCCGTCGGTCGAGGACATCGGCAAGGTGCCCTACCTTGAGGCCTGCATCCGCGAGCTGCTGCGGCTGTTCCCGCCCGGGCCGTTGATCACGACGCATTGCATTAAGGACACTGTCTTCCCGGACGGCACGTTCGTACCAAAGAGCACGGACATCGGCATCGCGCTCTTCTCTGCTGGCCGCCTCACGAGCGTCTGGGGGGAAGACGCCCTCGAGTACAAGCCCGAACGCTTCATCGACAATGAGACGGGCGAGGTCATCTCCGTGACGGCCACCACGTTCCCCGCCTTCAGCGCTGGCCCGCGCATCTGCGTCGGCCAGAATCTCGCCTTCATCGAAATCAAGATCGTGGTCGCCAGCATCGTCGGCCGCTTCCACATGATCCCCGAGCCTGGCCAACACGTGGCCTACACGCAGGGGATCTCGCTGGGCATGATGGATCCGCTCATGATGCGTCTTGAATCGGTGAACGCTTCGGATGTCGCCCTTGCCGCAGCATCATAAGGGGTGTAGGAGAAAAGGAATGACGATGAAAAAAGTATAACGTTTGCCGATGTTTCATATAAAATTGTTGAGCCCACAGGCATTGGGCGTCGAAGGCAAACTTTCTAACGTTGTCATTTGTACTTTTAAGAATTCATGAAAGATGAACGATCACGCGTGCGCTTACAGCGCCTTTGCCGTCTTGACGATCTCGTCAAACTCTTCCTCGGTGTGCTCCTTGTGCTTGCGGAATTTGGCGTCGATGCACGTTTCCGAGGCGCGGAACCGCTGCAGCTTAGGCGTCTCCCCAATCAGCCCCTTGATCACCGCAATGTCCTCGATGTCGACCAGATCGGGCACCACCGTCGTGCGGAACTCGTGCTTAACGCCCGACTTCTTGATGATGTTGATCGATTTCTTGAGCAGCTTGGGGCGAAGTGGCTTGCCGGCCACCTCAGCGTAGCGCTCCGGGTCCGCCTTGACGTCCATCGCGACAAAGTCGACGAGCTGCTCGTCAAAGACCTTCTGCAGCACGTTCGGGTTGCTTCCGTTCGAGTCGAGCTTGACGGTGATCCCACGCTCCTTTGCGCGACGCAGGAACGGCATCAAACCGGACTGGATGGTCGGCTCGCCGCCACAAATGACCAGGCTCTTGTGCTCCGTGGAGGCGACGTAGTCCAGAATGGCGTGCGGGTCCAGGTTTTCGGGCTTCTCGTTCACGAGGTCGCTGTTGTGGCACCAGCCGCACTTGAGGTTGCAGCCCTTGGTGAACAGGATCGAGGCCACGGGCTTGCCCGGGAAGTCCGTGTACGTGGACTTGGTGAAGCCGCCGATCTGGAAGTCGATCGGCTCGTTCTCGATGGCCGTGTAGATCTTGCGCATGCTGAACTCGACCTTCTTGCCGGCGTTCCAGTCCGACACGGGGCGGAAGTAGCCCACGATACGCGAGTACACGAGCGACTTCTCTCCGCATTGAGGACACTCAAAGTGCTCACCGGCAAGGTAGCCGTGCGTACGACAGATACTGAACGTCGGTGTCAACGTGACGTACGGGATGCGGTACTTGGAGGTGATCGACCGGACGAGATCGCGGGCCTGCGTCCAGCTCGACAGACGCTCGCCCAAGAAGGCGTGGAACACGGTGCCGCCCGTGTACTCGGTCTGCAGCGATTCTTGGTGATCCAGCGCCTCGAACAAGTCGTCGGTCGAGTCCACCGGCAGCATCGTTGAGTTGGTGTAGAACTCGGGCAGTTTAGCTTCGGGGAACAGCTCGTGGTCGATCTTGGCAAGCTTGTAGCACGTCGACTCGGCGGGGGTCGCCTCCAGGTTGTACAAGTGCTTGGTCTCCAGCTGGATCTCCTGCAGCTCGTCCTTGATGAATTGCAGCACGCTGCCCGCGAAGTCCTTGTTGTGGTAGATACCACGCCCCAGCAAGATGGAGCAGGCCTCGTTCATGCCGATGACGCCGATGGTGGAGAAGTGGTTGGCCCAGTAGCTCTTGGCGCGCTGGAACACGCTCTTGAGGTAGAAACGCGTGTACGGGTAGAGCTCCATGTTGGCCTCGATCACCCGACGCTTCGTCTCCAGAGACTCCTTGGCGACGGCCATGGTGTCCTTGATAATGTTGAAGAACTGGGGCACGGTCTTGGCGCGCATGGCCAAGTTCGGCAAGTTGAGCGTCACGACACCGAGCGAACCAGTCAGCGGCGTAGCGCCGAAGATGCCACCGGCACGAGTGTGAAGCTTGCGCGTGTCGAGACGCAGGCGGCAGCACATGGAGCGGAAGTCCGCCGGGTTCAGGTCCGAGTTGATGAAGTTGGCGAAGTACGGAACGCCGTACTTGGCCGTCATCTCCCACATGGACTTGAAGCGCGGCGACTCCCAGTCGAACTCCTTGGACAAGTTGTAGGTCGGGATGGGGAAGCTGAAGATGGAGCCGTTGCCGTCGCCTT
The DNA here is from genome assembly GCA_033557995.1 of Phytophthora crassamura. Taxonomy (NCBI): domain Eukaryota; phylum Oomycota; class Peronosporomycetes; order Peronosporales; family Peronosporaceae; genus Phytophthora; species Phytophthora crassamura. Next base: position 359,195 of record JAUCED010000016.1, read on the forward strand.
GGATCATGACCTCAGCGAAGGCCTTGTTGAACATGTCGATCTCCTCCTGGAAGTCGCCGTAGACCCACGTCGGGTGCTGCTTGCCGCCGATGATCACGGGCTGCTCGGCCAGCACGCTGGAGCAGACCAAGTCGAGCGAGATGTTGGTGAAGGGCGCCTGGAAGCCGCTGCGGGTCGGCACGTTCAGCGAGTACACGAACGACTGGATGAACTTGAAGACGTCGATGTAGCTGAGGTCGTCCACACGGATGAACGGGGCGATGTACGTGTCCAGGTTGGACAATGCCTGGGCACCGGCCATCTCTCCCTGCAGGGTGAAGAGGAAGTTGACGATCTGGTTGAGCGCCGTGTTGAAGTGCTTGGGCGGGCGGCACTGCAGCTTGTTGGGCACGCCGCCGAAACCGTGGATCAGGATGTCGTCAGTGCTCCAGCCTGAGCAGTAGGCACTGAGGTAGCCCAGATCGTGGATGTGGAAGCGGTTCTCCTTGACGCACTCGCGTACCTTCTCGGAGTAAAGCTTGTGGAGCCAGTACTCCTCCACGACGGTGGTGGCGATGTGCTGGCTCAGGCCTTGCAGTGAGAACGTCACGTTCGAGTTCTCAGCGGCCTTCCACGTGATCTTTTCAAGGTACTCGTCAATGATCGGGGCCGCAGCGGTGGCCAGCGCCGTAGACTTGTTGAGCGTTGGCAGGCCGGCCGGCTTGGCATCATTGGCCGGGTTCACCTCGGTCATGACGTCTTCGATAGCGGAACGGGAAGGGGCCATGGCGGACAATGGGCGGGTATGAATGTAGTGGTGGAGGTGGTGGTGACTACTTGGTCAAATGCAAAGTGAGGTTGGTCGATGGACCCGTGGATTCTGGTGGAGAGAGCCCTGCTACCAAGGCTGGTTGGTGACCAAGTCTGCCACGCGACTTCTTTGCGCGGGGTGGCAGACATGCAGGCCATTCCGGCGCTTCCTACCGAAATCTGGCGCGCTTTCAGGCTTCAAGCCGCTGGTTTGGCGGGCTTTTCGCGTGCTGCTCGGGGCACCAAGCGTTTGAGTTTGAAAACTCGCGCGCTCGGATCGTGTCTCTGCTTCAACTTGGTGCGTGTTTAACACCAAGCGGGCTCATGTTCCTGTCCGCGCCGCGATTGGCCAGTGCGCTGCGCCACGTACGTGGCAGAGCGGTGCATGCGACCGCACAGTTTGGCGCGCTTTCGGGGTGAAAGACGATTGTGTTGGCTTGGACGCGCGAATGCCGCATGAATGGGTTTCGGTCGGCGAACTCAGATCAACTGCAGCAGCGACGAACTCAGATCTAGTGGCGCTACAGACGCCTCTGCATGCATTGCTCACGATGATCTGACGCAGCAATTGAGAATGAGGACGGAGTCTTTGAATCTACATGTAGTGAGACCTGGTCGTCAAGATGGGCTAGACTTGACTCAGTAGGAGTTGAAGCTGTATTGTATGAAACACCCTACGACGTCCCCGTCAGATAACGGACTTTGCAGTCAGTAATAAATCTCCTCAAAAGCTCATTGCACGTGCGGTATGGTACGAGAGGTTGCTAGCAAGAAGGCTAACATGTGATGGGATTTCGCACTAAATATGTAGCCATATCAACTTCAACTTCACGATTTCGGCACTTTTCCAGCAAGAGACTGAGCCAGAAGCGTAAAGCATGAAGTGCACCCACGTGAGAGGAGTCGTTCTTCCTTTCAAAAGCTGTAGACAGGGTAGGGAACACATGATAAAAAAATACTTTGTTAAATGTGTTGAAGCGAGGCTGTATCCTACACGCCTCCCGATAGAAAAAAACTAGATAAATGCTTGTTTATTTCTAAAACAAGCCACCTCCAGAGGTGGCTTATTTGTGAGATGAGCATCACGGTACTGCGTTTTGCTCATTTTAGAGCGGCAAATTACGAGCAAGTTTCCTTTCAAAGTTTCCTTTCAGTAGCCTGCACACGCCCGCAGCGTATGTACCGCAGAACGACTCCTTCGCGGCGATGAAGCCGTTCCAGTCTGTGGGCTCCCAGCCGGTGGTGGCGGTGGAGGAGGTCGTGGAGAGCAGCGCAGACGCTAGTAGCAGGCGGAAGAAGCCGGCAGCGTGATCGCCAAGCATAGCATGCTGCTACTTGGTGCTCGAAGTGCACACGACGGCACCCGAAGGAGGACGACCACGTAGACAAACAATACTACTCATGGTCTCCATCTACATATGTGCAGTCTCCGTGTACACATGCAAGTCCTCAGGCTAGAAAAGTACATTTCGACACGTAGCCACTGGCGAGACCCAAGTATTTCGAGCGCATCGAGCGCTTTTAGATCAGGTGTACATGCAGCACGTAGAGTCCGTGATATGCGTCAAAGGCTGATCGAGGATCGCCCCAGCGTCGAGGCGACTTCATGCCATCAGGTAGCTATTGGCAACTCACTTTTCGCCACCACTGCCGTGACTTTGAGTTGCCGGCTTGTAGATCTGGTAGAGCAGCACAACAAGAGCAATCGCGAATGACTTTGCACACTGCAAGTAAAGTACGCACGGCGCGCACGCGCAGGGGCACGCTCCTTCACCGGGACGATCTTGCGCTGAATTAGTCTAAAGATAGCACATCGAAACACGGAATAAAGATAACTGATAATTGAAATAACAAGCGAGGTCAGTGAGGTTTGGGACGGCTGGTTATCTTTCCAGCTTCCGCTCATATTTTTTCAGAATCCTGCTTGTTATTTTACAAGCAGCTGTAAGGTTTGACTCCCCCTAATAGATATTTGAGTTAATCAGATCTTGTTATGGTCGGGGTACCCGACTTATTGGAGCGCGCATGAGGGGTGCCCCTGGGCATAGGCATAAACCTCGTGGTTGGGATGCGAATCGGGGCGTAACCTTAGCAATGTAGTATACTGAGCGAAACTCGTACCCCGTTTCGCCTCCCCAACAGACTACTTAAGTTCAACGTGGCAGTGTTTGTTTGCATACTTAAGCAAAGTGAGGCACTCGAGTGAAGGGTCTCTTATTAAGGCTGACGGAGGTAGGACGGTGCACAAATTTTAGCCCTTGTATTGAGGGCATGTACGGTATACTCCATGTCATACTTTGATCAAGATAGCACCTGTTGAGGACATGCACGGTACTCCTCAGTATATTTAGATAAGGATTACACTCTGTGTTGGAAGCGCTTCAACAAGATTGCACTAGTGATGGGACCCACGCCGTCCGACGCACACAAACTACGGAGACTGCGCGATTGCGTTGGTATACGCGAGCGGCCAGACTGAGCAGGCGGGCGGATGCTGCACACTAGCTTACACACCCGCATCCACAGCAGCCGCGGCAGCATCATTCAGCGAGAGGACGCGGTGGCAACATTGCTGGACGCGTTGGAGTCGGCGACAGCAGCATTGGCGGGGAGGGTGGACTCGCTGTCGCTACTTTCGCTCGACGGAGTGACCGCCATGCTAAAGTACGTGCCAAGCATGTGCTGCCATACAGTCCTTTCGGCTAGGTACTCCAGCAGCGTGGATGGTGCTGAATTGGTCGACATGAAGCCCAGGAGCATTTGGTCGTGGCTTCGACGTATTCTTCGTGCAGCGAGGCTTTGACGTATTCTTCGCGCAGCGTTTTTTTTGCGGACACACCATGCATAGCTCGGTTAAGCTTGGCATCCGGCAGAAGCAGTTGCACCCGCACGTACGAAAAGCAACGGAAGAGCTGAACGCGCTGTGAGACTCAGTGCTGTGCGTATATGCTGACGAATTGTCCATGACAGAAATCGGCTCCGTCGGACTTTGGGTAGAAGCGCTCAGACACGTCAAAAACTGTTCCGACCCTTTTGGGGGGCTCCTACCGGGCTCATGCTCGACTTCTTCCAGCTGGAGACGATCAGTTGTATGGGCTGCCGACACAAAAAGTCCATTTAGCGAGCTCCAGCTACGCGGATCCTGGCTGTACCGATCGATTGACAAAGTCGTGTATCTAACACGCAATATGCGCTTCGCGAACGACCCCAAGTGGGGTGATTGGCTAGACCTAGCGCGACGCGGCAACTGGTGCACGGCCATGCGTGCGTTCCTGCAGCAAGCGCCACCACCACCAACGTCTGCGAACGAGCTCTCGGGTGACTTCGTTCAGGTGATCTCAACACGGAAAACACGTAAACGACACGGCGGTGCAGATTGCGACCCGAGCGCTCCCCAACTCACGCAAGGTGTACGCTATACCTGCACATCTGTCAAAAACGACCAACCTGGTAGCAACTCAAAGCATGCCAGACAGCCGCACCGGCAACATCCCGTGTTCCTGAAAGCGTACATTGGTCAGTAACGAACTACACTACGTCGCGTTACTAAGCTGATCGGTACGTCTGACATTACCCAATGTGTTGTACTGCTGCAGGCATGCCGGTCCGCGTCAAGACGAATCAATTTCATCGTGAAGGGCGTTGCAAACGGCACTACAGGCAAGATCTTCCACATCGACTGGTGTTCGGGCACGCAGTTCGAGCGCAAAAACGACGGTGTCTGGGTTGCGTCGGCAACACCGTCCAATCTATTTGTTGACATTCGAGACCAGCACTCCCGAGATCGCTTCCCCGGTATCCCGGCGGCATGGCCGGCATCTTTCATGCCGGTGATGCAAACAAGAGCCAAGTTTTCGTTCGGAAGCGACTTAATCTCAATCAGGGGATTTCCCGTCGTCCCAGCGTTCGGGACGACGGTGCATGGTGTTCAAGGAGATACGCGAGACAAGATTGTCGTGACCGACTTACGCCCGCCCCGCACTTTCATCGAATTGACACACTCTGTACGTCGCGCTCTTAAGAGTGCGCACACATGCATGACTTTACTGGGCGGGCCGCCGCCTCGATGACAGCGAATTTGTGTATTACTGCCCAAATGACGAAGGGTTCGCGGAGGATCAGCGCCTACCCAAGCTTGCAGCAACAACTACTGGGATGTTGTGATCATGGACGGCGATCCGGACGTGAACTTACGCGAGTCGTGCTTCATTTCCTTCACTAACGTTGTGCGACTACTCCAGCGGCAATTGATGACCTCATCCTTACCAACAAAAAGCGAAAAATCTCAAATCAGCTACCCGGTGATCATTTGCACCCACAAGCCGCGCACAAGCACTCAAACCGCACTTGAAGATCTCTCAAACCGGGTTGTAAAAGCAGTGCCAATTCGTTCCTAGCGACACCGCGTGGCAGAGAAGCTGAGAATAAGGGACGAGACGCTGCAGCTGCGGCCGCGACCGAGCATTTCGAGCACCTTTCGCTGCCGAATTGACCCCACAGACAACGAATCTCCGTCTGCCGTGTAGACGGCATCACGCCAGCGCTGCAACCGACAGTTCCTAGGCTTGCAGACTACGTAACGCAACTGGGACTGTCTCGTGGTAGTTCATGCGCTATACGCATGTGTTTCCTCCGTGGCAGCCACTTCACAACAGGTGCGCCTCTCCATTGCCTCTGGCTTGCCAACGCTACATACTAACAACAACGTTCCCCCGCCAACCAGATCAATTCAGCGGAACGCACCTCGAATTCATCGATGCCGAATCGGCCACCGTATTCGATGACGCGCGCTCCATGTTCCTCGCGCTCCCGCTAAACCAGGCCAGAAGCGAGATCTGGAAGCTGACAGTATGGACAGTATGGGAGCGAGCAGACCTTGCCAACTTTACATCGGGTACGTTACACTACTTTTGCATCTAACCTGGGCTAACTAACAGCAGTGTTTTGCAACAATATGCGGGCGTTGTGTGCGAAATCCGGCACGTCTTCAACTTGAACCTCTACAACAAGATACCCCAAGGATCCGCGACGAGAGCCTGCGCCGAAGGACGGATCGAAGTGGAGCAACCCAACGCAACAACGACGCAACGCCGCCCTGCACCGCAGATGCTGCTGCTGCTGCCGCACCAACTACCGTACGCGATAATACCGAGCTTGACTGTAGCTCTGCAACCACGATTCCAGTGGCGGCTTCAGACTCAGTTCGCCTCCCTGTGTCCGCAATACCCAAACGGAAGCATTCTGATGAGTCGCCGCAGAAGATGCCACGCAAGGCACCATCCCAGAAGAAACAGTGGACCGTCGAGTAAGTCAATTACGCCGCTCCACGATCACAGAGCTACGACGAGCAAGCAAGAAAGCGCCGCACCGCGAACACAAAACAACAACACCTCGCCAAAGCGCACGTAACTACGAGTTCCTAACATAAAAAGAATCCTTCATGCAAGTTGACATAAAGTTGAAGTTCACAAAAACTCTCGCCCCACTGACGCTACGAAGTGGGTACCTCGACCACTCTGTTTCGCCCGACAGGGCGAAGCCTAAAATATTTATAACTTCAACTTTAGCTCCTGGGCGGAAGGTTGCCACATAGCAATTGACGATGCCAGGAAGAACAGGTGGTGTTCGCAAATTGAGAGGCTGGCTGTGGCCAGACGCACGACCAGCGCTGAAGCTGTACGCCGGGTGACGTTGTGCGAGCTGGTGTGCACTTAACACCATGGTGCTCACCAGCCGCACCACTGTGGCACCTTCTCCGAGAGTGGCTGCTCTGACTTCGACGGACCCGATATTTTCACGGTCGAGTTCGTCTTTGCCAAGAAGACGAATTTCGCCGGGGAGGAGTTTTACCTGGTACGCTGGGTCGGATTCCCGCTCCCTACGTGGCAACTTGCGGCAGACTTGCCCCAGGATTTAATTCGACGCTTCGAACGTGAAGAGCTGGGGACTTTATGGCCTATCGATCGCAGAGAGGACATCGCAGCAGGGGTAGCTACAGGAACGCGAGACAGAGGAAGACGAGGAAGGCGTAGATAATGATAAATATATTTAACTTGCGGCAATATTTAGTATTTTTAGGCTCGGAATTGGAATATTTATTACTGCGTTCTTCAGGTGGCAATCCAATAGAAAATTGAATTGGCGGACCTCAGGTTTGTGGGGAAAGAACATGAACGTTGTTATCTTCTGCAGCTCCTCGGTTGGCTGTAAGCAAAGCTGCAGACCCCTATTTACTGCAGTGCTTCTCCACCGGAGTGAAAGCACTTAATGGTGTACTCGATAGAACTAGTTAATTTGACACGCTTGATAACGACAGAAGACTCCAACATGATGTTCTTCAAATTCAATGGGCTCTTCTCATGCATTTTTCTCTATTCAACCCACTGATGCTCTTCAACGTCCCGCAACGGTCTTCATTCTACTCTTGATCCTCACCTCATCACTCCATCATTTCATTGCGAAGACACGGGATCAGCTCCTCGATCGCCCTGGACCACCAGACCCAATCCGCCCGGCAGAACTCAAGTGTCTTCTTCTGAAGCTGCAATAGTTATTCAATCGGCAGCTTTCGCCACTCCTGGTGTCCAGCTTGGTCACCTCTGCAATCCTCGCAGTCCTTTACGTTTCCAGCACCAAGTTGCGAAAGGATGGCAATCCCAAGAAAGACTCGGGCATCCCCGTCCCAAAGGGCTTCCAATACTCGGCCACACGCTGGACATGGTGCACAGGCTGCTCGAACTGTCCCAATCTCGGGACGGCAAACCGTTCATGCTTCGACTGCTCGGACGAAGCGACCTGCTGATCGACGCGGTGCTGGAGCATCACGAACAGATGCTCAAGACGCAGTTCGACAACTTCATCAAAGGTGACCAGTTCTACGAGATGCTGGTGGATGTGGCAGGACCCAACGTCGTCATCATCGAAGGCGAGCGCTGGAAGTACCAGCGCAAGGTGCTTGTGAGTCTCTTCCTGGTACGAGTGTTGAGAAAGCTCATGATGCCTATCGTCAAGAAACATACTCGAGTCCTTCTGGATATCATTGAGGAACCCGCTGAGCAGCACAAACCTTTCGAGATCAACGAGCTGATGCTGGACTCGTTTGCAGAGATTGGGTTTGGTAGTAGCTGGAGAGTCTAAAGTCCGGCCAGGAGCATCTGTTCGGCAAGACTTTGGATGAAGCTCTTCATATTGCTGCAGCGAGGCGGATGACCCCCGTGTGGCTCTGGAAGATCAAACGGTGGTTGAATCCGTGGAGATGGTGGATTCCCTCATGATGGGGATCATTTCAGAGGCCATCACCAAGCAGCAACGATACCAAGAAGAGCAGGACGAGAAGAACACTGAGCGAGACATTGTGTCCATTATTCTCGACCGCATGCACGCGGACGGACAGCCTGTTGAGCCGAGCGAGATCCGCAGCATTGCCTTGCTCTCGCTGATCGCCGGTCGAGACACGACGGCAAACGTTTTGAGCTGGATCGTTCATATGCTACACGAACACCCGCGTGTCGAGGACACGTTACGTGCTGAGCTGTTGCAAAGCTTGCGACTTCGGACGACTATATGCCGACGCTGAAGGAGCTGCAGGAACTGCCGTACTCGGAGGCTGTGATCAACGAGAACCTGCGTCTTCTACCGATATTCCCCTACACGAGTCGCCAATGTATTCGAGACACGGTGTTCCCTGACGGCACTTTCATCCGGGCGGGCGCTGTTCTCGGCTTGCCGCACTATGTTATGGCTGGCTGAAGACCGTTCGGTACAAGTTGGCTCTGTCATTGACCATGAAAGACCCGCTGCTGGTGAACATTGAGCGAGTGAATCAAATGACAGCTGAGTCTGCAAATTTTACTTTGCCGATGTGAAAAATAAATAATTTTGTTTTGATTAAAGTAGTACTTCAAGTATTTCTCATGAGCTTTGACATGACACTAGCTCTGAACTTGCGAAGGTAGCTTTGTTGCTATAATAACCACATCGACAACAGATGCGCGCTGCTTAAGATACACTTTCACCAAGGTAAACCACCAGCTGGAAGTCATTGGCCTTGTGATGCCAATGACTTCCAGCTCATGCGTCTCGGAAGCCTTCAGCCGTCCACTGAGTACCTTCTGTTTCCTGTACTTCGAAGTACATTTGAAGCACCTGAATCACCAGAGCCAAACGTTACCAAAGCAGTAACCGTGTACGTAGTATGCTGCAGATTATTCGACCAAACCATCATCTTACCTAGTTTGGAGCGGTGTAGGCAGTCTCAGCAACTCTCCGCGGTAGGAATCCTCTCCACTTTCATCATAAGCGGGTTCTTCATGCCCATGGTCACGCCTCTGCGATACGTCACGTCCTGGCCGCTCTGTTCGACCATGTTGAAGCGGCTCACGAGACACGAGGTCACGATCTTGAGCTCGAGTAGCGCTAAATTGCGACCGACGCACACTCGCGGTCCGGCACTGAAGGCAGCGAATTTCGTGGGTGACACTTGCAGCAGCTCGCCTGACGTTTCGTCAATAAATCGTTCCGGCACGAACGATGCAGCATGAGGCCCCCACACACTTTCAAGGCGAGCGGCAGCGTACAGCGACAACATAACGCCCGAGTCTGCTGGAATCAACGTGCCGTCAGGAAACACGGTGTCTCGAACGCAGTGATACCCGATCGTTGGAGCCACTGGGAACAGCCGCAGAAGTTCACGAATCGTAGCCTCCAGGTACGTCATCCCCTGCACCTCGTCCATCGACGGCACGTAAGTGTCGGACTCGGCCAGTTTCGGTATCTTCGCAATGATTTCTTCCCGCATCTTCTTCACCACTCGCGGGTTATGGTGCAGCACGTGCATCAACCAGCTCAGTGCGTCCGCCGTCGTGTCTCGACCCGCGATCATGCCGGCAAAGACAATGTCCCGAATGTCCTCCGGCGTGATAGTCTGTCCTTTCGTCGCCATCGAGCCAAGAATGATCGACAGAACGTCTTTGTGATCGCCAGTTTCTTTTTCCTGACGGTGACGTTCCATCATGCCAGAGATCGTCTCCATCATGAACTCATTGACCACCACTACAGCTTCTCGAAGCCGGCGCTCGCTCCCCACATTGAGCCACCGTTGCAGCTTCCACAGCCACGATGGGGTCGTGAGGCGGTTGCCGCAAATGTGGTGCGCTTCGTCGAACGCGAGCTCGAACGGATGATCCTCCGGCGACGTGAGATTCCCGAGCTGCCGGCCAAAACCGATCTCCGCAAAAGTCTCAAGCGTGAACTTGTTGACGAGTTTGTGGAGGTCTAAGGCGTCTCCGGTCTCGCTAGCCCGAGACAGAATGTCCATCAGCACGTGGACGTTCTTCTGGATGATGGGCGTCATCACATCCCGCAGTGCTCGGGCGCTGAAGAGGTTCACGAGCACCTTGCGGTGGAGCCTCCACCGGTCTCCATTGACCAGCAAGATGCCTTCCCCCATGAAGTCGGCGTACACGTCGTCCATGGCCTGCCCTTTGTCGAAGTTACGCGACTGGGCCTTGAGCACCTGCTCGAAGTGCTCGGGTCTCGACAAGTAGATGAGCGGCTTCTTGCCGATCAGCTGCACTGCGAACGGCTGGCCATCGCGGTCGTGTGAGAGGTCGGCCACCCAGTCAAGAAGACGCGGCGCGTTGGCCAGCACCTCCAGCGTGTTGCCCAGCAGCGGAATTGACGGCAGGAAGGGCACTTCCGTGCCATCTTTGGGCGATTTCCGCGCGCGGAGAGTGTAGACCACGGCCGTAACGACCAGACCGAGCAGTAAAGAGCCAGGAACCGCTGCCTTGGAGGACAGCAGCGACGGGGGAAGCATCACGGGACTTGTGCTCCACTCGGCAAATGGGCAGTCCAAGTTGAAGAATCAATGGCTACACTATCAGAAATGAAGGGTTTTTCGAAGTTCTGTAGTACCGTGGAGCTTATATCGCCAGACATCTCAATTTTTCAACCAGTCTACATTCTTATTATTTTCATCCAATCAGCTTCACGAGTCTTCGCCGCCAATCAATGACAGCTCTTTACTCTTCGATTTCCTAGAGACGATGACGGGTGAAGTGTTGGCTGCGGCGGTGCCCCTGGTGGGCAAGAAGCTGATGAACAGACTGGGCGGCATGGCCAACGAGGGAGCGGCGGGCGAGGTGTCGGACTTCGCGAAGCGGCAGATGGAGAAGATGGGCTGGACGAAGGGAAAGGGCTTGGGCAAGAACGAGCAGGGCGTCAAGTCGCACGTAAAGGTCAAGCGCCGCGAGGAGCTGCAGGGCGTCGGCGCCGAGAAAGTGGCGGTGGAGGAGAGCAAGAGCCAGTGGTGGTACAACGTGTACGACCGCATGGCCAGCAAGATCGTGATCGACGCATCGGACGAGGAGGACGACGAGAAGAAGGCGAGGAAGAAAGAGAAGAAGGAAAGAAAGAGGAAGCGGGAGCAGAAGAAGGAAAAGTTCCGCATCCCTACAGATGAAGAGCTTTTTGCTGCTACGGGCGGAAAGCTCTTCGGTCGTAGAGCGTACGGTTCCTGCAACGGCAAGCTGAAGCGGGACGAGATGCAGTTGAAGAAGGCCAAGCAAGAGGACGAACCTGTGACCGACGTGAGCGATGCCAGTGAAAAGGAGAGGAAACGAGCCAAAAAGTTGAAGAAGAAGGCGAAGAAAGCCAAGAAGAGCAAGCAGGAGGTATGAAGGAAGCGTGAATTTACTTGAGTTTTTACAGATTGGAGAAGGGGGTTTACTTGGGTGTGGAGGCTGGTTGCAGCTGGTTGGACTTGTGCTCGCTGCTCTCTTCGATCAGCCTTCGGATCTCCGTCGCGTCGCGCTCCATTTTGGCCAGGTAGAAGTTGCCTTGGAACGTGACAAAGTCCCCGACTTCGACATAGGTCAATAACAGGATCTCGCGGACGTGCGCGGCGCTGGCGAGAAGCGCCTGCAGCATGGCAGTGTCTTCCATGAGGCTAGCGGCGACGTGTCTTCGAGGATTCGTGACAGTCGAGCGCATGAGCCGCAGCAAGTCTTCGTGCTCGGTGATAAGAGCCCCCGCCGTCTCCCAAAGCGCCACTGCGTCGGGCAACCGAGTGGAGTACCCGAGCGACGAGTACTTGATGGCTAGATCCAGACGCTCGGTAGTGGACAGCGCCAACAGCTTCCACGCCAGCTCGAAACGAGCGCTCCAGTACGGATTCATCGGCACAGGGTCCAAGCGCGAGGCGCCTCCTTCACTGTCTCCGGCATCTGCAGTACCGATGGCCTCAGCTTCCGCGTCCGGACTGTAGCTGTACCACAGCGTTAGGAACTCGACGTCTTGCGGATTCAGCGTGCACAGCTGAGCAAGCAGCTCGTTGCGTTGTGCTCGGACGGCAGCCTCGCTCTTGGTCACGACAGAGATGGCTCCTCGTCTGTTGGCCATGCGGTGCACTCCGTTGAGCAGGAACTTCCACTTGGACGCAGCCCCCTCTGCCTCGCTGTCTGCCGTGCTGACGATACGTTGGCGACGCAGGTGCGTTGGGATCTGCACACTGGGCTGCATGTCCCCGCCCTCTGTCGCCTCGCTCTCGTCCTCGTCGTCTACGAAGTAGCTGGCCGAGGTTAACGAGCTGCGGAAGGACAAGTCGACGAGATACTGGAGATCCAAGTGGCGATGAACCTCCGATCGGAAGGAGTTGTATGCGTCGTACGTGCTGTCGTACAACTGGCGGACTTCATGGAGCAGCAGCGTTTCATCCGCTGCGGCGGCGACGAGCGCTTGCTGGTGGAAGAGATCGCTTGGAGCAGGCAGAGGCTTTTCAGGGGAGACAGCTAAAGACGCGAGTACGAACGACACTGGAGAGCGCTCGAGCGGGACTGATCGTCGGTAGAAACATTCCCATTCAGCACCAGCCCCAGCGCTGTGAGGTGGAGCGTCGTCACCCAGCGCTACTGGCGCAGGAGGCACTCGCATCGGTTCAAACGCTGAGAGTGGAGAAGTCTCGTCCACGTGGAAGTGTCGATGCCGCTCCAGCGCATCAAGCACCTCCTTCGGAATCGGATACTCGTCAAGAATCCCCTTCGTCGGCGGCAAAGCGCCCAGCCGAGTGGACATGATGTACCGTACACGCGGCTCGTGCGGCTCACGTTTGGTGGCGACAACACCAGCATCTTCTACTGCCGACGGAGCAACCGGCCGTGAGCGGAAATGCATCGCCTCCTGCTCTTCACTCATCTTCCAACTGGAGTCTTTGTTGTCGTCTGACGCCTCTACGTCGCTGTACTTGGGGAATCGTACGCACAACAGCGGCTGCGAAGAGCGTCTCGTCTCGTCCACTCTGTCTTCGTAGACGCTGTCGTTTTCGAGATAGCAATCGGTCGCTGAGCTGGCTCGGTGTCGTCTTCGAGGTAAATCCAGGTCGTCGACGATGCCGCGTGTTCGAGGAGAGATAATGCTGCTCACCTTGACTCGCGAGCTCTTGTGCGGATGGGCGGTGGTTGTAGTCATGGCAGCAACAGAGTTGGAGCGGTGTTCCCGGCGTTTGTTCCCGGCCAAGACTTTTTCCAGCGGAGTTTCTGCCACGGGCATTACGTGCAGACTCGCGGCGCGCATTGCCGCTATCATCTTCGTTCCCAATAACCAGCAAGTAGAGAGGTTAGCGAGATTTCAACAAGACTGGGAGAAGCGATCTTACGTTCTCGGCGAGTTGTTCGGGGATCACTTTACGTTTGGCTTCGACGACCAAGCGGCTCTGAAGCAGTGTATCGAGCGTGCTGACGGGTAGAACGCCGGAATCCTCACGTTGGGCCTGAATCTTCTCCAACCGTTCCAGGAGGGCTGCAAGCTTGTCCAGTACTTGATCATGAACGCGTTGAGCCAGATCTCTACAGGGTGCTGTATGAGTTCAACAGACTTGGATAAGGTATGCTCGTCCTTCCTTACCGATTCAGTTCATCCGTGAATGAGGGCTCGTAAGCCTGGAAACTCATCCACGGCGACAGCAGAGGCATCTTCATGCAAGATTTAGAGTCTCCAGTCAAGTTACCAGGGCCGGCAAGGCTACACTCGCTACTGTACCTGCTTCAAATCTTCTCGAGTTTGCTGGCGCTCCTGCTCTGCTGAGTGCGACGCCAAGATGCCCAGCGATGGCCTCTCTGGCGTTGCATTGGTCGCCGCTTGCTCAGTCTCTTTGGGCCCTTGCTTGGCGTGTAAAGTGCTTCCGAATGCTCTCATTATCCGAGCGAGTTAGTGCAACCACGCCGACGCCGACGCTTCAAGGCAGCGTCCGAAGTAAAGTAAGAAACGCATCTCGACTTTGTGCTCTTTCCTCTTTATCTCGTTAGTCTTCGTGAGTTTTGCTTTGCCCACGAAGCGCAGCCAACTGAGCTCCAAGAAGATGGCGCTCCTTGATGTACAGCGTAAGCACAGTGCCACCAAAACAAAGGACTCCTATCGCTACGTGTATCATGTGCCGGGTCAGTGAAATCGGCCCTTCCGTCTCCGAGCCCAGCAGCAGACGCTTGGAAGACGCCGTCACCATCAAAGACGCCAGGAACGCGGCCACAACGAGCCGATCGGGGAGCGAGCGACGCCAGAACGCAAGGCCGTTGAGCAAACCCTTGCTCGTCGGACTCTTTGGAGCCACCGAGCGGAAATACGACGCCATGAACGCCAAGCAGTAGAGAATGCGGCACGTCATGTTGACGCAGTTGGCCAGAATGAGGCCGAGCGTTCCCCAGTCCAGCACCTGCATGAACACGAGCGCGCTGAACGCGTAGATGGCGAAGAAAACCCCGAGAAGTTTGTTCAATCTCATGAGTTGGTGGTCGTCTCCGATAGCGTGGACCACAGCTTCAGAAACGCCGTTCACTCCCAGAAACGGAATGTAAACGCAGTAAACAGCCAGTGCCGCGCCCACGCCCTGTCGGGCCTTGTCAGCTCCGTACAACAGAAGTACCAGCGTGTACGCGTAACTCGTCCCAAAGCAAACAAACACCAATCCCACCAGGTTCATCAGCTTCAGCAGCACCAGCAGCAACGTCTGTCCGTCCGCCAAACTCTTCTTCTTGCTTTCCTTACCATCTTTGTCGTCACTCTTCTGCTTTTGAGCCAGTGCAAGTTTGCTGAAGATGGTCTTTGTCGCCTCCTCGATGGGCAAGAAAACAATCCTCGGCACGAGCGATCCGAGGTTCGACACGAGGCCGTAGACGCCCATGTGCTGCAGCGATGCGAATCCCGTGAGCACCCACTTGTCCCCTTCCGCCAGGAGGTATTTAACGCCGCTCTGCACACTCAGTGGTACCAGCAGCGTCATGAGTTCCTCATGACACCAACCAACTCCCCCCGTCGGCTTCCCGGGCAACAATTGCTTCATGCTCGTCAACGCGAACTCTTTCTTCTCTCCATAAATTTTCCGCCAGAAGAATACTGCGAACGTCATCAGCAGCGTCATCGCGTACGACAGCTCGGCGATGCCGTACGCCGTCAGGTTGAGCTCCAACACCACGACGCCGACGTACTGCACCGCCGCGCGCACCAAGAAGGCAGCGCTCTGGGCCGCCACCTGCCAGCTCACCAGGACACTAGCATGTGCCAGCACAAACATGGGCTCGGCCAGAGCTTCGATCATTGCAGCGCCGCAGTACATGGCCAGCACCGTTGAATACCCTTCCAACGTCTCCGATCCGCCGGAAAAGGTGGAATATCCGAGGACGAGCCCCGCGACGCCCCAACTGATGGCAGTCGACAGCCATGCCACGTTCACCAATTGCTGTACTTGTGCTTGTCCGTTGCCCTTGCCGTCCAGCGACGGCATCCTCAGGAACGCCAAGCGGAACCCGTCGCGCAGTAGAAAGATGGACGCCAAAGCGAGTTCCAGCCGCACAGTCACGGCGCCGGTCACGGTGAGCTGCAATTTGCGCAGCACCAGAGACGTAGCCGCAAAGGTTACCAGACGCTGCAGGAAGCGGTAGGAACCGCCGCGCACAGCGCGAGAAAGCACGCTCGCAGCGGAGCTCATGCTCAAATGGGCGGGCGACTGACGTGGCACGATTGACCGTTTTTCGACTAAGTAGCGCAACTTTGAAAGGCGCAACTTATTGAAACGAGCAACATAGTGACTTCATCTTGGGAAAAAGGGAAAAGTTGGGCCAATGCAAATATGTACGGCGCCGCGGCATGGATGCCACTGAGTGCCACGTTTACGCGACTTTGGTGAGAGCAGTGGACAAACATGTTGCATGAAATTGACGTTCTTGTCGAACTTGGCATCTCTGGAAATGGTTGAGATGACGCTGTGGTGGTTGGCAGTTGGCAACCACCAAAGTGAGTAAAAAAACATGGTAATAAACATGGTACGCCACACCGATGAAGAATTGGCGCCATCTTTACCACTTCCAGACGACGCCAAGTTCGACAAGAACGTCGATTTCAACAACCACTGGTTGACCAGCAACTGTCCCACTTCTGGAGTTGAGATAAGGCTAACAGATGATTGTGTGGCACGATAAAACCCCGATGTGTAAGTGCAATCGACAATCCTAAGATCCCAAGATCTGAATGGGGAGCTTCTCATCCATTTCTTTGAAAAATATTTTACCGACGGATACGCTTGTTTGATCACGAGTGACTCGCTCACCAGTTTCCAATTTTCTTGCCAGCGCGCGCGACCCAATCACTCCCGGACATCTCGACTTCTCCAAAGCTCTACCATGCGGCTTTCCCTTATTTTGCTGGTGGTGTCTGCATTCGCTCTTCTGGACAGCAACAGTGTCATCTACACAAAGACATTTAAGATCGTCAGACGCTGGACGCTTGCTCCATGCAGCCAACACGGAGACCGCTGATGGTAAGAGACTGCTGCCCAACCTCAACGCACGGATGGATGAGGAGGAGGAAGAGCGAGGTCTTCCCAAGACGTCGGCGTGGGTGAAATTGAAGGCTCTTCGGAAGGTTGAGCGTCTGAAAGAGATGCAGGAGGCTCTGTCAAAGGCAAAGGTGGAAGTCAAGAAGGCAGCAGACGCAGCAAAAGCCGCCGCGAAAGCCAAGATTGTGGCCGCCATGGTGAAGGAGCTGGACGACACCATAAAGATTAAGAAGATGCTCAAGGACAGCGCCTTCAAGACGGACGTTTTTGAAACGTGGCACGCGAATGGACGTGACCCGCAGATTCCGTTCAATGCTCTTGCTGTGCCTGGCAAGTATTCCGCTCGCGTCTGGGACGAGATCGCTGTTCCGTACCTTGACTTCTCAGTAGAGATGGCGAAGGCTGCTGCACGCAACGCGAAATAAATGAATACAGAGACAACAATCAATGCGCTTGGGAGTTCATCAAGCTTGGTATTATGTGCGATTGTAGCCTGGTAGAGTCATACCATACTGCGCATCCCATGAGTCGAGAGGAAACTGAGTCAAGGTGTGGTGTGGAGAACAGTCTACAACTTGACGTAACACCTCCCAGTTCGCTTCAGACGCGTTCATAAGCCATCGCGAGTGTTCTGGCTGGAATGGAGAGCTGAAGTCCTTAGCGACACCACTCAAAATCTTGTCCAGATCGGAACAATAACGAGTTCCGCCTGCAACTAGGCGGGGTGAGTATCCGAGCGTGTTTTCCACGAATGGATCGATCCACGACCAAAAGACGGCGATGTTGGTGTCTGCAAAGTCATAATATCCTGGACCAGTTGGAGGTTTCTTCACGGTTTTAGGCAGCTCGAGCACATTGGAGTGGCTGAGGATGAGGTACTGACTTGAACTTTCAAATAGCTCGGGTGGAAGCTCTGTGAAAGGGTTGTCAGCTAGTGACAAATAGTTTAGCTGTAGACGCACAAGAGCTGGTGGCACCACAGCCAGGTTGCTCGCTTCGACGTGGATATTTGATCCAGGACGCCACTTTGTGTAGAGATCATCGGGAAGAGTTCGCAGATTGGTTCTGCAGAAGGAGATCTGCCCAAGACGAAGAGGAAAGTCAGCAGACTGAAGGCCAAGGGGTAGAACGCCGTCCGTCAAGTTAGTTCGCACGAGGGAGAAGACGGCAAGACTGGGATGATTCGTGTTTGTGACCGCAGCGGAGGCATCCCAACTCCTGATTGTTGAGTTATAGACCCACACCTCGCGTAGTTGATCAAACTCTTGGAGGATATCAGGCATCTCTAGTGCTGAGCAATGAGATATGTGAACTTTTACAACTGTAGAATGGTCGAACTTGGCCCACTCAATCTTGACTTGTTCTTCTGTTCCAGAGATTCCAAGTTGATGACAGTTAAACTCCACTGCAAAGCAGGCGGGGTGCGCTCCAGCGATAGGTTTCACTTTCGGATTGCACTCAACCAGCGGGTCTCTCAGCGACGCTTGTATGTGCAACGCCAATACTACTGCGCCTAACGAGAAGAAGGCGCCATGAACAACTAACAGCATTGCGCGACTGATGCGGCTTGGCATGCACGCAGTAGCATGTAGAGCTGTAGCGCTCTCCGATCGACGATCTGGACGCTCGTGCACTTGTGGCTCAATCGAGCCGAGACGCTGAAGATCACCGTTACCAGGACCTTTAACATGGATGATCCGATTGCCACGTCTTGGAGACCAACGCAGTAGCTGCTTCATGCTGTAAGTGGAAGCAATAACGCCAAGAGAGAACACAACTCGAGCGAGAAGATCGGGCCATGATGCCACCACAACAAGCCGAGCTTCACTCAGCATATTCGCAATCCACGCATCGTCCTCAAGTAATTCGAAGCCGAAGCTTCCCAGTACAACGTCGTATTGATCCACATAGCTCAAGACAATCAGGATAGAGACCCCCATTGCAGACATGAGATCGAGTGCACAGTCACAGACAATGGCTGCAAACCTGCGTCGAGCGTCGTCATCTCTAAAAAGTCGCGAGTGGACAATCACAGATGACCAGCAATTGGCTACGAGCAGCAGCGTGTAGAACCAGTTTAGCAGCGTTCGAGACAGGTACTTGCTCATTCGAAATACCTGGACGCTCTGGAATGATGCTTCCACGATCTCGCGGCAGACGAGAGCCACGTAGAAGTAGCGGCCTTTGACGCCGAGGACGCTGCGTTGATTAGCGACGGCCTTTATCGCTCTTTGAATCATTAAAATTGTGCATTTTCTCACACTTGGAGGGTCTAGCTCCCGCCTCGACTCGTTCAGATCAGCTACGTGGCTGCGCACTGCTATTCTGGTTGATTTGGATTGCCTTAATCGTGCGTCCGACCACGGGGAAAATGCCAGAGTGCATCGCCGTAGCGACCCGAGAACCATCAGGAGAAAGCAACTACCGTGTGCAGCAGCCAACGCGATGTGAACGTAGGATATCGTCAAGAAGTGTTCGGGAGGCATGCCGACGTTGTACACTCCCAGCCAATAGCTCAACAAGATGTCGCCAAAACCCCAGTAAAACTTGGCGTAGCAGGCGCTGAAGGTGAATGCTGTTAGGTGAACACCAAGAATGACCAGCCACCAAAAGGCAAAGCCACCGAACGACAGCGTCAGGAATCCAGATTGCTGCGTCCGAGAGAGAGCACGAGGCGTGGTCATGATCGAAGCGTTTGTGCGTGTTTCTTAGATTGGGTCCAACACAACGGAAGCAAACAACGAAGTAAAAATACTGCCGATGACATCATTAGATTTATCGAAACCAGAAGCTAAAGGGATTGATATTTGTCCGAGACATTTACGTAAAACACTTCACAGAGGAGACAAGTCTCCCGAATATGACATTTATATTTATGTATTGTGCTTTGCAGTTAGTTTGCCGCCCTACTTAGTGCACTAATAGTGTCGTACTTAGTGGTAAATCGTGGAGGATTTGAGCACGAACGTCTCAAGTCGTGTTTGCAGCACGAAAAAAAAATAGCCCGGAAATGGCACTGTATGAAAGTGCCAAAGGCATGCTAAATCATTTTCGATCTGCAACTCGCGATTGGGATGACTTGAGTGCAGTATTGACAAGAAAAAAGCGAGCAGTAGTTATAGTAACTCGTACTTGAGTACGTGTTATAGCTAAGTAGAGCTCGATATGAATTACAAGTGAAAGTGACAAAAAGAATGCAAGGCACAGTAAGACCTTCTGGGAGATAAATCATGGTACCGACGTCAAATGTTAGAAACATAAATAATGTCATGTCAAATAGAGTTTTTAAAAGCACAGTTCCAATCTTCAGAATGTGCTGACTTAAAGTTTGTATGCCAATTTCAAAAATTAGAGATAGTTTTTCGAATGATGTTTTGTTACTGTTCAACATAATATGTTCAACATATTATGTTCAACATCTTTTGTTACTGTTCAACATATTATGTTCAACATCTTTTGTTACTGTTCAACATATTATGTTCAACATATTATGTTGAACAGTAACAAAACATCATTCGAAAAACTATCTCTAATATGTTGATATTACGTTACATATTATGTAACATAATATGTTGAACAGTAACAAAACATCATTCGAAAAACTATCTCTAATTTTTATATTATTGTAGGTTGACAAAGTGCATCTAGTACTTGTGAAGCAGCAAACTCTTCAAGAAGATGTATCGACAAGCGAACATTCAACCTTGAAAGAAAGAAAAACTATCGGATTTTGAGCTTTTTCATGCAAGGAAGTTTCTCGCTCTTAAATTTTCTTTTTGAAGAAAAACATGTATTGCTGCTCTTAGTCAGCATGGGTGCGGATTCTCACTAGGTCAAGCGCTATCCAGACGTTCACTACCGCTTGAAGCGTCCACGCGATCGATTCCATGAAATAGTAGTCGTAGCGAACGTTCTTGAGGTCGTCTTCGCGAGGCCAATGATTCAGCAGCAGGTCCCGCATGTAGAGGCAGTAGACCACCCGCACTGCGGCAAGTCCGGTAAGCATACTCGAGCTCAGGATATAAATTACTCGAGCAACGGCAGTCCGGAGAAATGGCAACGAGATGGGGCCCCAAATACCCCGAAGCAGCAGTAGCACAGCCAACACAAGTGAAATGCCCACATCAATCTGGGCACCCATTGCAAAACCGTAGTTCCATCTCCAAGTGGAAAGCTGACCCGTGACGTTAAATGCATTGAAGAGCAGTAGAGCACACCGTACAATCTCTGTCATGACGATCTTGTGGTCGTTGCGGCTGGAGCTTGCGAATTGCAGAGTGAACAGTTGCAACGACTCCTCGAAACGACGCTCGCTTCAGTCCAGGGTTTTGCTCGGGTTAATCGGTTAATCGGTGCAACCTGGGTTAATCGGTGCAACCGATTGGCGTCCTATCTTCTTGGCTTGCCGTTGTCCATCTCGAACATCGCTCCCGCACTTGCCGGCGTGTGAGTGGTCTCTGCTTCTAAACATTCGCTTAAAGCGTTAACCTCTTTCCAAAACAATAACCAACTATTAATTATCCATTCCAATAGGATCGAGAATAGGATACACCACCCAAACGGTTAATTAATTGAGCGCCACGTCTCTTCCAGCGCTTAGATCGGTTCAGATCATCCACATCATCATCCCATCGGGCGAGAGGGCGGTATCCCCCATCGTAAAGTCCGGCAGCGTGTTGTTTTGTACTTCGCCGCTCACGATTTTGGCACTAAACTGGGAGTCGTTGATGCAGATGAAGGCCAAACGCCGCATATCGTCAAAGCTGAGCTTGTTGCGGCGGCTCGACTGCGCCAATGTGCTCTTGCACAACGTCTTCTCCGACGCCACGCTACTAGGAGCCAACGAGAAAAGCGTGAGCGCCAGCGACTTGAGGTGCGGCCAATCATCGGCCTCATTCTGCCAGAACTGCAGCGGCGAGCGGTTGCCCTTTTCCAGCATCTCCCACTTGTATGTCCGGTTGTTGCGCTGGGTCTTGGCGTAGATTACGTAGTCGGTGTACTCTGCTGACATCGCTCGTCTCCGCTCCTCGTTCACGCTGATGTCCTGGTCCGTCTCGGGGAAGTTGAAAATCAGCTCCTCGATCTGCTCCCGGTAGTCGCGCGTCATCGACTTGCCAATATAGCGCGGGTCAAGCAGAAACGCCAAGCCATGCGCCTCGCTCAGCACGTACTGCCACCTCTCCGTGACCACCTTTTTGATGTACTCTAGCTCGACTGTGGTGAGGCCAAATACCGCGTCAAAGTCGGTAAGAAGGTGTTTGGACTCGAAGTAGACTTCGGAAATGGGCGCGCGATCGTCCTGGAACTTGTAAAGGATGAGCTCGATGGGCGTTAGGATCGTGATGGCCTTCTCCAACGTCATCTTCCAGTCGAGACTCAGAACGAATTCCTTGATGTTTTGTCGAATCGCGCGCTGGTTTGGCGGTGATTCAGGCCCAGCAAAGTCTGGATCACTCACGATCGACTGCAGCACGTCTTCAGACTGCATGAGCACTCGGAATCGAGCGGCTAGTGTCCCCCAGCACATCTTAGGCGGTGCATTCGCAAAGCCCTTCATGGTGTGAAGCAGCTGGGGGTCGAACATCTTGAACTTGGGCGCGTACTGGTAGCTGCTGAAAAACGCGAGCAACTCGTTGCAGTTGTCCGTGAGCTCCACCAGGTCCTCGAAGGGGAAATCCATAGGCACCTGCGGTGTCATTCGCCGGGGATCGTTGTCCAGCGATCTCTCGGGGCCGAAGATGTCCATGATGGCCAGGTGCAGCGCGTGGCAGATGCAGCCGTAGAAAAACTTGGTCGGGTACTCGGCTTTGAGCATATCCCAAGCCCGCGAGTGATACTCGGTGCTGCCAGTCACGACACCGCTCACGTTATTAACAATGGGCTGCATCATCCTCTTGATGTCTTGAGCGATCATGATCGAGTTGTACTGGGATCCGTCGCCCGCCGCTTTCTCCGACTCCAAGAAGAACCTCTTCTCGTTATTCACCGCCATGTACGTCACATAGGCTTCCTCGGGGTTGTTCGTGTGGTACAAATTCAAGTTCGACCACGCGTCTCTCTTGAGACACACGCGCGCAGGACTCGTGGTGAGGTACCCCCACACCTGCTTGTGCATCTTCTCGTAGCATCTGAGCATCAGGTCTCCTTCAAGTCTCTTTTTCTCCGGCAGCTTGACGCTCGCGCGCAGTATCGTGGCCGCTCTGACCAAGTGGGACTCCTCAATGGCCTCAAACGCCATGCCCGTCACGTACGCGTGCATGGCCAAGGCCTCGTCAAACCTGTCGCTCTGCGCTTTCGTAAGCGGCGTGTTCTTCTTCTTCTCCTTGGCCTTCTCCTTGGCATCGTCTTTTAACGCCAAAGCCATAGCCGACGGGTCCATTAAGCCCTCGGGCAAGCTCTGCTGCATGGCCATCTGGTTCATGACCTGAGCGTGCTGTACGGCGGCCTGATCCAGCGCGCTGCTGACCATAGGCACCTGCAGTTGCTGCAATTGAAGCGCCTGCATCTGAGCCTCCTGTTGGGCCTGAGCTTGAGTCTGAGCCTGAGCTTGAGCTTGCGCCCGGGCCTGTTCCGTCTTGACCCGCTTCTTAGCGGGTCCTTTCGCATTGATCTTCTGGTTGTAGAGCGGCAGAACGTCTGCGAACTGGTGCGCAAACGAGTATTGATGCTGCAGCTCCTGGAAAGGTGCGCACTTCTTGAGGTGGCGGATGGCCTGCTCCGACTTCTTGTAGTACAAAACCTGCTGCTTGCAGTGCTTGCAGGTCGCGGCGTTGCGCCGCTGCGGGTTCGGCTCGTCCGTCAGCAGCTGCCAGATGAGGCTGGGCGTGCGTCCGGGCTTCTTCTTCTTGGACGCGGGAGCTACGGGCCCTGGGGAGGGCGGCGTCTCGTCCTGAGCCAAGGGCAGCATGTTGCCCAGTGCAGGCGGAGTCGAGCTCATGGCAAGTTGAAGTGATGTTGACCGCCTCAGAGCGCGGGCTTAGCCTCGGAGGTTTTTCTCCCTTTGCTGCAGACCCCGAAGGTTTATTGCGCTGGCTGCCACCGAGTTTTGAGACCAGGTCTTTTTAGCCAATGGGAGGTATTGACGTTTTTTTCAGCCAATGGGACGTGGTAGATACTTAAGCAAGCAACTCCGGTGCCTGCTTGAACGAGTGACGGTCTTGTTCAACTGGGACCATGCTTCCTAGATGGCTCACTTGCTTGTGAATCAAGCCATGGACTCGAACAAGAGCACTCAAGCACCCTCACCGAAAAACAAAAATGGCATGGCGGTGGAGACTCTGTCGAATTGATGAAATTGAGGCTGGCCTGTTGTCTAAAGTCTCACTTTTCAATTCGCCTCACACCTTTCCCTCTTCTCGCTGGCAAAAACCGATACTGCAACAAGAACTACCCGAATCGCTACCGACTGATAATGTGAAGATGTGACTGGAGTATTATAGCTTTGGAAGGACGCAGTGATGCTGTTCCAAGGCAACGTACCAAGTTGAATTGCCTCGCTGTCACTGCTGTTCTGCCGCTCCTGTTGCTTTCGGACGAGAGCAACCAGCGCAGCGGATTATCACGAGATGGTGCCTCGATCTTGTATTCAAGCTTGGTTGAACGACTCGTACCGTCAACACCTCGTCCGACGAGGTTGACGGTACGGTTGATCATCGAGATGCGCACCATCATGCCAGATAGAAGTTCGCTGGCCGATTCAAGCCTCCAACCTTCGACGGTGTCACATTGCAACTTGCTCCGTAGCACGATTCCAGATGCAACCGCCCTCCTTGCGAGTAGCGGTTCTGCTTCGGCAGCCAAACCCATGAGATAACCGCAGATCAAGACCCGCAAGAAAGCAAGCGACTGCTGCGAAGCTACAACATGAACGACTTAACTGACGATGACATTGAAGAACGGATGATTCGACTCGACTCCAAGAAAATCGATGACCTTCTCGACACCAAGAACATCGATAAAATCCTTGACCCAAACGTGTGGATGGAATCTTTGCCCGACTGAAGGACGGCAAGCTCGGTGGCGTGCTGACCCAGAGCAAGCTTGATAGTTTGCTCGGCGGCAGTCCCGGGTGGAGCTCCGCGCGCCTAAAGAAAACATTTGGTGAGATGAAGGAGGCTGGAATAACGGCGGAAAAATTCACCGCGTTGATGAAGTCAGACCCCGCACTTGAGCAAAAGTACAGGTTCGCTTACACCGCGTACGCTGGCTTCCGCAAGAACAACTAAGGAGGCGACGCTGGGAGAATATAAGAGCCAGCGCGTATGTTTCCCGTTAAGTTAAGCAAAAAACAACGTTTCGCAACCGAGCTGGTGTTGTTCTCGTATTCAGTGGAGTCACAAGTCGTTTTGTGCATTTTCGGTAATCTAGAACTAGAAAACTTTACCAAGTGTTCTAGTTCCCTGCTTGCTAGTGCCTGCTAGCTTGTGAGCATTCGGGCAGTGGCAGCCAGGGATCCCGATTGCAAAAAAATAATTCCAGCATTTAGTTATTGATAATTATGGCAGCGCTCTGCGCTCAATACTACACTATTTATGTGAAGGGAGCGTTGCAATAACTGGATTTACATCGCTCCGGAGCAATCGTATTCGAAAAGACCTCGGACCCATCCGAATGGACTTATGAGTTTGAGAATCATTACAATTGCTCATTTACAGTGCATGCCTAATGCTGACACGAACAACTCTCGCGGGAAAATACCTCGATTACGTGGTGCTTGATCTAGAAATCTGCATGGGGAGTGTGGGCGTGACTCGTTGTTGTTAGGAGGGATGAGAAGCGAAGCTGGAAGGCGCTTTAGTTAATGATGACTGCAACAACTCGTTTTTCACGAAATGGATCTTACTCGAAGTAACGCCTATTCGTCCGGGAATGTTATACTCCTGGCACTGAAAAAAATAAAACGAACTGCCTTTAGCTCGGCTGAAGATGCTGTTATGATTGACGTATCAGCTCGACGCAACGCCTTCCTGCTGGTTTATTGGGACCACACGCATCATGAGCGGATTTTTCATCCGCAACGTCAGCTCGAAAATTGGTCGGACGTCCTGTGCAGGCTCCTCGATGAATCGAAAGCGACTCAACAACGTTGCCACGACGACCTTGATCTCGAGTATTGCCAGCTTCCGCCCGACACAAATTCGTGGGCCAGCACTAAACGCCGTGTACTGCGACGGTGGGTCTTTCAGTAGCTCGCCAGTTTTCTTGTTGATGAATCGCTCAGGCGAGAACTTGGCGGCGTCTTGTCCCCAGACACGCGTGAGACGACCGGCTGCGTATAGTGCGAGGAACACGTCGGTCCCTGCCGGAACGAACGTGCCGTCCACAAAGACCGTGTCACATGCGCAGTGGTACGGAATGGTGGGGACGACGGGATACAAACGCAGAACCTCGCGAATGGTCGCCTCAAGGTACGTGAGCTTCTGAATCTCTTCGTACGAAGGCACGTTGCAGTCGTATTGGCCGAGTCTTGGCAACTTGGTCGCAAGTTCGTCACGCAGCTTCTTCTCCACTTGCGGGTTGGCACTCAACGAGTGCAGGAGCCAACTCAATGCGTCGGCGGTGGTGTTTCGCCCGGCCTCCAGCCCCGCCAGGGAAATATCACGCACTAATGTGGGTGTGAGTTCCTGCTCACGGGTCATCATCCAGCGCACAATAATGGACAGGATATCGTTCTGCACAGCTTCATCGTCTGTTCTTCGCTCGATGGCGCTGGAGATGAGCTTTCCCATCAACTCATTCATCTCGTTGATCGCCTCTCGAAGACGGCGCTCGCTCCCGACGTTCAGCCAGCGCTTGAGCTTCCAGATCCACTGAGGAACTGCCAGTCGTTCGCTTGAAATGCGGTTGGCATCATCGAACGCGACCTCGAACGGATGCTCCTTCCCCGAGGCCAAGATGTCCAGTCTGTAGCCAAAACCGATTTCTGCGAACGTATCCAGCGTGAATTGACGCATGAGCTTTGCTGCGTCAAAAGGTTCGTCGGTGCCGCTTGCCTTGACTAAAACGTTGTGCAGTTGACGCACTTGTTGCTGGACAATTGGCATCATGTACCCCCGTAGCGCTTGTGCTGAGATGAGACTGGTCAGGATCTTGCGGTGGAACTGCCAGCGCTTCCCATTGAGCAGCACAATGTCCTCTCCCAAGAAGTCGTCGAATACTTCACGCACCGTGTCGCTCTTGTTAAAGTTGCTGCTCTGGGACTTGAGGATCGCTTGGAAATGAGCCGGACTGGCGGTGAACAGCAAGTCGTTCTTGCCCAGTAAACGCAGGGCGAACGGCTTGCCATTACGAAGCAAAACTTGCTCCGTCACCCAGTCGTGGTAGCGTTGGAGATTGCCGGCCAGGTCCAACATGTTCCCTATCAACGGAACCGACGACGCCAAGTACGGCACCGGGGTTCCAGCAGGTCCCATCTTGTGCGACTTTCTGTTCACAATCCCAAGCGCCAAGCAAACCGACAGCGTCAGCAACCCGCACGCCAACAAGCCGAACGTCACTGAGTCGCCCAGAAGTTCAACAAGAGCCAGCATGCCGTTGAGATATCAGCCGAGTTGAGTCTTTGCTTGCTCCCGAGGTGTCGAGTCGGGAAATGCCGGTCGGGATTTGGGCGGCGCTTGTATATATCCTTGAAAGGAGGCGATAAACCTTCGCTAATCCCAGTTCCTGGCAATCGCCTGGCACCATCAATGGCCTTGGGCAAATGGAACGGATGGGCCTGGGATTAATACGGTGCATGGCGCGACTAGCGCATCATGCGGGCTGACAAGTTGCACTGCATGTAGCCATTCAGATGGGAGCCAATTTGTATCCGCTGCCACCCCATACTCAACTCAAGTGAAAGTGAATACCTGGAGCGACTGTTCAGGATGGACATGTGCAACTGTGTAAGCGCAGGCACTGCGGCAGCGGAAGAGCTCTTTCATCGTCTTGCCGGCAGTCTTAATAAATTCAGGGTCAACAACGCGAGGGCCGGCTGCGAATTGATAGGGAAAACTACTGCATATACGGCAACTGCAATGATCAAGCGCTTGGCGCTGTGAGAGCTATTGAAGAGCTCCTTTGGAGAAAGGTCCGGCCTTCCTACCTCACTGGCAGCAGCATTGCAAGTTTTGCCAGTGCTGACATCCTCAACGCCAGCCTTGCTCGCTCCACACTTGCTCATCGAACTGTTCTTGGCTGCTGACCTGCTCGAGGACTTGCTCGTCGAACTGCCCTTTGCTCCTTGACACCGACCTATCTCTACTTACTTTCACGCTGCCGTCAACTTGGCTGGCATGCTCCTGCGCGCCGACTCGGAGACCAACCTAAACGTGCTCATCGTCCCGACCACCAGAGTAGAGTCGAGGTGCTGGGGGCGAGCGAGATGGCCATTGTGAGCAAGAAGTGAAAGTGTCAAGATTTGCTTTTGTGAACGGCGAACACACTGTGTAATACATTTTCACGATGTAAGGTCGCAGCGGATACAAATTGGGGTGGCAGTGAATAAGGGCTCCCCATTCAGATGCAACTCGTAACGGGAACGTCTCGGATGTGATATGTGTTGGTAGCCATCGAGATCTCTCCATGAGTTGCTCACGCCCCGCTTCTGGCCCGGGTGCTGCGGTCTCAGTTGGCAACTTGCAAGAGAGGCCACAAGACCATGTTTTCGTCCGCGTCGGCCAAGATCACTGCTCGCTACGAGTGCGACGGCAAGGAGGTGCCCAAGGTCTTGTGGCGTGTGCGGTACACTGGCCAGTCCCTGAAAGCGCGGGCCAAGCCCTCGTTCAAGACCAAGCAGCAGTTCAAGCGGGCGGTGGAGCTGCACCTTAACTGGTCCAACCGGACTCCGACTCCGTTCGTCTCGCTCTTCGGCACTCGAGCTAATGCAGTGCAGTGGGCGCGTCGCCACTTCCAGCTCGGCTATGACGACGTCTTTCTATTGAAAGTGGACGCGTCGAAGGTCGGCCCAATCTTTAGCGTTCGATACGCGGTGCAGGACTCGAATCTCCACACATTGCTGTCTGAGAGCGTGTTCAGCGACGAGTTCTTGGTGCTGAGGAAGATCCCTCGACGGAGCCTCATCCAGGAGACCTACTTGTCGTGCATCGACGAATACTCCGACGAGGAGCGGAGAAGCGACGACTCCTCCAAGCCAGAAGAAGAGGATAGATAGTTTCAATGCATACGTGTGTACGAAGTAGGTTGGTAGTGATGTATCAAAACAAGTTGCATCTTTCAGCTTCTTTGATGTGTAGCCACAAGTCTTCTTCCATCATCTTCGAGTCATGGAAGGTCTTCCTGGATAAAGCAGGTAAAGCAGGTGCCAGTGGCTTCATATGATCGATGCCCGGAGGCCGGATCACTTGCCGATCTGCAGAGCTGAAGACAGACCAGTCAATGCCATCGATAACATCCAAGATCGCGGCGCAGTTCGAATGCGGCAAAGAGAAGCTACCCAGCAGACTGTATCGCGTTCGGTACAGCGGCAGCCAAAACCTGAAAGCCCGGACGAGACCTGCTTTCAAGAGCCCGAGCGACTTCCAACAGACCGTGGAACTCCATCTCAAGTGGTGCAGCTGTGAGCCAACGCCGTTCGTGTCGCTTTTCGCGTCCGAGACTCATGCTGTAAGTTGGGCCCAGCATCTCATCGAACATGGCTACCACGACGTAGTTATCCTGGAGATTGATCCGGCTCGCCTTGGTCCGCTGTTTCGCGTCCGGGAGCTGGTGGGCCGCAGAGAAGTCAACACGACGCTGCCGCAGTATATGTACGAAGACGAGTTCCTGGTACTTCGCAAGATTCCTAGACGCAGCGTCGTGAACAAGACTGCAGTGGAACGTGACGACGTTGTTGAACTGGACGAGGAATCGGCCTACGACTCGAGTGACAGCATGGACAGTGCCGTTGCAAGCCCCTACTGCTAGTGTCCAACTTGACAGCATTATTACTCAATACATGTGCATTTCCTGCTTCAAACTACAAAGTGAGGTACATGTACTTTCCGCCGAGAGTATCAACGGCAGCGGAAGCAATCCTTCCGTGATGGTAGCCCATGCTGACGCCGAGCTTGTCGACAGTGAGGATTGTCGGGATGAACTTCAAGCCTGTTGCAGCACCTCAAATGAGGCTCAATCACTTCTCAATTTGGGACAGGAGACCTGAATTCGATCCACCAGCGTCGATGGACCCTACCACAGCTCGTATCATAGCTCGCTACGAGTGCAAGAACTTGCCGGACATGGGCGGTCTCTTTCGAGTGGTGTACGACAACAGCACGTCGCTCCGATCACGGACCAGTCCTGTGTTCCAGACTGAACAGGAGTTCAAGAATGCCGTCGAGATGCATCTCGACTGGACCAACAGCGAGCCAACTCCGTTCGTGTCGACGTTCAGGGAACAAGAGCATGCTATCAATTGGGCCAAGCAGCGCGACAAGAACGCGGTCGTGCTCTCCCTACTTATAGCAGGCCTGAATGGTCACATCTTCAGCGTCCGAGACTTGGTCCAGCGTCATGGCGTGGAGACCGACCTTCCCGAGTCGATGTACCGAGACGAATACTTGGTTCTTGACAGGATCTATCACAGAAGCATAGTCGACGAGACTTTTGGATCCTACCGGCTAAGTGACACGTCAAGTGGCGATGAACTGAGTCAATACTTTAGCCATCTGTCTACAAGTCCGAAGGCCTCAAGCGATGAAGACGCTTCAAGTGACGATGAATTGACCGAAAACTCCAGCCGTCTGCCAGTTCCCTGAAGTGTTGATCAGCGAAGAAGACGGGGGGAAATGCATGCACGTGTGTGCTTTGAATATGAAAAGATGTCATTCGTCTAGTCTATGGCCATCACTTGTGCTAAGTAATCGGATGGCGGAGGCTCTGTATCATCTCGGCGACTCGTTGACTTGGACGCCGACGTCGGCGCCTCGGGGCGAGTTGGTGCTGATTCAAGACTGCGTGGAGGCTAGTGGGGGCTTTCTGGTGCACCACTTTGCCTCGCTCTTCCTCAAGGCTGGCCATCGCGTGTGCATCGTGGCGAGTGCCAACTCTCCCGAGCACTATGCGGCCGTTGGACGCAAACTTGTGCGTGTAGTGTACACCATGAGACCGCGAGGAAGTTTGAGCTCTAAGCTGGTGGAGTTTTGCTGCAGGGCGTGAACTTTACAGCTTGCCAGGCCAAGAAGCAGCTTCAGGTGCTGGATTGGACCAAGATGGAGGCTACGAGTGACGAGATGGCAGGCTGGACGACGTTGTTCGACCAGCTGAAGAGCTTTGCCAGTCAAGAGCAGGAGACGCCGGTGTCAATTGTACTGGATGCTGTCAGTCCACTCAAGTGGCAGTTTGGAGACGCCGCGGTGCTCGACTTTGTGCGCTGCTGTAAGACGCTCACACGCGACGAGAATGTGAGTACTTGGCTGCCAAAGGCTTTGGAGAATAGCTGGAAGTCAGCTAACTGCTCTGCATGATGCAGGGGACTGCCAATGTGGTGTTGCTTGGCCATGCGGATACGGATCTCCCAGCGTCGAGGCCTCTGGTAACGTTTTACGCTGGGGTTCACGAATCGTAGACTGTGTATTTACTGTTGTTTCTGTTGTAGAGCCCGGCGCTTGCGGACATGGCGACGGTCGTGCTGGCGACGAAGCCCCTACCTACAGGCTACTCCAAGGACATCCACGGAACGGTAAGTTAGCAATTCTCAGCGAGAGTTTAACTGACGTGGGTCTAATGTCTACTGGCATTGTGCAGCTCTCTGTGTACCGCCAGCATCAAGGTTTGAGTAGCTGTTCTCTCCACGAAGAACCGGCTGCGATCCTGTACAAGATCGTGGAGAGTACAGTCAAGTGTTTCCACTCTGGCGGAGAAGCACTGCGATGGAACTAGACGTCTAAACACGGAGTTTGAAGATCAGAACCTTCCTGTTCTTGCCCCCCCAAACCTCAAAGTCAATTCTTAAAGGCGATGGAAGCGCAGGAGATCCCGACCAAGTCGCGAGATGAGTACAAGCGACTGCAGCATATTGGACGAGGCACCTACGGCGATGTAAGCGGCCTGACTGTGCTGCCTTTTTACCGATCTTGAGCTTTTGTAACGCAGTCTCGGTTAGATTTTCCTATGTGAGGTGGTCGAGACTGGAGAGCGTGTCTGTATGAAAGAAGTCGATCTGACCTTCCTCCCGTCCGACGATCGGTAAGCTGGCCAAGCAAGCGCCAACTAAGCAAGCTGAGCTGACAAATGCCTTGAAACTTTTCTCTTTGAATCGTTAGAATGCGATGCCTGAACGAAGTCGCGTTGCTGAAGCAGCTTCCTCCCCATCCAAACATCGTTGGATTTCGCGATGCGTTCTGGGCTGAATGCACTGGATGCATCGCTCAAGTTCTCGTCCTCATTCTGGAATACGCAGATGGAGGAGATCTTGACAACTATCTGCGTTCTCTTGACGGTTCATCGATGCCAGAGGATGAAACACGACGTCTTTTCCTGCAGCTTGTGCGGGCGATCCATTATCTGCATAGCCATCACGTGGTACATCGCGATCTAAAGAGCGGCAACGTGTTCCTTTTTCGCTCGGGGCGAGTTGTGCTTGGTGACTTTGGGTCTTCCAAGCGACTGCCATCCAGGTCGGGGTCAGAACTCGAGCGTGAAGCGCAAGGTTTGACCTCGACAGTCGTTGGGTCCCCATTCTACATGAGTCCTGAGATGTTGGAGGGCGAACCTCACGGCTTTGCCACGGACATTTGGTCGCTTGGCTGTGTGCTCTATGAGATGGTCTCGGGGGGAAAGCCGGCGTTTGCTGCGCCGTCCTATCCTGCTGTGGTCTATCGTATCACCCAAGGCACTTATGAGCCACTCGAGCCAACATCCGTTGCTTTAGAAGTACGCAACTTGGTAGACCGCATGCTCCAAAAGGATCCTCAAATGCGATCTAGTATTGCGGAAATCCTTCAAACAGCTTGGGTAGGGGCCACGGCCGAGTCTCTCGATCTCGAGAGCTCTCCACGTCCTACTACGCCGGTGGACAGCAGTCTCACGTCGAAGCACAGGTTCCTTTTGCCACCACCAGCTCCAGCTGGAAAAGCTGCTCCAGTAAGGGCCAGGATTCATCGACTACAGCGTCCCCGGCAAGAAGCTAACCGCGTTCGAGACCCACTCCTACGGGTAGGTCGTTCCAGTCTCAAGTTGTTGATAATTGAGGCAACTAACAACTCGGTATCTACAGCTTGACGTGGACCCACCGCCGGTGCTCCCACCTAGAAAACACGTCGCAACCTCAGCTTCCATCCCGTCCAAGCACCGCCATCCACAACAGCACAGTATTCCTGCTCAAACCTTGTCAGGGCTCGAGATTCGAGGCGTTCGAATCACTCGAACAGCTCGACGCCAGCAACCAAGATCAACCCCCAAGCCACACCAGGTTCCCACCTCAGTAGATCCCTCTAAGCCGAGCCTTCCACTTGGTTGGTAGCAGCGGCTGTTTGACGATTCCGATGGATGCCACTTGCCGCTGCTCGCTCTTTGCCGCTGGTCTTGAACGCAGACGCGACCAACGCAGCGTATCTGATCGAGTCCAGAGCCTTGCGCAAATGTGTCATGGCTGACGACACGTTGGTGATCATGATGGTGGAAGCTGCGTTGTCTCCATCAAGGTACGTCTTCAGCAGCATCGTCAGCTTGGAGTTCCGGTACGGAATGTGCCCCGTACCTTGACGCGCCTGCACTCGAATGCACTCCTTCAGCGCCAGCAGACTCGAATTGATTTCTCGAGCCTCTTTCTGCTCCTTGGCGTTGCGTGCCAAGCCCTCGCCCGTGTACTCGGCGCCAGCGAGATCCACGAGAACGAACATTCCTCCAACGCATTTCGCTTTCTCCGCATCAACACGCGCCTTCATGGCGTCAACCTCCGCCTCCTTCTCAGCAACTTGGCCACGTAAGACAGCCAACTTATCCTGATCCGCTTGAGATGGCTGCACGCCAGAAACAGCGTATTTGCCGTCCTTAACGACGTACATTTGCGACTGGATCGCGATGAACAAGCCGTCGCGAGCTTTCCCGATCGGAACGACGCGTGACTGCGCCAAGGCGACGTCTTGTCGAGCTTTCGCGAGCTCGGAAGTCACGATCTCCAGCTCCAAGATCGCGTGGGACCGACTGCTCTGGCTGTGAAGCTCCGACGTGCCCTCAGCGCGAAGGCTTCGACCTTGGCGGATGATCTCCAGGACCGTTTGGGCCGAATCTCCGTAAGCAGCTTGTAGGGACTGCGTCAAGACTTCTCCGTTACGTCCCATGGTCGTGGCACTTCGTACGTGGATCGATCCATCCGCGTCTTCACGGACGAAGCCAGGTTGACGCTCGTTCATCAGGTCGAAGACTTTACCATTGTACAACTCGTAAAAGCGGACCTGAACCAGCAGCTTCCCGTCGCTTTCGGCGAACAAATCTTGCACTAAACGCTGGCACATGCCGAGCTCAGCGCCGTAGCCGAAGATGGTGTGCGTCTTGCCGCTGTTCGTGTGGCCATACGCGAAACAACACGACGTCGAGCCACTCCGCATCCCTGGCACCAGTGGCTTGATCGCTTCTTCGTACGCCGCACTGTTCTCCGTTGAGAGCACCCCCGCCAAGTTGGAGAACTTCTTGTCGGCGTTCACCACGCGCACGCCTCCGCTCTCATCAGCAGCGTATTCGACGACGGCATCTCCTTGCTCGGACGCAGCCAACGGCCGAGGACGGATAAAAACCTTCGTCATGGCAAAAAAAGCGAGCTTGTTTGCGATGAAACCACAACGAAAAGTGAGCTCACAAGGTGGAAAACTCGACAAGAATGATGGTACATATCTGGAAACGTATGTAAATGGCAACAGAAACGAAAGTGATTGCCTCAAAAGCACTTGCCACAATGTTGACACTTATCTGGAAATGTACAAAACACGGCTACATGAAACGAAAGTGATTGCCAACAATGTTGACAGGCAGTGCACTTGAACGCCTTCCTCTTACCAGTTCTATCAGTTTAGCAAGTCTCGTGACGAGGTCGCTGCAACTTTAGAGCGTGGACTCGAGCGCTCCAGACATGAGTTGCTGCTGCGTGTATTCCCACAGCATCAACGCGCCACTCACATGCACGTTGAGCGAGCGGACGAGTCCGAACTGGGGGATCTCAACGCAAACGTCGACGAGCTGCAACACGTCCACGGGGATGCCTTCCTTCTCCCGACCTAGAACCAGCACCATCTTGCGCGGCAGCGTATAGTCCGCGAGACTCACACTCGACGCTGTCTGCTCGACAGCCACAATGGTGTACCCCTCGCTCTTCCAGCGAAGCAGCGCCTGCCGCAGGTCGGCGCCTTGAGGTCGAACTTCTTCCAGTGGCATCCACTTGTGAGCCGTAGCGCTGACCGTCGCGAACGTGGCGTCCTGCTGAGCCAACCGGATGTTGGGCACGATGAGCTTCTGAGCGTTGAAGATCTCGCAGGTCCGGGCCAGTCCCGCCAGGTTCGGCGTCTTGTCCACGAGGCTGGCACACATGATGAGCGGCTGTCGAGGCCGCTGACGCGCGTTGAGCGTATCTCCACGACGAGCTGCGTCAAAGTCCGCTCGCATAGCTGTCGGTAGGGCTGCGTCCTCGAGTAACAGCGCCGTTGTGTCGATCTTACGCTGCACAGTGAGCGCCCCGCTAGCTGCTTCCTCCTCCGAGGACAACGTAGCACTTGTTGAACACGTCGGGGCGAAGTTCTCGAGCTGGTACTGCGCGTACAACTCGTTCATGGCGTTCTTGAGCTGCTCGCTGAACCGCAGAGCTTCGTCACGTGGCAAGAGCTCTCCGAACTCGCTGATGAAGCCGGAAGACAGCATGCCAAGCAGCGAACTCTCGTAGTCCGGGTGGAAGTCTTCTAGTTGCCGCGCTTGGCGACGCAGCATTCTCTTGCACTCCTTGTTGTTGCTCAAGAACCGCGCCGTTCCTTCCAGAAAGCGCAGACCAGGAGCGTCGCTGGCGCTTTGTTGCAGTTGGTGAACGTGACGGGGAAGGACCTTGGCTAGGAGGAACTGAGCCAACACTCGCGTGTATCCGTGCGAGGTGTTCAGCCACGGCAACATCGTCTCCAGCAGCTCTCCACAGTCGACGTCAAGGCTTTTATCGTCCAGCTTGTAATTCACCAGATAGGCAGATACGAGGAGCAGCGACGCGCCAACTTGAGGCATCAAGTTGACGTCGTGGAGCATTGGAAGCAGAAGCCCCGAGCAGATCGCACGAGGGAACTTGGTGGCCATCCGCATGCCGAAAAGCTCCATGTAGTAGCGGACGCTAGGCAGTTGAGGGACGGCAAACGCAGTCTGCAACGTCGGGAGCAGCTCGATCAGCTGGAGCCTCGTGACATGCGCACTAACGATGCAGAGCGCTTGCCAAGACCGCAACTTTATCCCGAAGCCATCCGAGTTGAGCATGTGCTGCTTCTGCCAGTCAGGCCTCACGTTGAGGGCAAGAAGGCGGGCAAGTAGCACGTCCATGAGCTGCTGCGTATCGACGCTGCTAACTGCGACATCGTCCAGGAAACTGAGTACAGCAAGGCGCACGAATCGGTCCTTTGCGTTGCTTGCGATGGCTGGTGTCTGGGTCTTGCTCTTGCCAACAGGAGAGAAGCCTTGAAAGCCTTGAAACGGAGCGCCAGTGTCCATCGTCAGTTGTTCCTTCTCGTCGATCAGCGGCTCTTTGTAAAGCAGAAGTGCCACTAGTTCATCCGCGAACGTGAGAGCGGAAGAAGGGTGGGCGCGCCACGTCTGGCACAAGCGGCAAGCCAAGTGGAAGATCACATTGGGGCGATGCCGGGAGCCAAGGCGGATGAACTCTGCGATCCACTGCTTCATCGTCGCGTTCAGTTCCGCACGCAAGAGGAAAACTGGCTGGAACATGCACACTACGACGGCACGGGTGAGAGCGTCAGGCTTGGCCTTGCTGTCGTTGTAAGCGGTCCAGACTTCATCCAGTAGACTGGCCAATTGGTCACTGCCAGTCGCTCCACTGGCCAACGGGGCAGCCAACTGCGAGAGTGTAAGGGACAGCACGTTCACCATTCGAACCAAAGCCAAAGGGTCCATTCCAGCCGTGGGGAGTGCCTCAACACAGGAGTCATAGACTGCTCGCAACAGCTTCGTGTCGATAAACGAAGCGGCTTCAACGACTTGATGAAGCAGCACCCACTTGCTGGCAGCGAGATTGATGGCACATCGAGCGTCAAGCTTGCCACTGTATCGTCGACTCGTGTCAAGAGCGACAAGAAGCGGGAGAATACGCTCGCTTTCAAAGGCGCGTAAAGAATCCACCGCGGCGGTGTTAGCCCCGATGATGGACAGACACTTGGCAGCTAACGCCAAGTCAAAGACCGAGCGATCGGACGTTGCTAGAACGCTCTTCAGCTCGTCACAAAGCGCGTCAAGCGACTCCATTTCGCGCAGTTCACCCGTCGAGTTCATGTCGTGGACGCTCATCTGAGCGAGCACAAACACAGCGGACGGCACGAGCTCCAACGTCTTCTCCTTTTCGTGGTCTCCATCCTTGTCGTGGTCCGAGTTCACGGCGTCCAGCCAGCTCCGGATCACGGCCAGGGCCGAGTCGAAAAGGAACGAACAGTTCACTTGCCCATCGTAGAAACTCTCACGTTGAAACGAGAAGGTGAATCCTCTCGACGAACAACTACTGACGAGTTCTTGGACTTGTTCTTCAAGCTTGGCAACCAGAAGCACTAGTGGCGCGGTATCCACAGCAGTTTTGGACAGCAATTCACTGAGCGGACCACGCAGCGACACTTTTACGGACAGCGTTTCAGGTTCGCTTGTGTTTTCTGCGGTGAAGACCAGCAGCCTCGCTAGTTGACCAGGACTCAGCGCATCTTCAGTACTTCCTTTATGGAGGTACGCTTGAAGTGAGGCAGCTAGAGCTGCTGCAAAGCTGGAAGAGTTTTCGACACTGGAGGTCTTCGTCCATGTCAAAAACTGCAACAACGCGTCGCCGTCGTCATTAACCAAGCTGGTGACGGGGAAGACACAGAGAACACGAGCCAGCGTGGACAGCGGAAGTGACGACGCACTGACAAACCCTCCAGTGAGAGCGTGACTCAAAGCACGCAGCATTTTCGTTCGCATCGCTTGCGAGAACGACTGCATCGCGTGGACATCCAGTAAGAAGCGCAGTCGGTCAACCGCTGCCGCACTTAGCAGCATCTTCGAAGCAGCGGAGGAGGCCGCTTGCTTGAGCTGAGCAGACTGGAAGACTTGCAGCATACTCAGCAGAGCCTCTGGCGAGTGGCTGTCTGCGCCTTCGCCAAAGATTGCGTCTTCAATGGCGGCAACGAAGTTATCTAGCACGCTCTCGTGGTCGCTTTCGGCGAACTGGAAAGCTAGGAACGAAGCCAGGAAGTCAGCCACAAGAGCCTGGAAGCGAGCGCGATGTGCGTGTTTGAAGAGCACCGGATCGTTGCAGGCACGTAGTAACGGACCAAGCACAAAGGTCTGGAAAGCCGGGGAAGAAGCGAATGAGGCCTCGTGGTCAACCTCGCTACTCGTCAAGCGTTGCTTCTCCCATCCCTGCCAGCCTTGCACGCAGGTCTCCATGAAATTGGAGATGAACATGCGCTTCACGACCGGGTTGTCGTGTGCAAACAAACGAACCAGCAAGCTCTGCATCCAGTCGAACGTCAAGGACACAGGCCACTGCTCGCTGTCTTGTTGGTGCTTTGATTCGATATGGACAATCAAGTGGCTTGTCAATAATTCCGCCACTTGTGGCCACACTTGCTCAATGAGGTGTTGTTCGTGGTGCATCTGGATGACTTCCGAGGCCGTGAGGAAGCTCTGCCACGTATCCACCCACGTAGCTTTCTGCGTCTTCGCCTTGCCCTTCGAGTTCTGAGGCTCTAGCAACGTGAAATGCGAGAACGCCACCTTCAGAATGTGCAGCCCCTGCTTACGCAGTAACGGGTCGTCATGCTGCAACGCGAAGCACACGAGCTGCTGCAGCCTCGTGTCCGCAATCAATTCACGCGGAGCTTTCGACATGACGATACACACCAGATACAGCAACTCGTGCGGAAAGGTCCCTCCTCCCGTCGCCGTTTGGAGCGGCTCCCAAGCCGTCACCACCATCTCCAGCAAGTTCCCATACGTCGACAGCCCAGCGCTGGCATCTTCCAGTACCGCTGGCACAACATGAAGCACCACTGCTCGCAGAAATTGAGGGTAGCGTCTCCAGCTTTTCGTCGCCTGTTCACAAATTTCCATAGCAGCTTCTACCAACCCCTCCACTTTCTGCTGCAGCAACAACTCCAGTAAGCTACACAATGATCCATGACTGACAGCCATTTCCTTGTCATCATCTCCATAGTCTCCATCTTCTTTCAGCACTCCCTGAACTTGTCGAAAAAGCTCCTGTACCGTCTTCTCTCCTCCTTCATGCTTTACAGCTAGCTGTAGTAATGTTCGGATCATTCTTAAAGCGGCGTGATGCAGTGTAACGTATCGTTCACGCTGGAGTACCGGCAGCAGCACTGTGCTGGTCAAAGCACCTATCAAAAATTGCGTTGCCTGCTTCTCTGGTATCGAAACCGACTGTAGATGCTGGTCCAGCAGCATCGCAGTCGTCACCAACGTAAAGTGGTAGCGTTCATCGTTTTCGACTGTCGGGAGTGGTGTCAAAAATGCCACCAAGTTCTTGGCATCGTTGTCAAAAACTTCTTGGATCTCTTTCTGGTTGAGTGCGATTCCCGTAGCCACCAGCTCGAACTGCGCTTCCGCCTCCGCCATGTCCAGCACCTTGCAGTCTCCGTGCAGCTGGCGATAGCGCTGCCAGCTCGTCCAAGCCGCCGCTACGGCCGCCTCCGCCGTCGTCACCTCCGCCATGAAGTCTCCTGACGTGTGATTGGCTGAAAACGTTTTTGACTAAAACGAAAGTCGCCGATATTTGACACTTTGTCTCCAGCCATCGAATAGCCATGCACTTCTGCCCGTGCTGCGGTAACATTCTGCTCGTGGAGCCCGACGTACGCAGCTTCTCAATATCGACGACTTCGCTACTCTCACATACTGACTGTTGCATTTTCGGCAGTCCGACGGCATGCGCTTCTTCTGTCAAACGTGCCCGTACCTGTTCCAAATCAACGATAAGGTGGAGAAGAAGGTGCCGCTGCAGCGCAAGCAGGTGGACGACGTGCTGGGCGGCGACGAAGCGTGGGAGAATGTCGACCAGACCGAAAGTATGTCGAAAACTGCTGTCTGGCTCTGTCAAAATTGCCATTTTTGACAACTTTTTGCACTCACCTGTCTGTGTTTTAAACAGCACGCTGCCCGCACTGCGAGCACACCAAGGCGTACTTCATGCAGATCCAGATCCGGTCGGCCGACGAGCCGTCCACCACCTTCTACAAGTGCGTGCAGTGCAAGAAGCAGTGGAACGACTAGGCCGAGGCTCCTGCATACCCCTTTCCATCTGAATTCATCGACATCTCGTTGCTCTGCTCACGCCAGCGGCGTTCTGGTTGGAAGTACAACGAAAGATATTAGTTAATTGGCTAGGAAATAGGAGGCTGGAGACGATCAGTGGTTCATGCGAGCAGCTCGCTGTGTGCGCCGGCAGTTGTCGCACGTGCGATTGCAGTCCGAGCGCTGGAACGTTTGGCCGAAGTACGAAATGAGCAGCTGGCGACGACACGTCGTGTCGTCCTCGCAATACTCGCCCATTGCGCGGAGCTTCTCGATGTGCACGGCGCGCGTCTTCTTCGTCATGCCCTTCTGGGGCATGGACAGGATGTTACGCATCTTGGAGACGTCGCGCGGACTGTAGAACAGGATGCACTGCGACGGCTGGCCGTCTCGCCCGGCGCGCCCAGCCTCTTGGTAGTAGCCTTCGATGGACTTGGCCACCGAGAAGTGGATCACGAAGCGCACGTCCGGCTTGTTGATGCCCATGCCGTACGCGATCGTGGCGCACACGATGCTGAGCTCGCCGTTCTGCCAGGCTTCCTGCACCATGTGCCGGTCCGTCGCGGACTGGCCCGCGTGGTAGAAGTCGGCGCTCAGTCCGCGGTCGAACAGGTAGTTGGCCACATCCTCGCAGTCCTGTTTCGTCATGCAGTAGACGATACCCACTGCATCTGGCGCGAACGTGGTCGAAATGAGCTTGTAGAGTTCCTCCATGGCTTTCTTGTCGCCACCACGGGGTTTGTCGCGCACTTCGAACGTGAGGTTGGTGCGGTTGAAGCTCATGGTAAAGACCTTGCCTTTCGAGATCCTGAGTGAGCGCTGCACGCCCTGAATCACGTTTGGAGGCGCCGTCGCGGTCAGAGCCATGACTGGAATGTCTGGAAACGTGTCTTTCAGCAGTCCCAGCTGACTGTACTCGGGCCGGAAGTCGTGTCCCCACTGGCTGACACAGTGCGCTTCGTCAATGACGAATCTGGCCAGCGCTCCATTGCCATGCAGTACATGGAGCAATTCCATCATCTCGGGCGACTTGGCGATCTTCTCGGGCGTCAAATACAGCAGCTTGACGCTGGGCACGGGGCGTCTTAGCTCGACCGTGACAGATCTCTTGAGTGTGAGCGACGTCTGGCTTGTCAAAAAGGCCGCAGGGATGCCGCAGCCCGGATTGTTGATCAGCGCCATGACCTGGTCCTGAATCAAAGACAGCAGCGGCGACACCACGATGGTCACGCCCTTGGAGAGCACGGCCGGTAGCTGGTAGCACAGACTCTTGCCTCCTCCAGTGGGCATGAGTACGAAGCAGTCTTCTCCTCGCATGGTGGTCTCAATCACCTGGCGCTGGTTCTGCCTAAAGCCATCATTGCCGAACACGGCCTTGTTGGCCCGGCTCAGCTGGTCCTGCGGCTCCGGGGCCGTCATGTCCAGGAAGTTAGCGCTAGCGATGCGACGTTTCCTCGTTCCTAGAGGTTCATTGGACTTCTCCGGGCGCCGTCGACTCTGACGGATCAGGTCCAGCGCCGTGTTGGGCTCTCGGTTCTCCGCCTCGTCGTCTGAAGCCTCGTAGAAGGAGCGCGCGCGCTTCTGGCGGGAAAGCGAGTGGCTCAGCGGCGCGTCGTCCAGCGTCAGGTCGATGGCCGCGGGCTTGGCTTCCAGTGCTGCTGCAGAGGAGTCTGTTAGTGCGTAGAAGTGCGCGTCGATGGGCACGAAGGCCACCGCCGCCTTCTTCTTGCGAGTCACCACCGCCTTCATCCC
Source organism: Phytophthora crassamura (assembly GCA_033557995.1). Taxonomy (NCBI): domain Eukaryota; phylum Oomycota; class Peronosporomycetes; order Peronosporales; family Peronosporaceae; genus Phytophthora; species Phytophthora crassamura. The sequence continues at coordinate 401,004 of JAUCED010000016.1, forward strand.
GCGCAAAAGTTGCAGTGTTATGAACTGAACTGCTAAACCTAATAGGATGGCTCATCAAATATCGGTGTGTATGTGGTTTTAAAGGATACAACTTTGCCAGAGTGATTTACGTGGTGCACGCGAACTCATATCACTATCGAGAATGCCGGCGTACGACAGCTGGGGCTCGGCGGCGGAGCGCTTCGATGGCTCCATGTGCCTGGGCGTGGACCTAGGCACGACAAACTCGTGTGTGGGGCTGTGGATGGTAGACCGCAACCACGTCAAGATCCTCAAGAGCCGCGCGGACCGCGGGCGCACGACGCCGTCAGTTGTACGCTTCGATCCGGACAGCCAGCGGGTGGACGTGGGCAGCGCCGCCGTGACGCAGGAGACGTGTCCTCCAGTGGGGAACACAATTCGCTCGGTCAAGCGCCTCATGGGGCAGAAGTTCGACAGTAAAGCTGTGGAGGTGGCGCGGATGTACGCGTCCTACCAAGTGGTGCCGACGAAACAGCAGAATGTAGCAGTGCAGGTTGTCCGAGGCGGCTCGAAGGTAGCGGTGCAGCCGGAGGAGGTCTCCGCTGCTGTACTCACCGAGCTTAAAGCTTCAGCCGAGGCCTATTTTGACGGTCAAACTCGCCTGGACAATGTGGTGATCACGGTTCCGGCCTACTTTAGTGATTCGCAGAGGAAGGCGACCATCACCAGTGCTTCAATGGCAGGATTCAAGGCTGTGAGACTGCTGAATGAACCGACAGCAGCTGCTATGGCTTACGGGTTGTTCCTGTCGGGCACCAAGATGGTTACCGTTTTCGATTTCGGTGGCGGAACGCTGGACGTGTCGCTGTTGAGTATTCAGGACGGCAAGTTCGAGGTTATGGGCATCGGCGGAGACACGAATCTCGGAGGAGAGGATATCAACAATATCCTGGTGGATCATCTGCTGGAGGTGTTGTACAAGCATCACAATGTGACTCGAGCGCAGGTTGGGGAAGCAGATATGGTGAGGCTGAAGAGAGCCGTGGAGAAGGCCAAGATCGAGCTGTCCGAAGAGGACTACGCCGATATTTCCGTGCAGGAGATCGCTGGTGTCAAGAAGTTCACGTACACGCTCATGCGACGCAAGTTTGAGCAGCTGGGCGACCCGATCTGGAAGAAGTACGTTGTTGAACTCCGTGATGGAGACTTGTCGTGCTGAATTACTAAGAAAATAATGTGTCTTTTGCTACAGATGCCTTCGGATTTTGTCGACTGTGCTGAAAGAAGCGGAAGTGGAGCCTGTGGACATTGACGAAGTGATCCTAGTGGGAGGATCTACGCGGATCCCGATCTTGCGCTCGAAGATCTCGGAGGCGTTCAATGGCAAAGTGAGTCGCCGCTTGTCATTGTTGTGGCCAAGTGCTGTTTACTAAGGCGGCTGTGTCTCGTTACGTGCCACTACAGGAACTCTGCATGTCTGTGAACGCCGACGAAGTGGTGTGCGAAGGCGCCGCTATCCAGGCTGCCATCTTGAGCGGCATGGACCAGCGTGTCTTCCGTGATGTGCTTATGATGGATGTCCTTCCGCTGCCTATTGGACTCGAGACGGCGGATGGGAGCATGGAAGTGATCCTTCCTAGAAATGCGCGCATCCCCACGACCGTGACGAAGTACTTTCAGACGTATGAGGACGATCAGCGTGGACTCACCGTCGAGGTGTATGAGGGTGAAAAAGAGATCGCCAAGGAGAACGACCACATCTGCTACTTCAACTTCGCGCTGCCCCGGGACAAGATGGGCAAGGCTGGCGAGTTCTCGCATCCAGTCACCTTCACCATGAACGCGAGTGGCATTCTGCAGGTCCAGGCTGGGGTGCACCACGACTCGGAGGAAGCGCCGATGTCCAAGTCCGCCATCTTCCTCATGGCGGGCTACATCTTGGCTCTCTTCGCCTTCTACGTCTTCTTCCGCATCTTCTTCGCTCAAGAGAGGGACATCACCGCAGCATGAGAGCGGTCGACCGCCACGCTCAGATAGGTAGACTGGTACGCAGATTTTAAGATTAACGTCGTTTGCTATTGTCCTAAGGCTCGGAAGCGCTCCAGGTGGGGCGAGCTTGAAGACGCCAGGTACGCGTCGATTAACTCCCAGCGTTTGTCCCCGGATCGGTCAGCATCGCCATCTTCTGGCTTCGCCGGTGCTTCCGAGGGATGACACTCGTAGAAAAGCTCCACCGCGTTCAACGCTGCTTCCATCCGTTCGCCTTCCAGCCTGCGCAAGGGATAAATTAACGTTAGTGACAAGGAGATCAAGAAGGCATGCCCAAGCGACTCACAGTAGCGACAGCAGATAGTCGATGTTGGCTGTCGCGGCCAGATACTCCATGAAGCCGGGCTCAAACGGAGTGCCTTGGATGGCCGAGTAGTCTTCGCGCTTTGCAGCTTCCGAGAAGCTCTCCTGAACGAGACGGACGTTATCTGCAATCTCTGCGTTATCTTCCAAAGCTTGTTCACTTGGCTCAGCATCAAGAAAGCATGACGTCTCCAGCAACTCGTTCAGCACCGACCCAAACGCGCCAGCGTGGATAATCCTCATCAAGGCTTCGAAGCGAGCGACGGGCCGTGGGATCACCATCGCGCACTTGACAGCGAAGCCATACAAGTCCAGTTGTTTGACGATCTCGGGTCCCTCAGGTTCCTCCTCAGCCATCGCAGTTAAATCTCGCAGATGAATCACGAACGCAGGGACGTCGAGCTGGTCGAGAAACGGGCACCTTTGCAGCAACGTGACCATACGCTCAAGCACTGGGCGAATACTCGACACGGGGATTCCAGCAAAGCGCAAAGCGCCAGCACTTCCGTTCGTATCTTCAAGACCAGTACTATTTGACTGCCTGCCGATGTGCTTCAAGTAGATCAAAGGCAACGTCAATACTTCCTCCCAGACTTGTCGGCCACAGTCCAGCGATCTCACGAACGATTTCCGGCAAAGCGGGATCATAATGGTTGCCAGCGACCGCACCATTCCTAGCCGCAGCATATTGGCTAGGACATCTTCCCACAAATCCGCAGCGATCACTTCAAAGTCGAGCATCAGTTGGCTCGCACATCTCAACACCCAAGGCCGATCGACAGAAAATCGACGGAGAAGACTGCGCGTGAGAACTTCCTTGTCACATTTCAAGACGAACGCCATGTCGTACGGCACGCGGTGCTCTTCAAACGCCACCATGTGTGTGCAATGCTTGGTGTACCCCAGTAGCTCCTTGAAAAAGGGATCGGAGCTTTGGATTCCGTACGTCGTCGTCACGTACTGATCGACCGCACCATGATGCAGCTGGCCCAGCCTTAAGATAACGCGTAGCGCTCTCATCTTTGCTCGATACGTAACGCCAGCCAGTGGACGCGAATCTTTCGCAAAGTCGACAAGGAACTTCAAGACTTGGTCACCAAACGCGTCACCCCGCTTCACGTTCGCACTTGTCAAGTACAGAACTCTTTTCGCGTAGTCTTCATCTGCTCGATCCAGTTTTTCCAGCTCCACAAGGTCGAACGGACTCTCCTTCGGTTCTTCGCCTGAGCTGCCATTGTCAACATGAACAACGTCCTGAACGAGCCATTCACGAACCAATTCAAGCCGAAGCTTTTCTTGCTGCAACTGCAACAGCTCTCCGATGCTGTTGGCCACTGCGTGAAGCCTGTCGTTGCTGTGGGTGTAGAACCACAACGCGTATCGTCTGTACAGCTCAAGGAAAAGCTTCTTGGGCTCAGAAACCATTGCAAGCAGTTGGCTGGTCTGCTTCTTGTCGTTGATGACCTCAAGCAAACTCGACGGCTGGGAGCTTGCATTCCGAAGCAGCAACTCCACCTTCACACGCAGAATCTTCGTCTCAAGTCTCGTCAGCGCTTCGTGGCCAGTGAACGAAGCATTGGAGGGATCATCCCCACTCTTCCCACCCAACATGGCAGCGCTAAGTGCAAATTCCAGCGCCTTCAGCTTGTCTTCGCCCAGAGGGAAATTCTCAGCGAGCCACTCGGCGGCAGTCACTCGGCTTTCCACATCGCTTAAACATCCCAAGATGCTTTCAAACGCACTGAAGTGAGCTACGCTCGCATCCCCGTCCAAAGCGTCTTGCTGTGAGTTAGTAGCGACCATGTTCTTCACCAGCAGCATCTGCAACTCATCCGGTTCCAGTCCAAGAGGATCCGCCAGCCCAATCAAGCCATTAAAGTTTTCCTTGGTCACCACTTTTGCCAGTACTTCTCGAGGATTTGCGATCAGCCCATGAAACGAAATCTTCTCCTCAAACTCCTTGCCATCTTGAGCCGAATTGCCTTTAGCTTGAAGAGCTGCAAACGCCTTGAGATTGCGCAGGACTTCCACCCTTCGCTCCACTTCTCCACGTTCACGGTAGCTTGTGTTCTCAAGAAGCAGCCGAAAAATAAACACGAGGCGATCGTAGTCCTGGCCTCGGATCTTCGGAATGCTTTTCAGCAGCAACTTTACCAAATGTTGCTCGTGGATGTCTTCAAGCACACCGGCAATCTTGTCCTGGTACTCGAGATTAACCGAAGCAGATTCTTCCAGCAAGAGCGCCTCTGCGTAAACCAGGGAAGGAAAGCCGTCGTCGATCTGGTAATGCCGCGTGAACTCCAGAACCGTGTACAAGTCGTAGTTACTTCGGGTAATCAAAGTGGGTACGAGTCGACGAATGTACTGCAAGTCACGACGTCCGCTTTGAAAGGCCTTGTGGTCGCACTCGATTCCCAGTAAATTGAGGTAGTGCCACCACCTTGCATTGCCTTCCAGCTCCACGCACTGATGCAAAAACCCGATCTGCTGCCAGGCACGAGCAGCGTCCGCGCCAATGAAGGCCAATTGCTGGAAGCGATTGAAGTCCTTCGCCACGTTCTCACGTGAAATCTGCCTTCTGAACGCGTGGAACGCGTCCTCCTGCTTCATCGCCAGCATGAGCCTGTGAAAATAACACCACGCGTTAAGTTCCCACATCAAAAGCGAAGCGTTAACGCAGGAACGCACCCGAGCGCCAAGTAATTGTCGATCTCCTGTGACTGAAAGACAGTGGATAAAAGCTTCCCCATCTGCGTGTTTACGACGCTTGCTGCATCTTCAGGAAGCGCTTGCATCGACATCAAGGCCTGCAGACTGAGCACATTTGCGCATTGTTCGACGAGAAACGAAACGTAGCGCTTGGATGCGATCGTGTCTTTCGGTTCATCTCTTTGTCGGAAGTTCCTGTGCTCAGCGACCGCAAACCGTGTCGCAAGTTTCATCGCCTCGTAACTTGGTAGAGCGCAGGCGTCTCCTCGGTACCATCGAGGATACAGTCTCCACGGGGCTGCATGATCTCTTGTCGGCAGGATGTGGTGCTGGGTAAACTGGAGGATTTCGTTGACGAGCATCGTGTTCTTGACAAGAACCAGGATCTCGTCGAAGGCCTCTTGATCGCACATGCAGAGAGCGTACTTCAACAACTCCAGCGTGTACACCGGTGCTTGGATGCGTGCCACTTGAGCTGGCAGCAGTTGCTGGCTTCGGGTGACGGGGATATCGTAGATTGCCTTGACGTTGTTTGACGTGTAGAGGGAAAGAGATCTCGCAATCCTCTTGAGTGCGTCCGCGGGCTGGAACTTTCTCGTAAGGTCGGATTCTCGATGGTTGGCTGGTGAGCTGGACAGGGTCACGCCTGTGTTCGCTCTTCTCGAGAATAAATCGCGTGAGAAGCGCATCGCTTGGAAGATCGAGCCGTTTCTCGCAGCGCTCTGAGCGATTAAGAACTGGCACACCTTCGACTCGATACCTATAGCCGATGCGAATCGATTCAAATCAAAAAGGAGCCGAGTCCTCTCGTCGTCTTGCTGCAGCGTCGCAGGGACGTCATCCAGTACCTGAGTCCGTTGTCTTTTCAGCACACGATTCGAGTCGTTCGACACTACCGCGCGCTTCTTTCCTTTTCCTTTCCCAACGTACGAAACAGGGGCATTTCCGTCCGAAAGATCAGCATCAGTAGAGTCTTCCGTGAACAAGATGTCAGGTTTTATCAACTGCTTCAGCTTCAACTCGCACTGGTCAGGATCACGCAGCGTTGACAGGGAGAGTAACACTCCGTAATCGGCCTCAACTTGGGACATTCTTTGGAGATCAGACAGAAGGACATCACACAACAAATAGTCCTGGCTTGCAGTGTACCGTCTAACGGAATCATTCCGTGTAGCATCCGCCAAGTCAACCAGTGCCTTCAATTCAGCCAAGTACTCGGTCACAAGCGCCTTCAGCATGCACAAAACAAACGACTGGGGCTCGCCGTCATCCGCATTCTCATCTCGCTGTGCTTCCTCAATCTCTTCCGTCTCCATCGCAAACAGCGCAACGCCAAATTCAATTATTTCTTCGAGAAGGGTCACGTACATCATCAAGTGAGACTTTGGTTCCTTCCGCTTCTTCACCTCAGCAAGCGCCTCCGTTGCCTTTGTCACCCTCTCGTCAACCTCTTTCAAACGCTCACTCTTTGATATCATCACGTCCGAATCCGAGAGCAAGTTTTCCGTGAATATCACGGCGGCTCGATCGCAGTGTAGATCGCTGTAAGCGTCGACCAAGAGCATGGCATCCGTCAACGCGGTCGGCCTCGACACTTGATTTAAAATGTGGGAAACCAATCGCGACGCACTCTTTGCGTCCGCAATGTCAAATTGCTTGATCTCGTACGCTGCCAGCATGTCCTGAATCTCCATCAAACGAACGTGCTCTTCAATCTCTGCCTGGCGTTCCGTTTGCCATGAACGCGCGCAATTGTTCGCGTAGCTCTTCAATGCTGGCGAGTAGGGTGGCAGCGCCGAGCGCAGCAGCGCCAACGTGGCATCAGCGCGGATGTTGATATCAGCTATTTCATCCAGCAGTACAAGAGCCCGCGATTCTTCCGCGGAACGAGAAGTCTGGATGGATTCCGCTAGCTCAGTGATGTAGTCGTGGAGGACCGGGTCCATGTCGGCGTCACAAAACTGAAGGTATTTCTTCACGTGTTGCTCGACTTCTTCCGTCAAAGATTCGGTAGCGAAGACGCGGTCTAGCATGCTCATTGCAATCGTTGCTGGGGTTTCCCCTTCGAATACAGAAAGCGATATCACGAACTGATGGTCGGCAGCGAGATGCTTGACGTGGCGTAGCTTTTCGCGCAGGTGTTCAAGGCGCTTGAACGCGTCCCGTTCCGGTGGGTTCTCCTCGTCTTGCCCACTATCATCCTGGTGCTTAGAGCTCGAGTAGTTCGCTGAAGTTTGCAGCTTGAGTTCGTAAAAAGAAAAGTCGTCACCGCTTCTCCCGTCTTGCTCGTCTTCAGCATTGAGCAAGTTGCAAATACGCATCGCGGTATTCAGATCACCTTTAGCTGCAGTCGCTTCCGATCTCTCCAAAAGCCAAAGCGCTAGCTCTGTGAGCAAAGACCGACTGTCTGCTTCCATTTCAACCTCACTTTCAGTATCTGCTTTCGCTCTCGGGGGCTCCGCAACGTAGTTAATTAGAGTCGGTACCACCTCGCCTTGGATCCAGCCAGCGTAGGCCGACACTGGCAGCGATGCCGGTAATAGTCGCAGCAGCTTGCCGATATTGCGGGTCGTATTCCCATCCAGGTGGCGATTCCATAGTATCGTCACAGCTCTCATTGAGCCAAGTTTCACGTATCTCTCTAGCAAAGCCAGCACGGGCTTCGTTCGGAACAGGTCCCATTGTTCGCGGAGTGATTTTCCGCTTGCTGCTTCGGTTGTACATGAACTACGCAGTAGCTGGAACGTTGTCCATTTGTACGACAGCTCGCTGATTTCGTCGCACCATTGCAGTAAACTGGCCAGTAGTGATGATGACCTCGGTGAAGAGCTGGTGTACTCGCGGATATTTGACGCTACACGCAGCAACTGCTGCAGCATGGCACGAGAAGCGTCATCGCTTTCGCCAATATCCTTCGTGCATTTATCAAGCTTCGCTCGATAGCCTTCCATGGATCGCTTCGTCATAAGCGAAGCGATCGGAATATCCACGAGTGACTCGGCAAGTGTGGCAGCATCCTCGTCGAAACTGCTTTCGTCCAATTCATTGTCGAAACTTTCGTCAGCTTGGCCTATTGAAGAGCCACCGTCACTTGTGAGCAGTAGCAGAGAGACACCACAAGGAGTTCGACACGCCGCAACAGCTTCGGGCTGATTAGCGCTTCTGGTGCGTGGAAACAGCGCAATCTTCGTCCACTTTGGCAGGTCCGTTGCCGCCGGTCTTGACACAACGTGCGCTGCGCCAGTCTCGCCTGACGTAGGGTGCACAACGCGAATGATTTCCAGTGACGGAGTTGAGCTTTCACCGTCCGGGGATCTCGCAACCGCTAGCAAAGAAGAAACTTCTGAATCAAGTTCTTCATGCCCGCACGGGGTCAGGATTGCAAAGCTGCTAACTCCAGTGATATCGGCCTCGAAAAGCTCCGTCATTTCACGCCAGTTCCACCTATCATTCGTCGCATGCACTCCGTCAGTAAACGCACCAGGCACTGGCGTTCCATATATCTTACCATGACAGTTTTCCCTCAGAAAGGAGCACCAGCAAGTTGTAGTTACCATCAAACGCCATGATGTCGATATTTGCTGTTCTGGAGTCGCACGCCGACACTTTCTACAGTACATGTAGATGGCAGGAAAGTATAAGCATCGACGGCATCGATTAATCAATGAATCCCATCGTTTTCACGCACCTGAATGCCAGCCCGCCCCTCTTTATTCTGCGATGATGTTTTCCAGATACTAAAAAACACCTCATGGTTTCCAAGGATTATGAACTCCTCGGTCTGAACGCGATGAATCTAAAAGCAAAGCATTACGACGTTAAAACGAAAGAATCCTTCTTCAAACACGTGTCCGCCCTTGTCCTTTCGCTCACCAGGATGCAAGACAGCGCGTTTTCCTTCAGGTGGCCAACACTCGTCCGTTCAAACCGAATGTTTTTCAGAATGATACGTAACGCGTCTTCCGGTCTGTCATGCAGTAGCTGCTCAAACTCCGCCAGCCTCAAGTCGCCCAGGCGCAGCAGCATCCCAGCCGACGTCACAACCACCAAATCCTGCGAATCGCTCGAGCTCACGCTCTCCTGTTCCGACGCAAACCTGATGCAAACTACGCTACGCACCAAGAAGCCACAAAAAGCACTCATTAGCCCTGTGGCAGCATTCACAGACAGCAAAACGAGCTCTTCCGCACCTATCCGAGCTGTTGGCCCGCACCACTCGGTGTCTGAAAAGCAATTCCCCATTGATCTTGTATAGAGAAAGCGTTCCTGTCGAGTCTGCGACGGCCAGGAACTCTCCACAGGCGCTGAAAGCCATGGCCAGCACCTGATTCTGCAGCTGAATGGTCTTCGAGGGCTCTGCGCTGCCCTGTTCTTCATCAACGATGCCCACAAGCTCTACCTGCGTCTGATCCTCCACTATGACAGCACTTTTGGACCCGTGGACACCGATCCAGGGTCCATTTTGGTCCAGAATTGGGTCTTGGTCATCTGAGTTTTGGCCAGTTTTTGGAAGAATCTCACGCTGCACAGACGCCGTGAATTTAAGCGCATTCTTCGGACACAACTCCTCCATGTCTTCTTCTTCGTCCTGGCACAAGGTAGATAGCGTTAGCATTGCGTATACACAGCCACCAGCACGATGAATGAAGGTATTCGTACCGCCATGATAGACGAGATTTGGCGCCCTTTTTGCAAAATGCGTATTTGGTGTATCGTACATGGATTATCTAGTATAATACTTTTAACACTAGCAAATATCATAATGTATTTTTTATTTTGAAAATATGTGTATTTCTGTCGTCGCTGCAACTCGACTTTGAAGGTGGCTTCGTTCAGCGGCCCGTGGAAACGACAATGATCAGCCCTTCGGTTCATTGGTGGTGAACCAGAGAGCCGATGCTTTTATAAAAGCTACTCGTTGGAAATGTACGATGTGGGAATGCAAAGTGAATATTTTCACACAATTGCGTACGCTCATATGTTCTGGCCGCTGCACACAGCGACTTCGAGTCATTTCGACGGCGTGCGTTGGTGTTTTCTCCGTGTTGGGCACCACTGGCATTAGTGGAATTGTCATTTCACCTAATTGACTGCAAATGAACAACGGTGCGACTCGAGCACTAACATGCCGAGTATAAATCTCTGCGAGCTCGCAAGGGGTCATCGGCTCTCACCATTTAGCATAAAAGTCTCTAGCGCATTGTTGGACGAAAACCGAGCCCCAGAGCTCGTGTCTGTTGTGCTCGTGTTCGTAATGCCGGCTACAGGCTTCGTACATCACAGCAACAACTTTTTCGACGCGAAATGGTGCACTGACAAAGTGTTTGTTGGTTTGTCAACTTGTTGAAGTGATACTGCCAGGACGAGAACCGAGGTGTAGTACATTGTTAGAGCTACCTGCGGGCACTGTTAGTCGCTTTCATCACGTGCTTGGTTGGTTCATTACTCAAGACCTATGCAACAACGACCATAGTCTCGGGCCTAGGTGAGGTGGCCGCTGGGTTGAATGAATGATCGCGACGTCCATCGATAGCTGACTCAACAGACGGGTGGGTTTTGACAGGTCCAGACCGGAAGCCTTGCTGAATACGAACCCGGCGCTCCCTTCCAAGAACACAAGTACACGTACAACGTCGTGTGTGAGACTCTATTGCATTCCAAGGCATCAGTCCACAACAACAACGACACCATCTCAGCCTTCGATGCTGCAGTCCTCCTCAACGCAACGACATGTTGAAGTTGCACGAGCGCCGCTGCTTCATCAACCTCCTCAGGTCTAGACCAGAACTTCTGGTCTGCGGTCCGCAACATACATGGCAAACTATCAGTGACTCACTGACATTGAGTCCGGACAGTCCCACCGTCGCAAACACAGGACCTCTCTCAGTCCGCCCTCGACGAGCAATCGTTTAACCATTTCAGATTGCAAATCGCTCGCGACCCATGACGAACCAGTCGCCGGACAAGATGCACACGGAGGATTTCTCGCAGTTCATGAGCTTCATGGGCACCTACATGCGCGCCGTGGAGCACGATCGCACGGATCGCATCATTATTGACCCGTTTGCAAAGCCGCTCACGCGTCAGATCGCGCCGCAGCTGGCCCCTCGACTTCGCAAATGGACCGAGAGCCTCGCGCAACCGGAAAACTACATCGCGCTGCGTACGCGCTACCTGGACGACGCCATCACGCAGCGAGGCTCTAGTGTCCGTCAGGTTGTGCTCTTTCGAGCAGGACTGGACACTAGACCCTATCGGCTGGCGTCCCTGCAAGACTGTCATGTATTCGAAGTGGACCAAAGCATTGAGCTCTTCGAGCACAAAGTACACGTCCTGGAAGCACTGGATGCGCCGCTCATCCCTTTCCGGCACGACATGATCGTGGCCGACGTGAACGACTTCAACTGGGAGGAGAAGCTGCTCACGGCCGGGTTTGACTCCAACATCCCGACGTTTTGGGCGCTCGACGGGGTCTCCATGTACTTGGAGAGGGCGAGCAACGTCGCGTTACTCAAGACGATCGACATCTTGTCAGCTCCCGGTAGTGAAATCTGGGGAGACGTCGGCGGTCAGGCGCTGAAAGAGGGCGAGATCGCCGTGTTTAAACAAGTGGACAAGCTCAGCCAGGAGGAACTGGGCACCCATCTCTTCCGTCTCGGCGACGACGACCCCATCCACGGCGTGTTTCGTCACCTGCCATGGCAACTCGAGCTCCAGGCGGAACTTGGGAAGCCTGGCACGCACTTCGGTCGGGAATGGGAGCCTGTGCTGTCCGTGAGGACCGAGGAGCCCGTCCCGCTGTCGTTCGTCCACGCAGCTAAGCAGTAAGAGAGGAGGAAAGGCACGAGTATTCGCATTTAATAGGAGCCTGCTCTAGTACGTGACCGTGCGCTGTAGCCGACTCTCTTTACACGTGACACAGATGCAGTGGCCGCCCACGATCGGACAGGACACGGCTTTCGAGTGCATCACTTCTCCCTTGTGGTAGTGGCAGAACTCGCGGTCACAGAGTGAGCAGTAGTGCAGGATCCGGCGGTCCAGAGCGGCCGTGAACGGCACCTTCTTCTTGTAACGAGGGTCGTGGCACACGTGGCATTGGTTGCGCAGCGCTCGCGTCTGTGCGGGCAGATGGCGAGGCCGGAGCTTGCCTTTGAGCTCTGGCACGGGCACCATATACGTGGACCGGCTGGAGCTCGTGACGAGGCCGAACTGGTTGGTGGCTTGCACCACGAACTTGTACGTCTCACCGTGGTGCAGTTTGTCCACCGTGACCGTCGTGGGCAGCGGAACGGCTAGCAGTTTGAGCCACTTGACGTCCTCCGTCTTGGTCCGCGTCCAGCGCACCGTGTAACACACGATCGCGACGCCGTTATCCACCGGTTTCTCCCAGGAAACACGGGCCGCGGCACTTTCGACTGTGGTCTTTGTCGGCTCGACTTCCACCGTCACACGCGTCGGCATGTTCGGCGGTAGGCGGCGTAGAAGTCGAAGCAGCGAGTCCGCGTCGCCGTAGATAATGCCTCGGATCGGCAGCATCACCACCAACAGGATGACGATGGCGTCGTCCAGCCACCAGAAGTAGATCTTCAGCAAGCCCCACAAGCTGCTTCTGTGGTCAACGTCGTCGTCCGAGTCGGCGTCTTCAGCGTACCCCATCGCCAACTCCGGGTCGCGCTTGTATCTGCTCTGGGAAGCCGGTGAGCGTGAGGACCGCGACTTTCCCGAGCTGGACAACAGAGGCAGTGGGGCGCCTGTGCCCGACGAGGCTGACGACGCCGCAGCGCTGACGAACGCTTCATCGCACCGCACGAACGAGTGCGAGCTGCGTCCGTACGAGTTCCAAGTCGTGAGGCGATAGACCATGTGCTGGTCAGACTCGACAACGTCCAGAAACTCCGTGTCCGGCCCTGTAAACACCAACACCCACGTGGACTCTCCCGGACTGCGACGTTGTAGCTGATAGCGCTGCGGCGTGTTCTCGGCCGGTACCCAAGCAAGTTGCAGCAACACTTTCTCCTGCGCCGTGCTGCCTTGGGGTGTACATACACTCGACACGACCGCTTCCGGCTTGCGGCCCATGCCCAGATACTTCATCTGCAAGAACATGGCCAGTTGATGGCGATGCAGTTCGCTAGTCACGCCGATTTCCTGCAGTCTCGCGCCGTCGTTGGCCATCAGCAAGGGGAACGTATAGCCCGAGATGGAGTTGGCCCGGAAGACTTCACTGTACTGCGGGAGCTGCACGGCGTAGGCCACCCAGTCGGCCACTTCGGCCACGGTCATCTCGGCCCCCACACTCTCCCAGCGCTCGTCCAGCTCCTTCCACGAGATGACGGCGTCGTGGTCTCTGTCCAGCTTCTTCAGCGCCGCGTCCACGTCCTGGTCGTTCTGAGCTCGGGTCTTGAGCTCCGACAGGTCCAGGCCGCCGCTGTCGTCCGTGTCCAGCAGGTGGTGCAGCTTGTCCTTGATCTGCTGGATCTCGCGGCGCCCCACGTGGCCGTCGTTGTCGAAGTCGGCCAACAAACTCTCTGCAGTCCCCGTCGCAAGCACAAACGTGAGCACTTCAGAACACAAGAAAGCAAGCACGCGGAGGGGGCCAAGGCAGCGGCTTTAGTAAGGAAGGAGCCAACCCGAGCCATAACTGTAGTAAAAGCATCGATATCTGACAAAACTAATGTTTCAACACTGTATCAGCGTTTCAACGTCGGGTTGGAACGTACCAACTTCGGGTTCTGGGAACGTCTTGTTGCGCTTGGTGGGCTTCTTGCGCGTCTCCACGGCATCGGGCATCGTCACGGCCATCTCCATCACCTTGTTATCTGAAGGCGAGTAAAACAACGTGTTAAAACGTGAAAACAGAATAATAGCACGGGTTTAGGCGCACCTTTCGTACGTGGCGTGACGACGTCTTTGGCGTCCGCTCCCGCGGCGAACAACAGCAGCGCCAGCATGACCACAGTGACCATAGTAAGTAGAGATGCGCATCTTCGGCTTGCACTGGTGGTCACGGTGCGCGGGGCAGTGACGCGGCGGCTGCAGTGCGTGGGAGCGGGCAGATCGAGCCGCATGCTGCGTCGGCGAGCTGGCAAAACGTTAAATGAGGCTGAAGCAGAAACCATATGTCGGAGTCCGTACTTGATGTTTGTATGGGAAGAGAGAATAATATATCGGCGCATGGTGGTCTGATCGTGACCAATTTGCTCGTCACATTTGCGGACCTGGAGATTCTAGCGTGGATGTTGCCAGTAATCGCCGTCGCCCAGCTCGCTGGTGGTGGAGATTGAACAAAACGAATTACCTTATCTTCGAGAAGCTTGCACTGAGATCTTGTGATCTTGTCTTGTGAAGGTTTTGAGTCGCGTCCCTTGAAGGCCTTGCAACGTCGCTTTGATTGCTTTCAACTAGCCGAGCGCCGCCGCTACGCGGCGGGGGTAATGTTTGATGTCCCAGGGTTGCCCCCAGTGTTTGGTCACTAAACCGGGGAGGTCGGGGCCTGAGGGCCCCGAAACGCACAGGGCCATTAAGAGCCAATGAGGGCGCGCTCGGCAGCCGATCACGCTAGAACGTGACAGACGGACGGACAGACAGGAAACTGGAGTTGATTTTTAGATGTTACAGTTATGTGGCAGTTATCCGCGTGGGTTCTTTTTCTCCGACGTCCGTGACTGGCAGCACACGGCGAGAAGTTCATTGTGGTAGTGAGCAGGCCCCAAGTTTGGGGCAACTTGCTGCTCTTGACAGGTAAGGGACATGATAAACTACGGCAGGGAAACCGTGCAAAACGGCACGCCAGTTCTCGATCGCACGCACTTCAGAGCTTTTTGCCAAAGTGCTCGTGGTGGTTGTCCTTCAGGCTACGACTGAAATCGACGCCCACGCCAGCTTCTAGCTGCTACCAAAATAGTCTACAGCATCTGTACGTACCTCGCGAAGTCCTGGATGTTGCTGCGCGTGGAAGTTCTGGCAATGGAATGGAACATTGGGAAGTACACTGTATTCATACTACACCATCTTGTACATGTAGTTATCCGCTACACGCCGATATACTTGAAAAAGACAAGGCACGCCGCCATGAAGAAGGCCCCGAAGAGCGCCCCCGCCGAGACCAGGTGCATTCGTCCGTTGGCATACATGTACGCGGTTGGAATGAGCTCCTTGACTGCGATGCCAACGATCATTCCTGACGACAGCCCGTACAAAATGGCTTGCGTGAGGTCGTCCGCGTCCATGCCCATGCTCAGGTACGCGATGAGGCCGCCAATGTGCTGGGCGACGGCCGACCAAAAGCACCACATCATCGCCTTGAAGCGAGAGCCTGTGGCGAAGTAGATGGGGGCTGCCACTGCTACGCCCTCGGCAATATTGTGCATCCCCACGCCGAGCGCCAACGAGACGCCGACGTACACATGTTCCGATGAGGCCACGAACGTGGCCATCCCTTCCGGGATGTTGTGGATGCCCACGGCAATGGCACTGAGGACGCCCATCGCCTGCAGCTTCTGCTTGGATGTTTCATCCATCCGGATGAAGACATCGTGGCCATTGCCCTCAATGATCTCGACCGGAGGCCGCACGTCCACTTTGCCGCTCGACGAGTCGAACGAGTCGCGCGTCACCTCCTGAGTGCGGGCAGTTCCGTTGGCGTTGTGGCCCGGCGTGAGTTGCTGCACGATGAAGTCAATGAGGTAGCTGATGAGGATGCCGACGCCGAAAGCGCCCGTGGACGCCAACCAGGCATCTCCCGCGGTGCTGTCTCTATCGTCCGATCCGGAGTCGGAGTCGTCCGCCGGCGTGAAAGCGTCCGTGAACTCGGACATGGAGCTGGAGAAGAGCGGCACCAGCGCGATGAAGAGCGTGACGCCACCCGACGTGCCGAGCGCTAGCGCCAACACCAACGGATTGGCCGTTCGCAGCAGCTTGCTGCTGAAGACAACCATGCCGCCAACCAGCGTCATCAGCGCCGCCACACCGTTGACTCCGAACGCGATGGTCGGGTTCAGCGCACCGTCTGCGCCTTCGATTTCGATCGCCATTGTCTCTCTCTGTGTGGAGTGTCGTGGACTTGCTGGCAAGTTGGCGAATGGAGAGACCCGCGCGACTAGCAAAGGCGAATCGGCCAAGCTGTCCGGTCGGTGGTCAGCTCGCCATCAAAGACGCTCGTCGCCTTAGGCCGATACACAGATGCCTAGAGCGGTATGAACCAGATCTGCCACATCATTAGGCATGGGGCGTGCGCGACGGAGGCCGCAGTCAAGTTAGGCACGCGGTAGTGTTCAGCAAGTGTATTTTCACTGGCAATTGGTACCCCACACTGGCTTCGCGTGCAGAGGCTCATGAGAACTTGCCGGGTTTATTGGCTGGATGAATGGCCATTGACTCAAACGTACAAACACCGTCTGGACAGTTCACTAGATTGCATTCAACATGAGCTCGCTACACTTACAGCTAACCAACTTTACTATAAAGACTTACCAGTGCGCTTCAACGACGCTTCTTGGCAGCCTGGTTGCTCACACGCCGATGTACTTGAACAGAATGAGGCCCACGGACATAAGGAACATGCCCCCGAGCGTACCGGCAGACACCAGGTGCATGCGCCCATTGGCGTACATGTAGGCGGTGGGGATGATCTCCTTCATGCCGATGCCGCAGAGCATCCCGGCTGTGAGTCCGTAGAGCACGCCTTGCGTTCGGTTATCTGCGTCCATGCCGAGCGACGCGAACGCGATGAGTCCACCGATGTGCTGCGCCAGGGCGGACAGGAAGCACCACAGCAGTCCGCGGCAAGTACTGCCCGTGGCGAAGTAGATCGGTGCAGCCACGGCGATGCCCTCCGCGATGTTGTGTAGTGCGACGCCGATAGCGAGCGATAGGCCGATCCACGCGTGCTCGGAAGAGGCTACGAAAGTGGCCATCCCTTCCGGGATGTTGTGAATGCCAACAGCAATGGCGCTCAAGATGCCCATGCGCTGCAGCTTCTCCTTGGCCGCTTCGTCCATCTTGATGAACACGTCGGAGCCTTGGTTCTGGACGAGCTCGACGGGCGGCTTGATCTCCACAGGGCCCTCTTCGAATGACAGTCGGTCGGGCTGCATACGGGCCGTGCCGTTCAAGTTCTGGCCCGGCGTGAGTTGCTGCACGATGAAGTCGACCAGGTAGCTGATGAGGATGCCTCCTCCGAAGCACCCGGTGGCCGCCAACCACGCGTGGCCCTGGACGTCGTCTTCATCGTATTCACCGGAGCCGCTGGCACTCTCGTCGAGGTTGAGGCTGTAGGCATCCGTGAATTCCTTGAACGAATTGGCGAAGAGCACAACTAGTGCCTGGAAGATCGTGATGCCGCCGGAGAGACTCAGCAACACGGCCATGAACATTGGGCTGGCGAGCTGGAGCAGCTTGTTGCTGAAGATCACGCAGCCGCCGAGCACGGTGGCCAACGCGGCCAAAGCATTGAGGCCGAAGGTGGCCGTGAGGTCGAGCGACATTTCCTCTTCGACGGCCATAGTTGCTGCTGCTGCGATCGACTTGATACAAATTGAGAAATGAGCAAGGCGAGCGCCGACCACAGCGGCGTGCCTGCCGACTGGCAAGGCGGGGGTTCAGATGGCGTCGGCAGGACAGGCAGGTGCACTCAAACAAAATCGAGTCGAGTCTGACATAGCGAACGATTCGCCTTGCAAACCAGCGCAAGTAGCGCATTACTTGTGAAGAAAGGGAGAGTTCGCGCTCGCCTCACACTTAGGCGTAGCGGCGACCGCGCCAGTGATCTCAGATTGAGATTCTCAGTGTTGCAGGTGTATGTACGCTATAGTTCTGCGAAATGCTAATGGAGACTTCGGTCACGCGAATCGGGGCGGAAGCTGGTAGTCGATGATGGTCAAATGAGCGGAGCTTCTTCGTGGAGCTGGCATATTTCGGAACTCATCGTTGCGAGGCTTCTACCGCCGGTCATCGGCGTTGCCGTCGCTCCGTGGTGGCAGCGACTTGTTATCGCCACTAAATGTTGCCGCTTCAAGCTCTTCGCGTTGACGGCGCTCGTGCGGCACGCAGTGGGAGTGGTGGGAAGGAGGGAACTGAACGAATAAGTCTGCGTGGTGGATCATCGTCGCTTCTCTTCACCACCACCACATAATAACAGGCACGGGCGTACAAGACCGTCAACCATAACGCATCTACTACTCTACTTCGATAAACTACAGAGCTCTACACGCCCATGTACTTGAACAGAATGAGGCTGGCGGCCATGAAAACCATGCCGAAGAGCCCACCACCAGAGACGAGGTGCACGCGGCCGTTAGCGTACATGTGCGCGGTGGGGAAAATGTCCTTCAGGCTGATGCACGTGAGCATGCCCGACACGAGGCCGTACAGCACGCCCTGCGAGAAGTTGTCGGCGTCCTTGCCCAGTACAGCGAAGGCCAAGAAGCCCCCAAGGTGCTGGGCGACCTTCGCTAGGAGACACCATATGACTCCTTTCCACTTGCTGTCAGTAGCGAAGTACACCGGTGTGGCCACTGCTATCCCCTCAGCGATGTTGTGCAGTCCAACGCCGACAGCGAGCGCCAAACCGATAAAGGTGTGCTCCGACGAGGCCACCATGGTCGCTACCCCGCCCGGGATGTTGTGGACGGTGATCGCGATGACGTTCAGCACTCCCATACGCTGCAGCTTCTCCTTTGTAGATTCGTCCATACGCAATTAAGTGGTGACTCTGCATGAGCTCCGGGGTGCCAGCTTCCAAGGAGGTTTGGAGCGTGTCACTGGCGTGCATCCGCGCAAAGAGGTCTTGGCGCTGTCCCGGGGTTAGCTGCTTTACGAGCAGGTCCAGACAGTAGTTGAGCACGATGCTGACTCCGAAACACCCTGTGGTCGTTAGCCATGCCTGGCCCATGGCGGTGTCTGCATCTTTGCCGTTGCTACTAAAGGCGTCCGCGAACTCAAGCAGCGAATTGGAGAAGAGCACTACGAGTCCCTGGAAAATCGTGAGACCGCCAGAGAAGCTCAGCCACACGGACATCGCGCGCCGGTTCACGACACGCAGCAGATATTGACTGAAGACGATGAATCCGCCGAGCAAGGTCTTCAGCGACGCCCCCCAGGTTGATCTGGAACGCCGCAGTCACGTTCATTGTCTCCTCGATCGCCATCTCTCCCCGTCGTTGATATTAGTTCGTCAAATTCGGATCTGACCATGACGACGTTCCATTGACACCTAAACGTCCTGCGTGCCGATGCATGCACGTCCAGCATCGTAGTCAGCACAATCTCCACCTTGCCTGGTCTTTAATCGTCTGCTCGCGCAAGCGAAGAGGAATACATTATATTTTCCGACCAGCTAGTCGCAACTCGTGGTCTTTTTTAGGAAACCGCAAAATCAGATTTGACTGAACTCCAGTCTACCGAATTTGTGGTTCTATGGATCAGCATGTGGACAATTATTTGCTGTCGGTGACGCGGGCGTAGTGGAAGTAGTGCTTCAAGCACAGTAGACGAAGTGGGGCAAGCACTCCACCTTTCACTGCCAAAACATGCTCCGTTGCATTCAAACTATCCCAAGGGCGCCAGGATTCTTTGCCTAAGACACTGCAGACTGGACGTGCTTGCCCTTCTTTGGTTGGGTGGACCCCGGAACGCCGTCATAGGGCGAGAAGTACGGCTGTGCAGTATTGCTGCTACTTGCTGCAGCGCTTTGCGCTTCCTGCGCCTCCTTCGTGAACTTGAAGGCTGTGCGAGTAGGCGGTGGCGATGGAGGCCGGAACACCTTGGACTGCTGATTTCCGGGATTTCCGGGCGTCGCGGGTGTCGTCGGTCGACTCAGTGTCGGCAACGATGTCTGTCGTTCAACGACGCTAGAGCTTGAACGAGGGCGTTCTTTGCTGCTCGACTTCGCCGGAGATCGAGAAGGCGACCGGGAGCCTCTCGACCGATTGCTGGAGCTTCCGTTGAGAACTTTTTCGATCGTCTTGGAGGCCTCATGCCATTTTTTCGTGATCTTGACGTTCTCCATCGTCCGCATGATCAGATCGCGCTGGATCTTGGACTTGACCGCGAGCTGTTTGCGGCGATTCACGAGCGATTCCTTTTCGTTCAGCATGTGCTGCGTGCGGGCCTCCGTATCTTGCATCTTGCGCAGCATCTCGAGGCGCTGATACTCTTGCACGCGCTTCATCCGCTCCACTTTATCCAGTTTCAATTGCGCCTGCAGTTTTCGATACTCGCTGCGTAAAGTGCGCTGCTGCTGCTGGTTCTTCTGCACTTGCTGCACGTTGCGGTCGACCTCGTGTTGACGCTGCAGCAGCTCTTCCTTTTTACGAGCTTCTTCTCGTCGGGCCTCGTCCAACACGAGCTGGCGCTTCTTCTCCAAGGCCAACTGCTGCTGTGCCTGCAGTTCGTGCGAGCGACGCTCCTCTTCTTCATGAGCGCGACGCAGAGCCTCACTTGCTGCTTGTTTGCGCTGGATCTCTCTCTTCCGTTGCGCCTCGAGCTTCTTTGAAGCGCGAAGGTTGCGCCGGATGCGCAGGGTAACCTCCCGGCGACGTGCATCCATGGCGATGGCCCGCTCAGCACGCTGCTGCTCCACCATTTCCTCACGCGCCCTCTCCGCCAAATCCAGCTCGCGAAGCCTTGCTTGAATCTCTATCTGTTGAGCCTGAAGCAAGGCTTCTGCTTGCGCTCGGTGCTCTTCGGCCCTCAGCTTCCGTTCTTCCTCGCGTTCACGAACTTCGATCCGTCGCAGCTTATCTTGCCGGGCCTTTTCTCCAGCCAGCGTGCGGTCCCGAGCTGCCATTTGAGCAGCGAGATCCTTTCGCCGTTCTTCCTCCACATCAAGCTGAGCCTTCTTTTTGATCTCTCGTTCACGCTTCTCAGCCGCCAACTCTTGCGCGAAGCGCATTCGGGAGCGTTCCATGGCCTCGTGTTGCCGCTTATCGCGGTCCATCTTGTCAGCAGCTTCTTGCTGCAGCTGACTCATCTTCATCTCAAACTCGAGCATTTGTTCGAGCTCACGTTCTTGTCGCTGGCGCACTTTCTCCAGTCTTTGGCGCTCAATGTCCAGCAGTGCCGAGGAGCTCTTCTTTCCGGGAGAGCTCGAAGACATGGATGGTGGTCCATTCGCACGTGGTCGTGCAGGCGATTTCGTTGCTCGTTTCGATCCCGAAAGAGCAACTAGACGAGCCGGGACGCCATTTCCTGCGCCACGGTCTTCAGCATCCAACAACTTGCGCTTTTCAGCTCGCAACGCCTGCATCTCCTCGTGCCGCCTCAGCGAGTAAGCCTCGTGGCGCATGCGCTGCACTGCAGCGGTGGCGTCCGGATCATAAAACGAGTCCAAGTCTCGGATTTTCAGCGTTTCGGGGTTGACTCCACAGCGTAAGCAAGCTTCCGCCGACCGCGGCGTCAGCACAATTCGCTCTGGCGGAGGATTCAGTCCCGAGGATCGCGCGTTGCTAAGCGTTGCGAATGCTTCCTCAATAGTCTGGGCCCTGGGGCCACGCCGCTTTCGAACCTTGGTCTTCTTCTTTGGTTCTTCATCCTCTTGTTGCAGCGACGGCTTTATCGCAGCGATATTTTCCAGATCGAGATGCATCCCATTCACCACTGCTTGATTGTTGCCAACGCCGCTCTCAGGATTCACCGCCACAGCATTTGGTGATGCCATTGGCGCTGTCACCTTCTCGGGGCTTCGTTTCGGATCAAGAAGGGGTCTACAAGCTATCTACGTCAGGCGCCCCGCTTCTTAAACACAAGAATCAGGCAGACTCGAAGTTCTCGTGGCTTCCAGCAGCGATTGGCGGCGTAGAGATAGCGGTGATGTCGCTAATTTGCTGGCATCGACCTTGTCAGGCGGCCATTTTTAGGCAGCTCTGGGTATGCCGCCACAACGACGATGGGGAAAATAGCACTCCTCCTTCCCTTTTTGCATCTTTCTCTGCATTGGCTACCGGTAGCAAATATAGCATACACCATACCATTGCATCAGTCTGGGCTCTTATCCGTCAGCTTCTCTGGAATCGCTGGCGCTGGCTGTCAGCAGGAGGGCACACGAGTGACTCGTTGGTCCTTGTGGAAATAGGGCAGAGTTCGCACGATGCGACCCACAGCTTGAGCGCTTCCTTCGCGCAGAACCAGCGGCAAGTCGGGACGAATGTACTCTG
Organism: Phytophthora crassamura; assembly: GCA_033557995.1. Classification (NCBI taxonomy): domain Eukaryota; phylum Oomycota; class Peronosporomycetes; order Peronosporales; family Peronosporaceae; genus Phytophthora; species Phytophthora crassamura. The sequence goes on from JAUCED010000016.1 coordinate 423,179, forward strand.
GCCAGTACATGAACTCGAATCGACAAAGTGTTGGAAGATTCGAAGACGACGGAGCTGAAGTAGTCGTTGCGGAGCCAGCCGAATCACCCAGTCGCACGATCTTGGCCATTTGTCGCACTTGCCCCGTGTGAATCACAGCCTGGAAATTCTCGCGAAACGTGCGAGCGTCTGGCAAGAAGTGAAGCTCTGCGTCGAACTGTCGCGTGGCCATTGGTCGAACGCTCGGGTGGACGAGCATTGTGCCTTTCCTGATGCGGTGGGCTGGCTGGGCGGCAGACAGGAACCGTATGAGCACCGCACCAGTCTCACCTGCGCTTAAGCTTTGAGCGGCCTTGTGCTGAACCTCGATGTTTTCCACTGCTACACCGCAAAAGTGCCCCTGAGCATCAGGTCCAATCAGCATACGCTCGCCGACGCAGAATGCCCCCGCTTGTACAAGTCCAGTCACAACTGTGCCTGCGTCCTCAATATCGTACGCTTGGCTAACCTGGAACTCAGCCAGCGTCTTGGCCTTGGCTGCCCACACACGCCTGGGTTCGAGCACTGCCAGATACCCTTGCAGCACGTCCAAGCCACTGCCGTCCACGCTCGACACCTGGAACACCGGCACAGTGGAGGCCGTCGTCAACTTCAGCAGATCCTCCTTGGTATCGGCGCTTTTCGGTGCCAGCACAACTCTCTGAAGCGGACAGAAAGCCTTCAGCAAGTCGGCGACTTCCTCCAGTGACTGTTGTATTCGCTCCGAGGTCGCACGGTCAGTCTTCGTTATCACCACAAAAATCGCGACTTCCAGAGCAGTAGCGATTTTCAAGTGCTCACGCGTCATGTCCCGAACGCCTCGGACTGCATCCACCAGCAGCATAGCATAGTCCGGGAACTGCCCCGCCAACCCCGACGCCGTGCTCTTGAGGTATTTCTTGTGGCCTGCCAGGTCGCTCAGAGTGATGAAGCTCTCCTGTCTTCTCGGCGCCTGCCTCACTTCGTCGTCCTCTTCGTCACTATCACCAAAGTCGCACGTGTCCTGCTCGTCCGTGCAGCGAAAGTGGCCGTCCGCAGCCACTGCGATCGTGTGCTCGCTCATGCTGGACGTGCAGCCGTTCTCGAGCTCGTGGCGGTGGCGACACACCTGCATCCTGGCCAGCCCGGCGCCGTCGTCCAGGCAGCCGCGCGTGAGCACCCCCACGAGCGTCGACTTGCCACTCTCGAAGTCCCCAATCACCGACACGCGCAGCCGCTTGGTGGAGCTGTGCTCCAGTACCCTCGTGACCTGGATCCTCACGGCCCGGTGGGTCGCGTCTCGGCCCGCGCGGAACCGCGACAGCGACATCTTCGCGTGCACGACGCGGCACATGCTGCCATCAAAAGCAGTCAGTTCCGTGAATGATGGTCACTTCAACTTCAGCTTCAGATAGTACTCCAGAATAGTATTTTGAATACTTCACAGTACCACCCAAAATACTATTTGTGCCGTACCGAGACAGCGTCGCTAGCGAGCGCACCATAGCGTCCTGGGCGAGTCCCAGGGGTTCCCCATCGTCTCGCACACCCAGCTCGTAGAAGGCCGAGCCGCCGCCCTCGTTCAGGCGCCAGTGCATCTGCGTCGTGAGCTGCCGCAGCCTGTCGGGCGCTGGCTCGAGAAGTTGTTGCTTGTACTCGACGTTGCCCTCCTCCACCTCCTCGGGCAGCCGCTCGGTCAGGTCATCGCAGCCCGGAGACGCGAAATCGGCGCGCACCAGGCGCAGCACAGCCACCAGCCCCACGTCCGGTGAAGAGGCCATTTTGGCGAATGCGCGACTGGAAAGGTGAATCCCTCTTTGAGACGATAGACCATCACTCTTGAAATGGGTTCAAAAGGCAACTTGCCTTCAACAACCGACAGAAGATTCTTGTGTCGGTGCCGTGAAGCGCCAGGCACCAGGAGAATTAGCATTCTGGCTGCTGTGAACGCAGTCAATGAAAGGTAATGGTAAAAAATGTACTCTTGAGCTTCAGAGTCGAGTTGCTACTATCGGTAGCAAGAGGATGTCGACCTTACTTCGAGCAGCGGAAGTCCTTGCCGTCGCCCTTTCACGTCTCGCCCGTGATGCAGTAGTTGTGCTTCCAGTCGTTGGTACCATCTGACTGCCCGCGGAGGCCGCCCGTGGGGAGCGTGGCTGGCATGCACTGCGAGTAGTTCGTCGAGTGTTTGACGCAGGTGCTGGCTGCAATCTTGCAGACTGAGCCCGCCTTGGAGCAGTTCCCCCAGTCTGCAACCTGATTCGTCGGCGTCGTCCGAAGAGCTGTGGTTTGGGGGGGGGAGCCGTGGCCTTGGACTTGCAGTGGAAATCCGAGCCCGTGGCCTTGCAAGTATCTCCAGCGGTGCAGAGCCCATCGTACTTCCACACGCTGGTGCCGTCATTCTGTCCGCACAAACCTCCGGTGGGGAGCGTCGCTGGCATGCACTACGAGTAGGACGGCGAGTGCTTGACGCACGTGCTGGTCGCCGTCTTGCACACTGAGCCCACCTTGGTGCATTCTTTCCAGTCGGCTACCGGTACTGGTGTCGGGGTGCGGTCGTCGGCGCTGAGGTAGTCGAATCTGAACGCTTGTGGTGATGGTGACGGCGCGTTCCAGGCTTCACACAGCGGAAGTCGGTGCCCTTGGTATGGCAGTTCTCGCCGGAGGGGCATTGGTCGTACAGCCACTCATTGGTGCCATCAGACTGGCCGCACAGGTCACCCGACGGCAGCTCAGCAGGCTTGCACTGCGCGTAGTACTTCGAATGGCGGACGCACATACTGGTCTCCGTTTCACATCCCACTTCCTCAGTACACGCCTCCCAGTCGGCAACGACAAGCGTGTTATACGTGACGACACTATCGATTCCAGCCTCTGCATCTTCTTGTATTCCGGAACCCGACGAGGTGTTGTTGGTGACAATCGGATCCGTCGCACCCTCGGCATGGACGGAGGAGATGGCAACAAGGGCAATGGAGGCGAGTACGTAGATCTGCATATCTTGAGCTGAGCTGGGTCGTAGACCTTCGAAGACGGTTGAATTTTGCTGGTGAAGCAAATTGAAAAGTGAGCTCTCGGGATTTTTGCAGTCTCAACCTGCCTGCAAGTTCAAACAGACGAATCTGTTTGTGGAAATAACGACCTGGAAGTATGTTACGCTTCCTCCACCCTGGATCCATTCTAACAGAAAAACAAATCGATTCACGGGATCGTGCAATCTCTTGCTTGGCAGAATTTGCTGTCGTTTCTGTCATGGTGAAAAGCACCTGCGGATAGCAACGATCGCTGTCGCGGGCAGAACCCGGAGGTGATTTTCGGAGCGAAACTTGCAGCGGCGCGCTTGCATTTACCACCCGCGCACTGGCACTGAGCGACCCCGTGCATGAGCAGTGATCATTGAGCACTCGATCCGGAATGGGCATGACAGCAAGCGATTCTGATCTGCTAGGAAGCTGGCCACGATCCTGCTACTACGTTGGGGCAATGGGCAGAATACCCATGAGAGTCTCAGGGGTGTTCATGATCGAGCCATTACGTTGCTACAGTGTAGCAGGAAAAGCTCAACGCGGTTACTTGAGACCATACCGCGCTGCTGGATTTTTGCGCACTCTCTTTCTTGTCTGACAGGAAGCATGGCAGCGCCACCATCGCAGGCGGCTACTTGGCGCTGCAAGCGCAGCAGGTTGGAGGATCAAGGCTCGCAGTCACGCTGGGCAGTTTGACGTGCTCGTGTCGGCAAGACAGGCTGACATATGCTGCTCGTCGAGCTTTTTTGGATTGTAGGTCATGTGGGTCAAGACTCTTGACAAGAGCTGCGCTGCGCAATGGGCTCCGAATCGCCGGGGCAGCAACACGTCCGGGCCTGCCGTCACGCTGCAGTGCAAGCATAGTCGAACTGCCTTCGCCTGCCTCGTGAAGTGGGCTTATGATGACATGTCCAAGGTCGGCAGCGACACCCCTTGCGGCGGCGAACCGTGGCCAGCAGCAACGTCCACGCCAAGCGTGAACCCACACTCAGCGTTGGGCGCAACGTTTCAAGAAACGATTTTGGTGTGCAACACGCCACGTGATCTATACTTGGAATTTGTAAGGCGCTCAACGCATTTCGGTCATGGAGCATTTTGGCCCATTTCAGTGTGCCTACCGTCTTACCCCGCATATAAGGCATATGTGTTCTAAATGAATTGAACAGTGCGTATTAATAGGGGCTCTATTCGTTTATAAGACCTATGGGCTATCCATCGGCAACTATTTCTTCAGACTTTATCAGTTTATTCGGCGAATAAACTGATAAAGTCTGAAGAAATAGTTGCCGATGTATCCTGGAATCTAGGTCGGTGGTCTAAGGCAGCTTCGCTTCAACAACTACGTCGCTGGCTACTTGACGTAAGGTCAACTACCAATTGACTAACTAAAATATCGCCAATGTTAACTTCATAGATTGTTGGGAAACCTTTTAAATTAAAAAATGACAGGGTGTCAGATCCTGCAGGCCGCATGGTATCCGTGGGTTGCATATAAAGAGCCGCTTTTCAATTATCGTGATAAATGTACGTAGACCTGATTCCGACGCTTCGCAAAGGAGCACAATGCAGGTCACTCCCACTAACTAAGATTTTGTATGGCAGCCGTGATGTCATGGAGCACTCGTCGCTTTCGCTGTGGGGAAGCCTTCTCCTCTGGTGCTGCTGGACGATCTCCGCTGTTGCGGTTCGCGGCCCGCTGAACCGCCTTTGCGTTCCGCGCTGCGGTCTTGCCTTCAGCTCTGCGTTGTGTGGCGTCGGCGCGTTGCTCAAATCGGCGGGCTTTCAGAGCGGCAACGTTTTCTTGGCGCATAGCCCGTCGTTCCATCAGCTCCTTCTTCGCGGCCTGCTGCATCGCCGCCTTGATGCGGTCGGTTTCGATGCGCTTGGTATATCGGCGGAAGCGGTTTGACTCCGTGTCCTGTGCACGCATGGCATTCAGTTCGGCATGGGCGTTGAACGCATCACGCATTTCGACGCTTCTCAACAGGACACCCTCGGTCATCGACGCGGTCACAAATGAGCCACGAGCTCGAGGCTTTATCTGCGGGATCACCAGGTTCTTCGCGTGAAAGGCGACCACGTTCAGCGCATCAAGATCCAAACCCTGTCGCTGCAAGCTTAGCTTCTGACGCTCTGTAAGGTGCAAATCAAATGCCGAGGCTTCTAAAGCTGCGTGATGCGGAACCTGCCTCTTGTGCTGGGTCGAAAGTGAACCGACCATCATTTCCAACATGATATCGACGTTGAAGGGAAATATGCCGGTCTTGAAAAACCCACGACGGATGCATGTCAGTGTAAAGGCCTCTTCAAACGGGACTCGAGTGAGTGCTGGAATGTCGTCCCGCGTAGGCAGTGCGGCGTCGCCCAAACCTTTCAGCCTCGGAAAAGCTATCAACGCGTCGTTATAGGAGTCTTTGACCGTCCGAAACACGCTGACGTCCAGCGGCTGCAAAAATGCGACGTGTGTGACGGCAGCAGAAACAACTTGATATTGCTGGCGACAGCAAATTCCACAACTTGCTGAGAGAGATGGGAGAAATGTCCGTCCATAGTTAGCACTTGTGGACGCACTTCACCGATGTTGTTAACAAAAAACTTCAGCCAATGGAAAAACACATTCCCGTTGATGTTGCTACTTTCTGTCATCGCACAAACAGCTCCATCCACAGCATCGTCAAGCCATCGAAGTTTTCGATGTTCTCCAGCGAAATATACATCAGTGGTATCGCACGACCCGCTGCATTTACACACCCCATCATAGACACGTTCTCGCGGTCGTGCGAGCGCCGAGTGTTCGCTGCAAGTCCACGTGAGCACAAAACTCTTGTCTTCACAGCTCCTTGAGCGCAAACACCAGTCTCGTCGCAATTCCAAATACACTCAGCTGCGACTCCACTAACGACAGGCCAGCGTAGCCTCGAACAATTTCCTCTGTTGAATGGTCTGCTCGCTTTTCATCTAGAATCTGTGGCTTTCGCCAAGACATCTCCTTCTTGTGCCTCTTGACAAACCGACCAATCCACCACTTGTTCGGGAATCCTGGCGGCACGCCAGCCGGTGGTCGATGAGCTAGAGCACATTGCCGTACGATGTAGCGCAGCTCGAGCTCTTCCACGCAAAAACCCATGTGAGCACGCGCAGCCACCACCTCGAGTATGCCCTGCTCATGGCCCGCGAGACAAATACACCGCCCGCCGTCCTGGTTTGGCGTGCATGTCGACAAGACCGTGGATACGACGCCGCAGGGCCTCCTCGTTCCACGCCGGGAAATGTCCGCGCCGCTTTCCGGATGGAAAGGCCATGCATCACGGCGTCCACCGCCTGCTCCCAGGGCGACCCAACCTTGGCCATAATGGGGCGCTCACAGTTCAGCTTCTGTTGGAGCAAATCGAGATCTGAAAGTGGGGGGGACTCGTCGTGATCTCAACTCACGGCATGAATGCGCTCGGCGCTGGTTCGAACGTGAAACGCACAGAAAATGCGCGCGAAAACACCTCCTTCTTGGGGTACATCTTGATTTTTGTATTGAAAAATGGCCCGCTTTTTGCTCTGGCTCGGATTATGCGATCCACGGATATGCCTTCTATTAGGGGTGTTCTCTAAACGGTGTTTGAATTGCAACTTAAGCGAAAACCACTGTCTCTTTAGAAGGCATATGCCTTATATGCGGGGTAAGACGGTAGAGTTAGCTATTTTACTACATGTATTTTAGGTGCACTTCAGTAGCTTTGTGTGCTTGCCCCTGCAACTTGACCTTTTCCGCGCTTTCGAATGCCCCCTATATGGTGAGCACTTTGCAATTCGCTTCGCAGGCTTCGCAATGCTAGGAACTTCGGAGCAACAAGATGCAGCTCTTCACGTTGGCCTCCTTGGTTCTGCTCGCCCTGACCACCGTCCAGGCCAAGGAGATACCCACGCTCCACCTTCGCGTCAGCAGTGGTGTCTCCGATTGACGGGTGGCCTCAAGTGCTCTAACCCCACCAGCGTCTGCGTCAAGTACTCTCAGTGGTACGCTCAATGCAAGCCCGAGACGCTGCCGTCAGGCGAGCTCTGCGGCCAGGACGACGGCACCAATGTGTGGTTCTATGACGCCTACCTGAGCGGCGAGACGTGCGAGTGCAACGGCTCTCGGACTACCGCTGCACTGCGTCAGCTGCGCACCACTCTCCAAAACAGGGGAGCCGGCAACTTCTTCAGGGTCCGCGTCCTTGCATCGTTATTCACGTACTAGCCCCTGTCATCGTGCCCTTGCATTCAAGTCTCTACTAACATCAAAACACGTTCAACATCCATATCACTTTTCATTGCCATCGCCATTCTCCAACATCGATATACATGGTTCGGCAAAGCCTAAACTACATTATGGTATCTCACGCCTGCATCCAACTCATGCAACTCATGCACCCAAGCCGAACAGCCGAAATCCACCACCGGTTCAGCTTGAACCCGAAGATATCCGTGAACCCATCGGTCGCGAGCCAATGGCGAGCGACTACACCGTGCCATGATATTTTCCAGGTATGATTTCCAAGGGTTCCTCTTCCGAGGAGTCGTTGCGGGCTCTTGCGATCTTCTCACACTTTGCATTTTGCCTCGCAGACCTCAAGTCTCAAGCCCCAAACGACCAAGATGAAGATCTTCGCTCTCACTACCGCCGCCATCGCCGCGCTGTCCGCCGTGGAGGCCGCCGAGCAGGCGTCCATCCACCTGCGCGTCCACGACAAGGGCTCGTGCACCATCACCAACGAGTCGCAGTGCAACGGGCAGAACTGGACGGGCAGCACGTGCTGCGCCGACTCGAGCTACGAGTGCCGCTGGTCGGACGACGGCCAGAACGTGCAGCGCTGCCAGAAGAAGAAGACCACTGGCACCACTGGCACCACTGGCACCACGGGCACGACGGGCACCACTGGCACCACCGGTGGGACCGGCACTGTGGCTGACTGGGGCGACTGCAAGGGTGGCAAGAAGTGCAAGACCTCCTCCAGTGTCTGCGTCAAGTACTCCAACTACTACTCGCAGTGCAAGCCGGCCACCTTGCCCTCTGGCGAGCTGTGCGGCCAGAACGACGGCACGAATGTGTGGAAGTACGACAAGTGCCCGAGCAACCAGAAGTGCGCTGCCGTTGGCTCGGACTTCCGCTGCACCAACAAGAAGCACCACAAGAAGACCCACGAGACCAAGGGCGCGACCTGCGCGATCGAAAACGAGTCCCAGTGTGACGGCCAAAACTGGACGGGCAGCACGTGCTGTAAGGACTCGAGCTATGAGTGCCGCATGTCGGATGACGGCCAGGACGTCAAACGTTGCCAGAAGATCGCGGACTACACGGACGACGGGGGCTACACGGACACGGACACCTCGGACTACGCCAGTGAGGACGACGACAGCGAGAGCGAGGACGACAGCTACGATGAGGACGCGTCGTACTCGAGCTACGTGGACGACTGGGGCGACTGCAGCAGCATCGACGTGGGCTGTTCCAGCCCGACCAGCGTGTGCGTTGTGTACTCGGCCTACTACGCCCAGTGCAAGCCCGAGACGCTGCCGTCGGGCGAGCTGTGCGGCCAGGACGACGGCACCAATGTCTGGCTCTATGACTACTGCCCCAGCGGCGAGACGTGCGAGGCCAACGGCTCGGATTACCGCTGCACCAAGGCCAAGAAGCACCACCACCACCACCACCACCGCGCCTAAGTATGAACGCAGTGGCTGGCGAGCCATCGACGCCGCAGTTCTCATTCATTGTGCGTCACTTTACTTGCATTGAAACTTGACTGGTAACTGGGGCTCTCTTCGTGAGATCCCCAGCATGAATACAACCTTGATGCGTTTCCCACGAGCTCACACTCTTTATACGGCACGTATAGTCCCTTGAACAGAAAACTTCAACGACCTTCACTCACCAATGGCGTGGTGCACATAATTAGGGCCAAGAGCGCAACGGCCACTCACTGCTGGAATTGTATCAACCTGGCCATGGCGACCCGCGCGACGCCCGAGCTGCTGGGCGCGTTGCAGCACGCGCCCGAGCGCATCCGCAACATCTGCATCCTAGCGCACGTGGACCACGGCAAGACGACGCTGAGCGACAGTCTGGTGTCCTCCAACGGCATCATCTCCGAGCGCCTGGCGGGCAAAGTGCGGTACCTGGACAACACGGAGGAGGAGCAGATGCGCGGCATCACCATGAAGTCCAGCGCCATCTCATTGGTCTACCAGCCCGAAACCCCGACCGACGAGCAAAAGAAACCCGACGAGCCCTTCCTCATTAACCTGGTGGACTCGCCCGGTCACGTGGACTTCTCCTTTGACGTGTCCACGGCTGTACGGCTTTGCGACGGAGCTCTGGTGCTAATTGATGCAGTGGAAGGAGTCTGTGCGCAGACGCACGCCGTGATCCGCCAGGCGTGGAAGGAGGGCATCCGGCCGTGCCTCGTGATCAACAAGATGGATCGACTCATCTTCGAGCTGCAGTTCTCGCCCATGGAGGCGTCTCAGCGGCTCAACCGCATCCTGGAACAGGCCAACGCTGTGCTCAGCTCCATGATCCGGATGGAAGTGTTGGAGAAATATGATAAGGAGGAGGTGAAGGACAAGCAAGAGGAGGAGGGAGACGAGATCAGTGCTGACAAGGTCGAAATCACGCTGGATGACGAAGAAATCTCCAAGGAAACGGAGCAGATGGAGAACGAGATGCTCTTCTCGCCGTCGAACGGCAACGTCATCTTTGCCAGCGCCACGGATGGCTGGGCTTTTAGTGTCGGATACTTTGCTGCTCTTTACGCCAAGAAGCTCGAGCTGCCTGTGCGCGTGATGCGTCAGGCGCTGTGGGGAGAATACTACTACAACGCCAAGACGAAGAAAATCGTGACCAAGCCGCCGACGTCCAGCAGCCAGACTATGTTCTGCTCGTTTATCCTGGAGCTCATCTGGACGGCGTACACGACGCTCGCCAAGCCGGTGCAGTCGGATAGCGACCTCGAGGCGCTGCGCAAGCTGACGCGCCAGCTTCGTGTTGCCAAACTCGTCACAGACCGCGATCTTAAGCAGACCGATCGTAAAAATGCCACCCAAGCTGTCATGCGCAAGTGGCTGCCTCTGTCCACGACGGTGCTTCGAATGGTGACGCGCGTGCTGCCGAGTCCTGTCGCGGCTCAAGTCAAGCGCGCCGAAAAGCTGTGTACCATTTCCGCAGAACAGCTGGAGAAATCCCCACAGCGCGCGCACGTGTTCCGTTCACTCCAAACGTGCCAGACGACGGAGGACGCGCCGCTAGTGATCTACATTTGCAAGGTGCTTTCGGTGGAGGCCAATGTGCTTTCCGACTACTACCAGTCTGGACTTGCTGCCACGGACGAGGTCTACGTTGGCGTGGGTCGAGTTTACTCTGGTGTTCTTCGTGAAGGCCAGCCTTTGTATGTTCTGGATCCCAAGTTTCAGGGCGTACCGGGCGATGCGGACTTCGAGACGATTGACCCTGCTACTGTCAAGCACGTGGCCCGCATCGACAGCGGAGTGATCAAACCGTACATGATGATGGGACGCGATTTACATAAGCTGGATCGCGTGCCTGCTGGAAACATCGTGGGCATTGTGGGTCTACAGGAGCACGTGCTCAAGACAGCGACGCTATCGTCCACCTTGGCCTGTCCTTCGTTGACGAAGATGCCGTATCAAGCGAAACCGATCGTTCGTGTTGCTGTGGAGCCCGAAGACCCGCGCAACTTCGGTGCGCTGGAAGCTGGCCTGCAGCGTCTTTACAGATCCGACCCAACGGTTGAGGTTCATGTACAGGAGACCGGCGAACACGTCATCGTGGCGCTCGGCGAACTCCACTTAGAGCGCTGCATCAAGGATCTAAAGGAGCGCTTTGCCAAGGTCGCAGTGCGAGTCTCCGAGCCATTGGTTGGCTTCCGAGAAAGCATCGTGGATGGCACGATCTCTTCATTCCAGGAGAACATCGTGTTCAAAGAGCTTCTGAACCCGGACTCGACTAAGGAAGACTCTCACGACAAGGAGGCGGACACATCCAGCTCCTCTCAAGACCCGAAGGTTGCGCTCGGAACGACCCCAGACGGCACTTTGACTCTGAAATTGCGAGCGCTTCCGCTGCCTCTCGAGTCGGCGAAACTCCTAGAGGAGAGCGCAGCACTGTTAAAGCGTATTGCGCTTAGTAAGAAGTCGGCTAACGAGATGGAAGAAAAAGAACCAAGCGTGGAAGTCGAGGCTGCAGCTGAGGACATTTCAGCCTTCAAGAAGAAGTTGCACAAGTCTCTCCAGACGAGCGAGAACAGCTTCTTAAAGTCGCTTCCTCTTGACCAGATTTGGAGTTGTGGCCCGCGGCGAGTGGGTCCCAACATGCTGATCAACAACATTCCAGGCTACGGTGCGAACGGAGGCCTGTTCTCCTCTCAAGTATCCGAAACTGGCTCAGAGAAAGCCGAGCAAATCAAGAAGTTGGAGAACAGCATCGTGACGGGGTTTCAAATGACGTCGTCGGCTGGCCCGTTGTGTGACGAGCCTGTGTGGGGCGTTGCCTTTGTGCTCGACGACGTCATTTTCCACCACAAGAAGAGCGACGAAGACAAGTCGGAGGAAGAGCAGGCCGAAGCGAGCAAGTACGGTCCCCTTAGCGGCCAGGTGATTTCTGTCATGCGCACGACGTCCTTGATGGCGTTCGTGAAGCAGCCGGTGCGCTTGGTTGAGGCCGTTTACGAGTGCACCGTGCAGTGCCAAGCGGAGCAACTCGGCAAACTGTACAGCGTCATCTCCAAGCGGCGCGGTGACATTTACTCGGAAGAACTGTCGGATGGCACGGCGCTCTTCACTGTGAAGGCGCATTTGCCAGTGGTGGAAAGCTTTGGGTTTGCCACGGATCTTCTCATTCAGACGTCAGGCGCTGCTAGCAATCCGCAGCTCATCTTTTCGCACTGGAGCATTATCGACATGGACCCGTTCTTCCAGCCACAGACTGCAGAGGAGCGTGAAGACTACGGCGAGCGCGTCTACGAGCATAACTACGTGAGACGATACATCGAGGCAGTGCGCAAGCGGAAGGGCTTGTCTCGGGACGAGAAGGTTGTCGTTCATGCCGAGAAGCAGCGGACGCTAAAGAGATAGACGATGAGTGGACTGGGATAAGTGCGAAATGGTTATAGAGGTTGAATCCCGCTGCTATCAATTGAAGGGTGGGCGACTCTCTTCATAATATTGCGGCCCGTTTGTTGCGGATTGAAACGGACGAGAGCGACACAATTTGTCGGCTCGTATATATAGCGGGAGTTGGTCGAGCAAGGCTGATGCAAAGTGAGTGCACTTGTCTTCGTCGAGTGTATCGCATGGGGAGCAGCCATTTTGCGTGATTGCACTCACCTTCGACATGACTCCCATCCGGGTGGCGCCCACTCATGGTGAAGGAAATACGGCACTATTCGCTCTGTCCAAGTGGGCATCTCGCCACGCCGAGAGAAACAAGCTGGCCTCAAAGAAGGCGACGACTCCTGAAGCGCTGATCGAACGAACACACACCCGACAACTCGTAGCACGTGAAAAAGTGTTTGAGCGACACCTCCCGTTCTCCTGGTTCCGCTTTTTTGTCGGACTTGTATCTCTTGCGTTAGTTTTCTCGGACGTCCTGCGCTCCGGTGTCGGCGTGTCCAGCTTGCAATCGATTTACCCTGCACTCCAGCCGGACGAAGTCGTGAGCTTCGGGACGTCGTGGAACTACTCGGTGTTCGCATCGACAAAGGCCGAAGCTCTGAGCGGTAACACCACCGCGCGTGTATGGAGTTACAAATACGACACGACATCCATCACGTGGCGGGCGTTTGCGAGGTTCTTTGCTGTGTCAGAGTTCCCGGCGTGCTTGTTGTACTACTCCCGCTGCCCTCAGAAAACCTTCAGCGGCGGCGTGGCGTTTGCAATGATCGATTCGCTCGTGAACGCAGTGTCAACTGTTCAAAAGAAGACTGCAATATCAGATTCTGGACCCGTTGGGAAGACTCTGCGAACCGAAAACGAATACATCGATCGGCTTCACCACTTCATCTTTCCCAACTGGTTCGTCGACGTCAACTGGCGCACGAACCAGGCACTGTACTACTCACCTGAACTCCTCGCAAAGTCCAACGCGCGTACGATCTGCTTTCCTGCTAGTGGAGGTCGGGTGCGAACCCCTCGCTTCTGTCACGAACTTTGGGTAAATTTCGATCGATCGTGCGCCCCCACAGATACACAAGGAAGGGCTGTTAAACTTCTCTACGTGCACACAATGGATCGACTCCGTGACGTGCAAACTCGATTTCCAAACATAACAATCGATCTGACACTTCTGGAGAGCCAAGAAGACATGCAGATCTGTCGTGGTGGGCTGGGCTCCCTCGGGTTTCGACGGTCGGATGTGAGTGCGGTTATCCGCGCTAGAGAATGCGTCAATACTGGCACTTCACGTTCTTGCGAGACACTGTACGTGGAAGACTATCGCTACCAAACAGGGCTTCTGACTTCCGACGTTGTTCAGTGGTATCGGCTAGTCGCAGCACTTCGACTTGTTGGGCAAAGCTACTTCTGGATGCGTGGTGTTGGTTTAATGCTGAGCTGCTACTTCGTTCATGGAGTCCCGAAATCAAAACAGAAAATTTCAACATGGACGCGCTTGCGCAAGGCGCGGCATTTGTTCATGAAGGTCCCGACGCAGTGCGTTGTCTTTGGCAGTCCGTTTCCGGTGGCTTGCTACGTGTTTGCCCATTTACTCGACAGCCCGTTCACGTATAATGTCCTGGAAAGCCACCTTATTTCTAAAGCCGGGGTTTTAGATATTCAACTAGAATCCTTCATCTCGGACGCGGTCATACAGATGCGTAATGTGTGGATTTACGCCTTGATTTGGCACGTGGTGGTGAGTGCTACGACGTCGCGATGGCTGGCAAGGAGCAACGAACTCAATTCCGGGATTGTCGGCGTGCCCGAGTTCTTGCTGAGTGGGTTTTCGAGTATCACTTTGCTTGCGCAGTACCGCTCGACGTCGTTTCGATCGTCAAAAATTCTGGAGCTAATGGAGATGCCTGATAACTTGGGCATTTCCTGGGTGAGTACCAAGTACCAGTACGGTTTCTCGCATCGTGGAAGTGGCAGCATGTTGCTTGGAGGTGTTGTCATTGATCTCAAACTCTTGATTTGCCTAATATTTGTCGTCGCTGGCACGTGGGCAGTGCACCTCGTCTGGATGCGCTACTGGACTAGCAAGCATCGAATAGACAAGCACTGCTACTCGCACTGGTTTCTCCTCGCCCCGACGCCTGTACCATATTCTGCAGGAGTCTTGTGGCCCACGGTGAGCATGTGTGTGCACTGGACCAGCGACTTCTTTTGCATCCGAGACGAGCATCATCATCGGCAACGAAATCGATTGCAGCCACACCTTACATACCCGCTCCGGAGTCGGAAGTCGAAGAGCCGGGAAGGACGGGTAAGCCCTTTCAGCGCTACGTTTCGCTCCCAGCATCTAGAAGAGCTGCGATTCCAAGTACGCAGGCACAGATACAAGTCCCCCTCTACACGAATGAGTGGCAACACGTTCCGGTACATCCAGCACCAGATGAAATGTCTGCACGGGCGTTCCGACGATGTTGAAGCGAACGTGGCATTTATGAACGCGGTGCTCATGAGTGACCCATTGGTTTACTTGCGTACAGTGCTCGGCAGAGATCGCTCGACCGAGTTGGCTTACTACCAGTCGCTGTTGCGTCCGCACCAGGTCGTATTGCTTCCCGTGGTGGTTGTAGGTGAGCACAACGAGTACTCGAGTGGACTCAAGCTGCTCCGGCGGGTCAATGCGTCGGAACTCACATGGCCAGAGCTGGTTCAATGTGGCTAAACACATTGTGGAATCGATACGCATCGATACGCTTCACTTCCTTGAATCAACCGAATGCTCCATGGTTCCAAGAGCGGAGCCTCATGCAAAATTTGACTGTTTTCTTAGATATCGGCCAAAACATTTTAGGAATATAGTATCTTGGCAACTAATCACAGATCTGGAAGAGGGGTACCCCCTTTCAGATTTTGGAAATGCCCTTTCTCGTCAAAATCAAGGATTCAAAACGCTACGGGAATCGCCCAGTGTACATTCTGGAAACACTCCCAATGCCACGATGGCAGCAGATCGACTTTAATTTAAGGCCAAGGTATTGTCGACTCGTAAGCAAAGGAACTATCTCCCATAGCTTTGCCTCCGAACATGCTGCTCTAAAATTCGTGAAAACGGCGGAATCCATTTTTATCTTCTTGAAAATAACCATTTTTTTCGTTTCGAGTGGACTCTTGGACTTTTGCGTCATAGCTCCATGAGGAATGCCTCGGGCCCGAATACACCCACTCGCGACGGAGTAGATTGGTACTTGGAGGGTCAGCATCCGCACGAGGTGAAGACATCCGAGCACTTGCCACTCTGACGAAATGGGCATCACGTCGCGCAGATATACATTGCCAAGAGTCAAATAATTGCGCATCGGCTGATAGTCTGATGCAAAGCACGCTTGCTCGACAGTTTGCTGCGCGTGAAGACGTGTTCTAGCGGAACCTCCCGTTTTCCTGGCCACGCTTCGTCCTCGGACTTATTTCGCTTGCGTTGGTGTTCTCGGATGTCCCTCGTTCTGGCGTTGGTGTATCAGCTTGGAATCAGTATACCCTTCGCTCCAGCCGGACGAGGTAATAGGCTTTGGTACATCCTGGAACTATTCTGTGTTCGCGGCTACGAAGAGCGAGGCTTTGAATGGTAGCGTGAAAGCGCGTGTGTGGAGCTACAAGTATGACGCGACTCCGTCGTCTGGCGAGCATTTGCACGCTTTTTAGCTGTACCAGACTTCCCAGACTGCTTCTTTTATAGCAAAGCGTGCCTAGATGAATTCTTTGAGATCGAGGTGGCTTTCACCATGATCGATTCACTCGTGGATTCGGTACGAAGTATGAAACAGTCTGTGAGAATCCCTGACACTGAGCCTGTACGACTCACACTGCGCTCAGAAAACGAGTATATTGATCGGCTTCATCAGTTCATACTTCCTGCATGGTTTCCCAATATCAATTGTCAACGAATCAGGCTCTGTACTATTCCCCAGAACTACTGGCAAAAATGAACACACACGGTATCTGCTTTCCTGCGAGCACGAATGGGGCGCATACTCCACGGTTTTGCCAGGAGCTGTGGATCAACTTCGACAGGTCGTGCGCGTCGTCTGATTCACAAGGCAAGAGTGTCGGCCTGCTGTATGTACACACACTTCATCGTCTTCGTGATGTGCAGACTCGTTACCCAAATTTGACCGTGGATTTAACCTTTCTTGAGAGCCAGGAGGACATGCAAGTGAGTCGAGGGGGGCTAACATCGACCGGATTTCGACGCTCAGACGTCAGTACTATTATCCGCGCCCGAACATGTGGCAGTCCTGAAGAACCCGCTTCGTCTTGCGAGACGGTGTACATTGACGACTAAAACAGGATTATTTTGATTTCCGATATCGTGGAGTGGTATCATGTAGTATCTGCTCTGCGAATTATTGGACAAAGCTACTTCTTCTTTCGTGGTGTAGGCCTAATGCTGGGCTGCTACTACATCCACGAAGTCCCAAAGTCGTATAGGAAAATGTCGATCTGGACGCAATTACGAAAAACACTGAAGCTATTCATCAGAGTGCCGAAGCAGTGTGTGGTGTACGGTAGCCCGTTCCCAGTGGCTTGTTACGTGCTAGCACACCTTTTGGACGCCCCATTCACGTACCAGGTGCTCGAGAGTCGATTTTTCACTCAGTCAGGAATTTTGTACCTGCCTTTTCGCCTCTTCATTTCGTATGTGGTTACACAGGTGCGCAGCGTGTGGGTGTACGCATTGATATGGCACTTTGTGGTCCCTTTCTTACATCACATTGGACGACTCGTAACAAGTAAATGAGCAACGGGATCATCGGTGTGCCTGTTTTTTTCTAAGTATGTTGTCGAGTATCACGTTATTTGCGCAGTATCGCTCAACAACCTTCCGATCGTCGAAGATACTCAGGGTAATGCCGTTATCAGACAACTTTGGACGCGCTGGAGGGGCCATCAAATACCAGTACAACTTCACTCACCGCGGAAATGGCACCGTTCACCTTGGTGGTGTGATCATTGACCTCAAGTTTCTCGTTTGCTTCGTGATCGCAATTGCCGTCGCCTGGACTGTGCGTACACTCTGGGAGATAAACTAGCCCAAAAAGCAAAATCAAAAGATCGTTCGTCATTCGCACTGGTTTATTCTAACACCGACACCGGTTCCGTACTCGGCTGGCGCTTTATGGCACCACTCGAGCATGTGCGTATAATGGGGGATCAGTAACTACTGTGCTAGAGACAAGAAACTACGTCAACTACAGGGCCTGAAAGCTCAGCAGCCACGTAAAGCATTGCTATTGCGAGGGACTTTGAATAGGCGAGTTGCTCCTTTCGCTTTGAGCCCTCAGGATACAACCAGATACGATGTGCAGATTGCCAAGTCCAAATACGAAAGTTCTCCTATAATTCCCATGAGGGTGAGCTAACGCAGGTACATCCAGCACCAGATGAATTGTCTCCACGGCCGCTCGGACGACGTCGAGGCGAACGTGGCGTTCATGAATGCGGTGCTCATGAGTGACCCGTTGGTGTATTTGCACATCCTGTTTGGTTATGATCGCTCGACCCAGTTGGGGTACTATCAATCGCTCTGGCGTCCGCAGCGTATTGTGCTGCTGCCTGTCGTAGTAGTTGACGAACACAACGAGTTCACTGGGGGACTGAAACTCCTACGACGGGTGAATGCGTCCGAGCTCACGTGGTCGGAGCTCGTGCAATGCGGGTGATCGAAGGTGAAAGGCTCGCGAAATGTCCATTTAGCATTGTCAAAACTTGGAAATCCTACGCCAGCAAAGTCTAGCTCACTACTACTACTAGTTCTAGTAGTATCTAGCTGGGCTAGGCTGCTCTACTCCCACCTACCCAGTCGTCTTCATTGACAAATGAAGGCTCGTATCACCTCCTGTTTGCTCCAGCTTACCACGGCTCCTCGAACGTGCCGAACGGGTACTCGCCCGTGCTAAGAGAGAAGGTGGCGCACAGCGGGTTGGCCACCGCCGTCGAGTTGTACACGTCGCAGTCCGTCTCGGGCTTGATGGCCACCACGAAGTCGCAGTCCTCGGCCACCTTCTTGAGGCCGTGGCCCACCTGCGGGTAGTAGACGCTCCAGTCGTCGGCCGTGAGCGTGAAGTTGACGCTCTGCGTCTGGCCGGGCTCAAGGCTGATCTTGGAGAACTTCTTGAGCTGCTTCATCTCCGGCACGTTGAGCGAGTTGTACGGCTGGATGAGGAACAGCATGACGGTCTCCTTGCCGGCCATGCTGCCCGAGTTGGTCACGTCCACGGTTACCTCGACGCTGTCGGTGGACGAGTGCACCACGTCTTGGTTGAGACGAACCTTCGAGTACGTGAACTCAGTGTAGCTCAGGCCCGTGCCGAAGTCCCATTGGTTTTCGCAGTAGTAGGCGGCGCTCACCTCCTGGTCCTGGCACATGCTGGTCACGGGGTGGTTGTACGTGAGCTGGATGTTGACCTGGTCCTTCAGGTACGTGATCGGCATGCGGCCGCTCGGGTTCACCTTGCCGTAGATGATCTCGGCCATGGCCTGGCCGCCGAGCTCACAGGCCAGCAGGCCGTTCACCACGGCGTGCACGTTCTCGGGCAGGTCGCCCAGCAGACGCGGACAGCCTTCGAAGAGCACGAGGATGACCTTGGTGCCCGTGGACGCCAGCGCCTTACGTACTCGATCTGGCCGGCGGGCAGCGCCAGGTCGTTGATGTCGCCGGGCTTCTCGGCGTACGTGTCCTCGCCGATCACGGCGATGGTGTACTCGGCCTTGCTGGCCATCTCCTTGGCCGTGGCCAGGTCGGCTTCCGAGTAGGATCCGTTCGGGTGCAAGCCGTTGAAGAAGGCGAAGCTGTCGTTGCCGAGCATGGTCTCCATGGCCGACTTGAAGGTGATGCCCTTGGTGAGCAGGTGGTCCTGGTCGCTGTAGCCCTGCCACGCGATGTTCCACCCGCCGCACATGTGGCCGATGTTGTCGGCGGTGAAGCCCGTGAGGAACACGGACGCGTCCTCCTTGAGCGGCGGCGTGCTGTCGTTGTTCTGCAGCAGCACGATGGACTCCTGCGCGAGCTGCAGCGCGGCCGAGACGTCGTCGTCGTTGCCGATGAGCGCGAGGTTCTCCTCGCCGGGCACAGGCGTCTCGTATAGACCGAGCTTGAGCTTCATCTTGATGACGCGGCGCGCGGACGCTTTGAGGCGCTCGCGGAACTGCGGGCTCTGCTCCAGCAACGCCTTGGTGCCGTTAAAGAAGCTCGTGTCCTGCGCGACCATGCTCATGTCGACGGAGGCACGCGTGGCCTCGGTCTCGTTGCGCGCCGTGCGGTGGAAGTCCGTGAGCTGGTTGATCTCAGCGTAGTCCGTGACCATCATGCCGTCGAAGCCCAGGTCGTCGCGCAGCAGCGCGTTCATGAGCTTGGTGCTGGCCACGGTGGGTACGCCGTTGATGGAGATGTAGTTCTCCATCGCGCTGATCACGCCGGCGTCCACAGCGGCCTTGAAGGGCGGGAAGAAGTAGTTCATCATGTCGTAGTCGGAGACCGTGACGGCGTCCTTGTCGTGACCCGATTGATCTTAGGTTAGACGATCCAGTGCTTCATACACGCGGCGGTGTGGTTGTTGCTCTGCAGGCCGCGGATGATGGCGTCGCCCATGACCGAGTTGATGTGCGGGTCCTCGCTGAACGTCTCGAAGGTGCGCGCCCACAGCGGGTTGCGCGAGATGCCGAGGATGGGACCGAAGACCCAGGGCACGCCGGACGCCTCCGTGTCGCGGCCCGTGATGCGGCCCTGCTCGTAGACCAGGCCCGGGTTGAACGACGCGCCGCCGTTGATCTGCTGGCCGAACAGTACCGCGCGCTTGACGAAGATGGCGCCGTGCACCGAGTCGACGCCGTACACCATCGGGTGACCGCCGTTCTCTTCCATAGTGATGTCCTGGATGCGTGTGATGACCTCGCGCCACTTCTCGGCCGTCCACATGTACGTGCCGTTGACAGGGCTGTTGTTGAACGGGCTAGTCAAGTACGAGCCCACTCGCATCTTGGCGTACGCGCGCACTTTGTCATCGTCCACCTTGTTGCCCTCTGTCAGGAGCTGGTTGATGTCGATCTGGGTCATCTGGCCGATGATGTCGTCGTCGGTGAAGGTGGCCATGATGACACGGCTCTCGTCACTATGAAGGCGCATTTGCCAATGGTGGAAAGCTTTGGGCTTGCCACGGATCTTCTCATCAGACGTCAGGCGCTGTTAGCCAGACGACGGAAGTCGCATCATACTTGTAGCTCCACACACGCGCTTTCACGCTACCATTCAAAGCCTCGCTCTTTGTAGCCGCGAACACAGAATAGTTCCAGGATGTACCAAAGCCTATTACCTCGTCCGGCTGGAGCGAAGGGTATACTGATTCCAAGCTGATACACCAACGCCAGAACGAGGGACATCCGAGAACACCAACGCAAGCGAAATAAGTCCGAGGACGAAGCGTGGCCAGGAAAACGGGAGGTTCCGCTAGAACACGTCTTCACGCGCAGCAAACTGTCGAGCAAGCGTGCTTTGCATCAGACTATCAGCCGATGCGCAATTATTTGACTCTTGGCAATGTATATCTGCGCGACGTGATGCCCATTTCGTCAGAGTGGCAAGTGCTCGGATGTCTTCACCTCGTGCGGATGCTGACCCTCCAAGTACCAATCTACTCCGTCGCGAGTGGGTGTATTCGGGCCCGAGGCATTCCTCATGGAGCTATGACGCAAAAGTCCAAGAGTCCACTCGAAACGAAAAAAATGGTTATTTTCAAGAAGATAAAAATGGATTCCGCCGTTTTCACGAATTTTAGAGCAGCATGTTCGGAGGCAAAGCTATGGGGAGATAGTTCCTTTGCTTACGAGTCGACAATACCTTGGCCTTAAATTAAAGTCGATCTGCTGCCATCGTGGCATTGGGAGTGTTTCCAGAATGTACACTGGGCGATTCCCGTAGCGTTTTGAATCCTTGATTTTGACGAGAAAGGGCATTTCCAAAATCTGAAAGGGGGTACCCCTCTTCCAGATCTGTGATTAGTTGCCAAGATACTATATTCCTAAAATGTTTTGGCCGATATCTAAGAAAACAGTCAAATTTTGCATGAGGCTCCGCTCTTGGAACCATGGAGCATTCGGTTGATTCAAGGAAGTGAAGCGTATCGATGCGTATCGATTCCACAATGTGTTTAGCCACATTGAACCAGCTCTGGCCATGTGAGTTCCGACGCATTGACCCGCCGGAGCAGCTTGAGTCCACTCGAGTACTCGTTGTGCTCACCTACAACCACCACGGGAAGCAATACGACCTGGTGCGGACGCAACAGCGACTGGTAGTAAGCCAACTCGGTCGAGCGATCTCTGCCGAGCACTGTACGCAAGTAAACCAATGGGTCACTCATGAGCACCGCGTTCATAAATGCCACGTTCGCTTCGACATCGTCGGAACGCCCGTGCAGACATTTCATCTGGTGCTGGATGTACCGGAACGTGTTGCCACTCATTCGTGTAGAGGGGGACTTGTATCTGTGCCTGCGTACTTGGAATCGCAGCTCTTCTAGATGCTGGGAGCGAAACGTAGCGCTGAAAGGGCTTACCCGTCCTTCCCGGCTCTTCGACTTCCGACTCCGGAGCGGGTATGTAAGGTGTGGCTGCAATCGATTTCGTTGCCGATGATGATGCTCGTCTCGGATGCAAAAGAAGTCGCTGGTCCAGTGCACACACATGCTCACCGTGGGCCACAAGACTCCTGCAGAATATGGTACAGGCGTCGGGGCGAGGAGAAACCAGTGCGAGTAGCAGTGCTTGTCTATTCGATGCTTGCTAGTCCAGTAGCGCATCCAGACGAGGTGCACTGCCCACGTGCCAGCGACGACAAATATTAGGCAAATCAAGAGTTTGAGATCAATGACAACACCTCCAAGCAACATGCTGCCACTTCCACGATGCGAGAAACCGTACTGGTACTTGGTACTCACCCAGGAAATGCCCAAGTTATCAGGCATCTCCATTAGCTCCAGAATTTTTGACGATCGAAACGACGTCGAGCGGTACTGCGCAAGCAAAGTGATACTCGAAAACCCACTCAGCAAGAACTCGGGCACGCCGACAATCCCGGAATTGAGTTCGTTGCTCCTTGCCAGCCATCGCGACGTCGTAGCACTCACCACCACGTGCCAAATCAAGGCATATACCCACACATTGCGCATCTGTATGACCGCGTCCGAGATGAAAGATTCTAGTTGAATATCTAAAAACCCGACTTGAGAGAAAAGGTGGCTTTCCAGGACATTATACGTGAGTGGGGCGTCTAACAGATGGGCAAGCACGTAGCAAGCCACAGGAAACGGACTGCCAAAGACAACGCACTGCGTCGGGACCTTCATGAACAAGTGCCGCGCCTTGCGCAAGCGCATCCATGTTGAAATTTTCTGTTTTGATTTCGGAAACCCGTGCACGAAGTAGCAGCTAAGCATTAAGCTGATCCCTCGGAGTAAGAAGTAGCTTTGCCCAACAAGTCGAAGTGCTGCAACTAGCCGATACCACTGGACAACGTCAGTAGTCAGAAGCCCTGTTTCGTAGCGATAGTCTTCCACGTACAGTGTCTCGCAAGAACGTGAAGTGCCAGTATTGACGCATTCTCTAGCGCGGATAACCGCACTCACATCCGACCGTCGAAACCCGAGGGAGCCCAGCCCACCACGACTGATCTGCATGTCTTCTTGGCTCTCCAGAAGTGTCAGATCGATTGTTAAGTTTGGAAATCGCGTTTGCACTTCACGTAGTCGATCCGTTGTGTGCACGTAGAGAAGTCCGACAGCCCTTCCCTGTGTATCTGTGGAGACGCATGATCGATCGAAATTTACCCAAAGTTCGTGACAGAAGCGAGGGGTTCGCACCCGACCTCCACTAGCAGGAAAGCAGATCGTACGCGCGTTGGACTTTGCGAGGAGTTCAGGTGAGTAGTACAGTGCCTGGTTCGTGCGCCAGTTGACGTCGACGAACCAGTTGGGAAAGATGAAGTGGTGAAGCCGATCGATGTATTCGTTTTCGGTTCGCAGAGTCTTCCCAACGGGTCCAGAATCTGATGATGCTGCCTTCTTTTGAACAGTTGACACTGCGTTCACGAGCGAATCGATCATTGCAAACGCCACGCCGCCGCTGAAGGTTTTCTGAGGGCAGCGGGAGTAGTACAACAAGCACGCCGGGAACTCTGACACAGCAAAGAACCTCGCAAACGCCCGCCACGTGATGGATGTCGTGTCGTATTTGTAACTCCATACACGCGCGGTGGTGTTACCGCTCAGAGCTTCGGCCTTTGTCGATGCGAACACCGAGTAGTTCCACGACGTCCCGAAGCTCACGACTTCGTCCGGCTGGAGTGCAGGGTAAATCGATTGCAAGCTGGACACGCCGACACCGGAGCGCAGGACGTCCGAGAAAACTAACGCAAGAGATACAAGTCCGACAAAAAAGCGGAACCAGGAGAACGGGAGGTGTCGCTCGAACACTTTTTCACGCGCTACGAGTTGTCGGGTGTGTGTTCGTTCGATCAGCGCTTCAGGAGTCGTCGCCTTCTTTGAGGCCAGCTTGTTTCTCTCGGCGTGGCGAGATGCCCACTTGGACAGAGCGAATAGTGCCGTATTTCCTTCACCATGAGTGGGCGCCACCCGGATGGGAGTCATGTCGAAGGTGAGTGCAATCACGCAAAATGGCTGCTCCCCATGCGATACACTCGACGAAGACAAGTG
Organism: Phytophthora crassamura; assembly: GCA_033557995.1. NCBI lineage: Eukaryota > Oomycota > Peronosporomycetes > Peronosporales > Peronosporaceae > Phytophthora > Phytophthora crassamura. The sequence continues at coordinate 447,120 of JAUCED010000016.1, forward strand.
CACTCACTTTGCATCAGCCTTGCTCGACCAACTCCCGCTATATATACGAGCCGACAAATTGTGTCGCTCTCGTCCGTTTCAATCCGCAACAAACGGGCCGCAATATTATGAAGAGAGTCGCCCACCCTTCAATTGATAGCAGCGGGATTCAACCTCTATAACCATTTCGCACTTATCCCAGTCCACTCATCGTCTATCTCTTTAGCGTCCGCTGCTTCTCGGCATGAACGACAACCTTCTCGTCCCGAGACAAGCCCTTCCGCTTGCGCACTGCCTCGATGTATCGTCTAACGTAGTTATGCTCGTAGACGCGCTCGCCGTAGTCTTCACGCTCCTCTGCAGTCTGTGGCTGGAAGAACGGGTCCATGTCGATAATGCTCCAATGCGAAAAGATGAGCTGCGGATTGCTAGCAGCGCCTGACGTCTGAATGAGGAGAGCCGTGGCAAACCCAAAGCTTTCCACCATTGGCAAATGCGCCTTCACAGTGAAGAGAGCCGTGTCATCATGGCCACCTTCACCGACGACGACATCATCGGCCAGATGACCCAGATCGACATCAACCAGCTCCTGACAGAGGGCAACAAGGTGGACGATGACAAAGTGCGCGCGTACGCCAAGATGCGAGTGGGCTCGTACTTGACTAGCCCGTTCAACAACGGCCCCGTCAACGGCACGTACATGTGGACGGCCGAGAAGTGGCGCGAGGTCATCACACGCATCCAGGACATCACTATGGAAGAGAACGGCGGTCACCCGATGGTGTACGGCGTCGACTCGGTGCACGGCGCCATCTTCGTCAAGCGCGCGGTACTGTTCGGCCAGCAGATCAACGGCGGCGCGTCGTTCAACCCGGGCCTGGTCTACGAGCAGGGCCGCATCACGGGCCGCGACACGGAGGCGTTCGGCGTGCCCTGGGTCTTCGGTCCCATCCTCGGCATCTCGCGCAACCCGCTGTGGGCGCGCACCTTCGAGACGTTCAGCGAGGACCCGCACATCAACTCGGTCATGGGCGACGCCATCATCCGCGGCCTGCAGAGCAACAACCACACCGCCGCGTGTATGAAGCACTGGATCGTCTAACCTAAGATCAATCGGGTCACGACAAGGACGCCGTCACGGTCTCCGACTACGACATGATGAACTACTTCTTCCCGCCCTTCAAGGCCGCTGTGGACGCCGGCGTGATCAGCGCGATGGAGAACTACATCTCCATCAACGGCGTACCCACCGTGGCCAGCACCAAGCTCATGAACGCGCTGCTGCGCGACGACCTGGGCTTCGACGGCATGATGGTCACGGACTACGCTGAGATCAACCAGCTCACGGACTTCCACCGCACGGCGCGCAACGAGACCGAGGCCACGCGTGCCTCCGTCGACATGAGCATGGTCGCGCAGGACACGAGCTTCTTTAACGGCACCAAGGCGTTGCTGGAGCAGAGCCCGCAGTTCCGCGAGCGCCTCAAAGCGTCCGCGCGCCGCGTCATCAAGATGAAGCTCAAGCTCGGTCTATACGAGACGCCTGTGCCCGGCGAGGAGAACCTCGCGCTCATCGGCAACGACGACGACGTCTCGGCCGCGCTGCAGCTCGCGCAGGAGTCCATCGTGCTGCTGCAGAACAACGACAGCACGCCGCCGCTCAAGGAGGACGCGTCCGTGTTCCTCACGGGCTTCACCGCCGACAACATCGGCCACATGTGCGGCGGGTGGAACATCGCGTGGCAGGGCTACAGCGACCAGGACCACCTGCTCACCAAGGGCATCACCTTCAAGTCGGCCATGGAGACCATGCTCGGCAACGACAGCTTCGCCTTCTTCAACGGCTTGCACCCGAACGGATCCTACTCGGAAGCCGACCTGGCCACGGCCAAGGAGATGGCCAGCAAGGCCGAGTACACCATCGCCGTGATCGGCGAGGACACGTACGCCGAGAAGCCCGGCGACATCAACGACCTGGCGCTGCCCGCCGGCCAGATCGAGTACGTAAGGCGCTGGCGTCCACGGGCACCAAGGTCATCCTCGTGCTCTTCGAAGGCTGTCCGCGTCTGCTGGGCGACCTGCCCGAGAACGTGCACGCCGTGGTGAACGGCCTGCTGGCCTGTGAGCTCGGCGGCCAGGCCATGGCCGAGATCATCTACGGCAAGGTGAACCCGAGCGGCCGCATGCCGATCACGTACCTGAAGGACCAGGTCAACATCCAGCTCACGTACAACCACCCCGTGACCAGCATGTGCCAGGACCAGGAGGTGAGCGCCGCCTACTACTGCGAAAACCAATGGGACTTCGGCACGGGCCTGAGCTACACTGAGTTCACGTACTCGAAGGTTCGTCTCAACCAAGACGTGGTGCACTCGTCCACCGACAGCGTCGAGGTAACCGTGGACGTGACCAACTCGGGCAGCATGGCCGGCAAGGAGACCGTCATGCTGTTCCTCATCCAGCCGTACAACTCGCTCAACGTGCCGGAGATGAAGCAGCTCAAGAAGTTCTCCAAGATCAGCCTTGAGCCCGGCCAGACGCAGAGCGTCAACTTCACGCTCACGGCCGACGACTGGAGCGTCTACTACCCGCAGGTGGGCCACGGCCTCAAGAAGGTGGCCGAGGACTGCGACTTCGTGGTGGCCATCAAGCCCGAGACGGACTGCGACGTGTACAACTCGACGGCGGTGGCCAACCCGCTGTGCGCCACCTTCTCTCTTAGCACGGGCGAGTACCCGTTCGGCACGTTCGAGGAGCCGTGGTAAGCTGGAGCAAACAGGAGGTGATACGAACCTTCATTCGTCAATGAAGACGACCGGGTAGGTGGGAGTAGAGCAGCCTAACCCAGCTAGATACTACTAGAACTAGTAGTAGTAGTGAGCTAGACTTTGCTGGCGTAGGATCTCCAAGTTTTGACAATGCTAAATGGACATTTCGCGAGCCTTTCACCTTCGATCACCCGCATTGCACGAGCTCCGACCACGTGAGCTCGGACGCATTCACCCGTCGTAGGAGTTTCAGTCCCCCAGTGAACTCGTTGTGTTCGTCAACTACTACGACAGGCAGCAGCACAATACGCTGCGGACGCCAGAGCGATTGATAGTACCCCAACTGGGTCGAGCGATCATTGCCAAACAGGATGTGCAAATACACCAAGGGGTCACTCATGAGCACCGCGTTCATGAACGCCACGTTCGCCTCGACATCGCCCGAGCGGCCGTGGAGACAATTCATCTGGTGCTGGATGAAGCGCAAAGATATCGATTTCCGTCGTGTGTACTGGTCACGGTGCATCTGCAGCACTTCAGTGAATGACTGTCGCGACTGCATAGTAAACGGGAACGGAACAACTACAGGATTGAATCGACTCAAGCGAAGGAACCGGGAAGCTTTGTGCCGAGAAAGCTCCGTTTTTCGCAGTCGGTTCTCGTCTTGAATGCATAAGATTCTCTTCTTCCAGTGGACGCACATGGTTGCAGTGGGCCACAAGGCTCCGGCTGAGTATGGCACCGGCGTCGGCGAAAAGATACACCACTGTGAGAGAGGGATCGTGTGTGACGTGTACTTCATGTTCCAGCACTGCAATAGAAGCCTGTGTACCGCCCAAGCTACCGCGATGGCAACCACGAAACAAACGAGAAACTTGAGGTCAACGAGCACACCGCCGAAGGAAGTCGAGCCACTGCCTCGGTAAGTAAAGCTGTACTGGTATTTCGCTGCTTCCCAAGCACGCCCCACATTGCTAGGGAACGCCATTGTCCGCATTATCCTCGTCGAACGGAACGTTGTCGAGCGATATTGCGCCGCCAAGGTGATACTAGACAGCGCACCCAGGAAAAACGAAGGCACACCGATGATTCCATTATTTCGTCTGCTGCTTCTCTTCAGCCAGCCAGAGGCTGACACCGTCACAACCACTTGCCACAATAAGGCATAGATCCACACGTTCCTCATTTGCACCACCGCGTACGAGATAAACGAGCGGAACTGGACGTTCAAGATTCCACCTTGCGTACTATAGCGGTTATTGAATACCTCATACATGAAAGCAGCATCCAGTAAGTGCGCGAAGACGTAGCAAAGCACGGGGAATGGACTGCCGTAGACAACGCAGTGCTTCGGTACTTTCATGAATAAGTGGCAAGCACTGCGGAGTCGCGTCCGGCTCGGAATTCTGCCTTCAGATTTTACGCCCCCGAGTACAAAATAACAGCTCAGCATTAAAGCGAGTCCTCGAAGCCAAAAGTACCCTTGCCCGGCAATTCGTAGCGCCGCTACCTGGCGATACCACTCAGCAACGTCGGCAATCAGCAAACCCGTCTCGTATCGATAATCGCTCACGTAGACGGTTTCGCACTCGTTGCCACTGCAATTTCGAGCCCGGATGATCGTGCTAACGTCTGATCCTCGGTACCCGACGGAGGTTAATCGTCCTGGACAAATCTGTTGGTCTTCTTGGCTTTCAAGAAAAGTCAAATCCATTGTCATGTTCGGGAATCGACCCTGTAGATCTCGAAGACGTCGCATCGTGTGATCATACAACAGTCCAACGCTCTTCCCTTCCATATCAGTGGGGGCACATGAGTAGCGGAAGTTGGCCCATAATTCCTGGCAAAACCGTGGCGTCCGAATCCGATTTCTGTTCACAGGAAAGCAAATAGCGTGCGCGTCGGTCGTTCTCAGAAGTTCTGGTGAGTAATACAGTGCCTGGTTCAAGCGCCAATTGATGCTCGTGAACCATTTCGGAAGTAAAAGTTGGTGAAACCGGTCGATGAATTCGTTCTCCGATCGAAGCGAGAGCCCGACAGGTCCCGATTTCGCTGGTGCCCGACCTCGGTTGTCGTTTTCCGCGTTTGCCACGGCGTCAACGAGAGCGTCGAGCATTCTGAAGGCCACCGCACTAGCAAATCTCTCTTGGGGGCATTCACTGGTGTAGAAGAAACAGTCTGGGAACGCGGATACGTTTAGGAAACTTGCAAACGTACGCCACACGATCGATGTCGAGTCAAACTTATAGCTCCAAACCCCTGCTGTGGTGAGTCCGTCATACGCGTCCACCTTGGTCGACGCAAACACTGAGTAATTCCACGATGTGCCAAGAGCCAGCATCTCTCCTGGTTGAAGAGATGGGTAAAAGTCGACCATGTTCGAAACACCCGTCCCTGAGCGAGGAACGTCCGAGAAAACGAGAACTAGCGTCACCAAACCGATGAAGAAGCGTGGCCAAGACAATTTGAGATCCCGCTCGAAGATCTGACCTCGAACTGCAAGCTGTCGAGCCTGTGCCTTTTCAATGAGAGCAGAAGCTCCGTCCACATCATTTGACTGCATATTCCCCCCCGCGCGACGCGAAGCCCACTTGGCCAGGATCACGAGGGCTCGAAACCTGTCAGTACGAGTAGGTGACACCCGGACGGAGCCCATTATGAGCTCTGGAAGGCGACTTGGGCAATGTTTTAGCTGTTACGCAAAAGTACAACAAACTTCTGCATTATAAATACACATGCAAACTCAACAAACATCCTATTTTTCTTCTGTATCAAAGTCAACATCTATTCGTTTCTATCACTATCCGTACGCTACATCTCAACGCATTTCTCGATATGTACACTTCTGCCTTGGAAGTGTGAAGCTATCAACGAGTTCACTCTTCGTTGATGTGCACGTCGCTCGCCGAGTACTGGCAGAGCTTGCCCGACGGGCCGTCGCCCAGGTTGGACGGCGTCTTGCTGCCCTGGGACCACTGGCACACCTTGACGTTGTCCTTGCCGCTCGTCGTCTTGACGTAGATGTTCTTGAGCGTGGCCTGGTCGTTGTAGTTCTTGTTGACCGTGATGACGCTGACCAGCGGGTCGATGGCGAGCACGTTCTCCACGGTCACCTTGCGCGGGATGTTGCCGCACGTGCCGCACGAGCGGTAGAGCTTGCCGAACTCCTGCGCGAAGAAGCCGTTAATCTTGACGGTGCCGTAGCCGTTGTGCTGCACCACCTTGTCCTCGGCGTAGCGGGCACCGCAGTTGGTCACGGTGGTGACGCTGGAGGCCGAGCCGCCCTTGATGCTCAGCGCATCCTCGCACACATCCGTCCACCAGACGTTGTCAATGGTGCAGTCGTGATCGTCGCAGTGCACGCCCTCCTTCTGGTTCTTGCCGATGATGGCGTTCTTGAGGGTGCCGCCGGCCTCGACGAGGAACACGGCCGAGTCCTTCTGGCCCTCACCGCTCGAGCACGTGATGTCCGAGCGCTCGTACGTCTTCATCTTGCCGTCGAAGACCTCGCCGGCCTTGACCGTGTACGGCTTGGAGTACAGGACGGTGCCCTTGCTGGCAGGCCACGTGCCATCAGGGATGGAAGAGGTCGTGTTGGTCGTGATCTGCTGCTGGGTCTGCTGCTGGGTCTGCTCCTGCTGCTCAGTGTCTTCGTCGCTGGGGCTCTGCGTGGTGGGCTTCGTGGTCTTCGGGGCCTTAGTCTTCTTGGGGGCCTGCGTCTTCTTGAGGGGCGTCGTGGTCGGCGTCGGCGTGCTGGAGGTCTGAGTGACCTGCTCCACAGTGGTCTCCGCCGCCTGCTCCACGGTGGTCTGCGCCGCCTGCGAGATGTCCTCGTTGATGTGCACCTCGCTGGTGGCGTACTGGCACAGCTTGCCGGACGGACCGTTGCCCAGGATCGTGGGCTCGCCGTTGGCATTGCCCTGAGACCACTGGCACACCTTGACGGTGGACTTGCTCGACTTGACCCAGACGTTGCTGAGCGTGGCCTCGTCACCCCAGTTCTTGTTGACAGTCACGATCGCGTTGTTCGGGTTCACGACGTAGACGTTGGAGACCGAGACCTTGCGGGCCTTGGCGCCGCACGTGCCGCACGAGCGGTAGAGCTTGCTGATGTCCTCACCGTAGAAGCCATCGATCTCCACCTTGCCGAGACCGTTGTGCTGGACGACCTTGTCGTCGGCGTAGCGGGCGCCACCGCCGATGACCTTGGACACGCTGGAAGCCGAGCCGCCCTTGATGCTCAGCGCGTCCTCGCAGACGTCCGACCACCAGACGTTCTCAATGGTGCAGTCGTGCTGATCGCAGTGCACGCCCTCCATTTGGTTCTTGCCGATGATGACGTTCTTGAGAGTGCCGCCGGCCTCCACCAGGAAGACGGCAGTGGACGAGCCGCTCTCCGTCTGGCCGTCGCACGAGATGTCGGAGCGCTCGTACGTCTGCATCTTGCCGTCGAAGACCTCGCCGGCCTTGACCGTGTGGGCCTTGGGAAACTGCACGAGACCCTTGCTGGAGGGCCACGCGCCGGTGGGCAGCGAGGCAGCAGTGGCTGCCGCGACCAGGAGGGCGGCGGACGTCGCGAACGAAGCGAAGAACTTGACCATCGTTTTCGATTGCAGTAGTGCTTTCAGTAGAGAGGACTGGTGGTGCTTGCTGCGCTTGAGGCGAATTGATTAATGAGGACTGGAGCGGCACTCACGGTTTTAGTTCGTGTTAGTCACCGCGACCATCAATGGGTCTTCCGACCGTTTGTACGCTACGCTGCCTCGGCATTGTTGCACAGCGGTCTAGAGCACAACGTAAAGATCTCGAGTACCAGTTGTTTTCCTTCACTCGAGCTGCTGCTTTGCGGCTGTGCGGGCGTCATCTGATCGGCTCTTCTTGGTCGAGTCAAATCCGTGCGACTGGTCATGCCTGTCAATGCGGCGAGCCTAGCCGCTGGGCAAGCTACACCAGCGTTGTCAAGTTGCTAAAAGACCTTCGTTTTTTTCAATTCGCAAGAGCGCTCATTCACGCGTTGAATGTACACGACACCGACGCTGAACAGCGAGCTGAGTGAAGCGAAAAAAACGGATAAAGACGACGTCGAAATACCTTCGGAGTCGCAACTTATATTCGAGCGGCTTGCTACTGTAGTGCCACTGCGGCTGTCGTCGCCGTTAGCAGGTTTACTTGCGCCTCTTCCATCCAGGCTGTCACCATCGCTTCAACAATCAACGCTGCGAGAACTGCGCCACTTACCGTGGAGAGATTTAGTCAAATATCAATCAATACATGCAAGCGAATGGAACTCGTTTCCGTCGACGCTGCCGTCGAGGCAAGTTTGGCACGTATCGTATGAGCTCCCAGATCTCCTGGTGGGTGAGGCTGCATTACGTGTATTGAATAGAGGATGGGAACTCCGGATGGGGAGGCGACTAGGACGCTGTGACGGGAAGCGCGCAACCAGGTCGTGAGCAGAACTAGCTCCCCCAGAGAGATCACGCTTCGTCGGACGACCTGGCACGCTGCATGCACTGTACTAAAATCCTAAGAGCTAACGATGTGGTCCAGCAGGTCCAGCTTGCGCTGGCAGCTCCCGATCGCCACGAGATCGAAAGACCGTGTGGTGTTCGAGAAGCAAATTGCTAACAACGTCGACTACCGGAAACAGCTGCAAATCAAGAGAAAATGGGATGGTGCGCGCAAAGCAACAACAAGGATGGCAGCTGCCGGCGCATTACGGGCTGTTCGATACCTGCATAGCTCATCCACCACAATAGGACTGAGAATATGAAGTCGAGGCTTAAAATGCGTTACCAGCGTGAATTCTCGGCCGCCGCGCCCCGGACAATTGCAGTTGCAGTGGCCCGTAGCATCGTCGTTGTTTTGACGTCACGTGTATTTCTTTGAAGATTTAAACCAGCTGCTCGTGTCAGTCCGCTGTCAACGTCTTAGTTCTTCGAACAGCACAAGGCCGTGGATTGCTGAGACCGTCGTGTTGTAGCGGAGAGAAATGGGCCCTCGTGGGCTTTGGCTCAAGGAACTCAAGACAAAATCAAAACGTGCGATATTGTAAATAGGTCTGAATTATCCGATAGTTGTTTGCAACCATGTTGATAATGTCGTGCAAACGGAAATAGATTAGCATCAATATATTATTCAATAGGTTATCTGCAAGCACAATATAATTTACAAAACATTAAATATTATTGATTAGATATAATCTGAGGAACTGCACACGAATAGCTCTTGCCCGATAAAATGACTGACCGCAAATTGGGCAACTAAAAGCACACCGTGCTTACGTAAACTTATTAGGGGGTGTCAGAATTAGGAAAAATCGCTCCGAAATCGCATGCGATTTCACTCAAATCGTGCGTGTGATTTCTGACTCAAATCGCATGCGATTTCGCCCAAATACACACCTAAATCGGGTCAGAATTGAGCACTGTCGAGAGCCTCAAGAGCTGTACAGTGCCAACACTGGAAATACACCAGGATATTGCCACGTCTACAGATTCTTAATCGTTCAGCCCTCCTTATTCCTGCTACGTCTGATAGGTCATCAACTGTGTCGGGATCGCCTCGGAGCGTGCAAACAAGCAACATCCACGTATGCCTACAGCTCTGTGGCCCCTCCTACATGTATGCAGGATGCTATAGCTTGCAATTCAACGAAGCAACTATCATTTACCCCAGTCATCAACACGGTAGTGCCGAACGCCAGCGAACGCAAGGAAATCATTTACATTAAGTTTTTCACCTTCTTTGTAGCTACTATTCTTTTCATTCTAGCCATGTCTTGCTCTCCGACGTGGCTTTCGTAGAGCCTTGTCAGTAATTGTCTTCTGCATCTCTACATCAGCACGAGTCAACGAGTCACGGTACAAAAAATAAGGTCAGTGGAGCAGCACGATTGTTATCAGGGGCTTACCTCCTCGCGTGCAGCTGCTCCTCGAAGCTCGTTGGCATCCAGGAAGACGCCTGAGCACTTGATCTGCTCCAGGGGGAGGGTGCACCGCTCATCTACGGAGACGTGACTCCCAGAAGGAAAAAAGTCGACTGAGTAAGGTTTCCGTTTGTCGGCCTGAAACCTGCGATTTCCCCCACGGATCGCAAGTTTCCAAATCACCAACCTCCGGAGGTTGGTGATTTCGTTTTTGTGCCAAATCGCATGCGATTTGTGAGAGAAATCACATGAAAGTTTTGACGAAATCGCATGCGATTTCCAAACGAGTTTTCTTAATTCTGACACCCCCTATTAGAGAGGTTTTGCAGTCAAGTTTTCCGTTCCCATTCCCTCAAACTGATCTCACTGTTACATAACCTTAAACTATACATCTAACAGAGTTGAGTGAGAAACTTTCCATGTAAAACTGAAATATGTGGGAGACTTGCCACGCGATTGGTTCGCAGCCAAGTATTCATTCCGTCTTAGCTGAAAAAGTGCATACGACAAGTATGAGCGACATAAAGCGCAGGAACTACACTAAAGAAGAAGACGTGATGCTGCGCCAGGTCCTAGCGGATCGGCCTTTTCAAGCCCAGCGAGGCAAAATCACCAACGCGCGGGATGAACTGCTGAAGGACATGCTGCTGGAGCTGAAGGAGAAGGAGCTGAAAGACAAAAGAGCTCATGGCGCAGCGGAAAGCGGATCGAGACCACATGCTCGCTGTAGGTCAGGTCGTGTCGAAAAGCATTGTTGACTTGATCAGTCTGAGTAAGAAGGACTAAGCAAAATACAGTTAAGAAGATGGAATTGGATGGAAGGATGGAGGTTCTAATCCAAGTACTTACTAATCTGGTTGCCACCGTAGTAGCAACAATGGCAATTTAGAAGAAATATGCTCATTAGTACGTACTTGCCAACGGGTGAGTCGCATCTTTAACGACATTTTGTAGTCGACAAACGCAAATTGTGTCTTGAGATGACTCCTCAGATTCTCTGATGAGCTCACCATCTTGTTGAACTTCTTCTCATTCGCCGACACTCTAGCGCCCTTCAAGCCCGACACCAGAAACGACTGGATTCCGTAGGCCGGGTCGCCGTAGACAATGTAGCCATTAAATCATAGTGGTGGTCGGCATATATATAATGCTGCGTGAAAGCAAGCTAGCTGGATATATATATATATATGAAAGCAAGCTAGCTGGATATATATATATATATATCCAGCTAGCTTGCTTTCACGCAGCATTGTGATGTCATGCTGACGCCCTTCCAATCGGCCCCAGCAATAGGTGGCCAAACCATCACGCACGACGACAGCCTGAAAGTTCATGCAGTGAACGCGCTTGTGGCCGGAGTAAACTTGCTTCTACCGGTTTTCTTTCTTTCTTGTCAGGCGCGCGCTCGGCCTGCACATAGGAATCTTGGCCCCATCGACAACGCCGAACACCTTTTTCATCGGGGCACCGCAAGCGTGAACAGCATCACAGTACATCTGAATTCGCTCAGCACAACGCGCTTCTGGAAGTATATGATCACTCGGAATCTTTCATACACATATAATACTCCAACAGCTGCATACATATTAGTAAAACAATAGTCAACGGTTCAAGCAAGCGGAATAGTTCCTATGTGGCTGAATAGCCGTGTGAGCGCGCTGTCGGAGCGCCCAAATCTCTACATCATGTCTTAACTGCGCTTGAGATAGCTGAGCCGGGCAAGCAAGATGCACACAGCCTTCGTATTATGAGCCTTGTCGCGCTCAGATGTGATCACGAACTCGGGCAGTTTAAACAGGCGCGCCAGCTCCTATACACCTCGAACATCAAAGCGGAACTCCTTCTCAGTGTTTGCGCCAGCCATAGACACGAGACTGTTCAGCTCCATCAGGAGGGAGCGCACGTCGTCCATTGCTGAAATTGAAGAATGGCTGGTGTCGAATCGCGAAGCAATCAGATTTGACGAGGTATGGGTGTGGCAGAGCACTGCTGCGAAATCGCCGTCTAAATTCACCACCTCCGCTCCTTCACCCATATGCTGTTTGTAGGAACAGAAGGAATGGGCATTGCGAAACCCGTCAATTCTATAGAGTTCCCACTGAGAGACAGGCAAGTAGAATCCCATTTTCGTACGGTCTTGCCACACAGAGTCAGTTATTTCACAAAGTATCGAGTGATCTCACGCATGATTACGGTAGTACCACAGAAGATTGTGGTAGTTGCATACAAAAGTATCGCAAACCACACAATTTCAGCTGGACCCACACCTGTGCAGCACACAGCCATTCGGAGGCAATTTATATCCAATCCAACGTCTTCTTTAGCATCCATTCCATTGAGAAACACAGCGCCATCGATAAAGTGTGGTGCGGTCCCACCACACGTCGGCAGTCCCAGCTCGGTCCCCAGCGCCCGACAAGTAGCCTCAGGTAGTACGGGCAACCAGCGCGACCTGTTCATTTGGTAGTTGTGGCGTGCGAGCTTCACTCCATGTGATCTGTGTGAATAGATATGGGTCCAGGAGGTTCGCGTTCCAGTCTGCGAGCACATTGAGGATCCCAGAGATCTGATAGCAGCCTCCTATGGCAGGATCGACGTGTACGGTTAATGCGGTGCTGGATTAGTGATGGTGGTTGCGGACTTGCGTGTATTACCTTGACGCTATCAAATGGGTACAGAGGCGGACGGAATTCAACGGCCAGGCAAATATCGGCTACCCAATAGAAGCTAGCGTGTGATTGGCCGAATTGGATTTACATAGACTGGCACGTGAAGTTTTAGGAATGGATAGCTGTTGTTTTAGGCTAAACGTGACATGCTGTATTAATCTAAAATTTAGTACTCAAAGCCTTGTTAAACGACTTTCGCACAGTGTCGTCTCCGATACTTTCCCACACGCGAATGACCCGCCAGATCGTCGCGAGCCGCTTCTCCTTTGCAGTCTTGCAGACGGTGTCTTCCAGCAGCCATGCTGCTCGCAGCTTCGTTTTTAGCGGCCACATCACGCCAACGTCAAGTGCTTGGAACACAGACGTTGAGTTTTTAGGTAAGGGTTGAAGCGTCGAAAACAGCTCGCGAGCGACGATGCCCTCTGACTCCTGCGAGACGTGGCAATCGAGGTTGTCCACCAGCACGACTGACGGACCTTCAACAAACGGCGGCAGCACCTCACGAAGGACTTTGGGCCACACTCGGCTGTCCATCCACCCTTTTCGCTGTACAGTGTAGAAATAACCTAGGTGTAGTAACAAGTTAGAATACTGATTAAAGTATTTTATCATTTTAAACAGCAATACCTTTGGTATATATCGGCAACTCCTTCGTCTCGAGAAGACCACCCGATGTGTCCCGCACAATGAAGAACAATGGAAGCTTTTGTCCTGTAGGAACAATAACAAGAGTTAGAATTGAATATAATAAATAAAAGAACAACCAACGTACCATCCCCACGAACAGAGCACACCACAGTAAGACGGGCGGAGTGCTTCTCAGAAGTCGTAATGGCAGCAGATTTACCTCGCTCGCACAAAATGCGCGATGGAGGGGTGTCATAGTAAACACCAGTTTCATCGATGTTAACCCTTTCGCGAGTCCCTTGACTAAACTATACCATACAAGCTTAAGTAATTTGGTCCTTAAAGGGCACAAAAACTCGCCCTTTAATAAAAACACGGTACTCATGTTGCATATCTCTTGCAACATAGTACCTTCAGCGATTTGCTGGAGCATCCTGTTGACTAGAGCTGTCAACGTTTAGGCTAGACTGACAACTGACAGAAAACGTTTTGTGCAGTTGCCGTTTAGCCTAAACTGACACAAACGGACGCTAAACTGACACAGCTGTTTCGTACTTAATGGCAAACTGACGCAGGCTAAACCTCTGAATGATAATGCCTAACATTATGTGAATAGACGAGGTTTGCTGAAAACACGAAACGGCAGGTGAGTTGCAGTCGAGCAACGTGAGCTGGCTGAAGGCTGCGGAGGTGGTGCTGGCGCCGCGCACGGCCAAGTCTCAGGTCGTGACAGTATCGTGCAATGTGACACCGCTGGACTCGGTGTCGTTTCGGTCCGTGGTGGTGGAGGTGTCGCACGTGGTTCGAGCATCGCGGCGACCCTGATCCTGGTGGGCAGCAGGGAGGACGAGGCGGCGGTGGTGTCCATGGCCGAGCTGGACGTTTTCGGCGAGTCGCTGGACAGCGCCGCGGAGTGGTCGAAGTACTGGTCCGTGGACGTACAAGTACACGGGCACGGCGTGGGCTCGATCATGAGTGGATTGGCGTTTGTACGGCGAGTACGCGAAGCGTACTGGTGGAGACGTGGAGACGTGGTGCGCGTGTCGAATGTGTCGGCGTTGGCGCTGGCTGCGAACGGGTCGGAGGAGAAGTCTGAGGTGGGCTTGCTGCAGGAGTACCGGTTGACGTCGTGCTCGGGCCGGTTCCGTGGGTCTCTGGTGCTGGTGTTCCGCGACAAGCGCAACACGGCGCAGAAGGTGGAGGTGGTGCGTCCGCTGGCGATCTCGTGGCGGCGGCGCGACTTGGACCTGTCGATGGCGCTGCGCACGATGGTGTTCGAAAACGAGTCGGTGTCGATGCCAAGCAAGGTGGTGTCGCTGGCATTGGGTCATGCATCGTATTTTGCTGATTGACGCTCGACTGGAAATGCAAAGCGTGAGCATGACGCATGCTGCACCGCGTGGAACGTGAGCTCGAGGGAACGGTGGCCGGTGATTTGCAGTCGAGCAACGTGATCTGGCCGAAGGCTGTGGAGGTGGTGCTGGCGCCGCGCACGGCCAAGCTTCAGGTCGTGGCGGTGTCGCCGAATGTTGCGCTGATGGCGGTGTCGTCTTGATCCCAGTGGAGCGGTGGTTGCTGGCGGATATTCTGAGCTGATCGTGTTGGAGAGCACGGAGGAAAAGCGGCAATGGTGGATACGACCGAGCACAAGCAAAAGCCGAGAGCGAAAGGTATGAAATGTGTTGGCCAGCTATGCCCGAGAAGGTGAAATATTAGTACATTGAGTAAAAGAAAGCAAGAAAATGGAAAGCACACTTGCAATTTGCTTAGTAGGGTTCTACTTCGTCTTCGGCGTAGTTTTCGTGAATGAAAACTATATCTCGGACCACTTCCGGGTCTAACGAACTGCGCTTGGCTGCTACAACATTTCCAGCACTCGAAAAGGCTCGCTCCGATGGGACTGATGTTTCCACACATCCAAGCCATTTCCTGGCCAGCTGCGCAAGAATGGGAAATTGGATCGACTTCTTCCCCCACCACACAACGGGATCCTCAAGTGCGTTGCCTTGGTCATCATCCGCAGCAGCCACAGCAAAATAGTCGTTCACCTCGGCTCTTGTCTTAAGCTCAAGACGGTTGGCATGCTCGGCGGGATTTACTTGTTGTGAGGGTCTTCGAGATGCTCGTTTCCCAAATACCCCCACTCGGATGTTGGTCCGAGCCTTATCTGATTGCCTTACAACTGGCGAGGCCGACGGGAGAACAAATGCTGGTGCCGGAACATGAAAAAGTTGCGTGGCCATATCAATCGCAGCTTGCAGCAGGAGTTCCTTGGCTTCTACCTTCTCGTCGTCATCAAGCGCCTCCATTCTAGTCAAGCGCGGATCCAGCAGCGAAATCCACAATACTCCAGGCGGCAACTCATCGAGCCTGGTATTGAACAGATTCCGCAGGGCGCGTTGAGTCGACTTCATCAGGCTTATCGTGTCGCTCACGTAGTCTTGTCTCCCTTCTAGCGCAATTGTTTCGTCAAAAATGTCTGTACGGAGAAGCCACTGCTTAATGTATCGTAAGAATGGTAATGCCACTGCGAGAGTAGGATATCCACCACTTAGCTCCTCCGTTGCTGCAGCAAACGGGTCGAGAAGAGAGGTCAAGCATTTTACTGAAAACCAATCTGAAGGATCCGGCGAGGTGAGCTTGACGTCCTTGAACTCCACCAGACCGGTCGGAGTCTTGATGTGCGAGAAGAAAAGTGCCAATGGCTCTCTCAACTCAAGCATCCTTGCTAACATGCTTCTAGCGCTGTTCCATCGTGTAGGACAGTCCGTTTTAACTCGTAGGGGGCGAACGCCAAGGCGTTCATGCTGAGTCTCTGCAACCAAACTTTCGCTTTTGGCGACTTGTGCACGTAGACAGCAATAAACTTGTGAACGATGTCACGAAGGTTATCCATGGCAGCAGCGTCTTCCTAAGAGACCCATGTATTCATGAACTCATCCAGTTCTCCCCATGCCCGCTCTTGCAGCCACATTTCAGCCCCCTCGAAGTTCTCGTCACAAAGGTCCTCCAGCGTGGCAGCATCAACCGCTGATTCCACCGACGACGAGTCTTCTAGCCGAGCGCCATGCACGTGAATGCCACCATCACGTTGAGGTGGGACCGATGTCCCGTAGTATCCGTAACGCAGTGGGTTAAGATTCATAGGGTGAGGTTCTTCGGATGGCACATCACTGCGTGCAGTGCTCCTACGGCTCGGCTTGCGCTTTATCAGTATCCCTGCAAGCACGAGATGAAGCGAGTGGGCCACACATGACATGTGCTCTATGCCCAGCATCTCTCCTGCTAGAACGCCGTTAGAAGCACCGTCGCGGAGTAGCTTTACACAATTGGCTGGATGCAGCCCCCAACGCTCGAACAACTTCGAAAGTGCTGCAGCGATCGCCTTGCCGCTGTGACGCCCCGGAAACGCCTCGACTTCCAGAGTCCAGCTCCTAAACCGAAAGTCCCGAGTCACGTAGTGTAAAGTCAAACCAATGTAGCTGTCGGTGAACAGGCTGGTCCAAATATCCGTCGTCACGCAGAAGTATCGGCACTCATGTCCGATCATCTTTTTGAGTTTTGCTCGAAGGCGACTCGCAAGTCGCACGATTTCCTCACGAATCTTTGTTCTCCCCGGCACCTTAACTCGAACGCCGCCTAAAACCTCCGTTACGTACTTCACGTACGCAATGAACGCTGCGTCGTCGACGGTAGAAAATGGCCTAAGACACTTTGCTATCCAAACGGCAAGCAGCTCGTTAGCGTGCGCCTGTTGCTCTGGCGTGATTGAAGCGAGGACCCTCGTTTCGGGCGAAGGCATCGTGGAACTGTGACAACCACCAGACAGCGTCAGCCCACCAGCACTACGCTTCGAAGCTGCCCTCATTTGGTTGAAGCTCGCCAGGTTCTCTGCGTGGTTCAATTCCATGTGTCTTCGCACTTGAACCGTTGAACCGATTCTATATTCGACATGCGCTCCACAAAGTAGGCAGTACGCGGACTCAGCATGCTCGGAGCGGAGCTTATCAGCTGGTAGATCCGCGAAGCAATCCTTGCGAACTAGTCGCATGAAATGCCAAACGTCTGGGCGATGTTGTTTCTTCATCTTGTACATGTTTTCAGGTGTTGGGGGCACTGGTTCAGAAGGATTTGGCCGCTGCTCACTAACCAGACCCATTTCGTTGCTTCCGTCGAGTTCGCCTACCACAGGACCAACCCTTGCCCGGACAATTTGGGCTTGGGGGCAACAACACGGAGCTGTGTCTGCTGACAAGTCTGATGCGATGCCGTTTGATACTGGTGCGGTAGTATCGGCGTCGAATAGCTATGCCTAGCGTGCTGGTACAGAAGCGGCGAACGCACCACCACTGACTCATGCGGCGGTTGATACTGCACGTTCGTCGTTGGTGACAGCAGATGTCGCTGCTGCGAGTTTGCGATTGGAATGGCCTGCGTCGTCGACATGTACTGCCGCTCCGGCAACTGCGGCGGCCCCTGTGGTGAGTATGCCATGAACATCTCTTGCGGGTGAGACCTGAACTCCCGCTGTTGCGAAGGCGACGTTTCTTGTATCTCCGATAGCCGGTGTTGCAGCCCTGAGAAGTCAACTTGCCGATCCGTAAGCACAGGAGGCTGCGGGTATACCGCTGGCCCTCCTTCTCGCATGGAGCACCGTTGTTGCTGCGATAGTGGCGCCAGAGGCGTTGAAAACTGGTCCTCCAGCTGCGAGCGAGGCGTCGGAGACCCTCGTTGCGGCCGTGAAGTCAGCGTTGGCAGCTCGTGTGTCCCAGTAGGTCGGTTCAGAGGTCCGTTCTGCTGCAGGTGAGCACGGGGTGGTGTAGCAACCGCATCGTCGCTAGCACGAACAATTGCCTCCATCACGTCCATCTTGAGTAAGGAGGAAACTCCACTGTGAATCCAACAGTGTGTTGGGGACCGCGAAGAGTTTGAAGACCGCTTCGCTCCGAAAAAAACATATCAAACAAAGTATTGATCAGCTCCATGTCAGTTTAGAGTCAGTTTTCGTCAGTTTGGCGCCCCAAAACCTGAACTGACAACGTTGTCAGTTTAGTTTAGTTTCGTCAGTCTGGAGCTAAACGTTGACAGGCCTACTGTTGACTGCAAGAAACTTGATTTTTTGTATGGCTTCATGATTACGCGTTGTACTGTTTATGACTTGTTATAAAACGCGGTGTATTTACGGTTGAACTTGTGCAAAAGGGCACAAAATGCGCCCTTTGCGTGGGGGTGCTTTCGCACCGTGTTTTGGAAAACATCTAATAGGGCGAATTTTGCGCCCCTCTACCGCGAAAGGTTAAACACGGCGGATGGCTCATACTGCCCGTACTGCTGGGCATACGTGCAGCTAAAGTCTTTCTGTACTTCAATCAGATCGTTCTGTTTCCCCTGTATCAGGAAAAATGCAGGTAAAATAGTAAAAACAAATTGTCAGAATGATTTAACATGTGCAATCAAACCTTTAAACCATGAGATGTCCTGCGGGAGAAACCATGGCGGTATGCAAACCGTCGCATGAGCCGAAGAAGAGACTCGTACGCTGCATCCTCGTGTGTCTTGCCAGGAGCGTACGTAGCAAGCCAGTGGGGTGCTCTGTTTTGATGTAGTTAGCCATTCTGGTGGTCGTAAAAGGCTGGTTGGTACGCCTGACGTTCTTCAGGTACGTGACGAGCTCCGTTGAGAAGGGGATCAGCTCGGGTTTGCCTGTCGTGCGGGCCAGCGTCTTTTCGGAGCCCTTGAAGGAGAAGATATTTTCTTTTTCCTTCACCCAGTCGCTCGTTGTACGGCGAGGATCACCAAATCTGCGTGAGGCCTCCCTTTCGCTTAACTGGTCAGTGTCAAGCGCTGTCAAAACCTGCCGTTTAAGTTTAGCAGAGTAGTGCTTCCTGCGCTTTGTGCTTGCTGTTTCATCATGCGAAGTGGAGGCGGCCACGGCAGCGCCATCGTCCTCGGAGGAGTCCAGCATGGCGTCGTCGCCCTCAGCGGAGGCATTCATGGCGCGCCGTCGTGAGGGGAGGGGGGATTAGCAAGTGGTAGGCTCAGAATTAGCAGAAATACTCTCACATGCTATTGGTCGAATTGACTCCAACGCTCAATTTTCATTTGTCGGAATTCCTTCAACGAGACAGCGAGTGGCCGTTATTTTGAACGGACTGTCCGGCCGTTGGATTCCGTCCGCCTCTGTATAGGTACAGATTGCTTTCAAGATGTATTGCATGGCTTGCGGTTGGGCCAGTACAACGGCTTGAAGATTTTTACTAGCTTTGGTCGCTGCACGTGTCGTACGCAGAGGTGAATTACATGTCGCCTGCGTACGTTACTGTAAGATCTTCCATCGGTTCAATCTGAAGTTTTTTTTATCTGAAACACGGTCACGTTGTATTGAAACCGGCCGTTTGGATTATGTGCACTTGTGATTTACAAACCGCAAGATGCCTCCTTTCTTTCCCGGCTTAGTATTGACAAATCTTCTGTCACCGCGCGCCAATTAAGCAATAAGGAATGCCGTTTTTTTCTGCTTCAACAGAATCTTTGTTCTGGTCACAACCAAAACACTTCAAGGATATGAAGGGGTATGCGTGATAGACAGAACAGCCTTGGGAAGGAGCCTCAAGCGGGGTGTAACAGCTTAGAATGAAACATTTGGCTCGACCTCGGGGTCCCAGCCTGCCCCACCAGCTGTGAAAACTACCGGTAGAAGTTCAGTACATGTTCCAGACGTTTGTGGTGCGGCTTCAAGGGCGCTAGAGTGTCGGCGAATGAGAAGAAGTTCAACAAGATGGTGAGCTCATCAGAGAATCTGAGGAGTCATCTCAAGACACAATTTGCGTTTGTCGACTACAAAATGTCGTTAAAGATGCGACTCACCCGTTGGCAAGTACGTACTAATGAGCATATTTCTTCTAAATTGCCATTGTTGCTACTACGGTGGCAACCAGATTAGTAAGTACTTGGATTAGAACCTCCATCCTTCCATCCAATTCCATCTTCTTAACTGTATTTTGCTTAGTCCTTCTTACTCAGACTGATCAAGTCAACAATGCTTTTCGACACGACCTGACCTACAGCGAGCATGTGGTCTCGATCCGCTTTCCGCTGCGCCATGAGCTCTTTTGTCTTTCAGCTCCTTCTCCTTCAGCTCCAGCAGCATGTCCTTCAGCAGTTCATCCCGCGCGTTGGTGATTTTGCCTCGCTGGGCTTGAAAAGGCCGATCCGCTAGGACCTGGCGCAGCATCACGTCTTCTTCTTTAGTGTAGTTCCTGCGCTTTATGTCGCTCATACTTGTCGTATGCACTTTTTCAGCTAAGACGGAATGAATACTTGGCTGCGAACCAATCGCGTGGCAAGTCTCCCACATATTTCAGTTTTACATGGAAAGTTTCTCACTCAACTCTGTTAGATGTATAGTTTAAGGTTATGTAACAGTGAGATCAGTTTGAGGGAATGGGAACGGAAAACTTGACTGCAAAACCTCTCTAATAGGGGGTGTCAGAATTAAGAAAACTCGTTTGGAAATCGCATGCGATTTGGCACAAAAACGAAATCACCAACCTCCGGAGGTTGGTGATTTGGAAACTTGCGATCCGTGGGGGAAATCGCAGGTTTCAGGCCGACAAACGGAAACCTTACTCAGTCGACTTTTTTCCTTCTGGGAGTCACGTCTCCGTAGATGAGCGGTGCACCCTCCCCCTGGAGCAGATCAAGTGCTCAGGCGTCTTCCTGGATGCCAACGAGCTTCGAGGAGCAGCTGCACGCGAGGAGGTAAGCCCCTGATAACAATCGTGCTGCTCCACTGACCTTATTTTTTGTACCGTGACTCGTTGACTCGTGCTGATGTAGAGATGCAGAAGACAATTACTGACAAGGCTCTACGAAAGCCACGTCGGAGAGCAAGACATGGCTAGAATGAAAAGAATAGTAGCTACAAAGAAGGTGAAAAACTTAATGTAAATGATTTCCTTGCGTTCGCTGGCGTTCGGCACTACCGTGTTGATGACTGGGGTAAATGATAGTTGCTTCGTTGAATTGCAAGCTATAGCATCCTGCATACATGTAGGAGGGACCACAGAGCTGTAGGCATACGTGGATGTTGCTTGTTTGCACGCTCCGAGGCGATCCCGACACAGTTGATGACCTATCAGACGTAGCAGGAATAAGGAGGGCTGAACGATTAAGAATCTGTAGACGTGGCAATATCCTGGTGTATTTCCAGTGTTGGCACTGTACAGCTCTTGAGGCTCTCGACAGTGCTCAATTCTGACCCGATTTAGGTGTGTATTTGGGCGAAATCGCATGCGATTTGAGTCAGAAATCACACGCACGATTTGAGTGAAATCGCATGCGATTTCGGAGCGATTTTTCCTAATTCTGACACCCCCTAATAAGTTTACGTAAGCACGGTGTGCTTTTAGTTGCCCAATTTGCGGTCAGTCATTTTATCGGGCAAGAGCTATTCGTGTGCAGTTCCTCAGATTATATCTAATCAATAATATTTAATGTTTTGTAAATTATATTGTGCTTGCAGATAACCTATTGAATAATATATTGATGCTAATCTATTTCCGTTTGCACGACATTATCAACATGGTTGCAAACAACTATCGGATAATTCAGACCTATTTACAATATCGCACGTTTTGATTTTGTCTTGAGTTCCTTGAGCCAAAGCCCACGAGGGCCCATTTCTCTCCGCTACAACACGACGGTCTCAGCAATCCACGGCCTTGTGCTGTTCGAAGAACTAAGACGTTGACAGCGGACTGACACGAGCAGCTGGTTTAAATCTTCAAAGAAATACACGTGACGTCAAAACAACGACGATGCTACGGGCCACTGCAACTGCAATTGTCCGGGGCGCGGCGGCCGAGAATTCACGCTGGTAACGCATTTTAAGCCTCGACTTCATATTCTCAGTCCTATTGTGGTGGATGAGCTATGCAGGTATCGAACAGCCCGTAATGCGCCGGCAGCTGCCATCCTTGTTGTTGCTTTGCGCGCACCATCCCATTTTCTCTTGATTTGCAGCTGTTTCCGGTAGTCGACGTTGTTAGCAATTTGCTTCTCGAACACCACACGGTCTTTCGATCTCGTGGCGATCGGGAGCTGCCAGCGCAAGCTGGACCTGCTGGACCACATCGTTAGCTCTTAGGATTTTAGTACAGTGTATGCAGCGTGCCAGGTCGTCCGACGAAGCGTGATCTCTCTGGGGGAGCTAGTTCTGCTCACGACCTGGTTGCGCGCTTCCCGTCACAGCGTCCTAGTCGCCTCCCCATCCGGAGTTCCCATCCTCTATTCAATACACGTAATGCAGCCTCACCCACCAGGAGATCTGGGAGCTCATACGATACGTGCCAAACTTGCCTCGACGGCAGCGTCGACGGAAACGAGTTCCATTCGCTTGCATGTATTGATTGATATTTGACTAAATCTCTCCACGGTAAGTGGCGCAGTTCTCGCAGCGTTGATTGTTGAAGCGATGGTGACAGCCTGGATGGAAGAGGCGCAAGTAAACCTGCTAACGGCGACGACAGCCGCAGTGGCACTACAGTAGCAAGCCACTCGAATATAAGTTGCGACTCCGAAGGTATTTCGACGTCGTCTTTATCCGTTTTTTTTTCGCTTCACTCAGCTCGTTGTTCAGCGTCGGTGTCGTGTACATTCAACGCGTGAATGAGCGCTCTTGCGAATTGAAAAAACGAAGGTCTTTTAGCAACTTGACAACGCTGGTGTAGCTTGCCTAGCGGCTAGGCTCGCCGCATTGACAGGCATGACCAGTCGCACGTATTTGACTCGACCAAGAAGAGCCGATCAGATGACGCCCGCACAGCCGCAAAGCAGCAGCTCGAGTGAAGGAAAACAACTGGTACTCGAGATCTTTACGTTGTGCTCTAGACCGCTGTGCAACAATGCCGAGGCAGCGTAGCGTACAAACGGTCGGAAGACCCATTGATGGTCGCGGTGACTAACACGAACTAAAACCGTGAGTGCCGCTCCAGTCCTCATTAATCAATTCGCCTCAAGCGCAGCAAGCACCACCAGTCCTCTCTACTGAAAGCACTACTGCAATCGAAAACGATGGTCAAGTTCTTCGCTTCGTTCGCGACGTCCGCCGCCCTCCTGGTCGCGGCAGCCACTGCTGCCTCGCTGCCCACCGGCGCGTGGCCCTCCAGCAAGGGTCTCGTGCAGTTTCCCAAGGCCCACACGGTCAAGGCCGGCGAGGTCTTCGACGGCAAGATGCAGACGTACGAGCGCTCCGACATCTCGTGCGACGGCCAGACGGAGAGCGGCTCGTCCACTGCCGTCTTCCTGGTGGAGGCCGGCGGCACTCTCAAGAACGTCATCATCGGCAAGAACCAAATGGAGGGCGTGCACTGCGATCAGCACGACTGCACCATTGAGAACGTCTGGTGGTCGGACGTCTGCGAGGACGCGCTGAGCATCAAGGGCGGCTCGGCTTCCAGCGTGTCCAAGGTCATCGGCGGTGGCGCCCGCTACGCCGACGACAAGGTCGTCCAGCACAACGGTCTCGGCAAGGTGGAGATCGATGGCTTCTACGGTGAGGACATCAGCAAGCTCTACCGCTCGTGCGGCACGTGCGGCGCCAAGGCCCGCAAGGTCTCGGTCTCCAACGTCTACGTCGTGAACCCGAACAACGCGATCGTGACTGTCAACAAGAACTGGGGTGACGAGGCCACGCTCAGCAACGTCTGGGTCAAGTCGAGCAAGTCCACCGTCAAGGTGTGCCAGTGGTCTCAGGGCAATGCCAACGGCGAGCCCACGATCCTGGGCAACGGTCCGTCCGGCAAGCTGTGCCAGTACGCCACCAGCGAGGTGCACATCAACGAGGACATCTCGCAGGCGGCGCAGACCACCGTGGAGCAGGCGGCGGAGACCACTGTGGAGCAGGTCACTCAGACCTCCAGCACGCCGACGCCGACCACGACGCCCCTCAAGAAGACGCAGGCCCCCAAGAAGACTAAGGCCCCGAAGACCACGAAGCCCACCACGCAGAGCCCCAGCGACGAAGACACTGAGCAGCAGGAGCAGACCCAGCAGCAGACCCAGCAGCAGATCACGACCAACACGACCTCTTCCATCCCTGATGGCACGTGGCCTGCCAGCAAGGGCACCGTCCTGTACTCCAAGCCGTACACGGTCAAGGCCGGCGAGGTCTTCGACGGCAAGATGAAGACGTACGAGCGCTCGGACATCACGTGCTCGAGCGGTGAGGGCCAGAAGGACTCGGCCGTGTTCCTCGTCGAGGCCGGCGGCACCCTCAAGAACGCCATCATCGGCAAGAACCAGAAGGAGGGCGTGCACTGCGACGATCACGACTGCACCATTGACAACGTCTGGTGGACGGATGTGTGCGAGGATGCGCTGAGCATCAAGGGCGGCTCGGCCTCCAGCGTCACCACCGTGACCAACTGCGGTGCCCGCTACGCCGAGGACAAGGTGGTGCAGCACAACGGCTACGGCACCGTCAAGATTAACGGCTTCTTCGCGCAGGAGTTCGGCAAGCTCTACCGCTCGTGCGGCACGTGCGGCAACATCCCGCGCAAGGTGACCGTGGAGAACGTGCTCGCCATCGACCCGCTGGTCAGCGTCATCACGGTCAACAAGAACTACAACGACCAGGCCACGCTCAAGAACATCTACGTCAAGACGACGAGCGGCAAGGACAACGTCAAGGTGTGCCAGTGGTCCCAGGGCAGCAAGACGCCGTCCAACCTGGGCGACGGCCCGTCGGGCAAGCTCTGCCAGTACTCGGCGAGCGACGTGCACATCAACGAAGAGTGAACTCGTTGATAGCTTCACACTTCCAACGCAGAAGTGTATCGGGAATGCGTTGAGATGTAGCGTACAGATCGTGAAGAAAACAAATAGATGTTGACTTTGATAGAGATAAAATGTGTCTAAGTTTCAGCCACACTGCACAAGCTCCGGCCACCGAAGGTCAAATGCATTCACCCGTTTAAGCGGTCGAAGTCCATGCGAATACTCGTTGGGGTCTTCCACGATAGGAAGAAGCATAATCTGTTATGGGCGCATGGTTGACTGGTAGTACGCCAGCTCTGTTGAGTGGTATCTGCCAAACATCATCCGGAGATACACAAGGGGGTCGCCCATGAGCACCGCGTTCATGAAGGCCACGTTCGCTTCGACGTTGTAGGAGCGGCCGTGAAGACATTCCATCTGGTGCTGGATGTACCGGAACGTGTCCACACTCATGCGCACAGTCGACGGAATGTCCTTGTACTTGTAAAAATGCGACCGCAGCTCTTCCAGGACCTCTTAAAGTTCTTTAGTCTGAAGGGATATCGTGGCAAACAGAAGCACCTGTTGCCTCCACCGCGGACGCCTCTGTAGCTTCGTTTGCGCGAGATGCGCCTGCGTTTGGTTGAATCCTGGATTGTAGATGCAGAAGAAATCGCTGATACTTGAAAACCCGCTCAGAAGGAACTCGGGCACACCGATAATGCCGCTGTTAATTTGGTTGCTTCGGTTCGCTCACCACCAGGTGCAACGCGAGTGCGTAAGGCCAAACGTTGCGCATCTGCACCACGGCGAATGAGATGAATGATTGCAGCGTCATGTTGATCACTCCATCGAGCGAGAGCAAGTGGCTATTCAAGATCTGGTACGTGTGAACGGCGCATCAAACAGATGAGCGAGCACGTTGCATACCACTGGAAACGGACTGCCGTACACGACGCACTGCGTCGGCGCTGTCATGAACAAGTGGCCAGCCTTGCGTACGCGCGTCCAGGTCGACATTTCAATCTGCAAAGTTGGAATCTTGTACAGCTCAAGACGAGCCTGATCCCACGCAAAAAGAAGTAACGTTGCCCGATAATACGGAGGGAAGCGACGACGCGGTACCATTCGACAATGTCGGACACCAGTACGCCAGTCTCGTAGTGGTAGTCGTCAACATACAACGTCTCGCAGGACCCGTCACTGCAGTATCGCGCTCGGATGATCGTACTGACGTCCGTCCATCAGAATCCAAGCACTGAAAATCCTCCACGGCTCACTTGCAGATCGTCTTGGGTATCCAGAACCGTTAGATCCACTGAACGATCAGGAAATCGGGATTGAATTCTGTGAACACGCTCCAGCATGTGCACATACAACAGCCCCATGCTCTTCCCAACACTATCATCAGGGGCGAGATGATGGAACTCGATTCGAACTTGTAGCTCCATGCGCGCGTAGTGGCGCTGGAATTCAAGGCTTCGGTCTTGGGCGCCACTTGGAATGAACTCATGACAAGCTCAAAGGTTAGTTAGTGTGACGAGACGTTGGCCCAAGCACACCGATATAAACTCGCGTAGTCGCAGGCTAGCAGAGGTGACGTCAACCGCACTGTACGAGCTGAGACCACGTGAGTTCGGAGGCCTTTACACGTCGAATCAGCTTGAGTCCACGTGTGAATTCGTTTCCGTCACGAACCACAACGATGGGAAGCAATACAATCTGCCGTGGGCGCCAGATCGATTGGTAGTAGCCCAATTCGGTGGACCGATCTCCACTGAACATGACGTGGAAGAACACGAGTGGGTCGCTCAAAAGCACCGAGTTCATGAAGGCGATGTTGGCTTGAACATCGTCTGATCGGCCGTGCAAACACTCCATTTGATGCTGGATGTAGCGATAAATGTCGGCACTCTGTCGAGACGCTCGAGTCAGTAGACGCCACTCGGCGTCGGGGAGATACTTTGCCTTGAAATCGACATTCGACGCCGCCACCCGCGCGGTGTCGTGTCTCCACCTCATTAACCGCGTTTTCAACGGGTGACGATGCCGGTGATACTTCTTCTTCACAATTTCCAGCAGTTCAGGGCCTTGACGACACTCGTCATGAATGCAGTAAAAGTCTTCGGTCCACTGTACGCAAACGCTGCTGGTGGGCCACAAGACCCCTGCTGTGTACGGAGCTGGCGTTGGGGGAAGCAGAACCCAGTGCGAGTATCGGTGTTTGTCGTGTTGATTTCTTCTCGCCTTGAAGAACAACCAGAGGACGTGAGCAGCGTAGACTGAAGCGACGAGACAGAGCAAGCAGATCAGGAACTTGAGGTCGATAATGACGCCACCAAGCAGGCGATTGCCTCTTCCGCGATGGGCGAAGCTGTACTCGTACTTGACTGCTTCCCACGCAGAGCTCACGTTGTCAGGAAACACCAGGATCGCCAGAACTTTGGCAGACCGGATAGACGTCATGCGATACTGGGCGAGTAAAGTTACGCTTGCGAAAACGCTAAGAATCATCTCTGGAACCCCAACAATGCCGCTGTTGACGCAGTTGCCTCGTTCCGCACCCCGCACGCGTACCAGTACATGCCATAACAATGCGTATACCCACACACTGCGCATTTGAACCACTGCGTACGAAACGAAGGTCTCCAGCTTAATATGCACGACTCCCGCTTGCGAGAAGAAATGGCTTTCCAGAACTTGATAGGTGAATGGAGCGTCTAGTAAGTGGGCCAGCACGTAGCAGAGAATTGGGAACGGACTGCCATATCCAACACATTGCGTCGGAACTTTCATAAACAACCTTCGAGCCTTTCGAAAGCGCATCCAGAACGGCAATTTGTCGTCAAGTGTTGGGAAATCGAAGATAAAATAGCAGCTCAGCATTAATCCGATCCCGCGAATCCACAAGTAGCCTTGGCCAGTGACACGCAGCGCTGCTACTAGCCGAAACCACTGCTCAACATCCGAGGTCAACAGCCCCGATTCATAGCGGGAGTCATCGACGTACACGGACTCACACGAAGTTGCGCTTCCGTTGCAGTCTCGAGCTCGGATGATGGTGCTCACATCGGATCGTCGAAAGCCAAGAGAACTCAGTCCACCGCTGCAGACTTGCATGTCTTCTTGACTCTCCAAGAACGTCAGATCCACTGTTAGCGTCGGAAAGCGGGCTTGAACTTGCTGTACGCGCTTCATCGTGTCGACGTAGAGCAGACCCACCGCTCGGCACTGTGAATCGGTAGGGTCGCAGGAGCGCTTGAAGTTTGGCCAGAGCTTTCGACAGAAGCGCGGAGCTTTCACGTGACTGCCAATACGCGGGAAGCAAATGTCGGCGGCGTTTATCGTCGATAGATAGTCGGAAGGGTAGTGCAACGCGTGGTTCGTTCTCCATTGGATGTTCGTGAACAATTTCGGAAGTAGGAATTGGTGCAGCCGATCGATGTACTCGTTTTCCGTCCGCAGTGTAAATCCAACGGGCCCAGTTTTCGAGATTCTTCGGCTACTGCTTACATTCACCACTGCGTCGACGAGCGAGTCGATCATTGAGAAGATCACCGAGCCAGAAACCGTTTTTTCCGGGCATGACGAGCTGTGCAAGAAACAATCGGGGAAAGCTTTTACTCCCAAGTAGCTGGCGAAAGCGCGCCAACTGATGGACGTAGAGTCGAACTTGTACGTCCACACTAACGAGTTGAGTTCGGCAGCTTCGGATTTTGTAGCTGAGAAGATGGTATAGTTCCAGGACGTCCCGAATCCGAGCACCTCGTCTGGCTGTAGCGCTGGGTAAGTTGTTTGCATACTCGATACACCCATTCCGCCTCGAATAATGTCGGAGAAAACCAGCATGAGCGACGTGAGACCAGCGAAGAATCGCATCCAAGAGAACGGCAGACTTCGTCTGAAGGCCTTTTCGCGAGCAATGACCTGTCGGGCATGGGTTCTTTCAATGAGATAGGTAGGCGTACTGATCTCCCTGATGCTCTCGATGCGTCGTCTCTCGGTGTAATGTGACGCCCACTTGGACAAAATTGCAAGCGCGCGCACGTTGTCGATAGCAGCTCTGGCCGATGCCCTTCTGCGTGAAGACATTTGTGGGCAATGCCTGTTGGTGCTCAACTCAGCGCAAAAATGAAGGAAGTAACCCTCGAAGCTGGTGCTGTGAAGGTTTAAATATAACATTTTGTCATCGTGATCTAAATGGAGCGGCAACAGAAGTAAAAGCACTAATAGACCGAAATGCTGTATAAACCTCTTTATTATGTAAATAAAAAAAGACTACGATCCCATATTGACATTTTTCTTCTTTACTTGTACGAGTAAGTATTGACGCAATGTCTTAAATCGTTCTTACGAGCTCCGGTGGTGGTCCTTTATGGCGACATGCCCTCCGAGCTACTGTAGCTATTTTTTGCTACCTTCCAGAAACATCTCGTAGTACTTGTAGTTGGCGCTGTTCTTCAGTTCGGATCCAGCCAATTTGCCCAAGAAAATCGACTTGTTTTCTTCATGGCCAAGGTTCTCGCCACTCTCTTCATGTCCGAGGCCTCTGTGTCAAACTTCCCAGCCCCGAATCTTCTTTGGCAGCAACATCGTCCAGTTGCATCACGTAACGCGAGTAGATTTTGAACGCGTTAGTGTGAAGCCTGCTCGAGCTCCTCAAGATGGCTGGTTTCGAGCCGTATCTCAAATATGGTACTGAAGTACTTCGAAAGTATTAATTTTCATGAGTGCATTTAGGATGTGTCTTTCTGGGAGAGTAAGCAGGCTCTTGCTTTCGTTTACTCGCTCCATGTTTCGATGCGGTCTTGCTGATGTCATATGCCGGAATCCTAATAGACAAAACAAAGTGGAATCAACTTTCGCTGCCTGGTCCTTCGCAGCCGTGCCATTTGATATATCCGTTCTCATTTTCCCGTCAAGCACTCACACCTCTTCCATCGCCATCGGTTCATTAAGATGCCATGCTGTGGAGATACTTGTGGTGGTTTTCTTTGCCATTATCGACGCTGCCGCAGCGGAACCGGGACACGCCTTGACCAACTCCCGATTCTCCGCTCAATCCAGCGCCGCAACTAGGAGTCGGTGTCCTAATAAAAAGTTTATATTTCCACCGAAGATGAGAGTAACCTTACTCACCGTAGAGCAGCCAAGGGTACATACACTTTAATTGTTTTGGTAAGGTATATTGTGTTACTGTCTTCACTTCTGAAAACGAACTCTAATAACTATCCCAGCGAGGCCTTTGCATCCTCACCAGTTGTAACCTACATACTCATCCACTCATAAGGTTACCCTTCGCCATCATTCCCTCTATCTCCCCACTGCTCGACGTCACCCGCCACTCGCTCCTCCACCCCTTCAAGCAACCGATGCGTCCACCCCGGTCCTCCATCACGCTCTGTCTCCCATCCGTTGCTTATTGGCGATAAGGGTATATACACAGTAGCGATTGTTTCAAATAGGCATAAAAAATGGCGTCCTTGTCAGAGATCAGCACACGCACAGCCGCACAGTGCAAAACGAAGAAGCTCTTCATGGTAAGCAAATAGTGAATATTTTTTTAACCCCTGTAGTCAGCCGCACTGTACGAGCTCGGGCCATGTAAGCTCAGCAGCATTGACGCACTGAAGTTGCCTAAGACCACTGGTATACTCGTTGAGACCGTCAACGACGGCAATGGGGAGGAGGAGGATCTGCCGAGGGTTCCAAATGGACTGATAATAGGCTAACCTTGACGAGCGACTGGTTCCAACCATCAGACGGAGGTATACCAGTGGATCGCTCAGTAAAACCATATTGATGAATGCCACGTTGGCTTCCACTTCCTCCGATCGCCAATGCAGACACCTCAACTGGTGCTGGATGTATCTATACGTGTCGACCCTTGCTTGAACAGCTCGTGCTTTCAGACGCCGTTCTTCTTCCGGCATATACCTGGAGTGAGCAACCGCTCTGGATGCAATGACTCGTGCATCTCTATGCGTCCACCCCGGCAGTCTCGACTGAAACGGGTAGCGGTCTCGTTCTTGTTTTTTGCGCACTATCTGAAGGAGCCTAGGACCGCGATGTCGCTCGCTTTTGATGCAGTAAAACGAGCTCGGCCATTGAACACAGATGCTTACGATAGGCCACAGCTCTCCTGCTGAGTATGGCACTGGTGTTGGCGGGAACAGGATCCAGTGTGACGTCGGGTGCTTGCCTTGATGGAACCTGGAAGCCCAGTAGTACGCCCAGGCAACGTTCACGGCCGAGATTGCAGCGACGAGAAAGATCAAGCAGATGAGAAACTTGAGATCGATTACTACACCGCCGAGTAAGACACTGCCAGCTCCGCGATGATTGAAGCCATACTGGTACTTGACAGGCTCCCAAGCTCGGCCAACGTTGCCCGGAAGCTCCATTATCCTGACAACTTTCGCGGATCGGAACGCCGTTGAGCGATATTGAGCGACCAAGGTAATACTTGAGAAGAAACTAAGCAGGAACTCCGGGACGCCGAGAATGCCGCCATTCAAGGTTTTGCTATGCGTCAAACCTCGATACGTAGACGCACTCACAACAACGTGCCAAAACAGTGCGTAGACCCACACACTTCGCATCTGTACAACGGCGTAGGTGACGAACGACTGGGGCTCGATGGTCAGGACTCCAGCCTGGGAGAAGAAGTGGCTTTCCAACACGTAGTAAGTGAAAGGAGCGTCCAGGAAATGGGCGAGCACATAGCAGGCTACTGGGAAAGGACTCCCGTACACGACGCACTGGGTTGGTACCTTCATAAAAAGCCGTCGAGCTTTGTGCAAGCGCGTCAAGATGGGCATTTTCTTGTGGAATTTCGGCGTATCGTGAACGAAGTAGCAGCTCAGCATCAAGCCAAGTCCGCGCAGCCAGAAGTAGCATTGGCCAGTCGCCCGAAGGAAGGCAATTAGCCGATACCATTGCACCACATCCGATGTTAATGAACTCGTTTCGTAGCGGTAGTCTTCCAGAAACACCGTATCACAGCTGGATCCGCTACACTCTCGAGCGCGAATGATTGTGCTAACGTCGGACCTCCGAAACCCAAGCGCGCTGAGCCCTCCGCGGCACACTTGCTGGTCCTCTTGGCTCTCTAGAAAAGTTAAGTCCAGCGTCGCGTTCGGAAAGCGTGTCTGGAGTTCGCGGAAGCGCTTCATCGTGTGCACGTACAGCAGACCCGCGGCTCGGCCCGTTGTGTCAGCAGGAGCGCATGCTCGGGCAAGGTTACTCCAGAGTTCGTGGCAGAATCGCGGCGTTTTGACGCGATGACCATTTGCAGGAAAGCAAATTGTTCGAGCGTTTGTCGTTGCTAGAAGCGCTGGCGAATAGTAAAGCGCTTGATTGGATCTCCAGTTGAAGTTGGCTAACCACTTTGGCAGTAAAAACTGATGAAAGCGGTCGGTGTATTCGTTCTCCGTTCGCAGCGTCAGTCCCACAGGACCGAAACGTGGCTTTTCCTTGTCTTCAAGACGCTCAAGTGAAGTTACCAGCGCGTCGATCATCCTGAACGCAGCATCACCACCGAAAGTCGGGCCCGGACACTCTTCGCGATACAACAAGCAATCGGGGAACTCTGGCACTGCGAAGTGCCTAGCAAAAGCGCGCCAGGTTACAGAGGTCGAGTCGAACTTGTAGCTCCAAACGCTCGCTTCCTTGGCACTTGCCGCCTCCTTGGTCGTTGCAAAGACGGAATAATTCCACGACGTTCCAAAGCCCAGCACCTCGTCTGGCTGGAGTGCAGGGTAGTAAGTCTCCAAGTTTGAGACGCCCAGCCCGCCGCGGAAAATGTCGGAGAATACCAGCACTAGCGACACTAATCCAGCGAAGTAGCGGACCCAAGAGAACGGCAGCTGTCTCTCGAACGCTTTGGCTCGATCAGCGACTTGTCGAGCGTGGGTCTGCTCAACGAGAACTTCCGAAGAAGAAGGGTTTCGCGCAAGCTGCGAGTTTTGTCGATCTGCATAGCGACTTGCCCATCTGGATAAAACATGAAGTGCTCGACTGCTTCCAGTGCCAGCCGCAGTCGAGGCAACTCGAATACGAGCCATGCTGCGTGCAGAAAGCTAGCCAGAAATTGAGCTCCTGGACGAGAATACCACGAGTGACCTCGCTAGTTTTACATTCCAGGCAGGAATCATCAATCGTTCGTGGTCAAAATGTACATTTTTGGATTATAATAAAACGACGATCATCTCAAGGGTGTTTCCAGTTGGAGACGCTCATGATCCCAGGCGCAAAGACTGCTTACGTCTCAAATACAAGTCTCTCACTGTCTGCAGACCGCAGTCATGGGACGAAGCTCGAGATCGACAACGACGCCTTCGGCCCCCGGGTCCGGTTTGCGATACATGGCCAGTGATTCCTGCATGACTTGGCCTTCGTTGATCGCTAAAACATCCTGCTCTTCCATCCCGCAATAGGAAACGTAGCGCTTCTCGGCGTCAACTTGGGCTTGGCTGGACGAGAACAGGACTGGCTGGCCGAATTGCTCCGTGACCTTGTGCTTCGAAGACCCATAGTTTTCACCCTCGGGGCCCTTCCTCAATGTCCCTGAGAACAAGTGCATGTCGTCAAGGTAAATGTCGATATCCTTGACGCCTCGCTCGGGGGTTTTGCTGTAGTTCCAAAACTTGATCATCGATAGCACGACCGGCGTGTCGAACCCGATGTACACGACATTGCCGTTTGAATTCCCCAGTGAACTCGCCAGTGGAGCAAGCCACGCATCGTGAGCTTCCCACGTGTTCTTGTCGAGGCCGCTCACGAGGTTATCAGGCGTGCGAGTGTCCTGCTGCCTTCCACTAACATTATCCAGCTCCGACACAGAGTACGGAACTGCGTAGATAACGTTTGGTTTCTCGAGGATCTTGGCACCGGCGAAGTCGTAGAGCTCGACTCCGTTGAGTCCTAGATAATACGGATCGCCCCACGTCGTCCAGCAGACGATTTTAAGCAGAAATCCTTGAGGATACAGCGGCGCCTCGTAGTCTTGCCGGACAATTGGCGTCTTGTACGCCCGCGTGTTGAATGGGTATCGTACACGCGCCGAGTACGCCGCAATAGAATTGCTGGACGACTTTTTGGGTTCCTCGTCACTTTCTGAGAACCGAAGGAGCTGTCCGAAGTCGAAGTCCGCCACGCCTGGCGCTTTGCGCAACAAGAATCCCGTCTCGTTCGGTGAAATGACGACGCCGTCCAAGGCTACAACGAGTTGTTTAGCCCCGCGGAAAGTGTCTTCAGGAGACTTGTTGTAGTTCCAAACGCGAAGACCGTAAAAATGCTGCGGCTGCTTAAACGCGATACGGATTTCAGGGACTGCTCCAGCTTCCAGTGGAACAAGCCACATGTGCGTGTCGTCGCAGGTAGTCGCCTCACCGTCGATCAGCTGAGAAATATAGAGCAAAACGATTAGATTTTTTCGTGCTCGATGGATAAAATCTAACTGAACTACTCACCTTGTCAAGCGTTCGAGGGTCACCCACGTATCCCAACTGTGCAAAACATAAATCCAAACAACAGGCTGAGTCCTAAGAAACCTATCGACCCTTTCACCTGTATATGTTTCGTACCGAGGCCAAATCTCGCGGCGTTGCGTCCAAATCGGAAATGTCCAAAGGGATTGGAGTCCCTCGTGACCCAACGAGCACCTCGATCCGCGTCAAGCCCACGTAATTCCGGTCACCCCACGTACTGTGTAAGCACAACGTGAGACGTCGTCCGAACGGAAGCTTTGCATCTGTGAGTTCGTCGCTGCTTTGAACCATCCCAGAAACGCCCTCGCTCATTTTTCCTGCGTCGGGTGATCGCTGTTGAGGCTCCTCAGCGACCCAAGAATCGACTGACGTTCTCAGTTTTGAACTATTCGCGACTGATCGAGTAGCCGTCGTCATCGGTCGCCCATCTTGTCCTACTCGAAGGCGTCGCTGCTCGTCTTCATCGCTTTCTTGGTTCTTCGGGCTCTTCTCGACTGAGCGTGACCCGGAATCTGACGTTCGTGGACGTTGTAGCTCCATTGAGCGATGAACCGACGCGACAATTTCACGAGTTTCTTCGTCTTCGCGCTGCTGTTCTCGTGCAATCGCTCGCAAAGCTTCATCATTAGCCTCGATAGCCTCCAGGATACTGGACTCTTGTGTGAAGAGAATCACTTCGTTCGAGAGCTCCATGCTGTCAGCACCTACAAGACCCGGTGCTTGTCGAATCTCTCCTTCAAAAATGACTTTCCCAAGCTCATCACGGCCTGTTGACAACACGAGACGAGCTTCGCGGACGCCGCGGCAGGTGTGCGTACGCGACTTATTGTAGTTCCAGATCCGCACCATTGACACCGCGACAGTGGAGCCAAGTTCGATCAGAACGTAGGGAGATTCACCCGGCGTATATGGTGCGAGCCACATGTGGAAGTCGTCACAGGTGAAGTTGACGCCGTCCACAAGATTCTTGGGCACACGAGGGTCATCCGTGTTCTCCTCCAGTACGTTGATACTCTCGGGACAAGCCGTCACTTGTCTTACCGGATCTTGAAATTGTACCAGTTCACCATGATGGTCGAAAATCTCCACTCCGTTTAGACCGACGTAGTAGGGATCTCCCCATGTACTCAGGATCACGATCTGGAGCCACTTACCGCTTGGAAGGACAGGGATATCTGTAGTGGTAGTAGTACCAGTGTTGCTGTTGATGAGTGGATCGGAAGCCAAAGACCCCAGGACCACTGAGGCAGGTGAGACCGACGCACTTGCTGTGTACTTGCTCGTCAGTGTGCCTTGTCGTAGTTCCGTTAAAAGCATCGAAGTTGTAAACGACGTGCGGTTGGTAGACGGCTTAACTTTCGCCTCAAAGCTATCGTATCCAGCAGCCACGCTTGACTCGATGGTGTCCGTAGGCTGTGGGAGACGGCTCCGGTTGGTTTTGCTAAACTTCTCAAGGCTGTCCCAGGATGATAGCGAGGATAGAGCCGGCGCCACCACTTTATGTTTATCACTGGGCTTCCCTTGTTCGAGGTTGTCATCTTCACGGCTTGACGTGTACTTTGTCTCGGCTTGGTGGGTCTGTTTCTCGTTTGTAGGCACGTATTTCACAGTATCGAGCGCGTTGTGAGTGCTGTACAGCGCCTTGCCCTGCCTTCGACGACTGGTTAAACTTCCGGCTGCAGGTTTCTCGTCTGCGGTCCACACGTCCAAGTCTGCGTTCGCTCTGCTCGTTCGAGGTAAACGCTCCGTTGAAGGCGAAGAGGAGACGCCACTTGTAAGCCATAACGGCGTGCTTCCCATCGGCTTATCCGAACGTGCTTCATCAACTAGAGCCGTTGGTTGCTGCGTCGATCTCCGCGTTTCTGCCCATTGCGCTGATGCCTTTACGTCGCTTCTGGCTGCAGACACAGCGCTTTCATCCAGACGAGCAGAGCGTGCCGTCGCTTTCCTCGACGTTCCAAGTAAATCGATCCACGTGCACGCGTTGTCGTCTTGGTCTCCAGACGTTTCAGGTAGTGAGCCCGTCCAGACGCATTTCCCAGCAACACAAACCTCCATGTCGCGTGTACAAGCTGTACGCATTCTCTGCAAGAGGAAAGAGAGATAACAGCAAAAGATTCAGACATCATGAGCTTCACCGCTCGTAGATCCCTACGTACACTGTTGTAGTTCCAGATACACAGCTTGCTAGGCACTGCTAGCACGTCAAA
Source organism: Phytophthora crassamura (assembly GCA_033557995.1). NCBI lineage: Eukaryota > Oomycota > Peronosporomycetes > Peronosporales > Peronosporaceae > Phytophthora > Phytophthora crassamura. The sequence continues at coordinate 483,549 of JAUCED010000016.1, forward strand.
CGCGACCAAAAGAACTCCTGTGTACCATTAAAAACAACACAGTTTTAGACCCCTTGGCAGCAACAAATGTAAAGTGTATGCTGTACCTGAGTCTCCGAGTCTCCCGAGCCACATGTCCTTCTCCGAGTTCGTATGGGCGACTCCATTGAATAGCCGCTGTAGTCCTCGTACCATGTCGTTGATCTTGGACAGAGGTCTTCCAGTTGGTTGGTCGTAAAGTCTTAGACTTTCCAAGTCGACAGAGAGCTCTTGACCGTTGAGATCGTAAGCGCAGATCTGTGTAAGCCCCACCGCGCGTGTCTTGCCCCACGTTGACAGCAATTTCACGTGAATTTCATAGCGTTCAGCACTGGTAAGCGCGCTGGAATCTGACTCAAACGCGAGCTTGAGCCGAGGGATAACGGGAACAGCTTCCTGGCGCGCCGTAGGATCTTTTGTATCTTCAGACGACGCGCTTTTCGTGTCGGCAACCAGCGAAGCTTCATCCACGTCAGAGATTCGACTCGTTTCAATCACTTTTGCATCTGCTTCATCAGCTGCAGCCTCTTCCTGCAGAGCTCGAAGCTTGGCAAGTCGTTCTTGCCGCTTGACTTCCATAAGTCGTTCGATTTCACGTTCCTCGTCTTCCAGTTGCTTCAGCATCTTAGCGCGTCGCTCTTCTGCTTCCTTTAACAAACGCTGCTTCTCCTCTCGTTCCCGAGCAAGGCGTGCTTTCATCTCGTGGGCGTACTCGTCCTCCCACCTCAATTGCTCCTCCAATAAGTTCTTCAACGGTGCTACCGCTGGACACTCGTGCTTCTCCAAGGCCACAGGCGCTTCACGTATACTGACAGCTTCTTCCGTCGCAGATGAAGGGTGGAGCGTGGCTGTGATCTCTTTCCGGATCGCAGGATCGCCAATCGAGCTCTGCAGCATCTTAACATCGTCTTCGTCCTGCTCACTCGACTGGAACTTCTGCAGCACATCCGCCAGCTCTTTCTGTTTCGATCGAGAAAGGTGCTGAATGATGCCAAACAGCTCTTTCGTCGTCTTGGAGAGATCCACCGGCGCTTCCACTTCTTCTTCGATTTCGTCGATCACCAGTTCTTTCACGGTCTCCGCTCGTCCATCTCTGCTACTCTCTTCGTCTTCTTCAAAGTCCTCAAAGGATTCCTCCAAGTAGCTCTCCTCTTCGTCCTCGTCTCCTTTCTCCTCACTCCGCGTGGTAAGTCGGAAAAGCGGCACTCCGTCCTGGTGCTTCACCGCGACGGCCATCGGAGCCTGCGGTCGGTCCCACTTGGCCCGTCGAACTCGGTTCTGCTCCACTCCTTTCTCCTCTTCACCGCCAGCCGAAGCCGAAGCGAAGTTGAGCGTCGTCGACGGAGCCGATTTGCACTTGGACAGCTTGGCCTCCTCTCGCTTGCTTGGCAACTTGGTCGGAAGCACACAAGTGGCTGATCGGGTGTTCCTCGACGCCAACGAAGCTGAAGTCGATTGAGCTGCTCGTGGTGGCACGTTGAAGGCCGTCACGAAGGCCTCTTCTCGCTCCTGCAGCCGGTCGTTGCGCTTGGAAGCGGCGGCCAGGCGCTTCTTGACGCGGTTGCGCTCCTCCAGCACTTTGATGTACTGCATTTGCTTGGTGAGCACGGGGTCCGCCTTGGCGTCGGGATTGAACGAGCCTCCATCGACCCGGGGATGGAAGTCCTGCTGCTTGTCCCAACGCTTTCTCTCGGTCATGGTGCTCCAAGTTACACGAGGATCTCTCGGGGGTCGCTCACGTGCGGCACAGATGCGAATCGACCACCAACCGTCACTAAACGGCGGTTCGAGCACGAAGTGACAAATTGATTGAACCAGACCAAACCATCCTACGAGGCAAGGTTTGAACACAAGACGACGAGAACTCGGTTGGAATACATGCACCAAGCCTCAATCGTCCAGACCGGGCCATGTCTCGGTCTCCATCCTGCAGTCCAGGGTCCGGACGAGGACACGACTTCAAACAGAGCAGGGACGATGTTGCTGATCGCTCCGATCAGCAGTGATGGCACGCGGTGCACCCGCGCAACATGCATTCGAGCATGGTCTACATGCATTCTGCAGTGCAAGCAGTGCTGGCCAACGCATTCACTGCGTGAGCACCTTCGTTGGACCGCCAGGATGTCGTCTTGGTGCTCGCGCAGCACGTTGTCATTTCAAATTTGTTGGCTTCGCACCACACTTCCCGATCTACACGTTCAAGATGAAGTTCCTGAAGACTCTGTTCCACAAGACCCCGCGCGACCAAGCTGGCGAGCGTGAAAACGTTGCGGGGACGGGAACGCTTCCCGCTATCGACCTCACCCGGAAGACCCGCCCCGTCAACAGCACCGGCAACGGAGAGAAGCAACCCAAGGTCTCGAACCTCACGCTCATGATGCTGTTGTCCGACATGTGAGCACGGCACGCGATCCTTACCTGCGCTACGACAGCAACAGCCCTAACAGCGACAGCCTCACCACGTCTGCAGCTGATCGTTGGCACCTGTACCTACTGACTGCAATAATACACACTCTTGTCATGGAGATGTTGTTCCGTTGCATCCGGAAGTACACGCAGCGGCGCAGTTCCCGTTGGTGTTTGTTTGTTTAGTCTTTGTCTTTGAGTTCTTCGTGGCGGTGACGCTCCATCGAGGTATATCAGGAAGTTGTGCAGGAGCCACTGAATGGGACATTAGCTTCTAAGCTCACTGTTGCGAGCACGGGCGCTAGATAACAGCAGCGTCTAAGAGCTCATTGGAGCGTTGGAGCACTGAAGCCTGGCTGCACTTGCGTAAAACAGGTAGGTGGACGATCTGTCCACGAGGAGGAAGGCGAATCATGAAAGCCTTGTGAGTGATGATGCGCTCAGATCCTGATTCGCTCGAGGCGCAAGCCGAAACACTCGAGCACCCCCCCCCCCAGCTAAACGTCGCGACGTCAAGGGCAATATCATTGACGGGGAGATCAGTAAGAAACAGCCTATGATCATGGCGGAGCTGGGAGGATACACCGGCTACAGCGCAGTGCGTTTTGCCAGCAAGCAACCCGAAGTGGCGGGCACAAGCCGTCGCGCTATCACTCGTTTGAGTTTTCGCCACTCGGGTGCGAGAGATGGTTGCGCTCGCTGGTCTTGACGACCAAGTCGCTGTTCACGTGGGGCTGTTCTCGGAGCAGTACGGGATGCTGCGCGGCAAGAACGTCGACGTTCTTGCCGTGTTGCGTGTAATGTACTTTATCGATCACGATACGGAGGCCTATCTGCTAGACCTGAAGCTGATCCTCGGCAGTGAAACACTCGCCCCAGGCTCGATCGTCGGGGCTGACAACGTTGGACTCGGACCACGTTTTGGAGGCAAGAGTGTAAGAAGTAGTAACGTAGTAGTCTCGAGTCAATAGATACTCGATTTTTTTGAAGCTTTGTGGCCCTCATTCATCCGATGAAGCGAGCTATTCACTTAGATTTTTTGTTCTTTCAAAAGGCAACGGAAGTGCATTCATTCTTCTGCCAATAGCTTGCTAAAGCTTAAAAAGCGGGCTTCCTTATCCTAGGAAAGTAGCGATCGATAGGTCTGGCAGCAACTGGCGATCGTGTCCACAGTGGATCGTGTGACGCACGGTCGAGAACTGTGGATGGTTTTCGATGAACTCCAGGTAGTCGGGAGCGCCTGGGCGAATGACGTTGTCTGCGGCAATGACGGAACCCGGCACCAACGTTCCGCTCCCGAGGATGAGCTTCAAGTCCTGCAGATACACCGTCTTCTCGTGGTCGATGAAGTAGAGCTACGCCATTGAATCACCAGACGCGCGTCAGTAACTCACAACCTTGAATGTAAACGACGCTAAACATCCAGATAGACCACTTACATCGACCTGCTTGCCGCGAAGGACCTCGTACTGCTCCGAGAATGCACCAACGTACACCGTCACCTGGTCCGACAGTCCGGCAACATCAACCATTTCACGAACACGCGCGGCAAACACCGGCGAGTACTCGAACGCGAAGTAGTGAGCCTCCTTGCCCGCCACCTCGCGCTGCAAACTCGCGAATCTGACGGTGCTGTAGCCGGTGTAAGCGCCCAGCTCGGCAATGACCACGGGCTTTTTCTTGCGGATCTCGTCGTCGATCACCGCGCCCTTCACCTGGCCGATGTTCATCATGTGGTTCGTGGACGCGAACTCGTCGATGCAGGAAATGACTGACGCCGGATTGCCGCGTTCCGCATGCTCCTTGACGTACTCGAGGCATTTCGCCGAGCTGCAGAAGGCAACAACGCACAAGGCAAGAGTCAGAGCATAGCCTATGCTTCTAGATCCTAACACGAGAGGCAGCCGTCGCAGCGCTTACTTCTCGTCCGTACGACGCTCCATCTCTTCTCGCGAAGGTCTGGGGCCGCTGCCCCACGGTCCGTTCGACTTCTGTGGCGCGCTCATCTTGGTTTAATACTGCAAATTTGCGAATGGCACTCGTTCGGCACGTGCACGTGGCTCTGAGTCCGACGGCACAGTGGGGGGGTATCAAGCGCATCAACAAACGGCCAGGGATAGGTCTTCGATTACTCGCTTCCTTAACTTCACCCTTCGCTGATCAGTCTTGAAGGCGATGGCTTTCTCTCTATCTACATCCATCCCCCCGCCCTGTTCAATGTGCTGCAGACCTGGTGAGTACGTACAGGTATTGGTCGACCAGTCGGTCAGCGTTGAAGACGTGCGGCGAGGACAGCGTGTCAAGGTGGATGGCGTCGAATCCGTAAAGCTTCTTCGCCTTGCTGAAGAACGACAAGTCATTCTGTTCGTGTCCTGGAACGTGGTGCGCGAAACTCACGAAAGCCTGTACGAATCCCAAAAACCAACATTGTTAACCACGATAGCGACGCGAAAGTGCGATAGATCCGTCTCTTCACGCACCTTTCCGTCAGGTGCCAGGCACGCATTGATAGACTTGAGCAGATCTTCGTGCTGAAGGGTTTAAAAAATCAAATGTTAGGATCTCCATCCAGTACTTACGAAGGTGGTCATTGCGCTGCTCCAAAGCGCATTACCAAATGGTGCAGCCACAAGCACTCAGCTACGACAGCTACATCAAACCGCTCCTTTGTCGACTTGTCTGCGCTAGCAGCACTCTCCGCGCTACCTTCAAACCCGTCGTTCTCGTCTGCCGAGCCAGCGAGGCACCTCAGCACGGTGGCAATGTCACTGCCCCACAAATGTCCTCGTACTTCATGCCTCCCGTCGCCCAGCAGATCTTCATTCCGCGTGATGTTCGTCTCAATATTCTTGAGCACCAAGTCGTTCGGGTAGTCTGCATCGCACCGCACAGCCAACCGGTTAAACCTGATCAACAGGACACCAACGTTTCATCTTAAACCGCACCAGTCATGACCGCCACCTTGGCTCCAAAATGCAGCGCCACGAGCGACGGCAACGCGCTGCAAAGTACCAAAGCGCCACAGCAGCAACCGTCAGCACCCCGTCGACTCTCCCCCTCCTCTTTGCCACTCACGAAGCTGCTCCGAACTCGACAACAGTGCGACCTTCCACCAGCTCCGGGTGTTTGGCAAAGTGCATAGCAATAAACCTCTGCACGGTGACACAATTGAAGTAAGTTGCAACAGCCATGCGGTAGCCACTACAATTTGACAGGTAACTTACCGCTCCGTTCCAGACGGCGCAGGCGAAGAGCGAGCCCGGGATTCCGCCGTCGTCGTCCGCCACGGAGATGCGGAAGTGCGGCGCCGAGGGCCCCACGTCCAGCTCCTGCACAAAGTCCTCCGGGTCGTAGCTGTTGTCCTCCCCGTTCTGCAGGAACAGCGTTCCCACCACATTGACCTCGTCCATGCTTGTCAACCGTCACGCAAAAGAGATGGCTTAGGAGTACTTCTCCACAGTACATACTTCCTCGCATATCCACGTCCACCAAATGTTGCTCGAATGTTGCTCGCACGTCCACAATCTCGACATCCACAGCTCCTTTTCAGCCAACAGCCTCCTGGGGACCCTAGCTGCCTGGACGCTCCCCTTGCTCCCCGCATCCCCGCCCCCAGCGGACCATCGCTCTCGTCCAGCCACTCATCTTCAAGCCCTGCGTCTCCTCTCTCTACTGACTCCTGTTTCACCCCCACCGCCCTTTGAAGGCCGCGTAATTCATGGGGCAACATTTCCTGTTCCACCGCGACCTCATCTCGGCCACCGCAGTGCATCACGCCGTCCACGCGCGTCTTTCCAGCAACGTACAACAAGACCTGGTGCTTCTGGGTCCTCAATGGCTCCGTATCTATCGTCTGGAGCCCCCTCCGAGCCCTGAGAGCGGGCTGGAGACCGCCAAAGGCCATGTGCTGCACCTTTTGGGCTCGTTCCCACTCGCCGGAGTGGCCGACAGCGTCCATGTGCTACGGTTCGACCGCAATCTATTGAGGAAGAAGCACCGCTTCTTCGGAGGAGAAGAGGTGCTGCTGCTCACGTTCCCAAAGTTCAAGTGGGTGATCGCCGGCTATGACCGACGTTCCCGGGGTCTTGTAACTCTTGCCATGTTCTCCTTCGAGGAGGAGGCTATTGGCCCTGGAGCTACGCTGAAAGGAGAGAAGAACGGACGTGAACAGATGCTCGGTATGGCCACGCAAGCGGCCGCAAGAGTGGACCCGCAGAACCGCTGCGGAGCCATGCTCGTGTACTCCGACCAGCTCGTCATTGTGCCGTTCCGCAGTGAATCCATGGAGCTGTCGTTCTTCGAAGAGGATGAAGACGAGTTTGACGATGGAGAACAGGCTGGATCCACGACGGCCGACTCAGAGGACGAAGATGATGACGAGGAAGAGAAGAAACTCGAGGAACTCGTGAATGAAAGCAAAAGCCGAGGAGTCACCAGTGATATGAGCAACACGCTCAACGCGCTGTTGGACAAAAGCGTTAAAGTCGGAGCTAAGCGCAAACGCAACCACATGAGTGGAGCCATGCCGAACGACATTACCGGACGCGAGTTCCTGCTTCGACTTCGTGAGCTCGAGATTACAGGGAAGATTATTGACTTGGCCTTTCTGGACGGATACTTGGAGCCCACGCTGATGGTGCTGCACGAGGAGAACGAGAGGAACTCGACCTTTGGACGGCTGGCCATGGGCTTTGACACGTACTGTCTTACTGTCATCTCCATCAACATGAACACGAGGTAAGGCTGGCTCACTGCTTTGGGTGATATTTACTGTACTAACCGACTTGATTACTGAAAATGCGCAGACTTCACCCGAAGATTTGGACGGTGAAGAACCTGCCTTCGGACTGCTTCCGCTTGATCCCGTGCCGCGCGCCGCTGGGTGGCGTTGTGGTCTTATCGGCTAACGCGTTCCTGTACTTCAACCAAACCCAGTTCTATGGTCTTGCCACGAACGTCTTCGCGAGCAAGACAGTGAACCACTCGGTGTTTCCCCTCAGTGACGCAGTGTACGAGACCCCCGACCACGAAATGGCGCAGCTCAACACAGTGCTGTACGACTGCCAGTACGAATACCTGCACGAGAAGGAGCTACTGGTGACCATGCCGAGCGGAGAAGTGTACATTCTGTCGTTGCCGTACGAGGACACATCTAGCCGTGGCTTGTTCGGCTTCGGCGGCGCATCAGCCGGCCGAAACGCGTCGCTGTCGCTACGGATGCTGCGATCCAGCATTATCGCCCATTGTTTATGTATCAACGACGAGAATAAGGCGCTGTTCGTTGGCTCTCGGTCCGGCGACTCGGTTCTTTACGCTCTGGATCATAAGAAGCTGACCTCGACTGAAAATGAAACGTCGAAGGACCAGAAAGACGAGGACATGCCAATGAAGGAGGAGCCGGTTAAAGAAGAAGAAGCTGCTGCAGAGGCTAAGCCTGAACCTGCCGAAGAGGACGAGGAAGATGAAGACGATTTGTTCCTGTACGGCGCAGCTCCGACGAAGGAAGAGCCCGCAACAAGTGCTGGCGAGACAGACGCTGGTACTGGTTCAAACGGCGCCAGCATCAAGAAGGAGGCGAATGGTACTCCGGCTGAAGAAGATACTGGCCCGTTCGAGTATGAGTTGCGGCAGATTGACGTGCTCCCAAGCATCGGACAGATCACGTCGATTGACTTGGGCATCGAAAGCAGTGGCGGTGACTCGAAGGAAAAGCGCGAAGAGCTCGTGATCAGTGGTGGCTACGAGCGCAGCGGCGCCATCTCAGTGCTGCACAATGGACTGCGTCCTATCGTTGGTACGGAAGCCGAGCTCAGTGGTTGTCGAGCCATGTGGACTGTGTCGTCTTCGCTCCCATCCGCGACGAAAAGCACGGATGGGCGCAGTTACAACGCGTACCTCATCTTGAGTGTCGCCCACAGGACGATGGTGCTGCGAACTGGCGAAGGTATGCAGCCCCTGGAAGACGACAGTGGCTTTTACACGTCTGGTCCGACGCTCGCTGCGGCCAACTTGTTCAACAAACAGCGGATCGTGCAGATCTTCAAGCAAGGCGCTCGCGTCATGATGGAAGTGCCCGAGGAAGAATTCCCTAACGGACAGGAAAAGGCAGAAAAGGCTCCTGAAGCCGACGGCAGCGAGACCGAAAGTGAAGATGACGGACCCAAGGTCAAGTTGGTTTGCACACAGGAAATCACGCTGGAAGGGGAAGTCGAGTGCGGCGGTATGAATGTCGATACGTCAAGCGTGGGGATCGTGTCCGTGGATGTAGTCGATCCGTATATTCTGCTGCTTCTGACTGACGGATCCGTTCGACTGCTGATGGGAGATGAAGAGGATATGGAGCTGACGGTGATCGACCCTGAGATCGACTATCTGGACGGCATCGCTGACTCGAATGGAAGCGTTGATGCGTCCAAGTACGGCAGCAGTTCTGCGTGTCTCTTTTACGATTGGGCGGGTATGTTCCGTGAGAACGCGTGGGGGGAGGAGGAACACGAAGAGCGCAGCGAGCCGATTGCAACTGAGAGCAAGAAAGGAAACGACGACGACGATGATATGGACGCGTTGTACAGCACGAAACCGAGTCCAAGGGTGGCTTCGACGCACCGAAGCAGCACAACCATGGCGGTTCCAAGCCAAGCTTCCCACGTGAATGCAGATGGCTCTGTGTCGCTTCCCTTGCTGAAGCAGGAGGACGCCAAGATGATGTGTGGCATGTGCTTTGGCGATGGCTCTCTCCACGTGTTCTCCCTGCCCGACTTCAAGAAGAGAGGCGTGTTCCCGTATCTCACGTTCGCTCCCCAAATGCTCGTGAATACACTGGAGCACTACCAGGTCAGCAAGAAGAAGACGGTGAAGTTCTCGGCTCCCGTTCTGGGCCTCAACGCGTCGACATCTTCGGCAACCGATGGCCGCATCAAGAAGTCCCACACGATCAATTCACCCGTCGCTGACATCGTGATCCACCGCGTTGGGCCGAGCGAAGGCCAGCATAACGCGCAGTACCTCTCCCAAATGGTGATGCTGGTGTTTCTGGCCAACGGCGACCTGCTCATGTACTCTGCGACGCCCAAGTACGAGAGTTTAAAGCCTCGAGCGAACGGAGAAGTGGCTCCCGTGTTCCACTTTGTGCGCGTGGGGACGGATATCATCACGCGGCCTTTAATCCCCCCGAAAGCACGCACGAGTACGCACAACGAAGCTGGCAACAACCCAGAAGTGAACACTTACGCAGTGCTAGCCAAGCTCCGTGCTGGCTTCCGATACCCGATGTTGACGTGCTTCGACAACGTCAACAACATGAGTGGCGCGTTTTTCCGAGGCGCGCACCCCATGTGGATCTTGGGCGACCGGGGCCAGCCGTCGTTTATTCCAATGTGCGTAGCTGGCTCGGTTCCTCCAGCGCCGCGTGGCAACAAGAACGCAGCTCCGAGGGTGAGTGTGCCCGTGCTGAGTTTTACGCCGTTCCACCACTGGAACTGCCCCAACGGCTTCATCTACTTCCATTCCCGCGGCGCATTGCGAGTGTGCGAGCTTCCTTCAAGCAAAACCTCGACTGTTTTGCCTTCAAGCGGTGGCTTTGTGCTTCAGAAGGCGGAGTTCGGCGCTACTTTACACCACATGCTGTACATGGGTAGCCATGGTCCTGGTGGTGTCTCGGAGGCACTCGAGGCGCCCACATACGCGGTGGTTTGCAGCGTCAAGATGAAGCCTGCTGACGCCGAGCGAGCCACCGAAAACGAGAACGCGGAGGAGGAAGAGGAGCCAGAAAGCTTGGACGCGAACGGAAACCCTGTTGGAAGCAACGTGATGGCGCCTACCACGGAGATGTTCCCGGAGTACGAGTTGGATCAGATGGCGCAGACAGAGGAGGACGTTTACGAACTGCGCTTGGTGCAGACGAACGAGTTCGGCGAGTGGGGACGTCGTGGAGTTTTCCGCGTGCACTTTGAGCGGTACGAAGTGGTGCTCAGCGTGAAGCTCATGTATTTGTACGACTCGTCGCTGATGAGGGAAGAGGTAGCGTCGACTTCGCCCGAATGGAACAAGAAGAAGCGACCGTACTTGGTGATTGGCACGGGCTGGGTTGGTCCGCAGGGAGAGGATGAAAGCGGGCGTGGTCGTCTCCTTCTTTACGAACTCGATTACGCGCAGTACGTCAATGAAGAAGGTGGGGCCACGAGTGGAAAACTGCCCAAGTTGCGGCTGGTTTTCATCAAGGAGCACCGACAGGGAGCAATCTCGATGGTGACGCAGCTTGGGCCGTATGTGCTTGCAGCCGTTGGGTCCAAGATGATCGTGTACGAGTTCAAGTCGGAACAGTTGATCGGTTGCGCCTTCTACGATGCGCAGATGTTCATCGTGACCATGAATGTCGTCAAGGACTTTGTCATGTATGGCGACATTTACAAGAGCGTGCACTTCTTGCGTTGGAAAGAGGATCAGCGTCAATTGGTGCTGCTGGCGAAGGACTACGAGCCTCTGGCGGTCTCGGCTACGGAGTTCAGCGTGTTTGAGAAGAAATTGGCGCTGCTGGCCGTGGATATGGACGAGAATCTGCACGTGATGCAGTTTGCGCCTCAAGATATCGAGTCACGTGGTGGTCAGCGGTTGCTGCGCGTCAGCGACTTCCACTTGGGTGTGCAGGTTGCCAGCATGTTCCGTAAGCGTGTCGATGCCCCTGGTCTAGTGATGCCAGCGACGAACGGGCGTGGCCCACAAGCAGCGCCTTCCTTCTACGTCAACGTCATGGGCAATTCGGAAGGTGGCGTCGGCGCGCTGATTCCTGTAGCAGAGCGCGTGTTCCGCCGTCTCTTTACGTTGCAGAACGTGATGGTCAACACGCTGCCACAGAACTGTGCGCTGAACCCGCGCGAGTTCCGCATGCTTAAGACGAACGCTCAGCGACGGTGCGGAAGACCTGATGCATGGAGCAAGAAGAAGTGGAAGAAGAGCTTCCTGGACGCGTTCGTGCTGTTCCGCTTTTTGCAGCTTGACTACGTGGCGCAGAAGGAACTCGCGCGCTGCATTGGTACCACCCCAGAGGTTGTGATTCACAACCTGCTCGAAGTGCAGCACGCGACGGCGACATTCCTGTAGTGCGTGGAAGCTATTAAAAACAATAACGAGTTGGCTGGATAATCGTTTATTTTGTTTGGATACCTAGGTAAAGTTCAACCTTAACTTCGAAGTAACTCGACCAAACGCCCCCAGCGCAGGCGAAGGTTGCGACGAAGGGGAAGATCAAAGGCATCGCCAAACTTGTCCAAATGTCGAGAGAGACTTGAACATATTGGTTGGTAGTTGGAGACGTGTGCAGATTAGTGTTTTGGGAAGTGAGTATTTTGTTTTGGCTCGGAATGAAGCGAGGACCGGGTCATCAAAGGGGAAGTCTGCCTTTATCCAATTTGTCCTAAACTAAGAAATGGTGGCATATTTACGGCCAAATACTACTAGTGGGTAAGTGAAGCGACCACGTGGGAAGATTTCGAGCGATGGCTTGACGTCAACCAAGGGCGTTTGAGACGCAGGGTTTTTGAGCCACGAAGATACGTCAGCGTCGATCACACAGTCCATCATCAAGCAAGTACTGATTGCTGGGAATCACATTTACCTCATGAACTCGTTGACCGCCTCACCCCCAGCAATGCACGCTTTTGCTGCGACAGCTCCATCGAGACTGCTCTGCATCAATTATCAATGCTGTCACTCCGTCAAAACGCTCTCAACTGCAGCCACTGCCTGCTCCGCCGGCTTAGACGCACTGATGATGCGTTGCAACTGCTCCACCAGCCTCGCAAGTTGCTCGTGCTCCTGTCCACCCTCCCGTCTTTGCTGATCCGCCGCCAGCTCAATCCTGGCCAGAATCCCGTAGTGAAAGTCCACTTCCTGCCTTAAACTCAGTGCTTTTAGTCTCATCCGGGCGTTGTCTCTAAGCAGCTCCTGTTCGAGACACTGCGCCACCTGTACCCGACGCTGTAACCCCTCGACGTAACCCTCTTCTTCTTTCGCCTCTTGTGAAGCTTCTTCGGCGTCTTCAGCGGCAGGAACTGCGCTACTTGGTACTTGTTCCTCTTCCTGCTGCTCATTAGTATGGTGATTCAGTTTGACTCGCTTGGGGGCTGGCGACGCGCTCTCCGAGGGGCCGTCTCCCGCACCGAGTAACCTCTTCTTCACGTCTCTGACTCTCGTCGCCCAGTGAGTCTCTCGAGGACGAACCAACTTGGTTGGAGTGCGGATCTTCGTGGGCGAGCGCATGCCAGTCGGCGGGACGCGAGCTTTCGCGGGCGAGCTGCATGCGCGTGAAGAGGGCGTCTGGCTGTCCGACATGACAGTCGGTGCTTTCCCGCGATAATTTGAATGTTGGTGTGGTTACACCTTAAATACGGCAACCCTTCCATTTCTTAGTATCATAGCGTTTGTATTGGCCAAATTGAAGTTGCATATAAATTGGAGACTGTGCCAGATACCAGCTCTTCATGGCGAAGTCACCGGAGCCTGCACTCTGCATAGGTGATGACGCGGACGTACAACTTCAACGTGTCTTCACAGATGCGAGCCTCCATCTTCCGTTTCTCGAGGTCCACCATGGATGGTACCAGGGGCAATCTTGGCTCTCGAGAGGCCAAGTTCACCTCTGATGTTACCAGGCACTCACTCCCAGTTCCCCATGACCGACTAAACCTGCTACGGCCCAGCCACTTCTCCTGCTCACTTTTCAAAACACTTGGAGCTGCAAACGTCGCCAACTGCCAACCACCATGTTCAAGGCCTCTCTCCTCGTCGCCACCTTCGCCTTCGCTGCGACGGCCTTCGCCGCTGACCAAGTGGCCACCAAGGGGTCGCTCGTCGTCGGTTCCTCGCAGAACCTCGCGGAAGCCGCCATCTGCCTCGATGGTTACTCGACCTGCCACGCCCTGCGCAAGCTCGAGGTCGAGGTCGAGGAACTCGAGCGTGCGTTGAAACAAGAAGGCAGCACAAGTGCCCATCTCGTCCCCGCCAACGAGACCACGGGTACGCCCGAGATCGTCTGCTTCGGTATGTGCTGCTCTCGCTGCTACGACTTCACCCGTCGCCGTCTGCAGGACGTGTTCGACGAGCACCGCCGTTTGGAGGTGACGGGCGACAGCGAACTCAAAGACATTGAGTGTTTCAACCAGCCCTGGGGACTGCAGTGCAGCTAAACAAAGTCCAGCGCACCTCAAGTAAGTCGCTAAAAACCTCATCACGTTCCAAGTGCACCTCAAGTAAGTAATGAACAATCTGATCACATTTACCATTGGCACCGTATACGTGTTCTGTTGACTCGAGAGAATTGTGAAATCGACGACACAACAGCATTCGTTATCCCAACACTGCACTACACTACACTCTTTTCCCACTAATTGCCGACACCGACGCGCTTAAAGAATGATAGACTCAAGGCCATAAGGATCATGCCGATGAGAGCACCATTGGAAACAAGGTGAATGCGGCCGTTCGCGTACGTGTAGGCGGTGGGGAAGATCTCCTTCATCGTTATGGTGGCCATCATGCCGGCGACGATGCCATACAGCGTCGCCTGAGCAAAGTCGTGGGCATCTTTGCCCACAATAGCGAAAGCGATGAAGGCACCGACATGCTCGGCTACTGCAGCGACGACGCACCACATGATGCCCTTCCACTTACTGCCAGTCGCGAAGTACACAGGTGCTGCCACGGCGACACCTTCCGCGATATTGTGGAGCCCGACACCAATGGCCATTGACAAACCGATGGCAGGGTCCTCAATCCCGGCCGTGAATGTGGCGATACCCGATGGAATGTTGTGTAGCGCGATGGCAATGCCGCTGAGGATTCCCATGCGCTGCAGCTTCTCCTTCGCAGCCTCGTCCATCTTGACTAAGCCTTGCTCTCGTGGCGACTCGAGCAGCACGCTCTCCTGAAGACTGCCACGCAAAGAGTCTCTCATGTCACTGGAAGCGACTCGCTTCGGTGTCTCGGGATGGACTCCAGGGGTTAGCTGCTGCACCACAAAGTCGACGCCGTAGACGATCACGATCCCGGCCCCCAGACATATCGTCGAAGCAAGCCACGACCGCCCAACGATTGTGTCGTAGTCTCCAAGATCGGCCTGGAAAGCTTGAGTGAACTCGAGCACGGAGTAGCCGAAGCTCAGCACCAGCGAGAGGAAGACCGTGACTCCACCTGAGATGCTGAGAGTTGTGGCCAAGGCCATCGGCGTGGCCAGCTGAAGCGTACGGTGGCTGCAAATGATCAACCCTCCGACCACCGTGGCGAGGGCAGCCGCAGCATTGAGCTCGAACGCAGTGGTGATGTGGGAGTTTCTCAATTCTGCATCGCTCATAGCTGTCGAAAGCCCACAAGCTACAAGTCACAAAGAAAGCAAATTCTGGAATGACTGAACGAGTCTAAGACTCCACACAAACAAAACAAAGAAGAAGTATATCGCCACCTTGAGCTTATCTGACACCCACACGTCCATCGTGATGGTACGAGCTAAAGGCGCAGGGTAATGCCGCCACGCTGGACTTGAAGGTGCATTGATTCAAGTGGCGCGATGGGACCAGCTCAAGCGTTACGCGTCCAACGGAATATTGCATGTGTATCGCGGTGATATCTGGCCTTTGCGTGGGTTCGGCCAAGGGGCGGAGTCACTGTGACGTGAAAGGCGGGTCGCTAAGCTGGAAAACAGATGCGTCAATTAGCTGCTGCGTAGAGTATCGAGCGAGCTAAGAGAGGTGGATTCCTTCTTCTGAGTCAACATCTTTTCGAGGATGACGGAACAACTACCTGCAGCTCCGTCATACTGGTACCGCAGAGAAGACCACATGCATGCTGGTCATTGACATCGGGACTCATGAGCTCGACGCCTTCCTTTTTCAGTTTGGCGGAGGCCACCACAAGGTATGGCCAGCTTGTGTGACCTTGGGAATCGACTCTAACGACACAAGGACATTTAACTAAAGGCAACGTGACCCAGCTCAAGCGAGAGCTATTTGCTTTTTTTCTCGCAGGAACAGCACAGAAGACGCCGCCAAGAGCTGGTCTTTGTGAACCGCTATTCTCGGTGCTGTGCGTGTATATTTTGATCGCGCTTATACTGTGGCTTACCACCAGAAGTCACAGAAGAATCGGGTTCTGCCATTATTGCAGCACGCACGCAAAAGACAACGAAAGCTGGTTCGTGCCGGTATGGGTGACTCCGCGGACTACAGTGACCATCAAGAGCTGAAACCCAAGCCTGTCTTAGGCATCCATAACTTCGATGCCGCAACTTCTCGCCACGTGTCCGGGGACAGCAAGTCGGAGGCGACAACTCGTCGAATCCGCAACGCCAGCTCGAAAGGGAGGCCATCGATGCGCCTCTTTCGCCGATTCTACGAGTGGAAGAGCGCTCACCAGTACCTGGGACGATACACCGTCGACAAGTTGCTGGCGCTGGAAGAGTACCAGCGCGTGACCAGCTCCACGAGAGTGTTCGCAGTCATTGCGCTCACACCACTGCCAGGGTTGATTGCCATGGTTCTGTGTGCAGCAGTTCCGCTTGGGAGCCCTTTGGACGGTGCAAGCAAAACCGCAGGATACTTCGTGCTGTCTGCACTCGCGTACTCGGTCATGACGCTCAGCCTGCTTTTCTTCGTCCGCTGCGCACTCGAACTTCCCCACAACATCTACTCTCATCGACAGTGCATTCTCATCGCGCTTCTCACTGCAGGTGGCAACGAGGTCGCCATGTACGGCTTATCAGTTGCGTGGGAATTCCCCGTGCCCTTCCGTGACTTCTTGGGGATCCCGTGCTGCTGACGGCGTTGCACCTTAAATTGCTGGGGACAAAGCTGCGCCACCAAGCCAAGATGATTCAGTACATTCCTCTTCTATGCGCTCAAGCGTCGACGCTGTTCATCTTTCAAGGCCTCGCGATCCTCTTCTCGAACGTCCCTCCAGTCGCGCGGGGGGCCATCACGGTGACGTTACTTAAGCGTTACTTCTTCTCGGCACTGGGCCAAATCCAAGTGAAAGCGGCTCACACGTTTTAGCCTTAATACATACTACTTCGAAGTACGTCGTAGTATTTCTATATATCACTGCGCTCGCTCGATCAAGGTTCAGAATGCCTCGTACAGCAAATGCTGAAGATGCTGCGTCCGTAGTTTGTCCGTTAAGAAAACGCCTAGGATAGTATAATATCCACTACTTTCGTTACAGTTTCTCTCGTGGCGTCGTTGCTCTCTTTATTATTAGTTTGGTGGCCGCCAAGTTAGCACACCTTGCTGTCTTGTCCAGTCAACATCTGTATACTGCGTTCATCCTGCCCAGGCTTAATGTAGACAACGGTGCTCATTTGCCGAGGTTCGCGCTCTCAAAACAGTAGTTGACGAAGGCTTCAGCGTCACGCAGCCAACTTATCCTACGATGCAGTGCGAAATGGCCAATGAGACTTTACCACAGCCGCTTCGCCGCTCGATCCGCAAAAGTGCTGCTGTACGAAGTGGAAGGAGACTTGCACGTAAGTATATGGAGTGGAAGTCGCAGCACATGTACTTGGGGCGATACTCTGTCAAGAAGATGCTGGCATTCGAGGAGTACCAGCGCATGACCAACAATTTTCACGTATTCGCAGTGATCGTGCTAACTCCACTGCCAAGCCTCGTGATCATCTTCCTGCTTGCTGCGATGCCACTGCGAAGTCCTCTACTCGGAGTCACAGCAAATACTGTGTTCTTTGTTCAGTCGTGGCTTGCGTATGCGGTCGTGGCCTTCAGCTTGTTGCTCTTTGTCCGCTGCGCGCTCGGAATACATGGCAATTCCTACTCCCACAAGGAATCTATGGTCATCTGTCTCCTTACAGCAGCAAGTAACGAGCTATTGCTACTCGGTGTGGCTACGATTTGGGAGTTTCCAGTTCCATTCCGCGGCATTCTTGGTGTTCCTCCCTTCCTACTGTTTCTCTTGATCTGGCACGTTGTGGTTCTCGGGGTGAAAGGGAGAACGCTAAAGCTACGAGTCAACTTGTGGAAGTATCTGAAGCTTCTTTCAGCGCAAACCTCAATCCTCGTAATTTTCCAAGTCGTGGCAATTATATTTATGCACGTTCCAGGGTGGGGCCAAGCAGCAATCACAGTGGGGATTCCGCTACTACGCGCAGTATTGAAGCGAGGCATCTGGAGACTGTCCAGCTGCCTCGAAGACGTCAGCACGGACACGACGGTGTGCGTCGTCGAGATCTTCGGGTCGCTTTTCCAGAACGTTTGCTTGCAAAATGCCCGCTTACCCGCAGTTAGCGCGCTCATCGTCGCCGTCGACTTCATCCAAGCTGCCCTAGAGACGGCATTCTACCTGGAGGACAACTTTGCTGTTGACGGACGCACGACTGTGCAAACAGCTCTGAAGATCTTGGAAAACGATCTCCACCTCCGAGTGGCTAACCCAAACAAAGCAAGCCGTCGAGGCCAGCAGCGTCGAGCCAACTCTGTGATGGGGCTAATAACGAATGCAAGCACAGGTAAATCTGTCATGACATCCCGAGCAACGTCACGTGGCAAGCTGAAGAATATGCCCTTCCGCTCCAATAGTGTGCCATATTTTGCAGCTACTGCAGATAAGGTTATCATCACCGCCAACGCTATTGACTTGGGTGGCATGGAAACGGATCGAGACGTGACCAGCCAAGTCATGGGCATTCCAGGACTCGTCCCAGTTGTCATCATACCAGTATCCTCACCCAAGCAAGCCACGTACATCGACGACGTCGAGATGCCACATCGCCACCATGCCAAGATCCTGTCCCAGGCGCTCCAACTGGTATTCGCATCCGAGGTGCTTGTATTCGCCGAGTACGCCGAGTTTGCTTGCTCCGTGCTCTATGGACTCTACACCGTGATTTTGTATCGTCTACCTTACGCGGACTACAACGTTTTCTTCATCGGCCTTTCCCACAGCCAATTTCATTGGAGTGTGGCAAATTCATTCACCTATGCGTTCTTCGAAGGCATTTCTGTGGTGCTACTCTACATGCTCGTTCAAGCCAAGTACGGTCTGTCGACTTTTCACCAACTCGCGTTCGTGCTGGAGAAATACTGGATGACTGTGCAAGGCAAAATGATCGGCAGTCTCTCGCTTATCTTCATCTTCAGCACGGTCCATCAAGGTGGGTACTTTGTGTTTCCCTCACCAGTTTATCTCGTTCAGGTTCCCATTATTCGGTGTTTTTACTTGTCAGGCGTGGATCTATCGCTCACTTTCGATTGGGAGAAGATCTTGCATGGTAGCGTAACAACCTAACTCTTTGACAGTACAACCGTGATACGCTCACGTTGTACGAATTGAGTCGCGGATGACTATAGAGGTCAGCAGTTGCTCAAAAATATGACCACCATTAGCTAGGACAATGAACTCGGCCTCGCCAGCTAAGTTAAACTTCATTTTTAGCTGCTCCTTTTTTCACACAGTTACATTTGTTTTGTGCAGCAGCGATTTAGCTATAAGTGTTTCTTTGCGGCTTGGGTGCTTTCACTGACGACAGCAGGTGCCCCGATCGCTACAAGCGACTGCGCTCAGCAATATCCTGGCAACGAGATCCCGGCGTTGCGCGCAATCTTCGATGATCGGAAGCTGGTTAGCTTGTTGAGCGATACTGTGCATATAACGTATACTCGCCAACATATTTAGAAAAGAAACAGACACACCAATGATTCCGTTAAGGAGCAAATCAGCGCTGGCCCATTGGTTGCGATCGCCTCAGTAACATCCACAGGTTAGCCGGCCCTGTGATCAATTCATTTCCTCGGCGACGTTGGATTCACTGTGGAGAATCGACCAGGAGCAAACCGGGTTTGTGCCAAGTTTGTAACAAATTCCATCAAGCCCGTTAGCCGAAAAACTTAGCGTCAAGTACTTTCGGCGAAATTTGAGGAGGCCTCCTTCGACTCGGGACAGGGCTCTCTCCAACCCAAATTTCTTCTTTTATTCTTTAACACTTGATGGGAACAGACTCGAATCGAAGCTGCCTAGCTTTCACTCACCGTTCTCCTGGTTGCTGCACAAGTAACACATTCTTCTCAGGATGGGGGACGTCGATCACTTTGAGGATGGCGACTGGCCCTTTATCGGGGAAAGCGAGGAAGGTGATATTCCACTCCCGTCAGGGGCTGGTTGTACCCGCAGATCAACGAACTCCTCAAGCGTGCAGACGGCCATACTGGAGAATTCTCGTTTGGAGGGCCAGCCGACATGCTACCAGTTGCACCAGGACTGTCTGTCGATGGTTTGGGGACGATTCTTACCCCGCTGATCGAAGAACAAGCCGAAAAGCTGATCGCGCTGTGCAAGAAGTCTCCGTTTGGCCACAACCAGGAGACCAAGATGGACGAGAGTGTCCGGAAGAGCTGGCAGTTGCAGCCTGACGTGGTTCATTTCAAGCACCCGCAGTGGCAAAGCGGGAAGGAAAAACTCACGAAGCTCGTTGCTGAGCCGCTAGGCTACGTGGATGTTCCTCTACAGTGTGTGCTATACAAGTTGCTGGGGTGTACGGCGAAGGAGGCCACTTCCTGAAGCACCAGGACACGGAGAAAGAGGATGGAATGATTGCGACGTTGGTCGTCCAGCCACCAAGCGCACATGAAGGCGGCGACCTGGTGGTGTATCGAGGTGGAGAGGCCACGTACCGTCATGACTTTGGGAAAGCGAGTGGGATGGCAGCCTTCCTCCCCCACTACGCTGTGCACTATGCAGATGCAGAACACGCTTTGGAGGAGGTGACGAAGGGCTATCGACTCGTGCTCGTGTACTCGATTTGTCTACCGAAGACGATGCGCCACTTGGGGAAACGAGTTGACAAACCCCTGAGCGAAGACCTGGCGAATGCGATCAACGACATGGGGGAAGGGGACGATTCGTTCGCGTTGCTTTTGGATCACGAGTACACGGAGAAGAGTCTGAGATATCTCGGCTTGGGGGCTTTGCAGGGAGCTGATGCCGCGAAATTCCATGCTTTCGAAGGAGCCAACGCCCTGGTTAGTGATGAGAAGAAAGTGTCTGTTCTTCCTTGCTCAGCTGAAGCACGACGTCTCCTGGAATGATGACGGATACGAATGTAGCGAGAAAGAGCACCTCGAGTCGGTCACGTGGTTCTCCACCGCTGGGGAGGACCTAGGACACATCCGAAACTTTATGGCCCAGTTCAACCTACTCAATCCTGATGAAGAGACAAGCTGCGATCTGTGGGTGGATTACGGAAAGCGAACGAAGGAAGGAGGGTACACGGGGAACGAAGGCTCTATGAGCGTCACTACGTACTCGAGAGTTGTGATTGTTACTTGGTTGGCAACTCGTCACTTTGAAAATGCACTGAAGTTTATGGGGTTGAATGCTGCTGTGGAAGCGCTCAATGCTCAGAAGTCCGTTGATGGGGCGGCGCTGGGCAAGTTCTTGGATGTCGTGCCTGCTAGAGTCTCCGTGAAGTTTTGTCGTGTATTCTGTGAGGTGCTGCTACGAGCTGGTGACCCGGGAGGTGAACAGGTTTTTCAAAACGCACTGTGGTCGCCTTGGAGGCGTTGAGGAAAATGAAATTTTGATGCCGTATATTGCGAGGATCGTGCGTGACTTCGACTGGGATGATATTGGCGTAGCTATCACCAAGTCGTTGGGGAGTGACAGTGCTTACGTTGATGAAGGCTGTTCATCGTTTGAATTGACCCTACAAGTGGCTGATAGCCTTGATGCTGGCGTAGCACAGCAAGCCTGCTGAAGATGGCTTCTGAGAAGGCCACGGAAATGGAAGACAGTGAGGTGTTCTTGGCGAAGTACGTTGGGTTACTCTGGCACTGCGTCATTCGATGTGGAAGCAGCGAAATCTTTGACGTTTTTGCGAAGAAACTTGAGGGCGCGGATCCCGCTCTGCTTGGCCTGTCGATTCAATACCTTTCAGAGTACTTGGCTGGTGTCGATGAGAAGGATGACAAAGTTGCTTTACTGGCAACTGTCCGCTCGAAGCGGATCAAGTGGCCGAAAGAGCAAGTCGAAGCCATGAACACTAAGTTTTCGTGGGAGTTGCCTGACGCAGAGTTCGGTGACAGTGACGAAATTCAAACTTTTCTTCGGTGTCACGAGGTCACGATGACTTCATGTACATGTACACGTGGAAACGAAGAGAAATACGAGGAGCTTCGAGAGGCCCGTGCAGACGCGGCAGAATTGATGCAGGCTGGGCAGCAGGTCAATTGCTCGTTCAAAGCGGAAGCTACTGAGAAAGATGGCAACGTGTCCGTGACGATCACGAAAACTCGCGATTGGTTCCTTGAGCAGCAAACGAAGCTGGTGCAGTACAAGGAGGAGTTGCGTCAACTGACTGGCGACACTGATACCGACGAGGGTGAAGCGAAAAAGGCTCGTCTTGACTAAGGATGATCGTGGTGTGGCAGAAGCTCAAGATGAAGAGACAGAAGCATACAACAGGAGCAGTGTCTAACCGAAAATGCTGTTTGAGTTTTGGAAATGCGTTTGCAGTGTCTAACCGGAAATGCAATTTGAGTTTGGAAATGCGTTTGCAGTTTCTCATCGTGCTGTGAAAATCAAGTGAAAACGTACTTAATCGGAGCGAATCTTTTCCAAAAGGTGCTTTCCATTGACAAGCATGAGACGTCGCAAGGATCATGCCGCCATCATCCACGCCGTTCCTGGGGCAGGTGGCTCTGCCCAGAAATCCTCTGAGGGCTCTCTTTCCCCGACCAACTATGACTTGTCCATAGGCGACGTTGTTGGCATGCTATTCCTCGCGTTGGGGACATTGCTCGGCTACACTCTGACACTTTACCCGTCCGTGGCTGGCGGCGACAGTGGGGAACTGGTGGCCGAGTCCTGTCATCTGGGCGTGTCACACCCTCCCGGTTACCCACTTTTCAATATGGTCGTCCACCTCTTCACGAGATATTTGCCGTTCGGTGAAACGCCAGCTTGGAGAGCTAACTTCTTCTCGGCCGGTGAGAAACTGTTGAAAAAGCATCAGTGAAAGTTTGCTAAACTTTTCTATGTCTTGATCGTAGTATGTGATACGGTGGCAGTGGTGTTTATTTATCTGAGTTTGTCGCAGTGGATGGCGCCTACAGGGTGGAGCGGACGACGTGTTGCAGCCTTCAGTGCCGCTGTAAGTTGAATTTCTAGATTTGGTGTAGGAAAATGTATTTTGATTTTGTGTATGTTGCTGCTATCTAGGCTCTCTTTGGATTCTCGCCACTTACCTGGACGTACGCTGTCGGAGCTGAGGTGTTTGCACTCAACAACGCATTCGCATCGGCGCTGGTGTTCCAGTTGCTGCAGTATGTGCGTCGTCGAGATGTGAAGTCGGCGTTAGCGGGAGCTTTCACTTGCGGTCTGGCAATGTGCAACCAGCACACGATCGTTTTGTTCGAGCTGCCGATCATTGCGTTTGTGCTGTGGACCAGAAGACGAACGTTGTGGTGGAGAGAGTTTGCGCAGTTGACTGGAGCTTTCGCGCTTGGGCTGACGCCGTACATTTACATGCCGATCACAGCAATCTGGAACCCTCAGCCAGGATCTTGGGGGGATGTCACGACGGTGTTCGGATTGATACACCACATTCGTCGGGCTGACTATGGCACGTTCCGATTGTACGCCAGCAACGAGGCCAACGAAGATCTGTGGACGCGGTTGTATCTGTACAGCGTGGACTTGTCGAGTCGAGAAATTCCGTTCCATCTCGCGTTCCCTGTGATTGTGCTGGGCTTTGTACAGACACTGCGGTCTAGTACTGGCATGAATCGCCAAGTTGGTTGGTTCATGATCGCGATGTACACCTTCTATATGGTGGTGTTCCACTCGCTGGCCAACCTCCCGATCAGCGAAGGACTCATATACGGAGTCCAGATGCGCTTCTGGCAACAGCCGAATATTGTGGCGTTCTTGTGGTTTGGAATTGGACTCGGATACACGATGAATTTGGCAACGCAAGCTGCTAGCAGCAGCTCCAAGGCGATGAAGATTGTGATTTCCGTGGTGTTACAGGCCGCTTGTATGGCACTGATCGGTGTCCAGATGTGGCGTTGGCACGAGCTCTGCGACCAAAGTCAGGCGTTTTACATCCCGAATTACGCAAAGGCGCTTCTGGACCCACTTCCTCGGAATGCTGTGCTGTTCGTGAATTTTGATTTACAGTGGACGGCACTGAGATACCTGCAGCGATGCGAACTGAGACGCCCCGACGTCAGTAGTAATAGCCAGCACATTACACCGGCAGTTTTTTTTCTTAGCTTTATTTAACAAGGAGAATAGGGCTAAGCGTTTCTAACGCGATGCAACGTGTTTAGCGGAACCACCTCTCGACCACCTTAGAGCGAAAGAAAGCGCCACCACATCAGAAGTAGTTTTAAATGCTCTCATCTCTTTAGAAGCGACAGCCGGTGGTTTCAACCGCACGCCCTCTTAAGTAGCTGAGAGCTCAAGGAGCAACCAATCCTTCAGGAGGAGTTTCAAAGCCGCAGATCTAAAGCTCTAAAGATCACAAATAGCTCATTCCGCATTCGACCACCTGAATACTAATTTATTTATTTTTCTCAAAAAATAAAGGGGTATGTATATAGATACACCCCACTGATAACATGTCGCTCGAACTAACTTTCGGAAAATACCAGGACACGTCGATTGAAGAAGTATATTCTTCTGATCCTGGCTATTGTCGTTGGGTATTCAACCAACCTAATCTCAATATTACTGAGGAAATCAAGATCTTCCTACGCTCTAAGTTTCTAAGTGATGATAACTCATATATGATGACTTGGGGGAAGTATAAGGGCAAGACCCTCAAGCAGATTAGTCGAATGGATGCGAACTATATCGATTGGCTTCGTAAGAGTCAATTTGTTATTGAGAAGTGTCCGAAGCTACTTCAGGAATTGAACTAAGAAAAAAATAAGTTTTTTTATCGATAATACTTAATCACGATTGATCCTAATATATAAAGTCTTATGATATAATAATGAAAGGATACGTATATAAGATCACCAACGCGGACGAATCGATGGTGTATGTGGGTAGTACCACATTGACACTAACAAAACGATGGAGCTGCATATCTCAAGTTATCAGCGATGGTTGAACGGGAACAATAAATGTCAAGCAACAATTTATTATCATTTCAAAGACCACGGAGTTGACAAGTTTGCTATTTCGCTTTTATCGGAGCATGATTTTGATGATCGTAAACAGCTGAATCACTTTGAACAATTAGTAATTAATACAACTCAATGTGTTAATATGGTACCTGCACATAAAACGGAAGAAGAGAAAAGGGTTCAAAAGCAAACTTATCGTGATTCGCATAAAGATGAAGCTACTTTACGAGCTAAGCAACACTATGAAGCTAATAAGGATCGAATCAAAGCTCGAGCTAATGAACGAATCGAATGTGAATGTGGTAATACTTACACAAGATCTAATAAATCACGTCATATCAGATCTAATAAGCATCTTATGTTGTTAGCTGATCACTAGTAAGTAAATCAGTTTTTTGTCGCATAATACGGTAGCGAGAACTTATGCGGTGGAGAATTCCAAAATCTCGCCGGTTAGTCTATCAAAAGTCAACTCCTGCTCGCTAATTACGAGGACGATCATATTTGTTCCTTGGCATCCAGCGTTAATGCCTTGTACCTGAATCGCCTGTGGTACATCACGCTCGGTTAGGCGACTAACATCAGCAATGAGAACACGATTAGTGAGCGACCACGTCTGATAGTCAAGAAGACCATTTACCAGCTCAGGAGTCAGATCACCGTTAATAGACGCAATTTTAGCGATTTCGTTAGTGAAGTGGTGGAAATCGTAGTCATGACTGATATCAAACGTCTGCTGAGAACCAATACGAACGTTAAAGTTGCGAATGCTCGAACCGGGGTGGAGAGTCCAAGGAGCCGAATCAAACGGACTCTGGAACTCTTGTACAGCAGCAGAAGCAAAACTACCCGTCTGCTCAGCGAAGGGGAGGAGGATAACATATTTAGCATTCTTAACAGAAGCCGATAGCTGAAGACCAAATGCAGCATTAAGCTGAGTCGACTGCTTACCGATGCCGGCACGCTGGTAAAACAGTTGAGCATTGCAATCATTGTATCGAACCTTCTTCACAGGCTTGGAGATAATTGCCTGAGGGTTCTCAAGATGAACGAACGGAACATACAGGCGCGAAGTAGTAAAAGGCATGTAAGTACCATCAATTGTAGGTTCAAGGGCATTGACAACAGCACCCCAGGAAATACTGAATGGAGCAGAAGCTGCAAGAACACCAGACATAGGATTACCGGTGGAAGAAGCCGCAACCATCACAGGACAGACATTACCACTCGCGAGAGTAGTACTGGTTAGCGACATACCCTTCGAAGCGTCTACAGCGACACTAGAAGTGCCCTGATTGACGCGGAAACGGAGACGAATTTGAGGATTAGACATGAGGTCGAGTTCCTTAAAGATAGGGTGGAGGTCGGTTAGCTTGATCTTAAGCATGTAGTTCCACGTTCCCATGATAGCGTTAGCAGTAAGCGCACCAGCTACGAACGCACCACGAGCAGTTTGGTTAGCGATGGTAGTTGAGGCAGCAGCTCCACCTACCGAAGGCCACGCCGTAGAGAAGTCAGAGCCAGCATTAGGAGGGTTCGACAGTAGGCGCTTTACGAGACCATCGTTAGGGATTGATGCACCACCAGCAGGACCGGTGGTAGTAAACGAAGATGAGAATGCAGTAGTGTTGGTGTATCCATCTCCAGTAGTCGAGCTTGTAGCAGAGCTGTACAAAGCGGACTGAGCGGCATCAGGAAAGAGGAAGGACTCCGCTCCATGCTTTTCAACGTACTGAGGACTATAGCTTGTCTGAGCACGGATGTTGTTCCAAAACAGCTTGTAATCAGCCATCGAAACGATGGTCTTGCCATTGAGTTCCAGAGACATGCTATCAATGACATTTCAGTTGCCGCACTTTAGAGTAGCACAGAAACGATTGGCAGCAGCGGTCTGAGCAGTACCACCATTCTTCATCGATACCTTGTGTGGGAGCATGATGTAAGCATCGCGAAGACAAGCGAATCCTTCAGATCCATTAAGCTGAGCAGTGGCATCGATAGTAATAACACCATTCTGGTACGATCCCTGGTTTAGATCGATTACAAACGGTACTCGTTTGCCAGAAGATACTTTGATCTCCGGGTCGCTCTTGAGCGAGCTCTGGTACAAATATTGGTCGGATAGTTGAGTTTCACTCATCGTTGATTGTATATGGTTTCTAATATAGTTTGAACGAAATTAAATATTATGAGCGACCTTATCAAGCCAATCACGTCTGATCATGATCTGATCGAACTCGCGAAAAAGCTTGGCGTACATCTCGATGATATCTATGAATCGAATGAAATAACAAAACCTATCTCAAAGAAAGGGTCATATCTGGTTCTACTACGACCACCTAACCTTGATGTAGGACACTGGCAGGCTGTCCATAATGGTGAATTCTTCGATTCAATGGGAGAAGCAGCACCAACGAAGTATGGTATCGGGAAGTATAATCCCAAGCAATTCCAAGGTACGTATGGAGATTACTGTGGAATATGGTGTATGCTCTGGCTATATTCCAAGCAGCATAAGAAACCACAAGTCTTTTCAAAGATGAAAGATTTAAATTTAACTATTCTTTAGCTCAGGAAATATAGATTAATCATGTATCGTGAATTAACGATCTCCAGTGGTATTCCAGGTCCCAAGCTGACCAAAGCTTTCAAGACTGGTAAGCTAAGTCTTACAGCTGACCAACTCAAGGGTAGTGGATCAGTTATCCATCTTCACCCCGCTTCATATGAGAAGGCACTCAAGGCTCGCAAGGCAGGTCGCGGTGTGCGGCTTGACATCACAAGACACGAAGTCAAGAAAGGATACAAGCATGCTCAAGGAGGTTCCATCTGGTCGAAGGTATGGGGAGGCATTAAATCAGCATTTAAGTTCGCAAAGGACTCAGGTTTGCTATCCAGAGCTGCTGATGTTGCTGTCCCCGCCCTTGCAACCGCTCTCGAGGCTCCACAGGGTGCTATCCCAGCACGAGCGGCGATTCGTTCCATGACTGGTATCGGTGTTTATGATTCTGATAGTGATAAGGAAGGAGGTCGTCTAACTATGACGGATGTTAAGAAAGGAGCCAAGCGTGCTCTTTCGTATTCTAAACGTAGAGGTGTTCTAACTGATGCTGTTGATGCTGGAGAAAAGTACCTACTATCTAAGGCGACCAAACCTGAGCATGGAGACCTAATTAAATCTATTCGAGGTGAGGTCCGTCGTCGATATGGCGTAGGCGTTGTCAAGCCAAAGGGTAAGAAGTTTGCAAAGGGATCCCAGGAAACTAAGGATCACATGGCTAAGATTCGCGCAATGCGTAAGTCTGGTGGCTCCTTCCGTTTGTGAGGGAAAAAAAGCATTAGCTAACCTATTTTTTTGGCCTCAGCAACAGCATGATCGAGACTGATGTATCGCGAAAGATAACCTTCTTGTCGTTTTGGTTGTAGATGCTGATAGTAGTTGTAGAGCGAGAGCCATTGTGGCAATTCATCCAGGCATACTGACTTGGTTTGTAGCTAATCAGCTTACCGATTGCTGCATCACCTCTATCAAAGGCACTGACAATATCACCAGATGCAACGTACTCATTTTTGATCAGATCGCAACGAACGATGTATGAACTGGTGGGGTGAATCTGAGGAATGATGTTAGAGAGTTGAGCACTGGAAACAATCGCTGATGTAGTAGGGTATGTTCCTGCAGTCAAACCAGCTACCTTTCCAAACTCAGCATTATCGATGATAAGACGAGGAACACGAGTGGTCGTCGGCAATCCAGTACCGCCAGCTGAGTATAGACCAGTTGCAGGTCTTGTCCAAGTTCCTCCGAGAGTTGGCAATGTTGTTGGCGTTGGGGAAAAATCTACCTGGCATGCGTAATAAACACTGTTTTCACTCAGCTTTAGATAGAAGACGTTGTTTCCAGATGGATCGGTCAAGAATGCTCCAGCATTAACAAGGGCTGTCTGAATGCTGCGATTTACATCATCGTAGGAATAAATATCGTCCGGTAGAGTGATACTGATAGTAGAGGTAGTAGCCGCAGTCGGGACTTCGACCTTGAAGCTTGTGTTTTGGAACTGCATCGAGTCGATATTATATTCCGAATTGTACATGCTGATGCTTTGGACTGCGCATACTACATCACGAAAGTCAGCGGCTGAACCAGGGAAGGAGTATTTCCAAGTCGAGTTGTATCCATCTTGGATTAGGTTGGTACTGTCAAGTTTGAGAAAGCTCGCCATTTTAGTTGTATATGATGTTAAGCATTTTTCTGATTGATTAATTGGAATTACTCTTCCATCGCGATAGGCTTATCAAAGTTGTATCTGATTTGTCCCTTAACGGAGTCGATGAATAACATCTGTCCTTTCTGCTCAGTAGCTTTATTGTAGTAATAGACGATCGATCGATCATCCACTCCCTTGATATTGAAGTCCTTGACCACCATCTGTAAATCACGCTTCGAATTCGCTCTGAGGATAACTACATACTCTGAATTCAAGCGAATCATCTTATCAGTAGCAAAGTAGCTGTGGCTAAGAAATATGGTACTCAATTTAAAATGCCGGCCTCTGGTAAAATAATGTGAGAAGATATTCTTCTGGAGTAGCTTATCGTTGCTGTAATCATCTATGATGACCAGCTCAGGCTTATTCGAACTCATAGGTGTATGGCGTACTTGATCAACGTTTGGGGGCATATCTGGATCAGCAAAAGTAATGAAATCTTCCAGCTTATCTCGGAGGTACTCATATAATTCTTGGTGTGGATTGCGGGCGATGATCGTTAGATGAGCGAACACGTGAGGAGAATGCTTGAGGATGAACATACAAAGATTGTTCTTCCCACTAAACGAGGGACCAAGGACAACCATTCTAAACAACTTTTTGATGTCAAGCGCAGGGATGTCGCCCATGCCAGCAGAATGTTTTTGGCAAGGAAGCGCCGAAGTCTGGAATACCGCTCATGATCGTGTCTTTAATCACTCGATCTATATAGCTCGAGACAAAAACAACTATGAGTTCTGGTTTCTCTTATCCCCAACCAATTTTACATCACCTATCTATAACCCAGCATTCTATCTAACATTGGATGCCAGTGGATATCTAACCTATGATTACGCTCAAACGCTTTATCTCGATAAGAATGATTACCGCTTGTCTTACATTACAGGAATCACTCAAGGACAGCAACACAAGGTGTATCCCTCGTTCCTGGTGTTAATAATGATATCAGTGGAATTGGAGCATTATCATGTAGCAGTCTAACCGTGAATGGTTCCAGTGTATCATCTCCTCCCTCGTACGTAGTCGGTATTACTCCCGGAACAGCTGCGAACTCAAAGGCATTGGTACTGGGAGTATCTGGGGAGATTGCTACGATTGCGTCATTGACCGCTACCAACATCACAGGCACGCTTCAAACTGGGGCTCAAGGTAATATCACATCGGTAGGAACGCTCTCAGCGCTCACTATTGGGGGTAATCTAACATTTACAGGAGCATCACGTACGATAACAGGTCTATCGTCGATCTCGGCAACAACACTAACTGGGGCGCTATCTACAGCTGCTCAAACAGCTATTACATCAGTTGGTACGCTATCTAATCTCACGCTATCGACTGGAGGGACAGGGCTATCCATACCGTCCCTTAAATTTTGGGATGCAACGACCTCAACTCACAAAACTTTCAATCAGAATTACTTTTTGGATATCACGCTCGGTGGGGCTGTAGCTTCTAAAGCTCTTGTGGTGGATGCGAACAAAGATATTGGATCGATCCGCACTCTCGATGCTCAAAACCTGAATAGTTCGATAAAAGTCAGCGGGACGCTCGCTGACTTTGGTAGCATCCAGATTGGCGGGACTGCAATTATCACAGGATCAAGGCATATACAGAACATTGGAAACATATCTTGCAGCGGAGTGATGGATGCATTCGGTGGCTATCAGGTCAATAGCGTAGCATTCGTTGATGCGAGTCGAAATGTATCAGCAGCAAGCCTTTCAACGACGAGCGACATAACCTGCTCCGGATCTATTAACGGCTTTTTAGCTTATGGAAATCAAGCTAATATAACCTCGTTAGGGAGTCTGACGGAGTTGGGAATTCATTCAACTCCAGCAAATGAATATTTTTCCATCACTGGTTCCGGGACCGACTATCTCGATGCTGGCTACACACGGATGTGCACATTTGCCGGATCGAATATCACACCTGTTAAATTTCAGATCGAGGTCAATAACGGCACTAGTGCAACATCTACGAATGCTACTTGGATAGGAAACTACACTTCGAATGATCTAAGATTTGGGACAGGAGCAAGCACGCGCATGACTCTAACTAACTCTGGCCGCCTTGGGATCTCAACAACTACCCCGATAGCTCCTCTTCAAGTAAGCTCAACCGTATCTTATACCTGGAATAGCGCAGGAAATATAGGGCTGAGCGTCTATAGGCTAAGAACAGATTCAGGAGTTACGGAGACGGCTACAGGTACTCCTATAACATATACAAATGTATGTGCGATATTCAATGGTTATATTGGTTGTGAGGCCATGGTTATGCAATCAGACCGCCGCCTGAAGCAAGATATCAACGAGGTGCCCATTGAGCGCGTTGCATGCCTCTACGAGTCAGTGAAAGTAAAATCCTACAACTGGAAGCAACATCCAGACAAGCCAAAAGAGCTTGGTCTAATCGCTCAGGATGTTCTTGATCAAGGGTTTTTAGATTTAATTGCTCGGATTCCTGATGGAAGCGAGGAGCTTCAAACCAGTACTGATCCATGGCTAGAGCCATTAGGCGTCAAGCTTCATGTAGATTATTCTAAATTAAGCGTCTATAATGTGAGAATGATTCAGGCATTGATCGATAGAGTAGATGACCAGCAAAAGCAAATCGCTGAGTTGAAAAATCGCTGAGTGAATATAGACTATGGTTGCCTTCAAGTTCCGCATTTCTCGTCGGAAAGATAAAAAGTATGACGCTGTGTTTGTTGATGGCCACGTTGTATCTTTTGGTGGTATTCGGGGGAATAGTGAGCCTTATCAACAGTACAAAGATCGTACGCCTCTGAGAGCATATCGAGAATATAATCATAAGGATAAGAGACGTAGAGAGCGATACTACAAGCGGCATGGGCCCATAGATGATGAAAATCCATACACAGCCGACTGGTTTTCAATGAAACATCTTTGGTAATGATATACAATGGGTTGCCTACTAAGTAAAGATCTCAAAACAAATCTAACTACTGATGACCCAAATCAGGTCATAGGTTCAACAATGCTCAGAGCTGATCAAATAGTCGTCTTAGGGGATTCAATATTCCTCCCAACCAAAACTGCTGATGGTGAGGATGCTATACTTGAAATATCTATCAGCGATAAAAAAATCGAAGTCCATCGAGGATATCGAAATAAACTCATTCGGGGTGGTATAGCTTAGAGAGCAAATGTCTTAACGGTTTTAGTCTTTTTTTCGGCTGGTAAGCCCACATACGTCCTCCCTCGGTTTGGGTTGATGTATCTACCTTCCTAATTGACTTATCGAGATCAGTTGCCCATACAGCGACCTGAGTCTTCTGAGGTCGATCGTGAATGATTAGATTCTTCATAATGGCTTTGAGCTCAGCGACGTTGTTGTCAGCGTTATCACCATAGCTACCACTGGATGTTGAAATAATGCGGGGATTAAAGAAGAACATGGTTTATAATAGTCTCGTGATAATCATTTTGAATTCCTTATCATCAATTAGTCGATTGCTGTACATATCCACCGTAAGCGACTTGAGCTGCTTGATGATGCTTGGGTTATCATTCCCTAGTTCGATCTCTCCTTTTAGCTTGTCATACTCAGCGCGAAGTGTTTCAAGTGGATCCGTGAGCTTATCGTGGAAATTGTACTGAAGATGAGTGATCGCAAGGATCTCCTTGAACATTTTTTTATCTTCGACACTGAGCTTGTCATACGTAGGCTGATCAATTTGCTGCTTATACACAAGAGTTCTGATCATACCTTGAAGACTATCACTGATTTGACACTTTGGCCCACATTTACGATGGTTAGGTTGAACAATGACGAGTGTCTTAGCATCAACGTCAGGGATACGGATGTACTTGCTACCAAGCTGTCAATATACGTAGGCACTCGGTGTAGCTAAGCCCTGAATCTCATTTAGGTTGTAGGTTCTTCCTCGTCTGACAACGCCTTCCAGTGGAGCTACGCCTGCCCCTCTTAGACCACGCCCTTTAAGTCCCTCCCCGCGAGAACGTTTAGCAAACTCATCGGCAGCACGCTCACGTTCCTCTTCTTCCGCGATCCCCTGAACCAATTTACTGTATTTCTTATACTTGGTACTATAAACGGACTCTGTAGCGTTCATAGCTGATGTTGCTGCCTTCAGTGCTGATCGTACGGCTTTTGAATTATTACCTTTCACTGCCTTCTTAGCCTCCTCATGTCGCTTTTGAGCCTCTTCATATGCTTGGTAAGTGCGTTCGGCGTCATCGTGCAGCTTGTCCAATTCACTCTCCTCATAGACATCCTCGCTTTGTTGCTTGACATCATCAGCATTGTTGAAGTGACCTCGCGAATAATCTTGAGATTATCATTCACATTTTTAATCATTTTCTTCTCCGCTTCAGTTGCAGGAGCTTCGATATCAGTTGCAGTACGATGAGCATCTTCTAACCCACTTAGTAAAGCCATGAACGTATCCATCCAGCGCATCACCTTCATCAGCTCAGTCCAAGCATTTCCTGAAACAATTTGTGATCCTTGTTCCTAATATTGAGATATTTATTTTCGCTTGGTACGCTGAAGTAGTAAGTGTCATGAGCTTTTACACCATTCTTAGAATCGACAACGGGGTGAAGACAAAATGGGATCACGATCTTGTTATCAAAGAGGCCCTTATAGTACTCGTATAGAATTTTCTTAGCTTCACTGTCAGGGATTGATAGATTTCTATCCATATCTTCATCTAAACCAGTTTTCGTACCATGTCGTGGCTCACGCTCTTCATCATCATCATAAGGCTTGTAATCCTTGATATCCCTTTCAACATCGCTATTTCCAACCATTGTTAGCTCTAAGCCCCTATCCTTGACCATTTTCAAAAACGCTCTGAGTGTAGATTGCCAGTCAATCTTCTTCAGTGCTGTTGTGTGTTTCAGGTTTGATTCCTTTCCAAACACATCAACGGATCCATCCTTAACCCACACATACTGCTCTAATGAGCTTTTGTCAGATTTATACATATCCTTGAAAATCGGTAGGATACTCTTCATTAACCCATTCGAATCCAGCATCTCCATGTTTTGGAAATAATCCATAGCATCTTAAATCTACTACCATCGTCGTCGGATGTGGTAGAAGTTATTTTTCTATCAAAGGTAATATTGGGCAGTCTCCGATCCTTAAGAACTACGTCAAGCTCTTCTAATTCATCACCTGCTCGCTTATTCTTTTCCAAAAGCATAATGGTCCTCGTCCGATTTTCTTCCTCCAACATTCCATGTGTTTCATCGATCGATTGACTTTCAGCATCATAGTACATATCTTTAATCTTCTCCATAGTTGCTACCCAATCAATATACGCGTATCGTTTGTATTTTTTTACCATTTCTCGATATAAGCGCCCCGTTTTCACCAATAGTATAGCGTTTATCGTCTTTAGTATCTTTCTTTTTAATCAAATGAATTTGAAGCGCAACCCAATTAGGATACTTTTTGTAAAAAGCTTTGACCCATTCACGTGATGAAACTTGCTCCTCCGTATCAAGCTGGCTGGGTTAGATGATGTATTCGTTGCTGCATCTGTAGTTGAAGGCTTAATATTGACTGAAGGGATACTAATTCCTTCTATTGAAACATCAGATAGTGGTCTCTGTACTGGAGGGATACTAACACCGTCCAGTTTAACATCGGAAAGTAATCTAATGTTAGGCTCTGTGTTAGTTCCAGTTGTTGATACCTCAGGGTTTATGTCGGAGTTTTCATCACTGAGACTTTTTTAAGTCTGATTGAGCAATCGCCTGATCAATAATATCATTAATTGTTTGCTTAACTTCTGTTGGAACAGGCTGATCGAGTCCAACACTCATATCAGTCTGAGAAGATTCAGTTGATTTCTTCGGTACAGTCGTGATATATGGTGATATCAGTCGCCCACGATGCACCTTCATACATATCACGTTTCGCATTAGCTTGACGAACACGACGTTGAGATCGTTCAAGAAGCTCCTGTCGTTTCTGCTCTCTCTGAGCGAGGGATGTAAAATTTGGGAACATTGTGTCTATATCATCAGAATCATAAAAAAATGAGTAGATAATTACCAGTAGCTTGGCATGACTGAGTCATGTCGGAATGTTGCATATGAATGGCAAATATGATTCCGCTCATTGAGTAAGCTGAGATAGCGATCTTTGATACAATGGAATGGAACTCCGAATATGTCTTCCAATTCGTTTTTATATCTTCGATTGACGACCGTTTTTCGAAAATTAGACGCTGCATCAAGATTCAACAACTCGTTTTTAATTCGGCTTACTTCCTGAATGATCCATAGCTTTCGCCGTAGCTTTGCAAGTTCACGGTCCTTTTCTAAACAGCGGGAACACATTATGAAGGATTACTATATATCAAGTCATATATTTTTCCAAAAATATCACAAAAAATACATCGAAGACATCCTCTGTAAGCGTTTGATTCATACTTGAGTCAAACGCTTACAGAGGATGTCTCTATCGAATTTATTTACAAGCTGATTATGACTCATTTTTTTGACGCGGGGTGAGTGAAACCCCGTCCGGAGCGGAGAGGAGACCTCTCTTGGCGCCAGCCTTGAGGTCTCTGACCCCAAAGCTTGCTTTGACTACGTCAGCTCTTTGTTGCCTCCCAGTACTCCTTTTCAAGCGTCGATCTCCTGCTCTTATTAACTAATCTAAGATTACCTTGCGGCTCCCAGGAATCAGGTTCATTACCAACCCACTGAACCAAGTATCTGTACTTTCCAGTTCGCAACTTTGTGTGGTCTAAGATCTTCTCTGCTTCAAGGATATCGCCTCGGTTGATG
Organism: Phytophthora crassamura; assembly: GCA_033557995.1. Lineage (NCBI taxonomy): Eukaryota > Oomycota > Peronosporomycetes > Peronosporales > Peronosporaceae > Phytophthora > Phytophthora crassamura. Next base: position 519,165 of record JAUCED010000016.1, read on the forward strand.
GTTGCTTCAGTCGTCGCCGATTGCACCATCTTGAGATCATTGGGAGCCTTGTAGAGTGTGTGCCCATTTTTTGACTTGATTTGGACGCGATAACCATCCATACCTACAATCGAGTACACAGCTTTACTCCACCTAGCATCTTCCTTATCAAACGTCCGCTTCTTTAGTCGGTAAAGGACATTGGTTCCAATCTCGAGCTCATTATCAATTTTTCAGCTTCTGCTTGGTTATGGTTCAACTCAGCCTCAATTACCCTGCCTTTGGTTTCATTGGGTGTCATTCCAATTGATCGATGAGAAGTGGTGTTGTAGTTAGTAATAACGTCGCTGATGGCTTTTGCGTAATCCTCTCGGGAGACATTTTGGTTAGTCTCTGCCTCAGCGTTCTATTGAAGCGCTCGATTTTCCCCATAGTACCGTGATCACCGGGCTCATTGTTGAAGTGTTCGATCTTCTTTGCTTTATATAGTTGCTGAGCTTTTGAGTTCATGAACTCAGACCCGTTGTCGCTTGTGATAATATCTACCTTATAAGATCGGATGAAAGCTTTTAGTGCTATCAATACTGTAGCAGCTGTCTTATTCGATAATAGTTTTGCGTACCCGATGCGGGAGTTAATGTTGATACCAGTCAGAATCGGTTGTTTACCCCAGAACGCAAGGTCAATTTGCCAAGAATTCGGGTTATGAGAGGCGATTTTGAACCCATCGAATCTCTGCTTTTGCTCTTGAAATCGCTGAATCTCTGACTGTGTAGCATACCAATCCTTTACCAGTTTTAGAGTTATCTTAGGATCTAACTCACGCGCCTTCTCATGTAGAGTCTGAGCACCAATATAGCCGGTTTTAGGGTCATAGTAAAGTTTCGTAAGTATGTCATCCATGGTATATGTTAGATGGATATAAAAAATGTGATAGCTTGGATAGCGTTTAAATATCAAGAGCTACGGTAGTAATACCATCCTCAAGCACACGCCGCTTGTCGTAGAAATATGATAGCGCTGTCTTTGTCTGACTGTATGTGATGATAGATTTAGTCTCTTTCGACAATCTAAACCCCTTGTTAGTGCCTTGGAGTGTGATACGATCTCGCACAACAGACTCGAACCCCTTGGGGCTAAGAACATCACTATTGCGCCCACGACCCTGCTGCACACCCTTGGCTGAAACCTTGACCTTGTACGATTCGTCTGGTAGATAGCAGATGTAGTTCTTGGAGGATAATGAGACCATAGCATCACCTGACCATTCATCCTTGAATAGACCAGGGGTACGACGATCAAACTTAGCCACATCCGTGCTATAATCACGTGGGAACCAATCATACTTGTGCTGAACGAAGTGCTCACGTAGCTCAGGTTTGATACATTCTTGGAACGGATTATCACAGCTGAATACGATGTAGGCAGAGTCTGTATCCATCTCCTGATATTGAAAGTCTGAACGATCGAAGTAAAAGTCGATGCAATCATAGTAGAACTGGAGCATGCGTAGCTTAGCGAGCTGGTAGATAGCAATCGACAAATGGATCGGGTTCTTGTTCTTAAGCTTGCGCTTCATCATAGTAAGCTCGCAAGCATCGTTGAGCTCCTCTAATCCATGAAAGGTGAAGTGCTCAATCTTTGAAGCAATTGCCTTCTTATCTGACTCATACTTAATTTCCTTGTGCTTGCTCATGTCCATTCCAGATCGACCGAAAGCACTGTTGCCTACTAGCTTCATCATCTCAGCAATCATAGCCTTGGACTTGTCAGCATCACCCTCTCGTCGAGCGCTAGACACCGCTTCCATAAATGGAGCGAATGCCTTGTGTGAGCTAGCTTTGATGAAGCTGTATGTCTGGGTGATTTCCATACCATGTGATAGGTACCACTTGAGCAAAGGCGTGTAGATTAGGATCTTCTCGCCAAAGTAGCTACCAATCAATTTACGAGCTGGCTTCGATCTGCTTTTCTCTCGTGTTTGGTTGTAGTCATACGTAGCTTACCAATGATACTCTCATCCGTACAGTCAATCAGTGTATTCTTGAAGATGGGGGTCATCTCACCAAAATACTGCTTCAAGTGTTCTGGTGTCTGAATATCACACTCGAGAAAGCCGAAAATCTTATCGTTCTTGATGTCCTCAACAATGTCTGGATAAGCTTCGATAGTTGTAAGTCTTCCGCATGGCATGTCATTACCGAGAGCCCAGAGATATAGAGCATTAGCATCGTACCCGATTATTTTCTTACACAGCTTCCCACCACGAATCTTCGTCTCATTGCGCTTAGCGTAGCGGTTGAAGATAATGGATGGACCACCAGCAATGTTTGCTTTCATCTTACCGTAGATGCCCTTCTCCTCCTTGTCAATGGAATAGACAAGTCGCTCTGAGTTAAAATCGAGCAGCTTCTTGTAGCGGAACCCCTTGAGAGACATATCCTTGCGAGCGGTGTTGCACGAAATACAACTAATCAAGATGTTGCCATCGATGTGCCCAAGCTTGTTATTGATTCGATCAGCTGAGACAGTTTCAGTGCTCAAAGGACCGTAGCAAAGACCACAAAGATACTTCTGTTGATTTAACAGTATATCTAGGTGCCCTAACGTCATACCAAACTCGCGCTTAGCCTCAAGATCTTGAGTCTTGTAGCCACTCATACGCTTGCTAGGGAACTGAAACGCTTGAGGAGACGTCTTACTAGGATATTGGAGATTATCGAAGCATGTTTGATACATGACTTTCTCCGAGAGACCGGGCAGGGATACACCATCAGCAAACATGTCAAGTTCAAAACGCTTGAACAACTTACGCTGAGCCTTGATGGCCTTGATGAAAGGTACCACATCCAAGTTATTGTACCAGATCAGCAGGTCCTTGATCGACTTCATTCCATAGTGCCCCCAGACGAATTGCACGCGCTTATAGTCATCATCGCTGATGCTAGTTCCACGGAGATCGCTATCGAAAGCTGACTTAGGAGGAATTGTAGTCTGACTAAGAACGCTGAACGAGGTAATGAACTCGTATGGGAAAATGCCCTTACCCAAGCCACAGACACATTGAATCTTGTTGTCGCATTTGCAGTCGCCTAGATATGTACTGAGATACTTTGCATAACTCGTACCAGCTGGTACATAGTTGCTAATATCGAGCATTTTCATGTTCGAGGTCGCAATGCACATGTAGCTAGGATTTTTGATTACCGATTTGATGTTGTCTGTACCAATAACGGCGAAGAGATCGTTCTTAATCAGATTTACATCGTAGCGTCCGCTGTTGAACCCAAGCGCTGGAACTTGATCAAGGTGCTGTTTAATCCTACCATAGTCAGACCTCTGCTTACCAAACCCGAGGGTTCTATGGAAGTCGAAGAAGCTGGCATATTTCCCTTCCTTAATCCAACCATCCACATCGATCATCTTATAGGTCTTATTGAGTTTAGCACCTGGAATCTCCATACCAGTCAGGCCGTGAGCATCGATAATTTTTCGCAGGAGGATCACGTACTTGTGTACGTTGTACTGCTGGATCTTAATCGATACCTGGCGAATATATTCGAACATGTCCGTTAGTAGCATCTTCGGTTCATCGCTGACGAAGCATCGCACCTCCTCGGTTAAGCTATCTGATACAGATACTGATACGGGAATATGCTCACTGGTGAAGACAGTATTCTCACCATGCTGCGTCATAACTAGCTTTAGAATGGCCTCAAAGTCATACACGAGTAATGATCTAGGTACTGATCAATACCCTTGATGGCGTACTTGGTTAGCATTAACCGAATAGTGTTCGGGGCTGGTCTGTAGATAGTTGGTTCAGCTGGAAAGCTCTCGATGTTTCATGCTCACACTGATTTTTAGCATGGTCGCGTAGCTTAGTAGAGCTAATGAAAATCATTTCACACTTCGAGCATTGGTACTTGGACTGAAGCATATCAACGTTCTTGATGTACAAAGCATGGTTCTCATGGGATAGAATATCCATAGCTACTCCTTCTCTCTCCGAACGACGGATACACTCAACATTACCGGTCTTTACATCCATTGAGTAGACGTTAATACCGAAATGAAAGCATTCCTCAAGCTCGTCGAGCTGTTGGAGGTCAATCGGCTTAAAGCTACGGAAGAGACTAAGCGTATAGCTGATACCCTTGTAGGAGCAGTAGCGCTTGAATACTTCCTTCACTTGGGCCTGGATCCGACGAGGATCTTTCTTAGCATGCTGATGTAAGTACCATGCGATACAGTGGAACACGCACTTGTTGTTGGTCTTAGGGAAGTTGATTACGTGCTTGTTATCGCGGATAATCTGTGGGATAACAGCTTCGCTATCGCCAAGTGCATGCTCGCGAAAGTAAATGTAAATTTTGAACCCAGTAATTGACTTCAGCTTATACCCCGATTTCGGGTAGTTCAGCGTGTTAGCCAACTCCATCGACCTGATCTCTGAGATAATTTTCTTACGAATGTCAGATCGACTGTTGATAGCAACAGGGGTCTTAAATACGTAAGTGTTAGCCAGATTCGGGTGCCAGTACTGGGTAAAACTACCATCCGTTAGGCTCACGAGATCATAGCCAAGAGCAATGTTGACCTTGAAAGCATTAGTTTGGCTAGCAAGCACGTTTTCGAGCTTGTCGTAGAACTCAGTAGGCTGGATACCTTCATACAGGTGTGACTCCATGTGTGTTCCGTTGTAGAAACGATACTTTGGGTCAGTCTTGAAATTGGGGGACATGTGCTTCTTCAGAGTCTCGACAGAGATCTTGTATTGCTTAGCTAGCAGCTTCTGATTGGTCGGACGGGAAACGTTGCTAACATAAACCATCTTACCAGTTCTTCCACGCACCTTAACGCGGTAGGTACTACCCCAGCGAACAGCATCAATATTCAATCTCTTTAGACCTTCGAGCGCATGTTGCCTATATATTCTTGGCGATATTATTCCCGTGGAAATGACTTTATAATTATTGGATCTTGTATCAAGATCGACTTTATATCTTAGCCTCATACAAAAAAATTCGAAATTTATTAATTCAATACTTGGCGTAGGGTCTGTCGCGCGTTTGCAACCAGCGATAATATTTTGGATCGTGAGCCTTGACCCAATTGAATGTCTTATCACTGTACTTGTCTTCGCCTCCAATAACAGTTCTAGGGAGTAAATTACGAGCTAAATCCAGTCTAGAGGCTTCAGATACGATATCGCACTTAAATAAGAAGTGAATGTAGGAGTCATCCACTCCAAATAGCGACTCTGGCTTTCGATTTCTGTACTTACCAAATGCTAACCTCGTCTCACTAAATGAAGTCAGACCACGGTCTCGACACTCCTTACAGTATTTGTAGCTAGTACATTGGCAGCCGAGGCACACCTTATAGTGCCCACCAAAGAGCTTAACACTCTCTGAACCAACGAAGTGATGGTTCTCATCGAAGTCGATAATGAGGAAGTGTCGCTTGATCGGGGTGTTGCAATAACACCGTGGGTTGACATTAGGTCGATAGCCAGGGCACGGATATACTTGAGTTTTACCTATAGGTATCCATTCACCCTCTACTACATGCCAGAACCACCCAGACGAATGGTACTGACTAAGGTCGCCGAGGGCATCCTTCAATATCGTAAGCGTGGTATCGTCAGTCATTGTCTATATCCGGATTGACTTTTTATGTGAGAAAACAAATTAATTAATTAACTAAGTTCGATTTCAGCATTAAGTTCGGTTTCACCGGTACTAAAGTTCGCTTTTCGGCTTTCGCTTGCGTGTTCGAATTTGATCTCTATTCTTATCGTCGTACCCCTTTTGAGAGCTTCACGTGTGCGTCGGTAGTAGCGCTTCTACGCTTCATTGATGCGCTCTTTGTTAGCGAGATATTGATCGGGTGAGTATGTCATCTTTATATACTATTAACTTGATATTTGTCAGGATAAAATATATTGGTTTTTGCAGTATCCAATATGTAGCGCACCTTGTTCAGCTGCACCATTCCTAACGAGACCGGCGTTCGTCGTTGGACTAGACCCGGCAACTGAGAAGTCTTAGCTAACACGTGCGGAGAAGAAATCCATCTTTTCAGCCAACGACATTCCTTCCGACCAAAAATCTTCAAATTCGTCTTCATCTGGGTGAATCCACTTCGCTTTGATCGCTTCCTTCCGCGCTAATCGGGCTTGTAAGTTCAAGCAGCGCTTGTAGGGACGCTCCACAGACATGAAGCACAGTGGTTGACCTTCGACGTCACCAAATGTTGTCTGAATGTTGAAATCAGTACCAGGTGCAAGCCTTGGGCCACGTTTTTTCCAGTGTTTCGATAGTGTTTGGCCTTGAAGCAGAAGATCGCGCTGGTTTGGATCCAGCTTTGCGAACAATCGCTGTCGACGCAATGAAGGATCGAAGACTTTCAAACGGAACTCGTTGCTGCCCTGATCGTAAATGAAACTGATCTGGAAGTGATCATATGCATGCTCCAGTGGCTTGAATAGCAACAATCCATTCTTCACATCATCAATGCCATCGAAGCCCATCAGGACACGAGTGATACGCGCGTTTCTATGACGAAACAAATGAGAGGCGATGACCAACCCCGCCGGAAGCGCCGTGTTAAGCAACATGCACCGCAGCATTCGCTTCTCCGTGCCGTCCTGATACGTTCCCATGTCGCACTGATACGTCCTGACCAGACCCGCTTTAAAGTCACGACTTCGTGCTGACTGTTTCGTCGACGAAGGCGAATCCAATAACACATGCTGCAAGAGTGCTTCCTGGAGTTGGAGCAATTGGATATCTACACCCAACGACTCCGGAACCACCACCAGCACGTGAATCATGTCTTCTCCGAGCGACACGTTCGGCCCAAAGAGACTTGGTTTGGACAGCTTCCACGACGCGCGCATCTTTACGTAGGAAGAAACATCTCCGCTCTGAAGCACCGCGTCCAGAGCATCGTCGTCCGTCAGCCACGCGCCGCGGCCCTTGTCTTTCTTCGCCAGGAAGAGCTGCAGCTTGTCGGCTTCTCCCTTGATCGTGTCAGGCTTCTTCTCCTTGATCGCCTCCTTCAGGTCATCCACCGAGTCGTCCTCGTCTACTCGCACCGAGAACACGCTTCCCGCCACACCAACGATCGCACAGAATAGCTTCACCATCATTCCTCGAGCCGGCAGATTCTGGAATGAGGAAGAAGGGGGAGAGAATTTCTGGACGTATTTAAGCGGAAATGAAGGCGTGTCACATAGAACTTCCAACCAATGGTGAGACGCCATGCGTCGCGCTGCTCTGAACTATTCCTTGCGGTAAAAATTGCCTGCGTAATTTTCTATTGCATTTATCAATGTATAGTTTGAATGTTGTTGGTTGAGCGGTTCTAAAATTACCCTATGATCCAAAAGACGTTGCTTTCACTCTCAGGTGGTCGAGAGGTTGTCCTCGTTGAAACCACCGGCTGTCGCTTCTAAGGAGACGAGAGCATTTAAAACTACTTGTGAAGTGGTGGCGCTTTCTCTCGTTCTAAGGTGGTCGAGAGGTTGTGTCGTCAAAGTCGTAGCATTGCATTAGAAACGGTTAGCCCTATTCTCCTTGTTAAATAAAGCTAAGAAAAAAAATTTAAAAAAACACCGGCAGTAATGTGCTGGCTATTACTACTGACGTCACGGTTCTCAACCTGTCCATGATGACCTACAAGTGGTTTGCAACCAAACACGACCACTACCCGAGCTTGCAGTTTCCAGGATCCAGACTTGTCCCTTTTGGAACAATGGTAAGTGACAATATGGCGCTTTTACAGTAGTTTTTTTACTAAATTGTTTTCTTTGATGCAGGGCGATGACTTCAGTATGGCTCAACTCTTAGACGCGAACAGCGCTCACTCCTTGTCGCGGTCTTCACATCAGCAGCAAGGCTTTTTCCTGGCTGGCAAACTGAGCTACAATGATCAGGATTTTAACGCGAAGTACACTCTTCTGCCCTTTGGCCTGCTCGATGAGTTCCAGAGCTCGTCCATCCCGTCCCTATCACTGAAGAAGTGGTATTCCTCGCAGCAAAAGGTAAAGAAAATGATACGCGACCGCTTACCAACGCTTCCTCCTGATGCTGCCTATAACGATGAAACGTGGGAATGGACTATCGTAAGTACAACGACCCAGCGTATTACGTCAGGTATGTTGCCGGTGCTGATGCTGTTTTTTGCGTTATTTAGGCTCGTGACCACGGAATGAAGGAGCTGAGCTGGGCTACGTACTTGCTGGAACGGACCATTGCAGAGGACCCCGAGAACCTGTCGTTGCTGAGTGAGGCCGCCAAACCGATGGAAGCGTCCTACCAATTCGAGCCACCTCAGTTCTGGAACCCTGCGTCGAATATGAAAACTTAGGACTTGCCTACGCGCAAATGGTAAAGTCCAGTCAGGAGTTTGGATCCTCAACAGAGCCATTTCTTAATGACGTCGTGGGTGCAGGTGTCGCGGACTCGACAAGGTAACGAAAGGGGGAACATCGTCGAGAGCGATTCACCTGTACCGAGTCTGACTGCGTTCTGTTGTGCTTGCACTAGATTGAAAGACCGAGCTTCGGCCAGGATGCTGGAAGTGTGGGATGCGTGGCTGCGCGTTCCTGAGGCGAGACAGGATCCGGGATACGAAGCGATTGAAGGTGTCGTTCGCAAGTTCGTTCCTGCTCCAACTGCAGAAGATTTGAAGACCAGTAAGCCAACCCAGCGGCGTCGGAAGAAGACAAGCGCGAAAAAGCGAGGCAAGAAATAGGTCTCGGAATTACGCACTTGACAAGGAAAAACGATGCCATTTGCTGCATTTTTGGACACCAGCACGCTTCGCCGCGATTTCGACGTGATGAAAGTGCGAAACGTTGCGGCAACTGTGGCAAGATGACACGATCTACACTGATGGCCAGGGATCGGCAGTAACTCGAGTCGCCAGTACAAACCAGTACTATCGTACTTCTACTGTTACTACAGTAACCAGTAGTTCGCGCAATTCTCAAACTACTCTTACTGTAGTAACCAGTAGTTTGCCGTGCTCCGATAGTACTGTTGAACTATTGCCAGTCCAATGTGAAAATCAAGTGAAAACGTACTTAATCGGAGCGAATCTTTTCCAAAAGGTGCTTTCCATTGACACGTCGCAAGGACCATGCCGCCATCATCCACGCCGTTCCTGGGGCAGGTGGCTCTGCCCAGAAATCCTCTGAGGGCTCTCTTTCCCCGACCAACTATGACTTGTCCATAGGCGACGTTGTTGGCATGCTATTCCTCCGTTGGGGACCTTGCTCGGCTACACTCTGACACTTTACCCTTCCGTGGCTAGAAGCGCACCTGACGGTCGGCACTTTAGACCACCGCGCTGGATGACAAGCTGAAAGCATTTGGCGCCTACTTGCCCAACACTTGGGAGATTTCCGTGATTCACGTCGTCTTCTCCCTCCCTCGCACGTTAGGCTGCAAGCTGCAGCATGCGTGCATCGGGTGCAGATTGCTGCTTGTGGATTGAAGCTTTCACTTTGCAATTTCCTTTGGAACCCGACAGCCTGACCACCACCGTATCACGCCCAAGCCGACACCAACGCTTTTGATGAAGTGAGTATTTGCCGCCAACCCGGAGCTGGCAGCCGTGGATCAATGCTCAACACCGCCTGTGTTCCTACGATAGCTTCGACCGTGACAACATTATCTGTGCGGTACGTTCGCTAGTAGTCAAATTGACGTGGTGAATTCGATGCTATTGTTAATTGTCTGTTCGCAATTTCCGTCCAAAGATCACGGCAGACTGACCGAAGCCAGGCAAGGACAAGTTGGTGGCAGACGACTTACGCGGCGCGTCGTGGGGCCAACGTGTGCTGGTCCAAGGCCTCTGCAAGGACGTTGCCAGCTGCTATTATAGTATTTCTTGAGACGGGTAGGCTTTTTCCCCTTCATGGACGCGCTCGCTCGTGGGTGGCTGTCTCGCTGTGCTTCAACGCGCCCCAAGAGCGCGTTTTCTCGATGAAACCTCTTGGTGAGCCCGCTCCGCATGCGAACCGCCAACAAACGAGCCGAGAAGCAAGGCCTTATGAACCACAACCGTAGCGAGATCGAGTTGATGGAGATGGTGGCTAGAAACGCAGTGATCGTCGACGATGAAGAAACCAAGCTGGTAAATGGAGCCATTTTCTGTAGCTCGTTGATGTAGCCATTTCAGTGGTCGACAGCCAGTAGTTTGATAGTACTATAGTACTATTACTGTAGTAGCACAGAAGACAGAAACAGAGTTACTGTTACTGTAGTAGTTCAAATCGCCCTACTGGTGAACTACTGCCAGTAGTAGAGGAAAGCGCCAGTACTGCCGATCCCTGCTGAAGGCACTAGAAATGATAGGTCGTGCTTGGCGTCGCTGGCAGGAGCTTGACCTCGCTTTCCGTCACTGCACTTCACTGGCGGCGTCAATTGTCAGATTGGCGCGGGGTGGTGTCCAGCTGCGGTAAGCCCCTGTGGTGCAGAGACCGAAAACAATAATTGCATTAAAAGTTGACGCATTGCGTGGTGGCATTTGGGCATAAAATAATTCCGGATCAAATTTCGGTAAAACAGAAATAGGTACCCACGGTAGCCCTTATCTTCAGAGGACAAACAACCCCGTATAGGCTTTGACAAATATTCAATTTCACATACGAGCAGCACTACCCAACACTAGGGCATATTGGTTTGCTTGCCATGGTTCGGACGGAAGTGGCCGCTGCTCAATTGCTTAGATTACGTGGTCATAGTTGGACAGCCTAGCGGGAAGTGGTACCCTTCGACCCCAAAACCTAAATACCCCTTCAAAGTCGGTAATACTCTCTCACGTCCGCTCATTTGTGGAGAAGTGCGAGCCGGCCAAGTGCGTGGCCGTGGAGTTCGTGTTCGTGGGGTTCGTGGTTGTGGAGGTGCCGCAGTAGATTTGGAATTGATACTTGTTGTCGTATACCACTCCGTTCCAGAACTATTGCAAAAGTAAGATGATTTGGAGGCGCTATTGGTTACTAATACCGTAGGAACCTCTAACTGATAGCATATGAAGCAGTGCGTGGCTACGGTTCGAATGGTGTGCTTGGCGCCTTGAACCTCGGTCTGTTGGCACCACACGGTTAATTTGAGTGGTGGTTGGCACTCTATCGGCGAAGGGACAGAGATGCGTGCCCAGTCTCATTTCAGATTTCGCCCCTCCTCGAACAACCAAGTACCAAGCATGACCCATTCGACCGCCACGCCGTCCAAGCCTACACCTCCTTCGCGCCCCGTTCGCCGTAACAAGAACCTGACACGTGCAGAACGGCAACGCATAGTGGAGAGCTTGCTTCGGCTCTCCATCAACGACAACCTGTCATATGGAGATCTGAGTTGTGTCGCTGCTCAGCACGCTGTTCATCCCAGCACGGCATCAAGGCTGTGGAAGCGAGCCAAGATCGAAGCCCAGCTGACAGGGCTCCACTTCGCCTTTTCGCGCATGCATCTCTCCGGGCGCCTCCCCACCGACCGCACGGAGGAGCTCGAGCAATTGCGTGGGGTAGATGTTGCTGCCCGCAGCACCGTGCGAGCTGCTGCTGTCATATGTGGCCTTCCTCAGACCACCCTGCAGCGTTGCATCAAGGGTGGTAAGCTGTGCAAGGTCACGAGTGTTGTCAAGCCACTGCTGACCGAGGAAAATCGCAACACGCGGCTGCACTTTTGTGTGAGTCACGTCGATAGGGACACGCTGCTGTATGCAGACATGCTAAACACTGTGCATGTGGACGAGAAGATTTTTCACGTGACTGAAGCGACTCGGCGCTTTCTGCTTCTACCTGAAGAGGTGGCCACCACTCGACGCGTCAAGAGCAGACGTTTCATCACTAGAGTAATGGTTCTTGCAGCCGTTGCCCGACCGCGAGTTGACACTGCGACCCAAAAGTATTTCGATGGAAAGCTTGGCGTGTGTGCCTTCGTGGAGAAGGTCACTGCGCAGCGATCAAGTCGCCGGCGACCTGCAGGCACACTGGAAACGAAGGAAGTCTCTGTCACCAAGGCTACCTATCGCGACATGCTTACCACACAGGTGTTACCTGCGATCGAAGTTCACTGACCGAATGCTAGTGATGCGGTCGTGATCCAGCAGGACAACGCGCCCGCCCACGTCAAACCTGACGACCCTCAGTTCAAGGACGTAGCTGTCTGCTACGGACGGCAATTGAAGCTTCGTTGCCAGCCTGCGAACAGCCCAGCTCTAAACGTCTTAGATCTTGGGTTGTTCTGCGCTATCCAGGCCCGCCATCGCAAGAAGAGCGCAAGGACGCTTGACGAGTTGATAGAGGCCATCACCGAATCTTACTGGGAGTTACCAGCACGTACAATCAACGCAGCATTTCTCAGTCTACAGGACTCCATGGACCAGTGCATTAAACAGCTCGGGGACAATGCTTTCAAGCCTAGACACATGAAGAAAGCCAAGCTCGAGCGGGAGGGAAAACTTCCCCTCTCGATTCGATGCTCGGATGAAGCAGCTGCTTATCTAGCTGAACCGGCTATTTCGTAAGGCGATAACCATAATGAAACCAAGTATTTTCTTTTGCAAACGATCTGGAACAGTGGACAGCTCCTAATCGTGCAATAGTTCTGGAACGGAGTGGTAATGGAGACCCCTCCAGTGGTATCGTGTGCTTGCAAGGTTATGCGGTGCCCAGTCTGTCAAAGATGTAGTAGGTGTGGTTGCAGTCATGATGGGGTGTCGATATCTACCAAAACGCCAAGAAAGCAGGGACAGCCAAAACGGAATCATCGAGAGAAGCTACTTTTGACCGAGGAAGACATAATGACACCTCAACACGCAAATCGCGAAAACAACATGACATTTTTCAGTCCGGCTCCGTTGACACCACAACTACTTTTGCCCCCCCCCACTTTGCCTGAAGTCTTGCAAATGATGCGGGATGTAGGCTTGAGTGACTCCAAAATTACCGCATATCGAAAGAACTGTGGCACACCAAATGACCGGGCGTCCTCATCGCTGTGGGATACAACTCGGACAGATTACTCCAAGCGGGAGAAAGAGATTCAATCGGTGGTGGTAAATGTTTACCTACGTCTACTTGAATGCATTTCAAGATCTGTGTGTGGAGAGGGCACGGACCGCTCGCTCAACTTTTTTAAGGCATGGCTTGGTGTTGACAAAGCTGCAACCACGGCTGCCGTTCACGAAGCAAGGGGCCAGTCTATTATTCCTGCAGCACGCACAATAGCTCAATCTAAGATAGCATCACTGGACCACCGCGTCGTTCGCTCGATTTTGTGCAATTTCATTTCCGGTGAAAGTAATGACCGACGTAGCAAAATATGTGTCCGGGTTCTCCCTCAGTCGGTCATCAGACGCACGAGGAAGGGAAGAGTTCGCAGTGTTGTTGCACGATGGAACTCTTGAAAAGGAAACAAGCAGCAGGTAAAATACGATCCAATGGCTGTTGACGATGCTATAAAATCGATTCTGTTTCGCGACAATGTGTCCTATCTGTCATGGGGAACAAAACGAATGAAGTATGATGATAGGGCTGTAGATGTTCCATCGATTAAGTGGCGAAGGCCAATTAGCGTCATGTGTGAGGCCTACATCAAGTTAAATCTGCGAAGTCAAATATCTGGTCGAAGCTACTATCGCATTTGTAATGTAATGACGCATGTATAACAGAAGTTGAAGCCCGAAAGGCTGCAGATTATGTGACTGGATTCCTGATTAATGACAATTTCGATTTGCTATCGCGGATTGTTGCTGACATTTTACCATCGGATAATTCTTCTCTGCAAGCTCAGCTCCAAATATTGAAATACTGGCTCAAGCACGGCACATTTGGTGAAGCAACAGCGTCGTTGTTAGATCGTGCTCAGACAACAGTGGCTCTGTGTCCTCGCCATGATTTGAAATTTGGACTGTCAACAGTTGAGCCGGCCGAAGAGGAAAAATGTGCAATCACATGTGGTCCGTGTCTGCAAATGCATAAGCTCCTCTCATATATAAGTGAACGACTCGAAGACAAGCATGTCGAGCCTCAAACCCTTATGGTCGTCAATGAATGCTGTCACAAGCTGGAGCTGTTTCTGTTGCATCGCGTTCGTGTTGTTAACCAACAAGATGCGATTGCTCAACTATTTCAGAGATGAAAGAGCAATGCGTTGTGAATGGCTACAGCAACGAAGCACTTGTAGTTATCGATTTCAAAATGAAGATGGACCCGATTTACTTTCGTGAAAAACCAGTTGACCATTATGGAAGCGAGGGATGAGTTGGCACGGAGCTATGATAAGATTTGGTCGTTGGAGAATCCACAAGAAGGCAATAGGCTTGAGCCTTTCGAGACAAAAGTGTACTTGCATCACATTACGTCTACGATAACAAGCAAGACAAATTTGCTGTACTTGCTCTCGTCGAAGCAGTGATGTTGTCTATAAAGCGTGATCTTCCTGACGTCAGAGCTATAACGGTTTAAAGCGATAATGCAAGCACCTACCAAAACGCGTTGGTAACGTTAATACTTCCACTAATTGGCGCCGCAAACGGAATCAAAGTATCTCGTTACCTTCACACGGAGACAAAGACGGCAAATCCGTTCTAGACGCTCACTTTGCCAGGTCAACCGAGAATATTCGCTCGTGGGTGAAGCAAAACACAATGCTGCAACTTCGACGCAATTGGTTGCAGCATTAACGTCTGATGGTGGAATACCAAATAGTGCTGTTCAGCTAGTTGACTACAACCGAACCGCTGTCGAAGAAATTGGTATCATGGCATCGAAAGTTGCGTCCAAATTTACGAGGATAGCTGGAAGGGTTAATGACATTTTGTATGATATGCCACTTACACATCTCAGCGGATCGATGAGATGCCATCATACGGTGTAAGAGCTTACCGTTACTCGGGAATGAGCCCCTGTTTTGAGATGGATATCAACATTTGAGATGGCACTTGCCGACGAGTAAACTTGACAACCCTGGAAGAATCAGTCCTGGACTGCAATGACGAAGAAGCTGCAGTTACATCAGAAGTGGGAGCTGATCAAGATGATATCGACGACCTCAATGAATCGGTGTCTCTCGATAATTGTGGAGGAGAAGACCACAATACAGACGAACATGAAGAGGGAGATGATGATATAGATGAAGAAGACAAAATGATTAACGAGTTGATTTTCCCAAATCACACAACAGGCCCCATTACAAGTATCCGGATTACGACTGCTGCACAAATTCGTCGACGTCAGCGCAAATGGGTAGCTAGAGGTGTCAATTCAATGACATTGCCAAGTTCAAACACCACTCTTCATCATTCACTACGAAAGGATATAGTGTCACGCGCGAAGAAGGCACTCATCGACATGCACGACGCTGACCAACTAGAAGTGTTTGCTTCCTCCACGTTGCCAGATCAGATGATGACGATTTGCACAGATCTCGATCCGCTTCTTATTCGAGCACCTATTCCAATGGTTTGTTCTGGGTGGGCACAGCGCCAACAGCGAGGTGAGACGTATGGGGCTCGGTACACCAATGCTTACCGTAAAGATGTAAAAAAAGAAATGCTCGACCGAGGAGAAAAACGAGTCAGCCAAGATGGGCCCCGCTTAAATGCTAGAATTACTTCGAGCACGATATCCAGGACGATATAATATGCCAAGCGAAAACGACATTCGGGCTGAAATATCAAAGCTGGCAAGAAGAAAACAGATACACCCCAACCAGTTACCATCTCAACTGACCAAGCAGCAAGCATCCCACAACGTAACGAAGCACACGCTGAACCTCCCGCTAAAAAATAGAAGACCAGGATCGCACCCATGCACTCAGCATTTATCGAAAACCTGGTCGTTCAAAACCCGTCATCGAAACCAAAATCGTTACTGAAAACTGTTCGACAAGCGTTTTCAGAGCCCAACCTTACCGATTCATCAATTTACAACAGAATCCAATACTTGAGGCGGAAACACAAGAATCGCCCCATCTAATCCGTGCCGTAGTACGCGTGGCCTACCTGACCTGATGAGCACCACGAAATACGTCAGTGGCATCACTCTTCTTACATGGGCAAGTCCGCCGGGCGAGTTGGTATATGGTGTCCTGTGGAAAGAAAATTCGGCGAAGAACAAAGCGAGGTGTCCATCGACGTTATCGTGGTGCTGCGGCGACTTTAACCAGTCCATGGAGCCGTGGTGTTCGTGAACAAGACTGTGTCGAAGCTGTGATTTAGTTCTCTTTAGTCGCCCAGCAGCGTTGCAAACGGGCGCCCGACTCAGCGTGGTGAGCGTTGACATGGCAGTGCTTCGCTGGGGTGACGTCGTGTTCCTGCACCGCGTGGACAACACTCACGAGTGTGTGATAGCTGGTGAGATGCAGGCGAGCGATGGCTGAAGGCGGCCGAGGCGGTGCTGGCGCCACGTACGGTCAAGTCGCAGACCGTGCGGTGGATACGAACGTGAAGCTGGCTGAATCGATGTCATCTCGGTCTGTGGTGATGGAGGAGACGCGCGTGGTTCGGAGCCCACCGGAAGCTGTTGCAGGTGTCGGCGGAGATACTAAAGCCGGCAGTTGCGGAGAGCACGGAGGACGAGGCAGAGCTGGTGTGCTGGTGTCCATTGCGTCGTTGGGCGTGTTTGTCTTATCGCTGGACAGCGCTGTGGGTGGTCGGAGTGCTGGTCCAAGGAAGTTCACGACCGCCTCATGGGCGCCTCCGTGAGTGGCGTCGTGCTCGACAACACGTACGCGTACGTGGCCGATCATGCCAGGTGAGCGTTGCGAATGTGTCAACGCTTACTGGTCTTGAATGGGTCGTCGGACGAGTCGCTGGCAGGCGTTGTGGGTTTCCCCCGCATTCTCCGGAAAGCGCAAGCAGAAGGGTATAACTGGTGGCCGTTGATCACGTACTCCTGCCGCTCCTCGTCCCGCATGAGGCTCGTCTCGATGTGTCGCCGCGTCGGACGAAGCCACGCGCTTCTCCGTCATGGCGAAGCACGAGCGGATGTCGCCCTGGAGCAGCGGCACGAGCCACTGGTGCTTCTGCTCCACGGTGCAGAAGCGCGTGAGGATCTCCATGTTGCCCGTGTCCGGGGCCGAGCAGTTGAACACCTCGGGCATCAGCACGAGCAAGCGGCCCATGACGACGTACATGAGCCCGCACTCGAGGTTCATCAAGTCGCCTCCGTAGTTGATGTCACGGCCGTTGTCGTCCAGCGCCGGCACGACGTAATCTGGCAGGAAGAGGTTCCAGATCCCCAGCGCCTTGGCTTCCGCCTTGAGCTCCTCGATGATAGGCGGCACAACGTCCCATACGCGGCCTTCCTCGCACGCCTTGGCGATCTGAGCCATGTGAACGTACTCGGCCGGGTAAACACGAATCGTGCAGAACTTGAGCAGCTTCTTGCACGTCTGCAGCGCATGGGGGCGGATCGGGAACGACAAAATGTGCTCCAGCTCGGGCTCCGGGTAAATGTCCGCCGACGCGTCCAGGATGACGTCGCTCATGGCCAGCAGCCATCGTCGTCTTGGCGCTATCCTATAGGTGATTTTGGTGAACCTGTCGTTTTTGATTCGAAATACATATGTTTTTTTGTGTTGTGTTTATGCACAAATGTCCCGACTATGCGTTTTTGGTTGCACTTGCAGCCCGCTCTGGCAAGTAACTCAAGATGAGATCGACATGGCGAACAACTTTATCGGATTGGGGTATTGCTGTGCTCGCACTCGATCATTCCATTGTATGTTCAGCATTTAGACAGCGATATAATTTTCACTTCCTGAAAGTTTTTACCGGAATACTTCAATTTCTGTCTGCCACCAAATCACCTATTTATGATTCAGAATTACGGGCATCGCTTGTTTATTTAAATAATTGGTTTGACAACTTTTATTATTGGTCCCTACCAGGTCCAATATCATATTATATCAATTATTGACAATTAATATGGCAAAAATGGACTCCCCAGAATTGCGTCATCATAACTGCGGTTTGGTACACCACATTAGCGCTGTTTGAAAACTATTGGCCAGGAGCTCTTGCTCGCGCATCACGTCTCGCCATTATTGTAAATCCCATCTAAAACGATATCAGCTTTTCTGCAGAGCATCCAATACAATACTAATTGCGGCAATTTTTATTATTGTCTACAGCAAGATTGTAACTTTATTAGGGCGTGAAGGGGTCCCAATCCAGTATATTTCCGGACCTCTGCTGTGGTAGCACCCTTCAACTTCTGCTTCGAAAGAGTTGATCCGACGGATGCGGATGCTGTGCTATTGAGCTGAGTCGGTAGTGGCGACTGTCAAAGCGCACTCCTTGCTCATTTAGACGCCTGCCTGCCAGCATCCTTGCGTATCGATAATATGTTGCCTTTCGTGTACTTGGATCCGATGTATCGAACCGAGGTCTGCCAATTTCGGGGAGCCTGTGATGGGTCTCGCTACAGAACACTTGGCATCACCACGAGTGTGTGACGGCAATTACCAGCAACCTGATCATTCAAGGTCTAGCAGGTTAGCCCCAAAACTTTGAACTCAGCGATTTGGTTGGAGATCGAAGAAGAGGTCCACGCTGCATCGGGCTGCACAGGAGTTTGGGTAAATATCTCTCATTTCATCGCTGCGTGGGTATAACTCGAAGCCACGTTGAAGCTCCTGTCGCGGGTCATCCAGGTATGCTCGTTGGTACTCCTCGCTCCAGTCCTTCAATCAGAGGTGATGAAGACTGAGTATCCCATCCACTATCGCTTGAGTGAGTTTGATTCAAAGACATTCGTGGAGTTGCTAGTCTGGGGTCTTGCGCTGCTGTGAATTTTCCTCCAAGAAATCTGTGCATGCTATCCCTCAACGCATTGTCGCTACTTCTAGTATCGCGGCACTCCTTCTGTATCATGAAGTTGACGGAACCATGAACTAGGGCATTCCAAAAGAGTTGCAAGTGAGAGAGCGTGAACATTTCGTGTTCGCAAGCTTCAAAACTGGAAAATGGCCATAGCATCCACTCAATTGCATTGTTCAAATGGTCTAGCCGTCTGCTGCAGACCTGAGCGAAACTGTACCGATGAGTGACAAACTAGAGTCTGGAAAATTCCTGCCGGAACAAGTCCGGCGAAATTGAGGTGCCTTCAACTCGGGACAGGGCTCTCTCCAACCCAAATGTCTTGATAGGAACGGACTCGGAATCGAGGCTGCCTAGCTAGATCTTTTCACTCTCCATTCTTCTGCTGAACAAGTAAAACACTCTTCTCAGGATGGGGATCGTTGATCACTTTGAGGATGGCGACTGGCCCTTTATCGGGGAAGGCGAGGAAGGTGATATCCCGCTCCCATCAGGGGCTGGTTGTACGCAGATCAACAAACTCCTCAAGCGTGCAGACGGCCATGCTGGAGAATTCTCGTTTGGAGGGCCAGCCGACATGCTACCAGTTGCACCAGGACTGTCTGTCGATGGTTTGGGGACGATTCTTACCCCGCTGATCGAAGAACAAGCCGAAAAGCTGATCGCGCTGTGCAAGAAGTCTCCGTTTGGCCACAACCAGGAGACCAAGATGGACGAGAGTGTCCGGAAGAGCTGGCAGTTGCAGCCTGACGTGGTTCATTTCAAGCACCCGCAGTGGCAAAGCGGGAAGGAAAAACTCACGAAGCTCGTTGCTGAGCGGCTAGGCTACGTGGATGTTCCTTTACAGTGTGTGCTATACAAGTTGCTGGTATACGGCGAAGGAGGCCACTTCCTGAAGCACCAGGACACGGAGAAAGAGGATGGAATGATTGCGACGTTGGTCGTCCAGCCACCAAGCGCACATGAAGGCGGCGACTTGGTGGTGTATCGAGGTGGAGAGGCCACGTACCGTCATGACTTTGGGAAAGCGAGTGGGATGGCAGCCTTCCTCCCCCACTACGCTGTGCACTATGCAGATGCAGAACACGCTTTGGAGGAGGTGACGAAGGGCTATCGACTCGTGCTCGTGTACTCGATTTGTCTACCGAAGACGATGCGCCACTTGGGGAAACGAGTTGACAAACCCCTGAGCGAAGACCTGGCGAATGCGATCAACGACATGGGGGAAGGGGACGATTCGTTCGCGTTGCTTTTGGATCACGAGTACACGGAGAAGAGTCTGAGATATCTCGACTTGGGGGCTTTGAAGGGAGCTGATGCCGCAAAGTTCCATTCTCTCGAAGGAGCAAACGCCCTGGTTAGTGAGGACAAGAAACTGCTGTTCTTCCTGGCTCAGCTGAAGCACGACGTCTCCTGGGATGATGATGGATATGAATCTGGTGAAAAAGAGCACCTCGAGTCGGTCACGTGGTTCTCCACGGCTGGGGAGGACCTAGGACGCATCTTAAACTTTACGGCCCAGTTCAACTTGCTCAACCCCGACCAAAAGACATGCCGCGATCTGTGGGTGGATCACGGAAAGCGAACGAAGGAAGGAGGGTACACGGGGAACGAAGTCTCTACGAGCGCCACGACATACTCGAGAGTTGCGGTTGTCGCTTGGTTGGCAACTCGTCACTTTGAAAATGCCGTGGAGTTCATGCCTTTGGATGCTGCAGTGGAAGCACTCCAGGCTCAGAAGTCCGTTGATGGTGCAGCACTGAGCAAGTTGTTGGACGCTGTCACAGCTAGGCTCGAAGCCGAGAACAGCACGAAAGAATACGGCGAAAAGCCCGACGTGCTCTCCATGAAGTTTTGCCGTGTTTTCTGTGAGGTGCTGCTACGAGCTGGCAACCCAGAAGTGGTGAACCGGTTTTTCACCTCGTATTGCGGCAGCCTTGGAGGCGTTGAGGAAAATGAAGCGTTGGTGCCATACATTGCGAAGGTCGTGCGTGCCTTTGATTGGGATGATATTGGCGAAGCTATCACCAAGTCATTGGGGAGAGACGGTACTGACACTGAAAAGGGCTACCCAGCTTTTGAGTTGACGCTACGAGTAGCTGATAGCCTTGATGCTGGCGCTGCACAGCAAGCGCTGCTGAAGATGGCTTCTGAGAAGGCCACGGAAATGGAAGACAGTGAGGTGTTCTTGGCGAAGTACGTTGGGTTACTCTGGCACTGCGTCATTCGATGTGGAAGCAGCGAAATCTTTGACGTTTTTGCGAAGAAACTTGAGGGCGCGGATCCCGCTCTGCTTGGCCTGTCGATTCAATACCTTTCAGAGTACTTGGCTGGTGTCGATGAGAAGGATGACAAAGCTATTTTACTGGCAACCGTCCGCTGGAAGCGATTCAAGTGGCTGAAGGAGCAAATTGAAGCCATGGACAAGAAGTTTTCGTGGGAGATGCCTGACGCAGAGTTCGGTGACAGTGACGAAATTCAAACTTTTCTTCGGGGTCACGAGGTCACGATGACTTCATGTACATGTACACGTGGAAACGAAGAGAAATACGAGGAGATTCGAGATGCCCGTGCAGACGCGGCAGAATGGATGCAGGCTGGGCAGCAGGTCAATTGCTCGTTCAAAGCGGAAGCTACTGAGAAAGATGGCGCCGTGTCCGTGACGATCACGAAAACTCGCGACTGGTTCCTTGAGCAGCAAAAGAAGCTGGTGCAGTACAAGGAGGAGTTGCGTCAACTGGCTGGCGACACTGATGCCGACGAGGGTGAAGCGAAGAAAGCTCGTCTCGAGTAAGTGGGGGTCGTGGTTTGGCAGAAGCAACGAGGTCAAGAGAAAGAAAGGAAATAACAGGAGCAGTGCCTAACCAGATAATGGAATTTGAGTTACCGGAGCAAATCTTTTCCAAAACGTGTTTTCCATTGACAAGCATGAGACGTCGCAAGGAGCATGCCGCCATCATCCACGCTGTTCCTGGGGCAGGTGGCTCTGCCCAGCAATCCACTGAGGGCTCTCTTTCACCGACCGACTATGACTTGTCGTTAGGCGACGTCGTTGGCATGCTAATCCTCGCGTTGGGGACATTGCTCGGCTACACTTTGACACTCTACCCTTCGGTGGCTGGCGGCGACAGATGGAGCTTTCGCGCTTGGCTGACGCCCTACATTTATATGCCGATCACAACAGTCTGGAACCCTCAGCCAGGGTCTTGAGGGGGGTCACGACGTTTTCCGGATTGATACACCACATTCGTCGGGCTGACTACGGCACGTTCCGATTGTACGCAAGCAACGAGGTCAACGAAGATCTGTGGACGCGGTTGTATCTGTACGGCGTCGACTTGCCGAGTTAAGAAATTCTGTTCCATCTGGGCTTTGAACAAGCGCAGCCGTCTAGTACTGGCATGAATCGCCGAGTTGGTGGGTTCATGATCGCGATGTACACCTTCTGTATATGGTTGCTTTCCACTCGCTGGCCAATCTCAAGGACTCATCTACCGTAGTGGTATAATACATACAGCCATCTTGAAATTCACAATATAAAATTACTTACATATCATGTGTCACATCCTGATTGGCTGAAAATGTACTCTACTATTTCAGCTAATCATATCGACCACACCACTTGTACGTAAATGCACGCCTTCACTCCACCAACCACCATTAGAGACCATGACGGACGTGGTGGATACACCGCTGCTGTGGTGCGTGGACGAGCTCAACGTGGCCACGCGCCGCGGCCGCATCGTACGCAAGGTGCGCGAGCGCTATCTGCGCGACGACCTGAGTTGCTCGCTGGCAGGATGCTCGCTGTGCAGCGCCGACGACGACGCGTCCGCCGCGACGCACGTGCTGGGCACGACCAAGACGCTGTTGGCTGAGAACCCGCGCGAAGGCGTGTACCTCCTTCCGTCCATGAAGACGGTTTTGTTGCAGATGGACGCTCTGGAGTTTTCAACCAAGAAGAAGAAGAAGACGGACACTACAGAAGTCTTTGCGGATGTGATTGTGCTCGAGACGGTCTGGGAGTTCGTCAAGCGGCAGGACTTGGGCGTCTACAACCGCCTGCGTGCGCTGCTTATGAACACCGATCGACGCTTTGTGGTGTTCGCCAATGAGCACCACCGCGCGTGTTTTGTGCAGAAGAAACAGCTCTTGCCAAGAGGCTTCAAAGTGGACACTTTGGCCGACAATAACGACACTTTGGAGGACACTCCATTAGAGACTGAGCAGCAGCGTAACGAGCGCGCCGTCGCCACCGCCTGGAACTGGTACGCCGACCACCTCAAGGAGCTGCAGCGACAGGATGTCAAGGTGCAGTTCCTGGCCAACGACGCCGAGGACTTGCAGCACGCCGAGCAGTTCGGCGTCACGGGCGGAATGACAATTGCCGACTTCTTGAAGCCTGTCGCACCAACGTTCCCGGAGCTGCAGGATCTGTTGTCCGCTTCGGCTGCGGAGGAGAAGGAGATTGCGCCTGAAGGAGTGAGCAGCACCAAGGGACGAGGAGGCAAGAAGAAGCTCTATCCAGAGCACTTGTCGTCTGCTGAGTTGCTGGCTGGCATCAAGAACAAGAGGTACTTTAAGGGAACGATTCGTTGCAACAGAGACCACTGGCTCGAGTGCCACGTGCTGATCCACGGAGCTAACGGCGTCAAGATCCCCGTGCTGCTCCAAGGAAGAGAGCACATTAACCGAGCCATTGATGGGGATCTGGTCGCCATCCAGCTGCTGCCCAAGGAGCAGTGGAGGACGCCGTCAGACTCGTTCGCTGCCAACGGAACGGCTGCGGCGGAAGCTGCTGAAGAGGCGGACGACGACAAGGACGAACAACCCGAACCGGTCGGAATGGCGGAGCCTACAGTGTCGCTCGAACAGGTCGCACTGGTGCAGAGTGACGCTGCGCAGAACGCCAAGCCTGCTGGCCGCGTCGTCGGCATCATTCAGCGCAATTGGCGCAAGTTCTGCGGCTCTCTGGAGCCTCCGCGTGACGGCGCGTCGCTCACTGCTTCTGGAAGCTGCTTGGTGATCCCCGTGGACCGGAAGGTGCCGAAGATCAAGATCCAGACGCGTCAACAAGAGACGCTGATGGACAAGCGAGTGCTGGTGGCGATTGATTCGTGGCCGGCGGACAGCAAGTTCCCTCTTGGCCACTACGTGCGGACCCTTGGCGTCATTGGCGACAAGGAGACGGAGACCAACGTGCTGCTGATTGAGCACGACATTCCGTGCGACCAGTTCAGCGACGAAGTGATGCGCTGTCTGCCGCCGGAGGACTGGAAGATCACGCCCGAGAACTCGCAGGGGCGTCGGGATCTCCGCGACTTGCCCGTCATGAGTATCGACCCGCCCAACTGTAAGGATATCGATGACGCGCTGCACGCGAAGCTGCTGCCCAACGGGAACCTGCAGCTCGGCGTCCACATTGCTGACGTGACGCACTTCGTGGCGCCTGGGTGTCCGCTTGACGAAGAGGCTGCGGACCGCGGCACGTCGACGTACCTGGTGGACCGTCGTCTGGACATGCTGCCGGGTCTGCTGACGACCAAGCTGTGCTCTTTGACGTCCACGGAAGACCACTTCGCCTTCAGTGTGTTGTGGGAAGTCAAGCTGGTTGGCGAGAAGGAGGTGCAAGTGATCGACGTGTCCTTCTGCAAGAGTCTCATCCGCTCGGTGGGCGCGCTGTCCTACCAGCAGGCACAGGAGTTTCTGGACGACCCGGACGCCGGTGGAGTGTACGGTCAAGACACGACGCTTAAGAAGAAGAAGAAGGGCGAGAGCGAGCAGGAGTTCGAGCGGCGGCAGTTGCTGGGAAGTGGCATCAAGACGCTCAATGTGGTCGCTAGACGACTGCGCGCCAAGCGTATCGAGGCTGGAGCTCTGACGTTGGCGTCCCCCGAAGTGCGCTTCGTGCTGGACACGGAGACGCAGAACCCTCTGGACGTGCAGATGTACACGCTGCGGGACACGAACGCTCTGGTGGAGGAGTTCATGCTGCTGGCCAACATCACGGTCGCCAAGAAAATTGTGCGTCACTTCCCGACGTTCTCGATGCTGCGTCGGCACCCGGCGCCTTCCAAGCGCCAGTTCGATCTCCTCTGCAGTCAGGCCAAGGCCGTCGGTGTCGAGCTGCACGTGGACACGTCCAGGCAGCTTCAGGACTCGCTGGACGCTGCGGATGTGCGCGCGAAGGACGCTGGGAAGGGCAAGCGGAAACAGGGCAGCAAGGCCAACCCGTACTTCAACAAGCTCCTGCGCATCATGACGACGCGCTGCATGATGCCGGCGAGTTACTTCAGCTCGGGCGAAGTGGCTCCTCCCGAGTTCCACCACTACGGACTCGCCGCGCCGATCTACACGCACTTCACGTCGCCGATTCGACGCTACGCCGACGTGGTGGTGCACCGCCTGCTGGCCGCCGCGATCGGCGTCGCTCCGCTGCCCAGTTACCTCGAGAACAAGTCGCACCTGCATGAGATCAGCGAGCAGCTCAACCGACGTCACCACGCGGCTCAACTCGCTGGCCGCGCCTCGGTCACACTCCACACGGTGCTCTACTTCCAGCAGTACCCGACGCGCACGGACGCCGTCATCACCAAGGTCAAGAACAATGGCGTGGGCGTGCTGCTGCCCCGTTTCGGGATTGAGGGCATGATCTTCCTGTGCGAAAAGGGCGAGCAGGACGACGAGGACGTCGTCAAGTTTGACGCGAGCCGCCACGCGCTCACTCTGGTACAGGAGAAGAACCGCACGCTGCAGGTCTTCGACCGTGTGCGCGTCAAGGTTTACGTGGCCAAGACGTTCGGCAACCGCCAGGAACTCAAGATGGATTTACTGGACGAAGACGACGAGGAGGACGACGAACAGGAGGACGCAGCGCAAAAGAAGGCCGAAGCGGAGCTCCGCGCTGCTCGTAAGAAACGCAAAGTTGCCCCGTAAGTGGCAGCTTGAGCGCCCTCAATAATGTTTTTTTTTTCATTTTCGATTCAGTTTTTGAATGCAGTTGGATTATATATTTTTGTCTAGAATGCAAGTGCCGTCTAACACTTTTTGGCAGTCAAACTCGAGCGAGAGGTGATGGAGTGTTTAGAATGAAGATGAGTGCCAGACTGGCGATCAGCTTCCCCTGTACGCCCATCCAGTATTTCTCCGGCACGAATGCAAGCTGGTAGATCGTCGAGAGGCCATATTTGGCGCGCACCAGGGTGAAGAGGAACATCACTGTGCACCGGCTCCATTGTAGGCATGCCTTGGGCTTACTTATTGCTGCCACAGATTCTCCGACTGCGGACTGCTGATTCTCCTTTCGTGTTGTTTGTTTTTGGGATAGCAGACATTTTGCGCAGCCCGTCTATTGGTGAGAGCGAGTCGCTGGGGAAAACGAACAAAACAGACGAACCGAGCGCTAAGACGAGAGGTGGCATCTTCCGACAAGATCACACCACTATAATATGTCTGGCGAAGACGTTCGAAGCAGACTATCCATGGATATCTTTGCGGTGGTTGATTCCTCTCGAAAGTAGTCGGACGAGGACTTTATCCGGTAACTATCAGTCAAGACCCATGGGATGTATGCATATTGGCCTTCATTTTGTCAAGAAATACAAAACCAAAAGAAAGGTTATCGCGCCGTGCCATCCAAAACCTTCTGCCAGTCAAAGTTCAGCGAGAGATCCATTCCTAAACGTCGAATGTTGAAACACCAAACAGCATTTAAATTTGTTAGTAGTCTGCTTGATGCACCAAGCAAGTTGCGCGGACGTACCGTGGTGCACAGTGTTAAGGATGAAGATGAGCGAGAGACTGCCGATTATCTTGCCTTGCACGCCCATCCAGTATTTCTCGAGTACGAACGAGAGCTGGTAACACGTCGACAGCCCGTACTTGGCACGTGCAAGGTTGAAGAGGAAACCAAGCGTGAGCCCCTCAAAAAAAGCATACACGGCCGAGTTGGTCAACGATACCCAAAACTGTCCCTCCGACAGCCCGATGAATGATAAATTGTACTTGGCGTACGGCATGTGGTAGAGCGAAAGCGTGTATATGCCGTATACAACCGAGCACACAAACTCGGAGTATTCAGCGAATACCAGTACTTCTGATGCAAAGACCAGTTGCAGCGTTTGTGAGAGCAGCTTGGCGTGTTCGCGGTGAGAGAACTCGATGTCGTCGATCGACATTTTCAGTGTCGAAGCAGGTGTCGGACTTGGTGGTGCCGAGAACGGAAGAGCCTGAATGGAGGCAAATCTCAGCCCATCGTCTTCTGAAGACAAGCAGGCTATCTTGGATAGCTTTCTGTGGATTCCATTTCGACCAACGTGCTTGGGAGATCTCACCCAAGCATTCGCAGAATACATCGTGACAGAGTGGCCTCGTAACGTTTCCTCAACTGCATCTTTTCCATCCAGCTTTTGCAATATTCTTTCTTCTCTAGGGGAAGAGACTCTGTTGAGAGCCCGTCCGCTTTCGATGATCTTCACTGCTGTCTGTGTAGCTTGCCGTCCATCCACGATGAACTTGTGTCGAAGGTACATGTGCGCCTCGAGGACCGCTTGCGTAAAGTCGACCAAGATGATAAGAGCAGTAACTGCGGGTGATCGCGCATTTTGAAGGCACACATTTTGGAAAAGGGACCCGAAGATCTCCACGACACACAGCGTCACATCCGTGCTGATGTCTTGGAGGCAGAAGGCGAAGCCCCAAATGAAGCGCTTGATCACTGAGCGCAGCACAGGGAACAAAATCGTAATGATCGCTTGAGCCCAACTGGGGACGTTCTGGAAAACGATCGCGATGCCTTGGAAGATGACAAGCGTGGACGACTGAGCGCACAGCAGCGGGAGGTACCTCAAAATGGGCTGGTAGTAGTGAACGAGGCGTTTTCCCAACACCAGCCTGTGCAGCATGGCGAAGACCACCACAAATGAGGGTAAGCCCACCAGATCTCGAAATGGGATGGGAAAGCGCCAATACACTGCAACCATGACCATGACCAGCTCGTTAATCAATGCCGTGAGAACCGAGATGAGCATCACTTGGCCGTGAGAGTAGAACGAGTTGGGGAGTCGAAGCGAGCACCGGATGAATAGCAACAAGCTGAAACACATGACCGTGTACGACATTGCGGACTGAACGAAGTACGTGGCGTTCGTGGTCACACCTAGCAACGGGTTTTTCAAAGGGATCGCTGCTAGTAGTAGGATGATTAGCAGACCTGGGACTGGAGTGAGCGCAATGACGGCGAAGACGCGCTTAGGCGACGTTGTTTCCCGGTAATGCGCAGAGGAAATCAACTTCTCGGTGGAGTAGCGCCCCAGGTACTGGTGAATACTTTTCCAGTCGTAGTAGCGATGTAAGAGGTGACCCCCGCGCTCCATTATGCCACTTTTGAGAACGGCTGGTTGACGGGCTGGCACCGCCTCAGCAAGCTTTGTCGAAGCCATTTATCAAACGTTCTGGTCGTGTTTGGTCTTAATTTTCGGGGAGCAGTGATGTCTGGTCCTTTGCTGTGCTGTGGGGTGATAATGAACTGTGCACGTGGGCTCACTAGTATTATAGCGCTGTTGAGAACGACTCTACGGGTGCTTGCTGTGGTCAAAAAGTGGGGACACGCCGAAAATACATGCATCGGAAGCAACGGAGAAATAAAACGTAAACCGAATGCTGTGCTTTTGCACGAGTGAAAATAAATTAGACTGGATAAGAGGACGTATATAGGACATGAGCTTGATGGCCGACAAGTATGATACTACGTAGTACTTCTGAAGTATTCACTAAAAGCCACAAAAAAGGTTTTAACGCGCATAGCATGCGGATAAACAAATTTCGCTGCTGCGCAAGAACTTGTCAAATTGTATTCTACCGCTTCGGCGCAAAAGCTGCGAAGGAAATCGTAGGGCGACTAACGTGATGGGGATCGTCAGGTTTCGTATCAGTGTCGCCCGATGTGATATTTCCCAGGTCAATTGTTTCGGCAGTCAGGACTCTGTCTGAAGCAGCCAAAATCTTTGCCATGCTTTGATGATTGGAGCACCCTGTCGATACCGTTTTTTTGACTTCCTCTAAGCAACCAATGGCGACAGCATGACTGAATTGCCTGAACGTGTAACACCGACGACGGAGCTAGCAGGTCGCTGCATCGAGAGTTGGCTGGGCCTTTTTGCATTGACAACGCCGAAATGTAGCGCTCCTTCCAGAATTTGACCGCAGTGTTCGTTGTGTGCTGTCCATCGACTACAAACTTGTGCTCCAAGTACAGTCTCGTCTCGACGATAGCTTGGACGAAGTTGATGATGATGATGAGTGCGCTTACCCCATGGGAACGCGAATTGTTTTTTGCAGACAAATATTTTAAAAAAGGGAACCAAAAATTTCAACCACGCACACCCCGACGTGGGTGCTGATGTCCTCAAGGCAAACTGGATAGCCTCCAGATCACTTGTTTCAGTATAGCACGAAGTAGGACGATGCCAACAGTTATCGCAGCTTGGCCCCACACTAAGCCAAGCATCAACAACTCGTTTAGAGCTGCTGCAACGACCGATATGAATGCCGATTGCCGATGTTAATACACCGCCAGAGAGGTAGGCCGAGCAGCATCGAATGAAAAGCAGCAAACTGAACATCATCGCGATGTGCACAAGGAATGACTGGATAAAAAAGGTGGCATTTCGAGCTCAGGACTCTTGAGTGGAATTGATGCTACCAGCAATATGATCAGCAAGCCAGGCATCGGAGTTAGCACAATAACAGTAAACTCTCGCGGCCGACTTGCCACGCGCTGGTACTCTTCGAATGCAAGCATCTTTTCGATGGAATATCGCCCCAAGTTCATGTGTGCATACTTCCATTCTTGAAAGTGGCACAAATCGTTTTACGGCAGAACTCTTGCGGATCGAACGCCGACGTAGCAGGATGGCAGAATTGCTTCGATCCACAGTTGTCGTCACGGTGGAGCAGTCAGTAATTGAGCCTCTTGACGTGTGGAAATCTCGGGGTCTATCTCTTGATTGAGGCAGCTGAGACGAACGCGGTTATTGGGTGAATATGCAGCATCATGGAAGATGTGTCCCCTGTTGGAAAGAGACCCAGTAGCCATTGGAGTTGCTGCCTTTCGTGACAGGGAAGTTGGTTTGGCCTCACAACCATCACGACCAACTTCAAAAGTTTAGCTGTGAACGACTAAGAGTACGAAAACAAATAGGCAAGTTAAATCAAATCCAAAAACGAATTGAGAAGCTCGACCAAACAATTTTGTTGTTGGTGAATTTTGGGATACTCGCCATTACAATCTGCATTCGATTTGCAGTGTCGGCTTAGACTTCGTAGACATCTCCTCCGTCGAGCGGTCATTATCGGGGAGTTAGCTGCACTGCAGTCCCCAGGGCTGGTTGAAACACTCGATGTCTTTGAGTTCGCTCTCACCCGTCACCTCCAAACGGCGGTGCTCGTCGAACACGTCCTGCAGACGGCGACGGGTGAAGTCGTAGCAGCGAGAACAGCACATACCGAAGCAGACGATCTCGGGCGTACCCGTGGTCTCGTTGGCGGGGACGAGATGGGCACTTGTGCTGCCTTCTTGCTTCAACGCACGCTCGAGTTCCTCGACATCGACCTCGAGCTTGCGCAGGGCGTGGCAGGTCGAGTAGCCATCGAGGCAGATGGCGGCTTCGGCGAGGTTCTGCGAGGAACCGACGACGAGCGACCCCTTGGTGGCCACTTGGTCAGCGGCGAAGGCCGTCGAAGCGAAGGCGAAGGTGGCGACGAGGAGAGAGTTCTTGAACATGGTGGTTGGCAGTTGGCGACGTTTGCAGCTCCAAGTGTTTTGGAAAGTGAGCAGGAGAAGTGGCTGGGCCGTAGCAGGTTTAGTCGGTCATGGGGAACTGGGAGTGAGTGCCTGGTAACATCAGAGGTGAACTTGGCCTCTCGAGAGCCAAGATTGCCCCTGGTACCATCCATGGTGGACCTCGAGAAACGGAAGATGGAGGCTCGCATCTGTGAAGACACGTTGAAGTTGTACGTCCGCGTCATCACCTACGCAGAGTGCAGCTTCGCCATGAAGAGCTGGTATCTGGCACAGTCTCCAATTTATATGCAACTTCAATTTGGCCAATACAAACGCTATGATACTAAGAAATGGAAGGGTTGCCATATTTAAGGTGTAACCACACCAACATTCAAATTATCGCGGGAAAGCACCGACTGTCATGTCGGACAGCCAGACGCCCTCTTCACGCGCATGCAGCTCGCCTGCGAAAGCTCCTCGCGTCCCACCGACTGGCGTACCCTCGCCCACGAAATCCGGAGTCCGACCAAGTTGGTTCGTCCTCGAGAGACTTACTGGGCGACGAGAGTCATAGACGTGAAGAAGAGGTTACTCGGTGCGGGAGACGGCCCCTCGGAGAGCGCGTCGCCAGCCCCCAAGCGAGTCAAACTGAATCACCATACTAATGAGCAGCAGGAAGAGGAACAAGTACCAAGTAGCGCAGTTCCTGCCGCTGAAGACGCCGAAGAAGCTTCACAAGAGGCGAAAGAAGAAGAGGGTTACGTCGAGGGGTTACAGCGTCGGGTACAGGTGGCGCAGTGTCTCGAACAGGTGCTGCTTAGAGACAACGCCCGGATGAGACTAAAAGCACTGAGTTTAAGGCAGGACGTGGACTTTCACTACGGGATTCTGGCCAGGATTGAGCTGGCGGCGGATCAGCAGAGAAGGGAGGGGGGGACAGGAGCACGAGCAACTTGCGAGGCTGGTTGAGCAGTTGCAACGCATCATCAGTGCGTCGAAACCGGCGGAGGGGGCCGGACTAACTACTGATGAGTGTGGATAGAAGGAGTGGCGCCATTGGGAATGGCTACCGTGCTATTTATGTGAAGGCGACGAGATGGTTGGCCCCACTCGATGAGCGAAGTGCTGGACTCGGCATTGATGGTGAGAATCAAATAATATTTAGCATATTAAGCTCGCTTATCGCGCCGATGGTGGAATGTATTTGTCGATTATGCACTGGGATGCAGTTTCGAGGTACCCGAGGAGAATTGGGGTGCGTGATGTATCTCGGGGGCTCTGGCCTGACGAATGTGCCCACACCACTCCAAGTGAGTTCCTCCCCAGGGCTAGCAGGATCCACATGGTACCAGTATACAAGTCACTCAAGGCAGCAAGTACACTTGTAGGAGCTTTACATGTAGGAGCATTACTAGCGTTGTTCACTTGAACGATGCGATTTTAAACGTCAGCGAGGCAAACGATCCCTACGAACAGTGGCTACGAAGAGCGCGCCATCAACTTGCAAAAAGTTTCGACCAAAGACTATTTAGCAGTGGCTACTTGGCTCTTATACGGTCTTCAATCAAAAGCTTCAAGAAGTGGGACCGGTTCATAACGGAGCAGATCAAGGTGCAATTGGAGAAGCCAAGCTCACAACCCGCGCATGGCGAAGATGACGGTGGACTACGTCCAGAATAACAGTGTACAAACACTAAAATCGTCAAGAAAAAAAACGGTCGTGGTCCAGCTGGTGTAGTATCGTAAGTGCTTCTGCCACAGTCATAACAGGAAAACTAATAACATGTCCTCATAGTTTGCGAAACGAATGAAATCCACTCCACGTTTCAAATGGATGAGCAGATAAAATTATGATGATACTTCGTAATATGCAGAAAGTGAACTTCATGACGTGAGTGTATCGTTGAAATGCGACTCGGAGTTAGGTTCAAGACACTTCGTGTCTACCTTGATTAGCTTCCACATGCAAAAGAAGAAGAAATAAGTTGATTAACTGGAGGATATACTTTCCACATGCAAAAGAGTGATGCAACGGAATGATAACATTCGGCTTTGAGAGCTACCTAGCGTTAGAGATGGTCAAATAGACCTAGATGAACGATGCGTAGAGCGGCGTCATTAGAACTGAGGCAGGAGTGCTGCGGGCGACGAGACAAGTAAGTAGGAGGGTAGTAAGGACTCGCGAAAAGGAGACGTCATGATGCGCTGCTCGAAGAACCTGCATTTCTGAGAATGGAGCCCGATGCAAACGCATAGAGTGAGAGCCATGGCAATCCGGAAGGTCCTTGATACCAATACATTTCTCGGCTCGCTCAAAAGCAACGTTTCATCGGCAATATCGCTAAAACAACGTCAAAGGGTAATGCGGAGAGACAAACACATTGAGGCAAAAAAACAGTGTATAATGCCCTATTATTCGCGCTTAGTGGACACATGCACCAACCTTCTCTTACTGGCCCTTCACGTCAATCATTCTCGGCCACTACAGCAGTGACAAAGAGTGCCATCATGAAAACCTTATTATTCGCGATGGTCTGTCCAACCATGATTTTTGTGGGCTTCCGCGTCTCTCATTACGTTTGTTCAGGTGCTGTGCTTCGGCATAAACCAGGTACGATTCGAGGTTATGCTATGAAGTGAAGTAGACACGAATGCGGTATACAAGAACTACCTTTCGGGCTTAATACTTATCCAGCTAGCCTATCCTGCTTGCGAAGTGATTGCACGCTGGTTGGCGGAAATTGACGTTGGTTGAAATTCTCTTGCCCACAAAAACAATCGCGCACAAGAACGTCGCCTTCGATGCCAGCCGCAGCTGAGAAGCCCGCTCCACACCACGCAGCTTAACATCCTGCTCCAGGTCACGCACATGTGGCCAATCGTGAAGTCGAGGTCTGGGTTCGTGACGTCAACGGCATGCGATATGGAGTCAAGATGCCAATTTCTTCGATATTCCACGACGTGATGCAGAAAATCCGATGGTCACTTCCAAGGTGTCATTGTTGGTTTTAAAGGCGGAAGGGAGGTTGGTGGTTGGAACGAATTTACTACCGTCTCGGACGCCAGACGGTAGACTCAATGATTTTGACGAAGAGGCCTACCTTCGCGAGCATCCAATTCAACCGAAGTTTAAGGTGCGTGGAGTCTTAAACGACGCTCCTGTGGTTCTCAAACGAATGATTGACTGTCTGTGTGCAGAAATAGTGTATCATCTTGTAGTGATGCAGGATTCGATTTGGTTCAGGTTGTGGAACTGGATTACCACAAATGTACTTGCACTTCTCGCTCTGGTGGTTGCCGTCGTGAGCTTGACACTATCTAGTGGAGAATGAACGCATCAGAGACAGAGTTGCTCAAGCCACAGGCAGTGCGTTGCGAGTACTAGACGTATGGTGATCAGCAACTCGCAGGCTGCCCCCATACCCTGATTGCTCGTCCAGGTCTGCAACTGCTGAGCACGAATGTTGTGAGCTCCTGCACCAGCTCACTCCGAAGACCTCTGAGAGCTTGGGAGTGACCTTTGCAACGTGTGGACAACGGAAGAAGCTTCGTAAGCGATTCAACATATTCCTCATCGTCGCTAAAGACCGGATCCTTCTTCTAGTGATATGAGCCTTAGCGCAGACTTGGCGCTCGTGCTGCCGCTTGTATTAAGCTGTAGTCACGCCAAAATGATCTCGTTACTTCGAGAAAGTGGCAACTGAGAGGGCGTCGTGAACCCAGCTGAAGATGTCCAGTGGTACTTTGTGGAGGACAGGGTCGAGTTGAGGATGCTCGTCAATGAAGTCGAGGTATTCAGGAGCACCGGGAAGCAGCACATTGTCGGCGATCAGCAATGATCCTGGTTGCAGTGTGCCGCTTGCGATAATCTTCTTGGCGTCCGACACGTACAAGCTCTTGTCGTGGTCAATGAAGTAGAGCTGCAATTTGAGGAAAAAAAGCAAACAAACTGTGAGCTTTGGATAAAAGGAAGGCGATAGTAACTTAATTCATACATCCACGGTTTTTCCATCCAAAAGGTGGAGATTGTCCGAGAAAGCGCCTTCAATGATTGTCACCTGGTCATCCAGACCCGCGAAGGAGACCATCTGTATCATACCACAAAACGTTCAGTACTTGGTAGGAACACGATGCCTTTTTTCAACTCAGTGGCGTACCTCACGCGCTCGCGCCGCGAACTCCGGTGAATACTCAAAAGAGTAATAGTGGGAGTCAGGACCCGCTGCATCGCGCTGTGCACTGGCAAAGCGCACAGTGCTGTAGCCGGTGTAGGCCCCAATTTCTGCCATGATGCGTGGCTTTTTCTGGCCGATTTCGGCGTCGACGATGGCACCTTTGCCCGCACCAACATTCATCATTATGTTGCTGGTCGCGAAAATGTCGATAGCGGAGATCACGGACGCAGGATCGTTCTTAGTCGCTTTTTGCTTGACAAACTCCAGACACGCACGCGAGCTACAGACACAAATGTAAGGCTCAAGATACCGGTATCAAGATTTGGGAGATGGGTGCCGTTTAGAACGTACTTGCGCTCCATTTTGCCACTCCACATCGGTGCAACGACCTTGGTGATGCTGGAGGTGACCGATTCAACGATCGAGAACTTGCTCATTGCGGAGTGGAAGGGAAACCCTTGCTTGTTGTTATGACTGCCTATTTGAAAGTGAAGACCTGGAAGAGTTGGGATCGCAAGTGCTCCTGGCAGAAAGGTGCCACGATCCGAAAGGTACTGACTGAAAAGGAAGTGAAGTGTCACGCGCATGCATTCTTGGCACACGTCTTGCCTCTGACCACTATCCGCTTCGTTTTGACTGTCAAATACACCTCAAACAGTAGAGAAAGTTTGTCAAATGATTGCACTTCTTTCGAGCGTCTCCATCCAGTGGCAGGATCCGGGTTGCGTCCGAAGCGCTGTAGGTCAGCCGCGCAATTGCAAACCTCCATGTTGAAACCACCGCACAAAACCGTTTCACGTAGTTGCTGTGTGACCCACATCACTTTCCCCAATCATTTGACTGGCCCAAATTACCAAGCACCATGACGGAGCCGCAAGTGGTGACGGACTTCCTGCGCTTCCTGGAGGACTCGGATGTGGCCGTAGCTGTGGCTGTGATCAAGGCCTTAACCGGCGTGATTCACCGCAGTGGCGCCAGCACCATGATGCAGATGGAAGGAGAGCTACAAGAGGCGGCCCAGCAGCTGCGCGCCTTCCAGGCCGCGGACGACGAGGCGCTGGCCACGCGCTTCCACAACTCGATCGCCACGACGGCCGGCTGCCAGCTGTTTCTGCGCTACGTGACGCGCTGCTTCCTCGAGTTCGACGATTTCGACCTCTGCCGCTCGCAGCTCATCGACCGCGGCAAGCTGTTCGCCGAGACGTCGCTCTCCAGTCGCAAGCGCATCAGCGACGTGGGCCACAACTTCATCCGCGACGGAATGGTTGGCCAGCGTGGAACTTCAACGACGTCAAGTTCTGGGGGAGGCATCTGATATCTTGGAGATTTGTTGCCTTTTGTAACTATAGAAAGTGTTGACTCACGGCAAGTCCCGCGTCGTGATTGCCTTGCTGAGAGAGGCCGCCAAGACCAAGAACTTTGAGGTGTTTGCGACCGAGGGAAGGAGCAATGCGTCTGGGTACGTTGGTGAAGATTTTTTATTGTTGTTGTGGATATTTTGGTTTTATAACTAGTTTTTGTGTTGGGGTATTATAGAGTGGGCACTGCGGAGGAGTTGGCGAAGGTGGGGATCCCCACGACGGTGATTCTGGACTCGGCGGTGGCGTACTATATGGAGCAGATGGATATTGTCATTGTCGGTGCTGAAGGTGTCGTTGAAAATGGCGGCATTGTCAACTCGGTGCGGACTTTTTTATTTTTTGTTTTTGGGATACGAATGTACTTTTTTGTTTTTGCTTACGAGACTATTGCTTTGCAGATCGGCACGTACACGACGGCGGTGATCGCACAGGCGCTGAACAAGCAGTTTTACGTGGCAGCGGAGAGCTACAAGTTCGCTCGACTGTACCCTTTGACGCAGCGTGACGTCCCGCAGAAGCAGATGGCTGCGATCTCGGGCGACATTGCTGGCGGCGAGCCCAGTGACGAGACGATGAAGAACGTGTCATTCGCGAGCCCGTTCTTCGACTACACCCCGCCCGGTTACATCGCGCTGATTTTCACAGACCTGGGCGTCCTCACGCCGTCTGCAGTTTCGGACGAGCTGATCAAGCTATACCAGTAGTTGGTAACTATTCAGGATCAAGTGGAAACTGAACTTGGCCAAGAGCGCAGCAACTGGCATCGTTTTTCCTTGTCAAGTGCATATTTCCGAGGCCTATTTCTTGCCAGGTTTCTTAGCGGAGGCTCGCTTTTTCGCGCTTTTCTTCTTCCGACGCCGCTGGCTTGGCTTACTGGTCTCTCCCGCCGACAGAGTTTTTACAGTTGGAGCAGGAACGAACTTGCGAACGACACCTTCAATCGCTTCGTATCCCGGATCCTGTCTCGCCTCAGGAACGCGCAGCCACGCATCCCACACTTCCAGCATCCTGGCCGAAGCTCGGTCTTTCAATCTAGTGCAAGCACAACAGAACGCAGTCAGACTCGGTACAGGTGAATCGCTCTCGACGATGTTCCCCCTTTCGTTACCTTGTCGAGTCCGCGACACCTGCACCCACGACGTCATTAAGAAATGGCTCTGTTGAGGATCCAAACTCCTGACTGGACTTTACCATTTGCGCGTAGGCAAGTCCTAAGTTTTTCAGGTTCGACGCAGGGTTCCAGAACTGAGGTGGCTCGAATTGGTAGGACGCTTCCATCGGTTTGGCGGCCTCACTCAGCAACGACAGGTTCTCGGGGTCCTCTGCAATGGTCCGTTCCAGCAAGTACGTAGCCCAGCTCAGCTCCTTCATTCCGTGGTCACGAGCCTAAATAACGCAAAAAAACAGCATCAGCACCGGCAACATACCTGACGTAATACGCTGGGTCGTTGTACTTACGATAGTCCATTCCCACGTTTCATCGTTGTAGACAGCATCAGGAGGAAGCGTTGGTAAGCGGTCGCGCACCATTTTCTTCACCTTTTGCTGCGAGGAATACCACTTCTTCAGTGATGGGGACGGGATGGACGAGCTCTGGAACTCATCGAGCAGTCCAAAGGGCAGAAGAGTGTACTTCGCGTTAAAATCCTGATCATTGTAGCTCAGTTTGCCACCCAGGAAAAAGCGTTGCTGCTGATGTGAAGACCGCGACAAGGAGTGAGCGCTGTTCGCGTCTAAGAGTTGAGCCATACTGAAGTCATCGCCCTGCATCAAAGAAAACAATTTAGTAAAAAAACTACTGTAAAAGCGCCATATTGTCACTTACCATTGTTCCAAAAGGGACAAGTCTGGATCCTGGAAACTGCAAGCTCGGGTAGTGGTCGTGTTTGGTTGCAAACCACTTGTAGGTCATCATGGACAGATTGAGAACGGTGACGTCGGGGCGTCTCAGTTCGCATCGCTGCAGATATCTCAGTGCCGTCCACTGTAAATCAAAATTCACGAACAGCACAGCATTCCGAGGAAGTGGGTCCAGAAGCGCCTTTGCGTAATTCGGAATGTAAAACGCCTGACTTTGGTCGCAGAGCTCGTGCCAACGCCACATCTGGACACCGATCAGTGCCATACAAGCGGCCTGTAACACCACGGAAATCACAATCTTCATCGCCTTGGAGCTCCTGCTAGCAGCTTGCGTTGCCAAATTCACCGTGTATCCGAGTCCAATTCCAAACCACAAGAACGCCACAACATTCGGCTGTTGCCAGAAGCGCATCTGGACTCCGTATATGAGTCCTTCGCTGATCGGGAGG
This sequence comes from Phytophthora crassamura, assembly GCA_033557995.1. Taxonomy (NCBI): domain Eukaryota; phylum Oomycota; class Peronosporomycetes; order Peronosporales; family Peronosporaceae; genus Phytophthora; species Phytophthora crassamura. The sequence continues at coordinate 557,614 of JAUCED010000016.1, forward strand.
TTGGCCAGCGAGTGGAACACCACCATATAGAAGGTGTACATCGCGATCATGAACCAACCAACTTGGCGATTCATGCCAGTACTAGACCGCAGTGTCTGTACAAAGCCCAGCACAATCACAGGGAACGCGAGATGGAACGGAATTTCTCGACTCGACAAGTCCACGCTGTACAGATACAACCGCGTCCACAGATCTTCGTTGGCCTCGTTGCTGGCGTACAATCGGAACGTGCCATAGTCAGCCCGACGAATGTGGTGTATCAATCCGAACACCGTCGTGACATCCCCCCAAGATCCTGGCTGAGGGTTCCAGATTGCTGTGATCGGCATGTAAATGTACGGCGTCAGCCCAAGCGCGAAAGCTCCAGTCAACTGCGCAAACTCTCTCCACCACAATGTTCGTCTTCTGGTCCACAGCACAAACGCAATGATCGGCAGCTCGAACAAAACGATCGTGTGCTGGTTGCACATTGCCAGACCGCAAGTGAAAGCTCCCGCTAACGCCGACTTCACATCTCGACGACGCACATACTGCAGCAACTGGAACACCAGCGCCGATGCGAATGCGTTGTTGAGTGCAAACACCTCAGCTCCGACAGCGTACGTCCAGGTAAGTGGCGAGAATCCAAAGAGAGCCTAGATAGCAGCAACATACACAAAATCAAAATACATTTTCCTACACCAAATCTAGAAATTCAACTTACAGCGGCACTGAAGGCTGCAACACGTCGTCCGCTCCACCCTGTAGGCGCCATCCACTGCGACAAACTCAGATAAATAAACACCACTGCCACCGTATCACATACTACGATCAAGACACAGAAAAGTTAGCAAACTTTCACTGATGCTTTTTCAACAGTTTCTCACCGGCCGAGAAGAAGTTAGCTCTCCAAGCTGGCGTTTCACCGAACGGCAAATATCTCGTGAAGAGGTGGACGACCATATTGAAAAGTGGGTAACCGGGAGGGTGTGACACGCCCAGATGACAGGACTCGGCCACCAGTTCCCCACTGTCGCCGCCAGCCACGGACGGGTAAAGTGTCAGAGTGTAGCCGAGCAGTGTCCCCAATGCGAGGAATAGCATGCCAACGACGTCGCCTATGGACAAGTCATAGTTGGTCGGTGAAAGAGAGCTCTTCGTGGATTTCTGGGCGGAGCCACCAGCCCCAAGAACAGCGTGGGCGACGGCGCCATGCTCCTTGCGACGTCTCATGCTTGTCAATGGAAAGCACCTTTTGGAAAAGATTCGCTCCGATTAAGTACGCTTTCACTTGATTTTCACACCATGATGTGACACTACAAACGCATTCCAAAACACGAATTTCATTTCCGGTTAGACACTGCTCCTGTTACTTCCTTTCTTTTTCTTGACCTCGTTGCTTCTGCCAAACCACGACCTCCTTACTCGAGACGAGCTTTCTTGGCTTCACCCTCATTGGCATCTTTGACGCCAGCCAGTTGACGCAACTCCTCCTTGTACTGCACCAGCTTCTTTTGCTGCTCAAGGAACCAGTCGCGAGTTTTCGTGATCGTCACGGACACGGCGCCATCTTTCTCAGTAGCTTCCGCTTTGAACGAGCAATTGACCTGCTGCCCAGCCTGCATCCATTCTGCCGCGTCTGCACGGGCATCTCGAATCTCCTCGTATTTCTCTTCGTTTCCACGTGTACATGTACATGAAGTCATCGTGACCTCGTGACCCCGAAGAAAATTTTGAATTTCGTCGCTATCATCGAACTCCGCGCCAGGCATCTCCCACGAAAACTTCGTGTCCATGGCTTCGATTTGTTCCTTCAGCCACTTGATCCGCTTCGAGCGGCCAGTTGCCAGTAAAGCAACCTTGTCATCCTTCTCATCGACACCAGCCAAGTATTCTGAAAGGTATTGGATCGACGGGCCAAGCAGCGCTTGGTGAAAATAATATAATAAACAATATACTGTGTATTCATTTATTGAATAATTATTATTGGGTTTTTCCGAGTCCAGTTATATTCCAATACGAGCCAATTATTATTGTATTTTTCCTCTACCACCCGTCAGATGGATGGTCCTCGAGCCCATCGTCTGCGAGCCACTAATTCCTCGCGCTGCCACGAGAGCTTGGCCGCAAAGTGCTCTTACTATCCTTTTGGACCAACAACAGCCATGACGACCCGCCAGCTCTGCGCCTTCTACTTCGCCGACCTCGGCAACACCGGCTACAAGTGCAACAAGTGCGGTACCAACCGCAAGCAGGCAAAAGGGTCGGGCTACAGCAACCTTGTCAGCCATCTCATCGCCAAGCACCCTGCGTATGTAGCCGAGTTCGAAGAGTTCCAGCGCAGCCATACACCCACGATGGACGGCTTTGGCTTCGTCGACGAGCGGATTGTTCATCTCTTCAAGTGGATGGACTGGGTCGTCGACCGCAACCTCCCACTCTCAGAGGTTGAGAACGCTAAGACCCGCTCGATGGTCTCTATCGAGCCAACAACAGCTAGAACGCTCAAGAAGTACATGCGGCACGTGTCCGCCAAGGTCGGTGCCTTCATCGGTGGAGAGATGGGAGAATCGTTCGGACTCATGCTGGACGGGCTAGTCACTTGTTTCACTTCCTCGGTGTCTACGCTGTCTACATGGTCGGTGACGAACGTCATCAGCGCCTCCTCGCGTTGTCGCCGATGGATGATGGGCAATCAGCGGATGCGCATGTCGCCCACCTGGCTCAGGTTCTTGGTGTTTACAACAAGACGCTTGCAATGGTGCGGTTTATTGTCGGAGACAACTGTTCGACAAATCAGAGCATGGCTACAAAGCTCAAGATCCCACTGGTCGGTTGTGCCAGTCACCGGTTTAACCTCGCGGTTAACCGTTTTTTGGAGGAGTACAAAGATCGGATTGATCAGATCCAGACTCTCATGATTACCCTGTGACATGTGAGCAACGCCACGGAGCTCGATAAGGCAACTGAATTGAAGCCTATCAAGAGCAACGCTACTCGCTGGTCGTCCGTCTTCAAGATGCTCAAGCGCTACCTGGAGATCCGCGACGTGGTGCAGACGATTGGAGCTGTAGAGGATTTTGTTCCTCGTGGTGCAGCACACCGCCGCATCGTCGTCCTGGTCGAGAAGCTGACTGAGCTTGACAGTGTGTGTGTGAAGCTCCAAGCTGAAACGCGCACGCTGGCTGAGGTTCGACTGCTATTCGATGCCTGCATCGCAAAGTGCCCGATAATGGCAAGCCATCTTGCCGCTAGTGCCAACATCGTGCACAGCACAGCGTTCGAGTCGGCGGTCGTTAAGTTGCAGAACGACCTGCCGCTTGTCGCCGCCGAGCAAAAGAGTCTGGAGTCGTTCATTCTTCCGCCGAGTGCCGCTACGAGCATCGTCTCGGCTCGCAAGGTCGACTTCGCCACCACCATCCTGCGCAAGGCGAAGAAACCACGACGTTCGGAGCGAATGGCCGTGCAGTACGACAAGTTGGCGGCGCAAGTTCCCCCAACGAGCAACAGATGTGAACGGCTGTTCTCCGCTTGCAAGCTTGTGCTCACGGACTTGCGCGGCTCACTCTTACCAGCGAACTTCGAGATGATAATGTTCTTGCGTGCTAACCGTGAGCTCTGGAACGAAGCTTCCCTTCTCGGGGTTATTGCAGACGAGTAGTAGACACTGGGTCAATCCGGCGTTAAGCTGGTGAGCTCTTGCAATATACTGGTATTACGGCAATTATTATTATTGTCTGTCTTGGTATTGCCGTTATTACTACTGGTGATCGCTGGGTTCCAATATGATTGACTATTTTATTCGCCGAGCGCTGGGGCCAAGCAGAGCAGGATTTGCTTCCTCAAGTTTTCTTGGCAAAAGCGTCAAAGATTTCGCTGTGGAGACAGCGAATGACACAGTCCCAGAGTACTCCGATGTACTTCGCCAAGAACACCTCACTGTCTTCCCTTTCCGTGGCCGTCTCAGTAGCCACCTTCATCAGTGCTTGCTGTGCCACGCCAGAATCAAGGCTATCAGCTACTCGTAGCGTCAACTCCAAAGCTGGGTAGCGCTTTTCAACATCAGTACCGTCTCCCCCAACGACTTGGTGATAGCTACGCCAATATCATCCCAATCAAAGGCACCCACGACCTTCGCAATGTATGGCACCAAGGTTTCATTTTCCTCAACGCCTCCAAGACAGCCACAATGCGAGGTGAAAAACCTGTTAACCACTCCCGGGTCACCAGCTCGTAGCAGTACCGCAAAACTTCATGGAGCCTTCGTCCGGTATATCCGTGTATTCTTTCGTGCTGTTTTCAGCTTCGAGCATAGCAGTCACGGCATCCAAGAACTTGCCGAGCGTTGCTCCATCAACGGACTTCCGAGCCTGGAGCGCTTCCACTGCGGCACCCAAAGGCATGAACTTCACGGCATTTTTAAAGTGACGGCTTGCCAACCAAGCGACAACCGCAAATCTCGAGTAAGTCGAGATGCTTGTAGAGCTTTCGTTCCCAGTGTAGCCTCCTTCCTTCGTTAACTTAGCGCGCTTCATCCACAGGTCGAAGAATGTCTTTTGATCGGGGTTGAGTAAGTTGAACTGGGCCGTAAAGTTTAAGATGCGTCCTAGGTCCTCCCCAGCCGTGGAGAACCACGTGACCGACTCGAGGTGTTCAAAATCTCCAAATTCCTCGTAGGAGACGTCGTGTTTCAGCTGAGCCATGAAGAACAGCAGCTTCTTATCACTAACCAGGGCATTCGCTCCTTCGAGAGCATGAAACCTTGCGGCGTCACCGCCCTTCAACGCTCCAGAGCCGAGATATCCCAGACTCTTCTCCGTGTACTCATGATCCAGAGGCAACACAAATGAATCGTCCTCTCCCCCCATGCTGCTGATCGCATTCGCCAGATCTTCGCTCAGAGGTTTGTCAACGCGTTTCCCCAAGTGGCGCATCGTCTTCGGTAGACAGATCGAGTACACGAGCACGAGTCGATAGCCCTTCGTCACCTCCAAAGCGTGCTCTGCATCTGCATAGTGCGCAGCGTAGTGGGGGAGGAAGGTTGCAATCCCACTCGCTTTTCCAAAGTCATGACGGTACGTGGCCTCTCCACCTCGATACACCACCAAGTTGCGCTCGGCGGCTGGACGACTAACGTCGCAATCATTCCATCCTCTTTCTCCGTGTCATGGTGCTTCCGGAAGTGGCCTCCTTCACCGTACACCAGCAACTTGTACAGCACACACTGTAGAGGAACATCCACGTAGCCTAGCCGCTCAGCAATGAGCTTCGTGAGCTTTTCCATCTCGTTTTGCCACTGCTGGTGCTTGAAATGAACCACGTCGGGCTGCAGCTGCCAGCTCTTCCGGACACTCTCGTCCATCTTGGTCTCCTGGTTGTGGCCAAACGGAGACTTCTTGCACAGCGCGATCAGCTTCTCAGCCTGTTCTTCGATCAGCGGGGTAGCAATTTCGCCCAAACCATCAACAGACAGTCCTGGTGCAACTGGTAAGCATGTCCGCTGGTCCTCCAAAGGAGAATTCTCCTGCATGGTCGTCTGCACGCTTGAGGAGTTTGTTGATCTGCCTACAACCAGCCCCTGACGGGAGCGGGATATCCTTCGCCACCCCTTCGCCGATAAATGGCCAGTTGCCATCCTTAAAATGATCGATATCCCCATCCTGAGAAGACTGTGTTCCTTGTAGAAGAATGGAGAGTGAAAAGATCTAGCTAGGCAGCCTCAACTCGAGTCCGTTCCTATCAAGAAGTTTGGGTTTGAGAGAGCCCTGTCCCGGTTGAAGGAGGCCAGTATCATACCATACCAGGAAATTTCCAGACCCAATCACTTCACTTCGCTCAGCAGACGGCTTCAAATCTAGCCATTTTCCAGTTTTGAAGCTCACGAACACGAAATGCTCATGCCAGCAACTCCGAATGCACTAGTGCGTGGGTCCACAAACTTCATGCTACGAAAGGCATTGCTGCCCGGTACCATAAAAAATTGCTTTAACTTCAGCGGCAAGAGCGTCTGCAATTACGTGCTTCTCGCCAACACAACTCACTGCGATGCTCAAGAAAGTGTATTTGCATGGCGACAATGCATCCTGGGGCACAAATTCTTGGAAGAGAAATCCCAGAAACTCGCCAAATCGGATCAAGCCCACCGCAAGTCCTCAAGGACGCTTTCACTTGATGAAAGCGCGTTGTACGCAAGCAATAGTGGATGAAATGTTCAATCTCCTCGATTGGAGGCCCCGTTCAGATTTGAAGTGAAGTCTATGGCCGGTGACAAAAGTTTCTTCTTGACTTTGAGCGCAGCAACGAGTACTTTGCAGCAATGGAATGGAAGATACGTACTCACACGAGATCTCACGCGCGCGTTGCTCAACGCCGCTTGAATCTCCTTGTCAAGCTCGAAGTTACTTGAGCAGTGACAAGTCTTCAAGACGTGGACATGATTGACGGCGACTCCACCGCCTTGGTGAAGTTATTTGCTTACGTGAGGTGAAGTGGCGACGCGCAGTGAGCAAGCCTATGCAGATCATTGACAAAGTTGATCTCCACCAAGCTGCAGATAACTGAGTTGAAAACGCGGGGCACTTGTGCGTCGAATTCAGCAGAGGATGTCTTACACTTGCTCACCTTCTAGATTGGCGAGTCCTGGGCAACCTGAACATCTTCCAATCGTTTATTTCGTCGTGTACAGCGTCCATCTCGCTGTTGCTTTCGTCAGAAACGAGATTCTTCTGGGGGGACACGGCAAATTGGACGGACGTGGATGAAGAACGAGAACCGAAAGTCCTCCAGCCTGAGGGAACTTGAGAGGACCTGAAGTTGTCATGAAAAGTAGGAGTATGGGTCTCTTCCTTCGGTGGTGTTCTGGGTGCAATGGGACAGTTCGCCTTCAAGGTTTTGAGTTCTAGACGCTTGTGATGGTGGAGCAGAACCTCACGGATGCCCCACACACTGCCCCAGGTAGCTCAGTACAACGGGGCTGGTCGGCGCACTGTCATTTATGATGGCACGTGCATCGACCTACTACCGTCTTCGGTCGCTCCAAGGCACCGTCAACGTCGACTCCAGGGGCTGAATGCCGCCACACCGAAGAGAACGGGCTGGATCTCGCAGACAATTGACCACATTTTGCACGTATCGTGACGCCATCTTCTGCCATGACGGCGAGCTCTGCTGCAGCGTCGGCAGCAGGACACCCAGATCGACTCAATCTTCGAGTGAGACAGGGCACTTCGACGAGAGCTAAGACAAAGAAATACATGCCTCCAACACCGCCGCCAGCAGTGCTCTCTGAAGCACCATCAGCTTAGGCCTCGAGCCTGGACAGCCAGCGAGCCAGCGGACGCCAATGCAAGCTGGGCGGCGATCGGAGGCACCGAATCCACTCACACAACGGAGCATGCAAATCTAGACGGAAACGGCCGCCAACGGCCGTTTCCGTCTAGATTTGCATTCATGCTTCAGCCTTGAGGTTGAACCCCGAACCGCCGCCGCCGTAGTCGCGCCAGCATGTGATGAGGCAGATCGACTGGCACACTCAGCCAAGCTCAGCGAGGCACGTGCACTGCGTACTGCAGCCAGCCGCATGGCGCCTTGGAAGGACAGCCCAAGTTTCCCTCGATTTGCTCGCAGCAGTTTTCTGCTTGGTTGGGCGCAATGCGCTGGCGTCATGGGCGCGCATTGAAGTGAGCAGAGACTCGCGTAAAATGGTGTACAGTTGGTGTGAAGTGGTGCTTGGAGCGCGACTTCAAGGAGTCAGACCAATTGGTGCTTGGGACACGCAATTCTTAAAGTATTTCACGCGCCAATGGAAGTTGCGTGTGGCCATGGTTGCTCCTCGACGGCTGTGTTCACCGTGCACGAGCAGGGCGGACACTGCAACCTGCGGCTGTGGTTCCTGACTGCAACCAAGTTAAACGACGGACGCGAGATCGGCGGCACAGCTCTGCTTTCACGAGCAACCGAGGCAAGTCGTCCCCATCGAACGCACGGGAAAATGATACATGTAGTAAGGGGAAAATGCCATAGCTTGCTGTGTTATTGTTGCTCGTTATCGAATAAATACGTCAAAATACGATACATGTCCATCCAAAATCGACGGATAAATAGTGAGGACGGGTCTTGAAGCGCCTTACTTCTTCATCTTGCCGCCGTGGCTCCAGCAGTAGCCGCCCGACTTGGGGCCCTTGTTGCAGCCCTCGAGCTTGCACAGGCGCTTGCCGCCGTGGCTCCAGCACACGCCGTTCTTGCGGGAGGCGTTAAGGCAGCCCTCCACGGTGCAGCGCTTGCCTCCGCCGTGACTGATGCACAGCCCAAGGCTCACTGCGTGCTTGGTGCATCCCTCTTCCGAGCAGCGCAGGCCGCCGCCGTGCGCGATGCAGAAGCCGCCGGCCTTGGCGCGCTTGTTGCAGTCGGCCATGCCGCACAGCTTGGCGTTGCTGCTGCGCTTGCTGGCCTTGTCGGCCGGGTCACTAGTGCTGCGGCTGAGGGCCGGCAGGATCTTGCGCTGCTCGGTGAGCTGCGAGACGGCGGCATCGGCCAGCAGGCTGCTGAGCGCTTGCTGAGGCGAGGCCGGCTTCGCGCTTTGCAGCTGCTTGTACAGGTCCATGCAGTGCTTCTGCACGGGGCTGAGGCTCTCGGAGCGAGGGCTGGCGTCACGGTTGATCATGACGCCGATGGAAGGCAGGCGGGCCAGGCCCTTCTCCTTGAGTGGCGACACCTGCGAGCTGAGCACGTCGCTCATGCCCACGAGGCGCGGGGACCACTCGACGTTGGCCAAAGATGAAGTGCACGAGGTGCTGGTGGTGGTGGACGTGGTCATGGCGAACAGGCTGGGCAGCCGCACGAGGCTGCTCTTGGCGTCGGGTGAGGCGGTTGCCGGGTTCATGGGCGGCGTGGGCGGCAGCTTCCACGGCTCCGAGCCCAGCTGAAGGTCGAGCGGCGCGAGGATCGTCTCCATGGTGGTGAAGTTACTTGTGGCGGGGTGTGGACAATTCACAAGTGAGCGACTTGGGACTCGATGGTATGTCGCACACGTGGTGTTCGGACGCAGATTTTGAAGTGCACCGAAGCGAACTTGGCCGCCGACTGTCGCGCTTGACGTGCGAGAGACGTGGCGCGCTGATCACGCCCCGTCGCTCGGCGAACTTCAACCTTGCGAGTCCAAGCGGAAAAAAGGAACCGCCAAAATCACCGACCCAATGGCACCAGAACTTGACAGTCTTGTCCAGCTGTGGCCTGGACTGCATCCTATGCCTTGCCTTGCCTAATGTGCTATGCAGTGCTTGGGTCGACCAAGGCCGCCGATAGTGACGACCTTTTTGGCCAGCCTCACGCGGCGGAATTTGATATCGGTGGTCTCCGCGTCTCTTTTCGCGGATTCTTTTTTTCTGCATCGCCAGCGTTGAAGTTGCCCCCCGCGAGACGCCGCTGCCGCCTGCAGACTACTGCAAATGCAAGCTCAACGAGACAAACAAACATGCTGCTGGAGAGACTCACGCCGATACAGCATGAAGCCCTTCCGCTTGACCGCAGAAATAGCAAAAATAGCCAGCGGTTCGAGGTTGAAGCGCCGCCGCCAGTTGTCCTCGACGACGGTGTCACGCGCGCGACTGATGCTTGGGGCGAGTACCTAGCGGAGAGAACGCAATTTTGCTGCTTTGAACTTCAACGAGAAGGCCGCAAAATAAGCCGTCAGCCAGCGAGGCCTTCGCATGCTCAGCGCTGGCTGGCGCCGCTGCGATTGCTCGCAAGATTGCACGGCACCGGGGTCGTGAATAGATAACCTGATGCGGAGGGGTCCACGATGCCGCGTTGCAGCTCTTCGCCAAGCGCCACCGTGGAAACGACTGTGAATTATCGTTTAAAAGTGTTTAGCCAGCCATGAATTAGCAAAATTTGCTCAAAGTTAGTCGCCGTCGAGATTAACGTGCACTAAATCGCAGAAAATTGCAGACCGTTGGTGTGGCGGACTTCAAGCCAGGTGATTTTCCGTGGCCTCTGGTTTTCGACGATGGAAGGCTGACTGCCTTGTGCAAGGCAGGCCACTACGGCCGGCGCTAACGCGTCTAGGCCCTGATAACGGCCGCGCTCTGCAAGGCCCGCTTTCCGAGGGTTTCGTCGACCTTGCACTTTTGCTGCTTCGTTCGCGGCGCGTGACGAGGCCGACGCGGCAGTCGCCGAACGCCCCACCAGCTGGTTTCTGGTTCAAGGGCGCTTGTCGTCCACACGTTCGTTCGGTCATCACTTGCGCGCCAAGCAGCATTGAAGCGTCCCCGCGTTGTCGACGATTGCGCAGTTCAGCCTGACTTCGGCCGCCATCGCTTGGCGCGCAGGCGGCGATTTGCTGCTAAACAGCCCCCATCCACCCGCGTCGAGAAGCGTAATGTGTGCAGAGCTCGGAGCTCCCGACACCAGCACGGTCTCCGCAATGCAAGCACCCATAACGGACTTGCGTTTCGGTTCGCCCTGCTGGGATTCCGACGTGAGTGGAAGCGCAAACGCGGCAACTGTGGTAAGACGACCCCTCCCGCCCCGATTGTCGACGCCCACGTGAATCGCGTCGTGATGGCACTAGATAATGGTCAAGCCGAATGCCATGGCTCGAGCTTCGCGTCGCTGGCAGGAGCGTGGCCTCGTCTTTCGATGTGTGCTTTACTGGCGGTGTTCTGGCCTTGTGTCCGTCGCCGTAGCGCAGGTGATGAAGTCACGTCAACTTGACCATTGTCGAGAGCATTCCCGGCGGAACTCCCGCCAACGAGTCAACTCTGGCGTCCTCAACGGCGCGGAGTGATGTTAAGCTGCGTTAAGCCCCGGTGTACGTGCAAAGAATGCATCGGCTGGGCGGCACCGCTTCAGCTTCTGTTTGGACGCGGTGCTTGTTGCTACTGTATTTAGTTGAGCAGGTAGTGGTGGCAGTCAAAGTGCAACTCGCTTGCTAGCATTTAGACTGCCAACGTCCTTGCTTTTCGATTGTATATATGCCTTTCGTAACGCCTCACCGTGCCACAGCAGGCAAGAAACCTTCCAGTAACGAGAGCATGATGTGCCCGATCCAAGACGTCCGCGAATTTCGATGAGCCTGTGATGGGTCTCTTGGTCGGCATCACCAGAGGTGACTCATTATGAGTGCGGCAGCCACAGCAACCAGGTTGTTCTCGAAAATCGAGACTCAAATCGACAATTTGGCTTGAGATCGAACAGGAAATCAAGCCTGCTGCTAAGGTAAAAAGTGATAGTGCAGCACGCGAGTCACCAATATCGTGTGCAACCTTGCTTCACTATTTGCTTGTCTCCCAAGAGCGATCCGACGTGATGTAGCCTCGTCGAGAAGGTGAACGAGCTGAAGCTAAATCCTTTGCTGCCCTCGACGCACAAGGACATCGCATGCCTGGTGCAGATTAACATTGCGGATGGATCTGCACCTGCTTTTTCATCTCTCCGGACGGCTTCGTCCTCACTGCGCGTCACGAGCTCACCTCAGGCAGGTAAATAATTGCACAAGGCGGTGAAGTTGCCGTCAAGCGACCGACACGCGTCCCTGCTCAAGCTGCAAGCTTATCATCGCTGCCTCTTACTTCGGACAGAAAGGGCCCGCAGATTTCGGTGGGCCTGTGATGGGTTTTACCACGAGCGTGGCAACCAAGAACTTCTTGACTAGGTTTTATACCTCCACATCGCCAATTTGTTTGAAGTATTACTTAAAGCCACGTTGAGACTCCTGTCGCGGGGTCATAGAGGTACGCTCGTTGGTACTCGTCGCTCCAATACTGAATTGGTCCTTCAATCGGAGGTGATGAAGACTGAGTATTCCATCCACTATCGCTTGCATCGTACGTGCTTTCATCGAGTGAAAACGCACTTGCCTCAGTGGTGTAGCTGTCCAAGCTGAGAACTTGCGGTGAGTTTGCTGTCCTCGAAGATACCCGCCTCTGGAGCTGCGGTTTCCTCTTGCGCTGCTGCGATTTCTCTTCCAAGAACTTGTGCACGACAAGCCGTTGCGCTCGTCGTTTGAGGTCCTCACGCAGTAGAATCCTGTACCGATGAAGCAGGAGTTTGCCGTCGCGTCGATCAATCACGCGTTTAAACAGTCGTTGAATGAAGCGTGCCGCACGGTGTTCAGCCTCCGCTCGGCGCTGGCGCTCAATGATATCAGCGATCGTACTTGCTCGGCGTGTTTGTTCGCGCTTTCTCTCGGAATACGCTCTCCAGCAACGCGCGATTCGCTTGACGCCTTCAATACACCTTGGAAGCTCTTGAACCAAAAGACGAGGGAGAAGCAGCCGCCACAGATCATGGCGATAACGTCGATACCATCGCTGGATGGCCGTCGCAGCCGAAATCTGCCCCAACACGTACACGACCGATCCCCTTCGTCCTGAAGAACGACATGTAGCTTCGCCATGACGACGACGTCGTATCCAGCGCTGGAGCGTCTGAGCTGCAGCGTCTCGACGGTAACGAAGCGCTCCGAAGACGGAACTGCGCCATTTCGACAGAATCACTCCACGCCGAAGAAATCTCTGGATGCTCCTGGCTGCAGCGTCCTTGCGTTGCTTGTCCTTCTCGTACTGAACATGCCGCCTCCAGGTCGTCTGAATCACGACGATCGCGCTCTTGGCGATGGACAAACAATATCGGTCCCGGGAGCTCTCTCCTAGAAGGCGAGCACGCAAGTACAGCGGCCGTGTGGATTGGTGGACAATGCCACGAACCTTTCGCTCTTGCCTCGTTCGTCTCAAGGTGCGCTGCAAGTAAGAGGCTGCCATGTCCTGGCGCAGACGCAGCATCCGTCGCTCAGTTCTTGAGGTTATTCGTCGGTTTTCCGCTCGCCACCACGTCTGGATTCGTCCAGCGCTGCTGCTCTTCTTCCGCAATCGAAAGCGGCACTGGAAGCTCCGTAAATGACGCTGGATCGACAGCACGGCGTCCAGGAACTCCACCTGGTCGACCAACGTCTGCACCAGTTCGACTGGCAACGTACTGTCCCGCCACAGTTTATACGCTTGCCATGACGTTTGAATGCGTCTCGCTTGCCTTTCCCGGCATCGATCGAGAAGACGAGCGAGTGCCTTAGCGCGCTTACGAGAGCGGCGCCTCAAATGTGCTCGACACGCTCGCTGCACAACTCTGGCAGCTTCTTGTCGCTTGAGAAAGCCGTTGTGTGCCGTTCGTCGCATCTCGACGCGTTGAATTGTTTTTGCAGCAGCTTCACACCCACGTTGAGCCTGCGCTTGGCGATACCGACGGAACGCTCTTTGAATCGTTGTAGCATTAGTCTGCAGCTCGTGTAGAGCTTTCATTAACGCCATTTGCTTTTCCGCAGACTCTTTTCCTTGCCGACGACGTTGAAGAAACCGAGCAAAGCGCTGCAATGTGAAGGCTGCGGCCACATTTTCTAGCGTCTGGCAGCCGTGGACGTATTGATTCCACGCGTTAAACTTGCTAGCGACGCGGTCGAAAGCCACTTTCTCGAACAGTGCGATGAGCTGGCGTGAAGCGCTCAACTGCAGTCGCTCTTTCCGCTGAACCTCGAGGAGTTTACGATACCAGAGCAGCAACGCCTTTCGTAAGATAAAGTGGACGGAGACGTGCACTAGTGCCTTCTGAAAGAGTTGCTGGCGTAGAGAACGGGAGCATTTCGTGTTCGCGAGCTTCAAGACCGGGAAATGGCCATGAATCCACTGGATTTCAGTCTTCAAGTGGTCGGCGTCTTGCTGCAGCTTCGACGCCGTCTGCTGTAGACCCGAGCGCAGCCGATCAAGTTGCTGTTGAGCTGGCGCTTCCAGTCGACATTCTCCAGCGCTCGTTTGGTTATCAGGTGATGAAGCCAACAGGTTGGAACGTCCTCGAGAATGAGTCACGATAACAGGCATCGGATCGAGCTTCCGGCACCGCTTGCGTCTCGTACTGAAGTCGTGCTTGAATCCAAGTCCCTCTTGGGGGAAAGCTGAATCGTTGGAGCGAGCTCTGTACCGAGATTTCCGAGTTACGCGTGGCAACCTTCCGTACGGACTCACGATTTCATCACCAGGTCCGTGTCCGTCCTCATGGTTGACGTTTGGATGTCGTGCTCTTTGTAGCACATTCTGCAGCGTTTTGGCAGTCAAAATACCAGGAGCTGCAACCCCTTCGAGTATCGTCGAGGATGAATCCAAGTCAGCACTTGTCGCCACGAATTTGCTGCAGTGAAGCATCGGTCGAGCGGCTGAAGCCTCCAACCCCTGATCGAAACCAACAGCAGAACCCCAAACGAGGCTATTCAAGACCTCCTTCTTCCAAAGAAAGCACACATTTGATGCTTACTCTCCACTTGATCCATTGGTCACTTGCTTGCTTCCTCTTGAACGCCGTCTATCGAGGTGGAAATCGTTCTGCTGATGTGACTTAGCGACATTCCAGCTTTGATTCATAGAGCACGGGACTTCCGAAGATTAAGGCCTTATGAATTTTCTAGTACTTGGGACGGAGCGCGCAGCCAACGTTCGAACAGGCTCAAAGTTCCCTTTCATTCGAGGTTCTTCTCGTTCGAGAGCAAGGCGAAGAATGGAATTCGACGATAGCGCTGGCCATTTAGTGGCGAAGGGGAGGCGACCGATATCCCGCTCCCTTCCGGGGCAACAAACTCCTCAAGCAGGCCGACGGCCATGCTGGCGAATTCTCGTTTGGACGACCAGCGGACACGTTGCCTGTTGCACAAGGACTGGTTGTTGATGAGTTGGGCGAAATTGCTACCCGCTGATCGAAGAACAGGCCGAAAAGCTGATCGCGCTGTGCAAGAAGTCTCTGTTTGGCCACAACCAGGAGACCAAGATGGACGCGAGTGTCCGGAAGAGCTGGCAGCTGCAGCCCGACGTGGTTCATTTCAAGCACCCGCAGTGGCAAAGCGAGATGGAAAAGCTCACGAAGCTCATTGCTGAGCGGCTAGGCTACGTGGATGTTCCTCTACAGTGTGTGCTGTACAAGTTGCTCGTGTACGGCGAAGGAGGCCACTTCCTGAAGCACCAGGACACGGAGAAAGAGGATGGAATGATTGCGACGTTAGTCGTCCAGCCACCAAGCGCACATGAAGGCGGCGACCTGGTGGTGTATCGAGGTGGAGAGGCCACGTACCGTCATGACTTTGGGAAAGCGAGTGGGATGGCAGCCTTCCTCCCCCACTACGCTGTGCACTGCAGATGCAGAACACGCTTTGGAGGAGGTGACGAAGGGCTATCGACTCGTGCTCGTGTACTCGATTTGTCTACCGAAGACGATGCGCCACTTGGGGAAACGCGTTGACAAACCTCTGAGCGAAGATCTGGCGAATGCGATCAGCAGCATGGACGATTCATTTGCCTCTGGATCATGAGTACACGGAGAAGAGTCTGGGATATCTCGGCTCTGGAGCGTTGAAGGGCGGTGACGCCACAAGGTTTCATGCTCTCGAAGGAGCGAATGCCCTGGTTAGTGATGAGAAGAAGCTGCTGTTCTTCCTGGCTCAGCTGAAACACGACGTCTCCTACGAGGAATTTGGAGATTTTGAACACCTCGAGTCGGTCACGTGGTTCTCCACGTCGGGGGAGGACCTAGGCCACATCCGAAAGTTAACGGCCCAGTTCAACTTACTCAACCCCGATCAAAAGACATTCTTCGACCTGTGGATGAAGCGCGCTAAGTTAACGAAGGAAGGAGGCTACACTGGGAACGAAAGCTCTACAAGCGTCTCGACTTACTCGAGATTTGCGGTTGTCGCTTGGTTGGCAAGCCGTCACATTAAAAATGCCGTGAAGTTCATGCCTTTGGGTGCCGCAGTGGAAGCGCTCCAGGCTCAGAAGTCCGTTGATGGGACAGTTCTTCGCAAGTTCTTGGCTCGAAGCCGAAAACAGCGTGACAGAATATGGAGAAGTGCCCGACGTGCTCTCCATGAAGTTTTGCCGTGTGTTCTGTGAGTCGCTGCTAGTTGTATCAGCTGTCAATTGGTTTTAGTCGCTAGAACGTTCTGAACTGGGTTTTAGCATATAAATCAGCGGTTTTGTCAGTCAAAAACTCGCACAACTTGTGTACAACTTGTGTGCACTTCAACCCGCGCGCGCACAGCAACTTCAATTCCACATTCCGCCCGCGCACGCGCACTACTGCAAAGGTGCGCACCCCTCGCGAGGATCCACCACCTCGGGCGAAGCGTGTCGGACAGGAAAACCAGCAGGTCGTCTGAAGAAGGCTATAGCACGCATGTGAGGGCACTTCGGATATGAAACTACAAGGTTTCTGTTGTGTTGTAAAATGCTGGCAGCAGGTCGCCATGCCGCACCCGAGATCGGAAGAATGGGGCTACTTCCAGGACGAGAAGAACGCCAAGTGCAACAAGTGCCCGACGATGATTGCCAATACGAGAGTTGAAAACTGCTGCGCCACATAATTCAGCAGTGCGAAGGCTGGACTGCTACCGAACGAAATGCTTTCATTCGTCGGCTGGAGAACAAGCGGAGGTGTGGAGACCTCGACTCCGCGCAGGCCGTCGCCGGTGACGAACGTGAGTCCCAGAAGATGTCCCAAGGTTCTTTAAACAAGACCGTGGCACAGTTCATCTTCGGGTCGGGATCGGCTCTTCGTACGGTGGAGCTGCAGTGATTTCGAAACCTGGTTCTCCGAGGTCGCCCATGACTGAAAGTACCGTCACGCTTCCTGCTAACTGGGCGTCTACTTGATGAGGAGTTCGAAGTTGAATTTGACGACCTTGTTGAGCTGCTCAAGCTGCAGCCGTGTCTCGCTTGCTGTTGATGGCTGCACCAACGTGAGCCACATGAAAGGTGTCAACTTTGTGCTGGACGGACCAAACATGACTCACAGACTTTGGACGACTGTCGTGACGGGGGCCGACCAACAGACCGGGCCGTATACAGCAGAGATGATTGGCGACGTCATTGATGAAGTGGAAGAAGTACGAGGTAAACCTGGGTTCGTGACGGCTTGCACTACGGACAACGCTCAAGCCATGTTGGCAGCAGCAACAATTCTGGAGAACGAGAGAGGTATTTTATGCACTGGGTGCTCGGCACACACATTGAACCTCCTCATCAAAGACATTACCAAGCTGGGTCCTGTACAAGACACGCTGCGTAACGCGCACGGGCTCGCCAATTGTTTTCTGCAGCGCAGCCAGCTGCTGGCACGGTTTGGTGAGGAGCAGGTCAAGCTCAGCAAGCTTCAAAAAGACGAAGTCTGTACTCGTGCGCTATCGCTGCCGGTACCAACACGATAGTATTCCGTGTACGACTGCATTTCCAGCGTGATCAAAACCAGAGATGCGATCACTGTCGTGCTCAAGGACTCGGAATTTATGAAGCGGTTCCAAAGCAAGCAGCCGACCAGCACGAAGCAAAGGAATAGATCAGCCACGTCGAAGGAGAAGACAACCAAAAAGCAGAAGACAGCCAATAAGCAGAAGAAGCCCACAGCAGGAAAGAAGAAACGGTACAATGGAAATCAGCCCGAGAGCGACCTTGCTGCTACCGACACAGAGGAAGGTCACAATTAGACCTGGATGAATTTGGCCGATGTCAACGTCGTTGTTCAAGATCAGCAATTCTGGGAGCTCTGAAAGCAAATGTTTTGAAGTTATTGGTACCAATCGTGAAGAAGATCGGAATTCTGGAGACGGATGGGTGCTCGGTCGGAATGGTGTATGCAACATTTGTTGATCTACTGAAGAATCCGCGATATTGCAGACCCACATTTCTGGCTGATACGGCTGCTGTGATCCTCGATCTCATAAAATCGCGCTGGGATTTTCTCCACACGGACACGATGGGGGTTGGCATTTTACAGGTTCCGACTAAAAAAAACGGATGACTTCGTAGACAATGACTGTAACGATGCGCTGGAGCACGTTCGCGTCGTGGCAGCTCGTATTGGATTTAATGGAGTAACCCAGGAGAAGGCATTTCGGGAGGCAAACGCTTTTGTCAACACGAAACCGCAGATGAGAGGGCCAAACAAGGTGACGTGCCACCTCTTGAGTGGTGGGGAAACCACCGGAAGCATTATCCTGCTCTGTTCGACATTGCCCGGCGGGTCTTCACGATTCCTACTTCCTCGGCGGCTGCTGAGAGATGCTGGAGCACCCACAAGTACATCCACTTGAACTTGCGGAACAAGCTGAAGCACGAGACGTTGCGCAAGCTCGTCTTCATCTACTCGAATTGAAATGCCAGCGACGCGGTCGCTGAGGTCACCTACAACAGTGAGGAGCCCCCAACACCAAGGCAACGAGGATGATGCTGCACGAAACAGTACTACCAGCTCATCGGATGGGGATTGCAGTGGTGCTTTCCGTTTTCAAGACAACGCCTACGACTTGTCCGGTTTTGACGAGTAGTGATACTTTTAGATCTACTAATTCATGAGTTTAGTGAAAGTGAGTTATTCGCAAGTTATAAAGGTCTTGTGCGCACTAGGCTGTCCGTTGCTAGCATTGCTCGTCATCAAGGCTCGACGTGGCGGGTTTTCGCTGCTGTTTAATCCGGATTGATCAGATATGGCTGCCAGCAAAACTAGTTTTGGCTTGGCAAAACCAACGCTAGCAGCGACTCGCTGCTACGAGCTGAGGACCCGGAAGTGGTGAACAGGTTTTTCAAAACGTACTGCGATCGCCTTGGAGGTGTCGCGGACAACGAAACGTTGGTGCCGTACATTGCGAGGGTTGTGCGTGCCTTTGATTGGGATGATATTGGCGTAGCTATCACCAAGTCGTTGGGGAGAGACGGTACTGATATTGAAAAGGGCTACCCAGCTTTTGAGTTGACGCTACTACGAGTAGCTGATAGCCTTGATGCTGGCGCTGCACAGCAAGCGCTGCTGAAGATGGCTACTGAGAAGGCCATGGAAATGGAGGGCAGTGAGATGTTCTTGGCGAAGTACATCGGAGTACTCTGGGACTGTGTCATTCGCTGTGGAGACAGTGAAATCTTTGATGCTTTGCCGAGAAACTGGAGAAAGCAGATCCTGCTCTGCTTGGCCTGTCGATTCAATACCTTTCAGAGTACTTGGCTGGTGTCGATGAGAAGGATGACAAAGTTGCTTTACTGGCAACTGTCCGCTCGAAGCGGATCAAGTGGCTGAAGGAGCAAACCGAAGCCAAGGACACGAAGTTTTCGTGGGAGATGCCTGGCGCGGAGTTCGGTGACAGTGACGAAATCCAAGCCTTTCTACGAGGCCCTGAGATCACGATGACTTGGCGCCTACATGAGCGATATTCAAGCTGCCCGGATTGAAGCGGCGAAATGGATGCTTGCTGAGCAGCAAGTCAGTTGTTCCTTCGAGGCGGAAGCGACTAAGAAAGGACGCCAGGCGTCCGTGACGATCTCGAAAACTCGCCAATGGTTCCTCGAGCAACAGAAGAAGCTGGTGCAGTACAAGGAGAAATTGCGTGAACTCACAAGCAACACTGACGCCGGTGAGGGTGAAACGAAGAAAGCTCGTCTTGACTAAGGACGATCTTCTCAGTGGCGTCGACTGCAGTCTCAGATTTTAATCCGTTGGATTTAATCACTTTCATATTTTAATCCGTTAAAGCATCATTTTTTTTTAAAAATGAGCCATTTAAAAATGGCTGCTTGTTGTCACGAATGGACCACTGCAAATACCCATGGACAACAAGAAGTAATGGACGGACAATGAATTGCGTATTCATAACTTAAAGGAGAGATTGTGGCGACATAGGCCACACTGCATCTAGTGTGCTGCTTCATCCTCGGCGCACGCTGCGGCTTGTTTTGGACTTTGTATCTTGGGCGTAGTTTACAGTATGCATCCAGCGGGGCGTCCACCACCGCATGGATCCAGAGCAAATTAGGCCTTCTGAGCACGAGACTGTGCTGCGAACACTTTGCTCTTGCCACCGATCGGCCGAGCTTCACCCCCCCATTCCTGCAACACCCAAAAGCAACAACATCAGAAACCTCAACTTCACTGAGGTCACTTCTGGACAATTCAACGTACCGGAACGATCGGGCCCAGGTCGATGTCATCCGTCTCCCAAGAGACGACGCTGTGTACAGCGGGAATCATGTGGTCGAACACGAACACGAGCGCGGAGGTGAGCTGACCCAGCACGGCGTCGCCGAGCTCCATGGGTGTGTGCGGCTTGTACAGCATCGCGGAGGTGGTGTTTTCTTCTTGTTGTTGCAGTGGTTGCTACTTGGCCTTGTCTTGGCGAATTGGTAAGTGAGACTTGGCCAGCGAGCCATCTTTGCGAGCTTGCATACGTCGACCCGCACGATCCATTTGCCAACTTCTTTTGCGCAGAACGGCGGCAGGCGCGTTTTTTGCGGCGCCTCAACATAGAAGCGGCGACCGTAACTTTTCGACTGGTGGGGCCAATCAAATGCATGGAAAATGCACGAGAAGTTTAATGTTCAACGAAACAGTGTGACTCGCCGACGGCGGGTCGCGTCGTTTCGTGCGCATTTTGGCGTCGGGCTCGGGCTCACCGTGATTCACAGCAAGCCATGCACGACAGGGCCCTATCAAGTGCTGGCAGTTTGTCAAGGCTCGGGCTCGCAAAGTAATTACAGGTGCAAGACAGCAGGCTGTAGAGAGCGCGAGCGTGCCCGCCCGATGTGACAAATGGCGGGGCTTCTTCAACGTGCAATGAACGGCGCGACGGCAGCTACACCGAGATCACCTTGAGTCGAAGCGCGTTGGTGACGGCGGCGCGGCGTCTTAATCCATGTGACGAGCGCACCGAGTCGGGGCAAGTCGGTCTGCTTGGCGCTGTCTCTGCTTGCTGCACGCCCTTGATGCCCTGAGAGCGCAAAGGTGGTCGACCGACCGCGGACTATCTGCGAGATAGCTGCGAGAAGCGGCGGCCAAGAACTCGATTGCTGGCAGCGAGCTGAGCTGCTGCTGCTGCTTGGAGAGCCGACATGTACGAGGATGGACGGCGAGATACCACCGCCCCAAACTTCAGGATTGAAGCTTTTCGTGTGCAATTTTGAAAGTGTTGACGAAACAAATGGGAGAGACACGATCCGCGCTTGCCACCGGGCGGCGTCACGTGGGTGAGGGGCACAAACGCCGAGAGCACGAGTGCGTTTTGAGTGCAAGGCATGCCTCTGAGCAACCTGCTGCAGCTCGGGGGTCGTGGTGCTCCTGCCACCAAAAGCCGCCCCTCCAGAAAGTGCAACATGAACAGGTGCATTGGTGCTTGGGTTGCGGCGGGAATGCACGTCCATCTCGGGGATCGACGCGGGCGTGTCAGCCTCACCGCGCTGTTCAACGTCTTGTTGGGACTTTTTTGCCTTGACAGCCTGGCGACTGCAGTAGAGCCCAGCATTCAATGGATGGTGTGATTCTCGCCGTGAATCTAGCGCAGCCTGCTGCTTGCATAGAGCGATCTTCTAGCAGATATCTTACCACCACCAACATGCAGGCGCAATGCGGAAACAGAGTGTGACGGTGGCGACGGCGTGTCTAGAAGTACAACCTGGTACATGTAGTTAGGCCACGTGGCTTTCAAAGGCTCGAGGATTGCCTGCTATAATAGCCGAACTCTGCGCGGGACGCGTTTTGCTAAGGCTCCCACTTGCCTGTCAACTCAAATGCAATCTGCACGAGTGAACTTCAGTTTTGGGGTCACCTTCAACGAAATGCTGTACTGCACTTCAGGACTGGGCTGGACCTGGGCATCATACTCGACGCTCGCCATGTCACGATGTTGCTTGCAGCCCTGAGCGAGACATGCAGGCACGCAACGTTTCTGCCATGAAGAAGGCAAAATCGCTGCCGATGATGATGAACATTGCCTCGTTCTGGTCAAGGCAGCCACTGCCTGCGATTACCTGAACGTGCGTGCTCATGCTGAAGCCACCGGCATGATCGCGGAAGGCGACATTGTCAGTGACAGGCCTCTCGAAGGAGCGGAGAGGGCTGCCTAACAAGAAATCCTAAATTGCCAACGAGATTGAGGTGCGTAGCGCCGCTGGTGAAGTGAAGTATTTTTAGGGAATGTGTAGAAGAACTCGTTAGTGCAGAAATACATGTTTTAGATGTCTGTATCGTCGGGATGGAGCCTGCTCGTGTTGTCCTGCACAGAAAAATCGAGCAATCCTACAAAAACTGAAAAGCATCGACCCTGTCTTATGAAGTTTAGGATATTATCTGGAGTGGACAGTCCACACGTACGATCATTGAAAAATTGTTTTATATGTCTTATAGTTGGTGAGTTGTATTGTTTTACCGGTCTCGTCCTTGATTGGTCTCTGTAATGGTAACTTTTCTGCTTTGGTTTTTGGTCACAGCTATAGCAACTGCTGAGAACGCCAAGTCCCGAGAACATTGTGAGCCTAATCAGCATTGCCATCGCAACGATTGAGATGATCACATTTTCAATCGCTACACTGTACCATCGCATCCGTGGTAGTTTTGACGATACTAATATGTGCTGAACGAACTCTTGGATGCCGGCCCTGCTGTCTTTTCCTTCTTATCATTTTTGTTAATCGAAAACCTATGAGGTTGTCAAGGGTTCAAGATTTTTTTAAAAAAATCCGCGAGCAGACCATCGATTTCTCACGCTCGCTTGTTTGTTGATATCATGCAAGTGAGTGAAGCACGTTGACCCCGTGTCGTCTGCATGTTATACCCGCTACTATCTGATTCCTTCCCTACTTGCAAAACCTCACCACCATTTGCAGTCCCAACGAAGAAGGCGACAGCGAGAGGGTGACGATCATGTAGCGCATGGTGAAGTTGCTGCTTTTCGACTTCATGGTCGGATAATATCCATTATTATTATATTATAGTGATGGACGCATACTTTATAAAGATCAGACCCACTATCTGCTGTGAGAGAATTTATGCAAGGATGGTAAAACAAGACGCACAAATCACCTCGCATTTCCTCCATGACACCACTTCGCGGTTTTGCAGAACCTAGTTTCACAAGTTCATATTTTTACTAAAATATCAACCCGCTTTTTGATGTTCAAATTTGTACAGTAGACTTGTAGCACGATTCCATCGGGAAATATCCTGCTAAACTTACGTAAGGCCGACTAAACAATATTTTCAATCCCTATTGAAAAGATTGTTCTCTGGATTTTAATCCAGAGTCAGCCCACGATTGCAACGAGGTTAGAATACGTTCATAATGTATACCCTGCTGAATTCGGTAGCATCGTCTTCTGAAAACTATCAGAAGAACTCTCCATATGACATAGCCGTACAAAGATAATTTCCGTACCTGAATGTTGACCCATCCAGAAAAC
Organism: Phytophthora crassamura; assembly: GCA_033557995.1. Lineage (NCBI taxonomy): Eukaryota > Oomycota > Peronosporomycetes > Peronosporales > Peronosporaceae > Phytophthora > Phytophthora crassamura. The sequence continues at coordinate 580,836 of JAUCED010000016.1, forward strand.
AATAGCATTAAAGACCTGTAGAAAATAGTACTAGTAGACGCGAATAGCCTATATTGTCTGTAAGAAATATTTCATTCCCGCAACATGACTGATTATATCTGTACTCGCGCAACATTTTAGATTTTATCTGCCTTCAAACAACATTGCAGCTCTGGGTGGTGCAATTTTGAACTGCACGACGCCATTTGATCAACGGAAAGCTACATGCTGCAGAATATGGAGATTATGAATTGGTCGTCCAACATACGTGCTGCGGCTGCGAAGCTGGCGCAGCAGATGCACCGCTGGTCTTTACAATATATTTGTTGATTTTTGCTTTAACTCTGGACTTAACCAGTTGTTTTTGTGCTCTTCTACCTCGTTTTTGCTACAGTATTTGTATATTCTTAACGAACTTATCTAAGCTTCCGTGCTTTTCTGCTTACTATTTAGGACTAATTTCTCAAAACAAATCGAAGAAGTAATATATCCAACAAATTGCCAACCTTTCAACAGTAATAAGTCGGTCAGACTTATGGGGTAGCTGCTGAGCCAGCGCAACAGCAGAAGAGACCCTAGAGGAGCGACAGCAGACGAAGATGGACAACAGCGACACGAATAGGACAGCCAACAGCTGATCAACGGACTAGCGAAGGACGGGAGCGACGCAACGGCACAGGCCGGTGGCAGGCCGACCCACAAAGGGCCAACCCGTGGGTTCGTGCCGCTGCCTGGCCGGAAGAAGATAGCAGGGCTGAGGAGCCGCGGAACCGGCGGTTGACCAAGATCTCAAGCAACGTGCGGACTGCAGAGACCGCAGAAGGTCAGTGGGTACACACCCACTGCGGCCATGCATAAAGTAGCGTAGTGACCGCGAGCTCAGTTCTAGATTCCCCGCGAGGAGAGCAAGATAGCTAAACACGAATACAGAGCCGCTGAGCCCTGCAGCGAAGAGGGGTTATTGCCGTCGAGCCTACAGCCGAAGAGCCTGCGCAACAGTAGTCAGGAAGGCCCGGACCAAGGGCTAGCGTGTGCGAAGAATAAGAGACGGGTACAGCCGAGCCCCGTCAGTGCAGGTAGACTAGCCCTGCCCATGCGGGTCAAGCAAAGCCCCGTGTGTCGGTATTGTAGCCCGGCCAAGTGGGAGTGCGGTAATTAGCCCAGCCTCAGGCCATTCGATAGTCAAGAGAGGTAGTCTAGCCCCCGGGTATCGTAGCCCCGCAGTACGGAGTGACCTGACCAACTGTAGGTTAGTGAAGAGCAGATCGCTAGACTGGAAGTTCGCAGTTGCACGACCACGCGGAGAGTATATACTGACTGTTGCGTATATTCGATACTAGGCTAAGTGCGTGTGCAGCAGTCGGTAGACATTGCCACCAGGAACCCGTCTTCCAGCTAGAGACGGACCTGGCACGGTACGGAGTGAACGCTTGACTGGCTACTGCTATTGGGAAGAGGAACATTACCCAGCCAAGGAAGATTCACAACACCAGCAGCTTTAGGATCACACCTTTGGTGATTAACGTAAAATTCAGAGCTGTTCTGTGCGAAGTCGCGGCTAGTTTAGTGGGTCTTATACCGATAGTACTTGTGGTCCAGAAAATATCCTGCACAGGGTCGACGCTTTTTCTTTTCGTGGGATCGTTCTATGTTTCTGTGCAGAACAGCACGAGCAGGACAACGCGAGCAGGCTCCATCCCGACGATACAGACATCTAAAACATGTATTTATGCACTAACGAGTTCTTCTACACATTCCCTAAACTAGGGCTATCCTTAGGCTGGGATAGCTAACCGTGTGGGTTTTTTGTCTTTATGAAAGTTTCAATTTCTGTACTTTGCCGACCTGTATTCATGACGTCGTTTTCGAGGTCTAAGACGCATCTACTGCGCCTGCTTCGCAGCCGCAGCATCTGCGCCCAAAAAGCCTAGCTCGATGTTGGTTGAAAGTATAAATCTAAAGTTCGCGACGTGTATGTTATTAGTTCCTATCCCAGCCTTCGCACGGCACTCGCAGCAAAGTGACGTTTTTGATGTTTGCGTTATTTATATTGTTGATATTGTGGGTTCTACTCAAAACTTTCTTGGGCCATCGGTTGAATCGCGACTATTCTCCCGTTTTTAAGTACGACTATGGACCTCCTTGCGCGATTGACGAAAATATCCTGGAAATTGTAAATGGGTGATTAATGCAATTGGCCAAGATCTCAAAATATAGACGGAATTCACAATACATAGCACACTTCCTGTAGCCACCTGTAGCCAAAGGCCATCATTCAACACCGGTCTCCTGTTCAGTATACCGCATATACCGGTAGTGCTTTAGAAGTTTCAAATCAGACTTCAGCTACCAGCTTCGGTTACCGGCTCCAGTTAACGACTTCAGTTACCGTGGCGCGAATTAACCTGATTTGGGCTGTGCAGCAGCGCCCTTCAGGCCATCTGCTATCCCAGTAAAATACTTCACTTCACCAGCGGCGCTACGCACCTCAATCTCGTTGGCAATTTAGGATTTCTTGTTAGGCAGCCCTCTCCGCTCCTTCGAGAGGCCTGTCACTGACAATGTCGCCTTCCGCGATCATGCCGGTGGCTTCAGCATGAGCACGCACGTTCAGGTAATCGCAGGCAGTGGTTGCCTTGACCAGAACGAGGCAATGTTCATCATCATCGGCAGCGATTTTGCCTTCTTCATGGCAGAAACGTTGCGTGCCTGCATGTCTCGCTCAGGGCTGCAAGCAACATCGTGACATGGCGAGCGTCGAGTATGATACCCAGGTCCAGCCCAGTCCTCGCAGTTCTCTCAGCTTAATTCGTTAAGAACGCCCCGTAGGGGCGTTCTTAACGACGTAGAATTGGGGGAATTGTAGTACCGGGTTCTCCAACCTCTGGAACGTTTGCGTAATATGCTCGTGCATAGAACGTGTCTCCTGTAGAACCGTACACCGCACGCCGGTGAACCAGGTGAACAGGAGAATTTGAGAGAACGAGCGTCAGACTTCAATTTTCAGTGAAATCAAGACAAGCTTCGGTGATTGACACCTATGGATGTCAACGCCTTGTTCCCCTCGGACCAGACAAGCTCCACTGGCGAGGACATCTCGGCCTTCTTGCACGAAGGCGGAGGTAGGGGTCTAGCCATAGACCTTTCTCAGCGTTCAGTGGAAAGCGCAATACAGCCAAGCTTGCGACCCAAGAACCGGCGGCGAAGGCTCGATCTCGTATCCGCTTGCGCAGCAAGCACCGGCTTCGACTTTGTCAGGCGAAGAATACGACGAAGGCGGTGGCCCAAGTCATGAGGTCGCACTCAGCCGTAAGCATGATCTCGGTGGAACTCAAGGTGAAGAGAGCACGCCACAACCCCCCCCCAGCAAAGACAAAGACTCAGTAGTGTCCGCTGTCAGTGGTGGCACTGCATCTGAGGAAACAGCTGCTGAGGAGCTGACGTTTGAAGACTTCGAGTGCTCTGAGGCACTAGTTCAGTGCGACGGCAAGGAGACCAAAGTTGCCATTGTTCTCAAGGTCAAGGGGAAAGATACCAAAGAGACGAAGTACACAGAGCTTCGTGCCTGCTGTGCACGTGTTGGAATTAGAGCATACAAGAACAAGTCCAAAGCCACGCTTTTGGAGATGATCGCGCAGAAGATCAAGAACGGTGTATCAGCCCATTTTCGACGCCAAAAGAGCTCAGCGCCTAGATCCCGTGCGTAAGCAGATTCAATGCCCATTTCGGCTGATGAATATCATGTTTTCAAGCCTGCTCGTTGATCGCTTTATTGCGCTAGCCGACAAACGTTCGCGCGTGGCCTTGGACGGACCTGTATCGGTGGAAGCTTCGTACTGGACGGATATTCGTTCCTCATTCGTAGATAACACGCCGTCGGATGATTTTGACTGCTTGGTGGCCGCTCAACCCGCACGAGATCCGCACAAGATTGACCCGTCAAGAATTGTCTCCCACACTGCTGACCATCTGCGTTCTATCTGACACTCGTCGCATGCTGCATATAAAAAAGCTCTTGTCCGGTTCACCAAGTCGAGAACAAACGGCGATGACGTTTATCGCTTCTGCGGCGGACGATTGGATGCTTTGTACGTGCACCTGCATCTTCTCAAGCGACCAGGACTCACCGCAACGGTTAATCAAGAGCTCCCAGACGAAGTGTACTATGAGAGCGAAGATGACCCCAAGATCATCTCCGATCCGCGCTCAAAGAGAAAAAGCGACGTCGCCGAAGCAATTCGTCAGTTTGTAAGTCAGCGAGAGTCTATGGAGGAACGCAAGTACCGCGTTTTAAAAAAGAAAGAAACCCAGAAGATGGAGTATCTGGAACAGAGATCGCGAACCGAATCGCGACGTGCTGCGCTGCAAGAATATACTTTCTTGATCGATCGGCTGCGAGCTCTTTACCGACAGCAAGAACTCGGACCAGCGACAGGATCCGGGAGGACATCGATGAAGAGATAGCTTTCTTAAAAAGCAAAACGCAGAAGCTAACAGAAGAAATTTAGGCGGGCAATACATGTACATGTATCTAATTAATCGAGTTTAGCTCTACGCTGTAAGTTCCGGTGCGGCCGACTAAGAGATGAGCTTGAATAAACGCCACGATCCTTTCGCGTAAGTCGGACACACCTGGAAGGCTATATGCGCCATGCTCAAGTGGATCACTTTGCAAAAATGCTGCTCTGATTTGGGTCTCCGAGGCAGGTTGAGCTTGCAGCTCTTCCCTTGCCTCCGCTATGACAAAAGTCTCGCCCAAATCCGCACAAAAGTTGTGTAAGCGCGCCATGGCCATGAGAGCTCGGCTTGTGTTCTTTAGACTTAGTGCCATCGGCGTCTTGAGGCATCTCCACTTATTCGTCATTCCTCCGAAAGTCTGCTCAATCTTGATTCTCAACTGGCTAATGTAGAGGTCGTAGGTGTCGTGTGCCGGGTTCTCGTTACCTGGTCCTCCAAAAGGGGTCAGCATGTGCTCTGAAGGTGGGTAGGCCCCGTCACCAATATTTACCGATTAGGACCTCGGCGGTCGGCAAAATCAGCCAGCTTCGTTCTCTTGAACGAACGCCCATAAGTCACTCGACCCTCCGGGTGCTACGACGGCAAAGAAAATAAAACGACATGCGTGGTCACATGCGGCTTGAATATTCAATCCCATGTGATGGTAGTGACCTGAAAAGTAGGCCCTGACATTGCCGGCATCTTTTCGCGAAGGCGTCACAATTTTCACCAGCATTCCATCGACGCACCCGACACAGCCATCTAGCACACCCTCCGCACTTTCGTGCTTGAACAGCGCAGCAACGCGGTCTATCTCGTGAGTCGTGGTAGGAAGTTCTATCGCGAGGTCAGGACACCGCAGTATCGCGGAAATACCCTTGTGCAAGCATCGATAGAACGAAAGGCACACTGATGTGAGCCACGTCTCGAACGTCAAGGTAGGATCCACCGGCGAGGTAGCGCAACACGCAATGCATTACAACTTCTGCAGAGATTGGTGCTACTCCCGTTTTCACCGAAGACATGACACCGTCGACAGAGACGTCCCCTCCAAGCAATGCCACCAAACGCTCGAAATGTCGTTCATCCATTCGATAGGTACGATTGAATTTAGCTTCGCGCGTAGGCGTTGAACATGCTCACTCCAGATCATTCGCTGGCGAGCATAAATCCCCTCTCGAGAATTCAACTCTGCAGCTGCTGCTGCAAACAAAAGCATCGCAGCTTCTTCCGTGAATTCATCCTCGGAGTCACTGTCACCGCTACCGTAGAGATCACAATCGGGGTCGCTGCTGCTATCGCACAGTGAGGTCTCGCCCCAATGCGCGCCGGCGGTGGCGCCGCTGCTCTCTGCGAGCGAGGTTTGGTCGCAGGTGATGCTGCTGGTGGAGCTGAACGCGTCCAAGGACTTCTTGCCCAACCTGTTCCTGTCGATGGTGGTGTCCGAACCCATGATGCACGTGATCGGGTCGGCCGTGCCGCACGACATCATCGGCATCGCGTCGGGCGCGGGCGTCTTCGCCATGTTCGTGCTGTGCGAGGGCTTCAAGGTGCCGCGCGACTCGATCAAGGACTACTGGGTCGTCAGCGTGCTGCTCCATACGTGGTTACGAACTTTATCTCCTGCGAGTAGAGGTGGGCAGAATTTGAGGTGAACGTCGTTCTCGTTAAGAACGGGAGGTAGAATCGTAGTAGCGTTGAATAGACCTGTCTCTCGCACATTTCGCTTGCTGTTGAATATTCTACAATTCTACCGCGGTTAAGAACGCCCCTAAGGCTGAGAGCACAACCGGTAGGGAAGCACGTTGAAGTTGAAGCTGAACTACGGGACATTTGGAGGTGCACACAGGATGCTTAAAAATCGTTAGAAAAGTCGCAATGCACAGGATGCTTAGAAAGATCGTTAGAATCGCCGTGTGGCAGATCTAGCGCGCAGTCGCCAATCTGAGCTGCGCAAGTCGTCGCGCTGCTGATGAGGACCACGTTCACGGCAGCAAGTGGCCGAGGAACACCACAGACACTACGTGGTGCTTCGTAACGAGCGTGCGCTTTGTGAGTGCCAGTGCTGTCAAGGCGATGGAGCTCACAGGTACGCTGGCAAATGCGTCGCGGCGCTAGATGCGGACGACGTGAATCCACAGATTGACAGCGCGGCCGGAGCTGCTCTTGATGATCAAGCTCCACGGGTCTCACAGCATGCTTGTCTCTGGATTTCGCGATGGCGTCATTGGCCTGCCACCACTGCACACACAAGTACAGCTTCGACGCATCCCCAACTTGGCCAGATCACAGTCACGCAGTTTGCGGTAGTCCCTGCCTTCGCGTGCATAACGGAAAAACTCCAAGGCCAAACGTGCAATGACGGCATTGTAGTAACTCCGCTGGATCGCCGTCGCAGACATGTGCCACACCAAATATTGTACGTTGCTTTGTCTACAGTAGAGCTGTGCGCTTGACGGGGCTCACGCTCACCGAGCCACTAACCAGGGAGTACCTTGAGAAATTCAAGCCCACACATGCGACCGCGACCGAATTGCAACGCCTTATCCAGCTTGTTGCGTTGCCACCATACATTACAGAACACAGAGAGAAGCATACAACCAATGGAAGACCAGGCAACGACTTCCATAACACTAATGCAATGCTTTGCATTGAATCAGAAAAAACACCCCATTTGTCTTCAATGTGTACTCACCTCCATCCAATCGACCAGCGGCACCATCTCACACTTCCATGACGATCGGGGTGATAAGATGCCGAAACCAGTGCCTGCAGTTGCGAAATACCGGAGCAACATTGTTATCTATGAGCAACGCAACCTCAGCATATTCACCGACCTCCCACTAGCTTCGGCGCCGCAAGATAAGTGAATCCTCTGGAACCCACCCTTCATAGGTCATTGCGTGAAACATCTTGCTTTTACATTGCCATTTGCACTTGTAAGCTGAGAGACCTCGTGCACGAAGCGAGCTCGACACAGCACTCGAGCGCGCTACTGTTCGAAATGCAGTACAGCATTTCGTTGAAGGTGACCCCAAAACTGAAGTTCACTCGTGCAGATTGCATTTGAGTTGACAGGCAAGTGGGAGCCTTAGCAAAACGCGTCCCGCGCAGAGTTCGGCTATTATAGCAGGCAATCCTCGAGCCTTTGAAAGCCACGTGGCCTAACTACATGTACCAGGTTGTACTTCTAGACACGCCGTCGCCACCGTCACACTCTGTTTCCGCATTGCGCCTGCATGTTGGTGGTGGTAAGATATCTGCTAGAAGATCGCTCTATGCAAGCAGCAGGCTGCGCTAGATTCACGGCGAGAATCACACCATCCATTGAATGCTGGGCTCTACTGCAGTCGCCAGGCTGTCAAGGCAAAAAAGTCCCAACAAGACGTTGAACAGCGCGGTGAGGCTGACACGCCCGCGTCGATCCCCGAGATGGACGTGCATTCCCGCCGCAACCCAAGCACCAATGCACCTGTTCATGTTGCACTTTCTGGAGGGGCGGCTTTTGGTGGCAGGAGCACCACGACCCCCGAGCTGCAGCAGGTTGCTCAGAGGCATGCCTTGCACTCAAAACGCACTCGTGCTCTCGGCGTTTGTGCCCCTCACCCACGTGACGCCGCCCGGTGGCAAGCGCGGATCGTGTCTCTCCCATTTGTTTCGTCAACACTTTCAAAATTGCACACGAAAAGCTTCAATCCTGAAGTTTGGGGCGGTGGTATCTCGCCGTCCATCCTCGTACATGTCGGCTCTCCAAGCAGCAGCAGCAGCTCAGCTCGCTGCCAGCAATCGAGTTCTTGGCCGCCGCTTCTCGCAGCTATCTCGCAGATAGTCCGCGGTCGGTCGACCACCTTTGCGCTCTCAGGGCATCAAGGGCATGCAGCAAGCAGAGACAGCGCCAAGCAGACCGACTTGCCCCGACTCGGTGCGCTCGTCACATGGATTAAGACGCCGCGCCGCCGTCACCAACGCGCTTCGACTCAAGGTGATCTCGGTGTAGCTGCCGTCGCGCCGTTCATTGCACGTTGAAGAAGCCCCGCCATTTGTCACATCGGGCGGGCACGCTCGCGCTCTCTACAGCCTGCTGTCTTGCACCTGTAATTACTTTGCGAGCCCGAGCCTTGACAAACTGCCAGCACTTGATAGGGCCCTGTCGTGCATGGCTTGCTGTGAATCACGGTGAGCCCGAGCCCGACGCCAAAATGCGCACGAAACGACGCGACCCGCCGTCGGCGAGTCACACTGTTTCGTTGAACATTAAACTTCTCGTGCATTTTCCATGCATTTGATTGGCCCCACCAGTCGAAAAGTTACGGTCGCCGCTTCTATGTTGAGGCGCCGCAAAAAACGCGCCTGCCGCCGTTCTGCGCAAAAGAAGTTGGCAAATGGATCGTGCGGGTCGACGTATGCAAGCTCGCAAAGATGGCTCGCTGGCCAAGTCTCACTTACCAATTCGCCAAGACAAGGCCAAGTAGCAACCACTGCAACAACAAGAAGAAAACACCACCTCCGCGATGCTGTACAAGCCGCACACACCCATGGAGCTCGGCGACGCCGTGCTGGGTCAGCTCACCTCCGCGCTCGTGTTCGTGTTCGACCACATGATCCCCGCTGTACACAGCGTCGTCACCTGGGAAGCGGAACCCAGCCCACTCGTGCCGGTAAGCCGAAGTGTTGGTCGTGTTGAGCTGAAATGAACACATATATTAACGTTATGTTGCGGTTGTTTTCAGGAATGGGCCGAGGATGCTCGACCGAGTATCAGCAAGTCGTTCAGTGCGCAGCCCCACGCGCTGACGGTCTAGTTTGCGACAGATCTGTGCGGGACAGCAGCTCTGTGAGCGTTGGCGTCCCGCTGGATGTCTTGTAAACTACAGTCATCAAGAGAGTTCGTGCATGATCATCACTGCGCGTGCTGTGGCCAAGGATGCAGTATCGTGCCAAGAAACGAGCGCTGCCATCGCCACAATGTTTGATCGCGCAGACAGCCTCCTCCTTTAATTTATGAATAGCCATGTATATATCCATTCGTCGCTCTTTGGCTTCTCCAGGGGGATTTTATTTTGTTTTTGATCCAAAAATCTCTTGTCATTTCCCAAAAACCGTGTACACCACACCAACTGTACCGCTGGCTGGCACGAAGCCAGCCACAAACACGCCAAAGTCTTAGTCGACCACCACAAGTTACCATGACGGACAGCGTGTCCGCCGGCACCAAGATCAACGCGTCCACCGTGGCGGCTCCTTTCAGCTCTGCCGTGCGCGAGTACATCGAGCACGACATGGGCGGCCAGGGCCCCAAGCTCGTGGGTCTGCTGGCGCACGGCGACCCGGCCGCCAAGAAGTACGCTGAGTGGACGGGCAAGGCCTGCGCTCGTGACGGGATCCGCTACGAGCTTCGTGAGGTGCCCAAGGACGAGCTGCTTGAAGCGCTGGAGCTGGCCAACCACGACCCGGAAGTGCACGGCATTCTCGTGTACTACCCGTGCTTCGGCGCCTTCCCGAGCTTCTACGGCGGCACCATGGACGACTTCTTGCGCGACAGCATCAGCATCAAGAAGGACGTGGAAGGCCTGTGCCAGTTCTACCGCGGCAACCTGTACCGCAACATCCGGTACGTGGACGACGAGCAGACGCAGAAGTGCGTGCTGCCCTGCACGCCACTGGCCATCGTCAAGATCCTCGAGCACCTCGGCGTGTACGACAAGTCGCAGCCCGACGGCGATCACCTCAAGGGCGTGAACATCACGGTCATCAACCGCAGCGACATCGTCGGCCGCCCGCTGGCCGCCATGCTGGCCAATGACGGCGCCGACGTGTACAGCGCCGACATCGACTCGCTGTACCTGTTCCGTCGCGGCAAGCTCATCCCGAGCGACGAGAGCCAGGAGAGTGCGTGCAACAAGTCGCGCGTCATCATCACAGGCGTGCCCGTCAAGAGCTACAAGCTGCCGCTCGAGTGGGTGAGCGAGGACACGGTGATCATCAACGTGGCGTCCTTCAAGAACGTGGACGAGGCCGAGCTGCTCAAGATCAAGGGCGTGCAGTACGTGCCGCTCGTGGGCAAAGTCACGGTGGCCATGCTCGAGCGCAACCTGCTGCGTCTGTACGAGAACTTCCACTACAAGCCCAAGAAGGTCTGGCAGTAAGAAGCCGGACAAACGAACGGGCCAGGGCTAGAGCGCCCCCGGCCACCGCTGCCGTTCCAATGCATATCTCCTCCACCTTCCTAGCGTGTATTACTCTGCGGTTGCCTTGGTGTCGACGCACGCCACCAAATCTACATGTAGGACACTAGAAGACGCGACGTGGCCGCTCTCCAGGGCTCGTACTTCGAGCTTGTGCTGGCCCACGCCCAGCCCCCGCACCAGCATGTTGCCGTCACCAATGTGGGTCTTCTTGATGAAGACCAAGTCGTCGATCAGCACTTCCATCTCACGGACGTTCACTGCGGTGTACTCGAGTACAATCGACTGGCCGTGCTCGAATCTGGCACCGCTGATAGGCGCCGTGACCACAAGTTGTAGGCCATCCTTTGGAGAAGTCGCTGGGGGCTTCCGCACGTAGACGTCCTGCTTGAATGACTGGGTTTTTCCGAGCTGGCCGGGGATGGGGATGGTGACGTCAAGATGAAGCTTGACCAGCTCCTTCCCATAGCCTTCGAATCTTCTCAGAGGTATCGGCACACGAACTGTCCGGTTGACGGTCTCGGCTTCGAATTCATTCATTCCTCCGTCATGTTCCAGAGCCAGGAAACCGACTTCCGACTTGAACACTTGGTCATCCATTGACACTTGGTACTGGTACACCTCTGCCCCGTTGAGTCGCAGTGCTTCCGTTGGAAAGTTGGCAAGCGTCCACTCGAATGCCACGCCCTGAGGACTGATCAGCGCGTTGTCCGCAGGGTTCACGATGCGTACCGACACATTCGACATGTCGTACGCTGAGAAGAGCTCCTTAGGATCCGGCAACGGGAACACCAGCGGATGGAAGAAGCTGTACACGCACGCAAGGAGGTACGCGGCTAGCACCGAAGCGATACATCCCACGAACCAAAGCTCCTCCATCGTCGGCGCATTGTCTTCCCTCTCGGTCCGCTTCAACCTCGCCAAAAGATCCTTGCCTTTCCCCGACCCTCTTGCTTTGCCGGTCGCCTTAATGATACCTTCAGTCTTTCTCTTCTCTTCCTGGTGCAATTCAACGTCTGATTCGGTGCCGGTTGAGGAAGTACTGTCGTCTTCCTCCTCCTCCTCTGCGTTGTTGTCCTTGATCTCTTGAGGATCTTCCTTGGAGACCTCCTTCACTGGTTCTGCCTTCTCTAGTGGATCTTGAGTTGGTGCGGCGTGTTGCTCATCGGTCGAGTCGCTCTCGGACTTGCAGGACGTGGCGACGTCCCAGTCGCTGTCATTGTCCGACAAAGGTTCCAGCATGGGCGTGTCCTCGTCGTCATCGTATTCGCTTTCTTCCAGGTTGACGGAGGCGGAGCTGCTGGTGGTGGCCAGATTGCTGCCGCTCTCGGACGCTGCGCTCAGTGATGGCGTCGCGCCCAGCAAGAAGGCCAGCACGGCGTCCGGGTCTTCCGTCATGGTGTCTCTGATGGTCATCAACGGACGCGGTATCTTTTCCAAAAATCGCGAAAAATAGTGGAACCATCACTAAGTGCGAATGAAAAAAATCGAATCGCCACCTTCGAATCCGCTGTCATTCCATATAAGCTAACGGCAACATATGTTGCCGTTAGCTTAAGGAGCGGAGGGCACTGAAAGTATCCTATCCTGTGCCAACGGAGCGAGGATGTCATCCCCGCCCTCTCCTGTTATATGCACGTGTGCATGAGGTCTGGCTATGGGTTCGCTTGTCAAGCTACCTGGGGTTATTGAGCCCCAGACCCTCTCCATCCACCATTTGTTGTGTGTTGCGTCACTGCCCACCTCTCATGAACGCTGTAGCCCGTCCAAAGTTCTGAAAGTACCCCTTCATCAGTTCGAGCATGTTCCGCGCGGCGTTGACGTCCCGGTTCCAGAAGTTGGCCTCGCATCGGCTGTTCGTGCAGCGCAAGACGTTCCGGTTGCTCTTCAGGACGATCTTCCAGTCCGCGAGCTTGGAGTTTTTCATTCGTTCCGTCTCCTTCTTCTCCAAGGCCTCCCGTTGAGCCTTCTTCTTCAGATCCTTGGTAGACAGCTTGGGTTTCTTCTTGACCACCTTCTTCTTCCTCGCTTCCTCCTCTCCATCCTTGGGTTTGCGGACTTTGGTGTGCAGAGGCGTCTCCTTCATGCGCTTGTGGCAGCAAGAGCAGGTGATGCTGGTCCGGAACTCGTCCATCGGAAGCACGGTCGCTCGCTTCTTCAACGCTTTGGCGAAACCCTTGACAGGCCCGGAATCATGGCCCTTGATGCCATCACGGCGACTCCAGTCTCCGTACGCGATGCAGACCTGCGGGCTCGGTACAGGCACGATCCGCTTGGCCAGCGCGTCCAGCGCCTTCACCTTCAGCCGCTCACGCGTGAAACGCCATTTCAGGAACGGGTTCTCAGCAGTGAATGCTAGCAGGAAGCGCACGTGCATGAAGAAGAACTGGAGCCCCTCCGTGTACGTGGTGTAGCTCGTTGTCTCGAACGACGGCATCGCGCGAATCACGCCTGCATACCACGGCTCACGCTTCTTCAAACGCTCGTTCCACGCGCGGAAGTGGTTCATCTTGGACATGCCGGTACTCCCTCGTACTGATCTCGATGATCTTCTGACCGCGTCGGTACTGACGATTGAGACGCCTCCGCTTCCTCTTATTGCGCTGCTGCAGCCACTTCCGTCGAACGCGCCGACGAGGGAGACGGCCGACACTGACAGCGGTGCACAACGTCGCATCCCAGGATCGATTCCTATCATGACGTCGGGAAAGTAGTCGATCGGAAGACGTCTGTGCGCAATCACAAACGGGTCTCGGTCGTCGAGTAGCGTTTTATCCGTTGCCGCCTTCTCCGGGATCTCGCTGGCGTCCTTCGGGTGGGTGAGCAGCACACTCGCCCCGTAGCCATTCGAGGAGACCTGGTCTGCGAAGTATCGACTCGCGTACGGCTTCTTCTCTGCATGGTCCATTGCGTCAAATGCTGCTCTCGGCACAGTGCAGTCGGCCACTCTCGTCTCGAACTGGGTCACGTTGAAGATCTCCCGCAGTAACTGGGATCGGTTGTCTTGAAAAAAAGACTTTTGAGCCAATCCACCTAGCGGGGCAAGAGGGACCGAATCCAGCTTCCACCCTGTTCGCTTGAAGATCCTTGCGCAGATACCGTGAAGAGTTGATCCGTTGACCGTGTAGCAGCTCGCGTAGGAAGACGAGAACGGCAGCAAAGAGTACAAGCGCGTGCCCTTTGTCTTTGGGTGTTTCGCGGCAAACTTCTCCATCCATGTCAGCATGTCGTGCAGCTTGGGAACGAAGTGCGCCAAGTTCTTCTTGATGTTCCAGTCCGAAGGCACCATACCCAGCCACGCGCGCAACTCAAGCTCGGTCGGGTCCTCGGTGTCGTCCCACTCGTCCCACATCTTCTGCATCTTCGTTTTTTTGGGTTTCTTCTGCTTCGTCGCAGTCGATGTAGATGACTCGGTATCATCACAGTGAATAGGGATCTCCTTGACTCGGTAGCAGCTCGCTACGAGGCGTTTCGTGTCCTTGATGTCCGACTGCAGCTCGTCCTCTTTGGCGTAGCGGAACCGGATGTACTGGTGCAGCCGACGATGAAACTGGAGAGCGATCATGTTGATCGTGTTCACCATCTGCGCTTTTGCGACTTCTCCACGAATCGCGCCGCTGAACTCAAGCGACGGAAGCTCGTACGCAGGATTGCTGGCGCGCTGCTCCCAAAACAGTCGAAACGTGTTGATCAGCTCGGCGTCTTCCACTTGCGCTCTGGCGTTCTTGCGCTGGCTGTCGTCACGAGCCTCCTCGTCCTCCTCTGCGGCCACGATCGATAGACTTGTCATGGTCCTCTGCTGCTTCCGTGGTTTGGAAGAACTCGGTGGTGGGGCGCGCTTCTCGCGATCTTTGTCCTCCGCCTCCTTCATCACGCCAGCGCAGCATCGATTGAAGAAGGTATTGTCGAAAGATGGCAGCGGTAGCTTCTCGTCCAGACAGCGCAGCACATGAACGTTGGCGACGTGCCACGCTTCCAGCTGACACTGCTTGAGCTCTCTCGCTGAGCGTTGAATCTCGTCCACGACGGGCTCGTACTTGCAAACGCGAGACAGCTTGCAGATCGCGCTTCCGTGGACTCGGTTCTTGAGGAAGGCCTTCTCTTCGTCGGTCTTCTTGCGCTTGGGGCCATGGTGGTAAATGGCAAGTGAGCAGACCAGGGTCGGCGACAAAAGCCCCGCTTTGGATAACAGGCATCTAACACAGACATGGTGGAAAATGCCAAGTGAGCAAATCTGGCGGCAGCAAGGGACCCACCACATCCAATACTGAATGGAGCGGACAGGTGCTCAAGCCACTTGATGTCGGCGATGAATGCGGCCTCGCTATCAGCCAGGACCTTCACTAGCAACGTTTTCATCGCCTTCAGATCTCCATTATCGTCTGCACCACGAGTATCAACACGCCACGGTTAGTGTCATTCGCTCCCATTCTTTACAGCAGGCGTCTAAGAACCGTCCATACTGGGTGGTTCCTCCTTCGAGTGTGTCGGCTCTCTCCTATTTTTCGGACTGCCAGGAATCCGTCTGCTTCGTGCGCCGACTGCTCGTACTCGAGGAATTGATGTTGTTCAGTTGCGTCGCGTCCTCTTCCGTTATTAATACCATCCTTGCCAGAGTTATGACGCTGAGCCAATACTTGACGTCGTAAGCGGTGGTCGCAGGCGGTGATCACCCGGAAGCGCAGGCGGTGGTCGCCCGAAAGCGCAGGCGACGTCACCCGGAAGTGGTCGCCTAGAGCGTTTGGTCGGGACTACAGCTCACCGAGTCGTCGTCGTGTGGGACGTTTTCACCGTCGTTGAATCCCGTGTCGTGTGGTGCACACTTGAAGACTTAACCTCCCCAAGAATAGCGTCTTGCCGTGACACGCCTGCTTTTGGCCTTGCGCTTCTCAGTCTGTCGTCGGCCACTCTAGATCCAAAGTCCTCGATAAAGAGCAATATGATGCAGTCAAGAGGTTGGTTAATCTATAATACCTCTTGACTGCATCATATTGAGGTTGGTTAATCTATAATACCTCTTGACTGCATGATATTGCTCTTTATCGAGAACTTTGGATCTAGAGTGTCTGGACTCTAGATCAATATGATGCAGTCAAGAGGTATTATAGATTAACCAACCTCTTGGCTGCATCATATTGCTCTTTATCGAGGACTTTGGATCTAGAGTGTCTGATTGCTCTCTCGTCCTCGTTTAGAATGCTGTCACATCGATCGATTTAAACCAGATCTAGCAAAGATGAAAGACATGACTAATTTTCACAGAACTACTGTCTCTTTATATCCGCCCGTGAAAAGCTGCCCCGGCAGTACATGTAGACTACCAGTAGCAAACGATGCTATCAAGTTATGGGTCACCAAAGGCAAGTTTAAAGTGAAGTTTGTGTGGTGTAGTGTATTTGTAATGCGTTCCATCGGATTCTCAAACAAACCCTTTTCCATCCATACATTCCAGCTAGAGTTAATGAGTCTTGCCCTCCACATACAGTACTTCCATCAAGAGATCCACAACTTTCTTGTACTTCTTTGTCTCCATGACTCGTGTCTAAGGTATTACTTTTCATCTTGGTCTTCACGCTCAAGGCCGTACATCTGATCCAGTTCCAATAGAACCTCTCACGGGCTGTATTAGCATTTTTCGCTGTATCGACCCTCAAGCAGGTTGTCAACGACCTAGCCTTTCTTCTCCACTTGTCACGCAGGTTGCATTCTATTCACGTATCGGATGTCGGATTCTGGACTTGAGATTGAGCTTCTTCGTAAGCGCGAGATCAAGGCACGGGCAGATGCCGTACAGTGCCAGCTTGTATGCGGGCAGACCAGTTTGTAGGGATAACTATCACTGCAGCAGTATACCGACCAAAGTTTCATCATCAAGCGGCAGCGTCTCGAGTCAGAAAGCAGACTACGATGAGAGCAGCGACGATTGTGGACAAAGTGCACATGTTGGTGGTACTTGGGCTCGCTTGGGAACTGGGCAGAGGTTTGTCTAGTGATTTTCAGGTCGGAACTCGAAAACACGGCTTACAACCGTGGTTTCGGCGGTCACACTGGAGATACGTGCTCCTAGGATTCTGCACGATGCTTTGGCAGCGCTGGATAATTTCTTCTTGCTTGTCCTCCTCGTTTTCTTCGTCATTGTTGTCGCTCTCGGTAGAACCTTAGAAAACGCTATCGAGCTCGTTCTATACTCAGCAAAGCGAATGCCATTGTTGACAGTATTTCTTGGTACTCGTTCGTCTGCACTGAAAGTCACATCACTGCTAGAGATGAGAGTGACCAGAGCAACTAAAGTCATGCCGGTTCGAGTCACGAAAAACATATCTTGCAAGATCTGTGAAAGGACGCGAGCATTGACTCACCAGGTCTTTCGTCTCCAGAGATCCGCGATCACCATGTTCCAGGACGTGACTTTAGGCAGCGCACGCTACAAGAACAAGCGGACCAAGCAAACGGCTGAGGTTTGTGGTCAAACCGTTGAGATCGACATGTTCGACGAGGAGGTACAGACGGAGGACTCGAAGACGACAAGCTCAACGCAAACGGGTCAAGCGCAGCCACCAGCCAGAGGCAAACGCAAGGATGCCGCCTCCGATTTGAAGGAAGAGGAACAGCAAGAAGTGGCCAAATTCCTGCAGAACATCGGGGGTCTCATGCTGAGCGAGATGGCCAAGAACGGCGTCACCAGCTCCTGCTTCAGTGGTGCGTCATTCCTTACTGTTGAGTTCATCATCTTCTGTGAGGTGTTGACTCTTGTCCGTCGTGGCAGGTCTGGAGAAATACTTGGAGGAGTCAGAGGAGAAGGACGTCACCAAGCTCTTCCGGCTGCAGTTCGACTACGACACGTTCTTCCAGCCGCAGCAAGGCCCAGCCACAAACGGCACTGGAACTTCGTCATCATTAAGATTGTCGTGTACCGGTGTATCGTGGAACGCCACGGGATCGGTCATTGCTGTGGCCTACGGACGGTTCGACCACTCTGGGTGGTGCAACTACCGCTCAGCGCTTTGCCTGTGGAACGTTTTCCAGAGCGACCTCAACCCGCAAAAGCCCTCGATTGTACTCGAAACCTCGGTGAGTCTGTGGGCTTTCGTTGTTCTTGTACTTGTCATAGTACTAACCTCATCTGCGGCTCGGCAGAGTGGCCTCATGTGCGTCGCCTTCCACCCGCAAAACCCGTCCATCGTGGCCGCTGGGTCCTTCAATGGAGAGGTCTTCGTCTGGGATACCGAGCCAGCCGACTATCGCTTCCTCTCGTCTGGCATCGGCGACTACTTCCACCGCGAACCCGTCACCAAAGTCGCCTGGGTCTACGACATTCAGACCGCCGACTACAACGTAAGCGCCTGCTTCATCTAGCTCTTCATCAAACGTTTTCACGACTTCCTCACGACATTCGTTCGTGTACTACAGATTGCCAGTGTCAGCGGCGACGGCAAGATCCTCTTCTGGCGAGTCAAAGACAAACTCGCCTTCCCTGTCGAAGGCTACGTCATGCATCTGCCCCAAGGAATCGCAGGTGTCTCGGCCAGTAAAAGCAACGACGAAGCTCGCTCCCCAGTCATCGGCGGCAAAGCCCTGGCGTTCAGTAGCATCGACAAGGCTAGTCGAGCTTTCGTCGTTGGCTCAGAGGGCGGCGTCGTGGCTCGATGCTTCGCGAAAGCTGCTTCAAACGTCCGCTCGTTCGACTTCAAAGGCGACAAGAAGTGGACAGCTACAGCAGCAAAACTCGTGAGTAAACTGCCCGCTTCAAAAATCCCCGCGGCACGGCGTCAAGTAGAAGCCTGCGCGTCCGCCAAACGCAGTAAGGAGGTGACGCTCGCTACTGTGTACGAGTCAAGACTGGACTCCGCAACGATTTTCCCGAGCGCGATGGACTTCGTCTTCGAACCGCACACGGCTCCAGTGTACGACGCGAGCTTCTCGCCTTTCCGAAAGAGCGTCTTCCTCACGGCCTCGGCGGATGGCACAACTCGAGTCTACTCGACGATGCAGCGCGAACTGCTGCTTTCGCTTGAGGTAGCGCCATCTTCCGCGTATCTCTATGCTGCCGAGTGGTCACGTACACGCCCGATGGTGTTCGCTGCGGCCAGTGAGGATGGCAGCGTGTACGTTTTCGACCTCAAAGTCGACCGTGTAAGCCCTGTGTTGGTTCTCAGCGGCAAAGACCCAGCCACTGGATCTGCCTCGGGAGCAGCCTCTGCCCAGTCCTCTTCGACTGGAAGTGCTGCCAACAATGCCGCAGCCAAGACAGCCACTGCGCCCATGTTCGCGCTTGACTTCAATCCACGACAACGCAACTTTCTCGCGGCCGGTGACGCCGCTGGTGTCGTTCACATTTGGAAACTTTCGTGGCAACTCGCCAACTTCCAGACGGGCGAAGGCGAAGTGCTGGAGGCGCTTGAGCTCAACAGCTAGGTTTCTAGTCATCAAACCGCTAATGCAAGCAACGCACCAAGCCACTCGAGTCAAAAAGCATTCGTACCACGTGTCATGTTGCGATCTAGGCCATTTTTTTCTGTTTTGCACTTGAATGATTGCACGAGACGCCAGCGCTGTCGTGAATTGATCGCTTACTTGCGCGCAAGGTCCTTGGCCGTGCGGTGCGCATGCACGCTCCACTCCATTTTCGTCTGGGTGACTGCACAATACACAATACAATAATTGATTGTAATAAGTATTCAGATTGTAGAAGGCCATGAAATGCCAAAAACTTACCTGGCATAACACGACGCATCTCCTTGAAGGTCTCCTCGGACATGTTGATGTACATGTCTTCGAGGTTGCTCTGCAGGTCGTCCTCGGCCTCCTTCATGACGCGCAGCAGGGCGTCACCCAGACCACCGGGGCGCTGGATCGTGATCTCCTCTTCCACGTCCTTGGAGCTCTGCAGCTGCAAATTGCCGTTCTCGAAGTAGTGCACGTGCAGCTGGATGGTGCCCTTGACTGCGGCCGGGTTCGCCGTCAGGTCCACCTCCCAACGCGATTTCCAGCGGCCACCCCAGAAGTTGCGCAGATTGATGCGCTCCGCGCACAGGTTCACCACCAGCTTCGTGCCCACAACGTAGACACCAGCAGTTCCTCTGCAACAAAATCGATAAAAAAGTTAGTATAAAAATAATACAATAAAACACAATACAAAACATTTAATAAACTTTGATCTTCTCACCCGTGCATGTACTCAAACTGCAGATACGACTGCAATGACTTCTGCACCTCCTGACTACACAAATAAGAAATAAGAAACCAAATAAGAATCATATCCATCCGTTATAAGAGTTTCAAGCTCAAAAAATTCAAGATGCCCCATCCGTACCGCTCCTTCTCGAAGTCCGTGACTCGAGCCTCGGGCATTTCAGCCACATCATCAGGCATGATCTGCTGCTTGATGTGGTCGAAGCCCAGCACGCGGTTGCCGATGGGGTCCACGTAGTGGGCGGCGTCCACCTCGCCCTCCTCGCAGATCAAGATCTACATAAAGTGACAGAAGACCCCGTCGTCAGAATTTCCCCCTCTATAAATTAATTATGACCTTGCCATAATGACAGCGTTATAACATTACGTACCTTGTAGTCGGCGTCCGGCACATCCACGGGCAGGCAGCTCTTGACGTTGTAGGCGTGCAGAGCACCCCGCAGCGCCGCGTCCGGCAGCACACGCGCCGGCACCAGCTTCGCCACATCACGCAGGACTTCGTGCACCTGTCCCGGCGGACTTGCCAGCAGGAAGCGCTGCGCGATCTGCAGCTTCTCCTCGTCCGAAGCTTCCTCGTAAGCCCACTCCTCGGCCATGATGATCGGATTATATACGCCGTCATCCTTTTGGGACCTTTTTGTAGACCAAATTTGCTTCAATCCCCTCCAAGTCGATCAGTGCCTTTTAGTCGGGCGCTGATTGGCTGGATTTGTTTTGGTCCTCTTTTGTGCAGTCTGGTTATCCTGTCATCGCCGCAAAATGGAGACGCCGAGTGTACGCGTTTTGGTCTTGGGGGACTCCGGGGTGGGGAAGACGGCGCTGCTGCGCTCGATATGCCGCTCCAATGCGCCACCTGCATCCATCAGTGATAAGCTGGCGACGTTGTTGACCACTGGGTGCGACGTTCACGTTCTTCTGACAAATCTGGGACCAGGGCGCGAGGTGTTCGTCGAGTTCCTGGACGTAGGGGGTCATCGCAAATACGAGTTGAGTCGAGGGGCCTTCTACCACGACGTGCACGGCGTCATGTTTGTACACGACCTGAGTAACGTCAAAAGTGGAGAACATTTACGAAACTGGAGGGAAGAGCTCTACCGTACGCAGAGACTTAAAGGCTGCGTGGTGCCGTGCACGGGCCAGGAGCAGGACTTCCCGTCGCTGAAAAACCTGCCGAAACTTGTGGTGGGCAACAAGAAGGACCTGCTACCAAGGAACCATCGACCTTTGACGACGGGACCAGTGGCGTTCCCAGAGTTTCGCACTGTGACGTGCATTGAATCGGTCAGTTTTAACGGAATCTTTCGTGGTGGTTGATGAACTGACGTGCTTGTTGTTGTAGTGTGCGGAGCCTTTGTCCATGGAGGCGAGAGGGGCGCTTGATACCTTCTTGCAGCAGACGGTGGCGTTCGCGAACCGAGGGGATGAAGGCGGATTCACCAGCTACAGCAGCAATGGAAACCTCGTGGGACTTCGACAGACTGCGAGCAGAACAGCTCACCAAGACGACGGGAGGGGCTCAGGCCTCCGCGGAGGACTGAGTAGTTTGGCGGCAGTGTTGCCACCGCTGTCCACAGGGTCAGGAAGTGCACGCTCTCGCTGGTGGTAGATGGAGAAAAGTCAAGTTAACGCGGCGTTCGATTCAAAACTAGAGTAACATTAGATACGGCATTGTTCCTATGATACGACTTGGGCCTACCTCGGCCTTGAACGAGGCCGTGTCGTGGTGCTCTCTGTCGGCCTCCCTTCTGTCTATCACCCTCAAAATTCGACTGAGCCGCGGCTGTTGAACGATACGTTGTCCTCCCGCTTTGGCCGACTGGGCGTCGTCGACGTTGCGTTGCTGTTGTCTCTCTTAAAGTTGCGTCCACCAGGTTCGAAGCTCTCAGCGTCCTCGAACTGTCCGAGAGAGTAGTCGCTGCCAATGGAGCGACTGGAGCCGTGCGTGATGATGGCTCCAAGCTCCGTCGACTTGGAACTTTCAAAGACCTCAGCGTCGAAAGTGTCGTAGCTCCGGCCGCTCGCCATCGAATCCGAAGGAGACGAGAACGGCGACGAGATCGCCGATGAGTTGGGAGACAGCACGCTGCCCACCATGAGTCCCGAGCGTCGGGCCGATCCAGAAACGTAGGAATCCTGCGCAGTCAGCGCTCGGGGCATCTCGATCGTGCCCGAAGCTCCACCCGGTATACCAGTAGCGGACGAGTCCGGGAACTCGGGAGATATGCTGATCCGAGAGTGAACCATATCGTTCGAGTCCGCGGACCGCAGCGCGTCGATGCGGGACTGCAACGTGCTGGCCGACGCGGCCGATCCTGATCCTGCACTGGCCCTGGCTTCGGACGGACTGGGCGGCGCTCGGGTGTATCTGGGAACCACTACGGGCGCCGGGATCTGCTCCTGGATGTTGCTCCCGGGCTGGTTCTGCAGCTTGACGCCGCGGTTTCTGTTGACCTTCAAGCTCTTAGAAGCCGAGGGCGACGTGACCGACATGAAGGGCACGCCGTCGGGACCTCCTCCTGCCGGGTACGGGTCGTCGTAGCGCATGCTGTCCGGGTACTGCGTACTAGTGTGTGGCTCGTAGCCGAAGCTGCCGGAGCTGAGCCGCGGTGCATTGGCCTCGTAGCCGTGGCTCAACGGGCTGCGGCCTTGGCCGGCGTTGAACCATTTCGGGGGCGCCTGGTACTGGGCAGGCGTTTGGCCCGCTTCCTGATGAGCTGGAGCTGGAAGAGGAGGGTACGGCTTGGCGTACTGCTGGTTATAAAGCTGCGATGGGTTCTCCCTGTAGCCGTTGGCGGCCACCTGCGGCCCCATGTTCTTTCGGTTGGGCGGAGGGGCCAGCGGCACTGCTACAGGCTTGGGGTACGCCAAGCCTGGAGGCTGGTAGCCGTTCACGAAGCCGTTATTGGCGTATTGTTGTTGCTGGACCTGTTGAGCTTGTTGATAGCGTTGGTGCTGCTGCTGCTCGGCCCGTTCGCGCTCCTGTGTGAGTCTCTGACGCGCCTGCACGGAGGCCAGCGCCTCCTCGTGACCTTTGCGCTTGGCACGCAGCATGCAGACGCAGCAGCATACCAGGAGCAGCAGGATGAGCAGCGCCACACAGCCGATGGCCATCCACCAGATCCAGTCGTCCCAGCCCAAGGCGCCCTTGAAGACCGACCGATCGCTCGCCATTAGTGGAAAGGAGGAAGTCCGCGCAAAGAGAGTCGAGTGGCGTCGGAGGGAATCGGAGAGTGGCTGCCTTGAAGACCGGCTGGTTCGCGGCAAAATTGAATTCCGCGACATGACGTTGGCTTTGTGGATAGGGTGGAGTAGAAATCCATTTGGCACAGTGAAAAAGGACTGTGGGGAGTACCGTCTTGCACCTCGAATTCGAGAGAGCAGATCAAATCGAATCTGAGAGGCGATATTGAAAGCGTTGAGTTAATTGACAATTTCCATCTGATCTATCAAGCGATACGTGTAATGAATTAGATCTGCAACTGTAAACGTTTGACTCACTGGGCAGAAGTCCACTTTTGCCCAACAATATACAATTAGCGAAAGCCGGTCACTCGCGATTGAAGCTATGCCGTTTGTGCTGGGTGATGCAACGCGGGGCATGTTCACGTTGAACCACGAAAACTTGGGCAGTGCTATTAATAGAAGGAATCACAGGTCGCCGGCAGTCGGCGATGCCGATTTTCTTTTTTCTTACTCATCTTCTCTGCACTTTCAGTCAGAAATGATCAAACTATCAAGCTCGTTGGGGCGAGACTGGACCGGAAATCAATGCGGAATCCAGCGAATAATGAAGTCAAACAAGTCGCCTCAACTGCAGCAACGTGTGGCTCTGCTCACTGCAAGACGTTATGCGCATCAAAAACTGAAGCTATTTCTCGCCTCAACGAGTACAATTATTGAAGATGCTGAAGACGTTGATGAAGTATCACACGAAGTCTTTTTGTATTGTCGATTTTGAGCACCTACCCACCTATGCGGGCCTATTACCAGGACGGAGTGGCGGCCGCTTCACCACCGCAGCTCTCGCCGCAGCCGACACCGCCTGCGGCAATGGGCGTGGGCGCCTTGCCGCGCATGGCGGCGCGGAACAGGTCGGCCTTGTGCTGCTTGAAGAGCGTCTTGAGGCCGCCGCCGTTGAGGAACGCCTCCTCGAGCTGCGTGAGCGAGAAGGCCACCTGGTGGTCCTTGACGCTCACCACGCGGTTGCGCAGATCCACCGTCACATCGGCACCCTCGGCGGCCAATTCGTGGAACTTCTCGTCCGTCACGACGATGCCCAGCAGCGCATTGTTAGGCTGGTTACGCGCGTAGATGTAGGCGAAGGACTTGGCGATCACGGCCTGCACGCCCACGGCCTTGAGGCAGATGGCGGCCTCCTCGCGCGACGAGCCGCTGCCGAAGGCCGAGCCGGCCACGATGATGTTGAAGCCGTCCTTGACCTTCTGCGGGAACTCGGGGCGAACGTAGGCGAACGACTTGGCGGCCAGCACGTCCAGCTCCGTCTCGCACTCGGCGGGCCACAGCGGCGACGACTTGTTGAGCCCCATGAACTGCGCCGGGATCACGGCGTCCGTGTCCACATTGTCGCCGAACTTCTGCACCTTGCCGCTGAACTTGGGCGGCAGCGCGGCCTCCAGCTCGGCGACCGCAGCCTGTTCCTTGGCCTGCTGCACAGTCTCCTCGTCGTCGCCCGACGCCAGCACGGGCTTGGGCTCCGTCACCGTGTACGACTTGGCCGCCTTGGCCGGCGACGGCGTGGACGCGTCGGGCTCCACCCACTGGCGGTAGCTGTCGAACACGTCCTTGTCGATCTTGTCCAGGTACGGCAGCGGGTCCGCCACCTCCATGTCGAAGCTGGAGGCGGCCACCACCGCGGCCGAACTCAGGTTACCGATGGAGCCCCTGCCCATGCGGTTGCGGAAGTTGCGGTTCTGGCTCGAGAGCCACACCTCGTCCTCGCCGGCCACGTCGGCGCCAATGCCGACGCAGAAACTGCAGCTCGGCACGCCTACCGTGAAGCCGGCCTCCTCGTAAATGCGGATCAGCCCCAGCTCCTTGAGACGCTCGATGATCTCCAGACTGCCGGGGGTGACGCGGCGCTTGCCGTTGGTCGAGGGGCGCTTGCCCTCCAACATGGCCTGCTGCAGCACCAGCGCGCCAAGGATCAGGTCCTCCTGCGTGGTGGTGCAGGCGCCAATGAAGCAGCCGTCAAGCTTCATGCCGAGCTTCTCCGGCACGCTGACGCAGTTGTCCGGCGACGGATAGAGCGCGATGAGCGGCTTGACGTCGGCCAGGTTGATGACGTGGTGGGCAGCGTAGTTGCACCCCTCGTCGGCCTCGAAGAACAGCGCCTCGTCGAAGTGCGAGTCGCGCCCTTCCAGCACGCGCTGCGTGATGGCGTCGGCCTGGAAGACGCCGGCAATGCCGCCGAATTCGGTGCTCATGTTGGCCACGGCGAAGCGGGCGTCGTCGGACAGGTACTTGAGCCCCGAGCCGCCGTAGTACACGGCGCGCTCGAATGCCACCGTGTTGCGCTTAAGCTCTCCCAGGATGTGGAGGATAACGTCCTTGCCGCCGATACCGAAGCGCGGGGCGCCCACGAACTCAATGTAGCACACTTCGGGCACCTTAAACCAGGTCTGGCCCGTGACGAGCGGCATGACGACGTCACCAGCGCCCAGGCCCGCGGCAAAGGAGCCCATGCCTGGTAAAACGGTATAACAAAGGGTATATACGTTAGAAGTTCGTATCAACAAGGTAAAAGAGCAAGAAGCAAATCGTACCGCCAGCGCTGCACGTGTGGCTGTCGGCGCCAATGACGATCTGACCGGGCTGTGCGCGCTTGCGGGCGAACTCGGTGTGCATGATGGTGGTGTTGGCGGGCTGGAAGTCCGTGAGGCCGTGGGTCTTGGCGAAGTTGGTTGACATTTCGATCAGCGCCTTCTGCTTGGGCAGGTGGTTCACGCGCGGGTCGACGGTGTGGTCCAGCGCCAGCCAGAAGCGGTCGGGACGGTGCAGCGGAGGGCGTCCGATGGCCGCGTGCATGGTGTCCATGGCCTGGAAGGTGAGCTCGCTGGCGATGGTCCAGTCGGCCTTGACGCACAGCACGTCGCCCACGCGCACGAAGGGCTGCTGCAGACCCACGGCGTGGTGGCACAGGATCTTCTCGATCACGTTCATGGGGGGCGTGGACGTCGTCATGACGGAGGCTTGGGATGCGAAGGCGAGTCTCGGAATGACGCTGGTACATGTACAGCACCAGCAGGAGGATCGAGAGTCCGGTGGTGCATGCGAAATGGCCGAGGGACGTCGTATATCCGTTTATAGAGGTGAGAGGTGATTGCAGTATCTGATAGTTCTCTATTGTATTTCACACAAATGTTAGGAAGTGTAGTATTCAACTGGTTTCTGATACTAAAATGGTTTATGGAGGCCTTGGTTGATGATAACCTGCTGAAGATGAAGGAATTGTTTGGTATCGGTTTTCCTGGGTGTTTGCGCATTCGTTTTCCGCCTGGTTTTTGTGCGGCGAGTTCAAGCAGCCATGTGTGACGTCGATCCGGGTCTTGTGGACAACGGCAGCAGCAGCTGCTGCAGCTCCAGTGTGCTCGAAGGTGTCTGGGCAATTGGGCAGCATTGCTCTATCGGATGGAGTGAAGGGTTCTCACTGAAGCAGCCTGCTGCCGCCAGGAATCGTCGCAACTGCAGCAACTCGGCAACAAGAACAGGCAAAACCTCGAGGTGTTCGCGCAAACGGGTTAAGTACGTGGCTTGCTCAACGACGTCACGGTGCTGCATTAGCCTTACCGCGTTGCAAAGTCTTACGCGTCGGCGGCATACGTGAGACCAAGCTCCTGACGGATGCCGTCCATGATCTTCATGATGCCGATCGATTCGGCGTGCGAGAACTCGCTCCTCTCGATTTGACCGTTGCGGATGGCCTCCGTGACGGCTTCGGCCTCGTAGAGGAAGCCCGAGTGGTGGTCGCTCGGCGTCGGCCACGGGAAGCGCGATGTCTTCTCCGTCTCCTTGCCCGTCGTGTCGTACGTGACGACCGAGATCTCCATGGTTGCGTGAGCAGGCGGCTGGATGAGGATCCGCCCCATGCTTCCGGTGATGGTCACCGTCTCGCTGATCCGCGCGAGCATCGAGTACTCCAACGTGGCGAAGCGCTGGTCGCTGTACTCTAACGTGATCGAGTTGTACACGTCTACGCCGTCGTCGTTAAGCTTCCCCGCCGACGTCACCTTCTCGGGCTCGAACCCGAACACCATCGTAGCGGACGCCAGGACGTAGATACCGATATCCAATAGGCCGCCGCCGCCCAGCTCCTTCTTCCAGATGCGATCGTTGTCGGCTTTAAACGACACACCGAAGCTCGAATGCAAGTGGTGGACGTTGCCAATGCCGCCATCTTCGATCAGTTGGCGCACGAAGCGAATCGCCGGGAAGAAGCGCGCCCACATGCCTTCCATGAAGAAGAGGTGCTTCTGCTGTGCCAGCGAGATGACCGCTTCTGCCTCTTTCGTGTTCATGGCCATGGGCTTCTCCACTAGCACGTGCTTGCCGTGGTTCAGCGCCAATATTGCGAGCTTGCAGTGCGTCGGGTGGATCGTGCCAATGTACACGACGTCAACTTCCGGGTCGGAGCACAGCGCCTCGTACGAGTCGTAGGCGTGGGCGATGCCTACGTGTGACATCAGTCAATCCTAGCAATACGATAAAATCTAAGCTCGATCTCAACAACGTACTGTGTTTCTTGGCAAACTCTTCGGCCTTGTCGAGTGAACGAGCTGCGCAAGCGTGAAGGATGGCGGACTTTAGAGGCTTGACGTTGCTGGCAAAGGTGTGGGAGATGCGACCGCAGCCGAGAATGCCCCAACGCAGAGGAGGGGTGTCCGTGTTGGCCATGGTCAAGCGTGGCCAAAAGGGAGACTGACGTGGCGCCGACTCAAAAGAGCTCGATTGATCATGAAGTGATTGTGGTTGAAGAAGTGTCCGACATGTATAACAACGGATCGTGCTAGAGCAACCGAACTTAAAAGGACATTATTTGACATTCCATGGTACGAGGAGGATGGATGGCATGGCACTCAAATCCTGAAAGTCGGAGCCTCAAAACCTCTCTCTTCGTCAAAACAAGTCCACTTGAGGCGTGAACGACCTCGTCAGAAAGCTCAATGAATTATGAATCACCTGAGTGGGCTGAAAGAATGGCGAAGTGGCGTGGTCTGAGGAATCGAAAACATTATTTGGCCGGTTTTTGCGAGTTCCAAGTCACCCCCTCCTCTCCTTTTTATACACCCGGTTTAGATTTCCCTAGGTCACCAAATAATATTGGTGACCTAGGGAAATCTAAACGACATTTTCGGTGTGAGTTCTGTTGCTGCAGCGTACTCCAACAACAGTCGGTATTGTGAAAGGCACTCATTATATTGCCCGATTGGGTAACACGAGACAATCCATGTCACTTGCTGTTTGTATTGAGCTCTATTTGGTGTGTGACACCCGAGGACGGGTGTCATCTTTGCTCCGCTTCGCGTCGCAACTGCGCTCCTGCGGGTAAAAAGATTCTAAGATCTGGTCATTACAGTGCTCGGCTCGCTGTTGAGTCGCACACGCTCACCTCAGTTGGCCCTTTTATGTGTGATCACCCTCCTCTCTTTTCCAATCGGGCATTTTACTCACTTTCATTGTGAAAACCGCCATTCTATTTGCTAATCGATCGTTTTAGACCGTTAATTAAGCCCACTTCGCTATGTTAAAACGGACAACAGCATGTAATTAAACGTTTGAGCTCAGATTTGTACTCCGTTTTATTAGGCCGCATTTGATTCATATAAATGGATATTTCGTGGAATCGCCATCCTAGAGCAACAGCATAATAGGCTATATATACAGTATATATTATATACAGGATCGGCCAATCGTGCGCGTGCACGGCTAAAGGCATCGCCACGTCAGCCACGGCTCAAGACATCGCATCGGCCTCTTCATCTGCCTTAGCGCCCCAAATGCCGGTCCAGTGACCTGTAGGGCAACTGAACCGTGGCGCACGAGGCCCGATCGCGCCACAAGGCCTATGGAGATTGGCATGGGGAGCGGCCAACCGCCCGTGACTATCGCCGGCTGGCAATCCGCGCTTCTGTGCGAGCTGGACATCATGCTGAACCTGGAGGCGACCGTGACGACCCATCCCATCACTGGACGGCCAAGCAACAACTACAAGTTTACAGCTAATCTCTTCGGTCGGGACGTCGACCTTGTCCAAGCAGTTGTAGACGAGTACACATTCCACAGCCGGTTTTCAAGCGATCTTTAGCCTGGCGAAGACGTTCTCCTCAACATTCCTGTGACTCTGCTTCGGTGGCTGAGGCCACACACGAGCAAGATCCGACGCACAGCACTGGAGTATCCTAAGAAGCTGATCAAGTAGTGCAAGTGGTGTTGTATCCTCGTGGTTTTCAAGATCACGTTGGATGAGATTGCGGAAGTTCTCGGCATGGCCGTCGCGAACGGCGCCTACGTGCTGGTGTGCGTGGGTGATGAAGTGAGCCCAGAAATCGAATGGACCTGCTGGCGAAAAAGGGGCCATTGTCGTTGTAGGAAGACGCACAAACATCATGCACAGGAAACTCGGTAAGCTTTGTTATTTTCACTTGGCATACTTGGCGTTATAATCTCACTCGTGTTTGTTGCAGGAATATCCGACTTCGACATCGTTATGTTTGGTATGTGTGATATGCTGTAACAAGCAATGGGATTTTTTTGTCTTACAGTTATATGTTGTTTTGCTAGCGACCAGTGCTTGGTAAAAATAATACAATATACAGTTGACTGTATTATGAATTTATTGAAATATTTTTATTACTGGCTTTCTTCGAGTCCAGTTGTATTTCAATGTGTGCAAATTGTTATCGTATTGCTCCTCAGATATGGTTCCTCGGTCTCAGAGCCTTTAACACTAACGCCAGGAGCAGGCACGAAGGCTACTATCTGAAACCGTTATTCGTGCTATCTTGCTATCCTCAAGTTATCCTTTAATCGCTGCATGACTCATCAGTACAACTGTCACCAGCATCAACATTTGTGAGCGACTGCTCCTTACCTTCAAGCTTGTGATCACGGACTTACTTGCCAGAATTGTTTTGGCTGCTAATGTTCGTACGGCTAACCGCGAGCTCTGAAGAAAGCCTCACCTCGCAGCATAATTGCCTACTAGCAGATATAGCACCAAATACCAGCGGATTCTCGCTAGCAATATACTAATATTACTTCAAAATAATTATTATTGAATGTATTCCAGGTATTTCTACTAGCGATCGCTAGCCATAAATTTAATTGATGATTTATTCGCCGAGCACTGCTAGCGACTACCTGCCTTTCAAGAGTGCGCTGGGGAACCAGCAAGTGGGTTGAAGATCAATCAAGAATACATGTTATTTCTTCAATTGCCTGAGTTCAGTAAGTTCTTAGTCTTCGTCGTTGCTGTATTTGATAATAGACTATTTTTTTCCGTGGATATACAGACATATACATGTTGATGGTCATCTTCCGGATGGCCATCATGCAGAATGGCCTTAAAAGGATCCACAACTGATGCGCTGATGTAGACCCCTATGCCGAGGAAGCTGGGGCCATGATTCGCTACAGTGATAAGGCCAGCCATCCTCGATCCACTACGGGGGTGTACAGCGGACCCAGCAGTGATTCAGAAACTCAAGACCTCAACATGATCAGGGTACAAGTTTTGCTTGGGCGCCATTAGGCTGCCGAGGTTCAAGAATTCTGCAAATTGCTGAAAGCGGACATGCACCACTACCAAGATGCGATGAGACAGGCTAAATCAGAAGTCTCCTACAACAAACGAACATGACTACTGCGAGCGTCAGGCGAAGGCAAAGCTGGCGTTATACAAGCGAGAGGTGGAAAAGGCGAAAGAAGATCTTAAAAATCTTCATAAGGCGCAAGCAGAACTCCAAGGTCATCCTGCGTCAGGCTTTCTCGGTGAGGAGCACGTCGCGGAAAGGGTTCGGCCGATCAGCTTCATCGAGTTGCTGCATCAACATGAGAGCGCTTCGCTCACCGACCCATCACCAATCCCCCCAGCGAATGCTGTGCCGTTCACGAGAGCCCCGAAGAAGAAGAAGGTACGCTGTAAAGCGGAGGGCTGCGAGAATGTTTCCGGGTGCAAGGTTTGTGCTTTAGCACAAAGGAGCTGTTGGAGGACTGCACCGTCCCGTTAATCCGCGCGAGCTTTGAGTACTCCAGTGTTTGGCGAATAAAATAATCAATTATACTTGAGGCCAACGATCGCGAGTAGTAATAACGGAAATACCAGATTTACCAATAATAACAGTTGCAGTAATACCAGTACATTGCTAGCGAGAATCCGCAGGCATTTGATGCTATATCTATTAGTCAGCAATTATGCTGCGAGATGAGAGCTCGCGGTTAGCCGTACGAACATTAGCAGCCTAAATTTCGCTGGCAAGTAAGTCCGTGATCGCAAGCTTGAAGATGGAGAACAATCGCTTACAAATGTTGATGTTGGTGAACGTTGTACTGCCATGCCTTGCAACGGTTAGCTATAGCTTCAAAATATTACGAATTACTGTTTCCGAGAGAAGCCTTCGTGGCAGCTCGTGTGCATTGGATTTTAACGCCGTGGAACCACATCTGAAGAACAATACAATAATAGAATCTGCTTAAATTGGACAAAAAATTGGACTCGAACAAAACAATAATAAATTATTCAGTTAGTCAAACACACAGATATTTGTATTATATTATTTTCACCAAGCACTGGAGTACTCCAGCGTGGCGAAGCGCTGGTCGCTGAACTCTAACGTGATCGAGTTTTACGCGTCACCTTCTCGGGCTCGAACCCGAACATCGTCGTAGCGAACGCCAGGACGTAGATACCGATATCCAATTGGCCGCCGCCGCCCAGGGCTCCCGATTATGGTATTGTTATTTATCATTAGCATCTGCACAGCATAAATAATGTTATTGCTTCTCTCTGTCGACAAAAAAATAATGTCATCACGAACGACCAACAAATACATAAGAGCATAAGAGAACATCATGTTACCATTTATCTCGTAGTTTCATCTACCGTCTGGGCCGACCAATACTGCTTATTTTGGCAAAGGCAGAGCAGCATCTCCAGCGTGATCGGCTGCAAGCTGTGACGCTCATGGCCGTAAGTCGTCCTGGCGACGCTAACAAAACGCTCAGCCACGTTAGAAGGAGGAGGGATGCTCCCGAGCAGCTCGTACCTTGGCTCCACCGCTGCTAAGCGGCGTCGCTTCTAAAGTTGCTCCACAAATGAGCCTTCATCACCACTCTCTGCGTCTTGGGCAGCACTTGACGGCGCTTGATCACTCGCTTCCTCACAGCGAAACGGTCGCAACGCAGCCTTCTCGCCTCGCGTAAGGCGGTTCGCCTTCCCTCCCAGTACACGAACGCAGCCCGACTCAAAGTCAGGGCTGTGCACGATGTCGGCCCGGGGTCCTGTTGCATACAATAAGCTGTTTTAAAGCTCAATTGCGGTTAGCCTACCAATAAGTAAAAACAACTTACCGAGATACGTGGCGTAGTGTGGCTTAATGGCGATTAAACCATCAAACCACACCCGCACATCCAGCAAACTCACGTTTTATCCTTGAAAGACCTTGGAAACAGACTCAATCTCTCTTGAGATCCTTAAGCAGTGCTCGAAGCCGCTTGTTGCTTGTCGGCGCGGGGAGGACGTCCACCAGCGCATCGTCCGTTGTCCAGGAGACGAAAATAGCGATGCACCATAGAAAAAGTCGAGCTCCATCATGTGTCTTGCCGAATCACGGGGCGAAGCGGGGTCTTCTGCCTCCACCAAATTAACAAAATAATATTGAGAATAAACAATTATCCACCACATAAACTGGTGCCGCATTACAATAACGCACCTGAGCTTCGCCGACTGCTTGAGCGTCCAAAGTCTCACCATCAACAATTGAACAGTGGTCTTCCTCATGCTGCTGCATGTCTGCTTGAACAGCGCGGTTCAGTCGGTGGCTGGCGCATCCTACTAAAGGAACGCCTATGTACGTTACCATAAGCCGGTTCACGGCGCAGTTATCGCCCACTAAGAACAGACAATCCGTTACCTGCTTACCGTAGTCGCGAGGCAGCATGTCGGCGAGGAACTCGTAATGTCCGCGCGCAGAGAGGTCCTCGTCGAGCGTGTCCAATAGGGGGGTCATGCAGAGGAGGGGGGTCTTCACGATGCCCTCAACCTCGTAGCTAGCGAAGACGGCGATGAAGTGCTCCGACGCATGGCCCCAGCCGTCGAAGATGAGCCCGAATCGTGCGGGCATCTCGGCGGTGGCGAGTCGCTCAACAATCCGAGTGAGGCCTTCCATGGCGCGCAGAAGTGTTTCGACACAGATGGGGTCCAAATTTGAGTAACTTGGGGACACAAAAAATTAGTCAGGCTAAAATTAGATATTATCGTGTGAAGTAGTCATGTAGAGTTTACCCGCCTCGCAGCTTGGTTCTCTCAGAAATGCAGCGGCAGGTTGTTCTTCACGATCCAGTCAAGCCAGTCGTCCACGATCTGAGGTGAGCGTCGAACGTAGTTCAGCATTGAGGTGATCTCAGCTGTCGGAGAAGCCAGCATCAGGTCCTCGTAGTCCGGGTGCTACGTGCTGCATGAGGTTCGTGTAGCCGTTCCTGCGGGTCTGCTTCCGTACCGTGCCGCAACGACAGCGAAAGTACTCCGAGATGGTCTCGTCCATGTCGCCACGGCACGGACGGAAATAGAACCCCGCTACTTGGGCTGGGGTGAAGGTGGCGTGACGAGGGCGCGGGGCGAGGACGAGGACCATGGTGGTTCAGGGGCTGATGAGTGTGCTGGGGCTTGGCTCAAACATTGAGAAATGAGACCGGCTGTCACACATGGCGAAATCGTGCCCTAGCAAATTGTTGGTCCGCGTGAAGGTTTCCCTTCCGAACAAGTTTGACTGGCAATGAGATGCCCATAATAATGATAAAGAGGTTTAGCTCATCAATTATGAAAGATATTTCCCAAAGCCAATAACTTATTTATTTGTACAGGTATCCGAGAAAATAAATATATTTATGATTTCATAATACATTACTGCAAAGACCATTCATTAATCGGGAGCCCTGGCGCCGCCCAGAGCTCCTTCTTCCAAATGCGATCGTTGTCGGCTACATGAACGACACGCCGAAGCCTCGATGCAAGTGGTGGACGTCGCCAATGCCGCCATCTTCGATCAGTTGGCGCACGAAGCGAACCGCCGGGAAGAAGCACGCCCACATGCCTTTCATGAAGAAGAGGTCTTCTGCTGCGCCAGCGAGATGACCGCTTCAGCCTCTTTCGTGTTCATGGCCATGGGCTTCTCCACCAGCACGTGTTTGCCGTGGTTCAGCGCCGATATTCGAGCTTGCAGTGCGTCGGGTGGATCGTGTCAATGTATACGACGTCAACTGCTAGGTCGGAGCACAGCCTGTCAATAGTAAAAAGAGTCAGCTTTTCAGCAACCACAGAACTGAAAATGTACCACGAATGCTGGCGAATTGATGCGCATTCTCCAGCGACCTGGAGCCGCAGACCTGGAATGCCACATTTTCCAAGGGCACGATAGCTCCTGCGAAAGCGTGCGATATTCGACCGCAGTCGAGGAAGCCCCAGCGAAGCGAAGAGCGTCAGACACGATCCGCTCGCAGGGGGAAACCTGGCTTGCACAGAAGTGATCTGGAACCCTGGCATTTGCTCATTCGAAGACAACCGTGCATGAAGTGACCGTTTCCACCCGCGGAAGTGATAAACTTGCCATGAATACATGTACCAGGGACCGGCACCACTCGGGTTATCAATGATGTGTCATTTCCTGGGTTGAACTAAACCAGCATACAAAATCCAAGTCAAATTCTGCCAATTGACGATCCCGTATCCATACCACTTTATTTTTTTCCGCTTGGATCGCACAGGACCGTTTCCATGAGCTCCGCCCCTCTTCGCTGGGGCTTCCTCGGCTGCGGCCGCATCACGTCCGACTTCGTGAGCGCCATGAAGGCCCTAGACAACGTCGTGTTCCAGGCCTGCGCCGCTCGTTCGCTCTCCAACGCTCAAGCCTTCGCCAAGGAGCACGGTATCCGATAAACCACCTCAAACTATTTAAATTAAGATGAGGACAAAAATACTCAAACTAGGTTCTTGTATTATTCTGTAGGCATTAACAAGGCCTACGACTCGTACGAGGCACTCGTCTTGGACGACGACGTGGACGTCGTGTACATCGGAACGCTCCACCCATGGCACTACGAGCACACGGTGCTGGCTCTGAACCACGGCAAACATGTTCTGGTGGAAAAGCCAATGGCCATGAACGTGACCCAAGCCTCGGCGGCCATCGCGCTCGCCCGGGAGAAGAAACTCTTCCTCATGGAAGGAATGTGGACGAGGTTCTTCCCTGCCATCCGCCACGTGCGCCAACTTCTGGCGGACAAGGCGATCGGAGACGTCCACCACGTGCACGCGGCCTTTGGCTGCGAATTTGACGCCGACAATGCGCGCATGTGGCACAACGAATTGGGCGGAGGAGGCCTCCTGGACATCGGCATTTACCCGCTGGCCTTCGCCACGATGGTGTTCGGAGCCAAGCCCGAGAAGGTGACGTCGGTCGGCAAGCTGAACGACGGCGGAGTCGACATCTACAACTCCGTGACGCTCGAGTACAGCGACTCACGCTTCGCTACCATTGAGTACACGATGTTGGCTACGATGGACGAGACCGTGACCATCGCTGGCAGCAAGGGACGCATTCACCTGCCGGTCCCGGCGCACACGGCGACGGAGGTGAGAGTGGTCAAGTACCTCGAGGACGGCACGCAAAAGGAGAGCAGGTCGCTGTTCCCGTGGCCGACGCCTGCGGCCGGCGCCACGTTTAACTACGGAGGCTCGGAGGCGTTCCGCTACGAGGCGGAGGCTGTGATCAAGGCCATCCAGAGCAAGCAGCTCGAGAACAAGGAATACCCGCTGGACGAATCGCTCCAGATCATGACGATCATGGACAAGATTCGCAAGGACGTGGGCCTCGTCTACCCGGCGGACACGAAGTAAGCTCATTGCCCGCTTTCGCAATGCGCTTTCGGTAGTAGGAGTAGGTGTTGCTATAGGTAGTGCTGCTTACTGTGGTGCAGATTCATAGCTTGGCACTGGCATCTATCATTGCCAAGCTGTGGAAATAAAACGATCCATATTGAGTTTAAACAGACACGTGACTTGGTATCCAGGCTGCGTTGGAGACAATGCACGGCGATGGGATCGGCAGCGTGAACCGGTCTGCAGGATGCCGAGAAGGTGAGGTCAGCTTTAAGTCGAGCTTGTCCAGCGTTCTCCATTCAAGCCCACGCGAACAGGTGATATTGCAGGAAGCTTTAAGAATGCTGATGCAGCTTCAACCTGGTGCCGGCGGAGTTCACCAGGTGCGAGTTGGCAACAGTTTAATTTTCTCTGCGGAGAGAAGGCGATGGGTGGCTATCGCTAGTTTCACTCCGCTGGGGAGTCATCGGCTGTGGCAATATTGCCAATGATTTTGCCAATTGCCCTGAAAGGGATGACCACTGTCGAAAGTCTCAACCTTACCACTAAAATGCGACGAATGTGGGCTTCGGAGATTAAAGCGGAAGCGTCAGCGGCATACGGCATACACGACTCCAACTCCAATGGCTGCTCGGGTTTCATCTATAATCGTTGCGATGGCCAACGATTCCTCTGGCGGGTACTCTCGGCATTGGAGTTGGCCACTACGAGTCGCCTTGGCGACGGCCTCGGAGTGCTCCGAACGCACATCGCTACTCCGTTTAATTAGTGCATTGTCTTCGCTTGCTGCATTCCATCTACAACGAACTGTGTGACCAGATATCCTCGTCTTCAATCGTCTTCAATGCAAACCTTAGCAAGTGCGAAGATATTTGGACATTGAAGTTTCTGGTATACTCACCAAGTTAAATTGCGACGACACTACTCCCAAGCTTCACCACACGGTCGAATATTGCTTCCTTTGCACCTTGTTGTGCTACATCTTCGTTGTCGCTTCAGTTTCCTCTGTCTGGAAAAACGTCGACGTACCAGCACTGGCCGAGGCCGCAGACGCGTCTTCGGGTGCCGTTCTGGGGGATATGTCTGTGCAGAGTTCTTTCTTCCAGTCCAGCGCTGCTCGCGTCCAACGATTCGATCGGTGCAGATCCATCCTCCTCATTGAGCTTGCGAGTCTCTGATTTGCCGTCCGCCATTCCGAGAAGAGCTCCAGTAGCAGTGACGTCTGCAGCTAGAAAAGTGGCAGCAACGAGAGCAGCGATGACCGTGAACGAAGTGCGCATGTTGCTTGTTGCCGGTCGGAGTTGAAGGCCTTGTGATTCAGGGGTGAATTGCGAAGTGGACGGCGAATTGACTCGCGACAACGTTAGGCTGCTCTGGAAGCTTTATGAGCCGCGCTGTCGAAGGTCTTTACGGTCGGAGGACCTTCACAAACGCCAGCCAAGCGTCTTAAAATTTGACTTTGACTTGCTGGTGTAATTGTTAGGTTGACGAAGCATGAAATTGGATCGCATCCTCTACCATCTACAAAAACTAAACCGTTATTTCCACGTTGACCTCCTGCATCCCTAGATAATGCAAGCCTCGCCGATATGCGAACTAATGGATTCCAACTCATCTCAAGCTTTTGGTTCGAGTGAAAAGAAGCGACTTGCATCCCTGTTGCGGTTGTAGCATTGAAGAGTAGATAAACTTCTTTTATTCCTCTTACTTGTGCTTAGAGAACGATGAGGTCACGAGCAAAACTTGTATTTTGATTTTGAGAATGACGTTTTGCTCGTCGTTCGTAGAGTTTGATGCCTAGACTAACTCTCTTGCAATGTTCAACGGTTCATGTCTCCAGCGGCTGGCCGTGTGGGTTTCAGAGGTCGTACGTGCAGCAGTCGCCAAAGTGGCACGTGGTCCTGGTTTTACCGTAGGTGTTGCGGCCTCCTAGTTCCATTGCAGGCTTGATATCCTCGTCGGCAGCGGCCGAACTGGAGCTGTCGACCTGGTCGAGCTGACGGCCACGAAGAGCTCCATCAGCAGTGGCGTTGTCGACGAGAACGCTGGCAACGACGACAGCGACAACGACAGCCTCTATTGGAAGTGCATGGCGGCGAGGTCGGTAGTGGAACAAGCTTGAGCTTAACCTTGGAAAATTGGAAAATGTCGACGATGTTGCATGCAGAAGAAGGCAGTGGTGTCTAGCCAGCCAAGTAGGAAGGG
This sequence comes from Phytophthora crassamura, assembly GCA_033557995.1. Lineage (NCBI taxonomy): Eukaryota > Oomycota > Peronosporomycetes > Peronosporales > Peronosporaceae > Phytophthora > Phytophthora crassamura. Next base: position 619,005 of record JAUCED010000016.1, read on the forward strand.
AGTTTCATTAGGGTTTATTGAGTGCTTCGTGGTGAGCTTCTATAGAACACACAGAGAAATGGAGAGTCCAGCCTTCTCTTCATCATTCGATATTATCGTTGTCGATGCGGAAACTAAACACAGTGGATGGTTGATGCTCACGAATGGGGATCTTAACGTTATCTGGAACTTCGAAGTATGATTCATGTTACGATATCTCGCAGTAGTGAGAGCTAAATCGACCGTGTTGCTAGCTCTGTACTGAAGTTGTTGTCTTCAAGTGACGCTACCGTTGTCTCCATGTATCGCGCAGACGGCTTTCAATCCACGTCACGTATCGAATGTCGGAATCTGGGCGTCTTCGTAGGCGTGATTTTGATGCACGCGCATTGGCCGTACCAGCGGGTATTCCCACAGTGAAGTCTGTAGGGAGAACTATACCTGGTACAGTTGTGCCGCAGACCGATCAGATCTCCGGCATCAGCGGCGGCGTCTTTAGTCTGAAAGCAACTTACGACGAGAGCAACAGCAATTGTGGACACAAGGCGCATGTTGCAGGTGTCGAGACGCTTCAAGCTCAAGGTTTGAAGCTGGTGTGTTAATGGGTTATTGTCGAAATGAAGAGTGAGGTCTTGGTCTGGTCTGGTAGGTAATCAGCCCGGTGCTCAGAGTCAACTTGAGCAACCGCATCTCCCGAGGGTGATGCAAGAGAGCCAGAGAAGCAGGAGTTCGACATCCTGAAGCATACACCTTGACCGACCGACATACATAGCGATACATAGGGTGGTGCTTATGTAGAAACAATGGTGAGTATTAGCATGGCGCCAGCCGTGCTAATACTCACCATTGTTTCTACAAAGTGGAGTGTTTTGCGCAGTTCTGTGAATCTCCTGACCTGAGCGACTCATCCACGTTAATGGTTAATGGATGAAAGATGAATAAAAATGTTCAAGTAAGCAAAACAAAATACCTCATCATTTTATTGGTCTCCATGAAGGCGTTGCGCCGCTGCCTTCCCTGCCAACACCTCAGCCGTCGCTTTACGTAGCGAAGCCATCGTCGGTTCAACGATTCCCAATCTACATTTCCTGAACGAGACCGACAGCTCCATCGACGGCAGCATGATGGAGATGGAGGCGGGCAAGGTGGACAAGATCGTGAACGCGCTCAGCGCTTGCAAGGACATGCGGAGCCTCGGGTGCTGGACCGAGATCCTCAACGTTTTCGACAGCAGCTACAAGAACAACAAACACGACACGAACAAGGGCAGCAAAATAAACATCCAATCCATTATCAAGCACATCGTGAACATCGCGACCATCATCAAGAAGCTCAAGGGAAATCGCTAGGATCCTGGTTTAGTTGGCCGGATTACTGTCTAGCTAACCTCCAAGGACAACGAAATTCATGACGATCCGTAGAGACACAGAAGAATTAACAATACTATTTTCATTGATAATATTTGTAAGTTCGCACGAGCACAACAGCTACCAACTGAGGCTCCGCTTAGAGCTCAAGATCTATGCACGTTCCTCGCCTCACCGTGGCTGTGGGCGATGATCTCCACGCCATGCAGGTGGAATCATAAATCGTAGAGAATGGATAACATCTCGCCATTCACGTTGTTCAATCGTTCTTATCGCCACTAAAATGCTCGGCATTTTCAACTTACCACCTCATTACTGACACCTAACAAGGCATGGATAGAACCCCATTCAGGTATACACGGTGACAGTGCGTTCTTTGACCACCCACCGCATCGCGGCATGGACAACAAACAACACAGTACCAACACCCACAACATCTTTTCAGCCCCAGTAACGCAACACAAGCAGTATTGCCACTGCTTGTAGTCACTTTTCAACTCGTCACCTCTCACACCATGCGCTTCTTAGTCCACCTCGTTGCTCTTCTTGCTCTTCTTGCCGCCACCTTTCCAATCAACACAGCAGCCACCGCTGTAGACAGCGAAGCCATCGTCAATTCGACGCTTCCCAACCTAAATGACCTGAACGAGACTGACAGCTACATCGACGGAACTAAAATGGACAGCATCGACGGCTCTATTGACGATAGCGAGATGGAGGCGGGCAAGGTGGACACGATCGTGAACACACTCAGCGCGTGCAAGGACCCTCGCAGCCTCGGGTGCTGGAGCGAGATCCTCAATGTGGTCGACAGCGGCGACAAGAAGGGAACGAAGAAGAAGACGTCGATCTTCAAATCCATCTTGAAGCACGTCGTGAACATCGCGACCGTCATCAAGACGATTAAGGACCTGTACGGGTAGCCCTTTACCACTTTACTTGCCTGTCACTCCTCAACCCAAATAAATCACGTAACACGTCGACCGTATCAACTCGATCAACTCCTCTTGCGTACAAAGCTATCATCGCCCTTCCTTCTTGTGTGGTTACAGCAGTCGAATTACTTTCGAGCTAATCTCCAACGAGACAACGAATTCGTGAAGACCCTGGGTAGTGTTGGTTAAATCAAAGACACACTTTTTTATTTTAAAATAATTGCATAAGCACCACAATTATGACAGTCTTCGCAACGTCTCGATAGAAGGCGCCAGTCAGGGCTCTAATCGTGGTGACCTCCACGTCGTGAACAAGGGACGAAAGAGTCGTAGATCTGGAGGCACAGTTGCCACCCAAAGCTGCGATGAGCTCGTTGGACCACCATTCCTTTGTCACTCGAGTCCTCGACTTCTCCAACTAGCATCCCTCGTTTATTGAAGTACGACTCACCTAAAATACAGAGGTCGAACCCCACACCATACATGTACAACCCATCCGCTATACACGGTGATACTCGCGTCCTTGACCACCCACCGCATCGCGTCCTTGACCACCCACCGCATCGCGGCCTGGGCAACAACCCGCTATCAGCACGCACTGCATCTCTCCAGCGCTCAGTAACGCAGTAGTATAATAATGCTACCTGTTCGCAGTCACTTTCCAATTCACCACCTCTAGTAACATGCGCTTCTCACTTCTCCTCGTCGCGCTTCTCGCCGCCGCCTTCCCTGTCGACGCCGCTATACCTAGTGTTGATATCGTCAACTCGACGGTCCTCAGCGCGAATGACCAGAACAAGACCGACGTCTCCATCGACGACATCAAGATGGAGTTGGACAAGTTGGACGCGATGGTGGGCAGGATCAGCGAGTGCAAGGACTTGAGCAGCCTCGAGTGCTGGGCGAAGATCCTGAACGTGCTCGATGCAAGGACAAGAAGGAAAACGCTGACAAGCACGAGTCGATCTTCAGCACGATCTTCCATACCGTCGTGACCATTGCGTCCCTCAAAACCCCGCGTTCGGCTTGGCACACCTGCTGGTGAAGTAGCCATTGGGCCACTTCAACTTGCTTCTGTCACTCCCCGCGCAAGTGCCATCCCACGCTACGCGATCTTATTTTTAGAACCTCGTACTTAGCACTTGCACTCACTGTACTGGGCTGTACAGTGACAGATTCAACTGAGCAACTAGCTTACATGCATTCCATAACCGCGGGAAATCAATTCTCAGAATCAATTTGAAATATTTCACTCTTCATTTCCTATATGCCATATGACAGGATTAAAGGTTATCAAGTTCACTGTACTCGCCACGCTGTTCCCCCCGCCGCTATAAAAAGCCGTTCAGGCCCAGACGGCGAAGACACCTGGAAACTAAGCTTAGCCTCTGTTGCTCGGCGGTTCGCGTCACTTCCGCTTCGCTCGCAGGGCCCACAGTCGCCCGCCAGGCAGTGCATTCGACTCGTCAGTCTTTCGCACATCTTCTGACGCCCCTCTCGCTCTCCACCCCCCACTGGACGCCGCACAATCTTCGTCGCCATGAAGTGGCTCCGCTCTGCCGAGATGGAGTACATCTCGCTCATCGTGAACGAGGACGCGGCCCACGACTGTGTGCAGAAGCTGGGCGACCTGGGCGTGCTGGAGTTCACGGACCTGAACCCGGAGCTCACGCCGTTCCAGCGGCGCTACGTCAACTACGTTAAGCGCTGCGACGAGATGGAGCGCAAGCTGCGCTACTTCGAGCAGGAGCTGGCCAAGTTCAGCATCGCGCCCAAGCCCGCGGGCTCCATCGACCAGTTCCTCATGGGCTCGGCCGACATCCGCTACGGCTCGCAGGACACGGCGGCGCGCGCGCTGGACACGCTGGAGCGCCTCCTGGAGGACAAGGAGCAGGAGCTGCTGCAGCTCAACTCCATGCACGAGAAGCTCACGCGCGAGTACAACGAGCGCAAGGAGCTGCAGGAGATCATCTCCCGAGCCGGCGAGTTCTTCGAGATCGAGAGTACGTAGCCTTATTATGAGGGATGTTTTACGTTTTTATTCATGTTTTTACGTGTTTTAACACAGTTCCGGAGGTTCAAACACGTCGAAACTCGCGGACGTCGTCCCGGTCGGGCTACAGCTTCGTGGAGTCGGCCCCAGGCCTGGCGGCGGGGGAGGACGCGTCCACGCTGCGCTTCCGCAACGTGACAGGCGTCGTCCCTGCGGACGAGCGGATCAAGTTCGAGCGCATGATCTTCCGTACGACGCGCGGCAACTGCTTCACGCGGTTCTCGCCCATTGACGAGCCCTTGTCGGACCCGAGCAGCGGCCAGCCCGTGACCAAGCACGCCTTCGTCATCTTCTTCCAGTCGACGTTCATCGAGAACAAGCTGCGCAAGATCTGCGACGCCTTCCACGCGCGGCTGTACTCGCTGCCGCCCATGGACGACCGCGCGGCCATCGCGCACCTGATCCAGAGCAACGCCGGAGAGCTCAACCAGAGCAGCCACATCCTGCGCCGCAACCGGGAGAGCTGCGTGCTGCTCTGCCGCGACCTGGCCGAGACGCTCGAGTCGTGGAAGTGGTCGGTGCTGCAGGAGAAGGCCACGTACCACGCGCTCAACATGTTCCGCGCCGACGTGAGCGGCATGCTGCGCGCCGAAGGCTGGGTCATCAAGGAGGCGCTGCCCAGCGTGCGTCGTGCCGTGACACGTGCCCACACGGCCGCGGACGACAAGTCCATGCCGTCCCTCGTGGACAGCGTGGCCAAGCCGTGGCCCGTGCCGCCCACGTACTTCGAGACGAACAAGTTCACGGACGCCTTCCAGGCCTTCGTGGAGACGTACGGCTGTCCGCGGTACCGCGAAGTGAACCCGTCGGTCTTCACGGCCGTGACGTTCCCGTTCCTGTTTGGCGTCATGTACGGCGACATCGGCCACGGGCTGTGCGTGCTGCTCTTCGGGCTCTACTTGATCCTGACGGAGCGCCGCCTCGAGAACCCGGGCAGCATGGGCGAGATGACGGCGTCCATCTACGGCGGCCGCTACATGCTGTTCATGATGGGCGCCTTCGCCATGTACGCGGGGCTCATCTACAACGACTTCTTCTCGCTGCCGCTCAACCTCTTCGGCTCCAAGTTCGCGTACCCGGACTGTCTGGAGTCGCACGACCGCGAGGCCCGGTGCGTGGCCGAGTACTTGGTGGACGGCAAGATGACGTACGTGAACGCCACGGACGTCTCGGGCGGCGAGAACGTGTACGCGATGGGGCTGGACCCCATCTGGAAGACGTCGTCGAACGAGCTGCTGTTCTTCAACTCGTTCAAGATGAAGATCTCGGTCATCTTCGGCATTGTCCAGATGACGTTCGGCATCCTGCTCAAGGGCTGGAACAACCTGTACTTCCGGGACTACTCGACCTTCTTTTTCGAGTTCGTGCCGCAGATCGTGTTCGCCGTGTCGCTCTTCTGCTACATGATCGTGCTCATTGTGATGAAGTGGAGCATCGACTGGACGGAGCGCATGAAGTACGACGTGTGTCCGTACAACTACGCCGGGGAGCACACGGGCTGCCGTCCGCCGTCGCTTGTCAACACGCTGATCAACATCGCGCTCGCACCGGGCAACGTGGTGGACCCGCTGTTCGACGGCCAGCTGGAGACCCAGCAGACGCTGCTGCTGATGGCGCTCGTGTCGGTGCCGGCCATGCTGTTCATCAAGCCCATCTACCTCAAGATCCAGAACGACCGCACGGCGCCGCCTGTGAGCCACCACGTGGACTTTGACGACGAGGCCGAGGAGCGGCTCGTGTCGCACCACCACGGCAACTCGAGCGGCGGCCACGGAGGCGACGAGTTCGAGTTCGGCGAGGTGGTGATTCACCAGGGCATCGAGACGATCGAGTTCGTGCTGGGCATGGTCTCGAACACGGCGTCGTACCTGCGTCTATGGGCGCTGAGTCTGGCCCACTCGGAGCTGGCCACCGTGTTCTGGGAAAAGACGATGCTGTCCACCATCAACAGCGACTCGTTCATCGCCATTTTCATGGGCTTCGGCGTGTTCGCGGCCACGACGTTCGGCGTCATCCTAGCCATGGACGTGCTCGAGTGCTTCCTGCACGCGCTGCGTCTGCACTGGGTGGAGTTCCAGAACAAGTTCTACAAGGCCGACGGCTACAAGTTCCACCCGTTCTCGTTCAAGCAGACGATCAAGGACTCGCAGCAGCTCTAGACAGCCGTGTCTCGAGAGCATCGAGAAAAAAACTCAAAAAGGAAAAAAGGCAAGAGTCCGACCATGAAAAACCTCGACTATCGACGCAGATGGCCGACCCAGAAAAAGAGAAACTGAAGTTGAAAGTGCAGATGCTGGAACAGAGATATAGCAAGAGGAACGGAGCAACAGGTCTGCGGTGCATGCGGAAGCGCGTCTTCCTTTTTATAATAGGACTTGCAAGCTTTTGAGCCTCGTGTTGTCGTCTTCGATCTGCCGTGTCTGCATCTCTCTCGTCGCCTCCTGCGCAAAGTCCATCATGTATCCGATGCCCTCCTGGAAGGTGCATTCGGCTGCCTCGCCCATTTACTTGGAAGCCTTGGTCGCCTTCTTCTCCAGCTCACTGCAGACCATATTAACAGATCATCAGTCTGCTTCCTCTTTCTCTTACTTCACTTCAGTCAACTCACATCTGCTGGTATTGCTTGCGCAGGTTGCTGCTGGCGCTCAGGTCCTGCACGCGCTCCAGCGACTTGGTGTCCGCGTACAGGTAGCCCGAAGTGCCGCCGATGAGGACGCCGCCCGCAATGGCGAAGAACTGCACGCGCTTCGGGAACGGACCCAGCGCTGCAGAAACGACATTTCAACAATTGCAGGTTAGCAATTTCTGATACAAATTGGCGGCCAAAATGGAGCGAGTTATGCTGTACCGGTGATGGCAGCAGTGACAGCGGCGCCCAGCGCACCGCCCACACCCGAGCAGTACTCGATGTCGTTCCGTCGTCGGTCGAACCAGACCTTCTCCTCCAGCGTGAGGCGCTGCGGGGCGGCTTTGGTGGCGGTGGCGGAGCTCATGATCCTTTGGCTTTCGCAGTTGTGTGTGTAGATGACGCGCCAAATGTGCGGCTGGTATTGTGTTATGTTGCGCAACGTAATGGGATATGAATTTGAGGTGGACTACAGTAACGCAACGTAAATCGCTTCAAGTTGCCTTTTGTAAGCGTGCTGGTGTCGGGAATATTTGCAGCGGACAAGCTGTTGCTGAGGCAACGCTGGCGCCAGTGGCGCTGACGATTGCTTAGACAACTTGACTGCGTTGTTTTTTGCCTTGATGCGCAGCTCCAGTCGTCAATTCCGACGACACGAAAACTTGCGTCCAGTGGGTGGCAGCGTCAACTCTACTGAAGGAGTTACACCTACGGTAGAGTTGATGCGGCCAACGTAGCGCTCTCGCAAACAGGACACACAACTTGTCGTCATTTTATTCCAGCGGTGGGTTGCTGACCTTGTAGGCACGACTGCAAAAAGCAAGTTTCCTAATTGTAGTCTCGGAACAGTGTAGAGTTGCCGAAGTTGGCAAGCCACACAAGTTTGGAAAGACAAACGCAAATAAATTAAATGGTTCAAGTCAACCTATACGCCTTTCGCGTCGTGCTCTCTGTTGACAGCATGCGTCAAGTGCTTGACGTGCCTGTTCTGTGGCTGCTGGACGAAGCCGTAGCCCGGGTGCCGCTTGTGCGCCAAGGACGGCGTTGGCGTCTGCGGCGTGCGCGGGATGCACGCGGTCGGCGTCACCGTCGTGTTGATCCGGGTCGGGTTGGTGGAGTAGACGTCCATGAGGAAGTCCATGGACTCGTCGAAGTCCGGCACCGTCGGCTTGATCTCGACGGCGTTGGCCTCCCACTCGGACGGGTAGGTGGCGTTTCCAATGAATGCACTGGAGATCGTGGACGTGGTGAGTTGGCTGAACTCCGGGCTCGCCATGGCCACAGAGGTCGACATAGCGACGGACCCGTAAGGAGTGTGGTGGAGGTGGAAGGGTGAGCTGTGCATGATCGGCAGCGAGGATGCTCTCGCGAGAGCGACCGTCGCCGGGGGCATTGAGGCGGTCGATACCGGCGCCATCATGGACGTGTATCCCATCGCACCGGGGTGCGGGTGCTGGTAAACGCGCGTGTGTGCGTTCGCGTAGGGTGAGAGGGTCTGCTGTGGAAAGCTCACCAATCCGGGCCCCATGTCGACAGACATGGGAGGGGTCTGAAGGGTGCCGTTCCTGTTGCGGAGGCCGCGCATGCGGCGCGCCAGCTTCTCCCTGTGCTTCTGCGCGTGCGTCTGCGTTTGACGAACCGTGCGGGTGGCCACCATCTCGGCGATGGCCTTCCAGGGGCCCTTGGGGAAGGCTTCCATGGCGCGCAGGAAGCGCTCGTGCTCTGCCTGGGTCCACGTGCCTGAAGCCTTGACGACTTCTCCATTGGCGTCCAGCTGCTGCTGTTCCCGGTCGAGAGACTCGGCCACGCGAACGGTGCCGTCCTTGACGATCAGCAGGTCCTTTCGGTCTAGCTCGATGATAGGGTCGAACTCGTCGTCGGGTTTGTCGTCACTGGGGCGCTCGGGCTTCTTGTCTTGGATGCTGCCGTCGAGCTTGGAGTCGTTGGCGCGCACGTGATGCCGCTCGGCCATTCCGAAGGACATGAATGTTGATCTTGCTAGTTATCTGGCGAAAGTTCGAGTGACTGACTGACTCGCTGGGGAGGTCTGTCTGTCTGTCGTTGAGTACTCGTGAGGTGAGTGGATCAGGTTTACCGACGCCTGCGAGACGAAAAGCGTCGAGGTTGATCGGTGTGGTGACTGGTGGGCTGAGGTAACTGAGGTGAGCCCCGGAACGTTGGGCCGCCAGTGGTCAAAATGGAGAATGAGCTGCTCGGTGGCGAGCTCTGGTTGTTTGTCGGCGCCCCCTCTCCGAGTGTCTGGTTGCACTGGTGGCACTCACGCTGACAGCCGTGAAACTCTCGCTGATAGCGCCGGGCCGCGCGGCCTGCGTGCGTGACTTGAAAGTGCTCCGGCTGGCGCCTTTGCAGGCAGGAAAGCACCGTCTATGAGATTGCTCCGACGCAGAGCAAGCGAGCGTCGGACGATGCGCAGAGGAATTCGACGCGATACGGGTCCCGCAAAAGCTCCACCAAAAGCAGCAACACACTCACGCCTGTCACTCCGAAAGCGTGGCGTTGGAAAGAGGAGGCGCCCCGTCCGCTCGGCGCCGGACAAAATCCAGCATTCGTAATGTCCGGAGTTGTTGATCCACAGGAGCTTGCACCACCGCGGAGGCGACGGCCCCGAGTAGAGCCCGCTGAACCGGGCGGCCCAGAGACGAGCTTTGGGACTGCCAGAAAACAAGATGGCGACGTGCCAGCTGGTCTCTTGGCACTGATCGTGTCAACCGAGTGCCACTCTTGTAACTGACGGCGTAGAGACAGGGCAAGCGGTAACCTTGCACTCAGGCTGTATCACAGGTAATATGCCTGATGAAAGTCTACTTTGTATGCCGTACACTTGGTTGCAAACATGCTGTAAGCCAGGTCATGCTGTTCGAGGGTATTGCGCCCGTATCCTACGGCCATCAGTCCGCCATCAAAACATCGCTGCCTGACCTCGAGCCTCGAGGCGACTCGCTGGCGGGCAACTCGGCGGCGAATGCCCCGACGGCAAAAATGCACGTGGCTGTGGGATTTCTAGGTCAGGCAGAGCAGACCGGAAGGGCGGGCGGACGACGTCGTCGTCTTGGTGGAGACACGACAAGCGAGACCAACATGGCCAAGCTGAAAGGCGAAAATTTGCAGAGCTGCGTTGATCGCCACCGCTCGGCATCTGGCCGCTCCAGCTGGAGCTCGATGTTCTCTCTCTCTCTCTCTCTGCTCAGCCTGAGCTCCAAACCTGATCGCGGATATCCCCAGCACGTGCTCCGGCTTCGAGCCATCGGGTCGACGTCGAGCAAGTGGCAAGTGTTCACCATCGGACTTGCACACCAGCTTGGTCAACTTCGGATGGCATTTACATTTACTGTACTGCTGCGTGCGTCGAGTTGTTGACTAATAGAGTGGGAATGCTGCACATCCTTTGGGCCACTCGCATCAACTTGTTGTTGACCCCTCGAGTCCCACAATCGCGACCGACGGGGCGAGACCGCTCCAATGTGTTCGAGCATCGGAAAAGCGAGGCGCCGCGGCCTGGTCTTTGACGATCCTCAAGCTCTCTAAAGCTCTCTGCGAGTCCTCGACGCTGTCAAGCGCTCTACCATTGTCCGAAGTACTGTAGTAAGCAACACCATTGCGGGAAATTCGCGCCAACCGCTGGGCGCGCTTCAAGGATAGGGACGCGAGCGCACAACCGCGTGACTCACGCGCTGCTTGGTTGCTTGGGCGGACCATCCGATCTTGCGGTCGTGCGAGTCGTCGGTGGCAGCTCCGACGCAAGATTCGGCCCAGTGACTTGGCGACCTCAACTTCTCGCGTGTGAGCCGGTTTAGTCGTCGGCGCGTTGCAGGTCCGGCACAAGTACAAGTAGGAAAAATCAACTGCAGAGCCGGATTCGACAATCGAGTCTGCGGGTCGGCAGGACTGTACGCCACGCCTATTGAAGCGACGTCTTAGTTCTCCTGTCCATCGTGGTGTCTTCCAGACTCTATGCACTGACAGGCCGGTCACGTTCCTCTGTGCCTGACCAACAACGCTGAGGATCTTTTCTGCTTTGCTTCCGTCTCACTTCGTGTCCTCGACAAAGTTAAGTTGCGTGTTTCCCCCTTTCGATCCCACCCATCACATCCCTGGCGTCGCAGCTTCAGAAGCTCGTCCAACGAGCCTTTACGAGTGATGCAAGTCGAGCCTGGTCACTGCGCTGCCAGCCGTCGAATGACGAAAATTTTAACGTCGTGAAGCGCTTGCTCTGCGTTCGGTGGCCCGCCAGCTGCGGACGCTTTCGGGGTGGCCTCCTCGGTGGGAAGCCAGTCAATGGGCTCGCACGAGAAGCTCCGTGACAGCAGTTCAAAGAACTGGTGCTCCATCGGGTTGCGCGAGCGATGAGCCATCAGCACTAGCGTTTCAGGCGAGGCAGCTAGCGCTTCGAGCGATGACACGAGCGGCGCGTATCCCTCCGGATCGTAGACAACGTCCGACAGCACCAGCACGTCCGGATGCGGCGGCAGATCGTGCGGAGACGCCCCCCAGAGGTGTGCTCTCGCAGCCGGGAGCACAGCAGCACCTCCTTTAGCAGAGCTGTCCACTTGACTCTGCTTCGGGAAGTTCAAGCGGATGTTGTACTGCAGCAACGGGATGACTTCCTATGCACGAGCAAGCGTCATGAAGACGCAATGAGTGACGAGTGCGGACGTAAGGAGCACGTTGCATAAGCTGCTTACCTCCATGTCCGTGAGGGTCACCCTGGCGCCGAGCATGGAGCAGAAAATGCCAACCAGTCCGAGGCCGCTGCCGAGTTCCACCACTTGCTTCCCGACCAGCAGCTCCCGGTGTGCAGCCAGATAGCGCGTCAACACGAGGCACGAGTCCCAGAGCTTGCCTCCAATTCCTGCCAAGACAGCCGAGCAGCATTAGTTTTGTTCCAAGTGACCGCTTTTGATGCACCAACATGATCCCACCACGCACCGAGGTTCCCGGGCGACTCGGCGAGGAGGATGTCGTGCTGCAAGCCGTCCATCGTCACGGCCCTGCAGCAGTGCACGCCGAGGTCTCCAGTCATTCCCTCCTTCAAGTCGCCCGCAACAGTAAACGGCAGGGACACGACGGGAAAGAGATTCCACGTTGCGGTGGAAGCTTCGTGTGCTCGGACCTCAAGAGCGAGTGGAGCCGACGTGGTGTCTGGCTCTGATCCGTCGACAGTGGCCACCGCAACGCGAAAGCTCGCCTTGCCTCGATCATTCAAAGCCAGCTTCCCATTCGCGTCTGCAGTGCCTGCGTCGCCGACGTCGGACGGATCCAGCGGCGACTGGAACACCAGCGTGTACCTGCCCTCGACGTTGTTGCGCAGCGAGCACTGCAGATAAATGTGCTCTCCGTGCTTCACGTAGTCGCGTTGGAAGAGCCCGAACTCGTTGCCAATGTTGACATTCACGTCGAAGAACTGGTTCACTGGAACTTGCGACGGCAGCAGACATCTACGTCGAAAGAAACCCACGAAAAAGAAGCAGCAACGACGTCAGCGTCCACACTGTCCGTTCCAGCAAGCCAAGTGGTGCCCGACATCATTGCCCACCCGAAATTGACGCGGAGCTGCTGTCTGTCGTGCACCATCTTGCCCATCTGCTCGAGTTCGCTGGCAGCCACCTCGCGGTCCTTGGCCAGGTTCTTGCGCAGCCGACGCCTCGCTGGCACGCAGTACTGGAACACCGATGGGGCAGCCTTCTCGCCGCTGTCCAGCACAGTCTCCACCAGCTGCAGCGCCGCCTCGAATCGCTCGAGGTTCTCCAGCGCCACGAGCTTGCGCAACAGCGCCTTCTCGTTCTTCGGGTTGTGCTTGAGCGCTTGCGTAGCGTCTGCCAATGCCCAACGACATACAAATCATTAGCTTAAGGTACGTAGTCGTTGTAGTGGCCGCTGAATAGGCCGCTGCGCACCGTGCAACGCCGCTGCGAAGTCGCGTTCCTGGATGACAGTCTGCGCGCGGTTGGCGAACAATTGCGAAGCCGTCAGAGACTCCCAGGAACCCACACCGCCGCCGCCGGGTGCTTGAGACGCCGCGTTTTCATCTCCAGCCGTCAGCAACGCGATCGCCTGCGTGTAGCTCTCGCGCGCGGCGTCGTAGCGGCCGTCCGAGTAGAGGGCATTGCCCTTGGTCTGCAGCGCCTTCACCTGCTCCATTTTCCGCGAATGAAACCGCGACTCAGAAAGGGGCCTGAATCAGGGCTTGACGAAAAAGATACTTTTTTGGGACGCGTGAAATGTCGAGCAAGGTCCCGAGTCCATCGTAAAGACAATGATGCTTGTGTTGCTGAGGCAAATGCTACGCATTATCATCTCAAATTAAAAAAATGAGACTCTACCATCGTTATTGTTGCATCCCCGCGCTGTAAATTATTTCCCGCTGCCTGCCTCAGCGCTACAGTACACTGTCAGCTCTCTTTGAACCTGCACGAAATCAAACGAGCTATTTTGAAAAGTTACGAGTGTACCTCATGTACACTCGTAACTTTTTAGATTCAGGATTCCTGGAGGACATCGGCGTGTCCCGCAATGGTCTCTTCAAGAAGCTGTTCAAGATTGTGGTGAAGGTGAACCTTTGGAGCTGCATCCGTCACTCATGAGCTCGTCGCTTGCCGATAATTTTCAGGAACACATCATCCGGTTAGTCTACTTAACGCTGGCGCATGCGAACAAGACGAACGCTGCTGGCTATCTTACCAGAGGTGAGTGCATCGCCTCGTAGGTGCTCATTGCCTTCAACTTCGGCTCACTTGGTGACGCTGGTCAAGCTGGAGCACTCGGTCGGCAACGAAAAACGTATCTTCATGTTGAAGTTTACCTGCACTCCTTCCAAGAATGATGGTGATGGGTTTTCTTCCAATCCGTCATATCCAAAAGGAAGAGCATGGACGACGCCGACGTGCAGGCGCTGGCGGCTCTGCAGGTGAATGGGGTGCTTTCCGAGCGCATACGACTGCGCGACATGATGGCTACATGTCCGCACTGCCACCAGGGCTTCGGCAGCGCCTCCCTGGCAATCCACGTGCGTCGGTGCCGGGCGCTGTTGCCGCCCACTGAGGAGGCGCTAGAGGCTGCAGAACAAGAGAAGCTACAGCCGAAGCGAAGGAACGAAGTGCGCTCGCTCGTGGATCTGTACGTAGTCATTGGCGTTGATGCATCCTCGACAGTCAATAACTGGATAGGGTCTTGTAGATGCCTCCGCTTCGTGACCAAACACTTCGAATCCGTCTACATGGACAAGATCGTGGCATTCCCCGAGGCAGAATGTTGGCTGCAATTGATCACAATCATTGCACTCAGGATGCTGGATTGACCTTGTATTTTGCATTGTGTGGTCATCTGCGTGCAGCGGCTCTGATCGCGTCCATGCCGAGCAACTTGGTGCACCGCATGGTGGTCAGCCTCGTCAAGGAGGGCAAGCGGGTGAGTGGGATCATGCAGTACGCATTGCTTGGCCAAGTTGGTTGCGTGACACTGCTTTCAAATGTGATGCCAGGTCAAGACAAAAAGCCGAGAGAGTCGCGCCATGATTGAGACACTGGGAAACGCACTGGAGGGCGCTCGACGAGATGTGGCGCAGCTCGAATCTGCGAGGGACTGGGCGGCGATCAGTCGCGCGAGGATGGCCGAGCAGCAGCAGGTGTCCGAGCGGCTTCAGCGCGAGCTTGACGCTACCAAAAAGGCCTTGTCGTCTGCTGAAGCAGAGAACGACCAGCTTCGATCCAAGGGAGACAGCGCCGAGAAGACGCTACTTCGACTTGAAGCTAAGGTGAGACGTTTGAGCTTTGGGTCTGAGTTTCCGACGCTTGATTCAGATGTAAACGATCCTCTGCTATGCTGTTTGAAACTTGATTTACAGATCAACACGTTGACTGCCGAGAAAACCGAATTGAAGAAAGACGCTCAGAATGCTCGGCGAGGCGCGACAGAGGCAACGCGGGAACTGACTTCCGTAAGGAGGGCTTTGCCAGTCCGAAAGGCTGGTTCAAGACAGGGATCTTGTCTCAGCAATGCTTGTGAGGGTCCCAAGCGACGTCCAAGTCGCCAAAAGCAATCGCCCGTACCCTGTCGAGGTGTTCGTGGAGGCAGTAGTATCACATCTGCAACCTCAACTGCAAAGTTGGCCGTTTATCGGAAGCGACCCCGTGCGGACGGATCCAAAATCCCGTACCCAGCTTTTGCTGGTATGCAAATTAGCCAGCAGTTGAACGGCTGAACGCGAACGCCACCATGGTGCTTTGAAGTATTTTGACGGCTCTACGCTGTACAAGGATCATGAGTCTATGCCTCGAATCGGCGTGGCGGCGCAATGATTTTGCACAGGCTCATGCATGAGCTCTCCGTCAATTAGGTGCATCAGCTTTGGTGATGCCATCGCTTCTGCTCCACCATAAGTGACAAAGTACCGTTG
The DNA here is from genome assembly GCA_033557995.1 of Phytophthora crassamura. Taxonomy (NCBI): domain Eukaryota; phylum Oomycota; class Peronosporomycetes; order Peronosporales; family Peronosporaceae; genus Phytophthora; species Phytophthora crassamura. The sequence continues at coordinate 634,378 of JAUCED010000016.1, forward strand.
CAGAAGCACTTACATCGATGCCATCAATACAGCCAAGCCATCGTAGTCCCAGATTTCCAGGACGCCGACTTACATTGCTTGGTAAAATACACAGTTAGCACCAATTGCAATCTCCAAGACAATCCCGTTACGAAGTTTACAGCTGCAGAGGTACATCTTGAAAACCAGATCCTTCATGCGAGCTCACTTCAACTGCTCCATGTTGTTCTCGGAATGCAGTTTTTTCCCTAGCAGCGTGGTGTCAATTCGTTCGTGCCACCAATACACAACACATCAATGTCCTCCATCAGCAACTTCTTTATCATGTGGCGTCCTCTTGGTACTTGTTCACCCGAGCGCTTTGCCTCAACCACCTGCAGCAAAGTCAACTGCCCACTTCGAGTGATTTCATTCTTCTTGAGCCACTCGCTCTCCTCTATCTTCTCTAGCAGCGCATCAAAGACTGCTCCTGGAGCCACCACGCCATGCCTTAACCGAGCGACCAGCAGCAAGTTGCGCACGTTCCGGGGCTCGCCGTCCTGTAGTGACGCATAATGGAGCAACCACGCCATGCCTTAAGCGTGCGACCAGCAGCAGGTAATGACGCATAATGCAAAACTTTATACCGGTAGGTTCAAGTTGTTTTGGCCAGGCCAACTGAATCATTTCTAGATATAACTGTTATGTGATTATACAGTGAATTCGGGACCCAGGGATCAAGATCGTGTTTTAGAATTATTGCTAGATATGCGTTCTCAGCGGAAACACATCTGGGAGCCGTCCTGAACCTATCAATCTCGAATCTGCACTGTCCCGAGCACCGTTTTCTTGTTGCTCCTTTCTCTGGGGTGGCTAGCTGCCCCAGTGGGCGGTCATAACTCCGGAAATCAACCTGCCATGGCGCCATCCCTGGAGCTGGCGCTCGCAAGCTTCGTCTTGCGCCACAAGCTGCCCATGTGCACCCCCAAATCATTGACTACCCTCCTTTCGCACTTTTTCATTGCCGTATCGGTGGCCCGAGCGTGCGAAGTTAGTCGCGTTGGGTCGCTACATTTGGTGAAGTTCATCTGGAGCAGAAGGTGTCAAGCGTCCAAGTCGACTCTGAGCTACCTACTCAAGACAAATCGCCACTATCCGGTGGGAGTTTTCTCAAGCGTTGGTGCAGGCCGTGCGGAGAGCAGACTTAACCATGATTCAGTGGATTTTGGCTCACTTTTTGCGTTGCCCCCCATGGCTGGTGAAGTGGTGAGGGAGGCGGCGAAAGGTGGCATTTGTGGGTCTGGCAACTACTGGAGGCTGACCAATCTCATGGTGGCATCGAATGGAGTGCAGCGAGTTTGACGGATGCTGCGAAAGCTGGTCACTGGGATTTGACCAAGTGGCTGGATGCGCGAGCGTCCACGCAGGATACCCGGGAGGGGAACTTTGACTTGTTGCTGATCGCCGTCGCTCAAAACAACCTAGAGAGTCAAGTGGGCTGTTGCAAAGGGCTTCGGTCTTGCGGATATTAAAACCGGCGACTGCCCTGAAGAGGAGTGGACCACGCGCGTGAGAGTTGTGCGTTATCTGCTGGAAATTGAGATTGGCGATTCAGCGTACATTTTCGAAAGATCGCTGTTGACTGCGGCGCGTATTGGTGACTTGGGTACGATGCAGTGGCTTTTGACTCGAGACGACGAGCTCGACGACGCAATCGACGAAAATGAGCTTTTCGATAGCATTATGTACACAACGTGTGCGCATGACCACGTTACAATGGTACAATGATTACTCGAACATATCGACTACCTTGGCCAGGCTGATGGTCCATCTGAAGCTATGACAGCTGCATGTACACATGGGAAACTGTCTATCGTTCTGTAACAGGGCTGCCGCGTGGGCGCCCGATGACGCGCGCAATGGTGGACGAGACGGACGGATGTTGAAGACGCGAGCCAGGACCGCCACGTGGGCGCCCGGCGACGCGCGTAAGGATGGACGGATGGACGGATGGACGGACGATGGACGGAGGCTGGTCCGGAGGACCCCGGTCTGCGAGTGGCAGGCACGACGGAGAGGGAATTGGCGAAGTACCGCCGCCGAGCCGCCGACACGCAAGTGCAGACCGCGGACCCGCTGGATTCTGGACGAACGGACGGATGGACGGACGAGGGCTGGACGGAGCTCTCAGCGTGAGAGATCTCACTTTGGTTTTGGCACTGCAGAGTGCAAGTGGTTGCTGAACGACTGCGAACTGGACGGACGAGTGGGTAGCGAGCGGCTGGGTGTAGCAATTTGTGCGAGACAGTGGCTAGCTAGTCGTAGTTGATTGCATTGGGAGGACGCTAAATAAAATTGGTAGTGTGTCAGTGAGGCACACGCCGGCGCGGTGGATTGAGTTGTCCACTGACGGCCAGACGGACTTTGGCGCAAATCGGCACCGTGTCGACCAACCCCGGCGTGCAGGGGAAAGAAGAAGACACGTTGCAGTTCAATGGCTCTGGGATAACTACTTAAGCGATCCAAATGTTGCCCTTTTCAAAGACAGCAGCGCAGCTATGGATGCTGATGCCGAAAGGGGGCGCCTCGAAGTACTGACATTCCTGGATCAGATCACAAGGAGTCACAGCACCATCGCGTCGGGGGCAGCGCGAAGAGACAATGCATCCGTGGGCGATACCCTCAGTGTTCAGTATTTGCGATGGATTCTGCTGCAGCAAATGGCCATCTGGGTGTGGTGAAGTGGCTCCACGTGAATCGTTCAGAAGGATGTACCACTGCGGCTATGGACAATGCCGCTGCTAACGGGCACTTAAAAGTGGTGCAGTGGCTCCATTGGAATCGATCAGAAGGTGCCACGACGGCAGCGATGGATAAGACAGCCGCAAGGCGCTTCCATGTGTTGTCCTGTAGAACAACTTATTCAAGCAGTTGCTGTATGGATGAGCCACCAAGCTCGTTCTACAAGGAGCAGCTAGCAACCTTGCGCTGGTTGGATTCCAACCGTTCCGAAGGTTGCACTATAGCTGCGATGGATGGAGCAGCGGCGAAGGGAAACTTTCAGGTCTTGCGGTGGCTGCACGATTGTGAGTTCGCGTCGTGTTCACCCAGGCAATGGATGCCGCTGCGGGTCTTGGTCGTTTGGACATTGTCAAGTGGCTGCACGCAGACTATCGGACACTCTGCATACCCGCCGCTATGGACAATCCCGCTGCTGGAGGACATTTGAACGCTGTTCGGTGGCTGCACGCGAATCAAACGGGGGTTGCACGGCCAATGCGATGAACCTTGCTGCGGCAAATGGACACGTGAGCATGGTTCGCTGGCTGCTTGAGAACCGATCAGAAACAAACATTATTTCTGCTATTGAGCACGCTATCGTCTGCAAGAGGTTCGAGATGATGTGGTACCTTGACGCGCTGCGGGCAGATCACAGCATCACCCTCCGTCAAATGCAGCACCGCCTACGCAACCGGTCTTTGCGTGACTTAACTCGCCCAAGAACCTGATCAGAAGAGATTGAGGAAGTGTTCCAGTCACTATATGTTGCTCGAACCGATGCGAAGTGTAGTGGCAAACCATGATTTTCGTTTCGCGAACTATGAGTTTCATTTCGTTTTTTTGTGAGCTGCAGTGATGTTAGCTGAGCTGGCAACGTCCGAACCCAAGAATGATTTTTTAAACGAGTGAGTTTCACTTCTTTCAAAATAATAACATTATGCGCTTCCGTCTGCAGGTTTCCTGCTCCTGATCTGTTTTGAGCTTCCTTCGTCGAATTGAGTGTATGACGAGTCGTCGCAACTACAGTACACCGGTAGGAAGCGTGGATGCCAGCTTTGCATGCCATTGTTTGTATCTATCTTTGGGGCAAAGCCCCCCTAAAATGAAACGAACACCATTAGTGTACCCTTATTTACTACATCAATTACTTTTTTTACAGGACTTCTTACGCATAGTTGCGATTCGGGTTAGGGGTTATCATTGTAATCACACGCCCTAGGGCTTTTTCTCTCGAAATTTACCTCTCTATAACAACTTCAACAATCGGATGACTGACCCTTCAGATAAGGATTCTTGAATGACCTCTCGCCGAAGGAGTTAACAGTCACTAAAGTTGAATCGTTTTTTTATAGAACCCGGGAAGGGTCGCTAGGTATGGAGTACCGTGGGATGATGGCGGATTGCCCGACTTTGCGCCTTTTTATGATTTTTTATGGATGGCTACAGCGGCCAGTCAGTCGTCTTTTGGGCGCGAGCGGCTCTGATTACTTGGCACCCATTGTCTGATTTAACGTGAATGCGAGCAAATCAGGATCGTAAAAACTGACTAAGTACGAAGTGGATCTTGTAAGAAGTCGACAGGGTGTACTGACGAGTGTCGCTTCGGCTCTATTGCTTTTAGGTGAACACTTTCAGTACATGCGCGGGTGCACAGCACCCGCGTCGTGCACCGCACCCACTAAAACGTATCACGCCTGTCAAGGCGTGCTGCACCACAGCGCCACAGGCCTCCACCGCACATCAGCTAGAGTGCGTAGAGCGGCATGATGACGTACGTGCACGTGAGGTGCGTCGCTGGCTATGCTGCTGTGTTATGCTTTACGTGTGCTCATGCTGTTTGTTTTGCAGTGCTGCAGCAGTGGCCGGGGCGACGAGCGCCGCGACCGTGTCGCGCCGAGGCCGTGATGTTCATGCACGTGAGGTGCGTCGCTGGCTATGCTGCTGTGTTATGGTCTACGTTTTCTAATGCTGTTTGTTGTGCGGTGCTGCAGGAGTGGCCGGAGGCGAAGAGTTCCACGCTGCTCAACGGCATGTGAACGAGGCACGAGTAAGGTGCGCTGCTGGAAAAGTATCTCACAGTTGTATCTTGGTGTTTTGAAGTATGCTAAAGACTTCCTACGATTCAAATAATGTTACGAAATGAAGCCTCATTACCAAATTAGTACTTAACGAAACCTTCAGATGCGTCTTGTAATGGCTAACTTCATTTCACTTTTGCCAGCTCGCCAACGCTTTCCCAATGGATCTGCTGTTTTCTATCCAGGACGACGTCCTCAAACAGAAAGAACAAGAGGCCGTCAATTACTTCTCATACGTGCAAGAACTCCGCGAATTTATTCGGACGACTCGTCCTAGTCAGGATGTGGTTGCTACACTGAAGCTGGCTATATTTTAGCAGAGCGGCTAGACGGTTGTCGTGGCAATTGTGTCATCGGTATTGATTCGATGGTCTGCGTCGACTGGGCGCAGATGGCGCATGACCTACATGATATTGTTGTGATAACGGTGTGGGACGACACGACAGCGTCCAGACAGCGCAACATTGAGTTCCGTCCTGGGCTGCTGTAGCGGGTCGCGGTAGACGCTCACCTCCTCGGCAATTGCTGCTGCTGCCAGCGAAGGCGTCGACGTGCTTTTTCGTTTGTTTCCGTTGTTAGATTTGGAACCCGGTTTGACCTTCAACCTAACTTATGGCATATGCTGTTCAGGGGGGCGGTGCGGGAAATATTTTTTTGAAAATAGATTTTGCGGCATTGGCCCCTTAGCAACTGAGGCGACCAATCGCCGTGAAGATGCTGGCAGCTTGCTGCCATACCACCGATTTCCTCGATGAGCAGTACCCCCGTAGTACATCGCCAAAGGGGTACAGCTTTTCGAGGAAGTCTCTCTGGATTCAACCTCTTGTCATTGGTCGAAACTACGAGGCGATCTTCGAGCAGCCAGGTCCATCGACGACTTCTCCACCGATTGCCAGTCCGAGCCACCAGCACCATGGCGAGGGCGTACGTGTCCGCAAAAAAACTATTCATCGTTCTAGAAGCTAAGTGTTGTCCTGTGAAGGCTATGGCTCGAGAGTACGGTGTTCAACCCTCTCAAATAAGGCGCTGGGCGAAAAAGCGAGCTACACTCGAAGCCACTGTGACGAGAAATCCTCGGGCCAAGACATTGAACACAGGGCGACCGCGTCAGGAGGCTGAGCTTGAAGAAGAGCTGGCTTCCTGGATCATTGAACGGCGATCGCACGATTTAGCTGTGTCAACAGGTCAAGTAATAGCGAAGGCTCTTTCACTCAAACCATCATTTCGTGGGGGCAGCAGGAAAGCTATGTGGAAGTGGGTGTATCCCTTTCTCCGCAGCCACCGTCTAAGTATCCGACGCAAGACATGGGTGGGGCAAAATCTGAGCGGCCACTTGGAGGAAGTTCGTCGAGAATTTGTCGCAGCGGTGAACGAACGTTTTGAAGCTGGCGGTACATTGGAAGGCGTTCCGCCTGCTTTACGAGTCAACATGGATGAAACTGCGGTGTTCTTCGAGATGACATCAGATACAACGATAAACCAAGTGAATGCTCGGACTGTTTCCATTCGTGGTACTGAATCGAACGCGAAAAGGCTTACAGCTTGCGTGACTTGCGCTCAAGATGGGACCAAGCTCTCTCTATTTGTTGTGTTTAAAGGCAAGCCCGGCGCGACAATTGAGAAAAGCCTTGACAGGCTCCTTCCGCTTGACGTGTTTGGATGCTGCCAGGAAAACGGGTGGATGGACGAACGGGGCTGCCAAATCTGGCTGGAGAAGGTCTGGAAGCCTTACGCTGCCTCGCATCCCGCTTCGATGCTGATGCTCGATGAGTTTAAATGCCACGTGCAGGCCTCTTTCGTCAGGAGCCTGAATGATGTTGGGACCGAGGTGGAGATCATACCTGGTGGGTACACGTGTGTGCTACAGCCCTGCGATGTCGGGATCAACCGGCCATTGAAAAATGGTATTCGAAACCAGTACAATGATTGGGCTATTCTCAAAATGGATACTATCCGTGGAGACGCCAATGTTCCAGCTCCTGCTCGTGAAGATATCATCCGCTGGCTAGTTTCGTCGTGGGAGAAGATTGAGAGTGCCACAATCGTTAAAACATTTGCGTCGATTGGATATGGTGTCCCGGAAAGCACTGCCAGTGAGGAGCAGCAAACCTCTGCAGAAGTAAGCGAAGAACCGGATCATGACGTTGATCTGACCGATTTAGTGCTTCACACTACGCTCTGAAATGCTGCTCGATATCGGTAGCATTAAGCAACGAACTATACCTCTGCTGCGTTCGGATCGACGTCGTTTTTGACTGTTTTCAGACTTGCGCAAGTCCTCAACAACTGTGGCCATCTTGTTCTCGTACGCTGCCTTCATTCTCAACAGCCGCCGTGGGAGAAATCCGACGTGGCACGTTTGAGCCCCAGAGCGTATCACGAACGCCTTCACGACGTATTCGAGCTGGTCATCTTCATCAATTATCGCCTCCCCCTAAAAACGATGACATCGTCAACCTTCTCATGCTTTCCGCACACCTCGTGTGCTGAGCAGCTTCTCCCCGAGCCGCCTTCATCGCAGCCGACAACATCTACTCCAGAGATCGCAGGCACCGACCCCCCTTCCTGTTAGACACGCATCAGCATCAGTAAGTAGCAGAGAGCGACAGAATCTGACATCTAGCCCTTGCCATGATCGCTCTTTGTTGTCGAAATGTTTAATGAGGTATAGAGCGATTTCATTGGATATAATGTGAGCCGGGGGTACAGGTTTTCGAGGAAGTCCCCTCAGAAGTTGCCCATCACTTGGTATGGCAAACCTGACTGGGGGTTACAGCTCATCGAGCACTTTTGAGGGGTACAGCTCATCGAGGAATTTGGTTCTAGTGTAGGACTAGCACGCCCAGACAGCCAGCGGCACTGTCCTCCAAACTCCACTTCATTCGACTGGAGAAACGATAAGATGGATACATTGTGTACAGTTTATGTGGATGCATTTCACGAAGCTAAGATCAAGAGAAGCGATGCTACAGCGCACAAGTGGCCTGGTGCGCCGCGCCATTGAGAAGGAGGAAGCGCAGTGCGCCTATAACCGGCATGTACTCACCGAGGTATTCATTAGCGGTTTTGTTACAGATAAGAGGGACGGAGATTGACGGCTTGTTGCAGGTGCAAAGCGTGCTGGACGAGATGGTGTACGACGTCGAGAGCTGCGAGCACGAGTGTGAGCTGGTGAGGCTGAGGAGGCAGCTGGCGACGGCCGAGAGCTCTTTAGCGGAGTATCAAGAGCGAGAGAGCGAGCTGATTCAGGAGAGACAGCAGGTCAGGCGGGTCGTGCATTGAGGAGGTCAGTATTGATGAATTGATAAGGATTGCTTTGTTGCGCAGGCTTACGAATACGCGGTGAAGGTGGAGCAGCAAGGGAGGAATATTATAAGCAAGCTGAACGAGCACTTGTCTGTGGTCGTCGTGGAGCTGGCGAAGAAGGAGGTGTACGTTGAACGTGTGGGGGAGATCGGGGTGATCCAGAAAATTGATTTTGTGTGGATTAATGATGCAGAATGGACAAGGAACTGCAGCAGTCAAAAGAGCAATTGAAGCTGACGGGACAGCTGTCAAAGGAGCTGGCGAGCGCACAGCGTGAGATCCGGGAATTGCGGCGAGCGAACGATATCCAGTATATCCTGCGGAGGAACAATTCTGTGCCTGCGAAACTGACGTCGGACTCGAGGATACCACCGAGAGGAAATCACGCACCCACACGGACGATGTCGGTTCCTGAAGGACTGCAGGCTGCGAGAAAGCAGATGCAGAATGTGTTCTCACCGCTACCAGATAACGTGATGCTGAAGCTCTTTTCGTTTCTGGACGAAGACAGCATGGTCGCCATTAGTGTCACGGACAGAGTGCTTGTCAAGCGAGTGAACCTGATGTTTGGAGTAACAACGCCTTCCAGTTTGGCGAACGGCGCTTCTCAAGCGACAACAAAGTCACGACCAGCATCCCCACCGTCGCGCAAGCAGGCCAAGACCCGCACCCTCGGTTTTATCGGGTCGTCCGAGAAGGATAAGGTAATGGCTGATAATTGTGCTGTTGATATGGCTCTTGGGCCGCACTCACATGTCGTTTTGCTCAGCTCTCGAAGGTAGATGCCATCGTGAAGTCGTTAAAGCCGGACCAGATCAAGCTCTTCCATGACATGTCGACTAGAGTGAAGACGCTTGAGGTGAGCTCTTGTGTAGCTTAAGAGACTGCGTCTGATCAATGGGCCCCGGAACTCACAGTTATGCTGCTGCAGAACCACCTCGCCCAGGTGCAGACCGAAAAGGAAGACATCACTGCCCGGCTCTACAGCGCCGAGAACGTCCGTGACTTCCTCATGGAGAAGCTCAAAGACCTCGAGGACACGCTCGCCAACAGCATGACGACAACAGCCAAGAAGGACGAGCAGGCTGGACTCGACCGCGAGATCATCGGGTTTCTGGACGCCAAGACGCAGGAGTACGAGACCGCGTTGCAGGAGTACGCCCACCAGAACAACGGTCTGCGCATGGAGATCGCGCAGCTGCACGAGGAACACGCCTCCAAAACGACAGTACGTCGAGCAGTCTGTTGAATTGGTGGCTTGTCATCGCTCATCGACGGGTTTCCTTGCCACAGATCATCCAGGACATGGTGGAGCTGCTGTCGGAGGAGAAAAAAGAGCTCGAAGCGCAGGTGCGATCGCAGCGCAAGATCCTCGTCCGCGAAGTCAAAGTCTTACGTGCCCAGAACCAGCAGCTCGTGGGCGAGAAGGACCACTACTTCACGCAGCTCAAGCACCTCAAGCATGCACTTCAACATCTCGATGAGCTCAACTAACCCGATTGATTACCTAATCATGCTGGTCCTAGTCACTAAATCCCCTCGTTCCACTGAGACGACGTTCTCGAATCCCATGTGCACCACACCAACCTACTCCAGAGTGATGGTCACTTGCATCATCCACGCCCTGGAGCGATCACAACCGCACCTGCATCCGCCTTCGCTGTTGCTCCATGGCGACGGTGCTGCGTCGCTTCGCGCTGGCGCGTCCTCGCCACGCATCCATCTCACTTCGCTTCCCTCGGTCCCCAGTGCTCTCCGCTCAACGCGTACAGGCGAACCCGTTCGCCTTCCGCAGCCGCAGCCTCTTCGGTGCCTTGTATTCCACCGATAGCGGTTCCAACGACGACCAGGAGGCCAAGAACAAGACGGAACAAGGCGATGACGACGACGGCGTGGAAGTCGTGATCGAGAACGACCTGGCCACTGTAGGCGAAGGCGACGACGCGCCCACGTACCCGCATGTGCTGGCCATGCCGGCGCACCGCCGCCCGTTCTTCCCTGGAGTGGTGCTGCCCATGACCATCACCAACCCGGAGGTGACGCGTGCGCTCATGGCGCTTAAAGAAAGCGGTCAGAAGTACGTGGGCGTGTTCCTCAAGAAGTCAAGCGGAGATCCGCTTAAGACCGGAGGCGGAGAGGATCTGGTGAAGAACTTGAGCGAGATCCACCACGTCGGCAGCTTCGCCCGCATCGACAATATGTTGCCTTTTGACGCCAACTCGGTGCAGGTGTTGATGGTGTCGCAACGCCGCATTGCCATTGACGAGATCCGGGATCTTGGACCTCCTCTAAGAGTGAACATTAGCAACCTCGACAACCCCCCATTTGACCCCAAGAGCAAACTCATCCGAGCGTATTCGAACGAGATTGTGGCCACGTTGAGGGAGATCGTCAAGATGAACCCGCTGTTCAAGGACCACATGCAGTACTTCTCGCAGCGGATTGATATCCACAACCCGTACAAGCTGGCGGACTTTGCGGCGTCCGTGACGTCTGCGGACGGAGAGGAGCTGCAGCAAGTGATGGAGGAAATGTCGTGTGAAGCCAGGTTGAAGAAGGCGCTGGAGTTGATTACCAAGGAGCTCGAGCTCAGCAAGGTGCAGCAGACGATCAAGGAGCAGGTGGAGGAGAAGGTCTCGAAGAACCAGCGCAATTATCTTCTCATGGAGCAGCTGAAAGCGATTAAGAAGGAGCTCGGGATGGAGAAGGACGACAAGGACGCTATGATCACCAAGTACCGGGAGCGGTTGGCGCAGTTTGCACCCGACAGCATCCCGGAGAACGTCAAGGAGGTGCTGGAAGACGAGCTGAACAAGATGTCGATGCTGGAGAAGAACTCGTCCGAGTTCAACGTGACGCGGAACTACCTGGACTGGCTGACCCAGCTGCCGTGGGGCAAGGCGACGGAGGAGAACTTTGATCTGGCGAAAGCCAAACAGATCCTGGATGAAGACCATTACGGTCTGAAGGACATCAAGGAGCGCATCTTAGAGTTCATTGCTGTTTCCAAGCTGAAAGGCGACGTCCAGGGCAAGATTATCTGCTTCGTCGGTCCTCCTGGTGTGGGTAAGACGAGTATCGGCAAGTCCATCGCTCGGTCGTTGAACCGCGAGTTCTTCCGCTTCTCGGTCGGTGGGCTAAGTGACGTGGCGGAGATCAAGGGCCACCGCCGCACTTACGTCGGTGCGATGCCTGGCAAGATCATCCAGTGCTTGAAGTCGACGCAGAGTTCGAACCCGCTGATCTTGATCGATGAAATTGACAAGTTGGGGCGGGGATACCAGGGCGACCCGGCTTCGGCGTTACTTGAGCTGCTGGACCCCGCACAGAACAGCGGCTTTGTGGACCACTACATGGATGTGCCTGTGGACCTGTCTCGAGTGCTCTTTATCTGTACAGCTAACGTCACGGACACCATCCCCGGGCCGTTGCTGGATCGTATGGAAGTCTTGAGTCTGTCGGGCTACGACTCGCCGGAGAAGCTGGCGATCGCGAAGGAATACCTTGTGCCCAAGGCTCTCGAGAAGACCGGTCTGCACAAGCAGGAAACGACCCCCGAGTCCCTGGGCTTGACCGACGACGCCATCTTGACGCTTGTCAAGCAGTACTGCCGCGAGAGCGGCGTGCGTAATTTGGAGAAGCACGTGGAGAAGGTTTTCCGGAAGGTTGCGCTCGAGGTTGTCCAAGACATTGAGAGCGCTAAGAAGGTGGAGACACAGGAGGCTGGCGAATCAACTGCTGCAGTTGATGACTCGGACGAAGCGTCACAAGAGAAGGACCGGTTCCTCATCACTCCTGACAAACTGTCGAAATACGTTGGCAAGCCGATCTTTACGTCGTAAGTGGCTCTCATCTTAAGATCCTGCTGTCCTGTCTAGTTGTGCTAACCATTTTGTTGCTGTTTTGCTGTTTCCAGCGACCGCATGTTTGATAAGCAGTTTCCCGGTGTCGTGATGGGACTGGCGTGGACGTCGATGGGAGGAGCTTCGCTCTACATTGAGACCACCAAGGTGTACACGAAGGGCGACCGCTCTGGTCTTATCACCACTGGGCAGATGGGATCTGTGATGGAGGAGAGCACGAAGATCGCGCACACGTATGCCCGTAGCAAGATGCACGCGATTGATCCGGAAAGCAAGTTCTTCGAGGAGAACGAGGTCCACCTTCACGTGCCCGAAGGCGCTACTCCCAAGGACGGGCCGTCCGCGGGCTGCACGATGGTGACGGCGCTGCTTTCGCTTGCGATGAACAAGACGGTGAAGCCCGACCTCGCTATGACGGGAGAGCTGTCGCTTGTTGGAAAGGTCCTGCCCGTTGGCGGCATCAAGGAGAAGACTATCGCTGCCAAGCGGTCCGGCGTCAAGACGCTCATCCTCCCGCTCGGCAACAAGCGCGACTTCGAAGAGCTGGAAGATTACGTGCGGAAGGACCTCGACGTGCACTTTGCCGACTACTACGACGACGTGTATAAGGCCGCTTTCGAGCAGTAGACATGTCCAGAACGCAGTGGTGACCAGCTATAAAGGTTAAATATCAAAGCTTGCCACCATGCATTTAACTTCCGTCGTCTTCAACCACGAAATCATAAACAGTTTTACGGATTACAAATTGTCGTGGGTTTTTCTTGTTTACATCAACCTTATTAGGATTGCAGGGAACGGACGCAGTGCACTTCAGTTTCAGATCCGACGCCCCCCGTTGAGACTTTACGTACGCCATGGTGCTTCGCATGCTCTGGAACATCGGCTCGGGCCTCGTGTATGGCGCGCTGTAGAAACCCTGCCCACGGGCGGGTTCGCACTAAACGCACTAGTCAGCGACGCAGCAAAAGAGAGAGTGAGATTGAGCTTACCTCTAGCCAGCTCGATCCCTACATAGATTCCGCAACTACAGTGCTACTACGTCAAGGTAGCCGGGTACCTCGCAGTTGCCGACGCATCCCCTGCGGCCAACCCACAGCCGCTCGCATACAGTGATGATGCATATTTCAACACTCCTCCTCGTCGGTCGATGCGACCCAACCGACTAGGATAAACCAACGATCCTTCTTAGCTCTTGCAGTCTCGGTGGCGGCACCGCCTTGGTCAGCACGTCTGCGGGCATGGTCTTGCCCTCGCAATACTCCGGCTTGAGCACACCCATCTTGGTGAAGTGCACCACAAACTTGATCCTTGTGTCAATATACTTTGCCTTCGAAGATGCCTTTTCTCCGTCCAGTTGTTTGAGTGCCGCTTGATTGTCCACTCGAAGAGACATCGGCAACACCATGATTACCCCGAGCTCGCTGAGCAGCTCACGAACCCCCAATAGCTCCTGGCCCATCACGGAGGCCGCCGTGTACTCGGCCGCCATTGTCGAGAGAGAGATCCCTCCCTGCTTTCGGCAGACCCACGCCACATGCCATCCACCGTTACCAGTCCGCCCGTGACCGCCTTGCGGTCTTCCTTGTCAGCGGCAAAGTCGGCGTCGCTGTACGACCACGTCCAGTGGCGCGTCCGAATCAGCGTTCCCGCGCATACTCAGACGCAGCTCTCGTGTTCCAGCGATGTATCGATGGATGCGCTTCGCTATTTTCCAGTCGTCTACGGTTGGGCTATGCGTCCGCCGAGTTGCCTCGTGCACGGCGAACGCAATGTCCGGCCGCGTGCACCTGGCGAGCCACAACAGGCTCCCCACCAACGACTGAAAGTCAGCGATGGTTACCGACTCGTTGCTGTTGTTCGTAAGCGGCACGGCGTTCTTTCGGGGCATTCATTCGCGTCGTCCCCAATTGGCGTGCGCACTCCGTGTGCGTGCTCCATCCCTTGCTCCTTCAGGAGATCCGTGATAGTCACTTCCTGGTCGAGATAGTAACCGTCCGACGCGTCGTACACCACCCGCATTCCCAAGAACTTGTGGGCTCTCCCAAGGTCCTTGATCGAGAGCGAGTCGAGCTCGCCGAAGAACGCATCCACGGCAGCCTGCTCGGTACCAGTGACCAACAGGTCGTCGACATAGACTCCAACCACCAGGAGAACGCCAGCTCGGAGCCTGAAGTAGACGCATATCTCCACCAGGCTCTGGACGAAGCCGATGCCGATTAGCTTCTTGTGGAGCAACTTGCTCCAGAGCCGGCCGGCCTGCTTCAGGCCATAGAGCGCCTTGCGCAGCTCCAACACCAACTTATTGGGGCTCGTCACCCCGAGTCTCTCCAACAGCTCCTTCCGGAACATCATTCCCTGCGGGATTCGCAGGTAGATGTCCAGCTCGGCTTCTTTCTCCGCCTTCATGTAGGCGTTCGGGACATCGCCATGCTTAGCAGGCACTCGCCATTTTCTGGCCAGCACCAGGATCTGCTTCACGCTCGTCATCTCGATGACGGCGGCGAAGGTTATCCCGTAGTTGATCCCAAACTCCTGCTCGTTGCCGCATGTAACTACTCGGGCCTTGAGGCGTTCGAGCAGACCCTCGGCGTCGCGCTTGGTCTTATAGACCCATTTTGAGTGCAACACACCCCGTGAGGCATGCACACGAGTTTCCAGACGTCGTTGTTCTCCAGCGCGTTCAGCTCCTCCGCCATAGCCTTGATCCACCCGTCGCGGTGAGCGCTCTGCATGGCCTCGTGATAGTTCTTGGGGTCGGACTCCATGACGTTATTCACAATGCCCGCCTCAGGCTCCTCCTGTCGGGCTGAACCGTCAGCACCTTCGGCGGCTTCGCGTGCGGCAGACCGAGTCATGTGTCTCTCGCGTCGCCAAGCCTTCTTCATGGCCCGCGTCTTGCCCTTCTTCTTGGGCTGGCCCGCAGCCGTGGCGCTCTCGGCGTTGGCCGCCCCAGCGGCGCGCGTGCTGTTGCCTGAGGACTCGTCCTCGTCCACGCTGTCGTCTTCGTGCAGGTACAAGCGCTGTACCTGCTTGTTTTGGGTCTTGTCCAAGGTCTCGATGTTCTTCACGTGCTGGGTGGTCACAACCACCCGGTCGTTCGGGAGGTAGACCCTGTACCCTTTGGTCTCCTCGCTAATCCCCACGATCATGGCTTGCTGCCCCCGTTGCGAGGAATTCTTGTTCCGCGGGTCCCGGTACACCGTGCACGGCGACCCGAAGACCACGATCTCGCCCAAAGGCGGCGTCTGCTTCGTCAGCATTTTGAGCGGGGAAGCGCGCCCCGGGTTCGAATTCGTCGGCGACCGGTTCAAGATGTACGCGGCGTATTGCACGGCGTCCCCCCAGAAGCTGAGCGGCAAACCGCACGCAAAGATCATGCACCTGGCCATATTCATAACGTTCCGGTGCATGCGTTCCGCCTTGCCGTTGCTCGCCTGGTTGTTTGCTTCGCTCCGCTGGCGCACCACTCCCGTGTTCTTGCAGAACAAGTCGACGTTCTGGTACTCGGCCCCGGAGTCGGTCCTCAGCACGTGGTTGCGGCAGTCAAACCGCTTCTCGAAAAACGTTAAAAAAATGTTGAAACTGCTTGGCGGCGGCGTCCTTTGTCTTCGCTAGAAACACGCGGCAATAGTTTGTCTTGTGGACCACGAAGTTGACCATGTACCTGTTCTTCAGGCGGTCGCGTGGCGTCATGGGGCCCTTGAGGTCCGAGCAGATCACGCCCCCGATTCGATCGATTGGTGAGTGCGCACCGGTGTCCTGTCGCGATTGCCGGTTCTTAGATTGCTTTCCTTGCGCGCAAGTCAGGCAGTTCACACGCCTGTTGTCAGTGATTTCGATCCCTGAGCTTGGGTCCCTCGCGAGTCTCTCGACCGCGTCGTAGTTGAGGTGGCCCCGGGCGCTTGTGGAACTCCACTAACGTCCCCTTTTGCACGTTAACCGACGAGCTCGCGGGTTCCTCGCTTGCCTCGTGCAGCGCCGCCATGATCACCTCCGAGGGTATCTGGCTCTTCTCCTCTACTGTCACAGGCACAACCAGGACTCCTTTGTTCAGCTCGACATCAAAGGCAACATGCCCTCCATCGTGGGCAGCGACGAGTCGTCGTCCATTCCTTCGAATGAGCGAGTACCCCTTCTGGTCCAGCTGCCCGTACGAGAGCAAGTTGTGGGCCACGTTCCCGCGTAGTACACGTTGGTGAACTTCACAGTTCGTGGCATGCCTTCTGCCGTAACCAGCAGCGTAAGCGTGCCACGCTTGGTCACCCTCAGCGCGTTGCCGTCCGGCTGCACGCACTCGTCCTCGCAGTCCTCCACGTCGTCGAGCCACAACGCGTTGCTCACCAAGTGGCGGCTGGACCCGCTGTCCAGCATCCATACCTCCCTGGCGTCGCGCGATGCTTCGGCCACCGCCAGTGTGAGGTCTGGCTTCCGCCCACCTCCTCGCACCTTCTCGGGGCACCCTGCGCGCAGGTGCCCGACCTTACCGCATCCATGGCAGGTCCTCGTTTCCTTTCTGCGCGGTTCGCCAATCGCACCGACCAGCTCGCATCCCCGGTTCTTTTGCTTGGCGGGCTCGAGCTCCCAAACTTGTGCGAACTGCGCGAGTTCTTCTGCCTGCTGAAGGTAATCCACCCTCGTGCCGTCGACTTTCGCCATCCGCACCGTCCGCAAGTCCGCGGATGCGTACTGGACGATGTTGTTGAGCACGACGTAGTCAGCCCCGCCACCGCACGCCTGCGAGATCGCCACCAGGTACATATAGTGCTCTGGCCATGATCGCTTGACGTCCTTCGGCGCCGTGAAGAGATCCATGGCCTGCGCCGGCGTGATGTTAGTCTTGAAAGTCTCTAACATGCGCTCCATCACGAACTGGAGCGTCGGCAACCGCGCCCACCAAGTCTCGACTTGTTAGTTGTAGTATCGCTCGGCTGTTCCTGCAAGGTAGTGCCCCAGCAAGTCCACTTTGACGTCCTCCGGCCAGGCGAAGCCGCAGGCCGACTGCGCTAGCGCGACCTGCCGTTCGAAACGGCGGCCCCACTCGTGGCACCCGGAGCCCAGCCGACGTACAGCTCCTTGCCGTCGAACGGCCGTATTGCCAGCTTCTTCAGGCGCGCATCAGGATAGCGCACGGCCTGGTTTTCGTGCTGGCCTTGGTGGAAGGGAGCATGCCCAGCTTGATCTTGTCCTTCACGGGGATCTGGCTGAGCTGGCACTGTTGTAGGCTGCCGTCGCGGCGCTTGCGCCTCGGCGTACATGCGCTGCAGGTCGGATACCGGCCCCCGTACCCCGGCTGTTGTAGCCCGAAGTACTGCGGGGTGAGTACTGCACGCCTCGGCGTCGTGGTGAGTGGAGTGCGCGGTGACCCGCCGAGCGAGTCGATGCGCATACGGGTGCCGCGTCCCAGCGCAGATGCGAACAAACTGGAGTCCATGGACGACGCGATGAGCTGCTGCGGGCGCGCGCGCCTCGCTTCGCCCTCTCCTAACTTCGTCTCGAGCTTGGCTTGGGAGGCCTTGAGCCCGGCCTGCGACTCCTCAAGTCGTCCGAGTTGGACGGCCAGTCCGCGCAGGAGGGCCATCAGCTCGCCAGCACCATCGCCAGTTGTCGGCGCATTAGCGCCAGCCGTGTTGACGTCGCCCCTTTTGCGAACTCCGGCGGTGCTCACATCTTCGGCTTCGTCAACCATTCCAGTCCTTGCGCGACTGGTGACGGGCGGGGCTGGCGTCGGGGCTTGCGCGCCGTCGCCGCTGGCCTCGTCAGTGACTTGTTGCATCTGGGCTCAAAACCTGTAGAAACCCTGCCCACGGGCGGGTTCGCACTAAACGCACTACCAAATTCGTCGATGAGCTGTGCCCCTCGACGAAATCGTTGAAGGGGCACAGCTTATCGGTGAAGCCAAAGTTTACACGATGCTTGGCTATTAGCTGATATTGCTGAGAGCAATCTTGGCGCGAGCACTTGTGAACCGACGGTGAAATCTTGCAGGACGGCGACCATGCCGATGAAAGACACCAGGCTCCCCGTAAAGGACAAGTTGCCCATCGTCCTCGAAGCCGACGAGACACGGTTAAAGGCACAGCGCGGAGAAACCAGGTGTCCCCGTATCAAGTTAGGATGTGGAGAAAGAAGAAGACCGAGTTAGAGGCCGCTGTAAAGCGGAATCCGCGCACAAGATCTCTAAACCCAGGTAGACCCCGCGCAGCACCTCAGTTGGAAGAAAACCTTGCTCGCTGGATTCGAGAGCGTCGAAGCGCGGAGATTGCTATCTCCACAAACCAAGTGATAGCAAAAGCCCTATCGATGGACCGCAATTTTCGTGGGGGCAAGCGGTCGGCTATGTGGAGTTGGATATACCCGTTTCTCACGCGCCACCGACTCAGCATTCGACGGAGGACGCACGGCGGCCAAAAATTGAGCGGTCACCTGCAAAAGACCCGACGAGAGTTTGTAGAGGCAGTGAACGAGAGGTTTGAGCCGGGGGGTACTTTAGAGGGGACACTGCCGTCACTTCGAGTTAATATGGATGAGACGGCTGTATTTTTTGAGATGACGGCTTCAACCACAATCAACGAGAAGAATGCTCGGACAGTTTCAATTAGGGAAAGTGGCTCAAACTCTCGAAGGCGTGTGTGGCTTGCGCTGAGGACGGCACCAAGCTCCCGCTGTTTCTCGTCTTTAAAGGAAAACCGGGTGCTACAATCGAGAAGTCCTTGAGTAAGCTGCTTCCACCTGGGGTGTTTGGCTGCTGCCCAGAAAAGGGCTGGATGGATGAGCGTGGCTGCAAGATGTGGTTAGAGCAGGTCTGGAAGCCGTACGTCGCTTCGCATCCTTCATCTTTTCTGATGCTGGATAAGTTCAAGTGTCATACTCAAGCCTGCTTTATTGGACTCCTCAATGACGTTGGAACGGATGTTATTCCAGGGGGATACACGTGCGTGTTGCAGCCGGGTGATGTTGGCATCAACAAACCCCTGAAAGACAAACTGCGCTCTCACTATAACGATTGGGTTGTCGAGAAAATGAGTGATCTAGCAGCAAGTGAGAATGTCCCGGTGCCTGATCGCGAAGATGTGGTCCCAAGGATTGCGTCTGCTTGGGCTTCGATTGCTGAAACAACAATTACGAATACGTTTTCATCAATTGGGTTCGGCGTTTGTCCTGACGACGAGTGATGGAGTACCTTCCGCTGGTGCACAACTTGCTGGGGCTGATCAAGAAGACCAAGGCGATGAAGGCGAGGAAGGCGAAGAAGGCGAGGAAGGTAATTACTTAGTAGAAGAACTAGAAGACTGTGTACTGAGAATTAGCCTTTAAACTGCTGCTCAACATCACTAAGCAGCAAGCACCGCACGATTCCTTTGTTGCACTCGGAGCGACGCCGTTTTTGCGAGTTATCCGACTTTCGGAGGTCCTCAACTACAGTGGCCATCTTGTTTGCGTACCTCTCTCTCATCCGAAGTAGACGACGAGGGAGATAGCCGACGTGGCATGCCTGGGAGCCTGATCGCACGACGAAAGCTTTAACCGCGTACTCCAGGTCACCTTGTAGATCATTATCCGTGGAGCATACGACCGCCACACGGAAGATCAGCACGTCGTCAACCTTCAAATGCTGCCCGCAGATCTCGTGTGTTGCACAACTTCTTCCCCCACCGCCTTCGTCGCACCCAACGACATCCACTGCAGGAACCAGAGGCACGAGCGCGTCTTCCTGTGTGTAATGAACAACAGTACTGTTAGGCATAGCACACAAGAACAAACGAGTAGCATCGACCACACCATTCATCTTCTGCTTTCGGATTGACAGTGTGGGCGTCGTCCCCTACGAGTCTATTGGCTAAAATTCGACTGGGGGCACAGCTCACCGATGACGCCTCTTCGCAAAGTGCACATCACTTACTATGGCTAATTGATGTGGGGGGCATAGCTCACCAACGAAATTTAGGGGGCACAGCTCATCGACGAATTCAGTAGTCAGCGACGCAGCAAAAGAGAGAGTGAGATTGAGCTTACCTCTAGCCAGCTCGATCCCTACATAGATTCCGCAACTACAGTGCTACTACCTCAAGGTAGCCGGGTACCTCGCAGCTGCCGACGCATCCCCTGCAGCCAACCCACGGCCGCTCGCATACAGTGATGATGCATATTTCAACACGCGCTTCACAAGAATCCACGGTCAGGTCTCGCAGGGCTCCATTACCCAGCGGTGTGGAAAGCTCGCTCTGGGTTTTTGGACTGCGATGTCAACCTGCACCTAAACAACTCGGCGTACCTCTTCAGTATGGAGCTTGCTCGCTGGCACTTCACAGCGTACGCTCGCGTTATGGTAACATTCGTAACATGAGAGCCTTGTTTAACTTCTGCGCTGTTGTGCTTGAATGACAGGTCTAGCGGGATTTTGTGGCACGCTTTGAAGAACAGTCGGATGTTCTTGGCAGCCTCGCAAGCTGTTCGTTTCCGTCATGCCATCCCTCCATTTCACGCGTACGAAGTCAAAACGCGGATGGTCTACTGGGACGGACCTTGGATCTACTTCTTGCATCAGTTTTAAGACCCGACAAGCGCAAACAATTTGCAGAGGGGCTGTGTCGCGTCATGCAAGGCAAAGAGGGGGTGACATTTTAAAAGATGATCTCAGAAGTTTATGACGGACAGGTTCCGCCCCAACCTGCGGAAGTCCCGGAGGTTGTCCTCTCGTGACTGAGAAACCATCACAACGTAATATAGTACGAGTGTTAGAGTGTCAGGTAGTCATCGTAGGCCCTCATGGTCGCAGAGGACGCTCACCTTCTCGGCAATCCTGCAGCAGGCGAGCGAAGGCCGTCGACGTACTTGTCAGTCGGTTAGATTTGGAAATTGGAACTCACCGAGCTTCAAGCCTTTGTTGTGGAATGTGCTGTTCGGGGGGGGCGGTGCGAAAAAGATTTTTGTCAAAAATAGATTTTGCATTGCCCCCTTAGCAACTGAGGCGACCAATCGCCGTGAAGATGCTGGCAGCTTGCTGCCATACTAGTCAGTAAGGTACATTGATGTCATTTAGTTCTAGCTAACGACCTCCTATATCCGTCCTGTCGATTGCCTATCTATCGACCGACAGCCTTCCTTCTCTTCTAACTCTTCATAGAGTCCCGCTGCCCGCTGGCGAATGGTGCCACCAAACCTGTGTTTTGCCTGTTTCATCAAGTTTTTGACTCGATACATGTAGTTTATTTACGCTCTGGGTGAATTGCATATATTATACTACCGTACTACACGTAGTAGTACTTCGAAGTATTTGGTAGTAATTGCTGGATGTCTACTGTGACTGGCAGACTCGTCTACCCGCTCCTTCGTCCATCGGAGTCGCGGCTTGAAAAGCCCCGATACACCATTGAGCATAATCACCAGCGCTGAATGAAATATAACCTCGTGCGATGTCGAAGTTCATCGAGGCTCATACCGTACCGAAAACTGGAGGATGTCTGTCGTTCGTCCAGATAATACCCGTTCCAGGTGATGATTTCCAAGTGTTAATTCCACCGGTATCCGGGCGTGTAGGCCTGGAAAACGCTCGAACAGCCAACGCACCATCTTGAAGTGCCTTTGCTCTGTGGCTGCGTCCAACGCTGCATCACCACATCTCTCAAAACGATTCTCAACGAACCACTTCACCTTTAAATGCCCCCTTGCAGCCGCATTTTTTGCAGCATCAGACGTACAGCCCTCCGAACGGTTTTCATGAAGCCATTTCACGATATCTAGACGACCCAGGCCGGCGGCTTCGTCCATCGCTTTGTGCGTGCAAGTTGCGTCGGTGTTTTCATGAAGCCACTTGACCATTTCAAAGTTGCCATTGGCAGCAGCCCCATCCATTGCTTTGGCGGTGCAGCCCTCCCATCGATTATCGTGCAGCCACTGGATCACCGAGAGCTGCTTCTTGACGAATGTGTTGGGCTCGTAGTATTCTCGAGGTTCGAGTCTTTGGCCGCAGCTGGATGTATCATCGTTGACTGGACAACACTGAGACATCGGACAGTAGCGAGACGCTGCCCAATCTACAGCTTCCGAGGTGCAACCTTCGCTTCGGTTCGAGTGCAGCCATTGAACAACCTCTAAATGCCCGTTACCTGCGGCCCCATTCATCGCAAACACGGTGCACCCTTCGCGCCGGTGTTTGTGTAGCCACTTGACGCACTCGAGGTGTCCGTGTGCTGCCGCCAAATCCATCGCATTTCTCGTACAACTGCGGCCAGAGCGTCTAATCGGAACGTCGTCGCGCTCCTGTCGCTTGAGCTGCTGGTGTCGTGCTTGATGCAATACCTTGAGTACCTCCAGATGGCCGTGACTAGCGGCAAGATCCACGCCGGTGACGGCCTTCACTCGATTTTTGTCGGAGCCCCCGCGTCGCCGGAAAAGGTCAATGCCTGGACTCCTAGAGTACTTTTCCACCAGCCACTCCACCACGTGCAAGTTCCCATTTCCCGCGGCTTTATACATAGCCAACAATGGCAGATAAGTGTATTCCAGATACGTCAGTAAGTGCTCCAACATGTCGATGCGGCCATACTCGCTGGCACTTGCAACCACGTAGCGCATTGCCGTTTTGTATTCAGCAACATTTGTGGCCGTCACATAACGAGCCACGAGCCACTTGAGAAACTCGACATCTCCCACCTCAGCTGCTCGAATCCCAGCGCGACTAACACCATACGCCGCGCCGTTATCATGATTCAGCATGATACGCGCAACTTGCCACGGATCCCGGCCCACAACGCCGCAATCTCCTTCAAATTTCAAGTGCGACACCTGAAAGCCTTGATGAAGCGCCCACTCGAGCTGCTCTACATTGTTTTGCTCCAACGCGTACTGTGCGACGTGAGTACCGAATCGGAGCCTTTCCATCCTGGGCTTCCCGACCTTTTGGTGCAGCCACCTCACCATTTCCCAATGAGCACCTTTCGACGCAAACTCCAAACTCCGAACACTCCATTCAATACCCGAATGAGAAGTATCACTCTCGAGCAGTTGCAAGAGCCACAAATGCCCCCCCTTTAGCTGTCTCCTCCACGACGTCGCCGTCAACCGGACATCCCGAGAAGTGTTGGAGCAGCCACTGCATCATTCCACGGTCATCTCGGCGAACTGCCTGCACTAGAGCGGCACAAAACTCCCACTTGTAATAATAAGGTTTGGTAAAGAGAAGTCTGGCAACGCTCCACCGCGTCCACTCGACGGCTTGGAGACTTCTCGCCCACACGAGATCTAGGAGAGCGAAAGTCTTGGCGCGACTCAACTCGACGGCCTAAGTCCGCGACGAGGAAGTCGGAGATGCAGGCGCCAACGCTGTCGACGGCGAGGCAGCTGTCGGAGGACATGGCCAGGACGAGGCTCACGATCTTGAGCTGCAGCGGTGGCTCCATCGCGGGCTAAACGAGATTTGGGATGCAGTACTGATATTTTTAGGTCAGAAAGTTGGTTCAAGTTGATGTAAACGTTGAAGTTTGCCACATAGCTCTAGATTTAGAATTCTAGATCTAGCAATTCGGTTTGAGCTGAGAGTGGGCTGCCTAAAATGTTTTCAGAATGATCCACTAAAGCATGGTTTAGTAATAAGCCTGAAGGCTTAGTGGCGTGACCGACCGCCGCCGCTGCGAGGACGACGAACAAGAAAGACATACAGCGGAGTGGCGGACGGCAAGACGACGAACAGCCAGGAGGTGGACGGCAGCGGCACGGACAAGATAAGCGGCGGCAACAGAAGGCATAGCGACGGACAACAGCAACAGTAGACGCAGGCCGGCAACAGGCCGACCCACAGCGGGCCAACCCGTGGGTCTGGTTACGCCTGGTCGCGGGAAGATCGCGTACCTTGAAGAGCCGCAGAGAAGGCAGCCGCCCAAGATCCCAGCCAACGTGCGGACCAGAGACGCCACAGATGGTCGGTGTGTGCACACCCACAGCGGCCTTGCATGCGTAGGGTAGCGAGCGGAGAGCTCAGTTCTAGATTCGCAGCGGGACGAGAAGAACTAACCGCAAATACAAAGAGCAAGCGAACGCCTGTCTGAGCGAAGAGGCTGTTCAGTAACAGACAGCCGAAGCGAACGTCTAGCAACGCCCCGCCCAGGTCCGAAGAGTGCGAAGAATAGGAAACGGGTATCGTAGCCCCGTGTACTGGTATCGAAGCCCAGGGGTTGTCGTGCAGTAGTCGAGCCTGCCTCAGGCCGCTTGGCAGTCTTAAGTGGGTACTCAGAGCTCCCCCAGGTATTGTAGCCCCGTCGACGAAGCGACCTGTGCAATCAGTAGTGAGAGAAAGAGAGAAAATCTTCGGACCGGAAGCAGCACCTGCACGGCCACGCGGAAAGTGTACGCAGACTGCTGTGTATATTCAATTCGTAGTTAGGTTTATTTCATCGGTCGGTTGACACTGCCACCTGGCACCTGTTCTGTAGCTCAGCGCAGACCTGGCACGGTACGGGTGGGTGGCCTAACTGGACGGGAACATTACTTGGTGGTCATACAGGGACCAGTCAACACGGTTGTCCTCCCGAAAAGGAAGTCGAAGAGCGTAAGCGCCGCCGAGCCAGTCAGTCAGAAGAGGAACAGGGGAGCGACTTCACGACAGCTGGAACCAGGGAGATGGTGGACAGCGAAGCGCCAGCGATGGTGCCGGTCTTGGAGGGTACGCCGAAGATGAAGACGGGCGAGATGAGGAAGATAGTCGCAGTGGTCGCCGCCACCACACCGGCCTGAGTCGAACAACGGAACGACCGGCGCGACCCAGCATCTTGACTGAACAAGGAAATCGTCACGGACGAGGCGAGCCAATGCAGGAGGACGTGTTCGAGTCCATGACTGGGATGGAGTCACGGCGTCCCACCAGGGGGGCCTGGTGGGACGCCTTGACTCCATCCCAGCAACGAGCCATGATGCGGCGGTTCGTGGTTAACCCGCTCGTTGTAGCCACGCCGGCCTCAGTAGCCACGCCGGCAGCAATGACGTCGGCGATGACCCAGGCGCGTAGCAGCAAAGTGAAAAAAAAAGCTGGACATCGAGGACTTCAAAGGCTTGCCTGGCGAGTCCATCGAAGCTTGGCTGGCGACCGTGCGGCAGGCGATGCAGTGCCAAGCCGTGCTGGGAGGCGAGTCATGGACGTCTATGGAGCTCTTTTACGGGGCGATAGCCCACCTGAAAGGAAACGCGAACAAGTGGTTAGTAGTAATGGGCGAGCGTATGACCCAGGTGGATTACACGTTCGAGTACCTGACAGACGAGTTGCGCAAGAAGTACGGGCGGCGCGAGAACGCCTGGAAGATCCAGAAGAAGCTCAGCAAGCGGGCCCAGCAACCTGGGGAAAGACTAGACAGCTTCGTCAATAGCTTGGCAAACATTGGATTCGGCAAGCGCGTGTCGACGGAGTCGTACCTGGAGGCGTTCTACGACGGGCTGAACAACCAGGATGCAGCGGCTCACGTGTACACCATGGGCCCGACGACGCTCAGCGAAGCCCTGGAATACGCAGTGAATGCTTATGGAGAGTACTGCCGGCCGGAAGGTGACGACCTGAAAGCAGGCCCAGCGGCGGAACCAGCAGGATGGCGACGAGGAGGAGAAGCCGAGCGCCGTCCCACCGAAGAAGAACGAAGTGAAAGCGGAAGTGAGCCGGCGATCAACTGGTAGCAGCTGGGTCTTGGCTTCGGGGGAAGCGACACGGCACCGAAGTACGATGATTCAGGAAATGCGATCAGCCGATTGGCTAGCAGTTCAACGGTTAAAGACCGCGGCCTCCCATTGGCTGCCCTTCAAACGATAGCCGTTGCCGCAGGGATAGGGCAGGCGGCAGCTGCCCGGACGCCAAAAACGCGGTCTGAGTCCAGTAAGCCAAAAGTGGCCAAGACACTCGAGGTGAAAGCAGAAGCCAGGGCAGTGGAACCGCAGGGCGCAGCGGCACCGGCGCCACCGATCAACCAGCAGTACAGCGAAGGCTACGGGTATGGCGGCCGAGGACGCGGCAACTACGGTGGAGGCGGACGCGGAGGAGGCCGTGGGAACTACGGCGATGTGAGCAGCAACTGACCACAGGACATGGAACAACGCAAGGCCGCGTCCACGTGCCACCACTGCAGGATGCCAGGCCATTGGTGGCGAGAGTGCATATCCCGCATCAACGGGTTCCCGCAAGTACCAGCGCCGGCTCCACAACCAGCGCGGCCGGGGGCAGCACCGCCAAGTGAACAGCAGACGCAGCCAGCAGCGGCGCCAGTTAACTCAGGTAACCCCGCCCAGAACGCTACGACGCCGGCGGGAAACGCCCCCGGGCAGTAGAGGAGGAGGCTCGACTGTTCCTGGAAGAGATATTCTCGACAGAGGAAGCGCAAAAAGACTCGAGCGCGTGTGCCTCGGACAAGACGAGTAAGGAGGGAGACGAGTCAGTCGAAGCGGATCTGGAGAGCCAAGATCGCGGAGACTGTGGTTCGACCAGGGGGAAGAGTAGCAGCGAGGAGACTGCCCGCGGTCAGAACAAGGGGAAGAGTGGCGGCTTGAGCCAGGCAGCGACGAAGGGCGGCGCCGCGAGACAGAAAGGGAAGAACGCGACGTGGACAGACTGGAGCTGAGCCGGCCAGTCGCGGACGAGGTCGTCAGCGGAGCGACTGAGGACGAGGGACAGCCCAGAGCTGGCGATGGCATGGTGCAGCCAGGTGCAGAGCAGAGCGTGGACCAGGACGCCGAAGTGCCAGCAGAGAACGACCCCGGGAACGCCACAGAGAGCAAGCCACCCGCAGCGACGACGATTCGGGTGCCACCACAAGGCGTTCAGCGGTTGTCATGGTTGGTGAGCAGTGGCCGCACCAAGGCGCGGCGTCGAAGACAGCGTCGGGCGGAAGACGCATGGGCCATAGCCAGCGGGATAATGACCAAGGAGTTCCGCGAAGAACAGCACGAGAGGGCCAAGGTGTTGCGATTGGTGGTCAAGCATACCCTCGCGGAAGTGCAAGAGGTGACCTACGACGCGTTGGCGAACCAGAAGCGACGTGCGATGCGGAAAGTAGTGTCCGTCGTGCGATTCGGAAAGTAGTGTCCGTCGTGCGAACAGCGGAGAGGAAACGATCGAAGCAAGGACAGCGGGCGCCGCCGGTGGTTTCTGTGATAGCGAAGGAAGGCGGGAAGCAGAGCGAGACGATCACGGATGCCGAGTGGCAACGACAACTGCAGGCGTACGACCAAGGAGCCCCGCAGTACTGGGAAGAGACCGGATCGCTGTCGGACATGCGGGCGGTTCGACGTACGGCCCTGAAAGAGGCGAAGACGTTTCGGGCAGCGCGACGCGTGTACCGGCTGCAGCGGAAACGACGACAGCACGAGAAAGCTGCGATGGCCACGGCGGCGAGGCAACAGGCGAAGGAGCAGAGAGACTTGCAGAGAAGGCGTGCGGGGTACCACTACGAGAAGCACGGCGCCTACGGGGACGTGGCGCTAGTCGAAGACAGCGAAGGCAAGCCCCACCGGAAGGCGCAGCTGCGCGCAAGAAGGAGCATGATGACGAGCTTGCATACGGCGTTGCTAGCCGTATCAAAGAAGAGGACGCTGGTAGTTCGGTTGGACACGTGCGCGCAGTTCAGCATCGCCGGCGACGAGCTGAGGCAGTACGGGCGGTGTCTTACGCGATCGGCACCGGTGGACATCGTCGAAGGCATCGGCGGCGGACAAGCTCGAGTACTAGGAGTGTGGCAGGAGCTCCCGCTAACTCGGTCATCGATTCCATGTTGAGTTTCTGCTGGAACTTGGAACTCACTGGTCCTGGTGTGATTTTATGTCGATAGGGTGATTGCTCGTTCTCGTCGCTTATAAGTGAAACGGACTTGCGAGTTGTCGCGCAGGATCAGGTAGATGTCATTGTCCATGCCCTTTAATATTGGTATTGCGGATGTCTTGCGCACTGAAACACCAAATTTGAGAGTAGAGTATCCATCATCAATAACATTATTTTGTCAGCAAGTTCTCATTCGTTTTCATCGCGGACTGGAATTGCAGAAAGCCTACACGCCAATTAGAGTCGACTTTCGTCTAACAGCAGTCTGGAACCATATTTGAGCTTACTGAGACGTCAAGCGATCGTACCAAGTCGTCAGCTCACAGGAGTTCACAGCGCAAATCTGGGCACTGTTCTTCTTTTGCAGCAACCCATCCGCTTTTACAAGGCAACATTCCTACTTGCTGAATTTCTTCATTTCGACGCTAATTGTCAAGCTCTAAGGCTGGTCCTGGTCGTCTTACCCGCACGACTTTCAATTTTGACGGTAGTTGTGTAGAGTGCCAGATATGCACTCACAACGCGACTGCTTCACCATTTGGGCCACCACCGAATTTTTCTGCTCTTGTGCAGCAGCCGGATCACAAGCAGGGCCTTACAGCGACTGGTGCTCCATGTCAAGTGCGATACTACTTCGATACACCGCGAGCTGAGACTCTCCCAGAGATGGCAAGGCTTCTTTTATTCACTCTTCTTTTTTCTATTCTAAACTAATAAAAGGTGGTGAAATTCGTCTTTCTTAAAATAAGTTGCGTTTTCGAGGCTGTATATCGCCTGCACGAACGTCGCATTCGTCCAGTTCGAGCACATGTGCCATTCTACGCTCGAATTAGGACCTTAGGCACGTTAATGGGCTAAAATGCTTCCGTCGACACGAAGAAAAGAAATATGTTGAGTCGACAAGGACTGTGAGTTGGGAAAAAGCGTAACCAAGAGTATTTTCAATAGTGTAAGGGATACTGCACTCAATTGCCACTACTCCACTCAATTGCCCTAAAGATGTTTCCAATCCTCTAGCGCAGCTTTCGAGCGATTATTTTTCGATTCATCCATTTCAAAAAGGTACTTACATAATCGTAGTTTATGGAAGTCAACACAATGGCGAGCTTCAGACGGATATTATTAACTTCTCCATTGATCAAGTTGTACACATGACTGCATGTGTACAACTTGATCAATGGAGAGGGCAAGGTAGACAAATACACCGAATTCATTTTCCATTTCACCTCTAAAACTTGCTCTGTACAGACGACATGTTTCATTAACTCAACTTTCAAAGGATAGATTCTTATAATCATTTCAAACCACTTGCTATATTGACTTCTATTGTCTTTTAAATATAAGAAGATGATCGATCATCGAGAGCACTTCTTCTAACCATCTCTGGACTCTCCGTTGCTGCCACTGCCATTTTTTGCCCGATCGCCTGCCAACTCCACAAGCACAAACTTCAATTGCCCGCCGACAAATTAATGTGCACAGCACGCATAGTCTCGAATTCCTGAACAGCCCAGACAGCTTGAGCCATACACGGGGACGACCATCTACCAGCAGCGGGTGACGGTCAATTCCCTCTTGGCGGAAGGCAAGGCAGCGAGATGCTGATCGGCGAGGATTGGATGGCCGAACGGCAGGTGAAGCTGGACTTTGGGCGACGAGAGCTCAAGTACCTGAACGAGCTCGACGAGAAGGGATCGTGCCCTTCAAGTGTCACGGAGTGACGCCGTTGCTGGAAACGTCTGGAGAGTGGGCGGCGACTGTGCGCCTAGCGAGGACCGTGAAGTTGCAGACCAATACGAACGGGGTTGTGCGGATGACAGTGAATGCTGCCGACGGCACCACGGGGTTGTTCCTGCCCAAGCCGACGTCGAAGAGGCACTGCTGTTGGCGCCGACAGTGGATGTGGTGCGCAATGGGACTATTCGAATGGCAGTGCTGAACGTGGAAGGGCGGCAAGAGAAGCTGCCGGCACGCGAAGTGCTAGGCACCTGGGTACCGACCGACGAGACGATGACGGTGCTGGAGATGAATGGCGAGTTGGAACGGAAGCGAGTGGCTGAGTGGGTCAAGAAGCTGAAGAAGGACGACGCATAGCCACCGAGCAACGAGAGCAGCTTGGACATCGGAGAGATGGAACCGGCCGACCGGGGCTTGGTAGTCGCCTTGCTGCGGCAGCATGCCAACATAGCGGAGATGAAGGAAGGATGCCTGCCGCTGGCAAAGACGACGGTGGAGCACCACATCAATACCGGGGTCGCAGCCCCGATCATGCGTCGAAGGCGTCGACACGCTGTGAAGGAGAACGATGTCATCGACAAGAACGTGGATGACATGCTGAAGGACGGCGTGGTGGAGGAAGGCTCCGGAGCGTAGGGGTTTCCTGTCGTCTTGGTGAAGAAGAAAGCCGATACTGTCCGGTTCTGTATTGACTACAGAGCCTTGAACGCAGTGACAGCAAAGGACGTTTACAAGCTGCCGAGAGTGGACGAGACGCTGGAAGCGCTGTTCGACTCGAGACGATTCACCAGCCTGGACTTACACGCGGGCTATTGGCAGTTGGCCGTAGCGCATGAGGACCGGCCCAAGACCGCGTTCACGACCCGAAGAGGGTTGTTTTAGTTCTGCCGTAAGCCCTTTGGGCTCTGCAACGCGCCCATACTTTCCAGCGCCTAATGGATTGTGTGCTTCGCGGGTTGACCTGGGTTTGCTGCCTGGTCTACCTCGACGATGTGATCATCTTTTCGAAGGGCAGTGTGGCGAGACACGCCGTGGAACTGGCGGTGGTACTGGAGCGGTTGTGGGCCGCTGGATTGAGCTTGAAGGCGTCCAAGTGCTCGTTCACTGCAACGAAAATGGAGTATCTTGGTCACGACCTGACGACGGAGGGGATACAGCCGACGCCCAGATTGGTGAAGGCCGTAGCCGACTTCCCCCGACCTAGCGACGTACTGAGGTGAGGAGGTTCGTCGCGCTAGCCGGTTACTACCGGAGGTTCATACCCTCCTTTGGAGCTCGAATGTCGCCCCTGACGAGGCTGTTGAGGAAGACAAGTGACAGGCAATGGGATAGCATGCAAGAAAAAGCGTTCAATTGGGCCAAGGACTGGTTGACCAGGAAGCCAGTATTGGTCTACCCGAACTACCAGCTGTCGTTCAAACTGACGACGGACGCGTCCAAGACTAGGCTTGGGGCGGTACTGTCGCAAGACCAATGCCATGGAGATCAGCCCATTGCCTACGCTTCGAAGGTGAACTGCCCTGCCGTGTCAAAGTGCAGCATCTCTGAGCTCGAATGTCTGGCAGTAGTGTGAGCAGTCAAGCAGTTCCGCCCGCATCTGCATGGACGGAAGTTCGTCATGTGACGGATCATGTGGCGTTAAAATGGCTGATGACGTGCAAGGAGCCTGCTGGGCGGTTGCACCGCTGGGCCTTGACCCTGCAGGAATTCGATTTCGAAGTCTACAGGCCGGGACGCGAGAACTCTGTCGCTGACGCGTTGTCCCGAGGACCTGTGTCGACGGAAGAAGATGAGCGTGCCGACGAGAAGACCGAGGAAGACGAGCCCGCCATTGGAAAGCGAGAGCAACAGACTGAGTCAAGGCTAACGATGGCCATGATGGCCGCGGCTGTGGCGAGCCAGACGCCACCAGACTGGGCTGCGCAGCAGTAACCAGCGCGACAGCCATCAGGAGCGTGAGAACAGACCAGGACAGTGATCTCGCCGAGACCAAAGAGGCGGCAACAATGGCAGCACTGCGCGGGCAACCCCACGCCTTGGAAGACGCGATCGACAGCGCAGCTAAAGATGTGGTTCGGTCCGTAATGGTGCAACGAGTGGAGCAGCTGAGATTGGGATAGTGCAATTCACAGATAAGGATGTGAGACGCGAGCAAGCTAAATCGGTGATGATGCAGACACTGAGGCAGCAGGGCACCTATCGCGGGCAGCGGGTGTTTGTGGCCGATGACGGGCTGGTGCACGCAGAAGTCGATGGAGTCGAGAGCAGAATTATCCTACCAGCGGTGTACTGGTCGCTCGCGTTCAAGGAGGCCCATGACAGTATTTCGGCTGGACATTTGCGCGGGCCGCCAACGTTCGAGCGACTAAGGCAGCTCTACTGGTGGCCGCACATGCGCGAAGCCGTGCACAATTGGGTAGCCGCCTGCCAGGACTGCGGGTCGCGGAAGGCAAGGCCCAAGGCAGTCGTCCCACCGCTTCGAAGCGTCAAGACTGGGGACGTTGGCGACCGCTAGGCCATTGATGTGGCCGGGTCGCTGCCTGAAACGATCCATGGAAACCGCAATGTTATAGCAGCCGTCAAGTATACGACGCGCTACGCAGTAGCAGAGGCCGTGCCAGAGCATACAGCCACTGCCATTGCCAAGTTTTGATGAACCGGGTCGTGCTGGTATACGGGCCCATGAGAGAAATAATGATGGATGGCGCCAAGGAGTTCGGAAGCAAGGTCACGGCCGAGCTGTTAGCCCTCATGCAAGTGAAGCAAGCCACACCTGTGCCCTATCTGCCTAATCTACTTGGCTTGGTGAAACGCTTTCACAAGACATGGAAAGACATGGTGAGCCTCTACGTGGAGGCAGAGCAAGACGACTGGGACGACTTCGTCCCGAGCGCTTTCTACGCGTATAACTCGGCGCAACTCACCACGCACGGGTACCAGCTCAACGAGCTGATGATGGGGCGCAAGTTGCGGATGCCGGCCGAGTTATTGCGGAAGAATCGGCTGGTTTACCCGCACAGCACGTTGGCGGAATACCATGACGTGCTGATTCGAGACTTAGAGACGGCAAGGGAGTTGGCAGCAGTGGTTTACAGAAGGAGCAGGCGCGGCAGGCGATTTACTACAACAGGCCAACGGGGAGAGTTCCGCCCAGGCCAACTAGTGTGGATCTACCGTCCGGCCCGAGGGCCCGGAATCACGAAGTTCGGTCATCGTTGGCGTGGACCAGGACAAGTGGTCGAAGCAGCTGGCTATGACAACTTCCTTGTTAAGATGCTGGAATCTGACAGGGAGCTGTTCATACATTGCTCATTCCTGCTTCCGTACTACTACCCCATGAACCTGTTGGGGCAGATGGCGAAGGACATCGCGTTGGACCTACGCGAAGAAGCCGCCGCCGACCTCGACGAGGGGGAGGACGCCGAAGCCGGCCTTGGTCACGACGACCACGCAGACACCGAGCAGGAGGACGGTGAGCTAGACGACGCCGAGCGCGAACGAGCCGAACCACCGGGTGCAGACGGGGCTGAAGGACGCGCCGTCGTGCCGACCGAGAATGCGGCAGCCGACACCTCGTCGTCACCGCCAAGTGGAAACCAACTACAGCAATGGCAAGCAGCAGAAGAAGGCAGCGCGGTCAGTGAGACTAGTACCGGCAAGAGGAAGAGGACAGCCGTACCGGGCAGCGGCGCGAGCGGGGGAGGAACACCAACAGCCACGAGAGTTGGGCCGAGGAAGAAGGCACGACCAGCCGTGGCCAGCCGAGGCAGCACGCAGCCGGATAGCGTTGCGAGTCGGACGCGCGCCCGGATCAGGCAGGCGCCATACGCGAACAAGGCCAACGTCGGCGACCGTCTCGACGATAGCCCAGTACGGGCCTATGCGCGAGGAGGAGCACTGGTGACTGAGCAGGGCACCGAGGCCGATCGTGAAGAAGAAAGTGTGGTGGAAGCAGACAGCACCACAGTGAGCGGAGGGAACACGGGGCCAGTACCATCGAGCACAGCCGGGCAGCAACACGTACGCGACGAAGGCGACGCAGTTCGGGTGTACGTGTTTGCCGGGCAGGGCCGGCGTGGTACGGACAGCTTGGTGTCGCGCCACCCACGCCTGGATCGACTGCTACCGGACGAGAAGGTCGTGGAGATCCGCCGACGCCGCTACCGCACGCGTACCGGGCGGTACGTCTTGGAATTTGAAGTACAGCGCTAGGAAGCGGCAGGACGGCACGGGCCCCAGAGAAGATGTGGGTGAACCAAAAGGACTACGAGTAGTTGTGGGTGGACGGGCGACTTCGCGCAGCCGACGACGACAGCGAGGACGAGAACGAGCACGGCTCTGACGCTCGGGCTTCCGTCGAATCGGGTACGATTCGAGATAGGGGAAGAGAGTAATAAGCCTGAAGGCTTCGTGGCGTGACCGACCGCCGCCCGCACGATGTTCTTGCAGCCACTTGATAATTTCCAGTTGGTTCCGCGCTAGCGAGTTGGGCTCATAGTACTGTCTTGGATACGAACGGTTGCCACAGCATGACGATACACGGTAGTATCGATAAGCCACGCGTTCGGCCGACAGCCTTCCGAGCGGTTTGCGTACAACCACTGCACCATTTCCAAATGTCCATTTGCTGCGGCGGAACTCATCGCAAAGGTGGAGCATCCTTCATTTCGGTTTGCATGCAGCCACTTGACTACGTCGAGATGTCCATTTGAAGCAGCAATGCCCATTGCCTTCGTGGTACAGCGACGACAGTGCTCAGGGTCGTGATACCTGCCCTTCTCTGCTCGTTTGCGCTTCTTCCGTTGTGCTGCATCGACCTGATGCAGAAGCTTGAGTATCTCCAGCTGGCCATGAGCAGCCGCAGCATCCATGACGGTGTTGGGTCTCATTTTCCTTGAAATAACGCGACTGCGGAAGGTGCACCCCTTAAACAGATCGACATCCGAGTCGTGGGAATAGCGGTCAATCAGCCACTTCACTACATCCATTTTCCCATACTTTGCCGCTTCGTACATCGCGTCCGATGGATTATGCGGAAAGCCCATCGTCTTGAGATGTGAGAGAAAACATTCGAGCACCTCCACTTGACCGAATTTGCCGGCAGCTGCCAGCACCGAGGCCGGCTTCGTGCGATAAGCATCGAAGTTACCATCACCTTCATTGTCGTTGGTCACGTAATTCGTCAACAGCCACTGTGTGAACTCCAAGTCCCCCAACTTGGCTGCCACTTTCAGCGCACCATTCCCCAAATAGGGAGAATCGCGGTTGTCCTGGACCAGTAGGTAGCGCACGACACCCCAGCAAGCGTCCCGTTCTGCAAACTCGCAGTTTTCAGGGCTCACATGGCGGGGATGAAAGCCATTAGCAATCGCCCATTCCAGCTGCTCAAGATTATGTTGCTCGAACGCGAGCTCCGCGACACCGTCTCGATACTCGGACGACCTGCGTACACCGGTCCGCTTGTGCAGCCAGCACACCACATCCCAGTGTCGCGTCTTCACTGCCTCCTCCAGACATCCGTCGCCCCACTCGATGCCTGTGTGAGACGTATTAGCCTCCAGAAACTGCAAGGCCTACAGATGGCCTCCTCTCGCAGCTTCCTCCACCACCTCCTTCTCCACTGGACACCCCGAAAAGTGGTTCAAGATCCACTGCACCATACGCAAGTCTGCCCTCCGAATTGCCTGCACCAAAGCTCGAGGAAACTCCCACTTGTAGTAGTATCGGTACTTTTCACTGTGCAGCAGCTTGGCTATAGTCCACCGCGTGCTCTCAGGATCTCGGAGACTCCTCATCCACACGAGATCCAGCAGAGCCAACGACCCAGCGTGACTCCACTCGATGGCTTTGGAGAGGGGGATGTCCAAGACCAAGAAATCGGAGGCAAGGGCGGCGATGCCCTCGTTGTTGATCCCGGCATTGCTGAGAGCGAGCGTCACCGCCTTGAGCTGCAGCGGGGGCTCCATGTGTGGAACTCGGAGTGTTCTCTGAGTGTTCTCTGAAATTTTAAGGTTTAGAGAAAATCTGCTGGCAATGGGGTTTTCACGAGTCAGATGTTATACATTGGGGTGTTTTCAAGCATTTTGATGTTGAGAGCTGTTCGGCAACAGCGTTTCTAAGGCTTGGTGGACTCTCCACCCCAGTATCATACAAGTAGAAGCACTTTACAGCAAGGTCGTTTGGTCTTGGCCGGTGGAAATCATCGAATAAGCAACTATTACATATCAATTCAGCTTGGGGATAAACACTGGGCTACGTCCATCCACGAGTCTACCACGCGAGCCACCTCGCAAGGCGGCGCTCTTCACCGGGAACTTCACGTCGAGCGATCGCCTTGATGCTTTCGCTGTACAAGCACGTGAGGACACCCGTGGTACAACCGATAAGCCACGGAACGTAGTCCACCGCCGCCGTGCCGAAGAACGACTGGATGCCAGGGACGTACACGACCAGCACGACGATGAAGATCTCGACCGCGGCGCCGTAGATCGTGACCTTGTTGTTGAACAGACCCGTCTTGACCACGGAGGTGCGTCGAGCCTTGACCATGTAGCACGAACCGCACGCCTGCGCCGCTAAGTCCGTCTGCTCATCTGCGGTGAAGCACTCGCCGTCCGCGGTGCAGAATGTGGCGGCGTCACTCGTCCAGTAGTCGTCCTCACTCATGAACAGGTCGGAGAACGACGATGCCGTAAGCGGTGAGGCAGCCAGTAGCGTTGATCATACCGGCGACGACATACGTGTCGATCCGCGGCTACTGAGAAGATGGCGGATATTTCTCTTCGAACCAATGCCTAATATCGCGGAAGGCGAACCGATCATACCTCATTTCTTTAAGATCATCATCGGTATAGTGGTCCGCCAGATGGGAATCTAGAAGAAGGATCACTTCAAAATGCTCCGATGAAATGGCATACTGCATCGCCGAAAATATTGCGCGAACATTTCTGCAGCGTGGCACGAGCCACTGGACCAAGCGTAAGTGGCCTTGAGCTGCAGCTCTCTGTATCGATTTCGCCTCTGCTTCTTCAGAAGCGTCTTCGTGGAGCCATTTTACCACCTCAAGGCAGCCCTACGTCGTGGCCTCAGGCATAACGTTGGGCGTCCGGACCTTCGGATAGTTTTGCTGAAGCCACTTGACTAAGTCCAATTGTCCAAGCCATGCTGCGAAGTCCATCGCTGTAGTATTAAACAATGCCGTCGTGTTCTCGTGTAACCATTACATCAGTTTGAAGTCGCCATTTTTGACAGCTCCATCCATTGCTGCACTGGTACAGCGCTCGATGCGATTCAGAAGCAACCACTGCAGCATCGCCAGTTGTTTATCACCAAACGATCTTGGCCTCATACCATACAGCACACGGAGCTACGGAAACCATCACACGATGCCACATGGAAGCGTCTCGATGCGGCGCTGTCCATTGCACTAGTCGCGCATCCTTCCGAGCGGTGTGAATGGAGCCACTTGACGACGTCCAAATGTCCATTGCCTGCGGCTCGGTCCATCGCCTCAGTCGTGCATCCTTCAGAGCGGTGCGAATGAAGCCACTTGACTACATTCAAGTGTCCAAGAACGGCTGCAGAATCCATGGCAAATGAAGTACAGCGAGGGTAATGCCCACGTTGATGATGCGGCATGGATTTTCCACCTCGTTTCTTCTGCTTGTTCCGAGACGCAGCATCAACGCCATCAAGAAACTGCAATACTCCGAGGTGGCCGTTTTCGCAGCAGCGTCCATGGCAGTGGTTGGCTCAAGATCTTCATCGTAAAGAAGACGGTTGACGCCAATGAACTTGGTGGAAACGACTCGTTCTTGAAACAGGTCGACGCTCAGCTTCCCTCTATACTGCTTGTACAACCACTGCACCACCTCCGTTTTCCGCACTCGGCTGCTGCAAACATGGCCTCCGACGGTCCATTCGCCCGAACGATGCCGTCCACATGCGCCAGTATCCACTCTATAACCGAGAGGTGCCCACCTTCATTCGCGTTCTCTAACGCGTGCGTCCAGTATTGAACGTCAACGTCGTCCATGTAGTGTGAAGCCAGCCACTTGATAAAATCCAAATCACCGAATCGTGCTGCTCGGTACGCTGCAACGCCAACAATACTCGGCACCGGAACATGTCCCTCTTCGAGCAGAAACCTCAAAATCTCTACCCGACCCGGCCACTCCACTGCCGAGCAGTCCGGGAAAGCGATACTTCTGACTCCGTATCCAATTCCGATCGACCACTTAACTTGCACCAAGTCGTTCTGCTCGAACGCACAGTCGACGACAGTGTCGTTTGCTTTTCTCGCCTCCCTCGTACTCCCTGTTCGCTTAAGCAACCACCGCACGAGTTCCCAACTCCCACATTTCGCAGCGAGATCCACACTTCTCTCGCTCCAGGCAATCCCTCCATGACTTGGACCACCTTCCAGCAGTTGCAGCACCCAGAGATTCCCCCTCTTTGCAGCTTCCTCCACGACTTCATTACTGATCGGACAACCGGAAAAGTGGGTCAATAACCACTGCACCATCACCAAGTCACCCCGACGAACGGCCTGTATTAACGCTTGGGAAAACACCCATCTGTAGTAATGGCGTTCACTCTGAAGCAGCTTGGCGACATTCCATTGACTGCTTCGGTCGTCTCGGGCACTGCGCATCCAGACCAAATCCAGCAGAAGTGTCGACCCGACGTGGGAAAGTTGACAGGCCTCAGTGATCGTTACGTCCGCGATCAAGAAGTCCAATACAATGAGCGTCACGACGTCGGGCGCGCGGGTGGGCAGCTTCGAGTCCAGGACGAGGCGGACGGTCGTGAGCGGCATGGCGGCGGATCACCTTGCGCGCAAGTGCTGTTTTCGCAAAACGGTTGTACACCGTGGCTGTACTGAAAACAGCGGAAGTATACACCGGAAAACCTCGCCCATCCCGCTTGTCAGTGAAGATTCGACGAGGCAGGAGAACGGGTCATCCCTCCCTGTGCGACACGCCCCGCGACACATAAACCAGTTATCCACTGCTGAATATGGTACCCTTGTGGTTTCGATGCGATCGCTAGTGTGTGACTTTTGAGCTACTTGCTACGTTTCACTATGAAACCTGTATCAACCGATAGCCTGCTAAGTCCACATAGATATCTGCATAAAATGTGCGAGTTAATGACAGGTGAATGCTGCGAACAAGGAGTGCAGGCCGTTCAACACATTTACTTTACCCATGAACCGGTGCTGTGCCCCGGTCTTGACCATTTCGATGATTGGAATGAACACAAGTTGCCTTTTTCATCACTGCAGTTTGCAGCATTGCATCCCCAGCGACGAGAATGCACTTCCACGCCGTCAGTCGGGCCGGGGAGGGGAAAACCACCCGCCTGCCATCGAGGTTCGAGCGTGCAGCGCCGTACGAATGGCCTCATAGTTGCATGAAGATATCGGGACAACGCCGTACGACGCGCCGCCAGCATCCCTGGCGACCGGGTTTAGTGCACTGGCCCCTTGCGAAGCTCGCGTCGACTACATGTAACCCAGCTGGACGTTGCAGCTTTTCCGTTGAACCAAAGGTATCTGGGCGTGAGCGGAGCTTCTGCTGGCAGCGCTTAATCGCCGAGACCTTGCATAGATGGTCGTGATCAGTACTATGTGAACATGTATTCTCGATGATTATTGTCGGCATCGATGACCACGAGGATTGAACCTTGCAGCCTTTGACGGCAGTCGCCAACCTTCCACTGCTCGGCCGGTGCCGTTGGGGATGGCCCACCTGCTTCTCTACTTTTTTCCGACTGGGGGTTTCCGCGCGTACATCGCCGTACGAAGGTGTTCATACTCGGGGAAAGTGATCGGGACAGCGCCGTACGACGCACCCACGGCAGGCGTTCCGTACGGCTAGCCCCCATCGCCACGCGCCGACCACTCAGCCCGCAGCGCGGCCGCCGCCTTCGTCTTCTACGTTAAGCATGAAGCTCACTTTCGAATTTGCCTCGGGCACCACAAGAACCAGCACCGCTCAAGACCCACTACCCACTTACAACATACTCGTCATCTTCACCTTCTACGATGGCACCGCAGTCCCCCATGACGGACCCTAAGCACGCGGAGTTCGTGGCCATGCCGGTGACCCCAAAGGCCAACGGCAGCACTCGAGGTGGTGACGACGAACGGTACTGGGAGGCCTACGCCCAAGTGGAAGAGCTCCCGGCACGGGTGCCTCGCAGTCGCATTTCGACCGCCAACCTCGAAAAGAGCGAAGGCCTCAGCTCAATGAACGTCGAGGAGGCCCGAAAGCTGTACGGCTTCAACCGCCTGTCACCGCCCAAGACCGTGCCCGACTGGATCCTGTTCCTGCAGCAGTTCCTCGACATGTTCATGATCCTGCTCTCCGTCGCGGGTCTCTTGAGCCTCATCGCGTACTTCATCGACTCGTCCACGATGCTCAACCTGTATCTGGCGCTCGTCCTGTTCGCCATCGTGATCGTCACGTGCACCATCACGTTCCTGCAGGCGCGCTCGACGAGTAAGGTCATGGATTCGTTCAAGAACATGCTTCCACAGCAGTGCACGGTGGTGCGCGACGGCGCGAGCCAAATCATCCCCGCCGAGGAGCTCGTGGTGGGCGACCTCGTCTGGGTGCGCAACGGCGACAAGGTGCCGGCCGACCTGCGCATTCTCCTCTGCAACAACCTCAAGGTGGAAAACTCGTCCCTGACGGGCGAGTCCGAGCTGATCACCGTCACGTCGGACGCCCAGGAGCAGTCGGTGGCGCACTTGGAGTGCAAGAACGTCGTGTTCAACGGGTCGCTCTGCTTCGACGGGTCCGCGTTGGGTCTGGTGCTGACCATCGGCGACAAGACGGTCATCGGCCGGATCGCGGAGCTCGCGACGTCCACCGCTGTCCGTGAGACCAACATGCAGCGCGAGGTCAGGGCGTTCGTGCGCTTCATCAGCGTCCTAGCCGTGGTGATGGCGGGCGTCCTGTTCGCGATCGGCGTCATCCGTAAGAATGGTGAAGACGTGGTCTCGACGTTTGTGAACGGCTTCTTGGTAATCATCGTGGCCAACGTGCCGCAGGGTCTGCCTGCCACGGTGACGTCGCTGTTGACCATCACTGCCAGCCGGATGGCCGCGCGCAACGTGTTCGTGAAGCGGTTGGACTGCGTGGAGACCATGGGGTCCATCTCGCTGATCGCCACGGACAAGACGGGCACGCTCACCAAGAACATCATGACCGTGACGGACACGTGGGCTGGCCGCGAGTTCGCCGCCCAGCCTTCCGGAGACCGCGTCGTCATCCAGCTAGACGACACGACCGACTACGTTTCGGGGACGACCCCGAAGGCTCTCTTGGTCCGTGGAGCTGCGCTTTGCAACCGTGCGGCCCCTGATGTCACCGCGACGGAACCTAAGAAGGCCACTGCCGAGGTGATGGCCGACGCTAACGATGAGAAGATGATCGGTGCTTCTCGACCGTCCGCAATTAGAAGCTCCTTCAGTCTCTCTCGACTGAGCTTCACCAGCCACGTATCGGTTCGAGAGCAGCCCAAAGTGGTGGTCAAGCGTCAGTACACGGGCAACCCGTCGGACATTGCGCTGCTGCGCTTCGCAGACCTGAACTACTCGTCCGACATCACCCGCGACGAGTACCCACTGGTGTTTGAGATCCCGTTCAACTCGACGAACAAGTGGCAGTTGGTGATCGTCCCTGCTCCGAGTGGAGAGATCTCTACGGAGAAGACGACGCAGCCCAGCTTCGACGTGTTCATGAAGGGCGCACCGGAAGTGATCATCAAGCGCTGCAGCACGATCTTGTCGGCGACGGGTGAAGAGATTCCGATGGATGATGCCCTGATGCGCGAGTTCACCGCGGCTTACGAGCTTTTCGGAAGCAAGGGACGTCGCGTTCTGGCGATGGCAACACGTCGCTTTGCCTCGTCCAGCCCAGAGTTCTCGGTGGACGAAGGCAACTTCCCGTCTGAGGATCTGTGCTTCGTGGGCATGATCGCGATCATGGACCCACCCCGAGACGATGTGCCTGAGGCTATCGCCAAGTGCAAGGACGCCGGCATCAAGGTGTTCATGGTTACGGGAGACCATCCGCTGACTGCTCGTGCCATTGCCACGGAGATCGGTCTGCTTGACGACTTCGGTCGCGTGCTAGAGCTCCTGACGCCTTCTTCAGTCAATGATTCTACAGTACTGCCAGCGGACCTGGACACGTACGACGGCGCAGTCGTCCACGGTGGTGTAATCAACTACCTGTCGGACGACAATCTCAAAGCCATCCTGCGCTTGAAGTCCGTGGTGTTCGCTCGAACTACACCGCAGCACAAGCTCGAGATTGTGAAGGCCAGCCAGGAGATCGGTGAATGCGTCGGCGTGACGGGTGACGGCGTGAACGACGCGCCGGCACTGAAACAGGCGGACGTCGGCGTGGCGATGGGCATGAACGGCAGCGACGTGGCTCGCCAAGCTGCAGACATCATTCTGATGGACGACAACTTCTCCTCGATCGTGCGCGGCGTGGAGCAAGGCCGCGTCATCTTCGACAACCTCAAGAAGACTATCGCGTACACGCTGACGCACTTGTGGCCAGAGATCATGCCGGTGGCGATCAACCTGGCGTTCGGAATGCCGTCCGGTATGACGTCGCTGCAGATCTTGAGCATCGACCTGGGCACGGAGCTGGGTCCGGCCATCTCGATCGCCTACGAAGGTGCGGAACACGACATCATGGCGCGTCCGCCGCGCGACCTCAAGAAGGACCGCCTCATGTCCAAGTCTCTGCTGATCTACGCGTATGCTGTCGCCGGCATGGTCAACGCTGCTGGCTGCCTCACCGCTTACGGCACCGTTTTTTGGCGCCACGGTATCTCGTTGTCGGATCTGTTCATGAGTGAGGACGACTACTGGACGAGCGATGCCGCCACATTCTGCAACGCGGACGGCGAGTGCTTCACCGCAGATGAGCAGACGGACTTGGTGGCGCAGGCGTGCGGTTCGTGGTACATTGCGCTGATCGTGTGCCAGTTCTTCCACATCTGGATGGTCAAGGCTCGACGCACCTCCGTGGTCAAGACGGGTTTGTTCAACAACAAGGTCACGATCTACGGCGCCGCGGTCGAGATCTTCATCGTCGTGCTGGTCGTGTACGTCCCTGGCATCCAGTCGTTCTTCGGCACGGCGGCGGTGGACTACGTTCCGTGGCTTATCGGTTGTACCACGGGTGTCCTCACGTGCTTGTACAGCGAAAGCATCAAGGCGATCGCTCGACGTGAAGTTCCCGGTGAAGAGCGCCGCCTTGCGAGGTGGCTCGCGTGGTAGACTCGTGGATGGACGTAGCCCAGTGTTTATCCCCAAGCTGAATTGATATGTAATAGTTGCTTATTCGATGATTTCCACCGGCCAAGACCAAACGACCTTGCTGTAAAGTGCTTCTACTTGTATGATACTGGGGTGGAGAGTCCACCAAGTCTTAGAAACGCTGTTGCCGAACAGCTCTCAACATCAAAATGCTTGAAAACACCCCAATGTATAACATCTGACTCGTGAAAACCCCATTGCCAGCAGATTTTCTCTAAACCTTAAAATTTCAGAGAACACTCAGAGAACACTCCGAGTTCCACA
The DNA here is from genome assembly GCA_033557995.1 of Phytophthora crassamura. Classification (NCBI taxonomy): domain Eukaryota; phylum Oomycota; class Peronosporomycetes; order Peronosporales; family Peronosporaceae; genus Phytophthora; species Phytophthora crassamura. Next base: position 677,500 of record JAUCED010000016.1, read on the forward strand.
CACATGGAGCCCCCGCTGCAGCTCAAGGCGGTGACGCTCGCTCTCAGCAATGCCGGGATCAACAACGAGGGCATCGCCGCCCTTGCCTCCGATTTCTTGGTCTTGGACATCCCCCTCTCCAAAGCCATCGAGTGGAGTCACGCTGGGTCGTTGGCTCTGCTGGATCTCGTGTGGATGAGGAGTCTCCGTGATCCTGAGAACACGCGGTGGACTATAGCCAAGCTGCTGCACAGTGAAAAGTACCGATACTACTACAAGTGGGAGCTTCCTCGAGCTTTGGTGCAGGCAATTCGGAGGGCAGACTTGCGTATGGTGCAGTGGATCTTGAACCACTTTTCGGGGTGTCCAGTGGAAAAGGAGGTGGTGGAGGAAGCTGCGAGAGGAGGCCATCTGTAGGCCTTGCAGTTTCTGGAGGCTAATACGTCTCACACAGGCATCGAGTGGGGCGACGGATGTCTGGAGGAGGCAGTGAAGACGCGACACTGGGATGTGGTGTGCTGGCTGCACAAGCGGACCCGTGTACGCAGGTCGTCCGAGTATCGAGACGGTGTCGCGGAGCTCGCGTTCGAGCAACATAATCTTGAGCAGCTGGAATGGGCGATTGCTAATGGCTTTCATCCCCGCCATGTGAGCCCTGAAAACTGCGAGTTTGCAGAACGGGACGCTTGCTGGGATGTCGTGCGCTACCTACTGGTCCAGGACAACCGCGATTCTCCCTATTTGGGGAATGGTGCGCTGAAAGTGGCAGCCAAGTTGGGGGACTTGGAGTTCACACAGTGGCTGTTGACGAATTACGTGACCAACGACAATGAAGGTGATGGTAACTTCGATGCTTATCGCACGAAGCCGGCCTCGGTGCTGGCAGCTGCCGGCAAATTCGGTCAAGTGGAGGTGCTCGAATGTTTTCTCTCACATCTCAAGACGATGGGCTTTCCCCATAATCCATCGGACGCGATGTACGAAGCGGCAAAGTATGGGAAAATGGATGTAGTGAAGTGGCTGATTGACCGCTATTCCCACGACTCGGATGTCGATCTGTTTAAGGGGTGCACCTTCCGCAGTCGCGTTATTTCAAGGACAATGAGACCCAACACCGTCATGGATGCTGCGGCTGCTCATGGCCAGCTGGAGATACTCAAGCTTCTGCATCAGGTCGATGCAGCACAACGGAAGAAGCGCAAACGAGCAGAGAAGGGCAGGTATCACGACCCTGAGCACTGTCGTCGCTGTACCACGAAGGCAATGGGCATTGCTGCTTCAAATGGACATCTCGACGTAGTCAAGTGGCTGCATGCAAACCGAAATGAAGGATGCTCCACCTTTGCGATGAGTTCCGCCGCAGCAAATGGACATTTGGAAATGGTGCAGTGGTTGCACGCAAACCGCTCGGAAGGCTGTCGGCCGAACGCGTGGCTTATCGATACTACCGTGTATCGTCATGTTGTGGCAACCGTTCGTATTCAAGACAGACCACGAGCCCAACTCGCTAGTGCGGAACCAACTGGAAATTGTCAAGTGGCTGCATGAACATCGTGCGGAAGGCTGCACTACTAAAGCGATGGACGATGCAGCAGCGAATGGAAACGTTGAGCTCGTCAAGTGGCTCCATGAAAACACGACGGCAGGCTGTACACACAGTGCAATGGACAACGCTGCTGGTCTCGGTCGCTTAGATATTATCCAGTGGCTGCATGAAAATCGCACCGAGGGATGCACTTCGGCAGCTATGGATAATGCGGCTGAACGCGGCCACTTGGAGGTGTTGAAATGGCTGCACACACACCGTTCAGAGGGCTGTTCCTCGAAGGCCTTGGATCGAGCTGCGAGCGGTGATCTGAAAGTTGCCACCTTGCAGTCCGTGACGGGTGTCAGCAAGCTCGCGTTAAAAGCGATGAAAACAGAAGGCTGTGGGCACTTGAAGGTGATTCAGTGGCTTCTCGAGCGTGGTGGAGATTTCGACATCGCGTCAGCTGTGGAGCGCGCGATTGTGTGCAAGGAGCCGGAGATAGTCTGCTATCTCGACGCGCAACGAAATGATGTTGGAGAAAGTGTCGAAGAGATGCGAGCTCGGCTCCGGAACCAAACGATATATTCTCTAGGCTGAAGATATCACGTGTCTTGTGTGGCACCATAGGCAACGCTATGCAAGCCTAGTCTGCAATGAAGTTGGTTTGTAACTGGCTATAGGTGTCGTCGTTCGTAAGAGGCCGGTCTGATATTCACAGTGAAAAGTGTCTTCTACTCGATAGAAACATCGCTGGCTGATAAAATGACGACGAAAATGAAAAATCTCGTAAAAATGTTTGAATCAATATAAGTATTCTAGACATGCCCAACGTGTATTCTTCATTTGGGTCACCATGCTAACCATCCTGCTAGCCCACCTTCCTGGCCTGGCACCTGGCGGCGTGCCAAAGCCTTGATGGATTCGCTGTACAAGCACGTGATAACGCCAGCTCCACAGCCGATCAGCCATGGCACGTAGTCGACTGTGGCGGTTCCGAAGAATGACTGGATGCCAGGGACGTACACGACGAGCAGCACAATCAAGATTTCGATCGTCCCGCCATAGATCGTGACCTTGTTCTTGAAGACTCCAGCGTTGATCACGGACGTGCGTCGCGTCTTGAGCATCCAGATGTGGAAAAACTGGCACACGACCAGCGCGATATACCATGAGGCACACGCTTCTGCGAGAATTTCCATCTGCTCGTGTGCTTCGAAGCACTTGGCGTCCGTTGTGCAGAGCCGTTTGGCTGTCTTGATCCAGTAGTCCTCCGCGCTCATGAACAGGTCCGAGAACGAGATGCCGTGGCGCCAGAAGACCGCACCGTACGCGATGAGGCAGCCGCCAGCGTTGATCATGCCAGCGACGATGTATGCGTAGACTAAGAGCGACTTGGAGATGAGGCGGTCCTTCTTCACATTGCGAGGAGGACGCAGCATGATGTCGTGCTCCCCTCCCTCGTGGGCGATGGAGATTGCGGGGCCTAGCTCCGTGCCGAGATCGATACTCAGAATCTGCAGTGCTGTCATACCGGTGGGCATTCCGAGTGCGAGATAGATGGCAAGCGGCAGGATTTCAGGCCACAAGTGGGTCAGTGTGTACGCGATAGTCTTCTTGACGTTGTCAAAGATGATGCGGCCTTGTTCCACGCCACGCACGATCGAGGAGAAGTTATCGTCCATCAGAATGATATCCGCAGCTTGGCGAGCCACGTCGCTGCCGTTCTTTCCCATGGCCACGCCAACGTCTGCTTGTTTCAGAGCAGGCGCGTCGTTCACGCCGTCACCCGTCACACCGACACATTCACCGATCTCTTGGCTGGCCTTGACGATCTGGAGCTTGTGTTGAGGTGTCGTTCGAGCAAACACCACGGCCTTCAAGCGCAGGATGAGCTTGAGGTCGTCGTCCGAAAGCAAGTTGACAAACCCGCCGTGAACCACCGCACTGTCGTACGTGTTGAAATCCTCAGGAAGTCGAACAGTTTCCATCGTCGTAGGGGGTTCAAGTAGTTCCAGTACCTTCCCGTTGCTGTCTAGCAGCCCAATTTCCGCAGCAATCGCTCGGCCAGTCAGTGGGTGGTCGCCAGTGACCATGAACACTTTGATACCAGCCGCTTTACACTTGGCAATTGCATCAGGAACGTCGTCGCGTGGAGGGTCCATGATGGCCGCGATCCCCACGAAGCAGAGGTCTTCGGACGGAAAGTTATTGTCTTCAACAGTGAAATGAGCGCTTGGGGCGTCGAACCGTCGAGTTGCCAGTGCGATAACGCGTCGTCCCTTCCTTCCAAAGGTTTCGTACGCGTGTGTGAACTCGCTCATCATCGTATCATCCATCGGAATCTCCTCACCAGAAGCGGATAAAATCGTGTTGCATCGCTTGATAATCACTTCCGGTGCTCCTTTCATGTACACGTCGAAGCTGCGCCTCGAGATCTTCTCTTCCGGGGCAGGAACGATGACGAGTTGCCACTTGTTCGTCGAGTTAAACGGGATCTCAAAGATCAGCGGATACTCCTCACGAGTAATATCGGCCGCGTAGTTCAGATCGGCGAAGCGCAGCAAGGCGATATCCGACGGATTGCCCGTGTACTGGCGCTTGGTGATGAGTTTCTGCTGCGAACGAACGACCGACGGGCTTCGGCTGTTAGGGTCGGAGAGCTTGGCCGAGTTGGTCCTGTTCCCAGCCTCCGGGTCTTCAATAGTGATCTGGATATTATCGGTCTGAACGAGGTCTGGGGCGGCGCGATTGCACAGCGCCGCACCGCGCGTCAGGACAGCTTTCGGTGTCATGCCAGCCAAGTAATCGGTCGTGTTATCCACCACAATGCTCGTGGAATCCTCGGATGACTGCGCCAAGAACTCACGTCCAGTCCAAACGTCGGTGACTGACATGACGTTCTTGGTGAGCGTTCCGGTCTTGTCGGTAGCGATTAAGGAGATGGAACCGAGAGTCTCAACGCAGTCGAGCCTCTTGACGAACACGTTGCGCGCTGCCAGTCGACCAGCAGTGATCGTCAGGAGAGAAGTGACCGTGACATGGAGACCCTGCGGCACATTGGCCACGATGATCACCAGGAATCCGTCGACGAACGTGATGAGCACATCGTCACCGCTCTTCCGGGCGACGCCAATGGCGAAGAGGATGCTGGCCATCACGAAGGCAAGCACGGCGATAAACCGCACAAAGAGCCGAACTTCACGCTGCATGTTGGTTTCCGGGAGGGAAGAGGACGTCGCGAGCTTGGCGATCTGGCCCAGCACGGTCTTGTCGCCGATTGTGAGTACCAAGCCCAATGCCGAACCGTCGAAACACAGGGAACCGTTGAACGCGATGTTCTTGCACTCCAAGTGGGCGATCGAGTGATCCATGACGTCCGCTGTGACGGAAATGAGCTCAGACTCACCCGTTAGCGACGAATTCTCCACTTTGAGGTTGTTACAGAGCAGGATTCGCAGATCAGCTGGGACCTTGTCGCCGTTGCGGACCCAGACCAGATCGCCAACCACCAGCTCTTCAGCAGGAATGATGACGCTCGCGCCGTCGCGCAGTACCGTACACTGAGCGGGCAGCATGTTCTTGAACGAGTCCATTACTTTTCCGGTCGATCGAGCTTGAATAAATGTCGCTGTGCAAGTGGTGAGCACCACCGCAAAGAGCAGAATCGCCAGGTACAGGTTCATCTCCGTGGCCGGGTTAATGAAGTACGCGATGAGACTGAGCGCTCCAGCGAACACGAGCAGGATCATAAACATGTTCAGGAACTGCTGCAGGAACAGGATGTAGTCGGGTACAGTCTCGGGGGGAGACAGTCGGTTGTACCCGCACGCTCGACGCAAATCCTCGATGGTGGCCGAGTTGAGACCTTGACTTTGCTCGAGGCTGTCCGCCGAGATTCGACAGTGCGGCTCCCGTGCCGATAACTCGTCAACTTTGAGGTAAGCTTGCCAATAGCGCTCATCTTCAATCCGGACGTGATCGAGGGCCAGCGAGCTCCGAGAACTTCTGGAATTCCTCCGTAACCCAAGCTTCGCGTGCAGTGGGTCCGCTGCAGCCGGCTGCGGAATCATGGTTGGCTGTCACGCTAGGTCACGCTTGTATGAGAGCTTTTTTGGTGTCTCGAGCTGGCAACTCCGAGGCAAACTCTGGTGAATTGGAAAGTGAGTGAAACCACTCTCGAGCCCCAAGATGCTTGTCGTGCATCGACCTCCAGGTCTTAGGGGGATAACGTTGGGTGGTTCCTTCCAAAATAGAGAAGCTTGAGAGCTTCAGTCTGAAATAGGAAGGTGTCGTGGTGAGTACGTCGCTCGCTATTTCCCGCCATCTCCGGGAATCTTGTCCTAGCAAACTAAATACTTAAGTATGGGTTTAACGCAAGACCGAAGATGCAGCCCGACACATCCCATCATTGCAGTCTGGTCGGCTAATTTGGAGTCTGTTGCGTTAATTCCGTTCCTGCTACAAGCGTGGCTATTTTAGCCTTTTTTGTGAGAATAGGCAAACTCGCAAACATCGTTCAGTGTGCACCATGGCATCACAGGCGACGATCTCTATCTGGAAATTAACACCAATAGCGATGAACGAAACTCACGATAGGTATTCAATATACGAGATGCAGTCGAGCCATCCACCTTGAGATCGACGGGCTTTCCTTACCTTTTTCATCAGTATGAATCGCGCCTACCGTGGAACCATTCGTACGAAGACCGCACGCATCAGGACCTCCTCCAAGTCCTCGGGGATTCTTCCCATTTCCATCTCCAAGTCGCTGTTCGCTGGACAGGGGTAGTTCTCCTTGAACCAGGCCATGATTTCCTTGTGTTCGCTTGACTGGCCCTGCTGGTGCATCTGCCAGTGCCGTAGCCCATTCCACACGCCCATGAGGTCAGACGTGTCGTACATGCCCATCAGCTCCGAGTGGAGGTACAACAGCAGCTCGAAGTGGCCAGTGACGATCGGCTCTTTCATCGCCCTCATGATCTGCGGATCGTCGCAATTTTCGATGAGCCACTGCACGACAGCAAAGTGGCCGCCAGCGGAAGCGTTAACCAAAGCTCTCGTCTCCGCCGTTTGCGCTAGTTCGGCTGTACCCTGGTCAGACTCCAATCCAAACGTGTCCTCGAGAAACTCGTCGTCGCTTTCTTCATCCACCAGAAGATTGGGATTGATCTCGTGCAGCAATTGCACCATTTCGAGGTCACCAGTCAAAGCGGCTTCTTCGATGGCGAGAGAGGTGCATCCTTCCTCGCGGTTCGCGGACAACCACTCCACAACCTCGAGATCTCCGCTCGCTGCTGCTTCGCCTATCGCCTCCGTCGTGCAGCCTTCTTTGCGGTTCTCGTGAAGCCATTTGACCACCTCGAGATGGCCCTCCGCGGCCGCCTCATCCATCGCTTCGGTTGTGCAGCCCTCACGACGATTCTCATGAAGCCACTTGACGATGTCGAGATCGCCCGCCCCTGCCGCCGCGTCCATCGCCCTTGGGCTGCAGCGGGATCCGGGCCTGGCGTGCAGCCACTTCAACAGCATGAGGTTGCCATTCGCCGCCGCATCCGTCATGGCTGCTGACGTACACCCTTCCGAGCGGTTGGCAACCAAAAACTTGATAATCTCGAACCGTTTTTCATCCCTCGGTGTAGCAAACGCAGCATTGGACGACGCATCTCCGCTGAGCTCCTCCAAGAAGCACTTTCGCGCTGAACGATCAATCGCTCGAGGCGTGCATCCCTCGGAACGGTTGGTGTGCAGGAACTTCACCACTTCCAGGTGGCCGTTTTCCGCAGCACGGTCCATGGCAGCTTTGGTGCAGCCCTCCTTACGGTTCGCATGAAGCCACTTGACAAGGCTCAATCTCCCAGCTGCGGCAGCCAAATCCATGGCCGCAGTCGTGCAGTACGGCACTCGACCATGCTGCTGCTTCGCCTTCCCTTTGCTGCCACGACCGCCACGTCCGCCACGGCCAGCACGTCTCCCGCGTCCTCCTCTTCCGCTTCGATTGTGCTGGGTATTTCCACCTCTTCCGCCAGTATTTGGCAGACCATTTCCCCTTCCTCCGCCAGTGCTTTGCTCTTCATGACGAGGCTCAATGCTGATACTGTGCAGGAGATCGAGGACGTCAAGATGGCCGTTCATAGCTGCAGCGTCCATGGCTGTTCCCTGAACTCGCGCTTTCTGCACGTCGTGTTCATGCTCCATGCTGTCGTCTTCCCAGTCCTCATCGTCGTTGTCATCGCTATCGCCCATATCGTCCCACTCATTTTCGTTCTCGTCGGTGGAGACGTAGATGTCGTGCTTCATAAACAACTTGATCTTGGGATCGCGACAATACTTCTCGACCAGCCAGCGAACCACCTCCACTTGGCCACTCTGAGCGGCCATAAACATCGTTTCCGACAGGTTGACAGACACCTGGAGACTCGTGAACGTCGCCAAGATCCATTGCATAATAGCGAGGTGACCCTTCTCAGCTGCGACTTTGAGAGCTTCCACCAGATTCGTGTTCTCTTCAGGCTTACAGCGAGACGCTCCTCGCTTCTCCGCCAGCCACTTCATGAACGGCAGATCGCCGTACCTCGCAGCAGGGCGCCACGAAATCGGGAGGATACCTTGCAGCGGCACGAGCTTCTCCTCCACCATGAAGCGGGAAATCTTGGTGCGATCTCCCCACTGTTTTTCCAGCGTGTCTGTTGGTCCTCGTCTGCCTCTTGCAAGAGACTTCTCCTCAAGAGCGAGTCGAACCTTGGGATCGCGGATGGGCAGGTCCACGAGCTTGACACGTTTCATCTTGAAACCCTGGGCGATGGCCCACTTGAACTCCGGCAAGTTGTTCTGGTCGAAGGCCCACATGAGCAAATTGGAGTTGTTCTCCTTGAATTCCCTTGGCACTGGACAATGCTGCAGCAGCCAGTGCACGAGCTCCCAATGACCTTCTTTTGCCGCTTCCAGGAAGGTCTTGTGCCCCCACTCGATCTCTCGTTGCGGCTTCTCGGCCTCCAAATGTTGCAGAAACCACAATTTTCCGTTCTGAGCCGCGAGTTTGACAACAAATTCCGGGATCCCGAAATTCGGGAAATGGGATAATATCCACTGGATGAGAGCGAAGTCCCCCCTCTTGACGGCCTCTTGCAGCGTCTGGGAGAAGGCCCAGCGCTTGTAGTGCGGCTCGGACTGCAAGAGTCTCGCCTTGCTGAACGTGCTGGAAAGATTGCGTCGCTGGCTGCGCATCCACACGAGGTTCAAGAGCGCCACGCTCCCCACGCGGCTGAGCGCGCAAGCCTCGGCCAGCGTCAAGTCCGCCACCAGCAGGTCAGACACGAGGAACGTCACGCTGTCGGGCGCGCCCGGGTCGAGCTTATGGCGCAGCACGAAGTCGGCCAGTGCGAGGTGCACCGACGACTCCATCTTTCGAAATGCTGGTTCCATGGTGGGGAATTATGTTTTCTACTTCAACTTGGAGTCGACTTGGACGCACGGAGGCAACTTGGACTCACGGTATTCGAGGAGAGAGTGCTTGGACGAAGAGAGGACGCTTGTGCAGTTGTGAGTGAAACCCAAAGTGATGTTAGTTTAGCCACGTGTCGTGTACGAGGAGGAAAGCATGAGGCCCAAAACTTGCTTTCACTCGCAACCCATGAAGAATGGCGAGTGGTAGTGGGACCTGACGAGACGCGAGCTAATAGGAGAGAGCTTAATTATCGTAATACTCAACTTATCGGTGGAGCTTTGTAACCAAGTTTAATGAAACTACGAGGTCAAGTGCGTTATGAGTCACTACCTATGTACTTCACGAAGTACACGTATGCAACACAAAAAAACGTAAGGTTGGTTAGATTTTCATTGGATTTACTCCCGACGAGTTGCCGCTGCGACAACCGTTCGAGCAAGACACACCAAATATTTCTCGCGGCCTGCTTGAGTCGACGCGCCAGATGCAGAGTACTTGTACGACGAGCGAAAGATTTTGAATTCGCTCTCACCAGCAGCAAAAAACACTTGGAAGATTTGGGAGCTGTCATGAATCCTCAACAACCTGCTTTGTGATCACGGTGGACGCGTGTGGTGTAAAGCGCTGCATTATGCATTGATGTGGATGAGGGTTTGTTACTTTCGCGTTGTGTCTCGCTTCACCATCAACTGCGGCAGTTAGCATCGCTGCAACTTTGAACAGGGTTGAATAACAGCCAAGCTTAACAAACCAGTTGCTATGGGGTGAATTGAAGCCACGGTGGTATTGCCTTCATTAGTTCGAGGTTGTCAAGTTGCTGCGGAATGGCCTTAATTCTGAGTACCTTTCGATGAGTCCTGAGTAAACGAGTATTATCCATGAACGCCTGAGTAAAGTGGCCGCTTTCAGTCCTTGCGAGAGACGCGCCGAAACCAATGACTTCCGAGTAACTGGGAGCTAGTCCTTCCTGCAGTGTGCCCGACGAGGACGATAGAGACCAGTTTTTGTGTTGGGTCACACGCAGACCGATATGCATTCGGTGCGCTCCGTTCATGTCGTTAAGCGCGCTCGCATCTTAAGACTCACTCTCCACGCCACAGACTGGGTGAGCTCGTGCTGCTTCTGCTCTCTTCATTCCTTCACCAGTGATGCTGCCGCTCTGTATTGCCATCTGTATCCACTCCATTCACGTACACAAGTTAGCAACGAACTAGATTGCACCAGGGGCTAGCTGCTTGTGTAGCACCTCTGATGCGCTGATGCTTTACTCAGATTTCCACGTTTTGAGAAGTAGAGCTTACTCTGACTGAAACAACACCTCAATAGTAGACCGTCCAATTCGACATCTCGCTATTTGTATGTAAATTCACCTAACCCTATATAATCGTTTATGTGCGGCCTGAGGCGTTGATTCACTCAGAGGAAGTCGAATCTTTGTATCAGGGATTTGTATGGGGTCGTCGTCGGAAGCAACTTCTTCGTGCCCAAACAACATTCGAGGTTGTTTGGTGTTATTTGACCAATGAACGTGCGCCACGGTTCAAAAAAACTTGGATAAGATTTTTTACAAAAACGCAGGAAAATATTTTTTGTTGTGACCGTGGTGAATTATTAAGTGAAATCATACCCAAAAGTACGAGTTCAGACCTCCAAGGACGAGTCATACCAGTTACTACGAGTTCATACCAGAAAGTACGTGTTCATACCAGAATGTACGACATGTGCACAGATTCTTGCCACGTGTTCACTTCCCAATCGGCGGGATGGCGGATGTTCGTGAGCTGGTGAAGGAAGGCCAAGCAACAGCAAACGGGGTCATCAAGAAGGCTACTCAGACTGTGTACGAATCGAGCTTTAAAAGGTTTGCCGAGTTCTGCCATGCCAACTGCTACCCAGATCCCCGAACGGAGCGTCATCACGAACTTCCAGCAGTGTTGGTCGCGTATCTTCAGAGCATTTCCGCATCCAGTACTGTGTCGCTTCAGACGGCAGAGAAGGCAAGGTCTGCTGTTGCTAGCTACTACAACTCGCACGAAAACAGCGACGGCACAGATGTGAACAAGTGGAGCGTGGTGGAAGACGAAAATGGAAGAAAACGTGGATATGGAAATCCAGCCCGGGACCCGTTCGTCCGCCAGTTCATGCGTGGTCTCAAGAAGAAGAAAGCGGCCGAATATGTGCCAGCTAGAGCTGTTCCAGTCTCCCTCCAAATGATCGGGGTTTTGCACACCTTTCTAGATTCCCCGAGCGTTGTCGAAGGATTTTCCGAGGAGAGCCGCGTGGGGTTTAAGGCCGTATCGTCGTTTGCCTTCTACGGCATGTGCCGCATCAACGAGGTTCTGACGCTGAAGTGGAGAGATATATCGCTTCGCCTGTTCAGACCCAATGTGGTCACGCCGGATGAGATGGTTGAATTCGGAACGTACGCGTTCTTCAACCGCAAGACAGAGATAGCAGAGGGGCGTTCCTACAATCTCCACAATCTTGCAGAGGAAGAAACACCGATCAACGCCTACAAGCACTTGTGCAATTGGGTGGAGTTTGCTTCGGAGCAAAAGGGTCACAAGTGGAGAGACGATGACTACGTGTTTCCTACACTGACGGGTCTCAGCAAAAAGGCTCTTAAAGACAACGGTGACGCTACAGGCTGCGAGAAGGTGACAATTGGCTGGGGCAAAAAGATGGGAGAGCAGAGTTTTATTACCCTCCTGAACTGCGTTGTGAGTTCTTTGAACCGGAAGGGCAAAAACACGCCTGGGTACGTTGCGAAGCATTGGTACAACAGTTGGTTCACGTCACATACTTTTCGACGCGGTGGGGCCCAGTATCGCTTCATGTACGCAATTCCAGCGCGTCGGTGGTCGTTACGAATGATCAAGTAGTGGGCTAGTTGGAGTGTTTCGGAATCGACGGAGACGCTGGTACGCTACCTACTTGATCTCACGGTTCAAACAGAGGACAGTGAACTTGCCGACTGTCTGGCGCCAGATAAGAGTTATCGGCACGGGTGTCCTAGTGCGCCTTACGAAGCCAGCAAAAACATCGAAGAAGGACCTGTCCTCAAGCGACTTCGCCAACTTGAGACGCTGATGCGAGACTAAGTCGCAGATGACTGAGCTGAAAGGGTTGTTGGTGGCTGGAAACTTGAATCGACCGCCTCAAAGCTCGGCAAGCGAAGACGCCTCTCCCGTTTCCAGAGTGACTGCGCAAGATACTGGTCCCTTGATCCCAGCTGTGAGGGACTGGGCGCACCTTTGCCTTATGTGGTGGCGTCCGGACGACTCGGTGCACTTGTTCAAGCCTCTCTCGGAATGGACACAAGCTGATCGATCCAATGCGAAAGTGACTCGCAGCTGGTACAGCGTCGCAAAGTTGCTTGGGGAAGATGTCGCAATATTCGCAAATTTGATGGGGGAATCAGACAAGACGCGCTGGGAGAAAGCGGTCTTCCGGTCTTTCGCAGTTACTACGTAAAACACTACGGTGAAGCTGGAGAAACGAGCAACGAGCACACGTTTACTGTCTCGATGCTGGCCTCGTTCATTCGAAATGATCGCAAACATCGCATGAATGCCGCCTGCCCAGCGAAAGCGCTACCCGAGTACTCTACCGTATCTTTAGGAAAGATCTCGTACTTACAGGTATGAACTCGTAGTAATCGGTATGAACTCGTACGTTTTAGTCTGAACTGGTCGTACTATTTCGTATGAATGCTTCGTACGTTTTGGTTTGAACTCGTACTTTCTGGTATGACTCGATATCAAGTTTTGCGCTGCAGTGCGATGAAAAGGTCGTAGAAATTCATCCTTCTTATGGTCTTTCGTCTCACTAAAGCATCAACTACATCAAGTCGTTTGCTTCGCCTTCAGATAGGCTTCTTGGTACTCCTGAAAGGTAGCACATGGCCCACCGCTCCCCAGCTTTGAAATGATCGTTTTCAGTTTTGTTACGTGTTCGCTCCGCTCTTCTTCGGCCTTGTTCTTCCGGGCTTGAAAGTCGGCAAGGTGTCGATCCCTCGCTCTCATGTAGCGCTCCGCGTTCTTGCGATAGTTCCGATAGTTTGCTGTCAGTGTCTCGAAGTCGGTTTCAGTCTGAGCTTTTGCTTTACATGCTAAAGCAACACGCCGGCGCTCATTGGAATACTCCACATCCGTCATATCGTCAAGTTCCTCTTGGGGCTTCATGTCGATATCGGCCTTCAGTCCATCACCAAATGCGTTGAACGTCCTAGCTGTCTTGTCCCAGTGCGCCATCACTTCCTTGATATGCTCCCCAAACTTGTTCTTCTGTCCGCGCAGCTTGTCCGGATGGAGAACGAAAATGGCTGCCCTGTAAAGCTCCTTGGGATTGGCCATGATAGGGCCAAAATTGTATTTTGCCTTGCATCGTGTCTTGAGCTCTGCCAGAAAGTGAGCGAAGAGCTCTGGGTCCAAGCTGACACCATAGAGAAGGTCGCTCTTCGACAGTGGTGTCCAAGCTGTACACTCCAGTTCTTCAACCTCAACTTGCTGAGCTTCGAGCTCGGCGAGCTGCTTCCGGGCCACTACAAGGTTCGTGTGTTAAATAATTACAAATATTGCAAATATTACAATTATGCAATTATGTACCTTCGAGGCGCTGGAACTGGTCCTGCATGCGCTTTTCCTGCCGCTTTTGGAGAATAGTGCCCTTATTGCAGACGTACGACTCACGGTTTATCGCCTTGCGCGACTTCGCCGGCTTCTTCTTGCCGCACACCTTGCGGTGCTTGGCCATGTTAGACTTGGACACGAGCTTAGTGCATGTGGGGCACTCGCCCTTCGCCGGGGCGCTGCTCCCCATTGTCCGACCAAATTCTACGACTGCTATAGCCGGAGCGCCCTTTCATCGTTCCTCGATGATTATTGGTCAATATTGATTTTTGGATACTCGCATATGATTCGCTAATAAAAATGTTATTTGGGTGTTATTTGGCGTTGTTTCAGGGAAAGAAGTTCGCTTCAGATGCCTTTGGGATTACTCAGATTTCCAAGTTTTATTCAGAATTTATGGGCCAGCAGCGTTTACTTCGAACAGCGAAGGTACTCAGCAATAAGAGGCACCCAGTTGCTGCACGGCTACATTGTGATCGTGTATCAAGTGCTCTTTCTCTGAAGATGCCGATCGAATCTCATGTCAGAGCTCGACGCTTTCTTTGGCTCGCAATTCGTTGATTTTAACGGTTTGAAGTGGCTACTAAGCCCGGTTCTGGCGGTTTGCTGTAACCTTCTCTTCTCAGACGAACTACGTCTGACGATCGTGGAATTCGTGGTAGGCAAGGAACTCGGATACGACGTTGCGGGGATCGTGGCACCAATTATCACCACCGGGGTCCGGGCCGGGACCGGTCAGCACAGACGGTTTCCAGCCAAATCACTGTAGTTATCTCATGTTTCGGCGTTAAGATAACGGCTTATCTGACGACGGGTCTTCCAGATGCTGATTGGGCAAAAATTGCGTCTAATCTGCGATCTGCGCGTCGGCCTCAAACCGCCAGACGCGCGCTAAGAACAATGGGCAGCACGGAAGAAGAGACTCGGATGCGAGTCGCTCTGAAGGAGTCTGTCTAGCGGACCTACGAGAAGGCCACTACACTTCGACCGAAGAACACACAGCGGGCATACGGCAGTCGGCAACAGGAGTTCTTAGACTGGTGTCGGGAAAAGGCGCAGCGTTTAGCGACTTAACCCGATTCACAGTAACTGGTGAGAAGCTTCATCTCTTCCTGGAAGAAAGTGTGATCGGCCGGGCCAAACGGCACAAAAGCGGAAACGAGCACAGTGACAGAATCGAAAAAGTCGGGCTCTCCACCGTGAACTCCTATGTAGCCGCAATGGTTGACCTGTGGAAGCAGCAATCTCGGGCGAAAGTCAACAGCAACGCCTCTCCCCGCGACGAAGCGGTGACGGCGCTATTGAAGTTGACACAATATGAAGAGGACGAGAGAAAGCGGAAAATTTTCGAGGACTGTGGAGCCAATACACTACTGGACGGCTACACTACTATCGATCAAATTAAAGAGATAGCTCGGTATTTCTGGACCCCAGCACGCGATTCAGGCAAGCGCTTGCGCAATTTGGTAGCGTTTCTGCTAAGCCATTACGCTCTAATGAGAGGGGAGTCGGCGCGGATGATGGAATTGGCAGACTTACACTCAATTATTCTCGAAAATGAGGGTTACACTCCATGCCGAGCCCTTGTTATGGTAATGCGGCAGGGTAAACAAATCAAGTCGGACGTATTAAGTCGGTGCATGCATGCGCAGCAAAAATGTTGAGATCTGCCCTCATGGAATGCTTGGATTTTACCTATTTTGGCGTTGGCACGTCGATGGTGAGGCATTTCCTGACTTTACATCGTCAGAGCGCTGGTACCCGATAAAATTGTTGAAGACTGGAAAGATTCCACAAAACCGATGTCGTACAAAGTGCACAACGAAGCTATCACAGCGGCGTTGCAACATGTCGGTGTCCACAGCAAAGCTAAAACCCACGTTGGCCGCGGATCAGGACCACGCATGGCGGACCTAGGTGGTGCAAGCGAGTCGCAAATTCGTCGGTTGGGGCGGTGGAACAACCAATCAATGGGAAAATGCTACCTCACATCTCTACCGAGAGAGGCGATGCGGACACTTGCCGGTTTTGAACCGAGCAAAGGAAGTTTTTTTGTTGCCCGAGCTTCGTTGGACCCTCCAGTGTCACTGCAGAATATGGTATTTCCGCAGGTGGAGGTGTGGCAACAAGCCATCAATGAAGAAAAAGCGGAACAATCACTCGCTGCCGGAGGATTTCTCGAGCTGCTCCAATATCTTCGTAAGGTCGTACTCCAGGATGCTGTATTCTTGCAGAAATCCACACCGACACATCCAATCCGGAAGCACAACATATTTCAATCCCCTGAATTTGCGCAATTTAGGAAAGAGATTATGCAAGCCGTTGACACAATGGAAGACCCAGCCGAACAGCACCTTCAGAAGGCTGTACCTGCGCTGAACGCTAAAATTGATGGACTACACCAAGATCTGAAAAGTTCGCTAGCTCAAGTCTGCTCAACTATGCGGACGGTTCAAGGAAGTCTCAGCGACGTAATCCATGTGCTGGCTCCTCTTCAAGGAGGTACGGCAGTTGTGCAAGTCCAGCTTTTATCCGGGGATCGACCAACCGGCGGTGATGTCGCCCAGACAATGCCATCTTCTACGCTGACAACTTGCGGCGAACGAAGCGGGTTTCCGATGTATAAGCTTCGTCGGGGGCTGGTGACTGTCCCAGAATTGTGGAGCGAATGGTCGGTAGGCTTAGATGGTGCCCAAGCTGTCCGGGATCTTGAGGCCCAGTTTGGTACGAAATGGTGCGGTGCCGACGAGCGCCGGTTCTTCAATAGGAGACGACCAGCTTACAGTTTAGTGGCCGCGATTGCAGACCAGATTCGCACGGTGGCTCGGATGTCTGATGTCGAGGCAACTTACCAAGCTGTACAAGTACTGGAGGAGTATCGTCGTACCAACAACAAAACGCTGAACTGGATAGCAAAACACACGAGCGGGATTAAAGATGATGTCCAAGCCAGTGCTGTGGCTCGCTGTTCTGTTCACACGACCAATAACGCCAATCCCATCTCCATGTGAGAACCGACTGGATACAGATTGAGACCACCATCGCGCATATTGCCAACCCCATCCTGCGATAACCCCACATTTCCAGAGCTGAAGCTGAAGCCGATTGCAGCTATCAGTTGGAATATATGTTGTGCTAGAAATCACATAGCATATGGTAAACAACAAGTCGATGATATTCTGCGGTCGCTCGTTTGGTTGATGCCGCAGTGGCACTTTGCGGTACCGCAGTGATACTTTGCGGTACCGCAGTGATGCTTTGCGGTACCGCAGTGATCCTTTCCGGTACTTACCGCAGTGAGGCTTAGCTGTACAATAGTCCGCCAAGTTGCTTTTCTGTAGTTGGAAAGGAGAACATTTCGCCGACATCACAGCCTGTTACAGTATATTTCAGATTTAAGCATTCGATCGCTAGGTTTCATTCAGTTTGGTAAGAGTGTTCTATACAGTTTCGTGCGATATGCCTCTGCCTTCTTGACGTTAAACCCTCGCGCTGTCCACGCCACCAGCTTATCCTCTAGTGACCCCGGCTTCTCGGCAACTATGTGTTTCGAAATCACATCCATGTAATGGAGAGCGTAAAGCCCACAGTCGCTGCAGTTCGATTGCTGGGGCTTGGTGAGATGGATGAAAGTACTCCATTCAAACGGTGCTGGCGGTCCAGATCTGGCTTTGTGCAGCTCTTTCATGAACCATCCGACAACGTCAAAAGCGTATGCTGAATTATGCGCATTTTCATCGAGTTGATGTGGTAAACCTTTGTTCGCTCCTGGTGCACGGGGTCCTCTATAATAAAGAAACTCCAATGATTCCGGCCCGATACTGGCAGAATTACATATCGGTAGGACGCCCAGTCCAATAGCGCGCTCAGTTCAGTGAATAGCCGGTGTTTCCGTCTTGGTTGTCGCGTAAATCGTGCTGTCTCCATCAATACGTACACTTCCGAGCCGTATACGCGAACTAAGTCCTCGGCTCGATCCATATAGCGATAGATAAAATAATCTAACGCTGTTTGCGTCAATGAAGCGCCAGTCTGCAAACTGGCCAAATCGACAGGGTAAACAGCACCGTTCGAGGGTGTTCTTGGTCCTCAAGATCGGTCCACACTACCAGAGCATCATCTTTCGGAACCCGCTTCCTGAAAAACCGATTTGGAATTTCCCGCTCAGAATTACCCACATTGTCCAAACGGATATCCTCCGAGCTGCTTGGTTCATACGCGCTATCTTCTCCAGATGCTCCATTCTGGACCGATTGCTCTTTTCCTCGCTTTGATTTTGCTTTTCCAGCACTTTCATGAAGCGATCGTGAACGTTTGCGTGAGTTACTAGCCGGAAATTTCTTGCGGACTGAGGTAGATTCTCGACCGTCGTTGCTATCGCTGCCCACGCTCTGACCAATAGCGTCAACAAGCATCTGAGTTGGTCTGCTTTCTTGACACGCCGTCGTTGGATTTGTCGGTGTACCGATTGGCCTGGAGTACCCGGTTGAGATCCTGAACCCGCTTGCAAAATGTGCCCTCGAGACGGTTTTCCAAGCCAATACAACTCTTGCAAGAAATTGGTATTGCTGGTCTTGTAGATTTCCCTGTTGTCGTACATGGCTTTGAAGGCAGGACTAACTTGAACGGTATCACGCACATAGTTGCTTAGTGCTGCGTTAGCGTTTTTAACGCTAGTCTTCGTCTCGTCCAGTGCATCATCTGCCTCTTCATCTGAGTGCATAGCCAACAGCGTTCTTGCAGCTCTCAGATGCAATGCCGCGTCACGGATGATTTCCACAACACCAGCCCTGACATCTGGAGGTACACGCGCGGCAATTTGAGCTCCCACGCACTCCACCACAGCCGCTGAACGAGCCACAACTCGATCAATATCATTAGCTCGCTTTGCGTGGGCAAGTGCCATCATCTCGCCGTCAAATGTGGCCCGCATTACCTTCTCCCTGCTTCTCAAATGCACCAATCTGCTCTCGAGGCTGATCGTCGGAAAGCACCCATGTCGGAGCTGGAGCTTCGACAGAAGTTTCTTGTAGCACCTCAGGTGTAGTGACGTCTGCCCTCACCATTCGAGGGTAACGACGGCGATCCCGCCGTCCATCAGCAATGCCCGACGGATTGGTGTCCAGTGGAAAGGTATCATCTGGATTTTGGAGCATGTACTCCAGCCGACGTGCCGCTGTCTCCTCCTCCCAGCGTTTCTTTAGAGCCCTCCCAGCACGCGTGCGCAGCCAAGTTTCTGCTGCCTTGTTGGCTCCCGGCTCTGCTTGAGATGCTTGCTCTTGGGCAAAGTGTACAGCGATCGTTGAGATGTTGCCGCCTCTGTCAGCTGCAAACACCCAGAAGCCTCTGTGGCAGCGCATAGTGTTTGTTGGCAAGGAAGAGGGGGGTCGAGGTGGGAGTTCTTATGCGGCAATGAGTTTGTGGAGCTGTGTTGGCTCCGACGGACCGTTCTGTTATTGGCTAAAATTGCTTGCAGTGTTATTCGCCCGCGGTCTTCGACTTGATACTAATCCACAAGAGACCGGGTCTCGGACCCAGTCTGTGGAAGGGGAGATAACCTGTCATTATCTCGGTCAGGGATCCAGAAAATATAATTGATATTGAATTGGACCTGGTAATGGAGGTAAATCAATTATTGAATGTATTGGTGTATTGAATTTCAATACGAGAGAACGATCAACCTGCGCTGCTTCAAGCGTTGGACGTCAAACGTTTCTCGTCCTCAAAGGGAGTGAAACCGAGCAGATACTTATCCGCTACAGACTAGCCATCTCTGGCGTGAACAACATTGATTTTCGAGCCATAGAGCAGCGCTGCCTCAATCGACGTGTCGAACAGCAGCCACAGCTTTTCGTGGGTCAACTCCTTGCGGATAGCTCCACAACCCACGACTTCGATGCACCCATATGCTTACACAGTGTGTTTATGCTAATGTTGAGTACAATCATCGCTTCTTCGTGCAAAACCCGAGGGGCAGGGTTGCTTCATCAGGATCCAGTTGAGTCAATGGTATGCGTTCGAGGTAATGCTGAAGGCCATAATGACCCTTACGAACATCTCTATCGTGCGTGAATAGCTTACGCTATACTCGGTGCTACAGTTCTCCATGTAGGCTGGGATGCCTTCAAATGCAACATGTTGTTCGTGTACCCGTCGTGCAGGGCGAGTTACGCGTATTTGCACTCCATCAGCAGCGTCAATTCTGTTTGTATGGAAGTTTGTATGTGTGATTGGCCAGGTATTGGCTTCCCTATCAATCAATTATTTCAAATTATATATTGACAATTATTTCTCTTCAATTAATATTTCTGGATCCCTGATCTCGGAGTTTCTGGTTGAGGGCATGCCGTGCATGTGAGCTGAGCGGTTGAGGTTCGGTTGCGCTGGTGGATCTGATGTGGAGGCAGAGCCTTCAACACTACGTACACAATGGACTGTGCTGAAGATTCTTCAGACCGAACCACACTATTTCCAAAGGCCGTTTTCTCAAGCTCTTGTTCCAGCAATGCATCATGGAGATTTGAGATTTGATGATGATCCGGTGTATGCTTGATCATTTTCCAGGGTTAACAGAGTGGTGGAGAAATCTGCTGAGACTGGGAATGTAGAAGTATTGAGGTTTCTCGAAGCAGATCGAAAGAACTCATGGCGGAGATTAGCGCCGCGCGAAATGGACACTGATTCGTTGGTGCCGACCTCGCGAAAACAGAATGAGAAGAAGCAGCTCAGGTGCCGTCGCATATGAAGCTATTCATCAGAATAATATGGAGGAGCTTCAGTGGGTTGTTGCGAACGGGTTTTTCGTATCATGTTTGCTAGATCGATGCTCGGAAGCAGAGGGCCGCGCCGCAAGGAAGTACTGCTGTACATGCTGAGAAGGCAAGTCTATCGGTATCGTGTCTTGTGCGCCAAGCTGCCGAGGCGACTTTCTGCACGTTAGTAGCGGCGGGAGTTGGGACATTGGGGGTGGCGAAGTATCTGTATGACGAATACTCTAATAGCCCGTCCGTGGTGCTGTTTCATGAAGGAGAAGGCATACATCCTGGTCAGGAGATGGAAGACGGCTTTTTCCGACCATCTTCCACCATGAACATCACAGCGAGGAACGGACATTTAGATGTCCTCCAGTTCCTACATAGAATTAATGTGTTGACCTCACAACCAGACTCAACACTGAAGCGGAGTATCCTGATCAACTTCCTCGGTGCAGCACTGACGCCATGGACGCTGCTGCTACAGTGGCTGCATCTAAGGTCGTACGACCAAGGCGATGAAACTAGCTACTTCAAACCACCATCAAGCTCCGTTATGCTGCGGCTTGATCAGTGACGTTTGCTGCGTGGACAAAGTGCCAAGTGGGTTCTACACACAATAGCTAGAGGTTGTGGTTGCACTCAAACCGCTCAGAAGGCTGTACGAACATTGCGATGGGCAATGCCGCTGCGAATGCAGACGTTGCGATACTGCAATGCCTGCACTGCAAAACTTCCGCTGCTGGTACGTCTAGAGCGATGGACGGTGCTGGCGCGCTTGGTCGACTGGAAGCGTGGTCGACTGGAAATCCACTAGATGGCTACATTTGGTTGAAGCGGGTGGGCCAATCAGCGTGGGAGAAAAACGTGAGGCGCTCCTTGCCAAGGTCAGTCTCCATTCCGGCTAAAGACGATCTTCGACCCCCTTGTCGACGATGGTGTTTCGCGCGCTCTGGAACATCGGCGCCGGGCTGGTGCATCGTGTGGCGAACAAGCAGTCTGTGAGCAAGGGCGTGCTGGGCGTGACGTACCCATCAGTCTGGAAAGGCCGCACGGGGCTGCTGGACTGCGATGTGAATCTGCATCTCAACAACTCGTCGTACCTCTACTCCATGGAGCTCGCGCGTTGGCACCTGACGGCGTACGCAGCTGTATCCGTTTCTAACTCAAAAGCTTCTTTCACCACCGGCAATTGGTGCTAACCATTTTCTATTTGTGTTTCTTCAGTGCCAACGGTGCTTTATGGCAGGCGATCAAGAACCGCCGCATGATCATGGTGGCGTCGCAGGCGATCCGCTATCGCCACGCGATCCCCCCATTCCACGCCTACGAGATTAAGACGCAGATCGTATACTGGGACGATCACTGGATCTATATGCTGCACCAGGTCCAAGACCCCGACACTGGGAAGCAGTTTGCCGAAGGTCTCGTGCGTGGCGTCTTCATGAATGGTCGTCGGCGGGTGTCGCCTAACAAGATCATCGCCGAGGTGAGCAACGGCGACATGATCGATCCACCAAAGGAGATTCCCGATGTGGTGAAAGGTTTCCTGGAATGGGACGGCGCCTGCAATTCCAGCATGGCTACGGCTGAAAAGGTGGCCAAGGAAGAGCTCGAAAGCAACCCACCTGCACCTGCTCCCGAAAAGCTCAGCGCTCGCATCTGGAAGGAGATGAAGAAGTCCATGAACTTGCTGTAAAAGAGTGTGTGAAATCCCCCGCGGGAAAAGAAAATCATACAGTTTCTGTCAGTTTCTCGTCCAAATCACGTGGAAATTGAAGTACCGTCCTCCTCGACAAGACGACCCACTTGCGCTTTGGACATCATGGCAGGACGCATCCTGTGGAATGTGGGTGCCGGGCTTGTTCACCGCGCGCTGAACAAGCCGAGCGTCAAGTCGGGCTTGGGCATCGCGTACCCGTCCGTGTGGCGCGCGAGGCCAGGCTTCCTGGACTGCGACATCAACCTGCACTTGAACAATGCGTCGTATCTCTTCAACATGGAGCTGGCGCGCTGGCATTTTTGCGCGTATGTCTATACTGGCAACCCAAACCTTTGCCTTTTCACTTGTGCCAACTTTGCCACAACAACGGCATCCCTCACTTCTTTTCTGGTTTCTGTTTTCAGAGTGACGGGCATTCTTGGCAACGTAGCGCGAAATCGTCGAGCGCTGCTGGTTGCCTCTCAAGCCGTGCGCTATAGGTACCCGATCCCGCCCTTCCGGCCTTACGAGATCCGCTCGCAGCTGGTCTTCGCCGACAGCGAGTGGATGTATTTCCTGCACAAGTTCCAATGCCCCACTACGGGCAAGCTCTACGCTGAAGGGTTGTGTCGCGCTGGTTGCCGAGAAAACGGCGGCGACGTGTCCGCGGCCAAGCTCTACGCCGAGGTCTTCGGCGGCGGCGCCGAGGCGCTGCGTGCACTGCCCAAGGAAATGCCCGACATGGTGCGGGAGCTACTCGAGTGGGACTCAGCCGACAAGCTCGAGCTGGAAACGCCCACCGAGTCTGCAAGGCGCCAAGTGGAGACAGTCAAGCCGTCCTCCCGCCTGGCGAGCGGCAACCTGCTCCGGAGGATGCTGGCCAGGGCCACGCGCTCTTGGAACTTGCCGGTGTGAGCTGCCCCGAACCGAATGGATTTGCAGAGGAATTGCAGAGGAAAACTTCACCTATCCGGATAACCGTTCACTCCGGTTTCGCAATACAGTACTCCGGGTTTCGAAAATACAACCGAGGCCTGCCGTCAGTCGCACGTTTGCGTTCGCAATCCTTCTCGAAGGCACCTTCGCCGTCGCCTGTTTTAGCACACTGGGCCCTCTCGCTCCCATTGGGAGCCTCCCATCACGCGCGTGCCTTCGCCGACAAGACGGAAGGATGAGGAGCAAACAAGACGGACAGATGGTTGCAGAAATACTATACTTAGACTCCGTCTTTAAGCCGGTCCGCGCTGAACTGGAGCGTGCACTACGCTGAGAACGCGGCGGGACCGGGCGGAGCGCGGCGGCCCACGCCTGCCTGCTATTAAACTACTGTGGGGTGGAGGCAACGTGGTCGCCCTTCGCTGCTCACGACCCATGCATTGTCAGGACGGGACTGGTCGGTTTGTAGGCTCGAATCGCAGAGGGTCGGCGCGCGTCCCTCTACTTCTTTTCTATCAGTTGGGAGGAAGATGGGGAAACATGGCTCGATCGAAGGCGAATCTTGAAGGCCAAAGCCGCCAGCACCCGAGATGACTCGAAAAACCCAAAATTTCGTGGGTGGGTGGGCTCGGGACACAAGAGGCCGGCAAGACTCGACGCTCGACGC
Source organism: Phytophthora crassamura (assembly GCA_033557995.1). Taxonomy (NCBI): domain Eukaryota; phylum Oomycota; class Peronosporomycetes; order Peronosporales; family Peronosporaceae; genus Phytophthora; species Phytophthora crassamura. The sequence continues at coordinate 701,139 of JAUCED010000016.1, forward strand.
TTAGTTGATCCGTGCCACCTTTCTGGGCACCACGACGGGGTTCTCCTCCTCAAGCTTGCGCTTGCCCGCCGTCTTGAAATTAAAGGCGCAGTGATGCTCCTCGGCGTAGCGGTGCTTGCCGCAGAACGTGTAGTCGCAGCGGCACTTGACGGCGGTCAGGCCCACCTTCACCTTGCATTCCCAGCAGCGCCGACGGTTCTTCTGTACAGGCTTCTCGTCCTTCTCCTCCTTTGTCTGCTGTAGCTTCTGGGTGGCCGGCTTGTCCTCGCAGAAGGCAGCAAGCGGCAGGACCGACGACTTGGACCGCTTCAGGCAGCTCTTCCGGAACGTGAGCGACGCCTTTACGCTCTGCAGCACGGCAGGCGGCACGCGCGCGTACCGCTGGGACGTCGGCGCAGAGGCATCAGGCGACGCGTCCACGCTGGACGGGGATGTCGCGCCCGAAGGCGGCGCCTTGAGGCAGTCGCTGGACGTGGGCGCCGGCGTGGTGGCCACGACGGAAGACGAGGCCGTGGCTGTAGAGGTAGCGCTGGCGGCAGACACACCCGAGGCGGCGTCGGGAGAAGTAGTCGAGGTCGAGGTCTTGGTTACCATGGGGGCGGCGTCGGACGCGTTGGCGGCGGCGGCGGGAGGGGCTTCGTTAAAGACCGGGGAAGAGCTGCGCGCCATCGAGCGAAAGCGGAAATGAGGCGAATTATGAGGCCCGGGGGGGAAGAAACCGCGGCCTCTGGGACAGGGGCGCCCTCTCCAATACAAACGCTGGGACAAAGGGCGCCATACAAAAACCGAGTGCGGAATAAAGCTAGAGCCGGCATCTGTGTAACTGCTGCGAATTGTGGGAGCTGACGCGACCGACTGGACGGGCGCAGCAGATATAGACTAGAACGCCCGAGCAAGTTTTCTTGCGACGTCAGTCGGTCGCGCGAGCCCGCCCAAATACAGAAAACGCTGGTCGGTTCTTCAAGATCGACCGCATACAAATACCAACACAAATGGCTGCACTAGAAATTTCGTGCGGGATGGTCACTGAAGACCTTCATCAGCCGGGTGTGGCTGGAAAAGCCTCAACAAACTTGCAAGATTTCGGGCGGGCGGGCGGGCGGGATCGAGCTGCGAAGGCTGGAGCCCGATCAATATAATGTAGTCGGCGAAGTGGAAAGCCCGCACCATCAGCGCTCGATCATCCGTCGGCAGCTGTCGCTGGCTGTCGTCGCTGCTCGCCCAAAAACGACGCCAAGATTTGAGGGGATTTATGCGTCTTGTCTCGCCCGCGCCCCATTGGCCAAAAAGACGTTCGATTTTAGATGGACACCCTTTCCTCTCCATCTGGACACTTTCGCCAGACCCGAGGATTGTCTTCACCTTTTTTCATCTCCTTGGATGGTCCCGCCTCGACCGCTTGCTGCTTTGCGCAATGCGCCGTCTTACGCTGGCGGCACACACCACGGGCTTTTGACGGCCAGGCCGAGCCGGCTGATTCCGCACACCTTCACGCCGAGCGACTGCCTGCGTCCGCATTACTAAGGGCGGATTCCGGCCTCCTTCCCATCTACCTCGCGTCGATACTTAGGTGTGCATATGGGCGGCGAGCCGCCATTGCAGGCGGTTGTTAGCAGCAGGGCCCTGCGTTGCGGTGCCCAAAGCAAGCACGTTCAAATCATGCTCTCGTCACCTTATTTCGCAATCCCATCTTGCAGCATACCCCGCCAAACCGCATAAGACCATCACTCCTGCGCAACAAAACCAATTTCCGCAATTCCGCACTTGCGCAGCCTCCATGCGGCTCGGCCTGGACCCCCCATCGCCGCGCATGGCGCCGCACAGGCGCCACCCGTCGTCCTCTCCGAACCGCGCGTCCGCGTTCTCGCCCATCGACGTGGATGGCGACTCCTCGGACGACGTCGAGCCTCCGCCACCTTCCAGCGAACCATCACGCCGGTATTCCGCGTCGTCACCCCTGTATTCCGCCTCCAAAACCCGCTACCCGACGCGCTCGGGGCTGGAGCTGGCGTACGAGAGCAGTGACGAGAGCGAGAAGAAGCAGAGCGAGCACAAGGTCGACGCCGAGCTCTCGCCGCAGCGGCCGCCGGACGAGCCCAAGCTCAAATCCACGCTCAACTTCTTCTTCAACGTGCCGGATGCGGCCAAGGCACTGCCCAGAGCCTCGAGCAGAGAGCGGCGCATCCTCAGCAGATCCCCGTCACCGCCGGATGAGCTGCCCGAGGTCATTTGCGCGTCCCGCACCAACATCTGCGGGGAGAAGTACGACCGCTGCGAGCTCGAGTTCGGCAGCAACCGAGTGGAGCTCACAATCTGGCAAGCTGGCGCACGCAAGTGGAGAGGACAAGTCAAGTACGCACATATGGTGCGCTTCTGGTACGTGGCGAGAGTTTTGTTGGACTGGATATGAAGAAAATAATCTAACAAAAGTGTTGCTGTTGCTAGTTTTTCTCACGGCAAGCGTCCGCCGTACATTTTGCTGCTGGAGATGGACCAGACGAAACGGCGGTCGCAGTTGGCGGAATTCTATGATTCCGTCTTCGCCAGACATTGTTCCCAAGCAAGCGATAAACTGGTGGTGTCGCCAAGTACGTTTTTGCCAATTTGAATGTCTTCCGTCTGTAAATTTTGGATACGACGAGGTTGACTTTTTTATTTCCTTTTGTGGTTGCTCGTTTTGTGTAGAGGTTTACGGCGTCGTGTTTTACTTCGACCAAGAAATTGACTACATGCGCTGCCGCAGTATGGGCGACAACATCCCGAAGTTAGCTCACCTGTTCGCTGAAGAATTGTCGTAAGTGAGCGTGCAATGGAAATTTGTCTTGTATGTGGGTTGTTCAAGTCTGATGCTGACGATCGTGTGAATATGTGCAGGGAGAATGAGGTCCGGAATTTTTCAAAATGGGACGCAGAACAGAAGCCACGCCTTCTGAAGCGCAGCGCACCGAAATCTAGCGCGTCGTCCGGATCTGGAGCGGGTTCCTTGGCATCGGCGGTGGGCAAGGGTGCTCGACATGCCTTCAGTACGGTGACATCTTTCTTTACGCCGCGGTCCTCAGGGACGTCAGTGTTGGAGGGCGATGACAACCATTCTGTGGTGCGAGATCGTGGCATGTCCAGCAGGGGTCGAATATTGAACCTCTCTCGTGACAGGAACGACGACTCCGGCGAAGAAAAAGCGCCCATTCCGATTGACAAGCGGGAAAGAGGATCAAGTGCAAGCAATGGCACCGATGCCGTGGTTATTATTGAAAATACTCAGCATGAGGAACTCGACAGCACAAAATCCTTGGCGGACGCTTCCGCGTCATCTTCGATGCAGCAAGAGGAGAACACGAATGAAAGGATCCAGACAAGGAAGAGAGCAGCAGCAAGTCAGCGCGAAGATGAAAGGCTGAAAAGAAGAAGAATTGAAACGCGCCGCAATGAAGTGTTGCTTACGTACCCGTACGATGGGTCGGATACGGCAGGGCGATTCTCGGTGACTCTCGGTGATGTGGACCGCCTTGTTCCCGGGGAGTTTCTGAACGACAATATCATCGACTTCTATCTGAGGTAAGGCAGCACTGCGGCACGCTTTGTGCGGTCGAGCGTGTTGAACTTACCTATCTGGATGCTTCTATTGTGTGCAGGTTTCTCTGGCGGCATTTGGACTCGTGGCAGCAGCAGCAAATGTATTTCTTCACCTCGCACTTTTTCACGCGGCTGAATGGAACCAACGGCGCTCACGAACTAGCAACCGATGACCCCGACGAACGCTTCGCTCGAGTGGCTCGCTGGACACAAAAAGAGACCAACCTCTTCGACAAGCGATTCTTATTTATTCCTATCAACGACAGGTGCGTGCGTCTCCGGTTCTCTGTCGTGGAATGAACGAGTCAAAACGTCTAACGATTGATGTGTTGTGCTTGTGTGCATTGCATAGCTTCCACTGGAGTATTGCTGTGTTTTGTAATCCAGGCTCAGCTATTGTAAAAAAGCACAGACGGGTGAGGTGCCGTCGGCAAGTGAAACCCGACGAGCACAGCGTTGCCAAGAGAGAAGTCGTTGATTTGGTGAGTGGAGATACTCGTGGCGATGGAGGTGAAGAACATTCAGATGCTTTGGAGGGCGGTGGTGGTACCGTCGAAGAAGAGGTTCAAGAAGAAGAACTGCAGTCGAGTCAAGAAGAACGGCTGGCAAACCCTCCGTGCCTCTTGTTTCTGGACTCGCTTCGCTGCCACCGGAAAAAGAAGTTCACGAAGATGCTACGCAACTATCTCGAGTGTGAGTGGAAAGCACGATTCGCCTCCAGTGCTGAGGAGCAGAAGCCCAGGACTACAGTTGATGCACACGGGGTTGAAGAGGAGGAGAGTCTCGTGACCGTATTCGACTCGGAAAGCATCAGCCTTCTGGAACCGAACGTAAGTCTTCTATCGCTGAAGCGCTTATCATAGTGTTGACTAACTTATCGATGGTTGTGTGTGCATGTTGCGCTGTGCTGGGTGTGGTAGATCCCGCTGCAGAGCAACAGCTCTGACTGCGGAGTGTTCCTGCTCATGTATGCCGCGTCGATCGTTCGGCGGTTCCCCATCGGCGTGAATCGAAATGCCGTGGAAAGCAACCTGTCGTCCACGCTCACGCGGGATATGTTCCGGGACGAGCATGTGCTGGAATTCCGCGAATACCTGCAGCAACTTCTCTTCTGTCTGCAGTTTCTTGAGAAACACGGGCTTCCAGAGCAACAAGTGGAGGAGGAAGGACTGGAATCTTTCGTTATTGACTAAACACTTGTTATTTCCTAGGTGTTGACTGCTAGAGCACGTATGACGGACACTTATAATACAACGTGTTGTCAGTGTGCGCCTACGCCTGCCGTTGCGATGCTGGAGATCAACCTACTGAGGAGACGACGGGAGCAGCCTCCGGAGTCCACGGACCATGAACTCACGTTGAGTTGGGGCTTCCACCACGAGGTCCAGTGTTCGCCACGGACAGATGATGGAAAGACAGAGCGCGGGCGGTGGCAATGACGTCGAGTTGTTGTGAGACAGGAAGGCATCCGTCGTATGCCCTTCTCGAATCTCCGTGATCTCGCGAAGTGGGATGGCACGCCCCGCCCCGTTCTCGCTGGTGTTGCTTGATGCGCGTGTCAGCATCGGATTCTTACGAGCGGTCCACGTGATGCACTCGTCGATGAAGTTTAGGCTCAGAGAGGTAGCGTGGGGTGTGGTGGACTCCTTGTAGCCGTATTTGACAACCTGAAAGCCGCGCGAGATCAGCTCGGCGAACCCCAAAGCTTCACAATCCTCGATGCGAGCGAGCTCGAGTTCTTCCGGAGAGCTATCAACGTTGCTTGTGGATCCTGTCATGGGGTCGTCATTCTCATCGAACCACGGATGGCCCATCAAGTCTTCGGCGGAGATGCGCTCAGCGTCGTTAATCTTGAGCATCTGCAGCAGCGCGTCCTGCGCCAATGGGCTTACCAGGCGCCACTGCACGTTCGAGCGACTGAGGCAGCTCATATCTCGGACATCGACGCCCGTGGGGAAGTGGTCCATGCCTTGCAAGGAAGCTGCAGACTCCACGCTGAACGGGAACGCACCAAAGAGCAGCACGTAGAGCACGATGCCCAAGCTGAAGACGTCCGACTTGAGCCCGTACGGCCGACCGCAAAGCAGTTCTGGGGCGGCGTACTCCAATGTGCCGCAACTGCGCTTCAACATCGTCGATGGCTGCGCCAGTTCCTTCGCCAGTCCAAAATCCGCGATCTTTACGACGTTGTCGTGGATCAAAATGTTCTCGGGCTTGATGTCACGGTGCAGAACGCAGCGGCGATGCAGATACGCAAGCCCTTCGACAACTTGCCGGATGATGCGTCGAGCCTCTGATTCGGGAAGACGCTGGCGTTCGATGAGCAGATCGCACAAGTCCCCGTCCTTCAAGTAGTCCATGACCACGAAGTGCAGCTTCTCATCGCGCGCGTATACGCCTTCCAAATTGACGACGTTTGGGTGCACCAGCGTGCGAAGCAACCGCTCTTCCTCTTCCAATGCTGCCGAGATCTTGCAGCACTTCACCGCGCACAGTTGGCCCGTCATCCGATTCACCGCGCGATGGACAATTGAGAACGAGCCTTCGCCGATCTCCTTCATCAGCAAGTACTTGGCATTAAAAGCTTCGTAAGACTCCACTTCCACCAGGCTGTTCAGCTCAGAAACCAATTCCGGCGCCAAGGCGGAGCCACTACTTGGTCGACGTCGAGGCATCTTGGTAACTTCCCGGCCGCTAGGATCCGACCCTCGACGCGCCGAGGGATCTGCAGAGGTGGACTGCGTTGGCGATGCCATCTCATCCGTGTCTTCTTCATCACTTTGCCCCCTTTCAAGCTTAACACGCTTGTGTGCGTCTATCATGTGGCGCAGACACTCCGTCCATTCTGCGTGGTCGGCTTCGGTCTCAGGTTTCAGATACACGGGCACCTCAACCGCCTTGGCAGGAGTTTGATGTCCCGTGACCTCGACATGCTTCAGAATTAGCGTCATTGACCCTGAACTCGACGCGGTCCGGTTCGGCCACGACGTCCGGCGGGCGTTGGGGGACAGTCGCGCGGTGTTGGGTCTTTTCGGCATCCCGCTGCTACTGAAGCTGTTGTTTCTTGACGTGCACTCCGCGTGGGCGAGCACCGAGTGCACTGTGAATTTCACCTCGAACAGCGGCGTAGTCGAGTCTTGACACTTGTAGCATACAATTCCGTGTTCTCGCAGACGGAAGTACTTTCGTTTCCAGCTTTTCAGCAGACCAGCAGCCATTGGCACTCGGTGCTGTAGGTAGCCACTGTGGTACTGTTTGCCACCACTTTGTTGTCTGGGACTCAGCGTCCCTTGATACGATAACGGTTCGCATTGTGAAGAGGTGCAGGTATCCATTCCGCCGGTGGTGGGAGTCGACGGGCTTTGCAGGTCGAGAGGGGGCAGTTGCTGCACCTGAGCGAACTCGTCGAAGTCCGAGGAACCCGCGGAGCTGGTGCGGCCCTCGCGCTCCGTCTTGGACGCGCCGAACATGAAGGAGAAGCAGGGCGACGCCATGTAAATGGAGGCGTCAGACGAGGACGTGGGTGATGACTGCTTCCCGAGTGGCGAGGGCTCCGGTTCGTGGCAGGGAGTGAGGTCGGCCATGGGCGTCTGAGCTGCTTCGCTGGATATAGCGAGGACCAACTGCAACGCTGACGGACTGGGCAAAATGACGGAAATCGGCGACATACGAGTGAGAAAAAGTGGCAAAAGGCAAAGTATGGCAAGTGCTAAAGTGTGCTAAACATACTTCGAAGCCGCTTGTTGTCGACCGGGAGCTTCTGGAAGTGCGGGCAGGTTCGGCACAACTCCACTGAATGCGTGCAAGAAAGGGTCCCACTGTGCCACCAACTTTACACACTTTATAAAGGCTGTCTAGCATAGAAACCCAAGACAGATGTCTCTTCAGCTGGCATGCGTTTCCACAGGTCCGCGCATCTCCCCGCCCAGCAAACTCCAATCCGCTGATGGAATTGCGTGACACCCACCGACGCTCGAACACGCCGCGCGCGCGAAACAGGTCGCGACGGCGATCTCGGAGCAGCTCGAGTGGAAGATGGCCCTCTTCCGACAGTCCCACCCGCTTTTCACGTCGAAGTCACCGGTCAAAGCGCCATAATTTACCTTCTCGTAGCCGCAGTCGTAGCCCGCGCGGATTCGAGTGTAGCCGCCACTACAGCCATGCTAAAGGCCGTCGCTCGGCGGCTAGCGGAGGTCAAGACTCCACTCTTTATGATCATACCTTCCGCGTCTCAAAGGTGCGTCTCGTTCAAAAGTTACGCGCTGTCAAAGTTCAGTCCTGAGTTTTTCATGACCAGCGCGACAACCGACGCGCAGAAGAGCGAGCAAAAGCTGCTGGAAAAGATCGAGCTCCTCGACGCATTGCACCGAACGCGTCCGCTCTCAAGTCCATTATGCTCGGCACGGCGCGATCGAGAGACCGGATGGACGAGCGCGAGCGAGCCCGAGCCAAGCAAAAGCTTGAGAGTCTCAATGCAGCCAAGACGTCGACGCAATGAGAAAATAACACAAGCAAAGGCTGCGGGTATTTTGGGTTGTTCATTGCAGCATTACAAAAAGATTCGTGAGCTCTTTAGCTTCCTGAACAGTGCCCCTTGATAGGATCCCACGCGGAGACGAGGTGTTCATCCAGCGCCGCGAGCTTGGTCCGTCAACTTGATTTTGGCGGCGTCGAGGTTAGCCTTCTGGCGCTCGGCGTGTACGGACTTCGGTAGGGTAATGTAGTCGTTGGCGAGGCTGAAGGCGACCAGCACTTGAGCAGCTGACGCCTCAGATCGTTAACGGCACTGTCCACGAGTAGGATGCCATCCTCTTTGCAGTACTTGACGAGCGACGGTCGCATGAGCCACGGGTGCAGCTCCACCTGGTTCAAGGCGGGCCTTATGTTGGCTGTCTTCACCAATTTGTCCAGATGAGCTTCGCCGAAGTTGGAGACGCCGATGTCTTTGAGGGTGCCTGGCTCTTGGAGCTTTTTCAAAGCGCACGTTTCAGCACGTGTAGCAGCGTCTTCAGGGGCATGAGACCGAGCTTTTCGTTGCTGGTCTTGGCGGTTTTGAGTACTTTGGTATCCCCAGTGATTGATGTACACCATACTCGTCACGACGATCTTCTCGCGCGGGATGTCAGAGTCGCGGACGCCGCGACCAACGTCTTCCCCGTGAGCGCATTGAGCACAGCGGTGTTTCATCCCCAGGTCGAGCCAGGAACACGCCCAGTCCGAGGACAGGGATCTTGGCTCCGCTCGGAAACGTCTTGGTCGAGATGGCTGGAGTCATTGCTGGTGCGTACGTAGATTTTAAGGAATGAGAGCCATGAGATGCGTCTTCCACCTGCAGCGTCGTCGAAGCACGTAGTTAGAGAAAAGTTTAGGGAATCGTTATCTATAGTGCTTTATGCTCATGCGACGATCAAGTTCTTGGACCCACCGTTTTTTTGTGAGAGATTGCGACCAGGCTCCGTTTGTTTCCGCTTAGGAACGATATTAATTCCTTCTCCCTCGATCCTGAAGGAACCATGGTAAAGCTAGGGTGTGCGATCGTGGGGCTGACGAAGCCAGGAGGTGTGTTCGAGGTGGAGATCGCTGCCGCTAGCTCGGTTGACGCGCTGAAAACTGCGATCGCAAAAACGCAGAAGTACGCTTTTTCTTAAGTGCCTTGGAACTCTTTTTGGCGAAGCGGAAGACGAAGCAGGAAAAAGAGGAGACGGACGAGAAGGACGGGCAGTGGCTGACGCAACATGAAGCTCTGGATGGTGTGAGTGACGCAAGTGACTATCCACATTTGCAGTTTCCGGGCGCAGAGCTACGAGATGTTGGCCTGGACCGTGGAGAAGTGGCCGAAGTGAGTCGCGCAGAAAAAGCTGCTGGAATGGGTCATGTCCACGTGCTGGCGGTGGCTCCTGAGGCTGCAGATCGCGAAGCTGCGCCTTTCCTAGTAAAAGAATTCAAGAAAACCATGAATGAGGTTCTCAACGAGCGTGAGCAACGATCTTGCGTGTATTCCATTTCGACGTGCACAGCTCCGCAACAAGACGAGCTCCTGAGAAAACTGGGCTACTAGTACAGTACTATCGACGTCATGGAAGAGAACGAGGGCTCGATTGACCCTTACACATGACTAGATAACGTAGCTGAAGACCATGCAGTTTAACGAAAGCGGTGCATCCAGTACTTGAGAGCCAACCTCCGGGTTTTGTCCTGCATCAAGACGGAAGCGCAACGCCTCGACAAAGAACCTCCTCAAGGGAGAAACCTACGTTTCATCTCGTGGATACCTCACAGACGAACAACTTGCTCAACGTTGATATTGCAAGCAGTTTGCCCTTCGGCGTGGATGGGACGGCGGATTTGAGATCATCGACAACGCGGCACAAGCCATGAACGAAGTTTTCGCTGGTCTCCAGTTTGTGATGAAACTTAAGAAGGGTCGTTGTGGTGGCAAAGAGCGATCTCAGATCCTTCTCCAGCTGGCTGCAGCGGACTTGAAAAGCGAGAACTGCTGTGCTCCTATCGGGTTGCTCACCAACTTGAGCAACTACTGGTACTTCCTGTGGTTCACGCCATCCCGAGAGATTGCGCGATTGACGCTCACGTGTCCCACCAACGGAGAAGATGATGACAGAAATGCTGTCGGCGACAAGTAGGACGCCAAAGGAAGTTTTTCCTATGCGATTCGATTCTTGTCTTTGCCCGTTCAGAAGCGTCAAAAGTTGCTCAATGCTGCACCTCCAGGAGACGATACTGCAACAGAGATGATGGAAAGATACGAGTTGATGTCCGATGCGCTTAGTCCGGAGTTCTTGCTGGCAAAGAGGATGATATACGAATGTGAAAAGGTTCGGGAAATGCCGATTCACAGTGGAATGTTCAAGTAACTGGCCGTCTGGAAGAGGAGAAAGAAGCAGGCAGAAGCGAAACCTTTATGAACTAATACACACATTCTAAGGTAGTGTCCCTCCCGGCAGCTGGGGATTGTTGACCACGGACGACTTCACTGTTAGTATTGTGTGAGTAGAAGGAGGAACGTTGCGTAGACTAGTGTCGTTGCTGCTGTCAAAGTGGAGGAGGAGGGAGAACCTCGCCTGTCTTGACCGTTAGGCGCCGAGATGGTGTTGTCACCCGGCTGGAGGTCAATCTATCACACTACATACTACAGTATTCAACTTCACACTTAACTTCGATGGGGTTAAGCATCGGAAAGTACGGTCCAAGCCTGAGCAGCACGAGATCACTGCGCTCACCAAGCTCCTTCACCAATCGTGTCTCGGTTAGGTTGTGCGCAGGAGCATTGTCGAGCACAACCACCACGCTCTTACCGGCAAAGTACTCACGATACGTGGACGAGTTTTTGACGGTGTCGTAAATGCTCTTGACGAAGGACGCATTCACGTCCATCCGAATGGAACCACGTTGCAGCTGGTGCAGCACAAGACCGCCCTCGACGGATACAGCACATTGCATTTGCAGGTTCTTACCTTTCGAGGGTGGGGTCTTGACAACAGCGCGCTTCCCTTTCGCTGCTCGACCTTGCGAGCGCATACAGAAGAGGTTGTGGTTCGTCTCATCGTAATAGACAATGTAGTCACCATTCCCCTGATGCTCAACGAGCTTCTTAGCAAAGAGGTAACGCTTCATCCTGTTAACTTCGTTATTGCAAGTAGATGGCTCTTTGCGAATCTGCACAACATACGAAGATTAGTATCAAAACAATTACTGCAGCTTGCCGGCGGACATACCTGCTTAAGGGTTATCAGCTTGGTTGCCAGCTTGGCACTGATGATCGATGTGGAGAGCTGGACACCAAAGTCCTCCAGCACCTTGTCCGCCACTGTGTCAGCGTCAGCGTGCACTCCTCGTCGAGGTACGCCTCCATCGCCTCGGCGATCGCGTCGGTGCACTTGACGACGCTCGCACGAGCTCCGCCTCGGGCCGGGGGGGCTCGGATCACCATCCTTACACAGCCTGTATGTCGCTGACCTGGACAGGTTGTTGTACTTCGCCACAGTGAGCCAATCGTCGCCGCTCTGGTACGCAGTGAGAACGCGCTGACGCTCTTCTTGGGTGGCGAGACGCCGAGGGGGCGGCGTCGACGACCGACTTGGTTCTTCGGGCATCCGGGGTGAGCGCCGAGGGAGCAGAATGAAGACTGAGGTCAGCTATGATGAGGGCGCAGCGGTCAGGTTGCCTTTAAACAAATGGTCTCGAAATGAATGGTCTCACTTGCTCTGGAATGCCTAAACTAAAACGTCCTAATTTTAGTTAATTTTGGCAAGGTCTCGCTTTGCTGTGCTTAATGTCGCTTTGCTCCGGCAAAGGGGTAGCTTGCTTTTTGATGCTTACTTGATTACTGCTTGTACTGTTTATGATTTCTTTTAAAATACGGTATGTGTTTACTTGAACTTGTGTAAAAGGGCGATTTTGTCGCCCTTCTAGGAGACGATTTCGTACCGTGTTTTGCAAACCTGCTAAAGGGCGAGAAATGCGCCCTTGCACCGCGAAAGGGTTTTAACAACACCGATTATTTGTAAGAAGGTCATATGAAAATCAGCCGACTCTCATAAACATTAAATCCGGAAATGCTCCGATTTCTGCCAAACTTGGTGGACGTTGTGAAGTACATCTACAAAGTGCACAGGCGAAGTTTAGTTGTCTGATGCTCGCTGGTTCAGGAGCTGTGTTCTTGCTCACCAACCTTGGTCCTGGGCTGACCCAAAACTGCCACAGGGTTACCCATTTTCGGCACCCAAGTTTTGGCGTCCTGGTTCAGAGGCCGCTGCTCTATTTTTAGATCATGCCCAAACTGCTATATATGCCCATTTCTTGCGGCCACTAGCCGCCGGAAGGATGTGTGTCAACGTTTGCACTGCTCCCTGCATTGCATTGTAGTGCTTGAATGATAGCTCATTGTGTAGAGGAGATTAAGCCTTATTGAATCCATGCCCTTGCTACACAAGAAAAGGATTTCCGGATATTACAAACTTGTGGTCGAGCTACTTCACCAAGTACGCGTTCACATATTGCGGCACCAAGTGTCTGCGGCGTCATAGCCGGCAGAAGTTCGCCCCGCTTCCGACCAAGGTATAGGCTGCTGGGGATTGGAAACTGAACAAGATCACGTCGACCACGTGAAAGCTACGCTGTGATTCTGACATCGTCTAGTTAGGCAGTCCCCCCATTTCGAACGTGATTCTGTCGGACGAGGTGGAAACGTAGCTTGAGAGCACGCTGGTACGACTGAGCCCGTCGAAAGTGCGACCTGAGAGCTCTTCGAAGCTTGGCATTCTCCATCTCGCAGCTTTGGCGAAGCTTGAATCGGCGCTCGGCTACTCCTTTCCACATTTGCTCACCTTCCACCTTTACTTGAGAAATCTTGGCACTTGGCTTCATCGCGCATTTGAGTTTCAGATGCTTCTTCGACAGTTGAATTACCAATATTTGCAGGTGGAGGACCTCTTCGGTCCGACGCTGTTGCCAGTTGGTCTTCTGCAATGCTACAGGTTTCCCAATGGGCTGCTCAGTGAAGCCTTATTTGTGACCATCATATAAATAATCAGTGTTTTTTTAAATGATTAAAATCGCACGTTCGTTGGCGATGTCGAATGTACTGTACATGGGTGTACACGATGGAGCTGTTGCAAGTTCATTACTATTTCTGAGAACTGCGAACCCCCCCGTCCCCAATTTAGGTGGACAGCCCGAAGCCCGACCTACCCAGTTTTGAAATTCATGTATCATGGAAACTACATGTCGAAACAAAAAGGCAAATGCAGCACGCAAATCTACTCGGTGAGATTACCCGAATCCAGCCTCGTTTCTCGTTTTCAGATCGAATTAAAAATGTTTTGCAAAACGGGTGGCATGACTATTTACGGTGCACGACTATTTAAGTCGCACGACTAATAAGGGTGGGACGGTGTTATGGAATCGTCCGCATTTACACAACATGAACCTTGATCGGGTCCCAGCCTGTAACCATGTGCTCATCCAGAGCCGCTAGCTTCGCAATCTGCTCGGGACTGAGCTTGACGTTCTCAGCCTCGAGGTTCAACTCCTGACGCTCTTCGTGCACGGACTTGGGCAGCGTGATGAAGTCATTGGCCAGACCGAAAGCCACCAACACCTGGGCAGGAGAAGCACCCACCTCGTCGGCGATCTCGTTCAACGTCGGGTCCGACAGCTTTGCAGCCTTAGCCAGCGGAGAGTAAGCCTCCAGCAGGATGCCGTGTTCCTTGCAGTACTTGACAAGCGTTGGGCGCATGAGCCACGGGTGAAGCTCCACCTGGTTCACGGCGGGTTTAACCTTAGCCGTCTTCATCAACTTCTCCAAATGAGCCTCGCCGAAGTTGGATACGCCAATGTCCTTCAAGATGCCCTGCTCGTGCAGCTCCTCCAGAGCTTTCCACGTCTCGGCACGCGTAGCTGCGTCACCAGGAGCGTGCATCAGGAACAGGTCGATGTAGCCAAGTCCGAGTTTTTCATTGCTGGCCTTTGTGGCTTCGATCGCCTTCTGGAAGCCCCAGTGCTGAAGGAGCAGCTTCGTCGTCACGAAAATCTTTTCACGAGGAATTCCAGAGTCCTTGATGGCACGACCGACATCCTTCTCGTTATGGTAGTGTTGAGCAGTGTCAATATGGCGGTAGCCCAACTTGAGTGCAGACAGCACGGCGTTGTAGGTCTCGGCGCCGGGTTCCGACAGGTAGACGCCCAATCCGACGACGGGGATCTTGGCGCCACTAGGCAGCGTCTTGGTCAGGATGTTAGCACTCATGATGCGAGAGAGAGAGTTGGGGTACTTGAGCTCTTGTGTGCAGTAGCTCGGATATTGAAGAATAAAAATATCTCGTAGTGACAAGCATGGATTAGTGGGGTCGTTCTGTTGATGCAATCGAAGAAGTTTACTGTAAATCTGCTACATGGTCAACTCCGGATGGTATTGTTCGCACTGACACTGACACTGCGTCGTAAACTGCGCTCGGGAAGATTGCAACTTTGTGGATCGTCTCAACATAGATAATTAATGAGCTCGAGAGTACGAAAAGGTTGTGACATCTTCATTCAAAGACGATGCGTGCCGAGGATAAGACGACCTCCATGGTTGACAGACAGCCCCTTATGTGCATTTTACACAGCGTGGGCTTTTGTCGGATCCCAGCCCACAACGAGATACTCATCCAGAGCAGCGAGCTTGGCAACTTGCGCGGGGGTCAGCTTGACGTTAATACCGTCCAGATTGACCTTCTGGCGTCCGGCGTCCACCGACTTTGGCAGCGCAATAAAGTCGTTGGCGAGACTGAAAGCCACCAGCACCTGAGCTGGCGTAGCTCCTACCTCGTTCGCGATTTCACGGAGCGTCGGATCCTCCATTTTACGAGCCCTGGCCAGAGGCGAGTAGGCCTGGAGAATTATGTCGTGCTCCTTGCAGTACTTGACCAGCGTCGGGCGCATCATCCACGGATGCAGCTCCACCTGGTTCACAGCGGGCTTGACGCGCGCTGTCTTGAGCATCTTCTCGAGGTGGGCCTCGCTGAAGTTGGACACGCCGATGTCCTTCAAGATGCCTTGTTCGTGGAGGTCCTCGATGGCGTGCCACCCTTCCTCACGGCCCTCAGGGTCGAACGGGGCGTGCACCAGGTACAGATCGATGTAGCCGAGGCCTAGCTTCTCGTTGCTGGCCTTCGTGGCGGCCATGGTGTTGTTGTAGCTCCAGCTCTCGACAAACAGCTTAGTCGTCACGAAAATCTCTTCACGAGGAATCCCCGAGTCTTTGATGGCACGACCGACGTCCTCCTCGTTCTGGTAGTACTGAGCAGTGTCGATATGACGGTAGCCCATCTTGAGTGCAGACAGCACGGCGTTGTAGGTCTCGGCGCCGGGTTCCGACAGGTAGACGCCCAGTCCGATGACGGGCATCTTGGCTCCACTAGGCAGCGTCTTGGTTGGGATGTTCCGGCTCATGGCAGAGCGGCTTTGGCAAGGGTCTTGCGGTTTGACTTGCGCACTAGCAGCGATATTGAAGAATGATATCGTAGTCAAAACTAGTATCATGCGAGGACAGGTTGGTCTGGAACTATCGGTGCGCAATCGAATGACTTGAACAGCCTCACTGCTGACGCACGAAGGCAAAACTTCTTCCGGTGCGTAAACGAACTTCTTCATCAGCGCCCTAGATCACGCACTGATAAACCAAGTCAGTCAATGGAGCGATTCCCGCAGGCTGTTTGTGTCTCTCAAACACAAAATCAAATCACAAACTTGCATAAGGGGCCAGAGTTTTGTTCATCAAACCGTCGAGAGCGTTTCAAATTTAGAATTTGTCCGAGGGGTCCCCCCCTCGGGTAGATTTGATTTTGATTTTAAGGCGCACAGACCTTTCAAAAAACATATATTTGAGAGAAACCTGCCGAAACAAATGGATACATCGCCTGATTTGTTGGTTTATTCATTATGGATCAAATCGGCTGCGGGGATGCACACTTTCCCAAATTAATTTGAGAGCCATAAATTTGAGTTTGTGACGCACAAAACGTGCTCCAATAACTCTTTAAGCGGATTTTAGGTATTTGTCGCGGCAAAGTAAAACGTACAGCGTAAAATTAGTCGAGGATTGGTTCATCACTCTGGCTCATCCGCAGTCATGTCGAAACGAAGGCTTCTTTTGCAGCAGTGCTCTACAGGACATGGTGGTAGACTTGGCAATCCTCGAGGCGGCGTTCTGCTGCCATCGCACAAACTACAATGCTACTCCGTTGCGTGTCTTGGTAGGATCTTCTCGTAGCGACCACAGCAATCGCACTCACGACTTACCATACCTTTTGGTGCCAGACATGCCCCGGCTAGAGTTTGGTGACAAAGCTGTTCTACCACCGGTACGTAGACTTCCTGAGTGAATACTGCAGCCTTCTTTGCTGTCTGACTCAATACGTTCAGAAAATTCTGCTTGAGCTGCAGTGCCTCAAGATCCCGCCTCCGCTGCTCTTCTCGGTAAACAGAGAACGAGCCATGGACGTATCAATTAAGCACTAAGACGTTGCATACGTGGTCAGGTTCGAGCCGGGAATGCTGGGGGAGATGAGGAGACAAGCACATGCAGTCAACAATATTGCTCTGTTCAGGAGTTTAGTTCCCCGGAAGGCCAAGTTTATCTACCGTACTGGCTAATGCAAAGCCTACATATCCCGGAGGGGGGATCAGTTGTCGTGACAAGTGTAGTGAACGTGCCTCGTGGTATTTACTGCCGGTTGCAGCCGGAAAGCCTAAGTTTTCTCGATCTTGCAGCAGATATTGGGCCAAAGGTACGGAAGTTCAATGCTGTTTGTAACAACTGGTAGACACTCAATAGGACGATGCTAGTTGTTGATGGAGACAGCACTGCGCAGATACTCAGTTCTGAGCGTGAATTCGACTATCGTGATAGAGTACGGCAGTGTCCGGTACTACGTTCGAGTAGCGGAGCTTAAGCCGGCCAGCGTTATTAGTTTGTGTGGTGATGTTGACCTCGAGATGGACTTCATGCCCCCAGAGGTACGCTTACCAAGTATTTTTTCATATGTATTGTATAGTGTGTAAGCTCGTTGCGCTTACTTGTCAGGGATCTGACCCCAAGCGACCAACAACAGGAAAACAATCGATATCCAGTGAAATAACTTGCGCCAAGCCTCCGGCAGCTGATACAAGTCCTGCTATCGTCGAAGCTGTATCGGACCAAACGAATGACTCTCCATCGACAGCTTATGGGAGAAGGCTGAGAGATGGAGGCTATGTGGAGAGCTCCCCTTCCGGAAATGCGCCATCAACAAATGTCAAAACCGCGTACAAATGCAGTTTTCAGAAAGCCCAGCAACTTGTCCGAGACAAACAATCAAGACCTGTCTCAATGGATGCCATTGCGGCTACGGTGGATTCATCCGTGCTTTCCGCACAACTTCGACTTGCCCAAGGTGCTTTCACAACACCTGGGTATACTCTCGGCAAAGCAGTTACGCCACAATCTCCAAATTACCCAGTCCTACCAAGACCTTCGACCACAAACCAGGGATTAAACGTCTCGAAGGTTGATCCGGTAATTCGACAGGATGGTGCCACATCGAATACACTCACGTGTGAAATGTGTCTGGCTCATGTATCGTCGTTCAGTGTCGAGCTTCACACTTTGCGCTGTATCAAGAACCCGGCATACCACAAGGTAATAACTTATTATCTGTCCGAATCGGATTCTAGGGACTTACGTTGTTACAGTTCGAGTGTTCAACCTGCCATGAGAAGATTTTACGCGTGAACAAAAGCGATCATCAACACTGTCCAGACTGCACGATCCTGTGCGACAGCATCGGAGCAGTTGCCACACACCAGCGAGAAGAGCATCTTGCTTCCGACAAGTGCGAACTCTGCGATGTTTTATTCACGCGGACTGCACTGCGAGACCAAGCTGACAACGAATGTGATCACGCCTTGGTGCCTGTACGTAAAAAACGGGTTGGTAGCTGACTAACGTGGTCTTGCTGGAGTTCTAATGACATTGCGATGCATTTGTAGTGTTCGTTGTGCGGATTAGCTTTCAAGAAGAAGGATTCGGCTCACCATTTCCACATGTGCTCGAGCCGGACCGAACGCTGTGATGCAAGGACAATTGAAAGTGGAGTTTGCGCACTAAAGCAGGTTTCTAATCGAGATTTTTGTTGCAGACTTGCAAGTCGTACATTCGAATCACCGAGTTTGATGCGCACCAACTGCAGTGTGAAGCCTTGAGAACTCGTCAAGAACCTGCAGCATTTGTACCCAAAGCATCGAGTAAAGCTGGTGTAGAGTGCGCATACTGCTTACAAGGAGGGTTCTCCAGTGTTGCAGATGTAGAGCTGCACGTTCTGCACGACTGCCGTGTTGCCAAGTCTTTCACTGTCCCAGACCAGCTTCCAGCGACAAACTCGAACCAAGAAAACTTCGACCAAAGCCCAGTCGAGACTGCAGAAAAGCAAGACGTAGCATTTACTCGCCCGCTCCTCGCTCAGGGACGCATGCGCCGCAAAGGTGACGTCAGCGCACTCCGTAGCACTCCATCGCCGCGCAACCTCAGCAGCAACCAGGTGAACCATCCCCTGACTCCCATGAGAACTACGCCACTGTCGCTGGGCCCGTCGCGAGTTTTGCCGCCATCAAATCAAGCACGAAAGCAGTGCAAGATCAAGTCCAAGCCTCGAGTGCAACCCCAGCTTGGAGCCCTGCCAAAACGCATTCCCAAACCAGTGGCCAGTCTCGACGGTCCAAGATCTGGCCCAGGTGAGCTGTGCATCTCCAGCGTAGGTGGCACATCCCGCTGTGCATTGGCTCCAGTCCCTCGTTCGCGGACCAGCAGCCGCACCCGACGACGGCCAAGCGGCAGTCTTCCTCGCCTCGACAAGCTTTGACACGTTCAAGTTGAAGTGACACATTCACTCTTTTCATCGACAATATCCTCCAATGGCGTGTTTCCTTCCTCGTTTTCCTCGCTCCGATTCGCGCAAATCCGATTTTGGCGGGAGAGAATTCACCCCTTCCTGCCAGCTTACAATTCGCAAATGAAATTTCCTCGATGCCCTCCGTCCCACCTCCTTTTCGCGCCAAAACGCCGCCAAACACCAGCCAACAACAAGGTGCACTTAACAGTCGGCAATTTGCCTCAGTCCGCATCAGCCTTTTAGCCACTTCATCCCCCCGTTTAGCACCATGTTCGAGGCACGACTCCCCCAGGGCCGTATCGTCAAGCTCATCGTGGAGGCCATGAAGGATCTCATCTCGGAGGGCAACATCGACTGCACCAAGTCGGGCCTGGCCCTGCAGTCCATGGACGGCTCGCACGTCTCGCTGGTGTCTCTGCTTCTTCGTGCCGAGGGCTTTGAGCACTACCGCTGCGACCGCAACATTTCGCTGGGCGTGCAGACAGCGTCTCTGTCCAAGATCCTCAAGTGCTCGGGCAACGACGACGCTCTGTCGCTCTCGGCCGAAGACAATGGCGACGCGCTCAACATCATGTTCGAGGCCACTTGTGCGTATTGCCACTTTTTGCCACTTCTTGCCACTTGTGTCTAACTGTAGTGACGTTTCAATGTGGCAGCTGGTGACCGTGTGTCGGACTTTTCGCTCAAGTTGATGGACATTGACAGTGAACACCTTGGCATTCCTGGCACTGAGTACGTGGCAACTGTGCGTATGCCGGCCGGCGAGTTCCAGCGCATCTGCCGTGACCTGCAGACCATGGGTGACACGTGCACCATCGCTGTGGGGAAGGAGGGCGTCAAGTTCTCTGTCTCGGGCGACCTGGGTGCCGGCAACATCACGCTCAAGAACAACACTGCCGCCGAGAAGGAGAGCGACCGTGTCATCATCACCATGGAGGAACCCGTGGAACTCACGTTTGCACTCCGGTATTTAAATATGTTCGCCAAGGCCACGCCTCTGTCCGAGACCGTGACGCTCAGCATGTCGCCCGGCATTCCCGTGGTCGTCGAGTACGCCATTGGCGACATGGGCTACATGCGCTTCTACCTGGCGCCCAAGGTCGAGGAGGACGATTAAGCGTGGAAGTGAGGACACCGTTTTTGGAGGTGGCAAGCAGTATTGCAATTGCTTGCCTCGTCTAGAATTGCCCCCCCCCCACATCCACATTGCTTTTTTGTTTTAGTGCATAGAAGACTGCCGGCTTGGTGCGCTGCCGTCATAGTTGGTAAGGTCGAACGCTAAGCCTTACACTGTTAGGGATCTATCTGGCAGAAGAGAATCGAAGAAAGTCGGAATAAATTCGCTCAAAGCTTTATTTCTGTTGTTGCTGGCAAGTTGGTGGCAATGAAGATGAAATTGCATTTTACTTGTAGTATCACTTTTTGTATTTTGTTTTTTATTGCGCTGCAACTTTGTGAGATTGCTGTTAGAGCGGCTTGACCTGGCAAAACTTGATGTCTATCGGACACTCGTTCGGTGTTACGAACGAACATGAGGAGAACTTCGAGCATTTTTTCGATTCAACGTGGAAAATTACTTGCTCCACGATTGAAGATTCGAGTAAGTGACGTAGAAGAACGTGAGCAAACCCACAGACACTACGAATACGTCGACCAGTTTGTCCATCAACGACGCGTTCGGGTTCAGCTTCAGGTGGAACAGCGGAGGATACACCAAGCTCAGAGGCACTGTCCGACAACCAGGGACGGCAATGCAAAGTTAGTCAAGATTGGTTAGAACATGATCCATGGCACAATTTACCACAGCAGAAAGCGCCAACGATCGAGACGAAGAGGTCGAGGCGGTCCTGGCCGAAGTACGCGATGCAAACAGTAGTGAGCACGGCCACCCCACGGAAGAAGTTCTTGGCCATCTTTTGCCCGGACGCGCGCTTGGGGAAGCCTAGCATTTCCTCCATGATCTTGACGGCCGGGAACAAGAACAGTGGATACGACAGCATTTGCGCAAAGGAATAGCCAAACTGCACGGAACTCGACCAGCCATTGCGCGGAAGACTTGATGTTACCATCGGAGTGATGCCGCCGCCGAAAGTGACGTAATTGATGCCCGCAAAGAACGAGTAGAAGAAGAGCAGACCCACCACTGTCCACGTAAGCAAACGCGGGAAGCGTTTCTGACGCGCTTGATTCAAGGAACTTTGAGTAGGAAGCACAAGCCCGATGCCTTCAAACGTAAAGATCGAAGTGCCAATGAAGACTGGGTAGTCCTGCTGGTTGAAGAGCACCACGTCCTTGGCCGGGCCTTGTGTACCGAGCAGCCAGAAGCTATTGCCTAGCACGAAGGCCAAGCCGTACAGGATGAACACATCTGCGATGAGGTTGCTGATGGAAAAGTAGCTGATGTACCGGATCCACGACAGCGGGATGTAGACGGCAATTTGCAGCAGGATGAGCACGGACGTGTCCACGCTACGGCCACAGAACTCGAGCACTTCCGCCAAGTTTTGCGCCACGAAGATCACGTAGGTGCAGCAGAAGCCAGACTGCATCAAGATGATGGATATCTGCACCATCCGGCGACCCCAGGATCCATAGGCCTTAAAGCCAATGTGGCCGTACGTGCCACCAACCAGTTCACGGCACTGCAGCAACCGCAGCATCGCGTACAGCGTCAGCGCCGCGACAAATGTCAAGCATAGCGGCGAGAAGAGAATGCCACCACTACGGAATCCATCCGGTAAGAATAAAATGCCCGTGCCCACAAACGACTTGAGCAGCGTCAGCAGCGCGTGCCACAACGTCGTGGTCTTGTCACTGTCTTTCGATCTGGGCGCCGTCTCCGTCTTGATGAGTCCCGTGCGCTCGGAAGGCGTTCCCAATCTGCAAAGAACCAACTCAGCACGAGGAAATAAGTCAACAACTCCCCTCAGGGCTGGACTCAAGACTCGCTAGCAGCTGCTGCACTTACCCTCTTGTTGGCGTGCGTCGGTAGGCCGGCAGCGAGATCGGCGGCGTCATGAGCAAACTAAGCGCACGCTGCTCCACGCTCATCTCGTCGTACTCGTCATTGTCCTGGCCCAAAATGCTGCCGATGAACGGGTCGTAGACGCTGTTAATGCGGTCGACGATCTGCTCTCGCAGTGCCTTGGACACGACGGGCCTAGGGGTCGTTTGCAAGTGATGGCGTCGGAAACCGCCGGGCACCGCGATGTCCAGCGCCTTGGGGGTCGAGGAGTCCGTTAAGCCGGGCTCAGACTCGCGGCGGCCCGTGATCTGCGGCGACGACGAGCGCAGCGCCTTCTGCAAATCCCACACGGAGTCGGCCATGGGTCTGTTGATACTTTTAAAGAGTGAGAGGGGGCTATTTGATGGGTGAAGACGCGCCTTGCACGGGAAGAACGAGCGCGACGCGGGAGTTATGGACCAACGGCGCGGTGGAGACGCGGATCTGCTTGGGCTCCGACGATCTCTCTCTTCCACACAGCAAGATGGCAAGTGGCGGGCGCAGCTACGTCTGCAACGCATCTCCTCCTGGCCTTTGAGACATAATACAAAGACCGGTATGTACCGATGACCCCATTTCACAGTTGTTTTCACGACCTTGGAAATATTATAGTTGTCGATGTGACGACGTCGAGCTCCACGACGGGCTTGGCCACTTGGAACTTCTGGATGTCGGTGCCCATGTTAGTGTCTAGTGGAGGAGGACGAAGAGGGTAGTGCGCTCGAGGCGGAAAGAGCAGGTGGGAGCGGGAGACGTCCAGCTGGCGGTCGACGAGCTTGGTCTCCGCGAGCGCGTCGTATGGGCGGTTTGGAACCGGCGGTTCGAGACCGCCGGAGGGAGCGGTGTGGCAGAGCAAGAGAGCGTCGGTGACGACGCGGCCGAAGAGGAGAGCACCAAGGAGGGGAGCAAACGGGAGGCCAACGGCACAGCGCTGGAGGCTCCGCGGCGGCCGGCCGTGCGGCTCGTCATGGATGTTATGTACGAGCTGGCGGCAGCGGCTGGCCGTCTTTTGCCTGGCTCAGAAGAGGTGCCCGCCGCCGCGCAGCATCTCCACACGAGCGAGGCCATTATCCGGAGCCAGTGGCAGCTCCGGTGTGTCCCCGTAGCAGGGCAGCATGAGTCGAGGATCGCCCAAATGGTGGCGACATTCGCCCGCACCGGCGACTATTCCGTGAAAGCGCGCAGCGCCAAGGATGTGGCTGCAATTATTGGGCTCTCCCCTCAAAACTACAGCTCTTACTATCGCACTCGCTTCGAGCGAGAGCTCAGGATTATCGCCTCCGCGGAGGATGAAACCATTTGGGGAAGGGGCTTAATCATGGAGACTCTGCAAACAGCGCTCCTCGACGTCCGGAGCTCACTGATAATGTCTTCTTTCGACTTTACGCTTGAAGACCTGGTGGACACGATTCTGTGGCTCATGCGTGAGCACCATGTCGACGTAACGTTATTAGTTAATCGTCCGTCATCGGGAACGCTCTATTGTGCGCCGGTACTGAATCGGCGGATCAGAAATGGAGCTACGTCTACTTTCCTTTCGACCATAGCCCGGTCCACAGCAAAATGTGAGTTGTCGTTGTTGTGTTGTGTGGTTTCGTACTAATTGTATTGCTGTCAGATGGATCGCCGACTACCGCCTCATTATCGATGGGAGCTTCAACGGCTCCGCTGCCGCTCTCGGAGAACCCGGTGTCTACGACGGCGCCTGGCACGCAACTATGAGAGCGCCTCTTTCCGCACTGTGGAGCTCGCCGAGGCAAAGCGTCTTGCGGTCTCCATCTTGGCCCAGTGCAATCTACTACAGCAAGACCCCTTCGTCGTGACAGGGTCTTTTGTCACAAGCGTGGATCACCACAATCCCGAGGACATTGCGATGGCTGACAATTCCGTCGAGACAGAGTCTGAGGACACGGCTGACACGGCTGACCTACACGGTGCCAATGCCCTGGCACCTGGCGCCGATATAACGACGCCGCGCATGCTAACTGAGATCCTCTCTGCCCACGAGATCCAACAACCGTCCTTAGTGAATGAACCGCGAGGCGGGCCTCAAGATACCGTGTCGAGCACTAACACCCCCCGGGCTCAAGAAGTCGTTATTGACGCCCCTCATCGCCCGGGGGTGTACGTGTCGTACGCCCCACATCCCCCGAGGGTGTCGTACGCCCTCCGCGTCCAACGATTGCTGATGACTATGCCCCCGAGACTCCCCCCAGAAAACGAGGACGAGGACAAACAGGAAGATATTTGCAAAACACAGTAACGCGTGGCGGAACAGATGATGTCAATGGAGCCTCCGGCTTGCATGTCAGCTCAGCAGCTTCACACTCTAGTTCTGGCCATACTCCTTGTAGAGCTCGATCACGCGCTCCACGTCGCGCTTGCAGCCCAGGAAGATCGGCGAACGCTGGTGGATGATGTGGGTCTGCTACAAGAAGACCTTCAAGTGAAGGTTTTTTCATGATGCTGCATCACAGCCATGAAGAGTGAAGGTCTTTTCATGATGCTCATGCAGCCTCATGCTCATGTTCGAGTGTTCAATAATCAAGATGGCATTTCGAGGTACGATTGCGATTAGTCGATAAACTTCAGAATGTGGGTCTGATTGGCCAGTGCAGGCGCGCCGATGTGGTTCACACGAGATTGACGTCCGCCACTCCAAGTACCACTCGCCATCGCCATCGACTGCTGAAGCAGATACCTGCAGCATGGAGGCGCTTGGTGCGTACGCGTCCAGCGACGAGGAGTCGGCTCCTGGCGTCACGTCGCCCCGCTCCACAGATTCTTCAGCTCTTTCTCTTCCTGTGGTGAACTCTGCACCGTTCGTGGCGCTTACGGACCGCCAGGAGGAGGCCAGCAAGGCAGCTTTCCTGGCGGCCGCCTCCAAGTCCCAATTGGCTGTAAACCTCCCCGTAGAGTCGACGCTGGCCCCGTTTGTTGGGCCTCAAGGAGGCGAATCGACGGATTTGATGCTCATGGACCCTCTGCGTGCCGGGAGCGGCAAAGAGACGGTCACGGGCGTCGTGGAGCAGACCGACATGGAGGATTTCAGCTTCGAGTCGCAGTATCACACGTACAACCAGACGCTGAGCCTCAAACCGGCCAGGACTAGAGCTAAGGGGGCCCCGCCAATGGCCCCACCTCTCCCTGGCGAGATATTGGTGGATACTATCATCGCTCCGGGCGAGGAGAACGTGCTCACGAGACCCAACGCCAAGAAGAGGAAAAACCAGACCATCTCCAAGGAACGAGCGGCAGCTGAGGACTTTGGGGATGCTGGTAAGGACGGTATTTGGGCCCCATACCAGGAGAAGGGCAAGTTCTTGACAGATGCCGAGCAGGGGACCTTGAGTGAGGAGCAGAAGAAGCTCCTCGAGGAGCACCAGGAGACCAAGCGACGCAGAGCCGAGGCCAAGGACGAGGTGGACGAGGAGATGGACTTCGACCGCATGGTCGAGAAGAAGATGTCGCACTTGCTGCCGGCGAGACTAAAGGCTGGGCAGACCGCGCTGGAGGGCAAGTCCACGTTCCTGGGAGACCAGGAGTACGATTACCAGGGACGCGCGTGGGCGGAGCCTCCGCGCAGCCTCAAGCCCGACGACGGAGACCACCAGGTCTTCTTGCCCAAGCGGTGTGTGCACAAGTGGACGGGCCACACCAAGGGCGTGCAGGCGATCGAGCTTTTCCCCAAGTATGGCCACTTGCTGCTTTCAGGCAGTATGGACAACACGGTGCGCATCTGGGACGTTTACAACGAGCGCAAGTGTCAGCGCGTGTACGAGGGCCATTCCGGTGCGGTGCGGGCCATTAACTTCAGCAACGACGGGCGGCAGTTCTTGAGCTGCAGTTTTGACCGGTTTATCCAGTTGTGGGACACGGAAACGGGCCAGGCCGTTAATTCGTTCACGACTCGCCGTGTGCCGTACTGCGTCAAGTTCTACCCGCTGGACAACACGAGCTTTGTGGTGGGCGACTCGAACAACATGGTGGTGCAGTTCGACACGCGGTCAGGCGAGATCGTGCAGGAGTACAACCACCACTTGCAGGCAGTCAACTCGGTGACGTTCGTGGACGACAACAAGCGCTTCGTGAGTACGTCCGACGACAAGAAGCTGCTGGTCTGGGAGTGGGGCATCCCCGTGCCCATTAAGTACATTTCCGAGCCGACCATGCACTCGATGCCGGCCGTGACGCTGCACCCGAGCGGCGGCCACTTTGCCGGCCAGTCGCTCAACAACCAGATCGACGTGTACAGTGCGCGCGACAAGTTCAAGATCAACCGCAAGAAGGTGTTCAGGGGCCACCAGAACGCGGGCTACGCGTGCCAGATCGGGTTCTCCCCCAACGGCCAGTACATCATGTCGGGCGACGGCGAGGGCAAGCTCGTGTTCTGGGACTGGAAGTCCACCAAGATGATCAAGAAGCTGCGCGCGCACGACCGCGGCCCGACCATGGGGGCCATCTGGCACCCGCTCGAGCCCAGCAAGGTGGTCACGTGCGGCTGGGACGGCCTCATCAAGTACTGGGACTAGAACGCTCGCGCAAACCCGCGTGCAGGTAGGAAAACCTAAAAAAACGTTAGCACTTTCACGCACAGGCATTTGATGTCGCTCGTCTGGGAAATCTCGCTCCACAATTGAATCTGGCAAGAAAAGGTCGGCAGTATTGGATAGCGTTTATACACACACGACAGACCATTTCGGGCAGTTGAAGTTGCTGGTTGCGAATACGGATAAGCGAAAGCTCTATTTGGCGCGCAGTGTCCAGTGAAAAATGTGCTGCACCCAAACTAAACTAACTGGAAGCGAGCGTGTCTTGCCTCGGACGGATACTCCACAATGACATGCAGTGGATATACATGTACGACGAGAATGGTGGAGTGAGCTTGGGCGTGGACCTTGGGGTTTTCTTGTCCGTCTCTGCCTGATATGGATGGTGGTATAGTAGTTGACGTCTCTCCTTTTTCAAAGCACGAAGCCCGCCTGGGTCTGCACTGTTGGGGCCTGCAGCATGGCGGCCTCGAGGATGAAGTCGATCTCCTCCTCGGACATGGGCAGCGGGTCGAAGTCGCTGAGCAGGGCCGCGAAGTTGGAGAACCCGGCCTCGGGCACGGGGTTCAACCCGAAGAACTGGTACTGGCTGGAGACCATAACGGGTCCGGGCACGAAGCAGCCGTGGAAATCCATGGGGTCCACGCCCCTCCTGGCCCCCGGCACAGCCGGCACTGTGACCAGCTTGGTCGGCTCGGCCACTGAGCAAGGCGACTCGGACTTGCGGCTGTGCTTGTGCTCGCGTCGCCGCTTGAGCGAGCGAGTGTCCTTGACCGACGAGCGCAGGCCGCGCTTGCGGCGCGCGATCTTCTCGCGGTATTTTTGGGCGTGCGTCATGGTCTGGCGCGTGGTGCGCGAGCCCACGTGAGCCGCGATCTCCTTCCAGGGGCCGGACGGGAAGAGCTCGAGCCCCTCGAGGAAGCGGTTGTGCTCGTCCGCGGTCCACGCACGACCGTTGGTGTTGGTGGGCGAGGATTTGTCGCTCTCGGAGCCGCTGGAGGGCGACGGCGGCGTGTCGGCCGGCAGCCGGATGAGCTCGCCCGTGGTGCCCGGCTTGAACAACTGGTTCTTGACGTCGGCGGTGATGGCCATCTTTTTGCTTTTTGTCACTCGTGCGGTGCAACGCCAAATGGGGAATGAGCCGTGTTTACCTCGCCGAGACGTGCGGGCGCCCGTGGGCCTTCGACTTTTTAGACCGAGTCTCTAAAAGGCAACGCGCGCTCTCTAGCCCTCGCAGATGGAGAAGTCTTGTCAGAGCGAAAACGGACTTCCAACAGAAAATCCAACGTTGCCGGCAAAAGGAGGAAGGAAAATGCCCCAGCAGCTGTAGCTTTACAAGCCTTCGCCTGGTTTGCCACGCAGTTGGCGGCGAGCGGCCGTGAAGCTATTTGTGCAGAATCCAGGCACTGACTGCTTCACAAATGGTTGTTGCCGCTTACGTTCTTCCGGAAAGGGTCAGCTTATTGCGCTCGCTGCAATATCTTTCGGCACGGTCTTAGCGATCGGCAACACGCTGGACGGATCAGCGGACGCTCGCTCGCAGCTGGTACGGGGGCTCGCTGGCGACGGCGCCGGCAAAAGCGGCAGGCAACGGAGTTATGGCTAATGCGGCGACCAAGGGCGTTATCCGAAGCGGTGGAAGCAGAGAGTGCGGAGAGCTACGCACGTGGTTATCGTGCGGTCGTGACGTTCGCGATCGTATCTTCACTCGATCGGCTCGTTTAACAGCGAATAGCTCCTCGTGCCTTCAAGTGCCTCTCCCTCGCGTTTGGTGACAGCGTCATTTGCGGCACCGAGAGTGCCTCACCATTGCTGCTGCCGGCTACTACAGAGCGCTATCGCTTGAGACTCTGGAGAGGGCCCATGGTCTCGAATACTAGCCTCCGGCATCGTCACTCGACATGTTGAAGTTGGAGCCGGTGCGAGCTGACTCCCCCGACGCAGCCCTGTCAACAGAATCTTACGATGGTGGTGCGGAGACTTTCATTACTGCTTCCTCAAAGGCTACACTTGCTGCGCCACTAGACCTTCTACCTGTCTACCTTCACAACCAAACAAACGGGTGATACTAACCTCCTTGGACCCTTTGCTTCCATCGGGATGGTCCAAGGTGTGTGTGTGTGCCTAACGAGCAATGGGCCAAAAGCTTCTACGCCTCGAGCGCTTCAACAACGCGAACGCGAGTGACGCCACAACTGCCGAGGCAAAACGTCCTTGCTCAAACTTGGTCCGGGGCAGAATTTTTGGCGGTCGTCGGACGTCCCCGAGTTAGCGCCTAAGTGCAGATAAAACGCTTACTGATAGCGTGCAGCTCGCAATCGTGGCTCGGCTTCCGCTTCAGCGCAGGCGCCGGCCACATCAGGGCGTGTCTCGAGGAAGTCCCAGAACTCGTCCGGCCCGAGCCAGCTGTCTTGCACCACCGAAACATCGGCGTCGATTTCTAGCGGCTCAAATGCGGCCGCATCCACGGCTGTGTCTTGTTGGTTCAGCCGATTGTCTGCTCCGGCCATTACTCCGTCGTCGCCCACATTGACCGCAGCGCTGACTGCAAGGCTTGCGTCAAGCACGGTCTCCGCGGGAATAAGACCAGTCGCACTTGCGAGGCCAATGCTCGCTCGCTCGCCAACACCCAGTGCTTCCCGTGGCAACTGGACTGTCGGTGATACGTGTTGAGGTCTTGCCCTCACCGCCACTCGATCTGTGCCGCCTGCTGTCTCGAGCGCAGTAGTCGTCCGCATCTTTTTGGTGGCGGAGGTGGCTCGGACCCCGCATTGGTCGACTCGACGTGGGGGCTCTGGCGGCTGTGTCTGCAACCTGCGGCGCTTGATCTTCTGTCGATACTTCTGTGCGTGGCTCATGGTCTGCCGCGCGTCGCGGGTGCCGACCACCCCAGCGATCTTCTTCCACGGCCCCGCCTTGAACAGCTCCATTCCCTGCATAAAGCGTGCGTGCTCGTCCTCGGTCCAGCGTTCGCCTTTCGTAGACTCCGGACTCGCGCTCAATGCGAGGGATGGAACCTGTAGTAGTGGCGCTTGGGTCTGTGAAAGCGACTGTCGGGCCACTGCCAGTCCTGCAGCAGCACTTGCCGTTGGCGAGCTGTGTGCACTTGTCGAGCTGGGTCGGCACGGGATGCAGATGAGGTCCTTGGTTTCGTCGTCTAGAAACTCCTGCTGGACGCTTTCCGTGATGGTCATCGATCGGATCGCCTGTTGCCTGTTGCCTGCTTGTGTCCTTAGTTCCTGTCCAAAGTTGTTGCCGCTGAAGCTGCCCTGTTGGTGATAAGCAGGGTTGTTCAAGTGAGAACTGTTTGCTGCTTTTGCTCAGTCCTTGGCGATTTCAGAAATGGTAGACCCCGCATCGTGGACAGTTGACGCGATCTTGGCAAGATCGCCTTGCCAAGCAGCAGAGCTCAAGGCGCGGACTGAGGAGCTCGCTTGACACTCCTCGCCGAACCGGCCGACCCGGCTGAGTGTGGCCGCCGTCGCCGTGGATTATCTTCGCCTGTTTCGCCGTTTTGATAGTCGCGCATTGGATTTTTCGGCAAAAAGATCCAGATTTTCGACTTTTGCTTCACGACGATGTTCAAATTCGAGCAAAAGCGTCTTGCAAGTGCCATACAACGAGTGTCTGTACGAGCTGACGCGTTTGTCGGTGTGTAGAACCCCACGAGGCAATGGTGGCGGTTGCTGCTTGTCGCTTCTCGACTGGCCATGGCTGCAATAGCTAACCAAAAAGCGGGAGATTGGCCACATTGCTCAAGCGTCTGTCGACGTATAACGGCGGCGGACATCAAACGCTGCCAGCACTGCCACGGCGATCTCTTCGCTATTCAAATACGCATGCACAAGTGAGCTCTTACCGCAGTGGTGGAGCCACTTGAGTCGTTTTTCGCCGTTGCCGTCGCAAAGGAGCAGTGGATACTGCCAAAGGTCACCGATGGCTTCATGAGCAAATCCACACGAAAAGGGACAAAGGGTCAACGCTCCGCCAACCTCGACTGCGACTGCCATGCTGGAGCCAAATCCAGCCTTTCGCTGGAGCAACTGTTTGCT
Organism: Phytophthora crassamura; assembly: GCA_033557995.1. Taxonomy (NCBI): domain Eukaryota; phylum Oomycota; class Peronosporomycetes; order Peronosporales; family Peronosporaceae; genus Phytophthora; species Phytophthora crassamura. The sequence continues at coordinate 731,746 of JAUCED010000016.1, forward strand.
CCAAGGTGTCGCTGCATGAAGCCTAAGACAAGGAGAACCATCACTCACGACGAGCTTGTGACGAACGCCGCGGCAGCACCGTCGACACAGGGATATCTTACACCTACCGGTAGCAAGCATGAATGCGTACCGCCGTTCGCGTCCATTGTTCTCTGCGTACACGCAGGGTGCTACCATGACGATAGTCGCCTCTTAAACGGCCCCCGCTAAAGCCCCCGCCATTTTGTTGGCCACGCGTTGCAGTTTTGATAAATGCCATGAAACCATCGTGTTCAGCTCCGCAGCACTGGTGAACGCTATCCTACGCAACACGCTGCACATGGCCCCACCCTTCTTGGCGAGGACAGACTACAGCCTAGCCAACCGCCACTCGCCGATTTGCTGCGTTTCCGACAGCGCGGCGGCACATCGGACACGTGGAGCTGCACTGAAGCCAGTGGATGATGCAGTCCTCATGAAAACGGTGCGCGCACGGCAGGCGAGTCATCTCCCTGTCTCCATCGGTGCTGGTAGCGTCGCTTGGATTGCTATCGGCAAGACAAATGCAGCACTGTGCAGCTTTGCTCTCGTCGTCCGGACTCGTCTCCACATCCTGCAGAGCCATCACCGCTCTTGTCAACCGCGACTCGACCTCCTTCCGCTTTGGCGGGATCTCCAAGAACCGCTCGATATCCACGAAAACCTCGTTTAAACGCACAATCTCGTCGACGAAATTGCCCTTCAAGTTCCCCGGAGAGCTCAGCAGCACCTCCAGTTCCGCGTACGCCGCTAGTAGCGTCCTCGTATAATCCATGAGCTGTCGTCGTCTCTCGTGGATGATGTCGCTCGTGTCACATCGAACATGTTTCCGCGGGAACTCTGGCCCCACTGCTTTGAGCAGGATTTTGACTATCTGCTGGAACATCTGGCCTTGCTTGAGGCAGACTGGTTCCCATCGACCCCTAGTGCGCCGCAGCTTGTGGTGCAGCGCGTGGAAGTCTGAGTAGCGTTTGCGAAGCTTCCAGCCCTCTTTGGTCGTCGAAGGGGACGACGAACTCCGCAACTTGAAGACGTACTGCGTGTAGGGCGCCGTCACATCCTGGTTATCGAAGATGGTCACGGGTTTGGCGGCGATCGCCACGCTGGCGGCTTCGGCGCGTCGAGCCTTGAGCAATCTCCGTACGGTCGATGGGGATGAGGAGTTCATCATGTTCTCGCTGGTCGTGGGGCAAGTTGAGAAGTGCTGGGCAGTCAAGAGGAGCGCCATGTTTGACCAATGAGGGTGCGTTTTCGAACTTTTCAGCCAATCATATTCATTAAGTTTACGACTAAAATCCTATTTCGATGCACAAGTGTAGCCATCGTTTTACAGCACGATGGACGCGCCGTCGAGGTCCGCAGTGAATGCTGCGGCGTTGTTGATGTTGGCGAGGCTTGCGGCGAAGCTTTGCTCGTCGTCGTCCATGGGGAAGAGCATGGGGTCGTAGACCTCGAGAAAAGCGTGGAACGCCGCGTCCAGCTCCTCCACCGCCACTTTGTCGAACCAGTTGCTCTCGAGCGGCGCGATGTTCTGTTTGGCTGCGGTGAAGGCGACGTCCACCGCCGTGGGGGACTTGCTAGCCACGGGTGCCACGCTACAGTCGTCCACATTGGTGGTGATCACCAGACCGCAGTAGAGCTCCGACGAGACGGGCACCGGTTGACGAGAGGAGGTGAGCAGGCCGCGGCGGCGGCGCTGGATCTTCTGGCGGTACTTCTGTGCATGCGTCATAGTCTGGCGCGGCGTGCGGGTGCCAACATGGGCGGCGATGGCCTTCCACGGGCCGGACGGGAACTGCTCGAGGCCCTGCAGGAACCGGTCGTGCTCGTCCGTGGTCCAGGGCAACCCGTGGCGGAGAGACGATGGCTCGACCTTGACTTGGTGCTTCGGCTTGGTGACCTTCTTCTTGCTCGACTTCTTCTTCTTCCTGCCCGTCGTGGGGACATCGGGTGGTCGAGTGAGCGGCAGCCTGATGAGTTGCGGGCTGCTGGCCACTGCGTCCATTGCAGCGTCCGCGGCTTCGTCCGACGACGTGAAAAGTTCGCCGCGGATACGCGTGGAGATCGTCATAATGAGGTGGAGGTACTGTAGCAGCTCTGTGTGCTCGGTGGGGAGTTCCGGAATGACAGCCTCTCTCCAGAACGGAATGCCTGTGACGAGTTGTCGCTGCCCCGCGAGGATGCGCCGCCTTCGAACGCGGATTTCAAGAGGCGATACATGTACGCCTGTGCCCGGACGGGCGTGTGGCCTTGGGCCGTTAATGACGTGTTACGTGCGTCGAGCCCACTACCGGCGGTAGTACCGCAGCTCGCCAGGCCCAGCTGCCACCAAGGCTGCGTTGAGGATGCACGATGTCAGAACTGAGACCTGATACAGCCGTCAAGGAGACTCGACTTGATCTGCGATCAGTGATCACCTCCGCTTGACGGAGACCGCGCTCAAATCAAGAGATGTCTTAATCTCTGCTGGATCCTCCGGTGGAAAAGCAAGCAGTCTGCTGGATCCAGTGCCTGTAGCTATTTGGGCGCCGCTTTGCTGGACGAAGTTGTACGAAGTGCTGACTACAATGGTAGAGGCAGCGAAGAACTACACTTTGTCTGGTCGTAATGGGCACTCTGCTGGAGCTGGACCTGCGAGCTGGATCTTGCTTCAAGCTTCTGTATTGCTGCGGTTAGCCCGGTAGTGTCTGCGTTGCTACAGCTTTTGCAAGCGATCGAGAGCTCCGGGCATCCGCATCTCCTATCCATTGGTTGTGTCTTTTCGAGACGACGAAATGATCGCGCTGCTTCTGCGCCGAGCACGTGTTCTTCCGAAGCGACTTCGGGAGCAACATATACAAATACAAAGAGCACGTGTTCTTCTCGTGAGGACAAGCTGTGGTGGTTTGGTAACCAAGCTTTTGTTTAGTGCTGCATGAAGTGTACGCCAAACCATCTCTTTCACTGCGCGCGGTTGATTTCGCCGCGCGGTTGGCGCTGTCTGCAGCTGCAGCTAAAACCAGCACTCATATTGGTACATGTAATGAAGGCGTCGCCATCAGCAGTGCACGTCCAAGCACCGGACGGCGGATGACGCCTTCACTATAGAATGCCGCTCCGGGCTCCATGTTACTTACGCAGAAGACCTGTTTGATAATGCAGCGAAGCGGCAAGTCAGCTGCATTGGAACGCCGTCATTGCTCACACTTACACACGCGCTTGCATTCCGCACCCTCGCGCTCTACAATCACCACTTGCCAACCATTGCCTGCAGATCCGCCGACGCCAATCCCATTTTTAGAGCTGAGGTTGTCCTGCTGATTGAAACCACCTCGCCATTCACCATGAAGACGGCTCTGCTGCGAGAAATTGACGTGCAGGTGGCGCGCGTGAACCCTCACGGAGAGAGCTCGCCCTCACCGGCGTACGTGTTCGCTATTCGTCCAAGAACGTGCAGCCATCCCGAAGGACTCGCCGCTAGGAGGCACTACCTGGACCACGCAGTCACGCTCGGCCAACACGGCGTACCGGTGCACGAGGTCCCACGCACCTACAGCGAATGCCGCGCGCTGTACCGCGAGCTGCAGCAGTTGACCGACTGCAAGAACGTCCGCGCGTGCTGCTGCGCACTCGGGTCGTGTCCGTTCTGGTCGCTCTTCGCCGTGCTGGGCAGCATCGAGTTCCCCAAGCGCACGCTGTTCAACCACCAGTCCAAGGCCGTCTTCGCGCAGAGAACGCAGGCACTCGACGCATTCATGCGTACGGTGCTGGCGGTGCTGCGCACCAACTACCGCGCGCGCCACTTCCGCTGCTACCAGGCTCCGTTCGGCGCCGAGCATGAGTGCAAAGTGCTGGTAGCGCTGTGTCTGTTCCTGGGTCTAGATGATGAAGACATCGAGCAGAAGCTGCTCGAAGGGGGCGAGCGACTCGCGTACAAGATGAACCTGCAAGGATGGCAGTCCGACCGCCCGAACCTCTATTTCCGCTGTGAGGACAAGAAGAAGTACCGCGACGCTGGAACCATTCGACAGCGCAAGTCGATGGAGGTGGTGCCACTGCGCTCGTCATTGGCCTTGTCTGACGGCGGCGATTACAGAGACGACCCGGCGAATATCATGTCGGACGAGAAGGAGGACGAGCAGCCCCGAAGCTCGCTGCTTCTCGTCTGGAGCTGAGCGAAGACCATTAACTAACAGCTTCGACACCTTGCGCTACTTCGACCGACCGACGCGAAAATACGTCCAGACTCGAAGCCTTCGCCACCGTGAATGGCAACTTCGAGGAGCTGGTTCTATCGCTGGTTCTATCGCTGGCCGCACCAAGGGGAACGATCTTCCTAGCCTCCGTATTCCCCATTTATCTGGGGCCATCAACCGCCAACGCAGTCGAATCGCAGCGATGGCAGGTCACAGCGAAAAAAGCGAAGACAGCAGCGCACAGACACTTCAGTATGCAATCTCGAGCGGCGAGGGCGATCACCAAGGCAGTCGTAGCTGCAGGCACTGCGGGCGCGATCGCCACGGCTTGTTGGCTGCTCAATCGAATCCTCGACGATTCTCTTGAAATCGAACGCATTGAGGAAAACCCCTGCTGCTCCGGCGACCACGACACCAACACTACAGACAATGACGATGAGTACGAGTGGATTGACGACGACGAGAGCTTCGCGCTGCTGCCCGTCGTGTCCGAGTCCGACGACGAGTGCGACGACGACGCCATGGACTACACGGCCGAGTACTTCACCCCGCAGTACGACGTGTGCATGCTGTCCGTCAGCGTCCAGACGCAAGTGGATCCACTTCCGGATGTTCCTGCCGTCGATCCGAGGGACTGCAGACTCTGCAGAGCTGACGCCGCCGCGACCCAGAGCTTTGACGCCGCCAGTGCCAGCCTCGACCTAGAAGAGAAGCGTCGAGCGCTATCATTCTCCGATACCGACAGCAGCAGTGGAAGCGTGCTGTCCTTGAGTAGCGAGTGGGGTGACCACGAGGAAGAGCACCGGACCAAGCAGTGGCTGTACGTCCGGCTGTAGCTTCGCACACGTCACAGATTTGATTGTGTCATCATATATGTCATTGGCTTAAACAGGTTTGATTTTCAACCACTGACACGCATTATGTGCCGTGACACACCATTTTGGACGGGAGTAATCATTGCGTGTGGTCAACAGACCTCATCTGAGCTCGTTGATGCGCATTCCTCGATTTGCCGCGTACCGCCCACGATGTCCGCGTTCAAGACGCGCGCAGTGGCCAAGAACTTCGCGGCCGGCGAAGTGGCCGATGGAGCTGGTGCTCATATGCACCGCTCGATCGGATCCCCTAGGCTGTACAACTTGGACCCGTTCCTCCTTCTGGACGAGTTCAACGTGGGGCTGCCCGGAGGCTTCCCGGATCATCCCCACCGCGGTTTTGAGACGGTGACCTACGTACTTCCCACATCCAGGGGCGGCATGCGCCACGAGGACTTCATGGAGAACAAGGGAGAGCTGCGTCCAGGAGACTTGCAGTGGATGACGCCGGGTAGAGGTATCATGCACGCCGAGATGCCCACGAGCACGGAGCCTGCGCACGGACTGCAGCTGTGGATCAACCTGCCGAACGAGAGGAAGATGATCAAGCCTCGCTACCAGGAGATCAGTCGCGACACGGTTCCGCACGCTTTCAACGAAGACAAGAGTGTGGAGGCTATCGTATTTGCTGGCGACGTGTTCGGATACAAGGGACCAGTCGAGACCGAGGCCCCCGTGACCTACGTCCACTTCCTGCTTAAGCCAGGCGCTATGTTGGAATACTCCGTTCCATCGAGCCACAATGTATTCGTGTATGGCGTGTCGGGGACGGGGGATGTGGCAGGGACAGACGTTCAGGCGCACGAGGCCATCGCGATGGAGACGGAGGGCGACGGGGTGACACTGACGGCGGCACAGGATGATAATTTGGAGGTCGTCATCATGACCGGAGAGCCGCTGAACGAGCCTGTGTTCCAGTACGGACCTTTCGTGATGTCCTCTAGGGAAGATATTCAACAGACTCTGCGGGACTTTGATCTCCGCACGAACGGCTTCGAAGACGCCCATGGCTGGAGATCCGAGATTGCGCCACGCCGACGTCATCGCGAGTGATATTTTGCAATGCTAAGAAACAGAGAGAGTAGTCGCTCAAGATAGTATTTTTTATTTGAAAGCTCTCCAGTAGCTCAGCATTTTATCCGATGAACAGCTCCAACTTCTCACGAATTTTGGGTTTCACCAGGAAATGAACGGCATGCCAGCTTTCTCGTACTTCGAGGTACCTCATATTGTAGTACAATCTTGAGCCACTTTGTAGGACGATCGTTGTTGTCGACACCAACGACCATGGTGGTAATACTAGTTGTGGCTTTCGACAAACCAGCGGCTTGCAAACCTTCATTTTCAACTTGTAGCTCATCCACTGGGATCTTAAAGTTGTCCGCATTCAGGTTTCCGAGAGGAACCACAACACATATTTCAACTTCTTCCATCCGGTACCCTTCCGAGGTCACCTTTGCCAAGAAAGAGATCGTGCAGAAATCATATCCCTTAAGCCGCAGCGACGTGTGCCTCAAGTGAACAAAGCGAACTCGAACTGTTTTAGCGCGATCAGCTTTCACAGCAGAACTATCATTCCTGTCATTATCATCGACTTCCACGTACACTGCATGATAGCCACCTTGGCTCATTCTGGGGGCTAACCATTGAGAGTTCCCATTCAAAGGGACTACTACACTTCAAATCAAAGTACGGGACCCCATTTGCTTTCATTGTCGAGAAGGAAATCCCTTGATCCGTACCAGCGTAGCAGTTAACACCACCGCGAACCAGTGCCGCAAAGAATCACAACTTGAATTTGTAGACCTCCCGTAAAGTGTTGGTTGGAGACAAGCGCTTGGACCATACCAGAACTAAGGTTTTGAGCGAGTCTCCCCGACACAAATTTGCTTAACAGTTGGAACTTCGTGGATATACAACGAAACGAGCGAATTTGCTGGACCGGCGGTATCAATGCCACGTGCTCCCTTGATACGCACTCCAATATCGTAGGCTCCCTGTTCAGGCCAGACGAGCATTCCCACCAACGACGAAAAACTTGATTTCCAGTAACTCTTTGTGATTTTTCCTCTGCAAAGGGTCCAACGTGAAGTTTGTTTTCAAAGAACTCGTCATTCTCCAGCGCCATCTTGTACTCGTTCATTGTCGACGACATGAGCTCGAGCACTTCTCGATTGCAAATCTTCGTTTTCGGGGTTAATGTACCGAGAATGGCCCTGCTTTTCCATGCTGCCTCCTCCGCCTTCGATAACATGGCTTTCACTTCAACAGGATGATAATCCTTTCCAATCGAGAGAATTAAATTAGCCCACACTTTGCGCCACAACACACACGCCTCTTGAACAACTGGCCCGGCTTCTTTACCCTCCGTGGATCCGTCGACAAACACAATCGGTCTATCCTGCAGGGATTCCAACAGCGACGGCAGTTCTTTAGAACTAATCTTACAGCTTCTCGTCTCCGTTGCACCGCAAAATAAAAGGCAGGACAACGCACCAATACCGCGTACGGGGCAATGAATACACACGACGTCCAAATCAGTTCGATCCAGCGAGCAATCAAATGTAAATGCCGCACACAATTCGCCTACGCCAGGTGGCCTTACGATCAACAGCTCGGAAAGCGAGGTGCATGCCAATGTTTGAATAACCCGCCACTCATTTAGGAGCTGAGTGCGCAAGATCTTCTCCATTCTCGACATCGAGCCCGCTTCCAAGCGTGTACGCAGCAGGGATGCGTTCTCGTTGAATTCAAGAGCAGGGCATTTGCTGTCGGTCAACGTCCACTTGCAAAAGAGCTGGTCCCGAGTCGTCACCAGTATACCAGGATCAGGCAAGTCCGCCAGTGCCGTTGTAAGTAGCCCCCCTGCAGCTCCTTTACTAATTCCTCGATTGCTTGATTATTAAGCATTCCCTTCTTGAGCTCCTTAGCAACTTGGGAACTCGACGGAAGACACTTGCCGTCGTCCTTCTTCGCCAGGAAGAGCTGCACATCATCGGCTGGGAACTCGTACATGTACATCTTCTTCTTCACGATCTCTTCTTTCATTTGGCCCACCGATTTGCTCGCGCTGATCCCAGTGGCACTCAAAGCGAAACACTACAGCGTGCAAACTGGAAAAATGAAAGGTGGTCAACTGGAGATGCTGCGATATCATTGGCCAGCAACTTCAATTGATGACGTGGACCACACATAATTGCCAATTCCACAGGCCAACCATTGTTGGATTGCCACATATTGACAGAATGGGCAAGAAGAGCAAGGCTGGTAGCGGACGTAAGCGCAAGGCTGGACACCTGGGCTTCCAGGCGGGGGAGATCGCCTTCATCGAGGATGAGATGGCTGCGCTGGCGCAAGAGTACGGGCTGCAGCTAGACGGGGACGTGGCCTCGCACGTGCAGAAGCGTCAGCAGAGCAAGAAGACGCGCCGGCGGGCGCTTCCACGCACCCAGAGCAGCAACGCAAGCTCTGCTTCAGTTGCGCTATCGAGAGTGAAGTTGCTGGACGAGAAGCCCAAGAATATCGAGCCTGAGGACGCCCAAGACGCCCAGAAGCTCGTTCTTAAGAGGCTGGCTCTTGTGCTACCCGACACATGCGCTTTGCGGGCTTGTGGCGTACCTGGGTGCACGTGTGTTAATGGTTCCAGGTCTCTGCAGCTTCCGGAGAGGGAGGAGGGTGATAGGAGCCAGAAGGACCTGCTGGAGCGTGCCCAATGCCACAAGTGCCAGCACGGAGCTCTGCAGCACTCGGTGGTGGTCAGAGAGGACGCAGACGCCGCTGCGGTGCTTCCTAGTGGCGGTCAGAGACTGCTACAGACGCTGTTCCAGATCATTCGATTGGGCAGGATTGCCGCTAGTATCTTCAAGAGCCGCGCGTGGACCCAGTCCATGTTACAGCGGCTTGAGGCGGTGTTGGTGCACCTCAAGCGGCAGTTTGAGGCTGGAGGCACGCAGAATGGCCAAAAGTCAGCGGACGAACTACGTCAGGAGATGCAGCTTCTTACTGACCTGCAGACGCAGCTACGTAAGGCGCAGCAAGCGGTAGGCACTGCGTCGCGCGATGAACTCCCCATCGCGCTGGCTTGTGTGTACGACCAGATGTACTTCCAGACGTACTACGCCACGCTGGTGCTGTACGGACGCGCCTGCGGAGCGGTGCCATCGCCTGAGAAGTATCTGAAGGAGTTGGAGCAGTTTACGCCCGAGAGTACAACGCAGCTGGAAGGCTTCCTGAACCGCGAACTGTCCGGGGCGGATGTCCCTTCTCGGTTGCTTCAATCGCTGGCGCTTCCGATCGCAACGTCAACGTCGCCGGACGAGCTGGCGCGTGAACGACTCCGTGCAGCTCAGCAAGAGGGCGAAAATCCGCTGCTTTCGATCTTCCAAGCGCGTCTACGTGAAGGCGTGCGGCTCTTTTACGAGGAAGGAGTTGGCATGAATGGCGAGATGGACGCCATTCTCTCGGCGCCTAAGGGCAGTGAATCCGTTGCCAGCAAGAAACCCAAGAGCAGCAAGAAGAAGCCGCAGAAGAAGAACTACCGTCGCGAACGGAACGCCAGCGCTCGCGCCGGTGACGCGGAAGGAGCCTCGTCGACGCTGGTGGAGATGCCCAGCTACCCGCTGCTAACGCAGTGGCGTAACAATTGCCGTGACTGGTGCTGTCACCTGTACGCGTACGCGACGCCGACGAAGGAAGCGCTGGACGTGATGGCCAACCATGCGCCGATCGTCGAAGTGGGCGCAGGAACTGGCTACTGGAGTTCGCTATTGCAGCGCGCCGACGTCGACGTCGTGGCTTTCGACAAGGCCCCACCGAGTGCGGACGGTACGGAGGGAAACGCTTACCACGGCCACGTGCCGCCCTTCTGCTCTGTCGGCCGTGGGGGCCCCGAAGTGCTGAGCCAGGAAGACATGACCGCACGCAGCCTGTTCCTGTGCTACCCACCTCCAGGCGACGCCATGGCTGTACGCAGTGTGCAGTTGTTCCAGGGCGACGTGATCCTGCATGTTGGCGAGTGGCAGGGCGACACTGGAGACCAGCGCTTCGAGAGTGAACTCCAACGCCGCTTTGTGCTGGAGCAGGAGATCTTGCTGCCGAACTGGGGCAACTCGGCGTACGGGTTGACAGTGTGGCGTCGTAAGACGAAGGACGTTGAGTCTGAGCCTGCTCCATGGCGTGCGATGAGCTGCTTCCATTGTGACAAGACATTGGCCGATGCCGCCGCAGAGTGTGAGCCACTGCGTCGTTGTGTGGTGTGCAAGACCAACGTGTACTGTTCGTCCACTTGTGCGCAGCAAGACGCAGTCGCCCATGCGGCCGAGCACGCAGCAAGACTAGTGTTCGTGGAGGAACCTACTTCTAGTATGGCGTACGACCACATTTTCGAGAACGACGCGTACTATCGCGAGCTGAAGGAGCCCGACCTCGACGACACAGTTGTGGCCGTCAAGAGCAACTGGAACGCGCTGGTGAAGAATGATTCGGCTCGGCAGGAGGAAGACACGGATTCCAATGCAGACAGCCAAGAAGAAGATGACGACTCGGAGGCCGAGTCGCACCCTGCCAAGAGCACCAAAAAGGCAGCGTTCGCGTTCAACTTTGGTGGCTAGAATGTCGACCAGTTCATGTATACAAACATTGCCCCTCTGGATTTTATCATAGGATATGTGCAATGGTTCCTTGCATTTATCGGATTACGAACAACATTCAGACGTAATCTCAATCCAATCATCAGCTTCGGATCATTCGACCGGTTTGCAGTATTTTTAGCCATTCTTCATTTTACCAACTTCGACGGACCAGTTAGTTTCAATTCTCCTCAAGATGTTCAAGCCGCGCCAAATCTCCAACAACTTCGTCGCTCGCCAGCAGAGCGAAGGCGTCGGTGCTCGTGTGTATCGATCGATCGGCTCGCCGCAGCTACGCAACCTCGACCCGTTCCTCATGTTGGATGAAGGAAGCGCTGGCCTACCCGCTGGATTCCCCGATCATCCGCACCGAGGTTTTGAGGCCGTTTCGTACATACTACCAACATCCAAAGGCGGCATCTACCATGAAGACTTCCTCGGCAACAAGGGAGAGCTACGGCCCGGCGATCTGCAGTGGATGACGGCCGGAAGGGGCATCGTGCACGCTGAAATGCCCAAGAACCGCGAACTTGCTCACGGCCTGCAGCTTTGGATCAACCTGCCGAGGAACCGCAAGATGATCGAGCCGCGCTACCAAGAGATCAATCGCGAGTCGGTGCCTCACGCCTTCAACGAGGACAAAAGTATCGAGGCGCTTGCCTTCGCCGGTGAAGTATTCGGTGTGCGTGGACCGATCGAGACTGAAGCGCCGGTAACTTATGTTCACTTCATGCTCAACGCGGGCGCGAAACTGGAGTACCCAGTGCCAACCAGCCACAACGTGTTCGTGTACGCAGTGGCTGGCAAAGGCAAGTGTGTTGGACACTCCATCGAGCCCCACGAGTCGATCGTGATGGAGAAGGAAGGCGACGGCGTGCTGCTCACTGCGGCACAAGGTGAAAAACTGGAGGTGATCATCATAACGGGCGAGCCGCTGAATGAGCCCGTGGTGCAACACGGTCCATTCGTAATGAACACATCCAAGGAAATTCGTCAGGCGTTCGAAGACTTTCAGTTGGCCAAGAACGGCTTCGAGAACGCGCGCACGTGGGAGTCCGAGATCGGAAAGCGCTAGCTTATCGGTGGAGATTGACAACGTCAAGCGCCGTAGTTGGCCGGAGGAAATGATTGAGCACCAGACATACTAAACCGAATGGATCAACTTCGCTTGCAAACGCCTTCTTCATCTCCAAATGGAGCGACTGCCCTGTAGCCAGCAAAGGACTACAGTCTCCGACGAACCACTACGCCCACCGCAAGCATTACCAGTCGCTTACGCAACTATGTTCACGACAACGTCCACGTGGCTCGCTGCAACAGCGCAATCCTTTGCAGGTTCTCAACGGAGAATCCATGCGGAGACACTTGATCCGAGGCCTGCATGTGCCGGTGGTGGAGCTCCAGCCTTTCGCTAGTTGATTGCGGGTACCACCAGAACGCATGACGTGGCAATCCAGCGCATCTCTGCGCCATACAAACATCAAGTCAACCAGAAACGTACGCATCATTTGATTCGGTAAACAAGACGTTTCAGCCAATCAGGAACGGTCTTACCTCAACTGCCGGGCATGTCTGTCCCATCCCTCGCGGGCATCGGTCCGTGCTGGTCATTCCTCAATTTGCCTCCTCGAGCGCACCCCACAAGAACCAACACGAGTTCCCTCAAGTCCGTCCTCAACATGTTCACGCCCCGCCTCATCGCCAAGAAGTTTGTGGCCCGCGAGCAAGGGGAAGGCGCCGGCGCACGCGTTCACCGTTCCATCGGCACGACCCGCCTGCGCAACCTGGATCCGTTCCTCATGCTGGACGAGTTCAACGTGGGCCTGCCCGGAGGCTTCCCGGACCACCCGCACCGCGGCTTCGAGACGGTCACGTACGTACTGCCCACGTCCAAGGGCCACATGTGCCACGAGGACTTTCTGGGCAACAAGGGCGAGCTGCGTCCGGGTGACTTGCAGTGGATGACGCCGGGCAGGGGTATTATGCACGCTGAGATGCCCAAGAGCGAGGTGCCCGCCCACGGCCTGCAGCTCTGGATTAACCTCCCCAGCAAGAGCCGCATGTGCGAGCCCAAGTACCAGGAGATCAGTCGCGACACGGTGCCGCACGTCTTCAACGACGACAAGAGCGTCGAGGCCATTGTCTTCGCCGGTGAAGTTTTCGGAAAGAAGGGCCCTATTGAGACTGTGGCGCCTGTGACGTACATCCACTTCATGCTGCAGGCCGGCGCCAAGCTCGAATACCCCATCCCGGAGAGCCACCACGTCTTCGTGTACGCTGTCACGGGCACAGGCAAGTGCGTGGACCACTCGATCGAACCCCACGAGGCCATCGTCATGGAGATGAAGGGCGACGGCGTGCTGCTTCAGGCAGCCGAGAACGACAAGCTCGAGGTCATCGTCATGACCGGCCAGCCGCTCGAGGAGCCCGTGGTGCAGTACGGACCTTTCGTCATGAGCACGGGCGACGAGATTCGCCAGACGTGGGAGGACTTTCAGATGGGCAAGAACGGCTTCGAGAACGCGCACTCGTGGGCCTCGGAAATCGGCAACCGCCGCCGTTAAACCCTGGGAAGAGCAGCGCAAGATGAAATATCCTGTGGCGAACTTCTGCCGACCTTTATAATATATGAAATCCAACAAGCTTTGATAATCAATCCGATTAAATCTACTATCTTAGATGGCCGTCATTCGCCTCCGGTTGCAGATGCTCCGACAAGATCGGGGCAACTGCTGCTGGTGGCCGTAGACGTTCTGAAGTTGCACTACGCAGCAAAATGCTCGCTGGCAGCGACAGCGTTGGCAGTGAGAACGCCAGTGCAAAGTTCGACTTGGCTCGTTGACTTGGCGGCTCATCTTAAGGAACTCGACGCACGCGATGACAAGCAGCACGAAGTCCAGTCGGTTTCACGGGTTCTGCAAGTAGCCGAATAGCCCTCCAGCCGCGGCGGCAATGAAGACAAACTCGGTGCCATACACCAGCATAAGGAAGTTCTCGATCATATACAGTCGAGCAGCGTAGCTTTCACTCATGCCGTGATATTCAAGTGCAAAGAGCACAGAGTTGAAGAACACCACGAGGTTCATCAAGTGCTCAAACACCAGGGATTCAGCAATCGACGATATTTTATCCATTATCCGAGTTCCGGGCTCGAGAAGGAAGAAAATCCGTTCTTGGCGCAGTCGGCACCAACTCAAGAAAGTACCGTCAGATCTTGTAAAGAGAGGCGATTGAAGCAACCAGTCCTTGAATCGAGAGCGATAGCTTTTGCCACTTGGGAAAAGCTTCGGTTCCTTTCGGGAACTGCACACGCGATTTCTTGAGATATTTCTCCATTCGTTTCTCCTGTTGCGCGATTTTTGCCGCTCGAACTATCGACACGGTGATGTAGCTGTCTCGTACGATCCCTACGAACAGAGAGTGGATCATGTAGCTCAAACACCACCAAACCGATAAAGTAGAAGATCGAGAAGTATGACGAAGCTTGTTGCGCTCCATCAAGTGATGGGCCGAAACCGGACCGTAAGTGATCAAGAAGACCGTCAGAAAGGAAGCTTGGAACGAGTGGAAACCAGTGTATCCTCTGTCAGGAAGGGACATGGACACAGTCCATGCCGGACTTACAGCCGGATGTATCATCATCGATTCGGCTGAAATGAGCGGGAGTCTCAGTGTCCCGAATGAGATCGGCTGGAACCGCTCTGTTGTGCGCTCGCTCTTGGGCAGCACCAACTTGAAGTGGAACTAGTCGTCGGTGTGCGAGTTCAGGCTGTTGTTGGCTATCGGATTGGCTCGGTCGAGTGTCTTTGTGACTGGTTGACAATAGTAGCGCCTCGTCCCGGAGAGAAACCCCGCAGCGACACAGCATCCTCACTCGCCATTTTGCAGAGAAACAGAGAAGTCGGGTCAAGCGGTGATCTACGGAGCCCAAGGATGAAAGACACGGGCGGAAGACACGGAAGGAAGACACGGACGGACGGCGGCGACGGTGACGGATGCAGTGGGGTCAAGGAGATATCATGGTAAAGGCGAGACAAGACAAGGACGGATGTCATGTAAGGCAGAGAATGGCGATGGAGTGTGGAGTGGTGCAATGAAGCCAAGGAGGGGCGTCACGCGGAGGGAATGGCAAGGGAACGGTAATGCGTGCGAGCTGTGAGGCGAGCGAAGGAAAGGAGGAAGCAGCAGGAAGGTCAGTCGTGTATTTTCCCTCGGAGTGGCAGAACAAGTTGCTAGTTCATGGAATAGTGGGCTTGTTTGTCTTTATTGTTTGCTGCTTACTTGCGGGTTGCGCTCCGAGACTGCTAAACCGTCCCGATCCGGGGGACGACGCGCGACATTTGGTGGACACTAGGGGTAGGTTTAGTAGTGGAGCAGCGTGAGTGAGTGGTGGAGCGGTCAAGGGTGTTGGTACGGCACGGTCAAGAGCATGTGTGAGTATTGGAAGAGGGTTTGAATAGCGTCCTCGCCTGGGGGAGCTTCGATCTGTGCTGTGTGTGAGGCCCCGGACCCACACAACGACGAGTTGCGCAAGAGCCTAGCGTTGGAGCGGCGTCGTGGCGGAAAGGGTCGAGTTAGCCTCTGGAAGGACAAGGAGAACGTTACGGCCGTGGAGAGGAAGAAAAAGTCGCAGAGCAAGCGACGGGCAAGTGGGTCAGAAGTCGAGAAGAGGGTCGGAGCGAGTGTTGAGTGGGAAGCGATGGAGATTGGTGGAGTTGGAGGATACGAAGGAGGAGAAGAAGGTGTTGGCGGCGGATGGTGGGTTGATGAAGAGGGTCGATTTTGGAGTGAGCCGAGCGTAAGAGGAAGGTCGGGGGTGGAGCGGTCAAGGTCGGGGGCAAGATGGCGTCCGAGGAGATTCGGTGAGCAGGATGGCGAGGAGGTCGCGGAAGGCGCCTGTGGCAAAGGGTTCGTTGGGGAGATGTATGGCTCCGAGTTCGCGGAGTTCGACTACAGCAACACGGACAACATGGTTGGGATGGAGCACGTCGCGGGGAGGGAGTACTGGACGGGTCAAGAGGCGTTGCCAGTGTGTTCGGGATGGTCAAGGTCGTGTGGCATGGGAGGGTATGGACGCGGAGAAGGTGCCTATGAGGAGTCCGGAATGGCGTTGGGGCAGCACGAGTTCAAGTACGGGTACGAGTACGAGAAGGTGGAGTCGGTGCGGCGTTCGAGCGGATTGATTGCTTGGTACACCGGTTCGGAGCCGAGGAGGGGGTACGGTCCATCGATTAGTGCGGACTGGAGAACTGATCGAGTGCAACCGTGGTATGGCGAAGCGAGTGGACGGGGCTGTCCAGGTGTCGTAGAGCGGATAGTTCCTCGCAGCTACTGTGACGGCGCCGGGGGTGATGGTGTGCAGCGTACGAGTGGTTGCAGCTTGCTGGACGAGGTGAGGATGATCGCGGAGATGATGCCAATGTTCGACGCCGACACGGTGTCGGTGGAGACGGCCCGTAGCTTTTGGTGGACGTTCGAAGGTTTCACGGATGGATTACCAGACCATTCGCGTTTGCTGGTGTTTCGTAAGAAGATGACTGGGCGAGTAGCTGAACAGTGGTGGTTGAACTCGCGCATTGAGACGTTCGAAATGCTGAAGGCTCGGTTTTACAACCGCTTTCTCGCCCTTTCCGTCGAGCAGCTATGTGAACGGTTCAACGTAGCCAAGCGTGAGCGTGGTAAATCGGTAGAGGAGTGGGCAGACCGTGTCACGGAGTTGTGCGACTCACTGAAGCTGGAGGATGCTAGGATGCGGTTTCGATTGTTTCGTCGCGGCCTTCGCAACAAGCGTGCGGTGGCAACTTTGGATTCCTGCCTAGTGAGTGCTATTCCTGAAGCGTGCGAGTGGCTGATGATGAAGGACATGTATCGGCCAGTTGTGGAAGACGACGAGCTTGTCAACGGAGGTGCAGTCCTGGCAGTGGAAACTGTTGTCGGGAGGTCGGTTGACGAGATATCACCACCGCAGCAGCCGCAACTGCAAGAACACGGTGAAGTGCCAAACAGTATCCGGAATACTCGGTCGTCACGCTCGAGTGAGCGGCCAGTGTCGACAGGGTCGAGTCGCGTCGAGTTGGGCCTGAACGGTTCGGTTGAGAACGGTCGTCCCCGTCATGGTTTGTGGAAGCGGCCGGATAGTGAAATGGGGGGAGTGTCGGTGTGCGGCCGCTGCCGCAAGGATGGTCACGGTCATGCTATTTGCCCGCGTCGGAATTTGTCTTGCCGTCTGTGTGGACAGCTTGGCCATATTGGTGTTGAGTGTTCGTCGGAAGCGCGAAGGAGTCGTGCGGGTCCGGTTGCCGCGGAACGGAACGCTATCGAGAGCGAGCGTCGGCGTCAGAGCCTAGAAGCGCCACGAGAAGGCAGGAGCAAGAGAAACGCTCCCTCAGCTAGCTCAGATAACGGTCTTCAGCATGGTATTGCGGTGGCGAGCGGCCCGGGGTGCGACCGTCCACGTGCGAGTGAGGTCATTGTAGTCATGGAGGAGCTTGATGTTGATCTGGAAGGGACTGTGAAGGAGCCTGAAAGCCTGGTCGCAGAGTCGGTCAAGGACGTGGGCAGCGTGGTGAAGGCGTCGGACGTTAACGAGAAGGTGAGGCTGAAGAAGATCGAGCACGGTGGTGAGCGTGTTGGCACGGAAGAGAACTTCGTCGCTGCAAAACGGGTGGACGGATCGCAAGCGGATGCAGAGAACCGTGTCGCTGAGGAACAGGATGAAGACGCCGTTGAGGAGGCAGTCGCTGGGGTCACTCGGGTTGTGGAACAGGAGGGTCTTGTTGAAGAAGTCGTCGTGGGGTCAGTCGCTGGCGTCGCTTGTGTTGTGGCCCGAGATCAGCACTTCGCAGGGCGTGATGCGGTGCACAAAGATGACGAGACTGGTGTTGTCGGTGATGAGCGAGCTGGTGCTGTTGGTGAATGCGGGAACAAGCAAAGCAGTGTGGAGGTAGAGCCGTTGGACGAACCTGCGAGTGAAAAGATCAAGGGGAGAGATAAGCTGGAGTCAGAAGGTGGGCGGTTTGGAGCGGTGACGGTCGGCACGGTTGAAAAGCAGGTTGAGCTCGGAGAAGGACGATGAAAACAGGATTGATTTGCAGTGGCATCGTGGCGAACGCCATAAGTCTGTCTGGTTGGACGCCGGTTGTTGACGTTTCAGTGCGTGCGCGTTGAGACAAGGTGCCTCCAGCGCGGGACAAACGGTTCGGCGATCGACGGTGTTGTCTTCATCGGTTCGGTCAGGGGCTCGATGTGCCCTCACGGTTTTAGGCTTGGAACGGAAGTACAAGAACGGTGTGCAAGTGGAACGGCGAGAGCACTGCAGTTGTGGAGAGCGATTGAAATGGAGCGGTGACCAAGGGAATTCATGGGTGCTGCGCAGGAAGCGTTCCAACAGCGAGTGCGTTGCTGCCGCTCGAGCAGGCACGTGCTTGTCGGGGACGACAAGCTTTCTGTCGGGGAGGATGTCCCGAGTGAGATCGGCTGGAACCGCTCTGTTGTGCGCTCGCTCTTGGGCAGCACCAACTTGAAGTGGAACTAGTCGTCGGTGTGCGAGTTCAGGCTGTTGTTGGCTATCGGATTGGCTCGGTCGAGTGTCTTTGTGACTGGTTGACAATAGTAGCGCCTCGTCCCGGAGAGAAACCCCGCAGCGACACAGCATCCTCACTCGCCATTTTGCAGAGAAACAGAGAAGTCGGGTCAAGCGGTGATCTACGGAGCCCAAGGATGAAAGACACGGGCGGAAGACACGGACGGACGGCGGCTACGGTGACGGATGCAGTGGGGTCAAGGAGGTATCATGGTAAAGGCGAGACAAGACAAGGACGGATGTCATGTAAGGCAGAGAATGGCGATGGAGTGTGGAGTGGTGCAATGAAGCCAAGGAGGGGCGTCACGCGGAGGGAATGGCAAAGGAACGGTAATGCGTGCGAGCTGTGAGGCGAGCGACGGAAAGGAGGAAGCAGCAGGAAGGTCAGTCGTGTATTTTCCCTCGGAGTGGCAGAACAAGTTGCTAGTTTATGGAATAGTGGGCTTGTTTGTCTTTATTGTTTGCTGCTTACTTGCGGGTTGCGCTCCGAGACTGCTAAACCGTCCCGATCCGGGGGACGACGCGCGACATCAGCAACGTAAGTCTTCGCTTCACATGTCGCCATGGGGGCGATGAAAGAATGCGAGTTGGCCTGGATAGCACACCGGTGAGAGAGTGAATCGATGTTGTGTTCTGTGTGATTGCATTTATCGGATTACGAACAACATTCCAGACGTAATCCCTTCAAAAGGTGTCGTATGATGTGTCCTAAACCGGTCCTAAACGTCCTAAAATGTCCAAATATTCAATACTACGCCCACTTCAACACACGTTGCAGGGGCAACCAGCACTGCTGGCCGAATGCAATTGGTAACCAGCCGCGCTGCGCTTGGCTGGGCGCCCCTTCGGCGCCCCCGCTGCTCGCTCCGCTCGCGATTTATAGATTCTAAGTTCTACCCAGAACAGTGCTGGGCCCGCCTTCGCAAATACCGCGCGGCCCTGCTTCGCGGCCCCCCGCGCGGGTTTGCTGTGGCTACGCGCCTCGCACCCGCTCGACTCATTTATGGCGGGTTCAACCTAGTGAATTTAGGACATTTTAGGACATTTTGGACTGCTTTAGGACACATAATCTCCTTCCCTTCAAAATACTGCAAGCACATCAGCTCCAGTTTTGGGCCATTCTTCATTTTACTAACTTCGACGGACCAGTTAGTTTCAATTCTCCTCAAGATGTTCAAGCCGCGCCAAATCTCCAACAACTTCGTCGCTCGCCAGCAGAGCGAAGGCGTCGGTGCTCGTGTGTATCGATCGATCGGCTCGCCGCAGCTACGCAACCTCGACCCGTTCCTCATGCTGGACGAGTTCAACGTGGGCCTACCCGCTGGAGCCCCCGATCATCCGCACCGAGGTTTTGAGGCCGTTTCGTACATACTACCAACATCCAAAGGCGGCATCTACCATGAAGACTTCCTCGGCAACAAGGGAGAGCTACGGCCCGGCGATCTGCAGTGGATGACGGCCGGAAGGGGCATCGTGCACGCTGAAATGCCCAAGAACCGCGAACTTGCTCACGGCCTGCAGCTTTGGATCAACCTGCCGAGGAACCGCAAGATGATCGAGCCGCGCTACCAAGAGATCAATCGCGAGTCGGTGCCTCACGCCTTCAACGAGGACAAAAGTATCGAGGCGCTTGCCTTTGCCGGTGAAGTATTCGGTGTGCGTGGACCGATCGAGACTGAAGCGCCGGTAACTTATGTTCACTTCATGCTCAACGCGGGCGCGAAACTGGAGTACCCAGTGCCAACCAGCCACAACGTGTTCGTGTACGCAGTGGCTGGCAAAGGCAAGTGTGTTGGACACTCCATCGAGCCCCACGAGTCGATCGTGATGGAGAAGGAAGGCGACGGCGTGCTGCTCACCGCGGCACAAGGTGAAAAACTGGAGGTGATCATCATAACGGGCGAGCCGCTGAATGAGCCTGTGGTGCAACACGGTCCATTCGTAATGAACACATCCAAGGAAATTCGTCAGGCGTTCGAAGACTTTCAGTTGGCCAAGAACGGCTTCGAGAACGCGCGCACGTGGGAGTCCGAGATCGGAAAGCGCTAGCTTATCGGTGGAGATTGACAACGTCAAGCGCCGTAGTTGGCCGGAGGAAATGATTGAGCACCAGACATACTAAACCGAATGGATCAACTTCGCTTGCAAACGCCTTCTTCATCTCCAAATGGAGCGACTGCCCTGTAACCAGCAAAGGACTACAGTCTCCGACGAACCACTACGCCCACCGCAAGCATTACCAGTCGCTTACGCAACTATGTTCACGACAACGTCCACGTGGCTCGCTGCAACAGCGCAATCCTTTGCAGGTTCTCAACGGAGAATCCATGCGGAGACACTTGATCCGAGGCCTGCATGTGCCGGTGGTGGAGCTCCAGCCTTTCGCTAGTTGATTGCGGGTACCACCAGAACGCATGACGTGGCAATCCAGCGCATCTCTGCGCCATACAAACATCAAGTCAACCAGAAACGTACGCATCATTTGATTCGGTAAACAAGACGTTTCAGCCAATCAGGAACGGTCTCACCTCAACTGCCGGGCATGTCTGTCCCATCCCTCGCGGGCATCGGTCCGTGCTGGTCATTCCTCGATTTGCCTCCTCGAGCGCACCCCACACGAACCAACACGAGTTCCCTCAAGTCCGTCCTCAACATGTTCACGCCCCGCCTCACCGCCAAGAAGTTCGTGGCCCGCGAGCAAGGGGAAGGCGCCGGCGCACGCGTTCACCGTTCCATCGGCACGACCCGCCTACGCAACCTGGATCCGTTCCTCATGCTGGACGAGTTCAATGTGGGCCTGCCCGGAGGCTTCCCGGACCACCCGCACCGCGGCTTCGAGACGGTCACGTACGTACTGCCCACGTCCAAGGGCCACATGTGCCACGAGGACTTTCTGGGCAACAAGGGCGAGCTGCGTCCCGGTGACCTGCAGTGGATGACGCCGGGCAAGGGTATTATGCACGCTGAGATGCCCAAAAGCGAGGTGCCCGCCCACGGCCTGCAGCTCTGGATTAACCTCCCCAGCAAGAGCCGCATGTGCGAGCCCAAGTACCAGGAGATCAGTCGCGACACGGTGCCGCACGTCTTCAACGACGACAAGAGCGTCGAGGCCATTGTCTTCGCCGGTGAAGTCTTCGGGAAGAAGGGCCCTATTGAGACTGTGGCGCCTGTGACCTACATCCACTTTATGTTGCAGGCCGGCGCCAAGCTCGAGTACCCCATCCCGGAAAGTCACCACGTCTTCGTGTACGCTGTCACGGGCACAGGCAAGTGCGTGGACCACTCGATCGAACCCCACGAGGCCATCGTCATGGAGATGAAGGGCGACGGCGTGCTGCTTCAGGCAGCCGAGAACGACAAGCTCGAGGTCATCGTCATGACCGGCCAGCCGCTCGAGGAGCCCGTGGTGCAGTACGGACCTTTCGTCATGAGCACGGGCGACGAGATTCGCCAGACGTGGGAGGACTTCCAGATGGGCAAGAACGGCTTCGAGAACGCGCACTCGTGGGCCTCGGAAATCGGCAACCGCCGCCGTTAAACCCTGGGAAGAGCAGCGCAAGATGAAATATCCTGTGGCGAACTTCTGCCGACCTTTATATTATATGAAATCCAACAAGCTTTGATAATCAATCCGATTTAATCTACTATCTTAGATGGCCGTCATTCGCCTCCGGTTGCAGATGCTCCGACAAGATCGGGGCAACTGCTGATGGTGGCCGTAGACGTTCTGAAGTTGCACTACGCAGCAAATGCTCGCTGGCAGCGACAGCGTTGGCGCCAGTGCAAAGCTCGACTTGGCTCGTTGACTTGGCGGCTCATCTTAAGGAACTCGACGCACGCGATGACAAGCAGCACGAAGTCCAGTCGGTTCCACGGGTTCTGCAAGTAGCCGAATAGCCCTCCAGCCGCGGCGGCAATGATGACAAACTCGGTGCCATACACCAGCATAAGGAAGTTCTCGATCATTTACAGTCGAGCAGCGTAGCTTTCACTCATGCCGTGATATTCAAGTGCAAAGAGCACAGAGTTGAAGAACACCACGAGGTTCATCAAGTGCTCAAACGCCAGGGATTCAGCAATCGACGATATTTTACCCATTATCCGAGATCCGGGCTCGAGAAGGAAGAAAATCCGTTCTTGGCGCAGTCGGCACCAACTCAAGAAAGTACCGTCAGATCTTGTAAAGAGAGGCGATTAAAGCAACCAGTCCTTGAATCGAGAGCGATAGCTTTGCCACTTGGCATCGACAACTTGCATCACATCGGGAAAAGCTTCGGTTCCTTTCGGGAACTGCACACGCGATTTCTTGAGATATTTCTCCATTCGTTTCTCCTGTTGCGCGATTTTTGCCGCTCGAACTATCGACACGGTGATGTAGCTGCCTCGTACGATCCCTACGAAAAGAGAGTGTATCATGTAGCTCACAAACACCACCAAACCGATAAAGTAGAAGATCGAAAAGTACGACGAAGCTTGTTCCGCTCCATCAAGTGATGGGCCGAAACCGGACCGTAAGTGATCAAGAAGACCGTCAGAAAGGAAGCTTGGAACGAGTGGAAACCAGTGTATCCTCTGTCAGGAAGGGACATGGACACAGTCCATGCCGGACTTACAGCCGGATGTATCATCATCGATTCGGCAGAAATGAGCGGGAGTCTCAGTGTCCCGAGTGAGATCGGCTGGAACCGCTCTTTTGTGCGCTAGCTCTAGGGCAGCAGCAACTTGAAGTGGAACTAGTCATCGGTGTGCGAGTTCAGGCTGTTGTTGGCTATCGGATTGGCTCGGTCGAGTGTCTTTGTGACTGGTTGACAATAGTAGCGCCTCGTCCCGGAGAGAAACCCCGCAGCGGCACAGCATCCTCACTCGCCATTTTGCAGAGAAACAGAGAAGTCGGGTCAAGCGGTGATCTACGGAGCCCAAGGACGAAAGGCACGGGCGGAAGACACGGGCGGAAGGCACGGAAGGAAGACACGAAAGGAAGACACGGACGGAAGACACGGACGGACGGCGGCGACGGTGACGTATGCAGTGGGGTCAAGGAGGTATCATGGTAAAGGCGAGACAAGACAAGGACGGATGTCATGTAAGGCGGAGAATGGCGATGGAGTGTAGACTGGTGCAATGAAGCCAAGGAGGGGCGTCACGCGGAGGGAATGGCAAGGGAACGGTAATGCGTGCGAGGTGTGAGGCGAGCGAAGGAAAGGAGGAAGCAGCAGGAAGGTCAGTCGTGTATTTTCCCTCAGAGAGGCAGAACAAGTTGCTAGTTCATGGAATAGTGGGCTTGTTTGTCTTTATTGTTTGCTGCTTACTTGCGGGTTGCGCTCCGAGACTGCTAAACCGTCCCGATCCGGGGGACGACGCGCGACATTTGGTGGACACTAGGGGTAGGTTTAGTAGTGGAGCAGCGTGAGTGAGTGGTGGAGCGGTCAAGGGTGTTGGTACGGCACGGTCAAGAGCATGTGTGAGTATTGGAAGAGGGTTTGAATAGCGTCCTCGCCTGGGGGAGCTTCGATCTGTGCTGTGTGTGAGGCCCCGGACCCACACAACGACGAGTTGCGCAAGAGCCTAGCGTTGGAGCGGCGTCGTGGCGGAAAGGGTCGAGTTAGCCTCTGGAAGGACAAGGAGAACGTTACGGCCGTGGAGAGGAAGAAAAAGTCGCAGAGCAAGCGACGGGCAAGTGGGTCAGAAGTCGAGAAGAGGGTCGGAGCGAGTGTTGAGTGGGAAGCGATGGAGATTGGTGGAGTTGGAGGATACGAAGGAGGAGAAGAAGGTGCTGGCGGCGGATGGTGGGTTGATGAAGAGGGTCGATTTTGGAGAGAGCCGAGCGTAAGAGGAAGGTCGGGGGTGGAGCGGTCAAGGTCGGGGGCAAGATGGCGACCGAGGAGATTCGGTGAGCAGGATGGCGAGGAGGTCGCGGAAGGCGCCTGTGGCAACGGGTTCGTTGGGGAGATGTATGACTCCGAGTTCGCGGATGTCGACTACAGCAACACGGACAACATGGTTGGGATGGAGCACGGCGCGGGGAGGGAGTACTGGACGGGTCAAGAGGCGTTGCCAGCGTGTTCGGGATGGTCAAGGTCGTGTGACATGGGAGGGTACGGACGCGGAGAAGGTGCCTATGAGGAGTCCGGAATGGCGTTGGGCCAGCACGAGTTCAAGTACGGGTACGAGTACGAGAAGGTGGAGACGATGCGGCGTTCGAGCGGGTTGATTGCTCGGTACACCGGTTCGGAGCCGAGGCGGAGGTACGGTCCATCGCTTGGTGGGGACTGGAGAACTGATCGAGTGCAACCGTGGTATGGCGAAGTGAGTGAACGGGGCTGTCCAGGTGTCGTGGAGCGGATGGTTCCTCGCAGCTACTGTGACGGCGCCGGGGGCGATGGTGCGCAGCGTACGAGTGGTTGCGGCTTGATGGACGAGGTGAGGATGATCGCAGAGATGATGCCGGTGTTCGACGCCGACACGGTGACGGTGGAGACGGCCCGTAGCTTTTGGAGGACTTTCGAAGGTTTCACGGATGGATTACTAGACCATTCACGTTTGCTGGTGTTTCGTAAGAAGATGACTGGGCGAGTAGCTGAACAGTGGTGGCTGAACTCGCGCATTGAGACGTTCGAAATGCTGAAGGCTCGGTTTTACAACCGCTTTCTCGCCCTTTCCGTCGAGCAGCCATGGGAACGGTTCAACGTAGCCAAGCGTGAGCGTGGTGAATCGGTAGAGGAGTGGGCAGACCGCGTCACGGAGTTGTGCGACTCACTGAAGTTGGAGGATGCTAGGATGGGTTTCGATTGTTTCGTCGCGGCCTTCGCAACAAGCGTGCTGCTGCAACTTTGGATTCCTGCCTAGTGAGTGCTATTCCTGAAGCGTGCGAGTGGCTGATGATGAAGGACATGTATCGGCCAGTTGTGGAAGACGACGAGCTTGTCAACGGAGGTGCGGTCCTGGCAGTGGAAACTGTTGTCGGGAGGTCGGTTGACGAGATATCACCACCGCAGCAGCCGCAACTGCAAGAACACGGTGAAGTGCCGAACAGTATCCGAATACTCGGTCGTCACGCTCGAGTGAGCGGCCAGTGTCGACAGGGTCGAGTCGCGTCGAGTTGGGCCTGAACGGTTCGGTTGAGAACGGTCGTCCCCGTCATGGTTTGTGGAAGCGGCCGGATAGTGAAATGGGGGGGAGTGTCGGTGTGCGGCCGCTGCCGCAAGGATGGTCACGGTCATGCTACTTGCCCGCGTCGGAATTTGGCTTGCCGTCTGTGTGGACAGCTTGGCCATATTGGTGTTGAGTGTTCGTCGGAAGCGCGAAGGAGTCGTGCGGGTCCGGTTGCCGCGGAACGGAACGCTATCGAGAGCGAGCGTCGGCGTCAGAGTCTAGAAGCGCCACGAGAAGGCAGGAGCAAGAGAAACGCTCCCTCAGCTAGCTCAGATAACGGTCTTCAGCATGGTATTGCGGTGGCGAGCGGCCCGGTGTGCGACCGTCCACGTGCGAGTGAGGTCATTGTCTTCATGGAGGAGCTTGATGTTGATCTGGAAGGGACTGTGAAGGAGCCTGAAAGCCTGGTCGCAGAGTCGGTCAAGGACGTGGGCAGCGTGGTGAAGGAGTCGGACGTTAACGAGAAGGTGAGGCTGAAGAAGATCGAGCACGGTGGTGAGCGTGTTGGCACGGAGGAGAGCTTCGTCGCGGCTAAACGGGTGGACGGATCGCAAGCGGATGCAGAGAACCGTGTCGCTGAGGAACAGGATGAAGACGCCGTTGAGGAGGCAGTCGCTGGGGTCACTCGGGTTGTGGAACATGATGGTCTTGTTGAAGAAGTCGTCGTGGGGTCAGTCGCTGGCGTCGCTTGTGTTGTGGCCCAAGATCAGCACTTCGCAGGGCGTGATGCGGTGCACAAAGATGACGAGACTGGTGTTGTCGGTGATGAGCGAGCTGGTGCTGTTGGTGAATGCGGGAACAAGCAGGGCAGTGTGGAGGTAGAGCCGTTGGACGAACCTGCGAGTGAAAAGATCAAGGGGAGATATAAGCTGGGGTCAGAAGGTGGGCGGTTTGGAGCGGTGACGGTCGGCACGGTTAAAAAGGAGGTTGAGCTCGGGAGAAGGACGATGAAAACAGAATTGATTTGCAGTCGCAGAAGGCCTTGTAAGTGTCCGTCCACCGGCCTCCGTGACGCGCAGGCTGCTCTTTGCGTCATTGAACGCCCACACACCGACCGAGACATACTTGTTCGGAGCCGTCCGCTCGATGGCGCCGCTGAAGCCCTGGAATCACGGCGCCAGCGGCCGCGGCGGTCCACCGAGGCCCCTCAGGCGGTCCAGGATGTGGGCCCGCAGCTCGTCCGGGTTGTACTGTAGCACTGTGGAGCTGAAGCCTGTACCGTGCCGCACGCGCCGTTGACCAGCACCATGGGCAGCACGGGCGCAAACCACTCGGGCTCGATGGGCGCACCGTCACTGTGAAGATACTTGAGCAGCGGCGCATCGCGCGCATCGAACAGCTTCGGCGTGGCCGGGTTCAGCTTGGTGAAGATGTACCGCGATGAGGCCGCGTCCTTGCCCCCACTCAGGCGCGAGTTGTGCGTGACGATGTGATGCCGAAGAAGAAAGCGGTTGTTGCCCGTGGTCTCCCAACCGCAGTACACCCCCACGCCACCGTAGACGACGCTGAACTCGCAGACAAAGTAGTCGCTGGCGGCCGGGTTCTGCAGCTTCTGTTGGTTGCGGTTGCGCACAACCGACCGAATGCGCATTTTCTCCTCGAGCGGGAGTTGATTGTACTCGCGCACCGTCACGTCGAACGCGTCCTCCCGGTACCGCTTCGCGGAGCAGCCCGCGTCCGCGCACCAGCGCATCACCGTCAGCATGTGGCCCTCAGTTACCTTGAACCTGCACGCGCCGCGCGCCACGGACACCCAGTACATCCTAGCAACGCCACTGGTCACGTGGACGATGTCGCGCCTGGTCCAGTCATCCCCCATGAGCCGGTCCCCGATCCCGATGTGCCTCGCCTTAGCGTAGCCGCCGCGCCAGCGCAGCACCTCCGTGTCCGGGTCCAGTCAGCCGAAGCCGCCCAGCGGGAGCAGCAGGTTAATGTTGTTGCTGCCCACAAAGTCCTGCGCCATGCCCACGATGGCGCCCATGAGCGACTGCTCCCCGTGGTGATAGTCCGTCACCTCCGACACCTTGGGCCCGAGCTGGGCCACGAACAAAATCTTGCGCTGGGACGGCTTCAGCCCGTCCATGACGTTGGGGATCGACCGCAGGCAGTCGTACGAGCTGAAGTGGCTCAGCTCCAGGTTGATGAAGTCTCTCACGCTCACCTGCCGCTTCGTCCGGTCGATGGACCCGTCCGGATCATAACGCTCCATCAGCCAGCGCCTGCGGTCATCCGCGCGGGCGTCGTCGAAGGCCAGCGACACGTGCTCATCGCAGTCCGTATCGCGCTGGAACGCAATCAGCTTCTGGTCGATGTCATGCAGTGCCTCGCGCGCCTCCTTGGCCGTGCTCGTGCCCAGCCCCTTAAAGTACTTCGTGCGGAAGCTCCCACCAGCGCGGCCGCCTGCCTCCCGGGCGCGCCGCCACTCCTCGTAGTTGTTCAGCGTGTAGAACTGCAGGGTCTCGATACTCGTGTACACCTTCACGATGGGCGTTATACAGAAAGTGAGAAACTCGTGTTCAATGAGCTTCGGCCAGAAGTAGTGAAAGAAGTTGATCAGCAGCGCGCTGATGTGGTACCCGTCCGCGTCCGAGTCCACCAGCGCTACGACGGCACCGTAGCGCAGCGAGCGCATATTCGCCTTAGTCTCGTAGGAGGCCTTGTAGTCCAGCCCGAGGATCTTCACGACGTTGCAGATCTCCTCGTTTGCGGCCACACGCGTGACCGGCACGTTGCGCACGTTCAGCAGCTTGCCCTTCAGCGGGAACACGCCGTAGAGGTCCCGGCCAATTACGTTCAGCGCACTCATGGCGAAGGTGCGCGCCGACAGCCCTTCCGTAAGGATCAGCCGCGCGCGCCGACTTCGGGCGGTGCCAGCCAGCGCGGCGTCCTCCAGCATGTCGATATCCGAGAGGCGGGTCTTCTTGCTGCCACTGGTTTTCTCCAGCTCCTTCATCTTCTTCTGGTCGGACACCGAGGCCATGAGCTTGCAGATGGAGGACTTGACCAGCTTGCTCTTGAAGGCATCGCTCATCACGAACTCGCTGCCGAATTTGGCCTTGGCCATCTTCAAGGTCTCCTTGGACTGCGAGTCGAACACGGGGTTCTCGATCACTGCGCGGATGAACAAGAACATTCGGTTCTTCACGTCCGCGGGTTTCACTACAATCTTCTTTTGTCCCGAGTCGAAACGGAGGAAACTGTCTTGGGTGTGGACCGTGCCCGACGCAGCGTGTAAGTGGTGGCGTCGACAATCTCGCACTTCCAGGCTCGGGTGTGAACGGATACCTGACCCCATGAGGTGGTGGTCTTCGTACGGTTGCGAGGTCTGTGTGTGGCGTAGACGGATGGATGTCATGGTAAGGACGGCGATGGACGCGTACGAGTCGTCCGACTAGAGCAAGGAGGGGCGTCGCGCTGAGGTCTCGGTCAGCAAGCGAGTCTGTGATGATTTGACGGTACAAGGACGTTGGAAAGAGGGAGAAGTAGGGAAGCAGCAGAGCGGTCAGTCGTGAATTGCCTCGGATCAAGGAATACGTAAAGCTTTGTTTTTACTTAGTGGCGTGTAATTCCTACCAAAGTTTACTGCTAGCTTACTCTGTGCTCCAATACTACCTGAACCGTCCCGATCTGAGTGCGGCTCGCGACACTTTGTCTTCAGCTGATTGATGATCACGCGCGCGATCTGGCCCGCCACGCCGTCCACGTGGGTCCCGGCAAGCGACGTGTGGATTCCGTTGACGAAGGCTGCGTGCTGGAACCCGTCGTCAGACAACGCGACGCCCACGGTCCAGCGCGCACACGAGCTGTGCACGGTGAACTTGCCCGGCTCAGGATGCACGTATAGCCGCATGTACTCCTCGGGCTTCTTGATGGTGATCCGGGCGCCGTTGAACGTCGTGCGCACAGCGGCGTGTGTGGCGAAGCCTATGTCGATCAGTCGCTTCTTCATAAGCGAGGTCATGTCCTCCGAGATCTTGTCGAGCTTGAAGTACGCCAGGTCGGGCGCGAAGGTCACGCGCGTGAACGGCTTGCCGGAGCACTTGGAAATCTTGGGCGGGGACTTTTCTGCCATATTGTTCGACCACGTCTGCACGTAGCGCTGCTTGGTTTCCGCGTCGATGGTCTCCAGCGTGAACGACGAGGAGAAGATGTTGGCCAGCTTGATGCCTAGACCGAACTTGCCACCTGTCAGCCGAGCGGCTGAACTCTTCTCCTCATCGTAGTTTGACCCAGTGCGCAACATGCCGAAGATCATCTCCGGCACGAAGCAGTCATGTTCCTCCTTGCGCACGACGGGGATGCCCGCACCGTTGTTTGTCACGGACACGACGCCCGCCGCGGCGTCCACCGTGACGGATATATCCGTGCATCCCCTTCCGTCGCGGATGGTGTGGTCAAACGCGTTCAACAGCGCCTCCTCGTAGATGCGCTCGAGTCCGGGCACGAACTCGATACTCTTCTTTACGATCTGGGGTTTGTTATCGGGAGCGGTTGCCTCGGCCACGAAAACGTTATCCGTGAGCAGTTGGCAACTCCCGACGTACATATCCGGACGGTGTAGCACGTGCTCCACATCGGTAATGTGCCTGTACCGATCGGCAACGCTGCTGCCGCTGCTCTTTGCTGTCGACGCCATTGTAGTTAAAAAATACGAAATGAAGTCATGATCGTCGAACGCGCTTGTTCAGGCAGTTTCGCTGGCGCGGGGAGACGGCCACCATCAGCGGATCCCAGAAGTTATGCTGGCAGAGGCGGACCCAAACGATCCGGCAACGGTTCGCCGTAAGCATCGGAACCGCTGCTGGATTCGTTGATAGATTTCCCCAGTTGAGTTTGTCCAGGTCCGCCTGCTCGAGGAGGTGCAGCGCCGTGGGGTTCGCTGACAGCGCCGCCATGTCAGGGCGGCATTTGCACATGCGTGAGTAGAGCGCAAGCCCGGCCGGATTCACCGCGAGACCGTCCATGTCCACCAAGTCCGGGCGCGCCTCTAGCACTTGAAGCATTGCCGGGTTGGTGGAGAGCGCGTAACAGACGCTCTCAGTAACTCTTCGGGGCTGTGGTGAATCAGCGCCTTCACGTGGGCCGCCGCGCTGGGGTTCTCAGCCAGACGAGTGGTGCAGCGCATCTCTGGCCGCGACCAGGCAAGCGCAACCGCCGTCGAGTGCGGGTTGCTCGACACGTAGGCGGGGCGGATCAACGATCGCCCTCGCTTCATATGCTCCAGCACGCACTCGAGCACCACTGGATTTGGGTTCAGCGGCATGTTCTCCCAGACGTCGTCACGGTGTGCATTCTCAATGACGATACCCGCCGCTGCTGGATTTACTGCGAGGTGTTTGAGGTTGATGTGGTGCGGGTACGTCAACAGAACGTCGATCAGCGCCGGGTTCTCGTTGATGAAATCCCAGTTGAGCCATGGCTTGTCCACCACGAACAAGACCAACTCGTTGACTCCAGAATCGTACATTTTTGCATTTATTACGAAGGGCACTGAGAATGTACACTCTTTTTTTTCCAGAAAATATACTTTTGCCATGAAAACTAAGCTGAGCGAGACGTGTTCAGATTGCAAACCGTCAGAGATGCAAAGCATATCACATTTAAATTTAAAATAAGGAGAAATGGCTGATCATCGTTCGTTTTGCTCTGACAAATTCCGCCTTCAACCTCAGCTGCCCGCTCTGAACTGGATCGCGTGTTGGATCCCGTTTGTTTCGTTCGTTTTTTTTCTTTTCTCTTCATCCACATATTGATTCCTTGGCACACACAAACTTAACATGTTTGAATACGAGCTGAACAACAAAGTCTACATCGACGCCAAAGAGATCAAGGCCGAGTACCCGCAGCACTTCCGCGGGTGCCAGTCGCTGATTCAAATGGTGAAGAAGCGCGGGCACCTCGATTACGTGTAAGCTTGAGGTATCGAAGAAAATGAACCGGCAGCGCGGTAGCGTCTTCGTTTGTAAGGACGAGCTGCAGGCGCTCTTGGCCGTCACCGCTGCGGACCCAGCGGCGCCGCCCGTGCTCAGCGCCGAGGACTTCGTGTTTTTCACGGACGGCGACAAATCGTATCCTGTGCTGATGCGCGGAGAGCGTGCACGCAAGAAGATATTCTTCAGGGTCAAGGACGTGACTAGCGTATTCCAGATGCCGCGGCTGGCCGAGGCGCTGCAGCACCGCAACGCCGCGTACCAAGCCGGCATCGACTACGTCTGGTTCACTGTGTCGCAGTCCGTAGATTCCGAGGATCAACGAAACGAACCTCGCGGCGAGGCCAACCGGCGCATTGCGAGGTATTTTCAGGCGGTCGCCGTCATCGACCACCGCGGCGCTGGGCTGACCAGGGAGTGCGAGGTGCGCTGGGAAGGCTACCGCGAAACGACTTGGGAGCCGGCGGCGACGCTGCGCGAGGACGTACCCGAGCTGGTCGAGGCGTACGATGCTAGGCGCAAGGCCGTTCGCGAGCTCTACCTGACCTACGACGGCGTGATCAAGGTCGTCAACGCGGTGAGGTCGGGCGTCGCGTACAAGTTCCGCTCGTGGATCCACGACACTGTCTTCGCGCTCAGCTGGGGATCCAAAGAGCAGAAGGTTGCGGTGGTGTCGAAGACGCTCAACGTGGACGCGGAGCACCTCCGCGCAATCATGAAGAAGTGCCCCACGAGCATCATCTGCCTGTACCTCGTAGACACGCTCATTCGCGACAGCAAGGGGCGCCGCGTGCTGAAATACGGCTTCTCGAAGGATATGAGGCGACGCTTTCGAGACCACCTAGCGAACTACGGCGAGGGCATCGTGCTAGACATGTTCATCTTTGTGCCGGAGCTCGAGCTGGCAAAGGCGGAGGCCACCTTCCGGCAGAGCATCTCGCGCTACAGCTTCGCACGCGGCGACGACACCGAGCTGATTTGCATCTGCGACGAGGGGTATCTCAACGTCAAGACGATCTTCCGCATCATCTCGGAAGTTCACGGGCAACATGAAGTCGCAGATCGCCCAGTACGAGCAGGAGATAATGAAGATGACGCACTTGCACGAGCTGCAGCTCCCAAAAACGGACATGGAGATCATGGCGGCAAAGCACGAGACCTCTCTCTGCAAGAAGGAGATCGATATCCTCACGCTGGAGAGAGCTTTATTTTTGAACCAAAACGACTGACAAATGTACTAAAAGCCTGATACATCGACTCCTGTACTAGACAATACACAAAGTGCTGTTGCTTTCGAGGACTGCCTTGTGAGTTTCACCTTACACATACCCCAAAGGTAGAACATCCAATCAGGAGCGATAGCTACCAGCGCTGAATCTACTGGTGCTTAGTGATTCGCCGCTACACCAAGTTGGAAGCACACTTTAGAGAACTCAAAGCAAGCCTACCAACACTGCAACCATGTCATCGCAATACAACTGGCGTTTCATCGACAACATTCGCGGCGAGAAACGCATCAACCAGAAGCTCGACGCCTTGCACCCGATGGGGGTGATTGCAAGCCAGCTCAAGCGCTGCACAGTCTGCCCCAGCAACATTGACGACCATCCCATGCGCTACCGAATCTACTGCTGTAAGTCAGAGCCGTGCTCTCCTGCTCAAGCAACCTGTAAGTTCAAGCTCAAGACCGTGTGTTGTGACCGCTCGAGTCAGTGCCACATGTACCAGCATGCAGAGCCCGCCTCTGCTAGTGGTCCTGTCAAGCGCAAGGGGCTCTCTCTCGAGATGAAAGCTGCTATCCGCGAGCTGGTAGAAAAAGAGGTGAAGCCAGCACGCATTCGCAACGAGCTGGTGGACAGTTTCATTCTGTCGTCAAGTGCGGTTGCCTGCGTTAAAGCAAATCCAGAACTTCGTCTACAACTACAGACGAAGCAAGTTGATGAACACCGACGTTGTCGAGCAGATGGAGGAGATTGCCGCTGGAGCTCGCCTCACAGACGAGCTTTCGGACCCTTCACCGTTTACGTTCGGGTACCCGTTGAACGAGGACGGCTCACCGGCCCTTGGAGACAGCAGTGATAAAGACCCCTTAGTGATCGGTATTACGACGAAGTTCTTGCTCAAGTCGGCAGCGAGGGATCCAAACACATTCGTTTTCCACATGGATGCAACCTTCAAGCTCGTCACGTGTGGGTACCGTTTCATTGTCTGCGGGGTATCCGACGCTGCACGTCAGTTCTACCCCATGGCATTCTTCATCACATCTCAACGGACGGTGGTGCAGTACACACACGCTTTTCGGAGCCTCATGGAGATATTTAAGACGGTCGTTGGGCGGGATATCGTGGTTCGCTATTGCATGGGCGGTGCTAAAGACGCTCAACTCAACGCAGTCGAGCAAACACTAGCTGTTCCAACTCAGTCTTCGACAGGTTCATCCATGAACTACTTGATGTGCTTCTTTCACGTTGTGGAAAACGTCAAGAAGCGGGTATCAAGTCTCTCCAACAACTCGAAGTATTTAGTCTATCGACTGATTTACGAGATGCACTACTGTCGTGATATCATCGAGCTCGCGGTGGTTCAGGAGCGAGCAGACATGCTATGGCGAGCCGTCCCCGAGTTTCAACAGTTTGCCGAGTACTTCACCCGCATGTGGATCAGGTGTAAGTTTTGCAAGTGGCAGTGCTTCTGGTCCCCAACCGGGTTTGCAAAGACGAACAATCCCGTGGAGCAGTTCAACAAGGTGATCAAGCGCGATTACACGTTGCGAGTCCGCATAAAGCTGTGTACGTTGCTCACGAAGGTGCTGGCAATGTGTCGCCACCGCTCGATCATCTACCCCAATTTCGTGCTGAAGCCAAAGCCTTCAACCACACTGATTGCAAGAACGAAGCGGTTGATCAAGGCTAAGAAAGTAGTAGTGACGCAAGCTCGTCAAAGTGTGCAGTTTCTGCTGGACGGCTTCAGCGGACGATCAAGTGAATACCAAGTGCGCAGCTGGCTTGACCCCCAGGAAAACGCCGAGAATGCCGAGGAAGGAGAAAGAAATAACCGTTGGATGGAGCGCCTCGGCCAGCCAGTGGCCGGTTGGACAGTGGATTCGGCTTCGGAGAGATGTGATTGCAGAGCATTCTACAAGTTTGGAGCCTGTGTGCATCTACTGCCTGCATGAAGGATGCCAACCGGAAAGTTTCTGGTTGGCCAGGTTCAGAGCGTCGCTTCGTAGATAGGCGTGTGAAGCGAACCAAGCCATCAACAGGAAGCCAGCGCGGACGCCCGTCGATTGTTTCACATGCGCTTTGTTTGGACTAGAGTCAGCCGAGTGCGTCAGACGATCGTGTAAAACTTGTATGATATACGTTTTCGTTACGACAATGAATGTGTTCCTTCTTCAAATACGTTTGGGCAAAAGTTAGATGACAACATGCGCCGATAAATCGATTCCTTAGCGCATCGAATCAGTTCAGGATGTGGTAGGCGACGTGGACGTCAGTAGAATTTGGACGATTTTGCAGCCCACGCGTTAGATCATTATGAGCAACCTCTTCGACACGTTCATCGTGATGCTGTGACAGTGACCAAGAACTTCTAAACCAATTAATAACGAAAATGTCGCCTGCAACTTTACACATCACATTCCATCTTTTCAGAGATTTTCAAAGGAAGGCATTACGCAGCCCTGACATCATTTTGTGTTGTACGTTATTTCTCGAAGAAGCAGCTTTTTCTAAAGGCGTTTACTAAAACCTTCTATAGACTACAACACAAGAACATGACAGCGTGTGATTAGCATCGACCGTCGACTTGGTCACCACGTCCAATATAAATTCGTTGTGCAGCCCTGATGGCAACTCTACCAATTTGTACTTGTAAAGGTGAGTAGAATACGTCTTCACGGGGTCACCACACAATATATAAACTTGTTCAGTCAAAGGTTGAGAAGA
Source organism: Phytophthora crassamura (assembly GCA_033557995.1). NCBI lineage: Eukaryota > Oomycota > Peronosporomycetes > Peronosporales > Peronosporaceae > Phytophthora > Phytophthora crassamura. The sequence goes on from JAUCED010000016.1 coordinate 767,052, forward strand.
ACGAAGGTTCCACTCAATCCACCTTTATATGCATAACATACACATGAATTATCGAAGTCTTGACAATAGTGGTCGCCAACTCTGGCAGCAGCAACAATTTTATTTTTTGCCACGAAATGGAGGATTATCATTGGCTGAAAAAAACCTGCCGTTCTGCAACAAAATCGATGCAGAAGCAGAACAGATTTTTTTTTCTCTGAGCGGTCTGGTGGTTACAGCATCGGCAAGACTTCGGCAGCGTGAAGAAGCGGGTCTCGATATTGCGTATGCCAACGAGATCGTGCGCATGACCTACCACCATGCCCCTGCAGCAACGACCACGCGTCGGAGGGCTCTTGCCTGACATCATCAGACCTCAGGCGACGAGTTGGGCGCCCGCCGCCGTCCGTTTACACTCGAGAAGGCCGAGACGACGTTCGGCGACAAGACCCACGCCATAACCGCAACATCGCGGGCTCGAGGTCCATCGTGCTTCCCGTATGCACCAGCGTGTACTAGTGGTGGGTTGTTAATCGTGTTTTTCTGCTGCTGTTGCTAGTGCTAACAATTTGCTGGGTGTTGTGAACCTTGGTAGGCCCGAGTCACCATCTTAGCGGTTCCACGTTGGCCTTACCGCGTGGAATACGACAACTTTGAATGATCATCCAGTCTAGGGCGAGTACGTGAATGGCCACGGCCACTCGGCTTCATGTTGTCCAGCATCGTGAGCATATTGCCGTTGAAGATCAACGTGACCGGCGGGTCCCGTACACCCAACGTTGGCCTGATATCTGAACGATCGTATTGTAAAGCGCAGTCTGGGACTTCACGAGGACTTGAAAGGTGTGACGTCGCACTGAAAATGAATGGAGCAGCGCAGTTTGTCAGCTTGTTACTGTGTTGATGTTTGGGGGATTTCCCTTCAGACTGCTATTTGAGCTCGCTACCACAAGTGACCAGACGGATTGGCGCGTCATGGATGCATTGTGCAAGTGGAAGTCGTGCAAAAAGACTGTCAAGGCCGATGACGCGCAGAATGTCGTCTTGCCGTGCTCAAATGGGAAGTGTGAAAACAAGATTCACCGAGCCTGTTTGGATGATCTCCTCTCCGTGTTTTGCGACGATACCAGTGAGATGGCGGTGGTGTGTGGTAAGCGCTGCTTGAATGCCGTGCGCAAGTCAGTGAAAGTGTCCCTTGCCAGCACCACAACAGTGAAGAAGCGTGTTGCTTGGCACAATGACGGCCCCACTCCCAGTATCAGCTCTCTCAGCTGCTTGATCGACTGGCTGACATCGGGAAGCAATTACTCTCGCTACCGTGGCGGTGATGCTCAACATGGTGAAACGAAGACTGCTATTGCTGGAGAGATCGTGCGCTTCCTGTACGACTGTGGCGTTTGCACGAATCGGAGCGCGAAATATATCCAGTCGAAAATCTCCAGCTTGGAGCAGACGTACAAGACTGCTGCAGATTGGCTTGGAGCTACAGGTCAAGGTGTCGAGGACGAAAAGAGCTTGCGTGACGCCATCCTCTCGCGCTGTCCTTATTACTACGAGCTGCATGATGTCATGAACGACCGAGCGAGCACACGACCGTTGTTGATGAATACGGATGACCTTGACGCTAGTGAATCGAGTGATGGAGACGATGGCTCCGCTTCTGGCGGCTCCACGGGTGACGTATCTCGTGATCAACAGGTCCAGTCGACATCACCTACGATCGACACCGATTCTGTGACCGGTGATCTATCCTCACCGTACGCGACGGATACTCGTCGTGCCGGAGCGAGTACGATCGGACAACAGCCAACGCTAGAAGCAAGTAAGCAGACGCAACGCGGCCTCGCCATGCAACGGACCAACACCAAAGGCAGTAAACGTGCAGGAAGTACTCCTCGCTCTATTGGATCGTCTAACAAGAAAACCAAGGATGCCCACAACTCCCTGACTTCGGTCTACCCTCTAGCTGATCTGAAGAAAAAACAGCTTGGTCAAGAAAAGAGTTCCAGTTGCAGTCGCTAAAATTGAAGCGGGAGAAGGCGGAGGCAACGGGTTACGAGATTCGCGCAAGGGTTGAAGAGGCTGCTGCACGCACCCGGCACTTCCTCGCCCAAGCCGAGACCTGTGATCTAAACAGAAAGGTTATTCTGTTGCGCGAGCGTCGCAAGCTTTACGAGGAAGGTGTCCCCAAGCTGAAATTGACGCACTTCTTCCCATCCTAGTGCCGGATCTCGAGGAGGTAGTGGAATAGCTGCGTTCGCCGCTCCTCCCCGCGCGCATCGCGACTGACTGGCTGATTCAACTCGTCATCGTCATCCAATCCATTCCCATTCTTCTTCACGTCGTCTTCCCAGTTTTGAGGTATCGGCTCGTCAATCAGGAGATTATGCAGCACGAAGCAACTAGTATCGAGTCGAAGAAGACGACGCATGCTTTTCTTGCCTTTGATCTTCACACGAATACCAAGAAGGTATTGGAAACGCGTCTGCAGTAAACCGATGCAGTGCTCTGTTTTGATGCGTGCCTTGGCAAGCTGGGTATTAAACTGCTTCTGATAGCGATCCATATCACTCTTCGGTGGCTTTTTGAAAGCCGGCACCATACACGAAGATGGTTGAAAAGCTGAATCGCCCAGCAAGTATTGGTTGTAGTCGAAAAATTCGTCTGGTGCTCGACAGACACGACTGTTTGTCCACACTCGGTTGTCATGAACACTTCCTGGCCAGCCCACGACAGCATCTCGAACGCGCGATACGTCATCACAAACGATTAGCGCGTTGAGGGAATACCCTCCCTTCCTTGAGAAGTAATCCTCTCCGTTCTTGCTCGGCTTGAATGCTAGAGGAAGCAAAGTTCCATCTATGAGGCCCACGCAATTTACAAAGTCAAATTTGTTCTGGATTCGGCGCGCAATCACCACTCTCTCATCGATATCTGGCCAGGTTATCGTACTGTCTTGGAGCTTCAGCACAGCATACACAGCTCGCCCAACGTAATGCTTGATGGATCCTTTCCCGATGCCGAAGAACACACCAAGCTCAGGGACGAGTTGTCGTTGCCAAAGGTACCTAAGAACTTGAGCAGGACGGGCAGATGTAGTTCTGGTCCCCCACGAAAGGTTCGCTTGCCAGTAGGCTTGAAGACAGGGTCGTCTTTGATCAGCCCCAGCAGACTCGAAAACGCCGATCTGCTAACACGAAAGTTTGCCACGAACTCCTCATCATTTAAAGCGCTGTCATCGCCCAAGTAGGTCTTCCATTTGTCAGGACGCTTTCGGTACTGGTCCGGTCTGAATGCATACCGAGAACACGAGGTCTCCTCATGATACAGCTCTAGTTGCTCATCGATGTCGTCTTCAAAACCGTCGACTTCATCGAAGAAGAAGCGTTGTGCTGCTGCCTGTCGTCTCGCTTCCATGCCTCTGCGCAGCATCCGCAGCAGACGCTTCCGTTTGCTTATACGTGGCATGCCGCCACTCACCAAGTCCAACACCCACGCCAAAACGAAAAAACAAATTGTTGCTGAGCTCACGAATGGGGGTGTCAACTTTACTCGCGAATACTCAAATTGTATTGGTTAAAATAGAAAACTCGATACCTCGTCAAAAAATATATAAGTTGTTGCTGCTGCCAGAGTTGGCGACCACTAATATCGCTAGAAGTGCGTACTTCAAATTTCTTGCATAATGTTACAGAAGCCACTGTTCGTGCAAATTTTTCTATAGCAACTCTTACGAATCGTTTGCTCAATGTGCTGCAGGTTTTATCACGCTCATACCACACGAATTGGAGTCGGGGTTGCAAAACGTAGACAATTTTCTAATTCTAGCTCAAAATTAGTTTTGCACCTGACGAGTAAACTTGCAGATATTGCTTTAGCTGTAAATTAGTCAATAGAAGTAATCAATACAGGCTAGTAAACACAGGACAATTTTCAGAATGTCCGTCGCGCATGAATTGACGTCAGGGCTCCGAAACGCAGAACGAGATCATAGTCTAATATTGTAAGTACTTCGCGTCTAATCTGTTAAGTACAGATGAATTTGTTGATCGAATTCAGGCTATAGAAGTTGTCGGTACGCGTTGGCATAATACACGGCAAGTTTCAGAATGTCCGTCGAGCATGAATTGACGTCAGGGCTGCGAAAAGCGTGAACTTGTTGTTGAAGTTGAAGTAACTAAAGTTTGCATACTATTTTACTAAAAGTTGAATGCATGAAAATCATGCTAAGACGTTTTTATTTTTGTTGTAATTATGGATTTATTCCTTTACCAGGTCACTCCGTTTCTTTGCTTTCCGTGCTTCACTGAGTTTGTCGATCAAACGCTTTCTCTTGCCCCATTTACCTTTCGCCGTTGCCTTGGCTCGTACACTTATTTCTGGAGCTGGCAGCTTCTCCATAAACCGACGCTTCTCGTCTTCATAATTCGCTTCATCCCATTCTCGACCTTCCATGGTTCAGTACACCGATTACAGCGATCGCCACGCAGCCTTGGAACCCTTGCGCGAACCCGACGCAATCTGTGTTGTGTACCGGAAAGAATCAAGACGGTCTTGCGCTCGTACAATCACATCTCCAAAGCTGCCACCCCATTTGTCCTGATCCAGCGTACGTGGCAGAAATTCCATGAGCACCGCATGTGGAACGAAGTTGTTGAGATATACGACATCTCCAGGAAGCTGCACCAGAACCTGTGCAAAAAGCGACAATAGCATGCGGTTGAAGGAGTCCCGCTTGTCGGCCCACTTGAACGAGTCCGCGTAGCTTGGCGAAAAGAACGCCCATACCTTGAAACAGTGCCGAGCGCAAGGTGGGATGTAAGTCACCACCCGACCGTGGTCAATATGCACTGGTGTTTCGCGATTTCCAGCTTGCAGCCAATATTCGGAGTCATACACGTACGCCTCGCTTCGGTCCCAACGAAGCTTTGAGGGATAGCCTCGTATATTGACAGCCAACTGGTCCGATAGGCTCTCAACGCTTGCTTCCCATCGTGCTTGAACGCCACTCGCCACAAACCTTGGGATATCTTCTGTTTCGAGAATTTCTTGCATGTGCTTGGGGTCATCAGGGATTTTCTCCTTGCGCTGAAACCCTGCAACGTCGTTGCACGCCCAGCGAAACACCAGGCGGGCGCATTACTTTCTACAGCCACCTTCCAGGTGAAGCCACCGTCGATGTAGCGATCGGGAAACCTTGTGATGCGCTTGTAGACTTCAGGAAGTAGATATCGCGTTTTCCCGCAGTCTCCAGAGCTCACGGTGAGACGAAGCTGCTTCATATAATTCTCGGTCATATTTGCTCGTTAACACACCGTAATACGACCACTAGCCAGACCGCTAAACCTTGGGCAGCTTGCTCTATCAGGTCGACTCCACGACCTTGATCTCCTTCCCGTGGACGCCTCGCTCTCCTTGTCAGCGCCACAGCAATCCCCGTGCACAGGCTCCTCTTCTTCTTCTTGGTGACGAGCCTCCAGATGCGTGTACGTCGGTCAGCTTCGTGTCGCGGCCTCCCACTGCTTCGACCCCAGCTTACAGCAACCAGCTGACTCTAGACGTTGACGAGGGCGATGGTGACGACGCCTCTATCGCGCTCTTGTTGTCTCTCGGCAGGAGCCTCGTGTTCCCGGCGAGCAGTCCACGTATGTGTACCACACAATGAAAAGCACCCTACTCCCCCTGAGTTCAGAACTCAGTCATCGGTAGAAAAGTCAGACCGGTGTGTCGATTTTTCAGTTTTTCTCCTCACGCTGAAACTGAGCGGGATTTGACGTTGCAACGTCAAAAATATACCATGAGCTCTGCAAATACCTCTTTCGAGCATGTGCTACATAACTTGCAGGAGCGAGACCGCATCGTAGAGGAGGCCTATGAAACCACCGCCCGGCTGCTCGAGCACATTCGCCGCCAGGACCGGTGCAGCGTGAGCGACGCGCTTAACCGTACAATCAACATGCTGGCCGCGAAGATAACCGCGCTTTATACCAATTACCGGCAGACCATGGAGCGCTTTAACATCGGCATCATCACTTTTATCTCCGAGTACTACTCGATCGCGGAAAGAACTCGGACCAGTTCAATACGCGCAGCCTGCACACGTACTCGTGCCACCGCGAGCACTACAGTCCGATTGTGTCGGCAACCTCGTCGCCCACCACGGCCAGCGACCTGGCTGCCAGCTTCGATATCATGGAACTCATCAACATATTTCAAGAACACTGCTACGACTTCAAGATCTTTAAATCCCAACCTGCGGCGGTCGCGCGAGCGAACGTGGGCGATATACCAGAACCTCGCGAGCTACATCGCCTCCGAGAACGTTTACGACCTGGCGGAGCTCGTCATGCGCGAGGTTGACTTTGTGCTGACCGGGTTCGCCTCGATCGTACCTGCCCGCGGCGACGTCGATGCGGAAGACGTCCAAGCGGGCGGACACGATGCCGACGATTGGGCGCGAAGGGTGTGTGATGTTTGCGGCGATGCGCTCCATGGTGCAGGAGTTCAACAACCTCAAGTTAGACTTCAAGCCGCCGGAGGAAACGCTGGACATGAGCGAGTGCGGCCACTCGATGCAGGCCCTGGCCGGCTCCAGCGAAATGATCTGCGACTACTGCGGGTTCATCTACGAACTCAAGGGCACCGTGTTCTCTGACGAGCAGCTATACTGTCAGGACGGAACGAGGTACAAACACGCTGGATACGAGCCATCCAAGCACTGCAAGTGCTGGCTGGAGCGCATCCAGGCGCGCGAGACGAACACCATATCGCTCGAGCAGATAGCCAAGATTGAGGCCTGCATCCTGCGCGATGGCATCACCAACAAGAAACGCTTGTCCATAGAGCGCTACGCCGATACCTGAAGGACTCGGGCCTGACGGAACTCAACGAGCACGTCGCGCTCATCAAGCGCCTGGTCACGGGCATAGTGCCCCCGCAGCTCACCTACGCGGAGATACAGGACATCACGAGCTCGTTCTCCAAGGCCGTGAAGGCCTACAACGTCATCCGTCCGAGCAACAAATCCAACATGGTGTTCTACCCGTACGTTCTGGCAAAGCTCATCGAGCAGCACGTGGCCGACTACGGCAAGCGCAAGAGCTTGCTTTCATTCATCCACCTACAGGGAACGCAAACTCTCATCCAGAACGATCAGATCTGGCAGCAGATCTGCGACGTCACCAGTGGACTCGTGTATAGGCCGACCGATCGCTACGAGTATCTGGATAATTATTACTGAAGGCACAGAGAATGTCCACACTCTTTTTTTCCAGAAAGTATGCATTTACAAAATGAAAACTCAAGCTGAGCGAGACGTGTGCTCTCGTTTGCGAACCATGGGGGTTCACCCTGCGTCAGATCGCACATGTATTGGTTGTTTGCATGCGCACCATGCAGCGCTGGTTGAAGGACAAGCACGGGTCAAGACGACTTCTCAACCGAGACAATCGTCGAAATCTGACAAGCGACCAAGAGAACTTAGTCGTTGACTACTTTCGAAGCAAGAATACGAGTCGGTTGGGCAGACGAAATGTTGCAGTTGACCATACCAATACCTTTTACAACAAATAGACAGTGGAGGGCTTTTTGTCGCCTGCTTCCCGAGCTCACCCATTTCATCTTTTGCACGATGACCCGCAAGCATGACCCAGACGCCGCAGTAACCGGAAAGACTCGCAGCGTACGCGTTGCGAGGTTACGTAGCCGACCACATCCACATATTCAGGCACATCCAGTAAAACATTCTCAGTGCCCTCCGTAATAATAAATTCGCTTGAAGTCTACTTCACAAGTCTGTCACTTCGATCAGACCAATCATCTTCGTCGTACAAGTTCACGACACTGGGCTTCTGCAACGATCTCTCGGATACGCGTCGGCCACGTCAAACTTAGCTTGGATAGTGTCTTGTAAAATTTGTTGCTGGGCCTTGGGCCCGATCGCCAACGACTTGAAGGCCTTGAGAAGGTCACTGTCCATGCGTTGCTCAATTTCGGAATTTCTGCGGTACCTAGTGCTCGATAGCTTCCGCTCAACCGCCTCGAACGAGGACTCGGTCAGCAATTCCACCGAGGCCCTGTTCATGAACTCCGGTTGGCGCTTCACCAGCGCGACCACCTGCCGATCCGGCTCGTTCTCCTTAACCAGTCGCTGCGAATTGTTTTCGATGCGTCTGACGCTGGTCGAAGCCTTGTCGAGGCACTCCCAGATGCGATCCAACTCCTTATCCCGCTCCTCCGCGAGCGCCTGCGCCACCAGTCGGTCCGCGTTGCACGAATGGTACTTCTCGCGGAGCTCGCTATTTATTTTCTCGACCTTGGCCACCGCAGCCTCCTTCTCTTGCCCGGCCTTCTCCAGCGCTCTCTCGGCCTTGGCCACCGCAGCCGCCTTCTCCTGCAGCTTGTATTCCAACAAAGTCTTCTCGCGCACCAGCTCCTCGGCCTCCTTCCGCCAAGTCTCGGCCTCGGCCACCGAAGTCGCTTCTCCTTCTCGGCCTCCTTCCGCTGCCTCGGCTTTCTTCAGCTGCTCAGTTCTCTCATCGAGCCTGGCCTCGGCGGCGATGGCTCTCGTTCGGTACGCTTTTCTGCGGCGGCCGTGGTCCTCGTCGGACGCGGTGGATGCATTCTCGCGGGACTTGGTGCGGTGGCGCGCGTGCGAACCGCCGCCGGCGTCTTCTACCATTGTTTTTGAAAGTTTAAAAATGCAGGAAACGAGGGAAAGTAGGTTTTGAGGTTTTACCACAACCCCAAACTCCGAAACGAAGCACACAACTTTTTTCAAGCCAGAAAACTTTTTCGCAATTCTGTTCAAACGGGGCGCTACCGTTACAGATTTCCTAACAAAAGCTATCTATCGCTAGCTAACTCTGTCGATTCTCGCTGTAACCCGAGTAAAAAAATGGTAGAAGCGGAAGAGTTAGTGATGAATGGAGTCCACCGCTAGCGATCCCGCACACCCAAACCATAAGATGTTGAAAGCTGCGTTCATGTCTCGACCCTCAACATGCTCGCAGTAGGAGCACGAAAACACATCTCTACTTCCAAGCTTCAGATGAAGTCACGTTCAATATCGCCACAAACTGCTTGATCTTGGCGTAGAGTCGCTGCAGGTGCAGCGCTACCACCTCGTTCTGCGCAACGAACCCGTACAGTCGCTTGGCGCTGAACTCGAAGCCCATTAGCCAAGTCCTCCCTCGGCAGGCGCTGCGCCCACTCGGGAAATATATTGCAGATGACGCGGTTGGCAGTCGGGTCCGAGGCGAACTCGTTCACCACTTTCGCCATGGGCAGGAACGCGATCTTTCGGTAGTGACCGACGCCCACGTGATACCCGATCGCCGCCCAGTCGTTCTTGAGCACGTTCCTGTACTCCCCGTCGGCGTACACCCGCGCCCTGTACGGCTCCTCCTTACTCTCCAAGGGCATACAGAGCATGTACTTTTCCACGCGCAGGTCACTGGCAGGCACCCACCCGGGTCGGTCGGCGGACGCTGTGCTGTCCCACTCACACGCAAGGAACAAGTGCTCGCCAGTGCACTGGAAGGCCGCGTAGCTCCCGGCCGTGGAAATGGACACGATCTCCCCCGAGTACGAGTATGTGCGCCGCTTCACCACTGACTTCCAATTGCCGTTGTGCATGAACACGCGGTCCAGCAGGCTGACCGTGTGAATTTCCTTGTAGCCGTCGATCGTCAGCACCAGCGTGCGTGCGGTGAAATACAGCGGCGAGTTCAACGGGAGCGGGTTTCGTACACTCCACTCATTCACGATGTTGCTCAACGCGCGGTCGGGTACGTTGTCCAAAAATGGACGTGAGCACGTCCACGTCAAGAGGGTCGCACTTGTTCTGGGGCGATGCCGCGTCGACGTCGACATCGACGTCCATGTCACTGCCAGTGCCACCAAGGAGCGAACTGCAGCTCGTGGTCGAAATATTTTCCGTGCAGTCGTCGTACAAAGTGCTAATCCACCCGATCTTCTCGCCCAGAATGTAAAGCCGCACCTCCTCTGTGGTTGGCCAGATGCACGACGCGTTGGATACTAGGCGGAACCCGTTCTCCATGGCAAGGAGAGAGTAATCGAAGAATGGCTGGTCCATCTCCACCAGCGAGCGCCCCAGCGAGTCCGGCGAAAACTCAAGTAGAAGAGATATACGTTTCTGACCGCCCCCTTCTGGACCAAGTCGTTTGCCACCACGTTATCTACGACAAACCACCAATCATGATCCGCGTGAAACATCTTCAGGTATTCGATGCTTTCAACTACGACTGCATCGTCGCACTTGATAAAGCCGCTGACAGCTCCCACAATAACGACCGGCGCGCTCCCGAATGGACTCGTCCCATTCACGAGTGCATACAGCTCGTTGGTCAAAACGGCGTGGCCGTTTTCCCGTAGAAACTTTATCGGTTTTGCAAAAGATACCAATTATGCCAACTAATTTTATGTTTTTGTTTTCCGAAAATGGTTTTGTTGATCGCCGCGTTTACATCTCGATCCCAGTAGCGAGCGTCGCAGTCCGCTTACAAGATGGGTTGGGCAGACGAAATGTTGCAGTTGACCATACAAATACCTTGTATAACAAATGCACGGTGGAGGGCTTTTTATCGCCTGATTCCCGAGCTCACCCATTCCATCTTTTACACGATGACCCGCAAGCGCAAGAAGTCCGCCGAGTACCCCGGCTAGTGGGATGTCGTCGAGGAGACGCAGGACCCCGACGAAATTCCTCCTTTCTTTGAGATCGTTACCGAGACCGATCACTCCGATAACGAGAACGCGGGGCCGTCTATGCTCGTTACGTCTCTCAAGCGACCGTGTCGGATGTCCAAGCGCGCCGAGAACGACTCCAAGAAGCAGAAGACGGCTACGAACGGTCGAGAACTCGTGCATCCGTCGACATGGTTTGCGCGTGATATAGCGGACGATCTTTGGATGCCTGTCTCGACCTCGTTGCAAGCGATCCAAAAACCTCGACAAACACGCCACGCGCGTACCAAGAAGTCGAAGAGAGTCAAGCGACGCAAGCGGATCAAACAACGGAAACGCTCGAAGCGCAAGAAGCGTGGAACGATCGTAGAGCGAGCTCGAGTGTCCGAGTCGCAACGCCTGGTGGAACCTATGCTCACGTCGTGGTTTGACGTGACTAACTTCACCTATGTAATCGCTTCTCCGTGGAGAACTCCTCGCGTCATGACCATCGTTGAAACGAGGAAGGAGAAGGCGAGAAGGGAGCGAGAAGAGAAGGAAGCGGAAGCGAGGAAGAGGAAGGAGGCGAGAGACGCGAAGAAGCCTCCGACCAAGAAGCCGACGCCTATCAAGATCAAGAAAGTGATCAAGGAGCTAGTCAACAGTATCCTCAAGCTTCGACTGTACCCAACTACAGACCAACGAGAGAAGCTGGAGCACATGTTCGCTACGAATCGAGCTATCTTCAACAAGCTGGTCGCGTACTCACGAGAAGATTGCGCGCCAAAGTGGGATCCAGACACGGAGAAGTCTACGCTTGCTTCCATTCCTCAACTTGTCGAGCGCTATCGATCTATTGCCCAGTCGGGTACGATGTTCAAGTACTTCCGGAACAAGAAGAAGGCGTTGGCTCGTCATCTCCAAGTACAAGACGAAGTGCGCGACTCCGCCTTCCGTGATTACAAGAAAGCAGTCAAGTCATCGCGAGCGCTCTTCTTTGAACTCAAGAAAAGAGATAAGAAGACAACGTTCCCCGAAGTTGCGGTTCAAGAGCAAGTTCGCGCCATCCAACACGATCGAAATTCGTGCCCGATCCGTCAAGGCTGCGTGCAAGAACGAGAAGGATTTCGTGCGATTCCATCCCGTGTTCTTCGGGTTCAAGGCGAATGAAGGTATCGAGATACGCGAGAAGCTTCCTGACCTGACTCACTCGATCCGACTGCAACGCTTGCGTGAAGGAGAGTACTACATCGCAATTCCTCGCATGGCGGAGTTTCCTCAGACTCAGTCGTCTCGTGTGTGTGCGATCGATCCTGGCGTGCGCAACTTCGTAACCGTGTACGATCCTGAAGGTCGGACATTCAGCGTGAAGGACGCGTACGCCATTCTCAAGACGAAGTTCGATGCTGTGGATGACATGAAATCCAAGCTCGCGTTATTGAACAATGCAAGCAAGGCCAACCATCCAGACAAACTGCGAACCAAGATGAAGAAGGGAGAGAAGAAGGAGAAGACTAAGCTTCATCGTCAGCGCTATCGTCTACGTCGGACGATCCGGTTCACTCACCGCCACGTGACTAGAATGATCAGCGACATGCATCACAAGATCTCGAGCTGGCTCGCGCTGAACTACAACCAAGTTCTTCTTCCTTCGTTCCAAACGTCCGATATGGTGAGAAAGTACGAGCAGATGGTGGCTGCAGGAGCAACACCAGCAACTTCATCAGACGAAGTTGTTCAAACCCCCACGCGAGGCAAGAAGCGCAAGATCCTCAGCTCGACAGCTCGAGGAATGCTGACGCAAGCGCACTACAAGTTCAAGATGCTGCTCAAGTACAAGATGGCTCGAGTAGGCGGACGTGTGGTCGAATGTGAGGAGGAGTACACGTCGAAGACCTGTTCCAAGTGCGGGGAGATCAAGGAGAACCTTGGAGGCAGCAGTGTGTACAAGTGTTCGTTCTGCAACGTCGTGCTCGACCGAGACGTCAACGCGGCCAAGAACATCTTCCACAAGAACATGGAGCTGCTGTGCTAGCGCCCAACAACTCAATCGGTGAAGCCTTCATCGAGGAGCCCTGTCACCCCAGTTGCATTGCACAAAAAGCAACTGGATACGGTTTGACGTTATAGGCCGACGAGTTTAAGGTCGATGTTATTGGTATCTTTGGTATCTTTGGCATTTACTTGGAATTCCTTAGGCGTAATATATCCATGTGATCTTCGATCGATTTCGCCCGAAAGGGCGTTTTTTTCTGTAGGTTGGAGAAGTCTGGGCACAACGAAAAAAACTCCTCGGCTCAATGCACCCGCCCATCACGACCTGCGGCTGCCTTATCGGCCACGTGTATCGCCTTTTTCAAGCCATGCGCACGATTGTCAACGAAGCAAATGGCGAGAATTTACACGACGTGTTCAAGCTCCTTTGCATTGAGTGCATGTGTTGCAAGACCCGACTGCTGACGGCGCGCCAGTTTAACTCTTTTCTTCGGGAATGAGAAAAGGCACAGCGAAGAAGAAGAAGAAGATCTTACGAAGGCTGCACAGAGTAATACGAATACCAGACCCAGGATCGCAGTCAGCGTTTGCCACTTCGCCTTTCCCTCTCTCGTGTAGTTTACAAATCCGTCTTTGGCTGAGTAGCGATACCCGGGCAGCGAGCAGCGCTTGAGCTGGTCTGTCAAACACGTTTCCGGGTACGCGCTGCAGATACGGTTGCAGTCGTCCACGCTGAGCCCGGTTGAGGTCCCGCACGCACTCGTGATGACCTTCACCCCGTTCGAGTCCACGGTGACTGCGTCGACAGACATCGTTTTTAGCCAATTGGCCATGCCCGAGAACTGTGCCACGAAGGAGGTGTCGATGGTGCCGTTCTTAGACGCTTCAGCGAGTACCAAGCGGTAGATCCTGGCCTTGTCCTCGGCACGTGTGTCCGCGTCCAGGAGCGTCTGCTTCGTCTGCTCGATGCAGGTGGCGCTGAGCAGGTTCGCGTCGAGCTGGCAGGTTGCGCGCCGGACGATGGCCGCATCTATGGCCGTCACCAATTCATATTCATTACTGGCCTTCATGGCGATGCACAGCGGGTCCTTTACGGGGTTCACGACAGTCGCGGCGCGTGCTATGTTGGCAATATCTGCCTTGGCGATCGTGTTTACCATATTCTTGTCCAGTGCGTTGGGAGACTTGCGGATGTACTGGTAGAAATTGCGAACGTTCGCGGCATACAAGCTGGTGAGGTTCGATAAATTCACGGCTAGCCGTGGCGGTCGCGGACGGTAGCGCAGTTACAGTTATCTCGGGTATGATCGAATTGATGACCATCAAGTCCATTAAATTCGTTATGTCTGGGGTGATGTAGCGCGCGGACAAGATGGTCGAGTTTACTAAATCGGTCATACTCAGCTTCGACTCGTACAGGCGGAAGCACTCCTGGTAGTACACGCTGTAGTGCGCTAAGACGACCTTGTTGGTTAAAACGATTCCGCAATGGCAACTGCGGTCAGTTTCGTTGTTTGTAAGTACGTGAGGTACCGGGCCGCATACGAGGTAACGTGCTCGTGCATCCAGGGAATGTTGTTGCCGCACGTCGGGTCCGTAGCGCGGTTGTACGCGCAACTGGTTATCACGGAATCGCCCACCTTCGTCTTAAAGGTTGAATCCGTCATAAACGGGTGTTCCAGTTTAGGGTTGGTGACGATGGTCGTTTGAATTGCAGTCAGCCCTGCACCCGCAAGTGCGTTGTAGTAGTCCACGATGGTCTTGTTGCTATTGCTGGCGATAAGCACCTTCCCAGCGAACGCCGAGTTGGTCTTGGTTCCGATGACGCGGTCGGTATACTCGCGACACTGGGAAGACAGAATCGTATTTGGCGACTCGCATTACACTTGTGCACCGGTATCGCAGGCCAGCTCTATCGCGGGGTCCAAGGTGCTCATACACACCGTCGTGCACGGTGCCGAGTACCGATCCATGACGCGCGGTGTTCTCATGCTTGGCTTATTATGGAGGGCACTGAAGAACGTCCACACTTTTTTTCCAGAAAATATACTTTTGGCATGAAAACTCAAGCGGATCGCGCAGCGTAAAAAAGTCTTAGAACGAATCTGCAGTCGAGTTCAGACCGGAAACAACCTGCGTGTTCATAAATATTTGGCAAGCGAAGTTACTTTGAAGTGAATGCTTTTATAAAACTTTACAAAACAAATGAGTTTCAGTCCAGCCGAACTTGTTGCTGACCACTGTATTTGGGAAACGCCAGCTCTCTTGGGCTCTTGAGAAAGTAGGCATCGCACAGCTTGTCCAGCCGACGACTCAACGCGTAGCACTTCATGACTACCCGCGCCAACGAAATGAGATCTTCAGTCGTTGCTTCCAGACTTGCAGTCGTCGACGTCCCAGCCTCCACAACAAGGGAGTGGAATGCGCTCTTGCAGGCTTCGTCATGACCGCCCTCATCGATCTGATCGCGCACGTGTTCAATACGGTCCCACAAGGAGGCGTACAATACAACTGGTGAGTTATACTCTTGGTTGGTGCGACTTCGCCGTTCTGATAGCAGCTTTCGCGCTGTCGCCGTCATTGACACCACAGATTCTTGGTTCATCGGATGCGTCAGTGCGGTCATGTCGTCGATCACGTGGTCAACTTGGTTGTTCATGTTCGTACCGGTCGTCATCGCTACGAATCTCTCCAACTCGTCAACGACAGTCGAAATCTTGATCCGCTTCTTCGGATCCGAGACGCACATCTGAGTGACCAGATTCCACTGGTCGTCAGTGCAGATCGAAGGTCGAGGTGGTATTTTGCCTTGGGTAACGTGGTATTTCACCTCGGGGTTATCGAGTATTCCCCACGGAAGACACCCGTACGAGGATTTTCCTTTCTGCACAGCTTCAACAACTCGCAGCGCTTCCACGATGCACATACCCAAAGAGTACACATCGGACTCGAACGTTGGTTTCACTCCCGCTTTCTTGTCCACCAAGCACTCTGGGGCCACCCAATGCCACGCACCTGAAATCGGAGCAGAACCTTCACTGCCCACTGCCATACTCAGACCGAAGTCAGTCACCTTCGCCTTCAAGTCACTTCCGAGCACAACATTGTTGCCTTTCAGGTCACCGTGCACCACCTCACGCGCGTGAAGGTATTGTATGCCTAGGGCGGCTTCGTGCAACTTCGCCCACAAATCGTCGGGGTGTTTTTGTAAGTATTTGTTCAGTGTACTGTGGGTGGCGTATTCGCAGACGAAGAATGGTCTCCCGATGTGGCAGGCGCCGAAGAGCCGAACAACGTGCGGGTGGCTGAACCCGAACCAAATGTCGGCTTCCCGGCGGAACATTACTTGAGCCTTTGCTCGCTTGGCGACGCTCTGAGGATCTGTCGGCCTCTCAGTTCGCGGTGCGTAACTGTCGTAATCGCTGTCACTACTGGCGGTTCCATCGGAGTCAGTCAACAGCACTTCTTTCACCACAACGTCGGAGTCTAGCCACTTGGCCCGACGAACGCTCCCAAAACTGCCAGCACCCAAATCTTCCCCAAGGATCAACTCGTACCAAGGGATAAACCACTTGGGCGTAAGCGTCGACGCGTTTTCCACTACTTCCGCCGTCAGTTTGCTCATAATCGCTTCGTACGTCTTCTTCATCGTCCGAAGTTGCTCTTCCGTGTACTTGGCCAGAAGGTTTTCCATCTCGGATCTGAGTGAAGTCAAGAAAGCAGCTTGCTCTTCCACCGACTTCAAGCTCTGCAAGAGAAGGACAGTGTCGGCGATTCCTGACACAAAATCCGCACCTTGTTCATGGCGCTGCTGTTGCCATGATATCTCCGTCTCGTCCGGTACTGACTCACCCAGCGCCTTCAGGAGTGCGTTAACACGCCGACTGAGGGATATCATGCTGGTAGTAGTGGCCCGTGTTGAACTCAGCTGCATCGCCCAAGATTCTTCGGGCGTCATCTTGACTGTCTGGAAGAAGTCGATGACAAGAGAGTAAAATCCGTCGAGCAGGCGTTCGCTGTGCTCGGATTCGCGAAGACGATCGCAGATGTGCTTGAGTTTGTCGAACAACTCGCGGTGTTGGGTGTTACCGCTGCCATTCATGCAATCGAGCAACTTATCCCACCGTTCCTCAATGGCTCCCTCCTTGTACACTTCGAAGCAGCTCGAAAACTCAGGTTCGGACTGGTGAACGTTTGGACTTTCTTCAATGGACAACTGCTCAAGCTCGGAAACAATGGATGTCAAACTGGATCGTCCATGAGAGTTCTTACAGCAC
This sequence comes from Phytophthora crassamura, assembly GCA_033557995.1. Taxonomy (NCBI): domain Eukaryota; phylum Oomycota; class Peronosporomycetes; order Peronosporales; family Peronosporaceae; genus Phytophthora; species Phytophthora crassamura. The sequence goes on from JAUCED010000016.1 coordinate 783,989, forward strand.
ATCCGCCACGCCAATTCACGACTGCGCCGAACGAAATATGGATCATCTTTACGGACCAAAATGTCGCCTTTGATGGGACTACAGTGATCATGTTGGTTGTAGGGAACATTCGCGCATGCATGGTTATTCCAATACTCTTTGTAAAATTTTACGGATCTTTCGTCTAAGTGAGGCCATGGTCTCTTTCCACTCGCAGCTTCGAGAACGCACATTCCAAGTGAATAAACATCCGACTCACGGGAAGGTGGTTCGCCTTTCAGCACCTCAGGGGCCTGCCAGCGCATCGATCGAATCACAGAACTCGCCGCACCAGTCGACCTGAAGTTCGAGAGCTTCGCCATTTTGTCATTGCCAATCAAAATGTTACTGCAACGAAGATCGCCATGAATGATCCCACGCTCGTGCAGATATTCCAGTCCCAACGCCGTCTCGTACAAAAATTTCCACGTCAGAGGCTTCAGACTGCTAATTGGGGATGAGGATGAGGACATCGTATACTCTGCTAGCGACCCCTGACTGGCGTACTCACACACGAAGAAGTTCACGCTGGGCGCGGCTTGACAAACGCCATACAGTTTCAGTACGTTGGGGTGACGCAGCTCCTGCCACGCGCGCACCTCCTGCTCGAACGTCGAGACTGAAAGATCCGCAATGAGCAACTTCGCGACGGCATCTGCATCCAACCATTTCACACGGAAGTCACCGCCGATGTTTCTCTGCTCGTAGAATTCGCCCAACTCCACCTCGGACGGTGAAATTTCAAGGCTGCGAGAAGTATATGAGGCCAGCAACTTGTGACTTGTATGCGTCGAACTTCGGTGGTCCGGTTGGGCGAACGGCGTCAGTAAACGCACCATGTCGTTGTGTCCGCGGTCAGAGGCGATTCGAATTGCAGTTTGTGCTTCCTTATTCCTTAAATTGACGTCAGCACCGCCTTCCTTCACCAGAAACCGCACGACCTCCATGTGACCACGACTGGCGGCCTTCATAAGCGCTGTCCATCCGTATTTGCTCTGGATGTTCACGTCGGCGCCGCCTTCCTTCACCAGAAACCGCACGACATCCATGTGACCACCACGGGCGGCATTAATCAGCGCTGTCGATCCTTCTTTGTTCTGGATGTTCACGTCGGCGCCGGCCTCGTTCACTAGAAACCGCACGACCTCCATGTGACCACCACCGGCGGCCCTCATAAGCGCTGTCCTTCCGTCTTTATATTGGATGTTCACGTCGGCGCCGCATTCCTTCACCAGAAACCGCACGACCTCCACGTGACCACCCTTGGCGGCCATCATAAACGCTGTCCTTCCGTGTTTGTCCTGAATGTTCACGTCGGCGTCGCATTCCTTCACCAGAAACCGCATGACCTCCTTGTGACCACGACTGGCGGCCATCATAAGCGCCGTCTCTCCGCCTTTGTCCTGGATGTTCACGTCAGCGCCGCATTCATTCACCAAAAACCGCACGACCTCCTTGTGACCACCCTCGGCGGCCTTCATAAGCGTTGTGCTTCCGTATTCGCCCTGGATGTTCACGTCGGCGCCGCATTCCTTCACCAGAAACTGCACGACCTCCTTGTGACCATCACGGGCGGCCTGAATCAGCGCTGTCGTTCCGTCTTTGCTCTGGATGTTCACGTCAGCGCCGCATTCGTTCACTAGAAACCGCACGACCTCCATGTGACCACCACGGGCGGCCTCAATCAGCGCTGTCCATCCGAATTTGCTCTGGATGTTCACGTCGGCGCCGCATTCGTTCACTAGAAACCGCACGACGTCCATGTGACCACCACGGGCGGCCTCAATCAGCGCTGTCGATCCTTCTTTGTCCTGAATGTTCACGTCGGCGCCGCATTCCTTCACCAGAAACTGCACGACCTCCTTGTGACCATCACGGGCGGCCTGAATCAGCGCTGTCGTTCCGTCTTTGCTCTGGATGTTCACGTCGGCGCCGCATTCCTTCACCAGAAACCACACGACCTCCACGTGACCACCCTCGGTGGCCATCATAAACGCTGTCCTTCCGTGTTTGTCCTGAATGTTCACGTCGGCGCCGAATCCCTTCACCAGAAACCGCACGACCTCCATGTGATCACCACGGGTGGCCATCATAAGCGCTGTCCTTCCGTCTCTGTCCTGAATGTTCACGTCGGCGTCGCATTCCTTCACCAAAAACCGCATGACCTCCTTGTGACCACGACTGGCGGCCATCATAAGCGCTGTCTCTCCGTTGTTATCCTGGATGTTCACGTCGGCGCCGCATTCATTCACCAAAAACCGCACGACCTCCTTGTGACCATTACAGGCGGCCAACATCAGCGCTGTCCATCCGCTCCTGTCCTGGATGCTCACGTCGGCGCCGCATTCCTTCACCAGAAACCGAACCACCTCGAGACGACCTTTGTCGACGGCTTCTAGGAGCTCTCCTTGCAAGTCCAACCTGCTACCTCGCTGCACCAACAGTCGCAGTCGCATAAGCTCTTTTGCCACAACGCCATCTTTGCTCTCATCTGTCCTCTCCCCCATTTCATTTTTTGCGGATCCCCCGACAGCGTCTCTCATCTGTGTTGGCAGTCGAAGAGAAAATTGCGAAGTGGGACTCGAGCCTCACGCGCGAGAAGCCACTGTGCATAGTAGCCTGCTCTCTTTTCAAGCGGCCGAACCGGCGGTGGGTAGAAAGGTCAGAGAAAGAATCGCACGTATGATGCTGATTCACGCGAGATCCATCTGCGGGTTCCTTGTCTCTGTGCGCTTGGCGGCCACGTCCTTGGCCGCCCATCAAGCTCGTTTCCCAAGACAACAGGATGCTCGGCGACCTCGCGACCGCGGGCGCCTTCGTGTCGCTGCTGCCATGCTACGACGCCCCCAGCGCCAACGCACGCGCTCGAGGGGCATCGCGCAGTTGAATAATTGTGTAATCTCTAATGATATTTCTTACGTTTTCTTTACAGACTATAACGAAGGGCACTGAAAATGTTCACACTCTTTTTTTCAGAAAGTATACATTTACAGAATGAAAAGTCAAGCTGAGTGAGACGTGTGCGAACCATGGGGTTCACGCTGTGTCAGATCGCACATGTATTGGTTGTTTGCATGCGCACCGTGCAGCGCTGATTGAAGGGAAAGCACGGGTCAAGACGACTGCGAGCGTTCAGGCGGTCAGAAGACCGAAAAAGGTGGCCGGAAAGACTCGCAGCGTACGCGTTGCGAGGTTGCGTAGCCGGCCACATCCACATATTCAGGCATATTACAGTAGGCACTGAGAATGTCTACCTGCTTCGGTGGAGACTTTCTCATCTCCACGATTGTTTTTCCGAACGTCCACGTCCTATTTGATTGATATTTTGGTCCAATCAAAACTCGATACTTGATTTCATTAATTTCAAAAATTCAAACGATGGACTCGCCGCAGCAGGACCAGCCGCACGAGGAGCCCTCCCCGCTCGAGAGCGCGCAGCACCGGCAGCGCAGGAGCTCGTGCGACGAACATGACCCGACGAAGCAGGCCAAGACGATCGCTTTCCTCCGCGAAAAAGTATCGGACCTCGAAGCCCAGCTCGTGCAGACCACCAACCAGCTTGAGAGAGCGCAAGAGCGCATCGAGACAAACCAAGCTCTTGCTGCGGAGAAGATCAAGGTCGTGAACGCGGAAGCAGCGACGAAGGTAGTAGCCGCGGAGTAGATGATCAATACGGTGGAGGCTGAAGCAGCGACGAAGGTGGGAGCCGCGGAGCTGATGGTTAAGACGGTGGAGGCGAAAGCAGCGTGAAGATAGTAGACGCGAAGGCTGAGCTGAGAGCGACTGTGGACAGACGGATACGGGCGGAGAGGAACCTCGCGAGTGTTCGGCGGGAAAATGCCAAGCTAAAAAAAGATGCAAAGAAAGCGTTGGTGAGGGCGGAGAAGGAGAAGGCGGAACTGAAGGAGGACGCGGAGAAGGCGAAGGCGGACCTAAGAGCGAGGGCGGAGGCGGCGGAGCGAAACCTTTCGCAGATGATCGCGGTGAACGACAAGTGGAGTATGCTCGGCCTGAGGTGCTGCGGCGTCTTCGGCAAGGTCAAGTCCGAGATGCGCAAGCGCAAGCTGGTCGAGCGCCCGACCGGACTAAAAGTGCTGGCCCCGGTGAAACTAGGCGGCGCCGACGACGCCATCGTTTTTGAGACAGCGGACACCGAGGAAAAACTATCGAAACAAATCAAAGAGCTTGGTGGAGAGCTGGCGAAGGACACCGAACCCATCTGGGTCACTGAGGACGAGGCCACTACGCTCGAGTACGACCTGGAGAAGATGGGCGATGCGCTTGATAAGGGCTCCGTGGTGAGGATTCTTTTCGCGTGATGTTGGCTTTGTTTTAGTTTTGCTTATTTTACCTGCGCTTGCGTTGCAGGGCGCAGACGTCGTCTGCTGGTTTCGCTCCAGAAACACTTCAACGTTTCCATTCGACGAAGACGCCGACTGGAGAGCGCGTGCAAATTTACCCTTGCTTGTGCCCGACCAACGACGACATAGTGATGATGATGAATGCACTTTCACTTCACATGCGCGACTCCATGATGAACTTTGACGACATGAAATACAGGGGCTCATGAAGAAGAAGTGATGCTGGGAGGAAGAAGATGTCAAAGTACGTGTGCTTCCCTCGCCTTTGTACGAAAGGATTTTTGTTGACGCGAAAGTCTTCCACACAATATACTTGGTCGGGCAGCTCATTTACCATCGGCTCCACATCGATCGCCGAGACGCACCTCTCGACGATCGCCGGCTCGGGCGGAAATGCAGTTGCGAGCAGAGCACTGGTGGTCAGTGCAAGCCGGGACATCTCCGGTATTAACACTTTGTCTGCATGGAACTTAAATAGCACGACAGTCGGCGTGCGGAACTCCAACCCAACCGACCGCTTTTCCTCGTGGACCAATATCACGCAGCCAAATACGGGGGAAATGTGCATGGGTGTCACTTACTCCGCGGAGAAGGGCATGTACATCGCAAGCGTGCAGTCGCCCTCCAGTAACCGGTACTACTACTCCACCGACGGGCTTGCGTGGCAAGCGAAGACGCTGCCGCAGAGCACCCAATGGGCCCACTGCATCTGGATGCCGGCTCCGATCAGTCTCTTCGTGATGATCACCCGATTCATGGTCACGTACTGGTCGGCCGACGGCATCAATTGGACGCAGGGCGGCAACGTCGTGGACGCTGTGCGTCGCTGTCGGTACGTGCCGGGTGTCGGCAATGGAGCGATCATTGCAGCTGCGTACTCGGGTGGGAATGCATCGGTCACCACGGATGGCAAAACCTGGACGGGATTCACCATCACTGGCTCTTATGCGGACTTTTTGGTCAAGCCCTGTATGCTCAACGGCGATCGGTTGTGCGCGTGGCCCAGCGGCAGCGGCACGGTCGCGTATAGCTCGAGCACGTCAGGCGCATGGCAAAACCTGAATTCGACCTTTACACTAAGCGGTCTTTCTAGCGGAGGCAGCCTCCGCGCGATGGCCTACTCGCCTACGCTCAACCGCACTGTTGCGGTGCAGGGGACCACATGCGCGTACAAGGACAGCCCGAGCCCGACAAATATCTCTACTGGCTGGGTGTACGGTACGATCCCCGTCTCGGAGCAGTGGATGGAGTGCCAATGGATCGCGGAGCTGAACGCCTTCATCGCCATCGGCTACAGCGCGCCCTGTAAGGTGATCATCTCGAACGACGGCATCAACTGGGCTCAAATGGCGATCACGCCCACCACGAGCACCGGCATTGCGATGGCCTGGAACCCGACCGCGAAGCGCTTGGTGGTGGTTGGCAACGGCGGCGGCATTATCGGCAGTGGCGTAGCAGATATTGCGCTAGTGGCTGGATCTTTAGTCTTCGGTTCCACCACGCTGAAGGAGAATCATGTCAGCCCGCTGTTTGGCGCCAGCGCGGGCGCGGCGGTCGTGAGCAAGGCGTTGCTTGTGGACGCCAACCGCAACATAAACAACATCAACGAGCTCGAGGCAACGAAGCTTACGGGCCAGCTCCAGAGCGCGCTCCAGCCGCTGGTGACCTCTGTGGGCACGCTCAACTTCTTGACAGTGGCCGGTGACGTGACGGTTGGGGCGACTGTGATCTCCGAGGGCGACGTCGGAAAGCTCAACGCCATTGAGAACGGCCATGCCGCCCCCAACAAGGCACTGGTCGTGGACGAGAACTTCGACATCGCAAACATCAACAAGCTCACGGCGCTGAAGCTATCAGGCGAGATCCAGACCGCAGCCCAGCCGCTAATCACGTCGCTCGGTACGCTGAACTCCCTGGCCGTGCAGGGCGACCTGGAGTGCAACGGCAACCTCGTGGTGGGCGGTACCATCATCTCTGAAAGCGAGATCGTGCACCTGGACGGCGAGACGCCCGGCACGGCGAAGGCGCTGAAGGCCATAATCACGAACTCCTCCAACAGCATCACCGGGCTGAACGAGCTCGCGGCGGCCAAGCTCACGGGCGAGATCTAGACCGAGGCGCAGCCGCGGATCCGCAGCGTGACCACGCTGGACGTCGCGGGTCACGACGGATCCACCGTAGGGCTCAAGCTAGGCGGTGTGCTGCTCACAGCCACGGCCAGCCAGATCAACTCCATCTTCGCGGAGGGCGGCAAAGGCACTTTTGTCGATCTTGCCGTGAACCACAACCTCACGCTCGCCAACGCCGACGGCGAGACGCAGGGCCTGGTGCTGGGCTACACGCTGGTCACGGAGTCCACGGTCGACCTGAACCGCCTGGACGAAGTGGTGCCCGGCGTGGCCTCCAAGGGCAAGCCGGTCGTCGTGGACGAGAACGGGGACATTCACGGCTTCCGCCACCTTACCACCAAGACGCTCACTGCGGGCGCGCTGTCTACCTCGAGCAACGGCGTCAACAACGCGCTCTCGTTCGCCACCGTCTTCGACGGCGCCGACACGGCCGGGCTCGGGGCCAGCATGGAGTTTACCGTGCAGAACGGCGCCAGCAAGCTCGTTACGGCCGACTGCATCACGAGCACGATCTCCGCGATGGAGGACGGCGCCGAGACCTCCACGCTGGCATTCTCCACCGCACAGCAGGGCGCCACGCTCACGCAGCTGACGCTCGCGGAGACAGGCGGTCTGCGTGTCCACGCCAACACGCACTCGGCAATCGACGTGCACTTCTTCAAGGGCAAGGGTGATCTATCGAGCGCGGCACCCGCGGAGGGCGACTCCGTTGATCTGACGCTGTACGGCCCCAACGCCGACAACTCCGCCGAGGCGCAGTGGGGACGCGTGAGCGCGTACTACGACGCGGCCGCTGCCAACGGCGCCGGGCTGAGGTTGTACGGCATGTTCGACGGTTCACCCGTCTCGCTGGCGATGCTGGAGCCCAGCTCGGTCGCTGTGAACGGCGCGGTGCTCCGCGTGAACAAGACCTACGTGAACTATGCGAACTTCGCCAGCAGGCTGGAGGGGCAGAACAACGCCGTGCTCAACCTGACCACGGACGACGACAAGGCGCTGCTCACGCTAGCCAGCATGAGCGCCGGCGCTGGCCACGGGTGCAAGCTGCGATTCACGGGCGTCTGTTCCACGGGCGACGTGGTGGACGCCGTGTCGCTGGCATCGTGGCGAACGCCATAAGTCTGTCTAATTGGACGCCGGTTGTTGACGTTTCAGTGCGTGCGCGTTGAGGCAAGACGCCTCCAGCGCGGGACAAACGGTTCGGCGATCGACGGTGTTGTCTTCATCGGTTCGGTCAGGGGCTCGATGTGCCCTCACGGTTTTAGGCTTGGAACGGAAGTACAAGAACGGTGTGCAAGTGGAACGGCGAGAGTACTGCAGTTGTGGAGAGCGATTGAAATGGAGCGGTGACCAAGGGAATTCATGGGTGCTGCGCTGGAAGCGTTCTAACAGCGAGTGCGTTGCTGCTGCTCGAGCAGCCACGTGCTTGTCGGGGACGACAAGCTTTCTGTCGGGGAGGATGTCCCGAGTGAGATCGGCTGGAACCGCTCTTTTGTGCGCTCGCTCTTGGGCACCAGCAACTTGAAGTGGAACTAGTCGTCGGTGTGCGAGTTCAGGCTGTTGTTGGCTATCGGATAGGCTCGGTCGAGTGTCTTTGTGACTGGTTGACAATAGTAGCGCCTCGTCCCGGAGAGAAACCCCGCAGCGGCACAGCATCCTCACTCGCCATTTTGCAGAGAAACAGAGAAGTCGGGTCAAGCGGTGATCTACGGAGCCCAAGGACGAAAGGCACGGGCGGAAGATACGGGCGGAAGGCACGGAAGGAAGACACGGAAGGAAGACACGGACGGAAGACACGGACGGACGGCGGCGACGGTGACGTATGCAGTGGGGTCAAGGAGGTATCATGGTAAAGGCGAGACAAGACAAGGACGGATGTCATGTAAGGCGGAGAATGGCGATGGAGTGTAGACTGGTGCAATGAAGCCAAGGAGGGGCGTCACGCGGAGGGAATGGCAAGGGAACGGTAATGCGTGCGAGGTGTGAGGCGAGCGAAGGAAAGGAGGAAGCAGCAGGAAGGTCAGTCGTGTATTTTCCCTCAGAGAGGCAGAACAAGTTGCTAGTTCATGGAATAGTGGGCTTGTTTGTCTTTATTGTTTGCTGCTTACTTGCGGGTTTCGCTCCGAGACTGCTAAACCGTCCCGATCCGGGGGACGACGCGCGACATCAGCAACGTAAGTCTCGCTTCACATGTCGCCATGGGGGCGATGAAAGAATGCGAGTTGGCCTGGATAGCACACCGGTGAGAGAGTGAATCGATGTGTGTTCTGTGTGATTGCATTTATCGGATTACGAATAACATTCCAGACGTAATCCCTTCAAAAGGTGTCGTATGATGTGTCCTAAACCGGTCCTAAACGTCCTAAAAGGTCCAAAATATTCAATACTACGCCCACTTCAACACACGTTGCAGGGGCAACCTGCACTGCTGGCCGAGTGCAATTGGTAACCAGCCGCGCTGCGCTTGACTGGGCGCCCCTTCGGCGCGCCCGTTGCTCGCTTCGCTCGCGATTTATAGATTCTAAGTTCTACCCAGAACAGTGCTGGTCTCGCTGAGGAGCTCCGGCGCTGGGCCCACCTTCGCAAATACCGCGCGGCCCTGCTTCGCGCCCCCCCGCGCGGGTTTGCTGTGGCTACGCGCCTCGTACCCGCTCGACTCAGTTGATTTATGGCGGGTTCTAGTGAATTTAGGACATTTTAGGACATTTTGGACTGCTTTAGGACACATAATCTCCTTCCCTTCAAAATACTGCGAGCACATCATCTCCAGCTCGCAGTATTTTTGGGTCATTCTTCATTTTACCAACTTCGACGGACCAGTTAGTTTCAATTCGCAAGGACCTCCTCAAGATGTTCAAGCCGCGCCAAATCTCCAACAGCTTCGTCGCTCGCCAGCAGAGCGAAGGCGTCGGTGCTCGTGTGTATCGATCGATCGGCTCGCCGCAGCTACGCAATCTCGACCCGTTCCTCATGCTGGACGAGTTCAACGTGGGCCTACCCGCTGGAGCCCCCGATCATCCGCACCGAGGTTTCGACGCCGTTTCGTACGTACTACCAACATCCAAAGGCGGCACGAACCATGAAGACTTCCTCGGCAACAAGGGAGAGCTACGGCCCGGTGACCTGCAGTGGATGACGGCCGGAAGGGGCATCATGCACGCTGAAATGCCCAAGAGCCGCGAACTTGCTCACGGCCTGCAGCTTTGGATCAACCTGCCGAGGAACCGCAAGATGATCGAGCCGCGCTACCAAGAGATCAATCGCGAGTCGGTGCCTCACGCCTTCAACGAGGACAAAAGTATCGAGGCGCTTGCCTTCGCCGGTGAAGTATTCGGTGTGCGTGGACCGATCGAGACTGAAGCGCCGGTAACTTATGTTCACTTCATGCTCAACGCGGGCGCGAAACTGGAGTACCCAGTGCCAACCAGCCACAACGTGTTCGTGTACGCAGTGGCTGGCAAAGGCAAGTGTGTTGGACACTCCATCGAGCCCCACGAGTCGATCGTGATGGAGAAGGAAGGCGACGGCGTGCTGCTCACCGCGGCACAAGGTGAAAAACTGGAGGTGATCATCATAACGGGCGAGCCGCTGAATGAGCCTGTGGTGCAACACGGTCCATTCGTAATGAACACATCCAAGGAAATTCGTCAGGCGTTCGAAGACTTTCAGTTGGCCAAGAACGGCTTCGAGAACGCGCGCACGTGGGAGTCCGAGATCGGAAAGCGCTAGCTTATCGGTGGAGATTGACAACGTCAAGCGCCGTAGTTGGCCGGAGGAAATGATTGAGCACCAGACATACTAAACCGAATGGATCAACTTCGCTTGCAAACGCCTTCTTCATCTCCAAATGGAGCGACTGCCCTGTAACCAGCAAAGGACTACAGTCTCCGACGAACCACTACGCCCACCGCAAGCATTACCAGTCGCTTACGCAACTATGTTCACGACAACGTCCACGTGGCTCGCTGCAACAGCGCAATCCTTTGCAGGTTCTCAACGGAGAATCCATGCGGAGACACTTGATCCGAGGCCTGCATGTGCCGGTGGTGGAGCTCCAGCCTTTCGCTAGTTGATTGCGGGTACCACCAGAACGCATGACGTGGCAATCCAGCGCATCTCTGCGCCATACAAACATCAAGTCAACCAGAAACGTACGCATCATTTGATTCGGTAAACAAGACGTTTCAGCCAATCAGGAACGGTCTCACCTCAACTGCCGGGCATGTCTGTCCCATCCCTCGCGGGCATCGGTCCGTGCTGGTCATTCCTCGATTTGCCTCCTCGAGCGCACCCCACACGAACCAACACGAGTTCCCTCAAGTCCGTCCTCAACATGTTCACGCCCCGCCTCATCGCCAAGAAGTTCGTGGCCCGCGAGCAAGGGGAAGGCGCCGGCGCACGCGTTCACCGTTCCATCGGCACGACCCGCCTACGCAACCTGGATCCGTTCCTCATGCTGGACGAGTTCAATGTGGGCCTGCCCGGAGGCTTCCCGGACCACCCGCACCGCGGCTTCGAGACGGTCACGTACGTACTGCCCACGTCCAAGGGCCACATGTGCCACGAGGACTTTCTGGGCAACAAGGGCGAGCTGCGTCCCGGTGACCTGCAGTGGATGACGCCGGGCAAGGGTATTATGCACGCTGAGATGCCCAAAAGCGAGGTGCCCGCCCACGGCCTGCAGCTCTGGATTAACCTCCCCAGCAAGAGCCGCATGTGCGAGCCCAAGTACCAGGAGATCAGTCGCGACACGGTGCCGCACGTCTTCAACGACGACAAGAGCGTCGAGGCCATTGTCTTCGCCGGTGAAGTTTTCGGGAAGAAGGGCCCTATTGAGACTGTGGCGCCTGTGACGTACATCCACTTCATGCTGCAGGCCGGCGCTAAGCTCGAGTACCCCATCCCGGAGAGCCACCACGTCTTCGTGTACGCTGTCACGGGCACAGGCAAGTGCGTGGACCACTCGATCGAACCCCACGAGGCCATCGTCATGGAGATGAAGGGCGACGGCGTGCTGCTTCAGGCAGCCGAGAACGACAAGCTCGAGGTCATCGTCATGACCGGCCAGCCGCTCGAGGAGCCCGTGGTGCAGTACGGACCTTTCGTCATGAGCACGGGCGACGAGATTCGCCAGACGTGGGAGGACTTCCAGATGGGCAAGAACGGCTTCGAGAACGCGCACTCGTGGGCCTCGGAGATCGGCAACCGTCGCCGTTAAACCCTGGGAGAGCAGCGCAAGACGAATAATCCTGTGGCGAACTCTGCCGATTTTTATATTATATGAAATCCAACAAGCTTTGATAATCAATCCGATTTAATCTACTATCTGAGATGGCCGTCATTCGCCTCCGGTTGCAGATGCTCCGACAAGATCGGGGCAACTGCTGATGGTGGCCGTAGACGTTCTGAAGTTGCACTACGCAGCGAAATGCTCGCTGGCAGCGACAGCGTTGGCAGTGAAAACGTCAGTGCAAAGCTCGACTTGGCTCGTTGGCTTGGCGGCTCATCTTCGGCCGGCCTGGTAGTGTTTTCTTGTGCTTTCTCTTCGGTCTTGAGTTTTTCCGTTGCCTCTGGTTGCAGTCGCTTGATCGCACTGTCGCGCTTGGCTTTTCGTATCCTGCTAGTCATACGACGACGAACTCGAAACATCCGAAAAGTGGACTGGATAATGATCGCTTTGCGATGACGGAAGGCGTATCCTCGCATCGCCAGCTCGTCCACCTTTTCCTGCACCGTCAAGCTCTCAAGCGGCAGGACTCGCATGGTCAGTACCAGTAGCAGATCTGTGAAACGAATCATGTTCGGTGGGCACGTCAAGTCCGGGTTGGTGCTGATACTTGCGCCGCTGTTGAGTCCGTCGTAGCTTCCGAGGCCAATACGCACTCGGTACGTGAGCTCGGCGATACGCGCTTCGATGTCGTGGAAAGTCTCACGTCGGCGTTGATGCACGGCGAAGGAGAGGGCACTCCACTCCTCTGGTGTCATATCTTCATTGGCCAAGCTGTCGAGCATGGCCTGATAAGGTCCAAGCCCCAGTGGCGGCTCTAACCTCGTGAGCAGTGCCAGCAAGTGCTTCCTGTGAAGTAATCCAAGTGCGTCGGTGTCGAACTCGCTCCAAATGGTCTGGAATCGCTGTAGATGGCCAGTCTGGAAGCCCAGAAGCTGCTCCTTGTCGTCCGCTCTTGCCGACATGAGCACGTACGTGTCCACCATGGTAGAAGCGTAGAGATTCTGCAGGATCAGCACTACCAAGACGTAGAAGATGTTGTAGAACAGAGCACTGATCGTCGGGGATCCGCAGTCACTTGAATAACTTCCTGAAGCAGTTGAACGCCCCCATAGAACACACTGCGGAGACGCGACGCTGGACGCCAAATACGTCGCGTACCAGTCCTCACCGGCGGCAAACTTGACAAAGGCCGAGTAGGCCATGGGGAATGTGGTCAAGTTGAGGTTCGAATTCAGTCCGGAGGCCCAACGAGTGAGGGAAAACACTTGCACGCCGACGATCGCAAACACAAACAGCGCATAACCCAGCAGTAAAGTCACTTTAAGAGTGAGTTGAACGCTGGCCAGCAGCGTTCGGAACAAGGTCCGAAGCGCGCGAGAGCGCTCCAGTACCAGCGAGAGGTGCTTGAAGTCGAACGCACGCGTCATCCCCAAGATCAAAAGCACAGGGGAGTCCGACATGAGCGGCCCGACCAGCATAATGAACGCCGTGACGCTGTTGAACGTCCTCCACGTGAACCCTTTCATGAGGAAGTCGCGCCATCCCATCGCAGCCACACGAAGCACTGCGTCAAGAGCGTAGATCAACGAGAAGACGTAGTGGAACCACCACACACCGGAAGCCACGTCCACATCACCGCCTGTGGCCGCTCGATGGACGGGAGATCGGTACCAAGCCAGCAGAGACGTGTGTAAGATGACCACCGTGCTAATGAACCCTCGAAATGACCGCTTCTGCATGTAGAACTGAGCCAGTTGCATGAGTTTGCTCGTTGGTAGCGGGTACTTCGGCCGCATCGCTACGATCGCTTGTTTCTTGCGGAGCCAAATGAGCTGGATGTTCGTGAGCAGCAACGTGCCATTGTAACACCGGAAGTTATTCATTAAAATCCCGGCAAAGACTTTGAGCAGATAAAATCTCGTGAAGAACAAGAAGGCGACGAAAAATCCGGCAAAGTACGTCGACGCGATGGCACTCGCTTGGTGTTCGTTGTTGACGTCCGTGTCGTCGACGAAATCCATGGCGATGTTGACAACCGGCAGCCAGCCTTTCATGGAAACGAGGAACAAGATGGACGACATGGCGCCCGTGATGTTGTCGAAGTGTAAACCCGAAAGATTTCCCCACACTCGAGGCGTTAAGATGCCCGTAGCGCTGTTCCAGAAGACGCCGACGCATTGTTCAGGTGTGTCAATGGATGGATCACTGCAGTATGCGAAACGCCCACCGAAGATTTGCATCCCCAGCGTCGCGAAAGAGTAGAACAGGAACACGGAGAGCACGACGCAGTAGAAGATCGGCCGGGCCGACTGCTTCAGCGCTTCCGTGATGACTCGGAACGTCCGCACGCGGTAGAAGACGCGGATAGGACCGAACGCTCGTCCCAGTCGAAACAGGGAAATCATGGTGGAATGAGGTAGAAGCAGTAGCAGGGAACAAGCCATCAGCACCACCATATTGATCTGGTTCCACGTGTCTGAGAGGTAGCTTTTAGGCGTGAAGATGAAGCCGCGGGAGATGACTTTCAACGCAAACTCGAAGAACAGCACAAAGGCGTACACGACGTCACTCAGCGTCGTAAGTTCCTGGATCAGCGACGAGTACAGTGGAGACTGCACGGTCAGCATAATGGTACGGATCACGATGGCCGCGAAAATGTACTTCTCCGTCTCCTTTTCCAGTCGCCGAGCTTTCAATCGCACCCACGACTGCGGTGGAAAGAGGAACAAGGACACATCGGCCATAAGCCAATGTCCGTCGAAGAACTGCCTCACGTATCCCGTTGTGCCACCCGTGGACGTCCAGCCCGTCCATTCATCCGAAGCTTGAGTATCTGTCGGGCTTTCCGGACCTGGCGTTGGAACCATCGCAGCAGCGTCTTCAAGTGGAGTTACGGTCGCCTGGTGCTTGTGCTTTCCGTTAGGTGTTGTGGAGCCTTCCAGTTGAATGTACTTGCGGTCGTGTTGAGTTCGCGTTGTGCCGTAGTATCCCTTGAGTTTCAAGAAATCGGACGTTGGCAGCACATTGAAAAGTCGAGCTTTGAAGGCCTCGGAGGCGGATAAAGCTCGTTGAGCGCGCTTCTTGGCACTGCCTGGCAGGCTCACGTTCATGACGTCGCCTTGGTACAAGTTACTGAACTCCTCCACGAACGTGTACATGTCGAAGAGATGGATTCTTTGCATGGCGAACATCCGATCTTGGAACAATTCACTGAGCGTTTTGCGTCGTTCGTCGCCTTTCATGGCGAAGTTTCGTAGCAGCACTACCAACATGAAGTTGAGTGCGATGAAGCGACACAATACCACGTAAGCGAGATAATATAACAGCGCCACGCCGAAGGAACTTGCTTGAAGCGAAGCGTGGAAGATCGGCCAGATACTACCGCCATTCGAGAACTTGAACAACGTCAGCATACTGTCGCTGAAAGTGTTGAAATGCGACTGCATCGTGAGTGGAAAATTGCCACCAAACAAGTTCATGCCGACAACGGCAAACACGCTGTTAAGCAGAGCGTGGAACGCGATGGAACTCAGGAATGCTGGGACACTGGAAAGGATGGCGTCTAGGACTAACAAGAGCTTGTTATTCTGACGAACCACCCGAAATGGCCGCACGAGACGGAACAGACGAAGCACGAAGATGCCGCGTGCGTAGCTGTCGCTGTAAAGCAGGACGGAGAACGTGAGGAGAAGGAACTCGACGCACGCGATGACAAGCAACACGAAGTCCAGTCGGTTCCACGGGTTCTGCAAGTAGCCGAATAGCCCTCCGGCCGCGGCGGCAATGAAGACAAACTCGGTGCCATACACCAACATTAGGAAGTTCTCGATCATATACAGTCGAGCAGCGTAGCTTTCACTCATGCCGTGATATTCAAGTGCAAAGAGCACAGAGTTGAAGAACACCACGAGGTTCATCAAGTGCTCAAACGCCAGGGATTCAGCAATCGACGATATTTTATCCATTATCCGAGATCCGGGCTCGAGAAGGAAGAAAATCCGTTCTTGGTGCAGTCGGCACCAACTCAAGAAAGTACCGTCAGATCTTGTAAAGAGAGGCGATTGAAGCAACCAGTCCTTGAATCGAGAGCGATAGCTTTGCCACTTGGCATCGACAACTTGCATCACATCGGGAAAAGCTTCGGTTCCTTTCGGGAACTGCACACGCGATTTCTTGAGATATTTCTCCATTCGTTTCTCCTGTTGCGCGATTTTTGCCGCTCGAACTATCGACACGGTGATGTAGCTGTCTCGTACGATCCCTACGAACAGAGAGAGGATCATGTAGCTCACAAACACCACCAAGCCGATAAAGTAGAAGATCGAAAAGTACGACGAAGCTTGTTGCGCTCCATCAAGTGATGGGCCAAAACCGGACCGTAAAGTGATCAAGAATACCGTCAGAAAGGAAGCTTGGAACGAGTGGAAACCAGTGTATCCTCTGTCAGGAGGGGACATGGACACACAGTCCATGCCGGACTTACAGCCGGATGTATCATCATCGATTCGGCAGAAATGAACGGGAGTCTCAGCAACGTAAGTTTTCGCTTCACTCATCACCATGGGGGCGATAAAAGAATCCGAGTCGGCCTGGATAGCACAGCGATGAGAGAGTGAATCATTGAAGAGATACATGCCCAGGATCGCGAACAGGAAGAGGTAGTAGCAGTAGCAGAGTACGGCATTGCCAGCCATGGGAAGTGACACTAGGAAGGTCTCCATCGTCTCCTGGAAGCTTTTCCATCGCTTGAAAATCCTCATGCCTCGGAACACACGAAGTGAGAGCAGGTTGAACCCGGCAAGCGATGAAAATGGCAGCACTGCAAGCCAGCTGATGAGTACCGCACAGAGGTCAAAGGCGTCCCATTTGCTCCGTAAAAGTGGTACAACGCCTTCCAGACCGATCGTCTTGCAGATCTGCTCCACCGTGAGAAACACCAGCAGCAAATACTCCAAGATGGTCATGCCAAACCTCGCGACGTCTGCGACGTCGCCGTCGTCGTTGAGATTCGACACGTAGCGGAAAGAGCGCCACCCGACGGACGTCATGCTCCCCACCACAGCAATCAGAACAGCCAGCTGGAAAGAAGGATGTGCCACCACTTGGTAGCACTTCGTTGGCAGTCCACTCGGCAGCTGAATGTCGCTGAAAGTGGCGATATCGTCAGTTGAACTGCTTTCCTCCAGCCCTGCTTGTTGCCGGAAGAACGCCCGCGCAACGTCTCGAGTGTGTTCGTCCTCAAATTCCAAGTCGAAAGTCTCCACTCCGTCAATAAGTTGGTCTTGGGCTTCATCTGATGATGGAGAAGTCGAAGATGAAGCTGTTTCTGGTGCTGAAGCAGGCGTTGACGGTGCTTTTGGCTTGAAACACAGCGACAAACACCTGTCGTCGCTTGCAGGCAGCTCCTCTGTCGTCAAGTACTTGATAGTACGGACAAAGTTGGTTGTTTGGCGTCCCGTTCGCACGCTTTTGACGTCAGTGAGTACGACGCTGGCACTATCCATGACCAGCTTAACTAGCAGGGACGGAGGCATGTAACTCTGCAGCGGCAGGGACTTCGGCTGCCAGACCATTGTCACTTTGTCTTCCAGCAGTTTCAAGATTCCGTTGGCCGGCTCCCCCTTGGCCCCGTGCAGTCGAGCGCTCACGTTTCCGTCGCGGAGATTGTCCCGGAACAAGTGAAGCTCTCGCTCATCGTCGGACGGAGTTGTGGCTTCGAGCGCGTCGCTCATAGTTTTTGACGATCAATTGCCAAGACCTTCTCAATATCGTGTTTAACCGTGCCGCATTCGAGTCCGGACGTGTTGCAGCGTCCCAAGTGAGCCAAGAGGCTCCAGTGCCAGCTATATTTATCAGAGGCGCACATTTAGTGGCAAAACAGGAGGCAGTTGAGCAGAGCGATGGTCACTTTGTTGCCTTTTTGCCACTTCAACTCGAGGATGAAACAACTGGGACAGCTATAGCAACAACGACATATTATCCAAGGGGTAAACTAAATAGTGTTGTGATTGGCCGATCGGCGCAACTAGTTTAATGCTCGCGCGTGTGATGCAAAAATTGCAGTTGAAGTTTGATGTGACCATCACTCCTTCGATTTCCAGAAACCACCGCGAGTTGTCCTTCCAAAAGCGGACGGGGCCGTCCATTGACTTGTTTGGGCGATGACAAAGCGCAGGAAGCAGCTTCCTCGCGCTCCTGCTCCTCCGTCGGTGCCTGTAGTTCATGGATGGGAATGGGCGCACGCTTCTCTTTGGCATGAGAGCAGAAAATGCAGCGTCCGGATGGCAGACACGATTATCTTGAACCATGACTCTGAGCGAGGAAAAATTGACTCGTACTTCTGGCTATTCACGGGAAAAAGCGGCACAATTTCACGCAAGCGAACATCCAAGGACGGATCGTTGTTGCCTGTGATGAAATTTCGTGAAAGATTTCTGCAGCTGGCAGGTTTTTCAAGTGGCAAAAGTGTCGAGTGGGTGGCAATCTTGAATTTCCTTGATGGCACTCGAAAATTGGTCGACTTGGATGAATTTGACGAGGTTTTGCAAGCTCTTGACGCTGGCAAGCGAGAAGTTTCTCTGTCGAGTAAGAAACTGGGGGGTCTTCAAGCATTTATCCGACCGGATGGCGATGAAATGAGCCACATCACAGCGGAGTTTGAGATCTCAAGAACTGGGACTTCTGCATTGCCTGACGTCAGAATCGAGCGGAGAACAGGCTATTCGGATGCCGTGGATGGCCAGGAATCTCTTCAGCTGTCAAGCGGTGTTTGCAAGGAAGTGGAGAACGCGACGGCTGCTGTGGTAAATTTCCTCTCCACGACAGGAGACGTTCAGGTCGTTGCAGCTACTCTCGAGTTCGTCTACGATGCTAACCGGACGCTATGGTTAACGCACGTTGGACGCGTTGAAATCCAGCAACTTGACGAGAAAGCTGCGGTTGGAGCTTCGTTATTGCGGAAGAAGTCGTCGCTTCCGAATCTTCAGGCTGCTGCTGGTAAAGCTGACAACGCCGCACCAAGATGTCGCAGCGAGTTCTGCCAGACCCCGTTGGCTTCACTGCCTGGCTTGTTTCGGCTTGTAGAAATGCTGCGGAAGCAGGAAGGAAGCAACAATCTGGACGACGTGGGCGACTCCGACCACGAGGCGATGGAAGACAACGGCCAGCGATTCAAGATCGGCAACAACAACTTGCTACTTGCTCACGCTGAGCTCGACCTACTGAGAAGAATGTCGTCTACTCAGGACGATGAGAGCGCGTTAGCCTTGCAATGGCAAGAGGCCGACAACGTGTTCCGCAGGGAGCTTGGTCGCTCCAACCCGACGCAGTTTTACAAGCAGGTTCTTGTGTGTTCCAACTGCCATCGCGTGTATTCAGCGATCAACAAAGTCCGCGACTCGGACTTTCAGAGGCTTCTCGCTACACAACAGAACCCCAGAACGACCAGCGGAGACCTGACGTCGCCAAGTACAAAAGATGTGGCGGATCCCTACGACCGAATGTTCCTAGAAGAGTTGGCAAAGCAGTCGGCCGAGATCGAGCGGGAAACAGAAGAGTCTCGTACGAAACGAACATCCCACGGACCCGAGCAAGACAATGTTGGGCTTCGACCTTCGAGTGGCTCAAGTAGTTCTCGAGAACGGTCCGTTCTACCGTCGCTACAGGCTTCGCATCCAGAGCCAAAACACAAGAAGAGAAGCGTCCACGGGTCGTTGGCGAGCGATTCACGCAGCAATCAACAATCCACCGCGAACCTCCCTCTCCAGACGCCTAGTGCTGGGGGCCAGCTAGCTGACAAAGTGCTGAGTTTGGAAGCTGAGCTGTCGCAAACCAAGAACAAGTTGGCAGGTCTCGAAGCGCGCAGGAACAAGTTGGAGCAGGAGGTTCTACAGACGAGAGCTCAGTGTACGGCCATGCTGCGTGATAAGGACGACCAGACGCGCAAGCAGCTTCTGGAAATGGAGTTCAGTTTCCACTCGAAGCAGAGCAAAGTGACGCAAAACGACGGAGGTGGCAGCTCCAGTGATGAGATCTCACGCCTCATCGAGACGATCGACTTGCTGAACAGCCAGTTGGACCAAGCGCAGCGAGACAAAGACCAAGCCAAGAAGCAGCTCGTTCAAACGCAACAATCGGAGCTCAAGAAGCTGCATGAGAAGTACCAGTTGGAGATGGAAACGCTGCGTCTCAGTGAGCATTCCGCCACCGAACAGGCCGAGAGCTTTGAGATGCAAATGCTGAGTCTTCAGAGTCAAACACAAGTCGCCACGACGCAAGCCAAGAACGCAAAAGCAGCACTCGAAGACTTGACGAAGACAAGGCTTGTGGCCTTGGAAGACAAGAACCAGCGGCTTGAACGGCACCTCGCAGCGCTCAAGCTACAGGAGCGACATCAAGCAGGAGCGAGTGGCAATACTGTGGCAGCAGCGACGGTGGCGAAGCAGGACGTTGAGGCCATGGAAAAGCATCTGAATAACAAGATCGAGTACTTGAAGGCTCAACTTGCGTCGGAGATGACATGCAAGGAAGAACTGGGCAGTCATCTGGCTCAGATCACGAACGCTATGGAGCAAATGAAGGTCCACAAGCGGCAGGCGCTGGCGGAGCAGGAAGAGGTTTTCAGGAGACAATCCGATCGGGTGGAAGGTGCTTTTATCCAAGAGAAGGAGCTTCTTTCGACGCAACAGGCTGCGATGCAAGGCAAAGTGGCGACTTTGCAGGCGAACGTGACGGATCTGGTTCAAGAGCTGACCATGTGGAAGAGCAGAGAGGCCAACGCCAAGCTTGCGATGGAGAAAATGGTCGAAGAGAACGTCCGTCTGACGCGGCAGCTGGTCGATGCGGAAGCGCAAGTTGAAGCACTTCAAGAAGAGCGAAGGCAAGACGATGCAAAGGTGGGGACGATCAGCGTCATGAACGCCAGTGAGGAGACCAAGCGAGTTCAGATGGAGGCTCTGCTACGTCGACTTGATAACGAGCGGCAGTACTTGAAGAGCCAACTGGAAGGCCAACAAGAGATGAAGGAGAAGAGCCAGAAGCAGGTTACCGATCTCCAGTATGAGCTCCAGGAGCTCAAAGACACCATGGAGGACGCTCTACGAGACAGAGAACAGAAGATCAACGCTTTAACGGCGGAGAAGCGCAACCAGGAGCAAGACATGCGAGGAACGATCGAGTGTTTGGAGGAAGGGAAACTGCTCTTGACTCGCCAGTTGAAGGACGTTAAAACCAAGTTTACTGAGGCTCGAGAGCAGTCGCTTCTTGAACGCGACGAGGTGGACAAGGCACGGATCCAAGTGAATGAAATGCGGGCTCAGTTGCTAGCAGCCAAGGAAGACTGTGTCAAGGAGCAGACGTACGCAAAGACAGCGAGTGAACGGATGAGTAACTCCCTCTTAGCCGTGAAGAGTTCACTGAAGGCGATGGAGGACGAGAAGAGCAAACACATCAAGCGTTTGGAAGATGAAAACACGCAGTTTATGAGTAAACTGGCCGCTACGCAAGGTGAGATGATTGAGCTGGAAGAAAAGCTTGACAAGGACAAGCTTCGAGCCAAGAAGGACAAGGCTACGGCGATTTTGGCCATGGTTCTCGATGAAAAGGCTGCGCTGTGGAGGCTACGACTGCAGTATCGAGCGTTCAGCCGTGCCAAGCTTCACGCTTGCGTGTTTAGATTACGTAGTAACTATGAGCAACGAAGGGCGGAGGAGCTGGGGATGCTGGAAGAGCGGCTGCGGGATGACTACATGGCCAAGTGTGACGAAATGACGCAGACGTTGCATGCCGAGCGCTTGGAGGCTATCAGGAAGATGAAAGAGGAGCATGATCGAGATCGAGAAGAGCTCCACGAGTTCTTCCAGCAGGAGAAGTCTCAGTTACAGGAAGATCTGACCGCGATTCATGCCGCGCAGATGCAACAAATGAAAGACACGATCGAGTCGCGCTCGAAGTCACTTGAAAGCGATGCACAGCGTGCGCTGCACGACCTTCAGACCGAGAACAACACGCTTCAACAGCGTAGCACGCAGTTATCGGGAGATATGACAGAGATAACGCGGAAAAGCGAAGTCATGGCAACAGCTTTCGAGGACGAACTCGCTGTCTTACGAACGGATTGGGAGGCGAACCAAGCGCGCTGGAGCGCCGAAAACGAAGCTCTTCAGGTGGAATTTCAAGCTCAACGTGACCAATTCACAGAGCAATTGAGCTTGGAAACGAGTAAACTTGTGCTCGATCACGTCCAGGAATTGGCATCAGTTCAGGCACTTCACGAGGCGAGCGCTTGTCAACGTGAAGTACAGTTTACTGCGCAAATGGCCATGCTTTCGGAAGAGCTGAGCCAACGGTATGGAGACTGCCACGCTAGATCGATTGCTGCTATGACAACGCACTACCAAGCGGAAATGGAAGAGGAGGTTAGTGCGGTGACGCAGCGATGGCAGAAAGAGCTGGAATGTCTGCGTGAAGCTCAGGAAAAAGCCCTTCAAGACGCGGTTGGGAAGGCAGAACACCAGGCGAACACTCGACTAGCTTCGCTGCAGAAGGACATGAACGAGTGCAAAGGCTCTGCTATTGTTCAGTGTACGTCCAAGTGGCAGCGAGCGATGGAAGAACTTCAAGAACGACAACAAGTGGACAAGAAGATGGCGTACAATGAAGGGCTTCAGGATCGAGAGAAGGAGTGGCAACAGGCAGCCGTGCAAATCAAGGAGCGACAGCGTGAAGAGCTGGAGAAAGTCCAGCAAGAGGCACTCGCGGCGATCCGAGCGGCGGAAGAACGCCACGAGATGCGCTTCCAAGCGCAACTTGCGGACTTAAAGACGCAACTGGAAGAGCAGCACGCACAAACGATCCAAACGCTTACGGACGAGATCGAAACTCGTGAGCGAGAAAGAGCGCAAGAGCATTTCGACGCGAGTGCTGACGTTTTGGAGCAAGAACTGACTGCAAAGTGGACGTTGGAGATGGAGGAACAGAGGACGCAGTTGGAGGGGAAGCTCGTTGACGAGAAAGCTCGGTTGGTTGCCTCGCTAACTGAGGAGAAGGGAGGAGCTCTTCGACTGCTCCGTGAAGCGCATGAAGCTCAGCGTGTACAGCTGGATGAGTCGTGGACTGCTAAGCTCGAAGAGATTGCAGAGACTTCTGCTCGCGCTCATGAGAAGCAGCTGGACGCTCTACGCAACGATCTTGAAGGTGAAAAGAACGTGATGGCGAAGCAGCTTGAGGAATCCTTTGCCAAGCAGCTGGAGGAGCAACTTGGAGACCAAGAAGGCCGACTTTTACGAGAGCAGGAAGACGCGATCGCCCAGGTGCAAGAAGACTCGGAGAAACTCATCGAACAGGTGGAGCGCGCCATGCGTGAGTTGAAGGAGCAAAAAGAGCATCTTGAAACCGACTTGCTCTCTCTCCGTTCTGCTCTGGAAGAGGCCGAAGACGCGCAATTTGACGCCCAGGAGAGTTTCAAGAAGCAGCAAAAACAAGCTGCTTTTCACGTACTTCACCTCATCATGCGAGCAACAGGAAAGATCAATGAGGAGGCACAAGCCAGCGTGGATTCTCGTACGGAGATGGAGACGAAGATTAACCGACTGAGGGCTGAGCTTCACGATGAAAAATGTCGGTGGGAGAACCTCCTGGTACGAATTCAGGAAACTTGGACACGAGTTCAAGCGCAACACGGCGAGATGACACAAACGTTGACCCATTACAAACGTGACGAGTTAGTGGCTCACCGCAGCTCGAGCGCTGTTTTATCCAACGAAATTTTAATTGTCACGAAACAGCTTGAAGAAGTCGACGAGATGAAAACTTCGCTGGAACGGGACGTCGAATCTTTGCAGACCGAAGCCAAGACGATTGAAAATTCCCTTCGAGAATTGATGCTGCAGGCCAGCGACAACAGCGGATCTCTCAACATGGCCGTGGTGGCCAAGAAGCGTCGACTGAACGAAGAGTTTGAAGCTCTCTTGGAGCGCATCGAGAAGAAGAAAGCGGAAATCCGCACCGTGGACCAAACTTTGGCGGCACTTCGAGCTCGAAGAGAGGGGAAAGAGCAGGAAATGCGTCAGATGGAACGCAAACTGGTCGAGATCTTGGTGCAGCAGCAAAAACAAATGCTGCTGCTGGTCTCCGCTGTACGAGAAGTCTCATTACCGACTGCTGCAGGCTGAAAAATACACTTGATACTGGAAATTTAGCAAAGTAGTTATCCCAAAAGTGGGTGAATTACGTCGTAACGGCTTCACTTCTGGGTGTGCTTCTCCTCCTCCAGTCGCTTGCGGGCCTCCGTCTCCACCAGAGCGCGGACCTGTGATACCAAAACAGGGTGAGGACGTTTTCGAGCTCCATGGGTTTTATCGGGATATTATCCGACGTACCCGACGCTCTTCCATGTACTTGCTCTGCAGATAGAAGCCGTAGTATGCGCCCGCTAGACCACCGCACACCGCGAAGAGTGCGCGTCCCGTGGAGCTGCCGCCGCCCACGTTCACGCCACGGCGCGGACCGCCCGCCATCATGCCTGGAGCTCTGCTCATCTTGAGATACTACGTAGTAAGTAATACGTTGTGTGTCGTACACTAAGTATTATTTCGTGTTAAATACACAACGTACTCATGATGATCCCCAATGCAAAGCCGGTGGCGATCCGGATCCTGGCAATGAACGTCCTGGCGATGGTGGCGCTTTGCGGCTGGAATCTTTTGTGGAGGCGCTCGATGAGCGTGATGAAGGGGAAAAGCCTTTGGCCTCATTTTTAACAAAGTGGAGGACCAGATAATTTGTAGAGGAAGGGGTGTTAGGCAGACGGAGATGATCGGTCCGATGCTGCATTTGCTGCTAGTTGCACTGAGTGTAGTCGCACGGATACTACTACGGGGAAAAAGTGGGGTATAAGCAGACGACGGATGAGGAACTCGGCCCGGCGGACTGGAAGTTGTCGTACTCGTCGTGCGGAGGGACATGCCAATCCCCGAGCAACTTCCCGATGTACGCGATCTCGGATATCACGTTTTGGGATGCTGATAAAGCACCGCTCGCGTTAGGAGGTGAATGTGAAACGTTCACGATGAAAAAGCTCGAAGACTTGTACAAGTGGGAAATCCACGAAGATGAAGGTGATGGATTTTCTTGGTTTGGCGTGGATAGTAGTGGAACCCCCTGATCGGTTCTTGTGTTGTAGACTCACGGTCAAGTCGATCAAGCACTATGATGAGCGCGAGTGCACCCTGTTTCAGTTCCACATGCACGTGACGTCGGAGCATACGATCAACAACTACCACTTCGATGCAGAGCTGCACTTCGTCCACAAGGACGTCAGCGGGAGTGGGGAGCTTCCGTGTTCCTCAGTGTCGCAAAAGGTGCCAAGCAAGACGCGTTCGTCAGGAGTCTGTTGGATGGCATGGAGACCGAGGACGAAGCGCTGGAACTTGAGTAGAGTGAGACGAACTACGCCGACTTGCTCATGGCTCGTGGCTAAGAGCCATCTGTTAAACCACAGCGGGACCTTGACCACGCCTGCATGCTGTGAAATCGTCGATTGGTAGGGCTTAACACACCGATCTACATCTCGCAGGACGACTTCAACCAGATGGAGGTACGGTGAGCTTCCGGCAACAAAGGGCGGGTCGGATAATCGCCCCACTCAGCCCTTGAACGACCGTGAGATCCACTACTTCTAGTGCCGACCGAAAGTGCGGAAGGAGTGCTGAGGTGGAGGAGAATCAGACACTGCAATTGTAGCCAGGGGTTCCGAAATAATATTTTTCAGGATGGCTTGCCAGACAGAAGAATAAATTAGGGAGCACGGTGCAGCGCCAGCAGCCAATAAATTATGATTAGGAAAATGATGTTGCAATATTTTTTTGCGCTAAAAAAAAAAATGCATGTGAGTGCTCTGCGTACCTTGGATAGAGCTTCGCGCTGAAGAGGATCATATTCCCTGTTTGGTACTAAATGAACCTGTCAACGGCAGAGCGCCCCGTTAGACGCTAAAAGAGCGCCTGTCGCTCAGACATATCTGAAAAAAATACGGAGGGATTTTGGTCAGTTCCATAAATAATTTAGGGCTTTTAGAAAGTGTGCGCAATAATTATTTCTTTAAAGACTGCTCCGCTACGGCTTTCGAAACCTGTATGGTGTACAGCAAAAAGTGTAATTAGTGTGGGTTCGCAAATAGCGTGGGTGCGCAATTAGTATAGGCCGCACTATTCTTGCGCTCCTGTTGGAGGGCCCTCAACCCACACTAATTGCACACGTTCAGCAGAGAAAGCCAGTCAGTTCCTCAGTTTGAAACAACGCGAGAAGAAATGACAAGTACGAGTACATGCAGTGGCCGCGGGGGAGACACTTCGAGTGTATCGCATTCCTGTGACCTGTGTGGCAACAAGAACCACCCGTTCTGCGGCGTGCCAGTGGAAGAAAAGCAGGGTGGTCACGTCCGCTGCCGAGCGTGTCAAGGCGCTGCTGCTGAACCAAAGACTGGGGCAGTTTTAGCCCAAGCCACCAAAGAGCTACGCCAAAGCAAACTCGCTGCTTTCCTTCGACCTTCTCGCCTCATCAACAACAACCATCAAGGTGGCGGCCAATCCGTCGAAAAAAGCCCTTGCCCTGACGCGGACAGCGAATCATTGGAAGAGAAGGCAAGTTGCACCGCACACCAACCAAGCCACGCAAGCGTTGATAACGCTGCGTCGCAAGTCTACACAGCAACTAGCTGCAGTACTGGCGGTAGTCCCCGCGGTACAGCGTTTCAACCCAGGCGCCGTGCACCCCCATCCGTCGCAACGCTTACTGACAAAGCGCGCGTAGTGCGGTATATGCAGAGCTTGCATGACGAAGGGAAGTCTAGGCTACCCTTAAAGGCTGTAGCAAAGTTCCCTAGTACTTCTCTGTCCCACGAAATTATGACCATTTCATGTAATGTATTATAATGTTAGTTATACTAACACATGAAAGGCCGCAGTACCCTCGTTGGATTGCTTGTGACAGTGCGCACGTTGCTCTATTTTTAGCTAGTCATAACAAGCCCGTGGGAGCAGATAACAGCGGAAGAAACGGAGCATTGCAAGACGGAAATAAGGTTTTATTTCGTAATTCTCACGATTTTTAGCGATATTCAGCCAAACTTTTGCGACGTGTTTACCCTGTGGTATTGATGAATACCTGTAGAGCTAAACAGTCAGAAACAAGCCGAACAGCCTCTATAAGACGTCGCTTAAGACGAGGTTTTATGGGATGGCTGAGCGATTTGCTCCAAATATCATCCAATCACCTGCTACCTCGGTTTTAGGCAATGATTTAGAAAATAAAAGGGCACTTTTATTATTGATTCAGAATCTGAGTCTGTCAGGGCTTTGTAGCCATTTTCTACAGTCGTTACTGTTGTTGTTAGAGACGTCGGATAAACGCCTCTGGTCCCGATGGACATTCGAACTCGAGGGAGCTTGAAATCGTTGCCCCCCTCGTGTCAAAATAGTGCATTCCAGCACTTTTTACAAAGTGAGGAAGCATTTTTCTACTGTTTCGTATTTCATGCTGTTAAATGCAGTCTTTACTGCTGCAATCAGACCGTCGACCTCGTTTGTGGGCTGCCGATACTGTATGGATTGGAGACAATTGAAAATCCCCAAATCCAGTATGTTACAGTCTGGAGATCGGGGTGGTTGGCTAGTCATTCTGATGTCTTAGCCTCCCTCTTGACCTGCTGCACCAACTTCACCATGGTCTTCGTCAACGTGCGGACCAGCGTTGTCTTGCTGGACTTGAATTCTGGAGGTTTTCCGTCCTGAATACATCAAATGATAATTGAGCATAATAAAACCAAGTTAAAGAAATGACTATACACGTACCTGGCCACTTTTCGCGAATTGCTGGGAAGACCTTCTCCTTGAGCAGCCGAACGTACTCCTTTCTTGTCGTGTTGATGTTCTTCGTGATAGGAGTGCCCGCAACGCGATTTTTAGAAGTCCTAACGGCCTTGGTGTACTCAACAATCGGCCATATACCGATTTTTCCATCAAAGTGTGTCTTTTTGGAAAAATTGTACCGTGGCATCGCAATAGCTGCAAGAAACATTACCTTACCGATGTAGCGCTTGTTAGGGCTCGATCGATAAGGCAGCGATTCACCAGCGGCCAAATAGTAGCGAGACGAGGCCTTGTACATGTTGAACCACTTTTCGTCTACATGAACCACATCATACATTGCATCAAAACGATACGAAAGACCGCCTACAACATTATTAGATTACAATAATTGGATACAATATATTGAATACAAAATAAGGCACCTACCGACAGGACGCTGTACATGGGCGAGAGCCCAGGTGAGCCGCTGAAGCTTGTGAGAGTCGTGAGCAGTGGTTTAACCCTGGAAATAAATCGCCGCAGCACCTTGGCCTTCAGGTGGCGGTGCAGCGTCGACCTCGGGATGCCTGTGGCCGCCTCCAACGCGCGAAGCGTCTGGCGCTGGCAGAGCGGAACGGCAGCGACACGCTGGCCTACCTCCTCTGGGCTGGGCCGGGTCGGCCTCGGCGGATACGACCGCCGCGTCCGCAGGAGGGTGGCCACGTCGTCCCGCAGGCCCCAGATCGCCTCAACAGCCTTGCGACCGAGGCCAAATGTCCCCTTCGCACGGGTGATGGTTCCATAGCGGAGGCGGCCTTCCTTGCTCAGCTTGGACAGGAAGACCACCACCGCGACACGTGTAGCTGACGAGATGTCCTTGGCGCCAATTGTCCTTGCCATCGCGCTTGTTGTGTTCCTTTGCTTGAGTGGCCTGCCGCGAATTTGTGGCAGCAACCAACCGTTTTACTTTCAACATCCGGTGCCTCGCCCCAAATAATTTTAGCCAATAGGATTGCTCTATTCATTTTGTGTGGTACACAAAAAACCAAAATGGTCATAATTTCGTGGGACAGAGAAGTACCCTGTAAGCGAACATGCAGAAAGCCAGCCGCTGGTGGAAGGAGCGGGACCCGCACACTGCCAAGAAACGAAAATCGGTGGTGAGAGTGCAATGTGGCGTAAAGAAACGCATGATACTTAAGGCTGCTTCTGGGAGGGGACGAAAGCGAACGCCGTGGGTTGAGTGGCCTTACAGCGAACTGCTTGGCGAGTTCTGTCGGCTGCGAAAGACAGGGTCAAGCTCTCGAGAGCGTTGCTACGGCAAATTGCAATTCACCTGCTGATCATTTCTGGAGGTCAGTTTCGTGCAACAACACTTGATGAAAGGGGTCATGCTAAAAGATCGAATTACCCCGCCATGGATTCAGCATTTCTGCGCGTGTTTTCATATAGTATCGCGGCGACAGTGTGGGAAATTGGAGTGCAGTCCATCGAAAGAGGAAGCAATCAGCGAAGTGTTGCTGCGCATCTCGGAAAGCTAAAGCGCGCGTTTGAAAGTGGAAAATTGGATGAAAACACAATTTTCAACATGGATGAAGCGCATTTCGTCATCAATATAGATAACAAAAAGACCCTGGGCTTTCGTGGTTATACGACAATCCGCTATCACGATGTGGTTAGTGGAGGTGAAGGCATGACGCTCGTGCTGAAGATACGGGGAGGGGCAAGTGCACGAATTGAACCGCCGATGCTGATCTTTCAAAACGAAAAGTCAAGTTATCCAATTTAAAAAGTTCCGGACGATGTACCTGGCGTGACTTACCGCAGCGGGCCAAAGGGGTGGATGGATCAGCGATTGTTCCGTACATGGCTGCAAAACAACATCTGCAACCGGCGTCATTTTCGCGATCAAAAGCAGGTTGTCTATATGGACAATGCAGCGGCTACAAGGTGGATGAATGTGACGACATTCCCGAGGCAAAAAAATGAGCATTGAATTCTTGCCAGCAAACTCAACACATGTATGCCAGCCCGCCGACTCCTTCATCATTAAGGCAGTCAAGGACATGTGGACCGACGAGTGGGACAAGGAGAAGATACGTTTGGCGGTTGAAGGCAGCTTTTCGGAAAAACCCGGACCGGGGAAGGCTTCCGGAAAACGCAAAAACCCCGGTAAACATTTTTTCCTTGAGCTAGCAGTCCCTTTGCGTTCGCGCTATCAGCATCAAACGAGACAAAGATGGCATTCTCTATCCACGAAAAGCCATGATAATGTGTGGTTTATCTCTCGGTCTCAATGGCAAATGGGAAGAATCCCAACTCTAGGAACATCTCCAAGTGATCGTGGACAAGTATCGTGATGAATTTGACGGCAAACCAAATTCTCCGATTGATGTGGAACCAGATAGCCAGCTTGATGAGGAGGACTCGGATGAGATTGATGAGATACTTCTACAACTTTAGCACTTTCTGCACGTGCCGTCGCCGTACAGATAAGCGATGCCTTGCGTCGCACTGGTTCAGCGGCCACGCGGGCCTCTCCACGAACATGGACGGCGGCAGAAGCAGGTTGATGGCGGCCAGCATGACGGGGAACGCCGCCACGTAACGCCAGCCGCATCTCGTGTTGGCAAAGAAGAACGTGATGGACGGAACCAAGATGCCGATGGTCGTGAAGATCGCCATGCCCAGTGTGATGTGCATGTGCGGCGGCGACAGCTCGTTGATATAGGCGCCGATCGTGGCCGTAGCGGTACCCGACGAGACGCCGTCAATGACAGCAGCAAAAACCAAACGATCGACACCGCAGCCTGCACGACGCCGCCCACGAGCATGAAGAGGCAGTTGCCCGTGAGGGCCTTCTTGCGCCGGTACTTGTCGCCGAAGTGGCCCCAGCACAGCGAGCCCACCGTGGCGCCGAAGATCCAGGCGTTCACGGCGAACGTCCACTCGAGCTTCAAGTGGCCCGGGAACATGAGGCACGTGTCGTTGGCCACGGGACGCGCATTGCACTCGTCTGTGTCGTCGTACTGCGACAGGTTCATCTGCGAGGTGGACCAACCGCTCTGGAACGGCTGCAGCCACGACAGCAGCGCGCTCGTGTACAAGATCGTCTTGGGCTTGATGAGGCGCGCGCGAGACCTTGTTGGCCTCGAGGCAGCGCCAAGAAGAAGTCGTTGTGCTCGTCAAGGCTTCGCTGGTCGCACGGTGAGGAATGGCGTTTGGTGTCACGCCCAATTAGTGTGGGCGCAAATATCCTGTGGGTGCGCAAATACTGTGGCCCACACTATTTGCCTGGTCTGTTTGAAAATGTTGAAGGCGTAATTACGTGGCCCACACTAATTTCACGTTTTTGCTGTAGCTGATCCATACTAAGCGTGAACTGAGTGCGTTGGCAACAATACCCAGGGGCTTCATGAGTGTGTCCATCCCGACCAAGGCGCTGCCTAGCGGCGCGCGGATGCCTGTCATCGGGTTCGGTGCTTACCTGGAGAACGACGTGCCCAACTCGTACAACATCGTGCTGTCGGCGCTCAAGCAGGGCTACCGGCACATCGACACGGCACAGCTGTACCACAACGAAGCTGCCGTCGGCCGCGCTGTGCGAGACTCTGGTATTCCGCGCGAAGAGGTTTTTGTGACCAGTAAGTTGTTCCTCACGGACTGGGGATACAAGAGGGCGCTGGCGAGTATCAAGAGGAGCAACGAGAAGATCGGACTTGGATACATCGACCTGTTCCTGCTGCACGCTCCGGGCGACGCTGCGACGCGTTCGGAGACCTGGCGCGCCGTCGAGCAGCTCCAGGAGCAAGGCGTTCTGAAGGACATTGGCGTGTCCAACTTCAGCGGCGCGCATATCGACAAGCTCATGAAGACGGCCAAGGTTAAGCCCTGCGTGAACCAGATCGAAGTGCACCCGTGGCTCACGCGTCCAGAGACCGTTAAGTACTGCCAGGAGCACGACATCATTGTGGAGGCATATTCACCGCTAGTGAAGGCGTTCAAGATGAAAGACCCTACGCTGAACGACGTCGCCAACGAAGTGGGCGCCACGCCCGCGCAGGTGCTCGTGGCCTTCAGTCTGGCCAGGGACATCGTGCCGCTGCCTAAGTCGGCCAACGCCAAGCGTCAGAAAGAGAATCTCGAGGCCATCAACGTCAAGCTGTCGTGTGATCAGATGCAGAGGCTCATGGCGCTGGACGAGTACTTCGTCACGGACTGGGACCCCATTCGAGACGAGGAAGTGTGAGGCGGGCGGTGTTGCTGAGCTGATCTCTTGTCATGAAAAAGACACGTTCTTGCGGCTTCAACGCGTCGTCGATAAGAGCTGGAGAACTACAGCCTGATCCTGACGTCTGCTGGTTTTGAACTGAGCGTCAATGGAGGAAGCTCATGGTCTTGTTCTTGCAGTTGTCCTTGCAGTCTGAGCCAGGTGGCAATCATTTCGCGTCGATTTTGTGTGTGGCGTACACCACCGTTTCTTATCGTCCCACGGTAACAACTCTATGGCCAGCGATTGGACAAAACCCGATTGATGGGAGAGCCATCCGATGTGGCGCACACCACTCTGCACCCTTCAAATATCATCCTTCCTTAACCAATTCCTTCTTTACTATTCAGATGGACCTGCTATCTACCATGCTGTCCTCTCGCTTACGATACTTTGCCTCTATACAACGATGATGAGTCGGCCTTCCCGCAGCACTCCACTCTGTCTCTCTACTAGCCAGCGTCACTAGCCAGAGGACATCCGTCTTCTCGCTTCCAGGGCCCACGATGATCAAGGTCAAATGGGACTCCACCTACCGTCCCCCCGTTAGCGCCGCCGGCCAAGCCAAGACGACGACAACCTCCTCGTCCTCCTCCTCCCCAGCCGAGCGCCCTACCCTCACAGCGCTCATGGACGGCGTCGTCATCACCAGTACCAGCTCCGCCAATGCCAATGCCGCCAATGCCCGTCGCCCCCCAATGCGTCGCTGGGACATGGGCACCATCTCCGAGGACACGATGCCCGCGGCCTTCACTGCCGCCTCCGCTGGCTGGTCCAACGACCGCTTCGAGCTCACCGACTCTGGGGAAGTGCGCAACCGTTCCACAAGAAAGCGCATCTCCAAGCAGGAGATCCGTGAGCACGGAGAAGATGTGCTGAGGGGTCTGATTGACCATGTCCACACGAGAATGCTGCAGGAACTGCTGTTTCTGGAGCAGGCCATCCCTGCGCTCGAGTTCGAGCGGAGTTCCGTGGAATCGGGCTTCGATCCGGGAGCAAGCAATGCCGGCAGTAGTGTCAGTACCGGCAGCTCGGTACGCTCCAGTTCGTCCAGTATTTGCTCGACAAACGACGGTTTCCGCATGATGATCGACACGGACGAGCCGCGCTGCATCTTCCACACGAGCAAGAACTTCAGCGTGGCCGAGAAACTTTTGGTCTTTGTGTGTTCTTTTCGCGGCTTGAGTTGTGGCATCTGGAGTCGCAGTGTGTTGCTCAAGGATGGCGTCCAAGTAGGTTCCATGCTGCCTTACTTCCAGAAGGCCATTGCTGCAGGGTACGGCATTCTGGTCATGAACCCCAACATGAACACGCAGCTCATGGTGACCCAGGACGGAACGGTGGAGAAGATGCCCATCAGAGGGTCCAGTAATGCGGAAGATCACTGCGACCACGTCTGGAGGAACTACATCTTCCCGTCCGCAGCGCACAAGGTGCACTTTATCGCCTACGGATACGGTGGCGTGCTGGTGACCCAGTTGATCGCCAAGTACCGCTACGAGCTCAAGAGCCGCCTGGGCAACGTGGCGTTCATCGAGAGCTCGCACAAGATCGACCCGGCCTGGAACTCGGGCTTCAAGCGCTTCTTCTCGCAGCACAGCATTTCCTGGTCGCGGTCCGACTTCCCTCTCAACACGGAGCTCAGTCGCGACGCCACGGCGTTCGCCACCAGCGGAGGACCGAGCGGCGCTGGGACGACTAGCAGCAGTGACGACGCGTTCTCCGCCACGGCGTCGTCTCCGTCCTCCCGCTCCCCCAAGAGTCCGAGCGCAGCGCAGCTGACCGGATTCGGCTGCATCTGCCTGTCTGCCGGATCGTGTGAAGGCGCCAACGAGAGCCCAGCGTACACGACCAAGGCGGTGCTCGACACGGTGTTTGCGTTCATCGCGTCGCCCACTCCGTACGAGTTCCAGCGCCGAGCAGCGCGTGAAGTGCGGTTGAACACGCTGTTGGAGGAGCAGCAGCAGGCAAGGGCTGAGGGCCCTGGGGCGGACGAAGGACGACCACCCAGGGGTCAGACGACAAGAGCGCGCAAGAAATCGGTCTATGACACGGTGCTGGGTGGCTCTGCGGGAGGCGCGTCTCGTGAATTGAAGCCACGCGAGTACGATTCCTTGACGATCGATGACTTCGACCTGCTTCGAGTCGTCGGACGCGGGGCCTTCGGTAAGGTCATGTTAGTGCGACGAAAGGTGCCGCAGCAGCAGAAGGGGGCGCGGTTATTAAGCCCTCGCATGATGATGGCCATGGGCATGACGCCTCAACAGATCGCGGGCGCTACAGGCGGCGAGAGCGGCAAAGTGTACGCCATGAAGGTGATCAAGAAAGCTGCCGTGTTCGCCAAGAACCAGGTGGAACACACCAAGACCGAGCGCCGCATCTTGCAGGGCGTGGACCACCCGTTCATGGTCAAGCTGCGGTATGCGTTCCAGAACGAGGCCAAGCTGTACTTCGTCATGGACTTCTACAACGGCGGCACGCTGCACTTCCATCTGCGTCGGGCGATGCACTTCGACGAGGTGCGCACCCGCTTCTACGCGGCGCAACTCGTGCTGGCCATCTCGCACTTGCACACGTACAACATCGTGTACCGAGACCTCAAGCCGGAGAACATCCTGCTGGATGACGAGGGCTTCATCGCCCTCACGGACTTTGGCCTGTCGCACGACCACTTTGACAGCAAGGACGGCATGCAGACGTTCTGTGGCACGCCCGAGTACATCGCGCCCGAGCTCATCCGCCGCGTGCCGTACGGCAAGGCCGTGGACTACTGGTCGCTGGGCGTGCTCATCTTCGAGATGCTGGCGGGCTACACGCCCTTCTACCATGCGAACCGCAAGCGCAACTTCCAGAACATCGTCAAGCTGCCGCTCCGGTTCCCGTCCGAGTTCTCGGACGACGCCCGCGCGCTGCTGCGTGGCCTGATCTGCCGTAACCCGGCCAAGCGACTCGGCTCCGGTCCGTGCGCCGCCCAGGAGATCATGGACCATCCGTTCTTCAGCCAAGTGGACTGGGAGAAGCTCTACAAGCGCGAGGTGCCGGTGCCGTTCAAGCCGGTGGTCAAGTCGGACGGCGAGGTGAACAACGTGCCCGAATTCTTCAAGCGGCAGGAAGTCGTCGACTCGGTCGTGTCGGACGCCCCCATCGGCAAGAGCCACGTCTTCCAGGGCTTCTCGTACACAGACCCGTACAACTTGTAAGTAGAGGCCCAGGTAGTGAATGGCCAAGTCCGCGTTTTTGATGTGCAGCGTAGAATTGGGAAAGCCGATTTTTTTTGATTGCGTATAGATTCCAATGCTGATGCAGAATTCAATCTTATCTTGCAGTACTGCTGGTCCAGCAGTGCTGGGGCTTGCAATCAAGATCTACAGTATTTCAACACATGTATTCCTTCGCGATGCAATACTTTATTTTCGGTGTCAACCCAATTCCCGACGCTTGCTTCCATCACTACTACTTATCAAAGCAGCAACTTGGGCTTGCCAATACAGCATTGCCGTACAACTTTTTATCCGCAAATACAAACCAAGATATTTTCCCAATTACTGACGATTTTTACTACGTGTGTATTGTGAATTCCGTCTATACATTTAGAGCATCTCCACCGGTCAGCAAAAACTCACACCAATAGCCGGTTTTGTCAAGAAAAAGTCAAATAGATCCCCACCGCGCCAACAAAATTTTGACGATAGTTGTCGGAGGTCCAATTTCGACAGAAATTCCACTATATTTGGCGGAGTTTTTGCTGGAACTCACAAATCGCCATCGCCTACTCACGCAACAACTCGGCGCCGGAGGACTCCAACATGTGCCCATGGACCCAACGTTCCTCGACAGTGTTTCTCCCTAGGCTCCGTGGGCTCGAGTTGTCCCGAGTCTCGTGGCCAGTGTCGTCGCCATGCATTATCCGGTAAATGCTGCTGAATTTGGGTCTTCATCGGTGTGAAGACTTCGAAATGTGCATATGCTCTGGCAATAGTGAGTAATCAAGGTCACGTTTAAAACCCACACCGGTGGAGATGCTCTTAGGGATCTTGGCCAA
This sequence comes from Phytophthora crassamura, assembly GCA_033557995.1. Taxonomy (NCBI): domain Eukaryota; phylum Oomycota; class Peronosporomycetes; order Peronosporales; family Peronosporaceae; genus Phytophthora; species Phytophthora crassamura. The sequence continues at coordinate 819,884 of JAUCED010000016.1, forward strand.
TTGCATTAATCGCCCATTTTCCAAGTTAGTTTTGTCAATCGCGCAGATGCCCATATTTGTTCTTAAACGGGAGAATGCGCGGGGCGATTGTTGAGCGATCGATTCAACCGAGAAACTTTTGAGTAGAACCCACAACATCTGTGCAACTTGAAAGAATAGACCGAAGCTACACATGAAATTAGTTTCCACTTTCCACTTTTTCCGGTTTTTTTGTTCCGCTGCGTGACGCACTAGCGTATCGATCGACCTGGCAGCAGTGCTCGCTTAGTAGTACTTGACGTGACGGTCGTTCAGGGGTTGAGTGGGGCGATTGTCCGACGCATCGTTCGTGGATTCGAGTTCTCCGTACAAGGTCTTGAGCTTGTGGAGCTCGTCGTACGAAATCGGGATGGGGTTGTTGAGCACCCACCAGTCCACGACTTCGCTGCACGGCGGCGTGGTGAGGCTGCCGTTGTAGTTGAACAAGTGGCTCTTGGCCACGAGGCCGTTGAGCAGGTCGGCGTAGCTCATGCTGACAGCAGTACATCAGTTAAACCCAAACTTCAATTCAAGTAGATCTCCCTGCATGTTGAACGTACCCCGTGTTGAGTTCTTCTCCAGTCTCCATGTCGTCCCAAAGCTTTTGGATGAACTCGTTTTCCTTCACCCCCTCTTCCGCGTGGAGGAAGACCCCGGTCACCAGGATCTTGCCAGCTCCGGCCGTGTCCTTGTGCACGAAGTGAATCTCCGCGTCATAGTGATAGTTATCGAGCGCATGCTCGGAAGTTGCGTGCATGTGGAACTGAGCCAGTGCGTACTCGCGCTCGTCGAAGTTGATGCTCTTGACCGTGCAGTCTACAAACCACGAAAGAGACACCGCGTTAAACCGTGTGTCTAGCCTTGAGCTGCTTCTATACTTCACTCACGCTGGTCCGCATCGAGCTCCCACTTGTAGAGATCTTCCAACTTCTTGAGTTTGAAGTTCTCGCAGTCACCGCCGAACTTGAGCGGAGCGTGGGCCATGCCCCAGTCGTCGTGCGAGAGCTCACGCATCGGGATGTTGATCGGGGACTGGTGGGTCCCAGCACACGCCGGGTAGGCCTCCGTCCAGTCGTTCGGACCAAGTTCCTCCTCGGTGGTTTCCTTGTACCCCCACTTGTTCGTTGTCGCTTGACTCGCAGCCAGCAGACCCACGGCCAACAGCAGAACGCGCGACACTGGACCGATCATGGCTTTCCTTTCTCTTCACGGAATCGAGGTGGCTGGCTAGCAAGCTGTGAATTCGAGAATGGTAAAGCCCACGCCCAGATCAACCTTTGAGAGCCCCTAGAAAGATCGCGAACCATTGTGCTCGAGACTACTATTGCTTCCTCAATTGACGGCTCACAAGCGTCCTAGAGCGCCGCGACTCCTGCAAAAGTGGCGAAGGCTCAGCCGTCCATTACCAAGATTGGATTTCGACGCCGCTTCACCAACCGCGTCCGTCGTGTTCGTATTCATCATGAGCCAATAAGGCAAATGAATGAAAACAAGCTCGACCGGAGCCCCAAAAATTAAACATGTGCTTCAAGAAGTCGAGGTTATCACTTAGCCAACACACTCAGTTCACGCTTAGACCGGATCAGCTACAATTGCAGGGTCTGGTTCTCCACCACAGCACTCCTGAGTGGGGCCGGTTATCCAACCCGCCGTTTGTTGCCAGAATAGCGCCTCCATCCGTCCTGCGAGATGTAACCCACCATTCGACGATTTTACTGCAGGCTCCCGATGTAGTTGAACAGATGGCTCTTAGCCACGAGCCGAGCCCGTTGAGCAGGTCGGCGAAGTTCGTCTCGCTCTTCCTCAAGTTCCAGCTCTCGTCGTCTCTCTGCATGAGAATCGCATCTTTGTGGCTTCGTAGCCTTCATAAACAGAGGACACTCTTCCTCATAAGCCTGTATTACCGTTAGTAGTTCTCAAACTCGTTTGGATTCATAGCGTGGGTTAGTCTTACTTACACATGACGACACATTTCAACTTCCGTCCGTGGCCAGGAGCGACACCATGCGGTCCCAGAACGTGCCGTTGTTGGACTGCGACGACTGGTCTGACGTGCCGGAGAAGGCGTGGCTGCTCTTGTGCTGGTTGCTCTCTTGCTCGGGGCTGCCATCGCGCCACTTGGCCGCCGTGGCGGCAACCGTGGCTGCGGTCGAGCCCTGCGCCTTCGGCTTGCGACGCGGTGCTTGGCCGTCGCTACTGCCGCCGCTCTTAAGGTCCGCGAACGGCGCGTCCGAGCTCGAGTAGCCGAAGCGCGAGCGCTGAAAGTCGCCGTACGGGTTCACGCCGTTGCTCATCAGGGCCGCGTAGTTGCGCTTCTCGGCCTCCGTGAGCACCTCCACCTGGTGCCGCCACACAGCCACCTGCTGCATGAGGCCTTCGACTTCTTCCGAGTGCTCCTCCGCCAGCTTCTGCAGATACTCCTCGTGCTCGCGTTGGCTCTCGTCGGCCGCTGCCTCCAGCATCTTCTGCGCGCGGCGGTCGGCCATCCTCTTGGCGTTCTCGATCGAGCGGTTCGACTCCTTGACCAATCGCTCCTCGTGCTCCGCCAGCCGCGCCTTGGCGCTCTCCTGCGCCTTCTCCAGCATCCCCTCGTACTCCTTCTTGTTGGTGGCGAGCTTGGCTTCGGCTTCTTGCGCACGCAGACGCGCCTTCTCCAGCTCCTGTCGCTGCACATCCACTTCCTCGTTCAACTGGGCGATCACAACGTCTCTCTGCTCGATCTGGGCCTGTAAGACCACTTCTCGCTGGGCCGCGCGCTCCTGGGCGAGCCGCAGTTCCCGATGGGCATCTTGAAGCACGCCAATCTCATCGCGAATCGACGCGTTCTCCATCAGCGCGAGCTGCAGGCTGTTGCTCAGATCCGTCTGCGCTTCCGCCACGCAATCCAGGCTGTTGACAAACGCCTTAACGCCGACAGCAGGGCTGGAGGACCGGTGGATGCCGTGCTGCTCCGCCAGTTCCGTTTCCAAGAAGGGGCTGAAGTCCTGATACCAACGGAAACACAAGCTGGTGGGGCGCGAGGCCGAGCGCAGGCGCTTGATCACAAGGGCGAACGGCGCGCCGAACGTGCTCTCGTTGTTGATCGCCACCAGCACGAAGCCCTTGCACAGGCGCTTCTCGCTGCCTCGGTGCTCGCTTCGGGACGAGAAAAACACGGGCGACACTTCCAGCATCGCCGCTTCAACGTCACAGATCTTGCACGCGCCGAACGACAAGCCCATGGGGCCGGTCGCGGCGCTCCAGACGCCTTGAGCCTTGCGCGACATGCTGGCCTTGACATCTCCAGGGCGTTGGTTGTCGTCACTGTCGCTTACATCGTGCTCTGGGAGGAACGCCTTGGCCTTCTTCTCCGCGCGACGCTTCTGACGCAGCTCGTGGAGCAGCGAGGGCGGCAGATACGAGAAGAAGCCACGCGAAATGAGGTCGCGCGACGCTCCACTCACGTCGTCCCAAGCGAACAAGGCAGCTCCGCCATTCAGCATGGAATGGTGAGCCGAGCCCATGGCGATGTCGGCCGTCTCGCCGCGCTGCTTGCCAGTACCGCCTACGATGCCAGTACTGGCCGCGCTCGCTGAGACCGGAGCTCCAGCAACTTCCGAGCCGCTGGCAGCGCCGAATAAATCGCCAAATACCGAGCCAAACAGGCCGGAAGTCGACCGAGGGGCGTCCACACTGTAGCTGCGATGACTCGGGTCGCTCGGAGGCTTCCCAGTGCACGCTGTACCTGCCATGGAGTTGCCGCTGCTGCTTCCTCCACTGCCAGTCGAGACCACTCGCTGCCTCCCGCCCAAAGACTCTGCGTCGGGAGTGGCGTCGACGCTGCTCCGCGGCGTCACCGAGTTACTCGTCTGGCGATTCAGATACGGATTGTACAGAAACCGCAGGCGCAGCGGGAGCCCCACGCTGCGCAGCTGAAGCAGCAATTGCTCGAACGGCGAGTCGCTCACGTCGATGCCGTTCACGCGGACCAATCTCGCTCCAACTGGGACGTCCACTAGCGCTGGGTCCAGCTCTTGTTGGTCGCGTAGGAATCCAGCCACGGTGGCTCCTAAGAACTGTCCTTCCTGCTCGTGACGCGGCGTCAACCTTAAGCCCAGCCCTGCTCTCGTCGCCATGGAGTTCCGGAGCTTGGAAGGGAACGCAGCTGGTGCCGCCTGTGTGAGCTGCACATTGAGCTCCTCCAACGCCAATGCAAAGCTCGGCATCCCTTTAAAGACGTGCGGGAACGGACAGTTGGCGCCTGCGAACAGGAAGCAGCTGAGCATCACCACCGGCAGTGCTTCCGCCTTCTCCGTGCGCAGCACGTAGAGCTCCGGGTCGCCCTGCTGCTCGATGGTCTTCAAGCTGATGATGCTTCTTCGTCTTGTAGAGGCCGTCGTAGTGCTCATCTTGGACGGCGCGCGCAGCCGTCCTGTGCTCATACTCGCAGTGGGGACATCAGCGCGTAACGCCGTCGCGTTGCTGCTGCTGTGACTCTTGTGCTGCTTCCTGGCGGCTTTGAGCCGCGCCTGCTCCTCCAGCTGCGCCAGTCTCTGCTGCTGCAGCTTGTGCAGTCTTTCCTGCTCCTGTTGCTGCTGATTGTGCTGCAATTGCTGGCAGTAGCTCTGCGTGTTCTCAGCCACGCCTTCCAGCCATTGGTGGAGCTCCACGAGGCGGTCTTTGCAGTGCTGCGCGTGGAAGATCTTGAGATAAGCCTGGGACAGCCGCGGCACGCGCACCTGGCGGCTCGCCAGCAGCTCGGACGAGTGCGCGATGTACTTCTGGAAGTGTCGGTAGCGCCGGTAGATCTTCCAGCTGTAGCGGCGCGCGCTTCCTGCATCTCCGAGCGAACACTCGAACACATAACTGTCATATCGTCGGTCATACCGTCCATCATATCATAACGAAGTTAGTCACATGGTCTTATGAGCAACTGGTTCTGATATACGGCTGCTTGCCCGGGCAGTTGGTCGTCATATCCAATTAAAGCTCACGTACATGTCGACGCTGTCGGGTGTGCGGTAGTAGCCCAGCGGTTTGATGCCCACAGGCTGCGTGGCCAGCAGCGCCGTGAGCTGCTGCCACGTCTCGAGCTGCGCGAACGCGCGGTTGGGCTCGTGCAGGAAGGGCCGGGGCAGTCCCAGCGCCTTGGAGATGCTCTCCACGGCCGCGCCCTCCATCCTCACTGGCCTTCCTCCTCGGGGTGTCTGCTCTTCGCGCCTAATCGCAGAGTGCACCTTCTTCTGATTTTCGTAGCAGTGAGGCGCAAAAAGACCCGTTCTAAAACAAGAATCTGTGATATCGTATTACTGTTAACCCTGTCCTAATTTGTATTCCCCGTGGACAAGAGTCTGATTAAGTACAGCAGTTTGATTAATAATTACAGGAAACCGTGGTCGCCATTCATTTGTGCCGCTGCCGTTGGGACGCGAGCTCATTCCCGGTTTTACAGCAGCAGCAGCAGCGATGCCTCGCAAGATCAAGCACGTCGGCAATCTTACCTTCCAGCACAAGAAGCAGATCTGCGAGTGGCGGGCCGCTCACCCTTCCCTTACGCAGCGCGACCTTGCGCAAAAAGCCCTGCGGGACCTGGCGCTTGTCAAGGCACCTACACAAGGCACTATCTCAAACATTTTGAAGGAGAGTAAGAGATTCTTGTTGGTGACGGAGGCCGAGCTTCAACACCGGCGCAGCGCCACAGTTGCTCACCCAGCCGTCGACGATGCTTTAGCCAACTGGGTGCACCAATGCCAGGCGAGGCGGATTAGCTTGACCGGTGATCTGTTGATGGCCAAGGCACGCAGGCTAGAGGAGCTGCTGGAAACCCCCGAAGATCTCCGTTTGGAGTTCTCCAACGGGTGGCTACAGTCATTTCAAGCCCGGCATGGCTTCAAGAGCCTCAAGATGCATGGAGAGGGCGGTTCAGTTAACAGCGCGGCGCTGCCTGCTCAAATAGCGGATCTAAAGCGTCGCTTGCAAGGCTACCGACTCGCCGACATCTACAATATGGACGAGACGGGATTGTTCTACAAGCTCGCGCCGGACAAGACCATTGCCAGCCGCCAAATTGAAGGCGCTAAGAAGAGCAAAGTTCGTGTAACTGTTGCGCTGACGTGCAACGCCGACGGTAGCGATATGCGTGAACCTTTCATCATTGGCCATGCTAATAAGCCACGGTGCTTCAAGAAGAAGAGTGGAAGTGACCTCGGGTTTTACTACCGCAGCAACAAAAAGGCATGGATGACGAGCGTGCTCTTTATTGAGTGGCTTCATGAGCTCGACGTAGATATGGAGCAGCAGCGCCGGAAGATCGTTCTACTGCTAGACAACGCATCATCGCATACCGTCAGCACCATGAACCTTCGAGCAGTGACGGTTGTCTTCTTGCCCCCCACACCACTGCCCGCCTTCAACCACTGGATGCCGGCATAATCGCGTCGTTCAAGCGCCGGTATCGCTCTCGTCAACTGCAGCATGCTCTCGATTTGGATGAGGCTGGTGCATCGGCGGATATCTATGCAGTGGACCAGCTAACTGCCATGCGTTGGCTCAAAGCCTGCTGGTACGAAGTACCGGCCAGCGTTGTGCTGAATTGCTTTCGCCACACTGGGCTAGTCCCTGGGCGCTCGTCTTCTCGTCGCTCGCAGCAAGAAGGAGACGAGATGCTGAACACGACGCTGGTGGCTCAGATGCGTGCACTTCGCATCCGCGACCCCATGAACATTGACACCTTCGTGTGCAACCCTGCCGAAGAGAACACCGAGATGGAGGTGATGTCTGCAGACGATCTTCTGAGTGGGGTGTGCGATGCTGCGCTCGTTGGATCAGCGCAGCACATTCAAGATGATGACATGGAGGAGCTGGAAGTGGTTGTCAACCCGCTGGAAAGCCTCACAACAGCAGACAGGGTCGACGCGATACGATCTGTGATCTTCATGTTAGCTGAGCACCCGGATGTAGACCTGAAGGCAATGGAGGGACTGCGCACGCTACAGCGGCGTGTACGCGACGATCTACGAGCGGAGAGAGAGGCAGCCTTGAAGCAGACCTCAATCCGAGGCTTCTTCTCGATGGTTGAGTAGAGCTAATAAATTTCCATGTGTCTATTAAGTTTGAAGTTTGATGAGTATTAATTAGGCCCCATATAAATAGCTGTCCACGAAGTCGGTGGATCGGTGTTTGATTAAGTACCGCAAGTTATTAGGTAGAACAGGGACTAATTAGGACAGGGTTAACAGTAGTAGTTCGACGTAGAGGATCTCAATAGTATTGACGGGTTTGGGCCCGATACTATCGTGGCAGGATTGGCAGACTTGTTCCTCTACGTCGAACTACTAATGCTATGACGTTCTAAAGGCTTGACTGGCATATTTAATAGCAGACCGCCATATTTAATACTGCGTGAAGCGTCGCATTTACCGGTACGATGGCGGGTCGCCATGCTGCCCCGAGCCCACGCGATGGCCTCCGCTTGGACCTGCCAAACACTGGGCTTTCGACAGGCCCGCCGCGCTCCGGGTTGGCGATAGGACTTCTGTTGAACCCTGCTGACACCGACGAAAGCGACTATCCCGATTCTGACGAAAGTGAGTTTGGCGTTCCCGACGAAAGCTATGTTTCCAATTCTAATGAGGAAATGGACACGGACGAGGAGGTCGATGATCGCGACGCTGAGCTCGACGAGCTCGTCGCTCAGTCTGACGTGGAGCCTGCGCAGGAGCCAACTGAGCCTGGAAGAGCTCTTCTTCTCCCGTTACCAGAGGAAGGACTGGCAATGCCTAGAGAGCTGCAAGTCTTCCAACCGGAGCAGTGGCACATGACCGAGGAACACCTGTACGTCCGTCTGAACCGGCTTGTCGAGGTCTTGCACACCCACTTCCAGAGCAGAGCAGCTCAGAACCGCGTGGTCCAGCAGTTCCGCCTTGCCTGGTACCTGATCAATGAGGACGGACAAGTAACACTGAGAGACGGCCGCATCCGGCCGCATGTTGATGCTGCTTTCGTCGACTTAGACGCAGCACTCACACATAGGGCTATCCAAAGAGCTCTGAATGCTGCCCTCCGACTACTGAGTGTCCTGTGCCACGACGTGTACGCGATGCGAGGGCGAGCTGGCGTGTACATGCGGGTGCTAGGCACCGTCCGCGCACTGTACGACATTCTCCATCTGCTCACGGCGACTTGGCTTCGTATACCGCGACACGCTGATCTGCAAGTTCGGTGTGAGCTTTAACGTATTCCGGCGAAACACGACCGATGCTCGCAACGACTACACGTTCGCACCTGATCAGCGTTTCCAGTTCGCCCGGTGTGTCGAGTTCCCCCACGTGGAGCACGCAGTTGAGCGTAATGCGATGTTCAACGTCGAGCGTGCCGTCAGAGATGTGCTGGGGCCGTATCGCCAGCCGCCAGTCCGGGTCGTTGTCATCGCTGACCCGGACAACATGTGGACGGCGGCGAGCCAGCCTGTCTTCTCTGCATTCATCCAAGCGGGCATCGAGGTCTTCACTCCCAAGCCGCAGACAATTGGCGTCTCGGGAATGCAACACTCGAAGAGGTAAACATTTTCGTTGAGTGTTTTTTTGCTATTTTTCCTAACTTTTGCGTTATTTTGTGCTATTGAACAGAATAGTGGTTGACAGGCGCCGAGTCATCGAGGCTAGCCACAACCAAGGCGTTAATGCATACGGCAAGAACGTCGGTGACATGCCGAGCAACATCGAGAGCTCGACGCATGTCGCCGACGCTGCCTTCGCGGAGGGGTGCGCCCTGGCCATGTTGCAATTCTGTGAGGTCGGTGGCGTCCAGGTTCGGGACGCGAGTCCCGTCAAGTTTGGAGGAAAGACAAGTTCGGGCAAAATAATTGGTCGTGCAGCGGGACCCCACCTTGGCGCCAAGCGAGGTGCGCCGAAGGGGCCGAGGAGGACCGCTGCCGAGAAAGTGCATGTGCTCGACGCGTTGCCTCAATTCGACTGGGACGTCACGGAGACCGTACGATGCATGGTGCAGGAGCCGGGCCACGCCAACCTTACTGTTGACAAAGTGGTCGGTTGGCTCGGACGACAAGAGACGCTCCGAGCCCAAGCTGCCGTGGAAGAGACCCAGCGTCGAATTTCCCAGCGGGGAATTCGACTCACGTGCACGAGGAAGGCAATGTCCCTGTCGACAAGCCTCTAAAAAAAACATTTTTATAAGCCGCGAAGTTCTTTGCGTAGTCTGACGTTGAAGCATGGCCGATGAAGCACCCTCTGCATCATGGAGCGCGCTGTGCCGTGGTCGCATCTGCGCTTCCAGGATGGCATCACCGAGGTCTCACTGACCTTCATGAAGGACCTGATGCGCAGGAAGGACAAGCGGGCGACGCGAGGCAGCGTCGCCGAAAAAAAAAACAATTTCTTTGGCGGGAGATATCGTTCGAGCGGCACTGTCGTCCTGCGGCTCTCTCCTGAGTCCTGTGCAGCTCGCGCGGCCAACCCATTCGCCTGCGTCATGCTGCTCTCTATTCCTCCTGCCCGAAGCCATGGCCGTTATGTATTTACCCTTCCGGGGGGTGGCTCGACCAAAGTCGATGCACTCGTCGTCATGGCTTAACGCCCTGCTGTGTGTGTGAAGAACGCACACGAACAATGAGCAACAGAGGCGGACCGCCACGCCAACGTAGCGCAGTCGCTGAGCTGCCAGCCATCAAACGCGTATATTATTCACTGCATGTGCCGGGTTTGTTCCTGCTGTGCTTTGTCCTCTGCTCGCTGCTCCGGCACGTCCCAGCACTCCGGCCGTCTCTCGGCGGCTCTGCTCCTACGTCGGCCCTTTTCCTATCGCTTTCGGTCTTCCGCTTAGATGTCGCGATCCACGCGGGTCGAGCACACGACGCCCTTCTCCGCAAGACGCGCCGTCGTCTCGGCGTTGAAGTACTCGCCGTCCGTTGACTTTATTCGGAATTTAACTGCGAGCCAAGCAGCAGGTCAGACAACGGAGTGGCAGAGGAACAGGAGGAAGCGTACGTACATCTATGGGTCTCGCCCAGCGTATTGAGTTTCGTGAACACCGCGCGGACTTCTTGCATGTTGTCCTGCGCCACCGAAAAAGCAAGGCACCCAACGACAACACGGCATGGCTTAACGTTAGCGACAAGCGCAAGACGACATCAAACGACCACACGAAACGGCCAACTTACCGGGTGCACCATGTCCAGGAAGCTCGTCTGACCGGGCACGATCTGGTGGTTCTGGTAGCCGAGCACGCGCGTGTAGGCGGCGCTCGAGAAGAGGAAGACCGCCGAGGCCTCGGCCGCCACGAGCGCGATGCAGTCCATGCACTGCTCGCAGATCTGCTGGTACACCTGCAGCTGGCCGACCTCGTGCTTGAGCGACTCGACGAACTCTTTCTTGCGCAGGCGCGACTTGCGCGAGTGGTCGCGGTTGCGCTCGCGGGACTTCTCCTCCTTGATCAGCGCCTGCTTCTCGTCCTCGCTCAGGTTGTCAAAGTTGTGCGTCGGGTTGTTCTTGATCATGGCCGAGATGATCTCGGGCGGCAGCGTCTGCGAGCCCACCATCTCGGGGGGAAGCATGCCAGGCCGCACCTGCGGGCCCTTCTGGAAGGGCATCGGTGGGCTCTGGCCGGGGAAGCCGGACGACGGGTCGTACAGTCGCGGGCCGCCGTCCTGGAACGCCAGCTCTGTGTTGGGGTTGTACATGGGCGGTGCCATGGGGGCACCCATGAACTGGTTCATGCCGCTGCCAATGCCTGCGGGCAGCGTCATGGACGTCACGTTGTTGCCGTCGTCCATGGCGTCGTTGCGGTCTCGACTGATGAGGTTCTCGAAGTAGGCGGCGTTGGCTTGGATCTTGGCCATGTCGTTGTTGGGGCCCGGCACGCCGAAGGCGTTGGCGTTCACGTTGGGGTCGTCGTTCTCCACCTTGATGCCCATGAGACGCGCGTACTCCTCCATGGCGTCGCCTTGCTGGGGCTGGTCCATGGGGTTCAATCCGGGCACGTACACGCCGGGGAAGACGTTCTGCGGGCTGGCAGCCATGCCCGGCATACCGGGGTGCTGTGGGGGCAGCGGCCGGCCTTGGGGCTGCTGCGGGTGGCCGTACTGGGCCGCCAAGTTGGCGCCGAGCATCGAGTCGTCGTGCATCATGTCCACGTCGGACTCATTGGGCGCCGTGAAGTCCATAGCGAGTGGTTTTGGGAGCTGGTTGGTGGTGGGCTTGCTTGCAACTGGTCCCTCCCCCCGGATGGTCTGCAATTGACTCTGGACGCACGCGGGGCAACTCGGCGAGGCGGGAACGCGGCGATGCTGGGGGATGTCTCTGGTAAGGGAGTGCCAGTCGGCACGGGTCGGGCCCAGAACCCGTTACTTCTGAAGTAGCGATACCAACGCCGGATCCACTGAAGTAACGACATAAAGTACAGTAAACGACACCCGCGAACGAGACAAAGGCCGACATGGGTACACATCTGCCAGATCTGGATAGCAGTGCCGCTTATCTGCTTGCTGCAGCACATGCCAATGACAGTCGAGACGGACTTGGCTGGGGCCTTTCTGTGACTGCGCGGCAAAGCCTGAAGCTTTCAGGGAATCGCGAAGGAGCGCTTACCGAAATGCATCCTGCCGCCTCGTCACACATCACATAAAGTTGCTGGCGCCTTGTTGATTGCAAGCTGCAAAATCTGCGGAGCCAGCACTGCAAATTCCACTGCGAGTTGCCAGCACTGCTCCGATACGCAAAAAAAAGATCGTATTATCGTGAATAAGACTCGAACTCTTATTCACGATCTTTTTTTGCGGTACTGAACGTTGAAGGACCAGTCGGCCCTGCTGACTGGAATTGCCTTTTGCCAGTGGCAAATTGCCACTACTTCATGGAAAGTGTTAGACGCACGTGAACACTGTCGCAGATCTTCTCGCTGCGCTCGTCCCGGTTGCTCGTCCTGCGTCTGCCGGGAAAAGATGGCAGCTTTCGCGCTCTGCACCGTGCAGTGCACGAGCTGAGCTTCCCGCACTATTAGCGCGCGCTGATGAGCTGATGGGCGCCAAGAGAAGTCATCAAACGACGAATCTTTCTCAACATCTCTCTCTAGGGAAAATGTACATGTGTGAGGTTCGTCGGTATGTCCCGGAGGTGTAAATGAATCCGTTGAGGACGATTGAACGCGGCTTGAGAAGGGGATGACCGTGACGCCCAAGCGCATGAAGGTATACGACACGCAGAGCAACGCTGTTGGCTCTACACCGTGCAGCACGCTTCGCCAGACATCAGCTACACGACGATCGAAAGCACGGCATGCGACGAAGCAATGTACTTGTGCATTCATCGACGATATCCTAGCCAAGCTAGGAAGTCAAACTGGGAGGGCTGTCGAGGAAAGTTTTCGTGACCGTGCGTGTATGTGGACGTATGCGAGAATACCGACGGCAAGCCTAGTCGATGCATGCACGTCCAGTAGTTTTAACTAAGTAAACTTAAAAGTTTTCACTCGTTTGGGCATTTCCGACAGTGCTCAGTTTGCAGATATTGAACTAGAACGAGGACGCGCGGGGTTTGTAGGAGAGGCAAGCCAATTCATCCGTGGAATGTGGATGATCACGTCTAGAGTAGCGACTCGGCCTTGAGCACTGCAGCACGGGCTAGCAACGTGGCAACACCAACGGTTGACTCGGGGCTCGTGTAGTCGTCCGGGATCTTCTCATCTATAATAAACGAGCGCGCGTGGTCGACCGAGATCGTGTCGCCGCTGCCCAGCGCCATGAGCAGCACTGACGCTTCTAGGAACGCCAACGTCTGCGGCTTCACTCCATAGGTGCAGTCGGGGTTCTCGGCGTTGCAAGTTTTGCCGCGGGCCTTGCGGGTCGCCGCCACGATCTTGTTCGTGAGCAGGCCGTCGTCTCCTGCGCGGTCGAACAGGTCCTCGGCCAAGGCTTCATTGGCCAGCATCGGGTCGTAGCCGTAGTAGGCGTCCGTGTGAGCGAGCGACGCGTCATGCTCGATGTTGTTGTGGATGCCGAGGTAGTCCAGGTTGATCATGTCGGGTATTTGGGCCACCAGGATCGCCGCCACGCCAGATCCGATGTTGTACACGTTCTCCAGTGCGGTAGACAGCATGTCGTGCGTGATGTTCTGTCCGTCGCGAGGCAGGTACCCGTGGTTCGCGAGCGTGTTGAGTGCAGGGCACGGCGAGCGCCGGTACGCGGCAGTCGTGCCGTAGATGCCTGAGGCTTCGTCGTTGGACGGACGGAAGTAGTCGCCCTCCTCCAACGCCAACGACGACGAGTTCGTGACAGCCGTCGCCGGCACAGCCACAGCGAGGGACTGGATGAAAGACACCATACCTCGAGAGTACTTGTTCGCTTGGACGCAAGTTGTGGAATGAGCTGAGACCGACATCTGGAAGAGTCACTCTGCAAGATCAGTCGCGCTTGACCTCCAGGGAACAGGAAGAGGGCGTCGACCACTGGGCGCCACTGGTGAAGGCATTACTGCGCACTTTCGACCAGATCAGCACCGACGGCGACGTGTTCATTCATATCCATCAGAGTGTGGGAAGGTTGACCAACTGCCGTGATCAGTTGCACGCCAAGCGCCTGGACCACAAACAGCGTCAATCAACATCTTGAAGCATATCTGGTTGCCGTCGGGAACTTTCCAGCGTCCGTGGGTGAGACCATGCGCTAGCGTTGCCAGTAGAGCTTATGGCCAAGGACCAAGTTGGGCTCGCGCCATTCATGCCGACGTTCCTCGGCAGCATGAACATGAAGGTGGAGTTTCTTTGTGAGTTTCACGGGCTTATCATGGCACTGTGCGACTTCACGAAATTGCTCGGGGTCCCTTCTTCTGCAAGAAGCAACCGCAGTTGCAACGAGGACACACCATCGATAGTGATGGGAGTAATGCAGCGACGAAAGCGGCGCGAAACGTGGTTGCTCTATTGTGTGGACGAAGCAAATAACGAGAAAACCGTCGTAGAGCCCACGAGAAGCTGTCAACAAGCCCTTATTGCAGATAGAACACTAGGAGCGAAAGCTTCGCGTTTGCCTGAATTCTGGTGGTGCTGCCAGTGGCTATCCTCAGATTTGTTTACTGGTGCCCACGCAAATCGATTATCAGGTTGAAGAGGATGCCAAGCAACCAGCACGTTGGATATCCAGTGGATAGTATCTACAGCGGCGTGCGTCGCGGTCGATCGATGTGAGTGTTTCGACGCAAATCGAGAAGTGATCTTCAATGTGCCCCAACCACTCGAGCTCTTCAACCGAAGGATACGTTCACGGCGGCGCTAGGGAGGACCGGTCATCGGCGCAGTGGAAATTTTCCTGATACATTGGCGCTGAGCCCGGCGGACCACTTGATAGATGCTTCGGTCAGAGCTTGGGTGGGAGAGACCGAGAGAGTCGTGGGTCGAAAGACCCGTTGTATTGTAGGGCATGTCGGCGGGTGGTGGTGTTCCTCCCATGGGATAAAATTCGATTGGATGGCTCCACCCATGACGATGAGGCGGGCTTTTCGACTGCTAAGCTTGGCGAGTGGGTCTTTTCGACGCGCTCGCCAGAGACTGGCCAGATCGGCGCCTGCGTTTGATTGAAAAACGGATTTTCCGATACAATCGCCAAGTGAAGCGGCGACGGCCGCGCCACAAGGACAACAAGCCACTGGAATGAGAAGTGCACATAGCAATACGAAAAGGAGACGATGCGGCGCCGACCCCGAGATCATCTCGCAGATGCGTCAAATGCACGAGACCAACTTGATTTGACGCTTTGCCAGGCGTCATCACGAGCGAGGCCGGACAATTTCTATTGTTTATTGTTTGTTGGATCGATGCCCGTCTCAATCAATAATACGGAAGCAATACTAATACATGTACGCGAGCACAGGTACATGTATGGCAATTCGGCATCGTATTGTGGGTCCCGCGCTTCACTAACGCTTCCGCTAGAGATGTACATGCTTAAAACGGAAGAGGAAGTGCTTGCGGACCGTCGTCCACCCAACTCCTCATTTCTCAATTCGTCCGAGCCCAATTCAACGTTCGCACGGCTAAGTCTTAACCATTCGTGCCGCCGACGTCTATCATATTCGTCTCTCCTGAAATTACCTTGCCAAGAACCACGTTTGAAGGACGCTGAACCTGCGGGCTCGTAAACTGGCGTCGGAAAAAGGTTGTCAGCATGATGCCCAGCCAGCTCTGCGATGTTGGCGCGTCGAAATGCCTGCAACGACAAGGATTTAGTTGCAACCAGTACGCTGTTCGTACTGGTCTTACTAGCAAATACTAGTAATAGTGCTGAATATTGACGACCTCCAATGTTTCAATAGCAATGTGTAACATCCGAGCCCTGGATCGAGGCCCGCCCGCCCGCTACTTTGAGTCCTGAGTGAGGAGGCAAGATGTAGCGGAGACGATCAGTGGTGATGGTCGACGAGGGCAGTGGGGTCCGGGTTGAGAGTGACAATCGCGCTCGTTTATATTTGACGCGCAGGCGACCTGCTCAAGCCAATGCCTCTAACTACCTCTAACTACCTGTAACTCCTACAACTTCAACTTTACGCCGATCCAAAGCTCGAATCGACTATGGATGCATCGCGTCGTCGCTCCCGGTGTCCAACAAGAAGTCGCTCTCCGACGTGTAGGGAAGCGGCTCGGTGTGGTCGATCTCGCTGGGGTGAAAATTGTCCAGGAATTCGAGCAGCACGGCGTGCTCGGTCGCGTCGAACAGCGGCGCATCCACCGGTTCCGTCATGAAGGCAGCGTGTGTTTGGTCCGTAGTTTCATGCGAAGACGTCTCTGAAGGCGCGCTCTCCATGCTGCCCCTACGCTCCTTCAGCTTGCGGCGCTCGATCTTCTGGCGGTACTTCTGGGCGTGTGTCATCGTCTGCCGCGCGGTGCGCGTACCAACGTGGTCGGCGATGACTTTCCAGGGCCCAGACGGGTAGAGCTCTAGCGCCTCGAGAAAGCGGTCGTGCTCGTCGTTTGTCCAGAGGAGTCGGCTCTTCTCACGCCAGCAGAGTGTACCAGTAATCCAGTAGACAGTAGTTTATCCAGTACTACATAGTACTATGTAGTACTGTAATACTTAGTACTTCGAGCTGGAGGTTGTCCTAGCTCTACTTAGTACTGTGTATAATAGTTTTGAGCCAATAAATAGTACTGCCAAAGTACTGGAAAGTACTGGGGGTGATGGCTCCCTTCGCAGCACCCCCTTGTGTTCAAACCTGCGATACTGCGCTGCCAATGGCTTTGCTGTACCGCAGTAGCCGGGTCAACTTTGTTTCCTTTCGGCAGCGCTGTCCGCCTTAGAATCGTCGGGCGCTAGCTTTTTAACTGCAGCTTCGAATGCGCTGGATCACAGACGGTCACGACGGATAGATATCGCATGATTGCTGTCGTCGCAAACTATAGCTCACATGTGCATCATGAACGAAAAAAGCTATAATGTCATAGCTTTATCTATCGAAAACGTCCCCACCCAAATCTTGATGACCCCGCTAAGTACTACCAAACTACTGGAAAGTACTGTGCTGAGTACTATGTCGAATATGCTTTGCTCGATTTCTGAAGTAATAAGTACATAGTAGTTTTAAATCCATCCAGCTTCGCCTGCTCAGCATAGTACTGGACAAAGCCTCTACTGGTACACTCTGCTGGCCAGATCGGCGCCTGCGTTTGATTGAAAAACGGATTTTTCGATACAATCGCCAAGTGAAGCGGCGACGGCCGCGCCAACCACAACAAGCTGAAAGTGCCACTGGAATGAGAAGTGCACATAGCAATACGAAAAGGAGACGATGTGGCGCCGGCCCCGAGATCATCTCAAATGCACGAGACCAACTTGATTTGACGCTTTGCCAGGCGTCATCACGAGCGAGGCGGCCCGCCCGCCCGCCGATTTAGTCCTAAGTGAGGAGGCAAGATGTAGCGGAGACGATCAGTGGTGATGGTCGACGAGGGCAGTGGGGTCCGGGTTGAGAGTGACAATCGCGCTCGTTTATATTTGACGCGCAGGCGACCTGCTCAAGCCAATGCCTCTAACTACCTCTAACTACCTGTAACTCCTACAACTTCAACTTTACGCCGATCCAAAGCTCGAATCGACTATGGATGCATCGCGTCGTCGCTCCCGGTGTCTAACAAGAAGTCGCTCTCCGACGTGTAGGGAAGCGGCTCGGTGTGGTCGATCTCGCTGGGGTGAAAATTGTCCAGGAATTCGAGCAGCACGGCGTGCTCGGTCGCGTCGAACAGCGGCGCATCCACCGGTTCCGTCATGAAGGCAGCGTGTGTTTGGTCCGTAGTTTCATGCGAAGACGTCTCTGAAGGCGCGCTCTCCATGCTGCCCCTACGCTCCTTCAGCTTGCGGCGCTCGATCTTCTGGCGGTATTTCTGGGCGTGTGTCATCGTCTGCCGCGCGGTGCGCGTACCAACGTGGTCGGCGATGACTTTCCAGGGCCCAGACGGGTAGAGCTCTAGCGCCTCGAGAAAGCGGTCGTGCTCGTCGTTTGTCCAGAGGAGTCGGCTCCTCTCGCTCGGTGGGTCCTGTCGACGAGAACGGCGCCTTCGTTTGGACCCATCCGTGTCGGCCCCGCGAAGTGGTATCCGGATGAGCTGTTGGTCCTCGCACTCGCCCTCGAACAAGCCGCTCTGCACAACTTCCGAAATTGTCATTACGGCGGTTGGTAGTTGTCGATAGCTCGTAGCTAGTTAGGATAGTGCCGCTTAGCACTAACACACACGTGTGTGGCTGTGTGAACGTAGGCGTACGATCACTACCGAGTCAATTTGGAAATGAGGACGGGGTTCCTTTTCCTGAGCCGCGTTGCGTTTTGCCAGAAGGACGGACATGACGTAGTTAGTGCAGGTTGCCCCGTCCAACCTGCACAGCATCTGAAGATACCAGTGGCTGGCTATTATCCAGATTTATTTCTCGAGCGAGTGGTGTGGTTCGCCGCCAAGGGCTCCACTGAATTGATCGGCAACGTCGGACGAAGGACAAGATGCGCGTTGACTAAAACGTTGACTAAGAGGACTAATCACTCAGGAAACTACAGTGGGTGAAATCAAGAATAATCGTAGCACCCAGCGTATTTGAGCGGGGTTAGCAAGGGTGATATGGAGAGTTTGATGTAAAACTCAGGTCTAAGAAATAGGACCCTTTGCAGGCCCGCTGTGTGTTTCGCGACCACCGAGACAAAATGGATTTTCGGCAGAAAAGTACCCGAAACTCACGTGGATCAAACGAACACGAAGCGCCTTCAAGTTGGTCAGGCGGAGTGCCGCGTCGATTCTATTGCCGCGGCGGCGGACAGGCTGTTAGCTGTGCGTGCACTCGAGACTTGTGGCTTCGCAGCTTTCCCATCCTGCGTGGTGAGCTCGACGAAAAAAGAACCCAGCGGGTTAGGCTGCAAATGTTCGCTGTTCGTCGCTTTGATTTGGCTTGACCAACACCTTGCCGTAGTTCGTCATTGCGTGAACGATTAACTCCGCATAATGTGATGTAGACAAAACAGGTTAAATCTTGTGGTTGGGCCTGGTGGTTTAATATGTGCACGCGAGATCGTAGATCTCTGGGCATGTATGGTGTTCGTGTCCTAATACGGTTCTGTAGATATAGAACTGTTTGCTCTGTACCCAAGAAAAAATGTGTCTACCCAAAGGAATGGCTACTCCGTAGGATAGATCTCAGTTAAACACACAGCCACATATCGCTGAAGAACTGCTCCACAGGCATCGACTATTCGTCGGCAGCGATGAAAGCAAACATACAGTCCCCGCCTCCTAATTTCGAGAACAATGAGATGAGCGGCAACGAACAAAAACGAACCACGCGCTTTTGAGTCCAACACCGGCAGCACGGCTATGTTTTTAATCTGCTTTAGTCGGGCTCACCACACAGGATGGGAAAGCTGCAAAGCCACAAGTCTCGAATGCACGCAGTGCGTGCATTCGCCACGCACCGCCAACTTCGCGGCAATAGCATCAACGCGGAACTCCGCCTGACCAACTTCAAGGCACTTCGTGTTCGTTTGATCCACTTGAGATTCGGGTATTTTTCTGCCAAGGGTATTATTGCCCTTGCGTACCCTGCTCAAATGTGCTGGGTGCTACGAATGTTAGCCTACTTTAGTTTCCTGAATACGTTCGGGTGACTAGTCGTCTGAGTCACCGTGCATCTTGTCGTTCGTCCGACGTTGTCGATCAATTCAGTGGAGCCCTGGCGGCATGCCACTCCACTCGCTCGAAAAACGAGATCGTCTGCGTTAGGCTGGGAACACGCAGGGTTTTTTTGCTGTTACTTGCCTGCCGAAGCAAATGCCGACATGTTACGCGAATGTTGACCCAGGTTACGCTTACGCAGTACCGTGGAATGAATCTTGGGTGGGCTGTCTACAGCCTCTAACGAGGTGTTCCCAGTATAAATCTGGATCTCGGTCGTGATATCCTGAATAGTGATTCACTCCACAGAGAGAGATGGGGAGGGATCCCGCTGACCGTCACTATATAAAGCACAAGTCAAATGAGCTAGTTACTGGTTTGTGATACAAAATGCGTCACTATCATTATTCAAAGGTACTTAACTATGTCGAACATCCATTTCGTGTAGGACGTCGAGTATCGAGTCTTGCTGACAGCAGAGAAATCGTATCTAAGCACCTGCTGCACCGTTCTAAGCCCGAAAATATTCCTGAAAGTCACCCCCACCCGCATTTGTGCTCTCAAACAACTTGGTCCATGCATTAAAAAGAAGCCATTTTGATCTTCAGCACTTTTCCCTTGCTGGTACCAATGAGTGGTAAGAAATTGTATCGGGTGCTTTGAGTCGAGACTTGAGGAACGGTGAGGGAAGGAGCAGATTGTTGTGAGATTAACCTGTCGATGGCGTGGGGAGTACCAACAGCGCGTCAGAAGTCAGACTTTATGGCATATTTCTGCCTTGTAATAACTCCAGTGAGTAATAATGGGCTGGGTCCCGACTATCGTCTCACAGAGGAGAGGATTGTGTAATAGCCAGGCAGTGGTATGTTCAGATGCTGTGCAGGTTGGACGGGGCAACCTGCACCAACTACGTCGTGTCCGGAGCGTCTTCTGGCAAACGCAACGCCGGCTCAGGAAAAGGAACCCCGTCCTCATTTCCAAATTGACTCGGTAGTGATCGAACGCCTACGTTCACACAGCCACACACGTGTGTGTTAGTGCTAAGCGGCACTATCCTAACTAGCTACGAGCTGTCGACAACTACCAACCGCCGTAATGACAATTTCGGAAGTTGTGCAGAGCGGCTTGTTCGAGGGCGAGAGCGAGGACCAACAGCTCATCCGGATACCACTTCGCGGGGCCGACACGGATGGGTCCAAACGAAGGCGCCGTTCTCGTCGACAGGACCCACCGAGCGAGAGGAGCCGACTCCTCTGGACAAACGACGAGCACGACCGCTTTCTCGAGGCGCTAGAGCTCTACCCGTCTGGGCCCTGGAAAGTCATCGCCGACCACGTTGGTACGCGCACCGCGCGGCAGACGATGACACACGCCCAGAAGTACCGCCAGAAGATCGAGCGCCGCAAGCTGAAGGAGCGTAGGGGCAGCATGGAGAGCGCGCCTTCAGAGACGTCTTCGCATGAAACTACGGACCAAACACACGCTGCCTTCATGACGGAACCGGTGGATGCGCCGCTGTTCGACGCGACCGAGCATGCCGTGCTGCTCGAATTCCTGGACAATTTTCACCCCAGCGAGTTCGACTGCGACCACACCGAACCGCTTCCCTACACGACGGAGATCAACATTTTGATCGACACCGGCAGCAACGAAGCGATGCATCCGTATTCGATTCGAGCTTTGGATTGGCGTAAAGTTGTAGGAGTTACAGGTAGTTAGAGAACTGGACGCAGTGGTTGATGGCGAGAGCATTGGCTTGAGCAGGTCGCCTGCGCGTCAAATATAAACGAGGGCGATTGTACACTTTCAACTCGGACCCCACTGGCCTCATCGACCATCACCACTGATCGTCTCCGCTGTATCTTGCCTCCTCACTCAGGACTCAAAGTAGCGGGCGGGCGGGCCTCGATCCAGGGCTCGGATGTTACACATTGCTATTGAAACATTGGAGGTCGTCAATATTCAGCACCTATTGTCCACTACTACTAGTATTTGCTAGTAAGACCAGTACGAACAGCGTACTGGTTGCAACTAAATCCTTGTCGTTGCAGGCATTTCGACGCGCCAACATCGCAGAGCTGGCTGGGCATCATGCTGACAACCTTTTTCCGACGCCAGTTTACGAGCCCGCAGGTTCAGCGTCCTTCAAACGTGGTTCTTGGCAAGGTAATTTCAGGAGAGACGAATATGATAGACGTCGGCGGCACGAATGGTTAAGACTTAGCCGTGGAACGTTGAATTGGGCTCGGACGAATTGAGAAATGAGGAGTTGGGTGGACGACGGTCCGCAAGCACTTCCTCTTCCGTTTTAAGCATGTACATCTCTAGCGGAAGCGTTAGTGAAGCGCGGGACCCACAATACGATGCCGAATTGCCATACATGTACCTGTGCTCGCGTACATGTATTAGTATTGCTTCCGTATTATTGATTGAGACGGGCATCGATCCAACAAACAATAAACAATAGAAATTGTCCGGCCTCGCTCGTGATGACGCCTGGCAAAGCGTCAAATCAAGTTGGTCTCGTGCATTTGACGCATCTGCGAGATGATCTCGGGGTCGGCGCCGCATCGTCTCCTTTTCGTATTGCTATGTGCACTTCTCATTCCAGTGGCTTGTTGTCCTTGTGGCGCGGCCGTCGCCGCTTCACTTGGCGATTGTATCGGAAAATCCGTTTTTCAATCAAACGCAGGCGCCGATCTGGCCAGTCTCTGGCGAGCGCGTCGAAAAGACCCACTCGCCAAGCTTAGCAGTCGAAAAGCCCGCCTCATCGTCATGGGTGGAGCCATCCAATCGAATTTTATCCCATGGGAGGAACACCACCACCCGCCGACATGCGCTACAATACAACGGGTCTTTCGACCCACGACTCTCTCGGTCTCTCCCACCCAAGCTCTGACCGAAGCATCTATCAAGTGGTCCGCCGGGCTCAGCGCCAATGTATCAGGAAAATTTCCACTGCGCCGATGACCGGTCCTCCCTAGCGCCGCCGTGAACGTATCCTTCGGTTGAAGAGCTCGAGTGGTTGGGGCACATTGAAGATCACTTCTCGATTTGCGTCGAAACACTCACATCTCGATCAACGAGCACATCGCATCGCCCACTTTAAGAGCATTACCAACCATGACGATCTCCTCCGTCGTACAGAACGGGTTCTTCCAGGACGGCAACCAGCTCATCCGTATCCCTCCGCGATCAGCGGAAAAAGTGACGGCATCCCGGCGTCGCGCCCGCCTCGCCCGTGAAAAGTCCAAGAAGCGGATGAGTGAGCGCAGTCGCCTGCTGTGGACCACCGAGGAGCACGAGCGCTTCCTCGAGGCGCTCGAGATGTACCCCTCGGGTCCGTGGAAAGTGATCGCCAACTACGTCGGCACGCGCTCGACGAGACAAGCAATGACCCACGCACAGAAGTACCGCCAGAAGATCGAGCGTCGCAAACAGAAGCAGATCCGCCTGAACAAGGACGCCGCCTCCAGCATTCCGCAGCAGGACGCCTTGTTCCCGTGCTCCCCCACGACTGTCGACAATGTCAGCTTCACCATTCAGAGCGAGGAACCGATCACACTGGTGATTGAGCAGTCAACGCAGAGTGAAAACATCGACGATGACGTCGAGCGGGCGTTGACGATGGAGTTCCTGGACGAGTTCCAACCGCTGGCTATGGACTGCGAGGAGCCACTCACGGGCCTGGCCGGGTTCTCAAGCGACGACCAGTTCTGGCTGGACATTGGCGCTATCAGCGCTTCCATCGCTTCCTCAGAACCCGTCGCATGGGACCAGAGCGAGATCCTCTCGCTCTAAGCAAGTTTTTATGAGCTAGGACCACAACTCGACGTCGTCGAGTTACCGTAAGTGTGAGTGTGGGCGAGCCCCAGTAGCAGTAGAATGCTTATGAACCAAATCCAAGTCATTTGAGCGCAGCCTGTTGGTGTATGAAAGCTTTCGGTGGTGGATCAAGTGGCAAGACCCAGCGATTCGAAGCGAGTTGGTGGATCTGCACAAGAGTTGCATCAATTTATTCTGCGTCGTCCGGTCAAGAAGGATACAAAAGGAAGAAAACTAAAGGTTTTGTTTGAAACGATTTTTGTTTTATACTTCGAAAGTATCGGTGCTAAATCCGGTATTGTCAAAGATCGTTTTTGACGATGGAGCCGCGGCACTTTTGATAGTGAACTTGCTCGAGTTGAAAGTGCAGCAGGCGATCTCGAGCATCCTACAGAAGCCTCAGTGGTGGATCAAGAGACAAGACCCAGAGATCTGTAAGAAATGGATGGGCGAGGTGGAGCAGCAGCTTCTGCTCAAGTCGTTCGAGCAATCGCTCGTCACACGGCCAAGCACCACTGGAAGAGCTAAATAGTCTACTACAAGAACCCAGCAGCTCCGAGACACATATCTAAGCTGAGAGAATGGCTCACAGGAATTGTGACGGAGTTCGTCAAGCGTACTGAGTCCGACGACAAAGACAGCGAATCCGAAGCTGAAGACAGTGCAGAACAAGAAGGAAAAAGGCTGCGCACATTGAGGCAGCAAGTGGATACCCAGAAGTCGTTCGCAACAATGAAGTGGACGCTCAACCAGCTCCTGCTGCACGAGAGACTGAGTGCTGTTCCCGTTGAGGAGTGGTCGCACGAGACCATCGGAGACGACGACATCAGCTTGGCGACTAACGTGAAGGATCCATCACTTCCTTCTCGAGCAGCTGAGTTTGTACTTGCAGTCTGGCGTGGGGTGGCGGTGGAGGAAGCACTTCCATTCCCGCCAGGAGCGAAAGTTTTGAGTGCCGATCGTCTGCTCAAGCTCAAGCGGCACTGCGAGAAGATCCGCTACGAACTTGCATCAGACAATGTTACATGATAAAAGTCCTTCAACTCGTTGCGGAGAAAGAGGGTCTGAACGCAGACACGGATCCAGACAGACTGGTGATCTGTCCCGCTGGGATCGATGGCGTCTGGATCAGCGACAACGTCATTCCTGATCAAGTTGCAGCGAAGTTCAAAAGCGAAGTGGCGGCGTTGGAGACCGTTCCAGATGAACAGAAGGGCTGGCATCCTCACTCGAAGCAGCAAGTGCTGGACCTGGTTCATCCGTCGCTCTTCTGTTGCGTGTTTGGGCAGACTCTGAGAGCCTCAAGTGCGCAAGACCCTTCGTCATTTACCACTCCGCTAGAGCAAATGCAGCGCTTGATGTTCACTGCAACCGAAGTGGTGGAGAAGCCAGGAGAGTGCGATAGCGCGTACCAATGGATCCCAACCGACTTTCTTCTGGGCGAAGGAGGGGAGCCTGGACGCGACGGCGAGACTGTACGTTGCCTGTCGTATATCAACAACCTGCACCCGGCGCAGCACGGCGCTCTGTACGACTCGATCAGCGTCATCTTGGGTCGATTGGTGTCTCTCTTCGAGCGTATGCTCTCCGACCGAGCAGCAGGCACGCAACCATTAACTTTTGACGTGGACATGTTTAGTCACGATTCGTGGCGCGAACTTCCTCGACGTCCAAGGGTTCCCGATGAGGCAGTGCTGCCCCTTACGCTCCCGTGACGGTCTCACTGCGTGGCAAAACGGTGCAAGTGATCGTGAAAATCGCAGAGATCGTCCTCACTCCTGAGAAGCCGAAGTATGCCGGTGGCGTCTGGCACATTGAAGGCACCCCGGCCGAGAAGATCGTCGGGACTGGGCTCTACTACTTTGCTTGCGAGAACATCAAGGACTCTCGACTGGCGTTTCGTACTGAAGTCGAAGAACCATCGTATGACCAGAACGATGACGCTGGCGTCGCTGAAACGTACGGACTCTCTAACGAGGAATTGCTGGCCCAAGTGCTCGGCTGCGTCGAGTCTTTGGAGTCTCGATGCGTCGTCTTCCCAACAATCTGCAGCACCAAGTTCAGCCGTTTGAGCTTGCGGACCCGAGCAAAGCTGGTGTCCGCAAGATCCTGGCCTTCTTCCTGGTGGATCCCGAGTCTGCGATCCCTTCGACGTCGGTCATCCCTCCACAGCAGCAGGAGTGGCTCGAGCCGACGATCGAGCGCATGTTCGAGCAGCTCCAAGTCGTTGATGTGGTAGAGCGGAACATCGCGTCGATGCTGCCTGCGGCATGTCGTTGGGGGAAGCCAAACACCATCGTTTCCAGAAGATGGAAGAGTGCGCGGCAATGCAGGACGACGACGAGAACGAGAACGGAACCCCCGTTACTTCTCTCTGTGCGAGCACTAATAACTGGGAAGTACAATTAGTGTAGAAAGAACGAGCGATGCGTCTCTCCTACCTCAGCAGCTGCCTAGTTCTTCTTTGACTGCTGGAACTTGTTCATCCCGTCCATCCAGGCCTTCAACGTCAGTCCGTCTCGGCAGAACTGGCACGTGACACCCAGTCGCTCAATTTCCTGCACGTTGCGAAACTCGTCGTCGAAGAAGAGCATGTCTTGGTACGCCACGCCGCTGTTGTGTTGGAACTGCTCGAAGTGGGCGACTTTGCTAGTCGGATAGATCTCGACGAAGCTCGCGATGCTCTCGAGCGTCTTCATGTCTCCACGTTCCCTCCCTTCCTTCTTGATATCCACCTCCAGGAGACCCATACACTCCTTGGCCGCTTCGATCTCCGCCGTACGCGATGCAATGGCGACTTTGGTGTCGTGGAATTGAGGGTCCGTCTCCAGCGTGTTCAGCACGGCCTGTACGTCCGGTAACAAGCTCAACTCTTCTCGGTAGCGGTCAAGCACCACGCCCGGATCCTCCGTCTTGGTGAACGGCCCACCGTTCAAGACATCGATGTAGGGCTCCCACAACGTGTAGTCGAGGTCGAACACCACGAGCCGAGGAACGTGCGTCCATTGCGACGGTGCTGCGTCACGCCCAGCCGTCCGTGAACCTGAACCTCTCGCCATCCGATTCCCTATGGCGCTAGCAATCGATTATGCTATATAGCCGCTCAAAGACGATTGTGTCGTTGGCGATCCTTTAGGCGATAGAAGGTCACGGCTGTAGGGTGTCCCACTCCGTCCGATTCCTCATTCCTCGATCTCCTTTGTCGACAACAAGGCGAAACTTTCAACAACGTTGTGAACGATGCCGAAGGCACTCGCTACTGGAAAGAACCGCTCGACGGAGACCACAGACCCGGACCACGCCGCCCGGGCTTTCCGAAAGTGGACGTACATCCCGGAACTCGTGGTGTTTGACTTGGACTTCACAATGTGGTTCCCAGCCATGGACGAGCTGCACAACGAGAAGATCACCAAGGACCCGGTGACGGGCGACGTCACGGATGCCATCGGCTGGCAGGTGCACTTCTACCCGGAGATCCAAGCCGTGCTGAGCGTGCTGAAGACCGACTCGCAGTTCCGCGATACTAAGATTGGCGTGGCTTCAAGAACGGAGGAGATCGAGACGGCCAAGACGTGTCTGGGACTCATGGATGTGGTGCTGAAAGGTGAAGACGGCGTGGAGGTGGCCAAGACGCCACTGGGCAGCATCGCCGACTTCGTGACGGTCTTTCCTGGCAGCAAGACGACGCACTTCAAGCTGCTGAAGGAGCAGAGCGGCGTTGCATTCGAAGATATGTTGTTTAACGACGACGACATGGAGAATGTCCACGACGTGGGTGCACTGGGAGTTGTGTGCTCGTACTGTCCCGACGGTCTCACCGTGACCTCCTGGCTCCAGGGCATGGAGGACTTCCAGCTGGCCAAGAAGCAGCACGCCCATGCAGTAAATACTGGAACAGTGCTTTAGTGCTTTAGATCCTACTACATCGAGCCTGCGTAGGGTCACCAACAAACTTGTACAACATGTTGCTCTTTTGGCAAGGCCGAAATGGCTACAAGCGAGTTACATGGATACATTACCGGTATAACCGATGACAGTTTCGTAAGCCGTAACGGCTCGACCTGCTGGACGCTCGCCATGCCCAGAGCCAAGGCCAAGATGAAGCTGAAGGCCAAGCGCGCCGAGAGCAAGACGTCTGGCGCCTCATCTAGCACAAAGTCGCACTCAATTGCACAGAAATGGGAGCACATCCCTCGCCTTGTGGTGTTCGATCTGGACTTCACGTTGTGGTACCCGGAGATGTATGAGCTGTGGGGGGCGCCGTTCAAGAAGAACGCGACGACGGGGGCCGTCACGGACTGCAAGGGCGAGCAGGTGCACTTTTTCGGGGCGGTGCACTCGGTGCTGAGCCTCTTGGAGACGGATCCTCAGTTCTGTGACACGACGGAGGTGGCGGTGGCCTCGAGGACCACGGAGCCCAAGTGGGCCAAAACCTGCATGCGTCTCATGGACGTGGACATTAGTGGACAGTCAGTATCAACTGCTGAGGATCAAGATGATGAAGACGACGATGAAGAGGATGTAGCCAAGACGTCGCTGCAGACCATCGTGGACTATGAAGCCATCTACCCGCGCAACAAGCGCGTGCACTTCGAGCAGCTCAAGAAGGACAGCGGCATCCCGTACGACGACATGCTCTTCTTTGATAATGAGTACGGCAACGTGAATGACATCCAGAAACTCGGCGTGACGTGCGCCTACTGCCCGCAAGGACTCACGGAAGGCTCGTGGATCCAGGGCATGGAGGCCTTCCAGGCCGCCAAGCGGAAGTGATCCAACAGCGGGCAGACATCGATGCAAAAATCTCCGCAACCTAATACAGATACCGACCTACGTACAAGATTGTATTAGAGCCGCAAGGCTTTCTTAGCGGAGCCAAGAATGCCGGGCCTCCACTCTGAAGCCATCTCTTCTAAGCAGCATGTATCCATCTCGTCCTCTTAGATATTAGCAGTAAAACACTTCTTCGTCGTTATCGTCAGCACTCGCAGAGAGAAAAGAGGCGGGAATTACCATGCTTGTCCACGTCATAATCTTCCGTTGCCGCGCACTCTTCCATCAGCCGTAAACGATGTTGCTTGGCTTCCGTCAACGACATACCGCAGGGCAGCATCGACTCGACGTTCCGCTCTACCACATCAACGACTTGGAGCTGCTCGAACATGCGCTCGATCGTCGGCTCGAGCCACTCCTGCTGCTGTGGAGGGATGACCGACGTCGAAGGGATCGCAGACTCGGGATCCACCAGGAAGAAGGCCAGGATCTTGCGGACACCAGCTTTGCTCGGGTCCGCAAGCTCAAACGGCTGAACTTGGTGCTGCAGATTGTTGGGAAGACGACGCATCGAGACTCCAAAGACTCGACGCAGCCGAGCACTTGGGCCAGCAATTCCTCGTTAGAGAGTCCGTACGTTTCAGCGACGCCAGCGTCATCGTTCTGGTCATACGATGGTTCTTCGACTTCAGTACGAAACGCCAGTCGAGAGTCCTTGATGTTCTCGCAAGCAAAGTAGTAGAGCCCAGTCCCGACGATCTTCTCGGCCGGGGTGCCTTCAATGTGCCAGACGCCACCGGCATACTTCGGCTTCTCAGGAGTGAGGACGATCTCTGCGATTTTCACGATCACTTGCACCGTTTTGCCACGCAGTGAGACCGTCACGGGAGCGTAAGGGGCAGCACTGCCTCATCGGGAACCCTTGGACGTCGAGGAAGTTCGCGCCACGAATCGTGACTAAACATGTCCACGTCAAAAGTTAATGGTTGCGTGCCTGCTGCTCGGTCGGAGAGCATACGCTCGAAGAGAGACACCAATCGACCCAAGATGACGCTGATCGAGTCGTACAGAGCGCCGTGCTGCGCCGGGTGCAGGTTGTTGATATACGACAGGCAACGTACAGTCTCGCCGTCGCGTCCAGGCTCCCCTCCTTCGCCCAGAAGAAAGTCGGTTGGGATCCATTGGTACGCGCTATCGCACTCTCCTGGCTTCTCCACCACTTCGGTTGCAGTGAACATCAAGCGCTGCATTTGCTCTAGCGGAGTGGTAAATGACGAAGGGTCTTGCGCACTTGAGGCTCTCAGAGTCTGCCCAAACACGCAACAGAAGAGCGACGGATGAACCAGGTCCCGCACTTGCTGCTTCGAGTGAGGATGCCAGCCCTTCTGTTCATCTGGAACGGTCTCCAACGCCGCCACTTCGCTTTTGAACTTCGCTGCAACTTGATCAGGAATGACGTTGTCGCTGATCCAGACGCCATCGATCCCAGCGGGACAGATCACCAGTCTGTCTGGATCCGTGTCTGCGTTCAGACCCTCTTTCTCCGCAACGAGTTGAAGGACTTTTATCATGTAACATTGTCTGATGCAAGTTCGTAGCGGATCTTCTCGCAGTGCCGCTTGAGCTTGAGCAGACGATCGGCACTCAAAACTTTCGCTCCTGGCGGGAATGGAAGTGCTTCCTCCACCGCCACCCCACGCCAGACTGCAAGTACAAACTCAGCTGCTCGAGAAGGAAGTGATGGATCCTTCACGTTAGTCGCCAAGCTGATGTCGTCGTCTCCGATGGTCTCGTGCGACCACTCCTCAACGGGAACAGCACTCAGTCTCTCGTGCAGCAGGAGCTGGTTGAGCGTCCACTTCATTGTTGCGAACGACTTCTGGGTATCCACTTGCTGCCTCAATGTGCGCAGCCTTTTTCCTTCTTGTTCTGCACTGTCTTCAGCTTCGGATTCGCTGTCTTTGTCGTCGGACTCAGTACGCTTGACGAACTCCGTCACAATTCCTGTGAGCCATTCTCTCAGCTTGGTATGTGTCTCGGAGCTGCTGGGTTCTTGTAGTAGACTATTTAGCTCTTCCAGTGGTGCTTGGCCGTGTGACGAGCGATTGCTCGAACGACTTGAGCAGAAGCTGCTGCTCCACCTCGCCCATCCATTTCTTACAGATCTCTGGGTCTTGTCTCTTGATCCACCATTGAGGCTTCTGTAGGATGCTGGAGATCGCCTGCAGTACGTCCAGTTCGAGCAACGATCGCGGCTCCATCCGCGAGGTCCTCATCGCTATGGGTTGGCAATATATTATTTGTGCCATTTTAATGGCACAAAATACGGTATATATGTTTAAAAAACAGAAACAATAATGTGTGGTAAACATCACAATCGTGTACATGACACAACAACGACAAGAGTTGATTTTGACCAATCACTTTCCCCGTCACACTGCGATCGCGATGGCAGCGCCCCGACACGTCTCGCGCTGGCAGCTGTGCCGGCCGCCCCAGACGCTCGCCAGCCCCGAAACTTCGCGAAGCTCTTCACCGAATGTGTCTGAAGCAGTGGCAAAAGTTTCAACGTCTGCACCGCCCGTGTCGCTGCGCTACCTCAATGAGTTCGTGGGCAAACTGCACTGCGCGCCTGCTCTGCTGCAGCACGGCCTGTTCCCGGACGCCAAGGAGGTCACCGAGGTAATTTTGCTTTTCTTTTATAAGGTACATGTGAAGATGTAATTTGAGGAATCTCGTAACTTTTTGTCGTTGAAATTCAGAGTATGGCGCTGTTCAACGCGGCCCGACGGTACATTGAGCCCAAGAACAAGGTGGAGAAGCTGGAGGAGAACGGCAAACACGACGGCATTGTCGTCGTTGGAGATGGCAACACGCGTGAGTTGGACTTGTGAGTTTTTCATTTTTTGCGATAGTATTTGGCTAAGTTGACGAATGTTTTTGGATAACAGCGCGTACTGCGGCGCTGTTTGCGTTCCGGATGAAAGGGTGGAAGTGTTATAGTGTGGATCCGGCGATGGAGAAGGGGACGAGTGAGGTGCGTTGCTGGATGGGTCATTTGTTAGATGAGTGTTGAGTAGTGATGAGACGGGTTGGTTTGTGACTGCAGCGATCCAAGGGCTGGGCGGAGGTGTCGAATCTTGTGGTAGTGCGCAACAAGATTGAAAACGTGCGCATTGCCCTGAGAAGAGCTATTGTAGTGCTGGTGCACGCCCACGTGACGCTTGATCAGGCGCTGAGCGCGGTGCAAGCAGAGCAGGTGTGTGGTGTCGTCACGCTACCGTGCTGCAACTGGTACGGCGAGCAGGAAATGCTCTTCGGACGCGGCCCAGACCTCGTCTACGATGATTTCAGCGTGCTCTCAGACCATCGCGAGGTTCGTTAATGCTGGAGATGCAACGTGGTCGATGAAGTGCTAACCGTTTTTATTGGTTTTTTTTATTGTAGATCCGCTTGTGGGTTGGTGATCACTCTGCAAGTGGAAGCGTGGATACCTCTCACGCGGACCTCTCGCTAGCCTCAAGTGTCATGAAGGGCTGCGTCCGCAAGGAAATTGTGGCAACGGATGAGAATCTCCGTACAGCAAGCACTCATTCCGACGAGAATTCGAAAGCAGAGGATCTGCGGAAACGGCATGACGGCGTGCTCGACTTTATTGGCGATACTCTGAGTGAACTCGTTCGTGATGCTTCGTCAATGACCCAGGAGGAGTACGTTGCGGAAGAACACACGATCGGCAGCAGTTTACCGTCGGCCGTGACGTCTCATCTCGGGACGGATACTCACGTGCTCGCACTGGGCTGGCATCCTCGTCGCTTGGCTGTGCGCTTGCTACTTCGTGACGGGTTCTCGAACGTCTACACCATCTCCCTGGCCGAAGAAGCTTCGTTTGCAGTAGAAGACAACGGCAAGCGCGCCACTAAACGGCTGAAGCTGCAGCTCCTCAAGTGCACCGTCAACTTAAATGTGGAGGAAGATAACGGCGAAGACGAGAGCGTCAAGCTCGAACCGTGTGGCTTCTTCGTCCTCCAGTCCTCTTTTGCTCTACCTCGTGCTGACAAGCCTGAAGCAAAAGATGAAGAAGAGAAGATCACCGTCTTGTTCGAGACCGACGGGGTCGCAGCGCCCCCACTCGCGTGTGTTTTAGATGCGGGCTTCATCTTCCGAGGCTTCCGTGGTCGCGCCAAGAAGAACCCGGCGTTCTTCCGCCACCTGTGCAGCACGCTGGACCAGCTCGTGTCTGTTTGTGGCAGCCCTGCTAGTAGCAGCCGCCACGCGTCTCTGGTTTGCCTCACTCCGCGCAAGCAATGGCGCAAGAAGGAGTTCCTTACCCACGCCGACTTGGGATACGATGTGCAGTCGCTGATCGCCACCAGGAAGCAGTTCCCAGGGACACCCGTGTACGTGTACTGCTGCTTCAAGCGGCAAACGCTTTCCAGCGTGGTAGCTTCCATTGCCACCGACAAGACCATTGAAGGAACAAGTTCAGATGAGAGCACAGTCGCTCGTGACGCTGCGATCGAGACATGGTTGGAACTGGAGAAGGAGCTCAAAGCTCGAAAGGCGGAGCTGGAGAGCAACCTCGTTGTTATCGACAGTCCAGCCGCACGAGTCAACGCTGCCGAAGACCAGGAGCAAGCGGTTGCAGAGGTCCGTGGCATCTCCATCGAGCCACAGAAAGTGTACGTCCAAGTGACCGGTGAGATCACGCGCGTGCGTAGGTTCAGCAACGGCATGGCCTTCCTCTCGCTGGAGTTGGCTGGCAGTGGCTACGACAGACCCCTGCAGGTGTTCTTGCAGCGCGACACGTTGGGCTGGCCGCTGGCCGTGTTTGCCAAGGTGGTAAGTCTGCTTCGGAAGGGAGACGAGCTGGTCGCCGTCGGATTCATGGCACGCAACGCGCGTGGCCACTCGATGCTGCAAGTGGAAGCGCTGTCGTTGGCTCGTACTGGAGAGTATGAAGCTTATGCCTAGGCGTCGACTGAACGAGGGAAGAAGACGCG
Source organism: Phytophthora crassamura (assembly GCA_033557995.1). Lineage (NCBI taxonomy): Eukaryota > Oomycota > Peronosporomycetes > Peronosporales > Peronosporaceae > Phytophthora > Phytophthora crassamura. The sequence continues at coordinate 852,634 of JAUCED010000016.1, forward strand.
ATGAAAACGCAATTTTGAAAGGAGTAGAGGGCTGTTGAGAGCACGCTAACGCTCGTTAGACGTCTTGCAGGTTGGGGTGGGGAGAAAACACGAGTTCCTTCCAGTCGTTCAGCGCGATGTCCATCGTCTGTTGCAGAATCTGCTTCTCCGTGATCAGCATACGCTGCACGTAAGCCTTGCGCGTGCTCTCCAAGTCGTTCTCATCTTGCAGCATTGCTAGCGCGCTGTGATCTTGCTCGACTGTGGTCGGGTACTGCTTCAGCAGCGTCGAGCAGGTTGACGTCACCGCTCTCGTGTAGACGAACTCGTTTCGCAGACTCAAGATGTTTCGGTCTCCTTGTCCACGCTCCTCTTTCGGGGTCAGCAGCTCCTTGTAGCGCGAGAGTTCGGCGCCGGACAAGAGCTTCATCTTGAGCGACGTGGCGATCTCGTCGTCGATCTTCGAGTTACCGTAGAAGAAGGCGTACGTCGCGTTGATGCTCTCGTTCAGCTGCATCTGTAGCAAGTGGTTCTTGAGAGGAGCGAGCACGTCGCTTGGGTCCAGCGTCACCGCGAGGTCCAGCTTGTCCAGCCTGGGTACAGCTTGATCACGGGCGAACCCGTAGTTGAGCATGAACTGAGCCGACGACTTGCCTGGCATCGCAAGACGCACTTCTTGGCCCTTGCTGTACGCCCTCGAAGCGTACACAGCCACCCGCTGCGTGCTAGTATCGACTTCAATCCGGTTCGGAGGGCACGTGTCGTTCCCTTCTTCGTCGATGTCCGTGCAGATGCCGATGGTGTTGAGAACGGGTGCCAGCACGACCTCATCCTCGTGTTGTCCGATCGGGAAGGCCGAGGCCCACACGACGCCCATCGCCCAGCGGAAGTTGTCGAGCGTGAAGTCTTGCTCGTTGAAAATGGGCGGATCGACCGCCTCTGGCGACGTCAAGGGCTTGACAAGTGCGGCGTAAAAGGCCTCGATTGCTTGCGCTCGGCCGATCGTGAATCGCAGCAACTGCGAGCCTTCCAACTCCTTCAACTCGCTTTCCGAGTAGAAGAGCGTACTGTTGATCGTTTCAGCTCTAGGTAATGACGCCACGAGGTCGGAGAAGTTGGATGCAGACCCGAGAGCTCGTTCTTCCAGCAGATGAATGCCAAGTGCAATGGCAGGTGGGAGATCCGGATTCACCTCGAGTAGCAGCCCCACACGACCTCTCGCTGCCGATGCAACGCTCATCACTTTGTTCATTGGCACCGACAACAGCGTCGCGTTCTCCTTCACCTCTTCCGTCGCCACGTAGGCTACGCCGCGACCAAAGTTGAACCCTTGCGCTTTCAACACCGTGGAAGTCGAAGTTGGCACCTTGACGCCCCCCAATGCGCGAATATTGATCCCTTTGTGCTCTCCATCCGGGAAGATCGACCGACCGTCGAGAACCGGCCGATCCGAGCGAGACGCAGCGTAGCCGCTCCATTCACGCTTGGATTCCGGATCCAAGTCGAATTCCACTTCAACTTCCGGCCTCGAAGCGGTGATTTCAGCACTTGCATCAATGGACAGCGTTGACACCTGCTGGTTTCCAAACAGCAGTAAAAACGAGCAAACGCCGACGAAAAACTTCATCCTGAGACCACCTTCGACCTGTCCAGCACTTTCACGAATGACACGCGTGACAAGCATCGGTATCTTTCTACAGATCTTGAAAGGACGCCAAAAGATACAATTTAGTGTGTTTCACATTATGGTACGTGCGACACACTATATATTTTAATATCCCGTGGCTCCAATCATTTCTCCGGGTTCGGGACCGATACAAAGTCAAGTTATGTCCGCTGTGACGTCCAAGCTCGAGTTGTTGCAGCGCTTGAGCGCCGAGGGAAAAGCTGAGGAGCTGCAGACTGCCATCACCCAATGTTCGTGCAAGGAGTTGCGCAGCCTTATTGGCTTGCTGGGGGTTCCAGTACGCAGCAAGGACTACGCCATTTACAACAATAAAGCGGGGTATTCCGAGCTGCTATCGCAATTATTGGCTTGCAAGTCGGCCCCAAAAGAGCTGTTGGCGGTGACTTCGAAAACGCGGAAAACCAAAAATTGCACTTTGAGACTCGCTAATGTCATTTTTGGAGAAGGTTTGGCCACTTTTGTGGACGCCATGGCCGCCGACCCCGCGCAGACGGCGCTGGACTCGGACCAAGTGGGCGACAAGAACCCGTTCTGGGAGAAAGTGAGGGCTGAGTTTGTTCGGCCGGACGAGGAATACGGCAGAGTGGTGTTTCAAGGAAATTGTTTCGAAGGGTTCGAGTTGGGGACCCCCGCGCTCCATTCCAGTGAGAAATTGTGGCAAATGTGGAGAGATCTGTGTGCAGCGTACACGAGCGCAGAAGCGGGGTTCGAGAGGGCAGGAGGCTCGGATGCTGACTTTGTCAGCTTTTGCCGGAATCGAGTGGATGTGTACTATTTGAGGTGCTGGTTGAACGTCAAGCCTCATGTACTGGTGAGCGTGAACGGGAAGCAACGTTCGGGTGGACAAAGTACCAGTTTGGCAGCTCAAACGGTTGAGGAGGTTGTCGAGCTTGACGAGAAGAGTCCTGAGATTTCAAGAAAGCGGTCGAGTGGTGAGATGGAGAATGAACTGGGATCTGTGAGGAATAAGGCCGAGCAACGAGCGCGACTGATGAAGGCCATCAAGCAGACCAGCAAGACGTTGAAGGCTGTTCGGGAGGTTGAAATCGGATCAGAAGTTGAAGAGGTCGTACGGAACGAGCTGGCGTGGTATGCAAAACGGCTAAAGCGAATTCAACAAGAAGAGGTGGTCGAGTGTTAGTTGCATGTTTAGCGCCTGTACAGCGATGCATTCACCAAATACGATGCGTTGTGCGGTTGCGGCCTTTCCAATACAATAGCCGACACGAATGAGCGTTCTCGTATATTATTTTTGAGCTGCGTTACTGTATGATCTCTGGAAATATACTTTCTCAATACGCAACCTCTACGTTCATGCTTCACTCTTCTCCTTGGCGTCTAATCCATTCGAATTGGAAAGTGAAGTCAGGACCTGGCATTCAACACATTGGTTATTAGTGGGAACCTTTTCGAGAATTGTATTGGCCACAACAACTTACCGAAGTGAGTGACACGGTAGGTCATCGTAAACAAAATATAGAGAACCAGCTTGGATGGTACGAACGCTTCCTCCGTTTCCAGTACAAATGCCAGTTGATACAACACGTGAATGCCGCAGTTGCGCTTTGTAATCGCTGCTAGAGCGATGAACGACAAGAACTCCAACAGCGCGTAGACGAACATCCTGGAGACCATCCCACCGACGTTTTCGAGCGTGACACCCTCCATCTCGTTGTGATACTGTGCGCTGGTCAAGTGGACTGTGACCAGTAAGAAGAGAGCGTAGATGATAGGAATGATGATCTCCACGTATTCCGTTAGCACGAGGCACTCGGAGGTGAAGAGGACTTCCAGAGACTCGTCCAAAACATTTGCGATGTTGCCACTCAACGACCGCGCCTCCATCTTCTCTATCTCCAGTGGATCATCTGCTCGATATGGTTTCGGCGAGCAGATACCCACTTCGGGGTGTGTAAACAGCACGGCTGCGGTGCTATCGTTCTTGATAATCCTTCCAGAAGTGCCTGGAAGCGGCACGACAGAGGCGAAATGAGTCGGTATTTGTGATCTGCCCTTCGACTGAATCGGGGAGCTGTCGGACGATCGGTTCTTGAGGCCATGGTCCAGTTTATCCAGCAGGGTTCTGCTTTCAGTAGATAAATCGTGAGTCATACAAGAGCGCACATGATTGTCCTGGCGTTTAAGATTCTGAAGAATTTCACTTTGGAGAAGTAAATTTCGAATCTCCTTCAGCAAGTCGTCATTTCCCCCTCTCTTTGATCCAGAAAATGCTCGCACTCGAGCCAAGATGCTTCGTGTTCTTTGATGGAGCTCGTGCAACTCCACGGCCGATTCCACAACATCGACGAGCATCACCACGGCCAAAGTCGTTGTCGCCAATCGCTGCATGAACGTTGCCAAGTAGAAGGAATCAAATACGTCCACCGTAAAGATGACCAACTTGGGAATCAGGTCTTCTTCATGAGAAGCAGCGGATCGAAACACCCTTTTCATGACGAGTTTGACAACAAAAAGTAACAGGATCACTGGAAGCTCGTATGGAGTGCCGTTTGTTGTTGTAAACAATATTTGATATCCAGGATAGCCGAAGCACATGACGGATATCAATGTGGCAATATTGCTCAGCCGACGAAGCTCATCTTTTCGGGAAACAATGAGTCGGAAGACTTGGCCCCCGGCAACAGCTCGCATTAGGCCTATCAGGATCGAACCCAACACCAAAGACATTGAAAACAGGAAGAACGGAATGGGGAAGACCCAGAGCTCCGCGACAGCCACCCCACCAAGCATCAGACCCACCCCATTCGAAACGCTGAAGACCACAACTTGCCTCGTCGAGAAGACCGGAACATTCAGAAATGGAACAACCTGCGTCACAGCCTCGTGACCAGTCGCAATGCCCAGTACACACACGCGAACCCAGAAGCCCCAGTTGGATTCCCAGCCGGCACTCGGGTCTTGAAGCGGGACGATTTCTTGAGCAAGAAGAACCGAAGCAGTGATCACTGGTGGGGCCATTATTACCAGGATGACTCGGAGCAACGACGTATTTCGAGTATACTCTTCGAGTGCCAGCATCCGCTCGATCGAGTATTTGCCGCCGTAATGAGCAAGTTGCACACTGTACATCGCCCGTGATACTTTCACCCAACCGCTCAGCAAGATCCTTCGTAGCTGCGCTAACCGCGACTTGTTGGGTTCGATGCCAGCTTGAACGGGTTGGATCGAATGGGTAGGCATGTTACGCACGAGTGCAGCGTTGCAGCGTCCTGTAGCAGTACCTTGATGAATGAATTGTGATCTCGGTATAGAACTCGCTCCCATGTCCAACTTTAGAAAGTTGGAATGAAATCATATTCCGATTCTTGCTGCCAACGACTCCAAGCAGGCGTGAAATAGTAACCTGACTGAAGGAGAGGTAGCCAATGCTAAACAACGACAGGGATAGCCGTGCTATGACATTTAACCTCTCAAGCCCGATCTGCCACCATTTACCGAATCCCTACCACGATAAAAAGGTTTTCACTTAACGTGGCAATGTATGCAGAGGTTGTTTGTCCTAGCTAGTAAGTATCGTACACACTCACATGTGGTAAACAACGCTTCTCATCTTCATACTTTGAAGTATTTTGCTGCTGCCACCGTATTTTTTTTCTTGATCAAGACATATTTTCAAGTTGAAAGCTGCGCCTGTGCTGTTTGCTTTGTGGTATCAACGTGCTCCTATTGACATCTGTCTTGGCGAGTCAATCGTTGTACAGTTGTCGATATGTGATATACGACGTACGTTTGATAACCGGATGCACTTGGTACCCACCTTTGCTAGCGAACGTATTGATACCGAAGTTTGTATCTCACCAAGAGGCGGAATGTAACCAACGCTGACACTTCCAGTACGATGCACACCCCCCCTCAACGCGCTGGAGTCCGTATGAAAGCGGGGTATTCCGATCTGCTATCGCAATTGTTGGCGGTGACTTCGAAGACGCGGAAAACCAAAAATTGCACTTTGAGACTCGCTAATGTCATTTTTGGAGAAGGTTTGGCCACTTTTGTGGACGCCATGACCGCCGACCCCGCGCAGACGGCACTGGACTCGGACCAAGTGGGCGACAAGAACCCATTCTGGCAGAAAGTGCGAGCTGGGTTTGTTCGGCCGGACGAGGAATATGGCAGAGTGGTGTTTCAAGGAAATCGTTTCGAAGGGTTCGAGTTGGGGACCCCCGCGCTCCATTCCAGCGAGAAATTGTGGCAAATGTGGAGAGATCTGTGTGCAGCGTACACGAGCGCAGAAGCGGGGTTCGAGAGGGCAGGAGGCTCGGATGCTGACTTTGTCAGCTTTTGCCGGAATCGAGTGGATGTGTACTATTTGAGGTGCTGGTTGAACGTCAAGCCTCATGTACTGGTGAGCGTGAACGGGAAGAACGTTCGGGTGGACAAAGTACCAGTTTGGCAGCTCAAACGGTTGAGGAGGTTGTCGAGCTTGACGAGAAGAATCCTGAAATTTCAAGAAAGCGGTCGAGTGGTGAGATGGAGAATGAACTGGGATCTGTGAGGAATAAGGCCGAGCAACGAGCGCGACTGATGAAGGCCATCAAGCAGACCAGCAAGACGTTGAAGGCTGTTCGGGAGGTTGAAATCGGATCAGAAGTTGAAGAGGTCGTACGGAACGAGCTGGCGTGGTACGCAAAACGGCTAAAGCGAATTCAACAAGAAGAGGTGGTCGAGTTTTAGTTGCATGTTTAGCGCCTTTACAGCGATGCATTCACCAAAGACGATGCGTTGTGCGGTTGCGGCCTTTCCAATACAATAGCCGACACGAATGAGCGTTCTCGTATATTATTTTTGAGCTGCGTTACTGTATTATCTCCGAAAAAAACTTTATCAATACGCAGCCTCTACGTTCATGCTTCACTCGTCTCCTTGGCGTCCTATCCATTCGAACTGGAAAGTGAAATCAGGACCAGCATCCAAAATATTTGCTACGAGTGGGAAGATTCTCGAGAAACGGAGTAGAACACAACAACTTACCGAAGTGAGTGACGCGATAGGTCAGCGTATATAATATCCAGAGAATCAGCGTGGATGGTACGAACGCTTCTGCGTTTCCAGTACAAACGCCAGTTGATACAACACGTGAATGCCGCAGTTGCGCTTTGTAATCACTGCTAGAGCGATGAACGACAAGAACTCCAACAGCGCGTAGACGAACATCCTGGAGACCATCCCACCGACGTTTTCGAGCGTGACACCCTCCATCTCGTTGTGATACTGTGCGCTGGGCAAGTGGAATGTGACTGTTGCGCAGACGGTCAAGTTACAGGATAACAGGAAGCTAAACGTCTCTTGTTCCTCTTGTTACTGTCTTCCTTCTCGTCTAAGTTTCTCCTTGAGTCCTTCTGCTTCCGACTTAAGCAAAATGCAAACTGAGGGCGGTCTTCTGTTCCTAGCTCCTTGTTGTTCGGCCTCCCACCCTTTTCTCATCGGCGACCCTGCGTTGGACGCACCAAGCTGGACGCACCGCGTTGGACACTCTACACTGTACTCACCACACTGTACGACCGGCATCCGAACAGGCCCCCTCCGAGGTAGCGTGGCTCGCTTCCTCGGAACTTCACTGCTGCAGACCTCACGCTTCAGTCGTCCAACTCGATAATTCCGCCGCTGCGATTCACGCTTGGTTTCCGTGAATTGTGGCTGCATGCCCACGAGAGCTTTCAACTTGTCCAGAACGGGTGAAGCCCATGGGCTTCGTCCGGATATCCGCTGGGTTGTATTCTCCGCTCACTTTCCACAACTCCACGCCCTTCTGCGCACCATTTCCCGCTCGAAATGCAGTCGAAGCTCGATATGGCGGGTCTTCCTGCTGTAGGTGGGCTGCGTCGCGAGTGCTATCGCTGCTTGGTTATCCACTCCGAGTCGAAACTCCACCTCACGTCCTTCAGCAACCTCCATCAGGATGTTCTGGATCGTCTTTCCTTCTTGACAGGTTTCACAGGTCGCTGCACATTCGGCTTCTGCAGTGCTTAGTACGACGATGCTTTGGCATCTTGCTGCCCATGCCACTGCTCCACCATCCATCTTGAGCACGTATCCCGATACACTCTTTCTGGTATCAGGACAGTTCCCCCAGTCAGCATCCATGTAGCCATCGATCACTAGTTTGTCGGGGCTAACGTCGTCTTGGTTCTCGAAGAATATTCCATGGCCCTGTGTTGCGGCTAAATATCGCAGGATTCGCTTGAGAGCTCCAGCGTGATGGACATTCGGGTGCTGTACAAACCGACTGAGGTACCCAACAGGAAAGGCTAGGTCAGGACGTGTACTGGTAGCCAAGTACATGAGCGCTCCAATTGCCTTACGGTAAGGCAACCCAGGCTCTTTGTCGCCTTCTCGTGCTGCTTGCAACTTGACTGTGGTGTCCATCGGCGACCGGTAGCCAACAACACCTGCGAACAAAACCGTTGTAGCACTTATTAAGCGTACTTCTTCTAGCGCAGCAAAACGCCGTCCTCTCGCCATCAACTTGAACTCCGAGATAAGTGTGTAGGCGCCCTAAGTCCTTGATCCCGTACTTCTCGTTCCGTGAAGAACTTCGACTTCCAGGTTACGTTGTTCGTTGCACAGATGACATCATCTACGTAGACTAGGACCAGCGCAATTGTTTCTCCGTCCGCGAAGTAGTGTCGTGTCATCATCCCCCTGCGAGTTTCCCGGCTGCTGTACGCCGCCGTTGTCGTCTTCTGCCGGAGAGTCGCCGTTGCGCTTGCTCTACCCTTAGCTGTCTCCGTCGTGCCGCCCGCTCTTGCCGCTGCTCGACTTGTCTGACGCCTTGGGCGTCTCGTGTGGCTTGTTCGCCACCTCTGGCACGGCCCCAGCTTGCATGTCTTGCTGCGTGCTGATGCCCTTCTGCTTGTGCGTCCCCGACTTGATGCTTGTCGCCGGTGCCATGTTGATACATCGTGGATGCGTCCGCTTCGTTTCCTGGCCTCTGCTTGATGTTATGCCGATGGTGTTTCCCTCTCGTGAAAAAATTGGAGAATGACGGGAGGCTGAACGCGGGTCGAGTTTCAACCTGTGATGTGACAGTTGAAGACCAGACCATGAGAAAGGGTGGAGAAGACCAGGCAGGCGCATTTCAGCGCCTAATCTCGGCCTACATTCAGGCTTCAAACCCGTTTGCCCTGGTTTGTCCAGCCATGATGTGCCAGTTTGGATCTAAAGTTTCTCTTTGGCGGACCATACCTGGAAGGGACGTTTGTGATAAAGCAAAACGGTTTTTTCCTGAACTTTCGTCCTGTCACGTGGAGTATTGACGTGGTTCAATTGGCTGATTGGCCATGCTATAACCCTTGCGTCATTCGGGTGCGAAGGACTTCGCCGGTGTTCCGCGGAACGATGCGGTTAGAGTCTCAGGATGGGCCCTCAGGCATTGGAAGCTCCGTTCAGGATGACGATCATTGAACGCAGATGTTCCGTCCAGGTCACCCCTCGCCCTCAAGCGGGTTAACCTATTGGGAGTAGAAAATGATGTGTGAAAAAGTATCACATACAGCGTCCCGCCTCGCCGAGACTCTGACCGCACTGTATCGTTCACCCGGAAACCGTGAAGTTCAAGCACCCTGTGTTGAAGCAAGAGGCACAAGCTGACCGCTGATCAGGAAGCCAAGATTTGGAGATCTACACTCAAACTGGGTCCAAGATCAGGACCTTGGTCACATCAGACCTTGGTCGCAGATCGCTGGTCGCACATGCGTCCAGACCCTGAACGCAGGTGCGTTAAGACCCTGGTCGCTAATGCGCCAAGGCTCTGGCAACAAGTGCGTTCAGACTCCTGGACGCAGTTGCAGTTGCACACATTCAGTGTGACATGTCATGTCTACTTCAAGTCCAAGGTATAACCAGATCAAGTCAAACCAAACGAAGTCCAAGGATCGCCGTTGGACGAACTGTGCCATACTCAAGCCAAGTCAAAGTGAACCGCTGAACCGAAGGACAAACCAAGGCATACTGAGATCAAGATATCCACCGAGAGACTATCGAACACCGAAGAACTAAAAATAAGCTTTTTCATGTAAACCACAGGCGAATAGCGGTCGCCTGCAGAAAAACAAACAGAGAGTTTTTCACCCCCTACTGCGCAAGTCGAAGAAGAGGGCCTGTCAGCCAGGAATCGAGTCCGTCGGTCGCCAGGGCACGGTCGACGCGGAACTCCCCATCAACTCAATTCCAGTTGTGTCAGGCGATCATCGCGTCAAGCGACTGAAGTGAACCGCGCAGTCCATATCCAAGTTGGCCCGCTGCGAGTATTCGTAGGGTGGGGTACCCATTTCATGTAATCTGCCAGAGCTTGGGTGACTCTTAGCGGTTGCCCCTGAGCTGTATTTGTAACCGCGTCCAGGCTTTGGACATCTGCGTTCAGAGTTAGTGTGTATCGGACGGTACTTGTGTTCTTCGACGAGGGTGGTGCGCGTTTGGGAAAGGACTCCGGGGTTGACCAGTGCCCTGGATTAAGTCCTAGCTTACTGGATTGAGGCCCTACGTTCCAGGGCCCGAAAGAAGAAGGATCGACTGTATATTTAAGTGTATTACTCTTTGTATTGTATTGGTTATCTGTGGAGGGAGAGTGCCTATTTTGTGTTCTACGTCCAGGCTAAGAGAAATGCGTCTAGAGAAGTGGACGTCACGCTCAGCCGCGACAAGAGTATCTGCATAACCTAACCACGTTTGGTGGTCGATCCAGGCTCTCCGAAAATAAACGACGCCGAAAGGGATTCACGAGGTACCACGCCCCCTGCGTGCGGGTCTAAGTAAGGGACCTGCGTTCAGGGCTACCAAACTCAGGCTTTGTTGCTACAAGTCCTGGGCTGCCGCTATACACTGAACGGTTCAGACTTTCACCAGTCTCGTCACAGTACCATGTAATTCGACAGCTATTTGCACGGCATCTATCGTCAGCACTCCCATGATACTCGTTATTGATATTGTCTGCATGAACGTGGCGGGGAAAACGCGTCGAAGAAATCTATCGCTAACACAGCTTGGTCGGGTATCAAATCCACATTGTGAGAAGCCGCCGATACGGGGACGGCCTTCATCCCCAGCTTAAACACGGGGAGAATTGCAAGCGCAGGAAGTTCACCATGTAACAAGTCTATTTTCGCCTGCTTGCCGGCGGGTCGCTAGCTCGTAGTGCTGTGCGGCGTTCACCCCCTGGGTCCTGCGGCTGCCCTTGAACTAACACGCTATGGGCCACCTCAGTAGCCGGGACGTATCCCTATTTATTATCTTCGTGCGATCCACGCTCGCTGCTAACACGTGCACTCTACGCCTTCGATCCGTCTACTTCGTCGTGCCTGCTCTCCAGCGGGCGGTTGTCGGGTCTCGCTGAGAAGCCGTGTGCGAACTTCGTGGCAATTCGTGAGTGAGCTCGACGGGCTCGTGTCGGCTCTATATGGACCTCGGGGCGGTACCTCGCATTTCACACGGCCTCCATAGCCACTCCTAAATGTTTGTTCCCCATCGCCAAAGGTCCGTTGGGCACGTGCTTCCCGCGGTCGCACTCCAACGCCCTTGTTGACCCGCCGTCGTCACTCCGTCTGCCACTCGAGAGCCCTATGGTCCCGCCGTCGTCCTCTAGTGCGTTCCCCAAACCCAGGATCTTCCACGATCCTGTCGGCGGCGAACAGGGCCTCGTACTTCGCAATTGAGACCCAGTGACGTTCACCAGCTCGTCCTGCTCGTCGCGCTAGCCCGAGCTCGTACGCCAACACGTATTTGCCTGCCTTGTTCCGACGTCGTCACCGTCGAAGCTCTTCCAGCTTGGTGTCCGACTCGAACAACCCTTCCTCTTGCGCCACTGTGCGACTACGACAGGAACACGTGTTGCTCTCACAGCCTCTCTTGTCGCCGTTGCTCCGCGCCTTCATACTCGAGCTGGGCACCGATGTCTGCCGCCACGTGCTGCAGCAGCGCGGGCGAATAGCAATAACTCACCAGGAATTACACGTGTGCCAAGAACGGCTCTGTCTTACCGGCCTGTCGATTAGGTAGTTGTCGAACCCCGCTGACCTCGATTATCTTTAGCGGGCCGATCCAGTTATGTAGAAACGTGGATGCCTCTCGCCCTCGCGGCGGTCTGAACATCCAGACTTTATCGCCTAGTGCAAAAAAAGCTCGCTTGTTCCGCACTGCTCGATCGTAGTAGCGCATTTCGTGTGCCACCTTCATTGCTCCCAGTAGACGTCGGTGATAGCTCGTGAGATCGCCGGCTTCAGCTACGCTGGCCTGCCGTAACAGCTCGTTCGGAGCCTTCAGTCAGCTGCCCACCATCAGCTCGTTCGGCGACAACAACACGGTCGAGTGTTAAGCTGAGTTGTACGCGTACATGGCGAAATCGACCCACACGTCCCAGTCCTTTTGGGAGTCCGCGCTCATGTACGTCGCGACAAAGTCCTTCCAAGTCCGGTGAAATCGTTCAACTAAGCCGATCATCTGCGGTCGATACGGCTGAGGATTCGTCTGCCGCACCTGTAGCATCACTACGAGCCGCTCGATGGCCTTGCCAGCCAGATCCGGTGCGCCGTCCGTCAGTAAATCGCGGAATGGCCCGAACTTCAAGACGATCCAGTGACGTCCACGGCGGTGTGTTGCGTTGACGTGATCGCCACTGCATAGCGCGTCACGTACTCTACGGCGGCGATGACGTAGCGTTCACCAACATCGCTGGGTGGCAGGGGTCCCGCTACGTTGAGCGCCTACCTATAATATCACCTCCTCGTAGACTGTGCAGCGGCGGGATCACTTCCCGCGGCCGAGCCTTGCGGCTCCCGCAGTCCTGGCAGCCTCGGACCCAGCCCTTTACTTTCTCCCGTAGATGTGGCCACCAGTAGGTCCGCGCGATCATGGCGTAAGTGTGCGGCGCCCGTAGGTGCCCAGCCCACACCGAATCGTGTTTCCCTTGCAAACTATCGGCCAGAGGGCAGGGGGGCAGCACTCGCCACCCTGCGTCTGTCTCGATCTGCACCAACCCGTAGCGCTTCGCCACCATTTGGCTTCGGTGCGTCGCCCCAGTCAGCATCCGTTGTACCAGTCGGCTCCTCTGCTGCTCGACCACGATCTCTTTGTCCGTCAACTGCAGCGACTGACCCTGCGCCCACCGGTTCTCCTACTCTGCCACACGCGCGTCACGCGCAGCGTTCCGCTCCGGCAGTGCCGTTGTCTGCGTCTCTGGTTCTGGGCTGCCAGCACCTCCTCGAATAGGTGCCATCACCCTCCGTTCACCGTCTTGCACCCGTACTCCGCGTCGTACGTCTACTCGTCGGTCAGTGACGGCACTCTTGGTCTTCGTCGGCGGCGCTGTATCGACTCGTGTGGCGTCCTGCTTCTGCCGCTCGTCTGAGGTGGCTGGGCGCGGTTGTTGGTTCGCCGTACCAACGGGTCCCCCGGCGACTTCCCCAGTCGATGGAGCGACTCATGAAGATCCCCTGGCGGCACGATATCATGAGTGTCGGTGTCCGCGGTGTGCTCGTCCTCGGGTGGGTGGGCCTCGTCACTGACACCTTCGTCTCGGTCAGCGCGAACTCCGCGATCCCCGCTCGTGTCGGCTTCGTTGGACGTCGGCGCCTCTTCAGGCGTCTTTGCCGCTCAGCGTCTTCGGCGCGCTTCTTCGATGCGCGTGTCAGTGGTCGAGAGGCTGCTTCTGGCGCGGCTGCTCGACTCCGTCGTTTTCTCGGCTCCATCGTCGGTTTATTCGGCACTGCGATTGACGTGTCCTGCCGCAGCTCGTCGTCGGTCGCCTTCCCTACCCTCACGGCGCAACTCATCTTCTATCGTCGCTCTCCCTCATGGTGTATCTCGTCCTCGTGCGTCGGCTGCCGTGCATCTTCCTCGCGGTGCGGCTCTCCGTCAGCTGCTGTCACTCGCTGACCCTGAACTGGTCGGATCGGTTGCACCTACCGGTCGCTCGACGGTGCCACTTGCTGTCGATCCGCCGTCCCTGCCACTGCCGCTGCCGTCGGCTCCGGCAACTCGCCCTCGTCCGTCTGGTCGTCACGCTCCGTCCCGCTGACTGCGTGTGCGGTTGAAATAGGACTTGGAGCTGCTGCATACCGACCGTCTCCTTCTGCCGATCGCGGCCAGCACGGTGGCTGCCACTGGCGCCCTCAACAAGGTGTCTGCCACGACATCCGTATTCCCCGGGCGATACTCCACTACGCAATCAAACTATTGTAGAGTCAACGCCCAGCGGCACAGCTTTCCGGGCAAGTTCGGACTCGTCATGAGCCACTTCAGGGCGGCGTGATCAGTAATGCTCTTGAAACGCCGTCCGTACAGGTAAGGCCTGAAGGGGTTTATGGCCCAGACAACCGGGGAGCACTCCAACTCCGTGCTGCTATAGTTTGACTAGGTCTCACTGTTCACGTTGCTCGTATGCCACCGGCTCCCAACCATGGTCCTGCATCAGCCATGACCCCAGTCCAACCTTGCTCGCATCGGTCACCAATCTGTAGGGCAGTTGGAAGCCAGGGTACAGCAGTAAGGGCTTCGTCGTCAACGCCATCTTCACCTGCTCGAAGGCGCCTTCTTGTGCCTCAGTCCATTCCCACAACGTCGCCTTCCGCAGCAGCTTCGTCAGAGGCGCCATCATTGCACCGAGCCCCACCACAAACCGTCTGTAGTACCCGGCCAAGTGGTCGAAGCGCTTCACTTCGACAGCATCTGCCGGCCTTGGGAAGTCTCGCACTGCCGTAATTAGACGGCCTAACGTCCGCACTCCTTCGGAACGAGAATCGTGGCCCGAGTACTCCGTCGACCTCGTATCAAATACACACTTCTTGAGGTTCAGCCTGAGACCTGCCGCCGACAACCTCTCGAGCACGCACGCCAGCTCCAGGAGGTGACGCTCAAAGCCCCGCGTGTGTAAACGACGATGCCGTCTAAAAAATAGACTAAGCACGTTGTCCACGTGAGGCCACGTAACACCGAGTTCATCATGCGCTGGAAAGTAGAAGGAGTATTGCACAGTCCGAACGGCATCCGGACGAACTGGTACAACCCCTTCTTCGTGGTGGAGGCCGTCTTTGCCTTATCTTGGTCATGCGAATCTGCCAGTACATCGCCTTCAGGTCGAGAGTACTGAATAACAGTGCCCCTCCGATCGCCTCATCTATCCGTGGCAACGGGTAGACATCTTTGTCGTGATCCCATTCAAAGCCCGGTAGTCAACGCAGAAGCGAAATTCTGCATTCTTCTTTTGTACAATAACCACGGGGAAGCCCCATACGCCGTTTCCTTCCTCTATTATTCCGGCAGCCAGCAATCTTGACCACATTCCAGTCCAGAATCGCATCCTCTGCTTGAGCCTGCCTTCGCCTCTTCAGCATTTCGGGCCGCATCGCCAGTGTCGATGTGGTGTTCGACAGCCTGTGCGGTAGCCAGTGGGCAGTCACTCGCGTTCTCAGACAGTTCCCGGTAGACGCGAAGCAACTGCAGCACCAACGGTCTCACACTGTCGCCGGTCCCACCGATGTTCCCACGTCCTCGTTGTCAAGGGGTTCGTCACCGTCCCCCAAGTCGTCCAGCCATTGCTGCACTGAACCCTCCGGAGTTCCCCGGTCAGCTCCAAACCTGCATGTCGTCGTCCAGAGGTATCCAGCTTCCCAACTCGCGCTTCGAAGGCGGCCGCACGATGTTGTCGCGCGCGTTGATGGCTGGCACCAGCGCGTTGCCGTTCTTCACCTTAGCCACGGTCGCGGCGAGCAACACCGCACCCGTACCTCGCGTCGAGAGAAGAGCCCCCGCTCGACGTCTTCCGCTGCAATAGTTATCTCCACGGGCGTCGCGGCGATACCAGTCAGCGCTGCACCACGCGCCAATCTCACCACGCTCGCGCCACCCGAGCCATCATACGTGCGGAACGGTATCACCACACTGCGCCGTGCCGCACGATAGCGCACCTCGTTGCGTTCGGAGTCCATCGTGGCGTTGCGCTCCCTCATGAAGTCAACGCCAAGTAGGAACTCGTCCGTACAGCCCGCCACCACGCACGCGTCGACATGGATAGTCTGCCCGAACACCGTGGTCATCGTGAACCTCCAGACGCCAACCACGTCGAGCAAGAAGCCGCCGATCCCTTCAAACGCGTGCGACTCTGTCGCCATACTGCATCCAATCCGTGCTGGAAATCGTGTACCTCGCGCCACTCGAGCTTTACATGCCGCCGCGTACCAGCCACGTCCGCGATCGCCGTCGGCAGTCCGTCCTCCGCGCCCACGTACTCAACTCCGTCGTCCTTGTCGGGGATCGGCGCCATCACTCTGGTGTTTGACCAGGCTCACTCGAGCTCGGACTTCGCTGACTTCCACGCCTTCGTCGTCGCCGATTGTCTGCGCCGCGCGCGCCGCTCCTCGCGCTTGACCATGGCCCCCTACTCGTTTCCCGTCGGCGGCTTCGTCAGCTGTCATCGCTGCTTGAGGTACGCGTCGTTGCGCGACTTGTCTTCTTCGTTAGGGCAGTCTCGCGCCAAATGCCTTGGCTTCAAGCACGCATAGCACTGGGGCTCGTTGGAACATTGCTGCGCCCAATGGCAGGGCTGGTCACAGCGGAAGCACACCACACGGTAAGCTCGGTCAGCTCCCGTGACGCCCCTCGGTCCTGATCGCACATCGGATTGCTATCGCGCCGGTCCTCCGCAGTTGTCTGCCGCAGAGCAGCCTTCACGCACTTCTTCCGTGGCGGTGCATCTGACTAGTCTTTACTCGTGTCGACTTCCTTCCGCACCCTCGTCTCCACACAGCGGCTTGCGCCAGCAGTCTCCCTCTTCCGCTCGGTAGTCTTCGTCTTGATCCAGTCCTTCCGGTTCCATGTGTAGCCTAGCGGCGTATCCCACGTGCCGGAATAGACGTTGTAAATCCCCTGGGGGTTCGTGAACAACGGCAGATGCGCTGGGCCAGTCATCGGCTCGACGCCGCCGTCCATGCCTTCCACTGAGCCGGTGAATTCGAACGGCAAGCCGGTGCCTCCGATGCCCGGAATCACCATAGTCTGGCCAGTCGTCCACGCCATAGCTATCACATACGGGTTGGGTGCGGTGGCCTTCAGACACACGTTCATCATCCCTTGGGCGACGTTGTCCATTGGATCATCGATCTCCGTAGCCTTGTCGACCGCCTCTTCCAGCCTGCGGGGCTTCAGTCACTGCTTCACCAATTTCTTCGTGTTCTTGTCCAGGCAGCGATTGAACTGAGCCAACAGAACCCGCTCGCTGACGCTGTTCCTTCCCACGACGTCCCACAGACCGGCCGCAAAGTCCGCATACGTTTCCCCCGGCATCCTCCTCCTCATGTTCACTCGCCATTCCGCCGTTGACTTGTCCAGCTTCTCGGCGTATCGCTGCAGCAGCATCTTTATTAAGGTTCGTCCAGGTCCGGCCCCGCTCGTCCAGCTTCCGGTTGATATTCACCCACCAGCGTGCGGCGTTGTCCATGAGCTTGTTGCCCAGGATGTAGTACAGCGACGCGTCCGTCCACGTGCCGCGCCTCGACCCCTCATTACCTCGTAAGACCAAGTCCACTCGGTCGATCCAGGTCGCGACCGACACCTTCGGCGAAGGTGTGAATGCCGGCAGTTCCAAGTCCTTCACGCTCTTCCTCCGAGGCTGTTCTACGTATCGTCGCCACCGCGGCCCGTGCAGCTCCGGTTGCCCTCGGCGTCCGCGTCGACTGCGGTGCTGGTGGTGCTCCTTCGTACTACTGGCCGAGTCGCCGCCGCTGGAGCCGTCCTCCTCGTCGTCGTCGTCGGGGTCCTCGTCGGGGGAAGCTCCTCCGCGTCGTCCCGGTCGTCTCGTTTCGTGGTCATCGTCGTCGTCCGAGCTGGATGGGCTGCTGTCGCGGGGGGAATCTGATGGTGGCTGCACCGCCGCCGGTCGCCTCGATGCTCCTCGTTGCTTGCGTGGGTGGCGCTGGCGCGAGGTCCGCGCGTCGGCCTCCGTCATCCGGGCCTCGATCGCTGCCAGCCTCTCGACCAGCCTGTTTAACGCCGCCGTTGAAGGCGTGGAGCTAGTGTGACGTCATTGACGCGTTCTTCAGTGACAATCACGCTGCGGGTATGGTGCGTGAGAGCAAGTCTCCGCACCCGACGCCAACGTTCTGTGTCAGAAAGCCTAATGGCAAGTGGCGCATCGTTCACGCTTTCAATAAGCTTAACGCTGCCACCATCCCGGCGCAGACGCCGATTCCTCGAAAGGATGTTCTGCAGAACAACATGGTTGGCTGTACAATGTACAGTGCACTCGACTTGGTCGACGGCTACTACCAGCTGCTCATGTGAGCGAGTAATATCCCGCTGACAGTGGTCAGCACCCCGAGCGGTATGCTTTGGGAATGGATGGTGATGCCTCAAGGGCAGTCGAATGCACCTGCGACGTTTAACCGTCTGGTGAAGCAGCGCTTCAGGCCTCATCGGGCGTATGCGCAGACATACTTCGAGGACAGCTTCGTCCATAGTCGTGCCGCCGACGGCAGGTCGATTGTGGACAGCCACATTGACCACTTGCGAGCGGTGCTCGAGTGCATGTGCACCAACCAGCTGTACGCTAACGCATCAAAATGCATCTTCGGTGCTGAAGCAATTCCTTTCTTAAGATGCTTCGTTCGGAAGCGCGGCCTTCGAGCAGATCCCGCTAAGGTCAAGGCCATCGGTGACTGGCCGGTTCCCAAGAACCAGAAGGACTTACGCAAGTGGCTTGGCTTCGCCAACTACTTGCACAAATACAGCGAGAACTACGCTGACATGGCTCGGCCGTTGTCCAATCTCCTCAAGACGGATGCGGACAGGTGTTTGGACACCGAGCATCAAGATGCTTTCGAAGCAGTCAAGGAGAGTATCCTTCATGCCCCGATCCTGGCGTTACCAGACCCTGAACGTCCATTCAGTGTCGTCTGTGACGCATCGGACTTTGCCATTGGCAGTGCTCTGCTACAAGCAGACGCCGAAGGGCGTGAACGCGTCGTTGCGTTGGAGTCTCGTCAGTTCAAGGCTGCAGAGAAGAACTATCCACTTCATGACAAAGGGCTACTTGCGATGAAGGATGCTCTTGTCAAGTTTAGGGTGCACCTGCTTGGCTCTAAGCCATTCGTGATCTTCACTGATCATGCGTCCCTACGCACTGCGACCCAGTCGCCTCACATCTCGCAAATAATGGCCCGTTGGTTGTCCTTCTTCGCGGAGTATAACTTCGATGTGAAGTACAAGCCTGGTAAGCAGAATGGTCTGGCGGACGCGTTATCCCGTCGACCTGACTATTAGCTTGCTCGTGTCACCATGGTCCTGGTCCGCGCTGCATATGCGCGAGACGAAACGTGAGTCGCCCTGCTACATGCTCTTGGGAGCATGGAGTTTGAAAATTCGGACAATACATTGTCGGTGCGCTTGCGCGCGAGCCTGCATCGCTATTCCATTGATTACGGGCTGCTGTACTACAGCACGGGTCCTGAGAACACTCAAAGTGTCGTGGCCCCTCACGACGAGGATTTGAAGTATCGCATCCTCTTTGAGGCCCATGATACTGCGCTTAGTGGCCATCTCGGTCGTGAAAAGACCTACAGTTCTGTATGCCGGACCTATTGGTGGCCCAAACTGTACAAATGGACGAGCACATGCGTGCGCACTGTGTGACGTGTCAGCGGGTAAAGGCCTCCCGCATGCGACCGCGCCGCTGGCCAGTTTGCCTGCACCCTCCGGGTGTTGGGAGTCCATGAGGTTGGACTTTGTGTTCGGCCTTCCGAAGGATTCAGAAGGTAACACTAGTATCGTGGTTTTGGTGAAAGATGGCTCATTTAGCGGGCGGTGCCAGACACCGTTGATGGTGAAGGTGCAGCCAAGCTGTTTATCGATCGGGTCTTCAGCCAACATGGGCTGCCCGTATTGATTGTCTCGGATCGAGACCCCCGCTTCACTGGAAAGGTTTGGAATGCTGTCTTCAAGGGCTCGGCACCAAGTTGGACATGTCCACGGCGGACCATCCAAGACCGACGGTGAGACGGAGCGCGTGAACCGCGTTGTCGAAGACATTCTCCGTGCATTTGCGCTGAAACGCTGAAGCGTTGGAGCGCTATGCTGTTGAGTTTGCGTTAAAAAAAAAAAAAACGCCATGCTGCCTCTGCCGGCTGCACCCATTCTACGTGAACGGCCTCGCTCACCCACGCGTCCCGCTGACGCTTCCACTGTGTGGTTCTGATCTTGGCGGGGGAGAGATAGCCGATCGGCTTGCTGATGTCAGCCCACGCACTGTTCTTAAACAGGTTGACGTGTTTCTATCAACGCGACGTAGTGTCCTTCGACGCGTGTGTGACGCTATGGCTGAGAGCCACGACAAGCAGAAGGAACAGGCTGATGCCAGGGGCAGAGGCAATGTTGACAGCTTTGAGGTCGGTGGCCTGGTTCTATTGAATGCAAAGAACCTCCCTACACAAGCGGTGTCTGCGGTCTTCAAGACCAAGCTGCGCCCTCGCTTCGTCGGACCTTTCGAGGTCGTGGCCAAGAAGGGCCTACCGTACACGCTCAACCTTCTAAAGTAGATGCGTACCCACCCTGTGTTCTACGTGGGCTTGCTCAAGCCATACCACGACCCAAGTCATGTGAGCTCAGACGAGATGGCACCTCGAGTGCAACAACACCAAGACTTCGCAGTGCCTGAGGCAACGCCGCCTTCGCTCGAAGAGTGCTCGACACCGTCGGAGCGTGGCCAGGCTCAGGGTCGACCACCCGCTGCGCTGCTCGACGAGCAAGGTGATCTCCACTACCATGTGGAAAAACTGCTAGCCCGACGCCGTTGGCAAGGGCAATACCAGTATCTGGTGAAGTGGAGAGGGTATCCCCACTCAGAGAACGCGTGGGTGTTTGAGGTACCTCTACGGCAAGACTGCCCTGACGTCGTCGACGCTTTTGATCGCCATGATCACCAGCCATGGCAGGGGCTCCGGCCGCGTGAGCGGTCAAACAGCTCTTCCCACTAGATGAGGGAGGTCATGAGTCAGTGACCAAGCTCAAGCCCTGACCTGTACGTCTGTTGTGGCAGCAAGCACCTAGTGCATTAGCTGCCCATGCAGTATGAGCGAGTACAGTGATCCTGCTTATGCTTAGTAATAGCGCGGTGGCCGTGGTCGCCGACGCGAAAGCCACACCACATCCGGCTATCAGAGACAACATCTATGACGCACAGCGTCTATGGTTATGGGCTTTGACAGCCCCATCAGTTCATTGGTCTCGGGCCACGAGTCGGTTTGCCAGCTTCACACGTCGTGCACGAGCTGCAACAGGGTGACGGTATGCTGCTAAGGCTGCAACGTCAGCTGTAGTATCGGACGGCATGCCGCCCGGTCCTGCCGGGTCCAACTTCAACCCAATAGCCGCTACGCGGCATTCCAGAGCGCGGAGCGCCGGAACAAGACCCCCTCGGCTTTGTAAGCATCTGTGCCAGGTATGGGTACGTTGTCGGTGTTGAACAAGGCGTATACCACGCAGGAGAGGCGGTGCCACGCACGTAATACAGTCTGGGACTGCATGAGCTAGCTCTGGCCAGCTATCACGGCGCCCTAGGCGGACCATGTGTGGCCTCACCTGCTTGATAAGCAAGGGGCCCCTGTTGGTGAGCGGTGTCAATGCCTGCCGATGCGTGTAGCATGGGTAGCCCGCTAGAGGCGCCGCGCAGTCCACGCTTGCCTCTCCGCCGCAGCCTCAGCTGATTTGTGGCGTTCAGTATTTTCTTCATCTGGATGCGACTCTCCGTATCCGGCGTCTACACATATGCTACGTGAGCCACACCAGATAGCAGTGGGTTGGCTCACAGCCAATGGATATGCATTAGACTAGGCTCTACTATGATAGATAGTGAGTCCTATACATTCAGACGACAGGCGGCTCTGCCGCGATAAACAACAATACATTCAGTTCACATTTAGAAGCCTAGAGTTCATACCTTTGTTTAGGGTGTTGTCTAAATAGGATATTAAGGTTCTCGTGCAAAGCTCTCGTATAGAGCTTGCAAGCTATCAATAACACTAAAAAATCTCTGAGTGTGCGTCTTCCTCTACGCTAAAGCAATGGCAGCCCCGCTGCAGAATGGGTGCATGATGCATACCCTGCTGAATTCGGTGCCATCATGTTCTGGAAACTATCCAGATATAAAATCAATAACTACATATCCGTGCAAATAATATTTCTGTACCTGAATGTTGACCCATCCAGAAAGCAATAGCATGAAAAACCACGATAGCATTAAAAACCTGTAGAAATGGTATTGTTTTCTATATTGTCTGTGAGAAATAAGCATTCCCGCAACATTACTGATTATATGTGAACTCGCGCAACATCTTAGATTTTATCTGCCTGCACACAACATGCAGCTCTGGGTGGTCCAATTTGGAACTGCACGAGGCGGTCAACGGAATGCTACGTGCTGCAGAATACGGAGATTACCATTATAAAATTGGCCGTCGAACATACCGTGCAGATGCGCCGCAAGTCTTACAGTATATTTGTTGCGTTTTACTTTAACTCTGGACTTAACCAGTTGCTCTTGTGCTCTTCTGCCCTTGTGTTTTGCTACAGTATTTGTATATTCTTAACAGACTCAGCCCCGCGCAGCCTTTGTTTTCTGCTTGACTATTCAGGACCAACTTCACGAAGAAGTAATATTATACATGTCCAACAAAATAAAATTTGCCAACCTTTCAACTTAGGAAGAATTCTCAACACCAGCAGCTTTAGGATCACGGTTAACGTAAAATCCAGAGCTGTTCCGTTCGAAGTCGCGGCTTTGTCGTGTCACCGCCTATCGACTGTGCGCTTCTGTGATATTCAAATGCTGCAATGCGCAACCTCTACGTTCATGTTTCACTCGTCTCCTTGGCGTCCAATCCATTCGAACTGGAAAGTGAAATCAGGACCTGCATCCAAAATATTAGCTACAAGTGGGAAGATTCTCGAGAAACGGAGTAGAACACAACAACTTACCGAAGTGAGTGACACGGTAGGTCATCGTAATCAAGATGTAGAGAATCAGCTTGGATGGTACGAACGCTTTCTGCGTTTCCAGGACAAACGCCAGTTGATACAACACGTGAATGCCGCAGTTGCGCTTTGTAATCGCTGCTAGAACGATGAAGGACAAGAACTCCAACAGCGCGTAGACGAACATCCTGGAGACCATCCCACCGACGTTTTCGAGAGTGACACCCTCCATCTCGTTGTGATACTGTGCGCTGGTCAAATGGACTGTGACCAGTAAGAAGAGAGCGTAGATGATAGGAATGATGATCTCCACGTATTCGGTCAGCACGAGGCACTCGGAGGTGAAGAGGACTTTCAGAGACTCGTCCAAGACGCTTTGGACGTTGACAAGCGACACCCGATCCCCCACCTGCTCTAGTTCCAGTGGATTATCTGTTTCGGTGAGCACGTCGGGGTGCGTAAACAGCACGGCTGAGGTGCTATCGATAATCCTTTCAGAAGCACCTGGAAGCGGCACGACCGAGGCGAATTGAGTCGGTGGTTGTGATCTGCCCCTCGTCTGCGGCGAGGATCTTTCGGATGATCGGTTGTTGAGGCCTTGGTCCAGTTTATCCAGCAGGATTCTGCTTTTGGTAGATAAATCGTGAGTCATACAAGAGCGCACATGATTGTCCTGGCGTTTAAGACTCTGAAGAATTTCACTTTGGAGAAGTAAATTTCGAATCTCCTTCAGCAAGTCGTCATTTCCCCCTCTCTTTGATCCAGAAAATGCTCGTACTCGATCTAAGATGCTTCGTGTCCTTCGATGGAGCTCGTGCAACTCCACGGCCGATTCCACAACATCGACGAGCATCATCACGGCCAAAGTCGTTGGCGCCAATCGCTGCATGAACGTTGCCAAGTAGAAGGAATCAAATACGTCCACCGTGAAGATGACCAACTTGGGAATCAGGTCTTCTTCATGAGAAGCAGCAGATCGAAACACCGTCTTCATGACGAGTTTGACAACAAAAAGTAACAGGATCACTGGAAGCTCGGATGGCATGCCGTTTGCTGCTGTAAACAACATTTGATATCCAGGATAGCTGAAGCACATGACCATTTCCAACATGGTGACATTACTCATTCGACGAAGTTCATCTTTTCGGGAAATGATTCGGAAGGCTTGGCCACCGGCAACAGCTCGCATTAGGCCTATCAGGATTGAACCCACTACCAAAGACGTTGAAAACAGGAAGAACGGAATGGGGAAGAC
Organism: Phytophthora crassamura; assembly: GCA_033557995.1. Taxonomy (NCBI): domain Eukaryota; phylum Oomycota; class Peronosporomycetes; order Peronosporales; family Peronosporaceae; genus Phytophthora; species Phytophthora crassamura. Next base: position 876,528 of record JAUCED010000016.1, read on the forward strand.
CCAGAGCTCCGCGACAGCCATCCCACCAAGCATCAGACCCACCCCCGTCAATAGGCTGTATACCACAACTTGCCTCGTCGAGAAGACCGGCACATTCAGAAATGGAGAAACGTGTGTCACGGTGTCATGGCCAGTCGCAATGCCCAGTACACACACGCGAACCCAGAAGCCCCAGTTGGCTTTCCAGCCGTCGCTAGGGTCTTGAAGTGGGACGATTTCTTGAGCAAGAAGAACTGAAGCAGTGATCACTGGTGGGGCCATTATTACCAGGATGACTCGGACCAGTGACGTGTTTCGAGTATATTCTTCGAGTGCCAGCATCCGCTCGATCGAGTATTTGCCGCCGTAATGAGCAAGTTGCAATTTGTACACCGTCCTTGATACTTTCACCCAACTCATCAGCAAGATCTTTCGTAGCTGTGGTAACCGCGACATGTTGGGTGCGATGCCGGCTTGAGCGGGTTGGATTGAGCGGGTAGGCATATTACGCACGAGTGAAGCGTCCTGTAGCACTACCTTGATGAATGAATTGTGATCTCGGTATAGAAGTCGCTCCAATATTTCCCGATCAAATTAGAAGTGTTATGCCAACTTTAGAAGAAGGTTGGAATGAATCGTGGACACACAGAGATAACTTTTGTGTAAGGCGTTCATCGTATTCCAATTGTGTCTGAGCTGCTGCCAACGACTCTAAGCATGCGTGAAAGAATAACCTACTTCTCAGGTGAGTGAGAGAGAGAGGTAGCCCCTGCTAAACAACGATAAGGATAGTAGTTATCCCCCTCCTCGAAGCCCGAGCCGACAGTGTTCCATTCTGCTTACAGGTAGTCGACGCAGTTGATGGCGTTGCCACAGTATCTGACGAAACCTTTGAGTACCAGCAAAGACGACTGCTGCTGTCGCATGAACATGAAACAGGGTCAGGAACACTGACAGTGCTGCTACCAGCATTACATTAGCAATGTAGCTGACTTCCACGAAAATTCCCTAAACCAAGGACGGAGTTCATGCACACATTGAGTCGTTTGCACTATCTGAAACTTATGAACAGATTATATGTTATTCTGACGAGCTAAAGTTGGACGTGGGAGCCGAGCACTCGGCCGTGCCCACAACTCATTTCATCGAGAAACGACTTACAGGACGCTTCCATCATGCCTGCGCACTCCATTCAACCCGTTCAAGCCGGCATCGCACCCAACATGTCGCGGTTAGCGCAGTTACGAAGGATCTTGCTGAGCGGTTGGGTGAAAGTATCACGGGCGATGTACAGTGTGCAACTTGCTCATTACGGCGGCAAATACTCGATCGAGCGGATGCTGGCACTCGAAGAATATACTCGAAACACGTCACTGGTCCGAGTCATCCTGGTAATAATGGCCCCACCAGTGATCACTGCTTCAGTTCTTCTTGCTCAAGAAATCGTCCCACTTCAAGACCCTAGCGACGGCTGGAAAGCCAACTGGGGCTTCTGGGTTCGTGTGTGTATAGTAGGCTTTGCGAATGGCCACGAGGCCGCGACACAGATTACCACATCTCTGCATGTTCCGAGCTTCTCGACGAGGCAGCTTGTGATATTCTGCGTTTTGAATGGAATGGGTTATATGCTTGGTGGGATGGCTGTCGCGGAGGTCTGGGTCTTCCCCATTCCGTTCTTCCTGCTTTCAATGTCTCTGGTTTTGGCTTCAATCCTGATAGGCCTGTTGCGAGCTGTTGCCGGGGGCCCAGCCTTCCGACTCATTGCATCCCGAAAAGATGAACTTCGTTGGCAAGCCGCATTGCTAACCGGTATGTGCTTTGCTTATCCGGGGTATCAAATACTGTTTTCAACGGTAAACGGCACGCCATCCGAGCTTCCAGTGATCCTGTTACTTTTTGTTGTCAAACTCGTCATGAAAAGGGTGTTTCGATCCGCTGCTTCTCATGAAGAAGACCTGATTCCCAAGTTGGTCATCTTCACGGTGGACGTATTTGATTCCTTCTACTTGGCAACGTTCATGCAGCGATTGGCGCCAACGACTTTGGCCGTGATGATGCTCGTCGATGTTGTGGAATCGGCCGTGGAGTTGCACGAGCTCCATCGAAGGACACGAAGCATCTTAGATCGAGTACGAGCATTTTCTGGATCAAAGAGAGGGGGAAATGACGACTTGCTGAAGGAGATTCGAAATTTACTTCTCCAAAGTGAAATTCTTCAGAATCTTAAACGACAGGACAGTCACGTGCGCTCTTGTATGACTCACGATTTATCTACTGAAAGCAGAATCCTGCTGGATAAACTGGACCAAGGCCTCAAGAACCGATCATCCGAAAGATCCTCGCCGCAGTCGAGGGGCAGATCACAACCACCGACTCAATTCGCCTCGGTCGTGCCGCTTCCAGGTGCTTCTGAAAGGATTATCGATAGCACCTCAGCCGTGCTGTTTACGCACCCCGACATGCTCACCGAAACAGATAATCCACTGGAACTAGAGCAGGTGGGGGATCGGGTGTCGCTTGTCAACGTCCAAAGCGTCTTGGACGAGTCTCTGAAAGTCCTCTTCACCTCCGAGTGCCTCGTGCTGACCGAATACGTGGAGATCATCATTCCTATCATCTACGCTCTCTTCTTACTGGTCACAGTCCATTTGACCAGCGCACAGTATCACAATGAGATGGAGGGTGTCACTCTCGAAAACGTCGGTGGGATGGTCTCCAGGATGTTCGTCTACGCGCTGTTGGAGTTCTTGTCCTTCATCGTTCTAGCAGCGATTACAAAGCGCAACTGCGGCATTCACGTGTTGTATCAACTGGCGTTTGTCCTGGAAACGCAGAAAGCGTTCGTACCATCCAAGCTGATTCTCTGGATATTGTATACGCTGACCTATCGCGTCACTCACTTCGGTAAGTTGTTGTGTTCTACTCCGTTTCTCGAGAATCTTCCCACTTGTAGCTAATATTTTGGATGCAGGTCCTGATTTCACTTTCCAGTTCGAATGGATTCGGCACCAAGGGCGATAAGTGAAACATGATGTAGAAGCTGGGTTCGATATAAGGATTTGTCCAGCGTAGGCCACTGGCTGGAACAGCACTCCAAGCAGCGCGCCTGATGGCCAAAACGAGCGCCTCAATCATCTACGCATGAGCAGCAAATGGGAGGCTTCGATCCCCAACCACGACAACAAGAAACAATCGAAAACTCAACACCCAAATGCAAAAGCAAAACTCGTCACAAACGGCCGACATCCACGCACGTTCAATGCAGACAAGGCTTACTACGTAGTATATACATGTACTTGGACAGCAAGTCCAGTTCACGGTTAGAAGCATAACCATGGGTCCGTCAGATTCGTGGGATCTGCTTCGGAAACGCCAAGTTGGCTCATGGCTTGATCTTCCTTATCCACTACTCGACGTATTCTCTAATGCAGATAGCGAGTAGTTGTTACTCGTATGGATCAGTTTTGAACTTGACTGTTTCGTTGTTGGAGTGGCAAGTTGCTTTGCGTAGAGTCGTTAGTAGTTGTTCAGGCACAATCTGATGTGATCAACGGATTCTGACAGTTAGCTGTCCGTGTTTCTCCACGACTCATCCCTACATGCTGAAGTTGGAAAGCTCCACAGCTGGAGTGGTAACATTGGACATGGAGTGAGACCACAACTCATCATCCCGCCACCGATACCGCAACAAGAAGCAACTTCACACGTGCATTGCATGGTTACAGGTCCAATTCAACCCGGTCAAATTCAAGCCAGCATTGCTTGACGTACCCGGCTCCGACGATAAAAAAGCAGTTCGTGAGACCCTGGTTAGTCAAGATAGATAATACCGAAGCCGTGGCTCAATTTCCTACCGGCAGGTAGTATTCCTACTTGAATCCATATACCCTTGTTCGTTTTCAAGTTTCAGCCGTTCTTTGATGCTCTCACGAGCACAACTATGAGAAGAGATAGGCCGAGCGTCATGAATAGCTCATATTCTTTTCTTTTTTCTTTTCATTGCCCTTGCATTGGAGCTGTCCTACAGAGGAATGCTAGCACAAGCTCAACAATCGCAAGATGTAGACTAACGCTCATAAATAGCACACGGAGCAGTGATATACTCACATCCTCTCGACGGACTGTTTCCCACCGAATGGTAACCCTGCAAAGAAAACCGCACACTGAAACCTTGGTTCAAAGGATGCTTTTTTATCTTTGATGCCTCCTCAGCCCGTCAAATTGATCCAAGCCGGGCGTTCACAGACGTATTCACTGGCAGAAAAGAATATACTTAGGAAGCGGATTGTGTGCATGGAGATCAAGCTGATGGCTACCACTCAGCGGGTCTCATAGAATGGCTTGTCCGTGCCTGCGCTCGACGTCAGGATGAACTCTTGGTCGCTGCTGCCGGTAATGGACGTTCGCCCAACATCGATGCTTTTCGCTCGCTTGGATCGAATATCCCGCCTCGCAAAGGCCACAGCACTCGTCATCTTCGCGCGGTGCATGCACAGAATGCAGATGATGCACTTGTTGATGGTGACCCGGTCGTTGACAACCTCCACTGGGATCTTGCGGACCACCTGGCATGAGCTGCACACCGCCTTTCGACACACCAGACACCGTCGAAAATGGCCGCTGTTCTTGGGCTCACCGAAGACGTTCTTGCATCTGCCCACGCACTCGTCCATTGGAGGGGGGTCCGACCGACGCGCCTCCCTGGCCGCGTCGCGGATCATCCAGTAGAGCTTCTTCGAGTACGACGTATCGCTCGTCTGGCCGATTCCAAGCACGCAGTTGACCAGCACAGGGAAGGCTGCAAACTCAGGGACGATACCCATCGGAGCAGCAAAGCCTTTCATGTAGAGCTCCACTTTGCCGTTGGTCAGCTCCGTCTTGAGCCAGCAAAGCGACACCTTGGCCGGAATGTAGCTGTATCTGTTCGTGGGCTCCGATAGGTCCACCGAGTGCGCGATGTAGTAGCCCATGCGTTCGCCGTGCTTGGTAGTAGTCATGCCCATCGAAATGATCATGCAAGAACCGCGCTTCTTGGCGAGGGGAACCGTCATCCCCAACGTGCAGCGAGCCACACCGCAGAACCGGAACGGGTCTTCCTGTGTCGGTTCCGCGATGGTCGCCAACCAACGGAAGTTCTCCATTGCGTCGCCCACCGAGGACGTCCGCATTTTGACGGCGTCGTCCGTGTCGACGAAGCAGCCGTACATCTCGTCGTCCAGTGTGCCCTGGATCATCCCGACGATCTTCACTGAAGGAGCAGATTTGCTCGGAACAAGCTGCAAGCTTCCGTCCATGGTTCGGATCGACGGATACATTGGTCGGGAGCCCGAACGCTCGCGGTAGACCGTCACGTTGTCGCGGTGGCCCACGTCCTTCCAGGCGTTCGGATCGACCACGCGCTTTTCGATGAACCGGAACTTGTCGTAGAACTCGATGGTGTCCAGCACCACTTGGTCCGCCAGGTCTTCGAGACGGTGAATCTCCTCCTGCGAAAGGTACAGTTGCTCTTGCCCCGCGTAGGCGGATCGAGTCACGGGAACGGACGACGTCGTGCTGCTCATGAGAAAAGTAGTTTGATGAAAACCTTTTGCTGTGGGGACTGGGCGGCGGAATCGGAAGTGAGCGCCAAGGTGGCAGCACGAAATGACCGCGCCTAAGGGGAACGGGGCTGGATGGCACGCACCTAAGGCTAGACAAATGATATCATGTTCACTATCGCTTTGCTTTCGGAGGTTGTGCCCCGATCCGACCCCAAACTCCAGCCTGACTGCATGGTTTCTGACTCCGGAGCCACCTTTGACCAGCATGAGGCTGCTTGGATCCAGAGTCGGTGCCAGAGGAGCGGAAAGGCGGAAGTGTTATTGTTTTCGCGTGCACCTTAGGCAGCGCGCTCGGCTGACCATCTAAAGCGTATTATCCTGCTGAACTCGTTTTCATTCTTTTTAACAAATCCATAAGGGTATTATAAATTTTCACGTGTTTTAAGTCAAGTTTATTTTCGAGCTTAGTGGAAACCGATAGCAAACTGCTTTGGAAGGAAATTGGGTTTCGACGGTTCCTGAGTGCCAGCAAATGAGATCGACTGGAACCGAACTGAATCAGAGCAAGCAGAACTTGACACGTCGATCGATGGGCTTGCCCAATGCCAGCTGGAGGTGTAAGTAAGGCGCCACGAACGCTTTCATCCAGCATTTCAAACGATGCTCTGGAATCCAGGCGTAAGACCTCATTTCGGACACAAGCCGCAGGTTTTCACGGGTGGGTGGGCGTTCCCATTGCTCCGTTACCGGTGCCATGCTGCAAGGGGTGATCATGACAAGGGTTTTCCATTGCCACTTCAACGACGTTCCTACCATTACCGTCAGTCTTACACACAGGTTGCTCTTCATTCGAGTCGTACCAGTTGGCAGGCTAGATAATGTACTCGGCCGTCTCGGTGCTGAACGCACGGTTGCTCCTGGCACGCGCCATGGCCATTTCTCTGCCTGCGAACACCATAGCGTTGGTCTGCTTGGCGTAGCCCATGCACCGGAAGCAGATACAGCATCGCGTCTGCTGCACCACGCTATCCGCCACGTCCACCGTCACTTTGCGCGTTGTTCGGCACGAATTGCAGACCAACTGCGCGCCACATAACGGGGTTAGACATCGGCGGCCAACGTCACGAGCCATGCAAAGCTTACCGCTCGGCAGACGATGCAGCATCCCATCTTCCGCGTCTTGCCGACACCGAAATGCGACTTGCACCGACCCACGCACTCCTCCGAGCTCGGCGACACCAGTTTGCTAAGTAAAACGACCATAACATAGTCAGAGATTCGCTCAGAAGTACCTCGTACGAGAATATTTGACCACGTACCGACGTGTGGAACGCACCGAGTCGTGCAGCATCCAGCGGATCTTCTTGGAGTACGCTGTATCGCTGGTCTGAGCAAGCCCCAAAGCTGCATTGAGCGCCGAGTTCACCGCTGCAAACTCCGGGACGCTGCCCATTGGGGTGAAGAACCCTTGCATGTAGAGCTCGACGCCGCCGTTAGGCAGCTCACACTTGAGCCAGCACATGGAGCCCTTGGCTCGCACGAACTTGCGATTGCCACTCCCCGACGAATTGGAGGCAGGACCCAGCTGCGTGCTCATGCCCATGGGGTCGTTGGAGCTCACGTCGACGGAATGAACGACGTAGTATCCAACCCGTTCACCTCGCTTTGTGGTCGTGATCCCCATGGATGTCACCACGCAGTAGTCGCGCTTCTTGGAGAACGGGCCAAAGCCAGAATTGCCCAAGTCGGACCACGTCACCCCGCAGAAGCGGAACGGGTCGTCGTGCGTAGCTCCTCGGATCGGAGTCAAGACTCGAAAGTCCTGCACTTGGTCGTGTATGTACGAGGATCGCAGTTTAGCAGCGTTGGCATTGTCGATGTGCATGCCGTACATCTCGTCGTCCAGCGTCCCCTGAAGAGCTCCAAGGACCAGTAAAGTGGGCACGGAAGTCTTGCACACCACCGTTTCCACGTGTCCGTCGGGAGTACACAGGGTCTGATACTGTTGGCGCCAGGACTCGCGCTCCTTGAATGCCACCAGGTTGTTCTGTCGACGCACCTCTTTCCACTGCTCGTCGTGAAGCCGGCGCTTGCGGATGTCCCGGAAGTGAAGGTAGTCGATCAGGGCTTGCTGCTGGACCGAGTCGGCCAGCTTCTCGAGAGAATTGGCCTCTTCGACCGACAGGATGAGCGGCGACGCGGGACCGTTAGATGGAGCTTCGCGTACGAGCGGTTGGTAGTTCCTGCTGGCTGTTATGTTGGCTGTAGTGCTGACGGAGGCGCTCAAGCTGGCGGAGAAGGTCATGGACCCGCCCAGATGAGTGGTAAACTGCGGTGCCATCGTCCCGACAAGAGAGAAGATTCAGAAGTGACGAGGAGAGCTCGATGGTAGTGACATAAAGGATGGAATGTGGAGGATCAAGTCAAACACGTCGAACGATCATCCGACGTTGTATGTCGGGTTACTGCTAGAATGTAGAACGTCCGGCTCGATCAGCTTTATGGTGACTTGATACGCTATGCCAACCACGAAAGCGAGGTGGGATACTACGACCGTGGGCTACGCACTGATATGACGAACAAGTGGCTTGAAAAGGAGCGTTTGCTGCTCTGAGGAGCAGCATCTGCGGTTCGCTTGAGCACTCTCATGTCGTCTGAAAGCGGCACGCCATTCTTGAGCTAAGCTTGCATATGATCCAGCAGAGCCTTGGTCGTGTCGTAGGGCGTCGAATTTGCTGCCCAAAAGGCGTCTGCGACGTCTTCTTCGCTAGGATTGCCGCGCGTCAAAATCATTGCGACGACATCGGTGTGGCCTCTTCGAGCCGCTTGAACTAACGCTTTGTTGATTCCAAAGCAGGCGCCCTCGTCCTCGAGAATGGCTCCGACGACGGCCGCATGACCAGCGACTGCAGCTTCAACGAGTGCAACGCTAACAAAGGGCTGTTCAACCCTCAACCCTCGCAGCTTTCAAAGGTGCTACATCAGGCATGCGTGGCCACGGCCGGAGAACTTTGAGAACAGCCACGTGCCCGTAAGCCGCAGCACCCTCCGCCACGTCCGTCGGAATGTTCTATGCCATCCAAGAGGACTGCAAATACTGCACGACGCGAGCGTGGCCAGCCGCTGCGGCTGCCACTATCTCCGCGGCCGGGTTGGCAGTTGCTCGGTAGTTTTCATAGAGCCACTGTAGCGCTTGGAGGTGGTTGTTCGTCGCCGCTCCGAGGAATGCGGCGCCCGAGCAGCCTTCCGCTCGGTGCTCTTTCAGCCATTGAAGGGCTCGCAGGTTCCCTCGAGATGCTGCTCCGTCCATCGCCGCATTTGTCCACAGGCGCGTGGGGCCGAAAACTTGCACCACGAGGTGGAGGGTGTATCAAAAATGCTAGCCACCACCGATTGCACCAATCGGACCTAACGCCACCGTTTGCTACCGCAGTTGTCCCGAGATAGTGTCCCGCTTCCCCCAAGTGATAGTGCAGCTCGCGTACTCCAGCGGAGTTCGTGCGGAGGCAAGCTCCGATAGTTTTGATGCCAGCTAGATGGTCTAGATGCAAAAAAGAGGTGTCATAGCGGCGTTATTGGTTGTGCAACTGGGTCTGGCGCCATGAAGCTCTTGGCCCTACAACAGCGACTGCTGAAGCAGCAGCAGCACTAGTTAGGCAGCTACATAGTTAGACGTGCAACATCAACTTGAAAGCTAGCGAAACAACGTTTGTATTCGTCCCGGTAGCGATCAAGCAAAGCACCTATCTAACGACGCGATACGACCCTGTAGCTTGCCTGCAAGCTAGGAAATACGATGTCGGTTTTATTTTTTACACCATGGCTTCTCTTAGCAGCATAGGCACCACGTAGCGCAGCCTCTCTGTCATGGCGCTGCTAGAAGCTGATGAGCAACGGCTTCAATGCAACATATAATAACACTCGTTGCTGCCGATTAGAGACTCTGTCGGGCACTGCGCTCGCGTGGAGGCTGGGTGCTGCTCGTGGATGACTTTGTGCAGCTATACCGATTTACTAAATGCTTCTAGAATGTAAACATTGTATGTCGGAGCTCTGAAGCTTTTGTCGGAGTTGTCGGGATTTGTCGGGGAGATGGTGGGGCCTGGCGGCCCCACCATAACCGATAAGTCAGGTGGAGATCGTTGTACTCGGCACCAGGGATCCAGAAAATATAATTGATATTGAATCGGACCTGGTAATGGAGGTCAATCAATTATTGGATGTATTGGTGTATTGATTTCAATACGAGAGAACGATCAACCCGCGCTGCTTCAAGCGTTGGACGTCAAACGTTTCTCGTCCTCAAGGGAGTGAAGCCGAGCAGATACTTGTCCGCTACAGACTAGCAATCTCGGGCGTGAACATCGATCCATAGTGCAGCGCTGCCCGATCGACATGTCGAACAGCAGCCACAGCATTTTGTGGGTCAACTCCTCACGGATAGCTCCACCCACGTCTTCGAGTGCGCCCATATGCTTACACAGTGTGTTTATGCTAATATTGAGTACAATCACCGCTTCTTCGTGCAAAACCCGAGCGGCAGGTGCTTCATCAGGATCCAGTTGAGTCAATGGTATGTGTTCGAGGTAATGCTGAAGGCCACAATGACCCTTACGAACATCTCTAGCGTGTGAGTATAGCTTACACTTAGCACCGAGTATAGCTTACGCTTAAGCTATACTCGGTGCTAAAGTTCTCCATGTAGGCTGGGATGCCTTCAAATACAACATGCTGTTCGTGTACCCGTCGTGCAGGGCGAGTTACGCGTGTTGCACTCCATCAGCAGCGTCAATTCTGTTTGTATGAAAGTTTGTATGTGTGATTGGCCAGGTATTAGCTTCCCTATCAATCAATTATTTCAATTTAAAAAATAAGTGTCAACAAATAAATTAATTCAATTTATTTATTGACACTTATTTTTCTTCAATTACTTTTTCTGGAACCCTGCACGGCACTGTCGACGGTGGGCGGCATGAGAAAGTCGTTCACTAGGCGAAGGGTGTACGTGAGAGCTTGAACTCGAGGCAAGAGCACCATCTCAACACGGAGCAGGAGAGGCAGCGACATCGTCTTGTCCGAAGGCTTCTGGCTTTGAACGGAATTTTGGATTGGCATGTGCCTAGTCACTACCCGTCCAACCCGGTGGCTCTGGCAAAGTGTTTATCCACGAGTTTCTAAACGCTTACAGTCATTCTTGGTTAATCATCGTATTGATCCAGAAGCACGTAAAAGTCCGTGCTCACTCAACATTTTTGCATCGAGAGCATATTTTCTGATCCCATGATCGCTCGTTAAGACATACTTCTCGTCAGAAAATATGCATTGCACAAGACTCAACCGAGGATTGAGAGTAAAATATCTCCGAGATAACGGAGCTTCGAGCGCATCTTAACCGACGCGACGGAGCAACAGGTCTTCAATGCACCATGCCCCGAGTGTAACAGCGAAGCAAGAAACCTCGAACAAACCCAGCAATAACCACATCATCTACATAGGATCTAGACACGATGATACAACAACATATTCATGTTGGCATTCCCTTTCGCTCAGCTTAATTGGGAGGTCTTATGATGGCCCACAGCCCGCCCAAGAAAATTGTGCACAAAGAGCAATATTAGCTGGGACTTGAAAGTCGAACGATTCTTCCGTCATGCTCAATCCATCATTCCCCATCGAGGAACCGCTGAAGATTCAAGCGCAGGATGCCTGTAGGCTCAATTCAACCCGTTCACGGGGCCACTATTTCACCCAAACTAATGCAGCTACGAAGGATCTTGGTGAGCTGGGTGAAAGTATCACGGGCGCTTCACTCGTGCAACTTGCTCATTACGGCGGCAAATACTCGATCGAGCGGATGCTGGCACTCGAAGAGTACACTCGAAGCACGTCACTGCTCGGGGTCATCCTGGTAATAATGGCCCCACCAGTGATCACTGCTTCGGTTCTTCTTGCTCAAGAAATCGTCCCGCGTCAAGACCCGAGCGACGGCTGGGAATTCAACTGGGGTTTCCGGGTTCGCTTGTGTGTACTGGGCATTGCGACTGGCCACCAGACCGCGACAGACCGCGACAGAGGTTGCTTCATTTCTGAATGTCCCGGTCTTTTCGACGAAGCAAGTTGTGGTATACAGCCTATTGACGGGAGTGGGTCATATGATGGGTAGGATGGTGTCGTGGAGCTGAAGCTCAACGCGTTTGTTAGTTTGAATTACGCTTCAAAATCCAACCGCGAGTTGGCAAGCGAATTATTGGGTTCTGTGTGCGTGCTAGACTGGTCGGTGTTATGGTTGTCCTCGCTTCCTCTGAAGCAGATAGAATTGCACTGCAGTCTCATGGGAGTCAGCTATGTTTTGCTAATGAACGCTCGTCGCTGCTGGCGTTGCGAAAGTATCTGACGAAGTCTTTGAGCACCAACAATTATGCTAAGGGAGCTCTTCAAGAAGCCTTAACTCAAGGTAAAAAAAACGATTGCGTCGCCTGCGAAAGAAGATACTTCGCAGTAAACTCGCAATCGTTTGTGGCTCTCCGCGTTGGTGGGAGGGTTGGAAGAACTAGGAACGAAACAAAAGTGGAGAGAAAGAAGGTGATCTAGCGCCCGATACATCCGAGCCTGTCGCGGATGGTATCGTGTTTGTTTCGTTCTATTGGCTCGAACAACTAGCCCCTTGCGTCAAAAATATTCTCGAAATGGCTTGAATATTACTACATTTTTTACTACTTACTTTGTTTACTTACTGTAAAAACAATTTAAGCAAAACAATAATATATGCACCTGAGCAATAACGAGGCAATGCGCAGGTTTCCTTTTGCGTAAGACCTCCCGAACTACAGTAGTCAATTCGTAGCCACCAAAGAAAAAATGGCAATGAACATTCAAAAGTATTGTCTCGAGGTCTAAGCTAAATCCGATCATTCCAGTCTATTAATACGTTGGAGTTGAACACAATTCAGGTGCGTACGCTCGACTTAAGCCAGCTTTCATCAAAGCCGACCCGACGAAGCCGACGGCCATGGCCCCAACTGCCCCCGCTTCGCCACTGACGAATCAAGTGCGGGAAGCTTTAACAACACAGTCGAAGAAGCTTGTTGACCTGTGGTATGGATTGCAACTTGCTCACTACGGCGGCATGTACTCCGTCGAGCGGATGCTTGCACTGGAAGAATACACTCGGAATACATCGACGGACCGCGCCTTGCTTCTCTGTCTAGGAGTTCCTCTTGTGGTAACCGCTCTGGTGCTATGCCAAGAAAGTATTCCGCTTCAAGATCCAACAACAGGTTGGCAGTTAAACTACGGGTTCTGGGTGCGTGCTGGCCTGGTCGGCGTTGGGGTTGGCAATGCAGCCTCGATTCAGATCACGTTTTGGCTGGATGTTCCCTCACTCTGTTTGAAGCAGATATTAATGTACTGCATTCTCATGGGAGTCAGCTACATTGCTAATGGAATGCTGGTAGCAGCATTGTGGGTGTTCCCGATCCCATTTTTCATGTTCACGCTCTGTGGCACGACGACAGCCGTCATCGTTGTGTGCCTGCGAGTAATTGTTGGTGCTCAAGGGTTTCGTCAGATCCTTTCGCAACGCCATCAATTGGGTCAACTAAGCCGAATTGGAACGATGCAGGCGGTTCTGTTCATCGTTTACCCAGCGTATCAAGTACTTTTCAACCAAGCAAACCATACGATGTACGAGCTTCCCGTGTTGCTTGTTCTTCCCGTTCTCCGAATTGCTATCAAGTACATCTTCGCTGCTGCCGCATCCTACAAAGAGGACGTCGTACCGGTGCAAGTCGTGTTCACAGTCGACTTTTTCGACGCGTTTTATCTCGTTACATTCATTCCGACACTATCGATGACAACGCTTGTGGCTCTAATGGTGGTGGATCTTCTCCAGACTGCCGTGGAGCTGCATGAGCTGGATCAACAAACGCTGCGGTTAGTAGCTCGACTGCGTCGAGTTGCGGGCATCACTTGTGGTAATGACAAGGATCTTCTCGTAGCAATCCGCGCGCTCTGTGGTAAGTCCCGAGCGCTCGAGAAACATACATTCAAAGTCCGCTCTTGTATCTTCCACCAACTGTCCGACGAAGGAAGAGCTCTTCTTGATAAGCTCGACGGCGGTGAGTCAAGAATCTCGTCCGTCAACTCGTACCAGCACAATCTAAGAACGCTCACTCAAACTGCATCGCTCACGGCGAACTTAAACTCTCGCTCAAACCCCAGCTGGTTCAGAAAATGGTTTCGAGCTGGGGTAGTTCAACCACTTGCGCCGACGCTTTCGATGGCGCCCCCAAGACAAGGTGATATCCCCACTACGCTGGTGTCAACGTCCACGACGAGAGAGCCATCGTCCGTTGATTCTTCCGCGATACTCCAGGAGGCACTTGAGGTACTTTTTACAGCAGAGTGCCTCGTTTTATCCGAGTACGTGGAGATAATCGTACCTGTCGTGTATGGATTGTTCATCCTCGCGATGGTTGGTTTTCCGAGCTCGCAGTACCACGCAGAGATGAGCGGCGTCACTCGTGAAGATGTCGGTGGTATGACTATGAAAATCCTGACGTATGCATTGCTGGAGTTTGGGTCCTTAGTACTGCTGGCAGTGATCACCACGCGAAACTGTGGCATCAACGTGCTGTACCAATTGGCGTTCGTCTTGGAGACGCAATTGCTGTTCATACAGTCGACGCTGATGATGTGGATATTGATGATCTTGACGTATCGTGTATACCACTTTGGTACGTCCAGACCCCAATGAAGCACAAACGCAGCAAGGGAAATTACTTTTATGCATCTCTTAGGATGACTCACAACCTTGTGTGCTTGTATTTCTGTTTCATACCAGGTGCCGATTTCTCCTTTCAGTTCGAGTGGGTCTGATTTTCTATCTAGAGTAGTGAACCACACGCTTTTGAAGTCAGCAAAGTTGTCTAACAGAACTGGCACTTAGGTGCCACAGCAGAATATCAAGACAAGATGCTATTCGACTGCCAAGTTCTTTGAAGTACAAGGTTTAACCCTTTTCCGAGCAGCCTTAACACATATGCTCGGTAGTGATATTCTGAATTTTGAAATCACCTTGCCGCTATCCTTGTGGTTAGTTAGTTTGGCTGGCGCTAATACCAACATCTATGAGAAGCATGCATGCAATTTTACCATGAATACTTCGAGTAGCTCAGGCACAATCTGAATAATATTATGAACAAACAAGTTCTGACAATAGCTGTCCTAGTTTGACCACAATCTCCGCCTTCATTTCCACATGCTAAAGGTGGACATCTGGACATGGAACGAGACCACAACTCATTCAGAGTAAATAACTGCTACAAGAAGCTTCATCCGTGTGTAGCATGCCGACGGGCTCACTCCAACCCGTTCAAGCCGGCATCGCACCCAACATGTCGCGGTTAGCACAGCTACGAAGGATATTGCTGAGCCATTGGGTGATAGTATCACGGGCGATGTACAGTGTGCAACTTGCTCATTACGGCAGCAAATACTCGATCGAGCGGATGCTGGCACTCGAAGAGTACACTCGAAGCACGTCACTGCTCGGAGTCATCCTAGTAATAATGGCCCCACCAGTGATCACTGCTTCGGTTCTTCTTGCTCAAGAAATCGTCCCGCTTCAAGACCCGAGCGACGGCTGGGAATCCAACTGGGGTTTCCGGGTTCGCTTGTGTGTACTGGGTATTGCGACTGGCCACCAGACCGCGACAGACCGCGACAGAGGTTGCTCCATTTCTGAATGTCCCGGTCTTCTCGACAAGGCAAGTTGTGGTCTTCAGCGTTTCGAATGGGGTGGGTCTGATGCTTGGTGGGATGGCTGTCGCGGAGCTCTGGGTCTTCCCCATTCCGTTCTTCCTACTTTCGTTGTCTTTGGTTTTGGCTTCAATCCTGATAGGCCTAATGCGAGCTGTTGCCGGGGGCCAAGCCTTCCGACTCATTGTTTCCCGAAAATATGAACTCCACCGGATGAGTAATGTCGCCACGTTGGAAATGATCATGTGCGCCGCTGATCCGGGATATCAAATATTGTTTACAATATTTGATATCCATGTTTACAATATTTGATATCCCGGATCAGCGGCGCACATGATCATTTCCAACGTGGCGACATTACTGATATCAAATATTGTAAACAATATTTGATATCCCGGATCAGCGGCGCACATGATCATTGTAAACAATATTTGATATCGGCAAACGGCACGTCATACGAGCTTTCAGTGATCGCTGTTGTCAAACTCGTCATGAAGACGGTGTTTCGATCTGCTGCTTCTCATGAAGAAGACCTGATTCCCAAGTTGGTCATCTTCACGGTGGACGTATTTGATTCCTTCTACCTCTTGGCAACGTTCATGCAGCGATTGGCGCCAACGTCTTTGGCCGTGGTGATGCTCGTCGATGTTGTGGAATCGGCCGTGGAGTTGCACGAGCTCCATCGAAGGACACGAAGCATCTTGGATCGAGTACGAGCATTTTCTGGATCAAAGAGAGGGGGAAATGACGACTTGCTCAAGGAAATTCGAAATTTTCTTCTCCAAAGTGAAATTCTTCAGAATCTTAAACGACAGGACAGTCACGTGCGCTCTTGTATGACTCACGATTTATCTACTGAAAGTAGAATCCTGCTGGATAAACTGGACCAAAGCCTCAACAACCGATCATCCGAAAGATCCTCGCCGCAGTCGAGGGGCAGATCACAACCACCGACTCAATTCGCCTCGGTCGTGCCGCTTCCAGGTGCTTCTGAAAGGATTATCGATAGCACCTCAGCCGTGCTGTTTACGCACCCCGACGTGCTCGCCGAAACAGATAATCCACTGGAACTAGAGCAGGTGGGGGATCAGGCGTCGCTTGTCAACGTCCAAAGCGTCTTGGACGAGTCTCTGAAAGTCCTCTTCACCTCCGAGTGCCTCGTGTTGACCGAATACGTGGAGATCATCATTCCTATCATCTACGCTCTTTTCTTACTGGTCACAGTCCACTTGACCAGCGCACAGTATCACAATGAGATGGAGGATGTCACGCTCGAAAACGTCGGTGGGATGGTCTCCAGGATGTTCGTCTACGCGCTGTTGGAGTTCTTGTCCTTCATCGTTCTAGCAGCGATTACAAAGCGCAACTGCGGCATTCACGTGTTGTATCAACTGGCGTTTGTCCTGGAAACGCAGAAAGCGTTCGTACCATCCAAGCTGGTTCTCTATATATTGATTACGATGACCTATCGCGTCACTCACTTCGGTACGTTGTTTTGATCAATGTGATTCTCGAAAAGGTTCCAACAAATCCATTACCAATGTATTGAATCCAGGGCCTGACTTCACTTTCCAGTTCGAATGGATTGGACGCCAAGGAGAAAACTGACTGTAAGGGAAATGGTGAGCCCAGGAGGAACCCCTTCAAGATGCGGTGGAGAAAGATTAGCCTAAGGCTTTGACGTCTCTGCTAAAGAAGACAGACGATCCGCAGTCGTTTAAATGCACCTTTTAGTGGAAGCAAGCGACGGAGAAACTTCAGCAAGTTGAGAGGAAGATAGTGCACAATGAAGAACTCTAGGATCGTGAGAGAGAGGGGCGCCAGACACCAGACACCACTGCAAACCAAGGAATGACAACGTGAAGAGTTTGACCAGAGCCAAGTAGGAGGCTATCGCCGCGATCCGGGTAATGCGTCTTCAGTCCACAAGAATGACATTTCTGACCCAGAAGTTCTCGGTGCTTTTTTGTCTTCCACGCGTTTGCGTTTCCTGTTGAGTAAGGCAGTGATAGTGACCCAGTTTTGGTTCGCCAGTTAATTGAACATTCCACTGTGAATCGGCATTTCAAGAACTATTTGAAACTCTTGCATTACATCCCCTTTTCCAGCGTATCTACGCGATATCACGTGCATCTTCGTGCACGTGCTTTTTACTCTTCTGGCCCGGCAAAAACACACAACGAAGCCGCATAAGAAATACTTCTTTTGACGTCCTAATTGTCGCCGACAATTCGTTCATCATCTTAAATTCATTCGCTGGACACGTGAGATTCAATCTAGCTATCATTCTGGATGGCGCGAACTACAAGAAAGTCGTTCAAGTGAGTGAGCAACCCAATTGGAGAACAAAGTTTTTCGCTTTTCAACCCCGGCGCAACCAACTCAAGAAGGTTGTTGGAACCACCACACTGGTCCTTGTTGATTTTGACCACAAACTGTCGCCTAGCAGGGACTTCGTCCATGATTTTGCCATATTTGCCGTCCCTGGGCAGCGTGCTATTTAGTGATGCATCCTCGAGATAAATTTGGGCCTATTCTTTGAAAAGCTCTTGATGAAGGTGTCGTGCTTCCATCTTGATGCAAAACACCCCGAAGCTTGCCCTTTGATAACGTCCGACTCTTTTTGTACGTTCTTCAGGAAAAACTCGACGTATCCCTTCGTTTGACCTCAGCTACGAATTTTTGCCGATGCAGAGCTGCTCAGATCACTTGAAAGGAAGCCCCGGACGTCGTTGCAAAATGTTTGGGAGATATGTTGATTCTCGAGGAATTTACCAAGCTTTACTATAGTTTTTGCGCATTAAACATTTTAACTCTTTATCTCCTCGCCATTAGGGAGGGGTCAGAATTAGCTCTTTCGTGGTGATTTTCCGGCCGAAATGACCAACATATCTTTTATCACCAGTGGTCATAACATTTCGGGAAATGGTTCGGCTCTAGAGGTGTACCATTTCGAAAAATGACCAACCATTTCTGAAATGGTTGACCATTTCGCCAATGATGGTCGACCATCACTCTTTTTATCTGTTTTTTTTTTTTTTTTTTTTTTTTTTTTTGTATGCTCTTCAACCCATCAAGTTGAAGGCCCGTCCGACGCTGCGGCAAGCAGATCGGTCGATGCTGGCGTGCTTTTGGACTGAGGAGCGACAAATAGAGCTTGTTAGAAATGCGTACCACAGAGCAGATAGGAAAGTGAGATTTAGTGCGCGCTAGCGGCCTTAGCGCTCTATATCCTTACCATCGTCATCTTGGACCTTCAGCTGCGCGGCGCATCTCCATGAATCCTGACGCCAGATTCACGATCTTTCAACAGAGCTTCTCGGAGCATGGTAAGGAGGTGGCGGTTGCTCTTCCGCGCATGCAGCTCGAAGGATTGATGCTGTAAGGCACTAAGCTGAGTTCACCCGCCCCGCCAGCATGAGCAGCCTGGCGTTACGCAAGGTGGGCCCGCCACGCTGTACTATAGCGGCGTGAGCCAGATCAAAGCGCTAACGTGTTGTTCACTTTCTCATGGTAGCCTTCTACGTCGCGCTGTTCTTGCTAGGGCTTCTACACGGCTGCAGCTTGCTGCGTGGGCTCAGGCAGCAAGCTGCAGCCATCTATCTACACATGCATCGATTTTGACGTTAATAAAATCACCAAACCATTTAACCTTGAACGGGGTGATATTTTGACAGTTAGCTGGTCATTTTGCGGGCGCTCAAGTGGTGATATTTTTTCGGAAACGTTGACCTCGTTAAAACTTCTCGCATTTTCTTAGGCTTGAAGTCTTTGGTGCTGGGGAATCTACATGATGAATGAATATGCATCGTCGAAGCTGTCTGAAGGTGTCTTCCTCGTCCCCGTTGCCCCTCACACAGCAAAAATTAGACATCCAATTTTCGTACATAAGACGCAACTTGCAGTGTTTTAATATCTCCAGGATTTACAGGATTATACAAGGATTAAATCCAGGATTCGCACTTAAGAGGGGATAGTTGCGTACTTTTTCTGAAAATAATCCTGGCCTGCAACACCGGCATATTTTTGCACCATTTCCTAATTCTGACCCCCCCCCATTTTATCCTTTTGAGTTTCCCTTTGGCAAGATCCAGCGCCTCATTGGCATCCACTACTTTTTGGCACGCCAGGATCGCAGCTGCGCCTGCTGCGTCCCGAGGACTGCCCCACCTTAACCCACCCCATACTCAGATCAAGTCAAATTATCTCCAACAGGGCATTTCCCCCGGACAGCAAAACGTATCTGATTTATTCAATCGCTCCACCACAAGCTCATCAACCTCACTTCCCAATTCACGAAAAAGCGAAATCCAACCACGATGCATTTTTCCAGCCTCCTCGTCACTCTTGCTGTTCTGGCATCCACCGCGATGGGATCCCACCTGAAAATCCACACTCACAGCCACATGAAGTTCCGTGAGGTGACGGTCATCGCCGACAACGCTACGTGCCCCAACGGCGGCGACGTGCTGCTCTGCGAAAGCGCGTCCTATGCGTGCCAGGACGACGGCTCTGGGGCACAGAAGTGCCTGGAACGTGACGACTCCTTCCTGGACGAGGTGGACAGCAGCACCACCATGCCGTGGGGGCAGTGCAGCTCGACCAACGCTTCGCTTCCGTCCTCTTGCCTCATGGACTTTCAATGCATCTGCATGGACTACGCCAACGCCGACTGCTACTGCATGCCGCCTGACGCCTGGCGCGTGGACCGCAGCACAGCCGACAATTGCACCACGTCGGATGGGGCCGTGGGTAACTGTGATGAAGGCCAGTATTGCCGCACCAAGGACGACTACCAGGAATGCGCAACCGCGCCTTACCTACCCAGCAGCACGGCGCTCTACAGCGACTGCACGGACGACGGCGAGTGTGACGCCGACCTCACGTGCGAGGACTTCGCCAACTTCGCCATTTGCGTCGACGGTGAGGAGGGAAGCGCCTAAGTTATTGGTGAGTGAGTGACTGTACGTTTGAGCTAAGGCGGTCCTCTTCATGGATCTCGTGGGCTCTAAAAGTAGCAAAAAAAGCTTCTTCATCGTTCTCGATCTTATCTCGGTTGAAACCAGGTGGTTTTGCAACATGCTATGCGCTCTTGTGCTGTTCAAAGTGATTGCATACTTAACTCGAGTGGAAACAATTCCACGAGCTGGTCAAACGCAACTTCTGTTAATGTGTACAGACACGGTACTGATGCGTCTCCGTTATTTTTGCTGCCACATCGAGACTTTCGAGCCAGCAAAAACCTGCTGTATCATCTTTAAGGCATGAACCTCCTGCGTGTGCTAACCCTCTCAGCAGGTCTTACAGGCTCGCTGTGTCTTGCTGAGCCTCTGGGCAGCAACGTGCACATGGAAGTGACCCAAGCTCAGCCTGTGACGCCCAAATACTACGTCCAAGTGGTGGCCGACGGAAGAGACTGCGAGTATCCCGTCAAGACGCTGGCCATGTGTGCCAACAAAGACTTCGTCTGCAGGATGGAACCCGGCCAGGAAATGTTCGCCACGGCGCCGTCCTGCATCGTGTACGACCCGGAAAACATGCAGGACAACCCGTTCCTGATCGAGGAGACATCGGTGTCGCCGTGGGAGGTCTGCGACCCGACGGTCGAGCTGACCAGGAAAATCGGAGACCCGCCGGTCTGCAAGAGAGAGTTCGAGTGCTTGTGCCTGCATGGTGCTGGAGAGAGCTGCATCTGTGCGCCGCCAGACGCTGTGGACGACGCCAACGGAGCGGCCACGTGTGGCAACGCCACGGCTTGCAGCCACGACACGTACTGCCACTACCTGCAAGCGGGCGGCATGGAGTGCGGACAGAAACCTTACTTCTCGTGAAACCGAGTTGCGGGTGGAGGCTGAATGCATCCTACGTAGGTCAAGCCATAAAAACTTACTGCACTTTTACCAAAGTCACTGCTGCTTGCATTCGGACGGTTTATCTGCTTGTTGTTTTGTGTTCTTGTCAGAAGCGAGACCACGCGTGATGAAGTGCGAAAGTCGACGTTTGGAACGCGGTTCGGACGATGCCTTCGCGACAAACTCTTTGGCATCAGCAAGTTCGCTTGAATCAGTGGTTGTTGGCCCAGCGACTTCGGGTGTCGTAAAGCCCTCATCCAGCTTCCGCTTCCTACTGCCACGTGATGAGGATGTGGACGTGATGGTCGAGCGTGTGCTGCTTTCTTGCCCAGAATACGACTCTGCATTCGTCGGGGCTGGAGTCATAGCGCCATGAGACACCTTTTGTATCTTACCTTCAGGTAAATCGCTCGTCAGATCGTCTTGGCTCGAAGGCGACTGGTCTTTTGAGGACGCCGATGCTTTTTTAATACGTGGCGAAGATAAGTTGAGTTCGCTTTCCTGCGGCAAGCTTGGCTGCCCTTCTTTCTTCCTTCGCCTCTCATCGCGCAGTCGCCAATGATTGATGGACTCCTGCAGTTCATGAACCTCATTCGACAGACCGGCGTTCTTGACGTGGAGCTGCTTCTGCTCCTGAATCAGCTTTGCGTTTACCAGAAGAAGTTCGCGACGCTTGTGCTCCACTTGCTGTTTGTCGTGCTCCAGCTGCTGGATCCGGGTTAAGTAGTAGTTCTTCGCCTTCTGGTCAGAGTCTGACGTCCCGCTTCTAGGTGCAGACTCGCTGCTGCAACGACACTTCACAAGTTTCCATTGCAGCTCGGTGTTTTCTTTGAGAACCTTCTCGAGTTCTGCGGTCACCAGACTGACCTGCGTACTCAACTGCGACGAATACGACGACATTCCACTCTCTGCGTCTCGTTTCCGTTCTTCTTGTGTTGAAAAGTGCAGTCGCTCCTTCTCGAGCAGAGCCATGCGTGATTCCAGACGAACATTCGCGCTTTCAAGTCTTGAAATTGCTTGCAATTTCTCGATGCCATCCGCTTTCAGCACTTTATTTTTCTCCACAAGCCGGGCATTTGATGCGAGTTGGCTCTTGATCGTCGACTTCAGTGCTCGCTCCTGCTCTTGCGACTGAGTAGATAACTTCCTCAGCTCCTTGACTTGATTATTCAACTCCTCCTCCTTCGCGCTCCAGTCTGCGTTGGAAACCGAGTGCAGCTCTTGATATCGATCCAGCTCCTTGCTCATGGCGAGATGCGCAGCTTCTAGTTTGCATCGTTCGGCATCATGATCAATGTTGACTGCCTGGATAGCTGACGTTAGCTCCTTGACGTCACTCGCCTTCGATTCTATCAGCAAATTCAGTCTCGCAGTTTCCGCTTCATGGACTTGGAAAACTTCATTCAGCTGGTAATCTTTCTGTTGACGATAACGTAGGCGCTCAGCATGTGCGTCCTCCATTTGCATCGCGGAATACTCAAGCTGCCTTGCAAGGCTTGCTTCCAAGGTCTGCGTAGCTGCTCGAAACTTGCCTCTGAGGTCTTCTTTTGACATGGAGAGAATCTCGCACTGCTCCATTAGACGTAAATTCTGACATGATAATGCCTTGAGTTCTCCCTGCTGTTTGATAAGCTCACGATCGCGACTCGACAGTGCTCGGGTTAGTTGATGCACCTGACCTGAACTTCGACCGAGTTCCTCAGCTAAGCGATCTCTGGTAAAAACGAGGTCTGCCTTCTCCTTTGCGTGAGCTGAAATATCCTCCTCCAGACACAATTTCCACTCTGCCAGCTCTCCAATCCTTACTTGATGCTCTGCAACTGTTTTTGCATAATCCTTTGTGGTGCACTTCAACTTAGTTTGAGTCGATTGAAGAGTTTCTTGCGTGGTGAAGAACTTCCCTTCAAATGACTTCTTTAATCGTGACAAGTCGTCGATCTCATCCAATAGAGCATCGATTCTTGCCGCTGTTTCCCCGTCAATTCGCTTCTTGAGCTCGGCGTTTTCGTGTTCCAAACGGGTCAGCTTCTGCATGATCTCTGGGCTAAATTCATTTAAACCGCCTGCCATGGGTGGTCCGGAACTGCTGATTTCAATCGCGTTGGCCGATAATTCATCCGCTACAGACTGTTGCAGCTGAGCATTTAGTGCTTTTACTTCGCCGAGGGCTCCTTGAAGATCTGCATTTGCACTTGCGGACTCTTGCCTTTCACGGGAAAGCAACGTCTCAAGTTCAGATACTCGAAATTCCTGGCAAAAGTGCAGCAAATAACTAGATTAGTAATTCGATCAATAGACCGCGTCTCCAATACAACATGGGCAGCTAACCACATCGGTGTTTGCTTGTTTTGCCTCCTTGAGCTTGCGTTTCCAGACTGCTGCTTTGGCCAGCTCGCTTTCGAGCGCGAGATTCTTTTCCACCAGCTCAGCGTTTGTACCTTCAAGGTGCTGTAAAATTCCACAAAGAGGCCCAATTATCAGATACACCATACACAGTGAAGACACATTAACGCAGTACATTTCACGTACCCGTAACCTCTCCTTCGCTCCAGACAGCTCGTCAATCTTCGCTTTGTATTTTGCCATCGTTGCATCCATTTTGGCCATTTTCTCTGCCATTGGCCGCAGGAGATCGACTTCATCCCGTAATGCCGGCACTCCACTGGCCAGTGCAGACTGCTCCTGCAGCTCAGCCTTCGCGGAATCCAGCTCCAGCTGAAGTGCCTGTATCCTCTCAGCATACTGAGCGTGCATGGACCGCTCTCTCCTCAACCCATCGGCCTCTAACTGCTCCTTCAACTGCTTAACCACCTCTACCAGCTTTTCTTTCTCACTTTCCACATTTCGACACTTCATGGTCGCAGTCTCCGCCTCTCGAGCCAGGTGAATCTGCACGCAGCAATTGCTCCACGACCATCAGCTCTTTCCCTAGCATGAACATGCCAAATTCACGTACATTCTCGTCCTTCAGCACTCCGTTCTCCCTCTTCACCCTCTCCAACGTGGCGTTCCTCGACAAATACAACGGAGACCCCAGTCCAGGCTCCTTCTCCTTCTGACTCTCCCCAACTTCAACAGTCTCCTCCTGCTCCTTCGAGGCTCCTCTGGCCATGACTCGCTCGATAATGGCCATCAAGTCGGCCTGAACCGCGTCCTCCAAGCTCAGAATGTCCTTAACGAATGTTTCCTTGGTCTCGCACTGCACCAGCGCCGCCAGCAACAGCTCCAGCACCTTCGTTAGCTCTCCATTAAGCTCCAACCTTGTTTCTTTCAACATTTCTGCGTCCACACCGAGAGAGGTCTCATAAAAGCCCTCAAGAGTTGCAACCACAGCATTCCATCCGTCCAGAGGCTCTGCATCGGGAAACCTACAGCAGTAGCGTGCACAGCAATAAATATTGCGTTAGCGTCGAACATTATTACGTTGTTTTAGACAATATTTTATATAAAATCGAGCGGTTGTCTCCATCGTACGCGAGCTTTAGCAGACGCAGCGCGACCTGAAGACATTCTTCCTGCTCGTCTCGGGCATAAAAGGCCAGCCAGCACATGAGGCTGGCGGCCTCAGCGGCGCCGCCCGACTGCATCTTCCGTGTGGAACTGCAACTTTTTCTTGGCGGGAGTAAAATTTACCTTTTGTTTGACCATCATTCTCGTTACACTTTATTATAGTATTTGTATTCATGTCGCAGACGCCGATTTGAAAATTCAAACCGTCACTTTAATTTTTCCTTCAGGAGTGCGGAACCCCAAAGCTCGAGAAAGGACGTGATCTTCCGCCCCGTGCAGCTCGCTCTGTAGACGTCGCTGCTTCCCCGCAAGTACCTCGTGGTGTTCCATTGAATCCCCTCTACACACTCGTGGAAGTTTCACGCAAGATGTCCGAGAAATGCCTACGCAACGCCAGCTGCAAGTGCAGCATGTGCGCGGGCTTCGACGTGGCTTCGCTCATGGACATCTCCAAGTCCATCTCGTCCAATATTAAGTACGATGACGAGGCAGAAGGTGATGCTGCCGACATGGCCCCTCCGGCCTCGAAATTCGGTGGCGTGGTGAACTCTCCACCGCCCGTTGTTCCCAAGAGGACGTTCGTGTCCAACTCGCCCCCGTTACCGACAGCCAAGAGTCAAGTACAGACACAAGATGTCCAGATGGACGCAGCTGTGGAGGAGGCAGCTACTGATGTCGCCATGGAGCCGGTGGACAATGTGGCTACCAAGATGTCTAACATGGAGGTGGACAGTGCTGGAGGACAATCTGACGCTCTCTCGCTGGACGCCGTGCTGCCCAAGTTGACGGACAAGAACTGGAAAGTCAGGAAAGAGGGCTTTGAGGAACTCAAGACGCTGTTGGAGCAGCCCGGAGTGGCCACAGACCACGTGAGACCGGCCATGCAGTTGTTCCCCAAGATGTGTGAGGACGCCAATGCTAGTGCCATGGAAGCTGGCGTTGCGGCTGTGCTGGCGTATACGCTGAATGTGGAGCCTTTTGACAAGGAGATTGTGCCAGATGTGATGGCTCGCGTGACGGACAAAGGGTTCTCGGCCAGACCGGGAATTGTCAAGCTCTGTGAAGAGCTGACGGACGCATTTATTGCAGCAGGAGCGGCAGAGCAGACGGTGATGGCTCTACTGGACGGAACAAACAATCGAAAGCCCAAGGTGCCACCGGCGTGTCTGACTTGCACGCTGGAAGCGCTGAAGGCGTACGGACCGCGCGTTGTGCCGTTGCAAGCGATCAAGAGTGCACTGCCCAAACTGATGGAGGGTGCCGTGAAGGCGCGCCCGATCGCGATGAGTATCATGGTGGAGATCCACAGGTGGACCGGCCCGGCACTTGTTCAAGATGTGGTGGATAACCTCCGGCCAGCTCAGCAGACCGAGTTCCAAGATCAGACGAAGGATGTCGTGCCTGGCCAGGCAGCGCCAACAAAGTTTGTCAAAGGTGCAAAGCCGGCCAAAGCTGCTGGCGGTACAGGCCGCAGGGCACCAGGTGCTACTTCAGGTGCTGCTGAGCCCACTCCTGCAGCGTTTGATCCTCGCGAGTTTGCCGAGACTGTGGATCTACTCGCGAAGCTTCCGAAGTCGGAGTTTAAGGCCAAACTCGCGCTCCCCAAGTGGAGCGAGAAGGTGGAGGCATTGAAGATCGTACTGGAGTTAATTGGCCCGGTGCCAAAGCTGGCAAACGGTGACTATTATGAACTGGTGTCGACGCTCAAGCCGCTGACGAACGACGCAAATGTCAATATTGTGGCGAAATCGATCGAAGTACTTGGCGCGCTAGCGGACGGCTTGAGAAAGAACTTCACACAGCATGCGCGAACGATGTTCCCTGAGCTACTGCGAAAGCTTTCAGACAAGAAGTCGGTCATCTTGAACGCCACGAATAAGACACTGGATCTGTTCCTTCAGCACGCGATGACGATCGATCTGATGATGGAGGATTTGAAGCTGGCGTGTGATGCGACCAAGAACAAGGCCCCACCTGCGCGAGTCCAAACGATGGCGTTCCTCACGCGAGCTGTTGAAAACCGTTATGTGGATCTGAACGACAAGGCTTTGATCGTGGCTTTCGGATCCATGTTCATGAAGGGTGTTAATGACACGGACCCGAAAGTACGGGAAGCTGGCCAGAAGTCGTACATCGTGCTCTTGCAGACAATAGAGCAGGCAGCTGAGTGGCTGGAGAGCCAGATGGATGAAATTGGACGCAAGAACCCACGAGCCTTGAAAACCATTAAGCGAGGTCTGGGGGGCGGTGCGGCTTCAACACCCTCTTCCCGACCCGGCAGCGCACAATCTTCTCGTCCGGGAAGTGCAGCTCCGTCGCGTTCAGGTAGCGCTCCGCCCTCGCGTCCTAGCAGTGCAGGCAGTGCTCGATCTAGCTTCGGTGGGTCCAAGACATCCGAGTCTGAAGTCGCGGATGTGGAAATGGCCGGTCCTGCTCCGAGTGGCGCTCGGCGTCCATCTCTGAAGAAGCGTGGACCGCCGGCTCGGTTCGGAATGAAACCAGGCTCTGCCGCCCCGAAAGCAGCACCCACAAGAAAGTCCTCTGCTACTGCTACTAGCACTGGAGCATCTCCAAGCGGAGGAGCTAGTACTGATTTCACGCCGATGGCAATTTCTGTTAGTGCTGAAGAAGCCGAGGAAGTTATTGCAGAGCTTCAAATGGCGAGCTGGGGCGCAATCCGGGAAGGGTTTGCCAGTCCGAAGTGGATGGAACGCAAAGGTGCGATCGAAGAATTGGAGCAATTCGCCAAGACTCAGTCGTCAATGATGAGCATGCGAGTGATTGAGGCGTTCACCATGTATCTCGCGAAGCAAGTCAAGGATTTTAAGGACAGCAACATCAACGTCTTGAAGAGCGCGTTCCAAGCGGTGGGAACGTTTGCTGCAAATGCTGCCAGCAAGTTCTCGCGTGGAGTCGTCTGCCTCGTCGTCCCGCGTGCCTGCGACAAGATCGGCGACAGGAAGGTGAGCGAAGCGATTCGGGACATGATGATGCAGTTTTGCGAAGCTACCAGCCCTTCGTACACGACTGGCTGCTTGATCGAGTATATGCCAAAGGTCCGAACGCCGCTAGCCCATATCGCGGCGCTTTCGTTGCTGTCCGACTGCGTTAAGGACTTCGGTGTCTCCATCTGCAATCCGCGGGCATTAATTGATTTCGCAAAAGGTCCTATTGGACTGGAGTCGTCGAACGTGAAGGTTCGTGGTGAAGCGACGTCGCTGCTGAGCGTCATGTACTCCCAGCTTGGCCCTGCCTTGCTTCCAATTCTCAATTTGGAGAGTTGGAAACCAGCCTTGGCTAAGACTGTTGAAGACGAGTTCTCGAAGGTGGGTTTTGATCCGGCGAAGGCGATGGCCAGTGTGAAACGCCAGGTTAAAGATCAAGATGCTGCCGCCGCTGATCCTGGAGCGCTTTTCGGTCGTGTTGACGTCAGTAACCAACTTACGAAAGATCTGCTTGAAGACATGAAAAATGAGACGGATAAAGTGGCTTGGAAGAAGCGCGCAGAGGCCATGGAGACAGTCAAAAGCATTTGTGAAGGTGCTGGCTGCGCGATCGAGTTCACACGGCCTGTTCAAGAGGTGCTACGCGGTTTGAAAGCTCGCCTTAATGACTCGAACGCGAACTTGAAGGTGACAGCGGCGAGGGTCATTGGCGTGGTGGCTTCGAGTGTTGGGCCTGATATCGGCAAGATGTCCAAGATTCTTGGAGCTAGTTTGGTTGCAGGTGTTGCGGACAACAAGAAGACCATGCAAGCAGCAGCGATCCAAGCGCTGCATTGTTGGGTCTGCCACAATGATGTGACGTCGACAGCGTGCATGGAAAGTATGCTAAATCCGCTGTCGGAGGGCCTCCTAAACACTGTTGGACGAGCAGAGCTACTGGGCTGGGCGGCCGAGCATCTGAAGCAGTGTGAAAAGCTCGACTTGCATTGCCTAGTTGGTCCAACCGTCCAGTGCATGATGGACAAATCTTCGGAAGCTCGCGAGAAGGCCCAATTGCTGCTGGTTGAGGTGATGAAATCGGTGGGCAAGGAGACAGTGATGACGACCGGGTGTCGCGATATTAAACCTGCGGCGATGCGAGCGCTCAAGCCTCTGCTCCAGAAGGTGTGTGAAGCTGTTGAAGCGAGCGGGGCATCTTCGCCAGATGAACAGGCCTCTTCGTCTATTCCCGCGCCAAACGCCACTCCCACTCAACCGCCTACTGCCCCATCAATTGGCGGTCATACCTCTGCCAGTAGCGGCATCGGACGTGGCGGCATTAGAAGACGGGCTAGCACGTCTGCTTCCGGTGGTACCTCTGCGTCTGGAGTTGGCGTCAAGTCACGCCTTACGCGCCCCGGTTCGCTCCGTGCTCCAACGGCTTCTTCTCTGCCCGAAGTCGCTGAAAAGGGCACCTCGCCACTACTGAATATGAGCTCGAACAAACCAGCGCGGATCGCCAAGGGGCAATCCAACAAGTGGATTTTTGAGACCACGTCGGTGAGCGAGATAAATTCGCGAAAGAGTGAAGTAGAGGCCGAGTGGAGGCCTTTTCTGTCGCTGGAGTTTCATGCCAAGCTCTTTGCGCCGTCACTTGAGAAGGGGATGTTGGCGGCAATGGATGATTTGATGTTGTGCGTCCTGCACCAATCTGAAGAAGTCGTCGGGTCGCTTGACCTCATCTTGAAGTGGTGTACCCTACGAATCGTGGACAATAACGTGCAGGCGCTGGCGAAGTTGCTCGAGGTGTTGATCAAATTGTTTGAGATGCTGAAGGACATTGGATATCAGCTCGACGATGTTGAAGCCGGGATTCTACTGCCGTTTCTGTTGCAGGAAAGCGGGCAGTCAAAGCCCCGTTTTCGAGTTCGCTTCCGTGACGTGATGAAGCTCGTAGTTGACGTATACAATCCGGAAAAGTACGTCCCGTACTTGATGGAGTGCTTTAACGGCTCAAAGAACATGAAGAGCCGCTGCGAGTGTATCGATCTGGTCGAGTATATCGTGAGCGTCCATGGGTACCACGTAATCGGTCGTCGGTGCATCAAGGATGTTGGGAAGTACGTTGTCGCTCACGAAAAGGAGCTTCGTGAGAGCGCTCTGAATGCTCTGGTGGCGGTGTACTTACGGACGGACGGGGGTAACCCAGACAAGTTCTTCCGCTTTGCTGGAATCACCACGCAGCAAGGCATTGACCTGTTGAACGCTCGGCTGAAGCATCTGCCTGCGAGTAGCCTGCCCCAAGAAACCGCAGCCCCAGCAGTGCAAGAGGCTGTGCCTGATCAGGAAATGCCGGAGCAGCCGCAACAGCGAACAGGCTTCGGATTTGGTTTCGGACGGGCTGCGGCTGCGACGCCAGCAGCGCCGACGAATAGCTTCGCTCAACCTGCGGTGGGTGCGCCGTTGACTCCGTCGCGATCGGTTGTCGAGCCGACTCCTGTGTCTGAGTTGAGACAGATTCACGAGCCGCATGATGACGATGATGAAATGAACGGGCCAACTGACGAGTCCACTGAGGAGGTTTCTTCCGGTGCTGCTATTGAGGAAATCCTGTTGCGCCCGATCGAGATGTTGGTCAACTCGTCGAAGGAGATTGTACCGGCTGGCACCACGCTTTACAGAGAAGGCGGAGATGCACTCAAGGGCCTGTATGCCATCATCAACCGCCCGTCGGATCAAGCCGAAGTCGAGTTCCTACACTCGTACGTGAATGAAATCGTCCTGGCGTTGTGTGATTGCATCCACGGGGCCTTTTACGCTGGCAATGCCGAGAAGAGACCGGAGATGTACATTCTTGCGATCAGCATCACCACGTTGACGGTCGTCTTCAACAGCGACGCAGTGACGAGCATGCAGCGCTACACGGTGGAGCGTGTGCTGCTGGAACTGTGCTCGAAGATCATGGATCCGCGCATGGAGAAGTTTTCCGAGAAGGCGAATTTGCCAGCAACGGAAGTAGCGGCAATGTCCCCCGAAGATAAGCGCTTCCTGATGGTGTTCAAGGCACTGTACAAGGCAATGCGAAAGTTGTTGGAGCGCGCGAAGCCTGGCGACGTGTACCCCTCGGTGATTAATCTGTTGCAACGACTCATGCACAACGACGTCGGTGACTACAACAAGAACGACACATTGAAGCACTTGCTCAAGGAGGACTCGCTGGACCAGCTCGTCGGACGCATCCTCTTGAAGTTGTCGAAGACTCAGGCCAGCTCACTGACCCCGTTCGAGGGCGTCGACATTTTCGGTGTTCTCATGCAGATGCACATGTTCTTTTCGACGCTACCTCGTGCCGAGGTCATGATGGTGGATATTGCCAACGCCAATATGCGCTCGGCACTACAGATCATGACCGAGTGTTTGATGAAGACACGGCCCGCTGCGTTCGAAGCGTCCATGCAGGACGTGCCCCCGACGTCTCCTGTACGCCAGATTCTCGAAGAGCTGGGTATGCTCGGCCAATCGCAAGAGCAGGGGGCTGCAGAGC
Source organism: Phytophthora crassamura (assembly GCA_033557995.1). NCBI lineage: Eukaryota > Oomycota > Peronosporomycetes > Peronosporales > Peronosporaceae > Phytophthora > Phytophthora crassamura. The sequence continues at coordinate 907,636 of JAUCED010000016.1, forward strand.
CGACCGGACTGCACTACGGGGAGAACGGCAATAGCAACGGCGGAGCCACCAGCCTGCCTTTGGCCGCACCCCGTATCACGAGTCATTTTGGTGCTGTTGGTGCGACCAATGCTGAAGGAGAAAGTGTCACGCGCCAGTTGTTCGGTGCGCCTCGTGGTGGTAGCATTGCGACGCGTACAACCCGAACGTCTTCGGCAGCCCCGTCGCTGGCGAGTGCGGCGTCTGTGGAGACTCGCGGACGCAGCTTCACCTCGTTTCACGACTTCGCCGCGAACCGAGGAACGGCCGCATCCAGCAAGGCCCCGCGTCCATCGACCACAAGCGCCCAATTGGAGAGTCTGCGTGAGCGACTGCAGATGTCTCGCCATTTCAATTAGGTCTGCAGCAGAAAACCGAGCTTGCGCACAGTATAGGTAGGGCCCGAGAGAACGTGAAGTTGGAAAACGAACATGTAGATGTGCTGCAGTAGAACAGCACTATCGAGAAGGATACAAGTATTGGCGCGAGCTCCCTCCAGTATTGTTTCATTCCTCTACGATCATGATGATCTCAAATGTTAACGATGGCTAAGTCCAAGCTAGCCGCAGTCGTCCACGATTGATCCGAGAGCTTAGGCATAAAGTTTGTTGATTCCCATAGGCATCAAGTTTGTTGATTCCCTCATTCACCAAGTGGATGTTAAACCCGCCGAGAAGATTTCATCGAAGAAGAACACGCCGGATAACCTACATGGTAATCGAGTTTGTTGCTTTCACCGGAATCAGCGTGCCAATTGTAGGCATATTTTTTCAGCTTGTTCTTGGTGCATAATTGAAAAAAGTGGAAGAGAGGCAAAATTCCAAGTATCTTATACTTAGCGAGCGTGCCGACGAGGACTGAGTTGCTTGCTCTCACTAACGCGTACACGAAACAGCGACGAAGACCATACATGAAAAGGATTGATGGAAGCACAAGGTTTGCAGTTTACAGTATGCAAATTCATAAATTCACGATTCAGTCTTCATCACTTGCTTGCACCTACATGCATGCACAGTACGTACAGCCACATGTTGTTTTAAAACAAAGAAGAGATCCTGCTTTTAAACAAGCAGGATCTCTTCTTTGTTGTTTTTGCAAGATCTAAAATGGGTTTCTTCTTTTCAATTAAAAGCACAACCTGCTTCTGTGCAAGCAGCAAGGTAAGTCGAGCGTGTGCACTACAATGTAGTAGTTACTAGCTCATATTTGTAGCACTTATGTTCTCCTAACGGGTTGAGAATGGATCCTTTCTCCCCAAAATGTCAGTCAACTTTGCTCCAGAAGTGTATTTATTTTATCGTATTTCCACCGGTTTCCCTCTCAGGATAAGCCTACGCCCACCTGCTGATCAACGCCATGAGCCCAGCACCCGACCAGAGGTAAGCATACAACGTGAAATGCTGAGATGCTGACAGAGACAGAAACTTTTGGTTTGTGGTCATGTTGTACGTCAGCAGCTCCACGAGACCCGTGACACACAACAAGATACCGCCTGCCACGCAGTCGAAAACGCCCTGCACCCACAGCGCCGTCATCGATTCACGCGAGTACGAGTTGCGAATGCCAATACCTGGCCAATGGGTTTCGTGATGGCGAAGGCGGCGTTGACCATGAAAAGCTTGCTACGACACTGAATGGATCCGAGTGCGGCGCTACCAATGGCGACGCCCTCGAAGAATTGGTGCAAACAGCGCGCAGTGAGCAGCGTCTTGAACTCGGTTCCGGTGGTGACGCCGAGGTCGAGTCCACGATGACGGAATGGAAGATGACGCCCGCTTCGAAGATGCTGGTGGCGATTTTGCGGCGAGCGTTTGGGCTGTGCGCGTTTTCTTTTGTTGGTATTGGACTATCAACTGGCTGAAGAGCGTGGAAATCAACACTTCTGGTGCTGGCTGGATCGCGGACGCTGTCGCCGGACGCACGATCGTGAGTATCGTCGTGCTCTTGGTCATTACCGTGTCCATCGTGACTGTGCCCATGGCCATGAAGCACCGAGCCTTGACTTCCGAAGAATACCACGCTTTCACACTCAATTAAATGTTAGAGCACCACGAGTGGCAAGTACAATGGCAAGTCCAAGACAGGCGGAGCCTTCCACAATGGAGCCAAGAGCCTCGTCACTTAACTTTTCAATTCCTTCGTTGACCATGTGGATCAAACCCGTAGAGAGCACCACGCCGAAGGAGAACGTGCGGACGGCCTCCATGATCATTGAGTTTGCGCTGGATCGAGAGAGTTTCTGAGAGATGATGGGGACGAGCGTTCCAGCGACGAGGATGATGAAGATGGCTCCCACATGGAGCTCCAGGTCTTCCATCTTTTCTGGGATGAGGCCTGTGTTTTCGGTCTTGCGCTTGAGCTGGCGTGCCAGAGAGTAGAAAGAAAGTGCTCGATCCCGGGTGTTCACCAGCGCTGACAACAGCATCTTGGCGTTATGAAAACACCACTATGCGATGTGATACGGCAATAACTCCAGAACTGTAATAGGGAGCAGGTTCGCGCTTGATCAATGCCGCAAATGCCCTCTTGTAGCGCCGGTTAGGCCACAAAATTATTCTGCAAGCAGCACTGAGTTTTTTTTAACGCAAAAGCGAAAAAGTGTTTTCTGCTCTGTGTGATCGTTTTTCGCGAAGACCAACATCGAGAATTCGATCTTGCAACAGTCCACCGGGCATCGTCGGCAGTATTGATGCTGCAATGACTCCAAATTGTGGCCAAAGCGTACCGTTTCAGAGCCTCAAAGCACTGCTTTGCTGTCGGCTAGAGCTCCAGTTAACAACGAATTCATGGCTCAAGTGTAGTATTTTAGACCTCTGAGGTAGGTGCGCGGAAATATGTAAAATCCGCCAAGCATCTTCACATCTTCAGCTCACACACACAGAATAAGTGGAAGTAGAAACGAATATTCACGTTGTCGCTAGGTCGACAGCTCACCTCGATGATGAGAGCTGGCGCTCGGAGCTTTTTACTGTGAACCCAGTGGACCCTACGGCCTTATTTTAATTGTTCAACAGCTGAATTTAGTACCACAGGGGTAGGGCGTTTTGCGTCGCTCGGACCAAGACGAGCAGGCCTTCCGAAATAAAAATTGTATTGGAACGCCAGTACAATATTTCCCAGTCAATAATTGATTTTTGGCAGTTTTGCTTCGTTGACCAATAACTTATTTCTTCCATTAGCAGATTTTTACTGAAATTCGTCTCCATAAATGTCGTCACAACGACCAGATACCTCTAGTTACTAGATATTCACTTTGCGTTCTTCATTGGACCACCGCGAGTGCCAACTTGGCACTTGGCACTGCCAAGTGAGCCACAGACAAAACAGATGTTTGGTACCAATAACTTATTTTGCCATTTTTCTCACCTGATCCAATAACTTATTTCTCTTTTCGACGGAACTACTATTGCAATGTTATTATCAGAAGGCCTGACCACGAGTCAACAGCTTGGAGCTTGCTCTGTGACAGCTCCAGTACCTGGCAGGTACTACCTGCAGCTCGGGGCGGGACTGGCGGAGGACGATCTCATGGCGGTGGTGCTCACGGTGCTCGCGTGAAATAACGCTACTGCTACGGGTGGTGATGTGGATGCGACAGACAAGAACGCTGCGTCTAGTGGGGTGAACGCGTCGATTTTGCATCTAACGCTGGACCAGGAGCTGCACCCATGAGCAACGACGCAGAATACTTGAGAGGTAGCTTCGTGGGGCATTGCATGTGATGCGGCCAGTGGAAATTGTAGAAACTGCGGATCGTGCAGCACGTGTTCTCGGCTCCAAGATGCAGCTGAATCTGCTGCCCAGCCGAATCTTCACGACGCCGAAGCTGTTTTGCAAGTTGTGTGCGCGAGCTCCCACGTCCCAGCTTATCTGACGGCGGCCAGCTTCACAGACCTCGTTCTTGAAAAAAAAGCTTCCCCCCGAATTGGGCGGCAGCGAGGCCTGTACTGTAGATTGGATGCCGTGGTGTCGAAGATGTATTTGTTTCTCGTCGAACCCATGGAGCGGTTACCAGGACGAGGGGGATCTCAAGTTAGAATTCGCACAGCTTTGGGGGAAATCAGCCAAAGACATCACTGAAACGTGCGAAATATGTGAAGATGTGTTGCGATGCAAATGACGAGGGGGGAGGGGGAAACTCAGTCCATGAGCCTTGGAGCTTCATCGTCGACTCTTGTTCGCCTGCGAAGAGCTTGCCGTTCAATGATACTACGCAAACTCGGTCGGGCTGCCATTGCCAGCCGTTCGACGTGTGTCCTGTGTGCAGCGAGCAGACGCGCAGCGGTCGCTGCCTGCGTTCCTCGGTAGCAGTGTGTAGTTGTATCACAACCCACAGAACGTAGGTTTGTCAACGACCAAAAATTACGTTTGGCAGCACGACTGAAGCTCCTGGAGGGCTGCTTTTCATCCGATGTTCAGTTGACCACACTTTTTCAGTTTGGCGCAGTGGGAGTGCGTGTGCAAGTTGAAGTAGACCATCACTCTCCGCGTCCTCCAATTCCGCCAATCGCAAGCTGCCAACTCTCCCTTAATCGCACCAATCACAGACTGCCAAGCCAAAATACTTCGGTAGGAGATGGCTACACACTCGAAAGCTGCCGTCGTTGACCAGCATGGCCATTCCCCATTCTCCACTTCCACACTCAGCCCACCACGACCACCATGGCTCGCGCATCCGCAATGAGTCTCTTCGGACTCATGCAAAGCGGCGCTTCTCGACTGCAAAACACTGTGAATCAGCACCTCCACATTCTGGCAACTTCCTCGATCCCAACTCCAGTAGGCGACGCCTTCGAGCACGTCACAGTGTCGCCAGCATGCAGCTTCCGCTCAACATTCGTGCACGGCTCCATCAACGAATCCACAAAGATCACTGACATAGCCTCCAGTGCAAGTTCCGAGGGCCACCTCCAAGCACTGTCCATCGACGGAGTCGCTCTGCTGATCGTCTCGTACCTGGACGGAGAGTCCCTTGCTCGTGTTTGGGGGGTCAACACGGCTTGGCGAGTATTCATGAACCAATATCAAGAGACTTTATACGGCTCGTTGGTTGAGGAGCGACGAGTCTTCACCACGGTGATCACCTCCACGTCTGCGTTCAAGTCGTATCTCTTCTCGTTAAGACACGAACTGGACCGCGAGCTCGCGCACACACACGCCGTTCATCCGATGCATCAGGCATTGGAGCAATACTGCGCCGCAACCGAGCAGCACGGCTTCGTGGCCATGTTCTGCGACATCATCGAGTTCCGAGACCCACGCATCGCCCGCTTCGTGGCTTGGAAACGACAGAGCGCGCTCAGCATGGTGCTAGCTGCGACGCCGGAGCACGTCATGAACTTCCGCAAGCGATCCAGCTACGTGGGTCCCATTACCTTCGTTCCAGTAGACAACCCTCTCTGGCCGGTGTTCACGTCTTCACGCGTAGATGTCCCCGGGTTCCTGGGCTACGCGTTCGACCACGTCACGATGGTCCCTGGCTACGAGGCACTCCAGGACACCGTCGTCAAGTCCATCCTCAAAGAGCTCATGATCTTCGACACACCTGAACACGCCGCAGCATACGGACACAGCATTGGCCGAACACCATACGCGGCGATTCTCGAGGGTCAAGACGCTCAGGTGCAGGTTGGCCAGGCCGAGCGAACCAGCCACCTCACGTTCTCGTCACCTTTGCGTCGCCAGCTCAGCAAATATCCCGTCGCAGAACGCGTTCACCGCCTCCGAGCCAAGATCAAAGCTGTGGACGACCGGATCGCGGCAACGCCAAACGCCAGGCACTCCAGCTCGCCACCTTCATAGAAGTTAAACTGTACATGGTAATTCATCTTCCTTTCTCGACTGTGTCTCAACCATCTATGTTGCTCAGGATCACGACACCGTGCACTGTGACACACCACCGCACACGAACGAACTGCACGATCGCTGCTGGTCCACAATTGCGGCGGTAAACCTATTGCCTGCTTGCTGGATCCCGGCAGCCGTCTCGACTCCAACGCCACCGCTGCCACATCCGCCAACGTGTACTTCCTCCTGCTCTGCTTGCCATCGCTCTTCCTGCTCGGTTCGACGATGAGCTTTCTGTTGGTGCTTCTCTTTCTTCTTCTTGTCACGCTTCTTTTTCGCGTTATACTTCTTGAAAGCCTTCGACTGTCCGTAATAATGACACAAGACCGAATCCACTTGGTCCACCACAACGCGAGGCTGGCTCATGAATGGCTGAGCCGGAATGGTGCCCTTGGGGTCCACTGGTCTGCTACCTTCGTCCTTCGGGTTGATCAATGGAAGCTTTAGATATCTACAAATCGGGTTGCAGCGGTGCGAGCCCAAGAAGCGTTCGAAGCCTCGAAGAGCCAAGTTACCTTTGCCGAATTCTTTGCCCCGTCTCGTGTGGATCTGTGGGTCTGTGTAGTGATCGCCAACACCCTGGATATCAACCACGAGAATCTGTTGCCCTGAGGCTTCGTACGTGAAATGCGAAAAGGCCTGTGGAGTGTTGCGCTCCAGCTCGCTCACGTAGCCAAAATTGTTGTTGTGCTTGTGGTACTCCCCAGCGATGAAGGGCTCCACGCCACATATTGTGCCACTAAGCGTCAGATTTTCGATCGTCCGGTCGCCAGCTCCGCTTGCATCGGCTGGAATCAGCTGAAGAATCCACGCCTCCAGGAACTCGACACGCCGCGGCGGATTGTACGAGTTGTACAACTTGGCATACTTGGCAGCCACGGCCTGCATCTCGACGTCTTTGAAGTACGTGTCCGGATTCTCGTTGGGGTCAATGGCGATCTTCGCCACGTAGCTCGTACACTTGGACATGACACTGTCCTCGTCCACATCACTTTCTCTCAGAGCAGGTGGGGGCATACTGAGATCCTGAAGGTGAAACACTTGGCGAAGTCCACCCCTTGCGAACGGTTCCGTATCGACCTTGACTTTAATTCGCGACGAGGTCCACTGCAATACACACACACAACGTTAGCCGTCGACTAAACCACGTAAGCAGTCTTGTCGAAGTATTTACCTTGCGGTGCTCCGAGTCGAGCACGTGTTTGACAGCCTCACGTTCCCGGAGGAGCGAAAAGTCGGGCGGTTCACGATATACAATGGGCAACTCCAGTGACAGCAAGTCAGACGTCTTCGCGATCGCTGTACAAATGATCAAAAAGTGAGACCGGATTAGTACCTCGTCCAGTATAGGGAGCAAGCGCAAATAAAAGCGTAGATTTTGCAGCATACTTTGATCAGCTTCGCTGAGCTCGTCCACCAGCTGCACACGCCGGTCCTTGTACTCTGTTACCGTAATGAACCCTTCTTGGTACAGCTTCTGCAGGTTCCGGAGCTTCTCCAAGTTCTGTCCGTCACTCTCCACCGAGTAGTTGGACGCAGCCACTGATGCAGAGCCAACCCCAGTGAAACCTGAAGACTGTGACGGCCACGACCCGTCAAAGAAATCTTCAAGTGGTTGGAGCCGTTGGACTTCCGCCGCTTCTTCCACGGGTTCTTCCAGCTCTTCGTCAAGCTCCGCCAACAAGTCGGTAACGGCAAAAGCGTCGTCCTCTTCTTCCCCACTCTTGTGTTCTTCCTCCTCCACCATCAACTTCTCCTTCCGGCGTTGCGCCCCATAGTCAGAGCTGCCACCCACGTCGTAAAAAGAGTTTTCCTTCCGGAAAAATGACGACGGAGCTCTGGAACTTTTAGTAAAATTCTCCGAGCACGTTCTGCGTCTTAAAGCCAATCTGGCAAGCTCTGCTGGGTCGGAAAGAGGGGGTTCTGGCTCGTACTCGTCCGCTGCATTGAATTGGCTATAGCTGCTGGAATCATTAAACCCGTTGCCTTTTTTCCTCCAGTTATTGTCCCCCCGTTCGAGGAGCTTGTGGAGCGTGGCCAAGGCGGCCCCACTGCTCCGTAAGATGATGTCGGTGCTGTGGAACCGGCGACGAATGGGCACGATTTCTTCGGCTTCGGACTTGGGTTTTATTGGATAGCACCACTGGGATTTTGGGGTATTTGAAGTCGAAATTGGGGTTTTACGTTTCGGCTTTTGCGGAACCACTTCCAAGGTCGATGCGGGCGAGACGGAGCGCGGAGACAGCGACGGTGCGCGCGCCAGTGACGCACACGGGGACTCGGGAGACGCCACCAGCTTGTGCTGCATCTTGGCGTCCTCTCCGATGGCTGGAAGCGCCATGACGGAGGCTCGAGGACTGCGGCTTCTCGGCGAGTGGGCAAGTTCACGAATCAGGAACGAGAGAGTGTGGATTGGCTGAAACGAAATTTTGTTTTAGCCAATCAGATTAAAATTCTTTCAGGAGCCGAGGAGTGATGATCACTTCAACTTGTTGTCCTAAATCCTAAAACTATCACGAATACCCAAAATGCAAAACTGACAAAACAATATCCAGATGTGGCTTGAACAACCGTGCCGCGCTACGAAGACGTTTCGTCGGCGCAATGGAGCACATCTCCGACGTAGAGAACTCGAGCTTCGCGGATGCTCATTTCCTTGTTGATGGTTTGTAGCAGGTCGTGGTGTTCATCGCACTCGACTTCGTTGCGTAGGATCCGATACACGGGCTCGTTGAGTGTGAAGATGGTCGCAGACAGCTCACCCACTGGGTCTTGCTCGGTCGCACGCTTCAGTGCCTCCAACGCAGCAGTCAGCCCCGCTTGGGTTACGGTGCAGTTTGGCTCGTGATCCAAGTGTACGACATTCCATTGTGCGTGAGCCGGGAAATAACACGTCGACTTCACGACTTGGCTGCCATCACTGTCGCTACCAAGACTCCCGCAACAAAAAGCAGTCAAATTCTGTTCCGCTAGGTGCGACGAACTAGGGTCAATTCTGCGCCGTTGAGCTGGACGATCCTCTTCTTCAGGATTGTCGACGACTCGTTCGCGCTTCCCGATAACTTTGGGGCTTCCTGCATCCTGGGAACTTTCTTCTTCCGTCGTGGCTTCACTACTCCTCGCGTCAGAGTTACCGTCGGCGATTTCTACGCCATCACCTTCATTGAAGCTCATCGTTCGCCAGTTGTGGCGATCCAGAAACTCCACAGCTTCCTCGAAGCTGTCGAACCTCTTCAGACTGTTTGCGGAGTAGTAAAGCGTCTGGCGTAAAGCTGCGGCATGGTCCATGAAGATGCCCATACGCCGCCCCACTGCGACAGCGTAGGCAGGACCGCTCCATCTCGTCGGAGTTTGGTTGCTGGTCACCGGTCCTTCTTTCATAAACTGCTCGGCCTTGGTCAGCGTCGCGAACGTGTTGATCTTGGCACCAGGGTATCCAACCGTGGCGTCCAGCACTCGGGCCCGCGACGTGAAGATTCCGGAGCGGCGCCCACCTTGCACTGCGTAAAATGACACCATCTTGCTCAGCGGTAGGTTTACGGACTTCTCTCGATCTTGGCGAATTCCGAAGTGAAGCGAGCAAAGCTAGAGCTCTCGCCTGACCGAAGTTCAAGCGCCCGTTAGGTGTCCTCTGAGCCTGGGACGAGCGAGGATTTATCCACCAAACATGGGACCAGCTCGAGTCAACTGTCATCCTCCTTGAGTAAGCAGTGAGTAAGCACGCTCCTCCAGACGTTGTATCGCCAGTGGCCAAGAAGCCCCGAGCATGGAGCCCTCGAATCGAGCTTTACATTCCTACAGCAACTTCCGAGCAATCCAGCCGCTGTCGTAATCTATCGTCGGACCAATCACCGTCCGCGTCACTCGAACGTGGGGCTCCGCAGAAACGTAAGCGGAGACCAAGCGTCCGGTCCGGTGGTGAATCCTCTCTCACTACTCCATCCACCACGCACTACATAGGTTGGTCTTCCTCCATGAAGCTTTGCATCTGTGTGCTTCTACTCGCAGCATTGCTGCCAATCGCCTCCGCCTCGTCTATTGCGGAGGTGGCGCTGGACGCCGAGGCGCAGTGCGTGGCTAACGGAGACGTTGCCTGTGTGTCGTCTCAGGACTCTTTCGAGGCTTCCAGTTCCAGCACCGACAGCTTCTCCTCCACCTCGTCATACATGTTGAAGGCTCGCCGCATTGCCCACAAGTTCATCGCCCGCGAACAGGGCGAGGGCGTGGGCGCCACGGTGCGACGCTCACTGGGCTCGCAGCAACTGCGCAACCTGGACCCGTTCCTCATGCTGGACGAATTCAACGTCGGCCTACCCGGGGGCTTCCCAGACCACCCGCACCGTGGCTTCGAGACGGTCACCTACATGCTCCCGACGTCCAAGGGCCACATGCACCACGAGGACTTTCTGGGCAACAAGGGCGAGCTCCGGCCCGGTGACCTGCAGTGGATGACGCCCGGAAGAGGCATCTTGCACGCTGAGATGCCTGTGAACGAGGAGAAGGCGCACGGACTGCAGCTGTGGATCAACTTGCCCAAGGCCAAGAAGATCATGGAGCCCAAGTACCAGGAGATCAGTCGGGATACGGTTCCCCACGTCTGGGATGACGCCAAGAAGGTCGAGGCGATTGTGTTCGCGGGCGACGTGTTCGGACAGAAGGGCCCCATTGACACGGAGGCGCCCGTGACATACATCCACTTCTTGATGAAGCAGGGCGCTCAGCTGGACTACAAGATCCCAGAAGGACACAACGCCTTCATGTACACGCTGACTGGATCGGGTAAGTGTGCCGAGGAGGATATCAAGGCACACCACGCGATTGTTCTCGAGCAGGAAGGAGACGGCGTCCACGTGACGACGGAAGACGAGGACGGCCTCGAGTTTATTGTCATTAGCGGACAGCCCCTGAACGAACCCGTGGTGCAGTACGGCCCCTTTGTCATGACCTCGCAGGCAGAGATCCAGCAGACCATCCGCGACTACCAGAGCGGCATCAATGGCTTCGAGAACGCGCCCAAGTGGGCGTCGGACATTGGCAACCACCGCTGAGCTGGTCAGTGACAGTGGAACGAAGTGATCTAATGAAGCAGGATTTGTACTTGTTACGAAAGCTCTAGCAGCTCAGTTGCTGATGGTGTCATGCTTGTTCGTCCAGATATCTCTACATTTAACAGTACATGTACAAGAACGACTAGCATTTACTGAAGACGCCATGAAAGACACCGCCAAATACCATGTTCAGCGTTTGGAGAGGCTTGAAGCTTCGTCAGATAATATGGCCTTGTGGCCGACCACAAGCCACGAACACAGCGGCGGCGTGGACATTGTGTAGCCGCTCAGTAGGGCCACCTCCAACCGAGCCGTTGCGGCGCTGGTTGCCTCTCAACATGAAAGAACCAGGTTGCTCTACAGCTTCTCGGACAGGTAGATCAGAACAAATACGATGGCAATTGGGTCTACTACAATCGGTAGTGCACGGCCTGAGAGGAATTTCTCGAACCACGGTGGCTGGAGGGGGGGCTCCGAGTGCGTCAGCGTTACGTGAAGACGGCTCATCCATATTACTGGGAAATCGTACTGCAATGCACTGATGCGTACGCTGTGGCGCGAGACAACTACGAGAGAAACTACGAAGGTTCTCGTGTGAGAATGCTTACCATTCAAGCTGTTGCTGGTGCACGTGATTCATTTCGTAGCCTCGTGGAGCTTGACAAAAAGCAACAGATTTCTCACTTGTGGTTCCATCAATCTGCATAAACTCAGGTAAAAGGCAACTTCAACGAGGTCGCATCACCACTGGGAAGAGGCACCCGAAAGATATCATCCCTCTCGTCACACTCTCCATTGCCCACCGCTCATTTCCAACCCCCCCTCTTGACGACAATGGGCCGGGACTACGGCGACAACGACTCGTCCTTCTCTGAGAGCTCAGAAAGCAGCTCCGACATGGAGTACGGCGCCAGTGACTTCAGCGAGAACGAGGAGATGGAAGAAGAAGAGGAGAGCAAGATCTGAACTCGTACTACGCCGTAGTGATCGGCCGGTGCCGAGGGATCTTCACCAGCCCATATGACGCCATGAGGTACACGCGTCGCTACTTCAACGCGACGTCCATAAGGTTCCCCACGTTCGAGGAGGCTCACGAGCTCATCACCCAGTACGGACTCGTCGTTGATTCTGGTTTTGAGTTTTCCGACGGATCGAAGTTTTGGTTTGCCTATGCCATGAACAGCGGAAGCGGAGACTTCCCAGACCCGCTGCATCCAAGCTCTCTTGTGGCGTTCTGTGGCGGTAGCGCTCTTCGTAATGGGAAACCGGACTGTGAGGCAGCCTACACTTGCATTTTCCCCCACAATCGAGGCTGGGACGTCGTGAAAATGGTTGATGATGGTGTGAAGCCGACCTGTAACCGGGCCGAGTACCTGGCGGCATTGGCCGCACTGGAACGGGCCAACATTGAAGACCGCACCAAGACCAAAGTACTGTTCATTTACTCGCATTGCAAGCTGCTGGTAAAGACGATGAACAAGTGGATCTACAAGTGGCGGAACAACGGCTGGCGCAAGGTGGACGGGGAGGACATCCAGAATCAGGATATCTTGGAGAAGCTGATGGCGGCGCAGGGGACTCGACGCGTGCAGTGGCGGAAGGTGCGAGCACACACGAAGGGACGGAACTGGGTGTCGTTCTGGAACGGCATTGCGAGCGCTCAGGCTCGCGGAGAGACCCAAGAACTGAAAGACTAACATCTAGCACTGAGTGAAGTTTGTGTGACAAGGTTGAGCCGCCGTAGTCGTCGGAACGGATTCGTATTATGAAGTATTTTTGCGTAATGAATAATATATTTTGTTCGCTCGAGCCAGGAGCTAGTCAGCACCTGCTTCTCATGAAGACAGCAATGAGAAGCACGCACGTTCCTTCACATTGTAGTGCAATGTGGGCATATCAAAGGCACGGTGAGGTATGCCAGCGTCACGAAGATCTATCGAAATGCAACTGTGACAAAATGCAACATGAAACTTTCGTGTGTCTCCAGTAAAGAGTCTTCACAGAGTACTTCCAACCGTAACGACAAAGTTGGATAGCAAAACAAGCATCGAGAAACGCTGCCAACCGAGCTTCAAAGCGGCCACATGCATTTTTGTAGTGCCACGCAAATCCAAAATTCAAACTCGTGATGTATTCAAACGAATCAAGACACTGCTGTCAGAGCTTTTTAGCTCTTGAACAGCAAATGCATACATGTACTGTACACGTACTTCAATTCGTGTCGAGCTATGATATCCAAGTTGGATTCCAAGCCACCATGGCATCAAGACAGATGTGTAGACTGTGATTGACGCCGCTGGTCCACTGCCAGTGGACCTCTGGACCGTGTCTAGAGGTCCTCGCGTGGTGCCTAGTAGGCCTGTCAACGTTTCGGCCTTTGGACCTCTCCAACTCACTCCAACCCCAACGTTTGAGTTGGAGTTGGAGTTTCCCACCAACTGCTCTGAACTCATCTCATCGCTTTCCATACTTAAATCCATATACTAAGTTGTCCAGAGAGGCCCTATCCTTCTCACAGCTCTATTTCATAATAATTGAGCTGCTCCAATACAAACGCCAATATGCCATCCCTCGCAACTAACAACTAATACGGTCACGCGGACTGAGGTTTTGCAACCGCAATACGCAGTCAGCAATTAGGACCAAGAACTCTTAATCCGCAGCATCGCTGCGCGCCTCGAAGGGTGATATCGGCCACGACGTGCAGCTCCTCATCGAGCAGCGCGGTCGTGGACGAAAACTGCGGCGTGGTAAAGCGTATGCTGAAGATGCCGGCCTCCAGAGCCACCGGCGGCTCTATCTTTTGTTTGCTTGTGAACGTCGCTGTTGTCCGCATGATGCGTACATTGCCGCCTACATCGTGCCCAATTTTGTGCCGTCTTGCAAAAGGTGGAGCTACGTGGCTGCCAACAAACATTCCTCCATCATGGCTACACGCGCTGACTACCAATGAGTCGGTTGTCCTGTCTTGGACTTGTTGGGAAGAGCGCAGAGACTGCATTCGGCGCACAAGATGATCCAGGAATGCCATTCTGTGGGGGGGGTAAATGCGTATGTATAATTTGAGTTCGCTTCGTCACGAGCAGGCATGGATCGAGACAGACTTACAAGGCTCCGTTGGCGGCACCTCTCGGCCCGAGAGCAGCGAAGTCGAAAAAGTGTCGATGTGGACCACTTGAGATTTGAAGCAAAACGGCAAACGATTTTGAAGGGGGTGGGATGAGTTTGGCGGTCGTTGGCGGCCCACTCCAACTCGCTCCAACCCAACTCGCCGAGTTTCGAGTTGGTCCGAAACGTTGACAGGCCTAGTGCCTAGTATCATACTGTACAACTATAATACGTAGTAGTAGTATGCTCTGGCAGCAGACCTCTTTAAATGAGATGAAATCGTCAGGATGACATATGCCCTCTTTCACACCTGCTGAAGTGCCCTCATCTAAGAAGTCCATTTTGACCAATCAAATTAAAAAAAAACAATAGAGACTTCTCATTGGTCAATAATACAGTGCACTAGAAGCTCTGGTCATTCGTCTGCTAGCTGCTGACCAGGTTCCTCGACAGGAGCGAGCGACACATCATGGAAGAGAGGGAGTAGATGGAGAGAGAGAGCATTGTACCGAGGCAGACGACGGCAGACTCCAGTTGATCAGCATGGTCAACCCGCAGACCCGCGCGCTCGCGTAATCTGCAAGCCAAGCATTTCGACGCTGAGAATGAGCTGTGGTGGGGCTGAAGGTGCTCTGTGGTTGCAGTCTGAAGGATATGAAGCAGTCTCGGGGCAATGGGGAGGCTGTGGAACTTCTTTCTACTGCTGGTATCCGTCTAAGACCCTTACTTAAGGAATGACTTGCTTTTGTATGTGGACACGCCAATTGGTGGTGGTACAGCGTAGCCCAATCTTGCATACATATGGGAGTTTGTATGCCTGGTAAAGTGCCCTCAACTAAGCTATATGACATAAATGAACGCATGCACTCATCAGAGATCTCATTCAAACTATTCCACTCCTTCGCGGTCCTCCCTGTCATCACGACAGTCGTGCGCTTCCCAAAGACACATCCGAACCAATTCGGGTTCATTCCCCGTTTTCTCTTCGAACGCTCAAGTCAGTCAAGCTCAAGCTCAAGCAACCAAGACTCATGGCCGACCAATTAGAGGCGCTTGAGCAACAACTCGCCGCCGTTAATCTGGATGGTGACAACATCAGGAATCTACGGGAACGGCACGGAGACGACCTTGTCGCGTTTTGTGCGGGGAGCGCTCATCTGAAAAATGGGGCTACCGCTGCATACGCGGTCTCATTTCCTCTGGAGGGGATCCCAATCCGCACCGCTCAACTTCAGGAGAAACCAACAAACAATCGTGCAGACCTCACGGCGGCGAAGGCGGCCATGACCATCGCTGATGAGCTTGACGTCGATCGAGAGAGAACGCTCGTCATCTATTCCCGCTACGAAAATCTCGTGTCTGCCATGGGCACGACGCGCTGGGTCGACAAGTGGGAAAGAAACGGGTGGTGCAAAGCGAGTAGGAGACGCGTTGTGAACAGCGATATCTACCAGGAGCTGCGCATTGCTGAGAACAACGACCGACTCAAAAAGTGGCGCTTCCTCGACGTGACTGCCGAACCGGTCTGGCTGAGTAGTTTCCACGACGAAGCCCACGACGAAGCTGAACGCACTGCTCGTTCGGCCGCCGTTGTGTAGCTTCTTCGTAGGATAGTAACACTTTGGCCTATTGGAGTCCAGTCCGCCTTAACATTGAAATTAACTTGCTGGGGAACTCTCAACTTAGTATCTACAACAAGAAACGACGTGCCAAGAAGACGACGAGCACTTGAGTCAAATACGAATTTCATGTGTACTCTTCAAAACCAGCACCCGCTCTACGTTTTCAAATCATGCGTCGCTTAAATGGACAACACGGTGTCGCTCAGAAAATAAATACTAGTACTTCGTAGTTTTGTCTTGGCCGATACTAAGGCGAGTTGCGCCTTAGGATCGTCTCCGTGCACGCTATGAATAATACTTACATCGCTCACCCCAAGGATCATGTTTTTCAAACTTTAATCTACACCCATCACCAGGATGCGATGGAGCAGGTGCACTGCTACTCGGGATTTCGCATGAAGAAGTTTCTGGACTACAGTGAAGCCCAGCAGTATATCAACGCCAACCAGGTGCCGTTCAGCGAGGAAGAGGATAAGAGCGACGATGGGGAGTTCGATGCTGCGGGAGAGGAAGAAGTCTGGTATTATGCTGTCGCGGTGGGGCGATCCCCTGGCGTTTACACAGACCGTGAAGACGCCATCGCGCAAGTGCACGGCTTCTCGGGCTTCCGAATGAAGAAATTCCTCGACTACAGTGTAGCCCAAGAGTACGTTAACTTCAACCGCTCGTACGCTAGTGAAGCAGAGGAGAGCGACGACGAACAGGATGCTGAAGCATGGTACTACGCCGTCGCTGTTGGTCGCAGTCCAGGAGTGTATGCGGACTGGCAGATTGCCATGGATCAAGTCCGTGGGTACAGCGGCTTCAGAATGAAAAAGTTCCTGAGCTTCAGTGAGGCGCAACATTTTGTTGACGAGTTGCAAGATGAGGACGAGCGTGAAGCAGATGAACCTGAAACAGAAGAACCTGAAGCAGAAGATGCTGTTGAAACGTGGCATTACGCCGTTCTCGTTGGCCAGAACAAAGGGATATTCACAAACTTGAAAGATGCAACGGACCACGTGCGACATATTTCAGGAGGAAAAGTCTACAAGCTCTCGTCGTCTGAGGCCGCTCGGGGTTATCTTCAGCAACGCGGGCTGGAAGTTCACAGCTTTGTGAAATACAGCGACGATTCTCGTCTATGGTTTGCTTATGAACGCGAAGGTTATGATCTAGCCAGCCCAGACCCGAGACACCCCGATACGTTGGTGGCATTTTGCTCGGTGGAGAGTGGTCAGCGGAATTATGATCGAGCGTACGCCTGCGTTTTTCCTCACCATCGCGACTGGGACGTCGTGCGCTGTGTTGATCAGTGGAGACTACTGATCGGGCTGAATACCTGGCAGTTTTGGCAGCGCTGACGCGGGCTAATGTCGACGACGAAGATGAAGAAAAAGTGATGTGCATCTATACCAGCAGCAGATCGTTGTTAAGACGATGACCGAGTGGATCTTCATTTGGAAAGACAATGACTGGTATGAAGACGAAGACACTGAAGTCGAGGAGCGAGACATATTAGAACAAGTGTTCAGCGCCTATGGCAGCCGCAAAGTCGTCTGGCACTACCACCCCGGGACCGAGAAACGAGACTGGGAGGGATGTTGGATGGACATCGCTGATGTCAGGGCTCGCAATGCTACAAGATCGCCCCACCAATGAATTTTTCACCAGCCACCTACGGTAGTGGCGTTTGCTCTCATGCCATTCATCAACCCAAATATCCAACACGACTCAAGCTGAACATCTGGGGCCATATGAGGTGGTGGGAACGATGAAAACTGATAAGAAGGCATGCAAGACCCCCCTCTAGGAACTCAACTTGCGACCCCCTACCTGAATGCAACGTAACATTTTGAAATGGATGTCGAGCTGCACGGGGGAATAGACTTTCTGGTATATCTTATCAGATAGTGCTGTGCACACCAAGGTCCTCGTGCTTTGAGCTCACCATCCGCACCGGCACCATCGACGAGCACTTCATTTCCCAATTCGCCGTCCGGGCCGTAAAATGCAGTCGTCTTTCGTCACCAAGTCGATCAAGAACGGACTCAAGTCAACCACATCCCGAGCCAGTAAAAGAAACTCCAGTACCCTCGCCAAACAACTCCTCAATTCCAGCATCAGAAAGGAACGCTGGGTTGATAACCTGCGCCAAGGTCATGATGGTGACCTGGTGGCCTTCTGCGCTGGCAGCGCGCCCCTCAACGGCTGCGCAGGTGACACGGCTGCCTTTGCAGTGTACTTTCCTCTCCAGAACGATCTGCTCCTCACCAAACCCGTGACGGATCGACCCACCAACAATCGTGCGGACTGCTTGTCGACCAAAACTGCCGTCGACATCGCCAATACACTCGATCCAAGTGGGACCAAGAGACTCGTCATCAACACTCGATACCAGGGTCTGGTGTTCTCAATGGCGGGTCGTGCTGGCGAAGCGCGGTGGGTCGATCGTTGACAAAACAACGGCTGGCTGAACTCGAAGCGCGAACTCGTGGTGAATCACGATATTTTCAAGATGTTGGTCGCTGCTGAAAAGCATCGATCACGAATTACGTGGAACTTCGTCGACGAGAACAAGAGCCCTGAATGGATGATGGCACTTCACCAGGAGACGCACTAGGAAGCCGAGTGTATTGCGCGCCGCTCGCCACCTTTCTGAGTATTTGGCAGGTTGGAGACAAACAGGCAAGGGCGTTGGTTGATCCTGCACGGACCAGGTAGCCGAACTTAGGTTGTTTTGTGTCTAATGTCATCATGGCTTGCGTCAATCTCTCAAAAATAGTTTCGCTAGTGTGAACTTCCACATCAAAGCAAATTCGACCACGATGGAGACAGTAGCGTTGGAGTGGATCAGCTGCTTGGAGGTGGAGCCACGTGACGTGGTGCAGTTCGTGCAACAGCTCAGCAACGTTCCGGAGGATGCCGTGTGTGAGGTCGGCCATATTTACTCGCGGCGATGTCGTTCAACCCACCAGGGACTTGGGGATCAAGATGCACGACGGATTCGGAATGAAGTTCACTTGAGCTGTGAGCTGCGAGTAGCAGAATTTCTATGCAAGAAGTTCAGGTAACGTTAGGCCCGCCAGTCAATTGTGCTCGCTAGGACTTTTTTACTGATGACTTTGAGTAGCAAACAGAAGCAGCACGTTACCGGTGGCGAAGTGATCCGTGTGAGGTGCAAGCGTGTTTATCCAGGTTCGTTTTTTAGTTGACTACGGATTCTGCGCTCCGATACTGATCTGGCTGTACCATGGTCATAGGTGCGATACCTCGAGGGAAGTTCATGACAGCATTACCAAGATCCAAGACCGCTGCGGATCGTGGCGAGGAGACTGACGACGGCCCACAAATTGAGGTGGATCCCCAAGCGGTACGAGTTCGCATGAACTGAGTGAAATGCAGTAAAACTTGACGACTGACAGCGTGGTCTTGTACAGCGCTCGAGCGCTTCTGCTGCTCCTGTTTTGCCTATCGACAAGGTGATCGCGCTCATTGACCTTCTCGGCGACCAAGTTGTCGATGCTCAAGAAGCGTACGAACTATTCGCCGAGTCCGACGCTCGCACGCCGCGGTGCATGACTATGTTTGGTCTCACGAAAGCACTGGGGAAATTATGGTGCGTGCTTCCACCATCATCAATTTGGCAGTTCATTTGACTGACAAGGTTGCTGTTCTAGCCAAAACGAATGGACTGCACGGCGGCGTAAGGACGATGATACAGCTGGGCCTTCAGCCAAGATCAGCGTTGAAGGGCTGCGGTACCTGATTTCAAAACTCATCACAAGTAACAACGTCGCACTGAGGCGTCTTCCTTCATCAACGACAGAGCCTTTCGTGTCATACACGGACTTCTTGGCGTGCTACGTGGCCTTCCTTGCTAACTTACACTCTTCAGCATAAGAACTTCTAACATCAATACAAGATGCAAAGCAGAAAAGGAAAATGACGTTGAGAAGCTAATTCCAGTTCACGTGGAGCAAAACCAATTTAGAGTTCCCGCAACGAAACACACAACGCCCTTCACACCACAACTCGAGCCGCCCCCGCTTCGTTCTTCACACCGTGAACTCCCTTTGAAGCCATGAGTTTTCCCTCTTCGGGGATGAAAATGCCGTCTTCCAACGACGGTTCTTCAAGTGGAGTCAAGATCAAGCGAAAAAGTCGTCGACGTCGCGCCATGTCGCCAGGAACTGCCTCACCTGAAGAACCTGAACAGGGCGAAGTTCCTCGAGAGCGAATTAGTCGACGAGTCCATCGTGACGGACCAAGAGAGAGTGCAGGTGCTGACTGCGAGCTGAAGGCCAGCAGACGTCGAACGAACATCGTGAATACCCA
The DNA here is from genome assembly GCA_033557995.1 of Phytophthora crassamura. Taxonomy (NCBI): domain Eukaryota; phylum Oomycota; class Peronosporomycetes; order Peronosporales; family Peronosporaceae; genus Phytophthora; species Phytophthora crassamura. Next base: position 927,596 of record JAUCED010000016.1, read on the forward strand.
CGCTGAAGGCGGAAATAGTCGACGTACGCCAACTCGCTCGCATCACCGACACTCCACTATCACTGGGTCTAGTACCCCATCGCTGGTCGCAACAACCTTAAGGCGACAGCCACAGCAACCCGCTGCTACCCCCCAAGAAGCTGGTATGACAGCACGACGGTCTCTAACGTCGTCCGCGTCTTCGATTCGTCCATCGAACCGCAAGCGCCTTAAAGAAACTCGACTGGTTAGTGGAACAGAGACGTCGTACCGTTCCGGTGGGCGTCACCGCAGCGGTGGCAACAACAACGACCCCGAGTTCGACGAAGAAGACAAGCACTTGTCATTTGGCAAGCTGGGAGCTGGGCCGGAGACGTTTTTGACTCCAGGCCAGGAAGACTGGCTCACTGGCACGCCGAATAACAACCACGCTGCAGCGAGAGTCACGCTGCCTTCTCGTGCCAGCAAGTACCGCAACTTGTCGGCTGGAGTGAATAAAAAGCCACGAGCGCGTGCTGCAGCTGTTCCAGCGAGCAAGGAGCACACGGATCGTCCTCCATCGCGTCAGAGGCACGCGTTCCCCACTCATCTTATCGACGCCAACGCATTCGACGCCCCCGAGACTACGGGTAGACGTGGAGGCAGTTCAAGTTCTAGCTCCAGCAGCTCTACGAACAGTAGTGCACGAAGCAACGGTCGGCGAGGAAGTCCGTCAGATCCTTCATCTCCACCCGAAGGAATCACCACAGATCGACCTCCATCGAGATACATGGTCAAGGCTAAACGGAACAGCAAACAAGGCCTCACCCAGGATCCGAACGCACCGTCTCGACGTGGTGTAGTGGACAAGAACATCGTCTTCTCCTGCAACCAAACGCACCATGACCCAAAGACCGACGGGTTCGCGGACGTCGATGAAAGCGTTCCTCCTCCATTCCGGATCGAAGTTACTACGGACATGAGCGAGACGACGCTGACTTCACCTGTAGACACACGTTCCTCACCCCCGACAGAGTCAAAGAACCCTCGAAACGCTCGTCGCTCGCCGTTTAGTAACCAGGAGCAACTTCTGCGCATGGCGGTGAGGGGCTCCGATAGCAGTCGAGGCAGTGACCAGACCATGTCCGCTGATCTTGATGCGGGTCAAAGTCCGCTGCAGTGGTTCGGCAAGGATGACCAGATCAACAACGCTCATCTGTTCGAGACCATCATCTCTCTTCCAAGTCCACGGCCAACACTCGAACCTGATGTGGACATGGCGATTGAAGACGACTTGGAAGCGAGCGACGGGCCTCAATATCACAGCCGCAAGGTGGTGAGCAAGCAGCCGCAGCATGAACCTCAACACGTTGAGAGCCACTTCCCATCCAGACGAGCTGCTGCTGCATCCAAGATAGCTGCACCGTCGACGACCATCTCCGTGACCGACAAGCCAGAGCTGCAGTGGATCCGCTCCAGCACGAACCCCTTCTTCGTAGGCTTTTTAACTGTCGACTATGACGCCATGGACCCGGAGACTGCGATTGAGCAGACACCGCTCTACTCGTCCGAAGACCTGATGACGCTGGCAGCTACCGAGATGACAGATCTCCACTTGGACGACTATACAGCATTGGGGGATGCCTCGATGCCCGCTCCTCCGCCTTCGACTTCAGGAATGGGATGGGGCGGTTCACGACTACCAGCGACTCGCTCACCTCCACTTCGCACCTCGCTTGGCAAAGATTTCCTTAGTCTCTTCGCACAACATTAGCTTGAATTGCTCTTTTCTTTTCTTCTTCGTTGTGCCGTCTTCACATAGTAACCCATTGCGTGTCTCGCTTGGTTCGTTGTATCGGAGGTACACCCGCTTCAAACGTGGAAAAGCCATTGGATCTAAAACAACACTGAGGCGTTCATTAACCACTGCCCCAGGTACTGGCGTGGATGGTGGTCGTCCAACCAAGCCAGAACGTGTGTCTTGCCCTGGCCTAGATCACGCAGAAAGGTTGACATTGTCCTGCCTTCCGTGCGCTCAGCATGTAAAGACAGCACGATTTCGAAGTGTCCGAGGTCAGCAGCGTCTTGCATTGCATTAGTCGTGCAACCTTCCCCACGATTGTAGTGCAGCCACCGAACAACATCGAGGTGGCCGAAGCGAGCAGCTTGATCCATTGCGGCCGTCGTGCATCCTTCCGACCGATTTTCATGAAGCCATTTGACCGAAGAGAGATGGCCACCCGAAGCCGTTTCGTCCATGACAGCCGTCGTTCACACACTGGGTATTTTCGTGAAACCACTGCAGAATCTCCAAATTACCGCTTTTAGCCGCCCCATTCGTCGTGCGGCGCGGGTAGCACTGCTGCGGATAATTATCATGAAGCCACTGGACGATTTCCAAGTGACCTCGCTTGGCTGCCATTGGGAGGGCCCATTCAGTGCAGGTTGGGCCTTTGCTCTCCCCGTTGGCTGCTATGGCTGTAGCCAGCGAATGTAAATGTTTCAGCACGTCAAAGTGACCAAAACTGGCGGCGAGGTCCATGGCAGTTGTGTTCGCCCAATTAGATACAGATTCGAACGTCAAAAAGATGTACGGTCCATAGGTCTCGTAGAGCCACTGAATGATATGCAAGTGACCATGCATTGCGGCTTCTTTCATCATGGAAGGAAGAGAAAAAGTGGTGTTCTCTGCGAAAAGATACTTGACGACGTCGCAAGTGTCCGTTGGCGATTGCAGTCTTCATCACAAACGGTATCTTTCGTCCCAACTTTCGTTCATTCAGCCAGCGCACAATGTGATATTTTCCGTCGAGCAACGCGAGGCGGAAAATAAGTTTTCCGGCACGAGCGAAGTGTGCCACGTTGACAAGTCCCAGTTCAAGCATATTCAGCTCAAGCAAGGCCGCGGTTGCAAGACTTCCTGCACGATAGCAACATTCGTGGCCAAGTTTAGAGCTCTCCTCACGGTGGTTTCCACAGCAACGAAACGAGTGCCCGGACAGGACCGCGAGGTGCAGCAGTAGTAGTTTAAGACGATGCTCTCGAGTCGGTGCAGGGCCATTCAGCGATTCCCCACGTTGAACGAAATCAGCTTCAGCGGCCAAGACGTCGGACGCGCATCGGCCCGTGCGCCAGCGTCACCGAATTTGACAAGCGATACGTGTCGAGCGGAAGTCGGAGTTTGTTGCGGTCCCTTCGCGGATATTGTGCCTCTTTACGCCCGTCCGAGCTTACAACGTTATGCCGTGGGTTCTAATACCTGCTGTCAATATGTCAATATGTTCTGTTGTTGCGACCCACCAGATCATCGCCACAATTGCGGCAAGATATTCCTAAGAGCGTCCCAGCCGTATCAGTCAACGCAGGACATCGGCCATGGGATGCCCCGATAGCTACTCTGGGAAGGGTTTTGTCCTTCACGTCCCAGTACCTGACGCCGGGTCTTCGGGTCAACAGTGACTGGGTGCAAGGTTCCCTTCGGTAGTGTTCGGATTGGTTATCGGCGGATTCAGCGGGCAAGCAATTCGCTATCGGTTCTCTCGGTTGTATATTGGGGGCGCCTCATCGCGACTCAAGTGTACCAAGTGAGACGCTCGAGGCCTCCCTTCAATAACCAAGACCGAATTGCTGTGCTTTCGAATTGGTTTCAACGACGAGAAGTTGACCAAGTCTGCGAGAAACCAACTCAGTGAATGCTGACGACCGGTATTTTTGACTGAGTGCTGCACGAGTGGCATGGAGTGTTGTCAGAGGCCGCGTGGACACCAAGCTCTACCTCGAGCAAGCCGGCTTCCGCATGAGCCGTCGAACAACTTTCGTCGACCGCAGGGTGGATGATTCGGCGTTTGAAGTATTGGGCACGTTTCCATAGACTCGCGCTAGTGGATCAGTCAGCTCAGAGGATGCGCGAATGCTCACGGCACGAAGTGCACGAGGAGGGGAGAACGAGTGGTCCTGCTCGCAATGGCAACACAGACGACGCTGCGTGTTACAGCATGCTCACGATTCTCGCAATGCTGCTGGTGATCTCGGTGTGCATGGACGATTGCTCTTGACATCTCGGCTCAGAGCAGGAAACGACACAACACAGTACTAGGCAGCAAAAGCCACCCCTTGGTCGTCAGTATATTCTCCTCTCTTGTCTTGTACACCTCAAATTCACAACTGAGCCTTTGCTCCAACCTTCTCTCTACTCCTTCTAGAACCTCTTTTAGTCTAACGTCTACTTCAACTTCAACTGCCATAGTGATGGTCAGTACCAATTCGCAACAGTTCTTAGAAACATTTCAGAAAAACAAACTCACGTGCCGTGCGCAATGGCAGCAGCTCCACTGGAGCCGCTGAAGGTGGCTGCGCTCGCTGTGACTGCGTGGCCAAGACTGGCTGGGATGGAGCACGTTGTGCGTTCGATTTTAATGTACCTGGACAGGTCAGGTCGCATACCGCTGCACGAAGCGTGTTCGTCCGGGCCGATCCGCCTTCTGGATCGAGTTTGGGAGAAGTGACCCCGCCATGCTGAGCAAGGCGTCTCCCCGGTCGCCCAGCCAGTACTTGAGAACTGACCCACACTACCATCGCTACCAGTTCTCAAAGTGTTTGCGAGCTGCGGTGAAGAAGAGATTTAGAAATCGTGCGGTGGATTCTGGATCATTTTTTGAGATGTACAGCGGACGTAAAAGTCGTGGAGGATGCGGCGCTCTGTGGACGACTGGAGATTCTGCAGTATTTGCTGGAGTATGAACGTCAAGGGGACGACAAAGATCCGACCAGGAACGCCATTTCATGGCAGTAAAGATGTTACCTGCGCCATTAGAAAAGGGAGTCTTGACATCGCGCAGTGGTTGAACGAGAACACCCGGTCAGCTGATCGAGATTTTAGCGAGGCGATGGAGTTTGCCGTTCAACAAGGCAAGATGGCGTCGATTCAATGGCTGCTGGATGTGGTGTACAGGCCGGAGCTGGAACTTCCTGCCCCGGCCATGAATGACGCTGCTGCTGGAGGCCACATGGAGATTTTACAGTGGACTTATGAGCAGGGATGCCATGGCAAGTCGGACCATGCTTTAACAGGAGCAGCCAGGAATGGCCGACTCGACATGGTGGAGTGGCTTGTGGAGCATGGAATGACTGAGAGCGCCAACGAAGCGGTGGAGGTGGCTTGCGGTCAAGGGCATCTGGCTTTTCCTCACAGCACTGCGAAAGCACCTTGGGGGCAAAGACGATAGCTCTTGATTATTGAAGGCTAGCCTCGTGAACAGCCAGGTCGCAACAAGAACCATCTCTAACACGATGCTCCATATTCGCAGTTCGTAAGAACTGTCGTTTAGGGGGTGAAGGCCGTTGGTCATCCTGCAACATTGCGATAATATGTTGCGATAGGTAATGTTGCGCAACTGACGCCAAGTCGTATCAAAATATCATATAGTTCTACTGATCACTAACGTAGAAAACGAATAGCTGTTTGTTGTCGTGGGAGGCAACAAAATAAAGTAAAAGAAGACGAAGTGAATTACCGCAATAGCGTGAGAGATATCTACAAGCCCTGCTCCACCGTAGCAACGTTCCAGAAGGTGTCATCCACCTTCTAGAACATAATCATCTCGAGCATCATCGGGGACAGACGGTGTCGCCCGTGGCGCAGCACCGCACGCGCGACACTAAGAGTTTCGACCATGTTCGACGTCGGGAATTTGGCCCCCAACAGGGCGTTGGAGCACATTGAATAGCTAGGAGATGCCCAAAAAATATATTTACCGTAAATATGGGTTTTCAAACATAAATGCCGCTTCTGAGATTAAACAGGCACCAAAATAAAATACAGATTCCGCCCACTAACATCAGTCCATAACCCGTCAAAAACAGTATCATGATTATATCGGTTATCCAGGCTCGCATAATTTGAAAAGTCAAATGTTATATCAAATATCACGAATAATGAATATCCTTTAGGAACAGAACCGATGCAGCTGTTCAAGTTAGCGGAATCTGTATTGAAACGAAAAATAGGAATATTTTTATAGGTATCTATTTTTGGGGATGCCTGAGCTTGGGCCGTTGCGTTTCGACGTTGTGTTTAGCTTCGGCGCTACCAATGATCCGATCGCAGCGAGATGTGGCGCAAGTCATATCGGAGCACCTGAAGAATGCCGTGATGCAAGATAGATAAGAATAGCGCTTCGGAGGATTCATGTTCGGCGCTCGTGATTCAAGAAACGAGGGAAAATATATAGTAACGCCTCATTCTGAGGGCTTGTCCCCGCCGAATCAAGATGCGAGGTGGAACTGTGCAGCACACTGTCGGGCGCTGTGAGGATGATGCTGCAGTTGATTTGGACGGCGGAGGAGTGGTTCTTGACCTAGATAGCACGGTAGAAGTCCTGATTGCTGCGAAGATGTCCGCTGAAGGAAATTCAGCGAAGTGTTCGCTCAAATTCCTCCAGGCACTCAACGACACAAAAATGGTTCAGTTGCTGGAGTTTGCTCGATCTGCAAAAGGACCTGCCGGACAAATAGCTCGAGCTGGTATAGCAGGATGCGTGCTTGGTGACTGAATACTTTTTAGGAATTTTAATTTATTTCAGTAAAACTTAAAAAAACTGACGAACTGTGAACCCCGCGGGCAAACAGCCCGCAAACCAGTTTCAAACGCATCGCTGTGCGTGTGTCATTCGAGTCGCCAGTACAAACCAGTACTATAGTACTGCTACTGTTACTACAGGAACCAGTAGTTCGCGCAATTCTCAAACTACTGTTACTGTAGTAACCACTGTCGCTCCGATAGTACTGTTGAACTACTGCCAGAGTCCAGAAGCGCATGTAACGGTCGGCACTTTAGATCACCGCTCTGGATGACAAGCTGGAAGTTTTTGGAGCCTACTTGCTCAACACTTGGGAGCTTTCCGTGTTTCACGTCGTCTTCTCCTTCCCTCGCACTTTAAGGCTGCAAGCTGCAGCATGCGTGCTTGCATCGGTTGCGGGTTGCCGCTTGTGGATTGAAGTTTTCACTTCGCAATTTCCTTTGCAACTGTAACGGGACGATCTCCCGTTACAAAAGTAGGTAGAAGTCACAGTCCAAATAGGCTGTGACTTGGCACTCTGTCATTGGACAGAAGTCGCCCTTTAGTATGCATATTGGCCAGTTAGCGTGCAGCACCTCAACCGGTGGCTAGCAGCTAAGCTCGGCTTCAGTACGGTTTTGCGACCGTACTTTAATATCACCCAGAGTCAATTTTGCTTCTACTTCCACGTGTCTTGGCCTAACATCCAAGACATTGCTTCCTCAACACAACAGCGAAAGCTTACGTATCGGTTGCATTTGGCCCCGTTACACCTGGTAGCACTTCGTAGTCCTTCCAACGACCACGAACGATGAGCGCGTCAACGATCGAAAGGATGTCGGGTGCGCGACTGGAACACGAGCAGTTCCCCCACCTGACGCAATTCGAGTGGGAGGGGCTTCACTGCCTCTCACAAGTCTCCGGCGAAGCAGTGATCACCGCCCTGCTGTCCACGGGAACGGAACAACAAAACACCGCCTTGCAGCTCAAGAGTTCATGGCGCGCGAGCTTGCGGACGCACGTCGGCAGGCGCTGACTCCCGCGCAGCCCAAGATGAACAAGGCCGACATCGTCAAGCTCGATGTCTCGAGCTACAACGGCGAAGGCGTCAAGCTGATGGCGCTGAACCGTTGGTTCTGAGAGATCGACATGGCTGTCGCGGCGCAACAGCTTACGACCGAGTTCGCCCGGATCAACTTCCTGATGTCCAAGTTGACAGGCAAGGCCAAAGAATGGGCGCTCGGTCGACGTGTCGCTGATCCGTCATGCTTCATGACGATGGACGAGGTCAAGGACGACCTGCGGCTCGCGTTCGAGCCGCCTCAAGATGAGGTCCAACAGCGGACTGCCTTCCTGAACTTGAAGCAGGCCAAGCTGTCGATGAGAGACTATATCCAGCATGCTCGCCATTTGGTGTCGTGCATCGTCGACAACCCGATCGACATGACGACCCAAGTTCATGTCTTCGTGACTGGCATGAACGCTGGCTTCCAGCGTTTATATCTGACGCGGAAACCCGCCGAGCATGATCAACAGACCGTGGGCCGCGATACTTCATCACAGGAGATGGCAGTGAAGAAGAAGAAGGCTGCTCCTGCTCCGCAGGATCTGCAACGCTGGACGTCTTGGTGGTCGGCGTGGCGGTGTCTGGAGCGTGTTTTATTCTGCATGAAGGCTCCTTCGTACCAGAACTCCCACCTGGCTCTCCACCCCGCTCTTTCTTGACAACATCCCAGACAAAACTTGATGCAGGCGCCAGTAAAGCTTTATACCTGGACCCATGCCATATCTGCCGAACGCGGCATGGTTTCCGCCACCACACTGTTTGAGGCTGTCACCATCCTAGGACCTTCGCGTCGAGTAGTAACCACATCGTACAGATGCATAAATTCGCATTTAGTACTTGCCAGCTCTTTGAAGTCGTATATTGCAGAAACTTCTCATGTATATGTCGTGGAACTTACAATAATTTTCCAGGTAGTACAAAAGCTATGGACAACTGCTAAAAAACTAGATCGACCAGAACGTACAGCTATTCATTCATCCACTGATCAATACACGTATTCATGTTTTGTTGGCAACTGCAACTGGCTGTGCTCAACACATCAAAACTAACAACCTGGGAACGTGTGCTGCTGCTGCATTGAGAATAGACTTTAAAGAGGGCATCACCATGGTTCAGCGTGAATGGTTCCGCAGCAGCACTGATCTTGCCGTCGTTGCAGAGCGTTAGCGCTATCACGGCTCCGAGGAAGCTAGCCCGATACGTGCGCGGCGAGCGCAGAATCAGTTCGCTGGCTACAAGTGCTATCGCTTCCTTTTTTACTCTAGGCACGACGTCAAACAGATCGTGCTCGAGATGTTCGTTGGGACCTGTCTGCATTGCCTGTGGTCCATCACAAACCGCAGCGCCTTTGAACCTATTGAAAGTTTCGATGCGTTCTCATTGGTGATTCGCACCCATCGGCGTTGTTTGTTTATGAAGAGGACATGTTGCTACGAAATCCTGACAGCTTGTTTAAGGATTGCTGCTCATACAAGGCGTGCCATAAGGCATACACGTTAGCTGAGGCCATATCATCCATTATGCCTTTTCCACCATGGGCCTCAAGTCTCGCCAAGCCACAGTGACGGCCAAGGCCAGTACCAAGAACAACACTGCCAAAACCAACAACTGTGGCGACACCGCGCCTCCAGGCATCATGGAGGGTGTCCTGACACCGCGTGTACCCGTGGCGTCCGATAGCAGCGAAACCTCCTCGCTAACACCTTACCAGTGAATGAAGCAACTGCTTGCGACACGAGCTGCCGCGCCGAACACGATCACTGCTGTTGAGGGTGAGTTGTACGCGCTGATAAATTGCCTACCCGTGTTCAGCAGACTAATTGTGTTTGGTTTGTTTAGATTTGCAGCAGTTTCTGCTGAAGAGCCTCAAAAGCGAGGACAAGGTCACCATTCGCATGAAGCTGCTTTGGACTTCGGACCACACGGACAAGCAGTGGCAGCTTGTTCGCCTCCATTTGGTGGACGCTGCTTCTCCGGAATCGCTGGACGACATGCTGAATGTACGTTCGTTCTGGGGCTTGCATTGTGCATTTTACAGTACCTAACCATCGTGATACCGCTGTAGGTGTTTTACTCTTCCTATGATGCGAATCACCAAGACGTTGACTCCACCTTGTTGACAGTCACGGTGTGGAACGTGGAGAGCGGACCACGTCCGTGTTCAATCGAACCTTCTGCCTCCGCCGGGAGCTGTTGTGACCATCAAGAACTACAGCAATTTGCAGTTGTACCAAGACACTCAATGTCAGCTGACGGCCAGGCTTAGCCAACTAAGCTGGGAGGATGCTCAGCAGTGAGCCATTGGAAACCGGCGTTCGTGGTAGCGCTTCATAACTTGCGTATATGTGCTGTAGACCAATACCCCGAATCTTCTCTCTTCTAGTCTGCATATTCATGTAAATAATGTGTAATGAAAAATTTACACAAATCGCCACCGATTGGATGATTTTTTGGGTTCGATGTTCAAGCCACTTTGAGGAGACACCAGCAGCTCATTATCAAATCAGCAGCCTTAGAAGCCGTTCTTACGCAGGCACTACACACTACACACCGGATGTATGAGCTCTAACTAATAGCGCTTCTCTGTAGATGACTAAACGGCGTGGATCCAGCAACTACAGAGAGGACGAAGTGCAGTGGTTGCTGGAGCTTGTGGACAGCCACGTACCCAAGACCAGGACCGACTGGGAAGCACTGGCAATGGTCTACAACAGGAAGAAACGTGTTCGGTCGGCTACGCGCGACGCCGTCAGCATCAAGCGTAAATTGCGCAACGTGCGGGCTAGCCAAGCGGCTGCCACGGAGCAAACACGCCTCTCACCCTCGACAACTTCGACACCGAAGAACGCTACCGCGAGCCGGGACTTAGGGCAGCAGCAGTCACAGAAGGTTTTGCTGGCCCCCAGCACGAAGGACCTCCAAAGGCACTGTCTGATTTTGACGAATCGAGGCGCCGGCGGGAACACCGAGAGAAGCAGCATGTTCAACGAGTGCTCGCTCTCGCGCACAGTCGGTAGTATAAGATACTCAAAACGCACCGCCGTGCTGAGCGCCGTCACCCGCAGAGCGCTTCGCGACTGTATTACGTCACTTACAGTCACCATCGAGGGGGCATCAGCACAACAGAAGGAAGAGTGAGGAATAAAGCGCCAACGTTTGCACGTAAATGAAGTCTCTAGGTTTCGATAGCGCTATGCTTTCAACCCTGGTCGGATCCTGTAGCACCACACCAATCTCACCCTTCTTGAAGTGCACCCATGTGCGCTTGTTGCCTAGCTCTCACCCAATACACACAGCTGCATATAGGCCCAATAATAAAACTACAGCCCTGCGCATTCATTTTGTTTCTGACTGTTGGTTGCAACACCGACAGCCATGGCATGAAATCACTTTCCAACATTCGACTCAGCACACACACCACCTTCCCTTCTGTTGGACGCAACTATGTCGGGCCGCGGCAAGGGCACTGCGGTCTCGGCACCGGGGGTGCCAAGCGTCATCGCAAGGTCATTCGTGACAATATACAGGGCATCACCAAGCCGGCGATTCGACGACTTGCTCGTCGGGCTGGTGTGCTTCGGATCTCCGGCCTCGTCTACCACGAGACACGCGCAGTGTTGAGGACCTTTTTCGCGACTCATTCGCGATGCTATCATATACACGGAACAAGGAAAGCGCAAGACGGTGACGGGAATGGACGTCATTTACTGCCAAGTTCGTATCCTCTATGGCTTTGGCGATTGAGCTTTGTGTAGGAAGTCAAATGCAGCGAACAAAATGTGGTGCTTCGTCAAAAATACATTGCATTGGGCCCTCATTCCGCAATGCCTGGAGCGGGTGGTTTCCTCATCTTCGCTGTCGTCTTCATCACCAGCTTCGGTTCCTTCTCGACTTCCAGTTAGAATCTAACGAACTGTGTCATCCCCCGGGCGAGCCCGCCCGGGCTGGCAGTACTATAGTACTATTACTGTCGTAATACAGAAGACAGAAACCGAGTTACTGTTACTGTAGTAGTTCAGATCGCCCTACTGGTGAACTACTGGCAGTTATAGAGAAAACGTGCCAGTACTGCCGATCCCTGGTGTCATAGCTTCGATGGCTCCACGTTGTGCGGCGACTGTCACCTGCAGATCGTCTTTGAGCTGACCTTTGGAATTTGGATTACATATATGAGACCACGCGAGACGAAACGATCCTTACATACATTTCGTTCAAATCGCATCTGAGGGTACCACGACGAAGCGCGCGATTTCCTCTTCATTTTTGGTGTGCTGGTTCGTTCAAATTTCAAATTTCCCGCCAACGGCAGCGGTTTGAAAAAGGTGCCCCCTCAAAAATTCAAAAAGTCATTTTTGGTAATTTAGGTTTTATGGTGTAAAATCGTCTTGCGGATCCGATGGGGAGTTAGAAATGCCAAATTCGATCTCCTTTATGGCGAAAAATTGGTTTTTGTTCCGGTTTCTACACAACTGGCAGATTATTTTCGACAAAAAAAAATCGATTTTTTGAATGATTGTATCGTCTCGATTTGCAAGTATGCTTGACGAAAGCGTCATTTTGATTTACTGCAAAGATTGTCACTACTGCTTCCTCGCCTTCTTCGGCTTGGGGGGTCCCGCCTCCTTCGGCTGCGCATTGAGCGTGGTTCCCCCCGCTCGGTTTGCTGCTGTCTCGTCGGCTTCCGCTGCCGTGGGCTTGGTGGCGTCCTTGTTCTTACGCCTGGCGGTCCTGACCTGCTTGATCGTCCTCGCCTCTTTCTCTTGGCTCTCGGTCGGCGGCGCGTACAGGGCGTCGTTGTGGTACTCGTCGGGCACGTACGGGCGCACCTTTTCGTGCATTTGCACAATCTTCTCGGTGTTCGGCTTTGGCGGCGGCATGGCGGTCACGGCCTCCTCGAACAGCACCTCTACCCGGTGGCCGTCCACCTTGACGCCGTCGTACACGCGGCGGAGGTCGAACTCCACGGGCTCGTCGTCAGGGCCGACGCGGCAGTGCACCCTGCCCGGCCGCTCCTTCAGCATCGAAAACACTTGGTACTTGCGGATCCCCGGGATGTCACGGTAGGCCTCGCTCAGCATACCCTTGAAGCTCTTGAACATGTCGCTGTCGGCATTGATGGGAACGGTCGCGGGCGAAGTCGCCGCGTCGTCCACCAGCCGTACGAGCTGGTCCATGGTCCACATGCCCGTCCGCGCGAATTTCTTCCTCACGTGGCCGAAGCCTCAGTCCACTGCGTTCTTCGTGTGGCCCTTCACGAAGAATTTCAGGTCGACGCGCTCGAGCGTGTCCGTGTGGACGAGGGCCAGCAAGTACTTAGCGACGAAGTTGTTCTTGTTCTGCCCGGTGCAGTTGTCGGCGTAGTCAGACGCTTTGGGGTTTGGAGCCAGGCGACCTTGCGCAGGAAGTAGCTCAGCATGGAGATCACCTCCTCCGATCCCTTGCCAGCAACGTCTTCTCCATAGACGAAGTTGTACTGTATCTTTCTGTTCGCGTAGTAGATGCCGAAAACGTTCACGGGGGCCCACAAGGACATGAAGTACCACTGCGAGGGCGTGTTGGCAACGCTTGGCAGAATCCCAGTTCTCGTTGCCACTGTCGTCCGGCGCGCTAGCAGCGTCGCGTTCGCTCTCGTCGCTCATGGTGTAGTTGGTGCCGTTTAGATTTTGGCAAACACAAAAGTCGCGTTTTCTCGATACTTCACTTAAGTACGGAAACACATGTCCCATCTTTGAGGGCGTTTTTCTCGATAACTCTAGAATGTATGTAATGATCATTTCGTCTCGCGCGGTCTCATATGTGTAGTTATCAACGGAATATAACTATCAACGTGAAATATATATATATGCAAAACGGTGCTCCATTCGCACTCGGCTCGTGTACCAAATTGAAGCAGCCTGGACTTCTTCTGCTGACTCGTCACCAAATCCAAAGTGATCTTGCTATAATCGAAGTCGCGATCAATATCACTTTGCATTCAGTACCCGAGAGAAACACACATCGTTGAACCCACCAAACATCGGGACCATGGCCCTACCAGCGCTTGCTTTGTTTCTGTCGTGGGACTTCCGTCTGCACGTCTGCTGCATCCCAGTTGATTGCCAAGTCGCTGAATTCGCACCGAGGGAACTTGGCTTCCACGCAAACGAGCGTGACTTCATAGACCCTTTTCAGAAAAGGGAGATCAAGATGGTGGTTCTTCGCTACTTCAGGCCCACCAGACTTGACGAGCTCTGCACGCACCATCTTCGGTTGCTTCGTTGGTTCCACTGGCTCCGTTTGCACAATAATCGAAGGTTCTGCTCTAGTATTACGACGAAAGCCATCTCCAACAGTCCATTGCTCAACGGAAGCAGAGAAGCTCGGACTGAAATTGCCGTCCCGAGAAGCCCGGCCTGGATTCCCGTCTCTGCCTTTCTGACCCTCCCATCCCTGTATTACGACGGGAGACTTGGCTGTCGACGCTCGTAGCTCGACACCGAGAAGGCTAGATCAAGTCGGTTTAAATGTAAACACGCAACTTGTTAGTTCTCAGCCTTTCTTCTTCTTTCCGCTGCATTTGCGTCTCGTCCTGTCGATTGGATACTGAGCTTGTCCTACATGAATGCTGGCCAGCTCCCAGGCTGCCAGCTTCTCCTGCCTTCTCTTGGTCGTGCTTCAACCCCTGTCTGCCGCCGCTTCTCACACCGTCTTGTCCCCATAGCTGCTGCCACACACACGAGTCGAAGGTCTTCTCCGTCTCCGGCACCGAGAAGATTGCCTCGCTGGACACGTATCGCAACACCCTGACCTTCCCGAAGCCCCTGGCCAACTTCAAAGAGAAGTATCTTGCCACCTCTTCCTCCAGCACCTCCTTGACCTCCACTCCAGCAGATGTTCGTGGAGTCCCAGACTCGGGTTCTTTCGTAATTGCGAGAGTCATCATCGCTTGGCTACCATAGCCGCCTTCAGCAAAAGGGTGAGTAGTGTTTCTTCACCTGAAACAGTTTTAATCCACCCGGAAGATTTCTTGGTGCGATGCCAGGATTCGAGAGAAGGCCCTTTCTGATCTCGGAGTTGATCGTGTTCGAACCTACTCCCACTGTATTTCGAGTCCACACCGTCTCCACCATTTTGCGCATCTCCTCCATTCTGGCCGCACGAAATGGTACAACGAGGCTTCTCCGATTCGTCTTTCAGTTGGCGGCAGACGACCACCAGATTTCCACCAGGATTCCCTGTCATTCCGTGAGCTCCATCGCATCCAGCTTCAGCTTTTGTGTCCACAGACTCGACAGTAGCTTGGTGCTTCGTCACGAATTTCTCGATGATTTCTTTTTCCTTAGACAAGCACACGTGGAATCGTGTGATCACCAGAGTGTTGGGCAGACTGGAGAGCTTTTCAATGTGGCTGTATTCTCCCACTTGGCGTGCCCATTTTGCCACCTCCCCTACCGAAGCTTTAACGAAGCTGATAACGTCTGCACTCAACCACGCTTCCGTCTACTTGTGAACCGCATACCCCTGCACAAGCTCTACGAGAGATACTCGCCGAGTAGCGTCCGTGACGCCTTCGTCAAGCCGCAGTGCACTGCCTCCTGTTGGCCGTAGAACAAAATCCAGTCGCTCCAAAAGTTCCGGTAACGAATAGTACCTATCGAGTGGAGGGTCAATTGAAGACAAGGCCTTGTATGTTGGGCGGAACGTAACCCAGTTGGCCTTCCGGGCTCTGCGAAATGAAGACGAGATTTTCTCCATCGCGAAGTGGACACACTCCCTGGAGAGGCAATACAGCAACGAGTCCACCGCTGCCTCTAGATTCAGTTTGACAGCATGTTCATATGACGGCAGTTCACTCAGCACACTCAAAATCTCGGACTTTGTTTTGCAAACTTTGCCTTCCAGTTTGGCAACATCCGATGCTGGGAGTGCGAACGAGCGGATGTATCGCTGCATTTCTGCCATTTCGCGACGAGTAACGCTCTCGGGATCAACGTCATCGCTCGTGTAAATAATGACAGCAGTATCATGGCAAAACAAGTGAGCATCTGAGAGTGTTTGTAATCCAGTAATTCTGCGCGAGATCATGGCAAGATGCCCCCACAAGGATAAAGCGGAGCAATCTGTTCTCTTTGAAGAGCCACGTGAAAGCAAAGTGCTTTACCAGCTTTACGAATACTGCATCGCTTTCACGATATTCAGGCACAATCCACACAGCGATTGGATCTCCTTTCAGGTTGACGCGATGTACAACTGGCAACAAAGATCCACGTGAATCGGTGCAAAGCGCACGCCAGTGGTGGCTTTCCTTCTCAGCGACCAGTTTCTCGTCCTGAAACAGGTATGACAAGACGTTGCGTTTGGCCACCGTGGATGTCCCAATCACCAAGAAAACCCGCTCCGAGTCTTCGCCGCCGACCTTTCCGTTTGTCAGGTAAGTGTCCACGTTGTCAAGGAGATTCATAGCAAACTCATCCAGAGAATTCATGCGCGCGTCCAAACGAGCTGCAAAATTTGGTGATATCGTCTTGAATGCGCACGCCATCCATCGCTGTTTTGCACGAGAAAAATGTTCCGGTGCTGCAAGGAGAAGACAAAAGCGAGAATGAAGAGAGCTATATATCGAGCCTTCTAAGCCCGCAGATGTGTTGGGTTGTAACCACAGCAATCACCATTAATTAGAATCACTTTCTGTCGGTCAGATAGAACGTCTCTTTGCCACGAAAAAAGCTTGCAATCTCGAAAATCTCACGATTCATCATAGGTTAAGATTTTCGCGTGTGGATTCGGATTCTGGAATTTGTTCGCCCACCATTCATCCAAGTGTAAAACCACATCAATCGAGAACAAACGCATCCACTTGGAAGCAGAGGTCGCAAACGCTGCAACACGAATGGCCGTACCCGACCAAGAGAAGGTCTAGATATCAGAATTCGAATGACCGTGACCACCCGTAGTTCTCTCTCGCACAACCACGGTGTCTGTCAAATTTGCGCTCGGTTGTCCGTGGTCAACCGCTCAATCAACTCGGTTGCCCGTACCCGTCCGTTTGGATCTACTGCCAAGATCGGTTAACCTGACTTCCAAGTTGGAAGTCATGCACCCTTCATGACCACTTGACAGGTGTTGTGACCGCTACACCAGCGTTTCGACTGAAGACTCGATGTGCAGAGCAACGTAACACGTTTTTTGAGGAATGAATGTGCGGGTTAAGCTACCTTACTGTTGAAAGTTTCAAAATACTCAGCTGACATAGCAAAGGCAATCTACACCACGAGTCTTTCCTAGCGCCCCCATGATACGCAGATGGACTCATTCAACTTGAAATCTGAACTGCTCGCGCCAGAGCCAGGAACCCACTCAATGCCCAGATCGCTGAAGTCACACTGCCGAAACTTGGACTCCAAGTTCTTGCGGAGAATGTCATACATCTCCTTGACAAACACAATGGAGAGACTCGAATTACGGACTACTCTCTCGCCGGAACTTTGACTCGCTCTCGTTCGGGGGGCTTGGATACATCAGTGAAGGCGTTGCAGCCATCTCCGAAGAAAACTTGGCCTCTGGTTGAGACACCATACCATTGTACCAGCCGCCCTTGAAGTACCATTGTCGGGCCACCGCTGAAAACTTTGGACTTCCACGGCCATTCCGAGCGGGTTTTCCTGCCGCTCCAGCACGACCTTTTCCGCCGGTCTTTCCGACGCTTTGCCAAACCTCACTGTCAACTTGCAGATATATAGCACCGCCAAGTCCCCCGTTGCCTCCGTTACCTCCATTGCCTGGGGGTTTGCCATCGCTGCCAGGCACTGATTCTTTCGCGACAACCACCTCTTTCACACCTTGAGTGCCCGTAAAAACGCCCAGCGAGAGGCGAAAGATGATCGTTGCAGGAACCAACGTACAGGCCATTCGTGCGCACCTTCGTCATGACGTCCTCTTCCTCGGCTAGAAGACCATCTTTGATAACGCCATCAACGGCCCGTTCAAAGTCGGCCAAACGGTACTGGGAATCTGCGCCGTTCACTCCATCGCAGCCATTTTCTCCATCACCCCCAACTTGTCCGCAAGAAATCGTTGCATGTAGCACCTCGTTCTTGTCATGAAGCCTATTGCACACAACACAGAGATTACCTCCAGGGAGCCCTGGAATGCCGTCACGTCCATCGAATCCAGCACGATAAAAATCGGTGGGGGAAGCAACCACGTCGCCCCACGGCAGACAAATCAAATGGATATTTCGTCATCACGCGCACACTAGGGCTGACAAGAGCGAGATTCGCCCAGCGAACGGGCGATACGTCAACGGTGAGAGATGCAAAACCCCACGAGAATGACTATAGGAATAGCTTGGGCCGATGAAATGTGCCGCGTCTGCTCCGCAACAAAGGTGCGAATCTGTTGCTCGCAGTGCGAGACACGCAGATTATATCCGCACAGAAGAAGGACCTTCGCTCGGCCATGGTAACAAGTTGAACTGCGAAGATACGCCTTCACATCCCGTATCATCAGTGACATCTTCTCTTTGGCCTTTTCAACCGCTGCATAACATTCCGCATTTAACCATTCGGCAAGGCGACAGTCGATCTTGGAGTTCATCAATATCTCCACGGAGTCAATCGTCGACTGGCGTCCGCAATCTCCGGATCGGACTGCAGCTGATCTCTTGTGGTTGGAAGGAGTCGGGCGATCAGATCGAGAACGGCTTGCAGGGAAAGCTTATCGATGGTTTGAAGAGCTTTGAGGGTGTTTCTGAAATCTACAAGAGTTCCTCGGTACGCGTTCCAGTCGTACAGCGCCAGGAATCTCGTCGAGAGCTTCTCTCCAGCAAAACGAATTCTGCTTTCACGAAAGCTATCAAGTAAACGTTGCGCCGCATCCGGCAGCGGTTCGACGAACTTCACCGAATCGGAACGCAATCCAGCCAGCATGTCGAGAGTCTTGTGCTTCACTCCGTCATATTGCAGCGTGTAGTCGTGTCCATCTGGATCCGTAGTCTTCGGCGCAGGCAATGCAAACGACTTGATTCCACGCTTGTTCTCCTTGATCTCGAGGTCGGCGGTACTGTCAGGATCGAAATCGGTACTGCACTTCGTGTACACCAGCACAGCGTTGTCGGCCTCTATGAGAGAGCCATTAATGGTATTCTGTAGAGCAACAACCTGAGGTCGTTCATGCAGTGGAGGACTGACGATGATGAAGCGCAGAGTTTTATCGTCGACGATCATCCACTTGAGAATGAAGTGCACCAGTAACTCCACGAATGGGCCGCGCGTGTCTCGACTGCCAGGCATATCCCACACAGCAATCACGTCGTTGCCTAGACATATATGGACGCATATGGGTAAGAGAGTGCTGGAGGAGCTGCCGCTTCGGATAGCAACGCCAGGCAGAGGTCGTTCAGCCTTCAGTACACGGCTGAACTGGGTTTCGTGGTGTACCAGCATCCTGCCCTCGCCAAAGAGAAAGGACACGACGGTGGTTTTTTCGGTTCCCGTCGTCTCAAGAACCACGATATTCGTCACTGCTTTGCTCTCGGAATTGACGTCGTAGACGGCCCTGTTCAAGTACGTGTTCATCTCGTCAAACAAGGCTAGTCCCTGATCCAGAACCTCCGCAGGAGAATCCAATGGTGAATCCAACTTCATTGCAACGTCTGATATCTCCTTCTCCAAGTGCTCACGATCCATGGCTCCGAGACGAGTCACTCGACGAAGAACGAAGACAAATGTTTGTGCGTTGGTAATTCGCGGAATGAACCAAATGACGTTCGAGCAATCTAGTCGCTTCCTTTCATCCATTGTAGGCACCTACGATCGGCTTTCCAATAAATCCCTAGGATTTCTGCGCTGGCATCAACTGAAAAGCTCTTCTTGAAGAGGACGAACTCGTTGCAATTCTTTGTATTTGGGTTTTAGGCCTCATCTTAGCGGGCGATGTCAAGGAAGGCGGCCCAAAGATCGATTCGCAGGTCAGCAGGACTTGCGTCTTCAGCAGGTTCACCTTTATAGAAATAATCCGCGGCAGGGACCAGCAGAAATTGCCTCTGTGAAGTCTTCCACGGACACTTGGTATCCCATCTCAACCCCCCGCCAAAGACACAATCGGTAGCGTCCGCTGACATTCACTTCGTTCAACGTAAGCCTTGGTTCCAGGAGCCAGCGAAACCTCCCGGAGGTCACCGCATCGGCACAAACCACTCTGTCATCCACATCGCGACGATAGAACATCATCAAGAGCGAGGCACCGCGTCCCTCGCGGCGGAAAACTTTGACCAGAAGCAACGCGCGCAGCTTCGGTATCAGCTTGAAGTACTGACAATAGGCCTTCTGCATATCTCGAATGCTTCTCATGCCATCCTCCACTTCAACGACAAGTCGAGGAGAGCTCGGTCTTTCGCCCTCCGTCGAAACTCTCGGTCGAACAGAATATCCACTTCGCGCACGATCTGGCGCTGCGTGCCTGGAATCTCCATCTCGATCGGTTTCCCCTCCAACCCACACATTCTCGTCACTCGTATCGCAGCGATAAAGCTGGTGACTCAACGCCGAGACTACAATCCCATAGGCTGCTGAAGGCATTCTCCGCAAATTCACTGTGGAAGAAAGCTCAAGAGCAGAATTCGTCATGTTTCCATGATTCTCCGTTGCAGCGCAGCTTCCCATAGCCAAAGCACTTCAACATGGGACCAAATTTTGTGATTTGCAATGTGGCTTACATTCACGGTTTGATGAAGTGCGCCACACAAAGTGACTCCATGTTGACTCCATCTTTCCAATGGGTGCCTTCCAAAACCCAATTAAAGTTTCGGAAACGTTGGAGGCCAGGATTTAGGCTTTTTATGTGTACGACCTCGTTAAAACTTCTCGTATTTCTTAGGCTTGAAGTCTTCGGTGCTGGGGAATCTACATGATGAATGAATATGCATCGTCGAAGCTGTCTGAAGGTGTCTTCCTCGTCCTCACAGCAAAAGTTAGACATCCAATTTTCGTACATAAGACGCAACTTGCAGTGTTTTAATATCTCCAGGATTTTACAGGATTATACAAGGATTAAGCGCCATGATTCGCACTTAAGTGGGGATAGTTGCATACTTTTTCTGAAAATAATCCTGGCCTGCAACACCGCCTTAAAGTTTTTAGTTAAGGTTTTTTTTATGACTTCGATAATCATCCATTTGCGCGCATTAAAATTCTTCGACTGTAAAACGACAACCGAAACCATCACGAGAACCGACCTGTGTCCTGTTGATCCTGTCTCATAGTGGAGTGAATACCTTGCCTCCACTATGGGCTCGGTTTGGGGCATTACCAGCTCGGACGAAATCTAGAACGAAGTGGTTGTCTTCATGGCGACCTTTGAGCATCTCCCCCCCTTCCCAGCAACGCACGTCGGCTTTCACCCCTCGTCCCCGCAGCGATGGGTATGGACACGGTTTGCGTTCTTCTAGCCATGTGTACAGCATCGGAGACGCGTCGCAAGTAAGCAGCGGCTTTGAAGCGGCTGCGTCGCCGTCTGAACGACGAAATCCTTAGGCACGAGTGGCGCAGAATGGTGCGAATGCGGCATTATATGACGCTGGATTGCCTGAAAGACCCCTCGCAAGCCTCGTGGATGGATACGTGGGAGCGGGGCTCCGACGAGAACTTCATCAACACCACGAGTCTGCATCGGTAAGAGAATCCTGGTGTACGAAGATTTGCTACGGCTGACTGACGCTGTTGTATTGTGCGCGCCAGCCGAGCTTTTTGCGAGTTGCTAGAAAGATTCAAGCTGTTCTACTCGCTACCGACGCATCGGCCGCAAGGGGGCGACCCCACAAGCTGCAGAATCACCATCAAGTGCTGGGCGTGCTCCTTGCTTTCTATGTGGGATCAATGCAGCGTTCGTCGCTGGGCAAAGAGTTTGGGGTGCCGCCCTCGACACTGGCGCGTGTGCTGAACGCTGCCGAGGAAGCTTTAGCAAGGAGGGAGACCTGGCGCGGTTGATGTCGTCCGTACGTGAGGCGGCTAAGGCGATGTCAAGAGCTATTACGTTCATACGCCAATCCGCTGAGTGGGGTATGGGTGTCGTGGAGAAGGTCTATCATAGGCTGTGGCTCCCGCTTCCGTACGACATGCAAAAGCGACAACGGCGCTTAGACAACCTCTAACTATCGAGTACGAACTGTAGGCATTAGCGAGATCCGAACAACACATTTTCATGGAAGAGAAGATAACATGTAACCTGCAGCGCCGAAGTTGCGTGCTGAGCACTGTTTGCCCACACTGTGGCTCACTGAGCTTGGTTGTTCCCTCTTTGCATCGCGGAGATGAGCAACATCATCTGCTCGTGCCTCTCACACGCCTCGTTCCGGTCCCGCTCGAGTCGCTCTACGTAGCGCAGACGGCTCTCGGCAGCAGCAGCAGCCTCTTTGCAGTTTTGCTCTTCTCGAATCTCTCTGGCCAGCTCGAGCTCCTGGCAGCGTCGGGTCTCGGCTGCCGCTGCCTCCTCGTGACAAAGTATCTCTCTTTCCTCGCGTTCTTGCTTGTCGGCAGCAAGTTTCGCCTCCCTGTCTTCTCTGCGTCGCCTGTCTTCCAGATCGCAGCGGCGGTCTGCGTCTTCGCGCATGAATACCAACATTTGCAGCATGTCGCTCCCTGCTACGCTTCTTCGGCCGCGTCCAGCTCCCGTCGCAGCTGGTCCAGGCGCTTTTTGGCGCGCACAAGTTTGTTGCTGGCATACGTGGCGCCCGTGCTGGATATGTCAGAGGCGTCCCTCTTGCCGCCGGCCGAGGGAGGATTGCCAGTCAACTCCTCCATATGTCCCGAGGACGCGGAGGTCGCCCCCTCCGAGGTGGTTGCTGATGGTGTTCTTGCTCTGGTGTCGAAGCATTTCTTGGGCGTCGTCCTCGCTTCTGGCTGAGTCTCGTGCGATCGGGCGTCCTCCGGGAGAAGCGTACGTTGGCTGAGCCGGCACCGGCGACTTCCTGTCCCTTTCGGGCGCTCAACCGCCTTCGACTTGGCCGTCGAAGCTCCGGTGGGAGTCAATGTCCCGGCGAGGGCGGACGCTCGGGCTGAACCGATAGGGGTTCTAGCCACTGGTCCTGCGCTCGCAGCACAAGGCTCACCGTCGATTGGTACAGATCCCGAGGTCTGGTCACCGTCCTCACCGTCGCCTCCGATCGATCCACGACCACGAGTGCTGCCGGCCGATGCTGGTTAATCCACTTCCGGGCTTGAGGACGGGGTCTGCAGGGTGATTGCTTCGCGGGGGTTGCTCTCTGCCTCGTTGTCGGAGCAGACGTAGTTGGCGAGCGAAACGTCGAAGACGCCGCTGCTGGTCACAATGGTGCCCGTCCCGCCGGCAGACTCACGCTGGAACTCGTCTGGCGAGGCCTGGCCGTACTGGGATATGTCGTCCAGCGGCTCTTCCTCGACCTCGTCGTCCTCATCGCCGGCAGAATCGTGGATCTCTGGCTCCTGGTCGCTGTCGTCGGCTCCACGCAGGCGAGTGGTCTTGTTCAACGCAGCGTTGACTTCCTTCAGTAGGTGAGCGTCGTCTTCGGCCCGATCGAAGCCGTCATGCGACGTAAGAGACCCGCCCTTCTCTTCAATCGCCCGCTGGGCCTCCTGCGCTAGAGCTATGGGGCGAAGCTTCGGCGGGATGTCGCCGTTGATGTCTGTGGGCTTGAGCTTGCCTTGGCGTTCTTGCACGAAATGGCGTTGCAGCGGTCGACGCAGCCACAGCCGACGCCACCGCGCTCCCTTACAGGGACGCGGGGGAACTTCCAGTGGCTGGGATTGTACTGCGCTTTTAGGCGTAGCACATCGGCCGGCCACCCCACGGGCACCCACACGTTGCGCGCCGAATCGTGCGAGGTGTCTGCCACTACGGAGAAGCCTGGCGAGCTTGACGGCGTGGAGATCTCCGACCGCGGCGGAACAGCGCCGCGAGGACGGCCAGCTCTTCCGAGTCGTACCCGTCCGACTCGAACGCCTTGGCGAACCAGTCGGGCACGGGCGGAGCTCGTCTGAGAACCTGGTGAACCGCTGGTATGGACGTCGAGGAGGCATCGGCGATGGAGATGCCGACGGTAATTCCGGCGGCAGCGTGGCCGCACACGACGACGCCAGAGACAGGGTGAAAGAAGCCTCCGTCTCCGTTCTCTGACAGGAAACGACGGTGGTGGTGGGGCTGGGTTGATCGGGCGGGGTCAGCTTGAAGTCGGACAGCGACACAACTTGCATCGTCGCTGCTTCGACGATACGCAGGTGGCTGAAGCGGCGGCCGGACCTCAGCCACGGCAGCGGTGAAGCGTCCACGTCCGGTACCTTGGAGGTCTTCGACTTCTTCATGGGACGCTCATTACCAGCTGAGGCCCCGACAGCAGAATCGTCGAGGAGAAGGCTCCGCTTCGTCCGAGAGTGCACACGGGGGGAGATCGCGTCGGCCGCTGTCTTGGACGTCTTCACGCGCGTAGAAGGGCGGCCTTCATCTCCTGAGGCCTTGACAGTCGAGTCGTCATCGCGAATGTGGCGCTTCGCTCGAGAGAGCGCCAGTTTCCTACACGTACACGATGGTACATGTAGCTTCAGATCGAAGGCTGCTCGACGCCAATCACTGCAACGTACCCGCTTAACGAGAGAGAGGGTTCGCTGCGGATCGTCTTCATGACAATGGCTGGGAAACACAATAGACAGCACTATAGCGATAGTACTCCAAGCCAGAGCTACAACGCGCGACGCCATACACATTCACCGTTGAAAAGAAGATCTCTTGTCCTGGTAGCAGCAGATTCGGAAATGAGAGCGAGTGCGACCAAAGCGGAGCCGAGCGCGCGAAAGTTTCGCGCCTAGCAGCCTTTGAAGATCGCTCAGCTTCAATTTGAAAATATGTGGCTCCTTCGGGGGGCCACCTCAACATATAGGTAAACCAAGTTGTTTCTTAAAATCAGTTGCAACTTTAGGGGTAGGATAAAAGTCGATAAACGCCGTTTTATAATTTTCTTGATGAGACCACTTTCTGGTTTCACCAAAAAAAACTATTTTAATCACCCGTTAATGACTTCTTTTATCGTCTTTTATCCGGTTGGTTGATAAAAGCATTTTATCGGGTTTTGGAAGGCACCCAATGGCAAAGGGCGGCTTCTACGCGGTGGCGGCGGGGCGTGCGACTGGCGTCTTCATGACGTGGGCGGAGTGCGAGGCGCAGGTCAAGGGCTTTACAGGCGCTCGCTTCAAGAAATTCAAGTCCAACGACGAGGCGCGCGGCTTCATCGACGACCACAACCGGCAACACGGGATCCAACCGACTGCTATCCAATATGTAGCCATCTCGGCTGCTGTAGCCAAAAGACCGAGGGAAGACGACCATGCTGAAGCTCGACCCACGCAGAAGCTTAGAAAAAGCGAAATCGGAACTTACTATGCAGTCGCCAAGGGCCTCAAGACGGGCGTCGTGACGTCCAAAGACGAAGTTGACAGGATGACAGTCGGATTTCCTGGTCATCCGGTCTACAAGAAATTCGACTCGAAACAAGCAGCTTTGGAGTATCTGACAGTTTTCGAGGGTGGCCCAAGTTCGACGAGTTCACTCGCGTCGATGATGAAGAACGAGGCCAGTACTAGATTTGGTGCAGCGACGCAGCAGAGATCTGCACTTGGAGTGGGTATTGACCTGAAAGCTGCTGCTCCGACAGGTTTCGCTGGAGCGGAAGCTACGGCGGATGTAGATGCTTCATTAGCGGATCCGTCGTGGAATTCTGGTGGTTCGTGGTACGCAGTGGCGAAAGGGAGGAAGACGGGCGTGTTTCGGTCGTGGAAAGAGTGCAAGAAGCAAGTGGAGAATTTGTTCAGTGCGAGTTTCAAGAAGTTTCCCTCGAGAGAACTGGCGGAGGCTTTTGTGAATCAGCATACAGCAGCTACGAAAGGGGAGCCTGGAGATCCGGACCCGAGGGACCAGAACACGTTGGTGGCGTTCTGCGACGGCAGCGCTTTGGAGAATGGGCGTCGGAAGTGCCGAGCAGGCTATGCTTGCATCTTCCCGCATTGTGAGGAGTGGAACGTGGCCAAGCAGCTTATCGAGGACCGTGCGACCAACAACCGAGCGGAGTACATGGCTGCGCTTGAAGCGATGAAGCGGGCGAATGTGGAGGACCCCGAGGGGTCTCGCACGCTCTTCATCTTCTCGGACAGCATGCTGCTGATCCGATCGATGACGGAATGGGTCGACAAGTGGCAGCGCAGCAACTGGAAGAAGTCGGACGGCGCCGACGTGCAAAATCGCGATCTGCTGGAGCTGCTGATGGCGGAGAAGGGCGAGCGCCGCATTCGCTGGACCCACGTCAAGGCGCACACTGGCAAGAAGGACTGGAAGTCCAAGTGGAACGACGTTGCGGACAACGCTGCACGCAATGCTGCTCTCAGCGTTAGTGCTTGAGCCGTGCAGGTCAAAATTCATTTTTTCCAGAAGTTTATTTGCCGCCAATGTCAGTCCTACCAATGCAAGTGTCTCCATTAACCTGGAGTGCTTGAGGACTTCATAAAGCTTCATCGTGAAGCCGTATGGACATTCACTCTACTCATCGTCGAACACGTCTTCAATGGCATCCTCCAGTAGCAAACCGCCGACGACGCCTGCACCCACGCCCAGAGCCAGCTGCCCAGTGCTCATGCCGCCTCCATTGCCGTTGTTTCCATAGTCGCCACTGTTAGAGCGACGTCGCTCATAGTGATCATAGTGACCGTACGAAGGCTCACCGCGGGAAACCATCACCGGAGGGCCAACGGCATAAGCCACACCTCCTTGGGGCGGATACCCGTAAGGCTGCTGTCCGTACTGCGGCGGGGGCGGCTGTGCATAGTAACCTGGCTGGGGTGGCGGAGCGTAGTAGCCTGGCGCGGGCTGCGAAGGTTGGCGGGCATATTCCGGCGGCGGCGCGTAGTGACCTGGCGGGGGCTGCGAATAGTGCGGGGGCTGCGAGTATTGAGGGGCCTGCGAGTACTGAGGCTGTTGCTGCTCGTAGGGCGCCTGCCCCGGGGCTGAAGTGGTTTCCACGGCTACGGTGGCGACAGCGACGGTGGTCTTCGAGCTCGAAGGTTCGTAGGAGCTTGAGGTCGAATATTGCTTCGCGTACGGCTCGGCTTCGGGTTGAGCACTGGCTTGCACACCCGCACCTTCGAGCTGCACGCGTAAATTGATCTCACCAGCGGGTTTGTCTCCGTCCTCGTTAGTGAGTCCGTACCACTGGTCCACGACGTTGCCACTGAGGAACAAGTTAACAGGTAAGCGGCACTTGCCCAGGAGGCAATTGGCCCTGAAGCTCTTCTCGTCCATGACATTGACGGTGAGCTTGTCGTCACTGTCCACGTTGCTGAAGTCGAATGCTTCGCCCCACTCGGGCGTCGTGTCTCCGTTTTCATGAACTTTCGTCTTGAACTTCTTGCCTCCCACTGAGATATCGCAGTAGGGGTCCTGCACGCCCAACGTCCGCTTGTTGTTCAGGTCGCGCGCCGAACATACGCGCACGTGAAGCTTCATGTCCGCCGAGTGTTAAGGTTTTGGAAAGAGTCTTGCGCGTCTCGCTGCTGGTTTCTGAGTGAGAGAGTGAAGATTTCGAATGATGTGAACGCCTGCTGCAGCTGTGCCGTTGTTGCCACGTACGAGGAGGTACAGTACATGTACAAAGTACGATTGCGTTTGATGTCACCAAAATACGGTATGCAGAATCATTTTGGTACTATTTACTAGAATAACTAATATTATCTCAGAAAATGACAGAGAACAACAATATCTTGATATCATTCAAACATTGCGTAAGCAAACATAGGTACAACAGGTAATATATTATCCGGTATCAGAGATTCACATATTTTTACACAGTAGACATTGTCCTGGTAATTCGTCGTTATCCTGTACTCCAGTATGCAGATATGTGAACCTACGACCAATGCTTTGCCTGCCTTGGCTCGGACCATACATTCATGGTGGCGGATTGAGGAGATGCACATGATATTTTCCAAAAATGATTATATAAGCTACTATCTTAGCCACTATTCATTGCCGTGGCGTATAATATATAATAACATATTTTATACGTAAGATAGTAGTTTACATACTCATTTTTGTAACATATATTATCAGTTCGTATTACAAGTATCATTAGTACTAACTGAATGTATCATATTATATATATCATAATAGTAGTTTTTATATTCGTCGTCGTCCTGGGTATTATTTTTCAAAATATCGATAGCCTGGTGCACATCGTGATCGAAAGGGTGGTATGAACGGCTCGGATGAAGGCTTGTTGTGTCTCCAGACGACGATGCAGCACCGAGGATGGAGTCCAGCAAGTAGTTTATAGTTGCTTACATGTATATCGAATTTTCCGGCCTCTAGCGAACGTCATTACAGTTTGGGTTTTGTGAATCTGGTCGCGGATCGGCCAGGCTGGAGCGCTGGATTTTCAGTCAGCAGAGAGTACTTTATGTGCATCCGTATGTGACATCCGGGAGACAGCGATGTCATCACCACGATCCGTTTTGCTACTTCAGTCATAAAAGCATTGCGCTAGAACCAGTAATTACTGCAAAGCACAATATTGGCCGCTGTTTTCACATCCGAAACATGATCAAAATGATAAAAAATAAAATAACCACATTGATGTGGACATCAACACCTTCAGAGCTATGGTATTTCCATTTCGAGACGAAGTTCGCGCCGGTTTGCCAGTATGTCCCCGACTTCCGTGGTCTCGCTCACTTGCTCTCGTTTACGTTGCTGTGCGCAACTGCACTCGAAATACTACGTATTATAGTATAGTTTCTTCGGGGCCATTTCGTCACACTCCTCCGTATGCTTATATGTTGTACACGTATGCCGACCGCCTCTAGGGACCCAGTGTTAACGTAATTTACGTCACTCTGCACCACAACGTGTCAAGGAGATACTCGTGTTGATCCTTGCTTCAAGACGGCTCCTGGATGCCGGTGATCTGGATAAATGCAATCCCGCAGTGGAATGAGGGTGAAGTGCAGGTCGATGCGTGCATGCAACTAAAACAAAGACAAATGCTGCAACTGACATCAATACTTTGTTTTCCTTTGGGTATGTCCCGCTTTCCTCACCGCGTCTCGGCATCTTACTCCTTCCTACCCGGGCATTTCCCCCGTACGACACTACTTTCACGCTCATTTTCACTCACCAGTCCTTCCCGCATCGCACCTGGTGGCACAGCGCACTTCCCGACATTTTCATTCAGCAACTGCATCCCGCTTGCAGCTTAAAAGCCGCGGCAGCGCGGCCAGCCCCACGATCCCGGGAAGCAACCACCACCGCCACCACCACCACCGTAGCGGCAACGCGGCCAGTTCCACGATCCAGGGAAGCAACCACCACCGCCACCACCACCACCGTAGCGGCAGCGAGGCCAGTTCCAAGACCCAGGGTAGCACCGTCCCACGAAGTCCTCCTTCTCGTTGTCACCCGCTCCATCATCACCACCATCAGCGTTCTGCATAGTGTTCATCGGGATGGGCATGCCCGGTTGTTGCTGGTCATCAGGCTGCTCGTCGCCCTGGTCATCATCTTGCAAGTGGCGCAAATGCGTTCCTAAACCATTTTGCATCAACAATCACTCGGTAAGTTCCACTAGTCGCTTCTCGCCCAACAAATACTCGTCAGACAACCTTGCGCATCGACTTGGAGCCCATAGACACCAGGCGCGACGGTAGCGGCGATTGCCAGGACCAGCAGCACTAACAGCGCGAAAGGCTTCATCTCGAATCACTTGGGAGCAGGGAGCTTGGTTGTTCCTTTCACGCTTGTCAGGTTCCCAGCAAATTGCCGACTGAGCTCGAGTAGG
The DNA here is from genome assembly GCA_033557995.1 of Phytophthora crassamura. NCBI lineage: Eukaryota > Oomycota > Peronosporomycetes > Peronosporales > Peronosporaceae > Phytophthora > Phytophthora crassamura. The sequence goes on from JAUCED010000016.1 coordinate 957,000, forward strand.
CAGGAGCTTCCGTGCTGCCGTTGGAATTGGCCGTGTGGCACGTCAGAGTACGAGAAAGCTCGGTGTGGACGAGTCCCAGATAAAGATGCTTGCTCTGGCAGGCATAGTGGGGTAGATAATCTGCGACAGGTTCGCGCTCGTGTTTCCTGTAAAGCCCGAACGAATGGAATGCCTATGAACGCGGACCTGGGACGGTAGTAACGCCAACCGCTCGACCATCTCGTTCGAATCTTGCCAGCTTTCCAAGTTGAAGGAGACACCTCGTCGCTTAGCGTGTGGGAGGCCCGCCAAAACCTTTAAGCCCGATAGATCTGACACTTGAAGGCAAACCTATCATGAAAGAAAATACTGTGTTTACTTGCACGGACCGACGAGCAACCCGATTCACGCACCAACGCTGAGAGCAGCATTGCGTGCAGCGTTGTCTGCAACGTCGTTCAATTTGGACTTCCAGTCCGTCTTCCCAGTATGCGCCTTCACGTGGGTCCAGCGAATGCGGCGCGCGCCCTTCTCCGCCATCAGCAGCTCCAGCAGATCGCGATTTTGCACGTCGGCGCCGTCCGACTTCTTCCAGTTGCTGCGCTGCCACTTGCCGACCCATTCCGTCATCGATCGGATCAGCAGCATGCTGTCCGAGAAGATGAAGAGCGTGCGAGACCCCTCAGGGTCCTCCACATTCGCCCGCTTCATCGCTTCAAGCGCAGCCATGTACTCCGCTCGGTTGTTGGTCGCACGGTCCTCGATAAGCTGCCTGGCCACGTTCCACTCCTCACAATGCGGGAAGATGCAAGCATGGCCTGCTCGGCACTTCCGACGCCCATTCTCCAAAGCGCTGCCGTCGCAGAACGCCACCAACGTGTTCTGGTCCCTCGGGTCCGGATCTCCAGGCTTCCCTTTTGTAGCTGCTGTATGTTGATTCACAAAAGCCTCCGCCAGTTCTCTCGAGGGAAACTTCTTGAAACTCGCACTGAACAAATTCTCCACTTGCTTCTTGCACTCTTTCCACGACCGAAACACGCCCGTCTTCCTCCCTTTCGCCACTGCGTACCACGAACCACCAGAATTCAACGACGGATCCGCTAATGAAGCATCTACATCCGCCGTAGCTTCCGCTCCAGCGAAACCTGTCGGAGCAGCAGCTTTCAGGTCAATACCCACTCCAAGTGCAGATCTCTGCTGCGTCGCTGCACCAAATCTAGTACTGGCCTCGTTCTTCATCATCGACGCGAGTGAACTCGTCGAACTTGGACCACCCTCGAAAACTGTCAGATACTCCAAAGCTGCTTGTTTCGAGTCGAATTTCTTGTAGACCGGATGACCAGGAAATCCGACTGTCATCCTGTCAACTTCGTCTTTGGACGTCACGACGCCCGTCTTGAGGCCCTTGGCGACTGCATAGTAAGTTCCGATATCGCTTTTTCTAAGCTTCTGCGTGGGTCCAGCGTCAACATCGTCGTCTTCCCTCGGTCTTTTGGCTACAGCAGCCGAGATGGCTACATATTGGATAGCAGTCGGTTGGATCCCGTGCTGCCGGTTGTGGTCGTCGATGAAGCCGCGCGCCTCGTCGTTGGACTTGAATTTCTTGAAGCGAGCGCCTGTAAAGCCCTTGACCTGCGCCTCGCACTCCGCCCACGTCATGAAGACGCCAGTCGCACGCCCCGCCGCCACCGCGTAGAAGCCGCCCTTTGCCATTGGAAAGATGGAGTCAAGATGGAGTCACTTTGTGTGGCGCACTTCATCAAACCGTGAATGTAAGCCACATTGCAAATCACAAAATTTGGTCCCATGTTGAAGTGCTTTGGCTATGGGAAGCTGCGCTGCAACGGAGAATCCTGGAAACACGACGAATCCTGCACTTGAGCTTTCATTCATTCACAAGTGAACTTGCGGAGAATGCCTTCAGCAGCCCATGAGAGTGTGGTCTCGGCATTACTTTGGCAGCTCGACAAGGGGCGCTCTAGGAATGTGTGGGTCGGAGGGCGAACGATAGAGATGGAGATTCCCGGGACGCAGCGCCAGATTGTGCGCGAAGTGGATATCGCCTTTCGACCGAGCGTTTCGACGGCGGGAGAAAGACCGAGCGCTCCTCGACTTATCGTTGAAGTGGAGAGACATGCAGAAGTCCTTTTGTGAGTATTTCAACCTGATGCCAATGCTGCGAGCTTTGCTTCTGGTCAAAGCGCTTTATCGTGGGGAAGAAGATTTCGTGCTCTTGATGATGTTTACCGTCGCGATGTGAGTGGCAGAGTGGTTCGCGCCGACGCGGTGAGCTTCGGGAGTGTAGCGCTGGCTCCTGGAACCAAGGCTTACGTTGCAGGGATTGGAGGTCTGCGGACGCTGCCGATTGCGTCTGCGAAGCTATCGACATGGGGTTCTAAGTGCCCATAGACGATTTTAGATAAGCCGTTTCTGCTGATCCCTGCAGCGGATTTGTTCTATGAAGCAAGTCCTGCTGAAGACAAGTCCTGACGACGTACGGATCGATCTTTGGGCCGTCTTCCAACGTGTGGGCATTTAAGTCGAGAGATCAGTTTTCAGTGTCACAAACCTTAGCACTCAAAGTTCAAACAAGATGATAAACTGTACCGCTTGAGCGTGCCATTCGGTTAGTGTTAGAGCAGAAACCCCTGACATTTCTTGGAAGCCCGATTGTTGGATAGCACGAGCGGCGAGCGGAAGCGACCATATTGCATGCATGCAAACATTATTGGCTCCATTAAGTTTTGGTAACGAAGGTGGGGAAATAGGCGCGACAAGTAGCGAAGATGGGGAAATGGACACGACAAGTAGAAGAATGCATCCACATTGAAAAGCTCTTGAGTACGCCCAACACACGATTCCACGTAGTCTTGCCTAATAAAACATAAATCAGAGGTAGAACTTCGCATTGCATTTTTTGCAGATAGATTAACCGATTTAATTTGCTACCAGTGAATTGCTTTGAAGTCCTGATTTGATACCCTCAAAATGCACCGATGAAGTAGAATTCCGAGAAAGCCGTCTTCGTTGACCCCTTGGTAATCTAATACTCTATGTTGATAGCTTCGACTAACGGGCCAAAGAATACGCGCTTGTTCTCACGTACGGGTCCCATATTCTTGATGCAAAGTGATCTTGATCTCGGTCTCGGGGCCTTTGGTTCCTCATTTTGGAATTTGCAGCCCGAGCAACAAGCAGCATGGACCGCGTGCAGTTGGAGACTGAAATCGTCGACTTCTCGGCAAGGCTAGGGTCATCTAGACATTTGTGCGCAGTTGAAGATCTTGATCGGGGGCTTGACCTCATCGAGGAGGTGGACGAATACCTGAAGAATTCGTATGCTGGAGGCTCAAAAGCGACTCCGCGTACAAACATCGTGGTTCTGGGGACGTCGGGAGCTGGCAAAAGCACCGTGATCTCGTTTCTCTTTGGGAGTGGCAAGATGATCGTGCACCACGAAACTCCATACTCCCGCGTACTCGTTGCCAAGAACCCGTTAGCTGGAGTTGCGATTCAAAGCGGAAGCACTTCATCGACACTTTTGCCAGTATGCTGCTACGTCGACTGGGCAGATGTCGTTGCGGTGTGGGATATGCCCGGAAGCCAAGATACCCGGGGTCCGTTTGTGGAACTGCTCGTACACAAGATGTACGAGTGGATGTTGGCTAACGACAAGACCTTGCGTTTTGTTATCGTGAGTCCGCCACCCACTGAAAGACCTCAACGTGCCGTACTAGAGAAAACAATCAACAGCTCAATCATTTCACAAGAAAACGCGACGATTGTGTACACGAAATGCAGCCGTGAGTTTGATCCACGAAGTACAACTGGCCTCGACATCGCGGATGAAAAGCGGGATATCCGGTCGTTCGCGATGCGCGAACCGAGGTTTGTGGATCCTGACGGTCACGACTACTCGTTCGAGCACAGTCGTCTGAAGTCCGCTGTGCTGGAGACTCTCGCACAACTTCGTTCGTCCACTACGGAGTTCAACGGTTCTCTTCCTCCAGCTGCCCAACTCTTACAGAACGAGTTCCGCGAATTCAGCATCGCTTCTGCTGGGGATAGTGTGTCAAAGTGGTTCTTGAAAGCGTTTCACGGGGACAATTACCGAGGATCGGTTGCAGACATGGAGGACATTTTGAGGATGCTGAGCAGCGCGGGCAGGTGCTCTTTTCACGATGTGCTGAGTATTTTATCCTGTTTGGCGAGGACTACAGAAGACCGAATTCTTCTTGACGACGGCGTTCGTCAAGCCAAGCGACGTCTAGATATCTTGTTTAAGGTCAACATGTATCGCCACCTATCTGGCTGGTTGAGTGCAGCGTGCATGTCAACTCTGGACAAGGTGAAACGAGATTGCGCGGTGCTACTTAGCCAGATGAGTTCCTATCGTGACTGCGTCGAGTCGGCTGATGAACCCAACGCTCGTGGCAATCAAACCAAGGTGCTCGTAATTGGAGCCTTTCAGATGAAGCTATCCAACGAGAAGGAGAAGATCCTCAATTTCGTGGAGAAACGTCAACGTGAAGTGAAAACAGCCGATGATATTCCAGTGGTAATTCTCGTCGGCTTTGAATCACTGGAAATGGACGCAGACGTGCGCGTATGGGCGAACATTGCTCTCATCAGCCCGATGGTAACTGTCACTACCGCACAAACGCTTGATCTGAGTGCAGTGGGGCAGGCACTGTCTGTGGGACCACAAAACCGTGTCGCTGGAGCATCTGGATCACCTGGTCTACCGGGTTTACCTGGAGGAAATTTGGTTGTTGTGTGCACGAGGTTGGAGGATGACAAGCGTATTCTGTACGATACAAGCTCTCGGGGCCAGCAGGGTGGAAACGCCCAGAACGGTGGTGATGGCGTCAAGGGAACAGATGCCACGTATAATGTGAAGAACTTCGAGCACGAGCTGAAAAGCTGGATTCAAACGTGTGCTCTTCCCGCCAAAGATGACACGTTTGGTGTGGATTTACCAGGAGAGATTCGAGCAGTTGAAGGCACTTACAAAAACGAGGTGTTGCCAAGTTCGGGGTTTTGGTTTGGTGCACCAGGTAAAAGAGAGGGTGAGTTTCAGAGAGCGTCGATGGGGGGAACAGAAGGAACTCGCCCGGGTTGTGGAGGACAAGGCGGCGCCGGAGGAAGAGGAGGACGCATCCGAGTTGTGGAGTCAAACAACGTGCTTTGGGACAAGGAGAGTTGTTGCGGTGAGAAGGGCAACGATGGTCTCCCGGGAAAGGCATCCCGCAATGGTCGTAAGAGCCCCAGCTTCCGTGCCGTCGTGCAGCAATGGTTCTACACAGGTGGCGTATTCCGTGGCTACGCTTACGAACCCAAGAATCTTGGGGTGGCTGAGGGATCACCACCACCCCACGTCGTTCTTGAGGCGCTGCCTGGGAGTGGAAGCGGCTCGGCTGCAAGTCCCAACAAATGCCTCGACGTTTCGTATGTGAAGAGAACTGTGGAGTTCCTGCGTAGTCGACTAGAAGACGAATTTTCTCAGTGCGACTTCGGTGACATCAAGATCGATTTGGATTTTGGTGATGCGTCGGAAGATGAAGTCCAGTCTGCTTGAATGGTCCTTGCACGAGCTGAGTTGGAAGTTGACCACGGGTTTTCATGTTTCACGTTGCTATCTAGCGACTAAATAATGTTTTTTTTCGCTCCAGCTTTTGTCGTGTACTTTCAAGTTGCAGCACTCAGCACGCATATTCCAAAGGTCGTCACTAAAGATATCTTGTCAAGCGTGACCCTCAAAAGATACGCAGATCTCAAAACACATCGAGCACTCTCACCACCAATCCAGGCCAGCCACCATGAGCAGCGAGCACAGCGACATGGAGGCGTCCGAAGACGCCCCCGTCGATATCTTACCCAAGGAGGTTCGACTCGCTGAAGATGCAGGTACGTCGGTTAATGAACATTATCTTGGTACCTCGATGTTTCTTTAACATATCAATTCAGATGACACGCTGCCCAATACTCTGGTGATCACGGTCCTGCAAGCTCGAAATCTCCAGCCTGCTGCACTCCGAGATACGCTCAGTTGCTACGTCAAGTTGTCTTCACTAGGAATCGAGTACAAGACAAATGTCATAACGAAGACTCGAGAGCCAAGATGGCACGAAGTGTTCGTCTTCCGAGCGGTGGACTGGACGACGGGCGTGACGGTGTCTGTGCGAGATCGACTGCCGTTGAAGATGCACTTCTTAGGCCAAGTGGTCATCTCGTCGGCGGAGATCGCCAGTCTTCCAGGAATGCTCACTCAGCGCTGGTTCCAGCTGAGAAATAGAGGAGTCGGAGGCCAATTGACCAGCGCAGAGCTGGAGCTGAAAGTGGCGCTTGTGTACACGAAAGCTAATGACCCAGCGCTGTTTGAAACGGGTCCTGCCGCTGTGGAGCTGGAACATGGCGCTGCGGTTGCCGGTTTGGCCGATTTACTGGTTGGCCAGGAGGACGAGACGGAGGAAGAAGTCGACGCTCGCACAAAAGCTCTTGTGCGTCGAGAAGCGCAAGAACGCGAGGCTACAGCGGCCGTAGCTGCGTTGAAGCAGGGAGACTATCAAGTTCAGGTGCACGTGATCGAAGCGCGGGACCTCAAGGGAGAAAATGTAAGTCCATATACGCTGGGCTTGGATTGTGCAGGGCGCTAACGTAATGCTGTTGTAGTTGAGCGGCACATCGGATCCGTACTGCCAAGTGGAAGTCCTGGGCGTGTCGAAGAAGACGTCGACGAAATACGACACGCTGGGCTGCGTTTTTGACGAGATCTTGTTCTTTCACTTCCCCAATATCGGTCGCCACGAACTGCGAGAGGCTTCGATCAAGGTAAGTTCAGGTCGACGTATTGACCGCATTTGTAGGATATTCAGTGGCTCTAACAAGTAAATTGTATTTGTCCACTTTGCTAGATTTCTGTGTTTGACAAGGAGAGGGTGCTCAAAGACAACCTGATCGGCATCTACCAGCTCGACTGTCTCTCGGTATACGCTCAGGTACGTTAACCCACGCCCCATTGCCAAAGATTTCACCAACTTACAAGCTTTTCCTGCTCTATCGATCCAGCCTGACCACGAACTGTACCGACAGTGGATTGCTGTGCATGACAACTTGAGCTCAAAGGATCGAGGGATCCAGGGATTTCTGCTCGTCAGTGTCGTGGTGCTTGGCCCTGGAGACGCTCTGCGTGTTCACAACCGCGAAGCTGAGATCGAGCAGGAACTTGCTGAAGCTACGGGTGAAAACCCGCTAGACGATAGCAAGAAAGCTACGACGCCACCTCTTGTACTGGTTCCTCCGGCTATTGAACTCAAGCTGCAGTTTCTCGTTGTTCGCGTTCTACGTGCAGAGCACCTTCCTGCTATGGACACCGGAGGGCTCTTAATTGGAGCTCAAGGCATCGACGCGTTCTTGCAAGTTGTGTTTGCAGCCAATGCGCCGTGCAAGACCTCGTGTATCACCGTCAAAGGACGTGGCAATCTCTCTCCTGACTTTTACGAGGAACTCTGGCTGCCGGTACGAGTCCCGACGTTTTCAAGGCACATCGGCCTGTCCGTGTGGGATCGAGACCTCACGTCTCCCAACGAATTAGTCGGCGTGGCTTCACACGATTTCCTTCAAGTTCCAGCGGCGCCTGCTGTGGAAGAAAGGACGACAGCATCGTCAGTGAGCACACACAAACACAACGTTATGCTAGGAGACAGCGACGAAAATGGCGAGTCTGTGGTGCGAGGTAAACTGAGCTCTTCAGCAACGCGAGAACCGCTCGAAATGGAGGAAGAACAGCAGCGATTGCTCGCTACAGGCCCTCGCTGGTACAATCTCTATGGGCCTCCGTTACGAAGCACAAACCCAAAGCGCAACCAGCTCGTGTCGCGTCACGCTGAGCTGGGCTCGACGTATCGTGGACGTGTATTGGTTTCCATGGTTCGCGTAGAGTCTCCGCGAGCTGAAGAGGGGGAGAAGATGCACACGCAGCTGATGTCTGCTCCAGAACGTGAGCGTTTTGAGCGTAGCACCCCGAAAACGGTGAAGTACATGCTGCGTGGGGCCTTGTTCTGTGGCGTGGAGCTGCCCAGATCGACTTCACTGACGGGGAGTACGCCACAAGTCCGTGTCACGCTTTCCCTTGGGCCATACGCCATCGTATTTGAACCCCAGGAAGTTGGGAAGGACGGCTCCGCTGTCTTTGAGCAGTGTCTGGAGCACCGTTCTGCTCTGGAATTACCAGCCGATTTGACTCAAGTTCCTGATGTCATCGTCACTTTAAGTCGATCTGTTGGCGGCGTTGTGGCTGCCACGAGCAGCAAGGAAGAGTTCGTAAGTGTAAGTTTCGCTCGGTTTCGTGCTGAAGACTTGTTCAGTCGTGGATTCACGGCGAAATGCCAGTGGGTTGTGCTTCGAGAAGAGGTCGCACGTCGACAGACACGCCACGCGCTTGAGCGATCACAGAGTCCTGGCATTCTCCTCTTCCGCCTTGGGTTCGGACGAGTGGAGATGGCTACACGACACCCGTGGACGAACGAGGGCGACGCTGCGGAGCTCTTCGCTCCCTTTCGCTCCCCACGGGTTCACCGAGAGATTCGAGTGCATGTTTTCCAAGCACGGGGGCTGGAAGTATCTGCTGGCGTGGCTCGTACACCAAGTCCAGTTGTAAACGTTCGGTGTTGTGGCCAGCAGAAGCGCACGATGGTGCGTCCGAATACTCCATCGCCGTTGTTCTACGAATCGCTGGTCTTTCTTACGGATGTACCAGCGACCGACGTCGTGTATACCCCTGACATCCAACTACAAGTACAGGATGCCAGTGCAAGTAGTGGCGTTCTTGGAGAACTGAGGTTATCCCTGGCTTCAGCTGTAAGATCTGTGGCCCCTGCTGGATCTCCGAAGCCTCGTTGGTATGAATTAAAGAGACCACGAAGCAGATCGTCGACTTCTGTGAGTCTTCTACTAGCAGAACAAGCAGGAGGGGGTGGATCAGTGGGTCAACTGCTAGTTTCTATCCAGTATATCGATCACACTGGAGCCGCTCCACCCGCTCTACTCCGTCAACCTGCGCCAATTATTCCAACGTACACGGACGCGACTCTGGACATCGTCGCTCTCGGTGTGAGGCATCTCAAGGCTCTCAGTACGTTGGGCGTTCGACGTCCTCAGGTGGAGTTTGAGCTGGTGGGGGGCGTTTTCGTGGATGGTTCAAGTGTGAAGCGGACTCAAGCCGGATTGCCCTCTGGAGGATCGAGTTCTTCAGGCAGCAGCAAGAACGCCAACTTCTTGGATCGAGTTGTGGCCCACGTCAAGCTGCCAGTCGATACGTTATTCGCCCCTCAATTGCTCATTCGAGTGTGTGATTCAACGATCGGCGGGCTACGGAAAGCAGTTCTAGCTTCGTGTATTGTCGACCTGTCCAACAAACTTCCGTGGAGCTCAACGTATCGCGTCCAAGTAGCGGAAGGTGCGAGTTCACCATTCCACAGTCCGTCAAAGCGCAAAGCCCTCCATCAGAAAGGCAAGGAGTTGAAGGATGATACGAAAAGCGATGCTGGAAGTGAAGAAAAGCCCGCAGATGAAGAAGAAATGGAGTTCTTGCTGGACGAAGGGCAGCCTGAAGCGGAGACGGAATTCCCGCTGGATGATGGTATCGGTGTCGGCGATTTGAGTCTCCCCTCTGTCGTGGAACCGCATGCCCGAGTAAGCGGCATCAAGGGCTTCGATTCCGATCCTGCGGTGATTGATCAGCGCCGTCGAGAGGAAGAACGTCGCTACTTTGCTGGGAAATCTGCGCTTCTTCTCTCACATCGAAGTGGCAACGCACGACGAGGATCCGTTCTGGGGTCTCCCAGGAGCAGCAGTCGAGACCAGGAGCAGCATCGCGCACCTTATCTGCGAGGTCGAGACTGGTGGATCACCCAGTATGGAGGGGAAGAGCTCGAAAACTACTTTACAACTCCAGCCCTTGAGAACTATCAGCTACGGAGACCTGTGCTCTCCCGTCCATCACTACTAAGCTTTGCGCGAGTGAGAGTGCAGCTTCGTGCTGGGGTCTTCAAAGGACGAATTACAGTAACGGAACGACGCAGTAAGAAGGAATCTCGTTCCCTGGAAGAGAAAAGAGCCACGCAGGAGTACCTGGAGCTTCGACGACTCCAAGATGGGCCTCAACCGGTTATTGTCCGAGTGTACGTCTTGCGAGGCCAGAATCTGCAAGCCAAGAACTCGAATGGCTACTCGGACCCATTCCTGCGCTTGAAGCTTGGGAGCAACCGCATAAACGACCGCTCCAACGCCTATACGAATACACTGCAGCCAGAATTCTTCCGATCTTTTGAGCTGCAGACGACGTTGCCCGGAGCCTCGCAGCTCGATATCGGCGTTTGGGATCGTGGGATTGTCTCGGACCAACTCATCGGAGCTACGACGATCGACCTGGAAGAGCGGTGGTTCCATCGCGAGTGGCAGGACATTGGACAAGACGCGAAATCCGGCAAAAAAGGCGCCAAGCTCAAGCCGATTGAGTATCGTCACTTATACGTGCCTCAAAGTCGCACCACTTCGCAGGGATTCCTGCAGCTTTGGGTGGATATCCTAACAACGCAGGAAGCCGCGCGTATTGAGCCTGTGGATATCTCCCCTCCGGCACCGAAGATGTTCGAGGTTCGTGTGGTGGTGTGGCGCGCGGAGAACGTCCAAGACCAGGACCAGAGCGAGATTAACGACTATTTCGTGAAAGCCTGGATGGAAAGCAGTGGCGACGCTGGAAGTAATCGAGCTGAAAGCACCGACACGCATTGGCGCTGCTCGAATGGGAAGCCGTGTTGGAACTGGCGGTTGGTTATGAAGACCGAGTTCCCGCCACGATCTCCTGAACTGGCAAGGCTTCACATCCAGCTCTGGGATAAGGACGTTCTCAAGTGGAACGACGTGCTGGGTGAAGCTCAGCTTGATTTGTACAAGTGGCTACGTCGTGCGTACGAGACAAATCGCTCCGTGGCACCTTTCCTCGAGCTCAAGCGTCTCGCTCATCAGTCCATTCTTCCAAACGATGAGTCTTTTGAGTCACGAAACGAACCTCACGAAGACACGGACGAGAATACCAGCGATAGTTTCGACAGCAGTGACGACGAAGCTAGGGAGGATGAGAAACCCACCGCCGTCAAGTTGTTACCTCGCGAAGACAACGCGTTGTTGGGTCAAAGTTCCAAGAAAAACAGTTCTCGCAAGACGCGAACACGAATCGGCGCGCTGAAGAAGCGGCAAGGGCCATCGTCTGCGGAGCGTAAGCTTGCGAGAGCTCAGAAGGACGAGGCCGACGCACAAGCTGCGATCAATGGTCTGCTTGATTTTATGGGGCTGGGCAAACTGCCGGACGATGCCGAGTGGATTCCGATCTACTTTACAGATCGAGAAGCGGCCGTGTCCATGGAAATGGGAAGAATCGGGATCTCCGTGCAGATTGTACCGGAGGAGGAGGCCACAGCGTCTCCCGTTGGAAAGGGTCAGAACGCGCCCAACCTGAATCCTTACTTGCCTCCTCCAGTCGGACGGATGCGGTTCACAGCCAACCCAATGGCCATGGTGAAGGTGCTGGTCGGACCGAAAATGTGCATTCGTCTGTCCATCATGTGCTGCTGCGTTTGTTGCACCTTGTTCATCTCAGTCTTTGGAGCGACACTCATGAGCACGCTAACCTATATGCAAGCTGTTGAAGCGAGGCATGCCAGTATGCGAAGACCGTAGCCGGCATGTGCAGCCAAGTCAGGCGAGCATTAACGGTTGACCATTGAATACTTCGCTTGATGTAGTATCGAACGCTGGGCTGTCGATTGAAATTGCTGTACATCTCGCTCGAATAGTGCATTCTGGAATGTTGAGGCCCGCTTGTATTCTGGTGTCTCCATGACTGTCGAACCCACACGCGCGAATTGAATCCGATCGTTTATGTTACTTTGCGATGAACACCTATCTCGTTATTGAAAAGAACTCGACGATGCTTTGTGGCCACCATCCTCCCAAATTTGAAAAGCTTTGCAATTGCTATGATACGTTTGAAACATTGTCGGGATATCTCTAGTTTCTTCAATCCGCTTCACAGGTGCCAGAAGTTTTTGCTCTTCCTAACGCGCAGCAAGATTTCCGAACAACATCACATTTCTGTCCGGATACTTGGATACTTTAGTTAATCTTCGCACTTCAGTATCACCTCAGCGTGACCTCGTTCAGTAGCGCAACAGGAATTATCGATAAAGCCTGAGCTTCCAATAACGTGGTGAAGAATGAAAACTTCATACGACTCAATCGTAGAAAGATGGGCAGCAGGACATTAGAAAGGCAAATGGTTGTTTAAAAATGTTCAGAAAACAATTCCCCGTGTCAAGTATCTCTACGGAGTAGATATCCAACTTTCACCGTCTTTATGATGAAAGAAGCTGCATCGCATGGACACTTGCACATCGTCAGTTGCTCTACGGGACGTATGAATCTCAATCTCTTTTCCTGCCTTTTAATTCCTCGTACAATACTGCCATGGACGAAGCGGCTGTTTCCGCGTCCGAAAGTATCTGCATTCGATTGCTGCAACCACGATAGCCGACGGAAGAGCGGAGGACCAACCTGCTCTGAATGGGCCTTCCCAACGGTAGCCGCGCAAGGTCACTTGGAGATCGTCAAGTGGCTTCATGATCATTATCCACAGCAGTGCAGCTCGCACCGCACGATGAACATGGCTGCTCGAAGCGTCCGTTTGGAAGTTTTGCAGTGGCTTCACGAACATGCCGACTGTGCGTGGACAAGTGCTGTCATAGACGCAGCGGCTTCGGGTGGCCATTTCTCTTCGATTAAATGGCTTCATGAAAACCACTCAGAAGGATGCACGACGGCCGCAATGGATCAGCTGCTCACTTCGGCCACCTTGATGATGTTCGGTGGCTACACTCAATCGCGCGGAAGGTTGCACGGCTGATGCGATGGATGTTGCTGCTAACCTCGGACACTTCGAAATCATGCTGTTTTTACGTGCTGAGTGCACGGAAGGCAGCACGATGGCACAGTGATGGCCAAAAATACATTGCTGGGCATTGCAAGAAACTTCAAAACTTCCAGTATGTATTGCAACTACCATGCCTACCTCCAATACATACTGCAATACCTGCCGAGTTTCCAATACTACTGCAATACTTTGCTCCTCGCTCCTCTGGGCAGGCTTGCTTTGGACGGCTCGGGCACTTTCGGCATTAATACATGTACAACACCACGCCATCGGCGAGATGGACATCAAAGTAGAACCGCACGTCTTCGCTGCCGATTCAAAAGGAGCTTGAGCGAAGAGCCATGGTCGGTGAGGTGTACGAGGAAAAAGCCAAAATGAGAGCTGGCAGGGGCACTGTCGGATTCTCGCACCTTTAAGGGCTCACGCCACCCGTGTTGGCGCCCAATGATCAGGGCGTGCAATTAGAGGACGACCTTTGCGGAACGATTTTGAAAGGATTCTGGGGATCGCCACAAAATACTTACTGCAATACCAGCGTCGCTGCAGTATGTATATGAGAGCTTGCAGTAAAGTATTTCTCCTAGTATTGCAAAATGCCAATACCCGCAATACATTTTTGGCCATCACTGCGATGGCAGCCAAGCTCAGTACTGTAGGGCTACAAGATGGAGCACATTCTGGCTTGGCTGGAAGAGCACTATCCAGACCCGGACTGGTAGGCGCCCACGTAACACAGTAGAGTCATAGGTTGAGTTGTACAGTATTTGCTTTCATAGAGACTAGTCTACATCTTCGACTCGTGTTTCAGTTCGGGACACACGATGGCCCTGCTCGTCACTGGTAGTGGATGCCCTCTCCAATGGTGTCGAGCATGCCCTTCTTGTACTGCTTCATCTTCTTGTCCCACATACTTCGCGTGAGCGGGACGCTGTGGCCCGACACTCGGCTGGTCACGCTGTTCTTCTTACGGAGTTCGAGGGGGATTTCCACGGGCATCTGAGCCAAAACGTGGCGCATGCGACTCACGCTGAAGCGCATGAGCGGCCGTCGGTGGGTCTGCAATATACGCATCTTGAGTTGCTGGGCTATGTGTGGCAGTGGTGTAGCGTCCAACTGATCCTCTTGTGGGCTCTTGTTGGTGCTAGAGCGCGGCTTGAAGAGCAAACTCGACTTCTTGCGAGGAGGTAGCAGACCCATCGTCGGTCAGGCTGGAAGATACGATGGTGTGGTGGTAAGACGCCTGCGCTGAGCGTGGCCAATTCGATAGTGAGGACAGCAAAAGCTGCTTGATGTTCGTTGCCGCCATCAACCACAAGAAACCACTGGAAAAGGTTTGTGTGTGCCAGGGAACAGCCGTCTAATCCGGCCGATGTGATGGCGAACAAGGCCCACCAGACATCCAATCCGCGAGATTACTTGTGCTGACTAAGAGACTTCCTAACATGGAGATTGGTTGAGCGCCCACGCCCATCATCTCTCACGCATTCACTTCCGTGACACTTCATGAAGTCGGGATACAGAGTGAATGTGACTGAGAGTCAATGGACCAACACTCACGCCGTCACAATAGGCAGGGCAAGTACATGTACTCCTTTGAATCTGAAGAATCTGGATCCACTTTGAGTACGTCTTGTTGTAAGAGCAGTGACTGTTGTATAATGGCTAAATATTGCACGATGGTCGCATCGTGTTCAAGCTTAGGCCACCTGGCGCACTGGTCTGTGTCCGAAGAGAGATAGAGCTGTAGGCGGGATGGCTGGGGATGTCTCGGCGTCTTGAGCGGCGAGAGAACTTTGAGCTGGAACGGATGCGGCGAGGTGCTCTCACCGGTAGGTGACGTACTCGTCGATCATGTCCAGGTGTCTGGTCTTCCTCTTGCAGTTCTCCCACATGTTCAACGTGAGCGGCACGGTCTTGCCAGACACGAGAGTTCTCATGGCTCGCCGGTCGTTGAGGGCGCCCGGGATGAGTACGGGCGGGATGGCCAGGTGGCGCATATGGCTCAGGCTGAAGCGAGTCAACTTGGCCGGGTGGGTGTCTAGGATTTTCTGTTTGAGTACGCGCACGTCTTCCGGTAGCTCGACCGGCACGGGGTGCGATTTGCGACGAAAGCTCGACCGCTTCGTGAGCCGCCGCGGGGAATTGGTCGAGTAAGACTGCTGGATCCGCAGTGAAAGGACTTCAGGCTGCACTCCCATTGCTGCTGTGAATTCGCGGTTGCGAGCTTGTTCGGTTTGTTGCTTGGTTTGGTAAGTTGCGGAATGCCGAGCTGGCGGAGCTCGGCGCAAAACATGAAACGAGGCAGGCAGCGACCTGCAACGAAGACACACGTTGCCCGTACCGCTTGATCTGACTGGCTGGATCAGCGCCGCGGGATCCACGCGTTCTTCCTACGCCAGCGCGCAAAACTCAGGCGTGGACGCTGCCGCACTGATTGGATGCCGCTCGCCTTTCCATGCAGTTCTGCTTGGTGGCAATCCCTCGTTTGGAGGCAGGCAAGCAAGCACAGGTGCTTAGTCAGGCACAGCCCAGGGCTCAGGTGCAAGTCGCCAAAAACAAGCCTCGCTCGATCGTCTGGCTGCTGCGATGGCCGTCGGCGTTGGAGCTGCACTAACAAATGATCGATCGACAGGAATCTCAGTGTAGCTGTGAGCACATCAATCATGCGAGTGCTGCTTGGTGCGAATCGCGAGGTTCGACGTGCCCCAAGTCGCCTTGCAGCACAGCATTCGGTGCGGGGTCGTTCGTCTACGCACCACTTTCGACTCGTCGCATTTTCGACTGTCACATGTGGTTGGCTTCCTATCGGCCGGCGATGATGCAGCCGCATCAGCGCTGCAGATTTGAACGCACCCTTGCGAAACTCTGCGTCGTCGTGCTGGGGCGCGAGAATGCGCTTTGCCGATGCGTTTCTGAAGATTTGACGCGTTCTGGCTTCGCGTTGATTTCCCGTACAACGTGTGCACGTCCGCGCTTTGGTAAAATGAGGTTGCAGTGACAAAACAGCACAACGGTTAGCCGGGCATTGCGCACCAGTTCCAAGGCCATGTGCCCACTGAATCAACCAGATTCAAGGTGGAGAGAGGGTCGATCCGGTTCTTCAACCACCAAGACGTTAGTCAGTCAGTCTACACTATATCAGTGATGGCCAAAAATGTATTGCAGGGAGAACTGCATGTACTTTACTGCAAGCTCTCGTGTGTATTGCAATACATACTGCAGCGACTCAAGTATTTTGTGGCGATCGCCAAAGTCCTTCCGCAAAAGGTCGTCCTTTAATTGCAAATCCTGAGCATTTGGGCGCCAACACGGGTGGCGCGAGCCCTCAAAGGTGCGAGAATCCGACAGCGTCCCTGTCAGCTCTCATTTTAGCTTTTTCCTCGTACACCTCAACCAACCATGGCTCTTCGCTCAAGCTCCTTTTCAATCGACCACGAAGACGTGCGGTTCTACATGTACTTTCATGTCCATCTCGCCGATGGCGTGATCTCCTATCAATGCCGAAATGCCAGAGCCGTTCAACGCAAGCCTGCCCAGGAGCAAAGTATTGCAGTAGAATTGGAAACTCGTCAGGTATTGCAGTATTACTGGAGGTAAGCACGGTAGCTGCAATACATACTGGAAGTTTTTAACACATTGACCACCCTGTGGGTGGTCCTCCTCTGTCGTTGGCAAGTGTTCCCAAATCGGAAGATACGTCAAGTTACTAGATATGAGACCAGGATTCAACAAGTTCCTCCATTGAATAATTGAAATTGTGTTCTCGGATACCAGCAGGAAGTTGTTCTGGGCACAATGCGAGTAGTGCATACGGTAGATCCACACCCAGAGACCCCATACGAGCTCTGATTCGCTTTTGTCCATTACAAAGAGTGCCTCTTTCGAGCAGTGTTTTCGAACGGGAGCTTTTTCTCGTGAGCTATTGATGCGATGCAGATCTCGTGCATCTTCCGTGAGAGGCAAGTGCTGGGGTCCTGGAAGTTTATCCAGAACAACTTCAACACCCTCACCGCGTTCCTGCCCGAAGATATATCGGTATCCCTGTCATCACGGTTCGATACTTCGAGGAGAGTCTTCAGCGATATTAAACCTTCGACTAAGGCGATGCATTCACTATGCTTTCGGTACACTGTACTGTATCTCATAGCCTTCGAGCCCCTTGTCCCCTTCGCGGCTCTGTAATACGAGCTTGATCCGTAGGGGACAATTTGTTCTTGTTGATCCTCTGTAAGGTCCAAATTGTTGATCGGTTCTTCCCTCGAATTTACAGAGCTATAGTTAAACTTGCTCGATAACTACTGTCAACGTCTTGCAAGTTTTGATGTAGTCCCCGAACAGTTGTTGCCCGTTCTTCGCCGACTTGCGGGCTGCTGCCTCGTGTATAAGCTGTGTTGTTCAATAGATGCCAAATTTTGTTTGGATCTCAACGAGAGCACTCGGCTTCGGTATTCTGCCTTGCTTGCTCTCGAAAACTGAAAGGATCTGATGACCACATTGGTATGGGGTCCCTGAACACATGTACAGTTTGGTGCCAGCTCCAAGGGCAAGGTAATAGTGAGTGGGGCTGATTTGTAGCCACCGACCGCTATTTCTCTGCCTTGCTTGCTCGGCACTTTCATTCTAGAGGCCATGGCATCCTCGCTGACGGCGCCGATGCTCGTGCTGAGATCGTACCCGGCCGTAGCGACCTTAGACCACGTGGCCACGGGGATTTCGTCGTTCCTCGATGCATCTGCGACGGCGTCACTGGCTCACGCCTGCTCGTTCGGATCAATTCGACTGCTGGATCGCATCTGGGAGAGCAGCGATGTCGAAGTGGACAAAGGCACTAGTTGGTGGCTTTGTCAACACTTGAAAACTGACGTTCACTACTATCGATTCCAGTTCACCAAAGCACTTTTGGCAGCGGTGGCACGAGGAGATGTGGAGGTTGTGCAATGGGTTTTAGACCACTTTTCACACTGTACAGCCGGCGTAGAGGTGGTGGAAGAAGCCGCACGACATGGTCGACTCGAGATTCTGGAGCTTTTGCTGGACCACAGAGAGAAAGAAGACGACAATCAGAATACGATTGCGTGGGGTGGAAAAGACATTGCCAATGCAATCGCTGGTGGGCACGGCGACGTCGCACGCTGGCTGTTTGAAAACGTCGCTGAAGCTGAAAGGAGTTTGCACGAAGTTATGCAGTTTGCGGTCAAGCAAGGTGATATGGCGATGATCCAGTGGCTTCTTGATGATGTGTACAATACACAGCTTCATCTCCCGCCTCCGTCGATCGATGACGCTGCTGCTGGCGGTTACATGGAGATACTGCAGTGGATCTTTGAGCAGGGTCACACTGGCTGCACAAACCATGCGCTCGAGGGTGCGGCCAAGAATGGTCGTTTGGACATGGTGGAATGGCTTGTGGAGAATGGAATAATTAATGGGGCTAGAGCTGCCTTGCAAGCTGCTTGTACTGAAGGGCACCTTCCGATTGTGCAGTGGCTTTTAGAGCACAGCTTGGTTCAGTACCCACACTTTGCCATTGGTATCGCTTTCCGCCAAGGCCACCTGGATATCGTCAAGTACCTCTACACGAAAGGAATGTTTTTTGTACCAACGCGCATGGTGGTCGATGCCTCTGAGCACGGACACCTGCACGTTGTGCAATGGCTGCTTGAAGAGTTTGGTGAAGGTCTCTTTCCGGTAATTAATCCTTCTCGAGTGGGGCCGTCGATTCCAAATGCAATGGATAGAGCGGCAGGCAAGGGGCATTTGCACATATTGAAGTATCTGCACTCGCTCGCCGTGGTTAAGCAGAGAGAAGGGAAGCATGAATGGCCGACGTGCTCAAATTGGGCGCTGGGGGCGGCGGCCACGATGGGCCACATCGAGATTGTAGAGTGGCTATGCAGCACGTATCCGCAATTGTGTTTTCCATCCTACACGACAACCATGGCAGCTCGTAATGGCAACCTCGAGGTGTTGCAATGGCTTGGCCACCAGAGTAACGTCGAGTGGACCTCTGATGCGATGGATTCGGCTGCTGAAAGCGGGCATCTATCGGTCCTTAAGTGGCTACATAAGAATCGTGGAGAAGGCTGCACAACAAGCGCAATGAACTATGCAGCACGCGAGGGTCATTTGAAGGTTGTGCGGTGGCTACAGGAGAACCGTTCGGAGGGCTGTACGACGGACGCCATGGATTTCGCAGTTGATCGGGAACACTTCGAGCTGTTGCTTTTCTTACGAGCAACACGCACTGAAGGATGCACTGGTGCAGCGAAGGTTTTTGCCCAAGAGCACCAGCAAAGCCATATTTTAGAGTGGTTGGAAGAGCACTATCCAGACGGGTAGATTGGTTGGAATTGGATGCACCTGTATTGATAATTTTAAAGGATCACTGAGTCCACGGTTCTAACAAGAATAAAATTGCTCGTCATTCCATTCCAGAGGATTTGTGTACCACATCAGTTTCACTGACTCCTCTGATCCGTCATCATTCGCTCCCCCCTCTCGCTAGCGATGGCGTCGACGCCTCCCCCCGCCGAGAAGGTCAAGCGTCAGCGCACGTCCTTCACTAACGCCCAGCGGCTGCAGATCGTCCATCATCGCGAGCAGAACCCGAGTCTGACGCAGGAAAAACTTGCTGAATGGGCTCAGGCGACACTGGATCTGCCGCGCAAGCCGTCGCAGGCCATGATCTCCAAACTTCTAAAAAGGAAAGTCGACCTGGAGACTATGACTAATGAGGAGTTGAACTGCAAGTCCAAGCGCAGCGTGCGCTTCCCGCAATTGGACACGGCATTGGCCCGCTGGGTCGCCTACAGCGAAGAATCGGGCGTCCCAGTCACGGGGGAGCTCCTCCGATCCAAGGCCGTGAGGTTCGCGGAAATCCTGGCAATTCAGGAACCCCTCACATTCTCGAACGGGTGGCTCTACCGGTTCAATGAACGCCATGGTTTCGGGGGCGTTAAAGGTCATAAGGAGAGCAAACCGACCGTGGAGACGGTGATCGGCGACTTGAAGCGCCGGCTACAGAACTTCGAGCCCCGGAACATCTTCAGTATGGACGAGACGGGGTTACTATTCACTTTTTTCCCGGATCGAACGGGGAAGAGGACGACCAAGAGGTTGACGGTGGTGCTGGCCTGCAATGCCGACGGATCGGAACAGCTGCCCCCGTTGTTTATTGGGAAAGCGGAGAAGCCGAGGGGTTTTACGAATTCCACGGCGGCCGAGCTGAACTACATGTGCACGCCCAACACGTACATCACGCGGGAGATCTTCATCAAGTGGCTCATGCAGCTGGACAGGAAGTTCCAGGAACAAGAGCGACAAGGTGTGCTGCTGATCGACAGCGCCGCGGTGCATGCTGGATTCAATACCGACGAGTTGAGGAATGTTGAAGTGGTGTTGCTACCCCATGGAACGCCGAACAACGTGCAACCACTTGCAGCGGGTATCACTGCGGCGTTCAAGATGCGCTACCGACAACGACAGATCCAACACGCGCTGGACCAGCTCGATGCGGACGCGGACTTGAGCACGGCCGCCAAGTTTGACAGCGTCGGGGTGAGGCAGGCGATCTTGTGGTGCATCGAGTGCTGGAACGCTGTGCCGTCGTCGCTGATAATGAGCTGCTGGCAGAACACGGGGTTGATCTACGCCGACAGCGCGAGCCTGGCACAGGAATACGGCGTCGAAGAAAACGCCATCTCGGACGAGTTGGGGGCGATGCTGACCTGGCTGAATGCTTCAAGCCCGATGGCGGTGGACGAGCTCCTCGATCTGCCTGAAGAGCGCACAATCATGGATGAGCCCACGGACGAAGACTTCTGCGCCCCTGTCGAGTCCGTCAAGTTCTTCGTCCAGCAGGCGAAACCCAAGCAAGACGACACGGACGGTGGCTTGGGCGTGGGAGAGCTCAAGGAACGACTCAAGTGGATTGCCAAGCTTCTCATCTATGCGGACGAAAAGGGCGTTCCGGCGGAGTCGATGAGCGGAATGCGCGTTCTGCAGCGAGATTTCCGGGACCAGCTGAACAGGAAGCAGATCGACACTAGCTGAGTCCATCAAGAAGTGCCTCCTTATGGAGAAGATCTGGGTGCGCATGTGCACGTAGCAATTTGCTGTATGTCCTAAACGTGCATTAGTGTTGTATTTGAAGAAAGGTTCGTGTTGCATTCCTCATGCTGGGTTGAGCTGTCGAATTGAGTGAGTGGTTGAAGTTGGGATGTCAAACGAATCCGTGAGTGAGATTTATCGATTTATCGGCCGTACACGATCTCCGAAGCACAAGGTACAGTAGCGTCCTCCCGACAAGCATGAACGACCACAAGTACATGTACCCATTCGACCACGACGTCATCAAGCGCAGAGCCAATTTCCTGCGCAAAGTTGCTGATGTGTACGAACGTGTGTCGCTGTTACTGTACGAGCAGTCCTTGCGCGAAGGTTTCACCTTGTTGTCATTCCAGACGGAGTGTGATGTAGGAGCTGGGGCACGACGCCGTCGTTCTGAGTCTTTCAGCCAACTTTGCTTGGCTCACAAATGGAGCTCGCAGCTACGTCTTCATGGCCACGGAAGGTGGCGCAGGGTCGATCTACGTGGATGTCACCCGTGTGGCAGTCATCACGAACGAAATCGAGGGGCACAAGCTGGTGAACGAAGAGATGCGAGGGCTGGAAGAGGAGCTCACGCTGGTGCAAGACCCGTGCTACGCTCAACGCAGCCATAGCGATGTGGCGAAGGAGCTTGCCAAGAGCGACAAAGTGGCTGTGGACGCTGCCAATGCCACGCTGGCCGCCCGTCTTGCCGAACTGCTCTCGACCTTGACCGACTATGAGATGGAGTTCTTCCGCTCTCTTGGTACCCGCTGCCGACGAAGAAGCGCGTGAAGAACAAGGCGATGCTCGTGATCTGCGGACAGCGTGCGGGCTTAATTGTCTCCACAACTCGCTTGGTCTAAATCACCACGACGCCAAACGCAACGATTCCCGCCGATCTACTGCGCCGTCACGAGGCTGCAACGTACATGGATGCAGTGTTCATGGCCAACACTCGGACGTCCGGTGACAAGGTTGGAGACATGCTCAAGCTTGCGCAAGATGCCTACGCTCACAAGGGCTTCACTGGCGAGTGGAAGTTCCACCACCAGGGCGGTTGGCCCGCCTACAAGAGCCGGGAATGCCACCACCAACCGTGTGACGGGCTTGAACCAGGCGTACGCGTGGAACCCATCGGTCGCAGGAACCAAGTCCGAGGACACGGTGCTGTGCTACGAAAACGCGCCGGGAACGCCAGTCGTCAAAGTCATCAGCTCGTCCCCAGACTGGCCGGTCATTGAGCACACCGTCGGAGACTTGATCATTGCGCGTCCGGAAATCTTGCACCTGCAGTACTGAGCTCAAACGTTCTGCCCATCTCAAGGAAACTAAACGCGCCCCACCAACTCCAACGGTGCCATCAAGTACCTGTTAAATACGGCTGCTTTCCTTGTCCCGCTTACACCGTTTGAACTTCTCCCGTGGCCTCCGGCGGCTTCCAGAAGAGCGAGAAAATGTTGCTGATGATGACATCAGCCACATCCATATCTTCTTCTTCAACAGGCCCAGAAGCTGCTGGTGCGTGGGACTGTGGCTGATCCGGACAAGGCCCAACGGGAACTCGCAGCTGGTCCAAGTCGACAACCGTTCCTTCGTCAATCACCACCTCTTCGTCTAAGTGAGTGTCGGACGAGCCGTTCTCGCTCAATAAGGAGACGATTCCGCCACTTGATGGAGTAGCTACTACGGCAGGAGACATCGGACGCCGTGGGCGGCTCGAGTCACGCTTGAAAGTAAGTGTCAGCGGTCGCAAACCACCTTGCAGAAGAAGCATCACATGTCGAAATGGAGCCGAGTCCACAGCGTTCTTGTTCACCGCGACCAACGCGTCGTACGGCTCCAGGACATCCTTCTTGGAAGCAGCCATGTCAGGCAGCAAACTCCTTACAGTCGCCCCAGCGTCGGGCACATTGGCCTGGAAATGAATGCCGATGGGGCCACGCTCCTCGAAAACGACATCGAAGTACGTGACGTCCTCCTCATCTTCCCGTTGCAGACTCTCCGTGATCACCGCCGTCGAGTTCGATCTTGACGGACGAGACTCCGACGTGGTAGCGCTGGAATTACGGACAAGTGGCTTCTGCTGCCTTGACATGATTTCCGCTGAGGAGGACGTAGGCGCCGTACCGAGCAGCCGAGGGTCCGTCCAGGTCGTGGTGGTCGTGTACTTGTTGAAGAAGAAAACCGCGCCCGACGCCGTAACGCGCATCTCCCAGCCAGCAGGTAGCGGCGTCGAAAAGTCCTCGATCGTATGCTTGCGCCCGTCATCCGGCGGGACGTGGATGTCCTCAAAGATGTTGCTGTCGTGTGAAATGTGTGGCGTTGAGAAGGAGCGGCGCAGGACGTTGTCAGGGGCCGCGTAGTCGCGCGCCATCGCGCTTACACCTCGAGGGCGATGCGTGCTACCAGAGCTCGTCTTTTCACTCGACGCAGGAATGAATTCCTTGTTTGCCTCTGCTAAAATGGCAGCTGAAGCTGCTGCCGAGCGCTGCTGGAGGACAAGTGGTACTCGGGGATCTTCCAACTCGTTGTCGCAGTTGTCACCCGTTCGGCGATAGCAAGCAACGCCTTCCGTCGTCTTGATCCGCTCGTAGTCCATCGGAAGATCGACATCACTGCAGAGAGCGTCGATCTCGCGCACCTTCACATCCAGTGCCCGCTCCAACTGCGCCTGGCTGTCTGTTGCCGTCTCTTTTTGCCGCGCCAATCGATCCTTCAGCTTCGCCACGGCAGCTTGACTGGCTTGCAGATGCTCCTCCTTATCCTGCAATTGTTGACGGAGTAACTTCTCCACTTCAGCAGCCCGGCCACTCCCATTGGCACCAACAGTAGCCTTCTTGTACGTGAGTTTCTCCTCTTTCACTTGCTCCACAAGAGCCTGAGAAGCCTCCAGTTCCAGCTTCAACTGGTTGCTCACGAACTGCACCGCGTCGTCCGTCATCTTCCCCGTTAAAAACACTCGTGAACCCAACACCTCTGCCAGCTTGGCAATGGCAACTTCGGCCTCCCGTTTCTGCTGCAAGAGCTGCGTCACCGCCCCACTCAGCTTGTCCACCGAAGTCTGCGGCCCCCTCACTTTCTCGTCGGCGGCCACCAGCTCGCCCCAGATCTCGGCCAATTGTTCGTCCACTGCGTCCATCATGCGCCCGTTCGTCTTGAGTAGCTGCATGAAGTCCGTCCAGCTCTTCTCACTTTTATTCCCCGAGAGAGGTTCGTTCATCTTCAACTCGGACGCGGGCATCGGTCCGATACTGAAGTTGCTGAGCATACTGCTCGGCGGCGGCGAGCACGGAGGCGGCGGCGGGGGCGATAACTCCACCAGTTTCGTGTCGATGGACGGCGCGTCGACCGTCGTAAGGTGCGCCACGGCGCGCTTCGTCGGCGAGAAATACTCCAAATTAGAATGAGACTCCATCATCGGCTGGAAAATGTTCACCGACGAGTCCGAACTGCCGGGCGCGTCGGCGGCCGACACCCCTCTTGAAGAATATTGGCTCTGCAGCCACTGCTTCTTTTGACTTTGGTATGCTTCTAGTAGAACCCTTCCCCTGGCGATCAACTGCCGCTCCGATAGCATGTCGGCGTCCGCTTCCGACGCGCCAGCATCACCTTCCGACATGTCGGCGGCGTCGGCGTCACTGCCGGCGCTCTGGATGGCCGAGAATACGATAGGCTGCAGTGATACCGACGTCATCGATGCTGGGGAAGAGACGGCAAGTGGGGACACCGACGGGGGGACGCTTGAGCTCGAGTGGCGGGCCCCAGGCTGCGGAGCGGACGCCACGAAGCGCTCCATTATCTAGTCAAAACACCAACGGCGTTCCGAATATTAATGAGCTGGCATACAAAACCCAAGTCAAAACAAATCCCTCCGCAGTCCACACCAATATGTACACCAAATTTTGAGTTCGTTTCGTTTTCTGCAAACATAGCCCTTTCCTGGCAGCAATGAACAAGCGTCGGCGTCTCGATGAGCCAGAGATCTCTTCTCCGCTGCCTTCTCTTGATAGCAAGGCCAATCCGAGTCTGCAAGCGTTAACCTGCGTGAAGGTGGTGTGTCGTCGCGGGCCAGAAGTACTGCGCTTGCCGCATGTGGTGGCGGGGCTTCACGCTTTTCTTGACTGCTCAGCAGGATGGACGCTTTCTCGGGCGTGTAGCAAAAATTTGGTTCATTTAGCCCACCGTTTGATGGATAAAGACAGCCTGGAGCCATTGGACTCGACGAAGAGAGACCAGGCTATCGGCAATGACAGTTCTCGACAGGAATCATCTCTGCAATCATCGAGGGAAACTTTCAGCTTGTTCAGTTGTTGTCGACGTATTTTACGGGTTGCTACATCCCGGAGAATGCATTTCTGGATGCTGCTACATTCGGCCGAACGGAATCTTGCAATGGCTGATGACACCCGTAGCGACGCTCGATGCGACACCGACGTAGTTGGCGAAGTCATTCAAGGGAACCATTTCGAGTTGGCAAAGTGGCTTCTTAGGAAAATGTCGTTGCCACCGTGGATACGTTGGAGTTTTGGACAACTTTTGCAGCAAGGAACGGGAATCTCGACATGTTGCGGTGGATCTGTAGTCTCTCCGAAAAGCTCAGCCCGTTGAGGGCTGTGTATACCGCAATAGCTAATGGACGCTTGGAAGTGGTGAAGTGGATCATGAAGCGGAAGGGTACTGCTGCATTCCGGTACTACATCTTCCTTGACGAAGCCGTGAAAAGAGGGCACCTCGAAGTCCTTGAATGGTTGCTTTCCAATCACCCCTCGGAGTGCCGAGTCAGGCGAGCAGGCGACGATGCCGCGCAAAATGGCCGCTTGGATATCTTGCAGCTGCTTCAAAAGCACAACATCAAAGACTTCGCTATCACAGCAATGGCCAGTGCAGCTGATGGCGGCCAACTCGACGTGGTCAAGTGGTTGCACAGTTGCGGGGTCAAGCCTTATTACGCCATAAACTGCGCCGCAAGGAATGGCCACCTCGAGATTGTAAAATGGCTGCTTGAGAACACATCGGCAGAGTGCACTACTTTTGCGATGGCCGCTGCCGCTGAGCACAATCACTTGGAAGTTGTCCAGTGCTTCATGAGAATCGCTCCGAAGGCTGCACTACATCCGCTATGACCATGGCAGCAGGAAACGGACATCTGGACGTTGTGCAATGGCTTCACGCTAACCGGAACGAAGGCTGCACGGTCCATGCGATCACATTCGCTGCGGAATTTGGACATCTAGACATTCTCGAGTGGCTTCATGAGAATCGACTTGAAGGCTGCACGAGCGACACGATGGACTGTGCCTCGAGAAATGGTCACTTACGTATGATAGAATGGCTTCACAACAATCGTTCAGAAGGCTGCACGACAAGGCGATGGATGAAGCGGCCGAAATCGGCCACCTTGTTATTGTGCAGTGGCTTCATGCGAACCGTAGTGAAGTCTGCACCGTGGAGGCGATGGATGAAGCTGCTTGATACAACCACTTGGACGTGGTGAAGTGGCTTCATGCCAATAGAGCAGAGGGGTGCAGCACCGGTGCAATGGACGGCGCTGCGGAGCAAGGCCACATGGAGATGATACGTTGGCTGCACAGCAATCGGAGTGAAGGCTGTACCCTACATGCGCTTGAGGCCGCCGTTCGCAAAGGTTACTTCGACATTCCGCTATCCTTCATCAAAACTACGAAAGCTGCTACTACCTCGCTGAGGTTTTGCGAGATTTCAAAATGCAGCTCTGGGGGTTTGCGGAATGGATGTACACGCACCATCGTGACGTATTCGAGTCGACAGTGGTGGAATCCCTGTTTGTGCAGGAAACATCTGATGAAAGCAACCTCGAGTAGTTAGCTACCACACACAAACAACAAGAAAATAATACGTGTTCCTACTTTATTTTTTTTCTAATGATGTTGGGTGTGGCAGTAGTGGCAGACATTTGTACCGCGCTTTTCTTTCGGCAAATCGAACAAGGGCATGGATCATCGAAGCTTGGGACGCTTAAGATGCGCACGAGCCTGCATTTTGCCGAAAATTGAAATATCTACTGGGGACCATAATACGGTCCCCAGTAGATATTTCAATTTTCGATATATTATATCCGCGAACTCGGTGTCGTGTGCGCGGCATATTGATACTCGATTATGCGAACTGAACGCGACGGTTTTGCTTGAGTTGTCAACATGAGAGAAGTCCTGACAGCATGAACAACACCCAACGCTCAGTGATGGGGGAATCAGCAGAGAACGAAAACAAATGTTGTTGCCATCGGGGCAGCAACCAGCTCAAGTACTGTTTTTTCTGTGCGAGCATGTGATTTTTTCAACTTCAACACTGGGTCCTTTTCGATTCACGTCTTCGTTGCCTGCTTGCTCAAGAAGCCAGCAGAGTACCACAACCAGAGCGATGTAAGCGGTAGTCAAGCGTGTTGCGAAGAATTGTTTTTCATGTACCAATTTCACCAGCAAATTCCTCCTTCAAGTATTACGCTGTGAACAACCGAAGCTACTTTTCGAGCTATCGTCGAACGAGCTAATCATCACAAAAGATAAAAAAACAGAAAATTCCAAGCGGTCCGAAGAGTACACAGCAGCAGAAGAGTCCAAGGCACTGCTCCATGCACTCATCGTCCTTGGCCGTTGGCGTCGAAGGAGGGCTCACGTACGAGGAACTCGGCGACGGGTATGCTGGGAGGTCATCAACGTCAATAACCACGTGGTGATTGCGCTCCATCTCTGCAATCCTGTCCAGTAACTCCAGGTTATCTCGACGCACTGCTTCAAGCTCTTTGCGGATCTTCTCCGTTTGCTGCTGGAAGCTCTGCAATTCAATGGACTTGACTTTCGTCTGCATGATGCAGTTGACCGGCGCTACGCACTCGATGAAGTTAGTAACTTGTTTTGGCAGCTTCACCACTTGGTTGGTTTGCTCAACGAGCTCCTCAAACGTGGGGATCAGGCAGATATTGGTCGTCGCGTATCGGACACTGTTAATGAGCTCCACGACGGCGTCGAACTCGCGCCCGCGCGCCATCAGCGTGTTGTACGTCTTTTTGCTGATGTTATTGATGATGACCGAGAACGAGACATCTGGGAGATCGATTGAGTCGAGCACGCTTTCGATCGTGGACAAATCTTCCGACACGACACGTCCGCTTTGCAGGCGCACCATGAAGAAGAGCTTGTACGAGCCGGACTGCTTCAGAGCCGTCGTGATGGCTCGGGCTGCTTGTTCAATGATGCTCTTGTCTGCGAGTCCAGGTGTGTCCATGTAGACGATGCCATTGCTCTCGAAGCGCTGAAAAGCGCGCGTGAGGCCGTTGCCCCAACTCACACCCGACTGGAACACTCGATTGCCAATGAGGCAGTTGATGAGCGTGCTCTTTCCCGTGCCGGGGTTGCCCAGGAAGAGTCGATTTTCGCCGAGATGACTTGCCATGACCCTGTTAGCAAGGACGTCACCTCGGAAGCGGAGAGAAAAACGAAATGTGGCGACTACGTGAAGCGCTGTCAAAGCCGCCAGCTACGTCGATATGGGTACTCACCCCGTTAAACCGACAACTGGGAAGAGGTTAATGCATAGGGAGGGAGTTCCTCGCGTCGGTTCTCTACGCTATGCTCGACTTAACCGAATGAAATCGTGATCGTGTCGACTTCAACACGTAACGGTGATCAAGCATGCGAATGGGTTCAAGTTTTTTTCTGTTCGAACCCTACGCTTCCACTAGACTTCCAAGGGGCCATAACACAAAACTGAATTCATTCCGCGTTTCGACTCGCATCGCACTGCAACTACCACGGGAAAATGAACGAGAACTATCTCTTCCTGGGGAACCCCGGAACTGGCAAGAGCACTCTCATCAACTGTCTCATCGGTCAGTGCGTGTTCGAGTCAGGTTTAAGCTTTGGAGAAGGCTTAACCCAGGTCTTCCAGCGGTTCAATCACAATGGGACCGTGTTCATGGACACCCCGGGGCTCGCCGATTGCACGGTGAAGGAGAAAGCGGCCGCGGCCATTACGAAGGCTCTCCGACAAGGTGGAACATTCAAGCTCTTCTTCATGGTGCGTCTGGAAAACGGCCGCGTAGTGAGCGACGACCTGGCGACCATCGAGACAGTCCTGGACTCGATCGACGTGAAGGACGTACCGTTCTCCGTCGTCGTGAACAACGTGAAGAAGCGGCAATATACCGCGATGATGAACAAGGGAGCCGAGTTCTTCAGGGTGGTGGCACTCATTAACTCGTGCAAGTACACGACCCCGTTCCTCACGTTCATCCCAACGCTTTCAAGCCTCGACGAGATGGACAACAAAGTCGCTCGGCTTCCCTACGAAGTGGAGAAGTTCTTCCGTTGCGATGCGCCTGCAGTTGTCATCCCTTCTCACTGTGTCAAAGCGCTCCGACTTCACAGCTACATGACGCTCGTCGACGACCTCCGCGACCAACTGGAACATCTCCGCCGTGACAATGATGCGATGCGTCAGAAGGTGGACGAGTTACTGCAGAAACCCAAGTTCCTGGAAGTGTTGGTGAACGTAGTGGGGGTGACACTCTCGGCGCTGGTGGAGTTTGTAGGGAGCAATGCCCTGAACTTGGTGTTGCTCCTAAATGGAGACGTCACTGGTGTGTTGGACGCTGCTCTCAACCTGTTGACACAGTAAATAGTAGCGTTGCCTCAAGTGAAAGCTTGGCCTCACATACAGAATGCATAGCTTCTCTCTGGCAGTGCCGGTACTTTCTGTCAAGTGCCCGCCAGGTTCGCAAGATGATTCAGAAGCGACAGGCATTAATCAATTTCCAACATGGATATACTGAGCCATCGGTGACTGCGTGTCGATATGCACGTTGCAAGTCGAAGCTGAAAGCTGAAACAAAAGCCTCGCAAGACGAGCATGGGTTCAATGGCACCGGCTGGCTTTGTGTTCGGACTGCAGGTCCAAGTCTCACGCCAACACGTCTCATTCTTCATTTCGTCTCCAGTCTGCAGCAGTCGACAGCAACTCACGCCACGGCCATGTCGACGCTCAATTACCTGTTTCTCGGAAACCCTGGCACGGGCAAGAGCACGCTCATCAACTGCCTCATCGGCAAAGCTGTGTTTAGCGCGGGCGTCAACTACGGAGGAGGCCTGACCGAGTTCTTCCAGAAGTACACGCACGACGGAGTGGTCTACATGGACACCCCAGGGCTCGCCGACCGCAAGCTCAAGGAGAAAGCAGCAACGGCCATCACGGAGGCGCTGCGGCAGTCTGGGAGATACAAACTCTTCTTCATGGTGCGACTTGAAAACGGTCGAGTCGTGGCTGACGACCTCGCCACCATCGAGACCGTCATGAATGCGATCGATATGGAGAACGTACCCTTCTCCGTGATCATCAACAACGTCAAGAAGCGCCAGTTCGACAAGATGATGCAAAAAGGAGAGGAGTTTGTCAAGGTGATGACCTTGGTCAACGCCATCAGCCACGTCACCCCTCGCATCCTGTTCATCCCGACGATGCCAGATCTGGACGAAGAGGACGACGCCATCGCAAGCCTTCCGGGTGATGTCGAAGCGTTCATCAGGTTCCAATCCCCTAGCGTCACAATCAATCCACAGACCGTGAGTGAGATCAAACCGAACGAGTTCGCCAAGCTCCTAGAAGACCTCCGTGACCAGCTTGAACAGCTTCGCACCGACAATGTGGCCTTGCACCGCCGACTCGAGGAACTCCAGGGAAAGCCTGGCTTCTTTCGCAATGTGGGCAAGGACGTCGACGGCTTCATTGACTCCGTCGCCACCTTTTTCCGCAACCTCTAAAGAGACGTTGCAGTCGAGAAAGAGAGTGCATCTTTCGTTGATTCCTATGTAGTGTCTTCCAATTTGTTCATGCCCATCAACTTACCACTTTATTTCTTTAAAGTGTATTGCCTCGAAGGTGTTAAAGCCATCATTTATATCTTTTACACGTTTTCATGAGGCCGCAGAGAGCATCGCAGTGAATAGGTTCATAAGATCAACCACTTAGGCACGATCCGACCTGCGCTGGTGGGATATCCAGACGATACGTGAAGTAACAGAAACTTGCACTGCAACGAGCCTTTTGAATACCGTTTTAGCATTTGCACCCATGCGTGTGTGAAGCTATCACTTTTCACTGCAACCAGATCCTGTTCTTCGCGTGCGTTTGTCTCCCTCTAGGAATGCCACCTTCCACTCCTTTTGGAGCAACTCACTTTTCATTTCGCAGTCCGAGCTGCACGCCACGCCTCTCTGGGCTCCAACAACGCACATTCGACTATGGTCACAAGCTCCAATCAACACGAACACAACCTCTACCCGTCGGTAGCCATGCCGACAGCGGTGCCGGCGGTGCAAAACTACCTCTTCCTGGGGAACCCAGGAACGGGCAAGAGCACGCTCATCAACTGCCTCGTCGGCGGTGCGATCTTCGACTCCGGTGTGAGCTACGGGGAAGGAATGACCAAGCGCTTCCAGAAACGGATCCACGAGACCGTGCAGTACATGGACACCCCGGGGTTGGCCGACCGCCAGATCCAAGAGACGGCGGTGGCTGCTATCACCGAGGCCTTGCGCCAGGACGGCACGTACAAGCTCTTCTTCATGGTGCGGCTGGAAAGCGGTCGAGTGGTTAGCGATGACCTGGCCACCATCGAGATCGTGCTGAACTCCATTGAGCTCAAGGATGTGCCATTCACGGTCATCGTCAACAACGTCAAGAAACGACAGTACGCCAGCATGATGGAGAAAGGTCCGGACTTCATGAAGGTCGTCACGGTGATCAACTCCATCAAACACACGACACCGTACATCGTCTTCCTCCCCGTCTTGTCGGCGCTTGACGAAGAAGATAACGCCGTGACGGAGCTGCCTGGGGACGTTGAGTCGTTCATCCGGTTCGATGCTCCGACGGTGGACATCTCGCCACAGGCTGTGAAACCCATCAAGATCGAAGACTTCAAGAAGATCTCGGAAGCCCTCCGAGAGAAGCAGGAGCAAATGCTGCGAGACAACGCGATCCTGGAACATCGGGTGGCAGAGCTCATGAGCAAGTCCAGTGCGTTCCACGACATCTTCGGCAAGATGGGGGGCTTCTTCAGTTCCATCGCTGGGTATTTCTTGCCCCCAGATGACCCGCAGATGCGAGCAACCGGTCAACATGGGCGTGTCCACACCTGTGTGGGTGCTAGACCACCCAACAGCCAGCATGCCATGGGGGGTACGGTGGCAACGCACTATGAGTACAGCGGGTATCCTGTCAGGGCGCCGACGGATCCTCCACTTGCTCAGCCACAACAAGTTTGCGATGCCTACAAACCCAATCAAGTTGATCAGCGCGCAGACCACCAAGGCGTGAACCAAGCAGCTCGCACTCTAGGGATTTCGAAGGTCCAGCAAGAGAATCAACAGCCAGGAGTCCTGGCAAACCAAGGCTTGGGGTATGCGGGTTCTGGTGAAGCCGGTGCCTCTGGAGTTGCACAACAAACCCACTACGTCGAGGACCACGCGAATGCAGGAGCACGAATCCATGAACTCAATCAACGGTCTAAAGAACTCGTGCAAAGCAGCGTGAATTCTGGGAGCAGTCAAGCGCCAAGTGCGTTCGCGCCGGACGTACCGACATCGACTGAGGCACTGGAGATGAACTCGCCAATTTTGCAGCACAAGGAGACCATCGATGGACAGCCAAAAGATGCTACCGTTGGTAGGGTGACGTCTCCTTAGGTCGTCTTGGGCTCCACCCACAAAGACTGTGTTCCTTGTGCGGACGACACCCTCTTCGACGTTGATAATTCTAAAGCTCCATCCTCTGGGCGATAGTTCGCACACAATGCAAGCGTAGAGGACACCTCTGTAGGTAGCAAAGCCATATACATGTACAGTTCAAAGGTTTATCCCCTCTCCGCTTAAACCAAGCCAGTTCGAGGGCCAAAAAGCCAGCATTGCAGCTCCGCAACAGTGGAGAATAGCAAAAGGCGCTTGACTGAAGGGAGCTCTATGAACTGGGATGCAAGAGCATTCTTCCGGTAGTGGGACATCTTAACAGTAGATCTCGGTGAACAATTCAAAAAATAAGCGCTGAGCATCACCGTGAAGGCGTCTCTCAATCCGTAGCGGGTGAATAGTTCTCCTCCAGTCAGTCACGGAGTTCATGGGCTCCTTCACGCGAATCCGCCAAAAAAAACACGCCATCTTTCATCTCCCGGATCTCATCGTCGCTGGACGTAATGCGCTGTGCGTGAAGCAGCAGCACAATCTCGAAATGTCGTTCTTTCACCGCCATTGCCGAAGCGACCGACACATCCTTACCTGAGCCGAGAAAATACTTAACTACCTCGAGCTGTCGGTGCGTGGCAATATCACAGCCATAACCTGCCGGCGTAGTCAGTGCGGCGAACTACGGCCATTTGGTGCAGAGCTTCCAGCAGCAAACGGAGAAGATCCGCAAAGAGCTCGAAGCAGTGCGTCGAGTTGTCGATTAACAAACGGAAAAGACGCGGTGCGCATATCTAAACACCCAACAGCATTATAAATTGCAAAGGACGAGAATATGTCTATTTTCTTCTTGTTTGTGCCTGGCAACTACTCCAAGAAGCTACTGGTAGCATCGGGCGCTTCGGATCGTCGACTCAATGTCGTGCAATGGCTTCATGCGAATCGGTCGGAGGGTTGCACCACTGCTACGATGGATAGCGCGGGTGCGTATGGGCACTTCGCGATGGTGAAATGATTGTGTGAGAATCGCTCCGAGGGGGCTGTGCAAGCGCAGCACTGACTACGCCGGCAGGTTATGGCTGTGATATTGCCACGCACCGACAGCTCGAGGTAGTTAAGTATTTTCTCGGCTCAGGTAAGGATGTGTCGGTCGCTTCGGCAATGGCGGTGAAAGAACGACATTTCGAGATT
This sequence comes from Phytophthora crassamura, assembly GCA_033557995.1. Taxonomy (NCBI): domain Eukaryota; phylum Oomycota; class Peronosporomycetes; order Peronosporales; family Peronosporaceae; genus Phytophthora; species Phytophthora crassamura. The sequence goes on from JAUCED010000016.1 coordinate 990,960, forward strand.
GTGCTGCTGCTTCACGCACAGCGCATTACGTCCAGCGACGATGAGATCCGGGAGATGAAAGATGGCGTGTTTTTTTTGGCGGATTCGCGTGAAGGAGCCCATGAACTCCGTGACTGACTGGAGGAGAACTATTCACCCGCTACGGATTGAGAGACGCCTTCACGGTGATGCTCAGCGCTTATTTTTTGAATTGTTCACCGAGATCTACTGTTAAGATGTCCCACTACCGGAAGAATGCTCTTGCATCCCAGTTCATAGAGCTCCCTTCAGTCAAGCGCCTTTTGCTATTCTCCACTGTTGCGGAGCTGCAATGCTGGCTTTTTGGCCCTCGAACTGGCTTGGTTTAAGCGGAGAGGGGATAAACCTTTGAACTGTACATGTATATGGCTTTGCTACCTACAGAGGTGTCCTCTACGCTTGCATTGTGTGCGAACTATCGCCCAGAGGATGGAGCTTTAGAATTATCAACGTCGAAGAGGGTGTCGTCCGCACAAGGAACACAGTCTTTGTGGGTGGAGCCCAAGACGACCTAAGGAGACGTCACCCTACCAACGGTAGCATCTTTTGGCTGTCCATCGATGGTCTCCTTGTGCTGCAAAATTGGCGAGTTCATCTCCAGTGCCTCAGTCGATGTCGGTACGTCCGGCGCGAACGCACTTGGCGCTTGACTGCTCCCAGAATTCACGCTGCTTTGCACGAGTTCTTTAGACCGTTGATTGAGTTCATGGATTCGTGCTCCTGCATTCGCGTGGTCCTCGACGTAGTGGGTTTGTTGTGCAACTCCAGAGGCACCGGCTTCACCAGAACCCGCATACCCCAAGCCTTGGTTTGCCAGGACTCCTGGCTGTTGATTCTCTTGCTGGACCTTCGAAATCCCTAGAGTGCGAGCTGCTTGGTTCACGCCTTGGTGGTCTGCGCGCTGATCAACTTGATTGGGTTTGTAGGCATCGCAAACTTGTTGTGGCTGAGCAAGTGGAGGATCCGTCGGCGCCCTGACAGGATACCCGCTGTACTCATAGTGCGTTGCCACCGTACCCCCCATGGCATGCTGGCTGTTGGGTGGTCTAGCACCCACACAGGTGTGGACACGCCCATGTTGACCGGTTGCTCGCATCTGCGGGTCATCTGGGGGCAAGAAATACCCAGCGATGGAACTGAAGAAGCCCCCCATCTTGCCGAAGATGTCGTGGAACGCACTGGACTTGCTCATGAGCTCTGCCACCCGATGTTCCAGGATCGCGTTGTCTCGCAGCATTTGCTCCTGCTTCTCTCGGAGGGCTTCCGAGATCTTCTTGAAGTCTTCGATCTTGATGGGTTTCACAGCCTGTGGCGAGATGTCCACCGTCGGAGCATCGAACCGGATGAACGACTCAACGTCCCCAGGCAGCTCCGTCACGGCGTTATCTTCTTCGTCAAGCGCCGACAAGACGGGGAGGAAGACGATGTACGGTGTCGTGTGTTTGATGGAGTTGATCACCGTGACGACCTTCATGAAGTCCGGACCTTTCTCCATCATGCTGGCGTACTGTCGTTTCTTGACGTTGTTGACGATGACCGTGAATGGCACATCCTTGAGCTCAATGGAGTTCAGCACGATCTCGATGGTGGCCAGGTCATCGCTAACCACTCGACCGCTTTCCAGCCGCACCATGAAGAAGAGCTTGTACGTGCCGTCCTGGCGCAAGGCCTCGGTGATAGCAGCCACCGCCGTCTCTTGGATCTGGCGGTCGGCCAACCCCGGGGTGTCCATGTACTGCACGGTCTCGTGGATCCGTTTCTGGAAGCGCTTGGTCATTCCTTCCCCGTAGCTCACACCGGAGTCGAAGATCGCACCGCCGACGAGGCAGTTGATGAGCGTGCTCTTGCCCGTTCCTGGGTTCCCCAGGAAGAGGTAGTTTTGCACCGCCGGCACCGCTGTCGGCATGGCTACCGACGGGTAGAGGTTGTGTTCGTGTTGATTGGAGCTTGTGACCATAGTCGAATGTGCGTTGTTGGAGCCCAGAGAGGCGTGGCGTGCAGCTCGGACTGCGAAATGAAAAGTGAGTTGCTCCAAAAGGAGTGGAAGGTGGCATTCCTAGAGGGAGACAAACGCACGCGAAGAACAGGATCTGGTTGCAGTGAAAAGTGATAGCTTCACACACACGCATGGGTGCAAATGCTAAAACGGTATTCAAAAGGCTCGTTGCAGTGCAAGTTTCTGTTACTTCACGTATCGTCTGGATATCCCACCAGCGCTGGTCGGATCGTGCCTAAGTGGTTGATCTTATGAACCTATTCACTGCGATGCTCTCTGCGGCCTCATGAAAACGTGTAAAAGATATAAATGATGGCTTTAACACCTTCGAGGCAATACACTTTAAAGAAATAAAGTGGTAAGTTGATGGGCATGAACAAATTGGAAGACACTACATAGGAATCAACGAAAGATGCACTCTCTTTCTCGACTGCAACGTCTCTTTAGAGGTTGCGGAAAAAGGTGGCGACGGAGTCAATGAAGCCGTCGACGTCCTTGCCCACATTGCGAAAGAAGCCAGGCTTTCCCTGGAGTTCCTCGAGTCGGCGGTGCAAGGCCACATTGTCGGTGCGAAGCTGTTCAAGCTGGTCACGGAGGTCTTCTAGGAGCTTGGCGAACTCGTTCGGCTTGATCTCACTCACGGTCTGTGGATTGATTGTGACGCTAGGGGATTGGAACCTGATGAACGCTTCGACATCACCCGGAAGGCTTGCGATGGCGTCGTCCTCTTCGTCCAGATCTGGCATCGTCGGGATGAACAGGATGCGAGGGGTGACGTGGCTGATGGCGTTGACCAAGGTCATCACCTTGATGAACTCCTCTCCTTTCTGCATCATCTTGTCGAACTGGCGCTTCTTGACGTTGTTGATGATCACGGAGAAGGGTACGTTCTCCATATCGATCGCATTCATGACGGTCTCGATGGTGGCGAGGTCGTCAGCCACGACTCGACCGTTTTCAAGTCGCACCATGAAGAAGAGTTTGTATTTCCCAGACTGCCGCAGCGCCTCCGTGATGGCCGTTGCTGCTTTCTCCTTGAGCTTGCGGTCGGCGAGCCCTGGGGTGTCCATGTAGACCACTCCGTCGTGCGTGTACTTCTGGAAGAACTCGGTCAGGCCTCCTCCGTAGTTGACGCCCGCGCTAAACACAGCTTTGCCGATGAGGCAGTTGATGAGCGTGCTCTTGCCCGTGCCAGGGTTTCCGAGAAACAGGTAATTGAGCGTCGACATGGCCGTGGCGTGAGTTGCTGTCGACTGCTGCAGACTGGAGACGAAATGAAGAATGAGACGTGTTGGCGTGAGACTTGGACCTGCAGTCCGAACACAAAGCCAGCCGGTGCCATTGAACCCATGCGCTCGTCTTGCGAGGCTTTTGTTTCAGCTTTCAGCTTCGACTTGCAACGTGCATATCGACACGCAGTCACCGATGGCTCAGTATATCCATGTTGGAAATTGATTAATGCCTGTCGCTTCTGAATCATCTTGCGAACCTGGCGGGCACTTGACAGAAAGTACCGGCACTGCCAGAGAGAAGCTATGCATTCTGTATGTGAGGCCAAGCTTTCACTTGAGGCAACGCTACTATTTACTGTGTCAACAGGTTGAGAGCAGCGTCCAACACACCAGTGACGTCTCCATTTAGGAGCAACACCAAGTTCAGGGCATTGCTCCCTACAAACTCCACCAGCGCCGAGAGTGTCACCCCCACTACGTTCACCAACACTTCCACGAACTTGGGTTTCTGCAGTAACTCGTCCACCTTCTGACGCATCGCATCATTGTCACGGCGGAGATGTTCCAGTTGGTCGCGGAGGTCGTCGACGAGCGTCATGTAGCTGTGAAGTCGGAGCGCTTTGACACAGTGAGAAGGGATGACAACTGCAGGCGCATCGCAACGGAAGAACTTCTCCACTTCGTAGGGAAGCCGAGCGACTTTGTTGTCCATCTCGTCGAGGCTTGAAAGCGTTGGGATGAACGTGAGGAACGGGGTCGTGTACTTGCACGAGTTAATGAGTGCCACCACCCTGAAGAACTCGGCTCCCTTGTTCATCATCGCGGTATATTGCCGCTTCTTCACGTTGTTCACGACGACGGAGAACGGTACGTCCTTCACGTCGATCGAGTCCAGGACTGTCTCGATGGTCGCCAGGTCGTCGCTCACTACGCGGCCGTTTTCCAGACGCACCATGAAGAAGAGCTTGAATGTTCCACCTTGTCGGAGCGCCTTCGTAATGGCCGCGGCCGCTTTCTCCTTCACCGTGCAATCGGCGAGCCCCGGGGTGTCCATGAACACGGTCCCATTGTGATTGAACCGCTGGAAGACCTGGGTTAAGCCTTCTCCAAAGCTTAAACCTGACTCGAACACGCACTGACCGATGAGACAGTTGATGAGAGTGCTCTTGCCAGTTCCGGGGTTCCCCAGGAAGAGATAGTTCTCGTTCATTTTCCCGTGGTAGTTGCAGTGCGATGCGAGTCGAAACGCGGAATGAATTCAGTTTTTGTGTTATGGCCCCTTGGAAGTCTAGTGGAAGCGTAGGGTTCGAACAGAAAAAAACTTGAACCCATTCGCATGCTTGATCACCGTTACGTGTTGAAGTCGACACGATCACGATTTCATTCGGTTAAGTCGAGCATAGCGTAGAGAACCGACGCGAGGAACTCCCTCCCTATGCATTAACCTCTTCCCAGTTGTCGGTTTAACGGGGTGAGTACCCATATCGACGTAGCTGGCGGCTTTGACAGCGCTTCACGTAGTCGCCACATTTCGTTTTTCTCTCCGCTTCCGAGGTGACGTCCTTGCTAACAGGGTCATGGCAAGTCATCTCGGCGAAAATCGACTCTTCCTGGGCAACCCCGGCACGGGAAAGAGCACGCTCATCAACTGCCTCATTGGCAATCGAGTGTTCCAGTCGGGTGTGAGTTGGGGCAACGGCCTCACGCGCGCTTTTCAGCGCTTCGAGAGCAATGGCATCGTCTACATGGACACACCTGGACTCGCAGACAAGAGCATCATTGAACAAGCAGCCCGAGCCATCACGACGGCTCTGAAGCAGTCCGGCTCGTACAAGCTCTTCTTCATGGTGCGCCTGCAAAGCGGACGTGTCGTGTCGGAAGATTTGTCCACGATCGAAAGCGTGCTCGACTCAATCGATCTCCCAGATGTCTCGTTCTCGGTCATCATCAATAACATCAGCAAAAAGACGTACAACACGCTGATGGCGCGCGGGCGCGAGTTCGACGCCGTCGTGGAGCTCATTAACAGTGTCCGATACGCGACGACCAATATCTGCCTGATCCCCACGTTTGAGGAGCTCGTTGAGCAAACCAACCAAGTGGTGGAGCTGCCAAAACAAGTTACTAACTTCATCGAGTGCGTGGCGCCGGTCAACTGCATCATGCAGACGAAAGTCAAGTCCATTGAATTGCAGAGCTTCCAGCAGCAAACGGAGAAGATCCGCAAAGAGCTTGAAGCAGTGCGTCGAGATAACCTGGAGTTACTGGACAGGATTGCAGAGATGGAGCGCAATCACCACGTGGTTATTGACGTTGATGACCTCCCAGCATACCCGTCGCCGAGTTCCTCGTACGTGGGCGCTCCTTCGACACCAGCGGCCAAAGATGACGAGTGCATGGAGCAGTGCCTTGGACTCTTCTGCTGCTGTGTACTCTTCGGACCGCTTGGAATTTTCTGTTTTTTTATCTTTTGTGATGATTAGCTCGTTCGACGATAGCTCGAAAAGTAGCTTCGGTTGTTCACAACGTAATACTTGAATTAGGAATTTGCATGGTGAAATCGGTATGTGAAAAACATTCTTTGCAACACGCTTGACTACCGCTTACATCGCTCTGGTTGTGATACTCTGCTGACTTCACGAGCAAGCAGGCAACGAAGACGTGAATCGAAATGGACCCAGTGTCGAAGTTGAAAAATCACATGCTCGCACAGAAAAAAACAGTACTTGAGCTGGTTGCTGCCCCATAGATATTAGTAGCAGTTCTCGCCTGTCGGCTCGCTTTATGGTCGGGTTTCCCAACCGCGTGCGGTTGAGTTGGTGGGGAGGTAGCCGTGGTTGGTGTAGGGCAATTCTCGTCTCGGTCTGGGCAGTGACGCATTGGGGCTGTGAACGTGTACGAGGATTGTTTGCGTGGACATTGTGTGACAGCGTTGACGTCGTCGTGTGTCGTGTGTTTTGTTCGAGGGCAGATGACAGAGGGCGTGGCGTCGACATGGCCGGACGGCATCATGCGATTGAGGCGTTGCTTGAACCCAGAGAGGATCACGTTTCGATACGAGCCTGGGACTAGCGGCTGCTGTGTGTGCACGGCGGTGTGCCTTCGCGGCGTGTGCGTGAATGCTGGTGCAAGCATCTACTGCGATGAAGGCAATTGTGGAGTCGGCGAACGTTGCGGCAATCGATGTGAAGAGCTCACGTGCTTGAAGCTCGGCCGTACTTCGAGAGGGCTTGACACTGTGCGCGGCGCAGGCCTTGACGTCCGAGAGGAAGCAGTAGGTGCAGTAAAACTGGGCGATCGTGAGCGTACTTCGCCTGGCCGATGATCTCGCTGCTCTCGGGCTCGTAGGTCGGGTCGCGCGGGATCTCGACGCGGAAGTCGCCCAGGTCGAGCTGCCGCTCCACGTGCCGCCGCATCTTGCGCACCTCGACGGCCACGTTGCCGCGGATGCGCCACACGTAGGCAGCAGCTCGGCCGACACGTTCGGGTCGACCACGATGCGGAACGACAGGAAGCAGTTCTTGGGCGTGGTGCAGATCTGGGCCCTGCTCAGCGGCAATCGCAAGTCAGCGTTTCCGCCTAAACTTCAGCCCACTTCAACGTGAGCACGTACCACTCGTTGGCGTTCTTCAGGTGCGCGCCGAAGTCCATGAACGTGCCCATGGCCTGGCGAATGCGCTTCTTCATCTTGTCCTCCTGCATGGACGAGCTCTGGCCCATGGTGCTTGGAACGATTTCTTCACGTCGCGGTGTGCGTCTAAAGCCTAAATGGCTTCCGAATCTGCTTTTCTCTCTGTTTTCTCTCACCGCTTTCTCTCACCGCTTTTTGCATTTTTCTGAAAAAACTCGTCGCGCGCTGCTTGGTTTCTTTAGGGCTAATGTTGGATCATAAATAAGGAGCATATCAAGCACTTTTCAGATAAAGACACTTACCATACGCGCTTGAACTTTACATTTACCTCACAACCTTTAGAACTGAGACTGCCTGGTCGTGAAGTGGTCGGCATGACCTACCACAAGTTGCAACTAACGATTTGCGCTGTCTGGTGTCGTTGGTGTGCACCGCACGCCGTGTGCGCCTAAATAGAAAGGGGAATTGAATTACTCGCACAATAATTGCTTTTCGAGAAAAATCCCTTGTGCTCACGTCGTAGTTGTAGGCCACGCGCAGGCGCTTCAGATTGCTCACGATGGCCTCACCGCCCTCCGAGCTACTGTCGGTTGGTTCCGTAGCTGTGAAAGCGTCGCTCTCGTACGCGCTGGGGTGCAGGCCATAACCACTCGCGCTTCCGGCTCATGGATCGGAACTTCAAATGGCCGTGGCTACTTTACCAAAGGATGAGCAACCTACGCGGCAAAAGCGCAATTTTGCAAAACTGCCATTCAAGTGTCACCTTCAACGCCCCAGCTTCAACCAATTGGGTCGGATCACGAGGAATTACCTTATCCAAGTGGATGTCCACTTGGATTTTTCCCAGAGACCATCGCGAGCAACCCGCTCACTTAAGCTGAAAATCGCAAAAATGCAAAATGTCGAGAACTATGTATATAGCATGAACCGTCAGCGGTAAAGCTATAGCGTCGTCGCTGACGACCAGCCAGCAGCCACTGCAGGACTAATATGTTGGCAACGCCCATGTCGCCCACTGTGCGGTTGCAACAGCTGCGGCGATAGAAAATGTGTGTCCGATTGGTCTCAGCCACTGTAACCCTTTGCATTGGGGGGAGACATGGAGGCATGGATCCTTAAGGACGGCTAACAATACTGGCACCTGCGTGCGGCTAACAATACCTGAGTGCGGCTAAGAATACCTGAGTGCGGCTTTAGGTTTGAGATGATGCAAGGGCAGCTTGTCCAAAAAAAAACTTGAGTGCGACCGACATTCTGTCGTGGCCCGAGCTACCACGCGAGGCGCTCAACTAAGCGTGATATCCTGCAGTGCTTTAGAAAGACTGGCGTTCAAGCGGCCGAAGCGTGCTGCGGTGGGTGATAAGACATGTCAGAAGGAATAATAAATGCCGCATTCTTCATGTACTTGCATAAGCATCAAGATTATCCCATGGGCAAAATCCAAGTGGACATCCACTTAAATAAGGTAATTCCTCTCGGATCACGGTACGTCCAAACCGTCTACTTTTGGACAGCGAAATCTTTCACAGGTTGCGCTTTGTATATTTTGCATCTTTAAAGGGCCGTTCGCACTGCCATAGCCGTTGACCAGGGAATGTATTTTGCCAGGTTTTTGACCCCCCTACGTTGCTCAGGGTCAATAAGTCGGGAAACCCGACCATTTCAATGTTCGGCGAACTGCAGGCTCGTGCGCATCATAAGCTTCCCAAGCTCCGCCATCTTTTGATGCTCCATGCCCTTTCTCGATTTGTCGAACGAAAAGCGAGCCACAACGTAAGAGCACGCGGTATAAATGTCTGCCACCCAACATCATTATAAAACTTAAAGTAGGAACATAGATTATTCGGCAAACCCCCAGAGCTGCAGTAATAAGCCTAAAGGCTTAGTGGCGTGACCAACCGTCGCCGCTGCGAGGACGACGAACAAGAAAGACATACAGCGGAGCGACGGGCGGCAAGACGACGAGCAGCAAGGAGGTGGACAGCAGCGGCACGGACAAGATAAGCGGCGGTGACAGAAGGCATAGCAATGGACAACAACAGCAAGAGACGCAGGCCGGCAGCAGGCCGACCTACAGCGGGCCAACCCGTGGGTCTGGCCTCGCCGGGCCGCGGGAAGATCGCGCACCTCGAAGAGCCGCGGAGAAGGCAGCCGCCCAAGATCCCAGCCAACGTACGGACCAGAGACGCCACAGACGGTCAGTGGGTTCACACCCACAGCGGCCTTGCATGTGTAGGATAGCGAGCGGAGAGCTCAGTTCTGGATTCGCAGCGAGACGAGAAGAACTAACCGCAAATACAAAGAGCAAGCGAACGCCTGTCCGAGTGCAGAGTTGTCGAGCAACAAGACAGCCCAAAGCGAACGTCTAGCAACGCCCCGCCAAGGTCCGAAGAGTGCGAAGAATAGGAGACGGGTATCGTAGCCCCGTGTACTGGTATCGAAGCCCAGTGGTTGTCGTGCAGTAGTCGAGCCTGCCTCAGGCCGCTTGGCAGTCTTAAGTGGGTACTCAGAGAACCCCGGGTATCGTAGCCCCGTCGACGGAGCGACCTGTGCAACCAGTAGTTAGCGGAAGAGAGAAGATCTTCGTACCGGAAGCAGCACCTGCACGGCCACGCGGAAAGTGTACACAGACTGCTGTGTATATTTGATTCGTAGTTAGGTGTATTTCAGCGGTCAGTGGACACGGGCACCTGTACTGTCGCTCAGCGCACACCTGGCACGGTACGTGGTGTGTGGCCTAACTGGACGGGAACATTACTCGGCATTTTGTAATCTCGCAAAGCCTCAGCGAGGTAATAGCAGCTTTCGTAGTTTTGATGAAGGAATAGCGCAATGTCGAAGTAACCTTCGCGAACGGTGGCCTCAAGGGCATTTTGTGTACAGCCTTCGCTCCGATTGCTGGTTGCAGCCAGCGTACCATCTCCATGTGGCCTTGAGCAGCAGTGCCTTACACACTTGAAAACATGTTCGCGATACCCCACAAGCGAGCATCCGGCACATACTACGTAGTATACGTTATTCAGACAGAAGCATGCTACTGTGTACTTGATCGATACGAGAGGAGAAATTATCTGCTAGCCACACAAGAAGTTCGTGGCAAGTAGGGAACGAAGAAGAAAACTGTTTTCCTGCCTGCTGCCATCGGAATGTCCACTTCCCGGGAAGGTTTGCCGAGGCTGAAAGCAGCCACACCACGACTGCGCAATGAGAACAACAGCCTTGTTCTAGGCAGCAGCGAGCTCCAGTCCAAATGGCCATCGGCAGCAACTTGCCCCATGGCTGGTGTCGTCAATCGCGCATCCTCCAAGAATGGTTCAAGCTGGCAACCTTGCACCGCAAAAGACGGCGTGTGATCAGCGCGTTGATGCAAGTTACTGGTGCGCCAACAAGGTCCCGCCACGACCGAAAGCTGGCGTTTCATTGGTCGACGCCTCTCGGCACCTTTTCGCGCTTGTTCTTGTGGTGGGCCACATCGGTCGTGTTCAGCACACCAAAAACGGCGCCTTCGTCTCCCGTTCAAGTCTCTCTTCGCCTCGTCGCATACCTTCTCTCTTCAACTCTCACCAACAGCCCAACTTAAGCGAACTCCGACAGTAGCCAACTCCGTGTTTGTCAAAACCTTCAGATCTCTATCCGCCGTCCGCCGCATACGTTCCCGTCCACTCGCTCCCATGCTGGCCTCCGTGCTTCGAACCCGCGGCATGCAATCCAGCGCCTCGGTCACACGTCGCTTCGCCTCAGTGCAGGCCTCGTCCCCCACAGGCAAGGCGGTGCTGACGCCCGACCCGGCCGCCAGCAAGAAGCTCAGCGAGAGCGAGGCCCACGACCAGTACATCCACCGGCCCGTGACGTACCCGCTGGACAAGATCAAGGTAGTTCTGCTGGAGAATATCCACCCACGTGCCAAGGCGGTGTTCGAGCAAGAGGGCTACACGGTGGAGACGCACAAGCGCGCTCTGTCGGGCGAGGAGCTGGCGCGGATTGGCGGAGATGCGCACATCCTGGGCATCCGCTCCAAGACGCAGCTGGACCCCGATTTCTTCAACACTGTGGGCTGGCACGAGCATCGCCTCTGGGCTGTTGGATGCTTCTGCATCGGCACCAACCAGGTGGCGCTGCAGGACGCGGCTGCAGCCGGCATCCCCGTGTTCAACGCGCCGTTCTCCAACACCCGCTCAGTGGCTGAGAAGACGCTAAGCGAGATCATCGCGCTGCACCGCAAGCTGTTCCAGCGCTCTACGGAGCTGCACCAGGGCATCTGGACCAAGTCGGCCACGGGCGCGCACGAAGTGCGAGGCACCACACTCGGAATCGTTGGCTACGGACGCATTGGCTCTCAGGTGTCCGTGCTGGCGGAGCTGCTCGGCATGAAGGTGGTCTTCTACGACCCCATCAAGTGTCTGCCTCTGGGTAATGCTCGTCAAGTGAACACGCTTGAGGAACTGCTCGGTATGGCCGACGCCGTGACCCTCCACGTGCCGGCCACGCCCACGACCAACAAGATGATTAACCGTGAGACCATTGCGTACATGAAGGACGGCGCGCTGCTGGTCAACAACGCCCGCGGCTCGGTCATCGACATTGACGCGGCCAAGGAAGCCGTCGAGAGCGGCAAGATCGCCGGCATGGCGGTGGACGTGTTCCCCAAGGAGCCGGCCAAGAACGGCGAGCCGTTCGACACGCCCCTGCGCGGCCTGTCGAACGTCATCCTCACGCCCCACATTGGCGGCAGCACGGAGGAAGCTCAGGGCAATATCGCCGTGGAGGTGGCCACCAAGCTGGTGCGGTACATCAACGACGGCTCCACGACGACGTCCACCAACACGCCCGAGATCGACATGCTGCCCATCCGTAACAACTCGATGCGCATCCTGCACATGCACCAGAACGTGCCCGGCGTGCTGAGCAAGATCCACTCGGTGCTGTCGGACTACGGCATCAACGTGACGTCGCAGTACCTGCAGTCGGACCCTCGCCACGGCTACATCGCGCTCGAGGTGGAGAAGTTCCACGCGAAGGTGGTCACGCGCGAGCTCGCCAAGATCAAGGAGACCATCTTCCTGCGCACGATCGTTTAAGCGAGCTGGGCTTGCTGTAACCTGGTCGTGGGCGGGCTTCACTCGTGGATGGAGACAAGAGGCTGTGAGAAAGCAAGAAAGCAGAGCAGCTACTAACCCAACAACGAAAACGTATGTGCACTGTCGCCCTCGGAGTGGCCACCCACCACTCGTGACTGGAGGCGCAATTGATGGAGGAGCCGGCTGCATCCCAGCTCGACCCTCCAGTTGGCAAGCTGGTAGGTAGAGTTACGCTTTGTGATCCCATAGAGAGAGCTACCTACCTGCATCCCAATACAATACCCGCCTGCAGCGTCGTGCGGTTACTCGAAAGACTACCTAGCTGAGCATCTTTTTGCATTGACATCGTGTCTTCTTCAGTGGAATGGATACACGTCCTAAGCACTTCTGATAAAGTGTAGATTAGTGTTTCTACCAGGAATCACCTCGCGCAAGCAAGTCAACAACAAAAGACAGACTGTCGGTCGAATGGCGGCGTGCGAGGCCTCCGCTTTTGCTTCATTACTAAACCAAGCGCGTCGGTTGTGTCTGTTAGGACCCGTTCCTCGCAGTCACGCGTCCGATCTTTTGTCGTATTCTCTCGTCGAGGGTAGGCGGTTCTCTCAATCTCAATCAGTTCCTAGTCCACAGGGTCGTCGCGAATCTAGGCCGAGGCGTCGTCACGGATCTTGCGAAGACGAGCCAGCGTCGAGCGCACGGTGGCGGCCGAAGCCGTGTTGAGCAGGTAGGCGCCGCCGGCGATGGTCTTGTGGCACGAGCGGCACTCCCAGATGCCCGTCACGTTGCGCTTGATCGAGTCCTTGCCGCAGAACACGCAGTTGTACTTGGAGTGCTGCGAGATTTCGATCTTCTTCACCACCTTACGGAGCGACGAGCCGTAGCGCGTGCCGTACTTGCCGCAAATGCCAACTTTCTTAGTGCGCTTGCCCTGTAGCCAATATCGCAGCAAAGAGCACATCCAAACCGTCAGCCACCTGTGTCATCGTCTCACGTATCGGCTGCGCTTCTCTCCGCTGCTCTGTGAGTCCTGATTGCCCCGTAATTCCTGTCTGACTGAAGGCGCCCCCGTAAAGGAAGAAGCTGCCCTTTGGCGGCCTGTATATTGAAGCGAATACGGGGCGGTGGGGCATGCAACCGACACGACTGAGGAGCGCGGAGAAAGGGGAAGCACAGCCGTGCGACATAGCTAAACTGTTCGCCCTTCTGGAGCGAGAGGCAGGGGGGTCAACGCACCATTTTAGCCTCTTGAGATTATCCGGAGAGAAATCGACTTTGAAAAGTGAAGAGCGTCGGCGCTGCCAGCAGCAGCAGATGAATGGCCTGAGCGAACCGCCAGATTTTCCGCCAATCCGGACGGTGCACGAGATTTTCAGCCAGTGAGATGCAAGTGATGTGGCGGACATATACGCCCCCCAGAATGAAGTTGGTGTGCGCCACATCAAACCGACGGGGAGCTTGTAACGGCGTGCATGAGCCCGAATGCCGAGCTGTCTTCAAGGCACCGTCGCGACTCGTCCAGTGCGCCATGATCGGCCGCAAGCAGCGCAAACGTAAGCGCTGCATCCGCTCTTTTTATTGATACTAAATTATCGACGTGTCGTGTCGTATAGCTTACGATAATTGCAACTGAAAATATCATGTTTTGCTTGCTTGAAGGCGTCGTGTACGTCGACGGCATCCCGATCGAGTCGAATCTGCTGGATGCAGGCGAGTCTGGGCTTAAAGGAGAGGAGAAGAGCGACCCGACGGCTCTGGCGGCGTTGGATCCACGAGCTGTACGTGGTTTTACAATAATATTCCAATAACTGGTTTCCAGGCTCTAGACTGAAGCAGGTGTGTGCAGATGTTCGACAAGTACGACACGGACGGGTCCGGGGACATCGATTTCGACGAGTTCAAGGTGCTGCTGCACGACCTGAACGTCAACTTGTCGGAGCCCAAGGCGCGCGCGTACTTCAAGCGCTGCGACCGGCGGCGACGCGGCTGCATCTCGTTCGACGAGTTCCGGCTCGCGCTGTTCACGTGCGACCCGAAGAACCCGGACCGAACGGGAGGCTTCGCGCCGGGCCAGTCGCTGGCGCCAAAAGACCTGTTCGAGATGTTTGATAAGGACGAAGAAGGGGCGATCGATCGAGCGACGTTCATGGAGCTGCTAGAGTTCATCGGCCACAAGATGCCACTCGACAAGATGGAAGGGCTCTTCGCGACCTACGAGGATGTGTGTGGCATTTACTGTAGTGGAGGCAGAAGCTTGTATTGTGCTCATTTGCCGTTGTTATTGTTGTATTGGTCGCAGCCAGAGGTAGAGATGATGTCGTACCTGCAGTTCAAGAAGGCGTGGCTCACGATCGTGGACGTACAGGCTGAGCTGCGCCTGCGCGGCGAGAAATTCAACAGATTCCTGCCGCCCAAGATGCTGGCCAAGAAACTGGCCATGCTGGTGAACTTGGAGGAGAAGCAGGAGGCGATGACGCTCCTGGAGGCCAACAATACACTGAGCGATGAACTCGTCGCGGCCCAGCGACGTGAGCTAGTGAAAGAAGCGCAGCTGCTAGCGCGTGTGACGTTGGCCGAGGCGTTGGATGCGGCGGGCCAGGTGTACGTGTTTGGGAAAGGAGCGTATCAGCGCTTTGACTGCGAGCCGAAGGAGCCTGACTTCGTCGAATTCATGGAGTATGGCATCGTGAGAGAGTTGTGGCAGCATCGAGTGTGTCCAGAGACGATCGAGATCCCTACAAGTGCTGGTTCGACGGCTAAGAGCCCAGGCAGCGTAAAAGCACAGGAGATGAAGTCAAGTGTGACGAAACCAACCGATGCCGAGGGCGAAGAAAGCAGCAACACCAAAGCTAATGATGCCAATCGACCGTCTCCCTCGAGAACCAAGATCGAGACGTCAGCGTGTGCTTTCGCAAACCGCCAGGTCTCGAAGGCGACAGCTTTTCTGTGGGGAAAGCGCGTGCGCCAAGTGGCATGCGGCGCTGCAGTGGCGTACGCGCTGACGGACGCAGGTGAAGTGTTTTGCTGGGGCGGCAATAAGCGAGTGTGGCGATACTTCTACGACGAAGCCACTGCTGCAAGCGGAGATGGGGGCAGCGATCCCGATGGCACAGGCAACGCTGCTGGTGGCTTCATGGGCTTCATGAAAGAAGGCAGTCGTCAAGATCCTAGCTTGCCCCAACACCCGCTGACCACGCGCAGTGAGATGCTAAGGCTCTTCGCGCTTCCGTCGCAAGTGGCAGAAAGCCAAGCAGCCCACGCTCACCTTGGCCTCCGTCAAAAGTACGCAAAGGTTTTCGAAAAGCCCGTGCCGTTAACTCTTACCGACGAGGACCGACGTAGGCGACTACAGCTTGTGGGGCAGTACTACGGTTTCTTGGATCCAGTCGCCCCAGGACGAACCGCTGAACAGCGTTCTCTGGAGCATCTGATGGAGACGGTGGAGCCTGACCTGGACGTCGATGATCTCGCGCTTTCCCTGTACATGCGCGGGGTGGAACTGACAAAACCTACGCGCATGGCTCTGTTGGAGGCGCTCGGAGAGTGCATCGAGCTCGAGATTGAATGCGTTGGCGACACATTCCATGAGCACATGAAGCTGCAAGACCAGATCGCCAGACGCTACCGCAAGGATCGTCGAGAGAAGCCAATGATGAGTGTCGCGGTTAAGACGAACGCATTGTGGTACGAGCTCAGTCAACTTCGTGAAAAGATGGCCGAAGCTGAGCGCGAGCGCCTTGTCAAGGGCGAGGAGGAATACAAAAACATGAAGAGGAAGATCACACACGCAGCCCAGAAACTCAAACGACGAGCTCGAGAGGGCTACTCTGTCGCTGTTGCCGCAAGGAACAACGACAGCGTCCATAGCGAGGACGAATCACTGCTCTACATCAACGGCTTGACTGCGCGCGGACCTGCGCGGCAGTTTTTTAACGGATCCCAAGCCTTGCAGAGTATAGCGGTGGGCTCACGCCACGCTCTGGCAATCCATTCTTCGGGGAAGCTGTACACGTGGGGGGTTGGGTCCTTCGGGCGTCTTGGTGGTGCGCAGACGGCTGATGAACGCGAGAAAGCTAGCAGCAACAATGACAGCGAAGACGTCCCGGTTGCCTCGTGGCACCGCGACGTTTACTCGGCGCAAGTCCTTCCAGCAGTGCGTCACCTTCGCTTCCGAGCGATTTCGTGTGGATTCGGCCACAGCCTTGCGCTATCAACTGACGGAACTGTGTACGCGTGGGGCTCTGCGACGCACGGGAAGCTTGGCGTGGGGCCCGTTCAAGCCAAAGAGAGCTTCACGATCGCGCCCATGGTGCTCTCTTCGCTGACAAGCCTGGGCATTCGTGTGCGGAGAATCGCCTGTGGGCCATCGCACTCTGCGCTGCTTACAACTGACGGCGCGTTGTTCGTGTGGGGCTGCGGCGACGGCGGCAGACTGGGGTTGGGAGACGGACGAGACGTCGGCGAAGATCGAATCCCACGCAACGGCGGTCGACTTGGCGTGATCCCAACGCCTACACATGTTACGGAGCCATTCGCTCAGGAGAAACTGGTGGAAGTGGCCTGCGGAGCCGCACACACGGTGGTGCTGACTGCTTTGCAGAGAAATAGCGCTGGAACGCCCAGTGGCGGGGGTCGTGTCTTCGTGGCTGGAAGCAACCACGCCTTGGACAAGTTCTCTCCACTATTCACTCCAGTGGCAATCGAAGACGCGTCTTCAGTGGTCATGTTGACGAAGGCGAGCTGTGGGACAGCGCATACAGCGCTTGTGTCCACGGAAGGCGAGCTGTACACGTGGGGAAAGAACGTCGGCGGCAGTACAGGACATGCTGTAAGCACCCCTCTTATCACGCAGCCTACGCGTGTTAGTTGCATGTTTGAGCGCCCACGCAACTTGTGTCTGAACGAGGCCGCCAGGGCTACGCAGAGCAGTCAAAACGCCAGCGCTCTTGCGGAGTTTGCGCTGAGCGGCGATCACGGAGCGCGGGAGATACAGAGAAGACGACAAACTCGGCGTTCAAGTGGACGCGATCGATCCCAGCTGAGCACCGCCGCGAAGTTCTCGCAGACGCAGCAGGAGTTGAGTCCATTCTGGCAGGTGGCGCTAGCTGAACGCTGTCGGATCGTGTCGATCCGAGTCAAACTCGTGTCCCAAAGCGTTGCGGACATTGAATCGACGGCAAGATCAACGGTGTCTACAAAGCGACAGCCAGTCTCTGCTGGAGGCCCCAAGTACGCCATCATGGTGTCTGAGGACGACTTCGACCCGGACAGTCGAGGAAAGCAAGCTCTTGCCAAAGCCCGGGGGCAAAGTGTGCACGTTTCGCTAAGTGGTGTCAATCGGAGTGAGCTGACGTGGGCTCCACCGGCAGATACGTTTGGAAGCTTTGTTCGGGTTCAGCTTGAAAGCACCAGCGGCGTCTCGATGCTGAGCTTGGAGCGAGTTGAGGTGCTGGGAGCTTCTAGCGACGAGTACGTGGGTCCTCGAGTGAGCGACGTAGCGTGTGCGGAGGGGATGACCGTGGCAATCTGCACTCCGCTTAGCGGGAAAGACGAACTGCGCGAAACGTTCAAGCGTGCGGTCAGAGCAGACCGTGCTAGTGTCGGTGTGCTCGCCCAACTGGAAACATTCCACCCTTTCGTGCGGGATGAGGAGCAACAAGCTCAAGCAGAAGAATCCTTGTACGCTGCCAGCTTAACGGCCAGAAGCGGAATGGAGAAGAGAGAGGTCGCTACTGCCATCGCTGCTCTTGAAGCCAAGCAACGAGCGGAGACGTGCGTGCTGTGCAGACCACAGCTGACCTGTGTGATCTGCGAAGTGGAAAAGCAAGTGCGAGCCGCCAAACAGAAGCTGTCGGCAGTGACTCAGCCTTCTATCACCCCACCGCAGCAGCAAAGACAGCAAGCAAAGAAGGCGATGAATGGACGAAGAAGACTGGCCGATCCCCAAGTTGCTGTTCCGATGTCGAAACGTCCTGAATCGGCGCTGACACTGGAAGAACTTTGTGTTGAGTTTCTTGCACTAGACACGCGGTCGAAGGAAGAAGAGGAGGAAACGCAAAAGCGTTTGGCGCTCGAGTTAATGGACCCCGAGGCACTGGCCCGTGCAAAACAGGAAGAAGAAGCGGCAGCCCGGCAAGTCGCAGGGCAAGCGATCACAGCCCCCATTGCTTCGCGTTCAGCTCCGAGCGTGCGCCAACTAATCCTCAGGTTGTTAACCACAGCAGGTTTGCTCGAAGCAAAAAGACCGGAGCAGCCGCAGTTGACAGAATAGTTCTCGACGAGTGTGCATCAACTAGTAGCGATCGCATAGATGTCCGAGGTGAACGGATAGCTGAAGTTGCTGGATTCATCGATCCTGAAAAGACAAGGCTTCAATTGTCGGTTCGGGATGCAAGTCCAAACCAACAACTTTGCTTTCGCGAAGGCCGGGGTCCTTGAACGTCAAAACAAAAAAATAGATGCACGTTTAACCCGAAAACGCCAAGGTTTACGATGTGCTGCTGGACACTTCAGGGCTCCTCTACTCAACGGATGGATGGTGATTTCCCTTCTACGACATGTAGTCTGAGAGAAAGAATGGAGCGAGATTGAGCTCTGCCTTTGATGTGTTGATACTAACTGACCTGCGTTGTCAAGAGAATCACTGAGAGCTTGGAAGGCTTAGACTGACAGGATGATCTTCTTCACTCGCTTCTCTTGCTGCCATGACCCGACGACTTAATGTGACTGAAAGAGGCCAAGCGTCGATCCCGAGCCAGGAACTCCTCACTTTCGGATTTCCCGTCTTCGCATCAAGTCTTTCTCCTCGGCCTTTGCTTCGAACGACGGCACACTATTAAGAACAGCTCTTCTCGACAACTATGACGACTCGACTTGCACTCGCTATTGCCACGATGCTCATCATCAACGACGGAGCTCTCGCTCAAGGACCCCGTAGCCCGATGCGCATGGGCCCCATGACTCGTGGTCGTGAGCAGTTTGGCACGGGTGGCAACAGCTTTGGCGGAGGTATGGGTGGTCTCAACGGAGGCGGCAACGGATTTGGCGGAGGCCTCGGCGGGGGTATGGGCGGCGTCGGTGCTGGCGGAGTCGGTGGCGGTCTGGGTCAACTCGGCGGAGGCCTCGGCGGGTTCGGAGGCGGCAATCAGCCCGGCTTTGGAGCGGGTGGCGCTGGCGGAGCTGCCACGAACGGGTTCATGGGTGGTGCTGGCGCTGGCGGCGGCATTGGTGCGGGAGTGGGCGGAGTGGCGGGTACTGGCAACGGTGGGCTCGGCAATGGTGGCAATGGTGGCCCCGTGACGCCCGCTCCGACGACACCGGGCGGCAGACTAAGCTCTGGTAACGGCAATGGAGCGACCCGAGGCGGTGCTACAGGTGCTGCTGCTGGCGCTGGAGGGTTTGGTGGCGCAGCTGGAGGACTTGGAGGAGCTGGTGGGGTTGGCGGCTTTGGTGGTGCTGGTGCTGCTGGCGCTGGCGGGTTTGGTGGCGCAGCTGGAGGACTTGGAGGAGCTGGTGGGGTTGGCGGCTTTGGTGGTGCTGGTGCTGCTGGCGCTGGCGGGTTTGGTGGCGCAGCTGGAGGACTTGGAGGAGCTGGTGGGGTTGGCGGCTTTGGTGGTGCTCCGGGTGGTCAATTCGGCGGTGGCATGGGTGGCTTTGGTGGACGCTTTGGCGGTGGCAATGGTGGTGCAGGCGGCTTCGGTGGTCTTGGTGGCGTCGGTGGCATGAATGGCGGTGGTTTTGGTGCCGGGGGACTTGGTGGCTTTGGCGGTCAAGGCAGGTCTGGCGCTGCTGGTCAGTTTGGTGGAGCTGGAGCGGGTGGCGGCGATCTGTAGGCACTTTCGGAGCGTGTTTCCTCTTTTCAGTTGTAGCGTAGCGAATTGAATACGAATTGATGTGCACATTAAGTTGAAGAGTTTTTGTTGAGAGAGAGGTTTGAAACGGAGCCCAAAAAGTGAGGGAGCCCGGTTCACTCGAAATTCGGGCTCCCTTCAGAAAGGGGAGTCCGGGCTCGGGCTCGGTTCGTCCCGCCCGTGCGCGAATGTTGACCCAGGCTACGCTTAGCAGTACCGTGGAATTAATGGGTGGGCTGGCCACAGCCTCTATCTTACGTTGACCTGTCAAAGTATTTCATTCCCAGTGTTTGCGGCAACATTTCTTTCTGGTGAGCGAACCAACCACAGATATTCTGTCCTTATTGTGGTAGTTTCATGACCCGACTGCGGGCACGTATTCCTCCTGCCACACAAACTTTCGTCTGTTTCTTTTCCTTGTACTTGCTATCTCGCTTTCACGAACATGGGTAAATCACAGCAAGTTGATGCGCGAGGAGCCCATATTTATCAAAATCTGGGCTCCTCGATTTAGCACGAGCCCGATGCTAATGGCGAATTAAGCTGGGAGCCGTTCGGAAAACTATTGGAGAGCCCAGCTTACGGAGAGCCCGGAGCACTAAATCAGGGGAGCCCACTTCAAAGGCTCCCCAAGAAAAACCGAGCCTGAAGATGTGGATTTTTGGGCTCGGTTCGTCCCGCCCGTGCATTCACGTAGTAACATTTCAGCTGTTGGCAGAACGCCGCAAAAAAAACCTGCGTCTTCCCAGCCTAAGTCTAGTTGCGAAAGAAATGTAGTCTGCTGCTTGAAGAAAACGCTGAAATCTGTCTGCTAGACTCGATCCCAGGTAAGTGTATTGCCACCGTCGACTCGAACGCTTTCCGATGGTGGATGTACGCCCACTCCGTGAATTTTTTTTCCAACGACTTGATTTGTTCAAGCACTCTTTCAAATCTGTGATGATGTCACAGTCACTGCGCGCTTGGTGAAGATACCACGCCGCCTCAAAGTTGCCATTATTGATGGCGATTTTCATCGCAAGGTCCGAACATCCTTCACTCCGGTTTTCGTTCAACCACTGAATCATCACCAAGTGACCCTGATACGCAACAAAATCCATTGCTTTCTGAGTGCAGCCTTCCGTTCTGTTCTCGTGGAGCCATTTCACGACATCCAAATGGCCATTAGAGGCGGCAACGTTCATCGCATATGTGGTGCAGCCTTCCGTTCGATTGGCGTGCAGCCATTTCACAACATCGAGATGCCCGTTCCCAACCGCTGCATCCATCACATCACTGGTGAAGATCTCCAATTGCTGGATGTGGCACCACTGGATGATTTCGGAGTTTCCCGTGCGTGCTGGCATGCCCAAACGCGTACTAGTCGCCATGTTGCCAATGTTCGAGTTGCTGAGCTCGTGGTTGTGCAGCCATTTTGCCACCGCGATATTTCCATATTCTATTGCCGCTGCCATGGCGTCGAGGTGGCGTTCACGGTGACGGATTCCGTGAAGGAATTTCACGATATCCAGGTGGCCATATGCAGCGGCACCCATGATGGCTAAATTCGTGCTGCGTACTGGGGAGGCATTCTCGTGCAAGAATGTCACGATATCCAAGTGGCCGTGTGCAGCTGCAGAGCCATTGCACAGGAAGTCGAGGAATTCTCATGCAGCCACTTCACCACTTGTACATGGCCATTGCGTGCAGCCTCGTATATCGACTTACTGCAATTATACCGTCGGTCTTGAGCAACCAGCCACTTGAGGATGTGAAGGTGACCATTCCGAGCTGCCTTCGAAAGCGCGGACGATCGTGGCTCTTTAACCAGGTTATTAGCCCAAAGCCAGCGAACAATGTCCAGGCGACCAGTTTCCGCAGCTACGTCATCCGCTCCATCGAAGCAGCACACATTCCGATGCTTTGGAATCAACCATTTGAGAACGTCGAAATGCCCACATCGCACTGCAAACCATGCATGAATCTTAATCACAAGTTCTCCCAGCATGATAAATTCTTCTTCTTCAAGTGTCTGCGCGGTCTGCTCGAAGATCCACTTGACCATGTCCAGATGTCCCACATCGACTGCATCATTCACGACACACCACGGGTTGATTTTCTTTTTCGCGCCTCCTTCAAAACCGGCATCAAGGCTGCACCTAGCATTAATCCACGTCAATATCTCTGTGTGGCCACGTTGTGCCGCCTCGATCACAACTTTTCCCGTCACGAGACACTTTTTAAAATGCGTCACCAGCAACATGACCACGTCGAGGTTTCCAACAGCTGCAGCCTTCATCATGGACGCCTCAAATGGCCAGCTTCGAAACCCCGGGCTTCGCAAGCTACTGGTAGCAGGTTCCAGCGATAGCCTAGCGAGAACTCGTCGAACCAGATCCAGACTATTGGCGGCACAAGCGTCTGCCGAAGTCCATTTCGTGGATCCATCAGAAACTCGTCAAGTTTCGCCGCCACGTGAGGCAGAAATGTTGAGTGGAGAAAGACTGAACGAGAGAAATCCTCTTTAAGATGATATGTACCTATTGATAGCAAGTACGAGAGGACATTCAGTACAGATCACAGATGGTGTGATCTGGCTACATAGTGCAATGACGACAGCAGGCAAAGGAAGCGATGCCGCCCCTCCGGAGGCGTGCTCACTTCCCAATTTGTCTCAGACCGAGCACATCGTCTAGAGTAGGGCAATTAGGAATTACGGTTAATACACACACGTAGTGAGCCTTTCTACTGTGCTGAGCCATTTTTAACATTTCGACACCTCATTTCAAGTAAAATGAGCAAACCGAGTCAAAGTGTGATCGACAAGCTGGGCTTCAACGGCAACAAAGCTTTGTTCGCAATGTGGGAGGACAAGGTCAATGCCCATCTGGTCGCGCTAAGCGATGCGTTAGTGGTGACCGAGCTTCAAGCCAAGCGTCGCCCTCCGCTCGCTCGCTACGAATAGGCGCTCAAGGAGGAACGCATCATCCCAGAGCCAGGATTAAGAGCGTCAGAGGACGAAAAACATGCGCATGCCCTCCAATAGGCGTTCGTGAGGCAGCAATCGTCGTAAATCAAGGACTTGCTCAACTTTACCCTTCCGACTGGATTTTCGGATGAGAGGCTGATGAGACGACCGGTGCACGAGATATGGCGCGCGATTGAGAAAACGCTTCGGACTCAACACCGCATCAGGTGTGGTAGAGCTGGTTCAGCGTTTCGAGGCTATTGCAGCCTCTGACTTCAAGAACGTCAATCGCCTCTTCCAGCAACTGAAGGATGCGAGAGAGCAGGTGAACAGAACAGCGCATCGGCGATTAACGTCGGCCTGATTTCGAAGGCATTGATGCTGGTGAAGATTCTGGCGGTACTGCCAGCGCATCTTTGGGGGTCTGCTATCGAGTTTACGCCAGAGGAGTTTACGCTGGACAAAGTCGAGACGAAGCTGTGTACGATCTTCGGTAACAAGAGCAAGGCTGAAATCAAGGCCCTGGCACACGGTGCAGCAGTGAATCATGTTGATGCCAAGCCTGCCAAGTCGACTAAAGCAACGGGATCGGCGTTAGGGAAACGCAAAGCCGGGTCCCAGCCAGACATGCACCAGAACCTTGGTGCCATGTCGTGCTACTACTGCGCTGGCGTCCACAACAGCATCAGTGGTGGGCCGCACCTCTAGCAGCAGTGCGCCAAGCGCAAACAAGACATGGAACTGAAGGTCTTCCGGCGCAACATCCGGTCGTACCCTCGTGCGGTAAAGAAGCCGCGGAACGACGCGGAGCCGACGCCGAAGATGACGGGCAACGGGAAGGGCATAGCGAAGGCCAAGGGGACGGAACAGGCGCGAAAGGAAGTGTCGACTACGGACTGTCTGCCCATGAACGTTCCGATTGACGCGTGCAACGCCGTGCGACCGGGAACCCCTGTCAGCCCGGCTCCTTCTGCCAGTCCTCCCACCGGAATGGAAATTCCACTGACTCCAGGAGGCGACCTGATTCTGTTCGAAGGACACGAGACGGACGAGCCGATGGACTCCGTGTTCGACATTGGCGTCAATGGAGGGAGCGTCGCCAGAAAGGATGCTGAAGAGTCACCGACTTCTCCAGGTGAGCAACTGATTGCTGGGGAAATCAGTCTCCAGAAGATGCGTCTGGAAGACAAGGTACGGTCACTCTATCCAAACTTGCTTGATCGGGGAACATGTGTAACTAAAAACTCGTGGGTGTTGGACGCAGGCTGCGGACTCGGCCTAACCTGCGATGAGGCGAAGTTTGTCGAAAAATACCCCGACAATGGCTACATGTTTACTTTTGCACAAGGGTCTAAGCACTCAAATACACACATTGGTTCTGTGAAACTCTATTTGAATGGCCCGGATGGAATTAAACCGTTCCTCTTTGAGAATGTGGCACTTGTACCCCCACTCAACGTCAAAGGTTCTTAGTGAATACTGGCTTCAAAGAACTGGGTACGAGATAGTTGGATCCTGACTGGTGTTCAAATTTGTTTTTCGGAAAAACAAGCTAGCGTTCGTAGCTAGAGCGATAAACGGCGCTTACTACGTACAAACCAAACTGTAAAGAAAAGACAACAGTTGTGCAATGCAGTGAAAACACAACCTTGTAAACCGCTAGCTCTACCAGGAGTTGGGAAACTGGAAAGCACATTGCAGGAGTGGCACGTAAAACTCGGCCATCTCAATAAAGAAACAGTCATAGCAATGTTGAGCGAAGATATTGTTGAAGGAATGCCCTCGCTGTCAGCATCAGAGTTACGCAAAGTACCGTTCTTTTGCACAACATGTGCGGAAATGAAGAAGCGACGGATGTCCTATCGCAATACTAAGGGATCCAGCGATACACAGCCCATCAGTACCATTCATATGGACACTAAAGGACCTATGAAAACAATGGGAGTTATGGGAGTGTAGGTACGATTCAGTACTTCCTGAGTATAATTGATGACAACACATCCTGGCGATGGTCATTTGTTCTACGCAGCAAAACGGAGGTATTTGCCAAGGTCAAAGAACTGCTACTGCAGCTAGAGCGTGAAGGAAAGTTCACTATCCATCGGATTCGATCTGATGGAGGCACCGAATTTGTGAACGCCGCTTTTAAAAACGTCTGTCAAGGGAAAGGTATTGTCTTTCAGACTTCTAATACATACAGTCCTGAAGAAAACGGAGCTGCAGAGCGAGACCATCAGAGTAAACTTGACAGAGTTCGTTGTGCATTAAAGGATGCTGAAATGGCGCACCGGTGGTGGCCATAAGCACTAATGTACATGACTTATGTGCAGAATCGTACACCAATGAGTCGTTTGGGAAACAAGACACCGTACGAAATGGTGTTGGTAAAACCCCAAATGTGAGCGACCTACCGGTTTGGGGCTCCGTGTGCTTTGCACATGTTCCAGCAGCTCTTCGAAAAGACAAGAAGCTATCAGCTAGAGCCATTAAATGCCGATTCCTCGGTATGTCAGAGGATACGAAAGGATACAGGATACTGGATGTCTATAATAACAGGCACATCATATCAAGAGATGTGCTGTTTGACACCACAAATGTAGCCGCTTTGGTACAACGAGCATTTGGCAAGACCGAGTCTGCTCACACTTCTCAATCTGCCTCGCGAGAGTCACCCGCAGCAGTCGAAACACCTTCCACCGAGAGTACCGGGGCAGTGGGAGCTATAGCCCCTGCTACAGAAAGCACTGAAGCAGTGGGACCTGCAGCTCTTGCAACGGAAAACACTGAAGCAGTGGGAGCTATGCGACCTGCACCAGAGAGTACTGGAGCAGTGGGAGCTACGGCACTTGCAACAGATAGCACTGGAGCAGTGAGATCGTCGAAAAAGAGACGTGCAGGATTGGTGGAAACATCAAACCGGCAATCACGTCCACGACGTGAAATCAAGAAACCAAAGAAATATCAGGACTATCAGTGCTTCCAGGCAATGCTAGACAAAAATATTGCACTAGATATACTGGAGTACAAAGTGCCAACACCACGCACACTCAAAGAAGCCCTGCGTGGTCCCAGAAAGAGCAGTGGAAACGAGCTCGAAATGTAGAGTATGACTCCTTGATAGAAAATGGAACATGGAGGCTTGTACCTCTGTTACCAGGACGAAAAGCGCTACCGTGTCATTGGGTACTAGTCGTTAAGTATAATGCTGACGGTACAGTTGAGCGGTTCAAAGCACGCCTTGTTGCACAAGGAAACCATCAAGAGTTTGGGGTGGACTGTGACGAAGTATATGCACCAGTGGCAAGATTCGAGTCGCTACGTTTAGTGTTAGCAATTGGGACCATCTTGGACTGTCATATCCATCAAATGGATGTCCACACAGCGTTCCTGAACGGCATTATGGAAGGAGAGCAAACAATCTATATGAGGCAACCTCACGGTTGTCGGAAGCGAGGCCAAGAACATCTGGTCTGTGAACTTCTCAAGAGTATCAACGGCCTTAAACAAGCTCCTCGAATCTGGTATATAGTCCTTCATACGTTTTTGGTCTGGATGGGTTTTGTACGCTGCCACAAAGAGTTTTGTATCTACGTACAAAAAGTGGGAGAATAATGGCTTATAGTCGTGGTATATGTGGATGATCTAACGATAATGTCGCGTGACATTAGACCCATCACGAAACTGAAGGCAGAACTTTCAAAACGGTTCAAAATGAAGAATCTAGGTGACATTCACTACATTCTGAAAATGGAAGTCCAACGCAATAGAGACCAGCGTGTGATGATGATCTCACAGCGCAAGTACATTGCGGGTTGATCAGAAAGCACAACATGGTCAATAGCTCACCGGTGATGACACCACAAGTACCTGGTCTCACACTAGAACCAGAGACGAAGATGAGTGCAGAACAAATTGCTGCACAGCCTTTTGACTACAGAGGCATTGTTGGTTCACTCCAATATTTAGTCCGTGGGACACGACCGGACATTGCAAACGCGGTTAGAGAGCTAAGTAAGTTTATATCTTGCTACAACCGTACGCACTGGGATGCTGCTAGGCGTGTACTCCAATACTTGAAAGGGACGTCGACGTACGGTCTATTACTCGATGGTAAAACGAGTGACTTGACTTACGAAGTGTACACAGACGCGAGCTTCGCGTGTCAACCTAAAGAACGCAAATCAGTTACAGGCTATGTTATTAAAATGGCTGGTGCCAGTGTGTCATGGTGCATTAGAAAACAGGGAGGTGTATCACTCTCGACTGCCGAAGCAGAACTCATTGCACTAAGCGAAGGAGCCAAAGAAAGTGAGTGGTTGTGGCATTTTGTAACGGGGTTACATCGAATAGTGTGATGCACACAAGCTAGGTGCCACACATAAGTGAGTTCCACACATATGTTACGTGGGTCATCCTAGATAGGAGTGGGTGGCTCACAGCCAATGGATATGCATTATACTAGGCTCTACTATGATAGATAGTGAGTCCTATACATACAAACAACAGGCGGCTCTGCCGCGATAAACAACAATACATTCAGTTCACATTTGAAGCCTAAGAGTTCACTAGCCTTGTTTAAGGTACTTCTGTCTCTTGGAGTCCGTAAGTAGTTATCTTACGGTACTCGGTATAGCTCTTGTATAGAGCTTAAGGTTATCAATAGTACTAGAGACTCTCTGAGTCTGTGTCTTCCTCTACGCTAAAGCAATTGCAGCCCCGCTGCACTTGGTAGCACTTGTAGTCAATCCGACACCTGAGTCTTACGACTGTCCCTCTGTGAGGATGGAGTAATTTGCCCACTTACCCCCGAACCAACAGGACGGGCTTAAGAAGCTGATGTCCTTGATCGGCCCGGAAGGTGTGGCCCATCTTGCTTCGCAAGGCCCCGACGCGGTGCACGCGCGTCTGGAGGCGTTTTCTCAGTATGAGAATGCTCTGTTGGAGCACGTCCAGCAGAAGATGACTGCGGCCGCGGCGTCTGTGACGCCTAGACCTGCATCGGACGATGCTCCACGAGCTAAACCGCTCATGGTGAGCGTCAAGACCTTCGAGGGCAAGGAAGGCGAAAGCCTTTTGCTCTGGATCAGAGAGGTCGAAATGGCCATGGCGTCCGCCATGCTCAAGACCGAGCAGCAGCGCGTGGCGCTTGCGATATCCAAGCTCGGTGGCCGAGCGCGAGAGTGGGCCCTGACGTGTGGCACGTCTGTGGACACTGCGTTCCCTTCTTGGGATCAGCTGAAGGCCCAGCTTTCGCGAGTGTTCTCGCCGCCTAACCAGGCGTATCGCGTGAGGTCACGCTTCCTGTCTACCCGTCAGGGTAAGAAGGAATTGTTGGACTTCGTCCAGGAGTTGAGAACTCTTCTCGCCGGCATGGCGGCGGATCCTCTTCCTGAAGTGGTCGCGGTGACCATCTTCATGGAAGGCCTTCGCACTGGCGTGGCCAGGTCGGAAGTCTTCCGTGTTCACCCGACCTCTTTTGAGGAAGCCGTGAACGTGGCGTTGAACGCCGAGTTCAACTTCAAGTCGGCCCGACTTGGTTGGACGGCTTCCCAAGCCAGCTCTTCCGGAGCTTCTGATGCGTCCAATGGCGCAGTGCCTATGAACCTCAGCTACGCTGAAGATGAGGAAGGCGAGCTTCAGGCTGCTGAGCAGCGTATCGGCATCCGTCGATGCTATGTGTGCGGCAGCACGCAACACCTGCGTCCGGGTTGCCCGCTGCGCAAGCAGCGCCAGGCTCCGTCGAGCCGAACCTCCGCTTCTGAGCAGAAGCCTGGCTCGTGGCGGGGAAACGCCAAGTCCCAGTAGGCGCGAGGCGCCCTGCTGGGGAAGAAGAACTGAGTTCTGTTGAGCATCAGGGAGGAGGTCGGCAGGGCTTAGCCCCAAAGAGCACCGTGCTCTCTAACAACACGGAACGTGTATGCAAGCCGGGCTTGCTGGTCGTGGAAGCGACCGTGAAGGGCTTTGAGAAGCCATGGAAGATCCTTATCGACTCCGGAGCGTCGGGCAACTATGCTCGGCGCTCCACGATGGAAGGGAGTCAGCAGTACGCTGAGGCGCTGAAGGCGCGTTCGAGTGACATCGTCACCGTCCGTCTTGCGACGGAGATCCGTGTCACGGTGCCCAAGGTTCCTGTGAACCTGGGCGTGAAGTTTCTGGACTTCGATAGCGTTGAACGCTGTTTGGTCATCGACCTGGATTCGAGGTACGACCTCATCCTCGGCATGGCATGGCTGGAGCGCCATGAACCATGGATCGACTGGCGGTCGAAGACCTTAGGCGCTACGCGCTTGCCTCCTAGGGGAGCATTGGCGAGTCATGAACCCACCACTGCTAGGAAGCAAAAGCGCTATTGGCGCGGGCACTGGACCGAGTCGGTCAATGTGCTGGACATTGGAGTGTCCGAGTTAATGGACACTGGCGTCGAAGACGTGAGTCCCGAGCACTGCTCGTGGGCTGGACGTGGAATAACGTAACCCACTGAGTGAGACTCCGAGTGACTGCGAGTCATCACTGCCTGCCGGTAATGGCGGGGTCGACACTGAGTCGAGGCATCTTGGGCGTGGCCCTAGTGATGCGCATGGAGCGGCACGTAACCCGCTGAGCGGTGCTCGTCACGAGAGCGCAGCATCGCTGCATGCCACTGATGGCGTGGTCGGCTGTGAGCCGAGGCATCAAGGGGAGGACCCTGATGATGCGGGTGGAGTGGCACCTAATCCACTGGGCGAGGGCTGTGAGCGTTGCGGCTCCACGCCGGCTCAATCAGAGCAGCAAGAGGTGACGACACCTGACGAGACTTTCAGTCTGAACACGCTGGCCTCTCCGAGGCGTACAGCTTCCGCGAGGAGGCGGCAGCGACGCCAGATGGCGACTGCGAGACGCAAGGCGTCGGTCCTGGTACAGGACGTGTCCGTCGTGGACGATGATAGCGAGCAGCTATACACACTCGTTGATGGAGTGACTGGTGAAGCCGAGGGCAACGTCAGCCTCGAGGCTATTCCGACGGTGGCTGCTCTGCTAGAGCTGGACGAGATGTCCATTCCCGACTTTGTGGATGCCTTAAAGGCTGGCGCGCTCGCCGAAGTGGTCATGATACGACCGGAGGAGGAATTGAACTCCTCGTCGCTTATGGATGAAGCTGTCCTTGAGGACACGAAGGAGGCACCCAGTGCGCGAAGTGGATCTTCGATCCTGTAGGACCCATCGGATCCGTTCTATCCTTTGGTTAAGGAGTTCCAGGATGTGGTCTCGAATGACCCGCCCACTGGCTTACCTCCGGATCGAGGTGTCCGTCATGAGATTGACTTGGTTCCTGGAGCCAAATACTGCGTAACGAGGCAGTGGCCCTTACCGAAGGAGCAGTGCGACGTCATTGACGCGTCTTCAGTGCCAAGCACGCGGCGGGCATGGTGCGTGAGAGCAAGTCTCCGCACTCGACGCCTACGTGCTGTGTCAGAAAGCCTAATGGCAAGTGGCGCATCGTTCATGCTTTCAATAAGCTCAACGCTGCCACCATTCCGGCACAGACGCCGATTCCTAGGAAGGATGTTCTGCAGAACAATATGGTTGGCTGCACGATGTACAGTGCGCTCGACTTGGTCGATGGTTACTACCAGTTGCTCATGCGAGCAAGTGACATTCCGCTGACAGCGGTTAGCACTCCGAGCGGTATGCTCTGGGAGTGGCTAGTGATGCCCCAAGGGCTGTCGAACGCGCCTGCGACGTTCAATCGTCTGGTGACGCAGCTCTTCAGGCCCCTGCGGGCGTTTGCTCAAACGTACTTCGACGACATCTTCGTCCACAGTCGTGCGGAGCACGGTCGGTCTGACGTGGAGAACCACATTGACCACTTGCGAGCAGTGCTCGAGTGCATGCGCACCAACAAGCTGTACGCTAACGCATCAAAATGCATCTTCGGCGCTGAAGAAATTCCTTTCTTAGGATGCTTCGTTGGGAAGCGCGGCCTTCGAGCAGATCCTGCTATGGTTAAGGCCGTCGTTGACTGGCCGGTTCCCAAGAACCAAAAGGACTTACGCAAGTGGCTTGGCCTTGCCAACTACTTGCACAAGTACAGCGCGAACTACGCTGAGATGGCTCGGCCATTGTCCAATCTCCTTAAGAAGGATGAGGCCTGGGGTTGGAACACCGAGCATCAAGGTGCCTTCGAGGCAGTCAAGGAAAGTCTCCTTCATGCACCGATCCTGGCGTTGCCAGACCCTGAACGTCCATTCAGTGTCGTCTGTGACGCATCGGACTTTGCCATCGGCTGCGCACTGCTGCAAGCAGACGCCGAAGGGCGTGAACGCGTGATTGCGTTTGAGTCTCGCCAGCTCAAGGCTGCAAGAGAAGAACTATCCAGTTCATGACAAAGCGCTACTTGCGATGAAGTATGCTCTCGTCAAGTTCAGGGTTCACCTGCTGGGCTCTAAGCCGTTTGTGATCTTCACTGATCATGCGTCACTACGCACTGCGACCCAGTCGCCTCACCTCTCGCAAAGGATGGCCCGTTGGCTGTCCTTCTTCGCGGAGTACAACTTCGAGGTGAAGTACAAGCCTGGCAGGCAGAATGGTCTTGCAGACGCGTTGTCACGGCGACCGGACTATGAGCTTGCTCATGTCACGATGGTGACCTCGTCGGTGACGGACTTGATACGCGCTGCGTATGCGCAAGACGACATGTGTGTCGCCATGCTGCGTGCTCTTGGGAGCAAGGAGTTTGAAAACTCGGACAAGACATTGTCGGCGCGCTTGCGCGCGAGCCTGCACCGTTACTCCGTCGCTGACGGTCTGCTGTACTACAGCACGAGTGCGGAGGACACTCCTCGAGTCGTGGTCCCTCATGACGAGGATTTGAAGTATCGTATCCTCTACGAGGCGCATGATACACCGCTTGGCGGCCACCTCGGTCGCGAGAAGACCTACAGCTCTGTGAGCCGGACCTATTGGTGGCCCAAGCTGTACAAGTGGACGAGCACGTACGTGCGCACGTGTGAGACGTGTCAGCGGGTGAAGCCCTCACCGCATGCGGCCGCGCCGCTGGCAAGCTTGCCTGTACCCTCTGGGTGTTGGGAGTCCATGAGTTTGGACTTTGTGTTTGGCCTTCCAAAAGACTCGGAAGGTAACACGGGCATCGTGGTCTTCGTTGACCCTCTGAGCAAGATGGCTCATCTAGCGGCTGTGCCGGACACCGTGGACGGTGAAGGGACAGTGAAGCTGTTTCTCGATCGGGTCTTCCGCCAACACGGGCTGCCCGCATCGATTGTCTCTGATCGAGACCCCCGCTTCACTGGGAAGTTTTGGGATGCTGTCTTTAAGGTGCTTGGCACCAAGTTGGACATGTCCACAGCGGACCATCCGCAGACCGACGGTCAGACTGAGCACGTGAATCGCGTTGTCGAAGACATTCTCCGTAGCATTTGCGCTGAAACGCCGAAGCGTTGGAGCGCTATGCTTCCACTCGCCGAGTTTGCGTTGAACAACGCTGTGCATGCCTCCACGGGCTACACTCCGTTCTATGTGAACGGCCTCACTCACCCGCGCGTCCCGTTGACGCTGCCACTCCGTGGTCCTGGGCTTGGTGGGGGAGAGATAGCCGATCGGCTTGCTGATGTCAGCCCACTCACTGTTCGTAAACAGGTTGACGAGTTCCTGTCAACGCGTCTAAGTGTCCTTCGACACGTGCGTGACACTATGGCTGAAAGCCAAGACAAGCAAAAGGAACAAGCGGATGCCAAAGGCAGAGGCAATGTTGAAAGTTATGAGGTCGGGGACCTAGTGTTGCTTAACGCTAAAAACCTACCTACACATGCAGTGTCTGCGGTCTTCAAGACCAAGTTGCGCCCGCATTTCGTTGGACCGTTCACGGTCGTGGCCAAGAAGGGCCTAGCGTATACGCTCAATCTTCCGAAGAAGATGCGCACACACCCCGTGTTTACGTGGGCTTGCTCAAGCCGTACCGGGACCCGCCGCATGTGGGTTCTCAGGAGCTGGCGCCCAGCGTGGCGGAGCCACAGCGCCCTGCTGAAGTCGCAGCAACAGGTCGACCTGACCTTCCAGCCGCGCGAAACCTTGCTCAAGGCGCGCCAGGCGTTGAGTCGCCGACTCAGCAGCCTCACACCACTGGAGACGTTCCCGGAGATCGCGGATCTCATTCACGGTGGTGTCAGACTCCCTCTCGGCTTGATCAAGCCTCCGCCCGTGGCGCTCCAGGGTCTGACGCACGTCGCTCAGCGATCTCTCCAAGCTCTCCAACTCCTCAGGACGGACAGGTTCCTCACCGTGCGAGGGCACGGGCGCCGCCGGCGCTGCTCGACGAGCAGGGGAACCGCCACTTTCATGTGGAGCGTATTCTAAAGCGTCGTCGACGCGGCGCTCATAACCAATATTTGGTAAAGTGGCGTGGGTACCCGCACTCAGAAAACTCGTGGGAGTTTGAGGTACCCCTCCGGCAAGACTGCCCTGACGTCGTGGACGCTTTTGATCGCCGCGATCGAAGGCGCTCTGCGAGCCCGCGACCGCGAAGTCGGTCGCCTCACGCTTCCCACCGCTAGGCAGGGGAGCTGAGGGATCATACGCTGAGCTCAAGCGTTGATCCCGGGCTGCTGCAGCCGTCGACTCACCTTGGTGAGTTCCTGCAGCGCTCTTAAGAGCAGATTAGCCGAGTCCGAGGGACTGTAGCGACTGGAGGCGGCCGCCTGACGTTTCGTCTTCAGCTTCGCAAAATCGAAGCGAAGCCGGCGCTCTAAGCGCACATCAGCTTCGCCGAAGCTAGATCGGAGAGCCTCCAGCGAAGAGAGACGGCGGGTTCGATGAACCCAGTTCGTGAATTGGGCGTCGTCCTCGTGGAGGAGCTCTCCCGGACCGAGCACCACCGGAATAGTCCGCATCGCGGGGACCGAAGCCCCACGGGCTTGATCGGACAGGCGAGTCCCATACTCCTGCGGAGCGGTCTGCTGCGGCGTCAGAAGCCTCTCTCGGAGAGCAGTACGAGTAGCGACCTGGTCGCTGGTACTGGCCGCCGGTCCGATTCGCCAATTCTGCAATGGCCCCGAGCCAAACTGCTTCAAGCGCTCCACCGGGTTGAGCGGCACGAAGCCATACTCTCATCGAGAGCTCACTAGCGCTCGCGCCTCAGGTCGTTGCGAACGAACGAGCATTTGCCCCTCGACCTGACGCTCTTGAGCCTCGTCGAGGTCGTTAGAGATCTCGTCCGTCTCCAAACCAGACGAAGCACGAAGTGCTGTGGTCTCGCGATCCACGAAAGGGTTGGGAACCCGGCGTTGCTGCTCCGGCGAGCGTGGACGCGCAGGTGGCGGGGAGTCCTCTCGCTGAGGCATCGGCGTGTCGGAGTTGTAGTCCAGCTCCTCGTCCTCCTCCCCCTCCTCGAGGCCCTCAAAGAGGTCATCTGCCGCACGGCGGACCATGTTCGCGCTGCTGGGGCTCTCGGAGCTAGGAGCACGACGGCGCTGCTGCAGGGCGTGATACTCTCTCACCGAGAGCGTTGACGCGGGGCGCAGCGAGACCTTACGGTCGGACGTTGTGGCACTAGGTGCCGGGGACGCGGGCGCGCTCTCGTTGTCGAATGACCCAGACGCCTGCGGGCTCCGAGCCATGTGCTCGTTGAACTTGGAAAGTTCTTGAGCGAGGTCTTGTGATGGCTAGCGACTAGCGACGCGCGTGTTCCGTTGAACAATACCTCAACCGAGGCGATGACGAGTGAGGACATGTGTCCTCAGTCTGGTGGGGGAGGGTGTAACGGGGTTACATCGAATAGTGTGATGCACACAAGCTAGGTGCCACACATAAGTGAGTTCCACACATATGTTACGTGGGTCACCCCAGATAGGAGTGGGTGGCTCACAGCCAATGGATATGCATTAGACTAGGCTCTACTATGATAGATAGTGAGTCCTATACATACAAACAACAGGCGGGCTCTGCCGCGATAAACAACAATACATTCAGTTATCCTGCGGTACTCTCGGTATAGCTCTTGTATAGAGCTTAAGGTTATCAATAGTACTAGAGACTCTCTGAGTCTGTGTCTTCCTCTACGCTAAAGCAATTGCAGCCCCGCTGCACATTTACAGGCGAAATGGGATTTCCGCAAAGGGTACCAGTGCAGGTATGGTGCGACAGCAATGCTGCCATCAGCGTTGTGAAAAACCCAGGAAATCATAAAGCAAACAAGCACATTGAGATTCGTTTTCTATTCACGAGAGACCTCGTTGAAATGGGTCGCCTCAAGATCGAATATTGTGCTACAACAGAAATGACTGCAGACATTCTCACAGAGGCTCTGCCGACAAAACAGTTCATAAAACTAAGAGAGAAGCTAGGAGTCCGAGATCTGGAATTGTCCCCTAGTACTTAGTGGGAGTGTTGAGTGGAGAGGCAGCAGGCATTGCCTGCTTGCCTTGGAATAAGACTGAATGAGAGAAATCCTCTTTAAGATGATATGTACCTATTGATAGCAAGTACGAGAGGACATTCAGTACAGACTACATAGTGCAATGACGACAACAGGCAAAGGAAGCGATGCCGCCCCTCCGGAGGCGTGCTCACTTCCCAATTTTGCCTCAGACCGAGCACATCGTCTAGAGTAGGGCAATTAGGAATTACGGTTAATACACACACGTAGTGAGCCTTTCAACTGTGTTGAGCCATTTTAGCAATAAGCAACGTATCTGAACTGTTGAGGCACACCACACACACACAGGTCAACGACTGAGTGAGGTCGGTGTCGTGAGGGTGCGAACGCTTGGCGTTCTTGAGCACCCGGCGGCGCTTGCTGCTCATGGTTCTCCGCAGAAGAATAGGGAAGGTTTTGGAACAGAATTTGGGAAGTGGCCCACATAATTGACAACAGTCAATAGTCGCGGACCAATTTTTCAGATTGGCATTTATCGGATACCAGCAGGGAAGTTCTGCACCGAGTTGCACAGCCTTCAACGTGATTCTTTTGCGATAATTCGACAATATCGAAGTGCTCGTTCTGAGCAGCAGCATCCACTGCTCACTGATGCATCTTTTCGTGCATCTGCCACTCAATCATGGCAACGCCATTCCGCTTTGTTGCTTTCTCGAGATTAATCCAGCACTCGGTGCCAATTTGTTGCAAGGTGCGTCACGAGATCCAGACTTTCAGGGTCTCCCCAGTCAATGACGGCATCAGAAAAGTACCCAACCATATTCGTGCAATCCTATCAGTTCAGACTTCACTGATTCGCTCAAAAGGAGTCGACAGTCCGAAGCTTCTCGAGTGATATCTGGAGCTAGAATTCTCTCCGCACCAGCCCCCAATGAACTCCATAATTATCATTATCGACGCGCGCTAACCCTCCCCTTGGCAGGGCCTTAAGAGATGCATCAATGGTGCATCTCTATTCGTACCAACAAGGTTATCGCGCATATAAGATTCAAATGACGAATTTCTCCTTTGACGATCGGTTCTTGCTAACACAGTTCAAGTGTCGGATATGCTTTCAAGCTCTACTAGCATCGCGCTTCAAGTGCGTTGCTATTGTGGAATACGATCGTAATAACGATGTACAGTAGCTCAATATAGGGCGCTCCTACCGCAAGTCATTAATGCTAAAATGAAAATCGTAATGGATTTTTCATTGGGCTACCACTGAAGTGGAGCGATTCCCGCAGCGTTTTGATTCTTAGATATCGGCCAAAACTTTTGAAAAAGGGCAGGAATAAATCTTGGCAACCAATCGCAGATCTGGAAGAGGGGGTACCCCCCTCTTTCAGATTTTGGAAATGTCCTTTCTCGTCAAAATCAAGGATTCAAAACGCTGCGGGAATCGCTCCAGTACCGACTAACAACTAAAAAAAAGAAACTCGAAAGAACCACGTGGAGAATATGCCTGCAAGCCTGCAACGCTCACTTCCCAAACGCGCGTTCTCCAAACACCAACTCAAACTCATCTCGGTGGTGCATGTACGCCCACTCCATGAATTCCCAGCGGCGCGGTTTGACTGAGCGCTTTGTCAGCGCTTGGCTGATGTCATCATACCGCTCTTTGTGAAGATACCAAGCCATTTCGAAATGACCATTCCACACTGCGAGTCTCATCGCAGTACGGCTACATCCGTCACTCCGATTTACATTCAACCACTGAACCATTTCCAAGTGCCCCCGAGACGCAGCAATATCAATTGCGTCGGTGGTGCACCCTTCCGTTCTGTTCACGTGTAGCCATTGTACCATCTCCAGGTGATTATTTGCCGCAGCCGTGTTCATGGCATCTGTGGTGCAGCCTTCCGATCGATGGGCGTGCAACCACTTCACGACATCCAGATGACCGTCTGCAGCTGCATAATCCATTGCACCGCTGGTGAAGCCTTCGAACTGCTTGGTGTGAGCCCACTGGAGCGTGTTGAGGTGTCCATCACCGGCTACGAAACTCATCTGAATAGCTGCGCTATCGAACTCCATATTACGGTGCAGCCATTTGGCCATCTCTAGCTTGCCATAGCTTATAGCATTCTCCATGGCGTTGAAACTGCAGCCTTCCCGGCGATTTTTGTGCAGGAACTGCACGATATCCAGTCTTCCCTTTGCAGCTGCGTTATCAATTGCAGCCGTTGTGCAGCAAGCTGTGGTATTCTCGTGCAGCCATTCCACCACATCTAGATGCCCATTCCTTGCAGCCGCGTCAATAGCGTCACCGCAGAAAAACTCGAAGTCTTGCTCAATCATCCACTGGAGGATATGAAGATGACCATTCGCTGCCGCATTGGAAAACGCTGACTGGGATGGCTTGCTCACCAGCTTATTCGCGTAAATCCAGCGAAGGATATCCAGACGGCCAGTCTTCGCAGCTACAGCGTCGGCTTCGTCGAAACAGCACACATTCCGGTACGTCGGAATCAGCCACTCGAGTACGTTCATATGCCCCGAGCGCACTGCCCCGGTTGCTTGAACCTTGATCGCAAGCCTGCCTTGTAGGGCAGCAGTTCCGCTAGCTGGCGACTTCGTACTGGAAGAAATGTAGGTTTTGCCGAAGATCCACTTCAGTATATCGAGGTGTCCACTAGCAACCGCATGGTTGGCAACCACCCACGGGTTGACTGTCGCAGACACACCTCCAATGCTCACATGATGGCTGCACACCCACTGGAGCATCTTGAGGTCTCCCTGTTTCTCCGCAGCGAACGCCCCGTTCAGCGCCACCTCCAAAGGAAATGCGGGGATCCTAAGTTGTAGCCACTGGGCTAACGCCAAATGCCCCCGTTCCAGCGCAAGAGAAACTGCGTCCCCTGGCCACGTGACCGAAGGGCAACAGGCCTGAATCCACACCAGTATCCCCAACCGACCATAACTGGCTGCCACTTTGATGGCACCTCCCGCCACGTGAAAGTTCTTGAAATGTGTCACTAGTAATTGGATCACTTGAAGGTTTCCAGCAGCTGCTGCTTTCACCATGGCTGTCCCGAATTGCCAGCGTCGAAAGCCTGGACGTCGAAAAAGACTGCTTGCCGGCTCAATCGAGAGACGGTGGAGAACCCGTTGGACCAAGTACGGCGAGCTGGAGCTGCAGGCGTCCACCAGCGTCCATTTAGGGGACCAATCCAGAAATTCGTTCAGTTTATCGAGAATGTGAGGCAGATGCAACACATTTGGGCCATGGCGGCACAGCACGCGCACGCACGCCAGCAACTGAGAGAGGTCGGTGTCATTTGCGCGAGGCCGATAGGGTTTCTTGAGCAGACGGCGGCGCTTGCTCATGGTTTGGAGAGGAAGTTGCCGATCCTGGGAAGTTGCCTTTTTGCCAGGATTTGGGAAGTTTTTTTTTGTGATCAGAAATTCGGGAAAATTTTCGTTCTTCAATACGTAATGATTCATAATGAGTTGCCTACGTGGTGCACTCCTCGGACGAGTGAGCCAAGTGTCTTGCACCTATGGAGTTGCCTTCGTTAGTCCTGCACTTGTCAGCACTAGAGCATCTGCGACTAAGGCTGGGAACACCCAGTTTGTTTTGCTGTTACAATTGCGGTCGGGAGAAATCGTGTGTAAAATGTACGAAATATCATCGAAGCAAACTTCCATGATGAGTCCCTTCCTATATTCTCTCTTGAACATGTACGGAGCTTTTAGTTGATGCTTTTAAAG
Source organism: Phytophthora crassamura (assembly GCA_033557995.1). Taxonomy (NCBI): domain Eukaryota; phylum Oomycota; class Peronosporomycetes; order Peronosporales; family Peronosporaceae; genus Phytophthora; species Phytophthora crassamura. Next base: position 1,029,829 of record JAUCED010000016.1, read on the forward strand.
ATGTATCAGAAGAGAGAACTGCCAAATGGTTTCGAGCTGCGGCATCAAACTGGTAAAAGACCACGGCAATCCTTTTCGGAAATCGTCGCAGTGCATGCTACACATCCTTCGCTGCACGAGCAATACCAATGAACCGCAAGTGACCGGTTGCAGTCCGTGGAATGTTTAGAGCACCGCCAGAAGCAACTGCCGCTATGTTACGCGAATGTTGACCCAGGTTACTACCGTGGAATTAATCTTGGGTGGGATGTCCATTAACGAGGTGTTCCCAAGTAGAAATGCTACTTCATGCATCCAATTCCAAAATCACCGTGCTTGAGATCGCGGAGAGCTCAACTTCAATGACAACTCCGAAAACTTACAAGCTACAGCTTTAGAGTCCAGCTGATGCGCTGGTGGGGCCTGCTATCTACAATATGCTAACTTTGGCGGAGTACAGATATCCACCCGCCAAGTAAATGCGCTCTCAACAAACAAACTCTTCAACATTCAGTGTGCACATCAATTCGTATTCATTCGCTACGCTACAACTGAAAAGGAACCACGCTTTGAAAGTGCCTACAGATCGCCGCCAGCCGCTCCAGCTCCAGCCTGGCCGGCTACGCCACCTAACTGACCAGCAGCGCCAAATCTGCCTTGACCGCCAAAGCCACCAAGTCCCCCGGCACCAAAACCACCGCCATTCATGCCACCGACGCCACCAAGACCACCGAAGCCGCCTGCACCACCATTGCCACCGCCAAAGCGTCCACCAAAGCCACCCATGCCACCGCCGAATTGACCACCCGGAGCACCACCAAAGCCGCCAACCCCACCAGCTCCTCCAAGTCCTCCAGCTGCGCCACCAAACCCGCCAGCGCCAGCAGCACCAGCAGCACCAAAGCCGCCAACCCCACCAGCTCCTCCAAGTCCTCCAGCTGCGCCACCAAACCCGCCAGCGCCAGCAGCACCAGCAGCACCAAAGCCGCCAACCCCACCAGCTCCTCCAAGTCCTCCAGCTGCGCCACCAAACCCGCCAGCGCCAGCAGCAGCACCTGCAGCATCGCCTCGGGTCGCTCCATTGCCGTTACCAGAGCTTAGTCTGCCGCCCGGTGTCGTCGGAGCGGGCGTCACGGGGCCACCATTGCCACCATTGCCGAGCCCACCGTTGCCAGTACCCGCCACTCCGCCCACTCCCGCACCAATGCCGCCGCCAGCGCCAGCACCACCCATGAACCCGTTCGTGGCAGCTCCGCCAGCGCCACCCGCTCCAAAGCCGGGCTGATTGCCGCCTCCGAACCCGCCGAGGCCTCCGCCGAGTTGACCCGGACCGCCACCGACTCCGCCAGCACCGACGCCGCCCATACCCCCGCCGAGGCCTCCGCCAAATCCGTTGCCGCCTCCGTTGAGACCACCCATACCTCCGCCAAAGCTGTTGCCACCCGCACCAAACTGCTCACGACCACGAGTCATGGGGCCCATGCGCATCGGGATACGGGGTCCTTGAGCGAGAGCTCCGTCGTTGATGATGAGCATCGTGGCAATAGCGAGTGCAAGTTGAGTCATCATAGTTGTCGAGAAGAGTTGTAGTTGTTTTTTTGCTGGCTTTGCCGTCGACGAAGCGAAGGCCGGGGAGGAAGACTTGACGCGAAGACGGGAAATCCGAAAGTGAGGAGTTCCTGGCTCGGACAGATGAATAGCCTCTCCCAATCGCACTAACTCGTCGGTCATGTCAGCAAGAGAAGCGAGTGAAGAACCATCCTGTCTAGCCTTCCAACCTCTCAGTGATTCTCTTGACAACTCAGGTCAGTTAGTATCAACAAATCGAAAGCAGAGGCTCGATCTCGCTCATTCTTTCTTTCTTTCCGACTACATGTCGTGGAAGGGAAAGCAACATCCATCCGTTGAGTAGACGAGCCCTGAGGTGTCCAGCAGCACATCGTAAACCTTGGTGTTTTCGAGTTAAACGTGCATCTATTTTTTGTTTTGACGTTCAAGGACCCCGGCCTTCGCGAAAGCAACGTTAATTGGTTTGGACTTGCGTCCCGAACCGACAATTGAAGCCTTATCTTTCAGGATCGATGAATCCAGCACTTCAGCTATCCGTTCACCTCGGGCATCCATGCGATCGCTACTAGTTGATGCACACTCGTCGAGAACTATTCTGTCAAGTGCGGCAGCTCCGGTCTTTTGCTTCGAGCAAACCTGCTGTGGTTAACAACCTGAGGATTAGTTGGCGCACGCTCGGAGCTGAACGCGAAGCAATGGGGGCTGTGATCGCTTGCCCTGCGACTTGCCGGGCTGCCGCTTCTTCTTCCTGTTTTGCACGGGCCAGTGCCTCGGGGTCCATTAACTCGAGCGCCAAACGCTTTTGCGTTTCCTCCTCTTCTTCCTTCGACCGCGTGTTTAGTGCAAGAAAGTCAGCACAAAGTTCTTCCAGTCTCATCACCAATTCTGGACGTTTCGCCATTGGAACAGGATCTTGGGGATCGGCTAGTTTTTTTCGTCCATGCATCGCCTTCTAGGCTGCGTCACGGCCGACAGCTCTTTTCTAAAGTCCTTTTAGTTTCTAAAATCACAAAGGTTAGAAATTCAAAGTTCGGTTTCTGTAGTTAGCAAAATTTCTATTCTCCATTACGATTTCTATTCAATCCTGTCAGCATCTTCCCGATGCCGCCTTCCAGCCGTCTCACGCTGCACCGGTTCCGAGGCGCTTCGCCCTCTCTCGACTGCCGCGAGAGCGACGAAATCCCGGCACTGACGTGCATCCTCGTCGTGTGTCGCGCCGGGCCGGAGGTGCTGCGGCTTCCTCACGTCGTGGAAAAACTCCACGAATTTTTGGATTGGTCTCCGTTCTGGACTTTCACGACAGCGTGTCAGGCCAATTTACTGTATTTAGTGCGTCGGATCATTGCTAAGCAAGATTTGGAGCCTCTGGACAGCGGACTGAGGTTCCCTGGTGTCCGACAATGGCAGTTCACGGAAGGTCTGACGCACGCGGTGGCAGCCGGGAACTTAGAGTTGGTGAAACTTCTGTCGAAAAGTTTCAGCGGTTGCTTTGTGTCAAGTTCAGTGGTCAAAGAAGCAGCAAAAAGCGGTGAATTGGAGCTTCTACGGTGGTTGGTGACGAACCGGAATGACGTGAGGTGGACGGATCGAGAGGTGGCAGCAGCCATTCGAGGAGACCACTTTGCGTTAGCCAAATGGATGAAGGAGAAGGTGACCACGGCTTCAGTGGTGATGCTTGAGAGGTGGGCGACTACGGCAGCGAGGAAGGGCAACTTGGACATGATCAAGTGGGTGTGCAGTCTGTCGGCGGCGGTCAACCCGCGCAATGCGATTTTTGAGGCAGTGGATAACGGACACTTGGACGTGGTTAAGTGGATCATGGACCAGCCCAATCGTGACGAACGTGACGAAGCGGCTTTCTTCTGGACAATGCATGACCAGGAGGATGGCGTTGTGGTGCAGCTTCAGATAGATCTGTATGGAGCTACCACGGGCGGACATTATGACGTGTTGGAATGGCTGCTGACACATCACCCGGACAAGTGCCGCATCAATGGAGCTGACATCGAAGCTGCACAAAATGGACGATTGGACATCATTCGCCTATTTACTGAAAGCGGTCTTGAATACCATCCCGGACGGGCGCTGAGCTCCGCAGCAGCTGAAGGACAACTCGAGATCGTCAAGTGGTTACACTTCCATCAGCCTGAAGACGCTCGTCTTGGCCAGGCGATCGACCTTGCGGCAAGAAATGGGTTTCTAGATGTTGTTGAATGGCTGCACGAAAACACTTCGGAAGGATGCACGACGTTCGCAATGAATGGGGCTGCTCAAAACGATCACGTTGAAGTGGTGAAGTGGCTGCACAAGCATCGTCGCGAGGGCTGCACAAACATTGCCATGGACTCCGCTGCAGCGAATGGGAACCTCGTGCTCGTCCAATGGTTTACGGAAAACAGGAAGGAAAGCTGCTCTCCTGATGCAATGGATCTCGCTGCAGCCAACGGCCACCTCGATGTCGTCAAGTGGCTCCATTTTAACAGACACGAGGGCTGCACGATCGACGCGATGAACAAAGCTGCGGCGAATGGCCATCTTGATGTGGTGGAGTGGCTCCACGCTAATCGATCCGAGGGATGTACGAGAGACGCAATGGATTTAGCAGCTGAGAATGGACATCTACGGGTTGTGGAGTGGCTCCACAATAGCAGACATGAAGGATGCACAACTCGCGCGATGGACAGTGCCGCTCGAAACAACCACTTGGAAGTTGTGATGCTGCTCAGTTCCAACAGAACTGAGGGGTGCACGATTCGAGCCATGGACAGTGCTGCGGAACGAGGTTATTTAGAGATGGTGCAGTTCTTGGGTAGCCATCGGTCCGAAGGATGTTCCACCGCTGCGATTGAAGGTGCTGTACTTGGTGGCCACTTTGAAGTGGCCTTGTGGATCTCTCAGCAGCATTCTGAATACGACGTCGCTGACGCGTTGCGGCGCTGTCATGATGCTAGCCGACGCTGGGAGTTTGTGGAGTGGATTTACTTGCACGACCGCGCCGTTTTTGAGCTGCGTATTGCCGATCGCCTCTTGATCGATTGAATGGATATCTAGTCTGCAGTGATACTGGAGTGGATTGAACATGTTATTGATGTTGGCTTCGGAGTTTTCCTGTACTTGCTTTGATTACCGAATAAATATGAGGTTGAAAAGACAGCATGCCGATCACAAGAGCAACAAAGTGCCGAACTTGCAAATAGCGTCAAATCACTCAAATCGTTTACCATTTCAGATGTTGGCTGTCTTACCAGGCCATTCGACTACCCGAGCTCTTGTTCTCAAGTCTTCATTTCACTACCAGGAAGACAAGTCAAGCATGGTGAATCCCCCCGCGAGATACGTACCGTCAGCCTCGTGTGCCAATACGGACCAGATGCACTACGTCGCCCTCATGTTGCGGCAACGATCAACGACTTTCTCGACGGCTCTGTCCATGGACTCTCATCCAAGCATGCCGTGCCAACCTGCTCTACTCGGCGCGTCGGATACTGGGGAATGGTGAAGGTGATCCGTTTCTTGATGGAATCGAGCCACAAACCAGAGAAGGTATCGCCAGTGCCTTGTCACTGAAGCACTGCTCACGTCTGTGACCAAGGGGGACTTGGTGCTAGTGCAGCTCCTGTCGCGAAACTTCGAGGCTGCGTGTGGACGTCTCCACTTCAAGAAGCTATCAAGTTTGATCAGTTGGAGGTGTTGCAGTGGCTGGTTCGTCACGACCCCAGCTACTTTGGCGACGGATCGAGCCGCTGCAAACGGCAACCTTGATATATCGTCCAATGGCTGCATGAAAACCAAGATCAAGGCTGCACAAGTTCCACAATAGACCAAGTCGCTGCTTCTGGGCATCTGGAAATCGTGAAATGGCTCCACGAACATCGTTGAAGGATGCACAACGCGACCAATGGACCTGTCGGCAGGTGCTGGGCATCTCAATGTTGGGCAATGGCTCCACGCTAATCGCCGAGAAGGATGTACAACTACGGCGATGGATACTGCCGCTGCAGTGCACGCCTCTTGCGATGCACGAAGCTGTGAAGAACAATCAGTTAGAAGTGGTGTAGTGGCTTCACAACAACAGAACAGGGGGATGCACCGATGAAGCAATTACCAACGCAGCAGCAAGAGGCCACACCGAAGTATTTCGGGTTTCGTTTTCGCATAGACAGGAGGGAGATCGTGTCGCTGCAGTGAGGCATGCGTTGGATGGCGCTCATTTTGGCTTCTTCCGTTTCCTGTATCAAGATGGTGGAGAACGAGAAGTTGTAGAGGCACTGCAGAATTGCTTCTCTAACGCGAGCGCTGCTCTGAGTTTATGTAGTGGAGCAGGACTCATGACCCAACTGACTTCGAAATTGAAGTTGTGTCGACGCTGTTCAGTAACTAAACGCACGAGTGAAAAGTAATTTGTACCGATCGACGCATGTTGCTCAAAGCTTCAGGAGTTGGCTGCAAATTATGAGACGCGGGCGTAAGACAGGTGATAAGCCGAAAGGAAAAGCGCCTCGTCCCTCACAGTTGCCGGATTCCTGGGAGATGGAGGTGCCGCTGGCCCCCACGATCACCAAGCCGCGGTGGACGGCACGAGACTCGGTCTGTCTGGGTCTCGCGGCGTTTGTGGTGCTCAACGTCATCATGTGCCTCTGGGTGGTAGTAACGTCCATGTCGACTGCGCGGCGCCAGGCCACCGCGGTCTTCTACGCAGTCGAGAACGCGCCCGCTATCGAGTTCAACCTGTCGCTGAAGATTAGCTCAAGCTTGGAGCCACTCAATGTGACGGGACGACTGCGGCCGCGACTGTCCGAATGCTCGCGCCGACTGCATTTCGATGGACGCATGGTGGTGGCGACGCCAAGTTCCAGTGAGCTGTTCGTACTGGCAAACCACCGAGGTTATCGCCGACCGCTGTCGACAAGCAGTTGGAACGCCACGTGCTTGACGACCAAGGACATTCCTCCGCTTCACACGCTTGTCGATACTGTTCACAGCGCATTCCGGCCGTCGGTCTACGAGGCGTTTGACGTGGACTGCAAGCCACTGCAGTTCCGTTTCTACGACGAGGATTTCGTGATTTGCGCGGAGGATTGGCTTCGGGCGAGGCTGCACGCCCAGAACAATGTGGCGCCCATTGCGACGACTGGCAGTGGAGATCAGCAGCAATCCATTCCATGGCTCGTGGTTCACGGCAAGCATTCGGCGTTTGGACTCAACGTGCTGTCGAGATCGGATGCCACAATTGAGACTGACCAGCCGTTTGCGGGGCTCGACCGCTGCGAATATCTCGAGGCGCCGATGGCATCGGGGGAGTCCTGCTCGATGCAGACCGCGCAGTGCCCCAATCCACACATCGATACTTGCAAGAAGCAATTGCAGAAGCACGAATCATGAAACGCAGTACGAGTACAGGACAGACGAGAGCATGGGTGACGTAAAAGAAGACACGGAAGTACAAGGCAAACGAACAATAAATTCCATGATCCCCATACAAACTGGAGATGTGTCTTCAGTAAAGAGACGTAAGCAATCATCTGAGACTCGCGACTCCGCAAAACCCCAGCGCTGCTCGGATCCTGCTTCTGGCGCAAAGTCACTCAGTTCGCACAAAATGAGGTCACACTCACACTCCAGCCACAGAAAGTGTGAAAGTTGTCGATTCCAGCCACTTCTAAGGCTCTACGACTAGTATGGAGTGAACCTTGCAAAATGCAGGTCGCATGACTGAATATAACACAACGAAAAGCCAAGTGTTGACCTTCGTGCCAGACATTCCAACAGAGCTTTTGCCGATCCCTCGAAAAACAAATCGCAGCTGAATTTGTCAATTATGTGGGCCACTTCAGTCAGACCATGAGCAAGCGCCGCCGAGTGCACAAGAACGCCAAGTGCTCGCACCCCCACGACACCGATCTCTTCCGTGCTGTTGACGTGTGCGCGTGTGGTATGCCTCAAGAGTCCCGATACGTTGCTTCTGCCTCACGTGGCGGCGAAACTTGATGACTTTCTCGATGGATTCCCGAAATGGACTTTGGCTGGCGCTTGTGCCGCCAATAGTCTGGATCTAGTGCAACGAGTTCTCGCTCGACTATCACTGGAACTGCGTCCAGTAGCTTGCGAGGCCCAGGTTTTCGAAGATGGCAATTCGAGGCTTCCATGATGAAGGCTGCAGCTGTTGGAAATCTCGACGTGGTCATGTTGCTGATGGCCCATTTCAAGAACTTCCACGTGGCGGAGGGTGTCGTCGAGGTAGCAACCAGCCATGGTCGGTTGGGAGTACTAACGTGGATTCAGGCTCATTGCCACTCGATCAGCTGGCCGGAGGATGCAGTCTACGTTGCACTGAAAGCGGGAAACTTTGAGCTGGCCAAGTGGCTACAAGCGAACATCTTGACACCCCCACTGAACCTACTAAGTGAGTGCGCTGTCGCTGTAGCGAAGCAGGGAGAACTTGAAATGCTCAAGTGGGTGTGCAGCCTCGATGCCGGTTTTACAGCTGGCACGCGAATAACTGTCAATCCGTGGCAAGTCGTGAACGATGCAGTCGATTTCGGGCATCTGGAGATGCTCAAGTGGATCTTCGAGCAGCCTATCGGTACCGCGCCGATGCTTGAAGAAGATGAAATCATACAGGAGGAGCTTGTGATCACAATTGATGCATGCCAGGCAGTGCGATGTGGGCATTTCAACGTTCTCAAATGGTTGGTTCCAAAGCATCGGGAGTTATGCTGCTTCGATAGAGTAGATGCCGTCGCTGCGGAAACTGGTCGTTTGGACATGCTTTGCTGGCTTTGGGCTAGCAACCTGGTCGATAGGCCAGCTACGTCCGCCTTTTCGGAGGCAGCTCGGAATGGCCACCTTCACGTCCTCAACTGGATGGTTAACCCAGAGCGGGGATATGATCGCGACTGTTCCATCTACGAGCCTGCATGAAAAGGAAACCTACGAGTGGTAAAGCGGCTGCTAGAGAATACCCCAGTACGCGACACCGAGTGTGCATTGGAGGCTGCAGCTTCATAGGGCCACCTAGATATCGTGAAACTCTTGCACGCGAATACCTTCGCAGTACGCAACACGAAGACTGTGATGATGCTTGCAGCTGCAGAAGGCCACTTGGATATCGTGAAATTCTTGCACGGAGTCCATCGCAGAGGATGTCATGTTGACGTCATGGAGGAGGCTACAAGAAATGGACATCTTGAGGTCGCGAAATGGCTGCACGGGAACACGAAGTCCGGCAACACGAACCTTGGCAGCATATCTACTACTGAGTATTTGTGGATGACAGCTCGTACGGGAAGCCTCGAAACGACCCAGTGGGTTCACGCCCAGCGATTCAAGGGCTTTACCAGTGACGTGATGAATGCTGCGGCTCGGTACGGTCATCTGAATATAGTGAAATGGCTGCACGCCAATCTAACGTAAGGCTGCACCACAGAGGCGCTTCGAATAATCACTTTGATGTAGTGAAATGGCTCCACGATAACAGGACGGAAGGCTGCACTCAGAAAGCAATGAATTTGGCTGCGTGTCGGGGTCACGTGGAGATGGTTCAGTGGTTGAAAGAGAACCGGAGTGAAGGATGCTCGGGCCTTGCGATGAGAAACGCCATAAAGAGGGACACTTTAAGGTCGCGTGGTATCTTCACCAAGCGCGTAGTGACTGTGACATCACAACGTTGAAAACGTGTTCGAACAAATCGCGGCGTTGGGAGTTCACGGAGTGGGCGTATATCCACCACAGGGATGAATTTGAGTTGGCGATTGGGGAAAGCCCGTTTGAGAAGTGAGGATTGCAGCATATTCTAATTTCCAAGTTTCTTTTTTTCGTGTACATGCAGCAGGTATCCATAGAACAAAAAATCTACTTGGAACTATGCTTTTCGTTTAGGCAGTCGTTATTTGGCCCGACTGGGTCACATAGACAAGCGTTTTCTCCCCGAATATGACCGATTGATGCCCGAACATGCCCGATTGAGCATGGTGTGTGACACCCGGGGACGGGTGTCATCTTTGCTCCGCTGCGCGTCGCAAACGCAGTTCGCTGCGCTCCTGCGGGTAAAAAGATTCTAAGATCTGGTCATTACAGTGCTCGGCTCGCTGTTGAGCTAGGCGATGGGCCCGCCTCCGCAAATACCGCCGCGGCCCTGCTTCGCGGGCACCCCGCAGCGGGTTTGCTGCGGCTACGCGACCTCGCACACGCTCGCCTTCGTTGGCCGTTTTATGTGCGTTCACCCCCTCTTTCCTCCATTCGGGCCAAATACCCACTCTCTTTCGTTTAACGTTAATTTCTGGCTTCGAACATCGCTTTTACGATCGTATTCTGCAACTTTGCAAAGTTTTTTAAAAGGGTGGACCAAATTTCTTGGCTGGTGCGAGAACGAACGGCATAATGAAGGAGCGGTCAGAACAGCGGCTGGTGGCTGAGATCACTGGCGCCGCTCCCCCTCCCGGGACCGACAGCGAAGAGAAGGAGGCTGGCCAAGCACCGAGTGGCTGCCAGGAAATGCTGGCTGGAAGAGAGGAGAGGCGCAAGCTACCAAAACTGCCTTTCAGCACGAGTACGGCGGCGGCGGCGATTATTACGTGTGCGAGTGCTACGAAGAGTACTATCCTGTCGTTGAGCAGTTTGTGCTGACGGGGGAGGAGAAGAAGGCTTTGACGGTGACTGGGACGCCTGGCATCGGCAAGTCGGTCTTCTATGCGTACTTCTTCGAGAGGTTCTGGAAAGCCCATCCTGGCGAGTGGATCATTGTCGCGATATGCTACGAAAGGGATAGCTCCGTCAGCGAGCTCGCAGTGTACGAGGACGGTATTGAGATAAAGCACTACCGTGTGGCAGACAGTGAAAGGCTTTCCCAAACTCTCGACAGTCTGGAAGACGCTCAGATGTTGCAGATCGAGCAACGCAAGGAGGGCAAGGAGGTGAACGTTAAGAATATACTCCTCTTGTGCGATGGTCCTCCAAAAGCGAGACGACCGAACATGGTGGTGTTCACAAGCCCCAACGACGAATGGTTCAGGAAAAACGACAAAGATGGCCACTTTCTCTACATGCCGCTATGGACGTCCGATGAACTGCAAAAGTCGGCGTTGGTACTGGAGCTCGGCTTGGATGATGCTGAGATTGACAAGCGCGTGGAGATCTACGGTGGAACAGCGCGTTACTGTCTGCATCGTGACCAATCCGAGGCCATGAGCGAAATGGTGGAAGCGATCGAGGCGATCACGAGTGCCACTGAGCTTGCAAATCTGTTGTTGGGGAAGATGACGGACCGTAGATGCCATCGTCTCGTGCACTTTGAACCTCTCGCGACTAATAAAGGACGCCGGTCGACTAAACTCGCTTCTTCCTTTGTGAGGACAAGCCTCGAGAGACGCTTGCACATGCTGGATTTTACTGTCAGAGAGCAGCTCCGGAAATCGCTTGGAGGAATGGAAACGGCTGCGAGTCTCAGTGGGTGGATCTTCGAGGTCGACTCGCATGAAACGCTTCGTCAAGGCTGTGAAATCCGGGTTACGTCGCTGCCTGAAGACGGCAGTACTCCAGTTGAAACATCGATTCCGATCGCCACAAGCAACATAACGGATGAGTTCGACGTCGACACGTTGTCTCCATCGCTGGTCACGTACGGGCCGTACCACAAGCCAAAGGCGAAGACATGGGAGTCAATCGACTCGCTTTACTTACCGAAAATGGACAAGCCGGCGTCTGATAAGTTCGCTGCGAAGTGGAACAGAGCCAATGATGGACCTCTTATCTTGTTCGAAATGACGATCTCAAGGAAACACCCCGTGAACACTTCGGGGCTCGTTTACGTGCTGAGCAAACTCCACTTTCTAGAGAGAATGGAGCACGTGAAGCTTGTGTTTGTCGTTCCGAGCGAACTGGTCGGTACATTCAAGCGCCAGCCCATCGTCTTGGTGAGTGCTGTCGGTACGGACAGCGTCCGGAGTGTTAGGGGCATTGGACATACAACCAGTGCTTTGCTCAGCAAATACGGCATACATACGATCGACGATCTGGAGAAGGAGGTCAATCTGCGTGAAAATATTAAGAAGCAGAAAATGACGATCAACACGGAGAAGCCGACCCTAAAAGATGAGCACCCAAAGCGTTGGGCTCAAATTGTGAAGTTGTGGAAGCAGCACGAGCTGACTGTCAAGTACGGTGAGCAAGTGGCTGCTATTGCGCAGTACGTCGGTTCGTGGAGCGAGTCATGACTGCTTGCACAACATGCTGCTGCACTTCAGTCGTTTACTCATCACCAAGACGTTGCGTTGGAGTTGTTGAGTCGCTTCGTTTTCTTCGAAGTCGATGAAGTAGCTTAATATATTGTCACTGCTTTCCCATCCTACCTTCACGCTTTTCACGTGGCTCAATGGTTGCCGGTACTCTTCTCCGCCTCATCCGGCACTGAGGGCTGTGCTAAAGTCGCTACAAACTTCCGCCATAGTCGACAGCACGGTAATCCTCCTCGTCCGGATCTTCGTCGGCATCGTTGAGTTAACCCTCCTGCACGATAACTCAACCAACCGAGGCTGCACGGAAACGGTCACCAACAAGTGTTGAAGTGGCTGTAGAGAATATCCCAGTAGGGTGCAGCTGAAAAAGGATGTTGTGAAATTCTTGCACGAAATTGGTCATTTTGACGTCGTGGCCGAGGCTGTAAGAACGGGAAATCTAAAGGTGAATGCACACCGACATAAGGTTCAGCAACATGGAAACTATAAAGAGTTCGTGGATGACAGCACGTGCAGGAGACCTTGAAACTATCCTGTGGGTTCACACCCAGCAGCTGAAGGGCTTTACCAGTGCGATGCTGAATTCTGCCGCTCGGTACGGATATCTAGATATCGTGAAATGGTTGCACGCCAAGCGAACGGAAGGTTGCACTACAAATGCGATGGACGATGCCGCCTCTAATTTTGATGTCGATGTCATGACAAGGACCAAATGGAAGGGTTTTGCTGCGAGATGGTCCAGTGGTTGAACGAAAACCGTAGTGAAGGATGTTCAGACCTTGCTACGAAATGCGCCGTAAAACGGCAACTTTGAGGTGACGTGGTATCTTCACCAAGCGTGCAGTGTACTCTGAACTCGCAAAACCCTGGTTGGGTGTTTTCTGCCGCAGTCGACGGTACTGCTAGCAGCTTCGAGGGGGGATATGTTGTCGGAATGGATGATAATTGGCGTTCACGAGTGGGTGCTTCAGTGATATTCGATGCCATGCGGACGAAGTAAAGATTACCAGTGAAAGTGGTCACGTGTAACTTGGCAATGCAGTGGACAGACGACAGCCTCCGTGTCCGCAATGACATCCGAGGGCAACAGGAGATAGTAGCCTTGTTATTAAATATAACGGAAATGCTGCGACTCTCAACCTATTGGGATGCGGTAGATTATGGAGTCCACAACTTCAGGCATGGGCTCAGACCGCTTGAATAATTTTGCTAGAGCAACTATGCGAATGACATTGCCGTGATTGAGTGGTTGCCGCATCGAATATATGAAGAAATGGATGCTGCTGCTGAGAACAACCACTTCGATATTGTCTGGTGATTGCAAGGATATCACATCGGTGTATGAACATCGCTGCTTGCAATGACATTCAGGAAATGGGGCAATAGTTCGACTGTCGTCGGTCCGCAGTTGAAGTTGTCAATTATGTGGCCCACTTTCAGTTCCAAAATTCTCGCACAACTCAAACTCTCCATCAGACCATGAGCAAGCGCCGCCGAGTGCGCAACGCTAAGCGCTCGCACCCTCACGACCTCCCTCAGTCGTTGACTTGTGTGCGTGTGGTGTGCCTCAACGGCCCAGACACTCTGCGTTTGCCTCACGTGGCAGCGAAACTCGACGAGTTTCTCGATGGATCCCCGAAGTGGACTTTGGCTGGCGCTTGTGCCGCCAATAGTATGGATCTAGTGCAACGAGTTCTCGCTCGACTATCACTGGAACCGGCTGCCAGTGGCCTGCGACGTCCAGGGTTTCGCCGCTGGCAATTCGAGGCTTCCATGATGAAGGCTGCAGCTGCTGGCAATCTCGACGTGGTCAAGTTGCTAGTGGCCAATTTCAAGACCTTTCGGGTATCCGGGGGTGTCGTCAAGATGGCAGCCAGCCACGGTCGGTCGGAGATATTGAAGTGGGTTATCGGACAATGCCAATTTGTCGACTGGCCGTGGATACTCTATACTTTGCACTGCAAGCGGAGAATTTTGAGATGGCCAAGTGGCTAACAGCCAATACCCTCATACCCCCATTGTACGTCCTAGTCGAGTCTGCGGTCGTTGCAGCACAGAAGGGAGATCTTGACTTGCTCAAGTGGGTGTGCAGCATCAAGGCGGGGTTTGAAGATGGCGCGCAAAAGAAAGTCAACCCGTGGCATGTTATAAACGATGCAGTGGATAATGGACATCTGAAACACTTGGCGACGACCCGGGTCGTCGCCAACAAATTGGTGCAATATCGAGATAATTATTTTTATATAGGGGGTGCACCAAATAGGGTGTATGATATTATGCTATACTGTTTTCTTGTAAATAATACTTCTCTTCACCTGTTCGTGCATCACACCTCTCAGCATTGTGCACTCCAAGTACGTTTAACAGTCTTCGTTTGGACACGAAGTGCTTGTGTCCTGGCACTTCAACCAATCGGCCGGCGAAATCCTATACAATTTCATATTCCCTACAACAGGTTTTGTGAGCCTCGGGTTGTTTTGGCGCCCCGGGTCGTCGCATCTGGAGATGGTCAAATGGATCTTCGAGCAGCCGAATGGTGCCGCGCCGACACTTGAGGGAGAATATACCACGCAGGCGGAGCTTGAGATCGAAATTCATACCATTGAGGCATTTCGACGTGGGCATTTCGACGTTCTCAAATGGTTAATTCCAAAACACAGGGATCTGTGCTGCTTCGATAAAGCCGATGCTGTCGCTGCGGACACTGGTCGCCTGGACATCCTTCGCTGGATTTGGGACAATAACCTGGTCGACGAGCCATGGTGGTTTGCCTTCGAACATGCGGCTGAAAATGGTCACCTTCACGTCCTCCAGTGGATGCTTGATCAAGAGCAACGATATGATCATGGTCGTTCTATCTACGAGGCTGCACGGAATGGGCACTTACAAGTGGTAAAGTGGCTGCACGAGAACATCCCAGTACGTAGCACAAACAGTGCAATCAAGGGTGTAGCTGAAAAGGGCAACTTGGATATCGTGAAATTCTTGTATGGGGTTGGTGACGGATGGTGCCATTTTGATGTCATGGCGGCAGCTATAGCGTATGGAAATCTCGAGGTGGCGAAATGGCTGCTCGCCAACACGAACCTCGGCAACACGAACCCTGGCAACATGGAAACTGTAAAGTGCTTGTGGATGCGAGCACGCGCTGGAGACCTCGAAACTATCCAGTGGGTTCACACGCAGCAGTTCGAGGGCTTTAACAGTGATATGATGAATTCTGCAGCTCGAGCCGGACATCTGGACACAGTGAAATGGTTGCACGCCAATCGAACGGAAGGCTGCACCACAGAGGCGATGGACGATGCAGTCGCAAATAACCATTTCGAGGTAGTGAAATGGCTCCATGAGAACAGAACGGAAGGTTGCACTCAGAAAGCGATGAACTTTGCTGCGTGTCAGGGTCACTTGGAGATGGTGCAGTGGTTGAACGAGAACCGGAGTGAAGGCTGCTCGGACTTTGCGATGAAATACGCCGTAAAGAATGGCAACTTTGAGGTCGCGTGGTATCTTCACCAAGCGCGCAGTGACTGACATCATGCCAGTGCTGAAAAAGTGCTCGAAGAAGTCGCGTCGTTGGGAGTTCACGGAGTGGGCGTACATCCACCACAGGAAAGAATTCGAGGCGACTATCGCAGGACACTGAGGTGGAAAGTGTGTCTGGTAGATCGACTCCCGCATTTTCTTCAAGCATCAGACTCGCTTTCACTTTGCGAGGTCGTCTTTCGTTGAGATGCAAGCGTTTTGAAAGTATTTTGTTATTCGGCAACATGTTTATCTATGTTCATTAACTAACCCCAGCAGGATGTTTTCTTGATGTGGCGTAATGCTCCGGGATACTAGTAGTATGACTCTGGAAGAGCCAATAGCTGTTCCGATATCCGAGTGTGTTTACTCGTTCAGGATGTTTGGGCTCCGATGGATGAGAATTGCCATGTTCAAACTGCTCGTCACAACCATGGCAGATAACAAGTCAGGTACGATTATATTGGTGTCAACATCTACGGCGGCGGCGGCCCGTGCGCTACTCAATTCCCTAGTGCGCGGCGGCGAAGTTGCGCACGACGGTCTTGCGGTACTGCCGCGTGCGGCTCATTTCCTCGCCATTTGCAACGGCGTCCACGATCGACAGCTCGCCGCGCAGGTCGGTCTCCATCTTAGCCTTGAGCACCTTGCCCTCAAAGCCCTTGCCCATGAGGTAGCCCAGCTTGGCCACGCAGGCCTCGATCGTCATGTCCAGCGACGTGATAACGCCCATGTTGAGCAGGTTCACGCCTGTCGCGTACGAGTCCAGCTGCGTGCGGCCCTGTACACACTGCGACGTGATGGTGACCGGGATGTGCGAGTCGATGGCTGTCTTGACAAGACGCAGGAAGCCGTCCTGACGCAGCGGAGCGTTGCCCGTTCCGTAGAGCGCGAAGACCAGCGCCTTGCGCTTACTCTTGTCCTGGTTAGCGTTGTGGCGCTCTATGTAGGCTTCAATGCACTCCTGGTCGAAGCCAGGCACCAGGTGGAAGACGCAGATGTTGGTCGAGAGCTCGGTGAAGACGCGGAAGCGCGAGCGAGGGTAAGGGAGTATCAGTGGCTGGTCCACGGTGGCCTCAACGCCTGTGACGGCCAGCGACGGGAAGTTGGGCGAGTGGAAGGCGTCCACCGACATGTTGGCCACCTTGGTGGTGCGGTTGCCGCGCAGCAGCTTGTTGTTCGAGTAGATGCAGACCTCGGGGATGGCCAGCGAGGCCGCGCACATGACCGACATGATGAGGTTGCGGCGTGCGTCGCTGTGCGGGAAGTGCAGCGGGATCATGGCGCCCGAGATGACCACGGGCTTGCCCAGGTACTCGAGCATGAAGCTGAGTGCCGAGGCCGTGTAAGCCATGGTGTCGGTGCCCTGCAGCACCACGAAGCCGTCGTAGTCCCAGTATTTGGCCTCGATCTCGCGGGCGATGGTGCCCCAGTCGTCGGGCGTCATGTCGGACGAGTCAATGGGGTTCGCCCACTCGCTCACCGTCACGCGGGGCATGTTCTCGAACTTGAACTCGTCCATCTCGCTGATCTTCTTCTCCAGGAAGCCGCTGCTCGGGTGCAGCACGCCGTTCTCGTCGGGCACCATGCCGAACGTGCCGCCCGTGTAGATGACGAGGCAGTGCGAGCGTTCAGGCTTGGTGCCGACGCCGTTGACGCCGGCGGTGGTGGGCGTGGGGCGGTGCACGGAGCCCGGGGACGCGCACAAGTGCGGCTCGCCGTTCAAAGTCACGGCCACGGGGCTCACGCCGGCTTGAGCGCCGTCGAAAGTCGCGCTGAAGCTGTTGCTGCCGTCGCGAGGCGCTTTGGACGTGTCCGTGGGCATGGCTTGAGGTGGTAAAGCGCGCTTGGTGGGGGTGCAAGTGTCCGTTAGAAAGCTGAAGTGCGAATGACTGGGCCAGCATCGGAGACCTTGCGGAGTGGGCTGCAGAGCCGGGACGGCCACGTACGTTTCGTCCTGACTATAGCGGCAATAGACAGACCAGGAGAATTTGCGAGGTTGCAGTTTGAGCGCGAGGAAGCCGAGACCGCCGTGTTGCTTGCTTGGCAATGGGCCTGCTGCGCGTGCATTAGAAGGGATGTTGTCGCTCAAGTAGGGTGTATTGGCTGCGGTAGGTACATTGTATTATAGATGTTGGGGCGGCGAGCTGGAGGTGTGTGACGGTGACCATCCATTTCTGACCGAGGTGATGGGCGGCACGATTAGAGTGACGAGCTCCTGCTCTTACACATTTTCGAGTTGCAGTAAACTTCAAGCGCAAGCAGCTCGGATCGCGTAGCACCAGTGTGGCTGCCACACAGGGCGCGTTTCGGCGGTGCGATTGTATGCTGAGGGTAACGTCGTTAGCGTTTGGTGCCACTTCCGACCTCCGAGGCGACAAGAAGCTGCAAGGCCAAGTGATAGAACTGTAGAAGTCTCCCGAAGAGAACAAACCAGGAAACGCCGTGTGGAGTCCTTCTCTATGTGGAATTGGGGGGAACAGGTTGGAACAGCGCTCATGGATTCTTAGATAACAGACCCACAACGCCCTACTATTTTCTTCAGACGTAGTTCAGATGTAGGTAGGGTTCTTGCTCGCCGCGTAAGCTCGTTACTTTTTCCCAGTCTTGTTTTCCAAACAGAACCTTGTGTAGACTATTTTTGTTGTAATTTTTTTTCAACTACGTTGTCTCGTGTTTCTCAGTATATGCGTTGAAGATATTAGTAAGCCATGCAGTTTGAATGAGCCGAAGAAGGGCACGAACGCAGTGAAGTTTACAGAGGTAGGCATTAGGACTTCGGGGTTGCAGAATTGATAGCTCAATCTTTCAGTGTTCATGAGTCAACCTGAAAACTTCGAAGTAGCTAGTACTGATGGAAGCAAATATCTGAAAAGGTGAACCCTTCCTGGGTCTCACTTGCTTGCCTCGTTTTGCAGCAAGACATAAAAGGCTGGACGCGTTACCTTACAGCGAATCCATTGCCGCGTCGTGGACGTTCCCCTCCACGAACGCGTGGTTGGCACCACCGACAGGCGCACCACATTCCGGGCAACGCGTCTGCTCCATTGCCATTCCGCACTCGCCGATCGAGTACGAGTGGCCCCTGACGCATCGGTACCAGTGCCCAGAACCCCGAAACTCGGCCTGCATCGCTGTCTTGATCGCACGCAGCTCCTCCTTCGACACAGCTTGGTAAAAGGTGGCACTTCGTGCTCGCTGAACAGTTTACATCATTCGCTTGGTCAGTGCTGCAATTTCCTCTGCGTGGTCGCTGTTAAACCTTGCACCACTAGTTGACAGCACATCCATCATGACTTCCGCCTCGGCCGTGATTCGCTCCACCGTCTTCTCGCGCCTTTTGCGGTCTTCTTCGGTCTTCACCGACTTCCTCAACACTTCATCCGCTCGCAGCAGAAGAACTTGCACCAACACCAACCTCGCTTCACTGGCCTGTTCGGAATACGAGCCGTCCGCAAACAGCTTGACCGCTACTTTAGTGCACACTTCGGCTTGGGTAGTTGCCGCTCTACCGCCCGCAGATGAAGCTGCGCGGAAAAGAGGTTGACGTAGCCAAAGAACCGGAAATTCGAGTGCGGGACAGGCAGCGTGCTGTAGTCGATCTCGACATCGCCACCCTCCCCACCTTTGGCCTTTGTCAGCGTTGCCACACAAGCCTCAAACACCTTTTTGCATGGCGGCATCTTCACCATGGATCCGAAAGCACGAAGATCGTCTTGTAAGGTCTTGTCGCCAGTGAGGTTGCCACGTTGAGTCGCAGCATGCACGCGCTCTTGGAGTGCTACGAGACGGGCCTGAGCGTACATGGAGAACTTCTTCTCCGCCGCATCACTTGCAGCTCGCTTCGCCACACGCCCGTAGCGACGGAGACCTCGAATCGGCTTCTTGCAAGTCGGGCATTGCGGCGTATCGATGTAGTTCCCAGGCAGAGCACCGCGCGGTTTGCCGTTATCATCATAGTACTGACTCATCTGCCATCGTGTACACCATCGAGCAACACGGAAGGACCAGAACCGGGTCCTCTGATGGATCGAGCTCGCCGTACGTCTGGAACAGAATCACGTCGGCAAACGCGCGCCTTCACGCCTTCATGGCCGCATTCGTGGCATAATTCTTTCGAAGGACACGTTAGTAGTAATAGCCAGCACAATACACCGGCAGTTTTTTTTCTTAGCTTTATTTAACAAGGAGAATAGGGCTAACCGTTTCTAATGCAATGCTACGACTTTGACGACACAACCTCTCGACCACCTTTGGTCGAGAGAAAGCGCCACCACGTCAGAAATAGTTTTAAATGCTCTCGTCTCCTTAGAAGCGACAGCCGGTGGTTTGAACGAGGACAACCTACAGGGAGTCACACCTGTATTGAAGGTATCCAGCCTACTCAGTTCTATGACAAGATCGAAAACGTGCTTGCTAGTCAAACTAATGCTTTCAAGGTCAACATTGCTCTTGGCTACGTTCTTGTAAGCCTACGATGGTAGTTTTACCCAGTACTGACACCCGAATCTGGCTAACACTTACGTATTTAAGACCCCTGCTGCTATTAACAGTCGATCTGACATTCGTAAGAAAATTATCTCAGAGATCAGGTCGATGGAGTTGGCTAACACGCTGAACTACCCCAAATCGGGGTATAAGCTGAAGTCAATTACTGGGTTCAAAATTTACATTTACTTTCGCGAGCATGCACTTGGCGATAGCGAAGCTGTTATTCCACAGTTTATCCGTGATAACAAGCACGTAATCGACTTCCCTAAGACCAACAACAAATGTTTGTTCCACTGTATCGCATGGTACTTACATCAGCATGCTAAGAAGGATCCTCGTCGGATCCAGGCCCAAGTGAAGGAAGTATTCAAGCGCTACTGTTCCTACAAGGGTATCAGCTATACGTTTAGTCTATTCCGTAGCTTTAAGCCGATTGACCTCTTACAGCTCGACGAACTTGAGGAATGCTTTCATTTCGGTATTAACGTCTACTCAATGGATGTAAAGACCGGTTATGTTGAGTGTATCCGTCGTTCGGAGAGAGAAGGAGTGGCTATGGATATTCTATCCCATGAGAACCATGCTTTGTACATCAAGAACGTTAATATGCTTCAGTCCAAGTACCAATGCTCGAAGTGTGAAATGATTTTCATTAGCTCTACTAAGCTACGCGACCATGCCAAAATCAGTGTGAGCTTGTCAACGTCGAGAGCTTTCCAGCTGAATCAACTATCTACAGACCCGCCCCGAACACTATTCGATCAGTGCTAACCAAGTACTCCATCAAGGGTATTGATCAGTACCTTGATCATTATCTCGTGTATGACTTTGAGGCCCATTCTAAAGCTAGTTATGGCACAGCATTGTGAGAATACTATCTTCACCAATGAGCATATTCCCGTATCAGTATCTGTATCGGATAGCTTAAACGAGGAGGCGCGTTGTTTCGTCAGCGATGAACCGAAGATGCTCCTAACGGACATGTTCGAATATATTCACCAGGTATCGATCAAGATCCAGCAGTACAACGTGCACAAGTACGAGATCCTCCTGCGGAAAATTATCGATGCTCACGGCTTGACTGGTATGGAGATTCCAGGTGCTAAACTCGATAAGATCTAGAAGATGATCGATGCGGATGGTTGGATTAAGGAAGGGAAATATACCAGCTTCTTCGACTTCCATAGCACCCTCGGGTTTGGTAACCAGATGTCTGACTATGGTAGGGTTAAGCAGCACCTTGATCAAGTTCCAGTGCTTGGTTCAACAGCGGTCGCTACGATGTAAATCTGATTAAGAACGATCTCTTCGCCGTTATTGGTACAGACAATATCAAATCGGTAATCAAAATCCTAGCTACATGTGTATTGCGACCTCGAAAAAAAAAACATGAAAATGATCGATATTAGCAACTATGTACCAGCTGGTACGAGCTATGCAAAGTACCTCAGCACATATCTAGGCGACTGCAAATGCGACAACAAGATTCGATGTGTCTGCGGCTTGGGTAAGGGCATTTTCCCGTACGAGTCCATTACCTCGTTCAACGTTCTTAGCCAGACTACGATTCCTCCTAAGTCAGCTTTCGATAGCGATCTCCGTGGAACTAGCATCAGCGATGATGACTATAAGCGCGTGCAATTCGTCTGGGGACACTATGGCATGAAGTCGATCAAGGACCTACTGATCTGGTACAACACTTGGATGTGGTACCTTTTATCAAGGCCATTAAGGCTCAGGGTGAGTTGTTCAAACGTTTTGAGCTTGACATGTTTGCTGATGGTGTATCCCTGCCCGGTCTCTCGGAGAAAGTCATGTATCAAACATGCTTCGACAATCTCCAATATCCTAGTAAGACGTCTCCTCAAGCGTTTCGGTTCTAGCAAGCGTACGAGTGGCTACAAGACTCAGGATGTTGAGGCTAAGCGCGAGTTCGGTATGACGTTAGGACACCTAGATATACTGTTAAATCAACAGAAGTATCTTTGTGGTCTTTGCTACGGTCCTTTGAGCACTGAAACTGTCTCAGCTGATCGAATCAATAACAAGCTTGGGCACATCGACGGCAACATCTTGATTAGTTGTATTTCGTGCAACACCGCTCGCAAGGATATGTCTCTCAAGGGTTTCCGCTACAAGAAGCTGCTCGAGTTCCACTCAGAGCGACTGGTCTATTCCATTGACAAGGAGGAGTAGGACATCTACGGTAAGATGAAAGCTAACATTGCTGGTGGTCCATCCATGACGGCCTGCACGGTGGTGACGACGGTAGTTGCCGTCGTCAACACCGTGCAGGTCGTCGAGCTCTTGGCGCAAAAATCGCTGCAACAACGAGGTCGCGATCAGCGTGAATGCGGCGTCCTGCTGCTCATTGAGTGTGAACGCTCTCCCTTATTTATTTGAAGTGACTTGATTAAAGTATTGAAAATCTTGTTCCGAGTCGTTTTCTATTGTTATCACACCAACGTCGTAACTTACGACATAGAAAAAAGGCACGTCGTAACTTACGACGTTGGGAGTCAAGGGGTTAAAACTATTGGTAGGTCGCTGCCTGACACAAAATGAAGTCGTAAGCTATAGCATTTGGCCCATTACATAGTCCGGCTGGTTGGGCCATGTTGAACGTAAGCGTGACAGGCGCACCGACGCACAGTTTTAGTTTACTAGACACAACTCGGTCATGGTCAGTATTAGCCGTTTGGGCGTTCGACAACAATGCGCGGACCGTTCCCGCGGGGATGTCACGCTTAGCTGCAAGTCACTATTGCTGCACAAAATGCTGCGAAGAAATATTCACGATCGGCTCGTTTGCTGATTGCATGTTACTATCGTTTGCTGCGTTAACGTCTGCATCTTTGTAAGCAATGTGCTTCGCTTTATGCACCCAGTGCGGCTCACCGACTGCTTGTACGCAGCGCGAATTAAATATTGCTATATCAGCTTCGCTTGGTGTTTTTTGGTGCAAACGTCGGAGAACACGAAACCATTCTGGATCCTGTTTTCCTCTATTCTGGCTTGTCAGCGTGCAGACTTTATCGATATTTTTCCAGATCTCTCTTCCGCGGCGCTGCACTTCGTTCGTTATTCTTGCTAGTGGTGTAGACAATGAGTGCGGGACCACAGGATTCAGCTGCGCTGCGTCTCCAGTAAAGTATACATCTCTACCTCCGAGTAGTTCTTCAGAATGGTTTGGCCAAATTTCACGCATTCGCTTGTCTATCCAGCCGGGGAAGGGCAAGTCTCGCTTCGTGCGATTGGAAAACCCCTCTACTCAGCGGATAGGTACGCACGATAAGCGTGGGTGCCGTGACACTTCTAGCCGAGTAGCCTTTGCTCTCGGTGACCCGTAAAAGCGCTAACGCGCCGTCGTCCATCCTTTGGTGGAGGGCACGGGGTTTGAACAAGAGGCAGCGATCTCAGCTGACTGGCTTGGTTGCATTGTGCCAGCGGAAGCGAGACATATACTGTCCCGGAAGGTCTGAACCGCTTGGGCAACTCAGCGCAGGCCAACAAGCGTCGACTGCGACTCGGCGATTTGTTCTGTTTGTTGCTAAGGGAACCACATCTGACGTGTTTGTGTGTACTGCAATACCACAGACCCACCTTACTCGCACGCACGGCTCGGCCCCGGCGCGCTACGCGGTGCTCGTCGAATCATGCCACTCCTGTACTCCATACGAAGCGACCCTTCCCGGGTTCTAAAAAATTACCCGACTTTAGTGACTGTTCTCCTTCGGAGGGAGGTCAGTCAAGGATCCTTATCTGAAGGGATTATTGTAGTTGTTATATGGAGGTAAATTTCGAAAATAGCCCTAGGGCGTGTGACAGCGTACCCGACTTATTACGGTGAAAGTAGAGGTGGTAAACCTCTCTGTTTAAATGACATGCAATCGGGTACAAAGTGCGAAGTCGTAGTCAAGTATAATATACATATTATATAGAAAAACGGTAAAGAAACGGTAGAAACGGTATAGAAACAAGAGTAGAGAGTTGTCTCTGTTTTAAAATGACCTCCAATATTTGAATTACGAACATGAAACCATTTGCCCTTACTAGAACAAACATACCTGGGCCTGCGAGAATCCATATTTGACAGACATAAATTCCTAAATGGCTAACTAGCATTATTTTCGTTTCGTGCAGTTGAGACTGCATTCTTTCGATTCGTGCAGTTGAGCTGCGCGAAACGAAAGAATGCTAGTGTACCATTTAGGAATTTATGATCTGGGCGCACCATCGCAAAGAGGATAGTCTCAGCTACAAGTAGAGCCTCTCAGCAGAAAAATCCACTCAGTCATTCCTGGGTGAGGATGTCTTGAAAATATGTTGCCTCGATTTGGCCGAACTCGTCTTTTACTGTTCATCTGGATGTAAACATATCTTGCGGAGCGATTGCGCCGATTCGGAGGTCCTAGTTCGGTTTCTTGTCAGATTTAGCCGCAGTTTATCAACACCAAATTCTGAAAATCAAAAATCAAGGTGTATATTTCGGAATTTGGTAGCGAGGGATACAAGAATCATTCTGATTTAACCGAGAACAAAGCACCGCCCGGGCCCCGGAAATTACAGCAGTCACGATGTTCCCTTTCGTGATTTTTTCTTCATGTATGACGACTCCTTCGCCATAGCTGCTTCATCTTGACCACTGCAATCCCCTTCTGCCGACTGCTGCTCGGTTTGCATTACATCGGCTTCATAGCACTGCTCGCTGCAGCTTCACTTGGCAGATCACGCTTCAAAAGCACTATCGTTCTGGTTTAGCCGATTGTAGTGTGCCTTCACGGAGAAGATTCCATCGTTGATGCGGTTCCTGAAACGTGTGATCGTTATAGTTGATATACCCCGTTCGCGGCGCACAAGCCGCACGACAGACATGCCTGACGAGAGGAAGGTAGTAGTGATACTGCTCCCGTAGACCGTAGCCACGATGACGCTCCACCATATCCGTCTCCTTGAGCACACCTAGCCCCGACATAATGTACTGCTTTCTCTCGCCACTAGTCAATTGGGATATAAAGCACAGGAATTGTTTCAGCTCAGCCGCCTTCCCCTCAAGGCACCTCTTCTTGCATGCATCTTCGTGTATCCGACGAGTAACATTTGATCTTAAGTTATCGTCAATCGAAATAATGCTTGTATTCATGCCTTCATCCCCACCTTGATCTTCTTCGTGCGCGTCTTCGTCTTCTGCAGAGCTTGCATCTTCCGGGTCAGGCTCCCGGCTGCTGTCTGCACTTCCGTCACTGCTGTAGACACTTGAGGTGCTAGCGTCTCGTCCAGTAGAGTCGTCGGCTGCCTGGTCTCCCCCAGTGGCGGCAAATGCTGCAAGCTCCTCATGCTTCGTTGTCGATACACCCCAGTCAAAATTTAGAGATTTTTGAAAAAACCTCTCTCCTGAAAAAAATCATTTAAGTACGAAAAGTGAAGCGCCCGTTTATCACGAAAACGCAAAAATGTTAGCTAGCATGTTTTGTTTGGCGCAGTCTCATATGAGTTTTGTATGGAGCTGCTAAGAAAGGACATACATTGTGAAGGTGTATCTGGCAGTGCGTGTTTGTATAAAAAAAATTCTCTGGACATTAATCCAGAGTCCATCCCACGATTGCAACGAGGTCAGAATACCTATAATGCATACCCTGCTGAATTCGGTGCCATCATTATATAGAAACCTCTGAAGAAATTATCAATACTATATATCCTTTTAAAGATAATCTCTGTACCTACATGTTGTCCCATCCAGAAAACAATAGCATTAAAAACCTGTTGAAAATAGTAACCGCGAATATCCTATAATTGTCTGTAAGAAATGATTTATTCCCGCAACATTATTGATTTTATCTGTACTCGCGCAACATTTCAGTTTTTATCTGCCTTCAAACAACATGCACCTCTGAGTGGTACAGTACTGTACGTACTGTACGTGGTCAAGGGAGTGCTACATGTGCCAACGCTCACGTAATGCAGACTACGGAGATTTTCATTGTAAAATTGGCCGTTGAACATACAGTGCAGATGCTGCGGCTGCGAAGCAGGCGCAGCAGATGCACCGCAAGTCTTACAGTATATTTGCTGGTTTTTTTTTGCTTTAACTCCTTACTTAACCAGTTGTTCTTGCGCTCTTCTACCCGTGTTATGCTTGAGCAAGTCTTTAAGAATATATACAGTATATTCTTAAAGACTTGCTCTCCCGGCGTAGCCTTTGTTTTTCTGCTTGACTATTTAGGATAAACTTCACGAAACGAAGTAATATTACACATGTTTAACAATCTAACAAATTGCCAACCTTTCGAAGAATTCACAACAAACCAGCAGCTTCAGGATCACGCCATTGGTGGTTAATGTAAAATCCAGAGCTGTTCCGTGCGAAGTCGCGGCTTTGTATAGGTGCTTCTACTAAAGTGTCAAACGTTTTGAAAGTGCTTGTATATGCATGGAATTTTGTATGCGCGCTTATATTTTACCCCAACCACAACGAGCTGCAGGCGAGATCGCCAATGATAACCCTACATGGCAGTCAGCTGCAACATTTATAAGACCTCAAAACTTTTACGTTTAGAAAACCTCAAAACCTTGCAAATTAGTAATTACCACGTTTTACGTAAAAGAAAAAAAACATTTTACCGCCAAATCTTTTGAATGGTACATGTAGCATCACTCGTTCGGTGGGATGAAGCGCAAGCCCGGCGAATTGGACACCGTGGATCTCACCGGGAACAGTGACGCAAATGCAAGCAAACGGTTCAAACTCGAGAAGACCTACGTGGCGGCGAAGACGGGATCAGATGCGGCGGACCTAGAAATCAAGCTCATCGCGGCGAAACGCGAGTGTGCGGCGATAAAGATGGCGAACAAGAAGCAGATTGCAAAAATATTACAGAAGTTCAAGAACAAACTTACGACGATGACATTGGCGACGGACGACGTTGTGCGGAAGCTCGAGAAGACTGAAGCAGAAGTCAAAGTCTCGAAATCAAGTGGACGGTGGCGAAGCAAGAGACCGAAGCAGTGAAGCAACAGTGCGAGAAAGTTCACGTGGAGGACACGAAAAAGATTGCAACAATGGAGCAGACGATGAAAGATGCGGAAGCGGAGGCTGAGAAGAAGATCGCAGCGATGATGGACAAGGTGAAAAGGTGGAAGCGGAGAACCAGAAGGACATCGAGTTCGCCGAAATGAAGGGAAAACTCAGCAGCTTGAAGTATAGCCTGGAGGTTGACGACAAGGTGCTCCTGACGGCTTACACTCGGATTGGAAAACTTGAACGAGATCTGGATTACTCAAATTCCAAGACCGATGACACGAGCGACGACAAGAGCGACGACAAGGGCGGCGACAAGAAGAAGCAACGCCTGATCGGTTGCTCGAAGGAGCTCGTAACCAAGATCGAGTCGGACATCATTGACAATAGCGCGGTCACTATGGACGACATTGCCGGTCTCAAGTTCGCGAAGAAGTGTATCAACGAACTCGTCGTGTGACCTATGAGCCGACTGGATATCTTCACCGGGCTGCGCGCTTTGCCGCGAGGACTGTTGTTGTTTGGTCCGCCCGGAACAGGGAAGACGATGATCGGCAAAGTTATCGCGAGCCTTCTTCTACATCTCAGCAAGCTCAATCGGGAGCAAGTGGGCGGGAGAGAGTGAGCAGCTAATTCGTACGCTTTTCATCGTGGCGGCCGCCAAGCAGCCATCCGTCATCTTCATTGATGAGATCGACTCGATGCTGACGAAGCGCAGCGACGATGAATCCGGCTTCAGACGGGCGATCAAGACTGAGTTCATGGTCGAGCTCGACGGAATGTCGTCGGACTCGAACGACTCTGTCCTCGTCATCGGCGCGACAAATTGCCCCCACACGCTCGACGAGGCTATTCGCCGACGCTTCGTGAAGCGCATGTACATCCCGCTCCCAGCGACTGACACGCGTGTGGAATTTATGAAACACGCGCTCCGAGACACGACCAACGACCTCTCTTCCGACGATTTCGAGCGCGTGGCCGAGTGTACCGAGGGATTTTCATGCGCCGACATGCACGCGCTCTGCACGGAAGCTGCGCTGGCCCCTGTCAGGGCGATCACTGACATTCGTAACGTAAAAGTCGCCGACATCCCAGCGATTCAATTCCAGGATTTCAAACAGGCGCTGGAAAACGTCAAGTCCAGTGTTGGCGGCAAGGACTTGAAGCTGTATGAGGATTGGAATGCTGAATTTGGCAGCTTTGCGAGTTTTTAATGCTACGGATGCATTGTCGAGTGTGTTTTATTGCAAGAAAAAGTTATATTTTCAACCTTTAAACTTCGCGCCGCGGCCTCTGTAACTTCGCGCCGCGGTGCCTCTGGGTCTTGAAGGCGTCCGGTGTGAGCATATACTTCGAAGTAGATCTTGGGAGGTTGCCCCTATGATAGGTTTTGCGAAGTACTCAGCAGAAATACCTTGGTCACCCCTCTTGTAAGGTTTTGCGAAGTACTACAGTAGTACTTCGCAGCGCGATGCACAAAGTCGCTCTCCAGTGCCCCAGCGTCTGTGGCGACAAGTGTCCTTCGAAAGAATTCTGCCACGAATGCGGCCATGAAGACGTGAAGGCGCGCGTTGCCGACGTGATTCTCTTCCAGACGTACGGCGAGCTCAATCCATCAGAGGATCCTTTTCTGGTCCTTCCGTGTTGCTCGGTGGTGTACACGATGGCAACGCTCGACGGCACGCTGCAGATGAGTCAGACTACGATGATAATGGCACTGAAATCGTGATAGTAATCGTCAATTCTTCAAACGAATTTGGAGTTTTGCCGCAAAACGAATTATGAAGAAACAAATGATTTTCGATAGACGACTATAGTCTTATGCTCCGAGAAAAGGCTACGATCTGCCTGCTCAACTCATTTCCCAGCCAAGTGTACTGCGATCGTCAACTCGAACGCTTCCCGATGGTGGATGTACGCCCACTCCGTGAATTCCCAACGACGTGGCTTGTTCGAACACCTTTTCAGAGCTGTGCTGATGTCACAGTTACTGCGCGCTTGGTAAAGATACCACGCGACCTTAAGTGTCCCTCCTTTATGGCGTTTCTCATCGCAAGGTCCGAACATCCTTCGCTCCGGTTTTCGTTCAGCCACTGAACCATCTCCAAGTGACCTCGACACACAGCCAAATCCATTGCTCTCTGAGTGCAGCCTTCCGTCCTGTTCTCGTGGAGCCATTTCACTACATCAAAGTGATTGTTCAAGGCGGCATCGTCCATCGCATATGTTGCTGCAACCTTCCGTTCGGTTGGCGTGCAACCATTTCACGATATCCAGATGTCCGTACTCAGCCGCAGCATTCATCACATCGCTGGTCAAACCCTCCAACCGCTGGGTGTGAACCCACTGGATCGTTTCGAAGTCTCCTGCCCGTGCTGTCATCCACAAGCTCTTTATAGGCGCTACGTTGCTGAACTTCATGTTCGTGTGCATCCATTTCGCCACCTCTAGATTTCCCGTTCTTATAGCCTCGGCCAAGGCACCAAATCGCACAACCCGGAACCAATTTCGTACAAGAATTTCACAACATCCAGGTGGCCTTTTTCAGCTGCACCTTTCATCGCAGTCTTCGTGCTGCGAACGAAAAAGCTGTTGCCACTATACGTTGATCCTCAAGCGGCATCGGACCAACTACTCCCAGCAAGACTGGTGCACGCCAACATATACAGCGTGTCGCGGGAATCGGAAATGAGGGAGATGGCTGGACTGGAAAAGTTGGCGCGTGGGTATGGTGCTGTCGGCAGATCTAAAGGAAATGGCGACGGCAAGTTGGTTCTGTTTTTTGGAGCGAGGCTTTTAGGTTTGGAGAAGCTACGATTATGTCTGTCATGGCATAATCAACGGATGAAGATAGTCTACCGGTACAACCCGAACGAGATTCCATGGAAGCACTCTGAGTGCGTATCAATAAAAAGAGAAAAAGCGTGATACTGACGAGGTAGTAACTAATGAAGGCGAAGCTATCTATTTTTCAAAACAGCCGCAAGATCGGAGCAATTGATTTTACAGAGTGGCTTAGCCCGATGAAGTAAATACATATTTTTCATTATGGGCTGAAGGTCGTCGGAGAGTTTTCACCAAGTCGATTCGCTTGCATATCCAGTTGGTAGGATGGCGTTCATGCTGATCGTCGTTACGAACACACTAAAAACTATTCCCGTGATTGCCACGTTCCAGTAGACATCGCTTCGGGTCCGCCGTTCAAACGTAGCGGTACCGATGACGTCGTACAGGTCTCCGGCTTGGGAAGAGCATCGGGCTCCACGTGAACGCGCAGCAGCAAGTATTGGCCGCTGTTGCGGATCTTGTGCAGTTTGGTGCGGAATTAGTTGATCGAAACGGACCCGCAAGAGTTGTTGAGCTCGTCCTGTATGCTGGCGAGCAGGTGCGGAACAGCATAAAACATGATGTGCAGCTGCACGCCGAGGCCAGACGGGGTTGTCGATGACCTGGAACGGTTTGTTTAGAAGGAACACCCGGTCCACACCTACGTCTGGTTCGGGGCCGAGAACCTCGGCCATGCAGTGCACTCTCTCGTTGGATCATCTCCGTGTTGCGCAGTACGTCCTTGGTGAGCGTCTCGATCGTTGTGAGGACGAGGTGTTCCATCCGTCTTTTCAGCATTCGTCGCTCCATCCATCTCGGCGACGCACGACGACGGTCGTCAGCACAGAAATACAATACATGTATTGCAGCACCTTTTGTGCCAGGGACTTCCTGCCAGGGGTGGTGTGGAGGGTTTAATAGCCCGCCAACACTGCATTCAATGACACTAGTCTCGAGCGGTTTTTAGACAGCCTACGACGTTGAAGTGGCATATTCACTCTTTCATGCGCAATATCCTCCAATGGGCGTGATTTCCCACCATTTTCTCCCCTATTACTCAAGAATCTACCACCAGAGGGAAGCATGGTAAAGCTTTGGTGTGCAATCGTTCGTCGACTGGGGGAGACGAAGCCAGGAAGTGTGTTCGAGGTGGAGATCGATGACGCTAACTCGGTTGACGCGCTGAAAAACGCGATCGCAGAAAAGCAGAAGTGCACGTTTCCCGCGAGCGACTTGCAGCTCTATCTGGCGAAGCGGAAGGTGAAGAAAACAGAAGAGCAAGATGAAAAGGAGGAGGAGAGAGACGACGAAGAGGAGGAGAAAGCCGAGGAGAGGGACGACAAAGAGGAGGAGAAGGCCGAGGAGAAGAAGGAGGAGGAGGAGTGGCTGACACAACGTGAAGTGCTGGATGGTGTCAGTGATATGAGTGACTATAAACATCTTCAGTTCACGGAAGCAGAGCTACGAGATGTTGGACTGGATAGTGGAGAAGTTGTCGAAGTGAGTCGCGCAGAAAAAGCTGCTGGAATGGGTCCTGTGCACGTGCTGGCAGTGGCCCCGAAAGATGCAATGCGCGAAGTTGCGTCTTTCGCAGTAAAAGAAGTGAAGGTGGCCATGAATGAGGTTCTCGACCAACGTGATG
Organism: Phytophthora crassamura; assembly: GCA_033557995.1. Taxonomy (NCBI): domain Eukaryota; phylum Oomycota; class Peronosporomycetes; order Peronosporales; family Peronosporaceae; genus Phytophthora; species Phytophthora crassamura. Next base: position 1,061,111 of record JAUCED010000016.1, read on the forward strand.
AACGATTTTCCGTTTATTCCATTTCGGCGTGCACGGTTTCGAAACAAGAGAAGCTCGTGAGAAAACTGGGCTATCAGTACAGGACTATTGACGTCATGGAAGAGATTAATCACTCGATCAAACCGTATCCATGGCAAGCAAATCTCGCTGAGGACCATGAAGTTCAAGGAAGAGGGTACATTCAGTACTTGAAAGACAACCTTCCGAGTGTTTTGCATCAAGATGGAAGCACAGCAACTCAAGCAAGAACCTCCCCTAGACTGAAGCCCAAGTTTTATCTCGAAGACACTTCACAGAACAATACCTTGCTCAACTGTAATGATTCAAGCAGTTTGCCCTTCGGGGTGACAGGGACAGCGGATTTGATGATTATCGATGAAGCGGCAAAAGCCATGGATGAAGTTCTCGCTGGTCTCCATTTTGTGATCGAACTCAAGAAGGACCATTGTGGTGGCAAAGAACGATTTCAAATCCTTCTTGAGCTTGTTGCGGCGGACTTGAAAAGTGAAAGCCGTTGCGCTCCTATTGGGTTGCTCACCAACTTGAATAACTATTGGTATTTCCTGTGGTTCACCCCATCCAGAACAATTGCAAGATTGACGCTCAAGTGTCCAGCCAACGGATTCAGGATGATGAAAGAACTTCTGTCAGGGACAACTGATACTTCAACTGCAGAATTTCCTATGCGGATTCGATTCTTGTCTTTGCCAGTTCTGAAGCGCCAGAAACTGCTCAAAGCTGCGCCTTTAGGAGATGATGCCGCTACAGAGATGATGGAAAGATACGAGCTGATGTCCGATGAGGTTAGTCCGGAGTTCTTGCTGGCGAGGAGAATGGAATACGAATTTCAAAAGGTTCGTGAGATGCCGATTCACAGTGGAATGTACACGTAAACTGGCAACAGAGTGAGGAAAACCTTTATGGCCTAATACACGCATTAGTGTCAGATACGTTCGATTTTGTATAGCTGTGCTGTATGATACCGGCGATGGACATGATCTTTGTGGAGATCCCCGCGAACAAGTGCGGCTCCGACCTGAGGAAATTGATCAAGGAGGAGAACCCCAACAGTCTGGCATCGGTCGACGAACGACAGCTTTACCCGCACGCGGCGAGGGTGGATGATGGCAGCTGGATATCTGCTCGGGACCCGGACGTGTCCGCGCTGCGCAATCGTGTGTGTGTGATTCGTGGGCGAGTGGCTGCAATGCTGTACAACGACAACACGAGGATTCGCTCGCACCACTTGATCGCCGATGTGTTTTCTGATGTCCGCAGATCGGACCTGGTTGTCCACGTGCTCGTGGAGTTGCTACCGATGGTCTCAGCTACAGATGAAGACCCTCAACGGGAGATTGGAATTGATACTGTTCGTATGAGGCACCTTGAGCCCCACCGGAACGCTGCTCAGCGTCTCAAGGCTGTTCGAGATGTGGAGAATAGGATCGCCAAGATAGTCGAGCAGCAGCATCAAGAACTGGAGCCCGTGTCGTTCATCGTGTTGGAGAACTCGTCGGGGACTGGGAAGACGCAGATGGCATTCAATTTGGAGGCCAGTGAACGCTACGAAGTGTTCTACGTGTTGGCGTCGCCGATAGACGACGGGGAGCAGCGTGTGTACACCGCGTTTTTCTCCAGAACCGTCGCTTTCTTCGCTTGCGCCGGCAAGGATATGGTCGTCTTGAGAGAAGGGTCGGTCCGGGAGTTCAAGCAGAGAGAGCAGATGTACCTGTACGGCTTGATTGCCGCTGTACTCAGTGGCAACGACACAATCGGTGGCCCAGCGTCTCGCGCTGATGTGGAGCAGCTTCTCCACCAGCGCCGCCTCGAGAAAGCCAAGCACTGCGTCTTCTTCCTTGATGAGTTCCCGCGTGTCCACCGAATGTTCGTCAAGCCCAATCACGAGCTCCGCATCCTGACCATGCTGAATGTCTTTTGATCGGTTCGGATTGCCAGTTGTCATCAGTTCCACCACCGGAACTGCTCGAAAGGCTTGTCTTCTCGGCGGGGGATCTCAAGTGTTGAGTAGATACCCGTTGGTGCCGTGGTGTGTCATGATTCCGTCTCTTCCTTCGGCTGTTTTGAGCGATGAAGATGCCAATGCGATGATCCCCTACCAGATCAAGCGAATCCTCCGACACAGCCGCCCGTTGTTCGTGAAGACAGCTCTGTATTTCGTTCGCTCTCGAAGCACACAGCAAACTGATGGACGGATTGGTTTCATCTGCGAGATGATTGACTTCCTGGGACCGATCTTGCGGGCGATAAAGCAAGTGAGGCCTGAGGAGTTCGAGCTTGGCCAACTTGGCTTGCTTTTTGGTGGCAGCTACGGGGTGATGGAAGAGAACCGAAACTTTATTGATTGCCACTACGCTCGGCTACGTGAAGTGGAAACCCTCGAGCTGGCGCTTGGTGAAGAAGGAGTGCTGCTGCACAATGGGGAAACGTGGGTGGCTGAATGCGGTTTCCCGCCACCCGAGGACGATATGCTGTTGCACCTGGCATTGCTATCTGGCAAGGAGAATGAAGAAGCCAAGAAGTTCCAGCCTTTGTCAGGGCCACTACTGAAGCTACTCGATGAGCCAAGTGTTCAAACCATATTCGACCTGAGCAGCTCCCCTCAGCAGGCGACTTGCCGAACATTGGCAGCGTGTATGGTTCTCGCTAGTCGCCGCGATGGGGTGCGTCGTGTCAACTTCCCGGAATTCCTTGGTGGGCTGCTGTATCACCTGTGCATTCGTGAAACGCTAGAAGCAGCAGAACTCGCACCGGAACTTGTCGAGTCTGGACTGGATCAGTTGAAAATGCCGTGTCTGGCACCGCTGAATGTCAAGTGGCCTCGTTGGTTTCTGGATGATTTGGAGGGTAGCGGTCTCAAGTTCGGAGAAGTGATCAGTCATGGCAACAATCTCTGCGATTCAAGCGGTGTTATCTCAGCTGCGAGCATGGAATATCGAGGCTCAATGAGCCTCCAAGACGTGAGAGAGGCCCTGGAGTGTGTCCCGTTGGAAACAGCCGTCCACTTGGTGGTAACGCAAAAGCTGTTGCCACTAAATATTGATTCTCAAGCGGCATCGGACCAACTACTCCCAGCAAAATTGGTGCGCGCCAACATATACAGCGTGTCGCGGGAATCGGAAATGAGGGAGATGGCTGGACTGGAAAAGTCGGGGCGTGGGTATGGTGCTGCCGGCAGATCGAAAGGAAATGGCGACGGCAAATTGGTTCTGTTTATCGAGCGTGAAGTTTAATGGCGTATTTGTCATGGCATGATCAACGGATATCCGCAGCCCACAATTCAGCGTGTTTGAGCTGCAACGTACAACCCGAACGAGATTTGATGGACGCACTCATACCGTACGAATAATAATAAAGATGGTAACGAATGGGCAAATCGAAGCTGTAGCCGTCTATTTGCCTACTACAGCCGTTGCGGTTGGGATTTTTTTACAGCCCGTTCTGGTTTATCGATGTACGTAGTATTGGTCTCCTATCGACCCCATTTTCGATCCATCGTCTATACAACAGATCCAACCTGTTTGCGACTCCACTTTTTTCTTAATGCAGGTCAAACTTTGTCAGGTTATTTGGTTCATCTAAGCGCATAATATGCATATTATGTAGAGCCCTGGAGGAGGCTTTTGCACCACTTTTAGCTACAAAAATCCAAACTCGTCTATCTTTTTCGCGCTTGGGTGCAGCAACAACAGGTGCGATGAGAGCACCTCTTTTCATTGGCTGAAAATCCCGTAGCTTTTGACTGGAAGAAATTGTCTAATTTCGTCGAAGATTACCGCGCGCACTGTACAAAGTGGTTGTTGCTGTTTTAGAGTGACAATATTTCCTTTATGGGACTGAAGGCATCGGCATTCGTCAAAAGCTAAAGAAAGCTTGTCCGTAGTTGCCGCGTCCCGTTAAAGTTTCATGATAAAACATTGATTTAATCTTCGTTACAAGTACTCTTCTTGTCGACAACAAAGCTTCCGCCTTCTAAGCCTCTCGTTGCGAATTATTACGTTGAAGTTGTCGATCCGAATTTCCACTTCCAGAAAATGCGAAGTCTAGGATTGACAACATGCTGGAGCCCTCAGCCTGGTTTCAATACATGCGTAGGCAGCTTAATTCTTCGGTGCCGAGCGCACTCCTCACGGTGGTGAAGTTGAAGTCGTTCACGCCTCTCTCTACGAGAGCCATCTGTAAGACGCCCGTAATCAAAGGTAATGCAGTGTAGTGAGCAACAAACAGCAGCCGTAGCTTTGAAGGCAGTACTGTAGGTCCTTTTCATCCGAGCCATACAATCTCGTCGCGAGTTCTCGTCGCTTTTCCGAGCCAGCAGGTGCTCGCTCGTCTTGGCGCTGTTGCAACGACTACCAAGAGAACCCTGTCGGGCATTCCGCATGTCGACTTGGCGACCGAGTCGATCCATTACTGCCCGCCATGCCCCACCTCTACATCGGGGTAAGACGATCATTCTCCCACTCTGCAGTTGCATCGCCAACTTCGATTTCAAAGGCCTCGCTGTGCAGAGCGTGGGGATGTTCGAACTCAAGTCGCGGACTCGATCCCGTCCACAAGTCCGCAAGAAAGCTGATCCAGGATGCTCAACATTGGCAGCGAGAGCCATTTAGAGCGGCGAGGGAGCGCTAGCCTGTCCACTGAGCTTACGCTGCAACAGCGGAGTCATGGAGGCTCCACCGCCTTTCTTGGCCGCAAGCCTGGCAGAGGCGAGCCAAAATATGGCTAGCCGAAATCCTTTCAAACTACATTATCAATAATTAATTATTGCGTTTTATCACGAATGACAACCGATGTAACCGATCAAAAGGTTTACTTACTAAAATAAGGCTTTCCCCTATGCATCAGGTTTCAGATCATCGCGTATGGGAGGGGATACCAGTGCTGACTTCCCGCTGAATGTCTGGCCTTTCTCTCTGCGTAACGGTTGGGGGGATCCGGTCCGCGGCAATCGGCCACTTGCCTCGCCACGCTCCACTTTCTCACTGCTTTCCTGCTTCTGCTATTGCTCCTGCTCCTGCGATCAATGTTCTTGGTGGCCGTGAACGACGAGCAGCAGGCGCGGCTGTGCGGCCGCGCGCGCGCCAAGGAGATTTTCCAGCCAATGCGATGGAAGCGCATCGGCACCTTGCCCGACGAAGCCGCCAAGCTCTACGAGAGCGCAAGACGCAGCGCCAGCAGCTCTTCTCATATCAATTCCTACAGTCTCCGAGCCGTCAAGCCACTGCACGCGTCGCTGGCCGAGGTGGAAGCGGTTCTGACCGGTCAAACTGCGCTATTGGGGAGAGATGACACGCCCTCGCTGTTGGCACGGCTGCTGCCGGCCACGTACGTGTCCGGCGGTCGCATTGCGCGTTATTCGACGCTCGAGCACTCGACCAGCGAGAGGGAGAACGTGGAGGTGCAGTACGCTCGACTCAAGCCTTACGCAGCCAACCACCCGCAGGAAACCAAGAGCGCCGTGCTGCTGGAGACTGTGGATAACTACGTTTTGCTGGGATACACGCTGTCCACGCGGCTTCAGAGATCCGATACGAGCAAGAAGAACAACGCCGGTGAGACGGCGCGTAGCCAAGTCTCGGTGCCTTCACTGCTGCACTTGTACCGGCCTGTTAGTGCACCGCGTTTCGCTGAGAGAAGGCACGACTTCCGAGCGGACAGACTGGCTGCCAACGACTTCAGCATCACGTACATTATTCAGGAGATGCCGCCTGCCGAACACCAGCAGGAGCCACAAGAAGACATGGTGACGCTAGAGGTCGTGCTGACGTGCTCGCTGGACCCACAGGCGGCGCTCGAGGACGACAAAGCCAAGGAGGTCTTGCAGCGCCAGAAGCAGCGCCTCCGCCACGACGCGCTGTGTCTGACGCGGCTACAGCCGTTCATTGAGGCTCATCGACAGGAGAAGCAGCAGCCCAGTACGTCGCCGAGCCAGCCGCGAGAACCGCAGCACGACCCCAAGGACTGCGACCCCAACCTGCTTCGAGGCAGCATGTTCGCCGGCGGCCGCACGTGCGGCCTCTGTCACCGCAAGTTCGGCCCGTTCCGCTGGAAACGCCACTGCGAGACGTGCGACAAGGTCGTGTGCAACCAGTGTCTGTCGGTGCTGGCTGCTGCGCCGTCGCTCTCGAGACGCAAGAAGCGCGTGTGCTCGCAGTGTCTCTACGGCGAGACGGCCAACGTCGCCGCCATGCACAAGGCGGCAGCTGAAGCAGCACACGACGACGGCAAGAGCTCGACCGGCTCGACCAAGTCGCAGGCGTCGCCTCAGAGCTCGACGATCAACGTGTTCCAGTTCCCGAGCTTGGACTCGCTGGTCAAGCACAAGGCCAGTCGGCCAGCAGCTCTCGTTTCCATCGGAACTCCATCCAGATCTTCCGGTCGCGTGCAAATCGACTTGGGCTTGGATCCGTCGTTGGCGTCCAGTACTTCAAGGACGCCTGACCGACGACGCGCTCGCTCTCGGCAGTCCCAGCTCTCTAAGGGCTCGGCTGCCAGCTCCACGTCCAACGCGAGTGGAACCAGCAGCTTCGTCACAGCATCCGGAGCGCCAGACAACCGACGAGCGACGCTATCCAGTCGCGCGGATCTCGCTGATGGCAGTGAGTCCGCGATGGCCATGTCCATCCGTTCTCGACGCGCCAAGACCGTGTTACTGGACGACCAGCAGAGCAAGCCTGCAGCTCCCCATCCTCTCAACTTTATCACGCCGCTGTCGACTTCAATGCCGACCCACTCCTTCTACGCTAGCGCAGAGGAAACTGAAGCGCAGCCTGCGACGAAGCCCCGAGCGAGCTCGTGTCGAGCCTCCACGATCCAGTTCGTCCAGCTCAAGACGCCGGAGCCGGACTATGAACTGGACTACAACTGGTACAACATCTTCCCCAAGGCCCCCATTGAACGCTCTGCCGAGGAGATGGCTCGAGCCAACTACGTCGAGGTAACAGGCCTCAAGGTGGACGCTCGGTCGCTCGTGTTCCTGCGTCATGATACGGAACTTGAAGAGCTGGCACGGCGCGTGTTGGACGTGGCTTCGCAGTGGCAAGGCTGCAGCATTAACATCGTGGGCAGCTACGAGGTCTACTGCCTCGTCACGGCCTCCAGGAAGCCTGAACTCGACCTGGATGACGAGCTGCTCGAGCTCGAGACTTCTCCTGTGACGGTGGATGACGTCCTCCCCCGGGAAGAAAGCGTAAGCGCATACACCGTGCACCACCGCGCGCCCTTCTTCGTCGCTGAAATGGAGCACGACCCGCGCTTCCGTGCTCACCCGCTTCACACGGAACAAGGCGCTGTGTCGCTGCTGAGCTTCCCCATTTACTCGTCAGGTGCCGATCCCAGTTGTCGCGGTGATGCCTACTGTGTGGCCACGCTGGACTTGTGGAAGCGGGACCACGTGTTGACCAGCAGCCACGTCTCGAACGACTGGATGTCGAACGTGGGCGAGCTGCTACGCAAGATTGGCGCTCGCCTTGAGGCCTTGGCACTCGAGTCGCACGCATTCCTCAAGCCGCGCGCACGAGCCAACCACTCGCTCGGGTCGTCCTGCGACTCGAGGGGCAGCACGCGACGGGCCGATTCGATCGTGGACTTGTACGACATCGACAGCGAGTCGGTGGTGGATTCGCCGCCGCTCTCTCAAGCGGAGACGCTGGATCGGCTCACCACCCTTTCCTACGCCAAGGTCCGTGGTGTCGGCTTTGGCGGCATGGGCGGCCCCGGCTCCTCCACGTGGAGGTACGACAGCGACAACGAGAGCACTTCGTCCAGTCAGAGCGCGAGCAGCCAGAGCTCCCGCTTCTCGTCGCACCTCTATTCGGCCGCGGACATGCACTCGACCATCGAGTCGCTGCTGCATCAGGCCTCCAAGACTTCCCAGTACATCAACGAGACGGGAGTGTCCGTCTAGAAGACGTCTTGATCAATTTCTACGTAAAGAGTCAAGTTTGAACGTGACCACCACCAACTCGCTGTTTCTCGGGATCACTGCAACTTGTTCACTCGCTCTGACAGAGGCCGTACTTGAGCATCTCATCCAGTCGCTCTTCCAAACGAATGCGTAGTTGGCCAGGGCATTAGCGTATTTGCATTCTTCCCGTCAAGTACGCAACCAAGTCAACGACGACAACAGCGGCAGGCTCCGTCAAAGACCCGTCTCGATCGGCATCATCGGGCTGCAGCGCAGATCCAAGATTGTCGGTGATGTGCGACGCTTGTTCGTGGACTCGAGCGTCCAGCGGATGGGTGTCGGCTGCAGACTCATGGCGTGACGCGAAAGCTGGTCGAAGCTTGGTCCTGACGACGAACCCCAGGAAGAAGCAGGCCTTGGCGTCCTACGCCGCGCTCGGATACTCGAAAGTGGACGAAGTCGTGCACTTTTGGGAGAGCGCGCAGTACTTTTAAGTGTACAAGTTCGCCAAGCAGCTGTAGGCTTCGCGAAGGTCTTCAGTACACCGTCGAGTGCTTGTGCACGTACATACAGCATCCATTTATCGATTTTGAAACACACAACCAGTGTTAGTTCACCCGTCTTGCCTTTACGACGCTGCATTGTCTTCACCCAGCCGCACGAGACTCGCTGAACGCGTCACGAGCGCCACGAGCGCCACGTTAACGAGGCAGCCATCTGACAACGAGGGATAGTCTCATGGCGGTGCTGAACTCCCGATCCGAGATTTTAGAATTCGTAGCCATGTTGGTTCGACCATGAGCTTTGGCGCTGAAAGACAGACGCGATGAAGATCCCGTTCGCATGCAGCCACGAGAGCCTTCCACCCTGATCAACGTGGCTACAACCCGCCTACGAGTGTTCGTGCAAGCTTCAAGGAATCTCTTTCGAGACCGCCACGCAAAGACTTGCCGACACCACAATCGGTGCAGCTGGTGAGTGCACAACGAGGCCTTGGCCTTCGCCTTTGCTTGGTGTATACAGGACGACGAAGCAGCCAGCGCGACTCACACAGTCGATCGCACCCATTTCCAGGAGCAGAGACCGTGAGTACCAAACTTGACACGCCCACCTCCGAAGGTAACGAGACACGTCAGGAGGGACCGTCCATCGTTCGCGATCCGACCATCTTCAGCTTCATTTATCCATTCGAGAAGTGCTACGCAGGACTTTGAAACGAGTGACAAGACCGCATGAGCCATGGGCCGAGTTTCGGCAGTCGAAGACGACTTGGAGCTCGCTGCACGCAGTCCGGAGCCATCCATGCTGCCTCCATTTCGACGCCCCCATCGCCCGGCAGCGCCTCCTCCACCCCCGCCATCAACGTCGCCGACGGCAGCGAGTGCAGCTCCTGGAGCTCCTCGGCGATCTCTGGGGTTGCTACCACGTCGCTCGCTGTTGGTGCCAGAGGAGGTGAGACCGTCGGATGATGGAGAACGAGGCAGCGACGAACGCAAGAGCGACGAGGAACCGGAGACAAAGAAACCAAGGCGGGATCGACCAAGAAAGAAGCGACGAAGCAGAATTCTGAGCGAGCTGCGGCCCGTCGATGGGCCTGAGAGCGCGTTGCCTAGTGTGCCAGCTATCAGCGACGACGACTCGCAACCCAGTGACGACCCGCTGGAAGCCCCCGACTCGGGCGAACGAGCAAAGGAAGCATTCGCGGCGCAACGTGTGCGCATGCCCAAGTCCTGGTGCCCCGACCTCCGCGTATACATGTACGCGTGTGTGTGGAGATGAGATGGTGGGTTCGTATGGCTTACAAACGCTCTGAATGTTTGGCATCTGCAGGAAGAACGCTCACCCACTGTTTGGCATCTGCGCGGCGCATCGGCATCACCCGTATAAGCGTGGAGACCGCTTTCTCGTCCTGCTGGTTGCCCTGTGTACGTCAAAAGCGTCCTGATCCTGAAATCCTAAAACTAACTGAACTAATTGTCGTTTGTTTTTGTGGATTCTTATAATTTATTTTATGTAGTGGTGGCGCTGCTGTTGTGTGGATTGTTCGCGATTCGAGACTGCTGCTCGGAGGTGCTGGACGTACCTGTCGCGGTGGTGGGCCGGCGACTGGGAAATGCTCATGTCTTGAACAACACACGAGCGCCAGGACTTTTGGAGGATGTGTATCAACGAGTTCACCTTCGTGGGGGCAGGAGAATGGCTGCAGATGTTGGAGCTGCTGAAGAAGTGCGATGCCTGGCGTTTTATGAAGACTGCAGTGCCGCCTCGAGCGTCTGCGCTGAGGGATCGACGTGCCGGTCTCCAGAGACGGATCAAGCCAGCAAAATGCAATGTGTTCCCGATGCAGCACCGCCCCAGACATGCGTCGCTGGAGAGTGTTCAACCGGATGGAAATGCAGTGGAAACAAGACGTGTATCTCCCCCACCAACTACCTGTGCTATCTTCCAGCACAAGTTACGCAGGAAGAGAGGACGGCAGTCAATCTGGCAGCGAGCTCGGATGCCTCTTACACCGCGATTGAAGCGATCTTCCGGATTCTCCAGATTGGGGCGGAAAAGCACGCTGGCGAGATGCGGATGCACACCTCGTCGTCCTCTTCATCAACCTCCACGACCCAGGAGGAAAGCGACCAGCAAACTCAATCTCAGACGCCTTCATCGTCGACAACGTCCGCACCAGACAGTTCTTCGAGTTCAGCTTCAGCCGCCAGTTCATCGTTCGATTCCAGCCGTTCGTCTCCGTCTTCACGATCAGCAGATTCAACAGACTCGAGCACGAGCTCAGCAGCATCGAGCTCGAGTTCCGAGTCTGCGTCGGGATCACTTTCTGCTGAGACTTCGACTGTGAAAGTGACACTGACGGAGCCTGTCAATGGCGGGGTGTACAGCCTTTCGTTAACGCTCTTTATCGAGTGGGAACTGGCGTTGTTATCGGGACCAGACCCCGGGTTAGACACCTTCCAGGTGGGCTTTAGTCCTGACGGCGGTGCCTTCGACACGATCGCTACGAATGTGTCGGCGTCATCGTCTTCGGCACCGAGTGGGAGCTCCAATTCCAGCATCTTCACGGTCGAATGGGACCTTGAAGACAACACTTCGTGGCTGTGCACGACGTGTGTGCTGAGAATCTGCGCTTTGGACCTGAACACTTCGAGCGAGAGTCTTTGCATCCGCTCTGACGGTCAAGCTGCAAGTAGCGAAAGCTCAAGGCGTCTGCAGTCGACAACTACTGCAGAAGGCAGCGGCAGCAGCGATGCCGTCACGTTTCGCATCGTTCGTGAAGCGTTCGAGTGCTCATGTGGCATGGCTCACGCCTCGTTTCTGCTGGCAGCGGTGGTTCTTGGTGTCTGCATCCCAGTGGCTGTGCTTCTCGCCGAGCCGCTGGTCACTTTCTACCGCGATCGACAGGTTTTTGGGCTATTCACACGTCGAGATGGTCCAGTTCGGCCGATGATCGCAACCTACAGCGCCAAGTCTGCCACACGAAAGGGCCGTGCACTGTTGGTCGCGATACTTATGGCGCTTTGTGTAGCCTGCGGCTTCGTAGCGGCGCAGATCACCACGACCAGGTTTTTGACGGAGAAAGGAGCGATCGTCGTGCTGTGGGTGGTGACATTTGCGATCGCAATGGCGTTGGGGGTTCTGGTATACTGCACACTTGTGCATTTCTTGATGTTCAGTGTTCGCTGGTGGCGGGAAGGAGCTCAAGCGCGACGTGAACCTTCGGGACTGAGCGAGTTCCGCAACTCGCTGTTGTCTGACGATGGTAGCGAGGGTAACGAGAGGGGTACGAGTCTTGGGTGGACAGTTCGGGGGAGTGAAGAATGACTTGGAAGAAGGTAGTTGAAAGTATGAACAAGTAGACGTAGATAGAGTTTAGAGTTAGACGAAGTAGACACAATAAATAGGCCGAGCAGGAGCAGAAGATGAGATGAATCATAGAAGAACATGGTACACTGCCTACAGTAATTAGACTCGCCGAGACTATTTCGTGTGGAATGGTTTTCTTACTATTCACAGTAATCAGCCTAGCCGAGACTACTTACGACAAAGACTATTTATGGTGAACAAAAAAATACTCTAATGAGAACCTGCAGCGAGTTGAGCTTGTCGTCTGGGCTGTCAGCTCGACAGGCTTGCCTTCAAAATGCTCGAGGTGCTTCTTCACTATTTCTTGAAGGTGCCGATACAATCGATTCACAGACAAGGACCCGTCGAGACCAAGTGACATTCCGCACCGAGTCATTGCTTTGCGAGCGTTGGATACTATCCGGATAGGCTTATTGGAGCGATTCCAGCTGTTTGTTCTCTGGATTTTAATCCAGAGTCCATCCCACGATTGCAACGAGGTCAGAATACGTGCATAATGCATACCCTGCTGAATTCGGTGTCATCATTTAATGGAAACCTTTGAAGAAAATATCAAAACTATATATCCTTTCAAAGATAATTTCTGTACCTGAATGTTGACCCATCCAGAAAACAATAGCATTAAAACCCTGTTGAAAATAGTAGCCGCGAATATCCTCTATTGTCTGTGAGAAATAATCCATTCCCGCAACATTACTGATTTTATCTGTTCTCACGCAACATTTCAGATTTTATCTGCCTTCAAACAACATGCACCTCTGGGTTGTACGTGGTCAACGGAATAATACTACACGTAATGCAGAATACGGAGATTACCACTGTAAAATTGGTGTTGAACATACCGTGCAGATGCACCGCAAGTCCTACAATATGTTTGCTTTTTTTGCTTTAACTCTGGACTTAACCAGTTGTTATTACGCTCTTTTACCCTTGTGTTATTATATGCATATTCCTATTAAAGACTTGCTTCTCCCCGCGGGGCAAAGCCCCCCTATAATGTAACGTTCATAAACTTTTTACGTCTGATTTACTACTTCATTTACCCTTCTTACAGGACTCAAACCATGGATATAGGAAGCGGGTTAGGGTCGACGATTTATCATTTCACTTCCTAGGGCTCTTTTTGGCGAAAAAAACTCTATTTAGGAACCAGTGATATCGAATGACGGAGCTTTCAAACAGTAACGCCGAAAATCTCAGGTCCCGAATGAGTTAACGGTCGCGAAAGTGAGGGCGACTTTTTATGGAACTCGGGAAGGGTCGCTTTGTATCAGCCGGACTCAGATATCAGGTGATTAGCTGATACCCTCCGGATTTTTTTTTATTTAGCTACGATTTGTCAGCCGTGCTTTTAGGCGTGTACCCACGTCGACAAGGCTGCCAGCTCTGATTTGCTGCATGGGTCACTGTGATATAATTGGTAAAGGCGGCAAATCAGGCTCCTCCGACCCGTCGAGACCCCGTAAGAAGTCCGTAAAAACTCTTGGCTACACCTGCGAAACGTACTGATTTCGACCTTTGATTTAGGTTAGGCCGCTGATTGTGCGGCACAGGAACGCCATAAAGGAGCGTGCACACGGTCACACGACAAGCAGCAGGCAGATCACGGCGGACTGCATGAGCAGCGCCATGCACCGATACACGAAGGACAGCGCGCCACACGACGAGCAGGCAGGGCAGGACTCGACGAGCACTAGCAGATTACGGCGGGCGGGCTGCACATGATCAGCACCACGCAGCGGCCCACGAAGGACAGCGTGGTCCACGACGGGCAGGAAGCACAAGATATTATGTTGTTAATATGCGGCTATTAGCAGATAGCCGCTTTCAAGGATATGCTGTCAAAAAGTCAACGAAAGGTCAAAAAGTCGTTGAAATCAGTTATGGCTGCTCTTCAGGTCACATACTCATTTTGCATTTTTCTCCAGGACTAACACTTCGCTTCACGATGGATCTCTTGACGGCAATACAGAAGGATGTGCTGAGGCAGAAGAACGAGGAAGCAGTCAACCTCTTCTCGCGAATCGCCGATTTTCATGGATTCATATTGGAGACACGATCCGGACCGGATGTTGTTGTCACGCTGAGGCTATGCTGTCTGTCAGCAAAGCGTCTGAATAGCGGGCGTGGCATTAGCTTTACAGAGTGTATGGAAATCAACGTACACTGTACGATCGGTACCGAAGTGCTGTGGAGATAAGTGTGTACGCTGAAGTTGTTGTTTGGGACGCTGAAACGGAGACCGGCGGAAGGACCAACATTGCGTTTGCCGCTGGTGCACTCTACGTGTTTCACCTGGTCGAGTATGTGGGAATCTACGATGGAGTGGCAAAAGGCTCTGTTGGATACGATCCGGCTCAGCCCTCCAAAGTTTGCCTGGTGTATCCTCCACTGCGCTCGCTCAGCATTGAGTTCGAGCTATAGTCTCCGTCTGTGCGCATGAAGAACCATGAAGATACGATATCTGCAATGACGGGAGACATGGCCGCGCAGCAAGCTGGGACAACGCCACCGCTGAAGTGCAGCTGAAGTCGACTCTGAAGGATATTGTCTTTGTGACGATTGCAATGGTTGAGCTAGCTCCTGAGGAGATGCGAGACTCTAAAATGCACGTGAATACATTCTTAGTTGAGCTGAACATGCGCAAGTTGAACATGTGTATTTATCAAAGACCATGACAAATTGCTACCCTCAATGTATCGCTATATGGAGCTAAAAAGCCAGCGTTGAGCACCATAATGCTGTCGGCCTGTACTCGCACTCCATCTCGTACTAATCGAATACAGCAACGCTGTGGCGTCGCTCTTGTCAGCGAGGCACAAGGCTATACGATGCGTGGCCTTTGTTGAAGTTGACACTTGCTGATGGGAGGGTGGACTTCGTAGGAATCTGTGGAAGCGTTAGCGTGAGGAGCGAGTGCCGCTTCATGGAGGAAGGAAAGTTTTGTAAGGTGAAACTGGCTGCTTCAATGCAGCAAATTAAAGTACAGTCAGTTGAAACAGCGCTACATCGCTATTAGCGAAAACCAAACGAGGTAAATTCGATCCGAGATCTGTATTGCTGTTATAATGGCTAGGCCTCTACCAATGTTGAGAGGCAGGCAGAAGGAGCGTTCGCATTGCGGTTTTGAGGTTTTAGCTGGGACTCGAAGAAAGCGATCTTGTTTTGCTTGTTGGGTTGCCACAGGCGTATCACAGCGATGCTCGAGCGGTCAATTTATCGAGCTTCCGGCTCCTTTCGAAGATACGTTGAAGTCGTACGCAATCGCAAGTCGAAACGAAGCAGTCATAGATTGGAAATGCGGGCCGCTTAACTGAGATCGAACGGCTTGAGCTGAATGCGCTCAATCCGAATAATCTTTTCTGTTATACATATTGAAGCACTATGGAGAATACTCTCGCACTATGCTGAAAAGCATTGGTAGTACAGCATTGAGCGCCGTATGATTGCTAAAAGGTAGCATTTGAGTGCGAGCTCCCAATGAAGCAAAACGATAGCTGTTCTGTGATTTAGGACAGGCAGTTGCACGCTGAAGTAGATACGAAACATGGCGTTCGTTGAAATCTGTGGAAACATTAGTGTGATGAGAGAGCGAAGCCAACACTGTGCGGGAAGATACAAAGCAGGAGATGAAGCTTCTCAAAGAGGAGAGGAATGTCTGCACGGCAGCCAGGAAGGCGAACTACGACGTATTGAAACCTGAGAAAACCTGCGCGGGGCGAAAGCTCCACAACGGAGCTAATATTTTATGTTTTTGCGGTTGTTAGATCGCAGTACGTTTGTGGTCGGCACTAGCAGATTAAACAGTTTTGCTGGCACTCGAAGATAATGCATGAATGAGCTTAAGGGTGAATGACCATGTATCATAGAGATGCTTTAGAGATGCTTTAGACATTTTTTCGTCGAAGATAAGTTGAAGGCAGCCTGAAATGTTTTACTGCGTATTGCGTTAGGCAAATTTCAAATGCTAAAACAAAATTGGCACTAACTCTGCGGAAGTAGTTTATTTTTCATTTGTCTCCGCTGCGCGCGGAAGATATGTCTTCAAACCTGTAGGCTTATGTGAATTTCTGGTATCCCCTTCATTCGGTAACACCGTTTGCACATTCAGATACTCAAACCACTGGCGTTTAGTTGAATTATGGAAGCAAATTAAACTGGCAAACATGGAGCAGTCACCGACAGCGACCACAGACTCAGTTCCGACTTCGAAAGCCTGGCGTAATTGTCGTCGTCTCACTTTCGGTTTTGCAGCAACACCAACACTCCATTCGACGGTCTACGGCAACGCAATGGACCTCTTGAATGCCATCCAAAACGACGTGCTGAAGCAAAAGGAAGAGGAAGCTCTCAATCAGTTCTCGCGAGTCTCGGATTTTCGCGTATTCATCACCGACACGCGCCCTGACCCCGATGTGAGTGTCACGCTGAATCTGCTGTCTTTCTGCAGAGCGTCTAAATGGCGGCCACGGAACTCGCTTCACTGCGGTCGACGCAAGCCAACACGCTGAATTCGAGCCGACATCCAATGCACTGGCCGACCTCACACCGCTGAAGAAGAAGCCCTACATCGCACAAGTGACGGTATGGGACGCGAAAGGGAAGCAAGGCTCGTATGCCAAGGCGAACATCGATTTTCAACCTGGAGGGGTCTACGTGTTTCGCCACATCGACGGAGTCAGTTTCTACGCTGACATCGCCAAAGGCAATGCCCAGTACCAGCGCGGCGTCGACGACAAAGTATTCGAGCACGAACCCCCCCCCATCAAGAAGCGCAAGCTTGATCGAGAAACGAAGAAGTCGGGAAAGGGGAAGGCACCAGCTGTTGCGCCCGGCAAACTAGCTGTCATGACCGAAGAGGCCGGAATCGATGTTGTGATGGCAACGGAGGCAAAGCAAGAGGAGTCACGTGACGCGGTGTCGACTCGCAGCAAGCGGGGTGATCACTAACGCGTTTGAAGTGCGGTTGAGGTGTATCCTGCGTTGGGAACGGATTCATTGTCCATTCGCCAGGGTAGAGCTAGCTACAGGGTAATGTTGAGTTGAAGTTAGCTCGTGCATATTTCAATTTGAATGAAGTTGCTATGAAATGTTGAGTTTTGTCTATGCGGTCGTACCAACTACTTCATTTTGCTACCAACAAATAGATAGCCTTAACCAGATCGGCAATAGCGGCTGTCGCTGTAAGTCGTGCTGCCTTTGTTGAAGTAGGAAGGGTGGGTAAGGATGAAATTTTGTGGAAGTATGAGCTTAAACAGCGAGGTGATCTAGATCCGCTGAACGCCGATGGAATTGTCTGCATGCGTGCGTGCAGACAAGCCAAATGCGATGCTTGCAGAAGGAGCTCGGCCCGCAGGTCGTAGTTGGACGGCTCTAGCGGTCATTTGGATTCCGAACGGCCTAGGAAACACGGTGGTTTCTCGTAGGAATAATGCGACAGCTGAAGCTTGACTCCTTTTTGGTTCGCGGCGAACTCGTTGGCGAAGCTTCAGACCCTCGTGAGAATATCACGGTACAAACGTTCGTACTACGAGTTACAATCAACAAATCTAATCGCTATTAGACGAGTGTGGAGCGCTCTGTACTACAGGCATTTGCTGAATACCAAGACGTGACTCAAAACGTGTATGTATCCAGGACACGGACCGACCCTATGGTATTTCTTTGAATGCGAGGATATGATGATGCTGTTTGTTGATTTGTGCTGTTGTATTGCTAGGAAGATATCCCGTACTGCCGGTGTGAACCTCTCGCAGATTGGCGACTAACTTGCGGTGCGGACTGTGACAATCGCGCAGTACGTACATTGTGGTGTATTATCTTGGGAAAATGGCGAGGCCTGTACCTAACGTAAGCTTTAGACCCAAACCGAATGTGTTCAAGGCCATTGCGCTACGCGAACAAAGTGCGGAAATCAGCGAATCCAGGATGGGGTTCACGCTGAGTTGGTGCTGAGATCAGTCTCTGGGAAGGGCGTGTCGCTGGTAACGGATGCGCGGATCGAACAGGACGACCTTGTTGTTCAGTATGTGGGCGAGGTATTGAGTCAACGCATGTATCTGGATCGCGAATTCACCGTAGTGTTATGCTCGTCATGGATATGTACTTTGCTACTCACTAATGACAGGAATTTTCGCTTGCTGAAACAGGTTGAATTTAGGTCAAAACACACGTATGGGATGGCCGTAAGCAGTGGTGAGGTGATTGATGCCCGTCGGGTTGGTGGGCTAGCCCGCTTCGCCAACCACAGTTGCTGTCCGAACTGCGTAATTGAGCGGTGGGAGGTCGCAGGGGAAACATGCTGCGGCATTTTTGCTCAGCAGGCTATTTCCCAAGGAGAGGAGATTACCATTAACTATGGCAACGGATTCGTGCAACCCGAGGTAAGCAATTAGTTGCATTGACAGCGGACCTATCGCCTAATTCATTGTGTGAATTCAGCGAAGAAAACAGTGCTTTTGCGGATCAACGAACTGCAAGGGGTTCATGTAGTTTGTACGCTCCTGGGGGACACGCTAAGGCTGTCGCGATACAAACCGCCGATCGGGTCTCGTGTATTGACCACTAGTGCAGTAGCATGCAGCTTTCGTTGACGCTACAACGAGTGGTTAATGGCAGCGAGGAACGTGTTATCAATCTAGCGCCCAGTAGTTAAGGCGTATCAATAGGGATCAAATCACGTTTAACGACAGTGAAGTGTACCGTTAATTGCCGTCTGCTTGTCTACGGTGACTGAGCTCGACGCACCGCTCCGTATTATTGCTCAGGTTGTGTTAGCTAGCATGGGTAGCTCTTACTCATGAGTTTGTATTGGCGTAGGCGATGCACAGATAGTTAGCTTGCTCAGCGCATTCAAAGCTTGCATTGGTGGGTGAGTTGAATGTGGAACGATTTGTGGGCAGTCTACGGTCTACTCTTCTTATTGCAGCTGGCTTCAACGCTGAAACTGTGTAAGATGGGCTATAACTTCAAGCAGACGCGCTGAGCGCGCTCGGTTGAGCCACAACAGATTTTGCGGCCGCATGGCGAGAGCGAAAAAGCTGCCGCGTTCCGACAAGGCAGCTAAAGCTGCGAAAGCAGCTAAGCGCGTACTGAAGCAGGTGTCAAAACGCTCTGCGAGCCGTGTACAGCCGATAACAACTTCGCGGGTTGCAACGGTTGATGACGTTGAAGCAGATCACACCACAATTAGATTAGCGCGAAGAGAAGAAACGAAAAGGCGCAATGCTGAGGCATAAAGCCTTCCTCGACAGAAGCGCCGGAAGAAGAACAACAGCTCGACGAGTTCGGAGGATAACGAGAACCTAAACTCCGACAAAGAAGGTATGTAGCTCTTGTGGAAAGCTGTGCTACCAGCGATATGTTTTAATGAAGTTTTTATGTTGTAGGATTTTTTTAGGTCATCGACGCGCCGCTGTTTCGAGTGTGCGGAAGTTGCGGAGAACTAGCGAACTCATTCAATGCTATACGAAAACTGTACGATTCAAAGTCCGATTTCTTCGCTCCACTTCGAAACCATCTTGGTGAAGTCGAAATTATACAGGAAGGCATTGTAGTTTGTGATGATGAAACCAAAGCGATTTGGCTATGCGAAATGTGCAATAGGTCTATGCTGGCACGGAAAACGCCAAAGTTCTGTCGATCCAGCGGGTTTCGGATAGCCGAAATGCCACCGAGCTTGCGGTTTAAATCGCATGGAAACGCGTTTAATTGGCTTGGGTATCTCGTTCACTACCTGCGTGAATTTGTATAAGGACGGGCAAGAATTTACCCGAGGAAATGCAATCAATTACTGGAACGACCCCACTGAAACAGTAAAGCAGCTTCCTCGGCCATTGAGGACGTGTGGGGTCGTGTTGTTAGCTTCGAAAACAGACCATTCGACGAGATGCTTTAGAGTACGACCAAATTTGATTCGAACTGCATTAGTCTGGCTAATTGCCAACAACCCGCTCTACGTAGATATTGTAATCTCGGAGGAAAATCTCCAGGCGCTACACGATCTCGATACAAGCCGAGATATTCCAACGATTACTGTTACGGACGAAGAGGTTGACCAGCTGCGAGGCAACACTCAGCAAGTCAACAGAGAGCGCGAGGAAGGCCCTTCTAACGAAAACGAAAACGTGAGATCTTCATCAAATTTCCAAAACTTGCCGTCAGCTGACGAGCCAGTTCTTTCACGTTCTTGCAACACACGTTGACAGCATTTGCTATTCCGCTGATCAGCCTGTCGAGCCAAGCTTGCATAATTCGTTGTGCAACTCGAACAAATCTACAAGCGAGCCGGCACCCTCTCAGAGCGAGCTATCGAGAGAAGATGTACTGGAAAATCTCACAGAGTCCTTTGAATTAGAGGGCGATGGAAACGACAAGCAAAGTGAGTTAGAACGTATTATGGATGCGGTCGGAGTGAATAACGCAGACACACATATACCAATTGGCGACCTACGACGTAACGAAGACCCAATAAACGAATACAACACGAAACTACTGATGCAATGTTGCTTTCCAACACTTTTTTTTCCGGATGGATGTGGTGGATATAATGCTGTAGCTGACGTCGAAACCAGAATGCATGAATATTCGTTGTCAGAGTTCTGTGCTCACCTGATGAAATGGCACGACAGGCGATACATCATTCACGGGAACTTCAAGTTTTTTTGTATGAATTTGATTCAGCGCAGACAAATTGGCGGACTTGTTAGACGTGTTTGCATTACCGAAAACCGTACTGCAGCAGTCAATGCTGTAGGATGCGGACGGGAATGCAATGACGCCACTAAAAGTACACAAACTAACGGTGAAAAAGAGGAATTGAAGTCTTCCATGCAAGTGTTAGATTCATTGAAACCCTTTTTTCGGGTCGTGCGGGGCAGTGGGCTTTACTGGTCCAATGCACGTGACGATTTAATGGCTATGATCGGGAACCGGGTCTTACCGACGAGATGGCCGACATTTTTTCTAACGCTGAGCGCAGCAGACACAATATGGCCAGATTTTGCGCGAGCCTGCAACCCCTCGCTTATACTAGATCAGTGCCGGCGCCTGACGTTTAGTGAAAGGCGGAAATATCTAATCGAAAATCCTGATATAAGCGCCAGACATTTCAACAGGAGATTTCAAGCCTTTTTTGACACTGTCCTCTGCGGAAAAGCTAAGCCATTAGGATAAATAGTCGACTTTTTTTGGCGGGTCGAGTTCCAGCAGCGCGGTTCGCCGCACATTCATTGTCTATTGTGGATTAAAGATTCCCCGGACGTTCTGAGTTTGTCACAAACCAGCGAAGGTCGTGCTGATCTGGCTGCCTTTGTGGATAGGCATATTTCTGTGCTGTCGAAAACGTTAAAGGATTTGGATGAATGTGTCTGCTCTACGTGCGCCACCTATCGAGCTGGTGACGTTGACATACTAGCGATGCGGCCTCCTGCTACAGGAACCAGATTGGGATTGCGATTTGTCGAGGATCGTGCAACGGGTTCAACAGCATGAGTGCAACGGAAATTCATCCTGTAGAAAGAAGAGCGCTGAATGTCGTTTCGGTTTCCCAAAGAATCTATGGAGCAAAACAGAGATTGAAACTAGCAATGCTGCTGACGGAACTCCATCCTTAAAGGTTTACCTAAAGCGCGAAGTTTCAACGACTATTCACCGCATTTGCTATCGTGTTGGAGAGCTAACATGGATCTACAACTGATCGAAAATTCATGTGGGGCTGCGGAATACGCAGGAGCATATATTAATAAGGCTGAACCCGATACTATTCGTTTCCGACGTGTGATAGCCAAAGCTATTCAGCGATGCGATATCAATCTTGCGTATCACTCCGCCTTAAAACGTGTAGCAAATGCTACACTATCTGTTCGAGAAGTTGGTGCACCCAAGGCAATCTACACGTTGCTACGAAATCTTCCGATGCATCGTAAATCTCGATCAGTTGTCAAGGTAGAAGTCCTGCGACATCATCGTCGCTTATACCGTGCGGATCCTCGAGGTGTAGAAGGTCTCGTCGCGCTTGCCGATACGTCTAACGAAACTGGTATTCGAATCGAGTCTATTGAGCGGGCATATATGAATCGTCCAGACAATTCACTATTTCAGAACATGACACTAGCAACATTTGCAGAGGAGTTCGAACTAATTGATACTATCAAAGCCAACATGAACGAGCCCGATTTCTGGAAGCGGCTTGATGAAGAAGGATGGATCAAGCGACGAAAAAAAAAGTGGTCGTACAAAAGACGCCTTGGATGCGACCGGACGCTGCAAATCCGTGCTTTTGCTTTTCAGAAGTGTTTCTCTATGTTCCGTGGCGATGCTTAGATGACCTGCCCGAATCTGATGAAGACTGTATCTCTCGTTTTTTTAAGTACAAGACTCACAGGTAAGCACAGAGCTACAAGAAGAGTCAAACGCTAAGCTCGCCCGCCAACACCAGCTTGATCTGTTAAAGTCCTCTCATCAAGCAGGTAATATCGCATCGTTTCCACCTTCGGAGTATGTTTTCATTAGCAATGTGAGCGAGGAAGCCCCACCGTGCTCAACAACCTCAGATAACGCGAATACGACTCCACCAGCCGCTGTTGAGTGGCAAACCAGACATAACTATTCTGTTGAAACTGTCGCAAAAGCTCGCGACTTCGTTAAGGTTTGTTTGAAGCCATGGGTAAAAGAGCGAAAGGAGCTGCACACGCTAGGAGACGTATTTCGTCAAAGGGAACGGCGCCACTCACATTATACTTATCCAATCGATGAAAATATTGAAACTGCACAAGAAACAATGGCAGAGTCTCAGTGGGTTCCGTTTGCTCTCGCTATGGAGCAATCGAGAAGACGATTTAAATCTTCGCTAGACAAGTCGTTCTGTAAACCTCTCCGGATGATCATCAATGGAGAAGGTGGCTCCGGGAAAAGCTGGCTAATACGTCATTTAGTCAAGGATGTACATAACGTATTTGGAGAGCAACGAGCGACGCGTCGATCATCAAAACGAGTGCTCCTGCTGGCTCACCAGGGTGTCGCGGCGTTCAACATCAAGGGATTGACACTATGCTCTGCGTTAGGATTCGCCTCCTTTTCGAAGTCTGTGTTTTCCGTTCCCTACTAATCAATCCTAGAGTCAAAATCGGGCCCTACAAAGCTCAAAAATATGCAGCAGCAGTTCAAAGATGTTCATCTGGTCATCATTGACGAATTTAGTATGATTTCCTGCGGAATGCTGTATTGGATAGATAGACGTATGCGGGAAATCTGGCCTGGTCATTCTGACGAGCTTTTTGGAGGAAGATATGTATATTTTACAGGCGATGCAGCTCAGCTAGATCCTGTCGTACCAAGCGCACTTTCAACCCCGTTATCAAAGATCGCCAACGAAGTTCAGCGGCGAGGAAGAGAAATTTGGACAAGCATCGATAATGTATGCACACTAACCAGTCAAAACAGGGGAAAACTTGATCCCGAGTGGTTCAGTGCTCTTCGTCGATTGCGCCAAATGCAGCCTACCCAAGCTGACGTGGATCTATTCAACACACGCTGCTTACAGAGCATAGCCGAACCCGAATGGGTAAACAAAGCGACACACATTGCCTATAAGAATGCTGATGTAGCCGTCGCAAACGAAAATAACATTTATTTAGCTAACAGACCGATAGTTACTGTGTCTTCACAGCATTTTGTTCAACAAAAGCGATTAACGGCAAAAAGAGATATCCCGGTAGGAACTGTACACGCACTCGTGAAAGATGCACAGACGCCAAATGCGGATCATGACAGAGTTGTTGCTAATAAGCTGCAATTATGCATAGGAGCTCCTGTTACCCTAACGTCTAATATGGCCCAATCTGCTGGGTTGTGTAACGGCACGAATGCTGTAGTCTTCGACTTTATGTTTGTTACTGGTAGCGATTTGCCTGTCGTGCTTGTGAGGATAACCGACGCGTACATCGGGCCTTCGCTCCTGGAAGAAGTTCCAAATATTGTACCAATACCACCTAAAGACATATCGTGGGGAAAACAGTCGAGCGATCTACGCGTGATGAGAAGAGGGATTCCACTGCGGTTAGCTTACGCAATGACCGTTCACAAAGTACAAGGCCTTACTTGCGCGTACGTCGTCTTCCACTCAAATGCAATCCCGAATATAGCGTTCACCTACGTTGCGCTATCGCGCATGAAGCATCGAAACTCGATCGTGATTACCCAGCGGCTTACGATCGATAAATTGACGGCCAGCCCCGAAAAATTATCGAATTTTCAGGGTGAAGAGAAGCGCGTGTCGGATGCTGTCGCGCGAACCTTGGCGGGTGCCCAGTCAGTGGTGCACCGCGTGCAGGCGGTTGCTCTAGCTCACAATACCAGCATGGAGCCCAGATGAAGCTACCCTGCAAACTACTGCTGCCGTTGAAACAGGCCCAAGCTCCGGCGCAACAGCAAGACCACTTCGGGCAGCGATAATCTCCGGTGTCGTTTGTATCGACACAGCCTTCAGCAGTACCAAGGCTCATCGCGATCATTCACGACGTCGTCAGGTTAAGCATAGTCGGTGGCTGCTTCCGGAAGCACCGAGCTATTGTCACTAGCTGAAATGAAGAAAAAAACTATAACTATACTTTAGTTGTTTGTCTGTGATTATATCAAACTGAAGTTGACTGAACTAGGCGAATCGTATACTATGTACGAGTTGTTGGCACTCTTGGACATTGCACGACGACCTTTATCGATGCTCTACGCACGTTGTCAGCCAACTCAATACATGAAGTACTAGCGAGATGAAAGTAAGCCTGTCTGATCCCGTATTCATGCGAGGTCATCCCAGCTGCTATCGTCGTAGAGCGTGACCAGATCGACCACGCTTCGGCGTCCTGGAAGGTTCAGCAGATCGTCGTGAACGCAACGAAAGCGAGTCGGAGTGCCAGCAGCGTATTGTCGACGCGTGAAATCGCTGCACGACACCGTCAACATACGAGCGGAAAATCTCTCAGGTACCAGCGTGGCGGTGAACCTGGCTAAGCACTAGAATGCCGCTCCAGCGAAGACGTTCTTGGGTGAGCGTAGCTCCGACGACTTGCATGTCGCTGTAGCAGTGCGTCATTCAAGTCATATGATGGCGTCGAGTGCTGGCAGCAAGGCCAACAGGGGCAGTAGCAGCTCGCTGAGCAGCAGGAGCACGGCGTTCGTCAACACCAACACCGGGCTTCGTATCCGAAACTTGTCGCGTTTGGGTAGCTCACAAGGGTACGAAGGTTGCTCCGCTTGCAGGAAAGCCGGCTCGCTAGTATATTTAGTGGGCAACGCGTGACAGCGACGCTTTTCGGTGACACCATTAGTTTTAGCGAACCGCTCAAAGGAAACATTCTCCAATCGACTAAATCACTTTCATCGGTGTTCCAGCGAGAAGACGCAGCCAAGTGCCAAATGCTGAAGGCAGCAAAGGGTTCTAGTGCGCAGTCATATGATGGCATCGTTTGTTGTCGTCGATCCAGATGAAGACAACGACAAAGGCTAGAACACGTACAGGAGTGCGTAAATATGATCTCGCATCTGAGCGTAAAGTTGGATAGAAAAAGCTGAAAGCGTTGCGTTTTCATATTAATTTTGTTAGCACCGTGCTGTTGTTCTTCTACTGTTAGTTCCTCACATTTTGGTGTAACACCGAGAAGAAAACGCTCACGAATAGAGCATTCAGATCTCTTGCATGCGATCGGTGCTGCTTGACGTGCTGTCGCGGCCACGATCCGAGTCAGGATGCTGCTGCTAAAGAGCAAAACAATCTGTTAGCACCTGAACGTTGAATAAGCAAGGAAAATGCAGACAAATACCTCGACAAGAGGAGCAGACGTCTGCGACGCTATATGCGCTCTTGCCGCATCGACAGCAAACTGGACTTGAGGAAACGGTACCACGAATGGATGACCTTGCGTTAACGACCCGATAGACGTAGCTTGATCGCCGACGGCTACAACCGTTGGGTTGTACTGCGTCTGTGCGGCCGTACGGGAGGCCTTGGGAGGTCCAACCGTTTCGCGTGGCAGCGTGGGGGCTGGAATGGCGGGCGGCAAAGCTTGGACGAAAATGTAGATCACCGGAGTTTGTTGCGGGACCCTTCAGCAAGGTGTGAACACTGCGAGGGTCTTGGTTGCACTGGAGCACCAGAAGCTTGGTTTAAACTCGTACGCGCGTCTTCTGCGACCGGTGAGTATTGTGTCGTCGTAGGTGGTTCCGCACGCCGGGCTTCTTGTTCAGCAGCAGGAGCATTGACGCTTGGTATAGCAGTAAGAGATGCAACTTGGTCGACGCCACCATCGTTAATGCCACACACGTCTTGGTTTGCATCAGAAACCGCAGCTTGGTCGACGCCACCATGTCCAACGGCACGTATTTCTTGGTCGTAGAGATGTATCGGATGTTGCCTCGTGCGCATCACGCGGTGATACCAAATCTCGCAGGTGCGGGTGGAGACTTCTTGCCGCGGTGGGCCACCAAAAGCTTCGTGCTCTGTTCCGTCTTCTTCGCCTTCTTCGTCTTCTTCATCTCTTTCGTCTTCTTCATCTCCTTCATCTTCTTCGTCTTCTGCGACTTCTGCTTGACATTCCGGCGATAGCGGTCGCGCTGGAGAGTGTTTTGGTGGTCACGATGCGCGTCGCAGAGCCAGTGTCTGTCGCCGTTAACCTTCACGGCCCTCTCGTTGGTGCAACGGCCAGGATATTGGCATTGCAGCGGGCGAAGCTGCCGTCTCTCTCGCGCTGGGACGTCCTTCGGCATCTTGTGCGACTGTGGAGCATGCGCAGCACAACGAGGGGTCAGCATTACGTCTAGGACAGCCTACGTGGCGGCGCAAGACGCTCACCTCTGTGTCAATGTTTGCAGCAGGCGAAAACGTTGTGAACAGCAAGATTTGATGTGCAAAACTTCAACCTACTGTGTATCATATGACTACTTAGTATCATATGACGTTTGGGGGGCGTGCAGAAAATGTTTTTCTTTGAAAAATATTTACTGCGATGCCCCCCAAGCAACTGAGGCGACCAATCGCCGTGAAGATGCTGGCAGCGTGCTGCCATACTAGTTAAAATCATTTAAAAAAATAAAGGGTTTTTGAGTACCGGTAACGCGAAACTTTTACACGGGAAAACTCGGCCACGACATCAAGTAAAACGCCCGAAAGCCGAGTCAAATATGGTCCACCGCGCGTCCGCAACTCCAGAGTCCTTGGCGTGCGTCCGCGTCGTTTGTCGACACGGTCCAGATGCGCTCCGTATTCCTCATGTAGCGAAGGCACTGGACGACTTCCTGGATGGTTCTGCTGGTTGGACTCTCGTCCAGGCAGCCCGTGCCAACCTGCTGTACTTGATCCGTCGCATCCTGAGAGACGGTGAGGTGGATCCCTTTGCCGATGTTGGCATCCCACATAACGGTCGATGGTACCGGCAGTGGCAGTTCACACAAGGATTGGTCACACCGGTGGCAAAAGGTAACTTGAGCTGGTTCAGCTTCTGTCGCAGCACTTCAACGAGTGCCATTTCGGCAAATATGTAGTCCACGAAGCTATCAAGTTCGATCGCCTTGAGGTTTTGCAGTGGCTGGCTCTTCACCGCTCCAAAACCACTTGGACATGGAATCAAGTCGGAGACGCGGTCAGAATGGGCCACCTGGAGGTGCGAAGTGGCTGTTTGCAATAGATCGAGCGTGGCCTGGCACTTGGTCCGATCCTGCCTTGGCGATGACGTACTGGACGACACTTGCGGCAGGCAACAACGATCTTCCGATGTTGGAATGGATCTGCAGCCTCTCGTCGTATATCACCCTGCGGAAGGGGTAGATTTTTTAACGGGTCATATGCGGGTCAGATCAACTTTGGGTCAACCGGCGCGTGCAGAACCTTTTGCCCAAGGTTGTTACTCAGATGGCGCCTTAGCGCCCAGCACCAACTGAGGCGAGCGGGTGCGAGGCGCGTAGCCGCAACAAACCCGCCCGGGGAGCCCGCGAAGCAGGGCCGCGCGGTATTTGCGGAGGCGGGCCCAGCGCCGAGCTCCTCAGCGAGACGAGCATTGTTCTGTCCAGATCTTAGAATCTATAAATCGTGAGCGAAGCGAACCGCGGGGCCCAGCCAAGCGTAGCGCGGCTGGTTACACCTCGAACAAAAGTTGAGTAACAACTTGTTGGTAAGTTCCCGACTCTGATAACGGCTGGCGTGCCCAGTTGGTCCGTTGATTGGTTGACCCAAAGTTGACCTGACCCGCATCTGACCCGCGAAAAAGTTTATCGCGGAAGGCCTTTGAAGAAGCGATAAGCAACTGCCGCTTGGATGCGGTCAAGTGGATTTAGAACCGACCTCGTCATGGTGAGTTTGATCTCGTTGGAACAGCGGCAAGAGGTGACCGGGATGCCGACGATCCTCGTCGGATTAATCTGGACGGATCAGTGGCTGCTGGCTGTCTCGACATGGTTGAGTGGCTTATCCGCTACAATGTTGACGAGTGCTTCGTGAACGGAGGTGACCTTGCAGCCGCTCGACTCGGGCATTTTGAGGTGATATGTCTGCTTCGAACAAACAACTTCACGGGTTGCTCCGACCGAGTGTTGCGGTTTGCCGCAGAAGGTGGGCATCTCGAGCTCGTCAAGTGGCTGTACCCTCAGGTCGGTATTGTGCCGGGAGTTGGCAACAACGCCACCGATGCTGCAGCGACAAACGGATATCTCGACGTTGTCAAATGGCTGCAAGAGAACACACCCGAGCGTGCCACTACTTCGGCGATGGATGGAGCTGCTTTATACAGTCACCTTGATGTCATTGAATGGCTGCATAAAATGAAGTGGAAGGCTGCACAAGTTCTGCTATGGATCGCGCAGCCGGTTCGGGGCATCTGGAAATCGTCAAATGGCTTCACACATCATACTGAAGGATGCACAACGCGAGCAATGACCCTGTCGGCAAGTGCTGGGCATCTCGGTATCGTTCAATGGCTCCACAATAATCGACGAGAAGGATGCACAACTACGGCGATGGATTTTGCTGCTTCAAACGGGCACCTCTCAGTCGTGAAGTGGCTCCATGCGAACGAAGCGAAGACTGCACGGCTGCTGTGATGGACCAAGCTGCGGCGAACAATCAGTTCGAGGTGGTGCAGTGGCTTCAGGAGAACAGGACTGAAGGATTCACCGACGAAGCAACCACCAGAGCCGCAGCGAGGGCCACACCGAAGTGTTTCGCTTTCTGATCTCTCACAGGCAGGAAGGAGATCATGCCGAAGCTTTGGAGGCTGCATTGGATGCCGGCAATTTCGAGATTGCTCGGCTGCTTTATCAAGACGGAGGGGATAGTAAAAATGTTGCGGAAGCCTTAGAGAATTCTAGATGGGATCGTTGCTGGGAGTTCATGGAATGGTGCAAGAGCCACAGCCCTACTGAGTTTGAGCTTGGTGTAGTATCGAATTTTTCCTGGTGACTCCAGCGAGAAAGTCTGTAAACGAAAATCGGAACTAAAAAACATCTACACTGGGAAATACACTACAGTAGTATGACCGGTGTTTACTTAAAGTATGACATCCTCTATCGGTTCATGTTTAGTTTTTAACCTTAAATTCAGCGTTGGCATGTCTTGATACAAAGAGAATATCCGAAAAACACGGCAACGAGGAAATACGAGCCTTTCTCGCAGGAAGCTGCGCGATGCAAGAGACGAAGGTTAGGCATCCTGGTAAACCCCCCTCATACTCACAACGGGAAGTACTCGGACCAGATCCGCTGCGGCAATGAGCTGATTCGAATCAATCAGCAATTCGCGCTACAATCTGCTTATGAAGTCCTTATCAAAGATTCCGTACTGCCAGATACTTCCAAGTACCAATTTGTGAGCATAGCACCCCACCCAAGTCGGCACGAAAAGCTGGAGGCCAGCAGCTTTGACAGCACGAACAATAAGAACAAGGCTGGCGAGGTGTTGGGAGCTGATGGCGCACACACTTTTACCACAGACCGGAGAGTTGAAAGTTTGAGCATGTCTGTGATAAAAGACAAACAAACAAGAGTGGTGTTTACACGACTTCGCACTTGACTACATGTAGAGCGACCCCCAAACCGTCTCATCTTCGTAGTCGACCTTCATGAGACCTTGTTCCTAACGGCGGAAGTTCGGTCTACACACCCAGTGATTGGTCTCAAGAGCGTATCTGTACCAAACATCTCGAGTTCATCATACTGAATTGCACTTTCGGTATCGCGAGTCAGGATCACCACGGTGCTGTTGACCTTGAGTACTTGAGTAGACCATCAACGATGGTGAAACCGAGAGCACCGTCTCCAAAGATTGCGAAGTTGGTGTACGAAAAATGCATCTTTAGAGTTAGAGAGGTTTGGTGTACAGTTGCGGGGAAATTGAGATGTGAGCTGCAAATGCTGAAAAAAAGCTTGTCGAGCACACTTCGGAACTCCGACTAAATTAATCCATTATGGTCAAATCTGCGATGCCCCCACAGTCAAGATGACTCATCCGGTTTATCCTGGATAAAGTTTCTTGTGAGCGATTGCTTTGTATGGCCTTCAATGGCGCCAAAGCTTTCTTGATAGAGTATTTTGCCCACAAAATCGCGTTCATTCTACCCTGAGCTTCAAGTAATGGCCGATGGCATCTCGCTCGATCTAAGTTTTTTTAGGTGAGACTAGTCGCTGTTCTTGTCGTTGACAAAGCCGGTCTGCTAGTGATGTAGAACTTAATAACGACAACCCGTTCCGCACCGTCAGCATCTCTGAAGACGATGATGAGAGGATAGCTAGCCGAGTAGTAGTCAGTGCTCACGCTTTAGAATCCCTACTAGAAGATGTATATGCATCAGCTTTGGAGCATGCTCTCCCGCCGTATCCACGGACGGAAGTCAGCTCTCAATAGTTCTCGTCGCTTTCATTACCCCCCCCCCCTCACGAGGAATCATCGCTTCGGCTTCTCCAAACTCTCTACCCGCATCGGAGCTGGCCTTGATCGCCGGCATCAAATGGCAACCGACATCTTCACTGCAGTTTAGACTGCATTACCTCGCCAGCATCGCAACGTTGCGACGTGGTCATCGCGATAAATCTCCTTCTCCATCCACATAAGCAATTTCCATATTGATACTTTAGTTACGTATATACGTATGTATTGTATTAGCGCATATATAATACAATACGTACGTAAATACGTAAATAAAGTCTGATCTGATTGGCTAGTAATCTATCCCATAAAGAACTTACAGCTCCATTCGAGCGATGTCCTCGTCCTACGGCAAGACCGTGGGCGGCAAGCTGCAGCTCAAGGGCGGGCTGTCGCTCAAGCCCAAGAAGCACAAGCACAAGAGCAAGAAGAAACGCAGCCACGACACCGAGACCAAGATCGCCGAGTCCGAGCCCAAGCCCTTTGAGCTCGTCAAAGTTCGTGGCTCGGGCCGCCTGCTCAGCTCGGGCTCGACGCTCATGGGGCAGGTCGGCACCCACTTCCTTCAGGAGCTCAAAGTGGGCGACGCAATCGTGGTGACACACCCGACGTCACTGACCGAAGAGACTCGCATCGTGAAAATGGTGCTGAGCGACGTGTCGGCCAGCATCAGCTCGGCCTTCAGCACGGACCTGGTGTCCACTACACCGTTCTACTTCATTAAGGCGCCTCCGGAAGACGAGGATTCGCAGGAACAAGAGCAGGAGAAGAAACAAAAGAAGAGGAAGATGGACGAGAAGACAGCTTTTGGTACCTATGCGGGCGGGACGGAGAAAGGAGGCCAATATACGTATCGAGTCAGGAAGAGCGGCGCGTACGGAGGTTACGCCATTGTCAAAAAGGTACGCTAAGTATTTTATAGGAGGATTATGAGAAGGAGAGAGATGGAGCTGACATTTCGTTGTTGTGCTGATGTAGGACGCCGATGTGGAGAGGAGTCGTGAGGAGCTGCTGGACCTGCGCACCAAGAAGAAGGGGGACCGGTATTGCATGTGATGAACAGGACAAAAGAGCTTTTTGGTGCGAGTCGAGATAATCCTGTTTTGTTGTTATTGCTGCGATGAAGTTTATTGTGTTAGGTGGGGGAAGGTCATTGAGAGGTGAGATTGCTAGAATGCCCTCGAGATGGCCATGGCCTGGAGTGTGCTCTCGTAAAATGCTATGTTATCCGTGCGTGAGAACAAGTGGTTAGGGTGATCTAGTGTTGCATGTAGTGGCACCAATGGTATACAATGAAGTAGGAAACAGTCATGTTTAGCTGAAGTTGTTGCTATGAATACGTCTGACCGATCACAGTTTTGAGAAGACGCCGGCGAATCGAATAGTACTTCGAAGGATGAAGGATGCCCCGTCGACAGGGACGTCTGTATGTTTCCACCGGAATGTTTCAGCCTGGAAAGCTGCATTAAAGGATCCTCTCGGAAAACTGTAGCTCCGACAGTCGCAAGTCAAACGGTGTCAAATTCCGCACGAGACACTAGAAGTGCTCTTCACGACGAAGTGTCTCGCTCTCACGGAGTACGTCGAGACGATCGGGCCTATGATCTACGGGACCTTTGTTGTGGCGACGACGTACTTGCCCAGTGCAAAATATCATGGGAATCACGGTCAGAAATGTCGACAGCATGGTGTCTGGAATCTTTCTCTACGCCCTGTTGGAGTTCGTATCGTTGCTAGTACTTACTGTAATCATGGGACGCAATTGTGGGATCCAAGCGCTGTATCAACTGGCGTTAGTGTTGGA
This sequence comes from Phytophthora crassamura, assembly GCA_033557995.1. NCBI lineage: Eukaryota > Oomycota > Peronosporomycetes > Peronosporales > Peronosporaceae > Phytophthora > Phytophthora crassamura. The sequence continues at coordinate 1,093,613 of JAUCED010000016.1, forward strand.
GACCCAAGTGTCGTTTGTGCTATTCAAGCTGCTGCATTGGATGCTCTCACGCTCACCTATTGAGTCGGTACACGGAAAACTGCACAGTTTGGATGCTTGGATTTTTGTTTTTACAAATGTTCGTGTTATGGTTGCTTCATGCATTCTCCTTCGACTTCGTCTGGATCACATTATAACTGACTCACTGTTGCCAGTTTGCATACTCTTGCCACGTTGCAAGCTTGCATTCAAGCACTGTTTGCGCTCCAAGGTAAAATTCGAGACCGTGCTGAGCCTATGCTTGATGGCATTTATATTGTCTGGCCTAATGCTCACCGACGCTGAACAGTATGTTGTGTACATGTACTTGGAACGGATCGTCTTTTTCATCGCTGGGAAGAACACCGTCCTATGACTTCGTAGCCACATGATCTTTGGGAACAACTCCGATTCGTGTTCGCAGTTGAGAAGGCTTCTTTGGGCTAGATCGAAGTCGAGGTTATCGCATCTTACCAAGATTTCAACAGAGGGTGAAGAGCTTGAGACATAATACAGATGCCATAGGATGTAGTCTTGGTAGAATAAGGTTGGCTGCAGCGATAGCAGTTTCAGAGATGGCCGCTGTGCGTGCAACTTTAGTTACCACGGTTGTGATAGATTTCCCTCGATAGATATTAGATTGATCGGATGGCGGCTTACTACGGTAGTCCTTGCTTATCACTGACCTGTGAACTCCCCGGAGCCACGCTCTATGCTGCCTATACGTATTATACTTGGAAATCGTAAATGACTACTTCCTCTGGGCGGAAATAAACACAACAAGTAGCGTTTTCTTCTTCTTTTGTATAGACAAAGTAAGGGAAGTAAATTTGTATTGCCTGGGTTGAAATCCATGCAATCTTGGCTTTCAACTTATATTTGGGTTGAAATCCATTGGACAAGTAAAGCTGCTCTACTTGCGCTATGAATACAGCTGTTGGCCTCTGGTACCCTCAATTCGATATTACGGTAGCTTCGTGAAAACCAACTCCAGCATGGCAGACGACACGTCCGAGACTCCAGAGCTCCTGGCAAGCGTACGCGTCGTTTGTCGACACGGTCCAGATGCGCTCCGTCTGCCTCATGTAGCGAAGGCCCTGAACGACTTCCTGGATGGCTCTGCTGGTTGGACGCTCGTCCAGGCATGCCGTGCTAATCTACTGTACTTGGTCCATCGCATCCTGAGAATCGGTGAGGTGGATCCCTTTGCCGATACTATCGTGCCCTCCACCAGTGGAGGCTATCGGCAGTGGCAGTTCACGCAAGGATTGATCAGGCCGGTAAGAAAAGATAACCTGGAGCTTGTTGAGCTTCTGTCACAGCACTTCGACTTCGACGGTGTCTATGTGGACCCATGTGTAGTCCGCGACGCCATCAAGGTGGATCGACTGGAAGTTTTGCAGTGGCTGGTTCTTCACCGCTCCAACATCGTTTGGACATGCACAGAAGTGGAAGGTGCGGTCAGTTCCGGTCATCTCGAGCTGGCGAAGTGGTTGTTTGGAATCGATGGAGCGTGGCGTTCCTCTTGGTCCAAGCCTGTCTGGCTGATGAAGCACTGGACGACTCTTGCAGCAGCCAACGGCGATCTTCCGATGTTGGAGTGGATCTGCAGCCTCTCGACGGGTGTCAACCTGTCGGATGCGTTTGGTAAGGCGATAAGCAACTGCCACCTGGACGTGGTCAAGTGGATTTTGGAACGACCTCGTAATGGTGAGTTTGATCTCGTTGGAACGCCGGGAAGAGGTGACCAGAATGCCGACAATCCTCGTCGGATTAACTTGGACGGACCAGTTGCTGCGGGATGTCTTGAGATGGTCGAGTGGCTTATCCGCTACAACGTTGACGAGTGCTACGTGAATGGAGGTGACCTTGTAGCTGCAATTCGAGGGCATTTTGAGGTGATACGTCTGCTTCGAACAAACAACGTCGGTGGTTGTTCCGAGCGGGTCTTGAGACCTGCAGCAGAAGGTGGGCATCTCGATATCGTCAAGTGGCTGTACCCTCAGGTCGGTATTATCACGGGAGTTGGCAACAACGCCACAGATGCTGCAGCTACAAACGGATTTCTCGACGTTGTCAAATGGCTGCACGAGAATACGTCGGAACGAACCACTACGTTGGCGATGGATGGAGCTGCTTCAAACGGCCACCTTGATGTCATCCAATGGCTGCACGAAAACGAAGCGCAAGGTTGTACAAGCTCCACAATGAATCAAGCCGCTGGCTCTGGACATCTTGAGGTCGTCAAATGGCTCCACGAACATCGTACCGAAGGATGCACAGCTGGAGCAATGGATCAAGCTGCCATTTCGGGCCACTTGGATGTTGTGAAATGGCTCCACAAGAACCGGCAAGAGGGATGTACAACTAGGGCGATGGATTTTGGCTCTGCCAACGGACACCTCTCAGTCGTGAAGTGGCTCCATGAGAACCGAAGTGAAGGCTGCACGACTGCTGCGATGGACCAAGCTGCGGGGAACAATCAGTTCGAGGTGGTGCAGTGGCTTCAGGAGAACAGAACTGAAGGTTGCACCAATGAAGCAACCATCAGAGCCGCAGCAAAGGGCCACACCGAAGTATTTCGCTTTCTCATTTCTCATAGACAGGAAGACGCTGGTGCCGACGCTTTGGAGGCGGCCTTGGATTACGGCCATTTCAAGATTGCTCGGCTGATCTATCAAGACGAAGGAGAAAGTGGAGCTGTTGTAGAAGCCTTACAGAATTCTATGGGGATGCGCCGCTGGGAGTTCGTGGAATGGTGCAAGATTCACGGCCCGACTGAGCTTGAGCTTCGTATAGTGTCGGATCTTCTCAGTGACAACTAAAATACGATTCTGCAATCGGTACCTCGATAATCAAAAAAGAAATACAGATCTTCTTTCTACACACTACTGTACACATCGCGGGGGAATGCCATCCACGAGTATGAATATGGTAACGAAGCACCGGCGCATCATTTATCAGTCCTTGCTGAGCCCTTGCGATTCTCCTGATAAACTTATAATGGCTGTCGTGTTGGGTGAAATAGTTGCGATTCGTGAACCACCAGAAGTGATGATTGTTCTGCTTGGATAGTTGACAGCCTTGAGCTACACTCAAATTTACCGATCATACTCGAAGAGGTCGTGCAGTCAAGCAAAACGAATTTCCGAAAAACAGGATTGTCGATGCAAAAAGCTTCGTTAACCCTATCGTTATGAAAGAGATACGTTAAGTACTTCGAAGTACTGTTTAACATGAAATAAGCTCGTCTCGTTGGGGAAGTGGCTAGTTGAACTAACTCGCTGGGTGTCCGCCCTTGCCTGCTCTCCTTACTCAGTTCACTCGACCTTGTAAGCCGAGATCGCACCGGCGTTGCTCTTGGGAGTACCGCCGCCACTCTTGAGGAAGCACGCGCTCTTGCCGTCGTCGTTCTTGTTCACAAACGTGAAGGCCTTGCAGCTCGAGTCACCGTGGCACGCCTTGCAGCACGAGTCAGGTAGCAGGTCGTACTTGACACTGAGGTCATCGCCGTAGAAGTCCACGCCCACCTCCACGTTCGGGCACCGGTCGGGCACGGCGATACACTGGTAGTAGCCGGGGTTCCAAGGCTGGCAGAAAGCTCCAGCCGGACAGCACGACGGTCCACTGTTAGCATTGCCACAGGCATCTCCGATCTTCGCGGTGCATGTGGGCTTGACGTAGTCCTTGTAGACTGCCGACACGGCTCCCTTCTTCTCCCTACGCCCCGACGTGGACGTCTTGAGGTAGCACGCGGTCTTGCCGTCCGAGTTCTCGTTGATAAACGTGTAGGCCGCACAGCCGCTGGCACTGGCGCACTTGGCGCAGCAGTCGGTCGGATACAGTCCGTAGATGGTCTGGAGATCGTTGCCGTAGTAGTCGACATCCACCTCCTGGTTGGGGCACTTGTCCGGGAGATCAATGCACTGGTAGTAGTTCGAGTTCCAGGGCTGGCAGTAGGCGTCGTCCGGGCAGCACGTGGTGCCCTTCGAGTTGCCACAGCCGTCCCAGACCTTGGCCGTGCAGGTGTCGTTAGACGGTACGAAGTCCTTGTAGGCAGCGGAGACCGCGCCCTTCTTCTCGACGCGGCCAGCCGTCGACGTCTTGAGGAAGCACGCCGTCTTGCCGTCCGGGTTCTGGTTGATGAAGGTGTAGGCAGCACAGCCACTGGTGCTCGCGCACTTGGCGCAGCAGACGTCGGGTTGCACGCCGTAGATGGTTTGCAGGTCGTGGCCGTAGTAGTCGATGTCGGTCTCTTGGTTCGGACACAGCTCGGGCTTGTCGAGGCATTGGTAGTAGCCCGAGTTCCACGGCTGGCAGTAGCCGTAGTCGCAGCAGTTCATCTCGCGGGGGCGAGAGCTGTCGCCACAGGGGCCGCCGATGGTGTTTTGGCAGCGGATGTGCGACTGCGCCATTGAGACGGTCGAGAATGCCGCCAGGAGCGCGATCATAGCCGACCCTTTCATAGTGAACAGATAACTTCGATGGAAGTTGGGAGGTGGTAAAGCGCTTGGTCACTTGGAGGTGTGTCTTCGACGAGGGAAATCGAGGAATGAATGAGCTCAAACGCATTGAAAAAGACTGGCGGTGAACCGGACTCAATAGAAACGAACAGCAAAAAAATGTGGATGACGTTGAAGTTGACGCTGCAAAATCCGGTGTTGTGGGTATCTTCGCTCCATGTGCGCTTGGCTCTACTGGGCAGCATTGTATGTTGCTGCTGTGGAGAATCTCCAATGTGGGCGGGCTTCAGTGCTTGGAATAGCTAGCTCAGTATGGACGATAACGGCCGGCATTTGTTACCAATGGGTTCTGCATTGGTGCTCCCCACGTTTGAGTGTTAGCTTGCTTTCGCGCACGCTTGACTATGGCAGACGCTGCGTCGGGTGACGTACCCGTTGTGGAAAGAGCATGGAACGCGTCCAACCTCCTGCAGACGTTCTCAGAGGCAGCCGCCGCGGTTCAACCGCTATCTGGAAATTTGGGGAAGCTCGTCGACGACTTGCAGTCCGCGCTGACGTCCCCGACGAAGCTCGAGCTGCTACAGCCTGGTGAGCAGTCAAGAGCTCAAGATGTGGCAGCTTTCACTGCGATTGAGAGGCCCCCAGAGGTTGCGGCGCAGACTAAAGTACCGAGCTCAACGTCACACGGCGTGAAGCACTCGACCAGTACGTTGGCCGTACTGAGTGCTGCGGCCGCCTCGCTGAAAGACAAGACCCACCAGGTGGCGCAGCAACAGAAACGTGCCCTCTCCACGTTCCAGCAGAAAGGAGGCCTCGTCGGGTGGCTCCACGGCGAGCTAGAGGAGTCGGACGCGCTTCCAAGTCCATTGCCTGCCCCAGCAACACCGCCGACGTCTCCAAGCAGCTTTCAACTAGAGAATAGCTGCCGATATGATCTACTCACACCGCCAAGTCCTCGTTCTCCAGTTCAGTCGCTGATAGCGAACCAACTTGCAGTCGAGAAGTCCGTTGGACGACGACAGTCGATGCCCAACATGGGCTCAGGCTCGCTGCTGGACAACTTGTTCGACAAGGTGGCTGGAGCCACCGTGTCATCCACAGTCCAGCCGTCGTCTCCGCCATCCTCTAGTACATCTCCGCGAGTGAAACTCCGACCAAGTGTAGCTGCAGTGAAGTCTTCGTCTTCTTCATTCGATGACTTCGAGAGCAGGAAAAAAGGCGCAAATTCGTCACATGGTCGTCACCGAGCTGCTACGACAGACTTGCCAACGCAGCTCGACGCAGGATCGGATACTTCAACGTCGCCTGCGCTTATCAAGGCCCGGTCTGCTGCTTCACTCCATACTCCCAGGCCTTCGTCAGACACGCGCTTTTCACTTGATGACGTGTTGTCTGATGAATGGAACTGCACCGTGCTATGGGCGCATCTGTACAGCTCTGCAGCCGGTCGAGACCACCCACACCACCAGCGATTGACTTTCTTGATCGAAACAACTTTCCGGATCACTCCACTCTACCGAAAGCTCGCAGGGAGTGACGACACTTGCTTCAATAAGCCAAGCGAGTGCAACAAACTGATAACGCGGTTGAAGCGGCTGCACTCTCGCTTTCTCAGCCATCATGGAGCCGCTACTCTAGCCACGAGCGGCGTTCCGGTGGCTTCACCAGCTGCGAGTCACGCAAAGAATCAACTGTCGTTGGCAGTGAACGCTTTGACCGAGTTGGCCGTCGAGGAGCAAGTGGAAAAAGCGATCTCGTCGCTGTTGCAGCTGGCTCGGGAGGTGGAGCGCGAGTTTCGAGTCCTTGGAACCAGAAGCTACGCGAATTTCGCCGACTCCACGCTCTATCGCGACTTTATCGCGCACAGATCTCGTCCGGGTAATGTCGCGGCACTGCTGCGTGCTGCTCGAATACCTTTTTATCAGCAGCCCAACGGCACGGCAGACTCTGTCGATCTGGGTTCATTAGCAAAGCAAAGCCAAGAAGCAGATACGATCTTCGTACGCGCCGGATGTCGAGCATTTATTGTGGTAGCTCAAGCTGACAGATCGATCAAGTTCACGGACATTTCTCCGCTCGAAAGTGGCGACGCTATGGCAGAACAAACCGTGATCCAGCACACAGTCGAGCCCTTTCTAAACCCATCAGCAAACGTCCACCCCGCGGCTTCGAAACCCCTGGCCTTCAACTTCACCGCTGGAAGTGGCGAGAATACGTTTTACGGCGCGGTCATGTGGTTACCAGTTCATCAGAGCCAGCGATTGAAGACAGAGGAATGGCCTGGTGGTTTGTGTATCATCTCGAAGTTCCCACTGGTTGATTCCATGCGCCACTTCATCAACGCATTGTGGAAACGCGTTGAATCCAACGAGGCTGGCAGTTCTTCCTCATCCCCCGTCACATCTGAAGACGTGGAGAATGCCTCACTTGATATGGGAAAGCACTTCCTCACTCACTGGCGAGAGGACCATCAAGACGGTGATAAACTCCCGTATATCGACTTCAAACTTGACGATCTCTTCGACAGCCTCTCGATCACGAACGTGCTTCGACTCTTTGCCTTCGTGCTGCTAGAGAAAAAGATTGTGCTGGTCGCGTCGAGCTACACGATCCTATTCTCCGTAAGTGAGGCGCTGCGAATACTGCTCCACCCACTCGTATGGAGTCACGTGTACGTTCCGGTATTGCCACTTGCCCTTAAAGACTGTCTGCAGTGCCCCACGCCTTTCATTTTCGGGTTGCACGACTCGTACGTTCGTCGTAGCGATACGCCCAGACCTTCCAACGATCTGGTGATTGTCAACCTTGATCGAGACTCGCTCACCGGTGGTGGAGACGGTTTCCTACCTCCTGTACGTCATTCCATGCTACGAGAGGAACTATTTCGGCTCTGTAAGCCACACCTGGTTTCTCGCGACACTGTGGACAGCTTCGACGCCGGCAATAACAGTGCTTCGTTTTCAGCGCTTGCTATCCGACGAGTGTTCCACAAGCATTTGCGTGAGATTTTGACCTCCCTGGAGCCCTGTGTGAACCGCTTCGAGCTCGACGATCAGTGCGTGTCCGTAGTAGACAACACGAACTCGAGTCAGTGGCCAGCAGACACTGCTCGATTCTGCTCGGCCATGCTGCACACTCAAGCCGTATCCACGTACCTCGCCTCACCAGGTGGTGAGTCACCTCGATCAGATCAGACGATACGCCAAAAGCAGAGCAGTGAGGGAAATCTACATCACATCATATGACAGCACGACAAGGAAAACTACACTCCTGATTTCCGCAAAAATATCGAAACAAGGCGGTGTTTTTTATTTTTTTTATTAAAACCTGTCAGCAACTCCGCTGATCATCTGGACTTTAGGAGCGCGACACGACTGATAGATGATGCACACTTCCGAGGGATGGATAGCATTCCCCGCAGTGTGAAGTGACAAAGCTCGGTAATTCGTTTTGGTTTCGTGCTACTGACTGCTTGTCGTTTCTTAGTCAGTGAAAAGATGCGACTACACGGCGCTCAAACTCCGTGGGGCCGTGGCGCTTGCACCACTCCACGAACTATTAGCGACGCATTCCTATGGAGTTCTGCAGTACTTCTACAACAACTCCACTTTCTGCTCCATCTTGATAGATCAGCCGAGCAATCTCGAAATTGCCGGCATCCAATGCAGCCTCCAAAGCTTCAGCAAGATCTCCTTCCTGCGTGTGAGAAATCAGAAAGCGAAACACTTTGGTGTGGCCTCTCGCTGCGGCTCTGGTGGTTGCTTATTCGGTGCATCCTTCAGTCCTGTTCTCCTGAATCCACTGCACCACCTCGAACTGATTGTTCGCCGCAGCTTGGTCCATCGCAGCAGTCGTGCAGCCTTCGCTTCGGTTCGCATAGAGCCACTTCACGACTGAAAGGTGCCCGTTTGCAGCCGCATAATCCATCGCCGTGGTTGTGCATCCTTCTCGTCGATTATTGGGGAGCCATTGAACGATACCGAGATGCCCAGCACTTGCCGACAGGGTCATTGCTCGCGTTGTGCATCCTTCAGTACGATGTTCGTGGAGCCATTTGACGATTTCCAGATGCCCCGAACCGGCTGCGCGATCCATAGCAGAGCTTGTGCAGCCTTCCACTTCATTTCATGCAGCCATTCAATGACATCAAGGTGACCGTACAAAGCCGCTCCATCCATCGCCGAAGTAGTGGCACGCTCGGGTGTGTTCTCTTGCAGCCATTTGACAACGTCGAGATATCCGTTTGTCGCTGCAGCATCGGTGGCGTTGTTGCCAACTCCCGGCACAATACCGACCTGAGGGTACAGCCACTTGACGAGCTCAAGATGCCCACCTTCTGCGGCAAACCGCAACACTCGGTCGGAACAACCACCGACGTTCTTTGTTCGAAGCAGACGTATCACCTCAAAATGCCCTCGAATTGCAGCTACAAGGTCACCTCCATTCACGTAGCACTCGTCAACGTTGTAGCGGATAAGCCACTCGACCATCTCAAGACATCCCGCAGCAACTGGTCCGTCCAAGTTAATCCGACGAGGATTGTCGGCATTCCGGTCACCTCTTCCCGGCGTTCCAACGAGATCAAACTCACCATGACGAGGTCGGTTCAAAATCCACTTGACCGCATCCTTGTGGCGGTTGCTTATCGCTTCGTCTAACGCCTTCAGCAGGGTGAAATCCGTCGAGAGGCTGCAGATCCATTCCAACATCGGACGATCGTTGTTGCCTGCCGCAAGTGTCGTCCAGTACCCCATCACCCTTGCAGGCTCGGACCTAAACGTAGACTGCCACGTTCCATCGACTCCAAACAACCACTTCGCCAGCTCTACTGTAGATGACTTTAACTGATCGCACATTCCACTTCTTTCCATATCCAAGCGATGTTGGAACGGTGAAGAACCAGCCACTGTAAAATCTCCAGTCGATTAAACTTGACAGCTTCGTGGATTGCGGATTTTGCACTCGTGAAAGTGCTGTGACAGAAGCTGGTTTTCTCAGGTCGAAAAAACTGTGCTTCCAAAATCGAGCAAGTAACCCATAACATGGCTACAAGTGCATTTGCGCTGCATTTGCGTTGCAAATGGTTGCAGGCTTGGTATCTGCTGTAACCAACTTGTTTTGTTTGCATGTGTCGTAGACGTGCTCTTACTCTCGACTGTCCGGTCTGTGATGGCAGAGTGTGTGTGCGATCAACTTCCACGTCGTTTTTCAGGTCGGACAATGCTGTCGCGTGTCTTCTTTCCCATCCTGAGTAATATGGCTCGTCAAAAGGACATCATAAACAACTACCTACACATCACCAAAAGAAGAAGAAGGAGAGTGCAGATGCAGTGCATAGATAGAAGAAGGTAGCTAGGCAGGCAGGGCAGCATTGGGTATGATCCCCATCACTCGACGCCGTACTTGTCCTTGAGGTCTTGCAGCTCCTGTTTCTGCTTGTCCAGGTCCACGTGGGCCTTGCGCTGCTGCATCTTGTTGGCTTGATAGTAGAGGACGATGAGGTAGCGGCCGCACACGTTGAAGCCCGAGAGGTGGTCCACCGCGTTCTTGGCGTCGTAAATGTCCTCGTAGACCACGAAAGCCGTGCCGCGTGTGTCGTTGTTGACGCCCAGACGCATCTGCCTGATCGCCCCGTACTTGCCGAAGATGTCGTACAGCTCCTCGCTCGAGATCTTGAACGGCAGGTTGCGCACGTACAGAACGCGGTTCACCTCGGGCGGGAGACGCGCCTGCGAGGCGTGGTGGTTAGTACGGACTATAAAGCATCAAAGGTACATATAGATACACGCGTACGTTAGCTCGACGACCTTGTGCGGACATGACGGGGAGCGGGAGAGCCAGAGAAGAGCGAGCGACTTTGGGCGAGTCGTGTACTGATGAAAATGTAGCCATATTTCTGGTTTTGACCAATCAAATGTAGAAGGTGTGGACCACATAACCGGTAGAAGATGATACTGGTTTTGAAAGGGGTTAGTCGGCCGGTGTGTGTCTGTGTATGATGGACGCCACGTTTCACTTCAACTTTTAAGTTTTTTTTAAAAAAGAGTCCTTCGCTTACATACAGGCGCTAGTCGTTTCAGCACCTTCCTGAAGTCCGATGCTATTCCTGCTGTCGCGTGACCTTCCTGTCCGGCGGTCGCCCTCAAAGGAGAAAGCAACAAGTCAACGCTGTCGTTACCTTCTAGCTGCAATCGAGACGAACGTTCTCAAGCCTACTGCCATGCTGTGTGCACGAGTTTACAGTGACGCATTGCTCCATGCAGCGCTATTGTTCTCTGTAGCGATTTTTCTGTGGCTCTGGTTAGCTGACAGTATCCGGGGTCGTGTCTGGTTCCTCTCGGCGCTGCTCTGGGCCATGGTGCACTTGTGGCGGCTCATCCAGAAGCGAGACAAAGGGCAGCAGCAGCGCATGACCCCTAGGGTGACCAGGGCGCTGCAGATCGAGGAGGCTCGCCTCAAGACGTGGCGATCCTCTGCCGGAGCCGAAGCGGCCGCAAAAGTGATTCGAAACCCCGAGCTCTTCCGCCTCATCATGACGTTCAAGCGCGGCCTGCCGAACCTTGTGCTGGAGTTCGAAAGGGACAACGCAGACGAGTGGTTCGATACGATCGAGCTGCTGGACGACACGCCGGAGCGCGGGATGCTGCCCAAACTGGCCGTCTGGAGGAATGATTTCCGCGTCTTTCGGATGCTCCAGGCGCTACAGAAGTTTCCCTATTACCGCCGTGACCCGACGCTCGACTTTGGCGACATGAGACGCTTTGCGGTAGTCAACGATCGACTGGATGTGCTGGAGTTCCTTCATTCCTATCCGGAGGACGCGCCGAGCGCCAAATGGGATTCGCACTTGCTCAACGACGCCATTTACGCTGGACAATTGCGCGTGGTGCGCTGGTTGATCGCCCACAGGCCTGAAGCTTGCGCTGCTCTCTCATCGAAGGCAATCAACTCCTCCGCAGCGGGTAAGATGGAGCTGCTGACGTTTCTACATCAGGAGCTCCAGGCCGGCTTCACTACTGGTGCGATGAACCTCGCGGCCGAGAAGGGCCGGCTTGAGATCGTGCGCTTCTTGCATGAAAATCGTACGGAGGGCTGCACTACACGAGCGATGGACAGCGCTGCTCGCAATGGACACGTCGAGGTGGTCAAATTTCTACACGAGAATCGCACTGAAGGCTGCACGACAAGCGCAATGGATGGAGCTGCTCGCAACGGACACTTGGAGGTGCTTCGCTTCTTGCATGAACACCGTAGCGAAGGATGCACGACGACCGCCATGGACGCAGCGGCGCAATTCAACCGCATTGACATCATCGAGTTCCTTCGCACGCATCGAAGCGAAGGCTGCTCTGTATGGGCGATGGCGGGGGCTGCCGCTAATGGCCATTTGGATATGATACGCTATCTACACCAGCAGATGCACGTTCAACGGATTGGCAGCAGTGCAAGTATCGCGGCTCAAAACGGCCACTTCCAGGTCCTTGAGTACCTTTGTGCTAATTATCCCGTCAACGCTCACGACTATGGTGACTAAGCTCGTGACGAAACCTATCATTTCGCAAGTATTATCCGTGGTGACGTCCAGATGGCGCACTTCGCTGGTAACGAGGCTACCTACGAGTTTGCTGTTAAAACGTGGGGAGATCTCTTCGTCTCAAGTCGTCTCTGAAGAGGCGATAGGTGTTTGTCACCAAACTGCGCTCGATATTGTAATGACGATCATGCCAAGCTGAAGCACAATCCATGAAAGGTTTCTTGTTGATCCTATCGAAATGAAAGCTACGGAATGTGGCAAACTCTTCAATACGTTAAGTAAACCGCAGAGTTAATTCTCTGGATTTTAATCCAGAGTCCATCCCACGATTGCAACAAAGGTCAGAAAACGTTCATAATGTGACCCATCCAGAAGCAATAGCTTTAAAAACCTGTAGAAAAGAGTAGACGTGAATATCCTATATTGTCTGTGAGAAATAATTCATTCCCGCAACATTACTGATTATATCTGTACTCGCGCAACATTTTATATTTTATCTGCCTTCAAACAGCATGCAGCTCTGGGTGGTGCAATTTGGAACTGCAACAAGAGGCGGTCAACGGAATGCTACATGTGGCATCGTTAACGTGCTGCAGAATAAGGAGATTACCATTATGAATTAGCCGTCGAACATACTGTGCAGATGTAACAGTTTTTTGTGCTCTTCTACCCTTGTGCTTTGCTACAGTATTTGTATATTCTTAACAGACTTATCTAAGCCTCCGTGCTGCCTTTGCTTTGCTGCTTGACTATTTAGGGCTAGCTTCACGAAACAATTTGAAGAAGTAATATATCCAACAAATTTGCCAGCAGTAATATATCCAACAAATTTGCCAACCTTTCAACCGACGAAGAATCACAACACCAGCAGCTTTTCACGCCTTTAGTGATTAACGTAAAGAACCTTGTAGCGTCACCAACCATAGCATCTTCAGGGCAACTTGCCAGCAACATAGAGCAACATAATCATAAATATCACCCTGCCCTATCCCTAAAACCCCTTCGGGGAAATGGGAAAATGCGGAGGTTTAGCACGCCGCACGAAGACTTCGCTTCACACGTCGATGCTAAACCTCTATGGCCAAGCCCGTTAGGCTTACCCTAGTCTTGCAGCGCTACGCGCTGCGCTTGATCTCGCCGACCGAAGGCCGGCGACTTTATTGGTTAGGGCAATTATGTTCGTTTTATCCAATCTAGTTGGTGACTGCAGTCAGTTCTTAACGTAAAATCCAGAGTGTTCCGTGCGAAGTCGCGGCTTTGTGTGAAGGTCAACATCACATTTATTCAATAAAACAATATATTGGTTTGTGCATCTACACAATATATTAGATATTGTCCTTCGGATTGCGGTGCTTTTTAGTTCCAAAAAAGGTTCGACACAACACGAAGCTCAAATTCAGTAGGGCCGTGGCGCTTGCACCACTCCATGAACTCCCAGCAACGCATCCCTCTGGAACTCTGTAATAATTATCCGACGATTTTACTTCTTTTTTTTCTGCCTCTTCTTGATAAAGCAGTCGAGCAATCTCGAAATGGCCGGCATACAATGCAGTCTCCAAAGCTTCGGCACGGTCTCCTTCCTGCCTATGAGAGATGAGAAATTGACATACTTCTGCATGACCTTCCACCGTTGCTCTGGACATTGCTTCACCGGTGCATCCCTCGGTCCTGTTTTCATGAAGGCACTGCACCACTTCTAACTGATTGTTCACCGCAGCTTGGTCCATCGCAGCAGTCGTGCAGCCTTCGCTTCGGTTCGCATGGAGTCCTCGACGTTGCTTGTTCGGAGTAGGCGAACAATGTCAAAATGGCCTAGTCGTGCAGCTTCAAGGTCACCTCCGTTCACGTAGCAATCATCAACATTGAAGCGGATAAGCCACTCGACGGTATCAAAATCCCCAAGAGCAGCCTGTCTGTCCAGATTGATCAGTCGACGGTTATCCGCATCCTTTCACCTGGGTTCCGCGTTCGATAACTTGGGGACGTCAATCTTTGTTAGCCACTTGACCACTCCAAGCGACAGTTGCTTATCGCCTCGTCTAAAGCCTTCTCTAGGTTGATCTCTGTCGAGAAGCTGCAGATCCATTCCAACATCGGAAGATCGCCGTTGCCAGCAGCAAGTGTCGCCCAGTAGTCCATCACCAAGGCAGACTCGGTCCAAGTGAAATGCCACGTTCCATCTAGTCCAAACAACCACTTGGCCAGCTCCAGATAACCGTGTCGGATCGCGTCTTCCACTTCCTTCCATGTCCAGAGGTTGTTGGAGCGGTGAAGAACCAGCCACTGTAAAACCTCCAGTCGATCAAACTTGATAGCTGCTCGAAGTACAGATTCGTGGACATAGCACTCGTCGAAGTGCTGCGACAGAAGTCGAACTAGCTCCAAGTTTCCTTTAGCCACGGGCGTGATCAATCCTTGCGTGGACTGTGCCACTGCCGATAGCCTCGAGTGGTGTAGGGCTCGATAGCATCGGCAAAGGGATCCACCTCACCGTTGTTCAGGATGCGACGCACCAAGTACAGTAGATTGGCACAGCATGCTTGGGTAAGAGTCCATCTCACCGAACCATCCAGGAAGTTGTTCATGCCTCCGCCACACGAGGTAGGAGCGCATCTGGACCGCATTGACAAACAACGCGGACGCATGTCAATTGCTCTGGAGTCGCGAAGGTGGATGTCATGCTTGACTTGGCTTTCACGAGGTTAATAAAGATTTGAACCCAGCACTACTGCTTCACCTCCAAAATGGATTTCAACCCATGTCACAAAAATGTAGCGCCTTTTGGAGGAACGAGCGCCAGACATACTTTATACTTATAGTATAATACAAGGAAACTAGACATCTCGCAGTCCTGAGAAACTAAGTAGGGATCTTAGCCTCTCTCTCAGTTAGGACAAGGATGACAAAAGTTTCGCAACGCACCAACGTCATTACTAAAATGCTATCGCTGCTTCCAACCCATTCCTCTCAAGCCCCAAAGCTATCTCACGTCCTCCATTGAAAGCTTGGAAGCAAGCGAAAAGTCTCCAAAGAAAGTGTTTTCAACCTAAACACGACTGCAAACACAACGTAAAATATTACTAAGATAAATAGCGAGTAGGTCGTTACCAGACGTAAGCCGCAAGAGGCGTGAGTATATGGACTTTTGGTCCTACAGATCCAGTGTCCGATTAACTCAAAGCGGGAGGAAAAGTCGGCACCTGTACTACAAGCAACACAAGACAACGAACTTGACGCTACAAGATAGGATGTTCGAGGAGTCAATCCTACCAAAGTGATAGACACGACATGCTAAGGTGAACATTAAACAAATCATGAGCTTGTGTTTGCTTTACAAAATTTACATTTCTTGTTACGATACCGCGGAACATTTGCGTGTCATGATTACAACACAAGTTCAAGCAGGTATAGGAAAGGGGGTCTACAGATGCACGAAGCACTCTCGCTCCTTGGAAGCGCTATGAATTGAGCAGAGCAGAGGGTTAACGCATCAGAAGCTAGCCTCATGGTGAGATGGACGGTTAGTAATTGAGTGGAACTCACGTGTTATTGTACTTGAGATACCATAAAATTCGAAAGCGCTACGAATCTTCGATCGATTCTTGACGCCATTGGCGCTGGATGAAGCTTTGTGGAGTTAAGCACTCCATTCTGGAATCAGTAAGCTAAAGCCTTGGATATCCCAACTGAGGAAAGTGGATAGGGGCGTGATCTTCACCAGCAGCTCGATCAGGCTGCCGAGGGCGAGGTCGATCTTGCAGGCGTAGTCAGTAGCAGTTTCGATCATTGTAGTTGGAGTTGTTGTCTGTAACAGGAATCTTGAAGAATGAGGATGTCGTATTCAAGCGTTCACTGCCCGACCACGTCGTATCGGAGGTATCGCACCGCACGTGTGCAAGCAGGGCTGAAAAAAATTGAATCCGATTTTATGGTAGAAATTGGTAGCGTACGTGGTCTGGTTTGCATGGTTGTCCCTCGGCTGGCGTGGGCATCTACCATCCACAACAACAAGCAGCAATTGTAGTCGCCAGCATTATCCCGAAAAATCGCATCATTTCTACAGAGTACTTTTTGCCTCCTCGGTTTTTGCAATCCACACGCGGATGAGCTTTTCTCACGGAGCTGTGAAAGGCGAGCGTGACGCCTCGGTTGTCAGTCACGGTCGCTTTCTTTAAGAAATCGGCTTGGAAGTCTTTTGAATGTGTGCACCTACGCTGAATCGACAGCCGCTTCAGGCCGAATGAATTTCCATGTTTCCTTGCCCAGATCATCTGCAGTGGTCCTGTAATATCTAGAAAACGCCTGCTATCCATGAATATTTGGCTACTGCAGCGGACTTGTATCCTCGTGGCGTATGCTCTGCTGTCAAGCTGCGGCAGGACAAGCAGTATTGAATGTAGTTAGCTGTCTAAACCACGGCCACTTCTTGAATGGTAAAAAAAAAGAAAGAGTTAGACCGCTGAAGCTGCCTCAAAAAATTAACTTGTTGTCGCGTGGATGATGCATCGATTGTTGTGTCTGGGGTGAATGTACGCCGCATCGTCCTACGAACTTCGATCGCTGTTGAAAATTTCCAAGTACGTCGTACTTTACTTTTCCTTATCACACACATTTTACCTGATCTCCTGACATTACACCGGCTTCCTTTGCAGATATCTTTACTGGTGCGAGACCAACACCAACATTGTCGCTCGAGCCTTGCGTCGCGACTTTCAGCGTCAAGTGATCGTTGGTGGTACAGTACTGCGAACTCGATGCTGAGGTAAGTTCGTCGAGTTGCTTTCGCCGAAATCAATGTACTAAGCACTACTAACCTTGACTTTGCTTGTAGTTGGCCTCGTGGCATCGTTCTCGGCTCTGCCGACGGCGAGGTGAACAAACTTAAGCAAAGCTACTTCTACTCCGAACACCCGGGTCGGATCTCCAGAGGTGCCGCCCAGTCTCTTATCGTCAACGCTGTGAGTGCGCCAGAAGTGGCGGACCTGTAGGTGGGGCAGAACGACCTCGTCGAGCTGGCGTTGGAGCAGAATCCCGGGTCGAAACCCAGCCACCAGCGTCTTTCCGCTCAACCTCCCGTGCCGTTCTCATCAAGACACCTCAGTCGGCGGTCACCGCACAGTCGGCGACCACCCATCGAGATCATAGTCACATTCGTGTTCCTCCTTGAAGAATGCTAGTTGGTCGTAGTATGCACAGTCATCGCCTTATCCTTCTTCACACCTGGTTCCGGACGCGAAACGGAGGCAATCTGACTTCAGTACATTCCTGGCTGGATCAATCTCTTGACACACGTGTGCTAACCGCTCGGCTTGGCGTAAGGCGATCGGTCGGACGCCAGGTTGTTCAGATGATGAATGCGCGTGGTAGTGGCGTAAAGACAGCAAGTATTGGTCCTATTGCTCGTTGGTATCTTTATTTTTGTAGTTTTGCAAAAGGTCGTTTGTCACTTTTTGACGATGAATTTCGCGATCCGATCGCAGACTTTGCTGCTTGTTCTCGTGTGGTGCCTCTTGTCGTGTGCTGTGGCTGGCAGTGCGAGTAGCGGCACCTCCTCCACGGTGTATTTCTGCCAGCAGAGCGGTGGCTCCATCTTCTCCATCGACGGACGCGATGGGGTCCAGACGGAGATCCAAGGCTCCAGTGAATACGCTCGCTTTGTCGGGCTGGCCATGCATCGTCGCAGTGAACGGGTATTCTGGAGTGACGGCAGGGCTGTCAATAGTGCCAACGCTGCAGATGGATCTGATGCCAATGTGGAGGTCGGTGCACTCGTACGGGTCGTGTGGGTGGGGACGAACTTCGGCCAAATCCAAGCCGATCTCCAGACGCTGGCGGTGAAGGGAACTCGATGCGACAGCGTCATTTCCTGGTCGTCAGAGCGCGTTGAATGCATCGTTGGGCTGCGTCAGCGCTACGTGGGAACCGAAGATCTTCCTTTTGTAAGCGCAGATGACTGTACCATCCAGACAACTCAGGGATCCATGACCGGGTATGCGCTGAACTACAACGAAAAGGTGGCATCGGGGACTCCCGCACCGATCGTTGAGCGTGTCGACATTGACGCGAGTTTCGTTCTTCCACACGCGTTGGCCATTGACGACCGCGACGGAACAGATTGGCTGTACTGGTCGAACTCGGCGGACAGCACCATCTACCGCAGCAGCTTGAGGTCGAATATCATCGAGGTGCTCCAACGGCGATGCTGGAGCGTGCGTGGGTTAGCAGTGGACATTCCTCAGGACAGTGCCACGGAAAAGATATCGCTCTTTTACTCACTTGAGTCGAAAGGAACCATCTCCCAGATTGAGTTACCCACTTCGAACACGTCGATTACCTCTCCTCCACTGGCGCGAGTGCTGCTAAGCGGTCTGAGGTCTCCGCGTGGGTTGGCTATGGACTCGACGAAGCAAATCCTGTACTTGACTGAGAAAACCGGTCGAATTTACGAGGTTCGTCTTGGAAAGGCCATGACGGCACGTCAAAAAGCGAACGTTCTTGCGGATGATACATCGATTGTTGCATCTGGGGTGGATGTACGCCGAATCGTCACACGAACTTCGACGACGAGACTTGATGGCATCGCTGTCGATTCCAAGTACGTCGTATTTTACTTGTCCTTACCACATTTTACCTGATCTCCTGACATTACACCCGCTTGCTTTGCAGATATCTCTACTGGTGTGAGACCAACACCAACATAGTCGCTCGAGCCTTGCGCCGCGGCTTTCAGCGTCAAGTGATCGTCGGTGGTACTGCGAACTCGATGCTGAGGTAAGTTCGTCGAGTTGCTTTCACCGAAATCAGTGACTAACCGTGACTTTGCTTGCAGTTGGCCTCGTGGTATCGTTCTCGACTCTGACGATGGCGAGGTGAACGAACTCAAGCAAAGCTACTTCTACTCCGAATACACGGGTCGGATCTCCAGAGGTGCCGCCCAGGCTGTCATCATCAACGCTGTGAGCGCGCCAGCCATACAGTATTTAGACAACCTGGTGCAGCAGTCGTCTGTACAAGGAGGAAGGGATCACACTTACTTTTACGCTCTGGAATAGATCCATATTGCTTGATGGGCATCTTCCCATTCTTGGGAAGGTGCCCATCAAGCAATATGGATCTATCCAATTTGCAGATCACCAACCAAGAGAGCAATAATGGTGTCTATCTCCAAGACTTCGCTGGCAATTCTGCTCGTCATCACAGCCGCCTACCCTCCCAGTGTGAAGCAAAAAAAGTAGTCTTGGTCAACACGGCGTAGATGTAGTCACAGAAACGAGAGGGGGGGTCTTCAGGAACTCTTGATTGAGAACGCAAACTTTCGTCTGGCAATACAGTTGTTGTACCGCGAAACGCAGTGTCGCGCAGTCTTCTCGATAACTAGGTAACGCCGCTCGCACTGAAGTGAGAAAAACGCACCACCGATCTACTCAAAATTGTAGATTTTGTACGGCACGAAAGCGAGAACGCTGAAGTATAAAATAGTCATCTCAAAAATTGTGTACACTTTGTGTACAATTTACCACAATCTGCTGGTACGGAGCAGTCATGGCGTCCTTCCTTCTTGGCGACGAGTACGCGTCCTCCTCTTCGTCTTCCGACGAGGAAAGCTCGCCCAGACCAAGTTTGGACATTAAAGCGTCTGCTCCCGCAGCTGCAGCAACCCAGAAGTCGCTTTTGCCTTCAGCAGCCGAGCTCTTCTCCAGTGACACAAGCGGTGTATTGAGCTCCAGTATAGCGTCATCCTCAGCGTCCGCGAACAAGCGGAAGAACGAGCAGGTGTCGAGACCAGCCACGAAAGCAGTCAAGACCGAGATTGGGAAGGCTGTTCGTAAGCCGAAACTTGCCCCATTTGCGCCGCCACAGCTCCGTCGGCCTAATATTTCAACTGAAGAACGAAGGTATTGGCAGACTTTTGATGTTGGCGCATTTGTGTTGACTGTGCTGATGTGAGTGTGTTCTTGTATCTCTCTTGTATCTTACAGCTCGTGGAATACGGATAGGACGATAGCGCTGCAAAGGAAAGCCAAGGAGGCCGAAGCACGGAGCAAGTGAGTGGTAGGGTACAACCTCGCTGGAAAGTCCAACATGAAGAGAGGCACCCTGTCGTCCTTGGCTCATTCGTCTTTTACACATAAATACCCAATTCATTAGATATATACGTAGTGTCGACGAGGGTACTGCTTGTTTGGTCTTGTCTTGCACGCTCTTCACATGGGCGCTGTGCGTTGCTCAGTGCTCGAATTAACGTGCAGCTGCGAGTCTTGTTTGACTCAAGATTCAAGACTCGCAGCTGCACGTTAATTCGAGCACTGAGTAACTGGGTCTGCGTTCCCTTCCTCAGCCATGTGTGCCCCCTCACTCTTCTCAAAACAACGCGGACGCGTACACCGCCGACTCCTCCGCCGAGAACTTGTTCACGTTGGTCACCCCGCGATCCCGGGACTCCTTCATGGCCAGCAGCCGGTCCTGGATCCTCGCCAGCTTCTTCTGCAACCGCTCCACTCTGGCCGGGAAGTTGCGGAGTCGGTCCGCGTAGCTCACGAGGGAGCTTCCTTCCGCCTTCTCCGCCTCTTGGAGGCCTAGAAACACCGCATTAGCCCCTCCCTCTTTTTATAATAATCTATAATTCCCTCATACCGGCGATGAGCTTGTCCACCGTAAGCTGCAGCTTCTCCTGGGCAGCCAGCAGCAGCGCCACGTAGTCGTGGCAGCGCTCCACCTTGGGCCAGAGCGTCATAAACATGCCTTTCGCGAAAGCGTCTTCCGTCGCCATCTCGGGTTTTAGTACTTTAAGTTGAAGGGGTTAACGGTCTTGTACGAGGGCTTGAGAGCGGCAGCTACGGCGGCGGCCGAGCTCGGATTAGAGGCGGGGGCACGACGTGCCGATGCGGGCCATTCACTTGAGCGCAGACTTGCGACTGCGTTCCCTAGAGGGACAATCTACCGGCCGGCTGGGAAAGATAGTGCCGTTTGTGAACCGTATTTAGGGTGCTTTGCAGCAGTCATTTCCAGTCAATGAAATTTAAATAATTGTAAATAAAATTGGGACGGGTACTAAGTACGCTTTCTACACACGCCCAGCTAAGTACGGTGCAGTGACGTTGAAGTTGGTTTGCTTCCTGGAGAGCTACAGTGTATTACATTGTGCAGCGAGGCTGAAGCGAGTCGCGGCCCACAAGTAGACGTACTTCGTGATATCAAAATGAACGCAAACCTATCGTAAGCTGCAAAATCTACTCAGTACTTTTGCTTGTTGCTCCTTGAGTAAAGTAATTTCACTTATCAAACACGAAGAACCACAACAAAATCTGAATCTGAGCTTAATCGGACTGACAGATGATACGTAATTGCCCCGATACCATTCACCGGCATTCCTCCCTGACTTGGTGTGGTGACAGTTCTGTATATATTCATGTTATTTTATTTATTGTGCGTTGTTTTCTATTCATCTCCGAAAAGGGCCGACACAACACGAAGCTCAAACTCCGTGGGGCCATGGATCTTGCACCACTCCATGAACTCCCAACAGCGATTTCCATCCGAATTCTGCAACGCTTCCACAATTTTACTTTCTCCTCCGTCTTGATAAGCAGCCGAGCAATCTCGAAACGGCCGCCATCCAACGCATCCTCCAAAGCTTCGGCTCGATCTCCTTCGTGCCCATGCGAAAGCAGAAATCGAAACACCTCTGCATGACCTTCTGCCGCTGTTGTCGTGATTGCTTCATCGGTGCATCCTTCAGTCCTGTTTTCGTGAAGCCACTGCACGACCTCGAACTGATTCTTCACCGCAGCTTCGTCCATCGCAGCAGTCGTGCAGCCTTCGCTTCGGTTCGCATGGAGCCACTTTACGACTAGGAGGTGTCGTTTGCAGCGGCAAAATCCATCGCTGTAGTTGTACATCCTTCTTGCCGATTCTTGTGGAGCCATTTCACAACATCCAAGTGGCCCGAAATGGCAGCTTGATCCATTGCTCTAGCTGTGCATCCTTCGGTACGATGTTCGTGGAGCCATTTGACGACCTCAAGATGTCCAGAGCCAGCGGCTTGATTCATTGTGGAGCTTGTACAACCTTCCTCCTCATTTTCATGCAGCCATTGAATGACATTGAGGTGGCCGTTTGAAACAGCCCCATCCATCGCCAACGTAGTGGTTCGCTCGGAGGTATTCTCGTGCACCCACTTGACAACGTCGAGAAATCCGTTTGTAGCTGCAATATCGGTAGCGTTGTTGGCAAAGCCTGGCACAATACCGACCTGAGGGTACAGCCACTTGACGAGCTCGAGATGCCCACCTTCTGCTGCAGATCGCAAGATCCGATCGGAACAACCCGCGACGTTGTTACTTCGAAGCAGACGTATAACCTCAAAATGCCCTTGTCTTGCAACTTCAAGGTCACCTCCGTTCACGTAGCACTCGTCAACGTTATAGCGGATAAGCCACTCGACCATGTCGAGACATCCAGCCGCAACCGGCTTGTCCAGATTGATCAGACGAGGTTTCTCGGCATCGGTGCCGCTGGGTTTCGCGCCGAAAGCGCTCGAGAACGTGGGCTCAGCAGGGATATTCATCTTGAATGATTGCTTGGTGATCCACTTGACCACATCCAAGCGACAGTTGCTTACCGCTTCTTCAAAGGCTTTCTGCAGGTTAATGTCCGTCGAGAGACTGCAGATCCATCCAACATCGGAAGATCGCCGTTGCCTGCCGCAGGTTTGGCCCAGAACCCCATCACCATCGCAGGCTCGGACCAAGTGGAACACCACGTTCCATTGACTCCAAACAGCCACTTGGCCAGCTCCAGATAACCGTGTCGGATCGCGTCTTCCACTTCATTCCATGTCCAGAGGATGTTGGAGCGGTGAAGAACCAGCCACTGTAAAACCTCCAGTCGACCAACCTTGATAGCTGCGCGGAGTACAGATTCGTGGACGTAGCACTCGTCGAAGTGCTGCGACAGAAGTCGAACTAGCTCCAAGTTCCCTTCAGCCACGGGCGTGATCAATCCTTGCGTGGACTGCCACTGCCGATAGCCTCGAGTGGTGTAGGGCTCGATAGCATCGGCAAAGGGATCCACCTCACCGTTGTTCAGGATGCGACGCACCAAGTACAGTAGGTTGGCACGGGCTGCCTGGACGAGAGTCCAACCCGCAGAACCGTCCAGGAAGTCGTTCAGTGCCTTCGCCACATGAGGAAAACGCAGCGCACCAGGACCGGATCGACGAATGATGCGGACGCAGGTTAGTTGCTCTGCTTGACTTGAGGGCCTCAAGTTGAGGCTAATAGAGCCAATGAAATCGATAATGGGTTTCAACCCAGATGGGGTCACAAAAATGTAGCCATTTGGGTAGTACGAAGCATTGTTCCTTTGCGTCAGAGTGAGCGCTGAGAGATGTAGGGCACTGACGAAGAAACCTGAGCTAGCAGGCCGTTTGCACTCTTCCGGACTTTCCAATTCTCAACTCGCGTCGCCCCGATATCAAAATTAACTTTATGAACAACTGAAAACAATTGAACCCCCGCAAGAGTATTTTATTTTCACAAATCGACTACTTGTATCCGAAATTGATCCCAGCGTTTGGCGTTTGAGTATGCGCCTGCATTGGGGCGAATGCGAAGAAGCCAACAGCAAGCACCTGCAATCGTGACCATTGGCAGATTCTAGGGGTGGTCTTATTCTTCTTCTTCTTCAAGCAACAAAGAACATGAGCGCGTTAGAATGGCCTATACATGTGGTGATTCCTGCGTCGACATTCTTACCGATTGGTGCAACTGCAGCTGTGCTGATATGGTTGGAAGAAGTGCTCGTTGGCTTCTGGTGTGTGGAACTTGCTCCATCAGTACTAGTTAGATAGATAGCGCCAGGTGGGCTGTAGCGCGTATTCCAGAGCACAGCCCATGATCTAGGAGCCCACGCATGGTCGCTGCGAAGGTACTTCATCAGCATCGGCACACGGCGCACTGCATACGTCGTGTATAAGATCGTGCAAAACACACAAGCTACGAGCGCCAGCTCTTTGAAGCGCATCGTGTACTGCATGATGAAGCTGGAGACGGCGACGATCACTCCGAACAAGGTGAGTCGGCACTGGAAGGTAAAATACCGAGTCAGCTCGACCACAATGCTCTCCGAGCTGCGAGCTTTGGGGCCTGTCTCCACCGTCGACTTGATGGCTTTAGCGTTAACCCGTCTTGCTACATCGCGCGCGAAGTACAAGGAAAGCGAGCTCGTGAACCCATCAACGACAACGAACGTTGGGTAGAATATGTGCTGGAACTCGGTGCCGAAGCGTTCTCCCTGCGGACACCGTCGATTCCATGCCGTGATCCAACAAATTGGAAGGTAGGCGAGTCCCAGAAAGACGAACGCTGCCAAGAACGTGTTTTCTCCACGTGTACGCTTCATCTTGTGCACTTTCCACTTGGTGGAACTTGAGTAGACAAAGCGGATGACGAACATCTGCAGCATACTGTAGAGTGCTGTCAGGAATTGGAAAGTTGCGAGGATCACTTCAGCTCCCACGAGCCCCACACAGTTGCCGTGCTCGTCCGACCCAAGCGCCTCGCTGAAAACATTGTCCGTTTTTCCGAGCGCAAACCCGAACAGCCAGAACCAGCACGAAATCATCTCCAGCGTCGACACGACATATGCCAGCGCCACGATGTCCTTGCCCTGCTTCAGAATCCTCGGTGTACTGGTCCAGTACAAGCGGAGCTCGAACAGCCATATGAGAAAAAAGAGCGGTGTGGCAATTATAGCGGTGAGGTAATTCATGAGGGGCTTTTCCAGCGCGGTGGCAACAGGGCTGGCCAGCCTGGTTCGATGTGAATCGTTCAATGTGATCAGGAGCAGCCAGGGAGATAGGTCTCCCTGAGCAGACAAGACTGCAACCTCTCGTTTCCAAATATGGCGATCACTCTCAAGCCAGACTGCGTCGTGTCTGCATTGTGCAGCAGAAAAAGAAGCAGCGAACGTCTTACCTGTCATTGGCTGCAAGACCTTTCACACTTGCTGCGTAGCTCTATCCAACTTGCAAATAAAGCCACCAACCCAAAAAGGCTCGAGCGATGTTGTGTCGCAACAATCGCAACAATGCTGGCACGCGACTTTAACGAAATCGACTCGAACCTCAAGAATGAAGCAACCGCCCGCGTCTCATTATGCGTAAATGTCGGCTCCAAAGAACAGCTCCTTTCGGCGGTGATTCTACCTCTCACAGACATCGTTCATCTACAACGACGTCAAGCAAAGTGAGCGCAAGTCTTCGCGACCCGAACCGACAAGTTCTCATGCAACAACCGTCGGGAGCCGATCTGAGGAGGGCAGCCTTTCACAGCTCTGCGCCAATCAAGTTTCCACTTATAAACAGCATCCTGCAATGCTGCTGACACTTTTAGCACTTGTTAGGCTGGCGCTCTGGCTGGAAAAGGTACTCTCGTTATCGATGTCGGCGGACGATCCAGAAGCCGACACCACGAACCATGGCGTGTGAAAGGTTTGTGAGCCGATCCAGCGTCTCGGTATGGTGGCCAGGGATCCGTAAAACATAATAATGCTAAAAACTATATTGCATATTAACTATTCAATAATTTATTCTGAGCACCAAAAAATTTCTGCCATATTCATAGCATATTTCACAATATGTATTTTCTTGTGTTGAGCTCACTATAGTAGTCAAATCGACGTCATGACACTTATAGACCAATCACATGTCTCCATTTGCAACGATTTTGGCCAATCAGGGGCGTGCGTCCCTGTAGACCAGTCAGTTCTGGGGCTTTCCTCTTGTGTTGAGCTCGCTATAGTAGTCAAATCGACGTCACCAGCTTTGCTCTATGCAGAATTCAATTTTCTACGTTCTACACGCTACCGCACACCAACACCTCGCCAACATGCCTTCCAGCAACAAACCGCTCACGAACAAGTTTGTCGTCACCCTCATGTTCACCAAGAAGTCGAGAGAGGAGTACATGTGCTCGACTTGCTCGAAAATGTGCAGAAGTGCGC
Organism: Phytophthora crassamura; assembly: GCA_033557995.1. Classification (NCBI taxonomy): domain Eukaryota; phylum Oomycota; class Peronosporomycetes; order Peronosporales; family Peronosporaceae; genus Phytophthora; species Phytophthora crassamura. Next base: position 1,119,632 of record JAUCED010000016.1, read on the forward strand.
ACGGTTTTACGAACTTGATAACCCACCTCCGCACCAACCACCCGTCCTACCTGGAAGATGCAGCCCAAGCTGCCAAGGACCGCAACGCACTCCGTCTCCGTGTGATCGACGAAGAGACGCGAAACATTTTCCGGTGGTGTGAATGGACAGCGATGGACCGTCTGCCTCTGAGTTTCGTTGAGCGCAAGATGACGAGAAAGAATGCGGTGCTCTCTCCAATCAGCGAGAAGACGTTGAAGACGTACCTGGTGCGCGTGTTCGAATCTACGGAGGTTAGGGTTGCTGAAGAGCTGCCTCCTACGTTCGGCATCGTGCTCGACGGCTCAACCTTCAGCGGTCGGCATTACATCGCAATTTTCGCCGTGTTCAGCGATCCTGAGATGTGCAGTGGGACTCCGGCTCAGGACCACTCCGACTACTTTGAAGACACGGATTGCTACACTCGACGCTTCGTACTTCTGGCCTTTTGTCCTCTCGACGTCGAAGAAGACCTCGGGGCTCAAAGCCTCTTCGATCTGATTGCTGACACGCTCTCGCGCTACAACAAGCCGTGGGAGTCTGTGCAGTTCATGGTGGCCGACAACTGCAACGTCAACCAGATCCTTGGCAACCGTGAAGGTGCAGTGCCTATGGTTGGATGTGCGTTGCACAGGTTCAACCTGGCCATCTGTGACTACCTAATCAGCTACGAGGCGCTGCTCGCAAAAATTCACGCCCTAATGACCAAGCTGCGAACGATCAAGGGCCGCGCTGCTCTTCGTCGGGTGACCGACCTCTCGCCGGTGCTTCGAAACGACACCCGTTGGTCGAGTACTTATGCCATGGTACAGCGCTACACAAAGCTAGAGCCGGCTCTGAACTCCCTGGGGCACGGCACGCTAGAGGAGTTTGGCATCCAGCCGCTTCTTCTCCGAAGGGCCGAGTCGGAGCGAGCTCATGCACTGCTGAAAGTACTTACCGACTTTGAGGGGGTCACCAAGACCCTTCAGCGCTCAACGTTAACGCTGTCGGGAGCTCGCCGCCTGTTCGACCTTGTATGCCAGCGCTACCCTCAGCTCAAGACGCGCCTCTCAGCAACGGCTGCTATCGTGAACAATGTGGCCCTCGAGATGGGCATAGTCAAGATTCAGCGAAAAGAGTCGCTTACTGCTGCTGAGCGGCATGCCTGTGCTGATTTTCGTCGCGTCGATCGCGAAGCGGTGGAAGCAACACCATCGTCTGAGTTTTCGCTGGTCCAGCAGGCGTTCAAGAAACGCAGGACCGCAAAGCGTTCCGTGTACGACGGCGTTGCTTTCATCCCACCTACGTCCAACGAGTGAGAGCGGTTTTTCTCGGCGGTCAAGCTGGTCTACTCGGACCTACGTAAGCGGCTAGATCCGTCGACGCTGGAGATGCTAATGTTTCTTATGTACAACAGGGACATGTGGGATGTGTACACAGTAGAATCGGTCAGGTCGTAGGAAGCACGTACGCTCAGCAATAATGCAAAATAACTGCATTATTCATTCTTGGCAATGCTCCGCCTTCATTAATATGGATACGGAATATTGCCCTTCCCTGATGGTGGCGAGACTCGCTGTCATTGTCGTAGAAGTCCACGATCGAATCGACCCGTCGAGTGGGGGGTGCGGACGGTTTTCGAGTACATTTTGGCCGATTTCCAAGTACAGGCTTAAGTTCGCACCTGGGACCATCGAAACGGCCAATGGCGTCGAGTACAGGATAGAAACGGAAGATTCGAGTACAGGATAGAAACGGAAGATTGGCCGAGTACATGCGTGAGCTCCTCGTTTGCACCGCCAATTTCGCTTCGCTCATGGCGGGCAAGGCGTCGGTAATTAGAAATTAACTCCCTTGTTAAGGCAACTACTCCGGCCCATGCGCCGACCATTGCAGACCTCCGCTTCGCTTCGTTTGCAAACGGTCTCTCTGAGGCCTCACTCACATGAACTCGATCGATCTGCCGAAGCGAACTTAGCTGTACTCGAACCCCGACCGTTTTGTTATAACCGGGCCTGTACTAGGAGATCGCCCGAAATGTACTCGAAATCCGGCTCCTCCCTCGAGTGGGTCGCAAGATGATCCGAACGATCACCTCCAGTGCTTCCTAAAAATATATGGCAATTTCCATATATGCATTATTTTGAGATGCATAATTTATTTCCAGAGCTTGAGAAGCTATCTGCATTATTGGAACTCTTCCAAAACTATCACAAATGATGTCGCAAAAGCAAAAATGTGAGAGAAATAGGCTCATAATACGTTAAGTTTTTGTTTGTACCAATTTGGACCAAAACCGGCACATTTTAAGTTTTGGCTACTCGCTTCACGACCAGTAAAATTGTGGTGGCAGCGGCACTCGTCTTGTTTCTCAAAACGCCAAGACGGCTGGGGCCATCACCCGACAGCTCATCCTAGTGACTGAGCTATAGAAGGCTCGCACTAAAAAACAAACGTTGCTTCTCCTCCGGCTGCGTTGTATGCTTTCTTTTGATCGCAATGTTCTGACAGTTGATGCATTGGTCGATCCATCGAAGTCCCCATGGCACACCCTGTATGCTAGCCGAGATCGTGGTAGCTTTATATCAGTCGTTTCTATTGATCCTCTGGCATTTGATTGCTTGCTTCAGGTATTCAGCAGACACTATGTCGTTAGGAGTGGAGTTGGTAAGCCTGGGCGACCTCCGAAGTTCATATTTAAGCATGCTGTGCTAGCTTGTCTATTGCATTTTTACACAGCGCCGGTGGAGTACAAAACGCTATGTCAGCTTTTTGGTGTCCCTCCAAGTACACTATCACGAGTTCTTGTTAACGCTGAAGCTGCACTTGGTGCATGCCTCAAGGAACTACCGGACGCGCGGATCTGCTTTCCGTCAAAACAACAACAAGTAGCTGGGCCCAACAAACTCAAGCACGAGAGCCTCTGGTTGAAGGAATCTGGGGCTTCATAGATGGCAAGAACTACCGAGTCCAGGAGCCGACAAGAGCGGATCTGCAAAATGCACATTACAACGGTACGTGTATATATATCTTGGATACCCACCCATCGCTTCATTAACTGCGTTGCTATGCAATAGGTTGGCCCCATAGTACACTAGTGACAGGCACACTGTGCTACGGCGTCGATGGTACCCTGGTGTGGGGGCGGCACAACTGTCCTGGCTCATGGAACGATGGCGAGACCAGCCGCCAACTTCAAGACAAGCTGGCGAATCCTGCCTTCGCCGTACCAGGAACTGGCGTTGCCGCTGACTCGGCTTTTCCTGTGACAAATTCCGCCATCGGCAAAATCATCACTCCGCTGAAGGATGGAGATGTGCAGCGCGCATCACCAGAATGCCAACTAGCCTTAATAGCGATGCACAACGCTATCACGTCGCTGCGTCAAGCGGCTGAGTGGGGAATGGGGTCAGCCCCCAAGTGCTACCGATGACTTCTCCTGCCACTTCCATACGATGCAGACAAACGCCAACTACGCCTTAACAACATCTACAGGCTGTACAACTTTCGCATTCGTCGTACAGGTATAAGCCAAATTTTTAGATCGGTCATCAAATGAAAGGTGTTATTCTATTGCGATCCATCAATGCAACTCCAGTTGTCTTATTTCCGTGACAACGCTGCTGCAAGCATCGTCATCAGCATCTCGTGTCGCTGCGCGTCGCGCTCAGCACGCTCGTTTTTACGAGCTTTCCGTGCCTCTTGTGCACGTATACGACCTGCCTCGCGCTTTTCCTCCCGTGCTTCCTTCTCCTGGCGGTACTGCAGCTCGCGTTGATGAGCGCGCTCTTCCATCACGAGGAGTAGTGGGGCAACTCACTACTCGGCTGAGCTATCTCGCGCAGCACGTTATCAACCTTCATCCGCGTTTTAGCCGTCTGGGACATTGTGGGGTGCTCGATGCGTTGGAGCTTCAACTGCTTGCTGAGCGAAGACAGCTCCTCCGGTGTTTTTCCGGTGCGAGACGATGCGGGTAGACTGCCTGTACACATATTTACAAATACTTGTTAGTTAATTGTAAATTGCCGATAATTTTTGCATGCCAACCTGCCGAACTTTTAGCCTTTTGTGCCATCGCTTCGGACGGTAAAACGGTCTCAGCAGCAATAACGGGGGCGAGGTTGATAAAACTATCAACCACGTCAGCGGCAACATGATGCCATCGCTCAAACTTTGCTCAGCTTCGCCGGTGTCTGCTACCGATAGACCAATTGCGGGGGTAATGGCTACAGTAGATTCTTGCTCGTCGTCATCAAGCTGAGCAACGCTGCACTTGCTTTCAATACCTCTAAAGGCTCTCTTCGCACGTCGAACTTCCGCAGGACATGCTGGGTCCCCTATAAAGTAGTAATACATAGTAGACACGTACACGAGCATGAGTCTCAACCACACAGCACCAAGCATATACCTCAGCGCACCGGTTGGCTTCTTGGTGTTCTTGAGGGCGTAAAACTTGCGGCGCAGTGATTCTGTGTCTCTCTGCGGCCACTGAGCAGGAAGATTCCGGTTGTATGCGTACTGAACGTCCTCCCATTGAGCTGATCTGAGCGGTAGAAACTCCTCTAAGAACGCTGAGAGCCCTTGAAAAAAGAAGCACACGAGTTATTATACAATGGCTGTAACATTAGGCGTTCCCGCACAGCTTACGCTCAACTTGAGGCGTCGTGAACCCCTACCACGCCCGGTGGAAGCGCGGCGAGCCATTGCGGCTGTGGCTGCAAGAAATGTGAAGTGAGCGTGATGACTGGCTGCTGGAAACTGTACCTAAATTTTCGTACGGGTAAAATGCGATGCCACGCTTTTTGTGGAGACGACCAGCACGTCTTCGCAAACTACGATCGATTTGCTACTGCGTTTGCTCGCTGTTTGTGTCGCAATCACAGTCACGATTTGCGTGAGTTTTGGAAGAGTTCCATTTATTCTCATGGTACCTGAAACGTATTTTTTACCCAATGACAGCTGCACTGTTAACATTTTGGCCAAAAATACAACAGAGACTAGATACCCCAATATAGACTAAATAATGCCATAATGTATTTCCATGCTTGGTAACATTATTTATTTCGCTGTGTTGTCTCCCTACAATTAAATATTATTTTAGGAAGCACCGATTCACCTGGGTCCCGAATGGGGATTTTGGGGGGCAAAATAAAAACACAAACACAGAAACAAAACTAAAACAACAAAAAGCAGTTCTTCATCAGTTCATGCTGCGTTTTTTTCTTTTTCAAACCCAAAGGGATATCCGTCGAGGGCTTCCAAGCCGCTTAGTAATCATCATTCTCGTCGTTGTCAACCTCCTCGTCCGGATAGTCCTGGGCGTCGAATTCGTCTTGCTGGGCATCGTCGGACTCGTGGCGCTCGTCAACCTCCTCGTCGAATAGCTGGTGCACCCGCTGGAACTGTGAGTCGCTGTCTTCATCGTCGCTGTCATCTTCTCCATCCTGAGCGTGCGCTGAATTTGCCGTCATGATGGAGCGCTCCATCTGTTCTTGCTCCTCGTCGCTTTCAGCTACGTCCATGACTCGAACCTGCCGGCCTTGGGCTCGGGCTCGTTTGCGTGGTCTACTCTCCGGAACTTCAGCGTCTTCATCAGGAGAGAAATATGCGTCGGAAGGGCTCTGTACGTGCTCTTCCTCAGAGTCATCATCGTCCTGGAACCACTGCTCCCGCTTGACTTTTCGCCCAGCATTTCGAGGCGTGGCTTGTTCGTTGTCATCGCTTTCGTCCTCGTTTGCTTCCCCTTCATCTGCGACGTCACTGTGTTCACCTTCTGCTGCATCCGGAATGTCATTCTCCTTCTGCTCGTCGTCACTCCCACCTCGTTCGCCCTCGTTTTCGTCTTCACTGTCCACAATTTGGTTCGCATTTCGCCGCCGCGTTCTAGCAACTTCGTGGGCATCAGCGTCCTCTTCGTCTGGTTCTTCGACTTCATTCCGCTCTTCCTGTCTCGCATCTTCTCCGTCCGATGAGTCGGCTGCTTCCTCCACAAGTCGAACGTTGCGACGTCCTGGCCGCACGTCATCCTCCTCCTCACCTTCATCCTCGTGTTCGCCTGCATCTTCAGGCCCCTCACTTTCCTCGCCAGACAATTCTTCCCCTTCATCGACGAACTGGACATCACGCTCGGAGCGCTGGCGCCGTCTGCTCCGCCGCTGCTCTCTCTGTTCATCTGCAGCTTCGTCGTCGTCATGATATTGCCAGTGGCCTTCATCATCGGAGAAAGAGCCCACGGGCTCTTCGTTGTGCACCTCGCCATGCAAATCGTCCACGATGAACGAGTCGTCCGACTCGTCGCCAGACTCGTCTTCATTGTCGCTGTCGTGCTGCCTGCCCCGACCGTGACGATCTGCATCTCGTGCCTCGTCGTGGATGAGACTGACAAAATCCGCCACGGGGGTATCCGAAATCTCGTGCGGCTCTCGCAAGCGCGTCGTGATGCTGAGCTTCAGCCCGTACAAGTCGTCAGAAAAGCGAAAAGTGTACATGCCTAGCATGAAACGAGGTCAGTAAGCCAGCGACCCTCTCAGAAGAAAGACGGTAGTGTCTTCCATACCACTCGGAACGTCGAGACGCAAGCCCGGAAAAGTCACCACGCCGCCTTGAGCGCCGCGCGTGCGTTCCATCACGCAGTTTCCCTACCGATACCAAGCACACCAACTATGAGTATTTATGGTTCAGTATGCCAAGCAACAAGCTGCCGTACCGCTTCATCGCACACATGGAGGCTGATCTCGTTGTAGTATGAGCTGCATACAAAGCCATCATCGTCGCCGTCTTCGTTCATGAAAAAGGGCATCCCGTCTGCCATCTCTTCGTCCTCCTCCAGCTTGATGACGTTCACAGAGCACTCCTGGTGTTCGTTGTACAATTCGAAGACGTTCGGGAACTCCACTACCGCCATTCCGACGCGCATGTTCATCACGCCGTCCTCATTTTCATCGTGCGTATCCAGCACGATGTTGCGAGATAAACGCAGATTGCCATCATCCGTATCTTCGACCTTCACTACTGGATATTCTTCATGACCTTCATGGTCGTCTTCCCACCGGCCAGAAGCGTCCGCGTCGTGGTCGCCGTGGTATCTCGCTGCTCGCTCACTAAGCGTAAGCACCTTCCACCTGGCATTCAGCTCGTCAAGTTTATGTGTAAATTCCTCTTCTTCTTTCTGCTGATGCGAGGAAACTCGCTCCGCGACTGACGGGATTAACAACTGCGCCACACGACATCAATACATAAAAGAAATCAGTCAAAAAGCGTCCGTATGCCTCCCCAAAGGGCCAAGCACGTACTTGGGCAAGATTCCACAGCGTCACGTTAATGGAAAACACCGAAGCCAGCGACGATTTCGCTGTAAACGGCTGCAAGATCTCCACTCGGCAGATCGGACACTGCGCCTCCTCAATAGGCCGCGTCAAGAACGAGTCCATGAGGCACACCCGGCTGCAATGAAAATAAAAATTTAAAAAAAAACATTTTTTTCCAGTCGTATTTTCATAGCCAGCAAGAAACAGCAATGCCCGTACCAGAACGAATGGCCGCACAATGCCGACACGGGCTACAACAGAGCGACGTGAGGTCAGTACAGTAGCTCACCCCTCTCCTCACTACATCAACTCACCTTGAACATGGCGTACTGGCAGATGATGCACTGCAGCTCTTCCTCCAGCCTCGCGGGCGTCACGATCCCGTTGGCTGCCATGAGGGCGTTGGTATTGGCCCTTGAGCACTCGGTGGACGGTGCGTCGTCCTCCAGCACGATGACCTCGGCCTCTCCTTGTTCTTGCCTTCCCGCCTCCGTCTCCTCTCCCTCTGCGTCGTCCACCACGATGACCTCATCCTCTTCTTCTTGCTGCTTCTCCTGCCTGTCCTCTTCAGCGTCGACGTCCCCGACCTCCTCTTGCTCTGCCTCGTCTGTCTCGACCCCCTCGCCCTCTTCTTCTTGTTGGTTCTCTTCTTCCGCGTCAATATCGACGACCTCCTGCTGCTCCTCCACATCATCCGTCTCGTCCTCGTCAATCTCCTCGACCTCCTCTTCCTCCTGGATGCGCTCGCCCTCCATCGTCACAAGCTCCACGTCGTCGCCTTGAGGAGAAGCCATCCAGGCCTGGAGCTCTTCAAAAATACCTTTGGCGCCAAATTCCAAGTCCGAATGTTACATTAGTAAACGAGAAATTTGCATTCGGAGTCTCAACAAGTTGAAACTTCAACTGCTTGTTTGTTCGCGGAAGTCCGAGCGCTTCGTGTCATGGCATCGGAGCTGCCGTCAAGAACGACAAGCGAGCGCGTCCGAAAGGCCGACTGCGCTCCATGTTCCAGTCTGGGAGTAGTGCGGACTAAACGAGTGCGTCCATGGCGTCGTCGAAAGCTGCGCCTTTGACTGGCGCCCAGGCGCTGACGAACCGCATTGCTCTGCGTCCACCTCGCACGGTGAAGAGTGTACTGACCACGATGCTGGACCAGCTCACGGTGTCGCAGCGTATGCTCATGAAGACGGCGAGCGCCATTGGCCCCAGCTTTGACAACGAGATGCTGCGCGGCGCGTGCCCCATCGAGGCGCATCTTTCTCGATTCGCACAGGACCTGGAGGACTTGGAGCAGTTGGCGATGATCCGCCGGATCGACACGTTTATCGGCGGAGTGCCGTCCAAAAGCCAAGCTAGCAGTCACATGAAGGTCAAGTTCGAGTTCAACCACGGCTTCATGTGCGGCGTCATCCGCGAGCAACTGCTGCGAGGCCAGCTGGACAAGCTCAACGCTCGCATCGCCGACTTCCGCGAGCAGCAGCAGAAGGAGCTGCGCCACAAGTTCTTCTCCAAGGCGAACGAGAGTCTCTGTCGATCGCCGCAGTTGACGATCTCGGTCTCCCCTGGCGAAGGCTTTGGGATTCGACGAGCTCTCACGCCGACTGGGGCGCGAACGAGCACCTCCCGATCTCCTGCTGCTGGTCGACGCCGCTTGATGCGCCGCAACTCGCACTCGGGTATCGAGTCTTACGCACCGCAGAACGTCAACTCGAGTGGGACGCCGACTACGTCCGACTCGTCGTCCGAGTCGTCGTCGACTCAGGCTCTGCAGGATGAAAGCGAGTACGAGGAGGGACTCTCACCGGTGCTTAGCCCCGGTAATGCGGCAGCGTTCTCAACGAACTGCGTCCCTTCCAGTACATGGCGTACACTACCGACGGTCATGCGCCTGAAAACTGGCCGCGTGTTGGTCAAGAAACACTGCAGCGTGTTCTCGCATCTGAAGCTCAAGGGACTCAAGAACGCGCGGCAGTGGAAGACGCGGTACGCGGTGCTGCAGAACGCCCGCTTGCTGCTGCAGTACGAAGAGAATGGTCCCCTTGGACTCGAGCAAGGCACGTCGCTGTCTCTCAAGGACGCCAAAGTGAGCGCGTGCGACCCCGAGATGGCCACGAAAGTCAACTGCTTCCAAGTGGAGGTCTCCGAGTGGACCAAGGGCAAGAACCGCATGCACCAACGACGGGCATTTATCATTGGAGTCGACAACGAGGAAGAAGTCGAGAATTGGGTTTTCATGATCCGCTACGTCATCGAATCGCTCGAAAGCTACCCACAGCAGTAGTCGGACACGGTGCGGCTGACAATTGCTTGTTAGACAATGGTATCAGTGCTCGAGTTTGTTTTATTCAATACCAATAATACTGGTATTCTTACTATGGAATTATTAGTTATTGTTTGAGTTTGTGTGGCAGTATTATTGCGCAGAGGAGAAAATATTGTTTTGAAAGTTGGAAGCGATATTTCATGACGACAAACAGCATGTGGACGGTTTCCCCCAGTTAAGCTCGCGGTGCGCTGCAAAGTGCGTTCCTGTCCGCATGCACATTTATGATACTAGCTTTGCTACGTTCTACATGTGTTGAGGGTATTAATTTTTTAAGATCTATTTAACAAATAAATCTCAAAAAAATTCAAGTGGGGATGCGTTGGCTTGGTTTCCCGACATTCAATATATTTTGTATTACTGAGTAATTATCTGTTGCTCTGGCACATTTGGAAAAAAATAATTTGGAGAATTGTTGCTAACAATACAATATGTTACTGTATATTTCGAGCACTGAATGGTATTGTAGCCGGGTGTACCTCACGGATTCGTTCTCGATGCGGCCTATCGAAGAGGCGCAGTGCCCGATCTGCCGAGTGGACATCTTGAAGCCATTTACAGTAAAATCCTCGCTAGCTTCGGTGTTCTCCATCAACGTGACGCTGTGGAAACTTTACCAAGTAAGTACCTGGGCTTTTGGGGGATCTTGAGAGCAGTTTGGACTCATTGTTTTTGCACAGCGCTCTTCCTTGCTGAGGTCGCAATCCGGAACAAGAACATCGACTCAGACAGCTTGGGTTTCAGGCAGCACCGCTTATTGGTATCGAATAGCCCAGCGTGCTTTCTTCTTGGACACCTTCTTTGCTTTGGCCCCACCACCTCCGACGATGCCGGATAGGCTCGAGCTGGAGGACTTGGTGGTCCGCGTTGGTGAGTTTACTTTTTTATTTCCGTTCATGTGTTCGCGCATCATCTCTCATATCTCCTCGAAGCCCTGGTCCATCTCAGTCGCCATACCCTCGACTTTATTATCCAAATGCGCCCGACAGCCGTAGCCTCGGCTTTCCGTTCAGGTGCCGCGGCATCGTACATGAGCTCGAACTCCTGCCTGCCGTGCCCCTCATTCAGTGAGTGAACTCCATCGCCGTGAGCTGCTCGCAACCTTTACATCCGCTTCCGCCGCGCTCGACCGAAGTCTTCTTGCCGACAGTGCGGCCACCATGCCCGTTGCGGTGGGGCTTAGTACTGGAGCCGGCTCGGCCGAGCTGGTCACGATCTTGCTATCGTTGTCGGCTATCCAGAGCTGCCGCGCACTCACGGGCGACTGTTTGCTCTTGCTCTTGCTCTTGCTCTTGTCGTCGTCGACGTCGTCGTGCTGCTGATATCTGCATGGCCAGAATAAACGAAACATAAACAAACGTCAACAACAATAACAACTTGGTTCGCATCGTCACACGTTCAGCACGAGTTCCATACACCCGACCATAATGATCACATTCGCTGCCAGCCGGGTCCAGATTCTCATCTAATTCTCGACGGTCGAGTGGTTGGCCTTCTTGCCGAACTTGCCGCAGGCGAACTGTAAAACTTCCCCCGCGTACCAGTCAGGGTGGAGGGCCGTATCCTTCTTGAGCAGTTCCTTCTGCTCGTCAGTAAGGTAGACACGGTTCGTTATGATCTTGCCACTTGCTGATGGCGGGCGTTCGGCAAAATTGAAAGTGAAGCGTCAAAACAGCAACGGCGGCGACAAGCAACTTTTGTCAGAGTCAGTTAATGACTCACTACGGGTACCGAAGTAGTAACTTGTATATACCGTCGCCATAGTTGCTCTGAATAATTTGTCGACAGAGACCCTCACCGTAATCTGTGGCAATCTGGCATGAGCTCTCGACTCCTGCCCTCCACGCAGCACATGAGATTCGGGGTGCATTTCAGGCTCCGAGGGCCGCATTGAACAAGTTGTGGTTTCGAGACGAAGACAAATCGCAAAGGAACGGAAACCTTACGTGTTGTTGGTAGTGGAAATAAATAAATAAATAGGCCACTTGACGAAACTTGACGAACTTGAACAGGAAAACCGCTCACACTCCACTTCAAAACCCAAACGCCTTGGAACGTCGCTCCACACTACTCAAATAAGCAGATCTCGCCTTTCCACGTTGGTGCATCCTGGTATAAGCGCGCGATTCGCTTAAAGGCGCGCTTCTTCTTGAGTTGGTATCCGTCAATTCGTTCTTGACAAACGCGCGCACGTTCCGCCGTGAGCTCGTTTCGTCCCTCAAGCGCAGCTTTTGCCAACCTTCGGAGAAGGCCGGTACTCTCGCACTTCAGCCGGAGGCTAATTGAACGCTGCCACCTCTCCTTCGCATCGCGAAATTGTTTGTTACGTCACGCTTTCAAAAGCCTCCGCAGCATGCTAGCATTATCCGTCCATACAGAACGGGAAGTTCAAGCTGTCTCCCAGCTCAATTACAGCAGTCGTAAAGTTCCTCTTGATCCGACTGTGGATCGATTCTTTGCTAACTAGAAACTCGCCCATTTCAGAGTACTCGGGGTGACATCCAACGATAAAAACTATCCATCACTGACACAAAACACGAATGTCTGAATCGATGTTCTTGTTCCAGATTGCGACCTCAGTAAGGAAGAGCGCTGTGCAAAAACAATGAGTCCAAACTGCTCTCAAGATCCCCCAAAAGCCCAGGTACTTTTTTGGTAAAGTTTCCACAGCGTCACGTTGGTGGGGAACACCAAAGCTAGCGAGGATTTTACTGTAAATGGCTTCAAGATGTCCACTCGGCAGATCGGGCACTGCGCCTCTTCGATAGGCCGCATCGAGAACGAATCCGTGAGGTACACCCGGCTACAATACCATTCAGTGCTCGAAATATACAGTAACATATTGTATTGTTAGCAACAATTCTCCAAATTATTTTTTTCCAAATGTGCCAGAGCAACAGATAATTACTCAGTAATACAAAATATATTGAATGTCGGGAAACCAAGCCAACGCATCCCCACTTGAATTTTTTTGAGATTTATTTGTTAAATAGATCTTAAAAAATTAATACCCTCAACACATGTAGAACGTAGCAAAGCTAGTATCATAAATGTGCATGCGGACAGGAACGCACTTTGCAGCGCACCGCGAGCTTAACTGGGGGAAACCGTCCACATGCTGTTTGTCGTCATGAAATATCGCTTCCAACTTTCAAAACAATATTTTCTCCTCTGCGCAATAATACTGCCACACAAACTCAAACAATAACTAATAATTCCATAGTAAGAATACCAGTATTATTGGTATTGAATAAAACAAACTCGAGCACTGATACCATTGTCTAACAAGCAATTGTCAGCCGCACCGTGTCCGACTACTGCTGTGGGTAGCTTTCGAGCGATTCGATGACGTAGCGGATCATGAAAACCCAATTCTCGACTTCTTCCTCGTTGTCGACTCCAATGATAAATGCCCGTCGTTGGTGCATGCGGTTCTTGCCCTTGGTCCACTCGGAGACCTCCACTTGGAAGCAGTTGACTTTCGTGGCCATCTCGGGGTCGCACGCGCTCACTTTGGCGTCCTTGAGAGACAGCGACGTGCCTTGCTCGAGTCCAAGGGGACCATTCTCTTCGTACTGCAGCAGCAAGCGGGCGTTCTGCAGCACCGCGTACCGCGTCTTCCACTGCCGCGCGTTCTTGAGTCCCTTGAGCTTCAGATGCGAGAACACGCTGCAGTGTTTCTTGACCAACACGCGGCCAGTTTTCAGGCGCATGACCGTCGGTAGTGTACGCCATGTACTGGAAGGGACGCAGTTCGTTGAGAACGCTGCCGCATTACCGGGGCTAAGCACCGGTGAGAGTCCCTCCTCGTACTCGCTTTCATCCTGCAGAGCCTGAGTCGACGACGACTCGGACGACGAGTCGGACGCAGTCGGCGTCCCACTCGAGTTGACGTTCTGTGGTGCGTAAGACTCGATACCCGAGTGCGAGTTGCGGCGCATCAAGCGGCGTCGACCAGCAGCAGGAGATCGGGAGGTGCTCGTTCGCGCCCCAGTCGGCGTGAGAGCTCGTCGAATCCCAAAGCCTTCGCCAGGGGAGACCGAGATCGTCAACTGCGGCGATCGACAGAGACTCTCGTTCGCCTTGGAGAAGAACTTGTGGCGCAGCTCCTTCTGCTGCTGCTCGCGGAAGTCGGCGATGCGAGCGTTGAGCTTGTCCAGCTGGCCTCGCAGCAGTTGCTCGCGGATGACGCCGCACATGAAGCCGTGGTTGAACTCGAACTTGACCTTCATGTGACTGCTAGCTTGGCTTTTGGACGGCACTCCGCCGATAAACGTGTCGATCCGGCGGATCATCGCCAACTGCTCCAAGTCCTCCAGGTCCTGTGCGAATCGAGAAAGATGCGCCTCGATGGGGCACGCGCCGCGCAGCATCTCGTTGTCAAAGCTGGGGCCAATGGCGCTCGCCGTCTTCATGAGCATACGCTGCGACACCGTGAGCTGGTCCAGCATCGTGGTCAGTACACTCTTCACCGTGCGAGGTGGACGCAGAGCAATGCGGTTCGTCAGCGCCTGGGCGCCAGTCAAAGGCGCAGCTTTCGACGACGCCATGGACGCACTCGCTTGGTCCGCACTGCTCCCAGACTGGAACATGGAGCGCAGTCGGCCTTTCGGACGCGCTCGCTTGTCGTTCTTGACGGCGCCAACGGCAGCTCCGATGCCGTGAGACGAAGCGCTGGGTCGACGCGATGACGCCAGGTTGTAGCAGGTGCGGCAGTGACGCACGAGCTCGTTGGTCTTTCCTGGAAGCTTGGCCTGACACGCCTTAGGAGTGCACTCGGCGCAGAAAACGTAGGCGCAGCACTTGCAGCGGTGCTTGGTTTTCTTGACGGGCTCGTCTTCCTCGCCCTGCTCCATTTTCGTCTTGAGATCCTGTTCTTTCTCCTTGTCTTTCTCCTTCTTCGAGAAGCTGGCGTGACAGGCAAAGCAGAAGTGGGCCTTGTACTTGTCCCCCCAAGGCTCTTGAACGTGCAGCTCACACTTCCGCTTCTTGCCGTCCACTTTAATCACCTGCTGCTCCTGCATCTCGGCGATGATTTCGTGCAGGAAAAGCGGGTTCCCTTGAGACCTGGACACGAGGATCTCCAGGAGGTTCGTGGGGATCACGGGCACTTTGAGGATTTGACGCGAAAGGATCTCGATCTCGTCGCTGCTGAACGTGCCCAGCGCTTCGCACGTGGAGGACTTCATGCGCTTCAGCAGCCGCAGCTGCTTGCGGAATGAGGAACTCTCCGTGTTCTCCCCCAGCGCCAAGCTCGGTGGGCGCGAACCGATGACGACCAAGCAGTTCGTGAAGTACTTGGCGATAATTGTCACGAGAATCCACGATTTTTCGTCCATGTACATGGCGCTGTCGAGGCAGAAGACCGTGGCGCGCTCGCGTGACATGGCGTGAAGCGCGCACAGCAGTAGAATGCCACTGAGGTCGAGATCGGCCGGTCTCCACTCGCTTTCTTCTTCCTCTCCGCGGTTCTCTTCAGCTCGGAACGCCTTGATCGAACGCTTATCCAACGATGCTCGGGCTTCCTCCTTCTGCGCCAGATCCATCGCCAGCAAGCCAAGGAACCACGAAGCGATCTCCTCTTCCTTGACGTTTAACGTCCTGTCGAAGCTTTCAGCAAACGCGTACCCGCACGCGCGCATCTCTTCCTCGTTCTGTCGCTGGTTCTCTTCTGGTACAACCTCCTCCAACTGATTCGTGGGCAAGGGGTCGTACGCGCGGCAGTTGTTGTCCTCTCCAGCTCTGTCGTCAACGTCGTCAGGATAAGCGTCGAAGTCCGTGTCCAGGACCGCGTTGAGCAGCGGCGCGTACCGCACCAGCGTCGTGTTCGGCGCGGCGCCCTCGCGGATTTTCTGCCGGACGAACTGCGCCACACATTTGCGGCGTTCCGTTTCCGCCACTTGACTCGGTGCCGGCACCGCAGGACTGGAGCTCGCAGTGGTGCCGAACTCTGGGGAAAGAGGCGGCGCAGGCTCGGCGTTACCATGGGCGGACGCATCCCTGGCGCCTCGCGTAATGAGCTCGCACCAAACCGCGTACGGCTTCTTGGTCGCGAATGGACTTGCCGTTCCGACCAGCACCTGATAATCCCCTGCTTCGTGGCTGGCTAGAGCCGATCGCAGCAGCACCGTCTTGCCGACGCCGATGTCGCCCTCAAGCACGAACGCCCCGCCAGGAGCGAACGGATTCAGGCGCGAGCACTTGTCCAGAAGCGCACCGCGAACCTCCACGAACTTCTCACTTTCAACGACTTCTTTAGCTGGCAAACGCTGGCGATCAGCGCGTAGCGACAGTCGCCGCTGGGCGTCGCGGACCTGAACGCGGTGCATGTTTTCCATCAGGTTTTGCATCGGTGCAGCGCGGCTGACAACCGAGAGCGCGTTGGCTCGCCCTGCACGCCCAATGACGCCCCCAGCAGGCCGGACGGCGTTGATCTTGGTCTTCCTGGACGGTTGCTGGGGCGCAGAGGACAAGTGATAGTCCAGTAGGATCGACATGCGCGGGTACGGGCGGTGGATCTTGATGCTTTCGTTCTTGCCCTTGACCATGATCTCCGGCCGCTTCTCGAAGTGCAGCACGTCGTGCGTGTAGATCTTGGTCGGCGCGTCCGTGATCACGCCACCTCCTTCCGACTTGGCGCGCTGCATGAGGCGCGCGGAGAGGTTGACGATGTCTCCTAGTACCGTGTACTCCCGTCGGTTGCCTTGGTGGCCCACGACGCCACACAAAGCTGTCCCTGTCGTGATGCCCACTGACGCCTTAAGACCGTTGCTGCCGAGTGCTGCGCAGATTGCTAGCGACGCCAGGATGCCTCGAATCGGGTCGTTTTCGTGCGTTACTGGCGGCAGCCCGAAGGCCGCAATGACGGTGCTGCCCTTGTCGTCCACGAGGAACTTGTTGATGGTGCCTTCGTAGTCGTACACGCACTTCTGGACGTTGGCGAACGCGTCCTGAAGGCGCTGCAGCTCCTTGGCGCCAAGCATCCGAGCCAGATCCTGCTCGCTGAAGCCCAGGTTGATAAATAATACAGTGACGTCTCGTAGCTCTGAGCCCCAGAACTCGTCGTGCGCGTCCAGATACGGCCACACGGCCCGGGAAACGTACTGCTTCATGCGCGTGTGCAGCAGCGCGTCGTGACGCGTGAATGACGGCCGTCGTGAACAGATCTTGACGGGTTTGTTGACGGCTGTGACCTTGTGGAAGGCGTCGCTGCTGTCGTTGTCGTGGCCAAGAACGGGGGCGCCTTCAAAGTACTCACTCACACGCTTCCAACACTCACTGGAACAAATGACGTCCCCTGCTTCGGCCTGGTGCTCGGCGCTGAACGCCTGCTCGAGCGCCGGACCGACGGCCACGTACTCGATGCGAGCCGTGGCTCCGTCGCTCTCGCCTCCGAGGTGAGCGATCGTGGCCTCGCCAATGCCCACGCCCACCTTGACACTTAACACCACGCCGCGCGCGAGCTCCGCCTGATGCAGATGCGTCTGAATGCGCAGTGCGCACTGCAGCGCGCGACGTAACAAGCTGTCCATGGTGTCCTCCTTGCTCTCGGGCCAGAAGATGAGCATGGCGTCGCCTGCGAACTTGAAGACGTCGCCGCCGGCACTGGACACGAGTCGCAGCAGCTGCTCGAAGTACGAGTTCAGGTGCTTGCCCAGGTCCTCGGCACCCACTGGGCCTCGTGCCGCCAGCGACTCGGTCATGGCCGTGAAGCCCGACACGTCCGCGAACATGCTGACGACCGTCGTGCGGTGCGTTGTCGGCATGGACAGCGGACGCTGCATGTCTTGTCGCTCCAAGTGGCGACGCACCACTGCTGGTAGATAGGCCGTGAGGCGCATGTCCAGCTCCTTGCGCAGCATGCCCGAGCTGGCTCGGTCTCGTGCGGACTTGCTCACTTCCTGCGGCTCAGGGACGGCGACCACGGCTTGCTCCACCATGGGGATCGCTCTGTCCCTGCTGGATCGGTATGTAAATGTAGGGACTTCTCTGCTCTCCGCTCGCTTGCTCTGCTTGTGCGCGCGGCTTCCAAATAGGAAATGGCGTTACCGGAGCGTTCAAGGCAAGTGGAAAACGGTTTGAAGTGACGGTGCCGAGCACCAACTGGCCGGTCCGGTTTCCATGGAAGGCTGTCGCATTGCCTGCGCTGGCAACTTACAGGCCTGATAAGGAGCTGCTTGGCGCGCGACGACCGCGCGACGCCGCTGGCTCCGGGCCATCGGCTGGTGCCCCATTTCGACGTGCGTGGCCTCATTCGAATGACTGTCATTCGCTTGGAGCGGAGCATGCGACGTGTGCACACTTGGGCGATGTAAGGGGACCGGCGGTTAAGACCGGAAAAGATCCACCCAGTCATGGCTGAACTTTAGCTCCTCCTCGGCGTGGCTGGTGTGGTGTAGCAGGCATTACCTGTCGATAGGCTGTCGCAGGCGATCGGCGCCGCTGCTGCTCGATGCCGCTGCTGCGTTGTTCGATTTAAAGTTGGGCGTCGCTGCAATGCGGCACTCGCTCGCGGGTGTGTGTCGAGACCCCGGAACGTTCTCGCCGAGCGCCTGTGCGCTCTCGTGGACGCCAAGGGAGCCGCTCCGTCCACATCAGAGCCATCACGGCTGCGTGAGCAAGTAGCAGCAACAACACACGCAGAGAGCCTTCAACTCGATGATACTTTTCCTTAAAGTTATGCGGAGCTCTGGCGCCACGCTGCAATCTCGTCCTTGGTCTGCTGCGAAGTCCCGACGTGCTCGTGCTCGTAGCTGAAGCGCAGGCGGCAGCCATCGACGCCGCAGTCGAAGCCCTCGCGCTCGGCTTCGTCGTCGACAGCGACAGTCTTTTTCGCCCTGTGCTGACTGGTCTGAGAAGCCTGACGCTCGCTGGACAGCACATTGCACTTGGTAAGCCAGGGCAGGAAGCGTGCCTCCCACAGCACCTCGAGCTCCGTGACCAACACCGTTGGGTCCAGCGCAATGGAGTCCACGCGCTCGCCCCGGCGGAATGCAGCCAAGCAAGGCACCGAAGAAAGCCTCAATTGTCGCAGCGCGTCGTCGTCGCGTGAGGCCACCGCCACGTAGAACTTTGTGCCTAGGAACTTTTGCGCCACGCTGTTCATCTCGCCGCGCATGGCACGCAAGAAGCCCGGCGTCTCAGCTGCACTGCTGTCCACTACGAGTGTCAACCGCGGCACCTCCGCCTCGGTCTGCAGCTCCCGCACCAGCTGCGCGAGCGTGGCGTCCATCACGACCCCATATCCATCGGCGGCGTCCTGTGCCGCCTTGTGCATCTGCTGCTCGAGCTGTTTGCGGCGCACCGCCAGCATGGCCTCCATGCCGAACTCGTCATCGCTGTCGTCGAAGTCCGAGTCCGAATCGGACAGCGACGGCTGCGGTGGCTTGAGCTGCTGCTGTGGCGGAAGTTGAGGCGCGACCACCGAGCTCTGCGGCGGCTGGAACAGCTGCTGCCGCACTCGTACAGCGCCGGAAGTGCGGTCATGCGCTGTCAGCACGGCCTTGAGCTTCATGGCCTTCTTGTAATCGTGCTCGTCGCGCTCGCAACATGAAGCCAGTGTCGGGTCGAACGCCAGGTCTACGTCGTCATACTCGTCTTCAAGACCGTGCGCGTGGTCGTGTATGTGGCCGTCGTGGGCGTGAGCCGCTGCGCTCGGCGTCCCGGGCATGGTCGCCATTACTGCGAGGATTGTCAACTGCCTCTTGAGTTGCGGAATGTGTTTATCGCCAACATGCCCGCGTCGACAGCTAAAGTTGCGCTGAAGTTGCGCTTACGTTGCAGTCATCGGCAACTTAAGGACGCCTATATATACTAGCAGCACCCCTTGTTCAGACTTCACACAGTTTGACCTTCTAGAAACTCCGCTGACATCAATACTACTGTGGGGAAGCTTCTTGCTCTTTATTCTATTTCCGCGCTCCGGATTGGCTGGAAAATCAAAATCCTTTTCATCTGATTGGCTATAAAAGGTGCGGCCGCCCTGGCCCAGTCATCCGCGAAATCCTGCTGGCCTCACACTCGAAAAGGGCGTCGACGTCAAGCAACGAGATCAGCGTCGGCTCTCGCTGTGTAGCGTGCGCCCCGGATCCCCTAGGAAGCTGCAGTTACCCTCCCGCCTTCTCCTGGAAGCGCTGCGACTTATTGTTCAAGTGTCACTCTTCTACCCTCTCTAGAGGTGGAGATATCTCCAACACCAACACACCATGCAGACTTCCGCGCTCTCAACGTCCCGCGTGGCTCGCGCGGCACTGCGTCGCGCCTCCCGCCCCCTTCAGAGCCGCAGCCACATGCAGCGCGGCTCGTTAACCCTCCTGACGCGCTCGCAGAGCTCTCTAGCCCCCGAAGCGGCCATGGCCGAAGCTTCAGGCGACGCTGAAGAGTTCGAGCTAATACTGGACAACGTGGCGCCGCGCCGGCTGGCCGAGGCCGACTGGGCCATCCGCGCCCAGCAGCTCATGCCTCGCTCCACAATGGAGAAGCCGTACGAGCTGGCGCCTCTCACGCAAGGACTGGAGGAGTTCCTCGGCCGGGCGGAAGAGCATCTGGACAGCCCCGCTGAGATGGCGCCCAACTCGCGCGCCTTCATGGCGGACGAGGACGTGGACAAGTGGCTCGAGAGCTACACCATCCCCACTGAACAGCTGGCCAAGTGCTCCACGCCCGAGCAGACGCAGGAGCTGCGGCGCCGCTACGCGCGGCAGCTGCGCCTCGAGTGCTCCGTGTACGAGATGGCCATGGACAAGTACTCAAGCTCGCACGAGAAGGTGCGCGCCATGGGGCGCTCCACCGAGACCAACGCTGCCAAGGACCTCATCCGCAAGTGGATGCCCGCCGCCGAGGGCTTCATTGAGGCTGAGCAAAAGAAGATCAAGGATGGCAAGCACAGTACGGACAGCAACATCTATGGCCCGGCCATGCTGCTGCTCAAGGCCGACGTGCTGGCCGCTACGGGCATGAACATCATGTTGAACATGACGTTGATGGAGACCAAGGGCCCCAAGTTCATCAAACTGGCCCTGGCCATGGGCAAGGCCGTGCAGGAGGAGATCATTGCCAAGAAACTCGAGGCCGCCAAGCGCGGCAAAGTTGACGACAAGTTCTCCATGATCATCACCAAGAGTATCACGCAGGGGCCCCTCAAGGAGAAAATGAAGGAGTACATTAACACTGTGGGCGGCTGGGACAAGCGACTGCAGCTCAAGGTGGGCGCATCCATCGTCGACTGCATCCAGCGCACGTGCTACGTGCCCAACGAGCTTGGGGAAGTGTCGACGCCCGAGCTATGCGCGGCCAAGGGGCTCCCTGCGCCGGAGCCGGCCTTCATCCACAACTACGTGTTCGACCGCAACCGCCGCGCCGGTGTGATCCAGATCCACCAGAAGATGGCCGACGCTGTGCTGGCCACCAAGCCCAGCGCCAACGTGCTGCCCTGGACAGCGCGCTACCTCCCGATGCTGGTGCCCCCGCGCCCGTGGACGGGCGTGACGAACGGCGGCTACCTCAAGCTGCGCACCAAGGTGATGCGGCAACGCGACTCGGCCTGGCAGATGGACTGCGTGCAGCGTGGCGACATGGACGGCATCTTGAAGGCGCTCAACCTGATGGCCGAGGTGCCGTGGGTGATCAACAAGGAAGTGCTGAACGTGGTGCTCCAGATCTGGGAGGACGGCGGCGATTTCGGCGACCTGCCTACGCGCACGGACGTGCCGCTTCCGGACCCGAACAGCCCCGAGTTCGCAAACGATCGGGCGCTGTACCAGAAGAACGCGCGCAAGGTAAGCTTGCATTCTGCCTGCTGTGTATCCTTTGACGCAACAGAATCAAGCCCACATGATGAACTACCCACGTCATGTGGGTTCAAACTGTTTGCAAAAGCAAGCGGTTGCATCTTGGAGGCTGCGGGGAGTTGTTACTGTCCCTGGAGCCATCCCAGGGGCTCCTACTATGGAGCTTCGTGACCCACATCGAGAACTGTATAGGATTTGTGTACTTTGGAGCGAGACACTGACGCCTTGTTTTCTTTGCAGATTGAGCAATTGAACCGCGAGTTCCACTCGCTGCGCTGCGATACGCTGTACAAGCTCCAGGTGGCCGAGGAGTTCAAGGACGAACCCGAGCTGTACTACCCGTACAACATGGACTTCCGTGGCCGCGTGTACCCGATCCCGCCGAATCTGAACCACTTGGGCTCGGATCTGTCGCGTAGTCTGCTCATCTTCCGCGACCGCAAGCCGCTGGGCGAACACGGGCTGCGCTGGATGAAGATCCACCTGGCCAACGTCTTCGGCGTGGACAAGTGCTCGTTCGACGACCGTGAGACGTTCGCAAATGAGCATTTGGACCAGGTGGTGGCGTCCGCGCGCAACCCGCTGGGAGAAGGCGACTGCGCGTGGTGGAAGGGCGCCGACTACCCGTTCTTGGCTCTGGGCGTGTGCTTCGAGCTCAAGCGCGCGATGGAGTCGCCCGACCCGACCAAGTACATGTCCAACATCCCCATCCACCAGGACGGCTCGTGCAACGGCCTGCAGCACTACGCGGCCCTGGGCCGCGATCGCACCGGTGGCGGACAGGTGAATCTGGTGCCTTCGTCGCGCCCGAGTGACGTGTACATGGGTGTGGCGACGCAGGTGATGGAGAAGGTGGAGCGTGATGCCGCAGCGGACGTCCGTAGTGAGGAGGAGGTGCTGGCAGACCTCGTCGGCCGTCCTGGTGACAGGGAGCTCCAGAGAGAGCTGGTGCAGGCGCAGAAGAAGAGGAACGCCGAGTTCCTGGACGGCATCATCACACGCAAGGTGGTCAAGCAGACGGTCATGACGAGTGTGTACGGCGTGACGTACATCGGCGCGCGCAAGCAGATCTCGGCGCGTCTGCACGAGACGTTCCTGACCAAGGGCCACATCATGGACGAGAAGCTGGAGAACCAGATCTACCGCGCGTCCTGCTACTGCGCCGAGCTCACGATGGGCTCGATGGGCGACCTGTTTAACTCTGCGCGTGGCATTATGGGCTGGCTGGCCAATTGCGCCGGCAAGGTGGGCGAGAGCGGCCAGCCCATGTCGTGGATCACGCCGCTGGGGCTGCCCGTGGTGCAGCCGTACCGCAGCAAGGCGACGACCCAGGTGCGCACCAAGGTGCAGCACGTGCTCATGGTGGACAACGAGGGGCGTCCGGTGAGCATCGGCCGCCAGAAATCGGCCTTCCCGCCCAACTTCGTCCACTCGCTGGACTCGACACACATGATGCTGACGGCGCGCCGCTGCCTGGAAGAGGAGAAGATCTCGTTCGCGGCCGTGCACGACAGCTACTGGACGCACGCGTGCTCGGTGGACGTCATGAACCGGCGGCTGCGCGAGGAGTTCGTGGGGCTGTACGAGCAGCCGCTGCTGGAGGATCTGCTCACGGAGCTGCGGCTGCGCTTCCCCGACATGAAGTTCGACGACGTGCCCGAGCTGGGCGACCTGGACCTCCACAGCGTACTGGACAGCCCGTACTTCTTCAACTAAGTCTTTATGGCCCACAACTCCGTGGGCGTGTCTAGAGTGTAACAAAGTTCAACCAGAGCCGAAGCCTGGCCGTCAACCGCTGTGTACTTGTACTTGTATTTGTCCTTACGTCAGGGCACTTGAATCTGCCGCTGTTAAACGAGGTCCGTGGTTGAAGACCAGTGCGTGGCACGTTGAAGTTGCCAAGTGCGATTGGTGAATTGTATGCCGGAGACCTTGGCAGGACGACAGGATCATTGCTTGTAAGGCGCTGGTGCTTACGTCAATGGGCCGAGCGAGTGGCACGTTGAAGCGAGCGATAGCCACGTTGAAGTGGCGGTGGTGACTTCAAGCAAAGGACTCTCCTCTCAGTCGAGTTGTTCGTGCTGCGCTTTTATTGTCATTCTCCAATTCACCCGGTGTCCCTCACATCGCCAAGTTCCCCAAGCTCGCCAACATGCTGCGCATCGTGTCTCGCCTCAGCCAGCCTGCCCGTCGCGTGGCCCAGACGTCGGCCAAGTCGCTCGCCGCCGCGCACAACGTGCAGTGCCGCTGCGGCAACTGCGTGCAGCACCCCATGGGCTGCACGTGCCCGCGCTGCCAGTCGCGCTCGTTCTCGGTCAAGTCGCAGACCACGTACGACATCCCCAAGACGCAGACGGCCGTGATCTTCGACAAGCCCAACGCCCCGCTCCAAGTCCGCAAGAACTGGCCGGTGACGCAGCAGAAGGACCTCAAGCCCGGTGAAGTGCTGGTTCGCTTGGCGTACAGCGGCGTGTGCCACTCGGACCTTCACATCTGGAAAGGAGACTTCCCCATGGACCCCAAGCTGCCGTGTGTTGGGGGTCATGAAGGTGCCGGCTACGTCGCGGCCATCGCCGACCACACGCGTACGCCCCTCAAAGTGGGCGACCGGGTGGGCATCAAGTGGATCGCCAACTCGTGCCTGGGCTGTGAGGACTGCCGTAAGGGCCACGAGCACACGTGCCCAGAAGTCGACCAGCACGGCTTCAGCGTCGACGGCTCCTTCCAGCAGTGGTGCGTGTCGTTCGCCGACCACGTGACGCCGATCCCAGCCGACCTGCCGATGGCTGCCGCCGCTCCGATCCTGTGCGCCGGTGTGACGGTGTACAAAGCTCTCAAAGAGATCCGAGGCGCCTGCGGTGATTCCGTGGTGATTCCAGGCGCCGGTGGCGGCCTCGGCCACTACGCGTGCCAGTACGCGCGTGCCATGGGCTACCGCGTCATCGCCATCGACACTGGCGCCGACAAACGTAAGCTGGTTACGTCGTACGGCATCAAGGACTTTATCGACTTCAAAGAGGGAAATGTCCGTGACAAGGTGCTCGCTGCGACCGAAGGCCGCGGAGCTCATGCCACCGTAGTGGTGGCGTCGAACCCTGAAGCGTACAACGACGCCTTGTCGTTCCTGCGTCCACACGGTGCGGTTGTTATGGTCGGTCTACCCAAGAATGCCAAGGTCACGGCGGATGTCTTCGGTTCGGTGCTCAACGCCCACCGCATCATCGGCTCGTACGTGGGCAACCGCCAGGACTCCATCGAGGCGCTCAAAGTGGCTGCCGGTGGCGATGTGCACACCAACTACTCAGTCGAGAAGCTCGACGACCTGCCGAGCGTGTTCGAGCGCATGGAGGCTGGCAAACTTGCTGGCCGTGTTGTGCTAGATTGCGAGTAACCCCGACCAAGACTTGCACTCAAAGATCGGTTAACCCTTATCTGTTGAAATGCAAGAAAGTTGCCTTTGAAAGCCAAGCTTTGCTTAAAACATGACCTTGGTCTGTACCTGGGGCATAATGACTTCTTCGCCTCGAGACTTTGCATCTTCTTTCGTCGCAAGCCAGTCATCAAGAGCCTGTAAGTTTTCCCGAGGGTAATGATAGACGTCTTCGTAGCCTGGGCTTTGCAGCGCTCGCTCGTACTCTACTCGCGCTTGGTCGATCTCTCCTCGTCGAAGCAAGCACACGCCTGCGTTGTTGTGAACGTGACAGCTTTCCGGATGGAGCTCCAGCAAC
Organism: Phytophthora crassamura; assembly: GCA_033557995.1. Taxonomy (NCBI): domain Eukaryota; phylum Oomycota; class Peronosporomycetes; order Peronosporales; family Peronosporaceae; genus Phytophthora; species Phytophthora crassamura. Next base: position 1,144,779 of record JAUCED010000016.1, read on the forward strand.
TGCATGTAGCGATCGCAGACACGGTCAAGTTCATCCATCCACAAGAGCAGCTTGAGATGCTGGAGCTCCGCTTTCAGTGTGCCCGTTGGAGCGAAATGGTACGCGAGTTCCAAGAGATGCCGGAAGGCTTCATCATTAACCGTGTACCGTCCGGTATTGATAAAGTGCTCTGCGCGCTGGTCCATGATCCTCCAGTCCGTCGGGTCCATCCGAAGAGAATACTCGTAGAGAGCGTCTTCATTGCGCCAAATGCCCGCCAAGCTCGTTGAGATGAAGAGCAGAGCTCCAGTTAGAAGTACGCCACCGACACTAACGACTCGTTGATGATCCAGTCTTGACGGCTGAGGTTTGGCTTGGTATTCCACCACCTTCGTATCGTCTTGACCGTCATTAAACAGCAAACGCGCCAGCACAGCTCCTCCATACGGAACAGCAACAACGCTGCACAAGTACGCGTACCGGTCGCATCCAACGGAGACCATGCCATGTTGTATGAGGCCTGAGACTGGTAGAACCATGACGGCCACGTATGCCAGAGCAAGCAGGTGCTGCGGTGCTCGTCGATGAAGAAACAGCCAAAGAGCGAACAAAGCTGCGGCCATCGACACCGACAACGACAGCAGATAGTCCGGGTTGGTCAAGCTCAGTTCTCCTGGGCGAAGTTGGTAATGCGGCCGCAACTTCGTGGGCCACAACATGCGGCGTAGAATCCAAGCCGGCATGGCTGAAGCCTTGATCACTCGCTCTCCAAGTGTCAGCGTCAGGATGTCCGTATCGCGGTGCATCCCATGGTAGTTCGACCCCAGCATCACAGCGAGGAACGTAAGAAGAGTTGCGATCACTGGTAATTTGCCAATGACGTACGATAAGCATTGCCGGCCACTCGGTCTGGGAAGATGAGGCTGCAAACTTGTATACACCAGAACGTCGACAAGGAAAAAGCCCGCTGGTAGGAGAATACACGCACTTTTTGAGAGCAGCGCACTCAGATACAAAGCTATTGAAGCGAGCATAAAGGGTTAATTACAACTCAGTAAAGAAAACCCTCAATCAGACACAAAACTTACCACAACAGAGCAGATTTGTCCGTCCATGGCCATTGAAAATGCTCGACATCAGCCGCGCCTCGATGTTGTTATCTCCTATTGCCACTCCACGCAGCTCCTGGTATATCGTTCGTATGTATACATACAACGCGACGTTGCTGAAGAGTGCGCACAACGTGTAGGGCTGGGCAGACGGCCACCCGATGACCTCGACGTGCACTGGATGGATGGCAAACACCACTGCACTGAGGCAACAGCCATACCAGTGACTTCTCTCTCTGTGTCGTTGGATCTCTTCATCTCTTGCAACGCCAGACTTGAGCTCCGAAAGCAGCGCCAGGACGTCTAGCAGCAGCGCCGACGTTCGCGCCAGCACGGCCGCAGCCAGGAAATGCAGCGTCATTGACACAACCCGGACAAGCCACGAGTCGAGACCTGTAACCTGCACTTGCACGGCCTTGAGCAACCACCCAAACGGTTCGTACACGTTGATTTTGGTCATGGTGAACATGGCGTAGAGGTTGGCGAGCCCCAGGCCGCTCTGGATCACCTCGTTGTCCAGGAAGTTCTCCCTATCGTCCCAGATGGGCATGAACTCCCATGCATTCGACGCATTGGCGTGGACTTCCTCGACGAAGAACGGGGATACGTAGAGCGCTACGGCGACGGCGCAGAAGCAGCAAACCACTTCGCCCGTGGACAACTCAAGTCGCATTTGGGCATGAACGGGCGCAGATCGGCGACTGGCAAGGCGCCGGAAGATCGCGCGTATGTGATTGGTCGAAAAGTGATTTGATAGGGCTAGGGGATATTTCAACTGACAACGACTGCAACATGTTCATGGATAGCATTGGCAAAGTTTGCTGCTATGATACTTGGTCTTAGTAAGTCCCCCGTAGCTGCATGAAGTTAAAGGCGACGGAATGCCTCACGCTTCATGAGAATTGCAGGTTACCGACTGCGATCGGCATCGAATGCCAGGCGAAGAGAGCTGCCTTGAAGGCAATGACGCAAGAATGCAACCCACTGATGGGCTCAGCCAACTTCAAGCGCACCATGTGCGAGGCTCGCATGTTTGTTTGCCATTGTGGAACGCGCGGCGCTCGAAGCTCGGAACGTCGCTGCGTTTCTTGACCGGCGTCGTGGCGAGCCAGGCAGCCGAGCTTGTGCTACGCATGCTCGATCGTCCCTAGGTGCGAATTGGTGCGTGTGAAGGAGGGCGTAGGAAGTGACCTGCTCGCGCTGGTTCTTCGTGCTGGATCTGTGTGTAGCGCAGCAGGTAGCAACTCATGGGTCGTCGACGCAAGCAGCCGTCCATCGCTGGATAGCCGACAGCAGAGCCGAGTGCCAACCGGAGAGAGTTTTCGACGACCGAGCGGGCGAGTCCGGTGGGCGATGTACAGTGACGCTCAGTCGGCCAGCGAGCAAGGTGCTTCATCAAGCCAGCGACGCACTCGCCGCTCGATTACCTGGCCCAAACGCGGGCGTCTGCCCCACGGACGCTCACCCAAAACCGGCGAAACGAGTGCAGCGACAGCCACCCGCGAGCTGCGCGCCTACGCGTCCGCGTGAGGTAGACCAGCCCGTACCAAGCAAGCGGCCAGGAGAACACGCAGAAGACACGGTACCGCGCTGCATATCCAGCGAGTGTGTCATGGCCGAGAACGAGTCCATCATGAACGCCGACGACGCCGGCCGAGCAACGCAGCGAGATTATTTCTTGGCTCGAGAGCACTGCATCATTGCCGACTCGCGTCATTTGTCGCATCGCCTTTCACCCAGCAGCGCTGATCAAGCGGCATCCTTTCCAAGCGTATCGCTTCGCGCTTCTTGGCCAGGAATCCGCGACGAGCGACGCCGAGGACAAAAGCCGGCATCCATCCATCTCTCGCAGGATTTGAACCGACCCGAATCCCGATCCACCCACCACACTGCGGTCGCTTGCAGCAGGCAGCAACTTGCACGAACTTGCACACACAAAAAGCGGTGCTGGCACGAGGTATCGGAGGGAACGCGCCCGCAAAGAGAGCACCGGCGCAACCGGCGGGCAAAGCGCGCGAGCCCGTGTTAGCAATGCTACTTAGCATGGGGGATAATTCATTCGTTGCAGCGCTGGCCGATCAGCACTGGGTGTTCGCGACGTCGTTGCAGAATGGCATCATCGCGATGTAGGGCGGTCAGGCACAGCCCCCAGTGTATTGACGATTGCAGTGCACTTTGCTCCTCGTTTGGATACTTGTCGTACCGTACGTTGAAGCCGTCATATATTACACCCGCGTATCGTGATATTTGCCGAACCAGATTGATTTATGTTCACGTATCTACACTATTAAAGGTTAGTTTCATACAAATGTGCTTGCATACAATGATACGAGCATATCACACAGCCGAGGGCACCCGTTCTCTGCTCAACAAAGGCTGCTTGGATCACCGCGCGATTTTCTCGCGCCTAAAGTTGCGCGTACGTTGCGCGAAGGCACTTTCAGTTGCTTAATCGGAAGTGGAAATGCAAAAATACGCACCATACAAACAACAAGTGCGGATTGCGTTTCATTGCCGAAGCTTTAACAGCCGCAATGGCCACCATCGTTGAAGAGCTCTTTTACTTCCTTCCTTACTTGGGGCTTGGCTTGCCTGGCCTCGAGGCTCGGCTGTTCTCGCTTGCCTTGCATTTCCAGCGATGGCGCAGCAGGTTGAAGCGCCTGTTAAACGGTCCCAGGGGGTGGTTTGCAGGCGTCGTTTGACAGCCTGTCCTGCAGCTGTGTGGTTGACTCTGTTGACTCTGTTGACTACACCCCACTCACTGAACACCGGCAGGGGTAGCATTGAAGTTGCTTCGACAGCCTGCGGCGACCGCCGACACGCAAGCCAGACGCGTTGAAGTGGCGCCAAGATACTTGTCCAAGGCCGATCCCCGGAACGGGCAGCGTCTCCTTCAGCCACGCACTTGCTCGAGTCCTCCTCTCACTCTCCAATTTCCCGGCTACTGCTCACCTCAGTAACCCCGAACAACCGCCGTCTCAAGCCTTCTCCAAGCTCGCCATCATGCTGCGCATCGTGTCCCGCTTCAACCAGCCCGCCCGCCGCGTCGTGCAGGCTTCCGGCAAGTCGCTCGCCGGCGCGCACAACGTGCAGTGCCGCTGCGGCAACTGCGTGCAGCACCCCATGGGCTGCACGTGCCCGCGCTGCCAGTCGCGCTCGTTCTCGGTCAAGTCGCAGTCGCACTACGACATCCCCAAGACGCAGACGGCCGTCGTGTTCGAGAAGAACAACGCTCCCCTCGAGGTCCGCAAGGACTGGCCGGTGACGCAGCAGAAGGACCTGAAGCCCGGTGAGGTGCTGGTGCGTCTCGCGTACAGCGGCGTGTGTCACACGGACCTGCACGTGTGGCTGGGCGACTGGCCGCTCGACAACAAGCTGCCTCTGGTCGGTGGCCACGAAGGCGCTGGCTACGTCGCTGCTATCGGCGACCACAGCTACACGCACCTGAAGATCGGTGACCCGGTCGGTGTCAAGTGGCTGGCCAACTCGTGCCTTGGTTGCGAGGACTGCCGCAAGGGATACGAGTCGACTTGTGTCGACGCCGACCTGCACGGCTTCACGGTCGATGGCTCGTTCCAGCAGTGGTGCGTGTCGTACGCCGACCACGTGACTCCGATCCCGACGGACCTACCGATGGACGCCGCTGCTCCCATCCTGTGTGCTGGTGTGACGGTGTACAAGGCGCTGAAGGAAATCGGAGGCATGTGCGGTGACTTCGTTGTCATCCCGGGTGCCGGCGGCGGTCTGGGCCACCTTGCCTGCCAGTACGCCCGCGCCATGGGCTACCGCGTGATCGCCATCGACTCCGGTGACGACAAGCGCAAACTGGTGGCGTCGTACGGCATCAAGGACTTCATCGACTTCAAGGAGGGCAACGTCAAGGAGAAGGTCTTCGCTGCGACGGAGGGCCGCGGTGCTCACGCGACCGTCGTCGTGGCTTCCGGTGGCGAGGCGTACAAGGACGCGCTGTCGTTCCTGCGCCCGCACGGTGCCGTCGTGCTTGTGGGTCTGCCCAAGGAGACCTACATCACGGCTGAGGTCTTCGGCTCGGTTCTGAACGCCCACCGCATCATCGGTTCGTACGTGGGCAACCGTCAAGACTCTATCGAGGCCCTGAAGCTGGCCGCTGCTGGTGATGTGTCCACCACCTACTCCATCGAGAAGCTGGACAACCTGCCGGACGTGTTCGAGCGCATGGCCGCTGGCAAGCTTGCTGGCCGCATCGTGCTGGACTGCGAGTAAGCAGTGGCTGTTGAGCGCAGCACCCCGTGATGGTGGTGATTTGTCGAGTGGTTTGCGTCGGGGAGGTAGTGTCGAGAAGCAGTAGTGAAGTGGAGAGCAGCTCTGCTCGACGCGATTGTTCCCTTTTGACTCCAATGAATTTGATTTCATTTGACTTGAGCGTTGTATTGACTTGATTGAAGTTGTCGAGTTGTCGGATTAAGTTGCTCGACTAGATACGTATCAAATGAAGGATATTACTGCATGTCCCACTGTATGAAAACTAATACTGAAGCGTCACAACTCAAAATATAAGGTATAACGTCTGTCAATCATGAGACATAGCTAACATATCACGATACAATAATGCAAATATGCAATCTTAGCGAGTATGAAGGTCATTATCGTGATATACGGGTAAATGCAAACTGCAGACGAGCCACTTTATGATACCCATTCGTCCAAGATGCCAAGATGCAATCGACGAGATGGTGCAGTCATGGCCAATGGCCAATGCACATCGGGCATGACAAATGCGGACGCTGCTTCGCGCGGCCCGAGGTTTTTATGCCGCCTCGCGCCGCGTGGACGCAAAGACGCCAAAATCTGCAGCTCTTGCTTGCAAGCTTCACTCCATTCTGTCCGCGCCCAAGCAGATCCGTGCGCAGTTGAGCTCATTCTGCAATTTGCTGGCTACTACTTATCCAGTAACCTCCTCAAGCTCCAGTTCCTGATCACCATGTTGCGCGTGGTGTCCCGCTTCAGCCAGCCCGCTCGCCGCGTGGCTACGGCCGCCAGCAAGTCCATTGTCGGTGCCCACAACATGCAGTGTCGCTGCGGCAACTGCGTGCAGCACCCCATGGGCTGCACGTGCCCGCGCTGCCAGTCGCGCTCGTTCTCGGTCAAGTCGCAGTCGCACTACGACATCCCCAAGACGCAGACGGCCGTCGTGTTCGAGGAGAACAACGCTCCCCTTCAAGTCCGCAAGGACTGGCCTGTGACCCAGCCGGAGGACCTGAAGCCCGGTGAGGTGCTGGTGCGTCTCGCGTACAGCGGCGTGTGCCACACGGACCTGCACGTGTGGCTGGGTGACTGGCCGCTCGCCAACAAGCTGCCTCTGGTCGGTGGCCACGAGGGTGCCGGCTACGTCGCTGCTATTGCCGAGCACACGCAGACTCGTCTCCAAATCGGTGACCCCGTCGGTGTCAAGTGGTTGGCCAACTCGTGCCTTGGCTGCGAGGACTGCCGCAAGGGCCACGAGTCCACGTGTGTGGACGCTGCCGTGCACGGCTTCACCGTGGACGGTTCGTTCCAGCAGTGGTGCGTGTCCTTCTCGGAGCACGTGACGCCCATTCCTAAGGAATTCCCGCTTCACGCCGCTGCTCCCATCCTGTGTGCTGGTGTGACGGTGTACAAGGCTCTGAAGGAGATTCAGGGCAACTGTGGTGACTTCGTCGTCATCCCGGGTGCCGGTGGCGGTCTGGGCCACCTTGCCTGCCAGTACGCCCGCGCCATGGGCTACCGCGTGATCGCCATCGACTCCGGTGATGACAAGCGTAAGCTCGTTGCTTCGTACGGCGTCAAGGACTTCATCGACTTCAAGGAGGGCAACGTCAAGGAGAAGGTTCTTGCCGCGTCTGAAGGCCGTGGCGCCCACGCCAGTGTCGTTGTCGCCTCGGGCGGTGACGCTTACGCTGACGCTCTGTCGTTCCTGCGCCCGCACGGTGCCGTCGTGCTTGTGGGTCTGCCCAAGGACACGTACATCACGGCCGAGGTCTTCGGTTCGGTGCTGAACTCGCACCGCATCATCGGTTCGTACGTGGGCAACCGTCAGGACTCTATCGAGGCCCTGAAGCTGGCCGCTGCCGGTGACGTGTCCACCACCTACTCCATCGAGAAGCTGGACAACCTGCCGGACGTGTTTAAGCGCATGGCCGCTGGCAAGCTTGCTGGCCGCATCGTGCTGGACTGCGAGTAAGTTCTCCATCTTGCATCTTCGTGTTGTACATTTTTCTAGCTGGGGGTAGCTCTGGATTTGGTTCTTAGAAGGAGAGACCCCCCGCTATTGAGGCTCAAATCAAATAAAAGCAGTTTGATCTTCAAAACAATTTGTGTGATTTCCTACTTTCTTCTGCTTGGTCAAGGTGCGTTTATTCTGCTGGTACAGAACTAGCGGACAGGTTTGGGAAGCATCAACGTACATGCCTCGTGTATCACATCACTTCAATTTCGGTGCGGACCTTCTGGATGCTGCTCTGCTCCTTGCCTTCTGAGAAGTGACAACCTTACACGAAGCCAGAAGCACTTCCGATGTAATGTTGAACTCAACTCCTCGCCTTCGGAACAGTGACGACCACGACTCGGCAATTTCGGTGCGAGTCTTCTTAACCCTCGCCTTCGGACAAGTGATAAACACAGTGGCTCCAGCTCAATCGTCAATTCCGACATGTTTGCGATGTTGAACTCAACTCGCCGTCTTCGGACAAGTGACAGCTACATGTAGCAAAAAGAGTCAACTCGGCTCGGTACTTCCGGTTCGAATCACGTGGAAGTCGGTAATCTTCGGAAAAGCGATGACTAACTCCAGACAACGCATTGGCGCCAACTGTTGCAGAGGATCAGAGCTCGCGCAAGGTTCGCATGGAGCTCTGATTTCGAGTGCTGCAGGGGCTCGGACAGATGAAAGAAAAGTATCACTTGAGATGCAAGGTCCCGCTGGCACCGCATTAGCCGCGGATTTTAATAAATTAAAATGAGCAACTCAAGCGTGCTGGTAGCAGCACCATCAGTCTGACCCGACAATTGGCAATGCTCTCTTTCCACAAGTGACGTCCTCGGGGCGTCTCTTCACACTTCAATGCGCCTCTTTGCATCGTCCAACCTTTGCGTTCTGAAAAATAATACGCTCACTCAAAGCTCTTATCTATACTTTTCTCTTTGTCCGCAATCTCTAAATAGTATATACCCTTCCATTTTCATTAGATCGCCCTGACCTTGAATGCCTAGATCCGTATGCTTTCAGCACACACCTCCTGTCATTGAAGCGGCTGATAGAGATCCGCACGGTCTCCTTTGCGCCCAAGCAGCTCTCCTCATTCCGCATTTCGCCGCCGACCGCTCAAGTCCACAGTCCAAGGCCAAGCATCAAGACTATGCTGCGCATCGTGTCCCGCCTCAGCCAGCCCGCCCGCCGCGTGGCCCAGACCTCGGCCAAGTCGCTCGCCGGCGCGCACAACGTGCAGTGCCGCTGCGGCAACTGCGTGCAGCACCCCATGGGCTGCACGTGCCCGCGCTGCCAGTCGCGCTCGTTCTCGGTCAAGTCGCAGTCCAAGTACGACATCCCCAAGACGCAGACGGCCGTCGTGTTCGAGAAGAACAACGCCCCCCTTCAGGTCCGCAAGGACTGGCCGGTGACGCAGCCGAAGGACCTGAAGCCCGGTGAGGTGCTGGTGCGTCTCGCGTACAGCGGCGTGTGCCACACGGACCTGCACGTGTGGCTGGGCGACTGGCCGCTCGACAACAAGCTGCCTCTGGTCGGTGGCCACGAAGGCGCTGGCTACGTCGCTGCTATTGCTGAGCACACGCAGACCCACCTGAAGATCGGCGACCCGGTCGGTGTCAAGTGGTTGGCCAACTCGTGTCTGGGCTGTGAGGACTGCCGCAAGGGCCACGAGTCCACGTGCGTTGATGCTGAGCTCCACGGCTTCACTGTGGACGGTTCGTTCCAGCAGTGGTGCGTGTCCTTCTCGGAGCACGTGACGCCCATTCCTAAGGAATTCCCGCTTCACGCCGCTGCTCCCATCCTGTGTGCTGGTGTGACGGTGTACAAGGCGCTGAAGGAGATTGGAGGCAGTTGCGGTGACTTCGTTGTCATCCCGGGTGCTGGCGGCGGTCTGGGCCACCTTGCCTGCCAGTACGCCCGCGCCATGGGCTACCGCGTGATCGCCATCGACTCCGGTGACGACAAGCGCAAATTGGTGGCGTCGTACGGTATCAAGGACTTCATCGACTTCAAGGGGGGCAACGTGAAGGAGAAGGTCTTCGCTGCGACGGAGGGCCGTGGCGCCCACGCAAGTGTTGTTGTCGCCTCGGGCGGTGACGCTTACGCTGACGCTCTGTCGTTCCTGCGCCCGCACGGTGCCGTCGTTCTTGTGGGTCTGCCCAAGGACACGTACATCACGGCCGAGGTCTTCGGCTCGGTTCTGAACGCCCACCGCATCATCGGTTCGTACGTGGGCAACCGTCAGGACTCTATCGAGGCCCTGAAGCTGGCCGCTGCCGGTGACGTGTCCACCACGTACTCCATCGAGAAGCTGGACAACCTGCCGGACGTGTTTAAGCGCATGGCCGCTGGCAAGCTTGCTGGCCGCATCGTGCTGGACTGCGAGTAAGCCTGGCCGTTGAATCTGTGAAAGAAGCCGTAGCTTGCTTCATAGCCTGGGACGAGCTTGTGATGGCAAAGCTGCACTGGAGGATCTGGTGCTGTTGACACTCGACGCATGTTTCTAGTGCAGTTTGCAGTGATATATGAAAAGCAATAAAAAGCAACTTACAAAGAAACCCACTACGTGACTTCGTGCAATGCGACTTGGAGGATACACACTGTCAGCATCTTGTCTGGAGATGCTGACAGTGTGTATCCTCCAAGTCAAATGGTATCCAACTGGATGGTCTCGTGCATTCCGGCAGGACAGGAGCCTGAACATCGTGGGTTTGGCTATTGCTTTCTTGTGTTGTAGTACGTAGTATTAACTCCGTATTCATGGTACGCAACAACACAGAGAATCATACTACGAACCACGAGCTCCACTGTACTGTTCCAATCTTCCAGAGTGTTCGCACACACTACGGGAGTCATTCCCGCCAAATTTATTGTGGTCCACACATGTGAATGTGGAGTAACATCTTGTGGTTTACGTAATGAAGTAAGCCAAAAGTAACTGCAAGCACCCAGAACCGGACCTGACGGGATCCAAGCAGCGTGCCGGCCACCGCACATTCGCCGATATCCTGCTCTAGGTCGAAGTCTCCCCTCTATCTCCAACTCAATAAATACCATGAAGATTCTGGTGCCCGTGAAGCGCGTGGTGGACTACGCCGTGAAGATCCGCGTGGAGCCCAAGGGCGTGGACCTCAAGAACGTCAAGATGAGCATGAACCCCTTCTGCGAGATCGCCGTGGAGGAGGCCATCCGCCTCAAGGAGAAGAAGCTGGCGTCCGAGGTTGTGGCCGTGTCCATCGGCCCCAAGCAGAGCCAGGAGACGCTTCGCACGGCGCTGGCCATGGGCGCCGACCGCGGCATTCACATCACCACGGACATGCGCACGGACCAGGAGCTGCAGCCGCTGGCCGTGGCCAAGTTGCTCAAGGAGATCGTGGCCAAGGAACAGCCCCAGCTCGTCATCTGCGGCAAGCAGAGCATCGACGCCGACGCGGCCCAGACGGGTCCCATGCTGGCCGGTCTGCTGGACTGGAGCCAGGGCACGTTCGCCTCGGATGTGACTGTGGACGGCGATAACGTGAACGTCACGCGCGAGACGGACTCCGGCGTGGAGACGCTCAAGATGGGGCTGCCCGCCGTGGTCACGGCCGACCTGCGCCTCAACGAGCCGCGTTACGCCACGCTGCCTAACATCATGAAGGCCAAGAAGAAGAAAATCGAGACGCTCGCGGCCGACTCGTTCGGCGTGGACCTGGCGCCGCGCATCGAGGTGGTCGAGGTCAAGGACCCGGCTTCGCGCAAGGCCGGCATCAAGGTGGCCAGCGTCGACGAGCTCGTGGACAAGCTCAAGAACGAGGCCGGCGTGATCTAGAGCGACAAAAAGTGCAGTTTAGTATGCTGCAGTCGCTGACAAGGCGGACGGGAACGAGTGGCAAGTCATGCACTCGACTCTTGCGAGAGCGATGAGCACCCGAATAGCCATGTATGCCACATACAGCTAACCAATGTCAGTAACCTGCCGTGATCTTTTTTTCTCTTCTTGTCTTACGAGTTGAGTTGCTCGTGCAGTTGGAACAATGCTGGCTGCTTCTCGCTGGGTGGATGGATACAAGTCGAAGTGGTAGGCAATCACGATAATCGCGTGCGTTATGGTGAGCATCGCCCAAACACTGAATTGAACAATGCGATAGGCAGAGTCAGAGTTTCAAAAGCACTAGTTTGATCGCGTACAGGTGACGACAGTGAAGTTTGACCCCGACAGTAAAATCAAAAGGGTCAAAGTGCAAGGAAAGTTGTGAGGAAAAGGAAACTAAGACAAAACTCAATACTACTGTAGAAACTGAGGCGGAAACAAAGAACTCCAACTCCTGCTGACGCCAGAACCTAAGTGAATCGGTACGTCGGAGGCTGTCGAGTGACTGTAACGAGTCGGAGTTCTAAGCCTCCCACACGTACTGTTGAATTCCGTTCAACATCGTTTTGATCGATCGTTGGCGGCTATCAAACTGTCTGGCAGTAATCTGTACCGCGCCAACCCACTATCATCGAAGAACCCTCGTTGTTGTTCCGTTGGTGTTTCGACAGCTCTGCGGAGATCCCCAACCGTCCTGACGTCGACTGTTTTCAACTGATCCACCTCCGTCGAACCAACACCTGCCACGATACCGACGTCCTCGGAGTTTGCTAATAAATCCCACAAGAGCTTCTGCTTGCGGCTCAACTTGTTCTCGTCGGACCTGGCCACGACATAAATCAACGGCACAATCTTCGAGTCTTTTACAGCTTTGTCCACAAACCGAGCTTCGCAAGAGTGGCCACATCCATTTCCCGTTGACAGTGTGTCTTTCAGCCACTGTCACGTGGAAGATTCGAAGCCGCTTCTTCTTCAGAGGCCACCATCCAGTTGAATAATAAAAGGAAGCGACGAACTCGTGGTTATGATCGCGAGAAATGTGGTACGGCCCGTTTGGAGAAGAGCAGGGGGCTGTACTTATTCGACCCCAACGTCTTGGGGTCGAATAACTACAGCCCCCTGCTCTTCTTACACTTGAAGGTCTTGGTGTCTCCTATTCCATTATCATCGCGGATGAGTCCAATGCTGAAAGAACCTCCTCGACTCAACAGGCTGTGAGCCTTTGCTTCGAAGAACCCGCTGCGATATGCTGCCGCTTCTGGGACGCCACAAAGGTAACCCAGTATTCTGTGTCGTTCTTGAAACTCACTGGTGCTGATCTTCTCCAGCACACAGTCGGAAACAAATCTGGAGGCGATTTGGGCCTTGAATTGCCACGGTTTACCTGGAACTGGCACGTGATGGCAGACATGGTGGTTCACTGCGCCTTTTCTTACCTGGCACACCACTCGGGTGAGCTCTGCTACACTATCCATCCTAGCGATGGCCGCTTCGGCCTCTTTCAATCGGAACTTCACGTAAGCATCGCTTAGCTCAAGACACTCACGTGCCACGCCGCCAAAGTGAAACATCCGATCCTCAATCACGGCTTGCGTCACAACCGAGTCAATTCCCATAAGCGTAGCTGCAACCATCAGCTCGTTCGCATCCCACAGCGGCATGTACAGTCGGCGCGCAGTAGTTTCCTTCTCAACCATGCTCATCGACGTTTCATTCGGGCTTGTGAAGCACACCATCCTGGCTCCCGTGGCTGGATACGTGGATGGAGGCCCATCGCACAGGCGAATGACTTTATCACCCGCTTTGGCTGACTGCGACGCCATGAAGTCGTATGAATGTGACCCCTCGCACTCCTCGATCTGCTTGCCGTCCTTGAATGCAACGGCTTCCATGATTATCGACTGCTGTGTGAAAGACGCCGTAATGATGGTAAAGCCGGCGTAGTCTTCGTCTTGCTGGAAGCGGTTGAAGAAGTATCCGTAGAAGATGGATTTGCCGATCCCTGCGCATTCCGAGCGTTAGAAGAGCACCAAAACCAGTTAGCCACCTCAGATGCGCCGTACCTGGTGCCCCAGTGACTGTGATGTAGTACATGCCCTTTTGGAGCAGCTCATGCACCACCATCTCGTAGTATTCCGGATAGCACTCACGCACGTAGAACTCCTCCCGTTCGTATAAAGTCTGCATGGGCAGCTCGGTCGGGAACTGTTGCATCTGCGTGTCTGGAAGGCTGCGATCCTCGGTGTGCCTCGGCATGGGCCAAAGAGGCCTTCTCCTCGTAGTCGTGAACGTCCATGGCTTTCGTTTTGGGTTGGAAAGTTGGAGTGAGAGAAGAAGACGACGTACTGTAGGAGAATAAAAAAGAAAGCGATCTGAACTCGTAAAAAATGAAAAAATGCCAGATGATGTGTACAACGGATTCTGCTTGATAGATAAACTTGCTCAAAGCGAGGCAAGCAGAATTCGCTGTACACGAGAAACACCTCATCTGGCATTTTTTCACCTTTTACGAGTTCAGATCGCTTCATTCTTTTGTTCTTGCCTCAACGGATCGTCTACGGCATCGTGCATCGGTAGATCGTGAAATTCACACCTCTGCCACTGTCGTCGAACTTTGAGTAGTTGTCCTCCACGTCGGGGAACAGTGATGGGAAAATAGTTTTGGCTTTGGCTTCTTCAGCCTGCTACTCCTTCATCTTATATCCTGCTTTTCTTCTCGATTTCCTGAGTGGGTTCGTCCTGGTTGGATCACTAGCGCAGGCGCTCAAACTTCATCCTTCCGGAGAGGAAAAACACGCCGGGAAGGCAGCAGTCCCCACTGGCATTGCCCAGGCTGTATTTTATTTTGTATGGTTGACCGCCATCTTGGCGTCATTTGGTGGAAACTATGGCAAGTTGCCACTGGTAACCACACGCTACATGTATATATCAACAAGCTTTTGTATTGGAATACAATTGCTGGCTTCCATTCAGTCAAGACTATTGGCGTGGTTGCTAGTCACATTGACCTATCGTGTTAAGCACTACGTTCATGCCAGCGAAAGGCAACGAAATCATACATGGTACATTTCGTGGTTCGCGGATGGCTTGCGAAAATGGGAACAGTGCTTCAATTTTGGGTCCATTTTCCCGCGCCCATCTCCGTTTTTCGAAAAACCAGTGGCCGCGAAGCCATTCCGCGATTTGAGCTCGAGACGCAAGGTCTCCGTCGTCCTCCGTCCACAGAGCATCGCATTATGTTGCACCGCGCCGCGCGCCGCCTCTCGCGAGCTTTCCCCTCCCCCTTTCTCTCTCGGCGGCTCTCCATCGCCCCCGAGGTGTCCGCTGCCCCTCAATACATCGAGGAAGAGTATAACGACAATGCGCATCCGTCAGCCGCGTCGGGCGTGTATCAACTGCCCGGCACGCTGCACCTGGAGAAGGGGGAGAAGCTCGTGGCGCCCGAAGTGGCGTACACCACGTACGGCAAGCTGAACGCGGCGCGGGACAACGTGATCGTGCTGTGCCACGCGCTCACGGGCCACTCGCAGGCCCACCAATACTGGGATGCTATGGTGACCCCCGAGTGGACGGACAGGTACTTCGTCGTGTGCAGCAACGTACTGGGCTCGTGCTACGGCTCGACGGGTCCGGCATCGGTGAACCCGCTCACTGGCCGCCAGTATGGCCCGGACTTCCCCGCTGTCACGCTGCGGGACGCTGTGGCACTGCAGAGGAGGCTGCTCGAGGACGGACTGGGCGTAAAGCAGGTTCAGGCCGTAGTCGGCGGCTCCCTGGGCGGTATGCAGACGCTGGAGTGGGCCTTCCAGGGCCAGGACTTCGTCAAGAGCTTCGTGGCCATTGCGTGCGGCGCGCAGCACTCGGCCTGGCAGATCGGCATCAGTGAACTGCAACGCCAAGCTATCTACATGGACCCCAACTTCCGTGACGGCCGCTACACTTCAACGGAGAGACCGGAGACCGGCCTTGCGCTGGCTCGCCAAATCGCCATGGTGAGTTACCGTACCCACGCCGCGTACGTCGACAAGTTCGGCCGTCGAGAAGAGAATGCTCCGAAAGGAGACGCCCTGGCCTCCAAGCACGGACGCTACGTGGTGCAATCGTACCTCGACTACCAAGGACAGAAGTTCCTCTCTCGCTTCGATGTGAACTCGTACCTCTCGCTGCTGCACATGATGGACACTCATGATGTCGGTCGTGGCCGCGGTGGCGTTGACAAGGCCCTGGCGTCGCTGTCTCAACCGGCACTGGTTATCGGCATCGACTCTGATGTCCTGTACCCACTGTCGGAGCAGAAGCAGATCGCCGACGGCCTCCCCAACGCGCAGTTCGCGGCGCTGTCGTCGCCTCACGGCCACGACGGCTTCCTGCTGGGCCAGGAGGAGATCAGCGAGCTCACCAAGCGCTTCCTTGCTGAGAACGTGGAGTGAATTAGATGGAGGCAAGGAAAACAGGACAGATTAAGTGAAGACTCGACTGGCTGGCTGCCCACAGCGCGCCCCACAGAGCGGCGGCACGTCGGTACGCCAGCCAACAGCCTCGAGTTACTTCTATAAGGGATGCAACAAGAGACTTCGTTCCTGTCGCAAGAGCCCAATCGACTCACAAGATGAGATCGATTCGGTTTTAGCGGCCAGCAGCGAAGGCTCGCGGCCACCTCAATTGGCCAGATAAATGGAAATGAGTATTTTATCCCAAATGGAATTTATGGATATTTGTCAAAATGTGTGTGTGTCTATCAGTTGTTTTGCGTATGGAGATGGCTACTTGTAGAGCAAGGAAGACATCTGCGAGACTCGTTTGCTGGAGTGGCGGAAGCGCGCGGCCAAGCGCACGTTGATAAGCTTTAGCACCGCCACTGCTGTGTGAGGGGCTCGCCCCTCCAGCGTCTCCATAGCTACCGCGCGCAAACGCAGCACCACGCAGTCCGACGTGGCGATGTACTTGTACGTCGGGTCCACGCCTGCCACGTTTGGCGTGATGACAGACCCCGCTCCAATCTTCAGCAACCGCGACTTGGCCGTCGTGAACGGCGTCCACTGAGATTCCTCAGGAACCACGAACGACAACTTGCGGCGACTGAAGACTCCGCCCAATTCCTCCGCGTCCTCTTCCTTTCCGTTCCGTTGGCTTTCATCAAACCCTGCGTCAACGCCATCGTTCTCGCCAACTTCAGAGAAGCGGACGCCGGGGATGTTGTGCGCGTTGGAGAACTCGGAATCCGCTACGAAGTTCAAGTAGCCGAAGCAGATGAAGTACGTGTCGTCACGCAGGCGTTCGGGCACGAGCTGCGAGCCGTTGGGCACGACGACGATGTCCAGATAGCCGGCTAACGGTAGTAGCTTCTGATAGCTGGCGGTGCCTTCGTGCTCGGGGGAAGCAGCCATGAAATGTTCCCAGAGTTCGAGTTGACTCATACGCTTCCATTCATTCAGCGACTTGCCTGGTCTTGGGGTGTCAGGGGCCGAGCACATGTCGTCTGGAAGCAGCTCGTTCTCGCAGATTTCAAGCGCAATGTCCACGTCGCTACTCAGCAAGTGCACGCGTTGTGAGTAGTGGTTCTGACGAAGCGCCAGCTCAATCTCCGGCTTGAGTCCGCAGAAATATATGTTAAACGTAAACATGTCTGCCAGCGTCGAAGTCTTGCGGAAGTTAAGCAACGCAGTGGCGTCGAAGCTCGGGACGAGGCCGAAGTCGATGATCACGAACTGCAGCTTGGGGAAGTCGAGCGAATGCACCCGCGTCTCCATTCGCTCCAGGATATTGACAGACGTCCCGAAGAAGAGATAGCCCTGCAAACGCAGGACGAAGATGGCGCTTCCTTCCACGTCGAGGAAGGCAGTTTGCTCAGGCGTGCGATCCACCGCACTGCGGGTCAGCGCGCCAGTGGTTTCGTGGTGCACGCAGCCCACTGCGTGGATCCGCCAGATGAGCTCGATCATGGAGATAATGATCCCCATGGCCACGCTTTCCAGCATGCCGATGACGAGAAAGCTGGACGTGATAAGCACCACGGTGGCTTTCTCGATCGGCTTCAAGAAGTGGAACGGCGTCACTAGATACGCCTCCAGGAAGTGCAGTCCAACGCTAAGAAGCAGACCGCCGAAGATGAATTTGGGCACGAACTGAAGCATGCGGATGCCCGCCATCCACAGCACGACAAGAAGAAAGGCACACACCAGTGCTGGTACCTTTTCGTGAGCGTCAAACTGCTTCATGATGCCCATAGCGGAGAGGTAATGACAGCCGCCGCAACACCCCATTAGCCCACTCACAAGGTTGGCCATCCCGATCACGCGCATTTCATTATCCGGCGAGATGTCCCGTCCGAAGAGCGTCGACAAGGAAGTCGTGGCCACGCTGTACTTGAGCGCGCCCAGAATCACTAGCGAGACCATGAATTCCATGCATTCGTGCGTGAGCGTGTGCCAATGCACGTGCTTGAAGTCGATCTCGGCCCACGGGAACCACATGGGCGTCTGCGCCACGACGACAGGGTCCCAGGAGAAGACCCAACCGTCCTTGCCCAGCTTCTCCATGCTCGAGCCATGGATCGTCGCGACCACTTGAAACCCCACCAGTGACACTGCCAGCAAACAAGGAAACGAGATAGCTACAGGCAGCTTCAAGTACTGTCCAAGTCGTGCAAAGCTGGCAAACGTCACGGCCGGCAGCACCAGCAACTGCACGTCGACGGTGAAGAAGGCCGCTGTCAACGCCTTACTGGACGCCATATGCACTCCGTTCTTCATCAGCTGCGCTCCAATTCCAGACAGGAAGCCAGCAATGACCGGGTACGGCATGTAGTTGGCAATGGACGTGACGCGGAAGAGCCCCATGAGAAAGAAGACGAGACCGAGCAGCATGGACGTGACGGCCACCATGACGACCGTCGTGGGCAGCACCTTCTCCAGGTCTCCATGCAGATGGTTCGAGATCTTCTGGGCCATCTCGGCCATGATCGGAGCCACGAACACGTCGATGGAGCCCAGCGTCCAGGGCGCGCAGCTCTGCCACGCTAACACGACGGACAGCACGGCCGTGCCTAGCAGGTTCATGTCAATGAACCGGGCGATCACCGAGGACAGCGGCGTGCCGTGACCCACCAGGACACTGGCACAAGACACGGCCAGCGTCGAGGACAGCAGGAAGGCGATGACGCCCGACGTTAAGTTCACCAGGATCTCGAGACACAAAGCTTTGAATCGCTGGGCGTCCAGCATCTTGTGGGTCTCTAAGGAGGGCCCCGCTCTGGAAGTGAAGCTGTCACTGGCTGAGAAGGTGATCTGAGTGGCGTTGACGGCCCCGTATTGGCCAGGACGACTGCGACTGCGGCCCTGGGAGCCGAGAAGAAGTCCGTGCTTGGCCGCGTCCTGCACGCTGCGCACGCGCCGCATGAGCTGCGCCTTGTGGTGGCTGGGCGTGAGCGACTCCTCCGACACGGCGTGGGGCGGCGCGGCGACGGGCGCCAGCAGGGGCGTCATCTCCACGCCGCCGCGCTCGAGAGGCAGCGCGTCCGTCTCCATATTGAATTGGCGTTATGAGCCCGTGACGATTGGGCAATGAGGAGTGATGGTCGGTGGAGAGTGCATGTTGAAGTTAGGGCTGACACGCGGCTGACACGCGGCCGACGTGGGACCTGAAGTTTCGCTTTCGACAGATGGCTACATTTGGTGAGTCCGGAAGACGACGATGGCGATGCTTTCATGGTTGGCTAACGCTTTAGTGGGATGCAGTTTTGGATGGCTAGCTTGCCTGGCAAGCGCATTGTTTCGAGCGCTGTGGAAGCGAGGAAGTCGTCGTCGAAAACCACTGCAAATCCGTCGACAGCCACGAGAAAATAATGGTGTCATCACAGGTATCGCAATGCATAGCCGCTCGGACGGCTGAAATGCAAGGGGCAAGCCTCGTTCCGCCCGAAGTTGTCGCCATTCTCGAATTTGCGCGGCGCCCAGCACAACTCCAGCCTCATCCCCACTGTCCGCCATGGAACCCGTGACCAACTCGATCGCCGGCACGGTCTACGACGGCGTGATCTCCGTCGTGTCGTACTTTGCGCTGGAGTACACGTCCAACTGGAACTGGCACCTCGAGGACCTCGGCTCGCTGATTCCGGTGCGTATGATTCCAGGCTGGCACCTTCCGCCAGCGGTATGTGCTGACGGCGTTTGTGTTTTTCCTGTAGACCGCGTCTCCTTAAACCAAGCATCCAACTGACTCTCGCGAGTGCATTTGGGGAACCAGGATCTAGGACCGATGCGTCCGCTGCCAAGCTCGTCGATGCGGAGGATTATACTAGGGGTGACACTGTCGTCGCCATTCATAACTTATCTGTAACACCAGTTCGCAAGAAAACTAGTGGTTTGTCCGATTTTCTCTTTAGTTGTTGTGCACTTAGCAGCAATGGCCCATGCGCTATATGTACCAGCCAACACGGAGAGGAAGAAAACAGTAAGTTGTTCCAAATTGCACATTTGTATTTGATTTCAAGTAATTTTAATGCGTCGTGGATTTGCGCTCGATTCTTGACGGCGTGGGTTGTCTCTGGGCGAAGCTTTCTGGGCTAAGGGAGTTTATTAGCGCTCCACTCTGGAACCAGCATGCCGAAGTCCTGGATATCCCAACGCAGGAAAATGGATAGGGGTGTGACCTTTACCAGCAGCTCGATCAGGTACCCGAGAGCAAGGTCGATGTTGCAGACGTTGGCAGAAACACTTCCGATCATCGTCGTTGCCGTTGGTTGCAAGAGGAAACTTGAAGAATGGGACAAGAGTTTATTGCCCGGTCATGTCGAATCGGAGGTATTACCACCTCATCGAGGAAGCTGAATTCGACCCCAGCCTTATGGCAGAAGTAGGTGGCAAGTTGGTTTTCCTGGCTGGCTTTCGGTGTGGCATCTACCATCCTCAACAAAACTTCTAAGAAGTACAGTACTTGTAGTCATCAGCACCACCCGAAGAAACAACCTGGAGTGAGTGAGTGTACTCGCATCCATCGACTATCCCTTGTGGACCTGCAAAATCTACAATCTCATTCAAGTGGTCTGAATGGGGCGCCAACGCTTGTGTGAGCAGTGGATTGGCCTCATTCTAGTCATTGACAACACAAATCACGGTCTCCATAACCGATCTAACTTGATGCTGGCCGATTTGACAAGTAAACACTTCAACGAGCAATTCACGCCCTGCTCAGCGTCGAGCTCTCGTGTTCATAATCCAATTTGATTGAGAGCTCTCACAGCCATCGATTCCATCTTTTTAAACCCATGGATCTGAACGGGAGCAAGACATCGACGTGAAATTGCTGACCAACACGCTGCGAGGTGGCCACGCAGCCAACATCCGCCGCAAAAACGCCGACGCTGCGATCTCGCAGTACGTCGTGCTGTCCCAGTGTGAAGCAGCTTTCCAGAACCACCGCAACGGTACGGAGCCGCTCTAGAAAAGACCTACCACTCACCCAGAGCTCCAAAATTGACAGCGACGCCCAGCAGATCATCACGACGCCATCGGAGAGAGTTACCGATCGAAGTGCACCGCTCCATGTTCATCCCGCTGGAGAACCAAGCGGACGACGAGCAGCAGGCGCATTGGCTGCCATTGGCCGAGTCCTACCGAATCCTTATCGCCTACGCTCAAACGAAATTGTGCCACGGCTCCAACGTGCAGGGGGTGGAGACTACAGCTGTGTACGACAAGGAGAATGTTCGTCATTAATTCCCCCACTCTAACCAGTCGAGAGTGGCGGCCTGGGAAAGACTGCCACGCATGCTGTCGTACACGCCTAACTGTGTATCGACGGAGTGCGCAAAGGTGTACAGGCGTTCATTGTGCCGCTCAGGTCTCTGAAAGACACAAGACAGTGCCTAGCGTAGAAGTTGGCGACATCGGACCCAAAGCGGGTCTCAATTCCCCTCGACAACGGCTATGCGCCCTTGACGCGCTACGACAAGGTGCTGCCCGATGGGGCTCCAAGCTCGTGTACCTGACTATGATGCAGATCTGAGCGTATCTCATCCTCAAGCTGGGCTTGGCTCTGGGAGCGGCGACGACGATCACAACCCGCTTCAGTTCCGTCCGAGTTCAAGGTCGGAACTTAAATGCAACGGGGGAAGACCTGACCACTGATAACCCCGTGCTGAACTACCAGAACCAGCAACACGATCTTCTGCCGTTGCAGGGGTCCGCCAATTCAGTATTATATTGTATTTGGGGGCAATCCACCACAAATAAAAACTACTATACAAACAATAATAAAAAATTGCCGTAATTGAAATATATTGGCAATTTGACCGCTGTATTTTTATACCCATCGCATTTGATCACCAAAACTAAACTGATATTTGCTTTAGAAGGGAACACAAACTGCGATACCATGTACATGTTCCATCTGGATGCTGCAAGTACCGTATCGGGAGGCTACAATAGTTAGTTATATTGTAGAGCAGCAGTGCTAAATAGTACATTAAAGTTGTTAGAACACTGGGGGCTATTACACCTTATGGGGGGGTCCCATTTAGCGAGTTTGCAACGTGGGAACTGCCGAGTGGGTCCTGAGAGTTCCTAGCCAGTCGCTCTTTGGATGTGGTGTGGTAAATCAATAGTGATGTCATCATATCTATCCTGTACAATCGTCAAGTTATGATCTACCATCGGCCAGAATATTTGCACCTTTGGGCATATTTATTGCCAATAATTGGGGCATATGGATATTGTATTGGGAGAAATTCAGTAATCAAAATTACAATAAAAACAGTTATTTACGGTATTGCAATTATTTTTTCCGACCCCTGGTGGCGCTGTCGTACGCAGCCAACTTCGCTGGTCGATCGATTGTTGACATGCGCGACAAGGTGCTGGCGATGGTCACCAGCCGCCAAGCCGATTTCTCTGCCCAGACGGCTGAGCTGTACGCCATCTCGTCGGGGTTGAAAGGGTGACAAGATCGAGTGAGAGCTTGGCAGGCTTGTAGATGTGTGTTTTTATTTCCAAGCAGGGTATCCATCGGCTTGCTGGAAAGCGAGAAGAAGAGCATGGTGCACGAGTTGCCAACCGCATCGGAGGTTGACAGTGGAGATGGGTTTCACCATTCTGTCCTGTTGCGGCAATACATGCAGTGCGGATGTACCCGCTTCACAAGCGACGTTCTGCCTTGCATTTGCGTACTTCGGTAGCAACTACGTTTGGAGGTGGGGTGTATGTTAGGATCCTTACCGTCCCTCTATCTGACGCGTTTGTCCTGCTGAGGGGATATGCAGTCACCAACGCGCACGAGAACGTCATGCCACGAGAACAATGAGGTCAATGGCGACCTCTGCTGAGGAAGTCGGCGATCTTGAATCGAGCCTAGGCGTCGACGCGGCTGGCCTCGACGAAGTTGCTCAGCCATGGCAAGTCAACGATGAAGGACTGATTTTCTTGGCCGATGAGAGTCGCGGCATGTTGCCGCGGTAGAGCTTCCATAGAGGGAAGGAGGGCGGCTCGGCTGGCAGCTGCGCGGCCGGCCCGAAGTGTGCCTGCTGCTCGACGAATGGGTCGTTGGTGCCACGCTAGACGAGGAAGACGTGCTCGTTGGTCGACGCGTCCGTGTAGGGGATCTTGATGCCGATGGCCACCTGGATTTCGGACATTGCATGTAGTGGTGAAGCTTTTGGTGAAAGTGCTCCGTCACCTCCGAATAGGCTACTTGAATAGGCTACTTCCAACACGAGGGTCGGAAAGGCTTGTCGACTAGCAACAGGCTTCAGGGAACTTGAGCACTGCCGGCGTCTCTGCGGTGGCCACGGCTTCTTGGAGTCTAGCAACTTGGCCACCTCTTCGCAGAGACCGTCGGGTCGTCACGTTCGAAGGAACCACCGATGTGCTGGTTCAACAGCACTCGCTACCGGTAGATTCTCAGGCGACTGAAGGCACAGCACTACGGGATACCAGCGTAAATATGATGCTTACGAAAAGTATGCATGACCCACCCCAGCACGCACAAAGTGTCTGCATTATTGTGTCTGTATTCGTACGCAACACGAATATTTATAATGAAGCAAGCAGTCTTGGATTCCAAAGTTGGAAGTTGTACAGAGGTCCGAGCCCAGATTGCCGGCTGCCGAATTCGGCTTTGGGGGGGCTGTCGGAAGTTGCTACAGCTACGAGAGAAGACTTGACGCATCGGTGCTGATGGGCATTTGAAGTCAGAGTTGCAGAGGTTCTCCGTACAGCAAGTGGAACAACGTTTTGGCCACTTGAGCTGGCGACAGGCTCTTCTGGTACGTGAGAGCAAACGTTGCCTCGTCTTGAGTGGGGTGTTTGTGGATACGACCAGAAAAGTGACGCGTACTGCGCCAAAACTCACTTGTTGAAATCAGCAAACACGTCCTCCCAAAGGCGCTTGAGCTTGGCTTTATGTCTTCTTCATCCGAAAGTTTCTCGTTGCGTCACTGCTCCAGCATTCCACGCCACTTCTCGACCAGAAATCCGAAAATACAATACAGTATTGAATTGGGGGTGGGTTATTACCCTAATAAAACGGCAATTCTGAAGTAAGAAATAATAAAATGTGCGTCAATATTCAATTATTGTGGTGGTAAATAAGATGGAAAGCAGCCCATGCGAAGTTTTTACGTTGCTATCACTGAGGCTTTCATAAGACTCTAACCCGTAATCACCTACCAAAACGGTAGGAGTCATAGCAGTATGAAGGAGGCTAACACACAATCACTTACCATGGCATAATTAGCACAATAACATATGATATATTTTTGCCGTTTTAGATTTTGCTATCTGAGTTTGACTTGTTTTCCGCCAGCGGAAGATTTACTGTTACTTTTCCATGAAGATTGCAACTGGCATCGAGAATATTTTGTATTTTAAATCGGGTCTCGTATGATCAAGATAAACCTGCCGCATCAACTTCACTTCTCAGTTTAATTGTAAATAGTTGGTCAAACTATTGACAATTAAATTGAAAACTATATATCGAATTGTATTGGAGGAGGCCGAGTCCAATAATAAAAGTTAACCATCATCAAATCAATTATTAATTGTTTTTCCATTACTATTTCCGACCTCTGCTCTCGACCACGTCGAGTTCGATGCCCTGCATCTTGATTTTTCGTCTTGCTCCGCAACTCTCGTCCGCATGTTGCCGTTCTGGCTTTGAAGGGTCTCGATCTTTTTGTTCTGCGTCTTGATTTTATTGTTCTGCTTCTCGAATTGCTTGTTCTGCGCCTTGATTTTCTTGTTCTGCGGCTCGATCATCATGTTATTCCTCTTAATCTCCTCATCTTGCTCCGCATCCCTTGCCTAGAGGTCGCCATTTTCGGTTTCAAGGGTCTTGATCTTCTCGTCTTGCTCCACGTCTCTCGTCCGGAGGTCGTCGATATTCGTCCACAGATCGCCGTTCTCATTTCGAAGTATCTCGATATGTTGGCCCTGTACCTCGGTTATTTGTAGAACTTGCGTCAGCCGAATTGTAAGCTGCTCAAACTTTTCATCACTCACCAGATCCGTAGGTGGTGGCAGCATTCGCGGTGGTTCATCTGCGTTTTCCACGGCCTCCTTGTGGACCTCTGGAAGCTGCAGCTGTAGCTGTAGCTCTAGGCAACCGTTAGCACGTGCTGGAATGGCAATTCGTGCCTGGACGCCCATGTCGTCTGCCTCTTGTTACCAGTCGTCAAATAGTTGTTGATCCGACGCCACGCCCGGGATCAGCCTTGATTGGGCACAATCGAGTCCGCCAAAGCGACCGCCCAACTCTGTTGCTTGGAGCACTACAGTGTTGCGGAAATCGGTCAAATCGACGTACAGTTTGACCGCTGGAATGCCTTCAATCTAGAAGAGCTCACAGTCGGTAACAGTTAGCCACAGCTTTAACACGCGCTGCACACTCGTCGCACTGTGTTCACCTTGTGTCTTGAGGTCGATATGCTGCGTGCACTGAAATTTGCTTTCGGGGTTTCTCTGATTCTTGGTCACGTCCGAGGGAGATTCAATGAGGAGGCAGGAGTCCATGTCGCTCGTGTCGCTTGATCCTGGGCTGCGTGGGCTGCTGGGCTCAAGTGATATGGCAGAGCTGATGGCGTCGGTGCCGAGAGAAGCGGAAAGTAACCAGCATGCCTCAAAGCTTCTTCGAGAGCTTCCTTTTACGGGCACTGTCGCGCACCCTCCCAAAGCTGTTGGGTCGGGTAGCTGCGGGTTCTTGGAACGGTTGCTCGCGAAGCTTGAGCGGATGCGGTAACTAGGCTAGAACGCTAAACAAAGAAAAATAAAGATTCCTTGTTAAGTCCACTTAGCTAGCTTAGGGAAAGATTACGACTGAATGCACACTTCGGGCGTCGGCAGCTCGACGCCCACCTTTAGGCACGACACCACTCCTCACCGACTCACCATGCTCTCCTGGCCTGACACCCGTCCGCAGACGTGACACACCGTTCACGAACAGCCCGCTCTGGCTTGCCTGACACTCACGACCTCTGTCCTCTCACCGCTAGTCCACGCTTCTCCTGTCGTCGCCCGCGCATTGAATCAGGAACTAGAGTCATCTTCGAGGGAAGAGCGCATCCTCTGCGAGTGGCCGCGACTCACCCGATGTACGCCACCAGAAGTAGCCATTCCAGTCGCCGGACGCCCTTTGTTGAAGCCCGACCGTGGTCGCGGTCCAGAGGCTGGCGGGGAAGCGTCCTGCCACGACTCGTGATATTCTCCCTGACTTGAGGTTTGCCGTCCCCGGCAAACGTCTCGCGAGTGGGTCGGCTTCGCTGAGACTAGGCCTTGAGGGTACAGAGGGTCGCCGATGACCACTTCCTGTGCCCCGTACTGAGTCATCGCAGCCGCCGCGTCTTCTTCGACGATGTCCAGGAGGCCGTCGGCTTCTTCATCGCCGTTGTCGGCATCCTGAAAGTCCTCCAGCACTTCGACGTCCTCACGCAGGCGTCGAATGTTCGCCTCCTCTCGACGAGAGCGTGCAGTTGAGCTCGTACTGACGCTCCTCAAAGCGTTCTCGAAGACCGCCGAGGGAGCGACACCGTCGAGCTTGTGGATTGTGTTCCCTTGGCGCCATGCGTGTGTGATCAGGTCGATCACCACCACGCCGCCGCTGTAGTACAGGCCCCTCGTAGTCCACTCCATCCAGTAGTCCAGCGCATTCAGTGTTGCTAGAACGCACGCCAGCCCTTCACCGCCGCAGCAGAAGAATTCCAGTAGGTCGTACACGGTCATCGGACGTGTATGGCCAGAGAGATCAGCAGTAGCACCACCCAGCCGAGGCCCACGATCACTTCGCCAACGCGGGTCCCAATCGTGATGCAGGCGTCCCAACTAGCCACCGCGTACTTCTTGACCGACTTATAGGTGTTTTGTGTCAACTCAGGCAGGTACTCATAGAAAGTGATCCTGTAGGTTTCCCACCACGAACACAGCACTTCGCCGTACTTCCCGTACCTCTCCTTCTCGTCCTCGAGGACCAGTCCCGGCACTGACAGCATGGCTCCTAGGAGCGCGAAGCGTAAGCGGGTCCCCGTAAGGCGCTTACGCCAGGAGCCTGAGCCACCTTCTGGAACCGCGTGATGCAGTCGGAGCACAACGAGAAGTTGAGGCAGGTCACAGCCCACACGGCGAAGATCCACACGACCCTTCTGAGCGGTGTGAACAGCACCCAGCCCGACACGAAGGTGACGCCCGTTGCGCACAGGAGAGGTCGGAGCTCCGGGTCGAGGAAGCGTCCCCACTCGATGCCCCACTGCCGGTCCAGCATGTACGCTTCCTTGGACTTGAGCACGGTGTAGATAGAAGTAGCTTGTAGAGTGGCTCCTCAAGGCGAGGGCCGGAAACGACGAGCATGCTCCGATCAGTCAGTCGCTCAGGCGTTCGCTCTCACTCATGGATCAGAGAAGGCTGCCTTTCACGATTTTCCCCGTGACTTACAGCAATCACTCCGTAGTCAACTTCCGTCCAATCGGGTAATTCCGATAAACTTTCCTTCAACCGTAACTCCTCTGAGAACAACCGCCATTCGGCAATCGGCTCCCAGACACACAGGACGCCAACCCAACGCACGACTCCCGTCATGGCCGGGAAGAAGAACCCCCAGTCCAGCGACAAGGACGCCATCATCAAGCGTCTCGCCGAGCTGTTCGAGCTCGAGGAGAGGACGCAGGCGGGCGAGCTTCCAGACGACGCTCGGCGCGGCGCGAACGCCTCCTTCTGGACGGCAATGCGGGCCATCCTGTCAGTAAACGAGTTCTCCACGGGGTTGCAATACCTCGATAACGTGGCCTTCGCGCTGTTGAGCGACGACCTGGAGGCCGCAGCCGACGCCTTCGGAGGCGTAGCTTCGCTGCTCCCGGCGCCCTCCAAGCAGCGCGCTGGTGTCAAGGCGCCCGATCACCCAGTCTTCCAGGAGACAGCCAAGCGAGTGCTCGAAGTCGAGTCCAAGCCACCGGCCAAGCGAACCCGGAAAGCGAAGACGGTCGCCAAGACCAGCATCACCAAGTCGGCCTCGCCGACGCCGCCATCAGTTGCCACATCTCCTCCGCCACCGCCCACGACCTTCATCGACTTCGAGTACTCACGTCGGGCACCGCCGAGTGTCCATCTTTGAACTCGAACGCATGTACGAGGCGGCCCATACGCGAGGCAAGTCTGTCGAGCGTTTCCAGTACGCTTGGGAAGGACGACACCTGTGGTATGATCCAGAGGAATTTCCCTTGGTACACCTCGTGCACTGGCGCTTCTGGATGGCGTTTCGGCACGCGTTCTGGCAGTGGGCTTGCACGCTCCCTTGGCCGACAGCAACGCGCTGACGGACCGCCGTAAGCGCAAGATGGCGGCCGTCGCCGCACGACTGATCTTCACCAGCCTCTGCATTGAGTGTTGGGGGTACTTCGGATTCCTGCATCGCCTCGAGTATAGCGACAACCGCGATCTGTTCTGGTGGGGAGGCCAACCAGGGCGCACCCGTTCCGACAAGCACTACAAGGGCCCCATCGTCGAGGACCTGGGCGTCTTGTTCCGCAGCAACAAGCCGACGTTCCAGCAGACGATCCGTCGGGCTCAGAAGCCGTACCAGCTCGACCAGGATGGCTTCAAGAGTGTGCCGGAGTTGTTCGTCCTCACGGAGGCGTTGGACCCAGATCAGGCCCGTGCTGAGAACCGACTGAGCGATCGCGCGCTGGCGAAGGTCTACATCGATGCCACGAGGAAGGTGCCAAGGCCGGCGCACTGGGTCGGTGACCTTGACGAAGGTGTTTGGGCTCAGCTGTGCACCAACGCGCGCATCATCGACTTGGCTGCCCGCATTCGGGGGGGGAGACCTTGGCCGAGGCGCAGCGGCAGCTGGTGGAGCACGACTTCTCCACGAAGGAGGTCGACAAGTTGACGTACTCGCCGCTCAAACACTCGGACGGCACGTACACGGCGCTTCCGCCGAAGACTCCGGTGCCCGAGTGAGATCCCGCAAGCGTTCTGAGCCTCTACCCAGACCTCGCCGACGACAGAGGAGAAGGATGAGGTTCACGAGGACGTCGGCAGCGTCGTCAGGACCCCGTCGAATGCCTCGCCATCGGGAAGTCCCAGGACGACCTAGCCGACACGCCCCTCGCTCTCTCTTCGTAGTAGCGTCTTAATCTTAATGCAGCGAGGTCTTTCCGTAGGTTGGCAGGTCTTAATCACGATTCTTTCTTTCTCCATCGATTTGTCCCAAGACGGCGCCTCGTCGTAGAATCATCACACAAACGGCTCGCAGCCGTCATTCCAAATACAAATATAAACTTCCAGGTCTCGAAAGGCGTCACGATCCACCTTCTCGAGATCCCATTCTCACGGTCGCTTCTCTCGAGCCGCCCGTCACCACCAAACCGCCTAGAAAAGCAGTTCGTCCTCGTCGACCGCCTCGTTGGCGTCAGTCAAACGAGCTTCGTCGCAAGTCCGGCCACCCCTCAGAGCTGCTTCCCGCATCCCGGAACGCCCGGATCAACACCTCGTAGTCGGGCAGCAGTGTGGTCGTCGGCCTCCAACACACTTCATACGCAGCCGTTAGTACGAGGTACTGTTCTTCACCTCGCACCACGCGACGGGCCAGCACGTCCACGACCGCACTCCCAACCGCTGAGAACGCTGTCCCTTCGCCGCCGATAGTCAGCCGCTCCACGTAACTTGTAATCGGGAGATCACCCTCCGTCAGCGGGCCGTCGTCATCGGCGCCCGGCTGCGTGTCAATGGCGTCGGGGACCTCGTTCGGAAACGGTCGACTCATCCGGCCTCGGTATTTCTTCAGGCGGTTCACGTTGACCGTGACGACTCGGTCAAGGTGTCGCGGAATCGCGACTCGGTAGGTTTTCTTACCCAGTTGGCTGACCACCCGGTACGGTCCATGCCAGGAGAAGGCCAACTTCTTGGTCTTCTTTTCTCCCTGTCGGGCACGGAAGTACTGATAGATCCACACAGCGTCGCCGACAGAAAAGCGTACTTCCTCTTGATCCGCAAGTCGGCGTTCGTGCCGGTCTTGCGCCTTCAGTAGCTGACGCTCAACCAACCGTCGAGTGTCTCGGAGCGACTGGAACAGCCTGGGGCGGTACTCGGCCACCTCGTTGCTCTTCCAGTCGTTGCTCGTGTTAAGGAACGCGAGATCCAGTGGAAGGACAGGGCCCCGACTGTAGAGACTGAAGAACGGCGAGTCTCCGAGGGCCTCATGGTAGGAGGTCCGGTACGCGAACAGCACGCGCGGGAGGTACAGGTCCCAGTCTTGCTGGGTCTCACCAACGAACATCCTCAGCATTCCCAGGAGCGTCCCGTTGAACCGCTCAACCAGTCCTTGCGTCTGCGGGTGGTAAGCAGCCCCAAACAGCTTCTTGATTCCCAACGTTTCGTAGAACGCCAGCGCCAACTGAGAGATAAAATTCGGCTCTCGATCACTTAACAGGCGTTCTGACACGCCGTGCCGGGACAACACCTCGTCGATCATCACGTTGACGAAGGTGATCGTATCCAGCATCTTCACAGGGAACACCTCCACCCAACGCGTAAAGTAGTCCGCGAAGACTAAAATGTACTTGTTGCCGCGGGGCGTCGTCAACAGTGGACAGATAGCGTCCACGACCAACAACGAAAAGGGCCCGGACAGGTCTTCGATGGGCATCCTCTGCATCAAGCCGTTCTTCCACGGCCGGTAGCCCTTGCCACTTCCACAGACACAGAACGCGCGCACATACTCGGTGGCGTCACGCTTCCAGCCTTGCCAATAGGCGTGTTTCCTCACCTTGTCAACCGTCTTCGTCATCCCGAAGTGGGAAGAGAAGATGTCGGCGTGACAGTAATTAGCACGGTCTCGATAAACGGCAGCGGGATCACTGGTACCAGAATGGTCCGCGCGGGGCCCGCCCGAGCACGCACGTGTACTCGTCGCATCAAAACCTCGTTCTTCATTTCGTAGTGGGGGCCATCTGAAGCGTACGGACCCTTAGTTGAGAGTCAAGAGCCAACGCTCTGCTTTCCAGGAAGGCCATCATAACGAGTATCCACGGCTCACTCTTCTGCTCCTCGATGAAGCGTAACACGTCCAGCCCCATTTCGTCGACCGGAGACGGCATCGCCGGCAGCCCCGACTGGTCTTTTCGTTCCGTCGCCAGAGTCTCGGGTAGCTGGCTGCTCGGGTCGACAGCGTTCTCTTCGACGTTGCCAGCGTCCTCAGGGTCTCCTTGATCGTCACCAGGTGGCGTGTCGTTCTCCGTGATCTCAATCAGACCTGGAGCCGGCACAACTTCAGCGTTCCGCGCCTCACTCTCGCCAGTCGGTCCCTCCCTGACCTGGATACTACCATCACCGTCGATCTCCGAGTCGTTCAGCAAGTCGGCCATCGTAAGAGCACCAACGGTCGACGACGGGAGCCGCGAGAGACCGTCTGCATGCCCCATGGCTGTCCCAGGTTTATGGGACACCTTGCAACACAGCTGCGAAAGCTCCATAGCCCACCTGGCCAGCTTGGCGTTACTCGTACGGTTGTCTTCGTTGAAGACCCACGTCAGGGCCTTGTGATCCGTGTACAAGTCGAACTCTTGACGGTCGACGTAGCAGCGAAACTTACGAGTCGCCCAGACGATTCCCCAGCACTTGATCTCCGAAGTGCCGTCTTCTTTGTGGATCCAGTTCTATTCGGACCCCACGAGCCACTTGCTAGCGTACGCTTTCACTCAGTCTCTCCCATCCACCTGCTGCATCAGGCACGCTCCGACAGCTAGTTTGGACGAGTCCACGTAGAGCCTGAAGCGCTTGCTGAAGTCGGGATACACGAGAATCGGCGGTTCCATCAGACGCCGCTTGAGCTGCAGAAACGCCGCCTCACAGTCGTCCGTCCACTCGAAAGCAGCCCCTTTCACCTTCAGACGCTCAATAGGGGCCGAGATAGCGGCGAAGTTCGGAATATACCGACGGAAGTAGCTGGTAAGGCCTAGGAACGCTCGCACCGTGTGCAAGTCGAACGGCCTTTTCACATTCATCACGGCCTTGACTTTCTCCGGGTTCGGCAAGACACCAGAAGGCGTGACGATATGCCCCAAGAACGCTACTTGGTTGCGCCCCATTTTCACTTCTTAATCTTCAGTTTAAAGCCGGCATCCCGGACGCATTCCAGGACTTGCTTCAGCCTGACCAGATGCGTCGGGAAGTCGTCACTGAAGACGACGCAGTCGTCAAGGTACACCAAGCAGGTACGCCACTTCAGATCAATCAGGACGCCCTCCATCAATCTCTCGAACGCTGGTACAGCATTACATAGTCCGAAGGGCATCACGAGCCACTCGAAGAGGCCGTATTTGCAGGTAAACGCCGTTTTTTCACACTATCGGCCGCCATAGGGACATTCCAATATCCCGAGGCGATGTCCATCGTCGAGAAGAACTTGGCGTTCCCCAGGACATCCAGGATGTCATCGATAAGAGGCATGGGGTAGGAGTCCTTTACAGGGACCGCATTCAGTCTCCGGTAATCAATACAGAAGCGTATCCCTCCGTCTGGTTTGCGAATCATCAGAACAGGGCTAGCCCACGGGCTCGTCGACGGTCGGATGTGCTTCATGCCCAGGTACTGCTGGATTTCAGCCTCCATCACGTCGCCCTCAGCCTTGGACACGCGATACGGCCATTGTTTGATTGGAGTCTGCGTTTCCGTATCGATAGAGAACTCGAGTAAGTTCGTCCTGCCCGGCGTCAGCGACGTCTTGACGAACATGTCGTTGAACGACTCGAGCAGCTCCCGCATGAGCAGCTGTTGCCTCTCCATCATCTTCGAGTCCTCGAAGTCCACCTCAAGCCCTTTCTGTAAGATTTTGTCGAGCTCAGGCGTTGGGCTTGAAGCCGCAGCGTCGCCACTAGACGTGGCGCCAATCACGGTGTCGACCCACCTTGACTTCAGCTTCCGTCGTCCCGGAGGGCTCCTTTTCATATCCGAAAGCAGAATCCGGAACCACCATGGCCACAGCGAGCGTGGTCCCGCGCCGGATCACCACGTCTTCAGTCGAGCCATTGCACACTTCAACCAACAGCTTGCCACTCTGAACCGCGCATAGGGTCCTGGCAATCTTCGCCGTAGCGTCCAGATCAGGTAGGCCTTCTACTAGTACGGTAGTGCCCTCTTTCAGTTCTTTGGCCAGACGGGTGACCACGATAGCCTGTCCTCCCGGCTGCAGGCGAATGGTGGAGCTCACCCTGGACTCGGACGTCTCTTCGACGCGAGGAGAGCCCAAGGGAAACAATTCTCCGGAGTCCTTCAGCGTCAAGGTGTTGTCATCTAAGTCGATCACAGCTCGGTAAGCCTTCAGCGTGTCGGTGCCCAGGATTGCATCCACGTGCAACCTGTTCACGACCACGAACGGTCTCACCCATCTCGCGCAACCCCAGTCTCATCGGGAGGTCGATCATGCCTTGAATCCCGACCTTGTGACCAGTGACGCCGTTCAGGCTCCGGAGATACGGTCTCAGCTTCTCGTTGCCGCGACCGATCCTCTTCAGAACACGCTTGTCAATCAGGCTGACAGCTCCCGAGTCAACTAGCAGGTCGACCGGAGTACAGTCAATGTACCCGGCCGACACGGCCTCGATGCCGTTGACAGCTCCAATGACTCGCTTGCCGTCCGGCACCACACTCTCGGAGTCTTCTTCGGTCGGGCAGGAGTCGGACATTTCTCGGAGGCCACCGCGGTGCTTCTCGCGGGTGGCGTCGCTGTCGCGGACCACGTACACGTACTGGTAAAGGTCATCTTCTCCAGCGGCAGTCGCGGCCCGGTCCGCGAACGCTTCGGAGCGTGACGCGAACAGCGACGAGCACTCGAAGCTCACGTGCTTCTCGAAAAGGTCGACCTTCTTTAGTCGAGTTTCCGACGACCGGCTGTGACAGCAGGTCGCCCCGCGCGAGAGGGGTTTCGCCAGGATCGAGCGAGCTTCCCGGTCGTAGTAGTCCATAGTAAGCGCCAGCACTTCTCGTAGCTTTTCACTCCCGACTGTAGAATCCAGCCACGCTATCGTTTCGGCAGCTCGCGTCTTCAGGCTCGTCGAG
Organism: Phytophthora crassamura; assembly: GCA_033557995.1. Taxonomy (NCBI): domain Eukaryota; phylum Oomycota; class Peronosporomycetes; order Peronosporales; family Peronosporaceae; genus Phytophthora; species Phytophthora crassamura. Next base: position 1,178,478 of record JAUCED010000016.1, read on the forward strand.
CACGCCTCGGAGGCGTCGCCCAATGTCCGGCACGCTTCGCCACTTGGCAGGCTGGTTCCTCACGTCGTCGTCGACCAGCAAGTATCCGACCAATCGTACTAGCGCACGATCTCGCGGAGCCAATCTAGGGATTGCAGAAGGCTTCGCGACGGACACGGGAGTATCAGGATCCTCGTCGTAGAAGTGCACCACATTGATGCCGATGTTATTCTCGACCTCGGTCGTGTCTACCAAGACATGCTCGTCCAGGCGAGGTCTTCTCTGCTTCTTGACCTCGGGCTCCTCGTCTTCCTTAGTAACACCTTCGGCTTTCGGGGCTTCAGGAATTGTCGCGTCGATCGGTCCCACGTCCTTGCTCCGGGTGTCAGTCGTACGGAAGTCGCGATTTGCGCGCTTAGCCTCCTCTGAGGCGGCCAGAGTCGCCTTGAACCAGGCCAGCCAGTATTCAGGAGTCGACAGCTCGCTGGACGACGACTCACTGGTCGCCTTTAGTGTCTCGACCGGAATTCCTAGGAGCACGCTCATCTCTTCCAGAGTCAGCGACTTCTGCTGCTCGGCGTTCGTTTTCATCCGCCGGAGCAAGTCTACCTCATCGAGAGGGAACAGGCGTTCCTCGAGCTCCTTGCCGTATTCCTTAGGATCGGCCTCGGCCTTCAAACCGGTGCCGCAATCATTGCGTCCAGCTCCGCAGCCGTGAATAGCCTCTTGTGCGACAGTCTCGCGGAACCGTCGTCTTCCACGGGCACCGGCTTGCTCCCTTGCAGCGGCGCCTCCTCGTCTCTCTCAGTCAACACGGGCCTCGCAGCAACGCTCATGGCCGGTTTCCTCAGGGCCGCCATCACGTCTTCACTCCGAGAGTTCAGCGCATACTCAGTCGGTCTTACTCCAAGAGAGACATCGTCCTCTTCGTCTTCGTCTTCGTCTTCGCCTACCTCGATCCCGCAGGACCGTTCCTCGTCGCGAATCAGCACCTCCACGGCACCAACTAGCCGTTCCTCGTCAGTCGTCGGCACCTCCACGGCACCAACGAGTTGTTCTTCATCGGTCGTCGTCGGCACCTCCACGGCACCGACGATCCGTTCTTCGTCTGTCGTCGGCGCCTCCACGGCACCAACGATCCGTTCTTCATCGGTCGTCGTCGGCACCTTCTTCACAGCACCAACGATCCGTTCTTCGTCTGTCATCGGCACCTCCACAGCACCAACGACGTTTTCTTCGTCTCTCGTCGGAACCTCCGCGGCACCAACGTCCTCCGGGCTGACTCCGTCAGCAGCGGCGTTCCGGGGCTCTTCCCGCGAACACGGCTCTTCGTCTTCACTCACAATCTCCATCTCATTCACGCCAATCTCAGTCGTTCCACACGCTTCCGAAGTCTCACACTCAACTCCGGAGTTCACTCGGACCCCCCCCACAAGCAGCCACACCTGCCGCAGTAGAAGCGTTCCGCCCAGCGCCGTTTCCTTGACAAGAGGAAGGAGCGGCACTCCCTTCCCCTTCCTCCTGCCCCCATCACTGGTTGGACTGAGCCGGGGTCGTCGTCGACTTGGCTCCTGTCCCATTCTCGTCAGTGATCTTCAGCACAGCGGTTCGTGCAGGACAATCGGCTTTCAGATGATCCGTGCGAGCGCAAAAGAAAATAAGCACTTCCGAGTCCTCGGGGACTGTCCGCCGTTCAGGTTCGACTGCTGACCTCCGCCGTAGCCGTTCTGTCGGCCACCGCCGCCCTGCCGGCGAGGTTGGTCGCACTCGAACGCCACGTGACCGCGCTCGCGACAGTTGTTACAGGTCATGTTATTGTACCTGCACGTCTCGCGACGACAGCCCTTGTAGTGGCACCGCCCACAGACGCTGACGCCTTCTCGAGTGAAGTCGTCCGGCCCTATTCGACGGCCGAGCCCTGCCTTGCCCGGGTCGTTCTCCGTGGCCGCGCAGATGTTCAGCGCCGGGTCCTCGTAGGTAGCGTCCGCGAAGGACTGCGGCTGGCTTCGACAGCGAGGTGAGCGAGGAGATCGAGCCATGCCCTGCTGTTGCTGGACCAGCAACCCTTGGGTCAGCTGCATCAGATCGAGCATCTGTTGCATCATGGGTCGCTCCGCGCCGGTCGTCTTCACCGCCTCGTTCTCGAAGTCCGCGTCATCCTCCACAGGGATGTGCATGTTCTTGTATAACAGCACCATCACAGCCTGCGGGATGGTCTTCACCATCGTGGTCGCCAGGGCCGTCTTCCACTCCTTGTTGCGTAGCCCTGAGAGGAAGTACTGGTACCTCATCTGAGGATCCGTGCACTGAGCGGCGTCGCACAGGCTGGACACTTGGTCTCCCCAGACATCGGCCGACATGTTTTTCGCACGCTTCCTCGACTTGAGTCGCTCGATCATCTGGAGTGGCGTTAGGCAGATGAACTGGTTGTGGAATCGTCGACGCAGCGTGTCGGAGTCCTCAATCTGGGAATACATCCACCAGTTCTCTCCGTTCTTGTTCTTCAGACATTCTCTGAAAGCACTCAGTCTCACGGAATCGTTCAGGCCCTCGATCGCTCTCTCGAAAGCGTTCCAGAACGACATCGCCTTCTCCACGGAAGCGCCATATGAGTAGAACGGCTGGATCATCCTCACAGCGTTCTTGATGCCCGAGGGCACGCCGTACTCACGCGGAGGAGCCAACGGTCTCCCACTATTCGTCTGGCCAGCCTCCGTCGGCGCCGTACCGCTGGAGAACGCCGGCGACGGTTGCATGGATCGTAGTTGAGCCTGCAGGTCCTGCTGCTGTTGGGCAGCCTGCGACCAATCCAGGGGCTGAAGAACGGATTGCCGAACCCGAACCCAGGAGTCCCGGGGACGTCGTTGAGAGCGTAGCAGCCATATGAAGCAATCGCGGTCATCGGCGTGCGGGCACTCGGCGTCGGCTGCGAGTAATACGCCGGCGTACCAAGTCCTAGGCTCGTCCGTACGTAGGCGGATACTGCGACGCCGGAGCTCCGTATCCGTGGCTAGCACCCTGCACCGACTGAATAGGCTGACCTGACGGTCTCTGTCCCTGCCTCAGAGGTCCAGACGGAGTCGCCGCCAGCTGCGCCTGCAGTTTGAGCGATCTGCGCTTGGATCACGCTCGGGTCCATCGACTGGCCCAGGCTCCCGCCTGGCGGCACCGTCGGCTGGAAGTGCGAGCCCACACCACTGCGAGGAGCTAACGCCCGAGACACTGCCAGCGTCGAGGTCGTTCCCGCCTGGGTCCCGCCCGGTTGCCCCCCCGCCAAGAGAGTGGGGTAGACTCGGGCGGTTTAGGTACATTCCTGAGGCGTACGGCCTTCCTACCCAAGTCACTCGGGGTTGCTGCACGCCTCCCTGACTCGGATCAGGCCCTGGCGTTGGGTGTTGTAGTGGCGCCTGCATCGGCGGTCCCTGCCCACTCGGCTAACCTTGCCCCGCCAGGCTGGACTGGTCCGGCCCAGTAGCGCTTGGCTGTCCTGGCCCCGCCCCCCCCCCGGCTGGGAGGCGTTCGTGGTCGCCGAGGCCGTCGCTGGTCCCCCAGAGGCAGCGCCCGAGCTCGGAACGTCAAGCCCTCCACTCACAGTGCTGCTCAGAGCCTCCTTCAGGACGCTCCGCACCGCCCCAAGTCCCTCTTGCGTGGTCAGGTCCGGGCGGACAGGAGCCGCGGGCGGAGCGGTCGTAACGATCGGCCCGCCTGTCGTCGCTCTAGCCGCAGGGGTGTAGGTGGCTGCTTCCGCCGCTTGTGTCGGGGCCGGCGGCGCCTGCGGCAAGCGCGGCTGGCCTCCATCTTCCACAATGACTTCGGTCATGAACAACTCGCCGACGGCGTCGTCGAACCCTCGATCAGGGTCGTTGCCACTCGATGAGTCCATGACTCCTTCACTTGATCTCCACGCTTGACCGATTCCGCGCGCTCTTGCTCAGCAAGGGTACCCAGAACTAGGTGGCTACCCTGCTTCTCCACCAAATGTCGCGCACCCTCCCAAAGCGTGTTGGGTCGGGTAGCTGCGGGTTTTTGGAACGGTTGCTAGCGATGCTTGAGCGGATGCGGAAACTAGGCTAGAACGCTAAACAAAGAAAAATAAAGATTCCTTGTTAGGTCCACTTAGCTAGCTTAGGGAAAGATTACGACTGAATGCACATTTCGGGCGTCGGCAGCTCGACGCCCACCTTTAGGCACGACACCACTCCTCACCGACTCACCATGCTCTCCTGGCCTGATACCCGTCCCCAGACGTGACACACCGTTCACGAACAGCCCGCTCTGGCTTGCCTGACACTCACGACCTCTGTCCTCCAACCGCTAGTCCACGCTTCTCCTGTCGTCGCCCGCGCATTGAATCAGGAACTAGAGTCATCTTCGAGGGAAGAGCGCATCCTCTGCGAGTGGCCGCGACTCACCCGATGTACGCCACACCAGAAGTAGCCATTCCAGTCGCCGGACGCCCTTTGTTGAAACCCGACCGTGGTCGCGGTCCAGAGGCTGGTGGGGAAGCGTCCTGCCACGACTCGTGACAGCACTCGCTTGACTAGTACTAATAGCATTCGTGATTTTTTTTACTGAAGTCGCAACTTAACATCTTCGCCGGTCCAGCAGCACAGTGGCTATATCTCCGGAGGTCAAATGAAAATGAAGGCCCTCAGGCTTCTCGTCTTAAAGTGACTACTACACGAACCCAAAGTTGCGTTGTAGAGCGAGTAGCCCAGCAGACTTGGGTTGGTCGATTAGACGGAGACCTCTACTGCGCTTTTGTTGAGCACGCAGAGCGAAGTGTCCGACAAGTACCTTCGGCCGCTGACCCAGTCTTCGCTGTAAGCTTGTCGCCCAGAGGTCGGAATTAAATAGTGAAAATAAATATATATAGTGATATTTTCCATTACAAATATATAATTGGTAAAACGCCGGCCCTCAAATAAAATATATAAATTGCAAATTCAGACGGCATTTGAAAGACGAAGGACTGCGCAGCGGGACAGGCAGCTCGAGGACTGACGACCTATGGACCAGGATTGCCGGAAGCTGGAGCAAGACAGGAAGATCATTGAGCAAGGGCCTGTGGACGAAGATTGCGGAGCAGGACAGGAAGATTGAGTGTCTGGAAAAGACGGTGTCGAAGCTAATGACATGAGATCGACGTGCTGAAGAAGTGGTGCGCCTTGGAATGCTGGAGGAGTACATGCACCTCAACGGACGTTTTGCGAGTCTTTCCCGAAATCGAGAGAGAAGACGAGAACGCTACACTTGAGTTTCCGATCTCGTTGAAGTATTTATCTTCGCAACATGAGTCGGCAGTTACAGATTTCGCCCTCACTTCTGACACTGCGATTAAATAACAACCTGCGCTCTCCTGATATTATATTTTATAGAGTGGTCTAGCCCGCCTTCCAGTTCTGAAATCTGCTAGTGGACGGGAAACGGACCACGTCGAGGAACAGGTGACTGTGTTCACTTTGCAATTAACCCCAAGACACTCAAGACACGCTCAAGACATGCCTAATCAACATGGCACGCTGGATGACGATCGACCAGGAACGTATGACGTTTTGCGTGCTGCAAAGTAAGTTGCGAAGTGAGTTCATTTAGCAAGCTCCTATCTCTAGCCTAGCTTGCCTTGCGAGGGAAGGACATGCCCTACGGCAATGCCCTCCAGCTCCGCAACACCAATCGTCGGTGCGATGATGCAAACCGCTTGTTGACGCGGCTTGATTAGCCTTGCAGTAGGATGATGGGGCCGGGGCGTGTCGGTTGCTCATGGAGGCACGGCAGCGTCGTCGTAGCGTGCGTCGCCGTTGGCGTCGCTGTCGTCTGGTACAATACTCCACACTGCCCCCTAAGACGACAAGACCCTTGGGAGCACCTTCGCGTCACATTCACCAGTGACCGATTCTGAACATATGTACCCATGTCCCGACTCTGCACCCAACTTCAACGGCAACGTGTTGAACTTGTACCCATTCGACGTGATTGGCCATAGCTCAGCAACCAGCAACCCCCGCGTCCCCAAACTTCTACTGCAGATCGGCCACGTCGTGGTCCATTGCGTACGTGGCCACCAGCGCAGGAACGTCATGCTGGATAGAGCTAGCAGGCTCCCACGAGTTCTCGATGTCCTGAAGCCCACGCCATGCCACCAGCAGCTCAAGGCCCCCAGTGGCGGTGTTCACGTGGTGGTCGACGATCTCGCGAGCTTCAAGCACGATGCCTTGAAGGGAGATATGCTCGCGGATCTCGGCTGTCACGTTGAGGTCCCCGTCGTAATAGAACTTCAAGCGCGACCCATGGACATCATACTCAGCCCCCGTGAGTAGATGGCGGATGAGGAAAGAGTGTGGACGGGCTTTGGTCACTTGGAATGGACCAACCCACCGCACAAGTAGCTTGCCGCCTTGCAACCGCTGGTCAACGCGTGACCAGAGCACATAGTCTCCCTCCGAGAAGTTGCACACGGTCCCTTTGGACCTGGCCATGGCAGCCGCGCGACTGCGCTCGCGCCGGTCCCGAACCACACGGTGGAGAGCATGGAGACTTGTGCGTAGCTCCTGGATGGCATGGCGAAAATCCTCCCTGTCCAATGGCAGTGTTCGTGGTAGCTTGTCCTCGGATGTCACCACGACGTCTAACGCTGACGGCGCTGGTAGCCCAGTGAAGAGCTCTACGGGAGCACAGTCGCCCAGCGAGAGCACCGAACTGTGGTTCAGGTTGGCTTGGATGAGAGGCAGGAGATACGCCCAGTTACGGGTGTCGAGCTGGCTCTCCAGTAGCACCACCCTCAGCACTTGGAGGATGTCACGGTTCACTCTCTCCACCGTGCCGTTGATCCACTGCGTGTACACGGGGACGAATGAGTGGGCCGCCCCTAGTCGCTCGGCGAGTTCCTCCATCACTTGACACTTGAAATGAGTGCCATTGTCCGACATCCACATATCCGGGATCCCAAACCGTTTGTGCCAGTCCAGCACAGCTGCCACCGCCGTCTGACTGTTGGCGGAGTCAGCAGCAACGAGCTCGCAGTAGTGAGTCAGCTCGTCCTTCAGGACCAAAACGTACTTGGCTTCACCGTAGCTCTCACCAAGGTAGAGGTAGTCCATGTGCATGCACTCATTGCGCGAAGCAACCGGTCGGTCAACTGTCCAATCGCGCTGGATAAGGGCGCCACCCTTCACGTGCTTTGCACAGTAGACACTCGTTGATGGAACGGATCACTACTTGTCGGGTGTTCGACAGCGTGAAATGGCGATCCAACAGTTCCACCATCACGTGAACGCCGCGGTGGCCCTGCACTCCACAATGTGCTACCACAAGTAGACGCTTCACAATGTCTCTCGCCTTCGAAGGTACCCAGAGCTTGCCCTCCACCTCGAGTGATCCATCGATCGTCTTAGCATTTGCCGGTGCGTCCCGCCGGCGCTTGTCCTGAGCCGCCACAATCTCCGCTCGGCGTTGGCCACACGAACTGTCCGTCCTGGAGGGGACGAAGCTCCGACAGCGTTGGCGAGGATCTCGTAGTCACCCGCTTGACCGCCAGCATCGTTCCTGTAGCTGCACCTGCAGGCTGGCCCCACCGTGACACGATGTCCGCCCACAAGTTGTGTTCACCGGCGATGTGGTGAATGGCGTAACGACACCCAACCAGTGTCAACGCCCACCGCTGTAGTTTTCCCTTCACATGCTGCTTCACCTCGTGATCGGGCGAGAAAAGCTTGATCATGTTGGAGTGGTCGCACTATACGTGAAAGCCTCCCTCTCGTACTAGCATGTAGCGAGATCAGCGCAGGCCTTGACGATAGGATAGCCCTCCTTCTCCACAATGGACCAGTTCCGCTGCGCTCCCTTGAAAAGGCCACCACGGCAGACCAGCAGCTCGTGCTGTTGTTCCTCCACTGGAACGTCTTCCTGCCAGCGACGCACTTGCGTCAGGACCAGTGCATGCCCAGTCAGTGACGCGTCCGTGAACAAGCACGCAGTGGCCGCCTTGTCAGGGAACACGAGCTTGCAAGAGCGTTCCACCATCGCAAGCGTCCCCCGGTAGGCTGCAGCTTCTTCATCACTCCAGTCGAGTGAAGCGCCGCTAAGCTGTGCCTTGCGACGTCCTCGAGCACGCATCACCTCCTCCAACTTCTCCTGCAGTGGTGCCGTGGTCCGGGCTTAATCTACCATGGAGTCTCTCAACCAGTTGAGAGCGCAGAGAAAATGTTGTAGGGCAGCTCCCGTGGGTGGCAGCGGCATCTGTCGCAACGCCGCAAGTCGTTCAGGGTCGTGCTCGACACCCTCGCCATCGATGAGCTTCCCACACCATTTCACGCACTTGACAAAACGCTTGCACTTCTTGGCATTGAGGTTCAGCTTGCGCTGCCTCAGGATGGAGAAAAACTGCTAGAGATTCTCGAGGAAAGCGCCGGTCGTGCGTGCGTAGAGAAGAACATCATTGATCCAAACCAGCACACTGCAAAACAGCAACTCCTTCAGGATGTCATTCATCTGCGTTTGGAAATGGACTGCTGAATCGCTAGCACCCTGGGGAACTCGCGTAGGCGTGAACACACCGTCCTCCGTGACGAAACTGAACATCTCCTGGCTGTTGGGGTGCAGCGGCATCTGCCAAAACCCTTTGTGGAAATCAAAAGCTCCGAACCCGTAGGCACCTCGCACTGATTCCACCACCACGGCCAGGTTGGGTGCAGCACCGGCCAGAGGCACTGTCATCCGGTTCACAGGTCGGTAGTCGATCGGAATCCGGATCTCGCCAGAGCCTGCCTTCGCTACCGGCAATGCAGGGCACGACCACCGGCTCTGGTTGTTTCTCACTACGAGCCCTGCACTCTCCAACTCCCGCACATAGTCCCGAAGAAACTGTTGCTGCGCGTCCGGATAGCGGCGCACTCCGCTACGATAGGGCTGAGCCCCTGCCTCACGTCGAACCTCCAAGGGCTCAACATTGGCCGCCTCATCACGGCCAAGTTGAAGCCTGAAAACGTCAGCATAGTCGGTCACGATCCTTCGTAGTTCATCAACATGGTCGGCGTCGAAACCCTCCTCGGCGGCCTCGTCAACGAGACGATACAAGACAGTCTCCACCTCATCGTCTGTCGCTGTCCCTAGCATATCCACATGGCCGCTTGGAACATCGTCAGCCCCAGCTTCCGCGGCGTCGATATGCTGCTGAGCAAGCTGCTCGAAGACATCATCGAGGTCAGCACCGATAGACTGCAACGTCGTCTTGCCCAACCGTAACTCCTCCTCGGGTGCATCAAGCACAAGACACTCGATGTTCGCAAGTGCTAGTGGTCCAGCGGCTGTCATGATCTGCAGGTCAACATAAACCCTCTCACGGCACAGCATCGTGCTGCCACCGGCAGCAACTTCCTGGACTGGCGGCTCAACACGCTCAACCAGCAGGTTGGGCACCAGGTCGCACAACTCCTCCAGCACCGGCCTGCCAATGATGTTCGCGTCTGACCCAGTGTCGGGGCAGAAAGGCACGTCCAGTACTCCATTGACGACGGCGGTTCGAAATGCCGGTCTGTCATCGGTAGTGATACGCTTAACGCGATCCGGCTGACGGTCGCGTCTCTCACGCAGGGTCCTTGCAACCTCAGTTTTCAGCTTGGCTGTAGCACTCGGACAGTCACGAGCCCAGTGAGCTCCCTTACAGATGAGACACCCATCACGTGGCGGAATCCGCTGCTCGGGGGCTCCACGGCCACCTCCTGGGGCGGTTGAGCGCTGCTGGCGCTGCTTGGCTGGACGCTGCGAGGTCTTCACGAAAATCGCTGCCGTCTCCTCGGGGCGAGGACCAGCAGCATGCTTCATCTCAGCTTGCATGAGGTGATACTGCTGCTGCCGTGTCGCTCGCTCGATCATCAGGTCGTGCAAGGCCAGGTCATTCACTTTTGCATCGCGATGAGTCAACTCAACCAACGTGGTCAAGTCAACCTTCAGCATTTCCGGCGTCACACTGCTTAGCAACAGCTTGCAGCGTAGTTTCATCCGCTGACGACCTTGCTCGTCGGCAGCCACACCCATACTTGAGAGGCCGTTATCCTCGACCAACTGGTCGAACTTCATGAAGTAGGCCGCAATCCGCGCCTCGACGTCCACTTCTGACAGGTCCATCTTCAACTCTCGTGCGAAGAGCTGCGTGACATCGGGAATGCGGCCATTTACCATCGTGCCGACCTTCCTCTTCATCTCGGCCACCAGCATATCGTCCGACACACTGGCGGCATCCTGCTTCAGGATGTAGTGAGCTACGTGCTCCAGAACCCTCGGTTCAAACGTCGAGCGGATGCTTAGCGTCACGGCTGCTTGGACTTCGCCCGTAACGCGGCACTGCTCGATAACCTTGCCCTCGTACTGTTTCCTCTCTCGCAGAAAGGTCGTGATGGCCGACTGACTCCAGACCTTGAGACTTGGAGCCCTCGTCGCTTCGAAGATGGGCTGCGGCATCGCCATCTTGACGTCGCCCTCGGCGTCGTACTCGTAGTCGTCCTTCGTGCCCGGCATGATGATGCGATGCTTGTCAATGTCAAAGAATTCTTTATGACGTGTTGCGCGCTGCAAAGTAAGTTGCGAAGTGAGTTCATTTAGCAAGCCCCTATCTCTAGCCTAGGTTGCCTTGCGAGTGAAGGACATGCCCTACGGCAATGCCCTCCAGCTCCGCAGCACCGTCGGTGCGATGATGCAGACCGCTTGTTGTCGCGGCTTGGTTAGCCTTGCAGTAGGATGATGGGGCCGGGGCGTGTCGGTAGCTCATGGCGGCACGGCAGCGTCGTCGTAGCGTGCGTCGTCGTTGTCGTCGCTGTCGGCTGGTACAATACTCCACAAAACGGCAGGTTATCGCCAAATCTGCCGAGTGCCCCTGGCTGACTCATTTGGAACTCGCCAACTGGGCTGCGAGGACGTTCGCGCTTCCGGTCAAGCCTGCTCGCTCCACGATTACCTCCTTGCTCCGCAAAGCTTCATGTCTTACGAGTAAGACATATGGAGACGGTAGGCGGCGAAAGCCGCTGACGGCGATGTCGATAAGGCTTGATCAGCGTCTCGCGGAGTGGGTGCAAGCTTTCGAAGCTAAGAACCTCATTCTATCACGCGAGATTATTACCGTGAAGGCTCGAGAGCTGCAAGGCGAACTCTGCGACGCCTGGGACCTCAAATTTCTCGGATGGTTGGCTCACGCGATTCTTGCGCCGCCACGGCTTGAAGTCCGCAGGCTTTAGGGTGAGGCTGCTTCTGCAAGCCCGGAGGAGGTCTATCGAGGAATTCAACAGCTACAAGAAGTGACCGATCTCTACTCCCCCGCGGATATCTACAACATGGACGAAACCGGTCTTTGTTATGCGATGGCGCCAGCGCACTCAATTTGCACGAAGAGCATGCGGGGCGTGAAGAAGAACAAGACGAGGATAACGCTCGTGTTGACCGCAAATGCGGACGGCTCGGACGCCTTGCCCGTGCTCTACTTGGGTCGCGCTCTGCGAAACCACGCTGTTTCAAGAACAAAAAGCCAGAGACGTTTGGCTTCAACTACCGAAACAACAAGAACGCCTGTATGACTAGCGAGATCTACGGTGAATGGTTGCGGGGCTTGACCGCGACATGCGTGCCGCTGGCCGCCACATTCTGCTTCTCCTGGATAACGCCTCTTCTCACACGGCGAAGGACCTCGCGCTGACCAACGTGAAGGTGCGCAAGCTCCCTCCAAATACTACGGCCTTCCTGCAACCAATGGGTGCTGGTATCATCGCTGCGTTCAAGCTGCGTTACCGGCGCAAACAGGTGGAGTGGGTCTACGGTAAAATAAAGCGCGGTGAGGATATCGGTAAGAATGCCTACGCAGTCGATCAGGGGAATTGCTAAGGAGCACCCCGACCGGAGCACCCCGTGCAGAAATGGCACGACCACGGGACAGCAGTCTGCCAGATGGTTGCCAACTTCAGCACTGTTATGACCATCGGCCTTGTGAGGATGATCATTCATTAAGATTAACAATATGAGAATGTGCAGACTAGTCTTCTTGAGATCCTAGACCAGCGTATCTCCAAACACGCGGTGGCAAGAAGGAAGGCTGGAACTCGGTTGTGTGATCGCTTTCGAGAAGCTCACGAAACGACATCAGTCTCGGACTGTTCTCTCTTTCTGCTGAAAGTTGCTGCTCAATAACCTCGAAACCTGAAAGTGCACGACGCATACTTCGGGATCCGAAGCCCCTCGAATGGAGACGAGGTTGATTTGGGATGAGAGGCCTATCTTGACGACAGGTTGGGACGCCTACCCGTGTAATTCAGCTGAGCGAGCCACAGGGAGCCACCAATGCACATCGAACTGCTCTGGGGTAAGCCTTATTTCGTCATTCGATTCGATGATCGCAATCAAGTCGTGTAGGCATGGACGGCATGGATTCGTCTGAACGTTCCGTCACACGTGCTTCTTTCAAGCTCATGGACAACGATGGTGTGGGCTTTCTTCCACAGTTCGTGAGTCTGTCGAATTGCCCATACACCGATGATTTCGACCACATTCGAGTATCTCTTGTCACCGCGGAATAGTGTCGGGATATTGCACGCGTCATTCGCTGCTTGAAGACTGTTGTTTAAAGCCTGCTTCATCCACCTGGGGACGAGAGCCTGAAACACACGCAGTAAATCACCTTGGAGTTGTCCAGCCAGCCTTTCATAGTCGCGTGTGTTCCCGAAAGTATCTCGACAACCGAAGTGAATGTAGTTGTTGGTCCAGCAGTTCACAATCTTCTCCTTGTATGGCCACCAGTTCCTGTCTAAATAGTTGGCCATGTCGTCGCTTAGTCGTCTCAGTCCCGCACAGCGCACAGTAAACTCATTCTCTGTTGCAGCATCTACTGTGGCGTCGAACTTTGCCATGAAAAAATCTACTGCCAGAGAGTTCTGAATCGTGCCGATTTTTTTCTTCGCTTGGGCGAGAACATTGCGTATAAATATGCCAGCGGCAGAGCAGCTTGTCGGCCAGAGGAAAAGCAGTTTCCGTCGCATTGGTACACGCTAGGTCTCGGTCGGTGCCGATCACTCGAGGCAAAGGGATATCATTTTCGATCATCAGAGTCTTCAGCTGCGACAGCGCCCACGTGAAGTCAGGTTCCGATTCGCCGGGAAGCCAAACTTGTGTAAATTGCAGAAAAGTGTTCATTCCAGTGAGAATGATGGCGTTGAGAGGGGCATTTGGAAGCGATTGGTCTTGTACGTGCAATCCAAGATCAGCAAATCCATGAAGTCACGAGCCATTCGAGTAGTGTCTGGATGTGCCCACATTAAATATCGAAGCCGGCCGGAGTCCTGGTCTGTGTCGAAGCTGTAGTGATATGAATTTTGCTTGAGCAATTCGAATAGAGCCTCATTACTCGTCCTCGTAGCGAGTTACTCGGACCGGGCCGCACTCTTGGTATTCGAAATGTCTTTGGGGATAACCAAAGATCTGCTATCGTCGAGAAGCATCGTTGCATGTATTTTAACCGTTGAAACACCAGCCGCTGTCTGCAGTTCGATGAGATTCTTGATCGACATTCCAGCTACCTTTGCCTGTCGAGCTGCTCATTGACGGTGAGCAACATGTACACGTACATCACTCGACGCTGCACGGTTGTGCATTTTGCTGCCGTCCTTGGTATGCTGAATGCGTCATGGACCGGCAGTATTAATATCGTCCACTGCTCAACCATGCTGATTCGCAATGGGCATCCAGACCTCTTTGATCGACGCATCGGACGCTTTCGATCAGCGTCCTCGATTTGTCTGGTATTCTTGGGTTTACCAGCTTGATCACACGCAAACAGTCTGTACCGGACCTTGCCTTCTTTGTTTTTATTTATTTTAAGGCGCGACACGTTGTACTTGTGGCCCTTTGTCCATGTGTTGATCGCTGCCTCTGCTTCCTGCTCCGATGGATACTCTTGTTGTGGAGGTGGGTCGAGAATGAACGGGTCTACAGGAGGAAGAGCGGTTTGCTGCATTGTCGGATCTGCTGCCTTGTTGGATCGCTCCTGGGTGCCCAGTTAGGAAGTGCTCGGCAGGATGAAACTACGCTAGAGCGGTCTCAAAACCTTTTTTTTCGAGAAACTATTTTTATGTTGGCAATGTTTTGCTTCTCTGGGGCTAGAAGGAAATACTGACGGGTGTATGCAGTAGCCATTGTTGCCAATGTGGGGGGTGGGAGGTTTAATATATGACGCCAGGACACAAGCGAGTTCCAGCCTTCCTTCTTGCCACCGCATGCTTGGAGATACGCTGGTCTAGGATCTCAAGAAGACTAGTCTGCACATTCTCATATTGTTAATCTTAATGAATGATCATCCTCACAAGGCCGATGGTCATAACAGTGCTGAAGTTGGCAACCATCTGGCAGACTGCTGTCACGTGGTCGTGCCATTTCTGCACCGGGTGCTCCGGTCGGGGTGCTCCTTAGCAATTCCCGTCGATCAGCGGCAATGGAGTGTTGCGAGGAGATTTGGCACGACATGAAAAAGACACCCACGATGGGTAACTGCTTCCGACACAGGGGTTGTCTTCAACGGTGTTGACGAGCGCTCTGGTAGCAGCTACGGAGACGACGTCAGCGTGGAGGAGGTCATCCTGCGTGCCTTCCAAATATAATTATACTTTGAGAAAACCCCAGTGGGACCGATGTCAGAAGTGAGGGCGAAATCTGTAATAATTTCTTAGTAACTTACTTCCGCAGCCCGTCAGTGGTGTGTGCGACGTCTTTTCTGTCTTCAATGGAGCTGTTGCAGTGTGAGATGCACCAGCATTGAGACGAGAAAGAAGTGACGATAGAAAGTAATTGACCGCGTAGCAAAAGGAGAACATCAGCCGCCATGCTGCTTATCAATGTACAGATTCGTATTTACATCGAGTTCACTTGAGACTGCCCTCTCCGTTCGATCCGGACGGCCAGTGGTAGTTGCAGAAGTGTCGGTGGACTCGCGCGTCATTCGTCAGACTCGGATGGCAGCGCGAATACGGGGGCTACCATGGTGCTCTCGAAGCGCAACGCCATGAAGAACATCTCCTTGAACCAGTAGTCCGCTTTGGTGATCGAAGTCCGTATCCAGCCGCCGTGACGGAGCGTGCATCCGCTGTCGCGGTGGGCGTCCAGAGCGGTGAAACCCAGCGACGTCGTCATCTGCGTCCACTTGTAAGACGCGCCAAGGCATTGCTGGACGGCATTGTGCTGAAGCGCCGAGTCAAAAACCACGTATTCGCCTCCGAGTCGAACGCGCCACAGCAGCTCCAGGGAGTTGGACGAGCTCTGAGTATGAGGATTAAAGAGCACGCGGTGAATCACAAGCGTATCGCAGCCGATCACCTGCAGGATCTGCATCTGTGGTTTAAGTCCGACAACAAAAGTGTCAGCAACATGAACAAGCAGCTAAGGACAGAAAATACTCTCAAACCTTGATCGGAAACGCCGGGCTGAAGAAGCTCGCGTACGTCGCAGGAAAAGACAATTTCTCCCATGTCAAGTTTACGAGATCCAGCGCCCGGACGTTCGGGAAGCCTTTGGACAGCACGAACTTGACCGACGACTCGTCCAGTTTGCGGAAGTCACTCCAACCCATGACGGACGCGCCGGACGTCTGGAACGTGTCGTCCCTCCTCGACAACTCGTATTCATGCTGTGCGTGGTGCTGCACCCTCGCCACCACGTCGGATGTGAGTGGGTCGTAGAACTCCTTCACTAACTCCATTTGATTCTGAAATAACATAATCGTCAGTCCTGCGACGCATCAGACCTCTCTGGTCTTCAATAGTTTACCTGCATCAGAAGCTGCACGGGGTCCACATGCGGCACTCTCGGCACCGCAGCCACAGCAGCATTCACTCTGTTCTGCAACTCCTGGTTATGCGTCATGAGATCCCTCTTTTCCGCCGAGATCTCCAGATAACGGTACTTGTGCTCCAAAGTCCGTTGCAAGACCCTCGTACGATCCACCTCAGCCTTTTTCCGCTGGATGAAGCGGCGTTGCACTGCTCGATGGCGAGCTCGTCGTTCCTGTTCCACCTTGGTAACTGGCTTGTCCTTCTTGTCCTCATTGCGGTTGAGCTCCACCGTTCTGGGCGAGAGCTGTACATCCTGCTTAGCCTCCTTCTTGTCATGATCCTCGACGTCCGACTGATCCAGCAGCAGGTGCTCCATGATACGCTGGTCCGTGGGCGTCCAGCAGGCTGGCAGCTCCGTGGTGGCAGCCAGTGCGGACGTCGAGTCCATCAGCTTGACCTGTGGCAGGAATTAGAGGCCTGTGGCTGCTTGGAATTGATTGATGCTGACTGGAAAGGAGCCAGTGCAGCAGCTGGTTTGTGTGTACCACCGAAACAAAAAGGATGGCTACATCTTAGCGGACACTTTTCCATTTGCCACTTCAACATGGACGCATTTCGGCAGTCGCAACGATGGACGGTAACAAATATGTGAAATTGATGTGAAGTTTGTGAGATCTGTTAAATTTGGTCCTGAAATGTAACGCGTCATTCGGCGCGTAGGGCGAAGACTGGGGCGACCATGACGCTCTCGAAGCGGAGGATCACGTACAGCATCTCCATGAGCCAGTACTTGACGTCGGCTGGCGGGAGGTCTCGAAGACATCCGGCATAACGGAAAATGCAGCCAGGATCCGTGCTGTCCTGGGACGGCGTGAAGACCAGCGCCGTGAAAATCTGCATCCAGTGGTGCGACTTGGGCAGGCAGTCGTAAGCTGCATTGTACTCGAGCGTCCGCAGAAATATGATCAGGTGGCGTCAGTGCCGCACGCGCATCATGGACTCGATAGTGTGGACGACTCCTCCCGTCTGTGGGTTAACATGCACCGATGCAACACGACGCCGTTCGTGTCAATCTCTTGTAGAGGCTGCATCCGGAGCGTCACCGCCGGATGGAACAGCTTTGGGTGCGTCTCCGGCTTGCGCAGCTTGCCGTACGTCGTGGTGCAGAATTCCTGCGCGTTCAGGTGAGCGAACCGCTTGGTCATGGCGAAGCGCGTCGTGCCCTTGTCAAAATCGATCTTGCATCGGTCGCTCCAGCCCATAATAATCGCCCCTGTGCTTTCGTACTTTGTCTCGCAGCAACAGCTCGTCCCAGTCTTCCCCCGTCAACGGGGCGTAGTGGTCTCGAATCAGCTTCTGCTGGTTGGCCAGCATGAGCTCAACCTGCTCTTGTGTCGGACACGGCGGAGATCCTCTCTTGTCCACCTCTTCCAGCAACACTTCGTTCTCCTCCTTCAGCTTCTTCCTCTCATTATCTGCCTGCAGCAAGTCGAACTGCTTCTCGAGTCGCTGGAGCTGCTCCTTCACTCGACCCACCTGCTCTTTCTTCCTCTGCGTAAACCGCCGCTGCACTTCTCGATGCTTGGACTTGCGTCGCTCGCTGGCAATTTGCCTCGCCAGCAGCGACGGATAGCGTAGAATCTGGTGCGATTCCGACTCCCCATATCTATCAGCCAAATACACAAAAACCAAATCACTGGATCTACAAGCCCAGCGTAGCATTTAAACCCATTTCCACACCTCACGCTGTCCGCAGGCTGGCTGTCGAACAGCAGCGCTTCAATGATCTCTTGATCCCTTTGAGTCCACTTGGCCGGCAAATGCATCGAGTCTGCTTCGTAGAAGGACTCAAATATAAAGAGCTGAAGACTAAAACAATTAGTGGGAAATTATATTATTCCACTAATTGTTCCCTATATTATAGGGCCGAAATCAAACCCTTTTTTTCAATTCGATCGAATTGCGCCCTTCTCAGTCCCCAATTTGCCAGCTGAGACCAATGACAAGCAAGACCGTACCAATACCCCTGCACGACCTGGCGCCGCTGCTGCTGCGTCGGGAGCGCCAATGCAGCGACGTGGACGTGGAACTCCTTGCTGATGCATTGCGTGGAGGTCGCGAGGCCAACCGCCGCCGCAAATTGATGGTGGAGCTGGTGCGACGCCATCCGGTGCTTTCGCGACGAGACTCGCAATTCCAGAACCACACGCAACGCTGCGCCTCGGGGCTGGAGAAGGCCTTCCACTACATTAAACTAGTGCAGGTTCAATGTATCGACGACCCGCGTGACCAGCAGGAGTTGTACGTGGCGCTGGGCGATCGTCTGCCACTCGAAGTGCACCGCGCCATGTTCATCCCGACGCTCGAGAACCAGGCAGACAACGCGCAGCAGGCGCGGTGGCTGCCGCTTGCAAGGAACTTTCAGATCATTGGCGCCTATGCGCAGGCGGAGCTGGGCCACGGCTCCAATGTACGAGGCATCGAGACGACGGCCGTGTACGACAAGGAGCAGCAGGAGTTCATCATCAACTCGCCCACTCTAACGAGTCGCAAGTCGTGGCCTGGAGGGCTTGGCAAGACCGCCACGCATGCTGTCGTACACGCCAAGTTGCAGATTGATGGCGAGAACAACGGTGTACAGGCGTTCATCGTGCCGCTCAGGTCGCTGGAGGACCACAGCCCGCTGCCCGGGATCGAAATGGGCGACATCGGACCCAAGGTGGGCTTCAACTCGCTCGACAATGGCTACGCGGTGTTCCGCAACGTGAGAATCCCTCGACGCAATATGCTCATGAGGTATGCGAAGGTGCTGCCGGATGGGACGTTCGTCAAGCCCAAGAGTTCCAAGCTCGTGTACCTCACCATGACGCAGGTTCGAGCGTATCTCATCCTCAAGCTGAGCTTCGTCCTTGGAGCAGCGACGACCATTACGACCCGCTTCAGCGCTGCACGGGTGCAAGGGCGTAAGGCCAAGAGCATTAATTCTGTTGAGGACCTTGACTTGACCACGGAGTACCAGGTGTTGGACTACCAGAACCAGCAGCACGCGCTTCTCCCGCTGGTAGCGCTGGCGTACGCGGCCAACTTCGCTGGTAGAATGATGACTGCGATGCATGACGAAGAGCTAGCTTTGGTGAAGAAGGGCCGCGGGGCCTTCCTGGATCAAGTTTCGGAGGTCCACGCCGTGTCTTGTGGCTTGAAAGCGCTACTGGCGGACCGAGTAAACGACGGCATTGAGCAGTGCCGTCGACTGTGTGGCGGCTGTGGCTTCCTCCAGTCCAGCAACCTGGCGCATCTTTTCGCTGAGAACGTCGGCGCATGCACGTTCGAAGGCACGTTCGATGTGCTCGTGCAGCAACATGCTCGCTATTTGTTGAAGGCTTCCGCTCGGCTGAGTAAAGCGAATCCCGAAGACGCCGCTACTGAAGAGGACAGCCCGACCAGCTTTCTGCGCTACACGGATCTGTACGCCAACCTTAGCTTGCGTTGCAACGCCCACCGCGCAGAGGACTTTGGCAATTTCTACATCCTGACGGACGCCTTCGAGGTGCGCGCCGCTCGCTCCGTCCAGCAGCTCGCAGATGCCATGGCCACGTCGGGAAATGACACAAACTCGTGTATGCTGCTCATGACTGCGGCCTCAACGCACCATACGGAGTTGATGCTGCTCCGGTCTTTCATCTCGGGTGTGTACGCCTTGCCTCCTGGCAAAACCAAGGCTGCTGTGGCGCAACTTTGCCAACTCTTCGGTGCGTCTCTGCTGGTCCAATGGTTTGGCGATTTCCGTCAATTCGACTACTTTTCCAGCGCGCAGAGTGAAATGGCTCGCCAGCAACTGCACAAGCTGCTTCCTCCTGTGCGCTTGAACGCGGTGCGGCTCACCGACGCGTGGGACTTCAGCGACTTTGAGCTCAACTCGACCATCGGAAGATACGACGGAGACATCTACCGCGCTCTCGTGGAGAAAGCCACGCGCGAACCGCTGAATGCGTCCGACGTGCCAGAAGGATACGAAAAGTATCTGCGGCCACTGATCCAGTCCGCTTTATAGCTACATCAACATTTTTTAGCACGCTTAGATTGCGAGGCTGTGCAGTGCTAAGACTTGGGTTTACACGCCCTCGGCTGGCTCGAGGACCCAGCCAGATCCGGCGTTGGGCAGCTCCGGTGCGATGATGTTGATAGGCAGGTGCAGATGCAAGTCGGGGCACCATGGGATGTCACACTCCACATCGATGCGGTACGCGCAGGCGATGAGTTCTCCTTTGGTCGACGGCTGGAGAGCGCCCGACTTGCCCGGAACGAGCGGAAGAGGCTGCGGCTGTGTCAAGGACGAGTTCGGGGGCACCCCTGGGAACTCCTTCTCGCACATGAGCCTCGTGAACGTCTGGTAGGACCCTCCTTTGGCGAGCTGGACCGTGATGTCCTGGTACAGCTTGCAGCGCATGATCGAGATCTCCTCAGTCGAGCCGTTGATGATGTTGCACTGGATCTGGGCCGTCTCGTCTGAAAAGTAGACGCTTTTGTCCATGGCAACGGCAAGCTCACACTTGCCGCGACTGAAACAGCACAAGAACTTGACGTCTTGTGTGGTGGAGTCCTCACTAGCGACGAGCTGCTTGAAGTTCCGCTCGTGCACCACGAGGTCGCAGTCGGCTTTGAGGTCGGACGCCAAGAACCCGTCCACGTCGAGCGTGGCCTTGAACTTGTACTTGATCTTGGCCGAGAGCTTCTCGATGTTCCCCTCGGAGTACCCCGAGATCTTGAACGCGCCCGGCAGGTCGGCGGGGAGCTGGTACTCGAACGGGTACGTGTAGCGTCCCGGCGCGTAAGTCCTCCCGGAAGTGGAGAAGATGACTATCTTCTGCTTGAAGAAGTCCTTGCCTAGCTCGACATGGTCGCGGTGCTCAACTGATTCGCCATCCCGATTCTCGTGGCGGACGCGCGTGAACTCGACTTTCTCCTTGCCAGCCACCTTGAGCACCAAAGCTGCAGTCACAGTTCGTTGGGTTTAGATCTTAACTAACCAGCCAGCCAAGACAAACGCTCTACTTGTTACCGTCGCACTCGATGGCGTCGGTAATGTCGACGTAGATGGTGCCGACCACGAGCTCCCCGGCGATGTAGGACGGCTTGTCCACCTTGAGCCCGATCTTGCCCTTGCCGCCCAGCCCGAACGCTTTGCCCAGCTTCCCCATTTTGGATCAATGAAAAAAAACGACGGCAAAACTTGATGAACCCAAAAGCAACGATGGGTACAGCACGTGAAAATATCATGTTGCACATGAACTCCTGAACTCCGATACAAGTTTGGTACATGTAGCGCGGCCAAACAAACCCATGCCACTCGACAGTGAAGGACACGGCACACTGGGTGAAATTAGAGCTGTGCCAGGAGAACGATTGAGAGCAAAGTGATCGCACTACTGCAAGTTGCAGTCTTCAACAGGAAAGGAGGCTCCGACACGCACGCACAGTTGAAGTGCTTTGAACCGGACGAACGGCACGGCAAGGCAAGATGGTGAGCCTTCAAGCGAGATTTGTGCTAGCGGGGAATGCTGATCGTCGATCCGTTGCAGACGAGCAAGCACTTGCAGCACCGCAGACGTTGCTTAGCGCTCGCGTCGAACGCGCTGTGTTTCCGGTCAACATGCTTCATCTCGGGGGCAAATTGGCTTGAAAATGCAGTTGAAAGTGCCCGATTACAATGCAAATAGTGAAGAGAGTCACGCCTGCATTGAGTTGGTCCTTTTAGCTTCAACCGAGCGGCAGAGCCTCTGCACGCCTGCTGTTGCTGCTGTGGACGGACATCCGCAATGTCCGCACGGGAATGCTTGCGCTCGTCCACTGTAGACGGGGCGGAGAATTTCTCATGAACGAGAATGGTCGCTTGCACCAAACGGTTTACTCCACGTACGTACGTGCCTTCAAAAGCATCTCAGGAGTGAACAACTATAACATGCAGGCCGCGTTGCAAGACGTCGAGAAACTCAGTGGAAGATGCTGTATTTCATTGGTACAGGGAGCTGGCACGCAGTCGATTATATAGCTTGAATACATAGGTTGTCGCTACGTGCGCTTCCTTTCGGCCACACGCGCTGGTCGAAGAGTTGTTATGAATGCGGACAATTGCTCAGAAGAGCAGCTCCAGCAGCTCGCTGGCACAGTCCTCGAGCGTGGGGAACTCGTCCGAATCGCTGGCCGCCGAGTCGAGCGGCACGAGGTCGAAGGCCTCGAGGCTAACCGCGGGGTCGAACTTGCCGGCGTCGAGCCACATGTTGCCCAATGTGTCGTCCGCAGCAACCGGCGAGCCGGCAGTCGACGACTTGGAGTCGAGAATGTCGATGGCATCCGCGATAGACATGTAGATCTTGCTGGCGTCGTCCATGTGGGGGCAGTCCTTCTCGGCACAGGTGCAGGGCAGCCGCATCTTCGAGTACGACCCGAGGCCGAGGCCGCCGCTCGACGATGGGGTCTGCAGCGTTCGCCGCGCAAGTGCATCGTCCGCCACGCCGCGGTTGGCATTGAGGAGACCGTGGCGCGCTGCCGCCTGCTTGCGCTGCGCTTCACGCAGTCGCCGCGCGGCTTTCAGCCGGTACTTTTGGGCGTGGGTCATGGTCTGCCGCACGTTGCGCGTGCCGACGTAGGCGGCCACGCGCTTCCAGGGGCCGCTCGCGAAGATCTTGACTCCTTCGAGGAAGCGCGCGTGCTCCTCTTCAGTCCACATGCCGACGCCGACGGAGGGCTTGTTGCTGCTGTATGATTGAGGCTGGTACGTCGTCATGGTGGCGGAGTTCTTGCTCAGGAGAATTGGGAAGTGAGCTGCTTTGTAGCGTTGCAGCGTTGCAGTGGCGTAGGTAGATAGTCAAGTTTTTTCGCGGTGTTCACTCGCTGCCGCAAATTGCTGAGTGAGGTCGAGCAGAGACTTTGCTGGCAGAGACACTTCAGCCAGCAGAGGAGTACTGTACCCACTATGCACTCCTTCGTGTGGAGACCAAAGCTGTCTTACGCACATCATCGCTATGATCCTTCGAACACGCAGGAGGCCGTAAACTGCGGCGGCAAAGCGTTCAAAATCCAGCCTCGCGTGAGAAACGAGCCTTTCCACTCCGATCAAGTTAAGTTGATGCCGAGCGAGTTGAAGGCCGATTGTGACCCTGACGAGGCGAGAACCTCCTCGCGCTTGTGTGTGGACGGGAGCCGCCGAGACAGCAACAGCAGGTCTAGCGATCTGTTTCTTCGAGCTCACTTCCTCTAACTTTGCCCTGAGCAAGATCACTCCTTGTCCCAGCATGATGGTGATTACTGGCGCAGCAACAGCAGGCGCGTTGTTGTTGCTGGCAGATGCTGTGGAGCGCCATGTGCTGGATTTGACGTGAAGGTGTCGGTAGGAACTCTGTAAGACGCTTTTAACCTAAAAGCTGCATTACATTAAATTCCTAGAAGCGATGCGCTTGGATGTCGTTTAACAGCTTCATGTGATGTGCTGTGCAGGTGGTGCCGGGAATCGATCTTGTCGTACCTGTGCCGACGCCGGCAGCCTGCAGCTCCCGGCGGCGGGGCTATCCAACGTTTACTGCTGCGTTGGCTGACGCTTCACTCGAGCACTTCAACTGCTCTCTTTTCTCCTTTCGGTGGTGGTCACGAAAGACGCGGGGCGGACCACGACGATTGATCGAGTGGCTGAATGCGCGCAGGAAAACTTCACGACAACTCCACGAACAAGTACTCGCTGCAGGCTGCAACGAGCAGCTCCTTTTCGGCGATGCGCTTCAGGCGTGCCTTTGGATTCACGAAGAAGCTTGCATCCGCGATAGGCTAAAGGCACGACCGAGGAGGAGCATGCACGCCCATCGACGCCTGCTGCGTTGTCCGGGATGTTAAATACAAAATTCACGCTAGCACTATGGGGCCATCTGGCAGGGCAGCCTCAGGCTCATACAGGCCGTGTTGAAGCTCTCGACGTTGTTTACGGAGTAACTCGGTCGCCGGTTGTGAGCTTATCGGCTCACGACCGGCGACCGAGCAGCTTCAACCTGTCTAATCCTCTTTGCAAACAAGAACCACGAACTGCGACTCGCAGTCTGCGAGGCTCCAGCGCCGCTGCCGTACTGTAAAACAGATCCTGAACATTCGCATCGAGCCCTCGAGGGCGAAGCAGATCGCGTCGTGCTTGCAACGCATGGAGGCCGCGCCAACGCGTGTTGTTAAAGAGGTTGGCGCGCGCCAGTGATGAGCCGCCCTGCTCAAAGGAAAGCGACCATCTGCTGCCAAGAGGTGAGAGTGAGACTCTCACCTCTCACCTCTTGGCAGCAGATGATCATCTCAGTGAGAGGATCATACGTGTAGCTCGTGGCACGCTTGTTACATGTACATCTGGGATCAGTTGCCTGGGATCCAGGATGGGAAATGCAAAGCTTTCGTAGCAATTTCGAACAGGGAAGAAGACGTCGGGTCTTGCGTCTCCAACACTAGCAGGCTAACTGCACGCACAGGTTCGAGATAAACCAAGGAAGCATTTTATTCGGGCGTCCTTAGCATTTCTAATAACATTTCGAAGAGTTGGTTGCTAGTGGAGGCGCCACGTGGCTGGTGAATGCCGCGCGCGGACAGCGGCGGAAGGAAAACGGTGCCGGATGTACGTTAAAATAGTAGTTTGAGCAGCTCGGAGGCGCACTCCTCAAGCGTCGGGCTCGCCGTGAGGTCCTCTAGCAGGTCGATCTCCTCCACCTCGAGCATCGTGGCGTCCGGATACGATGGCTCCTCCGCAGACGGAAGGAAACCCCCGGGCATCACGCCCGACTCGCTCGCTGTGAAGTGTTTGCTGCTAGTCGGTGAAGCCTCGATGGGTGGGAGACAGCTATCCCTCGGGTGCGGTTGGTGCACCACGGAGGCGTCTGGAAGGATGCAGCTGATCGGCTCGCAGACGAGGAAGTTGTTGTGTGCGGCGCCCAAGGAGCGGAGCCGCTCCTGCATGAGGGACTCCTCGCTCACGTGGTGGCCGAAGTGCATGCGCATGAGCGCCTGCTTGGTGCGCAGCCCACGCAGCCGGCGCGCCGCCTTCTGACGGTACTTCTGCGCGTGCGTCATGGTCTGCCGGACGGTGCGGGTGCCCACGTAGGCGGCCACAAGTTTCCACGGTCCGTTGATGTAGACCTTGATAGCCTCGAGGAACTTGGCGTGCTCCTCCTTGCTCCACACGCCAGTGCCCATGCCGCTCGCGAGTTCGCGTGGAGACGACTCGGAGCCCTCGTCGTCCGTGTAGGAGGACGAGATGTCCGAATCCACCTCCATGTCCGTCGACTGTCGTAGCTCGTCGTTCACCTCGCGCTCGATGTCATGCGCGGCGATAATTGAACCCGTAGACAGAGCTTGCTCGGGCGAGTGAAATGCGTTCGTATTCATGGCCGTTGCACTGGAGTCGATCGAGGACTGGTATTCGTCGCAGCGATGGCTTTCCGCCGGGCGAGGTAAGTGCTCTCAAGCAAGCAAATTTGGAAATACCCTGCCGCCGGGCGCGCACCACAGCAGAGTCCAGCCAAGGACTGCGCCTCGTGGCCCCATCTCCGTGGCGTCGGTGCTTGTACGTACATTTGTCGAGGAAATCATACACTAGAAACGGCAGGTTACTGCTCGATGCCAGCGTTTCAAAACGCTTGGATGCCTTGCCGATATCCATATCACACCTTCCTTCCTATTCTCGATGCAGCTAGAGGTGCATTAGCTGAACATTTTTCAAAGCGTTTGGGCCTCGCTTTCCTACGCAGGTTCCATTCAAGTTGCTGTGCCCGAGCAACAGTTAACATGTTTATTGAGGACGCCGTTTGCAACGCGAGCCTGGAGGCGGGGTCGAGAGTTTTTGCATATTGGTGGAGGCGAGTGGGCGCCGCCGGTTGTTGAGCTAAGGACTGTCCGCCGTTTTGCCTGTGTCGGCTCAACGAGCGCTACAGCGGCCGGACATGATGTGTCCAGACGCGCTGCGTCGGGCCGAGCGCTACAGCGGCCGGACATGATGTGTCCAGACGCGCTGCGTCGGGCCGAGCACACTCAACGCTGGTCTTAGTCCGTCTCGAGCGGAACTCCAGAGTTGATGACCGGACGAGCGCACGCCACCCCGCCTGCAGTCTGCGGCAGTTAGCGGCTGAGCTCGACAGTCTCCGCTCGGGGCAAGCATTACTCGACGCAACGCCAAAAGGTGCCTGGTGCTGTTGAAGTCAACTTTATACTGATGAGAGCACTGAACTCGGTCCGTGCACTTTACAAACCCTAGTGATCCGGCGTTGATCAGCGCCGGTAACGCTAGAAGCTGACGACGGACAATAAGTAGGCTATAGCAGGAAACGCCCAGCGCACGGGAGTGGCATCTAGTAGGGAACCGCTGAAGTTGGGTCTCTTCTTTTGGATTCCAGGTTGGAATCAGCCGACGTGCTTAAAACCTTTGCCGCTAGGCGCAAGATCTATGTGGTCTGCTTCCCACATCAGCTCGCATGAGAGGTACCGGTAGCACCAAACCGGCCACTTCATTTTCGGCGGCGGCGTCGTGCAGTGTCGGCCTGCGTCGTCTCCGCCACGAGGACACCTCAAGCATGGATATGCATCAGCGGGCGAGTGCTCAGCGACGCCACCGTACCGTTCACGCCTCGAACCGAGTGGCGCCACGATCATTTATTCCTGTACGACGATGGAAGCGCCAAGCAGCCTCTGTCCGCGCTTTCTTCCCTGATTGCTTGGGGCCGCACAGCCACAGCTTTTTGCCGCCGAGCAGACTTCCGTCCAAGCCTTTGTGCTCATGGCATGTCATGGCGCCGACCTTGATGAACACACTGCGCAACTCATCTTCACTTGTTGGATGGCGAAGTCGGAAGCGTACAGCTTGGACTGCCTTAACTACGGTACTTCACCTGCTCACAGCCTGCATCTGCAACGGCGGGCTGCGAGACGCTGGAAGACATGAGCAGGCAACAAGTCGTACACAAGCTCCGCTCGCAGAAATTTGCCACGCAGCGTGATGTAATGGCACTTGTACTCGATCAATCGATACGCGTAGCGGCCAACCGGACACAAACTATCGGCTCGGATTGATTAATGCAAGCTAGCGGATCTTATCCACCTCGACGCGCTGAGGCAGCGTAGCGCGCGACCGCGTTGCTCAGCTCCCCCCCTAGGGCATGAACCTCTGCCCTCGAACCGCTGCAGACTGCACTTACTTCTCTGGTCCACCGTAATATCGCCCATTCACAATTCAGGATGTTGTAGCAAAACTATACTGCCGTTGGAAACACCAAGCACAGCATCAGAAAGCTGATGACCTGTGCGTGCCCCCAGGGGTCCAACCGTTCCGAACGAGGTCTCCTTTCGCATGATAACAGAGCTTTTTCCTGGAAGCTGCGAGAGCCAGCGAGGTTAAATGTCGTAACTCTACCAAAATTTAGCGATAATTCGTCGCACGTTTTACAGGAGCTCGCGAACTGGATCAGGAGCGTCGCCGCACTAAGGCGTGGCACGAAAAGTGCTCTGGGGGCTTGGAAATTGATCCAATCGAATTGAGGTTTTACTCTCCGCATTGGCGATACCGCAGCCGATAAGAAAGAGGGGAAGGGCAAGGTCGACGAATCACGGCACAGTCCAGAAATAAAAGACGATTTATTATTACCCCTGCAGTAAATTAGGCAGGAGGCAGCGATTGGCTTAAAAATGCCTGTAGCCATCTGCAACTATACTGCTTTCTACGGGCAGCCATGTCGGCGAGATGCCTTTTGGCATGTGGAACTTGCGTACACGCGGAAGGCTGTAGTTATTGCTCCCCCTTGCACGCTATAACTACACCTAGTACTTTTTGCAGTGTTAAGAAACTCTTGTCTAGTGTACGAGAGCTCACACTTGTGAACGAAGACTCCACGGCTGCAATCAGGCCGTCCGTGTCGAACGTGGGCGTCTTGTACTGCAAGGACTGCAAAGAATGAAAGAACCCGAGGTCCAAAACATTCAAATCGGACGATTGGAAGCTGGCTCACCATTTGAATATCCCAGCCTCCTTGCTGACCTGCTTCCATGATGTCAGCATTGCCGTCCTTCACGTGAGGGCCCGCGTTGTCCTGCTGCACCTTGATCGTGATTGATTTTCTACCTGCAACATACAACAAGATAGTATCAACATAAGATCATATAGCAACATAATCAACATCAATGTGAACTTACCGGGCCATTTCTCCCGAATAGCAGGAAATACCTGTTCTCGCAGCATCTTGGTATAAACTTCCCGTGTCATGGAGATGTTTTTCGTGATTGGGGAGCCTTTGGGACGGTTCTTGGATGCTCGTTGCGCCATAGCCTTCTCTACAATGGGCCAAATGCCTATTTTCCCGTCGAAATGACACTTCCTTCGGAAATCATACCGAGGTCTAGCAACAGCAGCCAAGAACATTACCTTTCCGATGTACCTTTTGTTAGGGCACGAACGGTACGGCAAGTCCTCATCCTTCGCTAGGTAGTACTTGGAGTTTGTGTTGTACAGGTTAAACCATTTTTCGTCTAGATGAACGGTGTCATACATGTGGTGCACTCGAAACATCTTTTGCCCTGCGAATATAACATTGCCAAAATAAAATAGTTCGGAAATCAGTTAGATTGTCAATGATTGTATAGTACATCAACCAAAATAGATACCAATATGTTGCTCCACATGCGCCAGTGCCCACGTCAAGCGTCGCACCTCGTGGGTAGCCGAGAGCGTTGGTCGGACACGAGACACCTTCCTGCGGATGACGCTGCGCTTCAAGTAGCGCATCAAAGTGGTCTTGGGGATGTTGGTTGCTGCGAAGAGCGAACGCAAGCTCTGTCGCTGGCAAAGAGGGGCAGCACGGACTCGCTCTATCACCTCGTCATCGGTGAGGTGGCGAGGGGGCGGCGGCCTCGCCTGGCGGCCTTCCAAAAGCACATCACAGTCTTGACGCTGTCGCCACACCTTGCGAATGGAGTGACGGTGCAGTCCAAAGCCTCTAGCAGCGGCAGCAATGCTGCCTCTTGGAAGGTCGCCGCCGACTGACCGATGGGCGAGGTACAGTGCGACGGCCACCTTGACGTGCGGCGTAAGGTCGAACTTATTGGGGCGGCGTGGCATGTCGGAAGGGCTGGTACGGCTTGTGGCACGTACGGTAAAAAGCAATATGAACTCACCAGTATCAACAACTTGGTTTGCAGTGGATGGTGGTTCTGAAGCGCGCCAAAAGTTATCCACGCCTGCGCTTCAGTTTAGGCGCGAAGAGGTGGTGTCAAATTCTCAACGTTTTAGCCAATCATATGCTCTCAACAAAATGGTGTAACCCACCAAAAAACCTAATGGGCGATATTACGGTGGACCAGAGAAGTACATGCAAACTGGTCTTGCAAATCGAGTCCTGTACTCTTAGGTTTCGTTTTCGGCTGCTGGACAATGCTTGGCGGTACCGCTTGGCCAGCGCCAGGCCAAGGCCAGACAGCTCAACAGCAGCTCAAACGGCGATGCTGAACGACCTATGGAGCGCGGCGCAGTCGGCCGAGGCGGCGGATGAGTCCGTCCGGGAGGTGCCGTGCTCGCCCGCAGTGCCCCACGCGCTGGGGGCTCCGGCCAAGACGAAGCGCCGACTCACGGAGCTGCACGACGTGGCGCAGTTGGGGTTCGGGGGCTGCGGGGGCATGTACAACTACTTCCTGGGCGTGGCGTCCGTCCTGCAAGAGGAGTACGACCTCCGAGACGTGGTCTTTTCAGGCGTGTCAGCCGGGTGCTTCCCGGCGCTGATTCTCGCGCTGGGCATGGATGTCAAGGAGTTCTTCTTCAAAGAGAACGTCCCTCTCATCGAGGACGCAGCCGCGTGCTCGTACGCCGGACTGGGCAAGTACGACGTGCTTCTGGACCGAGTTAACCCCTTGAAGCAAGCAGCGTACTGATATGTGTGTCGGGTACTTTGGATGTCTGTCAAGGTGGATTCCCATGGTCAAGTGTAACATGCTCAAGATGCTGCCGTCGGACGCGTACCACCACATGGACAAGAAGCTGTACTTCTCGGTCACAGAGGTGCCAGCGCTGCGCAACCACTTGCTCACGACGTGGACGAGCAACGAAGACATGGTGGACTGCATGCTGTGTTCAGCCCACGTCCCGTTCTACACGACGTCGCTGGCGGCATCGTACCGCGGCAAGCGATACGTCGACGGCGGGCTGACCAACAACAACCCCATCGCGCACCCGGACGCACCGCACAAGGTGTTTCAGATCTGGAAGTGGCGCTGGTTCGCGCCCACGTGGATCCTCGTGACCACAAACGCCGACTGGGCTGTACAGCTCTTCCGCATGGGGCGCGAAGACGCGGCCAAGAACCTGCACGAGGTAGATGAAGTGTTCTTCTAAACGGAGTTTGCCCGTAACAATGAGTATGGGTTCGTGTTTGTTGCCTTTTGTCTTCATGCAACTGCTATGCCAAGCGACGATGGAGTCTTCAAGCGTTCGTACGTCAATGCGTGGGGAAGCGGAACGATGAGCGCAGCGTGAACTATCGAGATGCCAGTGAAGTGTCTAGTGGTGCGTGCATGGTATCGACATGACGCCGCTGGTTTTCTTCGAGCTGGGGCGTCTTGGGTGTAAAGTGTTGTTGACGGCTTGATAGCTTTCCACTTTGCACGCGACATTCACCGCAAGCATCAACATCAATCCGGCGCCTAGAAAATCACTGCAGACGATCAGATGGATCTTGCCGCGCTCATTTGGCGGTCCATCATTGACCGCTGGCCCACGGAACTGGCCAGCATCAACTTAGTCCTTCCTTTCCAAGAGAAGTGGTTGATACTCGCATGTTGGATGCGTTGCGATCAACGGATTGAATGCATTTCCGCGTCGACTGCCATTTTTCGCCTGGAATGACGGGACCTGGGTCAAAGCCTGAAAGGTTGATCTGATCTTGATTTTGCCAATGAGATGGCTCCACCTCAAGATGGCTTACTACCTCTTGAAACACATCAAGTGCCAGATGTACCAGCTTTTTTCATTGTAAATCCTACCACTGTCTACCTGTCCAAAATTAATAACTCCGCCAAAGCGCAAACGGCTCCACTCCTGATCTCAGTCCTGGCAATCCGCATCCTGCGCGCACCTCGGCATCATGCTGGACGAGGCGGCGACCACGCTGCCCGAGTCGCTCGCGTCGCCCTCGCGCTCGCAGACCGAGCAGGACACCAAGCCGCGTGCCAAGAGCAAGAGCAGAGCCACGAAGCGCGAGACTGAGCCGTCCAGCCACCACTCCAAGCCGCTCAAAAGCGCGCAACAGACACGCGAGGACTCGGGCGCGAGTCTCGTGGGCTCCTCCGAGTCATCCGACGAGCGAGACTCCAGTTCCAGCAGTAGCAAGAGCGGCAGGGGCGGCGAGACCAAAGGAGAGCGAGATGGACCATCGGGGGTTGCACGTCGCCGCAGCAAAAGAAACCCTAAGGGAAACCCTAGCGGCAAGAAGAGTGCGCGGCACTATGATTCGTCATCGTTGGAGCCACCCACGGCACCGGTACCGGTACATGTACCACCCAAACCGGGACAATTCAGGTACCTCAAGCCCGACGAGATCCAGAGCGGGCAACTACCGGACTATGACTTTGCCGTCATTGTAAACCGGAAAGTCAAGCTGCCAGGATGCCTTCGAAAGGCCATCAATTGCCTATGCTGCTGCTCGGCACCTGCCACATCGCAGGCAAGGAAGACGCCCACGAGAGGATGCATGGACAGCATCACGGACGTCTCGCACGAACGCTCGGGCTTCCGACGACTGTGCATGGCCAACTCGCCTGTTCTCAGAGAGAGCGAGGACGAGCACCGCCGCATCGTCAACAAGCTCTGCAGCCAAGGCTTATTGGTGGACATTATAGACGGAGGAGACGCCAAGGGAGAAATGCACTCCGGGTACCTTATTTTACTGGTTCGTGCGCCAGACGCGGCGGTTCTGGCACTGGTGAAGCAGTTCCGGACCCAAATGTGGATCGAACACGGCGCAGTCGTCGACATGGAGCAGGACGTGGCGCAACGCCGGGATGACCCGACGACGCCAGCCGAGCGGATCGAGATCGTGGACTATATCATCGAGCAGCGCGCCCGACTGTCCAAGAGCGACATGTGGATCCATGATCTGTTCCCCATGCACAACCAGAGCGTGACCAATACGCTGATCCACCGGTGGGTGGCGTCCTGGCGCCTGCATGAGCTGGACGACAAGAAGGTGCTGCGCTCGTTGCGGTACAATTTCGGCGAAAAGGTGGCGTATTACTTTGCGTTCCTCAAGTACTACAACACGTGGCTCATTCCGCTCGCAGCCATTGGCATTTTACTGGAACTGCTTCGTGGCGTGATTTCCATGACGACGTACATGCGGCTGCTGCCGTTCTGGGGCCTGGGGGTCTCGGTTCTGTGGGGCTTTGGCTTCCTCAAGTCGTGGGAGCGCGAGAACGCGTGTATGCAGTACGACTGGACCGGCAAGTTGCATGTAAAGCAGATTGAATACCGCAACAAGAAGTTCTACGGAGAGTCCCGCGTGAACGCGTTGACGGGCGACGTGGAAGTCGTGTACGCGGCGTGGCGGCGGCTGCCCAAGTACTTTTGCGTGTTTCTCTTTATGCTGTGGCAGATGCTGATCATGCTGGTGCTCGTGGCGAGCTGGGTGACCATCTACGAGATCCTCAAAGCGACGTACAAAGAGAGCTACATCATGTCGACGCAGTGGCTGCTCATCTTGCTGGAAGGCTGCGTCTTTGGGTTCTTCGTGGACGTTGTGCAGTGGAACATGGTGGTCACCAAGATGGGCGCGCTGTTCACCCACTGGGAGAACTACCGCACCGAGGAGCAGTACGAGAAGGCGCTGATCCGCAAGCTCGTTCTGCTCGACTTTCTCAACTACTACACGTGGTTCTTCTCGCTCGCCTTCATTTTTGTGATCCCAGGGCTTGGGAACTACTTGACGAACACGTTCAACCACATGTTTTTCGGTGACGCCATGAACTGCTGCTTCGGGCCATACGTCGACCAAGACGGCTCGTGCACCATGTGTCCCGTGGGCGACAAGGACGCCACGTGCGTCGAGTGCGTTGGGTTCTTCACGTTCGATCGCCGCCACGTGGACTTGAGCGCCATGTTCGTCACTCCCATCGTGATCACCCAGTTGCTGAACATCCTGCTGCGGCTGGTGGCGCCCATTCTCGTGCGCAAGCGGCGTGAACAGGCCCAGGCACGCGCCGATGCGAGAGCGCAGAAGCGCGTGCGGGAGGCCGGCTCCATGAAGATTCTGGGCTCGCTGGACTACGAAGACCACAAGGAGTCCCAGTTCGGCAACAAGTCGAGCTCGCGGTACTTGGAGTACACGCCGTCGGAGATTGAGGTGCTGAACAAGAAGGCGCGCGAGATTCTGTTTGACAGCGAGCAAGACACGTACGATCCGTACGACGACTTCCACGTGCTCACGGTGCAGTACGGCTTCACGGTCATGTTCTCCATGCTGTGGCCTCTGATGCCGTTCGCGTGCTTCCTGATCAACAGCGTCAAGGGCCGCACGGACGGCTATCGCCTTTGCAAGACGCTGAAGCGGCCGATCCCCCGTCGAGCCAATGGTATCGGCGCCTGGAAGGGCATCCTGACCACGTACGCCTACATCGCCGTGATCGTCAACGTGCTGCTGATCTGCATCTCCACTGGAGTGCTCGAGTTCTTTGACGAAACGTGTGTGAGCGATATTCAACACCAGCTGGAGAAGCAGGGCAAGACGCTGGACGACTTCGTCTTCGGACCGGACTTTGGCTGTCTGCATATCGCCTGGCGCCTGCTCTTCATCCTCCTGCTGGAGCATTTGTTCATTGCGATCGCGTACGTGAGTATGCAGCGCATTCCTCGAGTTCCTGCCTGGATCAAGGACGTCATGAGCGCGCGAGAGAATAAGTTCAAGGTGTTACTGCGGGAGCACGAGCTGGAGCTCTTCCCGCCCAACAGCGGCAGTAGCAGCGATGGCAGCAACGGCGGCGCTAGGAGCACAAAGAACGCACAGACGTCCGAGTCGTTTCGTGTTGATATCAAGCGACTCGTGGGCTTTGGCGGCAACACGACAAGCATGGCGAGTCGCAGCACTCGAGCGTCGAACGCGCCGCCGTCGGCTCCCCCATCAACGTCGGCGGTGCCCCCTCGCGCGATTCTGATCGACCCCATGACGCCGCTGTCAAGGGCGCCCAACGACTTGGAATTCCCCACCAGCACTGGCGTTCGTACCAAAGCTCGGGAAAAACTGGCGCGGCAATGGTCGGATGGCTCCGATCACTGATGAAGAAGAGGAAGAGCGAGGAAAATGCTCGACTGAATAAATATATATTGAGGACAGCGTATTTTGGGTTTTCGCATGAAAAACTTGTTTCATTTCCAGTGGTAAAAACTGGAATGTAACACAAAAAATGAAAAGTTTGTTATCAACCGGTTGTTCGAATCTGGTGGTTTTTATTATTTGCACTGACATTGAACTGGAAACCTTACATTACATGAAGGGATTCTCTACAAACGCGTTGGTGCTCGCTCCTTTGATCCTTTGTCAAGCCCCTTACTCGCTGATGACGTAGTTCCCAGGAGTGTCGAAGCGGAACTCCTTGACCTCGAGCTGCTTGAGGCGGTAGCCGCGCATGGCGTCGACTGGGTCGCTGTCGGCTTCCACCGACTCATACTCGACGCCAGCGTTCTTGACCGAGAGCGACTTGACCTCCACCTTGGCGCCAGGGCAAGCCACGACGCGTACAGCGCCATCCAACTCAAGCGCGTCAAACGTGACGTCCGCTCCTTCCACGATGAGTGTTGAACGCGCAGTGAGGTTAACGGCAGACGGCTTCGTGAACTTGTTGGCCAACGTTTCCTGGCTGAGCGCGAACCCCGAGCCGAAGACGATCTGGGGACCGGAGCAGTCGACGGGGATGTCGAGCCACGACTGCTGCGTGGTTTCCTTGGGCAGCTGCACGCCCAGCGCACTGAGTTTCAAGCGGTTAATGGCAAATACCTCGTGCTCAGCCGAACTTGCACACTGCGGTGGGATGTCGTTCTTGGCCTTCTCGCTGGCACTGGCCGCGTCGTTCTTGCACGGTGAGTACACGACGGACGAGGGGAACTGCACAAGCCCCACACCGCCCTTGCCGCTCTCGTCGTGGTGCGCAATCTGGTACTGTACCAGCAGCTTGGGGTAGTCCTGCATCATGCACTCGAGACGCGCTGGCGACTTGAAGGCGCACTTGTTGGCGTTGGGGCGGAACTTGGGGTTGAACACCTCGGGAACGAAGCCCTTGGACGCCTCGAGCACCGGCACGTACGAGTCCAGCGCCGCCACGATGCCGTTGATGTTGCCCGGGAATGGCGAGAAGCCCGTCTTGGGGTCGTTGACGTCGCCATCCGGGAACTCGGCCTTGGCGCGCGTACGCAGGAACTGGTCGAGCTCATGGTACTCGACGTTGAACAGCGTCGAGTGCTTACCCGAGGGCGACGTGAAGCGCACGATCCCTCCAGACGCGTCCTTAGCCTTACGCGGGACCGTCGTGAATGCGAAGCCCCACTTGTGCTTGACGCAAGCGCCCAGCATGGGCAGAGCGCCGTTCAAGATGAGGTAGTTGGTGTCCTGGATGAAATGCACGTACTGCTTGCCCTCCTTCTGCCACTTGGCCGCCAGCCCGGAAGTGTGCAGCAGCGTGTGCACGTCGCCGTGTCCGTGGGGCTTCATGACGAGCGTCTCGCCCTTCACCACGAGCTTGAGCTTAGGCTGCTTGCCGTCCGCCGCCGAGCCGTCAATGACGTCGACGCACGGCACCTTCTCCTGCTTGATGAGCACCAGCTGACCTTCGGCCATGCCGAAGTTCTTGTGCTCGTCCAGGAAGCTCTGCGTGGCTTCGTGGGTCGAATCGGACGTCATGATGGCCAGCGGTACCTGGATCGCCTTGCCCTCGCGCAGTTGAGCGTTCGCCAACGCCTGCATGGCGAGCAGGTGCTGCACATAAGCCTCGAGGTAGCTGGTGTGGGTCAGCGTCTCCACGGGCAGCCGCAGCTTGATGCCCTGGTAGCCCAGACGCTCCCCCAGGCCTCCAGCCACGATGACAAAGCAGCACTTGTCCAGGTTGGCAAGCCCGATCTTCTCCAGCTCAGTGAACAATGGCGAATCGAGCTCCGCCACGGCTGCAAGCTCGGACGACGCCGCGGGGTTCGACGGACGCCAATCGGCCCACACATCGCCAGCATCTTCCTCTTCACTGGCTTCTCCCCGAAGCTCTGCGTACAGCTTGGTGGCTGTGGACAGGTACCCGGCCACGCCGCCCTTGTACCAGCCGTCGAAGTGCAGCACCTGCTGCCACAGCGCACTGTCGGGCTTGCCATTCAGCAGCCCCAGCAGTTCCTGCTGGTCCCACGTCTGCAGCGCGTCCAGCACGCGGCTCTTGTTGTTGTCGTCGCTCGAGTCCTTGAAGCCCATGGCAAATTGTGTTATGCCGGACGTGGTGGCCATGGCGCAGCGAGCAGTGACGTAGTTCCGAGGAGCTCCGATAACTGCGACTAGCGCCACGGGCGGCTATCCGCGAGAGGAGTCAGCAACACTTTCTGAAGAAGATAGAAGGGATTTGTATGGGCGAGTCGAACGTAGTGAGGTCTTTGTGCGGACGTTTGCGAGGGGTGTGCGGGTCAATACCCCAGCGCCCGAGGACAGTGATTGAAGTTGAGCGGGCTGCATGGGCAGCGCCTCAATGCAGGCTAGCGAGAGCCATGGGGGCTTGTTTTCAACGTGGACGCCGCATAGACAGCGTTTTGCATTCCGCTGGCGGTGGCCGCTGGGACGGGGTTGCGCGCGGGGGGGGGGTGATGTTCATCGACGTCGTCGCCAGCTTCGAGGCAGCAGGCCAGCAAGTTTACGCAGTGGAGAAGGAAGGCGGCCTTACAAGTTTACGCAGTGGAGAAGGCAGGCCGCCTTCCTTCTCCACTGCATAAACTTGTAACAAGTGTCTTCAAAGCGAGCATAAGGTGCGCATTGAGAGCAGCTTGCTGACCGAAACTTCAGCTTTATCGTCACTTGCTCACCAAGCAGAGCCACCACGACCGGGGGATTGCAGCGCACCCTTCTCTTCCATGGCAATTGCCACGCGCGTGCAAGCAACCAACCGTTTGTGGATGCAACGGACAGCTCTCGATCAGGATGTTCAGACAGACATGCAAGCTGAGTATCGCTAACGAAAACCTAGCTTGGAATTCACGTTCCGATGTTCTTGGGTGCTCAAGCGAGCGCTGGCTCAACAACGCGGTAAGACAGACAACACTACGGCTAACACAAACGTTGCTTGTGGTTCCTCGATAGGCTAACCTCACACTGAGAGGTCTTCATAGCAGCAAGGACCCCTTGAAGAACCGGTACTAGTGCGTGCAGGTTTTCATTATCAACGCGATAGCGAAGTTGCTACCGCTTTACCTTTCAAAGAGATAAACTTTGTATTCGCTACGGTTCTCTTATTGCAGTCTAATTCTAACGACGCAAACAATATCCAGTTTTGTTGGAATGTGGCTGCCACAAGAAGCCCTCGTGAACGCCCCAGCCAAAGCTGAAGCGCCTCCGCCAGGTACCGACACCCGACGGAAAGAGGGGATTCCTCACGCAACA
Organism: Phytophthora crassamura; assembly: GCA_033557995.1. NCBI lineage: Eukaryota > Oomycota > Peronosporomycetes > Peronosporales > Peronosporaceae > Phytophthora > Phytophthora crassamura. The sequence goes on from JAUCED010000016.1 coordinate 1,215,913, forward strand.
CAGTTCGTATTTGCACTGCGTATATCACCATCCAGACGGGAATGCCGGTGGTAGAAAGTAAAAAAGTGCAAGTCCCCACATCAAACAACAAACAAATTGATAAAATATGTATCTGGGACTCCCCCTCCATTCGATGCACGAGAAGGCAACAGCGCCGTCCTCGGTCCCGCAATAGGCTACGAAGACAGGCTGCTGAGAACGCGGCGAGAGCAGCCGAAGCCCCTCTGCCTTTCTCCCCCGTGCACCAAGTCCCGAAGTCTCCGCCACCCGAAGGCAGCACAGGCCACAGAAGCTCGAACGAAGAAACCCCAGAAGTTCATCTGTGCCCCATATTTAACTGCGTAACCACGATCGACGCCATCCCCGCTCCATCCCGAAGGACGGAGCTAAAGGAAGCAGGGCTGGTAGCTGGTAAAGAGAGGCGATACACATACAAATACACACTTCGCTTTGGCTTGGACAGTTGAAAACTGATGGTCTCCACGCGTTCCGGGCAAAAAGAGTCTTCCAATACTTTTTACAAGGTTTTACGTAAAAAGAGGAGCGTAAAAAGTAAATTTGTGTCTGTGGACATTGCGTCCACCTCTATCTACCTGGACGACACAAAAGTGTCCTTCTTACTCGCCGTACTCCAGCATGGCGAGCTCCTTGGCGTCCGGCATGGCCATGATGCCATGTCCAGTGCTGATCTCTTCGTCATCGCTGTCATCTAGGTGAGCCTTGGCCGCAGCGGAGAGCGGCTTGGGGGCGTCCTCGTCCTCCCTCTCGGGCAGCGCGGGCGCCACGCCGACCAGCGAGCTGCTGCTCTTGGACGTGCGCAGGTACTTCTCCCACGCGTACTGCTCGCGCTTGTACAGCTCCAGCGTCGCACGAGCGTCCTCGACGGAGTCGTGCTGTCCAGTCTGGATCTGCCTGCCCAGCACCTCCTCCGTCAGGTGCTTCAGCGACTTGGGGTAGAGTTTCTGCAGGCAGCAACAACAAAGTCAGTATGAAAGCCACAATACCTGCTCCATCATGGCATGACGTACCGTGCCGTTCACTTTGCGGCGCATGTACGGCCGGTAGTAGGCCGTATCGCGGATGAGGTGCTTGGGCGGCGTGAACATGAGCGCTTGGAAGTCATTCTTCAATGCGTGACCCACAATGATCTTGCCCTCGAAGAGCTTGCCCACCTCCTTCAAACACTGCGCGAAGGGGATGGCGTGCCGCAGCGAGCTGGAGCGGATGCCGCTGACGTGCGTTCGGAAGTCCGTGACCTTCTCCACGGGCCGCACGTGCTTGTCGTACAGCACGTTGCCATCGTAGTCGACGATACTGCAACGCGCCAGCACACTGGTCTTGCCTGAGAGGCCTACACCCACCATTTCGCAATCCATGCCGACGATCCTCGAGTTGTCCACCCACTCGGCAGTGCGCGCCTTGATGCGCTTGGCCTGCTTCTCCTGCTTGTTGCGCTGCTTCTGCGCCTTCACATCCAGGTCGTGCTTCTTCTCCGGTCCTTTGCCGCTCTTGTGGTGCTGGTTCTTCATCTGGATCGTGCTCTTGAGCGCCAGCCAATTAGAGTTGGCCAAGACCGTCACCTTCACGGGTTTTGTGGCCTTCTCCTGCGTCTTCTGGGACGCCGATCCGCTCACTTTCTTCTGGTTCGACTTTTTGTGCTTCTTCTTGCCATGGTTCGGCTTGCTATTCACCGTACTCCCGCCTGCCGGAGCCGTTACAGCGCCCTCCGAACGCTTCCTCTTGCCGCCCATGGTGTCCTGGATGTGTGCCCAACACTTCACTGGCGAGCGGCAGTACCACACAACGTTTACATCACTTGAATGTCGCCAAACGTGGGTATCCTGCCACATCATCGACACACCATTTCCCAAGCGTCACGTCGTCAACACGGCACATCCATCTGCCAGCTCAGAAGTGGCGTCCACCAAGCCGCTCGTTCTCGCGCCAGGAGACTCCGCCAGCTGTGCAACTTGCACTGCCAAGAAGCCGACACGCGTCCGCACCAAGCGCACTAGTTTTCTCGGCTAATGGAGCGCTCTACGGGCCACAAGTGGAAGAAGATTTACGACGAAGACGGCGCGTCACCCCCTATTGACGAAGAAGAAGCACCTATTGCTAAAAGCAAGACGCTCGGAGCTGAACAGCCTTTAGTGGGCCATGAAGATGACGTATTGGTCTATGCGGGGCCGCCGCCGCTGCTGCTGCAGAAGCCTGTAGCTGCGTGGGCGACCGCTGGACTAGGTGTCCTCTTCCTGGTAGTGGTGGTTCTGGTGGTCCGAGGAGGCACGCTGCATGCTCCGCGGGTGACCCAGGACTCTGCAGATGCTGCAGAGTGGGTGAGCTTGCTGCCTGATGAGGTGGTGAGCCATATCGATCGAGAAATGGATCCGTGCGAGGACTTCTACGCCTTCAGTTGCGGAGCTTGGCAGAAGCAGGTGGACATCCCGGCCGACAGGTCCAGTGTCTTCCTGTCGTTTTCGACAGTGAGTGACGAGAACCAGCTCGTGCTGAAGGAGGTGATGCAGCAGGCCTGGCCGCTGGTTGGAGAGCTGTACGCTTCGTGCATGAACTTTAGTAACTCGAGCAGCACGACGGCGGACGAAGCGTCGTTGCAAGTGCTGTCGCCTGTGCTGCAGCGGATCGCAGCGAGCAAGAGCAAGACGGCGCTGTTTCAATTAGCGGGAGAGCTCTCGAAAGCTGGACCGGACTTTTTGACGGGGCTTAGTGTCGCGGCAGACGCGAGAGAAGCCACGACGTACGCGCTGTACGCGTCTCAGACCGGGCTGTCTCTGCCGGATCCGCAGTATTATCTAGATAGCGAGCAGTTCGACTCGCTCAGCGACGCGTTCCATGCGTACGTAGTGGAGCTCTTCTTGCTGGCTGGCTGGGAGTCGGGCGTGGCAGCGTCGCGGGCTTCGGCGGTCATTGGCTTTGAGCAGACGCTGGCGCCGCTTTTCGTGCCGAAGGAGAAACTACAAGACCCACTGGGCTCGTACAACCGCATGAGTGTGGCAAACGCCGCCGAGAAGTACCCTCTTGTGTTCGCCAGGTTCCTGAACGGCACAGGCCTGTTGACAGGCCTCAAAGCTCGCGAGGCCGACGTGGTCGTGGAGACGCCTGCGTTCTTCGAGCACGTGGAGGCCCTTGTGACCGGAGACTCGGTCACGTTGGACACGCTGAAAGCTGTGCTCACGTACCAGTACATCAGTGCCTATGCTGGCGTCTTGAGTGAGCCGTTCGTCCAGGCCAGCTTCTCCTTTTTCGCCCGTACGCTCCGCGGCCAGAAGACTCGCGCCCCACGCTGGAAAGTTTGTCTCCAGCGTGTGACGGACAACTTCCCTGATCTGGTGGGCAAATACTTCGCATTGCTACGCTTGGACCAGGCCAGCGAGCTGCTCGCGAGCCAACTGGTGGAGCAAGTGCAAGCGTCCTTGCTGCACAACCTTGGACGGGTCGATTGGCTCGATGGTCCCACCCGTCAAGCCGCGATCGAGAAACTGGGCAACATGACCAACCTCATCGGCCATTCGACGCGCCCCGAGCACTTTCCCTACGACTTACGCAGCGATGCTCCTCTTGCCGACAACATGCGCATCGTCAAGCAGCACGCGTTTAAGCGCGTCGTGGCGCAAATCGGAGGCCCCGTGGACCGGAACAAGTGGGCGATGACGAGCGCCGCCGTGAATGCGTACTACCAACCGACGGCAAACCAGATCGTCTTCCCTGCTGGCATCCTCCAGCCGCCCTTCTTCTCGCGTGGACGTCACCCGGCTCGCAATTTCGGAGCGATTGGCAGTATCATCGGACATGAACTGACCCACGGCTTCGATGCCTCTGGCCGATACTACGCTGGCGACGGCAACTTGAAAGACTGGTGGAGCAACGACACGTCCAAGGAGTTCTCGCAACGCACCGACTGTCTGGTGAGCCAATACAACGAGTTTGCAGTGGAGAGCGGCGCGGATCCCAGTAAAGTATTGGGCTACGTCAACGGCAAGTACACGTTGAGCGAGAACATCGCGGACAATGGCGGCGTCAAGCTGTCCTTCGCTGCCTACCAGGCGTTCATCACCGAACAGGCCCAGCAGCTGAGCAAGATGAGCGAGACGGACGCATCCGAGCTGCCGGAACCCATGAGCCAGGCCGAACGCAACTTGCCGGCGTCTGCAGCTGACAAGCTCTTCTTCGTCTCGTTCGCGCAGTCCTTCTGCGCCAAGTCCAGCGACGCCAGCATGACGCAGCGGCTGGCCACGGACCCGCACTCACCTGAGCGGTGGCGCATCAACGGCGTTGCCAGCAACTCGCGCGATTTCGCCCGCGTGTTCTCGTGCCCCGCTGGCTCGCCGATGAACCCCACGACCAAGTGTCAGCTCTGGTAAGGTTTACGTAAGATATCGACAAGAATTCTAAGCCGCGTTACACTTGATCGTCCAGCAGCTTGACCTTGGCTTCCGCGTCGTGTTGGCCGTCGCTTGGCTCACCGTCCAGCCCCAAGCAGCGCTCGCCTACGTTACGCACGAGGCCGCGGTCGTACGAGCGCAGTTCTCCGCCGCGTTGGAAGCGATAACGATCCGCGTTCAGCAGCTCGTTGGTCGTGCGATTACGAGCGGTGAGGTACATGTGGAAGCCCGTGAGCTGCGCCAGTGGCAGCAGCAACAGCAGCAGGTAGATCATGCCCACAACAGCGTAGACGCGCATGTCGTGGTGCCAGCGCCAGAAGAGATAGAGCACGTACTCCATGACGCCCAGGTCCACGGTCAGGAAGACGACGAAGAGCAGGAACGACGCGTAGTTGTCGCGGCCGACGCAATTGTCGACGAACGGGCAGTGGTGGTCGTACACAGGCACGCACGTCTTGCAGACGCGGCAGTGCTTGGAGCGAGGAGGCCGCTGGATGTGGCACGTATGGCACAGCGGACGCTCCAGGCATTCGCGCTGGGCACGGGCGCTGGCGCTGTCCCCGATCGTGTCTTCCTCGTCGTCTTCGTCGTCGCCAGTGATGAGAGCGTCGGTGACGTCGTCGTACGCTTTCCCGTACTTCTTGCTATCGTCCGGCACGCTTCCTGGCTTGGTCGTGACTGTGCGATAGAAGAAATACCACGTCACTGCGTTCCACGCCAAGTGCGGCACGATCACGTTGCGTCTGTCCGGCATGGCCGGCAGCAGGACGAACAGATAGATGAGCGCCGTGACGACAGCGTTGACAACCGTGAAGTGGTACGGAGCGCGGCTGCCAGGGTTGCACCACCACGTGAAGGCGGCGATGTTCCACGCCGCAACGCGCAGCTCGTGTTGTTTTAGATACTGTACAACTTCACGGAAGCGCTTGAGCTGCGCGAGATCCTTGGGCGTTCGGTGCTTGGCGTCCAGCGCCTTCACGTCCGCGTCCAGCGTCTCCACCAGGAACTGCACCGTCTCCAGCTCCCCCCTCATGGCCGCAAGGTGCAGCGGCGTCTGGCCAAACTTATCCGGCGCGTCAGAGCTCACCTGAAGGTACTGGAACACGGCGACGATCTCCGTCGCGCCCTTGTACGCCGCCCAATGCACCGCCGTGTCTCCGTCCGCGTCCACGAGCGCCACGTCCGCGCCGTTCCTCACACAGAACAGCACCAGCAGCGGGTGGCCGTGCTGCGCGGCCACCAACAGCGGCGAGCGGTGCTTCTTGGCGTCGCACGTGTTGATATCGACTCCAAGCTTGAGCACGAGCGTTCTCAAGGCACTGAGGTTGCCCGCCGCGCAGGCCCAATGGATTGGGTGCAGCTGCGCCTTCCCGTCTTCACTTGGAGAGTCTATGGGAGCTCCGACGGAGTGCAAGTAGAACAGGAACTCCCCGGTGGCCTTCTGTGCCGCCCAGTGGGCGATCGTGTGGCCTTGTGCGTCTCTTCTTCCTACCAATTCGTCCCCGTACTGAGCCACCAGCTGCACGAAGTTCGCCAGGTCGTTGCGCTTGGCACATGCGAACATTTCATCGGTGGGAGATAAGGGTAGCTGCACCTCGGGCTCGTGGGGGTGCTGGCAGTTATGGGGGCCGTGGCTGTGGCCATGGCTGTGGCCATGTTGCGGCGTGACTACTGCGTCGTTGGGGGCGGTGAGGGGCACGTCGGATAGAGAAGATGAAGGAGGAGGAGATGCTGGGGCGGGAGGAGTGAGTTCGGCGCTGGAAGGGGGCTGCACGAGCGGAGAGACGTCCACGACGACGTCAGAGCTGCTCATATCGGACCTTTGCGCTGGAATTTCCAGCCTGGAAATGCGAAAGTGAACCCATGATGGGCGTAATACGAGGTGTGATTGGAGGAAAACAAATTATGTCGTATACATGAATGTAGCCATTTTCACTTAACGAGGATCCATAGGCGAGCCGGCGAATTGTCGTTGCTACTGATCCGTTACTTGTTCACGTTCAGCCACAGATGATCGTGCAGCTTTTCCAGAGACGCGAGTATCTCGTCCATAGCCGTTTGAGTGCGTTGCTTAGCCTCCTGTATCTTCTTCTCCGCCTCGAGAGCCTCGGTTTCTGCCACCTTCACGGCGTCCTTGGCCCCAGCCAACTGCTCCTGCAAAGCCTTCAGCTCTTCTAAGAGGCGCTGAGTCTCTTTGTTGTAGGCGGCTTGCTGGTCCATCTTGGTGGTCGTGTTTTGGTGTCGATTTTGAGAATGAACTGGCGGTGCGATCTTCTACTCTGCAATCTTCTGCATTGAGCGCGTGTGGCAACAAGATTCCAGCGGAATGGGGCATATTACAACGGAGTTCCAACGGAATTTGCCCTCCAGCGGATTGGCCGAGAGTGCACTGCATGCAATTCGGGATCTCATCCCGGTAGCGGATTAATCCAGCGGATTCGAAACTGCCTCAGTCGTGCCTGGTTCTCGAAGCTGCCGCTGCATTTGTCCGTGCGCGTATTGATACTGTCGCAGAGGAGGTATTTATCGCCGGGATAGTTCTTGATGGCCTCGGCGATGGTGTTCTCAGCAGCGAGCTTGTTGTCGGGTTGCTGTTAGAAGACTTGGGGTGAGTTTTGCGGTTCCGCTGGAATGAAACGTCTGATGGAGCCTTCCGCTGGAATGGAGTCATCCGTTGGAGCGAGCAATCGGCTGGTTTGTGTTACAGTGCACGATATCGATCCGCTGTTTTGCACTGTAAAATGTTGAGCAGCACGATCATCAGAAGCAGACGTGGAATGAGACTTAAGTCCCAAGCGCTTGGACGAGAATTGATTGTCCATGCTTCCAGTCATCGAAATGCCGCTAGCGAACGCACACTTGGCCTTAAAGGGTTTAGACAGACCCATGAGTAGGTCGGCACAAGATGGGAGAATGGTTGGCGCTGATGAATCACCAGTGGTGACGATGCTGAAGCAGGAAACGTGTTTGTTTAAGAAGGTACCTTTTCATAAGGACGCTACCGGTATCCTCGCGTCTCCTTTTGGCGGCACATTCAGCTGCAAGGAATCGAGCCCATATAAGAGGTACGACTGTGGTCAACAAGCTCAATGACTACCGTACGATCTGGGCTAATGCACGCGGCCAAGCGTAGCGGTATGCATTCGGACAGCTCCGACGTTCTAACTGAGGGCGTGTCGCGCCACTTCCGCAGCATTTCAAGGGTGTGCTCCTGACGGCTTCGGCCTTCGATCACGCCGACGGCATGAAGACCATTGACGAAGGCGTGTCCGACATCATCCTCTTTGGCCGCGATTTGGGACCATTATTAAACTAGATCGTCTGCGACTTAGGCTGGGAACACGCTGGTTTATTTTTTTGCTGTTACAATTGCGGCAATGCCGACATGTTACACGAATGTTGACCCAGGTTACGCTTACGCAGTACCGTGGAATTAATTGTCTTGAAGTTCTCATACCGCATGGCTACATCCATGTACACCACACGATTGCGCACAAAGTTGCCGTTTGATGCGCCACTACTGCACTCTACTATGCCCTCGAATCTGCCGCATGGGAAGATTCCTGCGGAACCTGGGTATCAGGCAGCGAGGACGCTGCTTGGCTCTCCAGATGAGATATAATCGTGGTCTCGTCCATTCATGGCCAAGCTCCCACGGAGCTGCAACGTCGCACCTCAACGAGCTGGTATCCGCACTTTGAAATCCACCGTCGAACCGACCAGACCCTGAGATCGCATGAAGTTCGGTAAGCGCGCACGCAGCCTCGCGTCCCCGGAATGGGCCGCCGACTACGTGGACTACAAGGCCCTCAAGCGTGAGATCAAGCTGGTATTTGTGGCGGACGCGGTTAAGTCCAGCGACCAGCGCGTGCTGTGGTTCCAGTCGGTGCTGGAGGCCGAGATGCACAAGCTCAACGACGCCCACGCTCGCATCCTCGATGAGCTGGTGAACCGTGAGCTCAAGCCTTTGCAGCAAGCACTGGGCACGCGATGGGTGTTGCCGCATGCCACTGCTCGGACACTGCTCCTGGAGGTGCTGCAGCTCTCGCACCAGGTGGACGCCTTCCGGCGCTTCGTGGTGCTCAACAGCCTCGCCCTCGTCAAGATTGCCAAGAAGTTCGACAAGACAGCGAATGCAGGATTCACGCAAGTCGAGGCTGATGAAGACTCGGATGAAGCTTCCACCACGATCTCCCGACTCAAGGCACAAGTGCTAGAAGACCTCAAGTTCCAGCCATTCTACGAAGCCGCAGAGCTGGACGCCTTGTGTGACGAAACAGCAGCGCTCACCGACCGTGTCATGCTCTGTGTACTGCCTGACGGGAACTTCCGCCTTGGCCCTCGAGCAATGACCTGTCCGATCTGCCTGTGTGCTGACGTCCAAGCGCCCATCACCTTGTCGTGTGCACACACCTTTTGCTGGTCGTGTCTGTCCCGAGCGGCGCAGCACCGATTCCGGTCGTGCCCACTTTGCCGTCGTGCGCAGTCCGTGGACCCTCGCGACTACGAGATTGACGGACTGGTCAAGCGCTTCAAACGCGCCTACGAGTTCGTAGAGCAAGCTCTGGACGTGGCTCCGTTGGTGGCGAGCCCCATGCGCCAGATCCTGGCCGAAGCGTTTGACGTAGGCAACGCGTACCTGCGTGAGGTGGAAGATCAGTACGCAGCGCTCGCTCCACTGCCGTCAGCAACGTTTGAGGAGCCTCAGCCTACAACGATCTCAATCGAGAACCTCAAGGCAGAAGTGGAGACGAAGGCGGCCGAAACATTTCGTGATGACGAGAAGAAGGGTATCGAGGAGGTGGAAGTAGAATCACCTATCGTTTTTGAAAAGGGAGACATCGTCGAACTCCGTCACGGCGAGCAATGGTACGCCGGAGTGGTGCTGCAACGCAATGAAAACACAGAGGCCGGTGACGCGTACTCGGTGCTGTGGTGGGTCAAGGACAAGTCGCAGCGGTTTAGCCAGCGCACACCTCGCCACCTTCTTCGTGAGCCACAGGAAGTCCCGGTACCACCTGCACTTTACGAATGCGCGGCTGAGGCATGGAAAACTGCAGCGAGCTGGGCGCTCGAACCATTCAGGCGCTTACGCTCGCGGTCTGAAGGAATGGGAAGTGATGGCAGCAGGAGCAGAACTTCCTATATATCGTATTGATTATTACATTTCTACACAGCAATATAATGTCAAATGTAGCAAACAATACAAAGTATTTTGTTCGACAACAGGTAGCCATCTCGTGGCTTGGTGAAGCTGCTAACATTGTGTATCTTGGTTGTCGTTGTCGTTGTCGTGGTTTGCTCAGAAGTAGAATACGAGCGTGGCTGCGGCGAAGAAGATCAATGGAGTCGACGACAGTACGGAAGCCGAGGACATGGATTCGAGGCGCGAGCCGGCGGCTAGGCAGGCAGTGTAGTCCTCGGGCGTGGACCACCACAGCATCGAGCAGAGGTACCAGGCGAGACACAACGAGTCTTCGCACGAGTTCTGCTGGTACGACTGCGCCTGCGAGTTGTAGTAATACTGCTGCACCAGCGTCGAGTCACTCGCGGCGTTCACCACGAAGCTGTTCATCTCGGACCACGACAACGAGCTCACGTTCAAGGCGGTGCTGGCTTTGAACAGCGGCTGCCAGTCGAGCGCGGTCGTGTTGCTCTCGGAGAGATTCGTACCGTACACCGTGAAGTCAAGCAGGTCGTACGTTGTCGCGTCAACGTCCCAGATCATGAAGGCCGGGTTGTTGTAGAAGATCGGAGAGATGGCTGCAGACATGAACAGCGGCACGAGCTCCGAGTTGTTACTGCTGGTACCAGCGTCGCTGTCGGCCTCAAGGACGTCCACGGGGTCGTGCGACTCCATGTCGGCAGTGAGCGGAAGTCGAAACTCGACGCTGTGCAGGTGGCCAAAGATCTGCGCCTTGACAACGCCCGGGTACTGGGTCACGATCTTCTTGTAAGTGGCGATGTACGCTGCTTCCCACATGGGCGAGCCGTCCTGGGCGTCGATGATCGGCGGGATATGGCCGGCGATGTATGCAAACTTGCCACCGTTGCACAGCCCAAACAGCGTCGCGTTGAGCCACGCGAATTGATCGAATGGGTCGGTCTCGTTCGTTGTGTCCGGGCTGTGCTTTGGCTGCACAGAGCAAAGCAACGCAAAGTTCCTCAGCTATCAAGTCCGAGGACCAACTCGATCAAGGTCTTACCGAGTACGGCACGGTGTTGAGTGTGATCAGCAGGAGGTTCTCGTCGAGCTCGTACGACAGATATCCACGAGTATTAAGGTCCTTGAGGTTGGAGGCGTTGAGCGAGTTATTCCATGCCGACGACACGACTTCGACCGTCGGGTTCGTCTCGCTTGACGGGTCCGTGACGTTCATCGTGTAGTCTGCATCAGCAACAAAGTCAGTCAGTCACATTGTACGGGCAGTCCACGACAGAACGTACTCTGGTATCGGTGTCGCCCAGGATGGTAGTGGCGTTGGGCGTGCCGTCGCCGAAGCCAAAGTACTGTGTCATCGTCTCCACGTTGACCCTCACCGCCTCAGCGAGGTACTCATCCGATACGTCTCCGTGGACTGCGTGGTCACCCGTGTACAGGAAGAAATCCGGGTTGGGTAGAGTTTGCTGCGCGTACTTGAGCGCTGACTTCAGCAGGCTGATAGGAGCGTCGTAGCCGTATTCGATTGGGATCGCAGCGGATTCATTGGCGTCCAGCGACTCGGAGATGTTGAGGTGGACGTCGGAGAAGTGAAGGATGCGCTTGACCCCAGCGTCTCCATCACCGACGTTGCTGCCATAGCTGCCGCTGCCCACAGAACCGGTCGATCCCGAGCTGTCCTTGACGCTCGTGGAGGTGATCTTGCCACTGGGCACGTTTGGAGTCTTCGCCTTCACGAAAAAGATGGTGGACGTCGTCAGCAGTAGAGCCGTAGAAAGAAGTCGCAGGGAGAGCATGGTACCGATGCGTCCGATTGCTGAGGTGCTTGCAGAGCAGAGGAAATTAACAAATGAGCATGTTGCGCTGCGGTAGATCGCCACATTACCGTTAGTGGACGACCTCGCCAGGAAGTCTCACGTAGCTGCAGCCACCATCGCAGCCCCGCGATGGTCGACCACATTTCCAGAATGAGCTGTGAACTTTCGTCCTGTAAAAACTTCAACAATTCCTTGCAGCAATGGCCCGAGACCACAAGTCGAGGGTGCCCTCGCAACGCAAAGGGCAACTTGACCACTCCGTCGAGGCTGATTGGTATCAAGTTGAAGCGGGAGATGATATCAACACCACCCAAAACAGCTATCAACACCACCTTAGGCGTTAACTGTTCACGGCACAGTTCCAGACTTTCTCGACAGCGAATGCAGGCAACGCTTCGCTACAGCTCCTTCATCTGCTTGATACCCTTGTGTTTTGCTCGCATCCGTTGTCGCTTTTGTCATGGTGGCCGCAAATGCGTTGTCGCGATACTCCATCCAGCCACGATCGATCGCGTGCTCGCTCGTACTACGCATGATACATTAGACGGGAGGCCCGCCGATCCCCAACAACATGATACGATAGCATGCCGTTCACTTTCATGTGCAGAGTGATGTGAATCTCTGCTCAAGATCGGTATCCTACTGCTCGAAAATAATTTTGTTGCATGCCGCCTCACCTCGTTTCGATGTCTGCCGCTTTTGCCACCGAACTAGTGCACAGAATATCGATGAGTGCGTCAGCATGTTGTCGAATGTGTCTGCAGTTGATATCGGTAAGCTTACGTCGCTTTGTACCTTACTTACCCAAGATGGTGTTGATAGCTATTTGGATGGTGTTGATATCACCTCCGTTGAAGCGTCCATCAAGACAAATCTAACATGGCTACACAAAAATGCACGTAGCCATGTCGGTGTCTCATTGGTTGAAATACTGTTTGTAGATGCCTCTAATTGGCTGAAAATATAGAGAAGCGTGACAGAGTCATTCTTCAAAGATCAGCCAAGTTATCATGAGCTCCCCGCCATCTCCCCCTTCGTCGCCCCGTGTGGCGCCTCCGCCGGCCCCCGTGACGCTGGAGCCCGCGCGCGAGGTGCCCCATGCGCGACAGATCGTGAGCATCAACGAGGAAGGCACCAACTTCACGCTGGACGAGCAGGCGCTGCGTCTGATCTTTCACCAAGTGCCGGAGGACATGAAAGTCGCCATTTTCTCGGTGGTCGGTGCCTTCCGCACGGGCAAGAGCTTCGTTCTCGACCTTTTCCTACGCTATCTACGCCACGCCAGCCACGGCCGCATGCTCAAGCGCGACGGCGCCCAAGAAGAGAGCGAAGAGGTGTGGAAGGCCTGGGTCATGGAGGGTGTCACTGGAGCGGGGGAGGGCAAGCTCGAAGGCAATTCCAACGTGGAGCAGACCCACGGCGAGAAGGGATTTTCGTGGCGTGCCGGCCGTAAACGCAACACGACGGGCATCTGGATGTGGGAGACGCCCTTCATCCGCAAGAGCCAGTCGAGCGAGGACATTGCCGTCTTTTTAATTGATACTCAGGGCATGTTCGACTCGGAGACATCGCAGATGCTCACGGCCAGCATCTTCGGCCTCAGCACGTTGCTGAGTTCGTACCAGATCTACAACGTGGACAAGCGCGTCCAGGAGGACAATTTGCAGCATCTCGCGCTGTTCACGGAATACGGACGGTGAGAACGGATTTTATTTTATCTTTTGGATTATTTATTTTACTGATTTTTTTCATCATGGATACATTTTTCTAGAATGGCGCTGTTTGGAGACGCCAAGTCGTCGTCGGAGTTGACGGAGAAGCAGTTGAAGCTGCAGCGTGCGGCGTCCACGGCATCCACCAGAAGTTTGGACAAGACGGCGTCGACGGTGAGTGAGAAGAGCACGGAAGAGAAGAAGGAGGAGAATGAAGAAGACGAGGACGGACTGCCCAGGCTGCCGCGCCCGTTCCAGCGCCTGGACTTCTTGGTGCGCGACTGGCAGGACTTTTCGCGCAACCAGACGCTGGACGAGAAGAGGGAGGACATGGAGCAGTACATGCTGGAGCTGCTGGCCTCGCGCAAGCAGAAGGACCTGGCGGACACCCGCGAGCAGATCAGCTCGTGCTTCGAGAAGGTGGCGTGCTTCTTGCTGCCTCACCCGGGCCACGCCGTCACGGAGCGCGAGTACGACGGCTCGGTGGAGGCCATCGACAACCGCTTCCTGGAGCTGCTGACGGCGTACTTGGACGACCTGTTCGACCCGGTCAACCTGTTCCCCAAGAAGATCCACGGCGTTACTGTGACTTCGCGCGAGCTGTTCACGTACATCAAGACGTACGCGGGGCTTTTCCGCGAGGCGTCCATCTTCCCAGAGGCCAAGACGCTGCTGGAAGCCACGGCCGAGGCCAACAACGTGAACCAGCGCGACAAGGCGCTGCTCAGGTACAAGCGCGAGATGGACAAGGTGGCGGGCTCCAAGTGCCAGTACGTGCCCGTGCAGGAGCTGGACACACACCACAAGGCCTGCTTGCAGGGCGCCATGGACGTGTTCGACGAAGGCGCGCGGATGGGCCGCCGCAGCGAGATCCTGCGCTACCGCCAGGAAGTGGCGGATCAGATCGAGACGGAACGCCAGCGCTACCTGGAGGTCAACGCCGAGCGCGACCCGTACAAGAACCTCGAGTTCTACCTGATCCCCGGTTGTCTGGCGCTGGCGCTGCTCGTGTTCCGTATCTCGCAGGACCTGCTGTGCTACGACAGCATCGGCTACGACATTCCTCTCTACGACTGCAAGTACGTCGCCCTAAGTGACTTGTGGAGTGCCTTGCTGGGAGGTTAGAGGGCTCACGTTGTGGTATCTTGTTGTTGTTGTGACTGCGCAGGCAAGTGAGCCACACGCTGTCCCACCTGTATTGGGCGCTGATTGTGTTCATGCTGCTCATCATGATGTCAACCGGCCAAGTCATGTTCAAGCGCGTGAAAACGGTGGTCAACATTGTGAGATCCGCGATCGATGCGGCCAAGGACGACGCCAAGGAGAAGAGGGACTAGGCTGCTGAAGCAGCAGCCCACTGGCTGGCGTGCTTTCTGGTAGCAAGGTGCTGACACAAACGGCGCCTCGCTTGCGTAGTGTTCATAGATTTACCTGCCCATATCTGGTTTCTCTTGTCGAGGCAGCGCCTCTAAACCATGGATGTTGGCGCCGAGTCGGTAGGCACAACACTCATGATCATCTCGGTGGCGCAGCTTCAACCAAATGAAGCAATTTTAATGAAGAAGAGAAAACGTGGCGCCTCTGCTTCTTCATTCCATGACTGGTTGGTTTTCTATATGTAGGAAGCGGAGCAAGTGAGCGCAGCGGACGTGTGAAGTGGACGGAAAGGAGAAAACGTGTTTTCAAGATTAAGGAAGACGGACCAGCACATACCTCGGATAGATCCTGCAGCAAAGTGCGGGCAGCCGGGTTTTTGTCCAGCCGCCAGTCACCGTCCATTTCCTGGCGGCACGGTTCCCCGAAGCTGGTGGTTCATTTGGTTTCTCGTCGCCGGCTACGCAGTCGCCACAGCTCCGCAGCAGGCGGTCACCAGCGTCACAAGCTGGCCGAGATTTAACCCACCCTTCATCCCTCAAAGGGGGGGGTGCCCAGTCGGCACCTTGCTCCTCGAGCAAGAAACCTTCCTGCCTTTGGCCGTAACCAAATGAACCGCAATTTACCCCATGTCTGTATGCTAGATGGAAAGGAGTACATTCAAGCATCGACAGCAGGTTTTCTCGGGGACGTACACTTCAAAAATGCAGCGCCGCGCGAAAGAATTGACCATATTCCCAGCTACTGTAACGTCTAACAGACGCTTCCAGCTCATTTTGCCGAAGTGCGGCGAGAAAACACGAATTGCATCGAAATTTTGCTACCAGCTCCATGTCAACTTTTGGAGAGCATGAACCCAGCTTTATTGTTTGATCTTGCTCATGGGCAGGTCAGATGGTTTCCGGGCATTGCTCGTTGTTGCCGCGTCAAGAGTTCTGGCTCCGATGGGGAAACTCTCTTTGCACCGGCTACGGCGGCACTCGAGGCGTTTGTATCGATGTGGCTCGCTTTGCAGTCTCATGGAAGGGGCCACTTCCTATCCCCAGCTTATCCTCAGCTTTGCCAATGTTCGGGCTTTCCCGTTGGAGCCTCTTGCGCTGTAAGGTTAGCTAACAGTTCATTCTGCAATTGGCCCGACAGTGACAGCAGTGCAGTCCACAGAGCTCTCCCAGCTTTGTCCCTTTCAGCTCTAACAGCAACACAGCAACCGCAATGGTCAACGTCTTCAGCGCGATCGCCTTTGCCAGCGTGGCTCTCGTGGCCTCGGTGAGCGCCCGTGAGGACGACGGTCGCCATCTTCAGGCCGTCAACTTCCGCCAGGAAATGATGGACGCCGTCAACGTGGCCCGCAAGAAAGAGGGACTGGACGAAGTGTGCATCAACGAGCTGCTCATGAACGCAGCACAGGTGCAGGCGAACGACATGGCTGAGAACAACTTCATCAAGAGCACGGGCTCGGACGGATCGGTGCCCAAGGAGCGCGCGACGACCGAGGGCTTCGAGGCTGCCCAGGTGACGGAGGTCGTGGGTGCCGGCTACCGCTCCGCGTCGACCATTGTCTCGGCGTGGGTCAAGGCCGCCAGCGCCAAGAGCACGGTGCTCAGCAAGCACACCGTCATGGGGCCGGGCTACACGTTCGACAAGACCAAGAAGTACGTGCACTTCTGGGCCGTCGACTTCTCGGACGGCGAGTGCGGCAACGGAACGGCCACGGCTCCTGCTGTTGGAGGTTCCACCAGCGGCAGTGGAAGTGAAAGTGTTGAGCTCCCCACGAGCAGCTCTGGAAGCGTCGAAACGCCTGCTAGCGCGAGCGCCAGCGGATCGGCTCCGGCCAGTGGCAATGCTACTGAGACTTCTACCAGTGCCAGTGCTGCCGAGACTTCTACCAGTGCAAGTGCTGCCGAAACTTCAACCAGCGGAAGTGCAGTTGAGGCTCCTGCCAGTGGCAGTGCTGCTGAGATCCCTGCTAGCGGCAGTGTGGAGGCCCCGGCCAGTGGAAGCGGAGAGGAAACGCCGGCCAGCGAGACCAGCAGCGCTTCTGTTGGAGAGACCGAGGCACCGGACACGCCCAGCCAGTAAGCACGAAACATGGGTTTACCGAGAGATGGTGTGTGATAGCTCTTATGTATGTTCGTGATAAAATTCATTAAGCAAGACGCCCTTCACACTGCTCTTCACGACTGCGCTATGGTCCATTGCCTATGGATATTCACCCATGTACTACTTAGTAATGTGCCAATCTTCATGAAATGCAGTTTTCTTAACCAGCGGATATCAGGATACAGTATAAGTTATGCAGTGTTACTTCAAAGCTTCCGTCAAATCGCTCAAAAAGAACGTGTACTTTCAAGTTAAGGATTAAGGATGCCGCAGGGCTGCGACGTACTACACGCATAAGATATTCTGCTTTACTCGGGGACGGTAGAGTGAGTCTCGAGCCCTGACGCTGCTCGACGGCTCTTTGACGGGGTTTTCGACGGAGTGGAGTGCTCCTCGAGCCCCGGAGTCGCCCGTCGGCTCTTGGACGGCGTTTTCGCGGGCGTTCCAAAGGTGCCGAACGTGTCTGTGAACGTGTACTTGGCGTCGTCTTCGAGCTTCATCGTGGCAATGCTGTCAAAAACCCACTGGGGGCCATTAACAGATCAGAGGTTAGACTCATCAGCCGGGAAAAAGAGCTCAAGAAAGCGTAGCGTACCTTTGACGTGACAACTCGGATGCCTGTCCGCTGCGCTCGCCGGAACAACGAGGCGTCGCCGCAGATGCACATGTCGGCCACCGAGATTTGTTTGCAGATCTCTCCGCCCGCAACTTGAATCAGGGACTGAAGCACTTCCCGAGACGGCTCGACGTTGGAGCCTACGAAGAACTTCATGCCCTTGAAGATCTGCCGAGACTCGGGGTGCTCACGGGAGTACTTGTTGGCAAAGATCGCCAGTTCGAAGTCTTCTTCGGGCAGCCAGCGCTCTTGCTCAAGGGACGAAAACGCCCAGTCTTCCGTGACAATCCAGGCCCCACGGGCAATCGCGAAGAGCACTTTAATGGTCCGTCTCGCGTCCTTGGCGACGATCAGGTGCGTCACCCCAGCCGCGTAATCGACGCTCTTCACCACACGCGCTTTCCGGTGCCCAGAGTCGTTGGCCATCGTGGCGTCGATTGCGTGAATCGCGCACTGGAGGACCCCACGCGTCTCTGGACTCACCCCGGTGATCCCAAACACGTTGCGTGGGGTCTTGCGCGGCGTCTTCCGCGTCGTTGTGCTGGAGAAACTCATCGTCATGGGGATGGGGGCGGAGTTGACGTCCCGACGCTTCCTCAGGAACCCCGACACGGAGCCTGGCGTGACCAGGCGCTTGTCCTCCACAGTGTTCTCCTTGTTGCTGTCGCGCCGCGCTTTCTTCACGACTGGCGTCGTCAAGCTGCTGCTAGACATTGGCGGACGTACACGCTTCTTCGCCGCGCTTTGCGTCAGCTTCATGGCACTTGACGGCGCTGTCGTCGTGGGGAGTTTACGTTGAGCTCTCTTCACGACAGGCTTCTTCACTGGCACGTCAGTCGAGACCGAAGCGCTCGCCAGGGAGATGCGGGTCGTCTTGGTCGCACTTGAGCTACGCGCTGCAGGACTCTGCGCTCTCGATCTAGTTGCAGAGCTGGGCGTTGTGTTTCTACTCGTGGACCGCGTCGTTCTCGACACTGCGGGACTTGGCGTCCTCATCTTGGCCGCCGAGCTGGCGGTTGCTCGGGTAATCGAGCGCGGGGTCCGCTCCAGCGCTGATGGGCTCCTGACGGGCGTTCTCATCAAGCTGGGAGTTCCTGTCTTGTCAGAGCTCGGAGTTCTTGTCTTCCTCTTCGACGGCGGCGTCTTCATCCCTGGCGTGGCTTCAGCAGGTGTAGTCGTCGCACTAGGCGAATCCGCCACGGTACTTACCACAATCGCGGGTGAGGCGCCAGCGACGCTATGTCCGCTCGGGGATTTCGCTGAGCCTCTCGATGCGTGGCAGTCTGTGCAGTACCTCCGTGTCCGCGGATTCGAACATCCGCACGCTGCACACGACCAGATTCCAGTTTTCAGCGTCAGCCCGCTGCCGTACGTGAGGGACCTCCTGTTCTTGCGTCGTAGTTCCCGCGCTGTCGGTTTCTTCGCGCTGTTGTCGCCAGGCGTACCGATAGTAAAGTCCCCACTGCTTGTCGTACATGTAGGCATGCTGCTCAAAACTGTCGTCGCCTCTGGAGATGTCTGTTTCTTCTCGACTGGCGCAGGCGATTGCTGGCTTGCCTGGCTATCTGGGATCACAATGACCGCGTGACATTTCGCCTCGAGTTCGTCGTCCTGTTCGTTCTCCGACGCGCTCTCCGCTACAATTCCGCTCGCCTGAGACGCCGTCACCTCGTCCTCGTCCTGCTGCGTGGGCGGTCCATTCAGCGTCTTCCTCCGCTTGGCCGACGAGCTCACGCTCTTGGATCGAATAGGCTGCTTGGGCGTGCTGAGCTGCGCGGGCTCCTGCGCCGGCTCCGACGTGCCCAGCATCTTCAGAATGGCATCCGACGTCATGGGCTCCATGGACAGCGCGCGCCGCTTCCGTCTGTTGCCGTTGAGCGCCTTATTAATCTTAAAACTCGACGCCGGCGGGGGCGTGGACGGCGCCACGTTGGCCGCGTTAGTCGAAGCGTCTGTGTTCTTCTCGTCCTGCTTCTCTGCGTCCAAGGCCTGGCTGGCCTCTGCACCGAGAGACTGGCGTCTCTTGAGCTTGGGCTTGGGCTTGGCGGCCGTCTCCACGGCCTGCTGACTCACGGGGAAGAACGGCCGCTCGTCCATCCGCTTCTTGCTCACGTAGCAGGCGTTGACCCAGAGCTGGGACACGATCTTGAGCTCGTACCGCGTGGCCGCGACCGCCATGGAGCCTCCTCCTGCCTGCCACTTGGCGATTTTGGCCTTCCACACGGGCGTGAAGTGGCTCAGCACCATGTGCGTGAGCTTGGGCGACAAGCGCTTGACTGTGGCCGCGCCTAGTTCCCGCAGCTTGCGCGCCACCACGTCGCTGCAGTCGATCTGAGTGTCGGCACCCACGCGCACGTCCACCATGGCCACCACGCCCGTGAGCGGCCCGGTGATGCGCGGGCGGCGGCGTTTCGGCGCGGCGGGAGCGGAGGCGGCGGGTCTAGAGGGTCTGGAAGTCGAGGCGGAAGAGGAGGCGGAAGCGACGCGGCCAGATGCCCGCGGGGACGTGCGCCGCGTCATGCGTGAGGTGCGCGGCGCCGCGGAGAGGGACACGGACACGGCGGCCACCATGGCGGGAACGAGTTGCCTTTTACCTGCGCTGTCCGAGTTTGAAATGAAGCGGTGCGCGCGGAAATGGGAGAAAAAAGTTTTCTTTGAAAAAGTTGCCCCTGTAAAAGTTGATGAAGAAAGTCGTTGAGGCAGCCAATCAGAAATCAGCAATTTTCGGTTATTTTGTTGGTGAAACTATTCGGTATGATTTTTTCACAAGTGGCGGATACAGCACGGGTTGCATCAGTGATGTACGTAGTATAGTATGGCTCAAGCTGTCCGGGCTGTTCAGGAATTCGAGAGTATGCGTGCTGTGCACATTAATTTGTCGGTGGGCAATTGAAGTTTGTGCTTGTGGAGTTGGCAGGCGATCGGGCAAAAAATGGCAGTGGCAGCAACGGAGAGTCCAGAGATGGTTAAAAGAAGTGCTCTCGATGATCGATCAGCTTCTTATATTTAAAAGACAATAGAAGTCAATATAGCAAGTGGTTTGAAATGATTATAAGAATCTATCCTTTGAAAGTTAAGTTAATGAAACATGTCGTCTGTACAGAGCAAGTTTTAGAGGTGAAATGGAAAATTCGGTGTATTTGTCTACCTTGCCCTCACCATTGATCAAGTTGTACACATGCAGTCATGCCATGCCAGTTAATAATATCCGTCTGAAGCTCGCCATTGTGTTGACTTACATAAACTACGATTATGTAAGTACCTTTTTGAAATGGATGAATCGAAAAAAAAAATCGCTCGAAAGCTGCGCTAGAGGTTGGAAACGTCTTTACGGCAATTGAGTGGAGTAGTGGCAAATGAGTGCAGTAGCCCTTACACTATTGAAAAATACTCTTGGTTACGCTTTTTCCCAAGTCATAGTCCTTGTCGACTCAACATATTTCTTTTCTTCGTGTCGACGGAAGCATTTTAGCCCATTGACGTGCCTAAGGTCCTAATTCGAGCGTAGAATGGCACATGCGCTCGAACTGGACGAATGCGACCCTCGTGCAGGCGATATACAGCCTCGAAAACGCAACTTGTTTTAAGAAAGACGAATTTCACCACATCGTGGAGGATCTTCTTTTATTAGTTTAGAATAAAAAGAGGAGTGAATAAAAGAAGCCTTGCCATCTCTGGGAGAGTCTCAGCTTGCGGTGTATCGAAGTAGTATCGCACTTGACATGGAGCACCAGTCGCTGCAAGGCCCTGCTTGTGATCCGGCTGCTGCACAAGAGCAGAAAAATTCGGTGGTGGCCCAAATGGTGAAGCAGTCGCGTTGTGAGTGCATATCTGGCACTCTACACAACTACCGTCAAAACTGAAAGTCGTGCGGGTAAGACGACCAGGACCAGCCTTAGAGCTTGACAATTAGCGTCGAAATGAAGAAATTAAGCAAGTAGGAATGTTGCCTTGTAAAAAAAAAGCGGATGGGTTGCTGCAAAAGAAGAACAGTGCCCAGATTTGCGCTGTGAACTCCTGTGAGCTGACGACTTGGTACGATCGCTTGACGTCTCAGTAAGCTCAAATATGGTTCCAGACTGCTGTTCGACGAAAGTCGACTCTAATTGGCGTGTAGGCTTGCTGCATTCCAGTCCGCGATGAAAACGAATGAGAACTTGCTGACAAAATAATGTTATTGATGATGGATACTCTACTCTCAAATTTGGTGTTTCAGTGCGCAAGACATCCGCAATACCATTATCAAAGGGCATGGACAATGGCACCTACCTGATCCTGCGCGACAACTCGCAAGTACGTTTCACTTATAAGCGACGAGAACGAGCAATCACCCTATCGATATAAAATCACACCAGGACCCAGTGAGCTCCGTTCCAGCAAAAACTCAAGATGGAATCGATGACCAAGTTAGCGGGAGCCCAACCAGCGGATACCTCGACTGGTGCGCCAACATATTGTAAGAAGCGGCGTTATCCTCTTGCTCAGCATCAAAGAGTGCTCATACGTCAACCACAGGGTTTCTTGCGCTATGCTTGTGGATTCACGCGAAAATCTCGTTTGCTGGAAATGAATTTGAGTGTGTCCTGGAGATATTTCACTTTGATCCAGACAAAAATGTTCGGGTCATCTCCGCCTCTAAAGCATCCATTGCGTACATGCGGAGTTACGCAAACTTCCACCCCACTAAATCGCGATACCCTTAGCTGGAGTCATAGCCAAGTGAGCATCCGTATCTGCCGTGACGGTATTCCGTCGCGTGCTTGAACTTCTCCGAGCAAGTATTGGGTTGGAGTCCACGCCGATCAGGATGAAGGCGTGGCCGAACATTCGCGTGTTGCTGTCTACGGCCACTGCGCAACTGATTCAGATATCCACAACGCCAGCCGCAACCAAGATGAGTGTACATTGTAAAACGTCATTCCGTGAGGTGTTCCAGAGTGGCGAGCAGGTCATTGCTCGCCGCTCTGGAACAACATCGCGACGGAGAGTTCCGGTGCAAGCTCAAACGAAAATTCAATCGGGCTCGTGTATTATCGAGTTTATAGGTGGTGGTCGAAGGCTCGCACTTTCCAACTGAGCGCTCCTCCGACCGTCAAGTTCAATAACTGCATGGTAAAATACAGTTGGGGTTGTAGGTGGCGGTTCTTGACGCGCTCTAGCGGCGGCCCATTTGCACAAACGCGTGTGAGCCGATGAGCTGACGCATGATCGAGCGCTTCCGCTCTTTCACTTCGGTCTCCACCGCCGTCGCTTTGTCCGAGGACTGCAGCTTCATCTTCTGCTCGAGCGCGGAGCTGGACGGCGCGTCACGATGCGGCTTCGTGGGCGACGACGTCTTGGCCTGAGCGGCGTCAGCGGCGTTGTTGTCTTCGTGCTGGGCTTGGGCCTTGTCGTGCAGGAACTTGAGGTTGCCGTGCGTGTTCATCGGCAGGGCGAAGCGCGTGTGGGCGTTCATTGTTTGAGCTGCGTTGGGAGCTTGGGACGTGAGGCTGTTTGGCTGGTGCGGGGTGCGGTGCAAATTGCAAAGTGAGAGCTGCTAACTGGTCGGCGCTGGCGCTGTCGACAGCCGACCTACACTCATCGAAGAGAACCCGCTTCCGGGGACACCGCTCCGCAGCAGTCAGTAGCTACAGACGGCGGAAGTGCAAAGATGGGCTAATCGTTGCCTTCTGACCAACCGCTAGACGCCGGGTCATCATGCGCCGGCCACGAGAGGTGTGAGCGCTCCGGCCACGGGGTGTATCGATATGCTACTGTGGATTTGGCTAGTTGTGGAGCAGGAGTGTGGTGGCGGCGGGGCCCCCGATAAAGTGCTGGTGGTGAGGAAGCCCTGGAAGATCGCAACTTCGTTATGCTAGTGTACGCTGTATAACGCCGCGTCACTTGGCTTACGCTGCATTTAGTGAGATGGGCCACGTCGTGCAAAAAAGTTGAAGTCGGGAATGATGGTCATCGTACCACTTGACGCAAAAAGGCACCGGCGGAGCCACGTGCGCTCAAGTATTGCATGGTGAGGAGCTACTAGCAGCGGCAAGCGCGCTGCATCAAGGAAACGGCTTCAAGGCGGCCAGCCGCTCTGCAGCTCTTTTTGAACAATAGAGCAGTCACCCATGGCACGGGTTTCCGTGCACTGCATGCTTTTTTCCAGTGCGTCCATTTACTGGCAGCTCTAAGTGACTGCGTGCAAAGCTAAGTTAAATGTGTTCATTATTTCGCTCACTCGAATGCTCTCGGGGCGCGGTGGTGTGACGCCAATCGATGACTACTGCGACGGGTGAAAAGCGCTATCCATGCTAGCTACCTTCGCCCCGTGTTCACGAACGCGCCCGCCTCGACGAACTGCCGGTAGAACGCGCTCTTCCTCGCAGTCGCGTCGTCTGCGCCGAGCTGCCGCTCCGTCTTGCTTGAAAACAGGGTCTTCACCTTGCGCGAGAGCTTGGCCCCCGTCGAGTCGCGGGGTTTCGTCGAGGTGACGACGTCCGCAGCGGCGGTATCTGTGGTGGTGGAGGAGGATCCAGCGGTGGCGGCGGCAGTCTTGTCCCGGATGTACATGAGCGTGGCGGGGTTGCTGAGCAGGAGCGCGTTGCGAGTGGCCATCATGGAGGCGTTCATGCTTGCTTGTTTAAGGGCGGGGTGCGGCTCGCTTGGAAAGCTTGTTGCGGTTGCTTCGTGGTTGGCAGCGAATGTGCAAATGAGGGGTTGTGGCCGACGCACCGCGAACGATTGCACCGTCACTCCTTTTCAACAGCACCTGCATTCTTGGCGGTGCCGCGAGACAAAGCCTTGCCAGTCAAGCCTGTCACCTGTGGGAACGCGCACGGAAGCCTCCGGCTGGGCTAACGATCTCGTCGCGTTTGTAATCTCTGCACTATCCTGCACCGCCTCAGCTTATGCTGTCTGCTAAGCTGCCAACGGCGGAACTGGCGTCCGCCTGGGTTGCTGTCGGGCGACAAGTGCAGCACCACTGCCGCCTCGGTTGCCGCGAATACGAGCTCGCTCACGAACAGTGGTGGCTAGCGACAATGAATAAAGCTTTACCCTGCTGATCGTGTGTAGTTCAAGCGCACTCCAACCGTAACCAGTCAGCAGCTCTTGGGGATCGTGACAACGCGAGCGGGGTGTCCAACCAGACAACCGCACGCATTCCTGATGTCCAAGAGCTGGGAGCTGGAACCCCGCCGAGCGAAGTATCCGGATGCGTTGCGCTCTTTTTGCACACCGACCGTGGTTGATCTAGCCTCTGAATAGGCCCATAATGGCCCTCTTCGCCGAATGTATAAGCTCGAGCCTGTAAGTGAACTCTCAAGGATCGTTGGGATCATTACTAGTTCATCCACATATTCATCGCAAACGCATTGGAGAATCAATAAGAACTTTCCATTTGTTTCCTTGTTAGCGATCAAGCCCTCTTCACGCACTGAGATTCGCCCAGATTGGCTGCGGTGAGCGAGATGCACTTGGTGAACTCTTACTCAATGCTGGCCCTAAGCGTCGATCCATCAGCGGCGGAAGACAGTCATGCCGGTCACAGCTCGGGACGCGACGAATTGCTTCGCCAGCGCTTCCTTCCTCGCTGCCATTTCGTCCGAAGAGCCCTCGCTGTCTTGGTTGGAGGGTGGCAACGCACCGCCCACCTTCTGCGCAAACTTGGGGTTAGCGGCGGAAGTGGTCGCTGACTGGATGGAGAGCCCGGGCGTGTCAGCGGCGGAGGCAGAAGCAGCAGCAGCAAAAGCAGCACGGTGATTGGTGGCGTCCATGGCGATCGGGCCAAGTATGAAGAGCGACGGAAATTGCAAAATGAGCCTGTACTTTGACGGCGATGGTGGGGTGCGAAGGTGAAGGTGAAGGCGAGGAGGGCAGCGCTACATCGAAGATGCGACGAGAAGCCCATCTTGCGGGTACATAGCTCAACGGGGTTCCAGCTCCCCAGCTCTTGGACATCAGGAATGCGTGCGGTTGTCTGGTTGGACACCCCGCTCGCGTTGTCACGATCCCCAAGAGCTGCTGACTGGTTACGGTTGGAGTGCGCTTGAACTACACACGATCAGCAGGGTAAAGCTTTATTCATTGTCGCTAGCCACCACTGTTCGTGAGCGAGCTCGTATTCGCGGCAACCGAGGCGGCAGTGGTGCTGCACTTGTCGCCCGACAGCAACCCAGGCGGACGCCAGTTCCGCCGTTGGCAGCTTAGCAGACAGCATAAGCTGAGGCGGTGCAGGATAGTGCAGAGATTACAAACGCGACGAGATCGTTAGCCCAGCCGGAGGCTTCCGTGCGCGTTCCCACAGGTGACAGGCTTGACTGGCAAGGCTTTGTCTCGCGGCACCGCCAAGAATGCAGGTGCTGTTGAAAAGGAGTGACGGTGCAATCGTTCGCGGTGCGTCGGCCACAACCCCTCATTTGCACATTCGCTGCCAACCACGAAGCAACCGCAACAAGCTTTCCAAGCGAGCCGCACCCCGCCCTTAAACAAGCAAGCATGAACGCCTCCATGATGGCCACTCGCAACGCGCTCCTGCTCAGCAACCCCGCCACGCTCATGTACATCCGGGACAAGACTGCCGCCGCCACCGCTGGATCCTCCTCCACCACCACAGATACCGCCGCTGCGGACGTCGTCACCTCGACGAAACCCCGCGACTCGACGGGGGCCAAGCTCTCGCGCAAGGTGAAGACCCTGTTTTCAAGCAAGACGGAGCGGCAGCTCGGCGCAGACGACGCGACTGCGAGGAAGAGCGCGTTCTACCGGCAGTTCGTCGAGGCGGGCGCGTTCGTGAACACGGGGCGAAGGTAGCTAGCATGGATAGCGCTTTTCACCCGTCGCAGTAGTCATCGATTGGCGTCACACCACCGCGCCCCGAGAGCATTCGAGTGAGCGAAATAATGAACACATTTAACTTAGCTTTGCACGCAGTCACTTAGAGCTGCCAGTAAATGGACGCACTGGAAAAAAGCATGCAGTGCACGGAAACCCGTGCCATGGGTGACTGCTCTATTGTTCAAAAAGAGCTGCAGAGCGGCTGGCCGCCTTGAAGCCGTTTCCTTGATGCAGCGCGCTTGCCGCTGCTAGTAGCTCCTCACCATGCAATACTTGAGCGCACGTGGCTCCGCCGGTGCCTTTTTGCGTCAAGTGGTACGATGACCATCATTCCCGACTTCAACTTTTTTGCACGACGTGGCCCATCTCACTAAATGCAGCGTAAGCCAAGTGACGCGGCGTTATACAGCGTACACTAGCATAACGAAGTTGCGATCTTCCAGGGCTTCCTCACCACCAGCACTTTATCGGGGGCCCCGCCGCCACCACACTCCTGCTCCACAACTAGCCAAATCCACAGTAGCATATCGATACACCCCGTGGCCGGAGCGCTCACACCTCTCGTGGCCGGCGCATGATGACCCGGCGTCTAGCGGTTGGTCAGAAGGCAACGATTAGCCCATCTTTGCACTTCCGCCGTCTGTAGCTACTGACTGCTGCGGAGCGGTGTCCCCGGAAGCGGGTTCTCTTCGATGAGTGTAGGTCGGCTGTCGACAGCGCCAGCGCCGACCAGTTAGCAGCTCTCACTTTGCAATTTGCACCGCACCCCGCACCAGCCAAACAGCCTCACGTCCCAAGCTCCCAACGCAGCTCAAACAATGAACGCCCACACGCGCTTCGCCCTGCCGATGAACACGCACGGCAACCTCAAGTTCCTGCACGACAAGGCCCAAGCCCAGCACGAAGACAACAACGCCGCTGACGCCGCTCAGGCCAAGACGTCGTCGCCCACGAAGCCGCATCGTGACGCGCCGTCCAGCTCCGCGCTCGAGCAGAAGATGAAGCTGCAGTCCTCGGACAAAGCGACGGCGGTGGAGACCGAAGTGAAAGAGCGGAAGCGCTCGATCATGCGTCAGCTCATCGGCTCACACGCGTTTGTGCAAATGGGCCGCCGCTAGAGCGCGTCAAGAACCGCCACCTACAACCCCAACTGTATTTTACCATGCAGTTATTGAACTTGACGGTCGGAGGAGCGCTCAGTTGGAAAGTGCGAGCCTTCGACCACCACCTATAAACTCGATAATACACGAGCCCGATTGAATTTTCGTTTGAGTTGCACCGGAACTCTCCGTCGCGATGTTGTTCCAGAGCGGCGAGCAATGACCTGCTCGCCACTCTGGAACACCTCACGGAATGACGTTTTACAATGTACACTCATCTTGGTTGCGGCTGGCGTTGTGAATATCAGGATCCTAAGTTTACGCGGTGGCTGTAAACAACAAGCAAACACACGAACGCTCGGCCACGAACCACACCTTTATCTTATCAAGATGCCCTGCCCACCGGGGCTGCTACCAGTCAAAGCCACATTTTGTGAAAGTATGATACGAGTAACGAGAATCGAAAACACATTGTTTTGCATATGCTCTACTGCGTGATGGAAATGACCAGAGCTCAGCCTTGGCACTCGCAGGACGCTCCAGAGTATAACATCTCCTTCGAGTGACGAAACTCGAACAAAGCTATAAACTTCGACAAGTTCAATTCAATTCATTGTTGCTACGCTTCGCCGCTCACCGCCGAGAGAAGATTCGGTTTATACTGTGTGTTCCCGTTCGCTAACAGCAAGGTTCACGGATGATCGTAAGACAAGAACGTCGACCCGACAGCATCAAAGCTGAAGTCGCTTACTCCTCCATCGGCGTCGGCTCCAGCTCCACCTTGGACGTCCCCTTCGCCTTGGACTTGGACGGCTTCTGCGGGTCTTGCTCCAATGTTTGCTGCTGCTCCTTGATGGTCTTCTTCTGCGCCTCGCCGAACGGCGTCTGCTGCCACAACGCCTCGAACTCCTCTGGCGTGCCGCCCGAGCCCACGGCCTCGTACTGGCCCTCGTCGTCGGGGCCCATGCGGTTCCACGTCGAGCGCAGCTTCTTGCCCTCGATCTGGCGCTCGTGCACGGCTTTCAGGCGGCCCGTCGAGTCTTCGTAGCGGCGTCTCGTGCTCGTCACGCGCCGACCCTGGTCGTCCACGATGGACGAGTCGCTGAAGGAGTAGGACGAGAAGGCGCGGTGGTACTGGCTGTCTGGGTCGGCGTCGGCGGCACCCGTCTGCTGTTGCTGTTGCTGTTGCTGTTGCTTCGACGTCGACGTCGACGTCGACGTCGATGTCGTCTTCGCCGCA
The DNA here is from genome assembly GCA_033557995.1 of Phytophthora crassamura. NCBI lineage: Eukaryota > Oomycota > Peronosporomycetes > Peronosporales > Peronosporaceae > Phytophthora > Phytophthora crassamura. Next base: position 1,244,250 of record JAUCED010000016.1, read on the forward strand.
GCCGGCTTAGTCTTGGTCGTCTTGGTCTTGCTCGTCTTGGTCTGGTCGCTGTCGTGAGGCTGCTCTTGGCTGGCAGCCATTGCCGGCTCCGTCTCGCGGTGTTGCGTCGCCGGGCGCTGTTCACGCGCCAGCATTGGCAGGTCCCGGAAGAACTCGTCGTCGTCCAGGAGACTGGGCGTCGCCAGTATCTCGCTGCCCACATCGAACGGGAAGCGCGAGCGGCTCATGAGGTCACTCATATGCTCGAGCTCCATCATGGACTGCTCCAGCGACGACATGGGGTACCAGAAGCGCGGTCGGACGAGATCCCACGAGCTGAACATGGTTGGTTTGTTGTGTTGCTTGGCTTGGGTGTGGTTGGCCTTGTTTCGCTTGTTGCTTGCTTGCTTGTGTGGTTGTTGGCAAATGCGGAAATGACCTGTTGTCGGCTTGGGTTGGAGCGGTGGCTGACGATCTTCCACTTCAACGTGTGATGCCTCAACAATTGTCGAACGTTGTCGAATGAGGGTCGAACGCGCATCGAAATTTTGTGTGTCGTGTCACAAAAGACCGTCGATACAAAAAGACTGTTCTGGAAAAGGGTCGAAGCGGCAGGAATAGGTAAGATTGGAGGCTGAGTTGCACTGCCGCACACTGGACCACCGCCGTGCTGTCTCAAACCACCACAAATTAAAGCATGTACAGCACTATGAATTTTAAGCTTGAAGTCTATACTTCAGCTTCAAATTCACGAATGTTCGGTCCTCATTCGACAACCTTCGATCAAAAAAGGGTCGTTCCACTTCAACTTCAGAAATGCCACGCAGTCGAACGCCGGCCGCTATCCAGGTCATTTCCGCATTTGCCAACAACCACACAAGCAAGCAAGCAACAAGCGAAACAAGGCCAACCACACCCAAGCCAAGCAACACAACAAACCAACCATGTTCAGCTCGTGGGATCTCGTCCGACCGCGCTTCTGGTACCCCATGTCGTCGCTGGAGCAGTCCATGATGGAGCTCGAGCATATGAGTGACCTCATGAGCCGCTCGCGCTTCCCGTTCGATGTGGGCAGCGAGATACTGGCGACGCCCAGTCTCCTGGACGACGACGAGTTCTTCCGGGACCTGCCAATGCTGGCGCGTGAACAGCGCCCGGCGACGCAACACCGCGAGACGGAGCCGGCAATGGCTGCCAGCCAAGAGCAGCCTCACGACAGCGACCAGACCAAGACGAGCAAGACCAAGACGACCAAGACTAAGCCGGCTGCGGCGAAGACGACATCGACGTCGACGTCGACGTCGACGTCGAAGCAACAGCAACAGCAACAGCAACAGCAGACGGGTGCCGCCGACGCCGACCCAGACAGCCAGTACCACCGCGCCTTCTCGTCCTACTCCTTCAGCGACTCGTCCATCGTGGACGACCAGGGTCGGCGCGTGACGAGCACGAGACGCCGCTACGAAGACTCGACGGGCCGCCTGAAAGCCGTGCACGAGCGCCAGATCGAGGGCAAGAAGCTGCGCTCGACGTGGAACCGCATGGGCCCCGACGACGAGGGCCAGTACGAGGCCGTGGGCTCGGGCGGCACGCCAGAGGAGTTCGAGGCGTTGTGGCAGCAGACGCCGTTCGGCGAGGCGCAGAAGAAGACCATCAAGGAGCAGCAGCAAACATTGGAGCAAGACCCGCAGAAGCCGTCCAAGTCCAAGGCGAAGGGGACGTCCAAGGTGGAGCTGGAGCCGACGCCGATGGAGGAGTAAGCGACTTCAGCTTTGATGCTGTCGGGTCGACGTTCTTGTCTTACGATCATCCGTGAACCTTGCTGTTAGCGAACGGGAACACACAGTATAAACCGAATCTTCTCTCGGCGGTGAGCGGCGAAGCGTAGCAACAATGAATTGAATTGAACTAGTCGAAGTTTATAGTTTCGTCACTCTAAGGAGATGTTAGACTCTGAGCGTCCTGCGGGTGGCCCAGGCTGAGCTCTGGTCATTTGCACCACGCAGAAGAGAATACTGTATGCAAAACAATGAATTCGATTCTCGTTACTCGTATCATACTTTCACGAAATGTGGATTTGACTGGTAGCAGCCCCGGTGGGGAAGCTCGGGTCGGGGCAGGCAGTGTAGAGTGATGATGAACATGGCTCGTCAGCAGACGAACAACTCGGAGCGACAACGTCTTCCAGGGTGGCTATCATGATTCAGTCTTTTACACCCGGTGCTACTTCTATTCCTGCCATCGCTGAAGGCGTTTCATGCTCTTCGTCAGCTGCATCCACGACGACAGACTTGATCAAGCCCAGCATGGAGATCTTGGAGGAGCATCTTCTATCTCTTCAGCAACATGAGGCCACTAAACATGAGGACGAGCCACCGGAACCGACCGTCATCTCTCGACGCCAAGCAGAACTTGAAGCAGCCAACGATCGACTCCAACGCACAGCTCAGGTACACGCCCACATCATTCATCATCTGGGGCGCCCAACTCAATCACTTTGTCTCTATCGTAGAATTTCTCGCTGGAATGGAAATCGTTCCTCGGCTACGCGATCAAGATCAAGCAGCAGCGAGCGAGTGGCGCGACTGCGGTTCCTCTAACTGGTGAGAAAGACCTAGAGGACCTACTTCTGAAAACGCAAGGCGGTCTCGTGCTATTGCGCGATCTGCACAACCGCCGAGACCGACAATGGACCGAGGTGCTTGAGCGATACGGGTATCAACATCCGTCCCTCGCAGTCGAAACTGAAGCGGACGAGGAGTCCGATCATGAAAGATTGAAACCAGCGGCACCATCTCCACGCTGGCTCAGCACGCTCATCTCCAAGCTGTTGTTGCTGAACCAGCAGGTGGCAAGTACTGCTCATTGCGCAGTGAACAGACTGCAGTTCACTCCGGAGCCAGCGCTAGAACTGCCAGCTCTGGTGAAGCAGCGTGCACTTGCACTTGACACGCATCATCGCCTCAAGTACGCGCAAGACTCCGGCTCGGACAAGCAGGCGGTTGCAGCTAGTGACGAACTGGTGAAGGTTGAGGACGTGAATTTCCTGCTGCAGTTCGACTACATGAAGAACCAGCAGGCCGTCGTGCTGGAACGGTTTTGCACGCGTTTGAAGTGGCTGGCTGTAAGCCACCACTTTCATCTTCGGCAACGAATGCTGGCACTTTCTCATCAGCAGAAAGTCAAGAACACGCCACGACCGAGCGCAGCCACAACGAGCCATCTACGCTGCCCACTGTTCATCATGACGGCAGCACAGCTCGCTGCGGAACTCAGGGTATTAGCGCACAAATACGCCTTGACGATGCCTGACGGACTATACCGCGTTGACGAGTACCAGGCATTCCGACAAGCAGCAGACGACCTCCTCACATCAACATGCACCTCGTTCCCACACGACAACGTCATTAACTCTGACGGAAGCTTGGAAATGGGTCTGGAAACCGTAGTGCACACGTACACGCGGAACTCACGATGGGAGCTTCTCCAGCGTGGCCATCTCGGGAGCTGTGAGCCTGGCCCCGGGCATATCGAAGACAGGCTGGTCGCTCTTCGCAACGACCACAAAATCGATTCGCTTCTGGCAAATGAGTGGGAACTCCTGACGCTCGATGACGTCGGATACCTTCGCGTGCGGTTAGAGGCGCTCTCCAGAGCGCACATGAATCGCGCTTCGGTCGATGTGGCAACGTCCAAACCTACTGCAATTGGACAAAAGAGTCCAAGTCCTTTGAAAGGCGATGCAGACGCAAACAATGAAGACGAAGATTCTTCTGGATCGCCGCATTCGTGGAATCCTGACGCGCTTTCTGCCCTTTACGTGATGCGTGTTGTCTCGTGTCGAGCGCAGCGACTGCGGCTGTTACGCTTGCTCAATTATCTCCACTTCATTCAGCTCAGCCACAGCAAAGAAGGCAACGGGAGTTCAATAGGCAGTTGTCGAGGAACGGATGTGCCTTCAAAGCCCAGTCAAGAAGGTGTAGCGACAACGCCTTGGCTGGTAACGAAGTACGAGAGGACAGGAGACGTCGTCATCCATCGCCAAGCTCCAAGCGAACCTGTTGATGAGGACGACGGCGACGACGACACCAGAGAGCACGAGTTCATTTTTGCGGTTGCTCGACGCGATCTTGAAGTGCTCGAGCTCCAGATGCTGCGGACAGCCAGCATTTTCGTCTTCAAGCAGGAATACGAGAGCCTCCCGACGTCGCCACGTAAGCGAAGCAGTGACGGCCAGGAGTCCGATACGGTCGTCAACACCATCGATCGCCTCCAGGTCCTCCGCGACGTCTACGAGTGCGAAGTCGCGTTTCAACAAGCCAAGGTGCAGATGGTGGAAAGGCTTTTAGACAGCGGCCTTCGGTACGCGCCTCGAAGTCGTGACTTTAACGAGCTTGGGCTTCCGGCGACTGAAGCTCAAGCTCAAGCCGAAGAGCTTTTGTTCCCAGCGCTACAGCGACGGCCTCTCATTGACTTCTCGCACGCCTACTTCTTCGAGAGCTACGCAGCAGAAACCATTCTCTTGGAGCTCCAGGCCTCGCTCATACAGCAAAGCCAGCAGCACTTTCAACGGCTACAGTGGTGTTCCAGTCAAGAGTTTGCGTTAGGGGATAAAAGCAAGAGCGACGATGACCAGCGCCACTGGGTTTGCAGGCAGATACTAGGCACTAGTGCTCTCGTTCGGATGCATTCCCAGCAACAAGAGCTCTTGCGTGACGCTGACGAAAAGTGGTTCTCTGCCACGTCGGTTGGGGACTTCCACGCGCTTCAGCACGCCATTCTGGAGCAAACGTTGGTCATCTGGTCGCTCCTTACCAAGCTGGAGCTGCCAGGTACACCCGTGCGGTGTCTGGAGCGCACCGCTGGCGATCTCTTGAGTGGCTGCGGATGGCAGCTTGTGCCCCCTCCACAGCTGCTATCAGACGTCTGCCGCACGCTTCAGGACGAGTCCACTGTGGTAACGACAGCCGCGAAGCCGCACACGCTCGTCGGGTGGCTGGCCAAGGCGCTGAAGCTGGAGGAATGGCGTCAGCAGCTTGCACAGAGCGTCTACGAGGCGCAGTTGCTTGATCGCGTCCACAACTTCCAGTTCGGCTTCGTCAAGCAAGTCGCCGTGTTTGATACTGTGGTGGGGGGAGAGCAAGCGCGCCATCTTGCCTTCTTCTTTGACTTTAGCGAGTGCGATCGGACTCGAGCTCTTCAGCCCCTCGTAGTTGAGTTGGAGACGCCCATGTTTCAAGGCACGAACGCTGCGTCTGCTTCCAGATACTCAGCTGGGCGTAGTGATGACAGCAAGTCCGTGTCCGAGTGGCTCCAAGCACAGCTGAGTAGCGGCGACGACGACGTATCGACTCAAGCCAAGCGTTCAAGCAGATGGAGAAGCTCAGTATTGTTACTTCAGCAGCAGTATGTGGCCCACATGGAAGTTGCTGTGCACTACCAAGACGCTGTTGGCGCTGATGTGTTCGAGTTCGCTGCGTCCTACCCGTACGTGTGCTTAGCCAACTCACTTGCTCCAGAGTCGTCGTCTTCAATGGAAGAAAACTCGACGCTAGCGATGGATATCAACACGGTTCGGACCAAATACGCCAAGGAAATTGCCGACAAAATGATGGACGAGATGCGAACGAGTTGTTTTCCGTACTGGAAGCGGCTGGAGAACTTGAAACAGCAGCTCCAAGAGCGCTTTACAACTGCATCAGGCCAACTCAGCGACGGCTTGAAAGCCGCTTTTGCGTCATTACAACCTGGCATCCATCTCGAGGTCGACACAGTTGCATGCGGGCATTTCCTGAACGAAGACAGCGTCCATCCGCGGCTGCTCACGACCCTGAACAACCACTTGCAGGTTCTTCGTAATGAGAAAAAGCTCATGCAACAACTGAGTCCAGCCACTCGCGCTCGATGTGCGTTCGCAGCTCCCGCAACACCATCCGACAGAAATCCAAACGAGACGCAAAACGACGAGAACCAGCCTTCGAGGCTGACCAAGTGGCTCATGGTCAAGCTGCACCAGCTCAAAGTTGATCTCCAGATTCACGAACGCCCCAAAGTGGAGCAACTCCTACTTACTCCACCAGCGTCGTGTTCCTCTCCTTCTCAACGTGCAAAGCATACCAACTACAGGCGATCCCCGCCTGGAAATCCCAGCTCGGAGATGCACATGTTACTTCAAGCCATCCCGTCGTTCCGGAGTTTACTGCATACGTTTGCGATGATGGGACACTACGAAAGACTTCCACGAGACGCGAGCGGTGGAGCAGCGAGTGCTCACGCTAATCGACTGAACGAGCACCGCGAAGAAACGCTGCGGACGTTGGTGAGGGTTTTCCACCAGTTCAGCTGCACTCTTGGCATGCTGCGTATTCGCTGTGGATCTCGCTTTGCCTCCACTCGAAACACTACGGTGGGGAATGGTGAGCACCACTTACCCACGGGTAACTCGCCCAAACGTGTTTCACAAGGCGCGTTCACTGGGTTGGGGCGACTTGAGCGCTGGCAGACGCTCGTCCATCACGAAATACGCCACTTACTCGACCATATCACAAGCGATGTCAGTCCGGAAGCTGCACTCGCAACGGACGAGTTGTTTGAGACCCATCCCGAAAACCTGCAAAACCAGCATAATGCTTCACGTTTGCGCCAGGCATTTCACAGCGCGCTTCAAGAGGCGAACGCGCATTTCGCTCGCATGTTACGATGCACGTCAACCTTTGCGTTACTTCAGACGTACCAGAAGAACGCTGGCGTTCGTGTGCGAAAACGCCGGCAGCGTTTGCTCGCGTTCCAGGCCATCTTGACCAGCACATTTGACAATGACGAGTCGAGCGTGAAGATGAGGTCTCTGGTTCAAGCGGCTGAGCTGGCCCTGTTTGGCGAAGCTCGCCCCCAAGATCGGGAGCGAGAGTGGCAGGCTTTCCAGGATGCTGTGGGCAGATATGAACCTCGAGACGGCGCTTACATCGAGATGATGACGAGCTTGTTGGAGATGCACCGGATCTTCATCGACGAGAACTGCCGAGTCATTTTGCGTCTGGCAGAGGAGACTTCTGCACCCTCGCTAACCTCGCAGTGTATCGCGGAAAACCAAGCTTTGAGCGCTATAGAGGACCTCTGGGAGCGCTTCCATCTCCCCGCTTGGGACTCGTTACTAGGCGATAACTTTTCTGTGAGAAGCACAGCACTCGTTGTCGGGGGTGAGAACCTCCACCTGAAAAAGCGTCTGCTTGGCACGGCTGATGTGGACACCGGAACGGCTTCACCTTCCGGTTCTTCTGCTCTTTCATCGCCGAAGGATTTATCGGTTGCCCTGCGGAGTCTGCACATGGGAGCGGCCACCGCTCTTTCCCAATTTTGCAACACCGGTCTACTGGTTCTACCTCCCTTAACCAGCATGGAAGAGCAGTTAACCTACCTCCAACTCTCCATCGAGCTCGCATGGGTGAACGCAGATATGAAGGAGCTGGAGGATCAGTACAACAAGTTCCTTTTCCACCGCAAGATCCACCGCGAGCTTCAGCGCTCGCCCAACTTCACAGCGCGAAAACCTCCGAGAAATCCTCAAACTCATGCGGGTTCAGCATGTGCCACATCGTCTTCGTTGATGCTTACGTTAGGCAAGTATTTCCATGAAGAAGAGATTCCTACCGATAAAACCCAACCACCGGAGACGCCACAAACTGTAGACGGCGCGCAGCCCTTACGCAGCCCGAAGAAGCCGGAATCAGCCGCTGCATTCGTCGTGCCAGTCCAAGAAATGGCTCGCTTTCTCCACGGGATTACCACGCAGTGTGTGGAGCATAGCAAGCAACAACTGGAGCTCCACAACTCGTCCATTCAGCAGCTTCAGAGCCAATGCCAAGCTGCTGCTCTGGAACGCCACAAGACGGAAAAACTGTGGGCAAAAGCCAAAGTCGAGGAACGCATCCGCCGCGAAGCTTTCGCGGTGGACCACGCGTTCCACTTGTACTTCGAGGTGGAAGCTCTGCGCAAGCAGCTGAGTGTGCTCGAGGCCCGCAGAGAGTTGGACCAGCAAGGCTTGCGCTGCGAGCTCAACGCCGAGTACGACGAGAAGCTGCGCGTGATGCACGCCGAGCTCTTGAACAAACAGCACAAGTTCGCCGAGTATCGTACGACGATGCAGCGTGAGCTGCAGACGGTGATCCAAGGCGCGCACTCGCAGTTCGTCGACCAGCTCTTGGACTTCTCTGGCACGCTGCCTTCAACCACCAAGAACTCGGTGTCCACCTTGCTGCGTGGACAGCAAGACATCGTGAGGATCAAAAGCGAGAACGCAGCCATGAAGCAAGCGCTCTTGAAGGTCCATGCCCTCGGCGATATACAGCAGCAAACCCAGACGGCTGCCAGAGACCGTGAACTGCTCCTCACACAGCGGTTCTCCACGGCTGAAGCGCTCCAGCGCGACGAAGTGGAGCAGCTTCAGACGTACATCAAGCAGCTTGAAAGCAACATGAGTAAGCTGTCCCAGGAAAAGACCTTCTTCCAGGTGAAATGGACCACAGCTCAGAAGCACATGGACGCCGCAGCGCAGCGGAGACGAGAGGCCAAAGTCCGCGCTCTATCGGCTTCGTACACGTGGAAAACACCGATACCAGACGCAGACGATGACGTTCTTCCTGTTATCCCAAGTGTACGCGTTGCTGATACCGCGAGCGATACCGAGAGCATCACGGAGGTTCGTCCAGCTCGTCCAGGAACGGCAGTGAGTACAGTCGATGATGTAGGCAAGCAGGAGCGCCAGCGACTCGAAACCCAGTACTTGAACTCGGTACGACACTACCAGAACGAAATCCGTCGACTGCAGCAGCAAGTCGCGCGCGAGATCCGTGAAAAGGCAGCCATCGGCGAGCAACTTACGCAGCTCCGGCAGTACGAGTCGTGCGCGGCCATCCAGCCACGCGATGTTGAAGACCCTCAAACGCCAGGAGAAGAGACGCTCCGTAGCGATTCGCTGCTTCCGTCCACTCCTCGAAGAACTCAATCTGCGTCTCCGTCCTCGAGATTGAGGGCCCAAAGCTGCGTAGCTGCGCCGCCGGACAGGACGACGACGCCCAGACGTCCCAACTCTTCGTTTTCTCCACGCGCGTCGCTGCTTCGAGCTCAGGTGACAGGAGCTCATCCGCCAGTACTCGAGCCTTGCTCCGCCTTTGGGTTGAGACCGAGTACAGGAACGCCAGGACGTAAGTTCCAAGTCGTAAAGCGCGAGACCAACGCGGTCGGCGGCATTGCCGGAGTGTCCAACAGCCTTTCAATCCGCGAGCCTCTGCCGTATCGCTGACCAGAAAGCGAATGATGCAACGAAGTACGCGAACATGCAGCGCAAAGGGGAAGCATACATTAACCAATAATACAGTGGAGCATTAAAGCGCAGCAGCAGCTGCGGAGCACGACCGCGTCGCTCCCTCCGACTGCTTGTGGCTGCCGTCATCGCTCCGAGAAAGGACAAGTGAGAGAGAAAGCGATACCGCACGACGAGATTGGAGGACAAACGGGAAATCGACGCCGTTTCTCCTGCAGAAATGGCGCGCTGCAGTGAGAGGAGTTGTGGGGACACTACACCCAGTCGTGGATGTTCTCAGCGTGCGTACAAGTTTACGAGCCGTCCTCCCTAAGAACCCACAATAAAGCAGCATCGAGTCAGTACATCTGTACATCTGCCCTTCCGTCGCACCGCCTGATCTTCTCGTACCAGTCCGGGGACATGCCAAAGTAGTCCTCCATGGCGTCTTCTCCGTCGTCGTCCATGGCGGATGGCTCGTCCATCGTCTCATCGTCCATGTCGCTGTCATACGTGAGCCTAAAACATCAAATTCCTCCCCGTCAGCACGACGTCCTCTCTCTCTCTCTCGACCCCTTATTATCTCACCCCTTGCAGATGCACGTGAAGTACAGGATCTTCTTCTGCACCTTGTTGTAGAAGAAGTAATTGAACGACCACCTGTGCGTACAGTACAACAATACAAAGTCAGCTCATCTCCCTTTGTTCGTACACTTTTTCACCAATAATCACGTGCGTACAGATTCCCATCCGAGAACGGGTCCGAGTCCATGTCCGGGATGTAGCTGTACACGTCGCACTCGTCGAGCTTGATGGCCTCCGCGACTGCCTCCCACATCTTCTCCACGAAGCCATTGCCCTGCGCCTCCAGCAGCTCGGCCAGGTCGTGGTTCACGCGCTGCAGCGCTATCCGGAAGTCCGGCTCCTTGCGGAACTGCTCGGGCTTGACAGCGCTGAAGTCGTAGTCGGGGAAACTCGCGTTCATAGTGGAGATGAGGTTGATGAGCAGCTTCCGCGTGGCGGGCGCGGTGATGGGCCCCAGGGGGGATGAACCCAGCAGCTCCGAGGAAGACGCCTCGAGCTCCTGCTGGTAATAAAGCTCCAGGGACTTGGCCAGGCGCTTGTCGCTGCCCGCCTTCTTGCACGAGTACGTCTCCAGCTTGGCGGTCAGCACGCGGTCGCCCACCTCGTAGCCGCCCAGCACCGAGTTGAGCCACGACAACTGCGGCTCCTCCAGGTACTTCATCTTGTCTTGTCTTGTTGTTGAATGGAGTTTGCGGTAGCTGACTTGGTTTCAGTATAGAAGATGGGGAATCTGCGAGGTTCCCTGCCGAAATTCATATTACGGTATTTTAGAGATCCGACAGGAATTGTGTTCGCGCCGACAGCTTACAAAGGGGAAGTGTTTTGGCGACGAACCAACACTCACACAAACTCTCCAAACTGCATAATTGAAATATGTGATATTACTGCCGTTTCTTTACAGAGTTCAAGGTGGTGTGCGCTGGTGTGCGCCACCCAACACGCACACCACGTTTGGGTTTCTTGTGAGCCCATCCCACCTCGGCGACCATGCGGCGCTCGGCGTTGCGGCGGCCCGAGAGTTTGAGCGACAAGTACCGCATCCTGGGCAAGATCGGCGAGGGCACGTATGGCCTGGTGTTCAAGGCGGAAGCGTACAGTTCGGCGCTGCTGCCGCGGCCGTCGGGAAGCTCGTCGGGCCAGACCGAGGACGAGGAGCCCATGACGTTCGCCATCAAGCTGGTCAAGTCCCACAAAGAAGGCAAGAACGACGTGGTGCTGTCTAGTGCCACCGTCCGCGAGATTAAACTACTACGAGAACTGCATCATGACAATGTGGTGCATCTACACGACGTTCACGTGGACCCACGGGACAAGTCGCTTGCGCTGGTCTTCGAGTACGGGGACCACGACCTGCACGACATCATCGTGCAGAGCAAGCAGAAGCCGCTGGGCGAGTACACACGGAAGTCACTAATGTACCAGATCCTCAAAGGCGTGGACTACATGCATGACGCCTGGGTCATGCATCGAGACATGAAGCCACAGAACATCCTGGTCGTGGGCCACGGACGCAAGCGTGGGCAGGTCAAGCTGGCCGATTTGGGCCTGGCTCGCATCTACAGGGAGCCTATTAAGGCGCTGTCGGACGTGGAGCGCGTGGTGGTCACGCTCTGGTACCGCGCGCCGGAGCTGCTGCTGGGCGCCAAGCACTACACCAAGGCGGTGGATCTCTGGGCCGTGGGCTGCATCTTTGTGGAGCTCATTAACACCCGAGAGCTCTTCTGTGGGAAGGAGGTGGAAGGATCGAACGCGCCGTTTCAGAAAGACCAACTGGACAAGATCTTCAAGGTGCTGGGCATGCCCACCCCGCAGACGTGGGAGGGGCTCGAGAACCTTCCCGAGTACAACCACGTCGTGCAGATGGGAAGAGAGCGCAAGTACCCGACGCAATCCGAGCTAAAGAATGCGGTCAAGGTTGGACCAGGCCGTGCCGGAGCGGCGCTGCTTGACTTGCTTTCGAGGCTGCTGGAGTATGGTGAGTACTCGACGATGTGGCTGCGTAAGGTTTGTGTGGGATCAAAGGCTGACTTGCCTGACTGCTTGATGCAGACCCTGAAACGCGCATTACGGCGAAGGAGGCGTTGGAGCACGAATACTTCAAGGAAATCGTACGTTCCCTTCACGGTGAGGAGAGTGTGTAGCTGGCCTGACCCAAGCCTCCTTGTGTGTTTTCAATGGATAGGAGCCGGAACCTCGCGACTGGGCCTTCGACGAACCTGGCAAAGAGCCCGTGTCCTTCCGCACGCAGACTGTCGAGCCCGTGGCGGAGGAAAGCCTCCCGTGGAAAAGCAAGAAGGACGGTGCTGCCGGCACTGAGGCAAAGCCGGCTGAAGCAAGTCCTCACCGAGACGGCTCCAGCAGCCGTTCGCAGCACCACAGCGATCATCGTGGGCGCGACCAGGCCTCACGAAGTCGCAGCCACCACAACTCGCGGGATGCGCAACCGCAGCCTCAACGGCGCAGCGAACGCAACAATACTGGAGAGAACAACAACACGCGCGACACGAGGAGTAGAGGGCAGCCTGCTGGAGGGAACGCGCAAGGTGCTGGCGGATCTGCTTGGCGAGAACGGAGCGCCACTCGCTCTGGGCAAGCGGCTCCTAGTGTCGGCGCAGTGACGGGGGCGAAGCGACCCAGCGGAGGCGAGCGCCCGACAAGCGCTTCCAGCTCGGCTCGTCCCCGCAGCCCGAAACAACCGAGACGGCGGTGATGAAGCAAGCCACAGAATTCAATAAGCATGGACACGTACCCTGTTGTCTTTATTGAGAGCACGTTCGTTTGCACACTTCTTCTCTTTCGAGGCTGTTGCTCACTCGTCTTTACTTCCTGGGGGTGGTGTCTGCGAGCAAACGCTCAAGCTCAATGATGCTTTCCACGAGCAGTTCCTTAAGCTGGGGGAGGTCTTTTTGGTAGCTGGAGAGCTGGAATGCAGAGCCCTCCGTCTCAATTCCGTAGCCGATGCCGTAGCAGTCTTCGTTCACAGGGCCAAAGCTGCCACCTTCAAGCGCCGGACTCGACAGCGTACTGGTCGACAGAATGATTTTGCTCATGATCTGGTGCGCCGGCAACGTGTAGAGCTCGGGGGTCTCCATCCCCTGCAGCTCCGCCATGGCGCGCAAGGCAAAGAGGTGACGGTCGAAGCCCTGGCCCATCACACCGTTCTTGGTCAGCTCGCTGTGCTTCGTCACCGCCGCACGCAGAGCGTTGGCCTTGTCAGCGTCAGATGCAGAGGCGTCAACCATTGTGCGCACAAACTTGGCAGCCTCGTTCGTGCAACTACGCACAGTCTCGGTACGTCCGTGCTTAAACGCCGCAGTGCTGGCGCTTTCGTACGTGGCCACGAACTTCTGGTGCAGTTTGAAGTGCGCCAGCTGGATGGTCATTTGCATGAGCCCGTCTGTGCCGATATTGAACTGCTTCCCAACAGCGCGCGTCACCGGAGTCTCTGCACACGCAACCAACAAGGTGGAAGTCCACTTATCGTACGTACATTTGGCCTCGTTCAGCAGCTTCTTGGTGTCCCCGTTGACTTCCCAGGTAAGTTCACGAGGCTTGGCCTGGCTGGTCGACTTGAGCACCGGGTACTTGACGCTGTCGCTGTACAACTCGTTAAGGTAGCGTAGAACAGCCACGCCGTCACCCCACGCGTGCTCGAAGTTCACAGACGCCGTGCCGTTCGCCGCCACAATAAGCTGGAAGCTCTTGTCGAACCAGTGGTTGCTGCCATCGCCCATCAAGAACGTGCTGCTCACCTGCTCCGGCGTCGCCGGCGACTCGTGCTCCAGACACACGACAAGCAGCGCACTGTCAATCTGCTCCAGCGACGCCTTGTTGACGCTACTGGCTTCCAGCTTCTGACGAGCGTTCGCCCATGCATCACGGTTCATGGTGGTCATAAGTCCCATTCCGGGCGCGTCGGGCGTGCCCTTGGTCAACGGCTGGGCCAAGATGCCCTCCACGTTGGCCAGGATCTGCTCGTCCGGAACAGCATCTCCATTGTCCTTTAGCACGTCGAACGCGTAGAACTTTGTGCCCCTCTGCACCACGACATGCTTTGATCCAGGCGAGACCTTGAGCTCGTCCTGCCCGAGCTTGGGCAGCCTCGTGCTGGAGAACAGGTTCTTGTACTGCGACATATCTAGCGGATAGGCGCCGAGCGCCGCCGCCCCGTAAAAGCTCATGCTCTCCGGCAACAACTTGCAGAAGTACTGGAAGGCCTTCGTCTTGCTGATGCCGGGCTTGGTATGGAAGATATCGGGCTGCAGCTTGCCGTCACGCAACGTGCGGTGCACGCGCACGCTGGAGGCGATGAGCGACGCGGCGCGCTGCGCCTGAGCGTTCTTAGCTGGCACGGGGTCCATCTTGAGCTTGATCTGCGGGTTGTAGTTAATGGGGAGCGGCTGCCGGTCCGTCAGGTACATCTCGAGCCACCACTGGTTGATGTACGACGTGTGCGGGTTGGCGGCATCGCGGGCCACCAGCGCGCGGTGCAGCTCGGGCCCCACGCCGCTCTGGAAGCTCTGCACGGCACGTCGTGTGTCTTGCAACTGCGCAGACGTCACCACAGGCTCCACGGCCGCCAGGTAGCGCGCGAGCGAATCCTCGAGCTTGGGGATGGGCAGGCGCGTCAGGCTCTTTTGGAAGTGGTAAGTGGGGATCACCGTGTCCTGCACGTAGCCACCCGAGGAGAAGGCGCGGCGCAGCAAGGGACCTGCGCGGCGGGCGGAAGGCGACAGCATGGCCGAGGAATGCAGAGTGATACACCTCGAAAGGATCTGTTGACGCACGTCAACACGTCCGAAACGACGCGAAAACCCGACGTGGGGTATACTAGGTACTGTACGTAAGAAAAAGTGCGTTTTTTTCACTTCCCATTTTCTCGGTGTGGGAATGGTGAAGCTGTACTGGGCATCAACGGAGGACCCCGCTACGCTGCGCCAGCTTGACGTGGACCAGCGCGCCAACATGGCGGACTTGCAGCTAGCGCTCAAGAAGGCAAAACCCGGAGTTGATCCCGGGCGTTGCCGCTAAGCTCAAGTTGTATCTGGCGAGAAGCAGGGTTGCGGACGTTTTGCTTTTGAATGAGGGTTATTCCATTAGTTCTAAGGTTTAGGGATAATCCACCCACCCATCAAAAGCCCACCCGTCCATCAATCAACAGGTGGGACGATGCTGCTACCACCGAAACTAGATGGCCATCGATTGACGTGCCACGGTAAACCGGCTGATGACATAATAACAGATGGCGGATAAATTACCGGTGGGTAGGGGAAACTAAAATAACATATGGCTAGGGGACTTAGGCGTTTTTCGTGACCGAAGTCGTTGTGTGGACTTTTGGTGTTATTTTCGCTATGAACACCAAACATAGGCAACTCAATATGACCGAAGTCGTTGTGTGGACTTTCGGTATTATTTCGGTATGAACACCAAACATTGACAACTCAACATGCAACACGTAATTCACGTTTGCAGTTGCCGTCCCTACTTGCCTCCACTACTCGCCACCTACAGGCTTCATCAGCAGGCTGATCACCTTGTATAGATAGCGCATACGAAGGTACGGCTGCAAGCTGTAGATTTTGTCGTTCCACGAAGCTCCCGCGACTAACATTTCCAGCACCGCAATGCACCAAACGTCACACGAACTCCCGTCCTGCTGCTTGCACCATTCAATCTTCTTGTAAACGACCTTGCCTTCCAGGTCTAGAACGGGCTCCATCACTCATTTCAATGGCGGCGTAGTTTCGGTCGGACGGTAGCGGATCGAACATGTGGCATATTTTGGCGTTATTGTCGATCATGAACGCAACCCAGTGGTTGCCTACGTTGAAAATCCCAAGTACACGTTCATACTTGGGATCCGCAGCCCCCAGTCCCTTGGCAACACTCCGTTTCTGCGTCATTGCGGCGAAATCATGGTAGCTAGGATCGACGATACCCACGCGCGAGTATTCTTCTCTCAAAGTAAGCAGCGCCATTAAGATTGATGTGGAGTGGAGCCAAAGATTATCGCGAAAGTCGAGTAGCTTGTAGCCTTCCACTTCTTCGTTTTCAAACTTGTTCACACCGAGATTGAGAGTCTCGACGTAGCCCTGGTATTCCGTCTGTATAGTACCAGACAACCATATAAGTTAGTGTCAGTTACCTTCGACGCATGCAACCGCTCTCGATACGAACCTTTGTCACTGCGTTTGTGTCGCCGAACGGAGCGCACAGATCCTTGATAGTCCACTCGACGGTTTCCATCCACGCGGTTGTCTTCTTGACCAGAATGAACTGCTTGTAGGCCTCATGCAAAATACGCATGTTTTCCAGTTGGTCCTTCGTAACACAGCCGAATCCTGGCCAGTATGCAAGCAGCTTTAGACCCTCAGGGCGTAGCTCCATCGCACAAACAGCCTCCATCACCTGCTCCAGCTGCGGAATCGCCTTGACTACAGGAATACTCTGTCCGACGCCGAACAACTGGATTTCAGGCTTGCCTTGTACATTGACGAACGACAACATCAACGTCTTCGCCATCGGCTTTTCGTGGAATAGGCTGTGTGGTCCGTCCAGCATTCTCGCAACATCTTCTAACTTCGCGGGTGTCGTAATTTTGCCAGTTCGATACTTTCTGCAAGGTCGAGTGCAAGCTGGCACTCCTCCATCTTCTTTTTGTGTCGGCGTTGCGCTTTCGTCATTCCGTGGACTAGGGGCCGCACGGCAAACTTCCACTGTGGACGCTCCGCATTGACTTCTTCACTTTCGGTACGCTTCGGTGTGCTTTCGGTGTCGTTTTGGTCAACTTCTCCGGAAGCCACCCTGGAAGTCGGCACATAAGTGCTTGGCGATGCAGCTTCGTCCTCGTTGTCGTTGCTATTGCAGCGGGGCTGCAATTGCCTTAGCGTAGAGGAAGACACGGACTCAGAGAGTCTCTAGTACTATTGATAACCTTACGCTCTATACAAGAGCTATACCGAGTACCGTAAGATAACTACTTACGGACTCCAAGAGACAGAAGTACCTTAAACAAGGCTAGTGAACTCTTAGGCTTCAAATGTGAACTGAATGTATTGTTGTTTATCGCGGCAGAGCCGCCTGTTGTATGTATGTATAGGACTCACTATCTATCATAGTAGAGCCTAGTCTAATGCATATCCATTGGCTGTGAGCCACCCACTCCTATCTGGGGTGACCCACGTAACATATGTGTGGAACTCAACTTATGTGTGGCACCTAGCTTGTGTGCATCACACTATTCGATGTAACCCCGTTACACCCTCCCCCACCAAGACGCCGGATACGGAGGGTCGTATCCGGACGAAGAAAACACTGACGCCACAAATCAGCCGAGGCTGCGGCGGAGAGGCAAGCGCGGACTGCGCGGCGCCTCTAGCGTGCTACACGCATCGACAGGCACTGCCACCGCTCACCAACAAAAGCCTCATGCTTATCAAGCAGGTGGGGCCACTCATGTTCCGCCTAGGGCGCCGTGAGAGCTTGTCGGAGCCAGCTCGTGCAGTCCCAGACTGTATTACGTGCATGGCACCGCCTCTCCTGCGCGTTCTACGCTTTGTCCAACGCCGACAAGGTATCCATACCTGGCACAGAGGCTTTCGAAGCCGAAGGGGGTCTTGTTCCTGCGCTCCGTGCTCTGGAACGCCGCGTAGCGGCTATTGGTTTGAAGGTGAGCCCGGCAGGGCAGGGCGGCATGCCGTCCGATACTACAGCTGACACTGCAGCCTTCGCAGCATACCGTCACGCTGTTGCAGCTCGTGCACGACTGTGTAGCTGGCAAATAGACTCGTGGTCCTAGACCAATGAACTGATGGGGCTGTCAAACCCCATAACCATAGACGCCGCGCGTCATAGGTGTTGGCTCTGGGAGCCGGGTGTGGTGTGGCTTCCGCGTAGATGGCCACGGCCACGGCGCTTTACTAAGCATAAGCAGGAGCATTGCGCACGCTCTTACTGCATGGGCAGCTAATGCACTAGGTGCTGGCTGCCACAACAGTCCTAGGTCAGGACTTGAGCTCGGTCACTGACCCATGAGCTCCCCCACCTAGTGGGAAGAGCTATTTGACCGCTCACGCGGCCGGAGGCCCTGCCTTGGCTGGTGATCATGGCGATCAAAAGCGTCGACGACGTCGGGGCAGTCTTGCCGTAGAGGTACCTCAAACTCCCATGAGTTCTCTGAGTGGGGATACCCTCTCCACTTCACCAGATACTGGTATTGCCCCTGGTAACGGCGTCGGGCTAACAGCCTTTCCACATGGTAGTGGAGATCCCTTGCTCGTCGAGCAGCGCCGGCGGCGCCCGTGTCCTCGCACGTTGAGGAACCTGTCCGTCCTGAGGAGTTGGAGAGCTTGGAGAGATCGCTGAGCGACGTGCGTCAGACCCTGGAGCGCCATGGGCGGAGGCTCGATCAAGCCGAGAGGGAATCTGACACCACCGTGAATGAGATCCGCGATCTCCATGAGCGCCTCCAGTGGTGTGAGGCTGCTGAGTCGGCGACTCAACGCCTGGCGCGCCTTGAGCAAGGTTTCGCGCGGCTGGAAGGTCAGGTCGACCTGTTGCTGCGACTTCAGCAGGGCGCTGTGGCTCCGCCACGCTGGGCGCCAGCTCCTGGGAACCCACCTGCGCCGGGTCCCGGTACGGCTTGAGCAAGCCCACGTAAAACACGGGGTGTGTGCGCATCTTCTTCGGAAGATTGAGCGTATACGCTAGGCCCTTCTTGGCCACGACCGTGAACGGTCCAACGAAGCGCGGGCGCAACTTGGTCTTGAAGACCGCAGACACTGCATGTGTAGGTAGGTTTTTAGCGTTAAGCAACACTAGGTCCCCGACCTCATAACTTCAACATTGCCTCTGCCTTTAGCATCCGCTTGTTCCTTTTGCTTGTCTTGGCTTTTAGCCATAGTGTCACGCACGTGTCGAAGGACACTTAGACGCGTTGACAGGAACTCGTCAACCTGTTTACGAACAGTGAGTGGGCTGACATCGGCAAGCCGATCGGCTATCTCTCCCCCACCAAGCCCAGGACCACGGAGTGGCAGCGTCAGCGGGACGCGCGGGTGAGTGAGGCCGTTCACGTAGAACGGAGTGTAGCCCGTGGAGGCATGCACAGCGTTGTTCAACGCAAACTCGGCGAGTGGAAGCATAGCGCTCCAACGCTTCGGCGTTTCAGCGCAAATGCTACGGAGAATGTCTTCGACAACGCGATTGACGCGCTCAGTCTGACCGTCGGTCTGCGGATGGTCCGCTGTGGACATGTCCAACTTGGTGCCAAGCACCTTAAAGACAGCGTCCCAAAACTTCCCAGTGAAGCGGGGGTCTCGATCAGAGACAATCGATGCGGGCAGCCCGTGTTGGCGGAAGACCCGATCGAGAAACAGCTTCGCTGTCCCTTCACCGTCCACGGTGTCCGGCACAGCCGCTAGATGAGCCATCTTGCTCAGACGGTCAACGAAGACCACGATGCCCGTGTTACCTTCCGAGTCCTTTGGAAGGCCAAACACAAAGTCCAAACTCATGGACTCCCAACACCCAGAGGGTACAGGCAAGCTTGCCAGCGGCGCGGCCGCATGCGGTGAGGGCTTCACCCTCTGACACGTCTCACACGTGCGCACGTACGTGCTCGTCCACTTGTACAGCTTGGGCCACCAATAGGTCCGGCTCACAGAGCTGTAGGTCTTCTCGCGACCGAGGTGGCCGCCAAGCGGTGTATCATGCGCCTCGTAGAGGATACGATACTTCAAATCCTCGTCATGAAGGACCACGACACGAGGAGTGTCGGGTGTCAGAATTTAAAAAACTCGCTTGGAAATCGCATGCAATTTCACTCAAATCATGCGTGCGATTTCTGACACAAATCGCATGCGATTTCGCGCAAATACACACCCAAATCACACGGGGTGTAAGAATTGGTAGTCAGGGATCACTATCGAGAGCCGCAAGTTTACGGTAAAGTGTCAACTCTGGAAAGACACCAGTTGTCACGTATACACGTCTTACTCGTTCAGCCCTCAGCTTTACTTCTGCTACGTCTGGTAGGTGACCAACTGTGTTGCATCGCCTTGGGGCGTGTAAAACAAGCAATATCCACGAATGTACACTGCTCCGTGGCCCCTCGTATGCAGGGTGCTATAGCTAGCCATTCACTAGAAGCAATAAGTAGCCATATCATTTATCCACAGTGAACGGGCAAGGAAATCACTTATATTTAAATTTTGACTTCTCTGTAGCGACTACTCCTTTCATCCTAGCCATGTTTTGCTCTCCGACATGACTTTAGTAGAGCCCTGTCAGTAATCTTCTTCTGCATCTCTACATCAGCACGAGTCAACCGCACAAAGGTCAGTGAAGCAGCATGATTGTTATCAGGGGCTTACTCCCTCGCGTGCAGCTGCTCGTCGGAGCTCGTTGACGTCCAGGAAGGCGCGATATACTCCAGGGGGAGTGTGCACCGCTCTTGCTGCGGAGACGTGAGCCCCATAAGGACAAAAAGGCTACTGAGTAAAGTTTCCGTTTGTCGGCCTGAAACCTGCGATTTCCCACACGGATCGCACGTTTCCAAATCGCCCACCTCCGGAGGTGGGTGATTTCGATTTTGCGCCAAATCGCATGCGATTTGGGAGAGAAACCACATGAAAGTTTTTACAAAATCGCATGCGATTTCCAACCGAGTTTTCTTAATTCTGACACCCCCTAATGCAACCATCTGCTTTATAATGGATTTATAAAGTGCACGGTAACGGGTTCGTGAAAGAGAGTAGGATGGGTTGCGACCTTTCCCACAGATGCGACTCGCTTTTGAGAAAAAAACTTGCCTTACATATCCTTTACAGTGGTTGAATGAGGTTTATTGTTTGCGCCGGTCGAACTCTGGCGCCATTCGCAAATTCGCCTCCAACCAAACCAAGCACCATGTCCAAGAAGCTCACCCACCTCCTCGCACTGGAGGACTCGGTGAGCGACGCCCCGGACGACATGATGTCGCAGGGTTCGCGCTCGGGAGGAAACTGGATCCAACGCCGCCACCGCAGCGCTAGCCGATCGCGCAACCTGGACGACGGAGACGACGACGGGGAGGACCAAGTGCGGGAAGCAGTCGTGCGCGAGCAGCAGGAGTGGCCGTCGTGGTCCGGCGCGTCGGGCAACGCGTTGGGCGTGCTGTGCATCTACCCCGACTGCACGGCGAAGGTCATGTTCACGCAGAGCTTCGCCAATCCCTTCCGCGCGCAGCACGGCGGCGGACACTACAATCGTGGCCGCTACGAGCGGGCTATCGACGATCCAGCCCTGTACCGTGACTCGACGCAAATGACGAGAGTCCTCCAGCACCGGCTCCAGAACCACGAGCTCGGTCTTCAGCAGCTGGTCCAGAGCGTCGGAGCGCTGAACACGACGATGGCGAACGTGCGCCGAGAGGTGGCAGTCTCCACGAGCGGCTCGTCGAGCACGCAGAGCCTGACGTGAGCTGTTGAAGACGTCGTTGGCCAAGTGCCCGCCATTGGGCTTGATCGGAAGCTGAGTGTCCTCTTCGACTCGCTGGTGACCAAGACGGAGGAGATGATGAACGCGCTCTCTGACCTCTTCGGCCAACGACTCGGTGAAATGGAGGATACCTACGGGCAGAAGATGCTTACTCGATGCAGGCCATCGATAAGGAGGTCGACAAGAGGGTGGACGCTCTGGAGGACGTACTGCTGAGCATGTTGAAGTCCGTCCCGCCCGAGCCGAGAACCCCAAAGCGTCGTCGCGATGACACTCACCAGTACGCGCGCGCGAAGGTGCTGCGGACGGCTTCGAGCTCCTCGATCCACGACGACTACGAAATAGTGGAGTCTGGCGATCTCGAGGAGAAGGACCCGGTGCCAACAGACGACGAGGAGCACGTCCAGCCCGACGCGCTCATGCTGCCGACCAAGACCGTGCCCGCCCCCACGACGCCTGCCCCCACGATGCCTGCACCCGCGCCCACGCCAGCGCCAACATCGCCAGCGCCAACACCTTCGCCAGCGCCAACAGCTACGCCAGCGCCAACACCTCCGCCAGCGCCAACAGCTACGGATGCGCTTGCGCTGCGGGTGGATCGTCCAAGCCGAAGCATGTGCTGACGGTGAACACGACCGCTACGGCTTCGCCAGCGTCGGCACCTTCACCAGCTTTGACGACCGCGACCGCTACGCCCACACGACTAGGTGCAGCACTAGCCGAAGCCACGACGACGGCACTTGCGGCTGCAGGCGAATCTATCAAGCCGAATGCCTCCCAACAGGTGAGCAAGGGGAAGAAGCCGACGTCGAAGTCCGTGGGTAGGACCCCCAGGACGAAGAGGCTCGAGAAGGAGATCAAGGCAAAAGGGACCGAGGCAGGGCGTCACCACGAGAACATGGTGGCAGTAAGGCATACTGAGCTCACGATATCCACCGAGAGACTATCGAACACCGAAGAACCAAGAAGAAGGTTTTCCTATTAAACCACAGGCGACCGAGTAGCAGTCGCCTGCAGATAAACAAACAGAGTTTTTTACCCCCTACTGCGCAAGTCGAAGAAGAGGGCCTGCCAGCCAGGAATCGGGTCCGTCGGTCACCGGTCGACGCGGAACTCCCCAACAACCCAAGTCCAGTTGCGTCAGGGGAACATCGCGTCAAGCGACTGAAGTGAACCGCGCATTCCATTTCCAAGTTGGGCCCACTGCGAGTATCAGTAGGGTGGGGTACCCATTTCATGTAATCTGCCTAGGCTTGGGTGACTGTTAGCGGTTGTCCCTGAGCTGTATTTGTAACCGCGTTCAGGCTTTGGGGGTTCTGCGCTCAGAGTTAGTGTCTAATGGACGGTACTTGTATCCCTCGTTGAGGGTGGTACGCGATTGGGAGGACTCCATGCTTGACCAGTGTCCTGGGTTAAGTCCTAGCGGACTGGATTGAGGCCCTACGTTCCAGGGCCCGAAAGAAGAAGAGTGACTGTGTATTTAAGTGCATCTCTCTCTGTATTGTGTTGGTTATTTGTGGAGAAGAGTGTATATTCTGTGTTTTGCGTCCAGGCTAAGAGAAGTGCGTCTAGAGAAGTGGACGTCACGCTCGGCCGCGACAAGAGTATCTGCACAACCTAACAACTTTTGGTGGTCGATCCAGGCTCCCCGACGATAAACGACGCCGACAGGGATACACGAGGTACCACGCCCCCTGCGTGCGGGTCTAAGTAAGGGACCTGCGTTCAAGGTTACCAAACTCAGGCTTTGTTGCTACAAGGCCTGGGTTGCCGCTATACACTTGACGGTTCAGACTTTCACCAGTCTCGTCACACAACAACTCCAACCGTATCCGACAGCATCGGTTCTACTGCCTCGAAAATCCTGATGCAGAAGACATCTGCATTCAACGAAGCGACGCCAAAATCGCCGCGTCGTTTTCCGTTGTACGAATTGCAGTTTGGTCTTCGCAGATCAGAGATCATTTAGATCGCATTGTTCAACCACCGTAAATTTGTTTTTTTCGGCATTTTATTCCATTATTTTGTTTCAGTATCATGTTTCTGTTGTAAAAGTTGTATGGTCGAAGTATTTTATTTGATGTAGTTGTATTCTGTCCTACTGATTTGGATTCGTGCCAGAATAGCCCCACCTCCGTGCCGGCATGTACGCTTCTTCAAATGGTAGAATGTCGGCGTTGCGATCGTGGGGAAGCTGAAATGATGGGAGGGTAGTGTCCGAAGCCTGGATTCCGAAAATGGTTGGATCTGGTCGCGCCAATTCTGAAGGAATCAAGATACGGGTATGTTGATCCGCTCGTTCAAAGTACAGTAATCTGCCTCGATAAAGAAGTCCCCTTTATATACTGTTTTTGCAATACATACGAAATCACAACATTTTATTGGTAAAAATGATCACCGGCTTGCATAAGGTATAACAGGATATTAGGTCTTAGGACTTCTTTATTGAGGCAGATTACTGTACACGAGATCCGTGGCTGTACCACTAGCGCGACATTTAGCTCTAGCTGGTGGGTGTACATAAATATCTCTGCCATCGGTCAATTACCTACTTTTCACTTTTAGGGAAAAAGAAAGAGGGGGTCCCCCCTAAAATATCCCGTAGTGGAATATGCCATAACTCCACCGATGACCGGATATCATCGCACATCAGCGATCCCGGTAACGATGTAGGTCGTTGTCCTTGGTGACTTTGTGGAATGTCAAGGTCATGGCAGGTCATGGCAAAGCAAGAAAACTAATTGAAACAAGCTTAGCGCAGTGCTACCGCGTGCAGTGCTACCTCCCTACAACACCGTTGACGGTGATCAAACTCCTCGCAAAACTCGTTGGACTTGGCCTGCGCGGCGAGATCCACTTGGAGCATGTCTTCGTCGATGTCGGTCGCGTCCACTAATGTCAACACCCCGCTGGTTGCGTCAACCGTTGCCGATACTGCTTCCTTGAAGTCTTCGCTCTGTTGCTTCAGGCGGTTCACGCACGTGCTCTGCTGCGTCACCTCTTGCGCTTTGGGCGGCACTTCTGCCTCTGCAGCCTCGACTTGCTTGGCTGCACTTCCTTCAGCTTCGGATCCGGTTCGTTTCTCATCTCCTGCCTGGCCTTCCCGACCGCTCCGTTGGCAGCCTTTACGGAGTTGCTCAACTCCTTCCGGGTGTCGTTTTCCTTACGAATCTTGGTATTCATCCTGGTCCGCCGCTCAAGAGCATCAGCAGCGGTTGCTATGATCTCGTAGATCTGTGCACGGGACGATAGAGCTGCTCTCCTCTTCTTAGCCGCCTTGAGCTCGCTCTTCTGGCCCTCCAAGGCCTTCTCCAGCGCCACTTTCTCGCCATCGGAAGCGCTATCGACCATGGCTGCCGTTTCTTCGGTCACCTTTTCCTTGGTCTCGATGTCTTGATCCTTCCGCCCAACTCGACCGCGGCCATACAGTCAATGGACCAGGGAGTCATTGCGTGCATCACGAACCACATCATGGACGCCAAATTCGAGGCTGTCATGCAGCGATTCCTCGCGGGCGACGGTCAAGCGGACAAGATCGAGATGGTGGAGGCGATTCAGTGGTGCAAAGACACGTGGCATAATGTAACGCCCGAGACTCTATCCAGAACTGCTGGAAGCACTCGGGGCTCGTCGTTCAGTGAAAGGTCACATCTATTTCAGTACGTTCGCTTGCATGATTTTAATCCAAATGAATCGACCTCTCCATACTAATATAGCCCACCGCTTGCTTTAGCGCGCTCTTGTCTACTAATAATTAGTGTGCTTTCATGGTCAGTTGGATCGTTGGTCGAATGTATCTTGTTATTATACTTACTATATTCATGTATTAGGATGGACTCACTTCCTATATAATATTACATGTTTTGCTTGAGAGGTGTTATACTATTTGTGATGCTTGGAGGCGTGGAGGGTACCTCCTTCGCACCAGAGGGGGGCGAGAAGTCTTGCCTACTTATTTTTCTTGGGTTATTTCGATGGAAATATGGCTTTTGGATGGGCTTAGGGGTGATGATCTTGTTTTTTACCTCAGCTATACCCGGTATATACTACTTACCGCCCCAACTACTCTGGATAACATCCAGATAACTTCCCATCAAACTAGTGGCTCACTTTCACGGATGATGATGTGTTATCTAACAGGAAGGCTTTCAAGCTCGCTGTGTCTGGCCCCTGACACTTGGCACCTCGCACTGATACGTGTGTATGTGCACGTACTAACCCGTCGCTTTGATGATACTCGTCTAAGCTAGTCATTTTGCACAGACCAAGCGAAGTTGTTTGTTACCCAAAACATAGGACAAATATGTCAGCAAACCCCAGGATCCACGGTCGCCCGTTTGCTATCCGTGGTTGGCTGTGAAGAGAGGGAGCAAAGGTTTCATCCCCTCATCGTGTTTAGTACATGCCTGCCAACCTTTACAGGATGGCAACCCACACAAAGTTGTTGTCAAGGCGGTGAACGAGGTCGCTATCGCTGGGAAACGCTGGTTCATTTGGTTAATCCTTGTGCGAGGAGCAGTTTTAATCTCTCATTTACTATATTATAAAAGGTTAAGTCATATAGCATCTAAATGGGCGCAAAAAATCGCCCTTTACGATAATTTTGGTACTCGCTTTGCATATCTCTTGTCACGTAGCAACTTAAATGACTTGTAGGCGGGATATGCTATATGCATTTAACTTGCTTTTTGTATGCTTATTTGATTACTGATGTACTCTTTGTCATTTCTAAAAATCAGGTACGTATCTAACTAGAACTTGTGTAAAAGGGTGATTATTATCCCTTTAGAAGAGCATTTGTACCGTGTTTTGGAAACCCACTAAAGGGCGAGAAATTCGCCCTTGTACCGCGAAAGGGGTAAGAAGGGGTGCCATTTCATGAGTACAGCGACGTCGTTTGAATGAGTGATTGAGAAAAAGCATTGGACACGGCAGTGTCTAACGTGTTCCCGGATCCACATGGATCTGCGCGTTCTATACCAAGAAGAGCGTGAAGTCCAAGTCTAAGACGGAACTTCGCGGAAAATCACAGACTAGCTGCCGATTTGACGCCAATGGCGTTCGATGCACTACTCGGTGAATGCACGGGGGCCACACCGAAACGTGCCAGTACCTAAAATTGCCGTGTTCCCTGTGTTCCTGTACCTGTAGTCAGGATGATGTCTGTATCGTATCGTACCTTGCATATAAAGTGCATTTTGTTCCCTGTAAAAAATAATCTATAGTAAGCCCTACATTCACGGAAACGAAAGATCATTAACATTTTGTGTGGTGTTACGAAGTGCAGATATTGGCAGCGAGAATTGGATTACGTGCTGCCTTGATTTGTGAAATTTGTGCTTCTTCCCGCTGCCCGATTTGGTCACGTGACGACAAACGTCGGTGGGGTTGCAAACAGTTCGATACTTGAAGAATGATAGAAGCATCTACGCATAACTTGTAGTCGATGATACCAGAGAATATCTAACAACTACGTCAAACATATGCGAAAATCGATTCTGATTTCGTTCTGTGACTAATGGCAACAAGTCCGGAAAATATGTTGCCTGGAAGAAAGCCTGTACAGTCCGATTTCGGAAGACGTCACTGAAGTGCAGCGGTTATCGACTAATACCTACGCAATTATGGGCGGGTCCATACAGCCGTGCTTGTGTGAGTTTTGGACCGAGTTTCATTATCGTGCGTTCATGCATGCGCCGCCTACATGCTATTGGTAATGGCCTGTTGACGTCAAGCTCCCTATACCATACAGAACGAGCCAATATATATATTTCAGTAGAAGTCCACCGGTCGTTGACGTTTCGTAACTGTTGCTAGACTCAACCACAGCCCATGGGCGGGGAGTTGTATTGAGCTCGAGATACTCAAAATCAAAATGAGAAACTATAGTAGGGACGAGTAGATAGTTCATTTACGAAATCACTGTTTAGACTACAGGTGCCACTGAGAACTAACAATGTAGTGCTGATGTCGCAGCCGTTCTCAAGGTGTCCGCGACGACGAAGACAACCCCTCGCGAGAAGATAAGTACCGCTGTCGCTGGACGCTGCACCTCGTGCAAGAAACTTATTCAACAAAGAGCGTCGTCAAGCTAAGAAGGGTGGCTGCAGCAAGCGAGCTGTAGCCAAACACGCATTGACCAAAAACGAGAAACGCAAAAGCGAAAATAGAACATAATATTTACGTCGCAAATGGGGCATTTCGCAAAGCAAGCCCCCCCCTGCGAAGTCCTGGATGTGCTTCTCAGCAATCTCCCCAACCTGGACGCTGTAAACTCGACGCGTGCAGCTAGTGTCACCCAGAGCGAACACCGTTAAATCGAAAATAGAGCATCTTTTTTGGTCGGATCAAAACTTTTAGTCGGACTATATTACACAAATGTATCTGTTAAAGATGCACTGTTTCTGATCTAACGATTTCCCAAATGCGATCTTAGTCGCACAAATCAAACTTGAAAGCATCGAAACCCTTCTTACTCAACGAAAATATAGCTTAATTGACTAAAATCAGTCTTAGGCGTAATTCTGTACCACGTCGGCTGCTTTTAATTAGAATCTTGTGTGAATGTTAGACTTTCAGACCGCAACTGGAAAAGTATCAATGAAAGGTAATGTTGTTGGATCGTTTTGCTGCGAGTGTGGCTGGGCTTTACCCGGCTCCTTCGATTTGAGTGAGAAAGGCCTTCGTCCAGCAAATCCCCAGCTTTGTGGCGGCGCGAAATCTTCGTAGTATCCCCGTTGCCCCCCATTCTGTTGCATGACCTGATGCGGCGACAGAAGACGCTGGTGGCCTGTCGACTTGCTAGAGTCGATCCAGTGCTTAATAACTCTGAAACGCCATGGACAGGGGGATGTGGGGCTGTGTTCTTGCGATCAAAACATCGCTCACTGTATGTCGGGTCGCGGACAGTTCCTGATTCACATTAATTTTTCTTGTGACTTCCAGAATTGAGGCGCTTGTTGAACTTGTTCATTATTGTTACTGCTTCCAAGACGCGCACTTCAGAATGGTCTCGTCGCCTGTGTCAATGTGGGTTGAAGTCTTCGGGGCGTAGCTTGGGTTGGCGCTCGGACAAAATTAAGATCATGGACATATGGCCTCCCGTTCGAGCAAGCTTCCCCGTGCATGATGTGCTTTTTCGCGTTCACGGGAAATCTGGTGCGACTCTTTCCAGAGTTCAGCGGTGACGTTCAAATCAAAGATGCCAACTGCTGAGTATCTCGTATCTTGGAGTGCACGATAAACTTTACCGACATCTCTCTCCGTGACAAGGCGGATGGAGCTGATGCATGACTTTCACCACGGCAAAATATTTTTAAAAACTGTCAGCAGGTCTCCACCACCTTGTTTCATCTTGCACTTGGAATGCGTACCTTTAACGGCCGATGTGTGCTCAAAATCTGCATCGGTATCGGAGGAGATGGCTTCGTAAAACAGCTGCATGAACTGATCAGTCTCGACGGTGTTTACGTATGCGTCTTGTTCTAGGGCGGGATTGGCAATCTTGACTTGGCTCAGGATTGTAGCCAGTATGTTGCGATTCATGTGCCAGCGGCATACCAGAGATCAACCATCAGGAAACAAATTGTCGATCGCGTTCATGCCGTGGTAATGATGGACCACCACGGAATTTCGTATAGGCCCATCGTACTCTGCAATTGTTGAAGAGCCCGCGTGTAGTCTTGAGGACGTTCGGTCCACACCCCATATTGTGTAGCAAACACCGCAAATACTCGATTGGCACTTGTAAAAACGATTTAGCACGTCAAAGGAGTACTTTTTGTGAAGGGGCTCCAAAGAAATGCAAAGAGCACCTTTATACTGTGTCCCAGCACCATTGGGGAAAGCTCGACCAGTTTTCTGTTTTCTGAACACCCTCCCAACCACCTCACCAACTCAAACCACCATGACTCGCCTAAATCGCCTTCATTGGTTGACCCTCGCGTCAGCGATGTCGCGCGTGTACGCGGAGCTGCTGACCCAGGAATTCGAGCGCCACATGATCGTGAAGAGCGACCTTGGCCAATGCCACGTGGGCCTACTACCGGCCCCACACTATGCGAGTACAACTACTTCGATGCTCCTCGGAGACCTGCGCTCGTGCCGCTCTGGACGGGACGTGTCCATGGCGAGCACGTCTGCTGAGGTGCAGTTTGCTGAAAGTTGTGACGGTCGAGGAAGTGTTCGATCACGTCACGGCTGCTCGTGGACCGCAAAGCCCGCCTTCACTGTCAGCGGAGATGAAACGCGTCGCTCAAGACTGGGCTGCGCAAGGACTAAAGGCCAAATGTATTTAGAAAGGGCTACAGCAACGCTACAATCTGAACGAGCAGACTTCCCCAAGCCTTGCTGCCGTTCAAAGGCTCATTCATTATCATTAGCTGAGCGCCGCGGCTACGCGGCGGTAGAGTAATGTTTGGTGTCCCCAGGGTTGCTACGCCTCCGTTCCGCTAGCAGAGGCTTGCTTCACTACTCTCAGTGTTTGGTCACTAAACCGGAGTGGTCGGGGCCTGAGGGCCCCGAAACGCTCAGGACCATTAAGAGCCAATGAGCGGGGTCCGCCTCGCTGCGCTCGGCAGCATTTTGTCCAATGACAGTATGGGTTCAAAACATAATGCTTATTTCGTGACGGATGGGTGGACGAAGCCAAATTAGAGTTAATTTTTAGGATGTGATGGTCGGCTTGGAGGCAATGACTCCTTGACGTTGTTCGGGTCAAAGTCAAAGAACGGAAGTTCGATGGTGAAGAAGAGGAGACGGCAGCATTCTCACTGTGCTTGCACCAGGACGATGAAGGCAATCCCGTGTTTGGAAACGGCAGCGACAACACCCCCTTTGTCGTCGGCGTCACCACCAAGAGACGTTTGTGCCAAGCGGATCATGACCCGGCAACGTTTATCCTGCATCTGAATGCAGCCTACAACCAGCCGACGTGTGCTTTCTAATGTGCTACTTTCATGTGGCCAAGACGGTCTTCGAGAAGACACCGTCGCTGACCCCACGCGTGGCTGCTTCTGTCATCGAGGGTCTGCATAAGTTGCTTTTCACGTTGAGTCCGGATGAGTATTTCGTGAAGCTTGACGAAGTGCAGAGGCGCTGGGCACAGGTGTCGCAGCTCGCTGCGTTTTCCACTTATTTTTCCAAGGTGTGGCTCTGGCAGTGCTTCCATACACTCAGTGGTTTCGCGACTACAAACAACCCCTGCGAGATCTATAACGTCGCCTTAAAGAGATACGTTCCTCTACATCGCAAGCTCAAGGTCGGCGCTATGCTGGATCTTCGTTTTGTGTGAGAGTGGGGTATTCCACCACGGCCGTTGCGGACTCGCCGACACCGGACGCAAGACTCATCCGCCGCGCTGCGGCGCTTCAACGGGAAGGACTGCTACTCGAGTGCAAAGTTTACCGGAGTGCCATCGCGTTTTTGCTGGGCGGAAGCGTGGCTGATGGCGACAGCATCGTTCGTGTGGCGAGTTTGCCAACACCTAGAGTGTACGACGAGGTGTTGAACCGCAGCTTAGGAAAGCTTCCTGTGGCTGCGCAACTGAGTAGCCTGATTGCTTCGATGGAGCGGGTGGGGATGCCCAACGAGGGCTCGGCGGTAGACGTCGAGGGACAGGTACGTCCTTGGCGCATGTGCAGCAAGTTTGGGACCTGTGTACATGTGTTCTGTGCTCTCGCTGTGCGCGGATGCAGTGACCGGAATGGCCGGGCGACGTTGGTGTACCGAGGTACAAGCAATCGCCGACGCCTCGTTAGCGCTCAGCTTGCTGGACGCCCGGCGAACAGCGGTGCAGCTATTGCATTCGAGTAAATATATCCGCTGTTGCTACAATACGATTGCATAGCATAAGATAGGTTAACCTGAGCGTCATGCATAATAAACAATCGTTATCCAAGTTAGATCAACCAACCCGACACGTTGGCGGCCTCATGCCGCTTTAGCGACAACACCGCGCATCGTATCCACAACATGTTGTCAGTGCTTGGAATGACCGTCGACGGGCGCGTGCTACGCTCGCACGGTACCTGTACAGCGCTACCACCTCGCCACATGGCGTGAGAGCGACACTGCTGTCGCTGCTGGTGGGCAGCGGCTCCGGGTACTGCTACTTACTTGTGAGCAGACGTCGTACATACTGTCCGGGAGGCCTTGTATACGATAGTTGGACTTTGCGTTCTTGAAAGTGAGCACGAAACAGAGCAGCTTGGCGTCAAATCCGCCCTTAATCAGCACACACATGGTTATATCTTCTCGACCTATTGACATATGATACTGCCCAACCAATATATATTTAGCTCATACAAAGTCTTTAATAAACCAGTACGCGTACCTGATACGATGCTGCGGTATCTGAAGTTGTCCTCGCCACGAAAGTCGAGTGTTTTCCTGTCCTGGTCAATGCCGAAATGGCTTTCGTCCTTATTGTACTGTTTATTCCGGTCCAGTTTGCAATCATCGAAAAGACGCTTGAGCTCCGAGCGACAGACTGTTCGATCTGCGTCACTTTTGCGTAACTAACTTGCCTTATTGCCCTCCAGCTTGCGGTAAACGATATGGTAGCGCTCCTTAAAGTCCTGGGTGCACCGCGGGATCAACGAGCGAGGATAAGTCGAAAGCTGCATTGTATACAGGATGCTGATTATCTACGATCATAGTAGTAGCCATGCCCATCAGTAGGCGAGAAGATCGCTTGACCCCTGTATCCATGAGGCGCTAAAAATCGGCGAGCAGCTGTGGATACAACCAGATTGATCTTGTGGCCGCAGCCAGCCAATGCTTTGTAAATGAGCTGGTGGCGTCCTCCTTGCGCTGTTCGTGCATACTTCTGTTGTCCTTGCTCTTCTAGGGCATGTTGAAGGGAGGAGCGTTTCGCCACCAGTCTCTAGCCTTATTTTAAGTTGACACGGCGGTCTGCAGCTCAAAAAAATGACAGGAACTGCTCAATCGCACGTCCCGGCAGACCCTTCTCGCCGTTCTCGAGTAGGCCCCCATCGATCCATTGCTCGTAGCGCTCTCGGTCGGCCAGAGCAACAACCTGTTGCACGGTGCGGCTTCCGTTGTCGTTCATTTTCGATGTGGGGTGAGTATCAGGTGTACAGCGAGGCCGCCAACCATGTACCGGTATTTACCTATCATAAGGGCCGCTTTGTCATAAGTCCAAATTTATTAGCCAATCATATTCATGTAAATTGGAAGTCCAACTATTTTTTGTTATAAGGGTCGCCTATTAAGTTGCATGTCGAGCAGCCCAAAGACAAATAATCGACTGGATTCAGATCGAAGCAGTTTCAACCGACTCACAACACCGCCTTTCCATCATTTACCGCAGTCCCAGGCAAGGAGGCCATGGAAGGAAGCGTAAGCTTTACGCGCGAACGGCGTACACATATGCAGATAAGTTGCGTGTGATAGAGCACTCTGATTCTAGTGCATGTCTAAATGAGGTTGTAAAAAGATGTTTGGTGAGCTATCGAGCGATCCGAACGGAAAAAAAAGAAAAACTCATTCAAGATGGATAAATGAGCGATCGTGTATTGAAAGTATGTGTTCTAGTGGTAAGGGAAGCGTGCTCAAGCGCCGTAAGCGGGGACAAACTGTGCTCTCTACTGAGGTAGAAAGCGAATAGTTCGTGGATTAATTCCTCTAGACGGGAGGGTATACCTGTATCATCAGGAATGATAACCCCCAAAAATTCTAGAAGTTGCCAAAGAGGACGGGGTGGCCCCTGAGTCCGTTTGAGCCTTGCCTTCCTGGGCTCGACGATTCTTCCGGCGCCACAGGCTTTCGAGTCGAGATCGAACGAGTAAGGGACAAACGACACCAGACGACGCTGTGCAAGTGGCCAAGGCTTTTACAGCTACGGTCCGAAAAAAATGGTTGCGCAAGGCATTTCACAGGTTTTCAATGCGAACCAAACAGGTACGATTTATTTGATTATGTTTTACTCGTTGCCTCAACTAATATTTTAATGTGTTCTACATATATGACACGATGCGATCTGGCGTTTCCCGTTCGCGGCTGCGCCGTCCAATCTACCCCCGTAAATCAAGTGAGAGAGGCGGTGGCTTGGGATGCGATCATGTGAGACACCCCGAGGACTGGCTCCTTTGGGTCGCCAGCCCGGATTAAGCCTTCTGGACCCGTATAGCCTCAAGAGCGAGAGCATACCTCCCGAACGAACAAGACCGAGCGCAAGTTTGGAGTGGCCGTGTAATAGTGGACTTGGAGAGAGAGGCGAGTGATAGAGAACCGCAACGGCAGGAGCCCCTGGCCCCAAAATGATGAAGACGAATGGAGAACCGAGCTCGCAGAGCTCGCACAGTTCAAGTCGAAGACAACGGTCCCGGAGCGACGAGGACACCCCGGAATAACGTGACATCCCGGATGATCACGTGACCGCCTGGATGGACTGACTTCCCGGATGAAGTTGAAGCTGGGTGGACTTCAGCCAATCAGCGAGTGACAAGTCGCCTGATCAGCCGGCCAGATGGCCAGTTTCAAGGCGTGTCCGAAGACACGCAACGACAGTCCCACTTCCGGGATGGACTGTGCAGCAGATCCCGATATAAACTCCAAGTGAGTCGAAGGGACCCCAAAGATATTGCCGTCAACATGTGATGTATGTTCTGCTCCAGAGCCCGACGTGACGTTCGACGTGCAATACACCCATACAAAGACTAAGTCATCCAGAATGCAAGTGCGCGGACACGACGAAGGAGACCGCCAAGAATCCAGGAGACCAAGTCAGACAGAAGAAGATAGTGATAAGACGAACACAGAGTTTGTTTTGCGTTGTAAGTGAGAAGTGGTGCCTTGTCGCTCCCTTGCTTTGAGCGTACTGCGTAGAGGAAGACCGCTGCGACCGATAGCGATTACTACGAGGCTGTGACCCGGGAGCGCTGGCGTATCGGACGACTAAGACCCACGGAGAACGAGGAACCCGTGCGAAGACTCTCATCTAAGTTGAAGTCCCATTTAGGTGGTGACCAGGACTCGTACCCCCTGGACTGATCCGCCTATTTCACTTGTCAGTTGACTGTGGTTGCTTTGCGACTGCTTTCATTTCATATTCACCTGCGATTCGGGAGGTTATAGCAATCCCCCCTGCATTTTGATAGTAGATTGCTGTGTGGTTCGAAGGAACTTGTATATTTCTCCCATCCGGGAGTGGTGCGCGGAGGCATCCCGAATTTACCTGTATTCGGGACTGTAACTCATTCGGACAGGCTGTATATTGTGAGTGTATAACAAACTCTGTTGCTGTTTCTGTATTGATATTGGTTATTTTGGAGAAGGTCTTTGTTCGTGACTCCACTCTCAGCCAAGACATTCCGGACTGTTAGAGTCTGGTAATCTCTCTACATATCTACGTATCCTGATCGAAGAACATCCCAAAGGTCAAAGCCCGGTCCGTCGAAGATAAACGACACCGTTAGGGATTACTTCAAGGTCACACGCCAAGTCTCGGGGCGGGCACCAGTTGTTCGCATCCGGGGTTCTGACCCCGGCATCCGGACTCTCCTTCCCAAAGGAACGGGTATTCCCCGAATAGTCCGGGTCGTCCGAGTTCTCGAAGCTCGTTTCGTCTGCCGGCACGACTGTACACCCTGGACGAGAAAGGCGTTCACCCGCCTCGCCACATCTATGCTTTAAGTATTTGCCACATAAGACAATTGATAAGCGCAACAATCGGATCGTTTGGGTAAAAATGTGCGGGCAAAAGAAAATTAGGAGCGAGCAACCGCTATGCTACTAGCTGATTCTGATGGGAACGAGTTGCCTCCATTCGTGGTGTTCAAGACACGTCCATCCACGAAACCAGATGACCGTGTTGCCGACACCAAGTTTCGCAACGGTTTTGGCCGAGAACTCTGGAAGACGATTGCCCCTCTTCAAGAAGCGTCGGGATGCCGGATTTTCGGCAACATGAAAGACTGGTGGAAGAAGTTCTGCGAGTCCTTGCTGATGTCCCGTGCGTTGGTCATCAGATCGAAGAAGGGCCCGCTTGCGATATCTCGTTCAATGCGAATGCGCTTCGGCAAGGTCTCGTACTCCCGTCCTTGCCCAGGTTCAGCTTTCGTCTTGTTGGGTTCGTCCCAGTCTCGCTTGCGGTTCGGCGGGATGTTGGCGATGTGCTGCGCTTCTTCCTCCAACTCGATGCTTTCGTCATCCGTATGCTGGCGCAGCTGCGCCACCATGTGGGTCTTCCTCACTTGATCCAGCGCCACCACGGCCTCGGCGTTCGCGGGGAGCTTCGCAAGAACGTGGACGACATCGTCATTGTCAAGGTCCATGGAGATCACATTTGACAGTCTTCTGGTAGCGACTAGCTCCGTCTGCAGCTACGAGTCGTCCAGCGTGGCGGACTTCGTCATCCACGCGTCGTCTTTTCGCGCCAGGAACAACCGCAGCTCATAAGGGGGACACTCAATCCCCCTTTGCACGAATTGCGTCTTTCAAGTCCCCGAAGATGTCGTTCGCCGCATGCATGTCCACGGGGAACGGAGCGCCGTCAACCCAATGATCGCACAGAACAGCTTCATCACGTCCAGGAAAAGAAGAAAAATGAAAAGGGTTTGGGGGGAAATCGCATGAGGTTCTTTCATGTAACACTAATTCTCGCCCAGGCGACACAAAAAAAGATAATTCCTCTGACCATGATAGCTTAACTAAATGGCACTTTGTTTAAAGAAGCTAACGTTTCGCATGGCTTTATATGACGGTGTAACGTATGTGGTGGCCAAGTTTTAAAGTAATACAGTTAATTTTTATGCTTCTGCTTCCCTGGTCAGCAAGGAAACGACCGGCTAACTCTATTGCTAATTCCTGGCCTCAGCAACTGATGGCAGGGCTTCTTTTATTCACTCTTCTGTTTTTATTCTAAAGTAATAAAAGAAGATCCTCCACGATGTGGTAAAAATTCTCTTTCTTAAAAAAGTTGCGTTTTCGAGGCTGTATATCGCCTGCACGAGCGTCGCATTCGTCCAGTTCTAACGCATGTGCCATTCTACGCTCGAATTAGGACCTTAGGCACGTCAATGGGCTGAAATGAGACCGCGCGAGACGAAATGATCATTACATACATTTTAGAGTTATCGAGAAAAACGCCCTCAAAGATGGGACATGTGTTTCCGTACTTAAGTGAAGTTTCGAGAAAACGCGACTTTTGTGTTTGTCAAAATCTAAACGGCAACCAACTACACCATGAGCGACGATAGCGAACGCGACGCTGCTAGCGCGCCGGACGACAGTGGCGACGAGAACTGGGAGGAAGAGGTGGAGGAGGACGCGCAGTCTGAGCAGGACTCTGTGGAGGAGTGGGGCGAGACAGCCTTGCTGTGCCCGTGGACGTGGAGGATCGCGTCGTCTCGTTGATCCAGGACGACGAGTGCAGAGCCTGCGTAAAAGACAAGAAAGACGAGCTCCAGCACTTCTTCCAGTCGCTCGACAAGCTGTCGAAGGAAGAGCGCGAGGTGAGCATCATGACGGCGCTGGCCATCCTCAAGGAGGCCGACACGAGTAGCCAGCGCCGCGGTTTCGGCTTGCGTGACAAATACGCCTACTTCTTGCCGTTGGTCCGACGCGTGTGTCGCCCCACGTTCTGCAGCTCCTACTCCGTCCCCGAGGCGACGATAACGCGCTTCAGGGCGCGGGTCAAGGACGGGGACTTCTCGCCAAAGCCGCACGGCGGAGCGAGCAACCTCAACGCCTTCCGGATCGAACACGACGTGGCTCATTGCGTGGTTCATGAGCCTCGCGGCCAA
Organism: Phytophthora crassamura; assembly: GCA_033557995.1. NCBI lineage: Eukaryota > Oomycota > Peronosporomycetes > Peronosporales > Peronosporaceae > Phytophthora > Phytophthora crassamura. The sequence continues at coordinate 1,281,360 of JAUCED010000016.1, forward strand.
GATCGGAGACGCCGTGCCGATCCGTGTCCGCCAGCAGCGAACTGTAGACGGTCGCGTAACGCGCTACTACTCCCCCAAAGACTACACTCTGCTGCCAGCGCACCTGACCTGGGATCGCCTCCACGAGGAGATGCAGCACTACGTCGGCGATCAAGGCTTGGAGGTCGCCGTCCCGGCCGCCTCGACGATGAGGCAGCTCCTCTCTGAGCGCTGTCCGACAATCCGCATTCGCTCGGTGAGGAGCAACGTCTGCGACGAGTGCGCCATCTACCAGTCGCGCCTTCGGACGATGCCAACCACACGAAGAACGCAGTGGGCCGAGGCTTCGGCCACGTGAGGAAGAAATTCGCGCGGACGAACGTGTGGACCATGGACCAGCTCGTACGGCTGGTGGACGACGCGGCGACTTCGTCCGCGACCGTTCCCATCAATGCCGACAGCGACATATTCAAGAGCTTCAAGCGTATGCTGAGCGAGGCCTACCGTGACATCCCGGGGATCCGCAAGTACCAAGTGTTTTCGATGCTGAAGGAGCGGCCGGGCAGGGTGCACTGCCGCGTCGGCCCTGACGACGAGCCCGTGGAGTTCGACCTCCGCCGCGTGTACGACGGTGTCAAGGTGGACGGCCACCGGGTGGAGGTGCTGTTCGAGGAGGCCGTGACCGCCATGCCGCCGCCAAAGCCGAACACCGACAAGATTGTGCAAATGCACGAAAAGGTGCGCCCGTACGTGCCCGACGAGTACCACAACGACGCCCTGTACGCGCCGCCGACCGAGAGCCAAGTGAAAGAGGCGAGGACGATCAAGCAGGTCAGGACCGCCAGGCGTAAGAACAAGGACACCACCAAGCCCACGGCAGCGGAAGCCGACGAGACAGCAGCAAACCGAGCGGGGGGAACCACGCTCAATGCGCAGCCGAAGGAGGCGGGAACCCCCAAGCCGAAGAAGGCGAGGAAGCAGTAGTTGCAGTAAATCAAAATGACGCTTTCGTCAAGCATACTTGCAAATCGAGACGATACAATCATTCAAAAAATTCGATTTTTTGTCGAATATAATCTGCCAGTTGTGCAGAAACCGGAACAAAAACCAATTTTTCGCCATAAAGGAGATCGAATTTGGCATTTCTAACACCGCCATCGGATCCGCAAGACGATTTTACACCATAAAACCTAAATTACCAAAAATGCTTTTTGAATTTTTGAGGGGGCACCTTTTTCAAACCGCTGCCGTTTAACTGGAAATTTGAAATTTGAACGAACCAACACACCAAAATGAAGAGGAGATCGCGCGCGTCGTCGTGGTACCCTCAGATGCGATTTGAACGAAATGTATGTAAGGATCGTTTCGTCTCGCGCGGTCTCAAATGCTTCCGTCGACACGAAGAAGAAATATGTTGAGTTTACACTCTTGTGGACATATGCACCTTCAATTTTGGAAGATGCACCAGGATGATTGCATCTTACTTGGATTATATATATTAAATGGTTTGCATTGTACTGTTTATGATTTGTTATAAAAACCTGTAGGTTTTAACTTGAAACCTTGTGTAGAAGGTAGCATTTGCCCTTTTAAAGGGCATTTTCGACCCTGTTTTAACAAACACCTCAAAGGCCGAAAAATGCGGCCTTGCATCGGGAAAGGGTTAGCATATGGAGATCATATGGTATGGTTTACTAGTTGGCCGGCTATTCAGTGTTGTCGAAAGGAAGGAACAAGTAGGCCCTTTAGACTGTAAACAATGATCTGTGGTTGTAACTACGCTTTTTAACAAGGGTTGCCTGAGGTAGCCAGACTGTAATTCGGGTTAACCAGTATGACATTTTTTATATGCGCTGTCTGTAGCACTAACAAAAAGAACACACTAAAGTTTCTCTTTAAAAACTATAATTGACAATATAACTAGCGCTGCCATACACAGAGGCTATTTTTTGTTGTCGTTATCAACTCGAATCTAGTGAAGCCACATCGACGCAAATTTAGCCTCTACATCTTCACCTGTTGAGAAGCAGCTGAGCAGATAAGCAGATACCACACAAATAATTGCGTGTATTCTTCCTCGTTTATTAGCACTACTCGTTTTCCTATAGTGAGCAGTAGTGAATCTAAGTTATTTGCTCAAGCGAAATGAGCTTCCTTGGACCGGAAACATTTTTTGAGGTGCTGCATGTTGCATCCATTTTTGTCTATCTTCAAACCATAATTATATTAATATATTACCCAAAGTATCTATTGCAGCCAATAATGAGGAAAGAATTGTGTTTTGGAAGCATTCGATTAGAAGTTTTGTGTGGGACGTGGACAGAACAGCAGGCAAAGAGTGAAGACATGCAACATCCTTTGGTCGCTGCGACAGAGTTTAAGCTGCAGTATCTTCTGAGGATTGATGCTACGAGCGTAGAAACAGCGCCATTGTAAATAACATGTACGAATCTCTATTGTAGCACTTAGATATTTGACTAGACGACAACAACGAGAAATATATTTTTGTGACACTTCCAAAAAAAATCGATTTTTGGTCTGCTTACCTCGGATCTCCACTGTTATCCCTTTCGCGAGTCCCTCGACTAAACTATACTATTCAAGCCTAAGTAATTGGTCCAAAAAGGGCACAAAATTCGCCCTTTAAGAACATCACGGTACTCGTTTTGCATATCTTTTGCAACATAGCACCTTCAACGATTTGCTGGCATCCTGTTGACTGCAGGCAATTTGATTTTGTATGACTTCATGATTACACATTGCACTGTTCATGATTTTTTTTATAAAAGGCGGTGTATTTACGGTTGAACTTGTGCACAAGGGCAAAACTGCGCCATTGGGGGGGGGTGCTTTCGCACCGTTCTGGAAAACCTGTAAAAGGCGAATTGTGCGCCCTCTACCGCGAAAGGGTTAACATGAACTTAAAATCTTCAATGTAAAGCTTGTATCGGAACCTTTCCAGCGTTGAAATTGGATTAATATTTTCGGTTTCCTTCAAGAGATTTGCCAATTAAGCAACTGTGCTCACAATCCCCATCATTCATATTAGTTGTTTTTAACGGGAATCCTAAGCATTTCATTATGGCTTGTATGTGCTAACAGCCGATCTCATTTATGAGGGAATACATTGATGGTCATTTTGAGCCTTTGATTGATTAATGCTTCCCCCAAAAGCAACTTTTATTGACTATAATAGTTCGATCTTTAATTTCCCCCCCCTCATTCTGGTCGGTACATATTATCGATCCTGCTGTTCCCTGGCAAGGCTTCACCGAATCGCTGGGTGAGGTTTTGTCTGTATCGGCATGGGCGGTATTCATTTTTTTAATAATTATTATTTTGAGTTGTAATACGACAGAGTGTTTAGGTAATACAGTAACTGATAGCGTTGAAAATGGTATTAAAGATTTTAGTTGGTTAGCAACTTTATGGGGAGGTTCTTTAAAATTTGAAACACCTTTATTTTTTGTCTTAGGTCTTATTTTATTATTTGTTATTGGTGGTGTAACTGGAGTAGCAATGTCTAATTCAGGTTTAGATATTGTAACTCGCATTCGTCCGAGCCGTCGCGTTCTGGGTCGGACACGATAACGATGGGTGACGGTCCGCGTTTCTCGTCGGAGGGGCTGGAGGCGAAGAAGTTGATCCGCCACGTTTTTCTTCAAACGACGCGATCTTGGCTCTTGGCCCTCGATAGCGGTTGATGGGTTCGTTCGACACTTTGTTGACGGAGCAAGAGCATTCCGATCTGCTCGCCTTCTGCGAGCGAGACGGGTGGAGCGGAAATCACCAGAATAAGGGACACCAACGCCTCAATAGTTTAGGCAGATGATGAATGTACACACGCCACAAATTCAACAGGCAATGTATTAAATTTAAGTCAAAATTATGATATAGACTAATTATGCTTGTCTACGGGGGTTTTGCCCTGAAATGGACGCCTACCACAAATGGCCTATGCGCCTGCATAAGCTGATTTAAGAAAAGTTATATCTGCTGAGACGCAGATTTGGTCCTACAGAACAAGGGTCGTTGTACCCCCCTATTGGGCAACTACATAAATATTATCTTAGTTTCAGTATGATCCACCCTTTATGACAACTGAACGGCATAAACGCCGACCTCTCACATATATCGACCTCTGCACAATATATATTTACAGACAAAATTAGGGAAACCATTTAAGGTGACTTTAAGCCATTTGTGGTAGGCGTCCAATGGCGCGAGGGCAATGCGTACACCCCATCAAGATTTTAGATGTTATGGACTAGAAATGCCTTCCTATTCGGGAAGCCATTGTACTTGTTGGGATCGATATAGGCCAAGCTATCTCCGACTTTATCGCGCACAATGCAGTGCCAAGTGCGCGCAAGTTGGCTAGGACGGCGCCTGATGACCAGCAGGAGGCTCGCCGGCGCTGCAGATGAGGATGGCGCGGTTGCAGTCTGTTCCTTCTTCTAGCTGAAGCCGAGGAGCTAGCGGTTGAGGAACCGTAGCTGCTTGCCTCTTTTCTGCAGGGTCAGATGCAGCACTTGATTTGTGTAAGTCCCGTAGCGTTCGTGACCGTGGTCGACTTTGGCCTCGACCGTCTTGAGCCGCTTGTGTATCCTATGCATTTGAGCGGCCGTTAAAGTTGTCCCGCGACGGCAGCGCGTTGTTGGCCGAGTAGAGACCACAGAAAGAGAACTTGTCCGCCAAGCTACCCTGCGTCTGAAAGTCAACTCGGGTGCGGGTTAATCTTGGCATCTGTATACAAATCACCAATGTTAGCAAGTTTTCAAACAACAGCTTGATTACGGGACCGATTCCGCGAGATCGAGTGCACACATAATCCTCTCAGACCCGCATGGACCCTACACAAGATCGAATGCGTTGCTCCCTCACCCTCGCTTCGCCTTGTAGCCGTGTCTGCTACAATCTCGATGGTCGATGGTTTAAAAAATGCAGTCGTAGCGAAGCTTGGTGGAGGCGACTTGAAGTATTTGAGGAGAGGCCACTAAAGGTGAGCGAGGAAAATCAGAAATGACCAAAACAAAAGATCTCACTCCAATGCCACCTCGCTCACCAGTACAGCACCTTATAAAAACACTACTCTCCATAAATGAGAAGGCGTGTCATCTTAATGCCACCAACAAAAGAAGAAGTTGCCACGAATTCTTGATTTATATGATGACGTCGGGTTTTGAGGGCGCCGTCATTTTGAACGGGGACCGGCGGCATGAGGAGCGAACGTGGGCTAGAAGAAACTCAATCCACGGCTGGCGTAATTGGTCTTTGTGGATGATTCCAGGCCACATCGACAGGCTGACACACGTACGTGTAGCCTGGAGGCACGTTCATGAGCTCAATTCAGCAACCTTGCGCAGACCAATACATGGTAGCGCCAGTGTCATCCCGCATTAGCAGTAGTTTTTCTGCTGTGTAACAGCGAAGTTCGATATACAGCTTGCTATTCCACCATCCAGCACCATTGCCATAGATTTGGACACCTACCTCCTCCTCTTACGTTCCAGAGTCGGCGACTAACCGGTGGCGAAAAACAGGTGTTGTCTCGCGCTGTCTCGACGATCGTGAACGACCGTGTCGTGAAGACGAGGAAGGGGGCTGTCTTGTTAGCGTTGCTATCATCTGGGGCATCGCGTACACTCGCGCCCTGGATTTACAGGCGAATTTGACCCACGCTGTCCCCCCTGGTGCTGACCGTGGCTGTCGGCACGTATTCGTAATCCTCGACTACATAACACGCGTAAGTGCAAATAAACTATCTATAAGGATAATGTATCGCACCTGTCGGATCAGCGTTGTAGTCTTTTGTGGTCGTGAACTCCTTCAATTTGGCATGCATTTGACGACTGAATACTCCAGCTTCCCATGTAGATAACGTATCCGAAACACCAGCCACTGCATAATCGCACTACTTTTACGCCGAGTCGTGTACCGAATTCCTCGGCTTATTACGGTCGCCAATGTACAGGGTACACATTTCGACACAAAATTACATGTACACTTGACTACATCATTACCGCGGCAGAAATGAATAGTACGATTTCATGTGAAGGGGCGAACTCATATTTTTAGGCATCCATGTCATCGCCTGACTCAACCTCACCAACCTCTCTTTCCAGAACGCACTGCCGCTCCCGCAGACAGATCAAGTCGGCTGCAACGACATCACTCTCACAAACTAACTCTCCGTAGTACTTGCTGTAGCCTGCCGCAATGGTCTCGCTCGTAAGACCGTCCCATGCCGCCCGAATCCACTTGGCCGTCACGATACGGTCCGGCGCCTTCATCGAAAATGGGGCGCCGTTGACGCGAGCACGCAACTGATCGCGAAGGCTAGCGATTCAGCAAGCATGGAGGCGTGATTTGAATGGGCTATTCCAGGCAACGTCGACAGGCTGACTGACTGAGGTGCGCTTGGGAGGTACTTTTACAAGCACCACGTTGATCGAGTTCGCACATGAGATGAAGTCGTCGGTCCAATGGCCACTCATGTCACTACGCGCACCGAGACGATATCCCAGAAACAGAAGAGACACGTAACCGTTCCACCCGCCTAAATTTAGTACACATATAGCAACACCAGATTTATAAAAGATTGCAGGACACGATATCACAGCCACATACTTGCTCGGTCCCCGTAGAGTTCTAGGCTGCAGTTTCGTGTAGCGGGCCCAACATCGGCCCAAATTCGATGGCCAAATCCGTTGCGCTGCATCATGTTTTTTTCATAACGTTTTTTTTTAGTGACGTTTGATGGCTCAGTCTTGAACACGACAGATAGTCGATACATGACCCCTCTGAGTCGCCAAGCAGCATCACCGTCGCTCTTTCATTATCCATGCCTGCGCACTTCACCCATACCGTCCTGGGACCCTTCTTGTTAATAGTTCTAGTTGGCAAAAATTTAAAGAAAGCAGCTACAACACAGTAACGCAATATTATATGGTAAACACTATAGTTTCAAACATCATGCTATACCTGTCTGGTCTGTGTTGTACACCTTTGTGACACCCAACGCTTGCATTGTGCGTTTAAGTTTGTCTGCCAACGCGGTAGCAATCTTGTCGAGGTATTCTGGGGTATTCTGGCCTTGACGCGTGCGTGCCCTCATTGGAAATTTGTGGCGGGCTTTGAAGGCGGTCGGCCAGCTCCATGATGCACTAAACTTCTCTATACCGTACGTCTTCGCTATATCTGGAGCTTCTAATTCTTAAGTTAGAAACAGGAAGTCCTTCCTTTCGTAGATCGTTTACTTTAACAACCAACTCTTGCTCTGCCTCCAGCGGCAAAACGGTACCCACACGTTTTGGCCTTACCTTGCGTTTACCGCTTCCCTTTTCCTTGCACTGCGCTTCGATCTTAGCCAGGGTTCGCAGCTACTCAATTAGCTTTCTCATGGAAACGTTGGTAGCAGGGCTAAGGTCGGAGAAAAACTCCCCTATTGCCCTAGCAACATCTGGTGGTTTGCCCGCTGCGTTAAGTACAGCAAGCTTATCATGAGCAGTGAACGAAGCACGGCGTTTGCCACGCATGACAGGCGGCATGGCCAAATGAACTGGATGGCGTCCGTCGCACCCGATGGTACCGGAATTACGGTACCGGAATTATTGTCGACCGTTATAAGCAGTCGACCGTTATAAGCAGTCGACCGTAATAAGTCGAGGAATTTGGTACTAGCACTCGCGTGGGAGGAAGCACCACCGCCAATCACAACTCCACACTCACAAGTGCCTATTGAGTAGCTCCATGGATTTAACCCTTTCGCGGTAGAAGGGCGCAAAATTCGCCTTCTTACAGGTTTTCCAAACACGGTGCGAAAGCACCCCCCCTCAAATGGCGCAAATTTTGCCCTTTTGCACAAGTTCAGCCGTAAATACACCGTCTTTTATAACAAATCATAAACAGTACAATGCGTAATCACGAGCCATACAACAATCAAGTTGCTTGCAGTCAGCAGGATGCTCCAGCAAATCGCTGAAGGTGCTATGCTGCAAGAGATATGCAAAAAGAGTACCGTGATGTTCTTAACCCCTTAGTTCCCGGATAAGTTACGAGGTGAAGTTTTTGATTCTGTCCCATGTGTTAATATATAGAAATTTGTATGGATCCGATGTTTGCAGCACCTATGTTACCGGGATAGTGCAGGGCTAGTCGGAGATAAAAACCTGACGGGTCCAACATAACATTCTCTCTTGGTTGTCTTTATGGGCCCGCACCACGTATGATGGTAAAGACAACATACGAACTGTCCTGTTTATGGGTTGGTCCTATTTCTGAACTGTTGCACACGATCAGCACGATGAATTACCCAATGAAAAGATAGCAAGAAGCAGTTTCAATTGATTGCAGGCAGTGCTGCAAGGCGTTTTAATTGATTGCATCCTGCGCTACACGCCACTTGCTACGCTTCATCATCAGCCATTCTGCCATCGCCCACTTCGGTACCACGTGCGGAATCTGACGCTTCCGCGCCACCGCCTTCGCTCTCACCCGCCGCATCCTCCACAACTTGGCGCCGACGCTTCATTCCTGGGCGAGATGAAGGTGGGCGGTTGCGGATCTTGTGATCCTGCAGACTGCGAGGGATAGCGTTCCCGTTGCTCCAGTCATCGTGCCAGATCTGGAAGCAGGTCTTCGCTTTCCCATCGCGCGCTACGTTGCAGAGATACTTGCTGCGCACACAATGTTAGTATCACCTCTACCAGCGAAGCAATACCAGGTACTTACCGCCGATTTCCTGTAGAGCACTCGGGGCAGAAGTACTTCGTGAATTTGCGCGGCTGCACCTTGAGTACCGCACAGACCTTGCAAGAGCGCTGGCGGCGCTTGAGGCCCTGCTCGTTGTCGACTGTGTCCGGGTTCTCCTCAAGACGATGGCCATCATCATAGCGTGGCTGCTTCTCTATCGCTGCTGGCATCTGCCCGGATTCTCTGCGTACCGGCGATGCCGCTGTCCTCTCCTGGGCACAAGTTGCTCTCTGCATACAACATAAACAGCATAAGTGAGAAGTGCAGACTCACGTATGTTGGCCTGGTCAACATTGTACGTATCTCGATAGCAGTGTAGGCTTCAGGAGAATCAATCGCTAGGAGCTGATCCATCAGTGTCTCGAAGAAGGCGAAGTGCTTCGGCGGTCGCTTGTTGTTCACCTTTCGGTGATGGCGGAACACGATGAATGCGTTCACTAGTGCCATATCGAGCAGACCTAAGAACAACGTCTTGTAGCACAGCTGCACGCTGTATCGCTGCATCCGAAGCTGGTCGTGCACATCGACACCACCCATCCACCGGTGGTAGTCACGGACCAACTCCGGTGCAGGTACAGCTTGCATCTCTCCATCAACCCGGCGCACTGCAACACACACATCGACGCCGTCACTGTTAGCAATAGTTTCCTGCAAGTGCCACGCATGATGTACTTACTAACTGTGCCCGTCTGGCGGCTGCCTCCGCTCGATGAAAGATGAACGGGGTTGCGATCCATCCACATCGCAGCAGTGATCTGGGGAAAGCGCAGGTCGGCCTCAGTGGGCGAACTGTTCGACTTGAGGCAAAAAGCCAAAAAGCCTCAAGTCGAACAGTTCGTCCACTGAGGCCGACCTAAGTCATGCGGGCAGGGTTGCGGGCGGGGACCGCAGGCTTGGAGGTGACAACGGGCATGCTGGCGGCTTCTTCTTCCGTGAGCTCTGATATCGGTGCTTGAGGGATGCGCGGCAGAACGTCGAATGACTGGATCACCGTTCGCCTCCGGTACGGAAACCCCGGTTGCGTTCATCGAGGTTCTTCGTACGCACACTTGCTGGGTGTGAGAATATTATGCGAACGGAGAAAGAATGGCCTCTCGAGGTTGGAAGTCGCTCCCGAACACAGAGTTAGCTTGATCAGAAATACGCACTGACGGGAAACTTGCCTCAGACAGATATAAGCTACCTGACCTGGCCAATCCAGGCCCCCAGGAAAATTACAACGCTGGAGCAATGCAGCTAGTTACTCACGGCGTGATTCCGGAGTGACATCCCCAGCCCAAGCTTTAACAATCACGCCCACGCAGCCACAGTTCGATTGAAGACCACATGCTACAATCGTATGCCATATTCGTAAGGGCAGGACGACGGTCGCTATCTTGTCGTTAAGGCAAGCATGCTGCACCAGCGGCGCAAAATTTTCTTATTCCCGGTTGGCATTGTCGACCAAATCGGATCCGACGGACCAGACATCCGGATCATTGACGACTACTACTATCCTACAGGGGTATCACTAATTGACATGGAGCGGTGACACGATGGTCGAGTCGCGATCCGGGCGGTCAGTATTAAGCTCGATTAATCTCACTAGTTTTCTTAGAACTACCTAGTTTTCACCGCCAGGCACATTCCGGGTGTCGAGAACGTGATGGCCGACACTTGCTCCGAGCCCGTTGTGTTAATCACAGCCGTGCAAAACTTCGTCTCGCTTATCGGCTTGATGGATGCAGGTCATTTTCAAGCGCCTACGACGATATTAGTCAACTCTGGGATAAGTGTCTCGCGAGCATATAAGGCCCGTGAAACACTGTGATTCTACTGCATCATTTGGAGTTGTCGAGATATCGGTCTCTGAAGTTTTGCGAATCGAAAACGAACGTAACCCTTTTCTTCGCGATGCAAGGACGCATTTTCGCCCTTTGAGGCGTTTGTCAAAACACGGTTAGAAATGCCCTTCTAAAAAAGCGAAAAATGCTACATTTTACACAAGTTCAAGTTAAAGCATACCGTCTTTTATAACAAAGTATAAACAGCAAGATGCGTAATCATTTAGGTTTACAAAAACGAGGAAATGTACAATCATCAATTGCATTTTGCAAATTATTGAAGATGCATACGTTACAAGAGATAGACAAGCGAGTACCGTGCTTTTCTTAAAGGGCGAATTTTGCGCCCTTTGAGATAAATTTGACTTCAGATTTGTATACTATAGTGAGCTAGGTGGTTCGCGAAAGGGTTAAGAGGCTTTTTGCAGGAGGGTCAGTTTTCGTAGATGGTGTGGTTTACACAAGTGCATCGATAGCTTCCGGAGCTGGAAGAGAGCAAGCTGGAAGAGCTGGTGCACGTGCATCGCTGAGAGGCGGAGGGAGCGCAACTGCAGAGGCCAGCAACGCCAAACCTGGGAGTTCCTATGCGCATGGAGTCGATTCCCATGTTGACAGCGCGGTAAAGTCGTCTCGTGAGGACCATCTAGCCCCCAATGACTCCTAGCCGCTTGATTAACACGCAAGCATCAATCTGTTTGGTGCAGATGGATTGAGTCGGTTCAAAACATTTTGATTCTAGCGGGCTACATACGAATTTGAGCTAGTCAATCGAAATAATCCTTCTGATATTTTCGACGACTACACTTCAAAAATCCAAATCAGATGTTGCGCCCAAAATAGAAAAGGGAATCAGCCCGAATTAGAGCGTGCGAGACGGCGCAATGGAATCCTGGGACAACGACGATTCGATTGACCCAAAAATATATTTTGCTATCCGGCTTTACTTTGGATAGATATTTTTCAGGAGTTTGTTATCCCGTCAATATGCAATGCTACAGGCGCTAGAGCACTTTAAACGTAGACGCTCCTCTTCACGATGATGCGCTTAATAGCGAAAATTACTTAGGTTCGGTAAAACCCGAGTGTTTGATATCTGTTGCCGGGCCGCTTCCTGCAAGTATCGTGAACACTGGATCCCATAGTGCCGATTCTCGGTCATAATGGCAGAACAGCAAAGATGACGCAGCGAACAACAAACTCGGTCTGTTCGCCATTTATTGCTGGAGTTACGGGTGGAATAAGGAAGTCATCGCAGCAACTAAACACGATTAAACTCAAGCTATTGAGTGTCACCGCCGACATGCTGGTTTTGATCTCGGCGTCTCGCCGCATTTGGCAATCATCATGCATGGGATTAAACGGTGAACCGATCTGGCGACGATGAAGCAGTTGATCACACCGGATTTGCTTCTTCTGATTACAGACTATTTATCGGTACACATTCAATCACTATGGGGCTGCGTCCTTTTGGAATACTTTTTACTGTTACACCGATCGGAGTACTTCCGGATAAGGGTCATCAAATGTAGTACAGGCTTAAAACTCGAGATTACAGTTTGCAGGACGAGCGTTGTATTACAAGCCCAGTTAGAAAAGCGGCATCGATGACGATCGGTGTTGCAGACATCAGTACAGATGCGAGACGTGACGGATGCACGTCACGGGAATTCCCTCAAGTAGATCTGGACAGTGGTCCGAGAACTGAACCCCTGTGACAACGCAGATGTGCTGACCAGGACGTGGCAGAGGCGGCGCACGCGCTGCAGTAGGTGGTGGTACGTGCTGGAGTGCCCAAATAAAACTGCTCTGCACACTCGATCAGATCCGGCGACGACACAACACTATCACCGGCGGGTGGTTGAGCAACTGTTTCAAGGAATTTTCTGTGCTCGCAGCCGAGGCCACCACCAGGCTTTCACAAAGAATAATCGATTTGACATCGAATATTTATGTCAAAATGGAGCTCACGGCTAGCATAAGACCCATTGGGTCCGCTTACTGATACATCATACAGGACCGGTGAAGGCAAACGTGATCGTCTGCCCGATAAAGATGCCTTGCGCCTCGGAAAGCATCGCAGCGGACACCACACAGCCAATCACACACCATAGATCGGGCGACTACTTAATGCTTTCGCGATTCACTTACCTTACTATACTATACAAAAAAACGATATACTTGCTCGTTAAAAGACGCATTTGACTGGGTATCAAAGCTTCCTGTTGGGTTGTGCAGTTCTTGTTTTGTTCGTACACGTGGCAAAGCGCCGCGTGTACGAACAAAACACCACTTTACATATCATCCTTAATCGAATAAGGAATAATTTAGCTGGCACGTTCGGGAGGTAATAACACAAGGGAGCAACATGCTTCCTTTTATCGCGAAAAGTTTAATCTCGCTAGCGTGTAACCCTTCAATGGCACCGATGGAACCTTTTGGCAGCATACGCTTTAGAGTGCGTTTGCTTCGGTGCCGAAGGAGGACAAATCTTGCGCCTGTTATACGCGCCTGTCGGACAGTCGGTTAACCAGGCGCAAGATTTGCATCCCTCCCTGTCGCATTGGGAGAAGCTTCTGTGCCCGTCTGTCGGGCGTCTGTCTGTCGGGCGTCTGTCCGACGGGCACAGAAGCGTCTCCCAATGCGACGGGGAGGCCGTTTGTCTCCATCGCTCGCCGCATTTGCGAACGTCGTCGACGGTACCATTTACGCCATGATTGCACAGAACGATGAAGCCTTTCACTACTTGACGGCTCACGCGGATCATGCGTCAGCGTTTGGGGGTCATTTGCCACACTCCTCCCATTGCATTGTGTCCGGCTTGGCCGTCTTCGGATGGATATCCGGATAAAGAACTTTGTTCAGGAAATCCGTTCTCCACTACTTGCGGAGCGGACATTCCATCGTGCTTGGAGATTTGGAGCCCTTCCGGCCGTCCCACCGGGCACACAACACCGTCCTCCCCGCCGTCGACGTTGGCGACCTCCTTCAGAAGGTAGAGACGTGCCTCAGAGACGGGATCAAGCTGGTGTTCGGCTCAGATGGTTGGCATGAAGGTAAAAATCACGACCTGGTAGCGTGTCATTTTATGCAGTGGTGATTGACTGGGACATCCCTGACAAACGCATCACAGTTCCGCAGAAGAAGGTCTGCCCTTTTTCAAAATGAAGACCTCCAGATGTGCTCGGATACGCTCCTCCATGTTGGGAATCGTAGCTTTCATGCTGGATCTTGGTAATGAGGTTTTGTACGTACTTCATTGTTGGCTCTGTGGTTGTATTCCCCGATATATACTCGAGAATGCACTTTCTGTTGGCGCCAGCTCGATGAAGTGTTTGATCGGCTTGCCAAATCTCATCGTCGGACACTGCCCGAGCTTCGTGGTAGGTCTGATAGCATCGGGGCTATCCTCGTGGTTATGTCCGGTATTATGCTTGGTGATGATGACTTCCCAGTTACCCACCAGTCGAACGCATGCGTTGAGCTACATTTCACCACAATAAAAAGGTTGAGTTGTAAACCAAAGATAAAGCTGCAATATCTTAATGAAGCTGAGCACCAATTTTCCGGCAGTTCTGGTTTGGTTTGGATGTGATCCCCCACTCCGGCTTCGCCGAGCAATTCCGGCATGCGTACAGACGTAGTCTTGTTGTCGAACTGCATTTCCTCCGGGATCGGCGTGTAGGCAGATCGGTTTTTAAACATTCTTAGATTCCGCGTACGTTCAAACATTCATAGATTCCGCGTGCGTGCAAGATGTATTGGTACGAATGGAGTAGATCTAAACCAAACACGGAACAACCACAGTACGTTAGCATCACAAATAAGAAATACCGTCTAAAACGGGGACTCAGTCTAGAACCACCAGTACAACAACATGAATCTGTGCACCAGTTTAAAAAACCTGATGCGTACGTCGGCCGTAAAATCTCCAAATAAGACTCCAGTTCAGCCCAACTCCCTTCCGGTCAACCTCGGGCACACGAACTATTTCGTCTTGGGGATGACGTCACCTACATTGTTCCCGTCGTTCGATGCGGACATGTCGCTCTCACTTACATAACCTAAGTCGCTTGAGTCGGACGCTTTGCTGTTACTGTCGCCATCGTCAGATTTTGAGAGCCCAGAACGACTGGAAACACGGCGACGATATCCACGTGATTTTCGCTTGCGTTGCTTGACGTTCTGACGTCCACTGCCGTCGGGTGGTGTCCGTGTTACCGCCGCTTCCTCCTCGTTGGCGGTCTCGGGGCGGGGCTATCGGAATCCGCTTCACCGCCAGTGTCACTGGAAGCGATGCTGGCAAGATCTTCTTCGCTCTCATGGGGAACGCTGGACGTGCGGTGCGGGGTACTGGTAACGTCGCGTTCGCCAGGCATACGGGCGCGATGGCGAGGCATTGGGCGTGCGTCGATTCGGGCTGCTTCGTGGGGCTGATTTTGAATGGGAGAAGAGGGGGGCGCCACCAATTTCAGGAGTAATTGTCATCGCGAAAGTCGGCTAAAGCAGATGGCAATGAATAGGGGATACAGTCGCCTGTCTGGGAGAGCATCCCCCTCAATGGCCCTTTTGATTATTGTGTGCGTAGACATTCTCACGCAAAGTGACACGAGGGTCTCACCCGCTCCTTGCACACCCTCCGCGCTCGCGAATATGGATGCAGACCCGGCACACACACCGCGATGGGTGCAACGCACCATGCACGAGGTTACCACTACATTAATCTGTCAAGCGACGCGCCATACTGGTGGATCGAGCTCTTGGCCGCGTCCGAGCGCATTGGCTTTCGAGATACTATGTGGATCATGGTGCTACAAGACCTCGAGGCAAGTTCCGGTCCAGCCGGCCGTGCAGCGTCTGACGAGCCCAGTCCCGGCCAGCCCCGAGTCACCTCGGTACGCCCACTATGACGGCCCACACCCCTCGTCATCGCGCCCCAGTGGCATGCCGGCCTGCGCGTGCGCTCATCCCCCGAAACGCACGAGGGATTAATCGTGTCTGCGCTTTTTCGGCGGCAGCATGTGCAATGGGGGGACCAGAAACCGTTGCGCGGTGAGCTGTCGGACGCATATCTAGCCGGAGGAGCTGCCTGATGGTGTTCATCTTGAGGAAGGATGGGGCCGCCGTCAGCCGTCTTCGCGCCTCCGCGATGACGGGGGTGAGGTGCTCCTGGTTCGCCAGCGCTTCATTTCCACAGCTCAGGTTTAACCCGAATACAGTTCCACAGCGTTCCAACATGAGCCATTGTGAATCATGTCTGCCTTCAACTGCTCGGGAAGCTCATACCCGTAAGGTTTGGACTGCAGGGTCGTGAACGTCGAGTGATTGAAAGCACGATTCGAGCAGCGCGACAGATTCTGGCTCCTTCTGGCATGGTGTCACATCAAGCCTAGCCACTGGTCTCATCGAAACGTAAATCCGGAGGCCTGAAGTGAAAGCTTGATCATGGAGCCCCGCACGGGACGGTTAGATTCGATACCGCGTAGGTGTCCGCCGATGATGTAGTCGGATATGTGCCGAATTTGCTCCGCGAGCGGGACGTTGAGCTGCCACGCTAGTTCCCTGGTCTTCTGTCCAGGAATCCAGCTGAAAGCCCGAGCATTATGCTTGGAGGAGGTCGCCGCAATGGCGTGTTCCCGCAGATCTCGAGCCATGCGGTCTCGACCGACTTGACGGAGGTTGGTGTCGGAGCCCGTGGCAGTCATGGGTTAGATCGGTGCGCGCGTGGACTTTGCTCCCCGACTGTCGCGACTCAGCATCGGCGGTGATGTTCACGATAACGTGTGTGTGTGAGATTATATCCGTAGGCCGAACCGAAGCTTCCATACAGCGAGAAGACGGACCCAAAGCTGGGCCCTGGTGTTTAACGTCGATGGTTGGTCCCGTGTGTTGCGTTCGAGAGGCAATTGCCATATATTGCTCGCATACCGCTGTCAGTTGCTGGTGGCGCAAGCTGTATGAAAACAATTAGCTGCTTGATAACGAGCTGACGTGGATACAACGGCGGTTTTAGTTGCAAAAATGACAGACTTTTGTATGTCGGTTGCAAGCGAGCATGGCGCTCTGCCCCCTGGCATTCACTTGTCGGTAAAATCTGGCGCACCAGGCGACGCGTCGTATGCCGATCGAGCTCTCCTTCCTCCGCCAGCGATGCGATGAACCACGGCCGCTTGAAAGGCAGTTGGAGTGTCGACGTTGTAGAAGCTGAGACCAAATTGACGAAAGATCATGAGCTCACCCATTTCCTCAGTGTACGTGGGGCGTGGTTAGTGGGACGGGTGAAATACTTGCTCGAAAATCCTGCTATAATCACAAACATGTCTGGATCAGCGAAGTGCATCTGGCGGCTAACACGAGCGAAGTGCATGTACCGAGAGCCCTCGAACATCAAAGCTGAAGTCGTACGCAAGCCCGCAGCAATAATTGCACCTCAACCGTGTTCTCACGAGCATGTTGCTCATTCTCAATAGTGAATTAGGGATCCTTCCTTGTATGATCAGAATGCCCTATTGCGTCGTGAATGCTCTGCTCGATTGGTGTGGGTCGGAATGTTGTATCCCGTCGTGGCTGACTCGCGACCATCGCGTCGGATTTGAGGGCGGATGAGACACATATGTGTTGGTTAAGAGTCGCTTCTGGTGTTGAAAAATCAGTTTGTCTTCCTCCAGGTCGTCGTCCGCGAGCACGTCTACCGCTTTTCGCATGTAGAGGAACACATCATATATTATAGGTTTAGGGGTAAATGAAATGCGAAACCGAAAAGGAATGTGATACTCTGGAAAAAAATGGTAGGGCACATAACGTTTTTAGACAAATACTTCTTTTACGATGTCACCCCTGTTAAAATCCTGCAGGGTGGCCTCCTAGCAGCGACAACCTCTTTAAATCGGCGATTAAACTCGCCGCCGCCACGCAGTTGCCGCTCGAAGTCAGCCTGCTAGACCGAAAGCGCATTGGCTATCGTACAGTACTACTGGGCAAGTCATCCCACGCACTGCGTACCCAGCTGCCGATCTTGGCACGGTTGGGATAATATTTGTCCTGGAATCTCGTGTTGGTTTGATTTGGGCTAGCATGTATGGATGGCAGAACTATCGCAACCGTGCTTTCAAAGGTAAGTTCGACGCCACGTCCGCCGGTGGCATGGCATGCGGAGGAACCTTCCGCAGTGTAACTTGAATAGAAGCTGCATATTCCTAGACCTTGGAGGTCCAATGTCACTAAAATCGTCCGACAAGAGAAGGAGAGGCTCTTGTGGAATGCGGGGCAAATGGAACCTCAGAAAAGCAACTGACAGTTTTTCATTCCACCATCCTGCTAAATAGAAACATCATTCGTTTGTTAGCTTACCGAAGATCGAAACGATTACTCAAGTGAATACCTTTTGAGTTTCCGTTGACTCCAAACCCCGTTTGTTCTTGTATCTGGCGCACGTCCTTCCAATTCCGCACTGCAAACCCGTTACGCCTGCTGGTGTTGTCGAGTTGGGTTTAGAACGTCGTGAGACAGTTTGGTTCCTGAATGGCAGCATTTTTTGAAGGCTTCACCTTGAGAACGACAAAAACGGCGTGCAACATTTCCCGTCGCGGTTGCCGAGAAGCGTGACGCTACACGCTCCTTTGAGGCTCCGCTGCATTTAACTCAAACTATTTTCTCGCCCCGTTTTGCCAATGTTTTGTTTTCGCTACATACTCAAAGAATACCGCTAGCACATACACAATTAGTAAAAACATAGTAACATAAAAAATAAAGATGTACTTTACCTGTTTGATCAGAGTTGAACACGCGTGTGATTCCAAGTTCGCGCACCGTGGTCTCCACCTCGCAGCAATCTCCGACGCGATTTCGTTGAGGTTGTCTGGACAAATCTGGCTATGTCTAGTTGGACAACGAAATCTAAAAGAATGTCGGCCTCTAAAACCCAACACCCATCTATCTGACGCCACAAAGTTGTCCACCTCCGTCTCCTCGGCGACATCTAGGGCTTTGTCAATCAGCATGCGTGTCGAAACAGGTCTACCGTCGCCGCGTAGGTCGTTGGCCCACTCAGCAATGTCCGCCTCAAGCTCCTTAGACCCAGTCCTATGCTGCACACCTTCTTGTGCTCGCCCCCCCCATCATCAGCCACGGCATCCTCGAGCTTTTCGCGATTGCGAGCCCAGCGAAGTATTGTGATGCGCTTGGAGTTGTAATTCGCGGCAGTCAGCGTGCCTATCGTTGCGGGCATCCTATGGGAAAACAGGTAGTTGACATTAGCAAGCTTCTTGACGACCGTCTCCGACGTCGCCTTGAACCCCTGCACATGACGTCCCGAGCTCCCCTACGCGGCCTTCCTTTTGGGGGAGTTCACGCCATTCTGAAACTGGTGGCTTAGCAGAAAATTGGTATTGTATCTGTCAACATGCGAAACACAGTACTTGCACATGATTGGCTATCACGGTAGTGTAGCTTTTAAAACGGTGTAGCGCTCTACATGCGAAATACGGTACGCTCGGTAAGTAAGTCCATCTCGGTCTCGTTGCTACTGACAGCCTGCGGCCGACTGCCAGTGCTGGCGGTTGATGCCCTCCGCTTCATAGCTTTAGTCACCGGGGGCGCCGCAAATATGCTGGCGCTCTTCTTTGTCTGCGCTTCAAGGCACATGTTGCGGGGCTCTGACCCTACTTGTCGGGTATCACAGGAACTTGCGCCGTCGGCTCGAACGGGATTGGCAACTCATGTCCGGTCTTTGAGGCTAAGCGCATAAGGCACACACGGTAGCTAGTCTATCTTTGAGCTCGTCAACCTTGCGCGCGGTAGTACTGGCACAGCCTGCACTTGCAGAATGTAGCCAATCCAGTCTACTTTCACTGTTTTAAGCTGATACACCAAATCGATATGAGTGCTGCATCAGCTTGCAGCACGGGTACAAGCTGATGCAGCACTCATATCGATCATCTTGCTGTATGTGTCCCGAGTGAGATCGGCTGGAACCGCTCTTTTGTGCGCTCGCTCTTGAGCAGCAGCAACTTCAAGTGGAACTAGTCGTCGGTGTGCGAGTTCAGGGTGTTGTTGACTATCGGATTGGCTCGGTCGAGTGTCTTTGTGACTGGTTGACAATGGCGAGTGAGGATGCTGCTGCCGCTGCGGCGTTTCTCCGCAGCGGCAGCAGCATCCTCACTTGCCATTAGCGGCAGCAGCATCCTCACTCGCCATTTTGCAGAGAATCAGAGCAGTCGGGTAAAGCGGTGCTCTACGGAGCCCAAGGACGGAAGGCACGGACGGAAGACACGGACGGACAACACGGACGGGCGGCGGCGACGGTGACGGGTGCAGTAGGGTCAAGGAGGTGTCATGGTAAAGGCGAGACAAGACAAGGACGGATGTCATGTACGGGGAGAATGGCGATGGAGTGGACTGGTGCAAAGAAGCCAAGGAGGGGCGTCACGCGGAGGGAATGGCAAGAGAACGGCAGTGCGTGCAAGGTGTGAGGCGAGCGAAGGAATGGAGGATGCAGCAGGAAGGTCAGTCGTGTATTTTCCCTCGGAGAGGCAGAACAATTTGCTACTTTATGGATTAGTGCGCTTGTTTGTCTTTATTGTTTGCTGCTTACTTGCGGGTTGCGCTCCGAGACTGCTAAACCGTCCCGATCCGGGGGACGACGCGCGACATATGGTGTATCCATTATGATGCACTGTGCGCCCAGGTGTCTATTGTGACTCCGTCGTACTTGACAAATGCGTTCGGATTCCAACGATACATCCAGCCTACTGTGTACTTTCCTCGTTTCACACGAGACGGAGGCGGAGAACGTCCGTATCGAAGTCGTCACCGACCGCTTCATGTTCATTTACCGTAACGAATGGAATTGCGACAAATTGCTGGCGTGTGGCGTCGGTCATCTTGGTGTTGTAAGTCGTATTAGTCTTGGTCATGGTAAAGATAGTGCGATTCTGGGACATGGACGAGTGCATCACTCACTGCGGTCAAAGATTGAGCTAGCAATGTGTTGCTACAGTGATGGCACCGCTTGACCAGTCGTTCCAGCGCTAATGGTCGGGGTTCCCGACTTATTATCCTGAGCAACGTAGAGGGTGCTAAACCCTGGCAAAACACATTCCCTGGCCAACGGATATGGCAGTGCGAACGGCACTTCCAAGATGACACACATTCAACACGCAACTAGGGAAAGCTTTTCCCTGTCAAAAAGCAGTCGATTTGGACGTGGTCTGGATGCCCTCGCGGGCGCTTGCCGTGTTCCTCCTTCGCCATCTCCGTTGCTTGCGCGTCGCGAGGCCGATTGCGTCGTGAGGCCTCGCTCGCGTCGAAGGCTTTCGTCGCTGTGAGAACGTGCGCAAGCGCACGTTTGAGAAGTCGTTGCTGCCGACGTTCAGCCATCACTGCGCCCGTGTCCCCGTCGTCTCGTCCCGGGCATCCGTAGCCGTAACCTCATCTTGTCTTTCTTTTCCTTTGCGTGTTCTCTTTAGCAGACCGGTGTCTGCTACCTCAAGTGGGGGGTGATGTAACGGGACGATCTCTCGTTACAAAAGTAGGTAGAAGTCACAGTCCAAATAGGCGGTGACTTGGCACTCTGTCATTGGACAGAAGTCGCCCTTTAGTATGCATATTGGCCAGTTAGCGTGCAGCACCCCAACCGGTGGCTAGCAGCTAAGCTCGGCTTACGTACGGTTTTGCGACCGTACTTTAATATCACCCAGAGTCAGTTTTGCTTATAATTCCACGTGTCTTGGCCTAACGCCCAAGACATTGCTTCCTCAAAACAACAGGGAAAGCTTACGTATCGGTAGCCATTGGCCCCATTACATGTTAGGTCACGATGCTGAGACGAGGGGCGACTTGGCCGAGGTTAAGGAAGAAATCGACACCCAAGAACATCTAGAAGAGGAAGCGAATGAGTCTACTGGCGAAACACAGCCAAACTGGATGCGCAATTTTGTGAACGCGCAAGAGTCGGAGGAGGAAAAATTGAGGAAGAAGAGAACGCGCAAGAGGAAATAACCGCGTCTGGACAAGATCAAGAGAATGGTAGTCGCCAATGATGGCGAAGTCATTCGGGTGTGAAGCGAAAAGGCCAAACGTCGGTGACCGCCGGAATTCTTGCCGTCAGCGATAATTTGGCTAACATTGCGGTCGCGTTCAAGTCAGCTCGAACCAAGAAAACCACGAAGCTTCGTCCCTTCGACCTGATGAAAGAAGCCAGGTGATGCAGTCATTGCAGGACCTCACTCAAAGTGTTCGCGCACAGACCGAGATGTTAAGCCAGCTCGTCCAATTAGTATCCGGAGGGGCCTCTCTAGCGCAAGACAGGTCTTCAGCGGGCTGTCATCAACCGGGCGGTGAAGAAGAAACTCAGATATCCCTTTAAACATTGATCTAGTGACAAATTAGGTTTGCCATATCTTCTCGTTTCTGTTTTCCTATCTGTCGTGCGAGAGCAGACCCAATTTGAACTGAATCATCAGGATCCTCAAAGGGTAGCTCCTTGTTTCTCTTTATGCGAGTTCTGTCGCGCAAGTCAATCATCAAGTTGTGGAACACCACAGTCGCGATGACCACACGAACGTTTTTATCCACTGTCTTTTCATCCAACACTTTTTGCTGTGTACGTAACCGGCCCTTCCAAAGGCCAAATGTTCGCTCCACCGCCATGCGCGTGCTGGAATGTAGTGTGTTGAAGTGGTGCTGCTTCTGCGTGAGAAAGCCACCTTCTTCGCGCTCAGCATAGGGTACTGTAAGAGACGGCAGTAGGTCATATCCGGCATCTCCAATGAAGTGCGTCCCGGCAGGGATGACATCGTGCAAGTGTTGTCCAATGTAGCTATACTTCCAAATCGTCTTGTCCGACCACGACCCCGGGCGAATCTCCACGGTCATGAATCTGCAATTGGCGGCCACGACGGCCTGCACGTTCAGGGCCGTTTTCTACAGTAGAAACCGTCGAAGTCCTCCGGGCGCTGGATCTCTACGAGCGAGCCATCCACCGCACGAACAACCCCAGGATAACCACAGCAAGCAGCAAAATGTGCTTCAACGGCACCCCACCCATGCTGGTTGTGCGGAAAGCAGATAACAGCATCGGCTGCGTCGCACAGCACACGAACAACCTCGTCCACGATATCGATGACGTAGCTCTTGCTCATGCCCAACCCCCCCCCCACTTCGCGATAGCCACTCACCGACACCAAGAAGTACAACGCAGCCGCAACCTTCTTTTCGTACGAATGTTGCTTCACCGCTGCATTCGCAAACACCGCACCTCGTTCTCGCAGAAAACGCGCGATCTCCAAAAGAATTTCTTGAACATCATAGATTCTTGGTGAACTAGCTCTCATAGGGAGCCTCTAGCAGCATCTTGTCAAACAGAAGCTGTGTCACGGTAATCTTCTCCTTTTTCTAGCCCCGATGGCTGTTAGCTGCAACGAGAACCATCGTCTGCTCAGCGAGAGCAGATACTAGCACTACGGTATCTTCCATTAGTCCTGCTGGCTTGTTCATGCTGGAGACGCCTTCTCCAGGTCGTCCGTAGCTAATTTACCTAGAGAAGCTGTATCCTGAAATCTTCGGTTGTCTAGTTGTAGAGGTCTAGCGTTCAACCAATTAAAAAACGAGTTCACTTCTCCGGGCACAGCGGTCTTCAGGCAATCTCCACCTGGAGATGACGCGACCACCCCCTTAGGGGTACGCTCTTACAGGCATCGCATGTTAAATAAACGGAAACGTTGGAGGCCAGGATTTAGGCTTTTTATGTGTATGACCTCGTTAAACTTCTCGTATTTCTTAGGCTTGAAGTCTTCGATGCTGGGGAATCTACATGATGAATGAATATGCATCGTCGAAGCTGTCTGAAGGTGTCTTCCTCGTCCCCATTGCCCCCTCACAGCAAAAGTTAGACATCCAATTTTCGTACATAAGACGCAACTTGCAGTGTTTTGATATCTCCAGGATTTTTACAGGATTATACCATGATTAAGGCCAGGATTCGCACTTAAGTGGGGATAGCTGCGTCCTTTTTCTGAAAATAATCCTGACCTGCAACACCAGCCTTAAATAAATATAGCATTTTATTTTTTATTGATCCCCCCTCCCGTAAAACGCTTGTTTTTGCTCCGATTGAGCGATGGGTGTTAAAGCTAACAAGCTGCATACATATGTATTTGTTGTGTGCGGTCTTGTCACTTACTTCCTCCGTCCGAAAATATAAGCGGGTCTGTATATGAAGGCTGTCCGGAAATATAAGCGTTAAGTTCGGTACATTTATATTATTTCTGTTCAACCGAACTTAAGAACTCCTTGGCTTTGGCGTAGACCTGCGCGCTGCAAGGCACGGTGGGAGGGAGCAAGCCATTTCCCCTCTGCATTTGACTCTTGGACAGATGTGGAATCTTGTACTTGTTGCTGCCGTTTACGTCCATTGACGCCTGGAGCACAGACTGGAGCGTGACGAACACCCTGTCGATAGTGTCGTAGTCTAACTGGGCAAAGGCGTCATCGACGTTGTCTGCAGCGGGGCTGCTGTAGCTTTAGCGTCAGAGGAAGACACAGACTCAGAGAGTCTCTATTAATATTGATAGCTTGCAAACTCTATACGAGAGTTTGCACGAGTACCTTAATATAGCTAATTAAGGACTCCAAGAGACAGAAATACCTTAAACAAGGCTAGTGAACTCTTAGGCTTCAAATGTGAACTGAATGTATTGTTGTTTATCGCGGCAGCGCCGCCTGTTGTTTGTATGTATAGGACTCACTATCTATCATAGTAGAGCCTAGTCAAATGCATATCAAGTGGCTGTGAGCCACCCACTCCTATCTGGGGTGACCCACGTAACATATGTGTGGAAGCCACTTATGTGTGGCACCTAGCTTGTGTGCATCACACTATTCAATGTAACCCCGTTACACCCTCCCCCACCAGACTGTGGACACCACGTGTACGCACTCGTCATCGTCTCGATTGAGAAGTCTCGACGGCAACGGCAAAGTCGCTTGCCCTCACGAGAGCCCGCTCCAGAACTTTCCAAGTTCAACGAGCACATGGCTCGGAGTGCGCAGGCGTCTTGGTCACTCGACAACAAGAGCGCGCCCGCGTCCCCGGCACCTAGTGCCCCAACGTCCGACCGTAAGGTCTCACCGCACCCCGCGTCAACGCTCTCGGTGAGAGAGTATCACGCCCTGCAGCAGAGCCGTCTTGCGCTTAGCTCCGAGAGCCCAGCAGCGCGAACATGGCCCGCCGTGCGGCAGATGACCTCTTTGAGGGCCTCGAGGAGGGGGAGGAGGACGAGGAGCTGGACTACAGCTCCGACACGCCGATGCCTCAGCGAGAGGACTCCCCGCCACCTGCGCGTCCACGCTCGCCGGAGCAGCAACGCCGGGTTCCCAACCCTTTCGTGGATCGCGAGACCACAGCACTTCGTGCTTCGTCTGGTTTGGAGACA
Source organism: Phytophthora crassamura (assembly GCA_033557995.1). Classification (NCBI taxonomy): domain Eukaryota; phylum Oomycota; class Peronosporomycetes; order Peronosporales; family Peronosporaceae; genus Phytophthora; species Phytophthora crassamura. Next base: position 1,306,345 of record JAUCED010000016.1, read on the forward strand.
AACGAGATCTCCAACGACCTCGACGAGGCTCAAGAGCGTCAGCTCGAGGGGCAAACTGCCGTTCGTTCGCAACGACCTGACGCGCGACCGCTAGTGAGCTCTCGACGAGAGTATGGCTTCGTGCCGCTCAACCCGGTGGAGCGCTTGAAGCAGTTTGGCTCGGGGCCATTGCAGAATTGGCGAATCGGGCCGGCGGCCAGTACCAGCGACCAGGTCGCTACTCGTACTGCTCTCCGAGAGAGGCTTCTGACGCCGCAGCAGACCACTCCACAGGAGTATGGGACTCGCCTGTCCGATCAAGCCCGTGGGGCTTCAGTCCCCGCGATGCGGACTATTCCGGTGGTGCTCGGTCCGGGAGAGCTCCTCCACGAGGACGACGCTCAATTCACGAGCTGGGTTCATCGAACCCGCCGTCTCTCTTCGCTGGAGGCTCTCCAGTCTAGCTTCGACGAAGCTGATGTGCGCTTAGAGCGCCGGCTTCGCTTCGATTTCGCGAAGATGAAGACGAAGCGTCAGGCGGCCGCCTCCAGGTCGCTAGAGTCCCTCGGACTCGGCTCATCTGCTCTTAAGAGCGCTGCAGGAACTCACCAAGGTGAGTCGACGGCTGCAGCAGCCCGGGATCAACGCTTGAGCTCAGCGTATGATCCCTCAGCTCCCCTGCCTAGCGGCGGGAAGCGTGAGGCGACCGACTTCGCGGTCGCGGGCTCGCAGAGCGCCTTCGATCGCGGCGATCAAAAGCGTCCACGACGTCAGGGCAGTCTTGCCGGAGGGGTACCTCAAACTCCCACGAGTTTTCTGAGTGCGGGTACCCACACCACTTTACCAAATATTGGTTATGAGCGTCGCGTCGACGACGCTTTAGAATACGCTCCACATGAAAGTGGCGGTTCCCCTGCTCGTCGAGCAGCGCCGGCGGCGCCCGTGTCCTCGCACGGTGAGGAGCCTGTCCGGCCTGAGGAGCTGGAGAGCTTGGAGAGATCGCTGAGCGACGTGCGTCAGATCCTGGAGCGCCTTGGGCGGAGGCTTGATCAAGCCGAGAGGGAGTCTGACACCACCGTGAATGAGATCCGCGCTCTCCGGGAACGTCTCCAGTGGTGTGAGGCTGCTGAGTCGGCGACTCAACGCCTGGCGCGCCTTGAACAAGGTTTCGCGCGGCTGGAAGGTCAGGTCGACCTGTTGCTGCGACTTCAGCAGGGCGCTGTGGCTCCGCCACGTTGGGCGCCAGCTCCTGAGAACCCACATGGGCCGGGTCCCGGTACGGCTTGAGCAAGCCAACGTAGAACACGGTGTGCGTACGCATCTTCTTCGGAAGATTGAGCGTGTACGCCAGGCCCTTCTTGGCCACGACCGTGAACGGTCCCACGAAGCGCGGGCGCAACTTGGTATTGAAGACCGCAGACACTGCATGTGTAGGTAGATTTTTAGCATTAAGCAACACTAGGTCCCCGACCTCATAACTCTCAACATTGCCTCTGCCTTTAGCATCCGCATGTTCTTTCTGTTTGTCTTGGCTATCAGCCATTGCGTCACGTACGTGTCGAAGGACACTTAGACGCGTTGACAGGAACTCGTCAACCTGTTTACGAACAGTGAGTGGGCTGACATCGGCAAGCCGATCGGCTATCTCTCCCCCACCAAGCCCAGGACCACGGAGTGGCAGCGTCAGCGGGACACGCGGGTGAGTGAGGCCGTTCACGTAGAACGGAGTGTAGCCCGTGGAGGCATGCACAGCGTTGTTCAACGCAAACTCGACGAGTGGAAGCATAGCGCTCCAACGCTTCGGCGTCTCCGCGCAAATGCTACGAAGAATGTCTTCGACAACGCGATTCACGCGCTCAGTCTGACCGTCGGTCTGCGGATGGTCCGCTGTGGACATGTCCAACTTGGTGCCAAGCACCTTAAAGACAGCGTCCCAAAACTTCCCAGTGAAGCGGGGGTCTCGATCAGAGACAATCGATGCGGGCAGCCCGTGTTGGCGGAAGACCCGATCGAGAAACAGCTTCGCTGTCCCTTCACCGTCCACGGTGTCCGGCACAGCCGCTAGATGAGCCATCTTGCTCAGACGGTCAACGAAGACCACGATGCCCGTGTTACCTTCCGAGTCCTTTGGAAGGCCAAACACGAAGTCCAAACTCATGGACTCCCAACACCCAGAGGGTACAGGCAAGCTTGCCAGCGGCGCGGCCGCATGCGGTGAGGGCTTCACCCGCTGACACGTCTCACACGTGCGCACGTACGTGCTCGTCCACGTGTACAGCTTGGGCCACCAATAGGTCCGGCTCACAGAGCTGTAGGTCTTCTCGCGACCGAGGTGGCCGCCAAGCGGTGTATCATGCGCCTCGTAGAGGATACGATACTTCAAATCCTCGTCATGAGGGACCACGACTCGAGGAGTGTCCTCCGCACTCGTGCTGTAGTACAGCAGACCGTCAGCGACGGAGTAACGGTGCAGGCTCGCGCGCAAGCGCGCCGACAATGTCTTGTCCGAGTTTTCAAACTCCTTGCTCCCAAGAGCACGCAGCAGGGCGACACACATGTCGTCTCGCGCATACGCAGCGCGTATCAAGTCCGTCACCGACGAGGTCACCATCGTGACATGAGCAAGCTCATAGTCCGGTCGCCGTGACAACGCGTCTGCAAGACCATTCTGCCTGCCAGGCTTGTACTTCACCTCGAAGTTGTACTCCGCGAAGAAGGACAGCCAACGGGCCATCCTTTGCGAGAGGTGAGGCGACTGGGTCGCAGTGCGTAGTGACGCATGATCAGTGAAGATCGCAAACGGCTTAGAGCCCAGCAGGTGAACCCTGAACTTGACGAGAGCATACTTCATCGCAAGTAGCTCTTTGTCATGAACTGGATAGTTCTTCTCTGCAGCCTTAAGCTGGCGAGACTCAAACGCTATCACGCGTTCACGCCCTTCGGCGTCTGCTTGGAGCAGAGCACTGCCGATGGCGAAGTCCGATGCGTCACAGACGACACTGAATGGACGTTCAGGGTCTGGCAACGCCAGGATCGGGGCATGAAGGAGACTCTCCTTGACTGCTTCGAAAGCATCTTGATGCTCGGTGTTCCAACACCAGTCCTCATCCTTCTTAAGGAGATTGGACAATGGCCGAGCCATCTCAGCGTAGTTCGCGCTGTACTTGTGCAAGTAGTTGGCGAGGCCAAGCCACTTGCGTAAGTCCTTCTGGTTCTTGGGAACCGGCCAGTCAACGATGGCCTTAACCTTAGCAGGATCTGCTCGAAGGCCGCGCTTCCCAACGAAGCATCCTAAGAAAGGAATTTCTTCAGCGCCGAAGATGCATTTTGATGCGTTAGCATACAGCTTGTTGGTGCGCATGCACTCGAGCACTGCTCGCAAGTGGTCAATGTGGTTCTCCACGTCAGACCGACCGTGCTCCGCACGACTGTGGACGAAGATGTCGTCGAAGTACGTTTGAGCAAACGCCCGCAGGGGCCTGAAGAGCTGCGTCACCAGACGATTGAACGTCGCAGGCGCGTTCGACAGCCCTTGGGGCATGACTAGCCACTCCCAGAGCATACCGCTCGGAGTGCTAACCGCTGTCAGCGGAATGTCTCTCGCTCGCATGAGCAACTGGTAATAACCATCGACCAAGTCGAGCGCACTGTACATCGTGCAGCCAACCATATTGTTCTGCAGAACATCCTTCCTAGGAATCGGCGTCTGTGCCGGAATGGTGGCAGCGTTGAGCTTATTGAAAGCATGAACGATGCGCCACTTGCCATTAGGCTTTCTGACACAAAACGTAGGCGTCGAGTGCGGAGACTTGCTCTCACGCACCATGCCCGCCGCGTGCTTGGCACTGAAGAACGCGTCAATGACGTCGCACTGCTCCTTCGGTAAGGGCCACTGCCTCGTTACGCAGTATTTGGTTCCGGGAACCAAGTCAATCTCATGACGGACACCTCGATCCGGAGGTAAGCCAGTGGGCGGGTCATTCGAGACCACATCCTGGAACTCCTTAACCAAAGGATAGAACGGATCCGATGGGTCCTTCAGGATCGAAGATCCACCTCGCGCACTGAGTGCCTCCTTCGTGTCCTCAAGGACAGCTTCATCCATAAGCGACGAGGAGTTCAATTCCTCCTCCGGTCGTATCATGACCACTTCGGCGAGCGCGCCAGCCTTTAAGGCATCCCCAAAGTCGGGAATGGACATCTCGTCCAGCTCTAGCAGAGCAGCCACCGTCGGAATAGCCTCGAGGCTGACGTTGCCCTCGGCTTCACCAGTCACTCCATCAACGAGTGTGTATAGCTGCTCGCTATCATCGTCCACGACGGACACGTCCTGTACCAGGACCGACGCCTTGCGTCTCGCAGTCGCCATCTGGCGTCGCTGCCGCCTCCTCGCGGAAGCTGTACGCCTCGGAGAGGCCAGCGTGTTCAGACTGAAAGTCTCGTCAGGTGTCGCCACCTCTTGCTGCTCTGATTGAGCCGGCGTGGAGCCGCAACGCTCACAGCCCTCGCCCAGTGGATTAGGTGCCACTCCACCCGCATCGTCAGGGTCCTCCCCTTGATGCCTCGGCTCACAGCCGACCACGCCATCAGTGGCATGCAGCGATGCTGTGCTCTCGTGACGAGCATCGCTCAGCGAATTACGTGCCGCTCCACGCGCATCACTAGGGTCATGCCCAAGATGCCTCGACGAACTGTCGACAATGCCATTACCGGCATGCAGCGATGCTGCGCTCAAGCCACGAGCATCGCTCAGCGGGTTACGTGCCGCTCCACGCGCATCACTAGGGCCACGCCCAAGATGCCTCGACTCAGTGTCGACCCCGCCATTACTGGCAGGCAGTGATGACTCACAGTAACTCGGAGTCTCACTCAGTGGGTTACGTGCCACTCCACGTCCAGCCCACGAGCAGTGCTCGGGACTCGCGTCTTCGACGCCAGTGTCCATTAACTCGGACACTCCAATGTCCAGCACATTGACCGACTCGGTCCAGTGCCCGCGCCAATTGCGCTTTTGCTTCCTAGCAGAGGTGGGTTCATGACTCGCCAATGCTCCCCTAGGAGGCAAGCGCGTAGCGCCTAAGGTCTTCGACCGCCAGTCGATCCATGGTTCATGGCACTCCAGCCATGCCATGCCGAGGATGAGGTCGTACCTCGAATCCAGGTCGATGACCAAACAGCGTTCAACGCTATCGAAGTCCAGAAACTTCACGCCCAGGTTCACAGGAACCTTGGGCACCGTGACACGGGTCCCCGTCGCAAGACGGACGGTGACGATGTCACTCGAACGCGCCTTCAGCGCCTCAGCGTACTGCTGACTTCCTTCCATCGTGGAGCGCCGAGCATAGTTGCCCGACGCTCCGGAGTCGATAAGGATCTTCCATGGCTTCTCAAAGCCCTTCACGGTCGCTTCCACGACCAGCAAGCCCGGCTTGCATACACGTCCCGTGTTGTTAGAGAGCACGGTGCTCTTTGGGGCTAAGCCCTGCCGACCTCCTCCCTGAGGCTCAACAGAACTCAGTTCTTCTTCCCCAGCAGGGCGCCCCGCGCCTACTGGGACTTGGCGTTTCCCCGCCCCGAGCCAGGCTTCTGCTCAGAAGCGGAGATTCGGCTCGACGGAGCCTGGCGCTGCTTGCGCAGCGGGCAACCCGGACGCAGGTGTTGCGTGCTGCCGCACACATAGCATCGACGGATGCCGATACGCTGCTCAGCAGCCTGAAGCTCGGCTTCCTCATCTTCAGCGTAGCTGAGGTCCATAGGCACTGCGCCATTGGACACATCAGAAGCTCCGGAAGAGCTGGCTTGGGAAGCCGTCCAACCAAGTCGCGACGACTTGAAGTTGAACTCGGCGTTCAACGCCACGTTCACGGCTTCCTCAAAAGAGGTCGGGTGAACACGGAAGACTTCCGTCCTGGCCACGCCAGTGCGAAGGCCTTCCATGAAGACGGTCACCGCGACCACTTCAGGAAGAGGATCCGCCGCCATGCCGGCGAGAAGAGTTCTCAACTCCTGGACGAAGTCCAACAATTCCTTCTTACCCTGACGGGTAGACAGGAAGCGTGACCTCACGCGATACGCCTGGTTAGGCGGCGAGAACACTCGCGAAAGCTGGGCCTTCAGCTGATCCCAAGAAGGGAACGCAGTGTCCACAGACGTGCCACACGTCAGGGCCCACTCTCGCGCTCGGCCACCGAGCTTGGAGATCGCAAGCGCCACGCGCTGCTGCTCGGTCTTGAGCATGGCGGACGCCATGGCCATTTCGACCTCTCTGATCCAGAGCAAAAGGCTTTCGCCTTCCTTGCCCTCGAAGGTCTTGATGCTCACCATGAGCGGTTTAGCTCGTGGAGCATCGTCCGATGCAGGCCTAGGCGTCACAGACGCCGCGGCCGCAGTCATCTTCTGCTGGACGTGCTCCAACAGAGCTTTCTCATACTGAGAAAACGCCTCCAGACGCGCGTTCACCGCGTCGGGGCCTTGCGAAGCAAGATGGGCCACACCTTCCGGGCCGATCAAGGACATCAGCTTATTAAGCCCGTCCTGTTGGTTCGGGGGTAAGTGGGCAAATTGCTCCATCCTCACAGAGGGACAGTCGTAAGACTCAGGTGTCGGATTGACTACAAGTGCTACCAAGTGCAGCGGGGCTGCTGTAGCTTTAGCGTCAGAGGAAAACACAGACTCAGAGAGTCTCTAGTAATATTGATAGCTTGCAAACTCTATACGAGAGTTTGCACGAGTACCTTAATATAGCTAATTAAGGACTCCAAGAGACAGAAATACCTTAAACAAGGCTAGTGAACTCTTAGGCTTCAAATGTGAACTGAATGTATTGTTGTTTATCGCGGCAGAGCCGCCTGTTGTTTGTATGTATAGGACTCACTATCTATCATAGTAGAGCCTAGTCAAATGCATATCCAGTGGCTGTGAGCCACCCACTCCTATCTGGGGTGACCCACGTAACATATGTGTGGAAGCCACTTATGTGTGGCACCTAGCTTGTGTGCATCACACTATTCAATGTAACCCCGTTACATTGTCGACAAGATCCTCGATCGTTTTCGCTTTCATCTTGTGCTGTAGTGACTGCAGAGAAGCAAAAAAGCCGAGATCATTTGCGTTATAATCTGGCGAGTTCGCTGGCTGTGGGCTAATGCTCATATCCCATCCGTCTTCCGCACACGCAGACAGCACCTCCGGATCATTAGCAGTGACGTGAGGCTTCGCATTATCGTGCTGAAGCACAACGTGTTTGCCGGAAGGCCACGCCGCCTTGATGTGGAATAACCATACGGCAGAGAGCTTGACGATACATGTCGCGATCGACGGTAAACGTTTTCAACTCCAACGTCCCAGCAGGGCGGTTCTTGCTTGATCGCTCGGCTGGCTCATAGACAGCGAACGGCCATAAACCGATTTTTCCGTCCCAGACACGGTGTCGCTTAGCGTCCCATCGTGGCCGCGCCACAGCGACGAGAAACATTACTTTTACGATGAAGTTCTTGTTCTTCACAGTGATGTGGGGGACGTCTTCGTGCTCTCCGAGATAGTAACGCTGCTTCTCCTTGCAAAGATAAAACCACTTTTCATCCAAGTGCACGTAGTCCATCACGCTGTCAAACACCAGCGTGTTGAGCGGGCCTCGGTGCACGAACCCTAAGGCGAACTTGACTAGGTCGACGTGCTGCTTCGCGGTGAGCATCGGCTTCATTCTGGCAGTGTGGCTGCGGAAAGCGCCAGCACGGTAGTCGTCGTGAAGAGTCGATTTTGGAATACCTAGAGTACTCGCCAAAGTGCGAATATCCGTTCGGTCCTCAAGAGTGATAAGTTCGATGGCCGTGTTGAGGTCCTCGCGGAACTTTTCCGTCACGCGCGACTTGCGGCCGCTCTTGCCCTTCCTACCCTGTCATAGTTGATGGGATTGCCGGCCTTGATGTCCTGAACCGCCCGACGCCACAAACGCGAGATTTGGTCGTCGCAACAGCCGTACTTGACTGCACACTCCTGGATGGAGCCTCTGGGCGGCTGAAGCTCGATGCTGACGCTCAAGAGGAAGGCAACAACTGCGGCCCGATCCGTTGGAGTGAGGTTCTTGCGCGTCCGAGCCGTTGGAGCTGAAGTAGTACTCATTTTGCTCGGCTGGCGAAGCGAAGAAGGTGAAATGCTGAATGGTAGCTGTGTTTGGGCAGCCGTAACTTTGGCGTCAGTTGCCAGACGCTCGCAATTTGACCACGTGTCGAACCGCGAAAGGCTGCTCTTTCATGTTAACCAATCAAAACGCGCAAAGCAAGCACTTTCACCTTAAGTTCGGTCTTTCGTCGAGACCCGCTTATATATTCGGACGGAGGAAGTACGTTTTTGACGTTGGCTGCTTACTTCAAACTGAAACCAAACTGAAACCGACCAACTTCAACGTCGTTTCCGCCAATCGTTATCCCCCTTCTCTTCAATTGGCTAATATAATCTCCACGAAAGGTCGACAGCGCTTTCCAGTGCCAAAAGGCAAACGTAGACGAACGATGGTGGCGCGAGTGGCGCTGCTGGCGCTGCTGCTTCTCCAGGGCGACATGGCTCTCTCCGCTGACGTGCTGCAACTGCGAACTCTACAGCCGACCACATCGCATCAATTCCACGTAACTGCAGCAGGCTTCGGCGCCCCGTTGTCGCGCGTCTCGTGGCCGTCCTCATCCTACTCGCGTCCCAGCGGCCAACTCAAGGTGAATGCCGCCTTCTCGACGCCCGATCAGTCACTGCAGCTCGTACAAGCCAAGATGGCGATGGACTGCAGTGCAGTGAGCCACATAGACGGAAAGGAAGCGGCGTGGCCGACGCACATGGCGCTGCTGCTGCCTCGAAGCGTCACGTGCAGCGTCGAGCAGCAGGCCAAAGCCTCCGAGCAGGTTGGAGCTTCATTGGTTATTATTCGAGACTCTATTGCTGGAGCCTTTGCTGCCACAAGTCTGGAGCTGCGCAACGGCGCGTACTATGACTGTGCACTGGGTGAAGAGACGGTGACGACCAACAGCTCCGTGTTCCCGGAGCTCGCAGACCCCTTTTCGGCCTGGTCGTGCTCTTCCAAGCCCGCGTGTGTCACGAGCACGTGCGTGCTTACTGGCAAGATGAGGGGCGTGATGCCTGCGGCTTTGAACCAGTTTCAAGCGTGCTGCTTCACGAGTAACTGGCTGCAGATGCAGCCGCTCCGGGATGTGAACGTGACGACGGTGGCTAGTGAGGTCTCCATTCCTGTGTTGATGGTGGCTTTCCAGGATGGAAATCGGATCGACGACGTTGCGAGCATTATTGGGGACACGGACGTACTGGTCTGGGCTTTCAACACCGAAGAAACGCCGTGGAACTTGTCGATGGCAGTGACGTGGCTGCTGGGGGTGCTCACTGTCATGGGGGCGGCGTACTATTCCTGCAGCAACGAGCGAGAGCTTTCGTACGGCAAAGTGGCGAGGATTCTAGCTGGAAGCCTCGATCGTACCCTTTCGAGCAGCTCTCTTTCGACGACAGTGGAGTCCACTAACGAGTACGTGAGCGTGGATGATGAACGGCTCGAGCTTCGTAGCAGACATGCGATCTACTTTCTCGTGGGTGCGTCTTGCATGCTGGTACTGCTGTACTATGTGCACTTGGCACTGATGCTCAGCGTATTGTTCGCGGTCGGCGCTGGAGCCGCACTGTCGCACGTATTTACGCTCCCCTTGGTGGCTCGGATGGCCTCTCCGACTAGCAGTGTCGTACAAGCTGCGCTTCTACTCCTCGTGGTTCTTGCAGCACCTGCAATGGCGCTGTGTTGGTTTCTGGCGCGCTCTCAGTCGTGGATCTGGCCCATCCAGGATCTCATGGCACTGACGGTCTGCGTTGTGTTCATTGATGTCGTCCGGCTGCCGAATCTACGCGTGGCGACGAGCTTGCTAACTGCAGCGTTCGTCTACGACGTGTTCTTCGTCTACGTCTCTCCGCTGTTGTTTGGCGCCAACGTGATGGTCGAAGTGGCGGCTGGTGGCGCAAGTTCTCGGCTTGGCACCGCTGCTGCTGATAGCAGCCAGCTCGTCCGGCAACCGACCCCAATCGTGTTAAGTGTGCCGTTGGTATTCTCGGTATATGGAGGGGAGGCGCTTCTCGGTCTGGGAGATATCATCATTCCTGGCTTGCTGGTAGCGTTTTGTATTCGCTGTGACTATGGCTGTGGCCAGCCGCTTTCGCGAGGATACTTCTGCGCGTCCACGAGCGCGTATGCAGTGGGGTTGATGGCCGCGAATATGATGGCGATCGTCCTCCGAGACGTTGTGGCCGGGCAGCCGGCGCTGATGTACATTGTCCCGACCATGCTGTTAGTCGTTCTGGGCCTTGCGAAGTTTAACGGCGAGCTTGGGCTCTTGTGGCACGAGTCAATGTACTTCCAAGCAACAAGTTATTGCCATGCTTCAGCGCTAGAAGAAGAGGCGGACGTAGAAGCTCAGCGGCACGGAGAACAGCGGCCCCTTCTTGCCGAAGATTAATAAATGGATAAAAACAAATGTTTCAACTGCGATGCAAGTATTTAATATTTAATCGCGACATCGCGAGACCCACCACACTCAAACCAACTCGTACGGTTGCTCACGGCTTGAGCAGAAGCTTTTCTCTTTCGGAATAGAGCCTGCAACAAGGGCAGTAGCATCAGCATAACCAGATTTAAAGAGGCACAAGAACTAGTGCGGGCGTCTCACCTTTCGAACTCCTCCTGCGAGATGGACAACATGGACCCATCCATCACCATGATGAACTCGATCGCACTGCGCAGGTTCACGAAGCAGTACCCAGCCCTGTACACAGAAGACAAAAACGTGAGAGAGGTCGCTATAGTGACACTGGGAAGGCGGTGCCTCACTTGGACATCAGGTCGGCCTGGTTCCGGTACGCTGAAATGTACTCGCAGTTGGAGTGCAGTCGAGGGAGTTGCGAGTGCAGAACGATGTAGATGAAAACTGGCAGGAAGTCGTCGGCGCCGGGACGACTGCCCGAGTCTCCTCGGGACAAGTTGAGAACACTGAAAATGACGCTGCAGCACCGAACAATGCAATTGATTTTGTCCCCTGGGGAACGGAAGGAGTTGATCCGCCGCAGCTCGTCCTCCGCCATGGACCACACGACTTCGTTGCGCATGCACGGCTTGATATCCAGCATGGCCGGCGTGATGAACTAGCAACAATTAGCAAACGATCGACAAGCCGTTAGGAAAGTGAGCGGCAACGGAACAAATGGGTTTTCAATAACGTACCGAAAGCAGTTGCATGCGTCGAAGCAGCGCGTCGTCGTCTTTCCTCCACTCGTGGCATTCCTTCAGTTGGTTGAACGCAATGTCCGACACTTTGTCCATCACGTACTTCTCCACACCGTCCCGCGCCTTGGCTAGTTTCGCCTCGGACGCATGGCGCCAGGCCGGGTGATCCAGCAGCGTTTCCTCCATGCCTTCAAAAAAGCGGTTGCATCGACGGCGGAACTCGTGCTTCCCGTAAAAATCGTACTCGACGTAGTCCGTGGAGCGAGGAGGGCGGCCGTCGCCGCGAGGCCCCAAAATCGAGCCAACAAACATGCGAATCTGGTCCAAAATGTCTCTGGAGGCTGGCAGACTGATGCGCTGCAGAAACTCACCGTACGTTAAACTGTCCTCGTCGGCTCTATCATCCACGGCCGGGTTGGAGCTGGTTGCCTTCTTCTTGCTCTTTGCCTTGGCTGCTTCGTCAACGTCAGCGAAAAGATTCCGCTGGCTGCGGCTTCTGGGCGACACGATTGACCCGCCACTGTCTGCAAAACTGAGGCCGTCGTCCTCGTCGTTGACGCCGCTCAGAGGAGCCGATTCTGGTGCCTGGTTGCCTTCATCGTGTCCGTCGTCGTCGTTGTGGAGGAGCCCAAGATCGCTCACACTCAATCTCCCCGACATGGTGCGATTCGACTTGCGAAGAAAGCCCGCTGACCTCGCGAAGACCTCCTCCGTCGGGCTGCTGCCCTGTCGCTCGAGCGACGGCCGCCGTTTGACAATCGGAATACTTCTGGGCGACGTCCACGAGCGTGGCGGCTTCGAAACTGGTTCGCCCACGTCTCCAAACAGAGAAGACGACGACGAGGCGGTTGCCGTGCTGCTCGAGCTATACACGCTGGCGCTTGCGCTGAGGCAGTTCGAGTTTGGAGGCGCGCGAGGCGTGTACGGCAGCTCGCCCAAGTCCACATTCACCACGTCTTCACTAAGCTGGTCCAGCCCCGCCGGTAGATTCTCCCGCAGCGATTCCACCGCCTTCTCGACGCTCTCGCCCTGGAACCCCATGGAGTCCAGTCGCGCTTCCAGCATTTGTTGCGCAGGCTCCGCCATCCCTACCGCCCCGGGGTAGCTCTTCGTGGAGCTACCCACCGTATTGCCATTATTTTTCTTCAAGTTCCCACTCCCCAAGGTCGTCCCCGCCATTGGAACCGGCAAGGCCGTCACTACCGACGTTTTCTCATTCGCCGTGGCGTAAATCTTGGCGATGACCTCGTCCTGCTGCTCCACTGCAGTGGTTAGAAACTGGCACCGCTCTCGTAGCCGCACGAGCTCCAGATCTCTCGCCAGCAGCGCGCTCGTCAGGTCCGCCACCTCGCCTCGTAGCTGCTCGTTGGCTCGACGTAGCTCGCTCATCTCGTCGCTCTGGTTGCCTGCACTCGCGTCGTCCGAGCTCTGCGACGCCGTGGACGACATCGGCTCCTGCTGCAGTGCGTCGTCGATCTTGGCCGCCGAGTCCAGCAGCTGCACGTCTAATTCCTCCTCGTCCGAGCAGCTCCACGCCTCCGTTACTTCAGCAGCTCCGCGTTCCTCTGCGCAAAAAGTACAGTGAGCGACGTCGAATTTATACATGCAGACGCTTTTGAACCCATGTTGCGTGCTGCAAAGCGAGAAAGCCCGTGTATCGCCTACCGGGGCGCATGACAAAGACAAAGTGTCTGCTCGGCCGCAAGTTCGTGAGTGTGCAAAGATGGCTACGGCCTTCTTTTCTTCTTTTGGGATCCAACTGTCCACGCTAAGTACGAAATCTTGAAGCGGCGTGGATGTAGCCATGTTTGACTAGCATATCAAAAAGATCGCGATGGGGTTGATGCGGGTGGTGTTGGTGTGCTGCTTCCTGGCGATGATACGCGCGCAGGGCTTAGGGCTGGATGTGAGCAGCTCGTCGGCACTGCAGGTGAACCAGGTGCTGCGGAGTTTGTATGCAAAGGGAGACATGGTGCAGCTCCACGACGTGGCGAACCAGGTCGTGCAGCAGAACAACTCGGAAGGTAGCGACAGTTAGTGTGTTGCAATGGTTAACTATTGCATTTATTAACGTTGCAACTGCAGTGCTGCGGGATTTGAGCTTCCCAAGTGTGTTTCAGTACCTTGGCGTGGCGCAGTACGCGCTGGGCGACCTGGAGGAGGCCACCCGGACGTTCGAGACGGCGGTCAAGGTGAACGCGGACGACGCACAGAGTTGGGTGCATCTGGGCAATTGTTACTTGTATCAGAAGCGCCTTCCGGAAGCGGTGGCGGCGTTGGAGGTGGGTGTAAAGCAGAAAGGCTCGATGGTCAACACGTACGCGCTCGTCAAGGCCCGGAACTGGATGGCGAGCTGGAAGGACCGCGACGACTCGATGGCGCAGGTGCAGCAGACGCTCGAGACGTCGTTGAAGGCCGGACGACTGCCTGATGCGAACGCGTTCGACGTGGCTGAGCTGTCACCGAAGACGCTTGTTGAACTCCGTCGACGAGCCTACCAGGAGTCCGGTGCGGCAACAGAGCGACTCTGCTGTGAGGAAGGCACGGATATCTTGAGGCTACAAGCACCGGAACTTCGCATTGGATTCGTGTCGTCGGACTTTGGAGTGCATCCCGTTTCCTCGCTGCTGCGTGGCTTGCTGGCTTTGCTTTCGAGCTCAGGTCACCAGACGAAAGTCTATTGTTTCTCGCTCTCAGATGCGTCTTCCTGGTGGAGTCGAAATATCTCCCGTACCGTGGACTACATGATCTCCTTGAAGGGCATGAACGCGCTGGACGCCGCGAAACTGATCCAGTCGCACGAAATTCACGTGCTCATGGACTTAAACGGCCACACGCTTCACTCCGGGATCAGCATCTTCACGCACCGCCCGGCTCCTGTTCAGGTGGCGTATCTCGGCTATCCTATGACAACCGGCAACCCGTCCATCGATTTTGTTCTGAGTGACAGTGTGGCAACGCCGGCTGAGACGAGTGCGCGCGGCTTCTCCGAGAAGCTGCTGCTCCTACCAACGCACTATATTGTCAACGACCACCTTCAAATGCTCGGCCACACGCTGGAAGGCGAACGCCCCAGGATTTCCAAGTTCTTCGAGCTTACAGACAAGACATTCGCGTTTGCCACGTTCAGCAACTGGCAGAAAATGGATCCTTCAGTCTTCAGTGCGTGGATGGAAATTCTGTCCCGAGTGCCAGCGAGCGTGATGTGGTTTCAAGAGTATTTCGGCCACGAACAAGCAATCGTGAATCTGCGAGCGGAGGCCGAAGCGCGTGGCATCGATGGCGCCAGACTCGTTTTCTCGCCGCTCGATCCGTGGATTGGCCACACTTACAGAAAGCGCGCTGCAGATCTGGTTCTCGATACATCCTTGAAGAACGGCCACACTACCATCCTCGACGCGCTGTGTGCCGGCGTACCGGTTATCACTCTCGAAGGAGATCGAATGAGCAATCGCGCCACGAGCTCGGCATTGCATTCTCTGGACTTGCGAGATCTGACAGTGAATTCGTTCAAGGAATACGTCGAACTGGCCGTGTATCTGGCAACGCATAGGAAAGTGCTGGACAAGCTGCGTCAGAAAGTGGAGGACAACCGGTTGAGGTTCCCTCTATTCGACACTGCCAAGTACACGGCTGACTTCGACGAGGCGGTGAAAGTGGCGTGGCAGGTCAAGAAGTCAAGGTTGCTGGCGGGTGGACCAACGCGGCCAATGCACATTTTCTCGTCGGTTCAATCTTCCCTTGTGGCGCCGCGTGACTTCCCCGTATTGTCGGCAAAAGATGACAACAACGTGGAAGACGAGTATGTAGTTCGAGTCCAGAAAGCTTTGGCCGCTCAGGAACCGATCCGACTTCATATCGGCGGCCACGTCAAGAACCCCGACTTCTGGATCGTGGACGCCAACGACGGCGACATCGTGGACTTTGTCATGTACATGTCGAATCTGTACGCTTTTCCCGACAACTCCGTCGACACGATCTACGCCTCTCACGTGCTGGAGCACTGCACACACGGCGTGGGGCACGAGTTGCAGCACACGCTACGCGAGTGGCACCGCGTGCTGCGTCCCGACGGGCAGCTGCTGGTTTCCGTGCCAAACCTGTTCGCGCTGGCCACGCTGTTCGTGAACGAGAGCATCCCACATCAGCACCGCATGTGGTTCATGACGGTCATGTACGGCGGCCAGATCGACATCTACGACCAGCACAAGGTCGGCTTCGACGAGGCCATCCTCACCGCGTACCTCGAGCAAGCTGGTTTCTGCGACTTTACGCGGTACGATGACTTCGGTCTCTTCCAGGACTCGAGTGTCCTCGTCGTATACGACACGCCCATCAGCCTCAATGTTCAAGCCCATGTCTGCAAGACGAAAGCCTAAAACGACCGTTTTTAATATTTACCCTTTTTATTTTTATGACGAGCCACTTGCTTTTTACCCTTTTTTACCCTTTAAAAAAAAGGGTAAAAAAGGAAAGTGGCTCGTCATCCACTTCAACTTGATGTAAGACACACCAACTCCCTCTTATTCACTATACTGTATTCCTTATCGTAGGCAGGGGAAAAATCTTGTGCGAGCAGTCAGTCGGCAGTTGAACGACGTGCGGAGAGGCGATACCTTCGCTTGGATCAGGTACAGCTAGCTCCCCAGCGCGTCTCCGCTCGCCGCTAGACGTTCAATCGCTAGCCAAGACGCCTGTCCACACGTCGCACTAATTCTAGTCTCTTTCCGTGCTCTATAGCCTTCAGTACAAGCCGCACAAGATCCCCCAAGCATGAGTGCGCACTCGAGCGCGCGCTCCTCCCAGCGCTCGAGCTTCAGCGGCTCGCCGCGTCACTTGACGGTGGAGGAAATGAACCAGCTGAGTATCCGCAGTCTGGAGGAGCTGAACCAGCTGTCGCAGGCCACGCGCGAGTTCGGAGAAGTCTATTCCGGCAGCCCTGAAGCGTCCCGCCGCTCGCCCAAGTTCCTACAGAGGCTGTTCGACCCGCTGGAGAGCAGGAGCGATGCGGAGTGCCTCTTTCGGGTGCGAATGTCGGGGATTCAGTGCCGCAACCTGCAGGGCCGGCGCTTCAGCGGCAAGAGCGACCCATTCGTCGAGTTTTTCTGGGACGACCCGGAGGAGAAGGCGCCGTACACCACGCCCGTGATCAAGGCCGACCTGAACCCGAATTACAAGGGCGTGCTCATTGCTTTCGAGTACAAGGCCACGCTCAATGCGCTGGCCAAGCGGTTTCTGAGCGTCAAAGTGTTCTCGAACCGCAAGTTCCACGCGAAAACCCTGATCGGGCATGCCAAAGTGGACTTGTGGAGCGTCGCCACGGGACCAGTGCACCACGACCATCATTTGATCGGGTGCGATAATGGACGGATCGTTTTCAACTGCTACATGGAGCAGTGCAGCGAGTGGAACATCTCGGTGAGCGACGTGGGCGTCATGATGCCAGCGATCGCCAACGAACTCGACCGGCCGGAAGGTCACGACTTCCAGGAGGATGCGTCGCTGCCGTTGAAGAAGTTTGGCGTGAGCTACAAGTGCACGATCGGAACGAACGAGAAGTTCTACATGGGCAACAAGCTGAAGCACGCCATCAAGAAGGAGATCGGAGAGATCCACGAAGTGAGTTTCCAGTCGCTCGCAAGGCTGGCAGTGCTGTCGTCTCGAGTGTCCAGACCGAACACGCAACCGAAGGGGGAAGCTGCTGCTGGAACGGAGGACGAAGTGGCCGCCGACTCGCTCGTGGCGCAGGACCCCATGGGCGTCGAGTGGACGACGTCGTCGGACTACCTGCCTCCCATTACACGGTACAGCACTTTCGATGAGCTCATGTCGGCGACGCTGACGTTAGAGGTTCGCCAATTGCTCGTTGGTCGCGGCCAAATGTCGACGGACCCGGACGGTGGGTTTCTGAGTCTGTTGGACAAGTACAAGAAGGACACGTTGGCAACACCCAACACCGACGTCCAGTTCGACGATGAGATCAAAAACACCATCCTGTTCGGCCAGACGTGGCTGTCCTTGGAGAAGATTTTCGAGGACGCGCTTCAGGAACGCATGAAGAAGAAATACGACGCCGACCCGAGTCACGGCATGAACGGGCTCGGCTTTTCGGAGCAATTTGTGACGAGCAAGTTTGAGCAGAGTCTCACGCTTAAGGGCCACCAAGTTGGCGTGATTTACGGTACCATTCTGTTCAAGCGCATCCCCGACGTCCGCCAACTTCGATGCGGTGTGAACAGCGAGAACGGCATTTCCTCCTCCAGCTCGGTGATTGTGGGCGCAGTGGCTGCTGGCTCCAAGAAGAACCTTCGCAAGTCGAAGGTCGTGATCCCCGTGGAAGCCCAGCGCGTGCTGGAGAAGATGCAGGACCTGGTCGAGTTGATGGCGAATCGTCAAAAAGACGACAAGGAAGGCAAAGTGCGGAAGGCGACCAAGATTCTGAAAATGCTGCAGGTGTCGCACAAGGCGTCGATGCTGTCGTGGGTGTACGTGTCGGCCGAAGCGCTGGAGGAAACGAAAAACATTTTGCTGCGGCTGTGGCAGTTCCTGCTGGAGAATATTCGCGTCCGTCACTACACGCTGCGCAATGTTTTCTACGAACTCCTGTTCTATTTGGTCAAGCGCGCGGAGCTCAGCGACTTGCCGTTACTGGGCTTTGATTCGACGGTGGCGACGAGCATCTTGGGCACCAAGCACACACATAAACTCTCGAAGAAGGACCTCGAGTTCGGGCTCAAGTTGCGCGCGATGCTCGTTGAAACCAAGTTCTGCGTGCTTCAGACGGTTTCGGTGCGTGGTGTGATGAACAACAACCTCATGTTCTTCGTCGCTAGAATGCTGTCGGTGCTGTGCTTCCGGCTACCAAGCTTTGGCGTCGAGTTGTATCAGCTGTGGTCCGAGTCGTACAACGAACCGGTACCAGAGCTGGCTGCTGAATTCCGGATGAATGCGGACGCCGACTTGTTCGCGATGGACGGGCTGGAAGCCCACCTGGACTGGCGGCGGTTCCACAAGGCCATCTTCGATGAGTATGGCGAGAAGGCACTACGCAACCAGGAAGAAGAGGCCGAAGACAAGTACGAAGTGACGTCGGAAGCGTGGAAATCGCGCTTCCGCCGGCTCAACGGGGAAGCCAACACGCTCAACATCTTGCTGGTGGACCAGTGGCTCTGGTATGTGCTGGACATCCTAGCCGTGCTAAACCAGAAGATCGGGTGGGTGCATCTGCCGGGCTATACGCAAGTGCTGATGGTGTTCTTCTTAGAGTTAAAGACGCAGAAGTCAGGCTGGCTCCCTCCGACGCTGTACAAGTTGTCGTGCACGATGCTGTCGAACTCGAGCTTGATCAACCCGATGACCAAGTTCCTTCTGAGCAGCACGAGCGTGCACGATGTCACGGCGGTCATTGGCGCCGTGGAGCTTCTCGGCGTGTGGATGTACATGATTCGAAGCTGGCGCGTGCGTTTGAGCTCGTACCGGCTGTCGCATCTCGAGAACAACGACCGCTGGAACTTCCACCAAGACGATCAGTACTCCATCCCGGCAGGCGACGAGGTTTCGTTACTGCCGCCATCGTTCGACTTCCGTTTTCTGTGCGCGGCGTTGCGCATTCTGCTCGACTCGGAGCACACGCAAGTTGTGTTGACAACCCTGGAGTTCCTGTACAATTGTTGGGATTGCTTTCCCGAGCGGCATGCGGACAAACTCCGCTTTGAGCTGCTCCGGTCGTTCATCCGACTGTTTCTACACTGGCATCGTGAAGTGCGCAGCTTCTTCCAGACGCTGATAGCGTTCCGTGCCATGAAGCCGCACGGATGGACGCAGAAGGGAGCGTCCTTTGTGAATACCCCGCCGCACAGTCGCCGCCAGATGGACGCCGTAGCGGCCGATTTCAACTCGTCGCTTGGCACTGCGGAGGAAACGGACACTGGTCGACGCTCCCGATCGTACAGCGCGAGCAACCTGATGGACTCGGTACATAAACGACTTAGTTCATCGTCGCCACGCTCGTCTCCGCGCTCGTCGCCAGCGCCGTCTCCGCGCAACGCTGGCTTGGGTTTGTCGTTGACAATCTCGTCGCCGAACAGCCGAGGGTTCGGCAGTGGGCATAGCACCCCAACGTCGGATCACAAGAGTGGGGACAGCTTCCACTTGGATCGAGCCAAGACGCGGAGCATCTCGGAAGACTACGTCAAGCACCCGATCCCGCCGCAGCCCAAGATGGACGCCAACATTCAGACAAAGTTTAACCGGCTGCTCGAGTCGATCTACATCGCTGCCAAAACGTACATTGACCGTCAGAGCGAGAACGGCAATCTTCTGAGGAAGCAGACGATGAAGGCGACGTGGAAGAAGAAGGGCCTGCTGCTCAAGCAGGGCTTCATCTACAAGAACACTTGGAAGAGCAAGTACTTCTCGCTGCAGAACAACAAGCTGGGCTACGCGGACACGGAGCATGGCCCCATCAAGCGCGAAATCAACGTCATCGGCAGTGTGGTCTCGGAGATGTCGAACCAGCTGGACCACTCGCAGGGCACGCGCGTGGTGCTCTTCAACTGCTTCTCGGTGGACAGCGGATACCAGAAGTTCGTGCTGTGCGCCCCCACGTTCGAGGAGCAGCGCGAGTGGATAGAGGTCTTGACGCAGAATGCCACGGCAGAGACAGCCGAGCGAAAAGACAACGAAACGCTGTCCCAGCTGGATCTAGCGGAAGTGTCGGATCAACTGGAGTCGCTGGCTGGGAAGCACGCGACGACAGATGAAGTCTCGGAGAACCTGCTGCCGTACTCGGTGCTGGCCGTCAAAGAGTAAGTGAACTCGCTGGCTTTGTTGTTATTTTGTGGAAAACACGTTCTAACTAGTTTTGCTCTTTTGTTTTTACAGGTGGCTCAACTTCCGTGTGACTGCGATGGAGATCGAAGGCAAAATCGCTTGTGGCCAGCCTTTCCAGATGCCAGTGTTGTTGTCCAAGTCGTCGCTGTATGCGGATGACGATTAGGTGGACGTAAATTGAGCGATAAAGTGCGAGGGCTGCTGTTCGAGGGTTCAGCGTCGAGCAACTTCCAACCAGTACGCTCTCTTTCCTATCGTTAATTAGTAATTGCACTGTGGACCCGGGGCATTCATCAAACGAAAGCGTAGCGATACATTCAGAATACCAAACTTTGTCCGTCAAGACGCCTGGAACTTTTGAAACTCGCAATGGTAAGCTGCAGCCACATCTCCCTCGGCATCAGCATCTACCTGGTTCACGCAACTCCTTCTTCACGCTAAGAATGAAGACAACTTACGTTTTTTTTTGGCCATCCGCAAAAACCGCTTGCGCTGATCTGGGTGCAGAGCTCCACGCGAACCTGGACAATGGCGCCATGGCGCCAATCTGAATTCATTAGGCAGTACGATGGAGTAATCCCCACTACATTGTGGCACATCGGAGCTCAAAGCTGTTCCTGGGGAGACACGCGATCCAGGATACTGCCTTGACTTTACGGCTTGAAATCTTTGGACAACGTACAGCTGCGACTTGAACTGACTTGGTCTCGATGAACGAGAAGCCGTCCCAGCAAGCGACGAGGAGCTCCTCCGAGGTACCATGAACGTCCACTTTGTCGTACTGTAGACTTCCCGGAAAATATGATATTGTCGTGCCTTCTGGGGGAGCCCTGGATAACGACCTGATACACCACCTTTGGCTGCGCAGCAAGGCACTGCATAAACTCAGACGACTCGGTGTCTCGACAGTAGACCATCAAAAGAGTTTAAATGCTTCTTTTGTTCGAGCATAGCATGAATAACGCCCAGTTCATCGAAAACATTGTCCGATAACTCCGGTGAAGACATCTTCTCCATGAGGACTCGTTTCGTAAGCGACAAAGTACGAGAAAAAAACTAGCTTTGCTTGATGAGATGGGGTAATGCTCGCCAAGTTTTTGATTTAGGCGGCCCAATAAATTCATTCCAAATCTCTTTACAGCGAGTACATTCCGCGCAGGGTGCCCAGCATCGGTACGACACTGCCCGCGCTGTATCCATCGTAGTAAATCACCTCTTTGTACATCTTCTTGAACATCTCCAGCTTCTTGGTCTTCACACGGCCGCCAGCACTCAGTCGAATCAGTTGGTGCAGCACCGTTTTAACTCGAGCCACAATATCGCGCGCTAAGGCCGCCATCTCTTCCTTTTCGAGCCTCGAATCTCTGGAAGTCGCGAGGTTGAACGCCTCGTAAGTATTCAGCAGGATCAGCAGCGCATGCTCGATGCCTTCCACGTGACCTCCAAGGATGTGCAAGTCCGCCAACTCTTGGTGGATCAACACAAACGTCTTGCCGACTTCCACGGCGCCAAAGTAGTTTAAGGCCTTTTCGTAATGTCTCCTCGCAATCTCCATGCGGCTTGTCAAAGTCGATGAAGACACGTCCGACTTCTTGGCGGTCGGGTTCTCCCTCTCCGCTCGAAGGGTACTAGAGATCATGCGGCTGTAGAACGAGGCGATCTGGTAGTGCGTCGACGCCGTCTGTTTCTCGTCTCCTAGCTCTGCGTACAACGACAGCGCCTTGTTAAAGATCTTCAGCGCTTCGTTCTCCCGCGCCTTGGTCGGACTGCGTGTTGCGGCCTCCTGAGAGGAAATACTGCTCGCGATGTCGACCGCCCATACTAGATACGTCAGCGCCAGTTCGCCCTTCACTTTGCGATGCAAATCCACGTCTGCTTTACTCTGTTTCAAGAGCTGCAAAGCGTCCGAGCAGAGCTCAATAGCGGTTTGATAATGCGCTTCTCGCGACTCCGCTGGCTTGCCTTGGGCGAAGATCTTGTGCAGATGAGCGAGGTTCGCCCGGAGCAGCGCCACGTTGACGCCATCTAACGCACAGCATACAAGTTGAGTCGTTAAAGCACGAAACCCGTAACGCCACAACCATAAAACGACAAACAATACCCTCAATTTCACCGAAGATCTTGCATCCGCGCTCAAACCACCGAAAGGCTGCCTTGTAGTCACGCTTCGCAGCGAGGGAATACTTGCCGAGCTCGTTACTCGCGTTCCCCAGTTTTTTCATCATCATGCTAACAAGAACGCAAGCAAAAACGTTGCGTTAGTTCACAGGATTCGCCAAGAAATCAACCCCAGACACCCCAAAGTACGTACAAATACAGCTCGGAATCGACTGGAGGTGCCAATGCGCGCAGATACGCCAGGAAGGAAAGCATCATCAGGCCTTCTTCTCGGCTCGCAAGAGTCTTGCTGTCAGGTGCTTCGGTGTCCTGATAAAACGTCTTCAAAAACTCAGCTGCTCCACCGCACAGACGTGAAAGCTGGTCCCGTTTTACACCGGAAATGATGTCATAGACGGCTGTCAAGGCTTCGTGCACACTCACAGGCCGTTGGGCAGCCATATCACCGATCAACCCCAGCAAGGAGCACCGCAGCTCCGTCCCTGAGATACAAATCGAGATTTTATCCTGAGAGAATCCTCCCCTTCCAACCCCATCGAAGTCCAGCTTGTCAAGGAGAGCGTCGACCGACGCATCTTGGTCGGGTGAAGTCAAATCCAGAGGCTGCACTCCATCCGGAATGGCGCTCAAGGTCAAGAATTGGCTCGCTTCAACAACGCAGGTCACTGCATCCGTCCACTTCCGACTGCCGGCATAAAGCTGCCCCAATTCGAGGCACGCAGAGCTGAACTTTAGCTGGAGTCGGTTCAATTCCTCGTCCATGAAGCTCCCCATTTCCCCCTCATCGTCTTCTGGAGCGAGCTCGCCGTCAAGGGCGTCCACGTCGTTGCTTCCATCGTCATTGTGTGTCAGTGCGGGGCCCGACTCTTTCGGTAGGCACTCCTCAAACAGACGAATACTGGCTTGCAAGTACTGCTTTGCCTTCTCGAGCGACTCAATCGCTGCGTCTCGAGCCGAGGCTTCCGTTGAATCGGCGGAGTTGGACGAGTGGAACTGGTCGCATTCGCGCAGATACGTGTCTGCGAGCTGCTCACTGACCGAGGAGCAGATGGAGCTGTGGGCCGTCCCGCCCTTTTGGGCAATCTCGCCCAGCAACTTCATACACGTCCGTAACAATTCTCGCTGGCGTTGCTGAAGCTGTTGCTGCAGGTGGGGCGACCCGGCTGCGAGCGAGTGCGCAAGCCTCGACGCTCGTGCTGCGAATCGGTAGCACAGCATGGCCATCATGTACTTCCACTTGAGTTGACTTCCTTGAGAGAGCACGTCCACGTCGTAGAGCCGCAGAGAGCTCTCGCCTTCTTTCCGATGCAGCCAGTAGGTTCCATTGGGTCTGGAGCAGTTTTCCTGGAGAAACTTGAGCAGCATCGACGCGTTCATACTCACATCCTGGACATCAAACAACGGGCGGCCAGTCCCGGAGATATACGGGATCTGCCGTGTTTCCACCAGCTTATACCCCCGTACGAGGCCCTTTGAGTGCATGCAGATCGCCAGCTCGGGGATGTTTGCGATCACATTGTCCAGATAATAATCGAGCACCGTACAGAGAGACAGTTCCTTGTCCATATCGTGGAGCTTGAGGGACACCGCCGGGTGCTCCTGGTTGCTGAACAAGAGAACCTGACTGCCGAGGATCTAAACAGTGCAGTAAAAACGGCAGCAGTTAGCGCAAGTGACCTAAGCTGAACCACTTTGACAGTCTCTTTACGTACCATTTTGAGGTCGTTGAATTTCCACTTCAAGATCCGCTGGAACGTCTGCGAGTCTCCTCCAAACGACGGGGAATGCTGAGCAGCAGACGTGAACCAGCTCGTCTCGGTCGGAACAAACGGCGGGGGCTCTTTGTGTTCGCTGCTTGAGCCTGAACGGTGAGTGCTCGTCTCCGTTTCTGTCGGCCACCCTGACGTAAGCTCATCAATCGATCGGGGCGGCACGGGGCTCTGCTTCTCTTCAGCAACTGGCAGTAGTTCTACCTGTTCGCCGGCTGCCTTCTGCTTCTTCTTGGCCTTCTTCTTGCCGTGTTTCTTCTTCTTTCGTTGTGTCGTCGTCTCCTTCTGTTCCTCCTCCTGCACTTCATTCTCCGACGCCGGCAGCTGACTGTGCACTGTGCTCTCGTAGATGAACTTCTCGTACAGCAATCTCTGCGTCGTCTCGTCCGACTGTTGCGCCAGTTGCAGCGTGTCTTGCGGCAGGTCTTCAAAGCCCGCCGGCAAATCATTCTCGTTCAGCTCGCCATCCACCACCAACGTGCTCCCGACTCGATGCACCGCCAGCGACACTCTCGACTGCGAGTACGGCAGCTTAAACAGCCTCTTAATGTTCTCGGCCGGTCCTAAGAAATCAACCTGCTCTTCCTCTGAAGCCGAGGCCAACTCGACTCGGCTTCCTCTTAGCCGCACCGAGAGCTGCGGCTCCTGTTGCTGCGTGAGGTCTCCGAGCCTCAAGGCGTCCATAAAGTCTCGGGACATCTGCGTGGGCGTCTCCGTGTCCATCCCCATGAACCCCGAGGCTAGTTGTTGAGTAGCTGACTGTTGTTGCCGTTGGTTAGGGCTCTCCGAGCCCACAGAGGAGCCTGGAGACCCTAACGAACTTGTCGGGGACGGCAGCGTCGTCTGGTTCAAATTAGTGTCCAGTCGGAGCTTCTGGAACGGCACGATGGCCGACGATGTCCGTGGCAGATCAGCATGACGGTCAACGGTATTGCTACTTTCCCAGAGCACCAGAGGAAAGTCTGGAGCTTCGGCCTGGACGGTCAGGGCCATGGACGTGACTGGAGACGGAGGTGGAGAGGGCGAAGGAGAAGCTTGGGGGCTCTGAACGGACAGGTGAACGTGCTGCTCACCGTCCAAGTCTTCTA
Organism: Phytophthora crassamura; assembly: GCA_033557995.1. NCBI lineage: Eukaryota > Oomycota > Peronosporomycetes > Peronosporales > Peronosporaceae > Phytophthora > Phytophthora crassamura. The sequence goes on from JAUCED010000016.1 coordinate 1,331,394, forward strand.
CCCACACGGACATGTTGTCAGAGCCAGTGGGGCTGCGCGCGGGGGACGCTGGGAGCGAGAAGGACGCCACGCTGGACGCGTCCGAGTCCGCCATTGTTCGAAGGAGTTTGCGGCGCAAAAATGGTGGCACCAATCTAGATGGCGCCTAGACAATAATCTATGCCGGTCTATGATTGGCCTCTAGCGATAGCCAAGCTGAAAAGCACTAGAACATGAGAACGCAAATAGATGTCATGAGTAGAATAATACAAACCGGCGAAGGGTGTGCAGCGCAGCAATGTTGATCAGCCAAGGCCCCGTTCACGTGCACGCGGCACTCGCCTCGAGACAACCTCCAATCTTACCCATTCCTGCCGCTTCGACCCTTTTCCAGAACAGTCTTTTTTTGTAGTGGCTTTTGTGACACCAAATTTCGATGCGCGTTCGACCCTCATTTGGACAAGTTCGACAAACGTTGATACATTGAAGTGGAAGATCGCCGCTCCAACCCAAGCCGACGACAGGTCATTTCCGAATTTGCCAGCAACCACACAAGCAAGCATGCAACAAGCCGAACAAGGCCAACCACACCCAAGCCAAGCTACACAACAAAACCAACCATGTTCAGCTCGTGGGATCTCGTCCGATCGCGCTTCTGGTTACCCCATGTCGTCGCTGGAGCAGTCCATGATGGAGCTCAAGCACATGAGCGATCTCATGAGCCGCTCGCGCTTCCCGTTCGACGTGGGCAGCGAGATGCCGGCGGCGCCCAGCCTCCTGGATGACGACGATTTCTTCCAGGACCTGCCGATGCTGGCGCGCGAACAGCGCCCGGCGACGCAACACCGTGAGGCGACCGCGCAACCAATGGAGACGGAGCCGGCGCGACTGCCAGTCAAGAGCAACCTCACGACAACGACCCGAACAAGCACACCAAGACCACCAAGACGAAGCCGGCTACGGTGAAGGCGAAGGCGGCTGCGAAGCCACAGCAACAGCAACAGCAGACGGGTGCCGCCGCGCCTTCTCGTCCTACTCTTTCAGCGACTCGTCCATCGTAAATGACAAGGGCCGCCGGGTCACGAGCACGAGGAGCCGCTACGAAGACTCGACGGGCCGTCTGAGAGCCGTGTACGAGCGCCAGATCGAGGGCAAGAAGCTGCGCTCGACGTGGAACCGCATGGGCCCCGACGACGAGGGTCAACACGAGGCTGTGTGCTCCAGTGGCAAGCCTGCGGAGTTCAAGGTGCTGTGGCAGCAGACCCCGTTCGGAGAGGCGCAGAAGAAGACCACCCAGGAGCAAGAGCAGCAGCAGCAGAAACTGGATCAAGAGCCGCAGAAGCAGTCGTCACTATCCATGTCGAAGGTAACGTCAAAGGAGGAGTTGGGCCGACGCCGATGAACGAGTAATGAGGCTCTGGTCTCTGTCGACGGTCTCGATTTCCAGCATTCGGCTAGTATGCGGACTGCATTGCGGCTGCTGTGAATAGCAGCAAATGTGCGCACCCGAGTGTAAGCGTCTTCGGTTCGCATCGAGTAGGTCGACAGACATCCATGCGTGCGGGCTTGTTCACAAAAATAATGAAGCCCAGGCGTATGTATTTACAATGAAGTAAATGTGAGTTGTTTTTCTAATCAGCTGTGGAAACCCAACGGGTAGTTCCCACGACGGCAGTATACAATACATACCTAGATTTCCTTACTAGATCGTCTGCGACTCAGGCTGGGAACACGCAGCTTTTTTGCTGTTGCGGTCTGTCGAAGCAATGCCGACATGTTACACGAATGTTGACCCAGGTTACGCTTACGCAGTGTCTACAGCCTCGAGGTGTTCCCAACGAGGTGTTCCCAGTATAATTACATAGCTCGTTCGCTTACGGAACCCAACTTGGAGACGACATCGTAATCGAAGTTACTCCGTAAGCTCGGAGAAAGACCAGCCGAAAAACTACCTAATCAGCTGTACGTGGCAGTCGCGCGGTTCAGACGAGCAGACTTCTTGACTACCTCATTTTGCAATCATCATTCCCAGCGACAAGGACGCAAGCAACCCCATCGCTACCATGACCAACGTCGCCATCATCTACTATTCCACCTACGGCCACGCTGCCGTTCTGGCTGAGTCCATCAAGGAGGGCGTCGAGTCCGTCCCGGGCGTGACGGCCACGATCTACCAGTTCGCCGAGACGCTGTCCGAGGAGGTCCTGACGAAGATGCACGCGCCACCCAAGAAGGACTACCCGATCGCAACGCCGGACACGCTCGCGGAGGCGGACGGCATTCTGTTCGGCTTTCCGACGCGCTTTGGTGTGTTCCCCGAGCAGGCCAAGGCGCTCATGGACGCTACAGGCCAGCTTTGGTTCGGCGGTGCGCTGGTGGGCAAGCCGGCCGGCACTTTCTTCAGCACGTCTTTGCTGGGCGCTGGCCAGGAGACCACAGCTCTCTCGACGGTTACCTTCCTGGTCTCGCACGGCATGACTTACGTTCCGCTGGGCTACCGCGCCAAGGAGTTGTTCAACCTGGAGGAGATCCACGGCGGCTCTCCGTGGGGCGCGGGCACCATCGCGGGTCCTCAAAGCGACCGCCAGGTGACGAAGCTGGAGAAGGACATTGCTGTGACGCAGGGCAAGTCTTTCGCCGAGGCGGCGAAGAAACTATCGGCCTAAGCTGGCACTTCGTCTAGGTAGATCACGTTTGTGTAGATCCTTCTACACAGCGATCAGTGGTAGACATCATTTACCAGGCAAGGCCATACTTCATTCATGGCCAGACCTAATGAGATGTTTAGCATGCTTGCCGTCTTTGCGTCTCCCTTACGCTCTGAATCGAGTGCGTCCCGTTAGCAAACGATCCGTTAACGCACACAACTCACACTATCAGGGCCAATTCTCCATGTGCGCAACACGTGGTTGCAGAAAGCTTTTTTTAGAAACGCGGATATCCGCCGACTAACGGTTTAGAAACGTGGTCGGCCATACAAGCCCTGTTTAATTGTGCCGCGGATATCCGCGTCCGCGTAAAAAGTGGTACACCTCTCAATTTCTAAAATTTTCGAGACGCGCGCTGATTGGTAAGGCAAAGCTGGACTGACTCAGCTACGGCAGCTCGACCCTGGCGGTATCCTTGCTCTCGGCAGGGATATCAATGCATGCTTTACAAACACGTATTCTCGTAGGATCGTCGTCCTGCTGACTTCCTCTTGGAGACTTGTGTGTGCCATGCTGCACTGCGCCCTCTCCGATGGGGTCACCTGGACTGTATTGCTATCGCCCACGAGAACAAGCTGGCCCTGGATCTGTGTCCACACTAGTATGCTTCTGTGTGCGTTCGGCTGACACCGTGTATTCGGTACGCGTCGGTATAATATCATCCATTTGTGGATCAGCCATGTGATGGACCATCAAAGACACCATGACGGTGTCTTGTAATGCGATAACAGGACAAAGGTGTTCCTAAGGTAGATGTCACCCCGCATAGCGCAGGCTGATCGACTACGAGTCTTGAGTTCCCTACCTCGCTAAAATGCTCTGTGCACCCAGCTGCCCCACAGGAAATATTAGGTAATATTTCCCAAAATATCTGATATTCGTGGGAGATTTTTGCCAAATGATATTGAAAATATTTCATGATACTGGGAAATGTTTCGAATATAATCTTTTCTGGTATCAATATTATTCGAAAAATTATTATGAATACCTAGTTAACATTAGCCCCTGATCCGAGTAGCTGGTCATGAGCAGACAACATTATCTAGCTTAGAGGACTACTGATTGCTAGCAGCAGATCGAGTGGCCTGTAGACGAATGCGCTGGTCTCTGCGAACGCGAGCAAAGATGTTCGTTCACACATCCGAGGGAAACGGGCAATAAAAAGGTTCCAAGCAAAAGCACTGCTCTCCGCTCACTAAACCTACGTAAATCCACCAATCTACTTCCATTTAACGTGACACTCTTTCCATATCTATCCTGTCTCCGCTATGTTTGCAGATACAAGTAGCACCGATAAATTATAAAAAAATCCGAATTGTGTTGCTGCAATTGCAAATTAAATTAACCTTCTTTGATCTTCAATTTTTAAAGTGAAATATGACGGCACTCGATCTTACCCATTTATTCCCTTCGACCCTTTTCCAGAACAGTCTTTTTGTATCGACGGCCTTTGTGACACATTTCGATGCGCGTTCGACCCTCATTCGACAACGTTCGACAAATGTTGAGGCGCACCACACGTTGAAGTGGAAGATCGCTCCAGCCCAAGCCGACAACAGGTCATTTCTGAATTAGCCAGCAACCACACAAGCAAGCAAACAACAAGCCGAACAAGGCCAACCACACCCAAGCCAAGCTACGCAACAAACCAAACCATGTTCAGCTCGTGGGATCTCGTCCGACCGCGCTTCTGGTACCCCATGTCGTCGCTGAAGCAGTCCATGATGGAGCTCGAGCACATGAGGACCTCATGAGCCGCTCGCGCTTCCCGTTCGACGCGGGCAGCGAGATGCTGGCGACGCCCAGTCTCCTGGACGACGACGAGTTCTTCCGGGACCTGCGCGTGCTGGCGCGCGAGCAGCACCCGGAGACTCTGCACCGAGAGGCAACCGCGCAGCCCATGGAGACGGAGCCTGTAGTTATAAGTCTCGTGACAATGACCCGAACAAGACCTCCAAACCCACCAAGAGCATGCCGGCCAAGCCGGCTGCCACGAAGACGTCGCCGAAGCAGCAGCAGACGGGTGCTGCCGACGCCGACCGTCGGCGTCGACAGCCAGTACCGCCGCGCCTTCTCGTCCTACTCCTTCAGCGACTCGTCCATCGTGGACGACAAGGGCCGGCGCGTGACGATTTCGCGGCGCCGCTACGAAGACTCGACGGGCCGTCTGAAAGCCGTGCACGAGCGCCAGATCGAGGGCAAGAAACTGCGCTCGACGTGGAACCGCGTGGGCCCCGGTGAGCATGAGGACGTGTGCTCGAGCGGCACGCCCGAGGAGTTCGAGGCGCTGTGGCAGCAGACCCTGTTCGGAGAGGCGCAGCAGAGGACCATCAAGTAGCAGCAGCAGCAAAAACTGGAACTAGACCCGCAGAAGCAGGCGTCGCCGTCCAAGTCGAAGGTGACGTCAAAGGTGGAGTCCGAGGCAACGCCGATGGAGGAGTAAGCTGCCTCACTCTCGTAGGCGGCGTTTCGGCGCTTTTCGCTGTCATCAATCGATCCGGATACGAACGGGGCTGTTGATGCTGTCGTCTATTAGCGAGGGAACACTTAGATCGTATCGTATGCCAGGGGGTGAAGGCAGATCGAGATGCATGCACGGTCCCTCTGCTCGCGGATGAGCGGCGAGGAGTAATTGCGATGAATTGAATTGAAGTTTGTAGGTGAGAAAGTGTTGATCGCTTTGTCCGAGAAGATGAAACGTCGTAAATGCAGTTAGCGATGCATGCAGGGTCTCTGTGCTAAGACTGAGCTCCACACTTTGAATACGTTGTCAGTTTACGGTTGCTGTTAGATTATGGACGTGGCAGAAGATGGGGAGCTTCTGATGTGCACATGCTGATGAACAGCAGCACGTAAGCCTGGGCTCCACACTGTCGAGATCGTCCTGTCGAAAACCTCACTCTGCGATTTCCACTGCGACCCACAAGCAACCAGAAATACAAGCGCCATGACAGTCAAACGTCGCCATCATCTACTACTCCATGTACGCCCAAGTCCATCAAGAAAGGAGTTGACTCTGTCCCCGGAGTGAAGGCCACCCTCTAGCTGGTCCCTGAAACGCTGTCAGACGACATCCTGGTCAAGATGCACGCGTCGCCGACACTCCAGGAGGCCGATGGCATCCTCTTCGGATACCCCACTCGGTTCGACGACTTCCCGCCCAGGCGAAAACGCTCTTCGACGCTACCGGCAAGGAATGGGCTGCTGGAGACCTCATCGGCAAGCCCGGAGGTGCCTTCGTCAGCACCTCGATTTTGGGAAGACCACGCAGCTCATGACAATGGCGTTCATGGTCTCCCACGGTATAATGTTCGTGCCTCTCGGCTACCGTCCCAAGTAACTGTTCAACGTCGACGAGGGGTGCTGGCACCATCGCGGGTCCCGACAATTCTCATCAGGGATGGAAGTTGCTGTCGAGCAGGGCATTGTCGAAGACACAAGCACCTGTCGGGCTAGAGCCTGCCATCGGTTCGGATGATCAGCGGAGTCCGTGATGGTAAGTGCATGTGCTAACCAAACACCAGCGACTTTCAGAAGTTGTAGTTTCTAGGTAAACTCAAATACAGGACCTCATCCACCCCTCTCCGATGCGCTTAGAGTTGAATGAAGAGGAGCCCATCACCGTAGCTGTAGCAAGTGCTGCAGTGCTGCCGTGCAAGTAGCCAACGCAAAGCCCTCTCGCCCGTTCGCGACCGACTGCGGAGTAAAACTGCCGAGCAGAGCCAGCTGTGTGAGTACGCGCAAGCACGACGACGGTGCCGACACGAGGATAAAGCAGAGCAGAGCATACAGATCCTCGGTAGTTCTAGACAAGGCGTACATATCACAGAAGCACAAACGTTAGTTGTCGCTTGGAAGAATTGGCAACTTTCGGCCACGTACACACTCAGTTGGTCGGGGGGAGGTCGCTGCTCGGCAGGTTGAAGCTCGTAGAATAATTTAATGGCGCGATCAACCTCCTCGCACACCTGTGCTAACCGCTCCAGCTTGGCGTAAGGCGATCGGTCGGACGCCAGGTTGTTCATATGATGAATGGCCGCGTGGTAGTGGCGTAAAGTCAGTAAGCGGCGTTCCTTCCCGTCGACGCTTTGCTGGCCTGGCCAGCTTCCGTCGAGTCGAAACAGCGGCTTCACTTCAAAGTACTCGAGAGGCTTCGTTCGTAGCAGCTCGGCGAGGTCATCCACTATCACGTCTTCTCTTTGGAAAGAGGCGACATACAGACCGTGCAGCGTAGGCTGCAGTGCGTCAAAGAGTGCAGCAAGGACACTGCGCTCGACCGCAGTCCTCTGGGCCTCGCTGGTCTGAAGAAACGGGTACTTGAACAGCACAACCTGCGTCAAAATGGCCGCAAACTTGGCCACATCGGCCGCGACAAGCGGCAGTGTACACGTCACTCGGTCCACCGAGACGCCCATCCGCACACCGAAGCCCTGGCCTCCGTACTGAAGGAAACCCGCATAGCACCCTCTGAAAACGTTCGCAAAGGCCTGCAGCAAATGCCGCAGCGAGTGGTGCATGGACGTCTTAGCTACGGTCTGTCCGTTGCGGTGTGGCGCAGTGAGCACCAAGATGCCATGCAAATGCTGCTGAATGGCTCCTTGTCGCTGGGCCTCACGCTCACCACGCAGATACTTCATCTGCTCCACGAACTTCTCGTCCGCAGCTCGCCCCATGTAGTCGCGTTCCTGCAGGGGCAGCTCCTCCAGCAGCCTCGTCCACTGGACTCGGTCGTTGATCTCCAGTTCCAGCGCACTCTGCTGCACCGTAAAGTCCAGCTTGGCCATCATCTGCCGTGCCCCCAGTCGTCTAGAAACCTCGGCCTCCTCCAGAGCTCCCTCATCTGCCGTAAAGCTCTCAACGACCTGCTGTTGAAGCTGCTCGAACTGCAGCACCAACTCATCCAGTCGACGAGCAACGACGTCACTCCTGGCCGCCGTGAGCTCGCGTACAGCCGAGTTCCGTCTGTCCAGTCTTGCGTCCTCCTCCGCCAGGAACTGTAGCTGCTCGGGCGAGAGATGTTCCTCCTCTGAGCTCTGCGTGGGTCGGAAAACTGAGGATTGCGGTATCTGAGACCGCATCTGATCCTGCTGCTGCGTCGCCTGGGCCAGTAAATGCTCCGTCACTTGCTGTACTAGCGAAGCAGTGGGTGAAAAAGACACATAGCTACTTGGCGAGTGGTTTGGGGCTGTATTGCCGCTGCTAGAGGGCAGGTAGGCCAGCTCATTGCTGGCCAAGTCCATGAGCTCCTCTTCCAGGTCCATTTTTTCTGCAGTAAACCTATTGAGTAATTTTCAGCCAATAGGGGGGGTCAGAATTAGGAAATGGTGCAAAAATATCACCACTTGAGCGCCCGCAAAATGACCAGCTAACTGTCAAAATATCACCCCGTTCAAGGTTAAATGGTTTGGTGATTTTATTAACGTCAAAATCGATGCATGTGTAGATAGATGGCTGCAGCCAGGTAGAAGCCCTAGCAAGAACAGCGCGACGTAGAAGGCTACCATGAGAAAGAGAACAACACGTTAGCGCTTTGATCTGGCCCACACCGCTATAGTACAGCGTGGCGGGCCTACCTTGCCTTACGCATCGCTGCTCATGCTGGCGGGGCGGGTGAACTCAGCTCCGTGCCTTACAGCATCAATCCTTCGAGCTGCATGCGCGGAAGAGCAACCGCCACCTCCTTACCATGCTCCAAGAAGCTCTATTTGTCGCTCCTCAGTCCAAAAGCACGCCAGCATCGACCGATCTGCTTGCCGCAACGTCGGACGGGCCTTCAACTTAATGGGTTGAAGAGCATACAAAAATCAAGATAAAAAGAGTGATGGTCGACCATCATTGGCGAAATGGTCAACCATTTCAGAAATTGTTGGTCATTTTCGAAATGGTACACCTCTAGAGCCGAACCATTTCGCGAATGATATGACCACTGGTGATAAAAATATGTTGGTCATTTCGGCCGCAAAATCACCACGAAAAAGTTAATTCTGACCCCTGGTGAGGTCATTTTTGAGAAGAGGTTAAAGCGGGGCTTGATGAGCGTGAAGCCGCGAGGACGGCCGCCTGCGGACGGCAACTGCATCGTGTGGACGCAGCCGGTGGTCGAGAGTTTGCTGCGGCTGAAGTTCGAGAAGTACGCGCAGCAGATGGCGGCTGCGCAAGGCACCAAGGTGCTCCGACAGGCTTGGGCGGACGTGGCTCGGGAAATCTCGCTGCTTCATGGCAATGTGGTGACAGTGGAGCAGTGCCGCAACAAGGTACAGGACGGGCAACTTCAACGTGCACGTTTCTGATCTAGACAACAAGGTTAACCCCTTTTGGCTTGACCTTTGCTAGATCAAGGCGCTGAGGAACAAGTGGCTGGCCTACAAAGCTGGACGCGCAGCGGAACCAATGTGTGTTTCGCTAATGGAGGCTTGCTGGGGTGGGGACAAGAAGGAAGAAGCGTCGCAACATGCTAGACCGAGCTCAGAGTACCGAAAGCACGCCAAAAAGCCTCGAGTGACAGCCACTTCAGGTTCGGGGAAGGCGGATGCCAGACCTCTTACTGTCCTTGCTCCAGCCCCGGCTGCTTCGGTTGCAGCTCCTGGTGATACGACAGCAACTTCGAGTGCCGAAGTTGGGGTCTCGACGGTGAATCCTTCTCAGTTGCTTGACGTGAGTGATCTGTCCATCGCGCACGGCTTACCTGATGTTGACTCGGCTTCAGCCGAGGCCACTAACTGTAGCTCCTCTGATGAACGTGGAACGATGTCGAGACTCGAGAAACTTGTGGACGACAAGTTCGCGAAGGTGCTGGAGAATCAAGAGAAGCAGTTGCGGCTGGCGGAGGCGCAGAATCAGTTGCTAGCGCGGGTACTCGCGGCACTGCAGCAGGACTAGCTGGCATTTTTGGTTTAGCAGTGCTGGATTGGGTACTTTTCGGATCGCTGGTATTTTAACCGATATCTTTCAGCAGTAAAAGGTCGCTTATCACGAAAGGGTTAATTATCAATGTGGAGGCCGAGTTTCGCGACCCGATCTCAGCAATCGCTGCTTGTTCTCGTGGGTGCCTCTTGTCGTGTGCTTCGGCTGGCAGTGCGAGTAGCGGCACCTCCTCCATGGTGTATTTCCGCCAGCAGAGCGGTGGCTCCATCTTCTCCATCGACGGACGCGATGGGGTCCAGACGGAGATCCAAGGCTCCAGTGAATACGCTCGCTTTGTCGGGTTGGCCATGCATCGTCGCAGTGAACGGGTGTTCTGGAGTGACGGCAGGGCTGTCAATAGTGCCAACGCTGAAGATGGATCTGATGTCAACGTGGCAGTCGGTGCACTCGTACGGGTCGTGTGGGTGGGGACGAACTTCGGCCAAACCCAAGCCGATCTCCAAACGCTGACGGTGAAGGGAACTCGATGCGACAGCGTCATTTTCTGGTCGTCAGAGCGCGTTGAATGCATCGTTGGGCTGCCTCAGTGCTACTTGGGAACCCAAGACCTTCTTTTGTGAGCGCAGACGACTGTATCATCCAGACAACGCAGGGATCGATGACTGGATATGCACTGAACTACAACCAAATGGTCGCATCGGGAACTCCCGCACCGATCGTTGAGCGTGTCGAAGTTGACGCGAGTTTCATTCTTCCTCACGCGTTGACCATTGACGACCACGATGGAAAGGATTGGTTGTACTGGTCGAACTCGGCAGACGGCACCATCTACCGCAGCAGCTTGAGGTCAAATGTCATCGAGGTGATCCAACGACGATGTTGGAGCGTGCGTGGGTTAGCAGTGGACATTCCTCAGGACGCTACCGGGGAGAAAGGTTCGCTCTTTTACTTACTTGAGTCGAAAGGAACCATCTCCCAGATTGAGTTACCCTCTTCGAACACGTCGATTCCCTCTCCTCCACTGGCGCGAGTGCTGCTAAGCGGTCTGACGTCTCCGCGTGGGTTGGCTATTGACGCGACGAAGCAAATCCTGTACTTGACTGAGAAAACCGGTCGAATTTACGAGGTTCGTCTTGGAAAGGCCATGACGGCACGTCAAAAAGCGAACGTTCTTGCGGATGATGCATCGATTGTTGCGTCTTGGGTGGATGTACGCCGCATCGTCACACGAACTTCGACGACGAGACTTGATGGCATCGCTGTCGATTCCAAGTACGTCGCATCTTACTTGTCCTTACCACATTTTACCTGATCTCCTGACATTACACCCGCTTGCTTTGCAGATATCTCTACTGGTGTGAGACCAACACCAACATTGTCGTTCGAGCCTTGCGCCGCGACTTTCAGCGCCAAGTGATCGTCGGTGGTACTGCGAACTCAATGCTGAGGTAAGTTCGTCGAGTGTTGCTTTCACCGAAATCAGTGTACTAACCGTAACTTTGCTTGCAGTTGGCCTCGTGGCATCGTTCTCGGCTCAGACGACGGCGAGGCGAACGAACTCAAGCAAAGCTACTTCTACTCTGAATACGCGAGGCTGTCATCGTCAACGCTGTGAGCGCGCCAGCCATGCAGTATTTAGACAACCTGGTGCAGCAATCGTCTGTACAGGGAGGTGGGATCACAGCTACTTGCAAGTACGTGCTCAGCTTGCTGGAGGCCGAGGGCTGGTAAGTGGCGGACCTGTCTGTGGGCGAGAATGACCTCGTCGAGCTGGCGCATATCAAGGCTGTGAGCAAGCTCTGCTGCGGCTCCGCAGACCACAGCAAGCACGTGATGCCTAGCAGCGACTGGGGGCAGCACCCGGGCAAGCTGAGCCCGAGGCGGGGGGCGAGGACCTGGCTGACATGACCACCGGCAACAGCATCAGGTGCTTCGCGACGGAGGCAGGACGGAGTTCGTGGCACGACGAGGCAGCGGTGGATGGATAGCGAGCCGCAGCTAAGAAAGGACGAATGTCGAGAGACTTTTGCGCTTTCTCGCGCTGGAGCACCGACACCGAGTCCCGGGTCGAAACCCAGCCACCAGCGTCTTTCCGCTCAATCTCCCGTGCTGTTCTCCTTAGCCGCCATCGCCTCGCATCCAGACACCTCAGTCGGCGGGCATCGCGCAGTCGGCGACCACCCATCGAGGTCAAAGTCACATTCGGCTTATACAACATCACCCGCTGGTACCAGAGCTCGGAAGAGCCAACCTTCGTCGGTCACTCCTGCTTTATCGGCCAAGCCCGCTATGCCAGCCATTCCTACTAAGTCGGCCACGCCTGCTTCGTCGGTCACTCCTGCTTCGTCGGCCATCCCTACTACGTCGGCCACGCCTGCTTCGTCGGCCACTCCCGCTACGACGATGTCTGGTCCGTCAGGTCCGGCTTCGGCGGCTTGTGTTTCGATGGCGCGCCTCCCCTACTGACAACCGGCATGGCCGAAACAATCGTGGAGCGGGTCCACCGTGAATTCCGCGAGCGACACCAAGGCAGAAAGCCGCATGACCAAGACGATGACGGATCGCCTGTCGTCGTCTTCGAGCGGATTACGCTCGATGAGTTCGATAGCTGGCTGAGGGAGAACGACGGCGACCTCCCGCGGTGGGACTATGAGCCCAACCCAGATGCCAAGGACGGCGCTGGCCGCGTCGTGGTCCACGATGATGTCTACTCCAAAATCCATGCGCAGCTTATCGACCCATTCCTTCACCAGCTTTGCGTCGCTGCGGAAGGCAACAACCTGATGGCCACCCTGCTCATTGAGTGCCACCGCACGCTGGAGTTCGGCCGCTATCGGCACGAGCCGAACGGTTCCCTGACGCCTGCTGCTAATGGACAAGCCTTTCCGACTCTCGTGTTGGAAGTAGCCTACTCGGAGGCGTCGGAGCACTTACGCCAAAAGCTCCACCACTACATGCAATGTCCGGAGATCCAGGTGGCCATCGGCATCAAGATCCCTTACACGGACGCGTCGACCAACCAGCACGTCTTCCTTGTCCAGCGTGACACCAACGACCAAGTCGTCGAGCAGCAGGCACGGGTGAGCAGCTGCCAGCCGAGTCGCTTTCCTTCCCGCTGTGGAAGCTGTACCGCGGCAACATGCCCGCGACTCTCATCGGCCAAGAAATCGGCCCGTCATCGTTGACTTACTATGGCTGAGCAACTTCGTCGAGGCCGGCCGCGCCGACGCTTAGGCTTGATTCAAGACCGCCGACTTCCTCGGCAGAGGTCGTCATCAGGGATGGGTAGTACTGCGATTTTGGGGGAGTACTCATACGTAATATTACTATTTAGGGTTGGCTTGGAAATACACATACTGTGACAGCTACATGTAGTAAAATCATATGTAGTTGTACTAAGATCACTACTACTTTCCGTGGCGTAATACTACTTACTCGTACATCAAGTTTCGGGTTCTGTCGCAGCAGCAACAGCTTTTTGGCAAGTTTCTTGTTAGCTTGGACGCGCAGCGGACCCACGACTATCAACCCCGTCGAGAACACACGCTCTTGGCATCCGGAGGATGTCATTTTTTCGAGCCAAACTACTGCTAGCATACCAAGGAGGGGAACGCGCTCTCCCCAACATCCCCAAACCAACGCAAGATGTCGATACAACTGAACACTTCATAAAGGTCCCCGCTAGCGGTAGCACATTTGCTTCTTCAACGCCTCGTACTCCCCACCGGATTGTGTATCCGCAACCCGTCAGCTCAAGCCACTTTCACAGAAAGTGGTTCACTTTTACAACGTGGTATATGGCATCGGCGACCGGGAAGGGAAGGAGTCATCAATTTAAATACTTCAGACGTCTAGAACCGATCACTCACAAAACGAGCAAGGGTTGAGTAAGCACAGCGTGCACCTTCAGCAGAACATGGCATTATTCGGGATGCGTGGCAGACAATCCTAGGTGGCAGGTCGAATGGAAGCGAATTAGATCGAATAGTGAGCTGCAATTCGGTAGCTACGGATAAGTTGTGTTTGGTGTGAGTGCCTTTGCCATTTTTGCTTCACTACCAAGGTCTCACCCACTGAGCTCCGAATAGTTGATCGGTCAAAAGTTGGACGCATGGAAGTAGTACGAATATAGTAAGCTACGGGTACTTGAGATTGGAGCTGTACAAATAGGTCAACTACAGCACTTCCACTCGAAAATAGTACGACTATGCCAAAAGTAGTAGGAGTAACTGTAATAAATACTACTTTTTCAGTCAGTGCTACTCATCCCTGGTCGCCATTGACCTCGTTGTTCTCGTGGCATGACGTTCTCGCGCGTGTAGGTGGCTGCATATCCCCTCAGCAGGACAAACGCTTCAGGTCGAAGGATGGTAAGGATCCTAGCATTCACCCCACCACCAAACTTAGTTACTACCGAAGTACGCAGTAATGCAATGTCAGAACGTCACCCAGCGAGTCTCTATCCACGCCTAGGTTTCGCTTGTGAAGCGGGTACAGCCACACTACATGTATTGCCGCAACAGGACACGAACAGTGAAACCCATCTCCACTGTCAACCTCCAATGCGGTTAGCAAATCGTGCATGCTTTTCTTCTCGCTTCCCCAGATTTCTCCATCTGCCGTAAAGCTCTCGACGACCTGCTGTTGGTCGAACTGCAACGCCAATTCAACGAGCAACGACGTCACTCCTGGCATCCGTGAGCTCGCGTACACCGATCTCCGACTGTCCAGTCTTGCGTCCCCAGGAACTGCAGCTGATCGAGCGAGAGCTGTTCCTCCTCGGATCTTCGGCGTGGCCGCTGCATTTAGCCTCATATCGCCCAACATCATCGCCAGTCACGCACATGTGCGTGTGCCTTTGCCGTCCTCGTTATCATCGGTAAGTGGTCTTACGATAGATAATATGGTGTGGTGCACCTGAATTGAAGATACCCTGGAGAGACAACGAGATGACCCTGAAGTAGCAACGAAGTTATGGCGGATACCTTTTTTGATTTTGAATGAGATAGACGGCGATTGAGGTGATTTGATGAGAGAAGCGTGCACCGCCTTGGCTGGTCGCGGCCGATGCAATTTCAGCACACTGCACAATGCATGTTGGGTCCATGCAGAAATTTACAACGCTGGAAGCGGCCTGGAGGTGACTTGTTGCTACGTTGTGATTGCTTATTCACCGCATCGGGCTGGCTGTTGCTATTACTAGTATGCAGCAGAATGCCATGCTGCAGCAGAGCTCTTTGGTCTGACTTGAAGACTTTTTCGCGTCGCGGTTGGCTGCTGCCGACAGGGTTTCGAGGAGGCATCAAAAAGATGGATCCGTACGCTCCGACGACGTGGTGAGGTCCACCACCGTGGCAGCCACGCGCTTTCCGCGGGACTGTTGCCTATGCCACGCCCTGCAGCACCAAAGTCCAAGCAGCACGCTCGCTGAGAGTGGTGCCACCGGACACAACGCGCGGCAAATGTCACCAGCGGGAATTTTACTGTTCCAGTAGATTGAAATCAAGTTTACAAAGAAAGTTTATTCCTCGACTCCAAATATACTTGATTAATATATTTGCCAAGACCCCATTACACACTCCAAGCACCCCCGTTTTATGGCTAAAACGCGGCCAGAAGTGCCATCGCCAAATCGACCCAGCAGTTCAGTCGGCCGGTCAAAGGCACTTGAGGCCCAACGTCACAGAGCGCTTCGTGGACGTCCGCCGCGAGCGCAGGCACTTCCTCCTCTCTACACCCCCCCCACCATGGACGGCGACTTCCTGCACGCGATCAACGGCGACTGGGACTCGCTGCTCACCGCCATGCGCGAGAACCGCCAGGTGGCGCAGCGCACGGACGCCAGCGGCATGACCGTGCTGCACTGGGTCTGTCTGCACCAGGACGTGCCCACCGACATCGTCGTCAAGGTGGTCTTTGCCAACCCGTATGCCGTGCACATACGCAACGAAGCCGGCCACCTGCCCATCGACCTGGCCGTGCAAGCCGAGTGCGGCGAGCGCATTCTTGAGGTGCTGCGCGCCGCGGCACACGGCAGCCGCAGACCCGACGACGGTGGCGAGCTGCACCAGCACGACCTCATGGGCAGAGACGACGGCGAACCTGCCACCGAGACCATCGACTACCAGCTGCCGTACAACAACCACACCATCCTGCACGACGACGACGACGACGACTTCCGTGACGGCTCGGACTACCAACCGCACCAGAACCAGACCTACTATGGAGAGGACGAGGACGACGAAGTGGACGAGGATGAACTGGAATACCAGCAACATCACCGACACTACCAGCCGCAGCAGTTCCAGCAGCCGCCGCGGCTCGAGAGGAGCATGTCGGACCAGGACTTGTTCTACGACACGCCGCAGGGCAACTACGGCATGTACGACGGCTTCGGCGAGGCGCCCGGCCGCAAGCGCGGCACGACGCTGTCACGCAACGACCCCCACGTCAAGTCACTGCTGACCGAGCAGCGTCTGCGCGAGCGCGAGAACGACCTCATCTCCATCGCGACGGCGGACGACTCGGTGCCAATGGGCATGCTCGACCCGTCCAGGGGGCCTCCGGACATGTCGACGATGTCGGGTTACCAGGCGAACGAGGACCCCAAGAGGAGCTCCGCCAATGGCAATATGAGCTCAAGTATGGGCATGGGCCCGCGCAGCAAGACAGCCTTCCCGCCGCGCTGGAAGCAGTCGCGCATGTGCCACGTGTGCGCGTGCGGCTTCAACCTGGTGAAGCGCCGCCACCACTGCCGGAACTGCGGTCAGAGCGTGTGCAGCCAGCACTCGACCAACCGAGTATCGCTGCCCAAGTTCGCGCTGTCAGAGCCGCAGCGCGTGTGCGACCAGTGCTTCCTGAGCGGCCACCACATCATGGTACCGGGCCAGACGGGCACGCCATCCATCGCGAGCTCCTATCAGTCGCTGCCGGCGCAGCTCCAGCGAGAGCAGCTGGAGCACCCGTTCCAAACCTCGCAGCAGTATCAGATGCAGTTCCAGCACGCGCGGTAGATGCATGTCCGTCTTGTGCCGTGGGTGTCAGGAGCTCTTCCTAAGTGTTACCGGTAGCCATTTTGCCAAGAGCAGCAATAGTTTCGCCACCCGATTGAAGGATTTCGGCTTTTTTATTCCACCACATACATTGGTCAAGTCAAACGGCACGGTTTGATTGCAGCACTATTGCGATTTGAACGCCTTTCAGTGGACGGAACGAGCGTTATGGCGGACAAGGCGGACACTTCCAAGGAGGAGGAGCCTGGATGCTGGCAGAAGAAGGCGGCGTACGAGCAGTGCTTCGACAAGTGGTACACGGAGGTTTTCCTGCAGCAGAAGGCGCACGGCAAAGTGGGCTGTCAGAAGGAGTACCAGGCTTACACGAAATGCTACATGGTGCGTCGCTGGCGTCGCTTTTGCATGCTCTTTATTAGGGCTTTACTGACTGGCTGGGGGGCTACATACAGAGCGAACTGGACAAGAACAAGTCGGTGATGGACAGTATCAAGTCGGTCATGCAGCCTGAGGTCAAGGAGCGGTTCGAGGCGCAGGAGGCCAAGCGTAAGGAGCCGAAAGCATAAGGAAGCAAGAGATTCATGCAACAGGGTGTTAAAACCGGAAATTCCGACAGTTTTGAACGAAATGGTGGTTATTTCTCGGTGTGAAGCAGCGAAGGGCATTCAGCGGACAGGCCTCCGGTCGCTGTCGTGTTGCGGTGGCGCGAGCCTGTCGCCGCACCTTGACTCGACCCATTGAGAGTGAACAGTTCGGGGCTGCTGATAGTATTCGTGTGTGACTGGAGCCATTTTCGGGGCAGAATGCGGCTAAAGCAAATCTGCGCGTCTGTAATGTGTGTACCTTCGAGCGATGCGTTACCCTCCTCTGCTGGTGGCAGATCTAGCCTGCCTTGATTCAAGGTTTCCTTCAGTGCCCGTCGCGAGGGCAGACACTGAGCCGTCGGTGGCTGCGAGTTGTTGGCTGCAAGTGACATTACTTCTCGGACCATTCCGGCCATCCTGAGCTGCTTCTGAGCCGCATCAGTCGGCCCTCATCGCCTCCACTCCGTTTCATTCGCGCATTCCTTCACTTTCGCCGTCTCAAGTGCACCAACCAGCCAGCCAGTCAAAGATGCAGCCAAGTGACTACCTCGCGTCCATGCTCGAGCGCGTGAACCAAGAGCGCGCCGCCAAGAACCTCCCAGCTCTGCGCATGCACAGCAAATTGCAGGCCGCCGCCCAACGCCAGGCGGATGACATGGCAGCGAACAACTTCATGGGGCACAAGGGCTCCGACGGGTCCAAGATGGCGCAACGCGCTGCCGACGCCGGCTTCACTGGTGGCGCTTTGGCTGAAAACGTGGCTGCTGGCCAGAAGAGCGTCAATGCTGTCGTGGATTCGTGGATGAAGTCTCCGGGCCACCGCCGCAACCTTCTGGGCAACTACACCGTCTTCGGCGCAGCGTACGCTTTCAACCGGTGCAGCAAGTACAAGCACTCGTGGACGCAGGTTTTTGGACGAGGAGGCAACGATGACGTCGACGACGACAACGAGATCCCGTGGTCGAGCACTGGCCATGACTGCAGCCACGAGTCAACTGAAGAAGGTTCGGCAAGTGAGCCCGACATCGATAACCCGAGGCAAAAGGGGGACGAGGAAATGAAGGTGAGAGTCGTGACTTGCACCGGTTGCTGGTGCTTTGAGATCTAATAACGGCATTGAGGCACAAACACAAACGTTTGATTTTATCCAGTGGATAATTGAATAGCATGGTTTATACAAAGTAGAAGTACCTAATCTACCCGACTTGGTCTAAGAAACTCTAGCAACTCTAGCCAAGGCAAGCTCATAGCGACACGTTGCAGTCCAGCTTGGTCGTATTCGCCGCTGGGGTTTCGGTGGGGAAAACGACGGTCGAGTTGTCCGTCGTCCCGTTCAGACTTGGTTCACGAGTCGAAATGTAATACTCGGTCTCCTCGTAGTCGCACTTTTCCGTGGCGCTCTTGCCGAAGTTCTGCGTCCAGTAGTGTTTGTAAGTGCTGACGCCGTTGTAGGCATAGTTTGTGCCGAACATGGTGTAGTCCCCGAGGATATTGGCGCGGTGGCCGGTCGATTTCATCCAGGAAGTCATCACGGCATCGACGTTCATCTGACCCGCAGCAACGTTCTCGGCCAGCCTCGTCCACTTGTAGCCCGTCGCGGTGACTCGAATGGACATTGTCGATCCGTCCGAGCCCGTGTGGCTCATGAAGTTCTTGGTGGCCATGTCCGTAGAGTGGCGCTTTGATGCCGCCATTAGCTTGCTGTTCATACAGAGCGCAGGAAGGTTTTGCGCGGCTCGTTGCGCGTTCACGCTCGCCAGCATCGCAGCAGCGTATTGGCTCGTCGTCGTGTATGTTGCCGCGAGGTGGCGTGATTCGTGGCGAAGGTTTCCGGCTGCATCCGCATCAGCATTCCCAGCTGTGGCGGCTGTAATGACGAGCAGAAATGCCAGCGAAGTCTTGGAGATAGCCACCATTGTCGCTCTCTTGGTTGGTGATCTGCAAATTGAAGAATGGGATGTTTGCGATGGTGTTCAACCTTCACGAGATAAGGCGCAAACTACCTTTTGTTGCTCCTGTGTTGATTCGACACCTTATGAACAGCATCCCACAGATACCAGCGCAGTGCCTTGCAGTAAAATTAGGCGCTCTAGACGAACAGGTTGAGGCAAGGAACGCTGCTTCAAGAGCTTGTCGGGACGCCCGTTTTAACTTGGACAACATGCTTTGATCGCTACGATATTGAAGATGCCCATCAAATAATATTGATTTATTCCAGACCGTAAAAGTAAATGTGATCCCCACCTCCTTGCACAGATGACTGCTGCACCAAGTTGTCTAAATACTGCATGGCTGGCGCGCTCACAGCGTTGACGATAGCAGCCTGGGCGGCACCTCTGGAAATCCGACCCGTGTATTCAGAGTAGAAGTAGCTTTGCTTGAGTTCCTTCACCTCGCCGTCGTCCGAGCCGAGAACGATACCACGAGGCCAACTACAAGCAAAGTTATGATTAGTACATTGATTTCGGTGAAAGCAACTCGACGAACTTACCTCAGCATCGAGTTCGCAGTACCACCGACGATCACTTGACGCTGAAGGTCGCGACGCAAGGCTCGAGCGACAATGTTGGTCTCACACCAGTAGAGATATCTGCAAAGCAAGCGGGTGTAATGTCAGGAGATCAGGTAAAATGTGGTAAGGACAAGTAAGATGCGACGTACTTGGAATCGACAGCGATGCCATCAAGTCTCGTCGTCGAAGTTCGTGTGACGATGCGGCGTACATCCACCCAAGACGCAACAATCGATGCATCATCCGCAAGAACGTTCGCTTTTTGACGTGCCGTCATGGCCTTTCCAAGACGAACCTCGTAAATTCGACCGGTTTTCTCAGTCAAGTACAGGATTTGCTTCGTCGCGTCAATAGCCAACCCACGCGGAGACGTCAGACCGCTTAGCAGCACTCGCGCCAGTGGAGGAGAGGGAATCGACGTGTTCGAAGAGGGTAACTCAATCTGGGAGATGGTTCCTTTCGACTCAAGTAAGTAAAAGAGCGAACCTTTCTCCCCGGTAGCGTCCTGAGGAATGTCCACTGCTAACCCACGCACGCTCCAACATCGTCGTTGGATCACCTCGATGACATTTGACCTCAAGCTGCTGCGGTAGATGGTGCCGTCTGCCGAGTTCGACCAGTACAACCAATCCTTTCCATCGTGGTCGTCAATGGTCAACGCGTGAGGAAGAATGAAACTCGCGTCAACTTCGACACGCTCAACGATCGGTGCGGGAGTTCCCGATGCGACCATTTGGTTGTAGTTCAGTGCATATCCAGTCATCGATCCCTGCGTTGTCTGGATGATACAGTCGTCTGCGCTCACAAAAGAAGGTCTTGGGTTCCCAAGTAGCACTGAGGCAGCCCAACGATGCATTCAACGCGCTCTGACGACCAGAAAATGACGCTGTCGCATCGAGTTCCCTTCACCGTCAGCGTTTGGAGATCGGCTTGGGTTTGGCCGAAGTTCGTCCCCACCCACACGACCCGTACGAGTGCACCGACTGCCACGTTGACATCAGATCCATCTTCAGCGTTGGCACATTGACAGCCCTGCCGTCACTCCAGAACACCCGTTCACTGCGACGATGCATGGCCAACCCGACAAAGCGAGCGTATTCACTGGAGCCTTGGATCTCCGTCTGGACCCCATCGCGTCCGTCGATGGAGAAGATGGAGCCACCGCTCTGCTGGCGGAAATACACCATGGAGGAGGTGCCGCTACTCGCACTGCCAGCCGAAGCACACGACAAGAGGCACCCACGAGAACAAGCAGCGATTGCTGAGATCGGGTCGCGAAACTCGGCCTCCACATTGATAATTAACCCTTTCGTGATAAGCGACCTTTTACTGCTGAAAGATATCGGTTAAAATACCAGCGATCCGAAAAGTACCCAATCCAGCACTGCTAAACCAAAAATGCCAGCTAGTCCTGTTGCAGTGCCGCGAGTACCCGCGCTGTCGTCCACAAGTTTCTCGAGTCTCGACATCGCTCCACGTTCATCAGAGGAGCTACAGTTACAGGCCTCGGTTGAAGCCGAGTCACGAGGAGTTTGGCGCTCGTAAAAGCCGAGGTGCTGGCTTAAAAATTGCGCTTCCAGGAAGAGATAGAGGCGCAGAAGATGGCGTTCTCGGCAATTCTGGAGGAACAGGACAAACTGATCGCGGCATCACTCGGGTATGCGCAGGTAGTGGCTGAGCGCGAAGATGTTGAGATGACGCTGCAACTTGTTAAGCGTCAGATAGTATGAACAGAAGCAACGACGACTTGGAGGTAGCTACATCGCTTCTTGTTGATGAACTTGATAAACGTCACAGCATCGCCAGATCTTCACTTGACTAGTGCGATCACTCGTCCTTGACGGCGTTAAAAGCCTTGATAATGTTGTCCGGGGCCTGCACGAGCTCGATGAGCACGCCTTCGCCCGACAGCGGCGTGGCCTCGTTGCCTTTGGGGTGGATGAAAGCCACGTTGAAGCCCGCCGCACCCTTGCGGATGCCGCCGGGCGTGAAGCGCACGCCCTTGTTGGTCAGCTCGTCCACGCAGGCCGACAAGTTGTCGATCCAGAGACCAATGTGATTGAGTGGCGGCACGTGCACCTTGGGCGCCTTGGCGACGTCGATGGGCTGCATGATGTCCACCTCGACGGAGAATGGGCCCTTGCCGCACTGCAGGATGTCCTCGTCCACGTTCTCCTTCTCGCTGCGGAACGACCCTTTCTTGGCCAGCCCGAACGTGTCCACCCACAGCGCACTCAGCGCGCTCTTGTCAGTGCCACCCACCGCGATCTGCTGCAGTCCCAGCACGCGGAACGTCGATTTCTAGCAGGCAAACGATAACCATCAGATGGGAAAGGATACGTTGACGACGGTTGATACACACTAAAGCCTACACGAGCGATCTGCTGGTACCGCGACGCGGCGGAGCGAAGCATCAGCGGTGTCTTGATCATCCACATAAGGTCCACAGTACAGAGCAGCACGAAGGCAATGGAAGGAGGAGGAGAAGGGTGTGCGGCGGAGGAAGCTGCAGCACACGTAGCTCCTCGAGACGCAACTTGTGTATCTTTGATGTGTCGTTTTAACTTCAAGTTTGTACCGTCTATGTGCGATACCCCCCCTTTCCTCCAATCGCTAGTCGATCAGTATCGTCCAATCCGCTCTCTCGCATGCGCAGATTGGTCGAAACTACCCTCATACAAACCTCTCGAAAGGTTTCCACAGTCCCCCCAAGATGCAGAGACCCTCCAGGCAGATGGTGTCGTCGCCGCGCGCGTCAGCAAGCACAGGCCAAGGCCCCAAGCGCCAACTCGCAGAGCCCGAGGTGATCGCGCTGAACGAGCTGCTGGACACGTTCCCAACCGAGATGGACGAGCAGGAGGGCGAGGCGCAGAAGCGCAGGAAGCTCAGCTACCGCCGCTCCAAGCCGCGTGAGGACAAGCGCAGCCCCAAGACGCCGCGGTCCAAGGAGGACGAGGACACGGAGACGGAGGACGAGCAGGAAAGGGATGAGAACAGCGACAGCAGTAAGAGCAAGGAAGCTGCAGCTTCAGAGGACAAGGCGCTGGCCACGCGCGGTCCGGGCTTCAATTCCGGCTCCACGGGGGCGGCAGGACGCCACACGAAGCTCACTGACCTGGAGGCCCACGTGCGCAACCTGGAGAGAGACAATCTGCATCTGAAGCAAGCCTTGCTACTGGGCAAGAATGCTGCGGGGCGGAATGCTCCAGGGGCAGCGGCTGCACTTGGCAGTCTGGGCAGTCTGGGTAGTTTGGGGTCGTTGAGTTCTCTTGCGGGGCTTCGAGGCATTGGCGCTCTCGGCACGGCTGCCCCTGGCGTCGAGAACCGAGCGAATACCCAGAGACTGCTGGCCGAGAGGACCAAAGTGGTGACGGAGATGGTGGAGCAGCTCAACGCCGCGTACCTGAGCTTGGGAGACGCTTCCCGTGTGTGGCACGAGGACTGCCGTATCGGCGTCGGTGTGCGCGAGTGGGACGCCTTTGGACGCCTGGAGACCATCAGTCTCTGGAACATGATCCGCTCCGTGTTCACGACCATCGTGGTGGACATCGTGGAGCTGCGTCCGCACCTGCCCGACGGCGAGATGATCCTGACCAAGTGGCGGATCCAGGGCGAGATCGCCTCGGCGCAGCATCTGGAGCGTGTGTGCGCATCCGAGGACTGCCCGCCCACGATGCGCGTGGCGCTCATGGCGATCAAGTCGTCGGACTTGACCTTCACGGTCACCACGTACGTTGTGTTCCAGGAGCTGCGCATCGCCGAGCAGCACCACAGCTGGGACCAGGTCGGCGTGTTCAAGCGGCTCTTTGGCGGCGAGATCCCGCCCAGCGTGCAAAACATGCTCGCCATCGACGAGGAAACTGCGGCGGGGCGGAAACAACCGCTTGAAGTGTAATGAGGCCCTCGCCCACAGCTTGTATTTATCCTTTGAGCCGCCACCTTTGCGTAAGTTGCCAAGTAGTACTACTAGTAAGACTTGCTACATGTACATCACCATCTTCGCCTATACTACAACTACGTAGTATTAATACGTATAAAACGTAGTAGTACTTTTCTGCCTGGTGGTTTATGGAGTAACTTCAGTTGTTTCGGCATTATATTTTGCTTTCATAGGTCTAATGTACATCTTTTGACGGGAGGTTTGAGGACTTGCAGCCGTCACTGGTAGTGGATGCCCTCTCCGATGATGTCGAGCATGCCCTTCTTGTACCGCTTCATCTGCTTGTCCCACATGCTGCGCGTGAGCGGCACGCTGTGGCCCGACACGCGGCTGGACACGAGGTTCTTCCTGCGCAGCTCGGCCGGGATCTCCACGGGCGGCTGCGCCACGACGTGGCGCATGCGGCTCATGCTGAATCGCAGGAACGGCTCCGGATGGGCCTCCAGGATGTGCATCTTGAGCTGCTGGGCTTCGCACGGCAGCGGCGTGGCGTCCTGCAGCGAGCGCTTGCTGCTGGCGCTGGGGCGTGCCTTGAAGCGCAGGTTGGTCTTCCGCAGCGGAGGCAGCAGTCCCATGGTGAACGCGTAGAGGTGGGTGGGTAGGTAGACAAGTGCAACCGCTTGAACTGAGCTGGTTCAGTTCCAAAGTGAGGCTTGCGTTGCCTTGTGGTCCAGGAACCCGCAACATGATGGGGTGGCCCGCACCGCGAAGGGAGACGCGGCGGGACGTCCAATCCTGCTGTTGAGATGTCATCGAGTCTAATCGCCAGGGGTGATGCGTTGGTGGTGATCGGGCCATTGCACCGGCATTTGCAGCGCATCTCCGTCGGGCCCTCGCTATGGAGGGAGATACGTAGCGCGACGGGTTCGAAATGTGTTTGGGGATTTTCGCACGGTAACGAAAGCATGCGTCGGGCGGTTGAATGGAATGGCGTAGTTCTGCCGGATGGAGCGGCGCTCGTCTACAATCAGGCAGTCTGGATGACTCGTACGAAAGAAGGAAGGAGGCGGACGAGCGACCTGCTCGCTCCGTGAGAATGGCGGCTTTGATATTATAGCTGCTGAATAAATACTGCTCGACACTACGCTACATCAAGCACCGGGTCTGTTCGCGTGGGCTGTTGCTGAATGGCTGAGGTGGCTGAAGCGACTCTCACCGGTACGTGACGTACTCGTCGATCATGTCGAGGTGCTTGGCCTTGCACTTGCAGTTGTCCCACATGTGCTTGGTGAGCGGCACGCTCTTGCCGGCCACGACGGAGCGCACGGCGCGGCGGTCGTTGAGCGTGGCCGGAATGAGCACGGGCGGGATGGCCATGTGGCGCATGTGGCTCAGGCTGAAGCGCATGAGCTTGGCCGGGTGCTCCGCGAGGATTTTCTGCTTAAGCGCGCGCACGTCCTCGGGCAGCTCCACGGGCGCGGGCTGCGGCTGGCGGCGGAAGCTCGCGCGCTTCGAGAGTCCGCGCGGGGACTTGGCGGGGCGCGGCAGCGAGCGCTGGAGGTGCAGCGGCAGGATCTCAGGTCGCACTCCCATTGCTGCTGTTGTCGTTGTTGCTGACTGGCGAGCTAGTGTCTTGCTGGTAAGTTTGGGAATGCCGAGCTGGAAAAACGTGACGAGGCAGACCGGTTGAGCCCCGCTGTAAGGCCGACTGGCTGGCCGAGCCCGAGCGTCGCTGCCGGTGCACGGTTAGACTTGGCTGTAGTATGGGCGGGGATCGCGTTGGCGGGCATGATTGGACGCCACACGCCTGTCTTTCTCCGCCTGAAGCGCGCGCAAGTCTCTCTTGGGCACGCGGCATGCGGCAGCAAGTGATTCACCGCCCAGAAACAAGCCCCGAGACCCGCCGCGTGGTTCCGAAGACGCCCAGAGTCGGTCGATCGGCCGACGTGCTGTCTTGCCTGCTTGCTGCAGTTGTCGCTCCCGACCAGCAGCGCCGACATCCTCGCTTCACGCGCTGCATGGCCAATGGACCAGCCTAGCACGCCTGCGGCGATGTGAGCCCCGCAAGCGCCAGCTCGATTCGTCTACGGCGCCTCGTCTCTTTTTGTCGACTGTCACATTTGGGGTAGCCAGCGCCACATTGGCCAATCACAAGCCGCGGATCCTTCGGCGTGGTCTTTGCCGCTTTGAACTTCAGATTCGGACCGACTTGTTGGGCTCGGCCGCGGTATACTATTAGTATACCAGCCGAGACTCTGCTGCTTGAAAACGATCGGCCTATTACATGTAGTAACTACATGTAATAGGCCGATCGTTTTGCGCGCGCGTTGGCAGATTCCCGAAAATTCGCCGCTGGTTCTACCAGTGGTAGGGCCGGCGGCAAGATTGGAAGGACAGCCGCTGACCGAGCCGATCGACCGCAGCGTGCTGATCGACCGCAGCGTGCAGATCGCGCACTGCAGCGACGCCGGCGGCGTTTGGACGCGCGTGCTTGAACATCCAGTACGACCGTCAAAACCGCCAATGCGTGGCATGCACCGGAATTCGAAAACGCCCGCTTGTGAATTAGTGCTGGAAGCCGCGCAATGCACAACAAGGCCCAACGATCCGCGTGTGTATTATTCGGGATTCGTACTGTATCTGCGACGCTAGGCCAACTACTGCTGGGTTGCCTCGCGCTGCGTGCGACTCGCTTTTGGGACGTGGCAAGAGTGCGCTCGGCGTACCAAGCGAACCAGCGCCGCAGCGCTGCAAACGAGCGCGTGGGAACACGGGGTCACAGGACAACGCGCGCTCGTGTGCGGCAAGTGCGGCGTTGGTACGCTTGGTAGGCGGAGCGAGCTCTCGCGCCGGTGGACAAGTCAGTCGCGGTGGCGGTGGTTCATCTTCAGGCTTTGGTTGAGATCTTGAGCTAGCAGTCGGAGACAGAAGCAGCAGGCGATACGAGGAGATACTTCACGGCCTGCAGTTCTGCGGTGGATTGAACGTCTACACCAGGCAGCGCTGCTGGCTTGGCGCGGTTGACTCCATGAAGCGCAAGTCCTGGAGTAACGAAGGGGGAGACTGTAGCGAGCGATCAACAACTAATTGCGCATCAGTGGCCGAGCTCATCCAATCTGGCAGCTTACTGCCGCGCAGCGCTCATCCAAACACCGTGATTGGAGCAGGCGGCCAGCGTTGCGCATTGTGGTGCGCATTGCCATCGCATTCACGCTCGTTCGATGCAGGCTGCAGTTCGCTTCGGAGATGTAGGATGCGAGCCCCGCTTTCCGGCGAAAACACAAGATGTACTCAGTAGGCAGCTTTGTGGCAAATCGCGGCCGAGCGCGTGGTTGAAGTGCACTGCAACTTGCGAAAGACGCCGCCGCGCAGAGTCACTCTCTTGCACCGGAAACCGGCAGCAGCACAGCCGCGCGAGCGACGGCTGCTTCGGTCCAGGATATGGCTACAGCCTTGCCTTGTTGCAGGACGCCTTGAACCTGAGTGTGCGCTAGCCAACACCGAGTGGTAATACTCACCTGAGCCGTTGCGAGCTGTGAGCAGAATGCCGATGTTGATGCCTGTGAGGCTTGGGCTTGTGCACCACCGCTACAAGAAGATCAACGTGAAAGAAGACATGCGGTCGAATGGTGTTGGCGTTCAATAGTTTTGGTGGTTAAATATTGTATATACGACGGCGGGGAGACGGGAGTTGCCGCGCCCGCCTTGGCCGTAGGGTGCTGCTAGTCTATAGTCTGTAGTCGTTTCTGTCGACGTTTCGGCTCCTGCTGATGTCTTTGGTCTCTGTTGCTGTTGTTGTGGGCTGCTACAGTTGCGGCCAACGGCGGGCTCTCACCGGAAGAGCGTGCAGTGCAGCGGGTACGACTCGGAGATCTGCTCCATGTGGTGCGTCTTGCGCTTGGTGTTGTCCCACATGCAGCGCGTGAGCGGCACGCTGCGGCCGGCCACGGTCACGCTCAGCGCGCGGTGGCTGTTCATCTCCTTGGGGATCTCCACGGGCGGCACCACGCGCTTCTTCATGCGGCTCAGGCTGAAGCGCGTGAGCTTGACCTTGTTGGTGCGCAGGATCTTCTCCTTGAGCTGCTGCGCCTCGGCGGACAGCTCCGCGGTGGCGACGACGGGCTGCTCGTGGTGGCGGTGCCAGCGCGAGGCGTGCTTGCCGACGGGCGAGCCCTGGCGGGGGTTGGTCACCTGCTCCTGCACGTGCGGCAGGGTGAGCTGAGGCTGCACTCCCATGGTGGGCGGGGCTGGGCGCTTCGTGGAGGGTGGGTTGGTGTTGGAAGGTTTTGGAATGGGCTGGGGGCCGAGCGCCGCCGAAAAGTGACGGGGCTGCCGCGCGTGACTGGCAGCCGAAGCACCAGCAAGCGGTCGCCGTTCGCTCCGAACTGCAAGCGCGCCACAGAGCCATGCGCTCCTGGAGCGATTTGAACTTCAGTTCTGTATGTCGCGGGAATCTGCGCCCGACGCGGGAATCTGCGCCCGACTTGCGATCGTCTTGCAGAGACGAGCGGTGTGAGAAAGCCCCTTGGCCTCTCATACGCTGGATTGGCGGGCGAATGTCTCCGGCTCGGCTTTGGCTCGTGCGCCAGCGCTCCGGAGCCGGGCGCGGCCCGAGAGGAGTGGCGGCGAGCGTCGGCGACGTCGACGCCCGGCGCTCGGACCCAGAGCCGGCTCGACTATCCCAGGGAGTCTTCCAATCAAGCCTGCTGAAGAGGGCTCGGGTGTGATGGCCAAACAGCGGTGGTGAACGCATTCTCGTGGCGTTGGAGGACGGCACCATCGCACCGGAAGGGCATAACGTGGCAGCGACTTCGGCCGTCGACGGCGGCGACGGCGAAAGCTTTGCAGCACCATTACCGCCAGCCACCGAGCGAGCGGCACCACCGACAGTTGCCGCCATTGCACATCGAAGCGGTTGAAGCGAGCATGCCCCACTTTGGATGGATGGCAGCAGTGCCCTCGAAACAAGGCACCGCTGGGATTTTACCGCCTGCATCAGCGCTTGGCCTCCATGACGCAGTCACGAGGGCTGCCACCTCAACAGGCCAGCCGTCTGTTTAACTGCCAAGCTGGTATCTTGCATTCGTAATGGCGACGAAACATCAGGCATTTCACCACCTTCGTGTTGTGCAACAACGCAGGCGAGTCCAGCGCGTGCTCGCCACCTTTGCGTCGAGCTTAGCTTGTTTGGGGATCGAGCGATGGGGCATCGGCATGTATATTCATCGCAGCTTCAATCTGTCGAGCAATGGAAAGAGCTTGCCCGGATAGCGAGGAAGGGAAGAAATCGATCCTTGGAGGAGAAGTTGCCTGCGCGGAGACTTTGTCAACTGATGCACATGTCTGTCGCGATGTCACGAGATTGATTTACGCTGCTTGCCAAGCAGTGCTCGGGAATGCAACGAGCTATTCAATCCGCGACGCCAGAGTAAGATGGCCACGATGTGCTGTATTGCCAGGAACTGCAGCAACACAAGCCTTCCCCCTCTTGCATGCAGAAGGCGTCACAATTGATGGAGATTCACAATTTGAGCCACAACTGGTTTGGTGCGATGCATCGACGCTGAACCACCACGAAGTAACTTGGGGATCGCGTATGCTGCAACGCATTATCCAGTCTCCACTGCGTTAGGCTTGCGCTACTCCTTATTGGCGTGGTCGCTCTGAGCTTCTGAACGACTCAGCACGGGTCTCGATGAAAATCACCTTGCGCGTCACGGCAGGGCATTGGGTTGCTTCCAGCCAAGTGCAGCCCTCAAGTCTTGGAGTCCAAGTTTTACAACAGAGCCGTAAGCTTAGCACGAGAAGTCTAGTTGGTATAGCACTATCGTGGATAGCTCCAACCAAATTCTCGCGGCCAGAACACACAGCTCATGAGGTATGTCGCACTTCAAGATACCGGGACAGCCCTTCGATTGGCTTTAACTTAATTATCTTTGTTATCAAGTCGCATTCGAGAACACCGCCAGCACTATAGAACACACTGTGTTTTGGAGCTTTGAGATCGATCAGCTCTCCAGTCAACGACGCCTTGGCGTAAGCTTCACGACAGAATTCAACTCGCCAGTGGTTTGAGGTGGATTGGTGCACAACGAGCAGCCCGTCGTCGCCACCGCGGAGCTGTTCGCCGAGGCGCAGCAGCTCAAGGAGAAGATCCTGCGCACCAACAAGGTCAAGCTCACGCGCTTCAGCCTGAGCCGCATGAAGAAGTGCGTGGTGCCGCCCGTGGAGATCCCAAGGAGATGAACAGCCACCGCGCGCTGAGCGTGACCGTGGCCGGCCGCAGCGTGCCGCTCACGCGCTGCATGTGGGACAACACCAAGCGCAAGACGCACCACATGGAGCAGATCTCCGAGTCGTACCCGCTGCACTGCACGCTCTTCCGGTGAGAGCCCGCCGTTGGCCGCAACTGTAGCAGCCCACAACAACAGCAACAGAGACCAAAGACATCAGCAGGAGCCGAAACGTCGACAGAAACGACTACAGACTATAGACTAGCAGCACCCTACGGCCAAGGCGGGCGCGGCAACTCCCGTCTCCCCGCCGTCGTATATACAATATTTAACCACCAAAACTATTGAACGCCAACACCATTCGACCACATGTCTTCTTTCACGTTGATCTTCTTGTAGCGGTGGTGCACAAGCCCAAGCCTCACAGGCATCAACATCGGCATTCTGCTCACAGCTCGCAACGGCTCAGGTGAGTATTACCACTCGGTGTTGGCTAGCGCACACTCAGGTTCAAGGCGTCCTGCAACAAGGCAAGGCTGTAGCCATATCCTGGACCGAAGCAGCCGTCGCTCGCGCGGCTGTGCTGCTGCCGGTTTCCGGTGCAAGAGAGTGACTCTGCGCGGCGGCGTCTTTCGCAAGTTGCAGTGCACTTCAACCACGCGCTCGGCCGCGATTTGCCACAAAGCTGCCTACTGAGTACATCTTGTGTTTTCGCCGGAAAGCGGGGCTCGCATCCTACATCTCCGAAGCGAACTGCAGCCTGCATCGAACGAGCGTGAATGCGATGGCAATGCGCACCACAATGCGCAACGCTGGCCGCCTGCTCCAATCACGGTGTTTGGATGAGCGCTGCGCGGCAGTAAGCTGCCAGATTGGATGAGCTCGGCCACTGATGCGCAATTAGTTGTTGATCGCTCGCTACAGTCTCCCCCTTCGTTACTCCAGGACTTGCGCTTCATGGAGTCAACCGCGCCAAGCCAGCAGCGCTGCCTGGTGTAGACGTTCAATCCACCGCAGAACTGCAGGCCGTGAAGTATCTCCTCGTATCGCCTGCTGCTTCTGTCTCCGACTGCTAGCTCAAGATCTCAACCAAAGCCTGAAGATGAACCACCGCCACCGCGACTGACTTGTCCACCGGCGCGAGAGCTCGCTCCGCCTACCAAGCGTACCAACGCCGCACTTGCCGCACACGAGCGCGCGTTGTCCTGTGACCCCGTGTTCCCACGCGCTCGTTTGCAGCGCTGCGGCGCTGGTTCGCTTGGTACGCCGAGCGCACTCTTGCCACGTCCCAAAAGCGAGTCGCACGCAGCGCGAGGCAACCCAGCAGTAGTTGGCCTAGCGTCGCAGATACAGTACGAATCCCGAATAATACACACGCGGATCGTTGGGCCTTGTTGTGCATTGCGCGGCTTCCAGCACTAATTCACAAGCGGGCGTTTTCGAATTCCGGTGCATGCCACGCATTGGCGGTTTTGACGGTCGTACTGGATGTTCAAGCACGCGCGTCCAAACGCCGCCGGCGTCGCTGCAGTGCGCGATCTGCACGCTGCGGTCGATCAGCACGCTGCGGTCGATCGGCTCGGTCAGCGGCTGTCCTTCCAATCTTGCCGCCGGCCCTACCACTGGTAGAACCAGCGGCGAATTTTCGGGAATCTGCCAACGCGCGCGCAAAACGATCGGCCTATTACATGTAGTTACTACATGTAATAGGCCGATCGTTTTCAAGCAGCAGAGTCTCGGCTGGTATACTAATAGTATACCGCGGCCGAGCCCAACAAGTCGGTCCGAATCTGAAGTTCAAAGCGGCAAAGACCACGCCGAAGGATCCGCGGCTTGTGATTGGCCAATGTGGCGCTGGCTACCCCAAATGTGACAGTCGACAAAAAGAGACGAGGCGCCGTAGACGAATCGAGCTGGCGCTTGCGGGGCTCACATCGCCGCAGGCGTGCTAGGCTGGTCCATTGGCCATGCAGCGCGTGAAGCGAGGATGTCGGCGCTGCTGGTCGGGAGCGACAACTGCAGCAAGCAGGCAAGACAGCACGTCGGCCGATCGACCGACTCTGGGCGTCTTCGGAACCACGCGGCGGGTCTCGGGGCTTGTTTCTGGGCGGTGAATCACTTGCTGCCGCATGCCGCGTGCCCAAGAGAGACTTGCGCGCGCTTCAGGCGGAGAAAGACAGGCGTGTGGCGTCCAATCATGCCCGCCAACGCGATCCCCGCCCATACTACAGCCAAGTCTAACCGTGCACCGGCAGCGACGCTCGGGCTCGGCCAGCCAGTCGGCCTTACAGCGGGGCTCAACCGGTCTGCCTCGTCACGTTTTTCCAGCTCGGCATTCCCAAACTTACCAGCAAGACACTAGCTCGCCAGTCAGCAACAACGACAACAGCAGCAATGGGAGTGCGACCTGAGATCCTGCCGCTGCACCTCCAGCGCTCGCTGCCGCGCCCCGCCAAGTCCCCGCGCGGACTCTCGAAGCGCGCGAGCTTCCGCCGCCAGCCGCAGCCCGCGCCCGTGGAGCTGCCCGAGGACGTGCGCGCGCTTAAGCAGAAAATCCTCGCGGAGCACCCGGCCAAGCTCACGCGCTTCAGCCTGAGCCACATGCGCCACATGGCCATCCCGCCCGTGCTCATTCCGGCCACGCTCAACGACCGCCGCGCCGTGCGCACCGTCGTGGCCGGCAAGAGCGTGCCGCTCACCAAGCACATGTGGGACAACTGCAAGTGCAAGGCCAAGCACCTCGACATGATCGACGAGTACGTCACGTACCGGTGAGAGTCGCTTCAGCCACCTCAGCCATTCAGCAACAGCCCACGCGAACAGACCCGGTGCTTGATGTAGCGTAGTGTCGAGCAGTATTTATTCAGCAGCTATAATATCAAAGCCGCCATTCTCACGGAGCGAGCAGGTCGCTCGTCCGCCTCCTTCCTTCTTTCGTACGAGTCATCCCGACTGCCTGCCTGTAGACGAGCGCCGCTCCATCCGGCAGAACTACGCCATTCCATTCAACCGCCCGACGCATGCCTTCGTTACCGTGCGAAAATCCCCAAACACATTTCGAACCCGTCGCGCTACGTATCTCCCTCCATAGCGAGGGCCCGACGGAGATGCGCTGCAAATGCCGGTGCAATGGCCCGATCACCACCAACGCATCACCCCTGGCGATTAGACTCGATGACATCTCAACAGCAGGATTGGACGTCCCGCCGCGTCTCCCTTCGCGGTGCGGGCCACCCCATCATGTTGCGGGTTCCTGGACCACAAGGCAACGCAAGCCTCACTTTGGAACTGAACCAGCTCAGTTCAAGCGGTTGCACTTGTCTACCTACCCACCCACCTCTACGCGTTCACCATGGGACTGCTGCCTCCGCTGCGGAAGACCAACCTGCGCTTCAAGGCACGCCCCAGCGCCAGCAGCAAGCGCTCGCTGCAGGACGCCACGCCGCTGCCGTGCGAAGCCCAGCAGCTCAAGATGCACATCCTGGAGGCCCATCCGGAGCCGTTCCTGCGCTTCAGCATGAGCCGCATGCGCCACGTCGTGGCGCAGCCGCCCGTGGAGATCCCGGCCGAGCTGCGCAGGAAGAACCTCGTGTCCAGCCGCGTGTCGGGCCACAGCGTGCCGCTCACGCGCAGCATGTGGGACAAGCAGATGAAGCGGTACAAGAAGGGCATGCTCGACATCATCGGAGAGGGCATCCACTACCAGTGACGGCTGCAAGTCCTCAAACCTCCCGTCAAAAGATGTACATTAGACCTATGAAAGCAAAATATAATGCCGAAACAACTGAAGTTACTCCATTAAATACATATGGAGTCATTGTAGTATTTCACAACAGTGCCCTCACGATCTCACTTCAGTGTCTTCATTCCCGCATTGCAGTGACCATTAGTCAAACGGTGCACGGATGCAGGCAAGTTGCTCGGACTTCCCCGCGGTCCCGCGGCCTGCACGCGCTCCTTGGGGCCCGGGCGCTGGCATGGTGGGCGCTCTCTCCGCCACCTTCGCCTTGGGATTCACCGAGGGCTGCCTGGAGATCGAGCGGCGTCCCATCCCTCTGCGGTTCGCGTTGCGTTTCGCACTGTCCAACCTGCTGCCCAGCGCCGTGTGGAGCTCCGTGTCAGCGCGCGATGTGGCTGCAGCGTCCGGCGTGGCTCCATCCGCTCTTGTTGGCGATGTGAGTCCGAGCTCTACAAGTGTGGGGAAGCGACTGGTGCTCGTCAAGTCGGTGCGGGCACTGCGCATGACGGCGGGGAGCTATGGACTCGTGTGGAGTCTCTGGCGCTGGCACGAGACTACCGATAATAATAATGAATCAGACAGGGATCCTGTATGTAGGGAGAGCGTGGTGCGGCTCGCGCCTGTGAACTCGCCGCTGTCTCGAGCCTCGAGACGGAAGCATGGAGAGCATATTGTGACGGTGCCAGTGACGACGGAGAGCTGGAAGAAGCGAGGTGCGAATAAGGCGGTGGATGCTGTGGACTGGGAGACAATGGGAGTCCAAGTCCAAGTCGAGGTTGAGGAAGGTGGGCAGGAGAGAGTGAAGATGCTGGAAGTGGAGCTCGGCGACGCTCAGGCGGCGACATACGCTGGAAAGCTGAAGGCCAACGCCGTGAGAACAGGAAGCAATTTGTGCTCCGTGGCGGTGCTCCCTCCATCTGGACAGCCGCTACCGACGAAGGTCGTTAAAACATTTGATGTGTGCTTCAATCCCATGTCGGCGGTGCTGACGTTCGTCGCGTCAGTTTGTCGCGACCGAGGTGTCGCGCACGCGATTCTGGTCGTGAATCGAGAGGATGAAAGTGAGACTGCTGACGCTGACACAGAGGAACAGACCTCGAGCAGATCTCATTTGTCGACGTCACAGGTGGTGACAGGACTTCTGTATCGACATGGAATTACGACGACAATTGTGAAGACCCCGCCACGAGATCTCGTCGACGAGCAAAAGAAAGACGAACCAACGGTAGTCGACTCGGGGATCGTTTTCTTCATCTCGGAAAGTCTTGCTGCTGGCCAGCTAGCTGCAAAGGCTATGGCTGAACAGGGTTCGTGTTGCGGCTACTTTTTAGAATGGAGCACTGTGGCATGGGTCTAATTGTTGTTGTCCCTCTCTTTGCCAGGTCTCACCACGCAAGAGGATGCGTACTTCATCGTTGAAGAGAGTTTGTGTGGTCAAAGCGCTTTAAGTGAAGAGCTTCAAGCTCATTCTGTGCTGCTCGAAACGACCGCGTCTATGGACATTGAGGAGCGCGATACGATTGACGGGGAAGACGAGCAACGAAAGGAAGCGGAGCCAGCACCTGAAGCAAAGTATTTGTCCGTCGCTGACGTGAGCGACCAGACGCTGCAAGGAATCCGCAAGCTGGTGCGGCAGGGCAAGAAGCCCGACACCATCCAGGCTGCGGTGTATCAAGCGTACGGGCCTCAGCGCGTGGTGGCACCCGCACGGCACGACCAATTCTCCAATGTGCACATTTAGAGCTGTGTATTTAACCCTTTCAAAGGGATCCGTCTTCGGTTTAACCACTCGCTACGTCATGGTCGGTCGGTACTTCTTGGCTTCAACAGTGCTATGTGCGCTGAAGCCCGTGCCTCCTGCCTGCAGATGCACAATGTCCTTCTTGCGCAGCTTGAGCCCGGTGACGGGACACGTCATGGTGGGCAGCACCATGTCCTTCAAGCAGCTCTCGAGCATCACCTGGCCCGAAGGTCTGAGCAGCACGGCGTGGTGGTGCGAGATCTCCTTCTTGGTCACCGCACACAAGATGCTGGGCTTTCCGTCGGCAGCACTCGTGTCCCAGTCGAACTTGACGGGCATGAGGTGCTTGAGCTTCATCTCGTCGAGACTCATGGGGTCCCTCGTCTTCCCGTCGGGCTTGGCCACCGTGGTCTCCTGCGACGGCGTGCAGTCTGGGATCCAGAAACTCGTCTTCTTCATGGCCTCGCGCTTGTCGTCGTCCGTGGCGCGGTCCACCTTCTCCTGCAGCTTGTGCGTGGCCTGCAGCCTCTTTCTCTCGGGCTGTTTAAGCGCTAACGTTCCGTTCACAGCCCCGTCAGCCGCGTCCAGCGCCTTCTGGAGTGTCTCGCGCTCTTTCTGCAGTGTCTCGTCCTGTGTCTTACGTGCCTGGGACTCGACGAACTTGTCGTAGGCCGCCGCGTTCTCCTGGATGGCGCGCTTCTGAGCCAATAGGTTGGCGTAGATGCACTCCTTGCAAAAGACGAAGCCCGCGGGCGACACCAACGGACTGCGGCCGTGCGTCGTGGCCAGACACAGGCAGCACACGCCGAACGGAAGCTGCGCATCCCGCCCAAAGCGCCGCTTCAGCGTGCCGTGGCCGGCCGCCTCCCGCTCGCGGTACGTGAAGTGCGTCGTGGCCGTCGCATTCTTGCTGTGTCGGCTCATTGGCAAATCGAATTTGACGAAAACAGTTGTGTGTCCATTGAGTCCAAAACTAGTAGCATTCGGAGGTTTATTTTACTACTGATTTGGACATTTGTTGGAGTGACGTCGATGGGCAGTTCGAAGGAGCTCCGACCCGATGGCCATGGCCACAGCGGCGAGCAGCTGCGCAACCTGCTGGCCTTCTGGTTGCTGGGCTTCATCAACAACATCGGCTACGTGGTCATGATCGCTGGTGCACAGGAGATCTCGGCGGGCGGCGTGGGTCTCGTCTACCTGTTCGACATCTTCCCAGCGCTTTTCGTCAAGCTCTCGGGCCCGTACTGGTTCCAGCTCGTGTCCTACCGCCAACGCGCCATCGTGGGCGCCGTGTGGATGCTGCTGAGCTTCCTGGTGGTGGCCAATGGGCGCCACTCGCTGGGTTTGCAGCTTCTGGGCGTGGCCTTCTCGGGGCTGCAGTCCGGCATGATGGAGGCCAGCTTCCTGGCCATGTCCTCCTTCTACACGAGCCCCGTACAATGCCTCACGTGCTGGTCCAGCGGCACAGGCCTGGCCGGCGTGGGTGGCTACGCGTGGGTAGCTGTACTGCACCTCTGGGGCGGCCTGAGCTTCCAGACGACGCTGGAGCTGGCCAGCATCTTCCCGTTGCTCTACGTGCTCGTGTTCCTCTTGGTACTGGACCGGTCCAGACTGCCGCCGGCCAGGACGTGCAACTACATGCGGATCCCCGA
Organism: Phytophthora crassamura; assembly: GCA_033557995.1. NCBI lineage: Eukaryota > Oomycota > Peronosporomycetes > Peronosporales > Peronosporaceae > Phytophthora > Phytophthora crassamura. The sequence continues at coordinate 1,368,296 of JAUCED010000016.1, forward strand.
GACGTCGCAGGACGTTGGCGTGGCCGTGGCTATTGTGGCTGTGGACACTACGAGCGACCAGTTGAGACGCAAGAAGAAGGAGCTGGAGCTCGAGAAAGACGCCGCCGAGCAAGAACCGTTCGCGGCCGAAGTGCACGACGCATCCACGTTGGGTTTCCGGGCTAAAATGAAGTTTATTATGACGCTTGGGCCGTATATTATCCCGCTGGCGACGGTATATCTGGCGGAGTACACGATGCAGACGGGCGTGTGGTCAGCGATTGGATTCCCCGTGGAAAGCGACGAGGCCCGTGCGAGCTTCTATTCATCGGCGGGACTAGCATACCAGGCTGGGGTGTTTATCTCGAGGTCTTCGGGCGTGCTGTTCCAGGCGACGAGGCCCGTGTTGTACCTCATGCCGGCGCTGCAAACCGTGTTGCTTGGGTTCTTCACGCTCGTGGCGGCCACGCACTTCTGGTACAACTGGGGGTTACTGACCGTGTGCTTTGTGGTTGGATTGCTTGGCGGCGGAGTTTACGTGAACGCCTATACGCTGCTGTCGAAGGAGATCCCACCGAGCCACGTTGAGCTCGCGCTTGCGGCAGTGTCCGTCGGCGACACGGTTGGCGTCATGTTCGCAGACTGCGCCGGGCTTTTCCTTCAGGGCTGTCTATACTCGATCAACCATCTTCCAGGTGCGTCGATCGACGTTACCTGCTGAAGAACCGACATCTCCGTTTTGAAGACATCAGGAGATAGGAATTTCTTTTGTGTCCATGGATCAATTTCCTAGCTGCGTGCGCATAGATATACCTGCAACAAGTACTGATACTTGACGCAAGAAGCCCGAGTTTAGTTTTAAATTAAAGCAGATTATTTGTTAGTTGCTGTCATGAGTTAAACTCGATTGCTATGAGTTGCAGTTGATCACTTGGCTGTACACTTGTAGTTGCGGATCATCGGCACGATACCGGAGCACCTCGGTGTTTCCCTCCGTCACGAACTTGACTCCTGGATCATTCTTGGACGAGCTTCTGATGGCGGAAGACCAGCAAGACGAGTTGTCGAGCGCTGCAAGTGAAAGAGTTGCAGGTCTAAGACTAGCCCGAAACCCCGAAAGGAAGCTACTCGAAAAGAGCAAGTACAAACATTGCAGCAATGTGCTCAAGGGCTGGATCAGAAGCAAATAAACTCTCACGTGTGGAATCTGTCGTGCTTCTAACAAGTATGAACATCGTGTTGCTGCAGTAGAACCACTAGGATCAGGGCCGTTGTTTCCTCATCTCAAGTAAACCAAAGGCTGGGACTGAAAGCTCATTGCCGAAAGCTCGCAACCCCGTCAAGTATTGCCAGATGTCGAGGTCGCATATACGGGTTTTCAGCGAGCTGATGAAGTGCGGGCTTGCAGCATCATAGTGAAGGATAATGGCGGAATCAGGTCGAGTACGAAATTGAACCACTTCCGAAAGTATCTACATGTACCGTGGTCAGCGATGGTAACGTTCTGTAGTGTATCCATATAGCTAGGCAGCCATGATTCCACACGAAGTTGTGACCTGCCAACTCGTGCGCCACATGCATATACTCAGACCAGAACATCCACGATTCGGACGTTTCTTTTCTCGAGCTATTCCTGCCTGGGCTTCATCACGCCATCTTCACTTCCACGACCACGATGAAGGAGCTGGACCGAAGTGGAGAGCTTCTGGCCTTGTGTTACCGCGAGCAGTGGCCCAAAGCTACTACACTTCTAAGCGATCCAAGCTTGACGGTAACAGACCTGGATGAGGACCCTCTCTTCACTTCTCTAAACGAATATTTTGAACCACTTGGCAGGTCAGCACGGTCGCCTCCGCGTTGCATCAAGCTGTCGTTGGCTCTCGAGAGGTTGGCAAACCAGTTATCGATTACGTCTCGCCTAAGCTTCCTAACTGAACGGCTGCATTGGTGTGTTCTCAAGTAGGAGGTGCTGCTGTTTCTGCTTGCCACAGCGCACCGCGATCATGTGAAGCTCAACACATCGGTGCAAAAGGTTCGATCATGCGGCTCATACTCTCGTTTTCATGGCCTCTTCGCCTGATTTGGTCGGTTTACCTGGGCGTGGAGTAGGATGGCAAGACGCTGCTGCACCTGGCACTCGAGAGCAACAATCTCGTACGTTTGCTGTGGCATCTTGCTGCTAGTTCTTGACCAGGAGCTACAACTAAGTCGACATCATGTGATCACGGTACACCCCGCAGCGATTGATCCAAGCCTTATTGAAGGCTGGTGCTGATGTGAGCGTGGCAGACAAGAAAGGAGTGAGGTCCATGGATCTCATGACCTGGACGGCGGTGGTGCACCCAACCGCGATGGTGCCATTGCAGGACAACGTACTGCACTTGCAGCAGCGCAACGAGCTGCAACGAGAGGAGACGAGCGCTCTAAATGCCTTCACCGCTGCTATGCGGTGCGACGAACAGAATCTACTTGCGCAGGTTCAAGAACTTGAAGAAGATGTCGCTGCAACGCGTACGTTTCGGACAGAAGTGGACGAGCAGATCCGTCGCGCACAAGTCACAGAACGTGAGCTGACAACTGCCATCGACGCGGAGGACGTGAAGCTTCAGTGGATCCGCGGGGAAGTGACTCGATTGCACACCCAGAACGGGACTTCCGATGCGGAAGTGGCTCGGATCAATGAAGAAACGGAGCAACTGGCGCATGTTGCTGCCGCACTACGTGAGAAGAACGATCTCCAGGAACAAGGTAGACGCGTTGTGGCAGCACAGCGTGCCATCAAGTGTGAGATGATCGGCATGCTGCGTCAGTTTCCGGGAAATGGGGCGCTGCAGACTCGAGCATTACGAGCCTTGCTGGCTATGTGTAAAAAACCAAGTGCTCGACGGCAGCTACTGAATTCCGGGCTTCAAGACGCGCTAGTCGAAGTGCTGCATCAACTTCCTCTCGAGGCAAATGTCCACTTGGGCGTTTGTCAGCTGGCCATGCAGCTCTTGTCAACTGCGAACGACTCCTGTGAAACGCAGAGATGGCGTACGAAGGAATTGGTGGAGGCCCTGGTGGCCTCTTACAAGGCAGTGAAAGCAGATTCACCTACGATCATGGACGAGATTCACCGCACTACGTCAGACGTCTGTCTGTGCTTAGAGATGGCTCCGAAGCTTAAGTGATGTACTACACGACGGCTCCGAGAGGATCACTCAAACTGATGCACATGCACCGCAAGGTGATTCTCCTCTTGAACTTACCGCGAACTATCTCGTCTTCATCCTCGACGTGGCAATCACGTATCAGTGTGCACTAAGCGGGTGGTTGGTGCAGGAAGCTAGATGGTCTTGGGTCTCGTCACTGAGACTCGCATCGCGTTGAATAGCGAGCCCAGCCACTTGTACGTCGCCAACAAGGTCTCCGAGACCCCGCAACTTAAGCCTTGATCCCAGTAATCCATTGAGTCACCTACGTCGACACGTACGGGTTGGCACTAGCGTAAGCCCATACAAGCTGCACTACTAGTAAAACGGGAGTCGTACCTGGCGAATGTCCAAGCTCCCTGCGGTATCGACGCGTAATGCACTCGGGATACTCCAAGAGCACACCAAGCTGCTCAAAGTCATAGCCAATCTCCTCGATGTTGCAGTGCTCCTGGTCAGGGAAACCGAAGTCGCTGAGCGGGCGTTCTGGGTCCAACTTGTTCTACTCAGTCATGAGCACTTTCACACTCTCGGGGACCTCGCCCTTGATGGATCGTGCTAGAGCAACCGAAGTTAAAAGGACATTATTTGACATTCTACGGTACGAGGAGGATGGATGGCATGGCACTCAAATCCTGAAAGTCGGGCGTGCTTGGAGCCTCAAAACATCTCTCTTCATCAAAACAAGCCCAATTGAGGCGTGAAGGACCTCGTCAGAAAGCTCAATGAACTATGAACCACCTGAGGGGGCTGAAAGAATGGGGAAGTGGCGTGGTCTGATGAATCGACAACATTATTTGGCCGGCTTTTGAGAGCACCCCTCCTCTCCTTTTTTACACCCGGTTTAGATTTCCCTAGGTCACCAAATATTGACCGAATGAACCGAAAATGGTGTTTTTTTCTGTGCGATTTTTTTTTCTGTTGCTGCAGCGTACTCCCCCTTGATGAGACGTTGTACATCACGTGTCGCCATTTCAACCATTTACAGCCCTTCTTGGCCAGATAGAGATTCATGTCATCGATCATGCACACGTAATACTTGTGCGGGTCGCGCAACTTCGCTTTCAGTTCGCCGACTGTTTTATCGGCATCGAGATTGGCATCGGCGATCCTGCACCGACGACGACAGCCATCACCGATGTCATTCTCTGTGTCCTTTGCCCTTCCTGGCTAATTGAAAAATGGAGTTCCTTTTAAGGAACTCCATTTTTAAATTAGACTGCGAACTTTTCTGTGAGAAATGATTCAGATTCCGTGCGGATTGACTGGTTTTAGCCGCTCAACGTCGCGGCTTGTCACAGTCAAGTTCACGGTGTAGTAGTTGCCCACGCGAGGACAATTCTCTTTTCACACTGTCAACTCCGTGTCAGGGTCCCTTTAGCACGTCCACCTGGGAAGCGGGCGTCGCCAGCGGGCCGTGCGAGGAAGTTCAGCTATTCACCAACACTATGCTGGCCTGCTCCCAGAGTCAGGATAGGGACGATGGGGAGTGAGCGTTCTCGGCACCTGCAGCGGGGCTGCTGTAGCTTTAGCGTCAGAGGAAGACACAGACTCAGAGAGTCTCTAGTAATATTGATAGCTTGCAAACTCTATACGAGAGTTTGCACGAGTACCTTAATATAGCTAATTAAGGACTCCAAGAGACAGAAATACCTTAAACAAGGCTAGTGAACTCTTAGGCTTCAAATGTGAACTGAATGTATTGTTGTTTATCGCGGCAGAGCCGCCTGTTGTTTGTATGTATAGGACTCACTATCTATCATAGTAGAGCCTAGTCAAATGCATATCCAGTGGCTGTGAGCCACCCACTCCTATCTGGGGTGACCCACGTAACATATGTGTGGAAGCCACTTATGTGTGGCACCTAGCTTGTGTGCATCACACTATTCAATGTAACCCCGTACACCCTCCCCCACCAGACTGTGGACACCACGTGTACGCACTCGTCATCGTCTCGATTGAGAAGTCTCGACGGCAACGGCCAAGTCGCTTGCCCTCGCGAGAGCCCGCTCCAGAACTTTCCAAGTTCAACGAGCATATGGCTCGGAGTCCGCAGGCGGCTCAGTCACTCGACAACAAGAGCGCGCTCGCGTCCCCGGCACCTAGTGCCTCAACGTCCGACCGTAAGGTCTCACCGGCCCCGCGTCAACGCTCTCGGTGAGAGAGTATCACGCCTTGCAGCAGAGCCGTCTTGCGCTTAGCTCCGAGAGCCCCAGCAGCGCGAACATGGCCCGCCGGGCGGCAGATGACCTCTTTGAGGGCCTCGAGGAGGGGGAGGAGGACGAGGAGCTGGACTACAGCTCCGACACGCCGATGCCTCAGCGAGAGGACTCCCCGCCACCTGCACGTCCACTCTCGCCGGAGCAGCAACGCCGGGTTCCCAACCCTTTCGTGGATCGCGAGACCACAGCACTTCGTGCTTCGTCTGGTCTGGAGACAAACGAGATCTCCAACGACCTCGACGAGGCTCAAGAGCGTCAGCTCGAGGGGCAAACTGCCGTTCGTTCGCAACGACCTGAGGCGCGACCGCTAGTGAGCTCTCGACGAGAGTATGGCTTCGTGCCGCTCAACCCGGTGGAGCGCTTGAAGCAGTTTGGCTCGGGGCCATTACAGAATTGGCGAATCGGGCCAGCGGCCAGTACCAGCGACCAGGTCGCTACTCGTACTGCTCTCCGAGAGAGGCTTCTGACGCCGCAGCAGACCACTCCGGAGGAGTATGGGACTCGCCTGTCCGATCAAGCCCGTGGGGCTTCAGTCCCCGCGATGCGGACTATTCCGGTGGTGCTCGGTCCGGGTGAGCTCCTCCACGAGGACGACGCTCAATTCACGAGCTGGGTTCATCGAACCCGCCGTCTCTCTTCGCTGGAGGCTCTCCAGTCTAGCTTCGACGAAGCTGATGTGCGCTTAGAGCGCCGGCTTCGCTTCGATTTCGCGAAGATGAAGACGAAGCGTCAGGCGGCCGCCTCCAGGTCGCTACAGTCCCTCGGACTCGGCTCCTCTGCTCTTAAGAGCGCTGCAGGAACTCACCAAGGTGAGTCGACGGCTGCAGCAGCCCGGGATCAACGCTTGAGCTCAGCGTATGATCCCTCAGCTCCCCTGCCTAGCGGCGGGAAGCGTGAGGCGACCGACTTCGCGGTCGCGGGCTCGCAGAGCGCCTTCGATCGCGGCGATCAAAAGCGTCCACGACGTCAGGGCAGTCTTGCCGGAGGGGTACCTCAAACTCCCACGAGTTTTCTGAGTGCGGGTACCCACGCCACTTTACCAAATATTGGTTATGAGCGTCGCGTCGACGACGCTTTAGAATACGCTCGACATGAAAGTGGCGGTTCCCCTGCTCGTCGAGCAGCGCCGGCGGCGCCCGTGTCCTCGCACGGTGAGGAGCCTGTCCGGCCTGAGGAGCTGGAGAGCTTGGAGAGATCGCTGAGCGACGTCCGTCAGATCCTGGAGCGCCATGGGCGGAGGCTTGATCAAGCCGAGAGGGAGTCTGACACCACCGTGAATGAGATCCGCGATCTCCGGGAACGTCTCCAGTGGTGTGAGGCTGCTGAGTCGGCGACTCAACGCCTGGCGCGCCTTGAACAAGGTTTCGCGCGGCTGGAAGGTCAGGTCGACCTGTTGCTGCGACTTCAGCAGGGCGCTGTGGCTCCGCCACGTTGGGCGCCAGCTCCTGAGAACCCACATGGGCCGGGTCCCGGTACGGCTTGAGCAAGCCAACGTAGAACACGGGGTGCGTACGCATCTTCTTCGGAAGATTGAGCGTGTACGCCAGGCCCTTCTTGGCCACGACCGTGAACGGTCCCACGAAGCGCGGGCGCAACTTGGTCTTGAAGACCGCAGACACTGCATGTGTAGGTAGGTTTTTAGCGTTAAGCAACACTAGGTCCCCGACCTCATAACTCTCAACATTGCCTCTGCCTTTAGCATCCGCATGTTCTTTCTGTTTGTCTTGGCTATCAGCCATTGCGTCACGTACGTGTCGAAGGACACTTAGACGCGTTGACAGGAACTCGTCAACCTGTTTACGAACAGTGAGTGGGCTGACATCAGCAAGCCGATCGGCTATCTCTCCCCCACCAAGCCCAGGACCACGGAGTGGCAGCGTCAGCGGGACGCGCGGGTGGGTGAGGCCGTTCACGTAGAACGGAGTGTAGCCCGTGGAGGCATGCACAGCGTTATTCAACGCAAACTCGACGAGTGGAAGCATAGCGCTCCAACGCTTCGGCGTTTCAGCGCAAATGCTACGAAGAATGTCTTCGACAACGCGATTCACGCGCTCAGTCTGACCGTCGGTCTGCGGATGGTCCGCTGTGGACATGTCCAACTTGGTGCCAAGCACCTTAAAGACAGCGTCCCAAAACTTCCCAGTGAAGCGGGGGTCTCGATCAGAGACAATCGATGCGGGCAGCCCGTGTTGGCGGAAGACCCGATCGAGAAACAGCTTCGCTGTCCCTTCACCGTCCACGGTGTCCGGCACAGCCGCTAGATGAGCCATCTTGCTCAGACGGTCAACGAAGACCACGATGCCCGTGTTACCTTCCGAGTCCTTTGGAAGGCCAAACACGAAGTCCAAACTCATGGACTCCCAACACCCAGAGGGTACAGGCAAGCTTGCCAGCGGCGCGGCCGCATGCGGTGAGGGCTTCACCCGCTGACACGTCTCACACGTGCGCACGTACGTGCTCGTCCACTTGTACAGCTTGGGCCACCAATAGGTCCGGCTCACAGAGCTGTAGGTCTTCTCGCGACCGAGGTGGCCGCCAAGCGGTGTATCATGCGCCTCGTAGAGGATACGATACTTCAAGTCCTCGTCATGAGGGACCACGACTCGAGGAGTGTCCTCCGCACTCGTGCTGTAGTACAGCAGACCGTCAGCGACGGAGTAACGGTGCAGGCTCGCGCGCAAGCGCGCCGACAATGTCTTGTCCGAGTTTTCAAACTCCTTGCTCCCAAGAGCACGCAGCAGGGCGACACACATGTCGTCTCGCGCATACGCAGCGCGTATCAAGTCCGTCACCGACGAGGTCACCATCGTGACATGAGCAAGCTCATAGTCCGGTCGCCGTGACAACGCGTCTGCAAGACCATTCTGCCTGCCAGGCTTGTACTTCACCTCGAAGTTGTACTCCGCGAAGAAGGACAGCCAACGGGCCATCCTTTGCGAGAGGTGAGGCGACTGGGTCGCAGTGCGTAGTGACGCATGATCAGTGAAGATCACAAACGGCTTAGAGCCCAGCAGGTGAACCCTGAACTTGACGAGAGCATACTTCATCGCAAGTAGCTCTTTGTCATGAACTGGATAGTTCTTCTCTGCAGCCTTAAGCTGGCGAGACTCAAACGCTATCACGCGTTCACGCCCTTCGGCGTCTGCTTGGAGCAGAGCACTGCCGATGGCGAAGTCCGATGCGTCACAGACGACACTGAACGGACGTTCAGGGTCTGGCAACGCCAGGATCGGGGCATGAAGGAGACTCTCCTTGACTGCTTCGAAAGCATCTTGATGCTCGGTGTTCCAACACCAGTCCTCATCCTTCTTAAGGAGATTGGACAATGGCCGAGCCATCTCAGCGTAATTCGCGCGGTACTTGTGCAAGTAGTTGGCGAGGCCAAGCCACTTGCGTAAGTCCTTCTGGTTCTTGGGAACCGGCCAGTCAACGATGGCCTTAACCTTAGCAGGATCTGCTCGAAGGCCGCGCTTCCCAACGAAGCATCCCAAGAAAGGAATTTCTTCAGCGCCGAAGATGCATTTTGATGCGTTAGCATACAGCTTGTTGGTGCGCATGCACTCGAGCACTGCTCGCAAGTGGTCAATGTGGTTCTCCACGTCAGACCGACCGTGCTCCGCACGACTGTGGACGAAGATGTCGTCGAAGTACGTTTGAGCAAACGCCCGCAGGGGCCTGAAGAGCTGCGTCACCAGACGATTGAACGTCGCAGGCGCGTTCGACAGCCCTTGGGGCATGACTAGCCACTCCCAGAGCATACCGCTCGGAGTGCTAACCGCTGTCAGCGGAATGTCACTCGCTCGCATGAGCAACTGGTAATAACCATCGACCAAGTCGAGCGCACTGTACACCGTGCAGCCAACCATATTGTTCTGCAGAACATCCTTCCTAGGAATCGGCGTCTGTGCCGGAATGGTGGCAGCGTTGAGCTTATTGAAAGCATGAACGATGCGCCACTTGCCATTAGGCTTTCTGACACAGAACGTAGGCGTCGAGTGCGGAGACTTGCTCTCACGCACCATGCCCGCCGCGTGCTTGGCACTGAAGAACGCGTCAATGACGTCGCACTGCTCCTTCGGTAAGGGCCACTGCCTCGTTACGCAGTATTTGGTTCCGGGAACCAAGTCAATCTCATGACGGACACCTCGATCCGGAGGTAAGCCAGTGGGCGGGTCATTCGAGACCACATCCTGGAACTCCTTAACCAAAGGATAGAACGGATCCGATGGGTCCTTCAGGATCGAAGATCCGCTTCGCGCACTGAGTGCCTCCTTCGTGTCCTCAAGGACAGCTTCATCCATAAGCGACGAGGAGTTCAATTCCTCCTCCGGTCGTATCATGACCACTTCGGCGAGCGCGCCAGCCTTTAAGGCATCCCCAAAGTCGGGAATGGACATCTCGTCCAGCTCTAGCAGAGCAGCCACCGTCGGAATAGCCTCGAGGCTGACGTTGCCCTCGGCTTCACCAGTCACTCCATCAACGGGTGTGTATAGCTGCTCGCTATCATCGTCCACGACGGACACGTCCTGTACCAGGACCGACGCCTTGCGTCTCGCAGTCGCCATCTGGCGTCGCTGCCGCCTCCTCGCGGAAGCTGTACGCCTCGGAGAGGCCAGCGTGTTCAGACTGAAAGTCTCGTCAGGTGTTGCCACCTCTTGCTGCTCTGATTGAGCCGGCGTGGAGCCGCAACGCTCACAGCCCTCGCCCAGTGGGTTAGGTGCCACTCCACCCGCATCGTCAGGGTCCTCCCCTTGATGCCTCGGCTCACAGCCGACCACGCCATCAGTGGCATGCAGCGATGCTGTGCTCTCGTGACGAGCATCGCTCAGCGGGTTACGTGCCGCTCCACGCGCATCACTAGGGCCACGCCCAAGATGCCTCGACTCAGTGTCGACCCCGCCATTACCGGCAGGCAGTGATGACTCACAGTAACTCGGAGTCTCACTCAGTGGGTTACGTGCCACTCCACGTCCAGCCCACGAGCAGTGCTCGGGACTCGCGTCTTCGACGCCAGTGTCCATTAACTCGGACACTCCAATGTCCAGCACATTGACCGACTCGGTCCAGTGCCCGCGCCAATAACGCTTTTGCTTCCTAGCAGAGGTGGGTTCATGACTCGCCAATGCTCCCCTAGGAGGCAAGCGCGTAGCGCCTAAGGTCTTCGACCGCCAGTCGATCCATGGTTCATGGCACTCCAGCCATGCCATGCCGAGGATGAGGTCGTACCTCGAATCCAGGTCGATGACCAAACAGCGTTCAACGCTATCGAAGTCCAGAAACTTCACGCCCAGGTTCACATGAACCTTGGGCACCGTGACACGGGTCCCCGTCGCAAGACGGACGGTGACGATGTCACTCGAACGCGCCTTCAGCGCCTCAGCGTACTGCTGACTTCCTTCCATCGTGGAGCGCCGAGCATAGTTGCCCGACGCTCCGGAGTCGATAAGGATCTTCCATGGCTTCTCAAAGCCCTTCACGGTCGCTTCCACGACCAGCAAGCCCGGCTTGCATACACGTCCCGTGTTGTTAGAGAGCACGGTGCTCTTTGGGGCTAAGCCCTGCCGACCTCCTCCCTGAGGCTCAACAGAACTCAGTTCTTCTTCCCCAGCAGGGCGCCCCGCGCCTACTGGGACTTGGCGTTTCCCCGCCCCGAGCCAGGCTTCTGCTCAGAAGCGGAGATTCGGCTCGACGGAGCCTGGCGCTGCTTGCGCAGCGGGCAACCCGGACGCAGGTGTTGCGTGCTGCCGCACACATAGCATCGACGGATGCCGATACGCTGCTCAGCAGCCTGAAGCTCGGCTTCCTCATCTTCAGCGTAGCTGAGGTCCATAGGCACTGCGCCATTGGACACATCAGAAGCTCCGGAAGAGCTGGCTTGGGAAGCCGTCCAACCAAGTCGCGACGACTTGAAGTTGAACTCGGCGTTTAACGCCACGTTCACGGCTTCCTCAAAAGAGGTCGGGTGAACACGGAAGACTTCCGTCCTGGCCACGCCAGTGCGAAGGCCTTCCATGAAGACGGTCACCGCGACCACTTCAGGAAGAGGATCCGCCGCCATGCTGGCGAGAAGAGTTCTCAACTCCTGGACGAAGTCCAACAATTCCTTCTTACCCTGACGGGTAGACAGGAAGCGTGACCTCACGCGATACGCCTGGTTAGGCGGCGAGAACACTCGCGAAAGCTGGGCCTTCAGCTGATCCCAAGAAGGGAACGCCGTGTCCACAGACGTGCCACACGTCAGGGCCCACTCTCGCGCTCGGCCACCGAGCTTGGAGATCGCAAGCGCCACGCGCTGCTGCTCGGTCTTGAGCATGGCGGACGCCATGGCCATTTCGACCTCTCTGATCCAGAGCAAAAGGCTTTCGCCTTCCTTGTCCTCGAAGGTCTTGACGCTCACCATGAGCGGTTTAGCTCGTGGAGCATCGTCCGATGAAGGCCTAGGCGTCACAGACGCCGCGGCCGCAGTCATCTTCTGCTGGACGTGCTCCAACAGAGCATTCTCATACTGAGAAAACGCCTCCAGACGCGCGTTCACCGCGTCGGGGCCTTGCGAAGCAAGATGGGCCACACCTTCCGGGCCGATCAAGGACATCAGCTTATTAAGCCCGTCCTGTTGGTTCGGGGGTAAGTGGGCAAATTGCTCCATCCTCATAGAGGGACAGTCGTAAGACTCAGGTGTCGGATTGACTACAAGTGCTACCAAGTGCAGCGGGGCTGCTGTAGCTTTAGCGTCAGAGGAAGACACAGACTCAGAGAGTCTCTAGTAATATTGATAGCTTGCAAACTCTATACGAGAGTTTGCACGAGTACCTTAATATAGCTAATTAAGGACTCCAAGAGACAGAAATACCTTAAACAAGGCTAGTGAACTCTTAGGCTTCAAATGTGAACTGAATGTATTGTTGTTTATCGCGGCAGAGCCGCCTGTTGTTTGTATGTATAGGACTCACTATCTATCATAGTAGAGCCTAGTCAAATGCATATCCAGTGGCTGTGAGCCACCCACTCCTATCTGGGGTGACCCACGTAACATATGTGTGGAAGCCACTTATGTGTGGCACCTAGCTTGTGTGCATCACACTATTCAATGTAACCCCGTTACAGCACCGGCAACCCCATGGACGTGGTCTTTACGGCTGCTCACGGTAAATGGTCCGGTATTATATGCAGGGTAGGCTCACGCTCTTTGACATGCATAACATCGAAATATCTACTGAGCGGTGGCGCCCGACGGTCGAGGCAGTATCAGTAGCCAAGCCACAACCTAGCGCAAGCTCTCCTTGCGTACCCCATCACCCTACTGTCTAGCTGCCCTCGTAATGTACGTTCAACGCTAGCTTACCTCGCTTTACGCTCTGCCAACGCCTCTCTGGCTGCAACCCGTGTCCGACACCAAGATCTTCCTGTTAGCCCTTAGTTGGTGCAGTTCTGCTCCAGCTCTAGACTGATGGTCGAGCTGCGACCGCAGTTCGCTACTCCCACTTACCGACGCCCGCTATCCACTACCGCTACCACTACGGCGTCCTTCTAGCCCGCTGGACCTCTCCCTCTTCGGCCGCTCCTGGCCTCATGTTGTTCTCCCTTGCTGTCGCCCTTCCGGCGCTCATACTGCTCTCCTGTCCTGCCCGACGTGTCGTTCCTCCTTTGCGATCTTCCACGGCCGCACCCACGATCTTCTGCAGCCGCTCCGTCCCTTCAAGCTCCCACTGGAACCACTGCGCTGGTGCCGTAGCCACCTGGCCCGCCCTCGCCACCAACCGCCGTCTGCTTCACTCTGTCCGCCACCAACCACCGGCTGCTCGTCCTTGATCACTCCCCTGTCAAGTCGATCGTCACGGGCACTCGAGTTGACGCCACGTAACCCTGGCTCCAACTACAATGGTATCCAGCAATGGTCATCGAAGTTGCAGGGTCACAGACTTCGCTATCCCAAATTTTGTGGCAGCAGGAAACACCAGCGATGAAGGAATTGACCAGTGAAGAACTTGAATAGCTAAACGACGAGCCATTGACGGTAGTAGCACCAATCCGTTGCTTGGAATCTCGGTGCGGGGAGGGGGGGGGTTGATTCGTCGCTCTGAGCAAACCTCGTCGAAGCACTTCAAATAATGCATTAATGTGATCGTTGACGGGCATTCTCATGGGTAGATGCTGCTACACTATTGAGGCATTTGTCAGATCATTACAATCTTGAGAAAATGTTTATTTACTTCGAAAAGTATAACGACGGTGCTACTTCGACGGAGTTGTGTCGCTGCAGCCTTGCCTCACACGTGGGACCTTTAACGGTGCAGGTCAAACGTGCCATACGTGAGTGGAAGCTGCTGATCACTGCTCTTCAAATCGAAGTAGTCCTTCAGTTTTGCCAGCGTTCCTGCAGTCACTGTGCAAAACCACAGCCCGAAACGAGGGACGGCCACGGTCCAGACTCGGCCGTTGTCCGGGTCCACGTCTTCAATTGTGCCTCGAATAAGGTTGGCATCTATCATGTACAGATAGATGCCAAGTCACAGTGCGACAGCAGCGACGATCCAGCAGGCCAGTGCAATCCATTTAGCCTTCGCTGCTTACAGCATGCACATAGTTGTCAGTAAAAAAAACTACGCAGACTCGATGGATAGCTACTTCTAGATAATTGTTCACAATATTGATCGTGCAAACGAACCTTTGGCCACTTTAGAAGTATCGCAGCGCTCTCCGTTTGCTATCAGAACACAAACGCTTCGAAGAATCTCTCGCGGTATGTCGTTCACTATAACGCATACGTGAATCTCGTCGGGAACAGCCTTACTTCGTCGGGAAAGCTTTCATTGGCGAGAGTGCGGCTTGAATTAAGTGGACTCTGATTCCGCGCCCAATCAGGGATTCCGGTTTCCAGTTTCTTTCAACTCACGCGTAGTAAGCCACGGGTCAGATCGGGGCCCTTCAAGAGCGTCCCATCGCCGGCAGCACCAAAACTAGGAGCAGCAACGAAAAAGGAAGCACCAGCAAAACCATGAGAAATAGCCCCGTAGAAGTCGCCAACATCTGCGTCGTCCAGGGACCTCTTGTTGATCAGCCGGTTTTGCGAGACGGAGGATCCACTCTCCCTTTCGAAAGTCTTCCATGGGTTTGCCGGTTCGCGAAGCAAGATCACTCTGAATCGCAGCCAGCAGGCGACCGACGGTAGCATCGGAATTAATCCGGACGGCGATAACGGATTGCTCAAATGCAACGGCAACTTCCTTTAGGATCGGGTCGGATGATTCCAATCCGTCGCTTAAGAATCCGTCATCCGAGTTGATGCTGCCTTGTTGATCATCCTGTGCTTGGTCACCTTGAGTGCGATCTGGATGTGGCCATCACGACAGGAAGCCAAATCAATAGTGAGTAGGATGAGCTAGAGGCGCAAATGCACCAACAGCCCCTGATTCGCAATGTTTAGTACATGTATTCCATACAACTGTACTTCCTCAGACCAGATGCAATACTACACTCCATCAGCTCAAACGATTCTATTTGGCCTTCCGCTGGATTTTCGATGTCTGGTGGTGGTTATTCTACCATCCAATTATAATGTGTGTGAACGTTAGTGCGCCTTTCGCTTAGGGAATTAGTGATCTATACTCTCCAATTATAATGAGAGAGGATTAATCCGGAAACAAATCACCTAAATTGTGTACTGACCAGCTGGCACCCTGTATTAAAATCATTCTGGGTGTTGCACCCCAGCCCCGCATTAGAAAAAAAAACTAGACAGGGCAACGGGTCCGTTCGCTGGGGAGCTCGTCGCTGGGCCCGCCTGCGCAAATACCGCGCGGCCCTGCTTCGCGGACACCCCCGCGGGTTTGCTACGGCTACGCTCCTCGCACCCGCTCACTACCGCCTTCTAATATGGTAAACCCTAAACCACGGTAGTCGATAATTCAGATTTGAAATACAGATTTCAGTTTCACTCAATAATAATTGTGTGCCTTCCAAACCCTCACGAATTGCAGATGCTCGACCTCGACCACTGGGAGCATGATCCTCACCCGTGAGGCCCTCACGCGCACTTCGGCAAATCACTCTGCCGTTTGTAGTTGGAGCAGTTCTCGCATGCGGCTCGTTGTATAGTCGCGGTATCCGCCTGCACGTTTCGCCACAAGTAATCGATTGCCTGCAGCAACTTGTGCACTTCCGGCTTGCCAAAAGTCGGAGAAGTGTTACATCTGCTGGAACGTGACATCGGCCGCATTGAGCGCCATCTTGGCCAGCTGCCACTCCACTGGGTCGTCGAACGGTATGCACGTGAGTCCCGAGCTTGATGGCCAGCAACAATAGTTAATAATAATAATAAGGTGAGGGTAGTGTGTTACTGATCCCTACTCTACTGGAGAGTTGGCATTGAACTCTAATAACCATTCCAACCGGTGCTTCCACCTGATCAGTTCTTCTCGCTTTCTCTCCTCGTCGCCTTCTCAGCACCTCCTCCATGATCCTTAGCGCCCACTCATACCGACTCCTCGGCTGCCGTATCCTCCATCTCTATTACCACTCTGCTCCAGTCCCGATCCTACCTTCTGCTGATCATCTCCGCCACCGCAATTTTCCTATGTGAAATCGGCGTCAGGGGGTACAGCTCCATCCTGTATCTCGCCATCGCCTCACTCACCGTCTTCTGCAGCTGTGACCCCACTCCAGCCAGCGTCTACAGCAAGGTCTCTTCTGTATGGACTCGGTCAACATTCCGACGCCAAATTGCGGTAATCGTCGTGGCGCAGCAGAGCGTCCACATGTCCTCTGCTATCTCCATCACCACGTCGCGCGGTATTTCCTCACGCCCTGTCTCCATTGAGCAAGCCACTTCGGCAGCTCGTGCAGGCTGAAGCTGAATATATCTCGTATCTATAATGCTTCCGTTGCCTGGGGCTCTGCTGGTGTTCCGTCATTTCTCCTCCATTGTCGTCTGACTACCTCCTCAAAAACCTTTAGTACCCGGACACTCCCAGATTAGATGCGCTGGACCATCTTCTCGCCGCTGCTGACACTCCACTCTTGAGTATCCAAACCACCCATCAGATCCTGTCCACAGACGTAACCGCCCCATCTTCAGCTTCGTGATGTTTTGCGTTTGGTAAGCGGTCACCGCTTCAATCGTGTGAACGCTTTTTTTAGTCCATCTCGACCAACGCTCCCGCAATATCGGGGTAACTTCTCCGCCATCGCTGTTGTACTTTACTCCACGTCTGTCCCTCTTGGCATCTGCCCATTAACATCTTGAACGGCTTCCTCGTCATCGTCCAGCGTCTCTGGCCTACCCACACCGGATTCATCCTGTGTATCCAGAGATGTGGAGCAATATGTCTTTCCAGCACCTGAGCGACTGCCTCCTGCACCACCCCTCCTCCTGACCCCACGTAATGGTCAGCGCGCTCGACGCCCACGTGTGCCTAATCGTCTTGTCGTGTCCTCGGACTACCTCAAAGATGTGGTGCTGGTCCTCGAAACCATGCTACACCGTCAGAATCTCCTCCGCCTTCCAGTGCATGATGAGCTCCGGATAGTTCGCCAGCACGACAAGAGAGAGAGAGAGAGAGAGCTCAATATATATGGGCTCTGCGACTCTCTAGTGGCATGACTTCCGTCGCCGGCCGAAAGACCACCTCGCCCCTCAATCCTCATCACCTCGTTGATCTTGCCACCCATATACCCCTTTGTTAGTGTAGAGTAGTCGGTCCACCTCCATTGCAGCCCCAGGGTATCACAGAGACTCAGAGACCTCCACGTGATGCTCGTTACACCTCTCCGTTGACAATGACCGTACTACCCTGCCCGTAATCGCTGGGCCTGTTCCATTGCCAACCTCACGGCTCCTCCACAGCGTTTCCTCAGTTCTGGTGGACTCCATTTTGTGTCCAGTCCATTTCAATGCCTCATGACTCTCCTCAGAGCACCTCATTGTGCGTCGAGAGTCTCCCTCCCTGGGGCGTCCGGCGCCATCGTTTTAATGGCCCTGTCCCCCGTAGCGATCTTGTCACTGCTGTCGTCGGCTCCTTGCAATCTGATACTATTTCATCCGCAGTTCCCAGGCCCATCATTTGCAAGATCGCCCCCACCGTTTGAATCTGAGCTTTGGTGGACAGTGCCCAATCCGTGGCCACCACCGGACTCATGGCCTTCAATTCCTCGCGTATACTTGGTATTCCAAGCCCTCCCCCTTGGCCGGCGCCGTCGCCGCCACCTGTGCATTAATCCATCCGACCGGCGCCCGTACTGGCTTTGTAAAAGCCGCCTTCCATACGAATTTCCTGATACTCCAATCTGCTTGCTTGATCCATTGCTCTGTCGGCCATGCGTGACGCGCGACATACAGCAACTTCAAGATTATTATCGCCACTGCTGTCGCAGTCCTTTGATAATCTTCACATCCGCCAGCGCCAGCCTTTACCCGCAGCGCCGCCATGGCCTTTGTCCACGCTTCGTCCGTTGTGTCGCCCGCTCCTGCGACGTGTCCGAGATATCTAGCACTGTTAGTCTCATCCACCTGCGATGGATCGATCGCTTCTCTGTGGTCCCCGTCCAGTTCTCGCCCCGCAAGTCTATTGCTGCCGACTTGCCTACGTTGAACCTGAGACCTGACACAGCCGAGAACCGTGCTACGGCTTGGATCGCGGCCGCCTGCATATTCCTATGCTGAATGTAAATGGCTGTACCGTCCGCAAAACCCACCACGATCAGCATCAGGTCCTTCCTCACCTCATTGAGGGTGATGCCTCTCAGTCCTCTCGCATTTTCTATCTCATCGTAGAGTAGGTCAACCGCCAGGATGAACAGTAGTGGAGCCAGCGGGCAGTCTTGTCTGATGCCGCTCATTACATCCCTCCTCTCCCCATTCGCCATGAATTGCACCGTCGTTCCGCAGTGGATTGTCCGGACAATCTTGCAAAACTTTGGTGGAAAACGTTTTGCTTCCAACGCCGCAAACAAGAAATCTCTGTCCAGCGAATCATATGCTTTGCAAAGTCCGGTATTAGCACCTAAAGACCAGGTGACTGAAGACCAGTCAGCCCCCCCCTCCAGCTTGGCAAGTCGCCTATGCTGCCTCGAACAGGTCAATCGCCTCGTGTATGGTCCTTCCTGATACAATGCCGAATTGCGTATATGACGCCTCACTCGCCAGGCCAGTATCCGTGTGAAGAGTTTGTAATCCGTGTTGATTAAGGCAATCGGTCTGTAGTTGAACGATGGTCCGTGTCCCCCCTCCCTTTTGCTGATGTTGAAGATGTATGCTTCAACAAAACTTAATGGCGTAATCCCCTCGGAGAGGTATTCGTTGAAGATTTTGGCCAGGATGGCACCAATTCTGCCGCATAATCTTGGTACCACTCGTTGCCCAGTCCGTCCAGGCCCACTGCTTTGTACCTGCTGATCGCTGCCGTGACCTCGTCCTCCGGTATCTCCGCATTCATCTCCGTGATATCTACTTGCCTGCAGTTGCCCTTGAGCCCCACAATATAGTACTCGATCACCGCTTTCTCCTCCGCGTGTCCGTTGAATAATTCATTCCAGCGGTCCGCCATTATGTTAGGCTTGTCGTGTTGGTCCCTTCTTCGGCCCCCAACTTGGGTTTGCCTCAGCGTTGGGATCGTGTTGTCTCCAACGTTGGTACGAAGTCGCCTGAAGAAATGGCGTGTTGACTTTGTCGAGCTCCACGCATTGCGTGCAACTAGTACTCGCTAAATGGAAGCTCTTGTAGACTTGTCTAAGGCCCTGAGCACCTCCCCCCCCCTTCCGTCGCATCGGCAACCCCACCGTAGGTCAGTCGCCCTAGCCGAGTTTTCAGCCTCCTCAATCTGTAGCCGTTGGTCATTCTCGCTCGGGCTTGTTTCTTCAGGTGCCGCATGTTTTGTGTGTGACTGCCCTTAAAATGCTGCCATACCTGTGCCGTGTTCTGTGAACCTGGTTTCCGTACGTCCCTTTTCAGCTCCTGCGGTTCCTGTCGGATCATGCTGCGATCACATAAGCTGGTGGCGGGTAAAGTTTCGGTCTCTTCTTGAGGCGCACCACCCCTTTCGGTGCCCTGTGGTCCGCCTGACATGGTGATTCCTCTGTGACCGTTCCTCTTATCAACCTGCGAGACGTCGCCTTGACGTAAAACCGGACAACACGCGATGTTCCGACTTCACCACTCGGTGCTGTGTGTCTGTGCGGGTGGTGTTTCTCTGAATACGCCTTCACCCCCCTACTCCTGCTTGAGCTTGGCATATTGTAGTAGCCAGCGTCTACTAGGCCCTTGGCGTCCACAAACCTCGCCAATTCCACATCATCCTTTGATTGTTCACCGCAGCGGTCAATCGCGCAATTAAGCACACAGTTCAAAACACACCCGCAGATCAATGTGTGATCCCCGGAAACCGAATTTCCGTCAACTGCCGAAGAATGTGGATCCTTACCGCGCCCTACGAGGGCATATACATTGATGAACAGGAAAGCTTGACCCCAATTTCCAGTGCTGTTCGCCCCATGGTTTCAGCTGCTGGAAGGCCCCGTATGGGTTAGCCAGGATAGCCACACCCGCTCGTCTGCCTCTGCCCGAGCTCCAGAAGGAATAATCCCCAGCTTGATCCTGCTTGAAACCCCACATGCCGACACATTGACCTGCCGCCGACGTCTCTTCCTCCGCCTGGAGATGAGTTTCTTGGAGAAAGGTAATGTTTCTTTGACCTCGATCTTGCTGCGCTTTTATACCTTGTAATTGCCACCACAGCTGCGTCTTGTGCATCGCAATACCTCGCACATTCAATGTGGTGATGCCTATTATCCGGTCCTCCTCATGCTGTTCTGGCTTTCGTAGCCGTCGATCTCTCGCTCATCTCGTCCTTCGTTGTCTTAACTTTCGTTCGTGTCTCCTCAAGTCCAGATTGATATTGGTTTGGTGTTCTGCGAAATCCGTCGGCACGTAATAACTACTCAGCGAGGTCTGCCGTCGACGACGTTCCTCGTTTAGCCCTGTAGCCTCCAAAACCCTCGCATTACACCTCTGGCTCGCCTCCTTCCTTCCGGTCCTCAGCCGACCTGTTTGCTTCTCCACCTAGGTCCTTTCGAGCTGTCTTCATTGGTTGTATCCCGGGCACTGCGTTGGGTGCCTGATGCCACATCCTCTGCCGCTGCCGCGTCCTCTGCGTCCGTCCGTTCTTGCCCACTCGACGAGTGGGCTTGCTCGCTGTCCAGGACGTCCTTGTCATCATCTCCCTTCGTCTGGGCTTGTTCAATCTCGAATGCCACCACCTCCATGTTGACTTTGATCGTCCTGCAGATTGTCTCCCTCATTTGCGCTGCCGCCTTGGCGTTCTTCATCTCATCGTGCGGGACAGCATCTAGCGATGTGGCCCCATGTTTGCTCCTGATGTTGTTGCGTACCACCGCCATGGCAGGCACATTGTTTGCGTATGCTGCATATTTCACGCCATCGTACGTTACCACCTGGAAGTGGTTCCCAGTCTCTTGCCACCTCAGCACCAACACCGGCGGAAGAAAACCAATTGAGAGCCATCTATGCCAGCATCGTCGTGGGCAACTCGCATGTTCATTGGGGTGACCGTACCGCACTCCACCGTTTCCCCGTTAGGCAATTGTGCTCCTCCATACACGTAAACTTGCATTCTCGCGAGCACCTGTTCTCGTACGTATAGCACGTAAAGCGCCTCTCGCGCGTGAATGACCATCGCCTTCAGATGGGCCGGCCTCACCCAAAAATGCATGGGCACTGCTGACTTGACGGATTTCTTGCGCTGGGCGGCATAGTGTTCGGCCAACGTGTCCATCACTTCCCTAATTGGGATGTCCTCCGTTAACGTGCTCCCTAGCACCATCATTTCATCCTTGAGTTCCCCTACATGAAGATGTGCCTCCATGTCCAGGTTGGCTAACATTCCATTCATCACCTGTTTCTTCAGTCTGTTGGCCGCATCAGCCACTTCTGCAGTTAAATCCATTAGCCCCTCCGTTACATTGTGCAGTGCCGCATAGTATGCCAGCCATCCAAATTGGCAGGGTGCTCAGGATGTGGCACGAGTGCCACAATACCAGTGCCACAATACCTAATTTGAGGCATATTACTGCCCACCAATTGCGGCAAACTTCGGTTACTGTACAAATGCTAGATGTGGAGTGCCACACGAGTGTAAACAGGACGTGGCACTCAACCACTGAACCTCAACTCATCACTATGGTTGGGACGCTGTAGTTTACATGTATTCGACCAATGCATCTATTGACGCTAGCATCGTGACCAAGAGCAAGTAGCCTTCGGGAAGCTCGAGACCTGAAATATTCCACGCCACAATACATAAAGTATCTCACATTGCGGTCAAACTAGTGACAAATACGTATCGAGCTACAAGCTCTCCAGCTATGTCCTAGTTCGCCTTTGAAAACGCCTCGCTGAATGCAGTGAATAACCGCTCGAAAGCCTGAGACGGTTGATATGCAGCGAATTATTGCCTCGAAGGGGATCACGGCGGAGCGATAAGCTACATTTGTGGCGCCCATCAAACCCGTCAACGCCTAAAACTGCTATGTAATAGTGCTATCGATACTGTTAGATGCCTATATGGTGTCTTACACGATGCTTTTACGCGATTGCAGCTCTGGGCGCCACCGTTCTCGTCTGAATAACAATGTTTCCATGTCTCGATTTGTGGCACTCCCCAGAACTCCCAATGTCGCATTCCACACTTTCTCGACACCGAATGCCGCATCGAGAGCACCCTGCGTATTGCCCGTTCGAGGCCACATCTGCGATCGATCCCCCGAGGGTCTGTATCCAGTCCGCCAGCTTAGAGTCTGTATCCGTCATAGCTGTCACCTTGACCACCATCCATGCATCATCGTCTTCCATCTCTTCCGTGTGTCGCCGGTACTGCGCCTGCAGGCTGGGCTGCTCCTGTTCGTCCCCCTGCTCCGCTGGGTGGTGCTGCCCAGATGCAGAAACTGGTGCATGAACTGTTGAGACGTTTGTCTCTCCTTCTTGATACTACCCTGTGATGAGGCAAAACTTTTCCCTCCCTGACAGCCACTTCCGTCCTGTCATGTGGAGTATTGATGTGGTTCAATTGGCTGATTGGCCATGCTATAACCCTTGCGCCACGCGGGTACGATGGACCTCGCCGTTGTTCCGCGGAACGATGTGGTGAGAGTCTCAGGATGGACCCTCAGGCCTGGAAGCCTGCGTTCAGAATGACGATCACTGAACGCAGACATTTCGTCCAGGCCGCCTCTCGCCCTCAAGCGGGTTAACCTAATGGGCGTTGAGAATGTTGTGTGTGAAAGTATCACATACGACGTCCCGCCTCGCCGAGACTTTGACCGCACTGTATCGTGCACCCAGAAACTGTGAAGTTCAAGCACCCCGTGTTGAAGCAAGAGGTTCAAGCTGATCGTTGATCAAGAAGCCAAGACTTAGGAGATCTACACTCAAACTGGGTTCAAGATCAGGACTTTGATCACTGGTCGCACATGATCCAGATCCTGGTTGCAGACCTGCGTCCAGACCCTGGTTGCAACCATGGTCCAGACCTTGACCGCAGATGCGTTCAGACCCTGGCCGCAGGTGCGTTCAGATTCCTGGACCCTGTTGCAGTTGCACACCTTCAGCGGGACATGTCATGTCTACTTCAAGTTCAAGGCATACTCAGATCAAGTCAAACCCATTGAAGTCCAAGGATCGTCGTTGGCCGAACCGTGCCATACTCAAGCCAACTCAAAGTGAACCGCCGAACCGAAGGACAAACCTAGGCATACTGAGATCAAGATATCCACCGAGAGACTATCGAACACCGAAGAACCAAGAAGAAGCTTTTCTTTTTAAAACCACAGGCGGCCGAGTAGCGGTCGCCTGCGGATAAACAAACAGAGAGTTTTTTCACCGCCTACTGCGCAAGTCGAAGAAGAGGGCCTGCCAGCCAGGAATCGGGTCCATTTGTCGCCAGGACACGGTCGACGCGGAACTCCCTAACAACTCAAGTCCAGTTGCGCCAGGGGATCATCGCGTCAAGCGACTGAAGTGAACCGCGCATTCCATATCCAAGTTGGGCCCACTGCGAGTATCGGCAGGGTGGGGTACCCATTTTATGTTATCTGCCTAGGCTTGGGTGACTGTTAGCGGTTGTCCCTGAGCTGTATGTGTAACCGCGTTCAGGCTTTGGACATCTGGGTTCAGAGCTAGTGTGTGTCGGACGGTACTTGTGTCCCTCGTTGAGGGTGATGCGCGTTTGGGAAAGGACTCCGGCGTTGACCAGTGCCCTGGATTGAGTCCTAGTGGACTGGATTGAGGCCCTACGTTCCAGGGCCCCGAAAGAAGAAGGAGTGACCACCCCCCTCACTTGCTTGGTTGGCGATAGTGATCTAGCAAACCCTCCTGACAGCCCGTTGCTGCCGCCACTGGTTTCATATCGTCCTGTTCACCTTGTCTGCCATCAAACCAGTTGTCTTGTACCCTCCTCTAGGACGAGGTAGACCGTCTCCGCTGCTGGTCAGACTCTCCAGTTGATACACGCACAATCAGTTGACGCTTAGGTGCTTGATCCGTCGCTCATATCTTGATCGGGCTTGGAGTACCTCTCGTTCCTCTTGCCTTCATTATCGTCCACCCATCTCTTCTCCTCCGCCTATCTGGTGCCCTCTCTAGGCTCTCACCTTGCTGACGCCCTTGTACATCTTCCTGCTTGTCGGAGAATATGTCTTCTCCCATGTCGTAGTCTGGCGTGTCATCTCCTCGTTGGTGTCGTTCTAGTCCACCCTCGCTCTGTTCCTCCGTCTACTTTGCCTCGGTCTGGTCCGTCCTTTCTACGCATGGATCGCCACCTCTGTGCCCTTCCAGGCCGTCCGTGGACCTGCCGTCCGTCACTTTCGAACTTGTTGCTGAGGCCGCCGCATGCCCCACTCGAGCCTCTTTCGGCCGACCATTTCCAATATGGGCACCACTCCCTCGACGTTGTTGCTGCCACTCACTCGGGAGAACCGGCAGCTTTGGTCGTCCAGCTCTGTCCAGGGTCTGCGTAAGGCCCGCTCTCCGCCCTGAGTTCTCCTTCTCCGTCGCACCTCCTCTTCCTTCTGAGCCGATCTGCTCCCCCCCATGAAGCTCCAGCAGCTGTTCCAATGTCTTGGGCGGGTCCAAAGGAAGATAGTCTCTTCTTCCTGTCCCGTGGCTCGACGCCCCCCACTCTCCACGTGTGGCTCTTGCGCCTGGAGTCCATCGCACCCGTCGCCTCCCGACAGCATCGCGTCTGGTGGTTGGGCGATAGACAGTTAGAGCATGGGCGACTGACATGCACATTGTGATGTGTCTCTGCGTCGCCTGTGTTCAGCGCCGCTATGTTGCCCATCTCCCTGAGGCAGCCTGGCCCATTGAACATCAGGGTCCATCGTTTGTCGTTGATACCTCCTCGCTCCGTCTCAGGGTGCGCTATCGACCGCACCTCGAGCCACATTGAGTCTAAGATCCAGTGCAGATTCGTGGACGTTACCTTCCCCCTCTTCACTTCCGCCGTGAAGACATAGTGGTCCAGCAGCACCCGCTCGTGCGTGACTCGTGCAGCTTCCCGTTTCTTCTCGTAGTCGATCAGCTGCAGAAGTTAGTCTGTCATGGGCATTTTGCAGCCTGCCCAGCCTTGGCCCGATGCCCGTCCCTTGAATGTCACCGTGATGAATCTGGACTCCATGTCGAGGATGATCCTGGACAGGACCTTCTTGAACTCAGCCACGTCTTTCTTCTGCTGTGGCGCTGTTTCCGTTCCGCCGTGGATATGCCTGAGTACGGCTGGTTTGGCCAGATTCTCCTCGTACCATTAGCCCGGTGCCAATTGCGCGAATAGCGGGTACTCAACAGGTCTTTGAACCTGGCTATTTCCCCAGCGTTCAGAGATTGAACCAGGGCCTGGTACCTCTGTCTCTTGATTCAGGATCATCAATAAGGCAACGTCTTCGTCCTTCGTCCGTTTCCTGAGTTGCGTGAGCACCTTCACCTGTTGCAGATACAGCGCAGTAAACCTCCGTTGCTCGTCTGTCATCGTCCTAGCTGCCGCCGTCTTGAGATCCTTGTTCACCGCTCCCACGTACGACCCCGTGACAGTCGGTCCGCTGGTCACTGCATCACGCGGAACTCGTGTCCCCTCCACGTGAAGAACCCTCAGTCGGTCCTCCACCTCCCGTTGAAGTAGCCTGCCCCGACTATCCAGTCCTTCATCAGCAGCGTCAGTCGACTGACAAGTATTGTGTCCGTCAGGTCCCAATTACTCCCAATTACTCTCGAGCCCCCCATAGCTCGATCTCATGTCCATGGGATCTCATCCGTCCAGCCTTCTTGTATCTTGCGCTCACTCCTCCCCGCCTTCTGTTCCGGTGAGAGGCTGCTCCAGAAGACCTGAAATCCCTCCCCCTTCGCCAGTTCGCCCAGTCTGGCGTGATTACGCCGGTGCCGCTTCGCTGAGCATGTAAGCCCGCAGCTGTGCGAAGACTGCTGTGGCATCGCATTGATCTCGTCTGCTCCCTTCACCACTGCGTAGCCCCTCTCGCACGGCTCTCCCCTGTACTTTTGCCTGCGGCTCAACATGGTCTGAGAGCGCGTCGCTTCCAATGGCCGGGCTTCCTTGGCCCGTGTTGCTGCGGACCGCCGATCCACCGTAGCCCACTCCTTCCCCATTGCAGCGCTGTTCTTGTGGTCGACTTCCGAGCCTTTGGCCATACCCACTTCACCTCCTGGCACACCCTGCCGCCCTTGTTGCTCGTGTCGCCCCATTTCCGTAGCACTCATGCTACCGGTCCTTGTTCCTTCTAGATTCCAGCGACTCTCCCGTTTTAATCTAGAATATTGTATACTCGCGGGTTTCGCTGGGCCTTTCGTGTACCCGCCCCCTCGCTTCTGCCCCACACCGCCTGCTGCTGCTGCTGCTGCTGCACTTCCACTCGGGAAGAGTCGTGCTTGCTCGCCAGCAAGTTGAAAGTGGCCAGCAACAGGAGTTGCTCGTGGAGACAGAAGTAGCCACCACGAACTGGAAGAACGCGTCCCTCGAGCCGGCATCCGTCTCGACCTGACTCGCGCCCTGAGGACTCTTCACGAATGGATGTTGCCAGCTCACATTCTGTGACTCGTGCGCGACAGATCTGCTCTTCCATGTCTGGTCGAAAACGATGCGCCGCAGCAATTCTCGAACCGGGCTAGCAGATTGGGATCATCTCGGCGGTGGATTCGTCGAAAGAGCTAGTTCGCTTGAGTTGCATCTCATTGCGCTGCTACCAGTGGCAGTCGAAAAGGTCACCAAGTCAAGTATTTGTCGTATGTCTTCTAGCACCGTTGTGTTGAGCTTCAGGAAGAAGAAGCAGCACCATTTCTCGCGTTCATTCAGGGGGCAGTGCTGGATAGCTGGGGCGCGAAAGCTAGTCTGTAGGTGGTTACCAACCACTTTATCAAGGGCGAGGTCCCCGAGAGTGTGAAAGTGCTCATGACTGAGTAGAACAAGTTGGATCCAGAACGCCCGCTCAGCGACTTCGGTTTCCCTGACCAGGAGCACTGCAACTTCGAGGAGATTGGCTATGACTTTGAGCAGCTTGGTGTGCTCTTGGAGTATCCCGAGTGCATTACGCGTCGATACCGCAGGGAGCTTGGACATTCGCCAGGTACGACTCCCGTTTTAATAGTAGTGCAGCTTGTATGGGCTTACGCTAGTGCCAACCCGTACGTGTCGACGTAGGTGACTCAATGGGTACTGGATCAAGGCTTAAGTTGCGGGGTCTCGGAGACCCTGGTGACGACGTACAAGTGGCTTGGCTCGCTATTCAACGCGATGCGAGTCTCAGTGACGAGAATCAAGATCATCTAGCTGCCGGCACCACCCTCTTAGGTAAAAACGAGTACGCAAATGCCACATCGACAATGACGCTAAAAAACTGAGTAGTTAGCGGTAATTCAAGAGCAGCAACAGTTTGCGGTTGCATGTGCGTCGATATCATCACCCATGTTCAACTCGATTTCATCACCATGTTCAACAAAAATGTTGGCCCGCTCAACCGCTCGTGCGCGAACGTACATAATAGTCGTAGTTGATACCAAACATTTTCAGAACCAGCGCCAGGAGTGGTTTAGCAGATTGATACTGCGCGCGACCAAATGATACTAATCAACCATTTAGAGTTATCGAGATAATCGCCTCTGAGATTAGTATATCTATTTTCGTACATAAGCGGACAGATAAATATTACAAATGTTTTCTCTCGTCAAAGCAGTTTAAGCACTCTATTCGGTTGATTTTCGCACGGACTATCTGGCAATATACATTTCAAAACAAATGAAAAAAATATTGCCACCACAATCCCCCAAAACGTGTCATCATTCTGGGGGCTTAAGAATGGCGATATTTTGGGGGCCGCCGCCATTCATCGAGTAATGAAAACTGTTCAGCAGGAATGGGCTCTAAATGCGCGCGAGCGCCCCTCTTCGTCGTGAGGTCCTTAAATCCCGATTCGTAATTAGGTTCATTAGTATTGTTTGGTTTGACGCGCGTAGTCGATATGTGGTAGAGTTCGCCAGGTACAAAACTTAACAGTAACAGGTGGGAACCCGTATACTACGTAGTACATCTTTATACTGGGAACACCTTGGTAGAGGCTGTAGACAGCCCACCCAAGATTAATTCCACGGTACTGCGTAAGCGTAACCTGAGTCAACATTCGCGTAACATGTCGGCATTGCTTCGGCAGCAGTAACAGCAACAACAAAAACCTGCGTGTTCCCAGCCTAAGTCGCAGACGATCTAGTAACATGTGCTTGTATCGCGCAATGTACACAAGTCACTTCACGTGCCGTTACTTCTTCCCCTGAGACCCAGTGCTCATGAAGTGCATCATGTTCACTTTCTTGGCTTTGGGTTGCTTCAATGGTTTTCCATCTCCAGCTAGAACGGCAGAACTAAGGACACACACACACCAGCCAAGAAACACCATGAGAACTTGCCCCACCAGGCAGCATGCACAAGACCTGAACTTACACAATCTTTTGCGCCCGGCTTGAGGGGTGGTTTGCCTTTCCCGCACCAGCACCTGCGCGAGTGGGTGCGTGTTTCATTGACGCTGCAGGTTCCCGTAGCTGATCCATCAGACTCATGGCGCCTCCTCGCCGTCTTTCGCCTTGGACGTTGCTGCCACCGGGTGTCGAGTGAGTTGGGTGTGATCTGCCACGCTGGACCACGGCGCCCGACGCCGATAACACTGTAGGAACGCCCAGCACCCCTCCAGCAGCGTCGTTGCGTTTGCGCTTCTTGGTAAATATCGGATTCCAGCCGGAATTGTTGGCTTTTGACGGGGCTGACGTGTACACCCCTGCTGAGAGGTTCTTCGGCTTGGACAGTCCAGCGAAGAGCGCCTTGCGCAAGCTACCAGTGGAGTTGTTGAGCTGCTGTCGACCTCGTCCTGCCTGCATGAAGTTGGCAGCGATGTGGTGCAAACAGAACTGCGACTGCAATTACCAGCAATAAAAAACAATGATCACTATCTGGCAAAACGATACAGCAACATGGTGATCGACGTTACCTTCGCAGTGTTGATCGCAAGTCGGCATCGTGCGTCTCCTGAGGTCGTTCCCTTGCAGATCCCGAAGTCCACGGCCTTGCCCAGCTTCACCACCTCCGCCGGCTGCGTCGCCTTAAAAGCAAACTTGTTCTTTTCCGTAGCAGGCAGCAGCCCCGCGTTCAGAACCGCAACGACAGATCCCGTCGCCTCCTTCCAGTGACTAGCGTAGGCATCTCCGAAGAGGAAGATGCCCAGCTCCGTCCCGTCCAGATCTGAGAGCCCCCACACCATGAACGTCGAGCCATTGGCCGCCGGCTTCGACAGCGTCTTCCGCGTCAGCACGCCGATCGTCACCCAGTCGACCTGTTCCACAGCAGCAAAGAAGCCAAAGTGTGAGCCTCCTAGAACTGAAGTAACAAGAAGAGCTTCTAATAACAAGAACCCACTTCTCCGTTGGTAAAGGTGTCCTTCGGCACGCGGTCCATCTGCTGCAGCTTGATGACCTTGCGGCCCTCCATCTCCTGACGCAGCGCCTCGGCCGAGATGGTGCGGTCTGCAATCCGCAGCCTCGAAAACTCCTCCACCTCTTCGATATCAGTGCTGTCACTCTTTGTATGTGCGCGCTCGGTGGCGGTAGAGATCGTCTTGGGTTTTGTGTCCGACTGTATGCTGGTCGGTGTCCTCTGGAGCATCGGCCGCTTGGACGTCGACGTCTGCGCCGCATTGCGTCGGCTCTGCGCACCGCTGGAACGAGCCGAAGACGCGGCGCTACTGCCGTCAGACCCGCCATTCTGCTGGGACAGCGCCACCCAGTTCCAGCTCTGCGAAGCCGCCGCGAGCGAAGGCGCGTCCTCTGCCGACTTGCCACTCATGGCGCCAAATTTGAAATGACAATGTAATATTGTTTTCTTATAGTATGTGGTGCACATAAACTGAAGTTGAAGTGGTTCGAAGGCAAGCTGCCCTTGGAAAAGGAGGTAAGAACCAGAGATTCTGATGATAATTGAGGGCGCCGGTGGCAGTGAGCTACAAAATGATCAAGAACTAGTCCTTGACAGTAAGCTTCCCGGCAGAAACTAAAGAGCCTCCACGAGGGTATCGAAGCGACTGCATCACCGCCTCGGCGTGAAAAGTATTGCGTCGTTGTCTGTGGGCGGAGGGCAGAGCATCTGTGCGAAGTGGGCGTCCTCGACCTGCATGCTCTGGAACTGGCCGGTCGCGTCTGCCAGCAAGCGCGCCGCCATGTGCTTGCACTGCGAAGTCATAGATCAAAGCAGCACAGTTAGCTCGGACTTCTTTCTTCTCCCCCTCCTCCTTAGCCTCGACGTACCATCGCCGTCGGGTGCGCCGTCACCGCTGTCTCGTGGAAGGTAGCGCAGGTACAGTAGTGGCTGAAGCAGTTGTAGTAGTTGGGGCCGTTGCCGCTCACCATGGACTCGTCGAATGGCTGGGTCACGCTGTCCAGCGACGTGTCGGCCGAATCTTGTTGGTCCCTCCTCTTGTACTTGTTGAGCGACTCCACGCGGAAGAAGCTGCGGCCCGACGGCGTGGCCGTCACCTTGATCACCAAGTCCCTCGCCACCAATTCGCTGGCCGCCTGCAGCAGCCGCAGGTCCTCGGGCGGCAGCGCCGCCAGCATCTCGCCGTGTGCATCCGTGAACTTCCGGTCCTCGCTTCCCTTGACCTCCAGCGCCACGCGGGTCAGCACGCTCGCGCCCACGACAGAGCTCATGGTATGGGCAGAGATTTACGAGGACACGCTACGATTTACCTAATAAACCGGGAAATAGGCTTAATTCGAAGCAGTGAATAGCCGCACATTTTGGGCCTGACGTCACTTTGAACGGAAGTATGTGGCAGTTGGTGTTCCGAAATGGCGCACGGCTCCTGCTGGGCTCGACGGCCGTGGGGGCGGGCGGCGTCACGTACGCTGCGCACTCGGACGAGGGCTTCAACCGCTCGCTGTACTTCTGGCGAAAGGCCTTCCCGATCTACCTGCATTACCGCGCGGCGCAGCTCTACATGGAGCGGCTAAAGCTCTCGGACGAGGAGCAAGATGCCGAGTACGAGAAGTTGCACGACAAGTACGCGCCCGAGGTGTTCGACATTGTACTGGAACTCAAGGGTTTCTACGTCAAGCTGGCCCAGACGGGCTCTACCAGGCCTGACGTGCTGCCCAAGCAGTACCTGGAGAGAGCCGCCAAGCTGCAGGATGACGCGCCGTCCAAGCCCGTGGCGGAGATCCGAGCCATCATCGAGCAAAGCTACGGTAAACCAGTGGACCAGGTGTTTAAAACCATTGATCCCAAGCCTCTGGGTGCCGCTTCGATTGGCCAGGCTCACCGTGCCGTGCTGCTGGACGGCCAGGAGGTGGCCGTCAAGGTGCAGCACCCAGACGCCGAGACCTTTTTCCGCTGGGACATCAAGACCATCCAGGATTTCTGCAGGTACTTCCAACCCGCGCACCTGCCGTACCTCGTGGAGGTGGAGAAGCAGTTCATGACGGAGTTTAACTACGTCGAGGAGGCCAAGAACCTTGACACGGTGCGGAATAACATCGCCAAGAGCCCGTACGCGGCCAAAGTGGCCATCCCCGAACCCATGATGGAGCTGTGTACCAAAGAAGTGCTAGTCATGGAGTTCTTGAAAGGCCGCAAGCTGCTGGAAGGCATCCAGGACCACTTTGAGGCCATCGCAGCGGACAAGGGCGTCACGGTCGAGTTCCTCATGAAGGACCAGGAACGCAAGGACAAAGAGCGGGCGGCGAGGGGACTGGATATCGAGGTGGGGCCGACGTCCTTGCAGCTGCGGCTGTACGGACTGACGCTGGGCGCCAAGCGCCTGGCACGACGCATTGGCCGAGTGTCCTATGACTACACACTGGGCTTTGTCGCGCTTAAGACGTGGGCGACACAGGAGGAAGACCAGCATCAGCTGCTTAACTTACCGGAGATCTTGAAGCTCATCATGGACGTCCACGGCTACGAGATTTTCGTGGATGGGTCCTTCAACGGAGACCCCCACCCAGGGAACATCCTGCTGCTTGACGACGGGCGTCTCGGCCTCATCGACTACGGCCAGGTGAAACACATCTCGAGAGAACACAGACTTCACCTGGCCAAGCTCATCGTCGCGCTTGCTGGCGGCTCGCGGGACGACATCATCGATGTGCTGACGAAGGAAATGCGCATCCGGACGACCAACATGGACCCGTATTTCCTGGAAAAGCAGGCCCGCCTCATGATCGACAACGACGACCGCTCGGTCACGGAAGGCATGAACGCGCAGCTCTTCATCGAGCACTTGCACACGTACGTAGTAGACAAGAGGCTTGTGCCTCTTTATGCTCTTTATGAGTGCGTACAAGGTACTAACGGTTGAGTCTGTGCTGTGTTGTTTGCGTTCAGGATCGACCGAATCGAGTACATCCCGGACGAATACGTCATGGCCTTCCGCTGCTCCCTGCTGTTGCGAGGCTTCAGCTACCTCCTGCACTACAAGTTTTCTCATGCCAAAAGCTGGGAGGGAGTCGCTCGCCAGGTACTCCGCGAGGTAGAAGCTGAGACTGCGAGCTCCTTAACTTCGCCCACCACTCCGTAGACCTGGTGGGATATGTGAGGGATGCAGCTAGTGAGCGAAGATACGCCACTAGTTCTACAGGCATAGACTAAGTAATAGATCGTGTACCTTCGGATAGAACGAACTCAAGAGGGTACTTGTAATCGACAGCATTCGTTAACCTTGTGGAGATAGATAAAAAGGTATCTGTTTTTGAACAACCTTACGGAAGAGTCTTGCTAGCATTATGTAGTAGTTAGCGACATAACAACCAGCGCAATAGGCGCATGTTACTTTGTTGCGAGCAGTCCAGGGTGCAACCTAAACGATAACCTTTTTATGGGTCAACCAGGTCAACCGCGGCGCAAGTTGCGCACTGGTTGACCCATAAACGACAGTGTGACTTCCCGGTCTTGTTCTCTGAAATTTATTTTCAGAGCTAAGCCAGTGGAGGTGTAATTGTCCAACAATTGAAAACTCGTTAAGTTATATATCGGCAAATATACCAACAAAGCTGCGACTTCGCACGGAACAGCTCTGGATCTTACGTTAACCATCAAAGGCGTGATTGTGAAGCTGCTGGTTTGTTGTGAATTCTTCCTTTGTTGAAAGGTTGACAATTTATTAGACATGTATAATATTACTTCGTTTCGTGAAGTTTATCCTAAATGGTCAAAGCAAAAAACAAAGGCTGCGCGGGGAGAGCAGACGAGCGTAAGAACAACTGTTAAGTCCAGAGTTAAAGCAAAAAAAACAGTAACTATACTGTAAGACCTGCGGTGCATCTGCTGCATCTGCTTCGCAGGCACAGCATCTGCACGGTATGTTCAACGGCCAATTTTACAATGGTAATCTACGTATTGTGCATTACGTGAGCGTTGGCACATGTAGCATTCCGTTGACCACGTACCAAGGCAGATAAATTCTGAAACGTTGCGCGAGTACAGATATAATCAATAATGTTGCGGGAATGGATTATTTGTCACAGACAATATATGATATTCGCGACTACTATTTTCAACAGGTTTTTAATCCTATTGTTTTCTGGATGGGTCAACATTCAGGTACAGAGATTATCTTTGCAAGGATATATAGTATTCTTCAAACGTTTCCATAAAACGATGGCACCGAATTCAGCAGGGTATGCATTATGCACGTATTCTGACCTCGTTGCAATCGTGGATGGACTCAGGATTAAAATCCAGAGAATTGCAAAAGGTATAATACTTAAGTCAAGATTGACAAATACCGTTAGCACTGTATGAATAGTAATACCTGAAGAAACTGATAAATTACATGCATGTTGCCTGTGTCGTCACCCCATCACCGTAAGTGCGAAATATATCAAGCTTGCATGTTGCATGAAGGTTGCGCAGGCTCCGCCCGAGGAGTGGTGTTAAAAAAAGATATAAAAACGAGAGCGGTCCCCTATACTCCAGAAAACAATTTTCCGGAGTCAAAACGGGTCCGCTCTCGTTTTTATATTTAGAAAATAAAAGTTTTCCGAAAACTTAACCTTTGTATACGCCCTCAAGTTCGTAGATAAGTACAAGTAATGTCCAAGATGCTTGTCAACATGTTGTGCTTGCTTGCACCGACGCTGCACTGTTTGGGCCGGAGGTCAGTCGTGACACCCCAGTGTGCTCTTCCATCCTCCGTTTTACAATGTCGCTGTCGGTAACGAGAGTCGGAGGGACTTGATAGTGAAGATAGAGTTGGTAGGATCACAATATACCAATGCGGTGAGATAACAGGCTTAAGGCTACAGGGCTACCGCACGACAGATACATACTGAAGTGTCAGTCCTGCCTTACTTAATCCTTTCTCTGCTGCAGCACTCCAACTTTTCCAACAAATGCACCACCAGCTCACGTTTCCAGCATCGCGAGACTGGTCTCGGTCTTCTTGAGAACGACAGCGATCCGCTGAAACTTCGTTCTTAGCGAGCTGCACTAACTGAAACACACCGCCTTCGATATCTTGAGCAAACTGTGACAGCCGCCAAAGTACGAAAGTGTAACCAAGATAAACTTCCTATAAATAAGTCCAACTTTCAGAGCTTCTTCGTGCAGCGCGATTTTGTATATAACTGATACCGTCATAATATATATCCAAATGGATGCATCCATATACAAAATAATAGAGGTAAAAACCCGAATTATAGCGACATGGAATATCCTCAACTTATACAGATCAGATTTAAACGAATACCATAAGGTATCAAATTTTTTAACAGTTTACTCAAAAGTAGTTCTGGATGTCTGGGCCAAGTGTAAGTAATTATATGCAACAGGAATATTGGCACATAGTGTAATAGTGCCTCCGCGTTTATCGTGGGCATGCAGGTAAGCTAGCGAAATGCTAGGGGACTGTGAGTGGTTAGGGGTGAAGCGCTAGCATGAGGCTGCGATGGATGAGCCGCGTAGTAATGCGTTTAATGGTGATCTGTCAGCCATATTTGAGACAACATCATACCAAATTACTAATGAACCTAAGTACGACCCCCGTCGGTCACTGAAGGCGGGTCCGATGACGTGGCTCCAAGCAGAAGCGGCGGCCCTGTTGACTATCGCGAACTTGCGGGCGGTAAACCTGAGGAGAGGCATGCTCACAGCGATTCTGAAGAGAACCACTGACGACGAGGAGAAAAGCGCTGATCCGGTTGTGGAATCCTTCGATGGGCGTCCGAGTGGCCGCGCGGCTTTAAGTGACAATCGGCGGCTTGCTGCTGCAGTGAATATGGTCCCGTGAAAGCTCTACATGATTCGACGAGTGGTATCTGGGCTTTGCACGCTAGGGTCCTTCACAAAAGTCCCCTACGTAGTTACAGCAACGGCGACTCCCGCGGCAAGATTTTTAGTGTTCTGTTGGTCGATGGCGCCGGTGACGAGATTCGTGCTACGGCGTTTGATGGTGCAGCTGACGTCGTAGAGCCGCTTATATTATGCGGCTCAGTGGTGCAAATTTCTTGCGCTAAAATCCGCCGTGCAAAGAGGAAGTTTGCTGTGGACGGTCAAGATTTCGAGCTGATCATGGGTTCTGACACAGTGGTCAAAACCCAAAGTGATGACGGCTCTATCCCTCGCCACAACTACCATTTCGTGCCGATTAACTCCTCAATATCTTTGCTGACGCTTTCGTCGACGTTGTGGGCATAATAACACACGTAGATGATTTACGCGAGCTGGAGGAGACTTGTCTTCGCAGTATTACCTTGCTCGACGATTCCAACACGGAGGTTAAATGTACCCTTTGGAGGGAAACCGCGAGAGCTGCGTCGCAGAACTGGCTCTCCTCCATTTGCGCCATCAAGGGAGCTTGTGTCTCGCGTCAAAATGGCTTGGAGTTATCCACGGTTCTGAGTTCGTCGTGCACTATTAAAGCAGACATCTCCGAGGCAGCACAACAGCGTCAGTGGCGCGCCTCCAATTCGAACAAGATCCCTCGCCTCCAAGAGTCGTTTCCGTGGTATACGCTGGCTGAAATCCTGGGGTCGAGTGTTGGCTCATTCGTTAGCGTTATCACGACCATTCACGCCGTCGGGGAAGCCAAGACGACCACTGCCCGAGGAAAAGCTGGCCGGCATCGGGAAATACGGTTCATCGACTGTACTACAACTGAGATGCACTGCACACTTTGGGGCATCTTTGCTGATTTGATCACACCAAGTCGAGTTTCTAGCGTCGTGGCTTTGCAAGGATGCCGCGTCACTGAGTATCAAGGGAAGAAGCTCACTTCGACTCCTCGTAGGACGATGACTCTTGAGGTACAATAAGCTGATGGACGAAGCATCCCTACTAATCAAGACGTTTCCCATGCGCTGGCTGCCCAAGGCTTGGGTGGCGCTCAAGAGCTTGCCTGGTGGCGAGGAGCAAGATCCGCATCGAGCCTTTCCAGCCGTTGAGATCGGCGAGGCATACATGAAGAATACGATTCAAGCCGGGATGACCATTGGCCTGACGGATAACACCAAGTTGGTGCTGTATTCGAACTGCTTTGCGATGGCGGATCCTCGTCGCAGGACCGAAATCGTGCTTGGCGCCGGTGACTGCGTCATCTTCCGTGGCGACCTTAACCACAGCGGTGCTGCCTTCACGGAACTCAACTACAGGATTCACTGCGTGCTGGATCAAGGGAATCAAGTGGGGAGCCGGTGCGACTGAGTTCACGCCTCGCCCAGTGTACAAGTGTGAGTTCTGCCCAGTCAAGGCGCCAACCAAGTTACAAGTCGCGAACCACCAAAGAGGATACCGGCGCAACCCTGCCCGTGAGGCCAATCGAGCTCGCGATCGAGAGCTCAACGAGAAAGGCAAGTTCTGCGATGTGTGCAAGAAGCATTTCCCCAAGCGCAACACTTACTACAAGAACTTCAGGCACCACCACAAACCCTACTGAAGCTGTAAGCCCAACCTGAGGACGCTATAAACCAAAAAAATGAAAGTTTTGTAAGTGGATAGCGAGATAATTTTGGTACACGGAGGCCGTCCGCGATGAATTGTATCGTGAGCACCAACGCGCCAGTGATATGAAGAGGAAGCTCGACTCGTACGCTCCATGCCTGTTGTGACACGGAGCACTGCATTGAAATCTTTGTCAGGAAACGCCACCGTGAAAGCACGAATCCTGTGAAAGTGGTGCGCACTTGCTTTCTGGCTCACTAACGTTGTGTTGCTCTTTTTACGAGCAGACTTGAGAATGACAAGACTCGAACGATGCCGCGTCGTCGTCGAGCAAATAAAAAAGTTAACCCGCAAGTCGCAGGCAGCCTGCAAGAAAAACTCGATGCGTTTTTCAAAACGCGGACTTGCTGTGCCACCAACCAGGTGCTGTTGATCAGACAGACCACCCCTCATTCCAGCAGAAGTGCGTTTGGATTCAGCGATGCTTAGAAGATCTGGAGAAGCAGACCAACTACTAGTTTTGTTGAGCGTACAATTTTGACTTGCTAAACGACGGCACATCTTTATTTATATTATCTTCCATATATCGCTGCACACAAGTTGTCTAGAAGAACGCATTTTCATTCCGCAATTTTCAGTTTTTTATTTCATATCTTGTACGTGGGCTCTGCTCAGAAACTTTTTAGAAGATGGACGCATTTTGATTTCATATCTTCGACATGAGCTCTGCATAGAAGCTGTCTAGAAGATGGACGCATTTTGATTGGTCAATATTCGTATTTGTTATTTGGATTGTATCCAAAGGAGTTGTACACCTGTATATATTGTACATATTTGTATTTATACCTCAGGCTCTATAATGATACGGTTCTTGGAACCTGTCAGATATAATTAATGTACGAATTGCATAAATACCTGTCGCGATGTTGATTGTGTCTTTTACAGCGGACACCTTATTTACCAGCCCGGCCCCTTGGCCAATTAAAACTATATACCATATATGAACAAGAGTCAACCAACCTTCGTTCGACATGTCGACCAAAATCTCAAAAGACCTTTCATGCCAGATAAAATCCATACTATTGAAAGTGACGTGAGATGTTTTGCTGTACATGCACTGTCTCCGCGTTTCCCGTCACCAACACGTCTAGCTTTAGGTTGCAGCGCCTCTTTGTGAGTTCGACCATCGCGAAGCCGTTGAGTGCGACACCCGGCATACTGTAGGTGGCAGGGTGCGCTACGAGTACATGCGTGAGATTCGCACTGTACAGCGCTAGAAGCACGTTAAAACAATCGTTATAGTTGAAGTTGAGTAGTATTGGTTCAGATGGCCCAGCCAATTATTTTTTTGATCCCTGTTGCTTCAACAAAGAACAACAACAGTCGACTACATGACGAGGCCATTGTCATCAAAGCAAACGTGCATCCCACATTTATAGACCATTACAGTACGGATGGTATCTTCAACAAGCTCGCCAATTTTTCCATGAAGCTCGGTCAGAATCGTGCAACGAGCCCTCACTTCGTTTCCTGCGCGATAGCCAGAAGTACAGGCTGTATCCACCCAGCGTGAACATGACGGCGTACGGGAAGCGTCCGCGTGAGGTGGTTGAGAAGCTTGTAGGCATTTCAGATGAGGATGGTCTGTTAGCGCTTTTGGATGCGCATCACCAAGAAGAACATGCCCAACCGGGTAAACGGCGGCACAACAACCCCACAGAAAATCACGTGACTGCGGCTGACCCGTTATGGCAAGAAAGCTCTCCCCCTTGCAGAGTACTGAATCAATTGATCATTGCACAATTGCTACGGATGGTGGACAGCGCGAGAATGGTGAAGACGATTTACTATCCCTGCTTGATTCCGAACAGAGACGTGAGCGAAATCGGCTGTTCAACGCCGGTGAAGGCTACGTGAATGTGAGCGGATACAGCGCTTTCCTATTCACACTGCAGTGTGTGAGCCTAAAGCGAGAAAGCCCTCATCAAGTAAGCGTGTGGAACCAGCACAAAGCCGAGATGACTCCCGTGAGAGTCGTGACGTAATGTTTGTCCATGAGTTTAGTGAAAAGGAGCGAGCTGATTGCATGAATCGACTTCAACAAACATTAGGGGCTGAGGGACTCGATGAATGTGTTTGTGCTGCGTGCGATCGACTGGTACTTCGTCATGAAACACGTCGCGTGGATGATAACGATTGGACTTACATGGATAAGATGAAGAGAAGCCTGAAACTATCGACGAAAGTGAAGCTTCACGGTGCTCTTGTTGATCAGTACCGCGTCCCGCCTCACTTGCCTGGTTTAGAAGGCACTATGGTATCACCACGCGGTGTGCATTGCTACATGGATGATACCAACTCACCGCGAGCTTGGCTTTCAATATGCAGCGAATGTGATTGATCAATTGAGAAGTGCAGGCTACCAAAGTTCTCTATCGCAAATGGATTCTATGTTGGACGCCTTGACAAAAAATTACGAGATCTTACACTGCCGGAAAGACCCATGACTCAGCTGGCTGGTATTCTTGCTGTTACGCGAGTGATGCGGGGTGGTCGTCATAGATGTATTCGTTCGCATTGCATCGCCTTCGACTGTACACCAGGCCCCCCCATTTTATTATTGCCACGATCGATCCAGGACGTATCTTCGTAGCGGGTTGTCATGGTAGGCGACTTTACGTCGGTGCAGTCGAAAAATATACGAAAAATGCACAGGATTCGAAACCGTAAGGTTCGAGATGTGTTCAATTTCTATCGGGAGAACAACCATTTGTACGCTAACGTGACGCCAAACGAATTGGTTTTGAATTCAGGCTACGTGGATAGCGATGTTGAGCAGAACTTCTTGGAGCACGTTGATGACAGTACTGGTGATTTAGATCGAGGTATGAATGAAGAGCAAGAAAATACTCGCGGTCAGAGTGATGTATTTCCTGTGGGGAACGAGGGTGAGGAGGCCGACATAGTAGAGAGAAGGATTGGACTATCAGAAACATCCACGCCTGTTATGGCGAGGGAGCACCCAGTGACGTCGAACGCTGCAGAGCGTCAATTCGAAATCCGCAGGT
Organism: Phytophthora crassamura; assembly: GCA_033557995.1. Taxonomy (NCBI): domain Eukaryota; phylum Oomycota; class Peronosporomycetes; order Peronosporales; family Peronosporaceae; genus Phytophthora; species Phytophthora crassamura. The sequence continues at coordinate 1,408,237 of JAUCED010000016.1, forward strand.
CCGACACAATTTCCAACGATGCAGCTGGGCATATTTTCGCTCGTATATTTCCACACCTGTTTCCCTTTGGCCGGGGTCACCCAGGCGAATCTCGACTGGTAAATGTTTCGGTCCAATAATGCGTGAAGTATTACACTATGCTGTGTGCGCGCCAGTTTGCTGAAGACGAGTTGTTCTCTCTGGTCGCATTTGACCGTATCGCGATGCGAAACATGTACATTAGCAATCTCTATCGTTGCCTGCGCTTTCCTAATCTGCTAGATGGATACGAAAGCCTGACCGGTGAGCAGCTAGGACGAGCGATTCTTGACAATGAACGAAGGCGGCAAGGATGCCTTCCTTGGCGTCCACAATCGGAAGTGCGTTGCCCAAAAAAATCTGACATCAGTGGAGATTGGAAGTAGATCATTATGGGGCAACGCGGAACGCTCGCAGTGTAGACACAAGGCCTTGGCCTACCAAACACGCTTTGGTCAGCCTGCTTTATTCGTTTCTCTGACTCCTAATACGGATAACTCGCTTGTTATGGGTCATTACACAGGCATCTTGTCAGTGGAATCATTGTTTGACGTGCTGAAATCGCCAACTAGTGCTGAGTTGAAAGCAGCAAGTCTAAAAAAAGATTGTGCATCTACACGGCTGTTCATGCGTCAAGTAGATGCATTTATCAAGCATGCACTTGGTATCGATCCTACCACTAAAAGGCGGCTCACTTATCGAGGATTATCGGGCGACGTGAGGGCATACTTTGGAATGGTTGAAACCCAAGGAAGGGGGACCTTGCACATACACATGGGTGATTTGGTTAAACAATTATCCGCCAAATTCTACCGCTATTGAGCACTTGCTCAACAGCCCGTCTGGAACACTCTTTCAAGATCGGGTGTCATCGTACACACAGAGTATTGTGTCAAACAACCTGCCAATAGGAGTTGAAAAATGCGGATGTTCACATTGTGGAGCACCATTTTCGGAGCTGTTGGACTGCCTATACCTGACAGCGCTCCAAAAGACCCTATTGCAAACCCCCGAGCCCCTCATTTTGAGACGCAAAGTTACAGAGCCTGCTCTCATCCAGTGTACATCTTGCCAGGTTCGATTTAGTTCGCAACACCTGTTGCGAAGCGCACTTTTGAGATGTTATCCAAACCAGTGGCCACCTAGGAAGCGCCCTATTTCAAGACCGGACGTCAAAATTCAGGCAGCCGTTGAATTGAGTTCTCGCGGGACAATGAAAGAGGCGCTGGATGTTATTCATGAGAGAGAGACAAAGTACACCAGTGTGGTAGATGATATTGTTGTTGACGCATTTTCGTCTGAGCAATTGCACCAGCAGAACGGCGCTCAAAACATGCTTTATAAGAATGGCGAAGATGCGTTTAAAAGTGACTCGCTGACCCGCTTGTTTGAGGTGTCACCTCCGTCCGTGGCAGACGAACAAATGGATCGAACTTACTTGGACTATATGGTTTCTGCATTGGCTGTGCAAATGAATCAGCATTTATGCAATCATACGACTAGTTGCTCCAAGCAGTCTAAATCAACGACGAGCAATTCGTGTTGCCGATACGGTTTTCCTCGCGAGCTTGTGGATCGCACTTCGTTTACTGCATCCGGGGTGAAATTAAGTCGCAAACTAGGGCATGAGTACATCAATGGCTTTAATTACGAAATTATGGCAGCATTCAGGTGCAATGACGACATTCAAGTCCTGCTGGGGGGCAGCGACGTAACTGATCGAATTTACTATTGCTGCAAGTATGTCACGAAGTTCCAAAAACGCTTGGATCCACAAGTAGCAGTTGCCGTCGGTGCGTTGAAACGGCGGTAAGAACGCGAACAAACCGAGTTTGAGAAATCGGGTGCTCAATACCGTTTGGTACTGGCTCGCAAACGTGTTGCTTGTCTAATGCACAATTTGACGAATCGACAAGAAATTGCAGGCCCACTTGCGGCACTATATCTGTATCGTGGCTCCTATTGCTATTTGAGTGCTTCATGTGAATCACTACATGTTGGCGAAGTTATACGCCAGCTTACCACTAAAGACTATACATGTACTGTGGTGAAAGACAGCGATGATCTTAACTCTCAGAAGTATCACGTGGTGTCCTCTCTCGATGACTATGTCTACCGCCTAAAGGACTTGCAGGACGTGGGTCTTTACGAATTTACGATGTGGTACTTTCGCAAAAAGAGTGAAAAGCCCGTCAGTTCTAAGCTGTCATTCCTTGAGCAGCACCCCCTCCACGAATCCCATCGTCTCGGCAAAAGGTACACGGATGCTGTTCCGGTGATCCGAGGTTTCAGAATGCCATCAAGTGAAGTTAATTTACATTTCAAATCGTCATGCAAGCGTGCAGTTCTCTCTCTAGTACTATTTAAGCCTTTTCGAAACTTAGAAGACCTTGTTGACATTTCGGATGATGTAGACGAAGAAGCATGGCTACATGCTTTCGCCGTTTGGTCAGAGACGCGCAGCAAATTTGCAGAAATGGTTATGAACAATATGCAGGACTATTACAGCGGTGTGCAAAAGGCAGCATCGCAAAGTGCGGCACATGCAGCCACAGTAGACAATCACGAGGGAACAGTGAATGGGACGATGCAAGTAGCGATGACAACGACGACGTAGGTCGTGACGATTTCATAGACCCTTCTTGTGGTTTATCAGAACAGTTTCAAGTCGATGAAAATATGCTCGATGTGTGGAAAATGGAGCCAACAGCGATGTCATTTTAGGAAGTTCTTCTCTGAACCCTGCTGCATGTCCAAGTTCGACAATTGCCGAAGGCACAACGGCTAGCATGCTAACTACATTTCAAGAATATGGTTTGCTTCATGGTGCTGGAGCTGACTTGTCAAGGCGCATTATTAATCTGCCGCGCTCCGAGGATTACCGCCTGTTAATTTCATGAAAAAGTGGGTTCGTGACACAAACACAGACAACACCGTGCTTTGACGAGTTGCGGATACCGATTTCGCTGCTTCACGTGATACACAGGTAGTTGAGCTGCTGACTGATAGCTTGCTTGACGAAAACATGGTGTGGAAGCCCTGTACCGTCTTCCATCAAGCACCTAAAGTAATGAAGAGTTTCGCCAGCATTTCTGAAGTTTCAACTGTGTATACCTTAAACGAGAGGCAGCATTATGCCCTCAAAGTAATTGGGCGAGCTCTTCTTTCACGATGGAGACAAGCCGAAACGACATATTACACCGGGGATGAAGTTGAGGGTGAACTACAAGATGGACAACTTCTCATGTTTCTTGGCGGGGAAGGTGGAACTGGCAAAAGTAGAATTATCGACGCGGTACAGGCACTGTGCGAAAGCTGGGGTCGCCCGAATTGTCTCGTGAAAACGGCGCTTACTGGCAAAGCCGCTACGCTTATCAGTGGGCGGACGCTGGCGAGTTTTTGCTTCAAATTAAAAAAAGCAAGCGTCTGATTCAATTGTGGAACTTGAGCTAATAATTATAGATGAAGTTTCGATGATGAAGAAGTTCCAACTTGCCCAGTTAGATATGCGTTTGCGTCAGGCAAAACCGTGTTCCTGGCGTCCTTTTTGGTGGAGTTCATGTGATACTAGTGGGCGATTTTTTGCAGTTACCTCCGGTCGGTGGAACGCCGCTGTACAAGGATCCAAACCAAAAGGCAGAAAAGTCAAACATTTCACCTGACGAGCTCCCAGGATTTAATTTGTGGAAGTTGTTTGTAGACGTCATTATGCTGAAAGAAAGCGTTCGATTTCAAAAGGATCCGGAGTGGGGCGTGGCTGTACGAAAGCCCGTCTAGGTGTCTGGACACAAAAAATTGTTGATATTATCAACTCGCGTGTGATCAAAGGCAACGAATCCAAAAATGTGGCAATATCCAGAGAAACTACATATACATTTTTGACGCCGGATAATACGACTAGAGTTGCTATCAACAATTTATTCGTCTCCACCGCAGCCAAGCTACTCCCTGAAGGGGAATATCCCGTGCGTATCGTTGCAAACTTTTAAGGGAACTACAAGGGCTTGATTTGGACAGAGATCAAAATGGTCATGGGGTTACCGGACTCAAGTTTTGGTAGACTGACTCCATACCTTGACTTAATTGTAGGGATGCCTATTCAAGTCTCCCAAAATGTTCGCGCCGAGAAGATGGTAGCAAATGGAACGCTTGGACATCGTGAAGCCATTCTATACCACCCTGGAACAACATTTCGTTTGGTTCACGATTGCGATGCTGATATGACCGTAAAAATACCAAGCATTCCTCCGCCAGCTGTCTGGTTCGGCTTGATCGTGGGTCCACAGCAGTATCAATGAGAGGATGTAGCGATCCAAATATTTTCCCTCTATTTTTGAGACGAAAGCATATAAAGCGGCTGAAATTGCACTACCAAGAACTGTTCATGGCGTTCCCAGGGGGTTATCGTCAGCATCCAGCAGTTTCCCCTCGTGTCTGCGGTATCGTCTGCTGTTTACAAGGTCAGGGTGAAACATTGAATTCGATGGTTGTCACTGAATGGCGATCAAAGAACGCATTCGCGAATAAGAACGAGCAACCTTATCTTTTGGTTTCACGCGTCACTGCGAGAGAAGCGTTTACATCACTTCAGGAACTGACTGAGGATGTAATCGCTTGGGCGCATCCACCTCAAGCCGCTTTAGATGAATAAGAAAGGCTAAACAGACTTAGCGATGCAACAATTGCTAAACTAACATCAACTCCGAGAACGGCACAATGAAACTAGAATCGATTTTTTTCCTTAAGAGCTTTCATCCTTACTAACTTGCAATTCAGCAGCAGCCTGCGTTCCTGCTGAACCGTAAATTGCGTCGGCCACGTAGCCATATAAAGCTGCGCTCTGGTAGTCACTGGCCTATCCGACTCAAGTATCGTTATGTCTCCTCAAAAACAGCATCGGTTCGTCGGTTGAGATCATCCCTGCGGCTTCGACGTGTGGTTTCGATGCGTTGTAGTTCATCCCTGATGTGTTGAGGCGTCGCTCCAATATCAGAAATGACAAATGCAGTGTACGCTTCATCTGCTCTATCTGCCTCCCAACGTGCTGTCTCCCAACGCGCGTTTATTTCTTCCATGTTGTTCCGAGTACCCGTGAAGCGTCCAAGACGAAAATTCCACAACGCTTCTAGTAGATTCTCAAATGCAGCACATTTCTCTTCAATCGCACGTCTTTGGGCTCCTGGCGCATCCAATGCCGGTGCAAAATTGACGTCCTCTTCTTCCGCTCGTTCGTCTGGAATGATGTACATGACATGATTCTGCTCTTCCAAGCTGCGATCGTTTCCATGATTTATATCGTCACCATTAACGCGACGATACGCAGCATCCAACTCGCGTTGTGCCGATAGCCAACGGGTACGAGCATGTATCATGTCTGCAATAGCTCTTCGTCGAGCGAAATCGGCTGCAGGATATATTCGCAGGCGGCGAGCGTTGCGTACAGCTTCTTGCAAACTCTGACAGGTAGCAATCTCAAGGGCGATCGCCTGTGCGAGGAGTATCTCTGCTTCCTCCATCGTTTGCCCCACGTAGAAACCTTGAATGTACTTTTACCGCTGCTGGTCTCACGTACCCGTGGAAAGTCTAATTTTTCTGAACGTGAAAGTTCTTGATCAATTTCTGAAAAAGTCCATGAGAACAGGAAAATTTCGCTACACACGGCATCTTAATTTTCATGTCATGCATGTAACTTGCAATGAAAAGCATGAATATTGACCAATTAAAGTGCGTCCATCTTCTACACAGCTTCTGTGCAGATCTCATGTCAAAGATATTAAAATCAAAATGTCGAATATTGACCAATAAAGGTCCGTTTGGGTGGTTCAACTTGTTGTTGTAGACAGCTTCTGTGTGGAAGATATGATCAGCTCGATCCACCTCAACATAGCGTTTCTTGTGTTCATCACGACGGTGACAGAATTCCGTGACTGCACTAACAACGGTTGGACGCGTGTGCTCTTGAACTCTAGCATCTCGAACAATTACCTCAGCCTCCACAACGATCACAACTGCGTTATGTTCAGCAACAAAAACATCGACGCTTCTGTCGGCAGCATCATCCATTGGAGTTGTGGAGCTCGACACAGAGATGGTGTCTTCGAAGATAGCGAACTTGCACCTTCCAGCATTTTCCTGCCCCAATCCTAGTTACCCACAGCGACATCTCATCGACTAATATTGTAGCAATTGTAGGTAAATTTAAGTTCGTTTTTTTTACGTGCACGTCCGTCATTTGTCAAGCGTGATCAATTTCGTTCATTTCTCGCTTTTCGGCCGGGGACATGGAGCACTACAATAACATCGCGCGCAGGATCGTTGATCCGTTCTGGGTGTCGTTAATCGGCGATGGGGACCCGATCTGAGCGATGTGCCTCGGCTGCGTTGTGATGAGGGGGCTTCCGGGATCTGGCAAGACGACGCTAGCGGACACGATCGCTGAATACGCTGGAGAATGCGGCGCGGTTACTTGGATTTGTTCGGCGAACCATTTCTTCATGTACGATGGAGTATTTGAGTTCAATGGGGACGACCTTCCGCGTGCGCATCAAGCCTGCTTCGACCGATGCCTGGATGGACTGCGCCAACCGAGGGACCAACACCCGGACATCATTATCGTCGACAACACGAATCTACGGACTCAAGATTTCGAAGAGTACGCTAATCTTCCCCATTGTCCCGACTGGCTGGAAGTTGTTGCGTTTGAGTGCGTGCACAATGACCAAGATGCGAGAACGTTGCTCAACCGGGCACATGATACCGGAGCGCACCTGGACGATGTGGCGCTACATCTGGGAGCGGAACTATACCGACGAGCGCAACACTTGGATCATCCCTCTCCAACACTTCATGGCCCCCCCATAGTCGTCTAGCAGATTCACTGTTGGACGCAGTCGTTCACAAGCAGAGAAAGTGTTTTCCCACCCTAAGTCGACTAATGATGTTTGAGTTTTCGTCTCTTTTTGCCTCATGCTTCCTTGTAGTCCTGTTGAAGTGCGAGTGACGTGAAGTATTTTCCTGTACAGGTGCAGGCTATCACTGGGGCGAACAAGACGATGTGCGGTCCACTATAACATTCAAAGAAATAAACTGCGATAATGTAAAGTAGTGCAAACAGAATGCAGTGGTTACATTTTTCACAATTAAGTCACCTGTGCTGACAGAAAGCTACACACATGAACTGAAATATGTATCGGTAACTTAAGTCGTTGCTTTCGGGCAACTAGGGCGCCACTAAGCGTGGCACGTGCTGGAGGCGGGCTCGGCGTACCACGGGCCGAAAGTGGATCCCGTGGAACCGATGCATGTGACGACGAATGGCCACATCACTCCCGTTGAACGTGCAATTACAGACAAAGCAGAAGGGATCATCGGTAATCGTCCTCGTATCTTCGATCTCTCTCACAAGTCGGGGGTGATGATCGTGAGGGCGTTCCGACAAAGGCGAGTCCAAATACGCGTGTAGACAGATGTGGTTGGTGTCGTAGCCGACCGGCGCAATGATGAAGTCCCCGCGAATGAGAAGAATGTCGCCCTTGTTCATGTCAAGCAGTCGCGATTGGAGCGAAGCGCGGTGTGGTGGTTCCAGCCGTACGCGTAGAAGCACGTGTCGTTGTCAGTAGACCAGACAAAGCAAATCGATGTGCGTCAGCGATGATGAATATCTAACAGAGACACAAGAGTGTGTTGGTGCCGTGCGGATAGTAATCACAATGCTCACGGTGTTCCTTTGTAGACGCCAGCATTCTGCCGAAAGCACCTATTGGCTCGCTCACATAAATTTGGATTTTCAAGTAGCCGTTGAAACGCCAAGATACCAAGCACGCTATTGAACGATGTATCAGTTGCGGCGTATTGAGCTATCTTTGCAGCAATAGTTTAATATTTAAATGCCTTAAAAGGCTATAGTGTGCGTTTTGCGCTTTGCGCAGCGTGGCGCTGATTGAAGTTGTTAATTAGCGTTCTGGTATCCATGCTTTTCAATGTGGCTAGGTGGTCCGATCTAAACCAAACTGACCAATGCAGTACACAGCCAGCACGTGCCTTTCGGATGTGTGTACCGTTCGTCGATAAGCAAGGCCTGCGCATATTGCCAAGAAATGAAACATGGCGTATCTGTCATTATCCAATTGAAACCATGGCTGGGAAGCCCCGTGAGCCTCACGAAGCTGCGAAGCTGCCATAAAAATCAATGAAGGCCGCTCCGAAGACTGTCATCCGAGCGGCAGCTGCTTCTGACCCATACCCCGGCGATGAGAATGTCATCCAAGCGGCAGCAGTTGCTCCTGCCGTCCAGCCAAACAACGAGAATTCTACGTCGGGCCCCGCGACACTGACCCCATACGAGTGTATGAAGAAGTTGCTTGCTGCGAAAGATGACCGCACAGACACCGTCGTCATGGACACCGTAGAAGGTATGTTGTTTGTGCACAATATATCGATGTAGAGGTCACTGATAACGCTTGTTGCTTCTGCTAGGATTGAAAGCCCGTCTACAAGAACATGATGAAAGCGGCTCCGGTGTGGTTAGTGGTGATTCGAATGAGGCTCCTCTGGGTTTCGAATCACACGTACAAGCAGTGGAATCTGGTTCGACTTCATTTTGTGGATGCCAATGCGCCTGAAAGTCTCGAGGATCAATTGAAGGTGCGTTTGAAGATCCGTTGTTTTTTGAACAACTAACTTTATGTGTTGTTTTCTGTTTTTCGCGACCCGTACGAAGAGAGCCGCACGGACATTGACTCTTTTTGCAAACTGCAAAATTGTGGAACATGGAGAGCGACTCTGAGATTCTTCCCCCCCCGGCTGCATCGTTGACATCAAGGAGTACAGCAACCTACGACTATGTGGCAAAACGCAATGCCAACTGACCGCACGACTGAGCCAGCTAAGCTGGATTGGCCAGAAGCTGTAGTGTACGAATGAGAACTTGTGTTGCATGTGTCTAGCAATTTGAAGAGCGGTTTAATCGAGGTCCAAATTAGCTTAATCGTTGCTATTTAGAATGGGTACATACTTGCGATCTTTCGGCAGCTCCAACTCATTCCCCAAGTTGCGCCGTCGAAGACACGTAAGTGCTATCCTGCTGTGTTGTCTAAATGCGGCACATGTGACTCGTGTATTAATGCAACGTGTGCAGATGACAAAACGGCAGGGGTCAACAAACTACTCCAGTGGCGAAGATGAAACACTTGTTGGCGCTCGTACGTCAGCACCTGCCCGCTACAAAGCCTGAGTGGATCGACGGTGTCAGCAGCGTATAATGCAACCAAGGAACCCCTATGGAATCGGCGGAACACGGCCAGTCTGAAGCGGAAATTCCGCAGCATGGTCTTGAATTCGGAACGTGGCGACTCTCGATGGTCAGACGCAACGCGCTGGTGCGAACGATGATGAAGCAGCAGCGTCAGAGAGCTATTGAGAGGCGCGACACAAGAATATCCTCCCACGCAAGCGCAACGAGCTTCTCGGAGTCGCCTGCCGTGCGCCGTAGCTTCGTAGAACCAAGGTCGACGGAGTCAAAGCTCCTTGCGAGATCAACAGATTCAAGTCTTCCAGCACCTCTGCAATCCCACGCTGATGTCAAGAAATTACTGTCATGGCTGCAGGAGCGCTTTGTACCAAGCGAGGGAATGGATGCTCCGTGCCTGATTGAACTTTTGCTGCAGCGCAAATCAGATCGGCGAGCGGCCAGACGTCACCACGAAGAGCTGTTGCAGAGTTTGGCTGTGTTGGAAGTTACCTTAGAGAGCTTGTTTGCTCGCTGGGACTAATCCTTCATGCCGAACCGCTAAGTGGATGGGCAAGCCATACAGGTAGTACGTTAAAGCTATCGTTGACAGTTGAAGTTGAGTAGTATTGGTTCCGATGGCTCAGCCAAATATTTTGATCCCGCTTACTTCAAAATATATTTGAATACTTAGGTAGTACGTTAAAGCTATCGTTGACAGTTGAAGTTGAGTAATATTGGTTCAGATGGCTCTGCCAAATATTTTTGCACCTATACGTCGCGTTATCCCGAGTGACGGCAGCAAGAAACTTGCAGTGCTTTCCATTGACGAGGGCATTCCGGATATCGCGGCTACTAAGCCGCGATATCCGGAATGCCCTCGTCAATGGAAAGCGATCGGAGTTGGAGGCGTAGTTGGTGTTTATGATGCTTGATCGCGAAACGGAGGGAGTGGCTTGAGGCTGAGGTGAGGGTAGTTTGAAGAAATTCAAAGTGAGCGTTGGTGCCGACGCCACAGATCGACCAATGCCAAGTTTTTCAGCTCTATTTGCCCACACAGCGATTTGCCAGTCAATCTAACTTATAACAGTTTGTGATTGGATAATGCCGTATATCAAGTTTAGAATACGCGATGTAGGCTCATGCAGTTTAGAAACCTAATGCGAACTGCTCGGAACATTGATATTTTTACAGAACTGGATACTAGGGCTACGCGAGGCTGGGATAGAAAAAAGGAAACTGCATATATTTTGTAAAAATAAGAGGCTTGAAAACGAAGACAGCCACCGGGAGCAGAAGCTACTTGGGGATATGTACGGTGTCGGGACGCCTTAAGATTCAGAGGTCCCATCTTCCTGAACGCATCGAAAGTCTTGCTTCCAACCTCCATGAAGATCGATAGAAACTTGAGCTTCTTGGACTCGTCGTCCGCCTCGATCCTCGCGCGAACCGTCGAGATCATCTCCACCGCGAACACTTTCGGGATGATCATGTATCCGTATTCCCAGAAGCCCTTGAGCATTTTTTCATCATTTACCACCGCGCCCATGGTGCTTGCTTTCTCCCTTGCGATTTGCCGTGTGACCGAAGATGTCCCACATCGCAAAATCGATCCGGGAGACGATCTGTGATTTGATTGACCTTCAAATTTACCAAGGATGTCCGACATCGAAAAATCGATTTGGGACACGTTCTGTAATTTGCCGTGCGACCGATGTCCCACATCGTAAAATCGATCTGGGACACGATCTATAATTTGCCGTGCAACCGATGTCCCACATCGTAAAGTCGATCTGGGACACGATTTGTGATTTAATAGGCCAATAACACACAAAACGGCTGCGACTTTTTCACACTTCAATCGTGCCATGGCTAGAACGCGAAGCTCCGCGCGGCGCTCGACTGCGGGCACCGTCCCCCGCCTGCTGCTCGCTGAGCGCGCTCGGTTGTGTCTAGGACCTGGTGAAGCCCTTCCCTCTGCTCCAAGACTCCATGCCACCCGCGCTGCTGGTGCAAGATCTGATGCCGCCGACGCTACATGCCTTCGGTGCTGGAAAATACAGGCGTGGGCAGTGAGGAATAGGTGGTTCGCGAGCACTGAATGTCGCGGTCCCGAACACTACTGCAGAAGTCCTCATCACTGATAGCATTACGGGGGACTGTCGAGTCGAGTAGATGACAATTTGTATTCAGTATTGTTCCAGGTGCATCGGTATCTCCTCCGACCTATTAGCATTGTTGGTGGGGTCATTCCGTTCTTGTTTTTCAGCCTTTTGTCGCTAGCATCGACGTCATCTAGTGTCTCTGTAAGACTCGCAGGTAATTGACAAATCGGCTTCTCCTCCGCAACTCCCCAGACATCTCATCTTTTCAAGCATGCTGTCGTGGTGCTCAAATTGCCGTTGTGTTGTCTGGTCTGGACGTGATACTGCGAGCTCGGCAGAGTTGCCTGTCATGCCGGTAAGCGTGTCTGCAAACACTGATCTGGGAGGGTATTGAACTCGAAGCGGAACCAAGTGGCCGTTCATTATTGCACCGCGACCGCATATTGCAATGAAAACTGCGCTCTACACGTCAGACCGGACTTCAAAACTATCAACGACAACCAAGCTTGTATGCGGAGAATCAAATTGATGAATATTGTCCAATCAAAATGCGTCTATGTTCTAGACAGCTTCTGTACAGAGGTCATGTGCAAGATTTCAAAGTCAAAATGACGAAAATTGACCAACCAAAGCGCGTGTATTTTCTAGACAGCTTGAGTGCAGAGTTCATGTAGAGGATAAGAAAATGAAGATGCTGTCACTTAGCCAGTGAAAATTGTCCGTCAGACAAGGCTAGTAGTAGTCGCTCTGTTTTGCCAAGGCTTCCAAGCAACCGTGAATCCAGACGCAACGTTGGTGGAACGAGGAGCGGTCTGTCTGATCAACAGCACCAGCTTCGTGGCACAGCAGGTTGCACTTCTTGAAAAGGTCATCAAGGGAGTTGTCCAGGTTGCCTGTATCCTCCGGGTTTACTTTTTCCATTTGCTCGACGACGACACGGCATCGTTCCGGTCTTGTCATTTTCAAGTCTGTTCGTAAAATCAGCAACACATCGTAAGTGAGCCAGAAAGCAAACCCACGCACTCAAAATATACGTACAGTCGCTGTTGCGTTTCCCGACGAAGGCTTCAATGTTTTTCTCCGTCTTGCAACATTCCGCGTACAAGCCAGCTTCTCCTCCAATCCTTTGGTGTATTCGAAATCACGAGTCCATCCGGCCCGCAATTTATCCGCCTTGGCTGTTACATTATTAAAGGCAAGACGCCAATCTTCGCAGAATCGCTACTCAGCTCTAACTTGGGAGTCGCGGTGGGATTTTTCCCTTTACAGTATCGCCCACTCGCCCATGATACGCTCGCGTTCCGCTCTCAGGTTATCAGCTTCTGCGGCAAGCCATTGCTCCGTTTTAGCAAGCGCAGCGTCACGACCCCACCACCAACACGTTCAAGTCCATCAACTTCTTGCGTGAAGCACTGGATAGGCTTTCCGAGCCGATCACCAGCCACGACAAAGGCCTCGTCACACTGTCGGACAACGACCTGCTCAACTACTTCCTGCCTCCGTTCAAGAGTGCCGCGGCGCCGGCGTCATGCCCTCGATGGAGAACTAAATCTCCGTCAATGGTATCCCGTCTCGCCAATCCCTGCTCATGAGCAAGCTGCTCTGCGAGGACCTGGGCTCCGAGGGCATGACGGTCTCGGACTTTGCCGAGATCCAGAACCTCAACAGGTTTCACCACCTCGCTACCAATTAACGCGGAAGCTGCCACGTTGTTGGTCAAGCGTATGTATTGATATGACTATGGCCAGCAGCGATTACGGCTTCATCAACGCCACCAAGGATCTGGTGGACCTGGTCGGCAACGACGACAACAAGGCTGCGGCACTCAACATGGCGCGCGAGTCCATCGTGCTCCTTTAGAACAACGCGGCAGGAGTGCTCAGCACTGCCGTCGATCCTGGCGTCGTCGACGGTCTTCCTGACGGGCCACTTGGCCGACAACGTCGGCTACATGTGCGGCGGCTGGTCTCTGATCCAGCAGCAGGGCTCGGGCAACGACATATTCCCGAACGGCATCAGCGTCAACGACGGCTTCGAGGCGATCACGAGCGACATGGTAACGTACTTCAACGGCTCGAACTACCTGGCGTGTACACCGAGAGCGAACTGACTCAGGCCAAAAGGAGCTGGTCAGCAAGGCGGAGTACACCATCGCCGTGATCGGCGAGCACTCGTTCACGGAGAAGGTGGCCGGCGACATCAACGACCTGGACCTGTCCGCCGGTCACATCGAGTACGACAAGGAGCTTGCATCGAAGAGCACCAAGGTGACTGTCGTGTTGGTAGAAGGTCGTCCGCATCTGCTCGGAGAGCTGACGAGCAACGGGCACGCGAAGTTTGACGCCATGCTTCCGTACGAGCTGGGAGGCCAGGCCATCGTTGAGATCATCTACGGCCGCGTGAACCGCTGCGGCGCATGCCGATCAAATACCCGAAGGACGCCGGTAACATCCTGATGCCGTACAACCACCTCGCGACCTCAAAGTGCGCGGCGAGCGACTACTGCGATATGCAATGGGACTTCGGCCACGGCCTGAGCTGCACCAGCTTCACGTACTCGGACATGCAAGCTGCATGAACGTGACGTCCATGACGGAGACGGTGGACATGTGGGTGACCGTCGCGAACTCGGGATCATTGGGTAAGGAGACGCTCCGTTGAGCACGTCGTCAACGTGAACACCTCCGATTTCCTCGATAAGTACTTGCACATGCGTTTGAGACCATAACTATGGTAATACGACAACATTATTTTTCAGTCTACACGGAAGGTGGCTGAACATCGATGGCACGGGTGGTTAGCCCCATGACGAAGCAGCCCAGCACGTTTTGGCAGAAGCCGAAGCCCAGCAGCTCTATCTGGTAGGCACCGATAACGATGCTCACAGCCACAGGGAAGAAATTGGTTCTTGCTGTTCGCCGGCACTTGAGCGGCCGAGCGATCGCTGGCGGCCTGGTGCCTCTCACCTGGTCCAGGGACATGTCGCTGCCGTCTTTGTCCGCCAAAGCTGCGGTAGTTCGTGTGTCGCCAGCGCGCGAAATCCTCGGAGATGATCGAACAGGTCGCCATGCAGTACGGCAGGTACACGATGTTGTAGACGTCGAACACGTCGCCGTCCAGCGTGCAATTCCAGATGCACGTGTCGGTCACCGACGCCTTGGCCTCCGTGATGAGCGAGCTGGCACTCAGTTGGTACTGCAGCGCGAAGTCGCGCTTGTACTTATCCACGCAGGCGCCGCCACCATGGAAGAGCAGCAGCAGCTTCTTCTTGTCCTGGTTGACAGCCGGGAACACCTTGAAGAATTGCGTTGAGCTGAACGAGAACATCGTCACGCTGGTCTTATAGTCGTCAAGGCGCAGCACGTTTTGCCGCCGGGTTAGTTCAGCACGCTGCTGTCGTCGTCCGAGACGATGAGGGAGTCGACTGCGCAGTCATTGGCGTCGAAGACGTCCCAGCTTGGATGATGGAGACCTTGCTTGAGGTAGCTATGCCGATATGTAGGTCGCAGCTTGATGAATGGATCGTGGTCATACACGAGGAAGGAGGCTGCTGGGCTGGCACGCAATACAGTTGGAAACGTCAGCACGCAGCCAATGCGGTGCAGCTTATCTTGTGTTGGGACCAGCTTGCGCGATGCCGTCGTCCCCATGGCGGCGGTGCTGCTGCTGCTGCTTGCTGGGCTTGGCTGGTACACACAAAACGAGCCACAACATCAGTAGGCAGCCCATGCGTGCGGCGCGTACGGCAAGCAGCTCACCTTGCGCCGACCCCAGCTTGCTCGATGCCGTCGTCCCCATGGTGGCGGTGGTGCTACTGCTGCTGCTGCTAGCTGGGCTTGGCTAGTACACACAAAACGAGCCACAACATCAGTAGGCAGCCCATGCGTGCGGCGCGTACGGCAAGCAGCTCACCTTGCGCCGACCCCAGCTTGCTCGATGCCGTCGTCCCCATGGTGGCGGTGGTGCTACTGCTGCTGCTGCTAGCTGGGCTTGGCTGGTACACACAAAATGATATCATACACAACATCAGTCCTATCGCAGAATAACCTCTCCGTGATGATAAATTTGATCCGTTTTTGACCCAAAAAGGGTAGACGATTTTGCGCCGTAGTTCAACCCAAAACGTGTTGCG
This sequence comes from Phytophthora crassamura, assembly GCA_033557995.1. Classification (NCBI taxonomy): domain Eukaryota; phylum Oomycota; class Peronosporomycetes; order Peronosporales; family Peronosporaceae; genus Phytophthora; species Phytophthora crassamura. The sequence goes on from JAUCED010000016.1 coordinate 1,423,718, forward strand.
CCAAAATTTTAGTTGCTCATTGGTTGACCCATAACAATTTTTTCCACCTAAACACGTCTGCTGTTAATCACCAACGCCCCAGGAAAGCAAGATGTGGTACCTTCCTTCGTACCTGTCGGCTGCTTCCTGTAAAAGTCGCGGCGCTTCCGGAATATGCGAGTGACGGTCTCGGGGTAAACGATGAGAACGGCCACGCCTATCACTTGGATGACTTTATTTTTCGGGGAAATCGAAAAATCGCTCAGTGCACGCTCGGGATCCAGATTCGTCTCTTCCGTCACGAGCGGCGTCACACTGTCAGGGACTTCGCCTTTGAGGGCTTGCTACGCGTCACCACCGAACCAGTTTAAGAATCTTCCGTTCTTCGTGGCCAAGTAGAGAGTCATTTCATCGATATGGCACGAGTAACCCTTGCCCCACTCTCGCAGCCTCGCCTTAAGATGGCCGATTGTCTTGTTCTCGTCAATATGTCGATTCCATAGAACCACCCTGCGCCCACAATGGCCGCAAGCACTGTTTTCATTATTCGCCTCCGTCGGTCTTTCAAATTCTTCGTCCCACCCACCAATGTTCTGAGTGAGTTAAGCAACGAAAGAATAAGATAAGCGCGATATAAACCGACTACGAAACATTTTGACGAATACGTTGCAGATTGATCGTTGTAGACCAATGACCCGATCATCGAGATTTGTTGTTGTTTAACGGTTCTCCTGCCAACTTTGACACTATTTCGTCGCTGCCCATTTCCGGTGAATTGACGCGTCTTGCACTTCATTTCTTACCTTCGATGAAGGGGCTGGACCCAAGCGGGGGATGGGCTCCTCGCCTTGCTGGTTCGAGGCTACCAAGTTGCCAAGCGAGGAGCACGTGACGGTAACGCTATTAGTCACCTCTCGCTAGCATTGTGAGGCTTGCGTTCACTTTGCTGTGTCGAATAAATGACACATCCCGCAGACAGCACGGTCGGTTGCTTCGGCACTGCATCAAGCTGTCGTCAACGCTGAGGTGGACCAGCCAGCAATAGATTCGTTCTGTGGCAAAGTTTCCTCATCGAGCTGATACCGTTGTGTGCTGGAATTGCCACCGTTTTTGATTGCCATCGCGCGCCGCAAGTCATTGCAAAAGGTGAGCAATATTTTAATGCAAGTACGAAGTTTATGTCTCATTTCACTGATTTAGTTGCTTAACCTGGCGTCATCGAGCGCTTATATGAATATTTATTGGCACTGATGGGTGTACATGGCTTGAATATCCGATATAATTTTATTTACTTGCGAGTGTAGGAGCGAATGATGAGTTTCCTGAAGCAGCAGTACCTTTAGTATGTACATTAAGCAGCAACGAAACGAGTCGGCCTTCATCGACCAAATCGACTTCATGTGGCCTCGGTGCAAAGGCAGCACTTTGTTCGACGAACAGGACCGCAGGTTCGAGAACTTCTAGAAGATGTGTCTTTTGAGCAGAAGTGGAGTAGCAGCTTCTTCGCGCACAAGCCACAGCGTGAGCCATCGAAGCGGAAGTAGTAATCCTTCAAAGGGTTCGCGAGCAAGCGTTCTGCTGGAGGTGGTCCGGATCTAGGGAGGGGAGGAAATTGTGGTTGCTGCTGTCACACTTCGACTGAAAAATGACCTTTCGGAAGGTGTTGGCAACCATGCGTGCTATCCCAAGTGCGAGATGGGCGGTATGCGGCGCAAATTTCATGGCAACGGAACTTTGCAACTCGAGCGTTACGGACTTTGACTGCTTAATGCAAGAAGCCAAACTTGCGACGACAGCTTTTAATCTACTTCACCAGCATCCTCGTCACGCGGGTGTTCACATTTTAGAATTTAGAGCGTCGTCTGCTCGTATACAAAGCGAACGGTGCCAGTGAAAGGGAAGTGGAATCCAAAAACGTTGGAGGACGCCCTGTTAGCCGCTTGTCTGACGTAGTTCAACATCATGCTTTGGCTGACTTACGTATGTCTACTGTGCCTCCGCAGCGTAGAGATGAGCGCAGAAAGGTAATTCATGCTGGGGCACTTGCTGGTCATGGAGGGTGCTAATTGTGCGCTGCAGTCCGACGGCTATGAAATGCAAAACGACTGAACCCTGAGAGCATATAATTACTTCTCTGTATCGGTACGCGGTGTGGCAGCAGTCTTGCAAGACAGCCAGGCACACTACTTTCATATCATGCCTTACTCTGTTTCGACTCGACAAAGCTACCAAACGTGCTGGCCTCAGTCATCTCACACAGGACTGCGCGTTTGCCAGCTTTGTCGATCTCGACGGCATTGAATCGATTGAGCTTTATACCTTTTATACATATGTATCGATTGAGCTTTGAATCATTGCGAGGTAGGCCATCCAAAGGTTTGTAACGCCTCATTAAATAGAATATAAAATAATTGCCAAACGAAGGATTTACATTTGCTATTCTGCTGGTTGCAATGCTCTTGTACGTTTTCGTACGAAAAGTAACTCCGTGCTGCTATTTTGTGTTCCGTGAAGAGCATGCCACCATGACTTAGCGATGGACACTGTGAAATCATCCCTACACATGGTTTTCGGAGCAACTTATTGGAGTCCAGCATTTATATTCACGGATATTATAGTGTTGTTGGCCAAGTCTGCATCTTCGAGATGACACTTAAGTCTACGCAGGTTTTAGATCAATGAGGAAAACGTGGAAGCAGGTAGGAAGACTGCGTACGGGCACCTTTCGGTTTCCCAACGAGAAACGAGAAGCGGAGAGAAGGTGATCAAGTGCATCATGGTCGGTCCCTAGTCCAGGCTACACCGCCGACGGAATGGAAAGTGGATGATGCAGTTGGCTGACTGCATGTCAGGTGGATACCAGACACATGCAGTCAGAGGGTGTCTGCTTGATGAAAGAGCGGTGAGCGATGAAGGACGAAGTCAAGTGAGTCACTTGCAATCAGCTAGGATAGTTCCATGCATACCTGGAATGGTTATTAGAGTCAATCCATTTGGGAAGAGTAGAGAACTGTAGTTTCTGGAACTATTTCCGCTCTTGGAACAATAATATTTTTTAAAGTATACCAAAATAGTTCCAGAAGCTCTATCTCCATGGGATAACAACAGGGGCTTTTTTCCTTGGTACACACACTCGTGATGAGGGCGACGGCGTAGGTATCATTACAGAGTTGGCCGCGGTGTCGGTCTTTAACGCGATCCCCGCAGGAGAGAAGTTGAAAGCCTCCATGGAAGTAGGCCGAAATTGTGGCGCTTCACTGGAGGTTGGTGATGCGCTTCGAGCCACTGATGATCCGAGCGGCGAGGGTAGTGACAGATTCCTTGCAGAGTCGAGTGTACTGCTTAAAGGTGTCAGACACCCAGCGGCCATGAACTGGATCTTCGGGTGTCGACGCCAGCGCGATACATTTGCGTTGTACTCCGGCCTACAGCGAGTGCGCACTATACGCTCTTGGGTTGGTGCCCGACTGAGCTGCTGCACGTTGAATCGCCTTGGATACGGTTGCAGATGATACGCATTCGGGAATGCCGTCCGCGTTCATGTAGACCGCTGCTGGGATGTTGTGCGGCAGCGGCCCATTTGCTCTGAGAGAAGACACAATCCTCCGAACACCGGGCGCACGAACTAGTGACCGGAACGATTCAGAACTCGTAAAGTTGGCTCGCCGCGCTGATTTGTTTAGATCCAGTGAACTAGATCTGCACTGATGCTGCAGCACTGGATGTTGACGTCGGTGCACCGCTGTAGTCAAGGGTGACGATGTCTTCGGCTTTCAGGGAAAACCACGCGAAGGTTCCATTGTTGAGCGAGGCGATATCGGACCGACGAAGCAGGAAAAGGAACACCAGCCATAAGGCCCCAGAGCGCTTGGTCGTAAGGCAGCGCTAGGTTGAAAGACTGGAAGCATACCTCAAGCAGGTGGATGGAAACGGGTGCCTTGTGCTGGACGGGAGTGTCCAGGCGACCGATGCTCTACAGAAGCATGCGAATTTGTGGATGGCCACACGGAAAGTCGGAGCCGGCTGCGACGAATAAATAACGAATGCCGGACAAGGTGGCTGAAATCGTGGAGTTTCGTATGGGCGACCCGCGCCGTATTCTTGCGAAAGCCCAGTAGAATGGATTGGTGATTTTTTATAGGATGGCGGGCAGAGCACAGCTTTGGAGCAACGGGGAAATGCTGTGATGCTGGCACCAGTTGCACCAGTTGCGTAGTGACTTGAGATACTGGTTGTATGTTGTTACGGCGACCGAGTGCACTCGGAGATGGAATGCCAGATCGTCTCCAGATCGGTCGACGAGATGGTAGGATGGGCCTGCACCCAACCACGCGTTAACAACGCAAACAAGTTAGCACTGTCTGAGTTGTTAGATATGCGTGAGCCGGCATCCGCAACCGTGTTGTCTACCCCAGCGATGTGCGATAATGAGAACCTCAGAACCTCAGGTGGTGCCCGACTTCCCATAGGCAGAGCAGACAAATGACGGTCTGGGCTTGAAAGTTGCCGGAAGTCATCTTGGATTGCCAGCTCACCGCAGAAGTGTTGCCGATGCGGAAGTGTATATGGAGCGGGAATCTGGAATTTCCTCTCCGACGCTGCGCTGCCCATGACGCGCCCCAAGTTCGAAGGCACACGAGATAATCTCCCGGTAACTTACGTCGAAACCGATGGTGAGGTCGACTCGAGACTCTGCGATGAGCTGCCTCTAGATTTTGTTGAACTGGTACGTCAGGGCACATCCATCCGCCCGGATGGTGGCGCGCAACCCCGCGTCGGAGGCGTCCATTTCGACGACGGCGTCAGCCACGGGATGCGCGTTGAAGTATTCTAACAGAACACCGTTAAGTGGCGTTGTGGCCAAAATACGTAGCCACCAGTGTAGGTCACCGCGCACCTCGCCGCTGACCAACACCGAGTGCCATTGATCAATGTTGCGTTCGTGGCGCCGCAGGCGTTGTAGGAAGGCCCGGCTGGTCGAATGCATGTTGCAACGCGACGGGGACAACCGAGTAGAGAGCGGTAATCGGACCGACTCAACGTGCTGGACCCAAGAGCAGCCTACACGATACGCTCAGCTTTCGATGCTTTAGCGCCGGCATAGACACAGTTCCGGCCGTGGAATCGATGATCAGCCCGATTGCCTTGTGATTGGTGCTCCAAACCGAAAACTTGTCCTCATTGATGGTATCGGGGCCAAGTATGTGAGCATGGCATGGCGTAAAGAGTGTTCCATCTCCTGGAAAGTACAGACCACGTCTGCGGCTACATTGATGTGGTCGTCTACCCAATGGTATCTGAAGAAGCCGCGCGGGTTGAACATGTTCGTAGTGTGTCCGAGGATGAAAGCGATTGCTCCTCCCACAACGCCATACTTTCCTGGGGACCCGGACCAACCAAAGGCCGCTGGCATGTCGCATACGAGGGCAGTGTCTCGTTGAAGCCGTCCGCCGAACACGTGAACGCAACGGCTGTGAATGCACACATCGCGGTAAGCTGAGGACACGTCCCCAGCTTGCTCTTTGACCACCGTGCCTGGGTAACGTGTCTTCTGTCACGGGTCGGGGGATGTCTGGAAGCCCGTGTCGGATCCCTGACCGTTGCCTCACGCCGGCTCGCGCAGCCAAGAAGGATCGTCTCGGTCGCTCCGACGGCCCGAGTTGGGCCCCAACGGCGAACGAAGAAGAACGGCGACGGAAAAGAGAAAAATAAATACCCTCGTTACCCGCTTACTAGGTAGGCCTGCGCTCTACCGCTCCAAACCCAGACTGACTGTCTTCTTCCACGCGTCGGCGACCGCCGACATGATCCTAGGCATGACAATCCTTCCTAATGACTTCACTACCGTAATCCTTAGACATGACGTCCGTCCTCTGCCAGCTTCAACGTTGACTCAACTCTGTCTTACCCAATCCGAGGGATGCACGTGTCCCTGGAAATCAGGGTCCGTGACATTCTCCCCGGCCAAAGTTCGTCGCCCTCGACGAACCCAGTTCTCCGCGGTGTACGGCCTCCATGCGGCACTCCCCGACCAGGATGACAACGTGCCCACGACTTGCAGTGCGGCACTGCCTAAAAGCTCTGCGCTAGCACACCTCCGTAGGGGTCAACCGCCCACTGAATGCGCTTGAGCATCTCGCGTCCTTGCTGCTCCACTTTGTCCCTTGCCGGTGGCACCTTGCCCCACCTTGGTCGGATGGGCGTCCCACCAACAAGCTCCCCATCCTTCTCAACGATAATCCTTTTCAGGACAAGTGCAGCGAACGATCTGACTGCATCTCCCGGGACCATTCCGGCCTCATCAGCACCCACGACTCGGTCTTGAACTGGGTCACCACCGCCTTCCCGACTGCTCGAAACACCTTCATCGCCCACACTGGTATCCGCAGACTCCGATGCCAGTTCGGAACGTACTTCATCCACTTCCGTTCGAACGCCTACAACCTCACATGCCGCCGCAGACACAATAGCCGTTCCGGAACTCCTTTCATCAACTACTGTTGGAACGTCTTCACCTCACTCGATACACCGCTCCAGTCTCATCCTTGGTCTTCAATATCACCTTCCGCAGCCAGGTGTTCAACAAGAGCGCGCACTTCGTTCAACCCGAGATACAAATCCGGCTCCCTTGTCACCATAGCGTCCAATCCGTTCAGAATCGCGCTTCGATTGTCGTGGCAGAACCGTTCCAAGTCTTGTATTGACATCTCCCGAGGGGTTGCGCTGGTGAAAACAGGGACTGGCTCCAAGCATTCTTCATGCCCGTTTTCACCAGGAACGCCTCCCACTGCACACCAAGAATGCCTCCAAACTGCTCAGCTGCCACGGCATTGTACGGCACTCCAGAAGGAGGTACATACTGCACGCCAGCAACGCCTCTGTACTGTTCACCAACCACAGCCCCATACTGCACGCCAGGGACGATTCCGTACTGCAGGCCAGGAATAGCTCCACACTGCACGCCAGGCACGCCTGCATACTGCACCCCAGGAGGGCCGCCATACTCCACTCCAGGAACGGCTCCATACTGCAAGCCGGGAGCCCCGCCATACTGCACGCAAGGCACGCCTCTACACTGCAGACCAGGAACGCCGCCATACTGCCCTCCAGGAACGGCTCCACACTGCAGCCCAGGAACAGTTCCATACTGCAGACCAGGAACGGCCCCATACTGCAAGCCGGGAGCGCCGCCATACTGCACGCCAGGAACTCGGTTACCGTAGCCACTCCCAATCTGTCCACCGTCGACGCCGTACACCCCACTTCCACCGCCAGCAACTCCGTCGCCAGGCGTATCAAATGTATCTCTGTACCAATACATCTCTCTTCTCCGATGCGTTCTCCCCAGTAACGCCGTCTCCTTTCCTCAACTCTCTCTCTTCACCGCAGCTCACACGTTCCCGAGTACTACCGTTCGACGCTCTATCCTGCAACCAGTCGACACGCTCTCGAGCCACACAACCCGTCCTCGTCGACGCCTCACAGGCGTTCTCGTCCCAGCTTAATCGAATGCAAAACGCACTGCCCGCAGCCGTAGCACACCCAGCGGTAACTCTCCCGGCTAGTCGCGATAAATCCAGCGACACTAGTCCAATCCGAGTCACACCTGTGACAGGAGCCGTTCCAACACTTCTTATGCACTACGCCACCGCCTCCCTGTCGATCTTGCCCGCCGATCACAGCTTCCGACGACACCTCACCGAGCTCCGCCCGTTCTCCACTTCCTTCTTCTGCCTTCCTCAGGTAGTGAAGCTACCCTGCTTCCCACCACTTGTCACGGGCCGGGGGATGTCTGGAAGTCCGTGACTGATCCTTGACCGTTGCCTCACGCCGGCTCGCGCAGCCAAGAAGGATCGCCTCGGGTCGCTCCGACGGCCCAAGTTGGGCCCCAACGGCGAACGAAGAAGAACGGCGACGGAAAAGAGAAAAAATAAATACCCTCGTTACCCGCTTACTAGGTAGACCTGCGCTCTACTGCTCCAAACCCAGACTGACTGTCTTCTTCCACGCGTCGGCGACCGCCGACATGATCCTAGGCATGACAATCCTTCCTAATGACTTCACTACCGTAATCCTTAGGCATGACGTCCGTCCTCAGCCAGCTTCAACGTTGACTCAACTCTGTCTTACCCAATCCGAGGGATGCTCGTGTCCCTGGAAATCAGGGTCCGTGACACTTCTCTTGAACAATTGCCGAAGCCACGGCGTCATTGAGCTGATATTTCGGCTGGCAGATCGAACCGCGGTCGGTGTGGTCGTTTACGAATTTGACCGGGCAGGATAGGTCATGTATGACTCGGCCTGTTGTTAGCGGGTCGCCGTTGCCCTTGTCCACGACTCCGAAGGGGCTTTTGTGTACCTCAGGCCACAGGTCCAGAATGTCGTCGTCAACAACGATGCAACGTCAGGCCAATTGTTTGCACCGGATATTCTTCACGAGAGCGTTGTACCTTTCATCCGCGGATCGGTGGTTGGGAGGGCGTGCAGTTTGTTTTGAAGCGGACGCAAGAGAGGCACCCGGGCACCTGATCGATGGTGAGTAGAGAGGGAAGATGTTTGTTGCCTCGACAGGCTTCGGGCAGCACGGACGGAATCATGTTTTTGTAGGGCTTATAGTCGTCAGTTGATTGACCGCGAATTCGCCAAAGTCCGGTAGACCTATGCAGGTGCGACGAACACATTCCGACAACACACCTTGTAGAGGTTTGTTCAGGGTATAGCCCCCGCATGCACGATAGGAGAGGCATCGGAAGCGCGAGACCAACAACGCCGAGAACTGAACGGAGGCGGTGCAGCCGCGCGGTCTCCCACAGCATGGCGCGTAGTATGGCATCGCGGGCATACTGTTAAGTTCCGCAGATAGATGATGCGAGCCGAAACCTTGGTCGCGGTGCCTGGCAAGCAGGAGCCGTCGGGCCGATGTGCGGGCGGAGTATAGTGCGTTCGCTGATTTTCTCGACGTTGGCATGGGAGGCATAGGTGGAAGCGGATCGGGATGTCCGCACGCCAGGGGGCGCCACGATCGAGAGATGCCGTGGGGCGACCTCGTGGATGGTGGGATGCCATGGGGCGAGCGTAGTGTTTGGTGTAGGCGTGCCATGGGGAGACGCTACACTGTAGGCTCCATGATGCCCGATCAGCGTGGTGCCGGACCCGGCTGCGGAAGGTAAAGGCTCACAAGCAGAGGCAATTCCACAAAGAGTGTATTTGTGGAACCTGCTGTGCGTCTGAAGTGCCGGTGAACTCGCAGCACCTCGGCAACTTCACTGGCGCCTATTGACGCGTGTGTCCGTCCTAGCGTCGGCACGGATTCGGGTCAGTTGGCAGCCCGCGCGTCAGAACGAAAATCCTGACCGGGCCCGTAGTGGCGATCGATGAAGTCTTACACGTCGCGAGGCAGCCGACGTGCTTAATTGTGCGTGTGCCGTGAGTGCACACAGCGTTGGAGCTGCCGCCGTAACACATACCTACCGGATGCGGGGCTCACGGTCGTCGATGGCTCGATAAATTGGCGGCGGACGCGATCCGGCATGACAGGTACGCGACCAGGTGGGGCCTGACGAGGAGCTGCACCGGGGCCATCGCGCGGGGCTGGGCATGAAAGCGCCGCTGGAGCGGTTGTACGGGCGGCAAGGCGGAGCGCTAGGCCATTGAGGATTGTTTGCCAGTCTGTCGCGTGGTATCAACCGCACGCACAGCCTCGCAGTAACTCTTCCACCATTTCGGTGAGTCTTCCACGAGATTGGCCATTGCCCGGCCGATATAGTTGTTCATGTGCATCATCGTCAAGTTGAGACGTTCCGGTGTGCTTGTGTCCCTTTCCATGCTGGACAGCTCGAAGCATTTCAGACGCGAGGTCAGCCGGCGGACGTGATCGTAGAAGAGTGTGTCGCCAAAAGAGACAAGCCCGTTGATTGCTGCTAGCAGATCGTCGTAAGTCGCTCACTGTAGGGTGGTCGATGGCAACACCGCGCCGGCACCGTAATCGAGAGCAAAGTTCGCGTTTTTTTAGCCACGGCGCAGCTGTTCCATCTCCGTCAACGGCCTGAAGTGAGCCCACGGTTGCCGAGTCAGGCGCTGTACAAAGCAATCAGCACCGGGGGGGGCTCGAAGTGGACGCACTCGAGCTCACGCACCTGTAGAACGAAAGCCATAGGGTTTGCGTACGCACCTGATCCGATCCTCAGGACCTTGCACGGCTAATGCGCTGCGAGCTGGTGGGCTTTCAGCGGGTAGTATTCTCCCTTCACCGGCGTCCGTGGAGCTGGGAAGCTCGAGCAGTTGAGATTTTGAATCTCCGTCGGAGGCATGTCATCAGGACACCCATTGGGGGGGGCAGCGTCCGCGAGATGGACGAGTAATCGGGACCGCGATATGTACCAAAGGAAGTGTCACCGCTGGCGCTGGTTTCCTGGTCAGGTTGCACCGGTGCCACCGAACGGGATGACAGCGTCGACCCCGATGATGCCTGGAATTGATCCTTCAGTTCGTGTAGTATTGTAAAAAGCCGGTCCACCTTGCTCTCAAGTGACCGGGTAGGCACCTGGGGTGGCGCGGGCGGGATGTGCGGCGCCAGATGAGGCTGCGGAGCCTGCGCACGCAGCCTCCCGCTAAAGTCCTCGAAGTTTTTCATGAATGTGTCGAGGCGGAAGGCCGCAGGTGCTGCGCGCACGAGGTCGGGCGTGACAGTTGGTGCAGGGTCGTGTTGTGGTGCAGTCGCAGAAGATATTGCGACGCCGGCCTCCGATGGACTGGGGCCGGCGTTGTTGCCGTCGCCTAGCCAGATGATAGACCGACGGGGAGTGAGCTCACTGGGCGAACAAATCGAAGCGTGGGATTGCGACCGCCGCATCTACAGCGGCGGGGAAGAAGCAGCGGAAAGTCGTCACCGAGCCAAGTGCCGTGTCCGCCGCCAGCACCTCGCAGGCCGAGACGGGGTCTGCGCTGCGCCGTCTTCGGGTGAGCCGGCTGCGGCCGAGACCGCCCCACCACAGGCGGCCGACTCCGTGGAGACAGTGCGGCATGGAATGCATGGGTATCATCGACAACGATGGCGTCTGTCGAGTCACCTCCGACGGCGGGCTCGTCAACGGAATTTTCGGCTACGGACGACGTTGTCCCGGAGGTGGTGGTGGCCACTGGACCCACACTGGTGCCTTGCGTATGGTCAGCGTCTGTCGCGGACGCGGCAGACACGGTGGCCTGGTTACGTGATGCAGGCGTAGGCGATTATCTCGATAACACTAAAGGTGCTTAAGTGGTGGGATAATATTTTATGGGGATTCGTGTTGAGCAAGAATGCAGGTTTCAGCAGGCAAAAAAGCGATGAGGCAGAGAGGACCGCATCTGAACTGGAATTACTTTCAAAATTAAACGTTGGAGGTGCCATCCAAAGATATAAACCCGACGTAACAACTGACCGACCAGGTCGCGCGCGAGCGCTCCGCACACTGCAAAGCCCCGACCCTCGCCTTCGAATCTATCCCCATTTATCCCAAGGAACAACTACTGAAGCTATATGCCAAAAATAGTTCCAAATCGGGGATAACTCCAAGAACTACAGTTCTCTAGTAACACAATATACTTTACCAAAAAAACGTCTACACAGGGTTTACATGCACGTTGATGGTTGCACCCACACTATACTCAGCACTCCCGTGATGTGGTGTAAGGGAATGGACGTTCGATCTGTACTAGTTCTGAGCGACGTTCTGCTACGTCGCCTATGCGTTATCGTGCCGGCGCTGAAGTCCTGGGTCCAGTAGTGCTTGCACGTGCTGTCGGCATTGCACGAATACGTGCCGAACATGGTATAGCCGGCGCCAAGGATGTTTGTGTGGTGGACGGGAGAAATCAAACCATACACGGCAGCCACGTCCACCTGACCTTCAGCTACATTCTCCGCAACGTCATTCCACTTGTAGCTGGCGTCGCTCACACGCTTCGACATGGTCCGTTAGAGGCTGATTGATCCGGTAGCGTTGAGCAGATCTTCTTCCTGGACCGAGGCGACGTTGGCACAGCACCAGCAAGCTACGCACACGTACTTTTACACGATCGCCGGGACAGGACCGGCATCATCCCGTCTGGACAGATGGTACGTCACTCCAGCTGCGCTAGAGTGGGTGGCGAACTCTGAAACCTTTGACGTTGGTGCTCGGTCAGACCACAAAGGTGTTAAACTGCACCTAGTGTCACCTACAAATCCCATTCGGATCCGAAAGTCGGCCAGAGTGTTTCCCGTCCCGCGATTCGCGGCTGCGGCAGTTCGCAAGCTCGCGCGCGAGCTCATCTCAGACTTACGTGAGCGCATGAAGCAGGAAATCAAAACACCTGCAGAATGACCAAATGTGTGAGGGAGCCCAAGCTCGAAGTGGTGAAAATTACGCTGCAAACCAAAAAAAGAACGTAACGAGGGCCAGAGGGGCCTTAAGCAAAAGCTAGAGCGCCTCCCCAAGCGATAGCCAAACCACCAGGCGGAAGACAGATGGGAGGCCAGTACCGTGGACTCCATCACTGATCTCTTCGCCGTGCTGTCCCTTGACGATCTATCTGAAACATTCTGGCGGTACGAGCACCCTCGCGGATGCGGCGGCGATCTTCTCGAGCGCGTACGGCGACAGTGGACCGGATCCCATCAACTCGTACAAGCCAACACCACGACCAGCAGATATATACTCTTCTTCGACGGTGGTTCGAGAGGGAATCCAGGACCCGGAGGTTTCAGAGCTGGGTCCTGCGCCTGACACAAGATGGAGGATATTTTCAGCTGGTGTGGGCCGGGATCATGTCCTACTCAGCGAAAACCACAACCAACAACGTGGCTGAAACCTCGGCCTCCTGGTGGGGGTTCTGGCATGCCGGTGGTATGGGTTCTCCCCAATACATGTGGTTGGAGATAGTGCGATGATCATCCGGCAAAACAACACAATAAAACCTCCGACGGCAACCCACTTAGCGCCGTTGTACTGGAGGTACAGGCGACAATTGGCAGGCGTCCGAGTGCTCACCTGGCAGCCTCACCGAGGAGCCTACAACAAGATGGCTGATCTACTGCGAACCAGGCGATGGACTCGAGGATGAGCACCCAATTACGACTCGACCCTGCATTGCTGGAGATAGAGAGATGGAGTGCTTTGGCAGGATTCACTGTGAGTGACTTTGGTCACTGAACGCTGACACAACACGGACGGGGACTCTTCTGAAGCCACATTTGTCGCGCTTTAGGGCGGGGCGATAGTTGGTTAGGCTGAGGGGCGAAGCTGTAGGATGACGGGCGCGTATCATACGACGATATGTGGCCCAGACAGATATCGGATGTTGTCGAGAAGCATACATCCGCCGGGTGGTTTCCGGCACCGAGCGGTCATATCGGTCGTGCGAGCTATCACAGATACATGAGCCATTGGTCACCAGCTTCACACTCCGTCGGAAGCCACAACATGGGGCTGCGTCGAGGTGTCTGGGGGCTTGTTGTGCGACGGCTTGTGCTAGATGTTCCTTAATTTGCGCTGTCCGGTGAAACATACGGATGTACAAATCTGAAGCTCCAGAGATTCTGCGGACATGTTGCAAATTTGAGAGTGCGCTGTGCTTGTCGATGGCACCCGAACAGCAAATCCGAAGTGTCCAAATCCCGAAAGCGTTGTGGTATCGCAATCTCTTGGGCATCGTAGTGGTGGTGTCGGTGTCAGCGCAACTTCGGGTACCATAGTGTGTGCAGTGATGTGGTGGTGGATACTGTCCCGTTGACGAAATCTGGTGGTCCAAACCGTGTTTTTGTCCAAATTGCAAAAGCTAAAACCTTGAGCTTCAACATGAGTTCATGAAACCCGAGAGCACTACAAATTTTAGGCTTCGCCCTGTCGGGCGAAACAGAGTGGTCGGGGTACCCGCTTCGTAGCGTCAGTGGGGCGAGAGTTCTTGTGAACTTCAACTTTATGTCAACTTGCATGAAGGATTCTTTTTACGTTAGGAAATCGGAGTTACGTGCACTTTGGCGAGGTGTTGTTGTTCTGCGTTCGCGGTGCGGCGCTTGCTTGCTTGCTCGTCGTAGCTCTGTGATCATGGAGCGACGTAGTTGACTTGCTCGACGGTCCGCTGTTTCTTCTGGGATGGTGCCTTACGTGGCATCTTCTGCGGCGACTCATCAGCATGTTTCCGTTTGGGTGTTGCGGACACAGGGAGGTGAACTGAGTCTGAAGCCGCCACTGGAATCGTGGTTGCAGAGCTAAAGTCAAGCTCGGTAGTATCACGTACGGTAGTTGCTGCGGCAGCAGCAGCAGCAGCATCTGCGGTGCAGGGCGGCGTTGCGTCGTTGTTTGCGTTGGGTTGCTCCACTTCGATCCGTCCTTCGGAGCAGGCTCTCGTCGCGATCCTTGGGGTATCTTGTTGTAGAGGTTCAAGCTGAAGACGTGCCGGATTTCGTACACAACGCCCGCATATTGTTGCAAAACACTGCTGTTAGTTAGCCCAAGTTAGATGCAAAAGTAGTGTTACGTACCCGGTGTAAAGTTGGCGAGGTCTGCTCGCTCCCATACTGTCCATACTGTCAGCTTGCAGATCTCGCTTCTGGCCTGGTTTAGCGGGAGCGCGAGGAACATGGAGCGCGCGTCATCGACCACGGTGGCCGATTCGGCTTCGATGAATTCGAGGTGCGTTCCGCTGAATTGATCTGGTTGGCGGGGGGACGTTGTTGTTAGTATGCAGCGTTGGCAAGCCGGAGGCAATGGAGCGGCGCACCTGTTGTGAAGTGGCTGCCACGGAGGAAACACATGCGTATAGCGAATGAACTACCACGAGACGGTCCCAGTTGCGTTACGTAGTCTGCAAGCCTAGGAACTGTCGTGAACACACGTTCTTGGGCGTCGAATAGTTCGCGTAGTCGACGTAGCTGGGCCATCGCCGTTGTCGGTTGCAGCGCTGGCGTGATGCCGTCTACGCGGCAGCCGGAGATTCGTTGTCTGTGGGGTCAATTCGGCAGCGAAAGGTGCTCGAAATGCTCGGTCGCGGCCGCAGCTGCAGCGTCTCGTCCCTTATTCTCAGCTTCTCCGCCACGCCGTGTCGCTAGGAACGAATTGGCACTGCTTTTACAACCCGGGTTGAGAGATCATCAAGTGCGGTTTGAGTGCTTGTGCGCGGCTTGTGGGTGCACCAGATCACCGGGTACCTGATTTGAGATTTTCGCTGTTTGTCGGTAAGGATGAGATCATCAATTGCCGCTGGGGTAGTCGCACAACGTTAGTGAAGAAAATGAAGCACTACTCGCGTAAGTTCACGTCCGGATCGCCGTCCTTGGTCACAACATTGCAGTAGTGGTTGCTGCAAGCTTGTGTAGGCGCTGATCCTCCGCGAGCCCTTCTTCATTTGGGCAGAAATACACGGATTCGCTGTCATCGAGGCGGCGGGCGCCCAGTAAGTCCTGCATGTGTGCGCACTCTTGAGAGCGCGACGTACAGAGTGTGGCGATCAATACGATGAAAGTGCGGGGCGGGCGTAAGTCGGTCACGATAATCTTGTCTCGCGTATCTCCTTGAACACCATGCACCGTCGTCCCGAACGCTGGGACGACGGGAAATCCCCTGATTGAGATTGAGTCGCTTCCGAACGAAAACTTGGATCTTGTCTGCATCACCAGCACGAAAGATGCCGGTCATGCCGCCGGGATACCGGGGAAGCGATCTCGGGAGTGCTCGTCTCGAATGTCAACAAATAGATTGGACGGTGTTGTCGACGCAATCCAGACGCCGTCGTTTCTGCGCTCGAACTGCGTGCTCGAACACCAGTCGATGTGGAAGATCTTGCCTGTAGTGCCGTTTGCAACGCCCTTCACGATGCATTGATTCGTCTTGACGCGGACCGGCATGCCTGGAGCAGTACAACACATTGGGGAACGTCAGACGTACCGAGCAGCTTAGTAACGCGACGTAGTGTAGTTCGTTACTGACCAATGTACGCTTTCAGGAACGCGGGGATGTTGACGGTGCGGCTGTCTGGCATGCTTTGGGTTGCCATGTTGGTCGTTTTTGACAGATATGCAGGTATAGCGTACACCTTGCGTGAGTTGGGGAGCGCTCGGGTCGCAATCTGCACCGCCGTGTCGTTTACGTGTTTCCGTGTTGAGATCACCTGAACGAAGTCACCCGAGAGCTCGTTCGCAGACGCTGGTGGTGGTGGCGCTTGCTGCAGGAACGCACGCATGGCCGTGCACCAGTTGCCGCGTCGCGCTAGGTCTGGCCAATCACTCCACTCGGGTCGTTCGCGAAGCGCATATTGTGTGTTAGATACACGACTTTGTCAACCGATCGGTACAGCCACGATCCGCGTAGCTGGAGCTCGCTAAATGGACTTTTTGTGTCGGCAGCCTATAGAACTGATAGCTGCTGATCGTCTCTAGTTGGAAGAAGTCGAACATGAGCCCGGTTGGAGCCCCACCAAAAGGATCGGAACAGTTTTTGACGTGCCTGAGCGCTTCTTCCCAAAGTCCGACGAAGCCGATTTCTATCATGGACAATTCGTCAGCATATACGCACAGCACTGAGTCTCACAGCGCGTTCAGCTCTTCCATTGGTTCTCGTACGTGCGGGTGCAAGTGCTTCTGCCGGATGCGAAGCTTAACCGAACTATGCATGGTGTGTCCGCAAAAATAACGCTATGCGAAGAATACGTCAAAGCCACGCTGCGCGAAGAATACGTCGAAGCCACGACCAAATGCTCCTGAGCTTCATGTCGACCAATTCAGCACCATCCACGCTGCTGGAGCACTTAGCCGAAAGGACTGAACGGCAGCACATGCTTGGCACGTACTTTAGCATGGCGGCCACTCCGTCGAGCGAAAGTAGCGACAGCGAGTCCACCCTCCCCACCAATGCTGCTATCGCCGACTCCATCGCGTCCAACAATGTTTGCCACCGCGTCCTCTCCGCTGAACGATGCTGCCGCGGCTGCGGGTGTGTAAGCTAGTGTGCAGCATCCGCCCGCCTGCTCAGTCTGGCCGCTCGCGTATACCAACGCAATCGCGCAGTCTCCGTAGTTTATGTGCGTCGGACGGCGAGGATCCCATCGCTAGTGCAATCTTGTTGAAGCGCTTCCAACACAGAGTGCAATCTTGTTGAAGCGCTTCCAACACAGAGTGCAATCTTAATCTAAATATGCTGAGGAGTACCGTGCATGTCCTCAACAGGTGCTATCTTGATCAAAGTATGACATGGGGAGCATACCGTACATGCCCTCAATACAAGGGCTAAAATTTGTGCACCGTCCTACCTCCGTCAGCCTTAATAAGAGACCCTTCACTCGAGTGACTCACTTTGTTTGAGTATGCAAACAAACACTGCCTTATCTTACACGTTTACGCCTTTTTCTTAACGTGTACGATACAAGTTCACGAATATTAGACTTGGCTTTTGTATTGGCTGCTACAAATTTCAAGTGAACAAGGGGTAGGTTGGGAAACCTACCCTTCCCAACCAAAGCATAGATAGAGCATATGAAAATCAGTCATCTGCATAAGTTTTACAGGTAGCGGGTTCGTGCCCGCCCATCGTATATAAAGTTCGGCAGGCGAGCAGGTGTTGCCATCAATTTCGCCTCATCGCGGGCTAGCACGTAGAACCCCACGCGGTCCGACAAAATGGCGTTCCAAGTGCGATGGCGTGAGCTGAAGAAATCGGGTGGACGTCGAAGCGACCGACTGGCCTGTCGGACGACTTTACGTACCTAAAGCCCGGCAAGACGAAGAAAGATGTGCGCGGGGTGGACTTCTTCGTGGGCGAGACTGAGCTGATGCACTTTCTCGACCAGATCGATCTTGGTAAGTGTGTTGCTTTGTGTTTCCCTCTACAGGTGCTGATACGATGCTTGATGCAGCTGAACTTGCAGCTGAGAAGACACCAGAGACGGCAGCGACTCAGAAGGGGTAGTGTGTAGCCGCTGCAAAAGCGCCAGCTAAGACGAAGTCGAAGCCAGCCGCCAAGAAGTAGGCGGCCAAATCGACGGAAAAGGCCAAGAAGGCGGCCAAGGACCCGAAGTAACCACGCCGGAACATTGCGAAGGACGACTCATCGCAGGCTGTTCCCAAGGTATCCTCGTCTGGAGGAGGAGGTACGTCTCTTTGAAAGGTGTATGATACACCTTTGCTGTTCGCTAATCATGTATTGCTACTCGTGGTACAGGTTTACGTGCGGTGGAAAGCATTCAGACTTTTGAGACCTCGCAAGCCACGCGTGTCGATAAGGCGAAGACGTCCCAGGTGATCGAAACGTTTCTCCCCACGACACCACGTATCCTGAGGAAAGCGAAGGTAGTGATTCCCGCGAAAGCTTGCAAGGTATGATACGGTATGATACAACTTATCGCGTTGGATTTAACGTGTACGTTTCACTACTATTTGAACCAGACGCACCATTGGCCAGCGCAACCTTCAGCTAGAGTTTGACGAAGCTCATTCGGATAGTGACGCCTCCGGAAGCCCAGACGAGGACTATATCGATTCGGATGGAAATGCCAGCGCGGTATCCGTTGAAGACGCTCAAGGAAACCTGGAAGATAGCGGCGACGTGGGTGAATCTATCGAAGGTCAGTGGTACTTGTATGTAGACGTTACAGAGCTTACCTAACGTGTACATGCTGTATTTTTGTTCCCATCAGACGATCCAAACCTCATGGCAGACACGGAAGACTCGAACACACTTGCAGCTTTCGTATCAGATGCTGATAATGATGACGGAGACGACGACGATGCTTCTGTGGATGGATTTGACGCTGCAGACGTACAGCTACCAGCTCCCCTGGAAATGCGCTTTAGTCCGAGCGCGCTTGCGGCCATGGACAGCACGGCCAGTGTGCGTAAAGCTTGGCTGGACGAGATGGGCATCAACGGTTGGAGTGACTTACAGACAAACACACCGTACGACTACCTGATGGAGCCGTACGAACCTCGGTCGGCGAATTCAATGGCTACAGACTATCCGAACCGGTATGCTGGAGAATCCGGCCCAACGCCAAGGGCTCTGGAAGCGCCCGCAACGCCATCGAGTGCGTTCTTCTATTTTATGCAGCCCGAGCTGTGGGACGACATAGCTGAGCAGACGAACGACACTTCGAGACCAATTTTGACGAGCGGGTGCAAGGCCAGCACGCACGCCAGTCGCTCGCCAGAAGAAGCATCCCGAGTTCAAGCCAAAGACACGTGAGCTGATTCGGAACGAGCTCCTCAAATCAAAGGACGTGACGGCGAGAGAGTTGTGCATCTTCGTCGGATTGTTGATTGCAAGATCGATTGTCCCGAACAAGGAGAAGCTGGCGCATCACTGGAAGACTACAGACGAAGGGGCGCTTCCGCGCGGATGCTTTGGCCAGTTCATGGCCCGAGATCGATTCATGCACATCTTATAAAACCTCCATTTCAGCCGGAACGATGACGAGCGTGCTGCCAAAGATCGAGCATGGAAATTGCGTCCGGTGATCGATGCACTTCAAGGTCGCTTTGCTGCGGGCTTCATGCCACCTGCCGTCATGGCCTTCGATGAGGCCATGCTTCCGTCGCGATCTACGTTCAACATGATGCGTATGTATCTCAAGGACAAGCCTCATAAATGGGGGACTAAGCTCTTCATGTTGTGCTGCTCCACCACGGCTTCATTCGGTGAGTACAAGGCGACTCTCCGGGCACGTCTTCTTTTTTTGATCGCCAAGTTGTCTTATCATGTACCATACCAGCTGACAATTAGATCATGTTGTACTATACAGGTTTGAAGTCTACTGTGGAAAGAAGGAGAGGGGAGGCACTACTACATCAACCGACTGCAATTCCGGTCCTGCCGCTGTGGTTCGCAACCTGCGGCATGTATTAGGACCAACAGCACCCCCAAATGGACAGATGCGGCTTGTGGTTATCGATCGGTTCTACTCGTCGATGCCGTTGTCCATGCAGCTTTTGACGATGGGTTTCTACTCGATTGGCACCGTTTGTAGTGATCGCCAACGCCTGAGCACCAAATTGATTCCAAAGAAGAAGAAACGAGAGAAGAAGAAACCACCGAAGATACCCAAGAATAGACCGGCCAACATTGAACGCGGCACGTTCATTGTCACAGACGCCTTGTAAATTCCCAAGATGCGGCTATTGCGGTGGTGGGATACTCGTGCAGTCCACATGCTGACTACTGGCGGTAGTGTGGAGATGGTCCGCATTGTTCGCCGGGACAAACTGACCGGTACACAGTCCGAGGTTATGTGTCCCCGCGTTGTCAAGGACTACCAGACCTTTATGGGCGGTGTGGATGTTCATGGTCAGCTGCGGCTTCAGCGGTAAAGTGACCGTATCGTGTATTCTACAGTTTAGCTGATTTTCTAATCATGTATGCTGCATTCATCAGGTACTCGCTGCAGCTTTGCCTCAAGTACAAGAAGTATTACAAGTCGTTGTTCCTCGGCCTAGTGGATCCGGCTATCATCAACACCTACATCGTGCTCAATGCTCGACGCGAACATGGTAACCTGCCCAAGGTGCGCCACGTGAAGTTCATGAAGCAGCTGCACCTTGAGTTGTGTCAGCTCCGCGAGGAAGATTGGAGCTCGCTCCGTAGTGACGAAACCTTCCAAGTGACACCACACAAGGCGACGCAGATCACCATTGTCCGCCATTCCGCTCACAAGCCGATGCAGAACGATGAATGGCGCCATGGCAACAACGGCGTGGGTCGTAAGCGCCGCACAAGAGCCTGCAAGGTGTGTTCGCTCCTCAAAGGCACGGATAACGCTCGAGGTGGCGACTCGTCCGTCTTCTGCAGCAAGTGCAAGCTGCCCAACACGACGAAGAAGCCTATGGCCTCGCGAGTCTTCCTGTGCGAGAAGATGCGCCATGCTGTCAATGGTCAGCCCATGTCGTGCTTTGACATTTGGCACCAAGCATGGCGCAAGGGCACGCTGGCGCCAGTGCCCCGACGCGACGACAAGAAGCGAGCGATCCGCGCTCGAGCTCTGCGGGTGAAAATGAGAGAACTGAGGCTGAGAAGACGAAGGTGAGTAATCAGGTGATGGGTCGTCAGTGGCCACCAGGCAAAGCGGGCCCTCCAAGTCACGGAGACGACAGTCTGAGCAGGTGGTTGCGTCCGTCGATTGATATTGAGTTTTTGTATAGGAAAATTCTCGTCGTCCCATATGTTTCTTCTGTCAGCATCCTTGCACTTCATGACCTCGTCTGTGGCTTCTGCTGCCAAGTCTCTCTCACACTTTGAGATCCCGTTTTTGTTGAAGATACACAATAAAGGAGAGATTGTGTCTACATCTCGCGAAATTATCTTGTACATACACGATAAATTGAGACCCATCGATCGTGGATTAGGTTTAGCGTGCGTCTGTCCATTATACAGGATATCGAAACATATAGCATTTAGTATGAAAACCCTTACCCGCAGATACACGTTAGACCTGGGAGGGTTTAGGTTGGTTGGGGGCCGAAATCACGCCCGGGCTCAAGGGGTTAAGTAGTCTGTTGGGGAGGCGAAACGGGGTACGAGTTTCGCTTAGTATACTACAATGCTAAGGTTACGCCCCGCATCGCATCCCAACCACGAGGTTTATGCCTATGCCCAGGGGCACCCCTCATGCGCGCTCCAATAAGTCGGGTACCGCGACCATTTACTTCTGATAGAACTTCTATCAGAAAATTTCTGTTTTTAATTTTAAACCATTTGTTTAATAGTAAATAATGGTTAAAATTGGAATTGCCAATACAGTACTATTATCCATAGGATCATACTACTAGTAGTACCTCTTTCCAGAAAAGACCCTTGACGGGTGTATAGTGCTTCGAAAGGCGTCACTACTCGTACGTTCAAGTGGTTCATTATTGTATATCGGTTTAGTCTGAGATGATGTTACTCAATCTACGCAGTTACGTATAGCTCTATGGTGGGTGGAGTGGTAGGCCCCACACTGTGATCGGGGGTCTTCAAAGGCACGCCGCGCTCTTAGAAGTTCGACACGCAGTCCTTGCCCTTGGGACTGTCCGTAGCCGGGGTCGACGTCGTGGGTGCGGGCGTCGCCACCGGGGCCTCCGTCACCGTCACCGTAGTCGGTGCGGGCGTCACCACCGGGCCCTTCGTCGCCTCCGTGGCAGGCGCCTCAGTTGCTGGGGCCACCGTCGCGGGTGACTCGGTCTCCGCCTCGCCTTGCACCTCGTCCTCATTCTGAGCCGCACTCTTCTGCGTCGTCGATCCGGTCGTTGAGGCGCTTGAGGCGCTGTCGCACTGCTCGGCGTCTCCCGTGCCGAAGTCCTGCGTCCAGTAGTGCTGGTACGTGCCGTCCCCGTTGAACGCGTACGCAGAGCCGAACATCGTGTAGTCTTCGCCCATGATATTCTCCAGGTGCTCCGGGGAGTTGATCCACGCCACCATCACAGCCTCCACGTCCACCTGGCCGGCGGCCACGTTCTCAGCCACGGCGCTCCAGTCGTACCCGGCCTGCGTGATGCGCTCCGACATGGTCGAGCCGTCCGAGCCGTCGTGGGCCATGTAGTCCTTGGCGGCCATGTCGTTCGAGTGACGCTGCGCCGCGGAGTGCAGCTTCGAGTTGAGGCACAGTGCAGACAGACCCGAGGTGGCGCGCTGCTTGTTCACGGCCGCCAGCATGGCACTGGCGTAGTCGTCGTAGGCCGCGTACGTCTCAACGTTGGTGGCGATGGTGGTGCCGCCGAGGTTGCGCTGACGGAGGTTGGCGGCTTCCGAGAGGCCGTTGGACGCGGCCGCCACGACGAGCAGCAGAGCAAGCGAAGACTGAGCGATGGCCATCATGTTAATTGGAATTGGTGTTGTGTGGAGTTGGTTCCGTGTATATGGAAGATGGCAAAAGTAGAAGTGAAAGCTTACTTGGTGGCCAATGTGTCAGCAAGCAGTGTGACGATCGAAAAGCTACGTCCGGTCCAGCGTCGTGACCTGATGGCTTTTCGGAAATCGGTCACGCCGCGAATGTGCCTCTTGCCCCGGTCGCATGTTGCCGACAATGCGAGACCAACATGGCGTCTTCGTACAACGCTGGCGTGCACGCGTGCGTTCGGTCAACGAGGTGTGTCGGCCACGAAAGGGCCCCAGGTGCTGCAGCGGAAGATTGCAAAGAGCCACGACGGCGTCGCCAATCTGCAATCGGGCGAACAGGTGGACTGTTGTTTAGAAGGGGAAGTCGCCAATTTCAGTTGCGTTGTTGCTGCCTGCTGGCGTTTGTCGCTGGCGCCAGCGCGTCGTAATTGTACAGCTGGTCTAGATCTGCGGTCCTAAAAGTGGTGAACACCAAGTATCAGCATACGCGACCGACTTCACCCGTAAAAGTATCGCGATACAATTTGTCCAATTGCTTCGGTTTATCGTGAATTGAAGGCTTTGATTCATTTAGGATCCCGCATTTCATAATTTGCGTTCTGCTGGTTCCAAATTAGCTCACGGTCTCCTCACATCGGTCCGATACCGATGTTCGGATTCCGAACTTCGGACAGATACACCGATAAAAGCCTAGCAATCGCCCACTATAATAACGGCTGAAGCGGCCAGACTCCACAGGAGCTTTGACTCAAAGTTCGAGAGCTTCGCGATCTTGAACGCCCTCGGCTCTGCACCGCATTTGATGGCCTCGAGTCACGCACAACAAGGCGATGCACTGGCGCCAAATCCCCCCCCCCCAGCCTTCGAGTCCTCGCAATGCCGTGCCGCAACTTGCGGCCCGCAAGCTGGGTGACGGCACGAGAAGACCACCACAACGAACGAGAGAGCCCAGTCTCTGACCGAGTCGATCAAGGCGAGCAACTGTTTTCCACGCTCGCAGCGGAATACCACACGGGGAGAGCCGACGAGGCACCGCCGCTGCGGCCCACACGCTCGGCGCCAGACGGACGTCGAGCGCAACGGTGACCTCCCCATTCCATCAGTCGGTGTCGCTGTGTACGGCCAGAGGGAGCTCAGCTGACTGCGAAGACCGGGTCTGACCTCTGGTCTCTGTTCGCTTGACTTTACACGCCAGGCTAACCTGGCAAACGCGCACTTCTACTTTTGCCATCTTCCCCATACACGGAACCAACTCCACACAACACCAATTCCAATTAACATGATGGCCATCGCTCAGTCTTCGCTTGCTCTGCTGCTCGTCGTGGCGGCCGCGTCCAACGGCCTCTCGGAAGCCGCCAACCTCCGTCAGCGCAACCTCGGCGGCACCACCATCGCCACCAACGTTGAGACGTACGCGGCCTACGACGACTATGCCAGTGCCATGCTGGCGGCCGTGAACAAGCAGCGCGCCACCTCGGGTCTGTCTGCACTGTGCCTCAACTCGAAGCTGCACTCCGCGGCGCAGCGTCACTCGAACGACATGGCCGCCAAGGACTACATGGCCCACGACGGCTCGGACGGCTCGACCATGTCGGAGCGCATCACGCAGGCCGGGTACGACTGGAGCGCCGTGGCTGAGAACGTGGCCGCCGGCCAGGTGGACGTGGAGGCTGTGATGGTGGCGTGGATCAACTCCCCGGAGCACCTGGAGAACATCATGGGCGAAGACTACACGATGTTCGGCTCTGCGTACGCGTTCAACGGGGACGGCACGTACCAGCACTACTGGACGCAGGACTTCGGCACGGGAGACGCCGAGCAGTGCGACAGCGCCTCAAGCGCCTCAACGACCGGATCGACGACGCAGAAGAGTGCGGCTCAGAATGAGGACGAGGTGCAGGGCGAGGCGGAGACCGAATCCCCCGCGACGGTGGCCCCAGCAACTGAGGCGCCTGCCACGGAGGCGACGAAGGGCCCGGTGGTGACGCCCGCACCGACTACGGTGACGGTGACGGAGGCCCCGGTGGCGACGCCCGCACCCACGACGTCGACCCCGGCTACCGACAGTCCCAAGGGCAAGGACTGCGTGTCGAACTTCTAAGAGCGCGGCGTGCCTTTGAAGACCCCCGATCACAGTGTGGGGCCTACCACTCCACCCACCATAGAGCTATACGTAACTGCGTAGATTGAGTAACAT
Organism: Phytophthora crassamura; assembly: GCA_033557995.1. Classification (NCBI taxonomy): domain Eukaryota; phylum Oomycota; class Peronosporomycetes; order Peronosporales; family Peronosporaceae; genus Phytophthora; species Phytophthora crassamura. The sequence continues at coordinate 1,448,711 of JAUCED010000016.1, forward strand.
CATCTCAGGTGCAGACTAAACCGATATACAATAATGAACCACTTGAACGTACCAAAGCTCAATGCTTTCGATATCCTCAAGGCCCTTGAAGATATTTCTCGAGGGAGGACTTCCCTCCAGAAATATGCAAATGAAGCAGACTTGGTCACTTCCTATTCACGATGCTAGCACACGAAGTCGAACTGTACAACAGCGCAGCAATTGCATACTACGATAGAGCTTCTTAGCACGCCGTTTATACAGTAGTGCTCTCGAGTGGTCGATTTTCATGAAATTGACGTTGAAGCTCATGTATTTTTGCAATTTGGACAAGGACACGTTTTGGACCGATGAGGTTTCGTCAACGAATGCCCTAGGACAAACAGAATGGGCGAGTACGCCCCGGACGCTATGTTTGGGGCTCTTAAGCGAAGTAGTGCAGTCTACCAGATCATCATTCAAAATCCGTTCTTGAAGCACCAGTTTGAATTCAAACTGGACTCTGCAATTCTGCACAGAAGGCTTCGCCAACAACGGGGAGCGCACAACAAACACAACGGGCCACTACGGACAAGTGCACACGCACTATAGTATGCATTAGAGGTAGGGGGCGACACCACCAACACCTCAGTACGAATGCAGTCTCCCATAGCGGACATCCCCACACTCCGAATGGTGGGAATTTCCCTTTTTAACCTTCTGGATTAAAAATGTAGACTGAACTGTAAATTGTCAATTCACTTTTACAAACTTGTGGTCGAGACAGCCACTTTCAGGTTTAGATTTCAGGCGGTGGACGAGAGCAATCGTTTCACCACTTTCCTGTTGCTTGTCACTTTTATGCAGTTATTTTGAGTGTATGTTGTTGTAAGGTTAATTGGTGTCTTTCAATACTGCTAGCCCGGGCCCGTGGGTCCCGGGGGGTGTCACATTTCGTTAAGAAATGCGGTGTGGTGCTGACGTGTGTTGACCTTCTATTTTTAAATTAAAATTGTAATTTGCAAACTGTATTTGTAATTGTAAAAGTGCATCTATCATTGGGTTGAGGCGGTTGTCGGTGCTCGCTCCGCTATATGAAGATGGAAAAGGATCTGGTGCGTCAGATTGAAGCTTATTTATTGAAATTCTTGCTCATATCAAGTGCTATCTACAGGGTCATTCATCAGGGACCATGCAGGTAGAAGAAGAACTACGCCAGCAAGCTCATGCTGCCGAGAGCGCAGCCTCCGCAGCCCTAGTTGAAGCAGAGGAAGCGCTGCAGCGGCTGGTTCAAACTCATCGACCGGGGAGCCCAACGGTGGATAATGCAGTGACGGAGCTGGCCGCGAGGCACCACGAGTACAGCGAAGCCTGTCGTGCCAGCGAACGAGCCGACACTGCCTACCAAGAAGAGCTCCGTCAGGAAACGTTGCTCCGCCAGGAAACGTTGCGCGACGTCGGCGCAAGACGAATCATGATGAGCGGATGCTCGGTACTGCACTGGTGCAGCGCGTCTACAGCAAGAACACGCCGGTGAAGCTGGTATCGACGACGAAGAAGGATGTAGATCCAGTGGAGATGGCTTGTCGCCACCGGCATCCAAGAAGCAGAAAGCTACGCAGCAGGCGCACGATGCTGCTGCTCGGGGTAGGCTGAGTGACTAGAGTGAGAAAGGCGACAGCAGCGACGACGAGAAAAAGAATGGCGACAGCAGTGAAGATGAGCGTGAGCGCAGTGGCGACGAGAGAAAGAATGGAGACAGCAGCGGAGGTGAGGATGAGCATGGTGACAGCAGTGGGGGCTGTGGAATACCCCGGCCAATGTGGGGTTACTTTCGGACACTATCAGCTCCCAGCCGCCCAATTCGAATCAACTGGTTGCTCGGGTTATGGAAAACCTGGCTGCAACGGCAGCAGCAACAACACCGGTAGCTAGGCGTCAGGAAGCCCGTGGTGATGAAAAAGACGCAGCTGACGTCGAAGGCAGCGATGATAGTGAAGATTCCGCAATATCGAGCGAGCAAGCGGAAAGCCCTCCAACGTCCGAGTATGTCCCAGGTGACAGCAACGAGTCTGCGTAAACGTAAGGGTCGTCACTTGAGCATGAGTTGCTAGTGGTGAGCAGAAGGTTTGAATGAGTTGAAGGCAAGTAGTTGATACATCTCCACTAACAATTTACTCACAGAATTCATGAAATCATTTCCATTGACTCCAAGTATTACGGCCCCCTGCCGCTGCGAGCTACCACTGCGCTTGCTGCTGCCGTCACTGCTCTCCGTCGGTGTGCTCACTCACCAACCTCCATTGCATCCACACACAACATAGTCAAGTTAGTCACATGGACCACGAATACCAACTGCCAATCTCGTCCGCACTCACCGTCGCTGTTGCTGGCTCCCGTCGTTGCGTGCTACTGCTGCGCGTGCTGCCCCCGCCGCTGGTGCTCTAATTCATTAGTCTGCATTCTATCCACCAACAACACAGCCAAGTTAGCCCATAAGCCACCGACAAACCGACCCACCTTATCCGCACTCACCTCAGCACTGCTGCGGGCTCGCGTGGGTGGATGCTGCCGCTATCCCCCACGCGCTGGTTTAGCAGCCCGCGCTGGTGTGACATCCGAGGAAAATCTTGGAATGACCATGTATCGCAATGCTTGAGCGTGCGTCTTTGTAAAAAAAAGCTCCTCCAAAACGTTTTTATTAGCGAGCGACGCTGATTGGCTGCCCACCCTGCGCTTCCTTTTGTAAAATAAACTACCATCCAACTTCAAGGTAGCAAAAGTGTTTGCACACGGGCTCATTTCTCTTTTTGCTAGCAATATTATATATACTCATGAGCATGGCGGTAGTGAGCATGGCGGTAGCTATCGCACGATGGTAACTACGAGGTGTAGATTTGAAGTATCAGCGGTATATTCTTCATCACTTCATCACCGGAGTCTGACTGTCTGACTAATTGTTTTGGCTGCTTTGCTGCGGTCACCTCGTTTACGTGCCGAAGCCGTAGAGAGTTCGGCCCTGACGCTTCAGGGCATACACCACGTCCATCGTGGTAACTGGTTTTCGATCAGCGTGTTCCGTGTAGACCCCTGCATTGCGCACGAGGTTACCAACAAACACCTTGAGAACAGCGCGTGTCTCCTCATATATCAACCCAGACATGCGCGCGACGCCAGCACGACGTGCAAGCCGCCGGATGGAGTTCCGTGAAATGCCGTGGATATTATCCAGCAACACATGGCGATGGCGTCTGGGTCTGCCTCGACCAGCGTAGTATGCCTCTTTGCCGTGCCCAGGCATCTCTTGGATGGGCTTGAGAAGCTTTAGAAGTGACGACGATGACCGAGTGATCCACGAGCACGCGAGCACGTCGTGAGGTGTACCATTAATAATAAAAACATTCCCTTCCGATTCGATTGGAGGAAGCCGAACTGTACTGCTACTATGATCGCATAGAGTTGATGGTGACGCAAGGAGCCTTGTTAGTTTTGTGCAGTAAACCTACATACGCAGCTAGACGAGATGAGTCATAATTGATCTAGTCTTTTAGTTTTGCTTCAAGCGAAGCAATGGGTCCTAGTAGTTCTTGCTGTCTGCGGTTGGCGGCGCATACTTCCTGGTTGTGCTGTCGCTCCATATTTTGCCAGCGTTCGAGCTGTTGTTCATCTCGGCGTTGAAACCATAGAAATAGCTGTATCACGTCGCGGTGAATATGTCTGGGCGTGGTTGATTCATTGATGTTAGACGTTGGTCCTGGGCCCGAGGCACGAATTTGTGGTGCGGCATCAGCATCAGCAGCACCCTCTGCCGTTGATGATGGGAACTGTTGGTTACCGGATAACGATAGGGTTGTACTGGTTGGAATATCTCGGCCGACGTCACCGTGAGCTAAATCCACGCCTTCGGCGGTGCAGGGTGAAGATGAACGAATAACTTGCTCGGGTGCTTCAGAGCCATCGAAAACTGCTTCAACAGGTTGGTCAGGTTGGGTTGCGTTTTCCGTCGGGGGTCCTGGTGGAGGTGCGCGTAGGTGGCGGCGAGCCGTGACTTGAGTTCTCTTGCTGATTTTCAGCTTCAGCTCCAGCGCCGCCATCTCGATCAAGTTAATACTGGCATCGCTGCTATCTTCGTTCGTGAACAGAGGCAAGTAAACTTGTGTCTCAGGCTGGCTGCGCTGCGGTCTTTCCACTGATCGGACTTGCTCCTTTGTACAGCTCTGCTACGCCATCCCAATGTGCCTTTCGCAGCGGAAGCCGCTCAGCAACAGTGGCTAGCAGATGCTGCTGCTCCGCTTGTTGTAGTTGCGTGCTCCCTCGTCTTCGTCATCTTCATACTCAGTCCATAGCGTTAGTAGGTGATTTCGCGATCACGACACATTCTAGTATTAATCACTTTGTTCTTCCTCTCCTGCGCTGCAATTTGTGAAGTGACCCGGTTGTATGCGTCTGACCAGCCGCACTTCGGGTGCCTCGTTCCATGTTTCCGTTTTGCCCATCGCCTTGGCTTTCAAATGCAAGCATTATTGTTGGAATTCACCTCGTTTGTTTGAATGAGCAAAACGCAGGATGCTACATACTTTACTTGCAAGTTTTACTGAGCTACGTTGATGTTTGAGCTACTGCACTTAGCCCCACGCTTTGCTGCTACTGCTGTCCCCTGTCAGATCCTTCCGTTTGATGGTAACCTGGCAATCTGTGTCTTGAAACAGCTTGAGGCTGGAATAGGCGTTGATAGTGACGACGCTACCTGGGAGGGGAAGGTCCGCCGATCCAGACTCCATGTTCCACATTGTTGCTGTCAAAAGTAGCGCATTTACAGCGTCACGGTTTGTGTCGTAGCGCTCCTGGAAAAGCTGAAATTTTCACAAGGCCAGCGAAAAATTAATTGCTGACAACACACACTCAACCAAATAAGCGCTCGCACCGTGATCAGGTCTTGAGTTGGCTCCGGTGAGTCTGCATCGATGAAGTGAAAGCGAAGAAGCCGGAAATCTCTGTAGGTGTGATCGGAGACCCACAGCAACTTCATTCGGAGCGTGATATCCTCCAATGGCCCATTCTGGCCTCTCAGGTAGGCTTGCAGCTCTGCAAAATATAACAACGAGGTCAGTATCGAGAGTAGTGCAAGCTGTCTTGACTCGCGCCAAAGACACATACCTTCCACCGCAGATATGACACGCCGACCTCCACCAGTTGATGTCGATGCAAGGAGATTACAAAGCCGCTCGTACGGGGTCTGCCTAGACGTCGCAGTAGCAGAGAGTTGTGCTGCAGAAGCTTGAAGGGCTCCGCTCTGCCTGGTTCGTGGAGCAGTGACCGTTACCACTTGGCTGGTTGGTTTCACCTTCACGATTTTGCCTCCACTGCTTGTTGCTGCTGTCGCTACCTTCGACGCTGTCTTCGCTTTCACGGTCATAAGGAAAATGAGCAAAATGTTTAGCCGGCATATGTTGCAGCTGCACAGCAGTGTACCGTTGCGAGATCGGATAGCGAAGTAGAGCACACGGACCACGCGCTAGCGATCAAGAACAAAATGAATCCAACCAACGTCATTGCATCTTTATAAAAATACGTGCCAGTCGTGCGCAGCTAAAGTTCCGCGATCCTGGCACCTTGATAAAAATATGAACCATGCGATTGATGCAGCGCATCCTTTTAAAATCTCGAACCGTTGTTGCTCTGGCTGCGCCAATGCCAGTCCTAGCTGTCAGTCCTAGATGATATAAGAGTAAGGTATGCAAGGCGGTTGAGCTCCCCAGGAATTCAGCATGCTAGGAATCGAACGCTACCTGAGAGGCAGTGACGCTGTGAAGCTGTGAAGCTTTTTATGACACGGACTGGAGCGGGAGAACGCTCGTTTGCAAGGCGCCAGCACGGCTTCGTTGGTGTGGCGTCCGCTGGCACCTTTATAAAGCGGATGGACGCCGTGGCAGCGTCTCTTCTAAAATAAAGGGCCGCTCTCGCCACTTCAACTTCAGTTGTTGTTCTGACGGCTGCTACTTGATGTAGACGTGAGGCCTAAAAGCGGTTGAGCTTGCTAGGAATCAAACGCTAGCCGAGCGACATTGACGCTACAAAGTTAATGGCTCGACATGGAGCGGTAGAATGCTCGTTTGATCTGCGCGAGTGGGGCTTCGATGGCGTGGCGACCACTGGCATCTCATAAAATATGGACCAGGACAGAACGCCACGCAGGTGGTCATCACCGCCGAATTTGTTTTCAACGAAGCTGTGTTTGGGATAATGTCGAGTTTCCTTCACAAGCAGCACCAAGCATTTGATTCACCACCGAAGTATATAATGCTATGTGTATATCTGGGCAAACCAACCGAAAACAGCATCACCTGATGTGGTAAGAGGACCTAACGTGTTAGTATGAACATGATGTCCCTACGAATCGTAGTGGTTATCGCGGCAAATCTTACATTTTCTGTTTCTGCAAAATGCATTGATGTGCACAATTGTTTATGGTGTATCATGCGCGGAATTCGAGCATTTAACCCGAGCAAAACGGAATGAGTTCTATGAATTTTAGGAGCAACTGCGCTCGCTCATCTGCCTTGATGCTTGGTCTCACTTCGAACATGATCTAGAGTAGAAGGCGTCATGATTGCGAGCGTGTGAAGGGCTTGATATGTTTTCAATGAGTGCTAGCCGCCTTGAAGCATGAGGCAGCACCAAAACGAGCAAGCCATAAGCGTTTGGCAGTTCAATATCGTTCTGCCACCACGAATCAACACCAACTTGAGTCAATCCCACCCGAACACGACCAAACAGTGCCTGGCATGTTCGCGCGCCAGAATCTGAACACCAAGGGCTACTTGGTGCTTTATGGAGCGATTCCTGACGACGTGGCCGATCATTTGCGCTCGTTGGCTCGCGACAACCAGAACTTCTGGATCCCAAAAACTTGGGACGGCGTGATGATCGACGATCATCGAGATGGTGCGGATGTGCCCGACGCCGCGGCTCGAGCGCTCTCAGTGGACTTGAGCGCTTCTACAAGACATTTTCCCTGTTGTAACTGCTGGCGACTGGGAATTTCTGAGGACGGCACCAGGCGCTGATGACCAACTTGTGCACCGCGATTTCGCGCCTGTGCCGGGGGCGGATTGTGCGAACGCGTGCTCGGTGCCCGCGTCGGTGTTCATCGCCACGCAGGACAACACGTTTCGCTTCGGCTACGGGTGGAACAACCAGCTCGCAATGCATATCCTACCGCCAGCTCATAAGGCTGAACAAGGGGATCTGATGCTGCTGCGAGGTGACTTCATGCACTCGCGCGTGGGGTGTCAATCCAACCACGTGTGCATCCACGGGTACCTGGACACCCCTCTCTACGCTCGCCCTCAAAGCCACAACCCTGAAATGGTTTCAGTGATGAACGACAACCGCTTGGTTGACAGCCTTTTCTGCTTCGTCTGGAAGTGCCCTTTTAAGGGTAGTGGGGAGAACGCGCTACGCAAGCACCTGAACCGGTTCCATGGCATGTTCTTCAACTACACTCGTCTATCGTCGCCTTAGTAGGAACAAGAAGAGTCCAGCTCCGCTTTTACATATTCGATTCAAATTCCGGAAAGCACACGAGTTAGGAAATTATTAAGCACAACAACGATCATTCATCTCAAATACTTAAATATGCTGCGGTTTTGAAATGCGTAGTGACATATTGACTCATCAACGAGCTCTGCTATGTGAGGTGCTGGCGTTGGTGTGCTCGACATCGGCGCCCGAAACCAATTCGACCGCACTATCAGGCGGAGCCAAGCGCTCCTCACTGACTGTGTTGGTCACGTACTAGCTTAGGCATACAACTATGAATGCGTACTGTGAAACAAGTGTACTGCACGACAAGAAAGGGAGGGAAATAGACAGCGGAAAGCTTTTAATCATGATCAAGATGCAGTGTTGAGCTTTATAATGTAGCAATGCTTGCAAACGAATTGTTGAAAGAATTGACCTCCTCCGATATTTCGTAACTCGCGTTGAGAATGATAGGAACGCACATGAAAGAAAAGTAGAGATCGTGTTCGATCCATCCAATGCGCGAAATGGTTGCATTTGATGAGATCAACATGTAGCATGAAGGTTAGCCGAAGTTTGAGCGACTACTCCCTCATTCCCAATTCGACTTCAACAAACGCATGGTGGTGACACAGGACGACCGAGAACGCGCAATGAATGCGGAGAAGGTTGCATCAGCAAATGTTATCCGAGTCGAGGAAGAGGTCCGCAGGCTGCGTCGCCAGCGGTTGCCTGCCCCCCCCCCCGCTGCGGTTAGAGCATTGGATCACCTCCGAAGAACATACAGGCAAGTGTGTGCTGCAGCTGACATTACCGACCAGGCGAATCCAGGACGAAATTGCTAGGTCCATCACTGCCGATCGCCAGAGGCGTAGAGAAGGCCACGAGGTCCAGCTACGCAGAGCACGAGATCAGACAACCCGAACAGGACCGCCTCCCTCTCCGCAAGCCCGTGGTCGAGTCCGTGGCAGAAGTCCGGCACCAGCAAGATCAGCCAATCGGCTCAGCACAGGTGTGCAAGGTGCATCTGCGGTGCTGTTAAGTGCGGGAGGTGGAGAAAGCGCGAGCACTCTCGCGCCACAGCCTGGGCGACCCGATCCACTGGATCCACTATCATACGATACGATGTTGCAAGCTCCTCCCAACCCAACGGGCGACCCGAACGAGGAAGCCGCTGGTACGGGGAATATACAGTGGTTACGTCTAGTGATAGTGAATCAGAGACGAAAGAAAGTAATGACGATTGGTAGCTAACTTTCTACAACTAACTACAATAAATGATCCCTGTTCTGGCTCAACTTCTGCTACCAACTACCAAATAGATCACCGTATTCGAACACGACTTGCTACATTGGCCTACGTAGTGTTTGCTCGCTCTATCGATGTCGCTTCTTCGCGAACGTGGCTTCTGCCACCGAATACGTTTTCTCTGTTGTGGAAACAACGCCCTGAAGACATATCTTGACGTCACCCTATATACAATTACGTAAGGATCTCTCTTGCTGGCAACGCGACCTCCAATCGCCATTCAGAACGACCATGTTCGGGAAGTTCATAACTGAATACTTAGGTACTTGTCTCCTCTTCGTGCCTACTTCAAAATAAAACAGTTTACAGTGCAAAACAGCGGATCGAATCGCGCACTCAAAAAAACAAACAGCGGATTGCTCGTTCCGAAGGATAACTACATTTTAAGGAAGGCTCAATCCAGCGTCTCATTCCGGCGGAACAGCAGCACGCACCCCTTATAAATCATGACACTGCCCAGTATATATTATGGATTTTTAAGTCTCGCGATTGTTTCGCAGCTGAAGAGTTCGAGTCGAGCTTCTTCATCAAGCGCAGCCTGGGATGGATGAGCCCAGTCAATTATCGTCCTCGTCAGTAGAGTAAGAGTAGCAAACGCGTTTCTGGATGTCACCCGTGAAGCTAATAGATATGGCTGCTCTTTCTTGTTCGCTACGGCGCTGCCAGACTTCCATTCAGTAACCGCCATGCCATTTAGCGTTTCACCTTGCACTTTGTACACGGTCGACGACACAGCACAAACAAGCGGGAATTGCTGTATGTGAACGGAGAGTGGACGCGGCATACCATTTACTGTCCCAGCAAGGGCAATATTGCATGAGCTGTAGGCTTGACTGTTAAAAAATAGCGGGAAAACGTCTCTATCGTTGCATCCTAACATTGATGTCGCGCGGGGGGGGGCTCGATCAATTCGGACCATTACTGCTGGAGGCTGGGGGCTGGGGACTTATACGGTAATTCCAGCGACACTGTCATAAACCAACCTAAACGCTGTATCAGTGTGGTACACGATTGCCTCCAAGCGGCCCAAGGTTCCATTAGCTACATGCTTTGCTGCGCGAATATTTTGCGTAACTTGAATTGGCATGCCAATAATTAAGTCGAGATAAGGAGCCATTCGTCCGAACTTGGTGTCTGGCAAACTCATAATCGTTCTCACTTCCGAACGTCGGAGTGCGGATAGCTTGCCCTAAAAATTAGCGACAACCCGGATGGGGTATTCTCCTTCTGGCAGGAGCTTCGCAGATGTGGAGACAAATAGACCGTTGATAGAAACTCTAGTCCAGTTATCTGGGGTTACGAACGTACCGAACGACTCGTCGGTGATTGATTCACTCAACAGATCATCACTTAGAACGCGAGAGTTTATGAGGCCAACAAATTCCGGAGTCCAAACGCCAAGACGAGCCTGCTGACAGCCACGGCCCCATTCTGGGTCCTTCGAAAATCGAACACTCTCTTTCAATATCACAATAGTCTTAAACTCACGCCACAACTCGTACCCAGCGAGTTCTCCGGCATTGAGCTTCCCATTTTTAGATGGATCCACGTAAATCGGGTGTCCTCCGACAGGGGATAGCTGTAAAAAGTCACCGACTAGCACAATATGAACACCTCCAAATGGCACCTCTGGAACTCGTTTTGCAATTCGTAAGCGTTTGTCCAGCTGGGATAGTTGGAATTCTTCATCATCGAAACCTAATCTATTATATAATCAGATCGAGCGTTGCCAGTTCATCGCTCACTTGCTTCTTTTGAATCTGCAGCAGGAAACCTGCTAACGTCCGCCCCCCAATTATCGTTGCTGCCTTCCCAGTCAGTGCCGTTTTGACAAGGCAGTTAGGGCGGCCCCAGCTTTCACACAGTGTTTGTAACCCTTCTACGATACGGCTTTTGCCCGTTCCTCCTTCCCCACCAAGAAGCAGAAGAAGTTGGCTTTCAAGCAGCGCTGGGCATAATTGCATCCCATCATACGACGCTTCTGCTTGCTTCCATCGCGATAGCAGAGCCTTTCCAATCGCTTTAAATGCATAGTGCTGCCTTTCATTTAGCGTGTAGGCTCTCGAAGTGTTCGAAATACTGGCGAAACGCTTACACAACTTCGCAGAGGCCACGTAACTTGAAGGCGGATGCCATTCCATGTTGGTCTCCAGGAGCGAATAATCTAGAATCTCCACAACCTCCACATCTCAAGAAACTACTGCTGTTGGTACGCTCGTAATCAGTGCATTATCCGTCTTAGCATCTTTGACCCACTTTTTCATTACATTTATGGAGGGCACCTGCCGTTGGCCATTCCATGACTGCATCCCTAGCCGTCTTTTCGGCGACGTTGGCTAGTATGCCCCGATTCCTGAAAATATCAACGATGTGGGCAACTTTACTATCCGGGAATCACTGAAGTTGGACAAGCAGCTGAATCTAATGATGAGCTATCCAACACGACGTTGCTGTCTCCTTCAAGATCCCACATTTGAATCAAAGCTTTATCGTCTTCTTCCACTTCCATCACACCTCCCGAACGATCAAAATCATCAACGTCATTGGCGTGGTAAAGTTCATCGTCACTTTGATCACTGCTAGCACCATCTGAACCATCAGGATTCTGTGTTTCCTCAGCTGCTCTCTCTTTCTCTCTCTTGGCAATCACCTTTTGAAGCCCACTATATAATCGTCCATGTTGTGCATTATATCTTTTACAAACTTACTGCGCTGCGGCTTCCACTGCTCAAAACTGCTCAGCCATGCGTGTTCGTCTGATCCTTCTGAGGGACCGATTAGGTCATCCAGCAGGCGAAACGGCTTGAAAAAAACTAGTGAAATAACAGCGTACTTACAGCGTCTTTCAAGCGAAGCATCACCATCACTGGTAGGCATCCGAAAGCTAGGATGACCGGAACAAATTCCTCATGCCGCTTGCCTAAACAATGTGTGCTCTGAAGAGGGTGACCGTCAATGAAAGCCAACCTCGACGTCGTAATGCCCTCGCTCTTTCTCCTGAAATACCGCATCGTAAATGCATACAGATTCACGTTCAACAGCGTTTTCGGCCGGAAAACATAGTCATCTAGGAAGGATACAGCGTGAATTTGGAGCCCTCTGAATTGCCAGTGTTGTTTACCAATTGGCAGGAATAGTCATCCGACTTCGTTAGCTGCCGAATAACGTCTCCTAGCGGTAGATTTGCGCACTCGCGCTGGAATAACAGCATGAACCACGATACAAATACAGCGCGGCAAGCGGACCAGCAGTTTCTTGCCGATTGGTCAGGTTATAGATCATTCCTGCAACTCGTTTTCGAGACCGATCGAAGCTAACGTTAGCAGCAGTCCCCAGAGGTCCAGACTAGTTTTTTTCTCGCATTTCACGCCGTTTTAGAGCGGCCACTGCCACGGCAACTTGTGAATCCACCTGCTTTTGCTGCTTGGTGACGTATGTACAGCAATAATGAATTCGATATGTAACACCGTGGCCACCAAGAAGGACTTGAACATCATGGTTGCATTTGAACGTGGCCATTTTGTCATAGTTGAACCCATTCATGAATTCGTGCCCTAACGTTCGTTTCAACTCCACACCTGATGCTCCAATCGACGTGTTAGCCACGCGCAGACGAGGAAATCGGTACCTGCAGTAGGTGTCGTTTGAGGTTGTGCGAGATTGTATAAAGCAACTTGCTGTGTGGCACCAAAGATGCTGGTTGAGCAGAACGGCCAGAACCGAAACCATGTAATCTGGCCAACGACGAGACATTCGTGCATCCGAAGGTGTTGGGTGTAAAATTTCTAGCAAGCGTGTCAACTCGTCGTTTCGAAACGGATCATCATCCATTTTGCAAAGAGGCATCTGTGTGTAGTTCGTTTGCTGCAATAGCTCTGCAGCGATCAATCCACTTTCTTGCGTGGACAACTCGCTGCAAATACTTGCATGTGCAGACTCGCGATCGAGCACAGCGTTGACAGCGTGCTGGATAGTGCCACGGCAAATAGCTTCCACACGGGCCTGCTCATCAATTTCGCGTGCCGATAAGGGCCCCTCCCATACTGGCCAACAACGTGGCCGGAGCTTCAGCAGGGCACTGCGATGAAAATGCTGGGAGCTGAATCGAGTGCTGCACCGGCTGCATTCTATCAACAGAGGCTCAACCGCATCGCATCGTTCCCGACCTTTCCAGCGACCCCGCTGTGGATCTTGGCGTGATTGATCTGGTATCGGTAGCCCAACCAACTCTGAAAAACACGCACCACACTTTGGGCAGCCAAACTTGTCGAGCGGAATGGAAGGTCGTTCCTCACGATGGTTTGAGCGTAGGATGCAACCTTTTCACGGAACCGATCTCCGTTAGATGACTTTAAAATGTTTTCCACAGCAGTCGAATTGGATGGACAGTTATCTAACCAGAGTAAAAAATGAATGTGCAAAGTTCCCCGCCCTTGTGTTTCTACCATGCCGAAGTAGGCTTTGACATCTCCAAACAGTCCACGAAAAGATAAACGTTTCCGGGAGATTGGGTCAATACCCAGAGCGTATCGAATGAATGCGTCGACTTGCCGCATGAACAGGCGAGCCGATGCGCAGTCATTTCCCCTACTAGCCTCTCTCAGTTCCGCCTGGGTTGGCAACCGAGCGTTCAGCGTATCAAACAGCGTGTCGACAGATGAAATTCCAGCGTAGTGCGCTAACACCAGTGAGTTGTCTGTATTGGGCGTGAGAGTTACTAACAGCGCGGGTTGGCCAACCCTTGTTTGGTATGCAAACGCCTTGTGCCGACATTGTGCGCGTTCGTCATTGCTTCCCCAGACCGATCGACTTCCAATTTTCTACGCTTTTCAGAAACCTTTGGGCGACAGAGTCAGATGAAGGTTTCCATGGCAAAACGCCTTGACGTCTCCGCTCATTATCAAGCAGAGCCCGTCCCAACTGTTCTCCAGTAAGGCTTTCATAGCCTTCCAGAAGATGTGGGAACCGCTGGCATCGGAAATGATTCTGCACATACATATTTTGCAGCGAAATCCTGTCGAAGGCAACCAGCGAGAAAAGCTCGTCCTCGGCAAACAGCCGTCCGATCAGCATGGTATAGTATTTCACACATTCTAGTACCGACACCGTGACCTTCCGACGCTCGCCAGGATGTCCTCGTCCGAAAGGAAATAAATGGGGAAACATACGAGCCAGCAAATTACCCGATACGTCATTAGAAATGTGGTTAGACCTGCGAACATCAAACGTTCGGTCATCATCCGCACTTGCATTTGATTCCACAGCGTGCTCGCTCACCCTGATCGGTGTACCATCAGCTGTCAATCCCATCCTCCGCTCGATCACCCTGCATTCACTATCTGCACTCGAATGACGCCATCCGTCAGACTCGCCGCGAACGTTTTCTTGCTCTCTGTCCATGCTGTCATCCAATGTACCACCGCGGTCAGCGATACGCTCAACGAAAGCCTGATCAATTTCAATATCAGTATACTAATAGTTTAATGTGGCCTCGTTCTCCGTAATATCCGCGTATAAATGGTTGTTCGCCTTGTAGTAGGCCAGTAATTCCCGAACTTGCTTATTCGTGATCTTGTGCATCTTCTGCACTCGTGTGACTTGGGCCGACGTACTAGCAGGCAGGCAGCAAACAAAGCGGACGCACGCTCGCATAGTGAATTGCAGTATGTGATTTTGCCCCGTTAATAAAAAAAGTGTACATGCCTACCTTTTTTCTAGTGGTTGTGTGCGGGTAGCGTTGGGGACGCGATCTCTTCCACCATGCCTGGTGCTGCGCATATTGCTTCTCGGGCACTGGCGAGGCTTGCCACGCCGCACGCCGGCGAGTTCACGGTGCCGTGCTCTTTGTAGCAGTACTGCTAGAGAGGTCGGGGGATCTGTGATGGCGGTGTGCAATGCACTGCAAATGCGCGTTGCGTGAGGGTTGTGTACAGATTGGTGTGGCAAATACCGACAGCATCGGTGCCAAACGGTCAACGGTGACTGAGGCCCTTCGATAGAATTGGTGTAAACGTTGGGTGAGAATTGTGTAAGGGTTGGTGTGGCAAATGTGAAATACCGACGGCTCGGTGCCAAACGGTCAAAGGTGACAGAGGCCCTTCGATAGAGTTGGTGTAAACGTTGTGTGTGAGAAATACCGGTATTTTGTAGCCATGGTGACAAAAGTGCCGGTGTACTATACACATTTCTAACGAAATGTGAATATGACTTGAGTCTGAATGTGCTAGCAATAACCTTTATGGGTGCAAATAGCAACTCATCGCCAATTACAAAGTGTGTCAAGCAACGTTAAGTTAAAGATGGGGTGAATTGATGTTCCGGGACTTTGGCGACACAACGCCCGCGGTTTAAGATCTGTGTGTTAAGCACGCGGTCTTAAGCCCAGGACCAACTATGGTCACATCTCGCTCGCCCTACAGGGTTGAGCCCGACAAGTTACAAAAGCGAGGACAACCCAGTATGCGAATCACTGGTGGGAGAGCTGAAGAAAACCGAAGTCGTGAACAAGATCTCTCTCGTATCAGTCACTACCTGATGTTGGTGTTTTATCGCTCGAGCCGGTTGAATATTATTGGGCGTCTTCCACCTGGTCTACTGAAACAGTAAGATTCTCGATGCATGCAGGTTGTGCCATGATGATGCTAAATATCTGGTGACTTACTTCGTTTGTGTGTACCAGATCGAGACCATGCCCAAAAGTTCAAATGCGATTGCATGCGTATTTCAGACTGGATGGGTCTGAGACACATTTTTAGCTTGTTTTAGCTAGTAGGTGGCTTAGATTTCTCCATTATGTTAATTTGCTTGCCTGTGGGCGAACGGCTGGCCGTCCACGAAAAAAGAAAAACAGTGTCTCCAACGCGAAGAAGTATTCCTTGGTCAGTACACAGTTAATACCCTCATTTCTCGACTCGTCAATAGGTCGGCAAGCGGTATCAACTAGAGTGAACTTCACACGGGGCTACCGCAGAATAGGTAGTAAAGACCGAGATTTCGTTGTGATCATAGTGATCCTATCATGAAAGGAAGGACGCAATTGGGACGTTAACTTCTCGAAGTGAAAACAAACGGTGAGCATGGCATCAGAGCAACTCGCCAATGCGATCAGGTACGCACACAGGACACCACATTCTCCCAGCCAGGGGTTCCTCGACATGAAATATTCGTTAGCCAGGGTTGCTGTTATGGGGCTTCCATAACAGCAACCCTGGCTAACGAATATTTCGCAGTGTAGCTTCGGGCACTGCGGACTAAGAATCTGCAATACATTAACCACAATTCATTTCATCTGATCTACGTTTGGCACGCAATCCGGTGGCACGTTTCGTTTTTGAAAGGGATTTGCCAAATGCTGGGCCTCATTTAGGTTCGATCGACAAATTTTTTTCTGAATGCTGGGGTGCTCACCTTTTGTCAGTCAGCCTTTGCTCCACCACAGCAGACGCGGCGACTGCAGCGGCGACCACCAAGCGCGTGCGGGACTGCCTGTCGACGCTGACCATGAGCCGATTGTCTAGTCGAATGTGGCGAACAGGCACGAGGCTTGGTGCCGCTACGTCGAGTTTCCGCTCCAATGTCCTGCGTGTGGCCGAATTACTCGTAGTGCAGCTGGGCGGGCGGCACCGCCCACTGCATCAGGGCCAGGCCAAGAGCAGCAACACGATCAGCATGGAGGGCACCGCCAAGAGCGCCTCGGGCAGCCAGAGTTGGTAAGACGGCAGCGAAGAAATGACGGCAAAATCGGAGGGCTAGTACGCAGCGAGTAATGAAGAGCTGGAAGGTCAAGTAAGTAAAATGCAGATTGTATATTCAAATAGCTTGCAGCAACACCGTCGATACGCGACGTCGGCACTACATGTACTCTTTCTAAGGATACTCTTCGTCGTTGGGGCAAGGATTTGCATTGATCACAGCCAAGCCTCGATTGAGAGCGTGGTGAGGCGGGTTTAGCGGAACAAGGAAAACTTGCGAGTTTTTGCGAGTGAGTTTCCTGTCGGTTTAGAGCGCTAGTTGTTCAGAGCACGTCCTCGAGTTCTTGCTTGGAGGGCACCTAAGAATACCGGTGGTTTCGAAACTACGCAATCCTATCCGGAAACCCGAACATCCAGCGAATGTTCGCCATTTCCAAGGATAGTCTTCGTCGTTGGGGGCAAAGATTTGCATCGATCACCAGCCAGTCCTTGATTGAGTGCGTGGTGAGTGGCCCCCCGAGTTGATGTGCTTGCTGCGGCCTCGGTCGTCGACTCGTTGACGTGTGAAGACCGACCATCCGGCGGGCGAGAGTTGTTGTTGAGCTTGCTGCTTGCGTCGGGTACTGCTTGAAGCAGTTCGACAGCCATCTACCGAGGAGCTAGATCGAGGTGGAGCTTGCTTCTCCACTTAGTAGTGCCGTCGCACCGCCGATACGCACCGGATGCGTTGAGTAGTTTACCTCTGGCACGCCGATGCTCCTCGCCGTGGTTTTTTGTTTCGTTTTCGTTTTGCAGTGAGGTACATTGATGTCACTTAACTCTAATCGTTAACGACCCCCTATGTCCGTCGTGTATGATGCCTGTGTATCACCCTACAGCTTCACATCAGTCGCGGCCTAATGATCGTCGACTGCTGCCTGTGCCATACCCTAAAGCGTGCCACCCCTGACCTCCGCCGAGGTCTCCTCCATGTTGTTTTGCAACCAATGCCCCACATCAGCACCCGCAAGGCGTGCCAGTGGTGCCCAACGCTCCATGCTGAGCATTTCCGTAGTTAGTTGCACCTGCGTGCTCCGTGATGTATCCATCGCCAAATTCGCGAACCAATCGGCCATCTTGTTGTATTTCCTCTGATGGTGCTGCCATGAGAACACTTGATCCCCGCCACTTGGCGACGCGCTCGCCAATACAAAGGGATCAGCTGCGGTGCCGTCGGCGGCTTCCGCACTCTGTGCTGTTGCACGATCATCGCGCTGTCGCCTACCACGTGAACCGGAGACATCCCGTGCCTCCTACATGCAGCCAATCCGGCCAGAAGGCCGAGATTCTCCGCCAAGTTGTTGGTGTTCTCCGTGCCGCATAGGACATGCTGCTAACCCAGACCAGTTGATAGTTGCCCCCTTCCGCCATCGTGAAGCGAACCACCACCGCTTCCGATCCTCCGGGCCCAGGGTTGCCGCGTGAGCCGCCGTCGAAGAACATCAAATATCTCGAACTGGACTGAGTAGACAGCGCCGCCTGATGAGTCCCCGCCCAAGGTCGCATAATAGCTCTTTGTACAATTCTTGCCGCCTCCGCCGACGCTCCTGGACGACCGGTAGAATTCATAGAGTAAGGCATCGTCAAATAACCCTGTCGGAGCGATTGGTGTACACTAACTTGTGCCTCCTCTCGGACACGTCGTTGTTCTTGTCGAAATGCTCCACTCTCCATCGCCATACGGCTTGAAAGTATAGCGCAGCCCCCAGTCGCCAGCAGCCTTCAGCCATTGCCGTAACCCGCGCCTCCAAATCCCCTGGAGACCCCTTTTGTGTGAGCTTGTGCTGTGCGACGTCCTGCCATATCTGCACCGGCACATCCGGTAATTCTAAGCTGAAACACGCACCCTCGATTTCCCGGTCTGTCAAACCTATCGACCTCTAGGGGTCAACAAATAGCGCACGTAGTTGACGCGCGGCAGGATACGTCCAAAAGACATGGTGTATGTCGACGTCTACCTCATGAGCACACTGGGCATGCGGGCATCCCTACGCTCGTTCCGAACATCGTACATCGAGTAAGCCCGAGCTTTATAAACGATCTGTTCTCCCCAGACGCTCAACCCGAGAACTCTGCGTATTCTGGACCATTCCAGTTTTTCTAGCCCGGTCGCCGCTTCTGCATTAGTGGATGCCCATCGCGCAGCTCTCTGGCGCTCTTGTCGTTGTCATCTGTTGCGCGCCGCGTACTGAGCATGCTGCTTGTAGTACCGTCGTGACAAAGGCCTCCGTCGCTCCGCCAGCCACAGGCATACTAGCCGCGAGAGGCTGGGATGCGGGTGTACCTGCTTAGCAGTCATTTCCGTGCCTGCCATGCCCTTGAGCTGTTTCGTCAGATCTGCGTGGCTCTTGATCCCACTGACGTGCACAGTGTGGGTGCAGCTTGTGGTGAGGGCCCGGAGACCGTCGTGATTCAGCGACGCCGTGATTGGGTGGTCTGCCGGGCTTGCCTGGAAGCGAACGTCCTCGTGTGGGAATGATTTATCCAATAGGCCCGGGAAATTGGTGACGAGTGTCGTGATGAATTCACCGATCCAATGTGCCCCCCCCCCCATCTACTCGCCACTTTGTCTTGCCCAGCTGCATTCATACCCCCCCCGCTTCTCTCGCGCCCAAGTCAGTACTTCTGCGATCGATCCATGCGCTGGAGCTCCCGGAACCGTGTGCTTGGCTGGGAGTAGGTCGCCACCCTCATGGTATAAGTATAAGTCTGCCAACCCCGCCTCTGGTAACCATTCCAATCACTGTGCTCCCTCTTGTGCTTGCAATGTTCGAACCGCGTGCTGATAAACAGATCCGAGCAGCTTTATCCCCTCCACTCGGTATGCATCGCATTCCCATGTAATGTAGAGGTGTCCAAAATCTGTGGCAAGCGAGCGCAATGTCGCCACGATCTGGGATCTCTCTTGGTGGAGTACTGTGCCTCCTGCCTGAGTGATAAGTTTTCTGCCAGTAGTCCACATGGAGGAGAGCATCATCGCTCCACGTTTGGTAGGTGGCAGTGCATTTGGAGTAATGCAGATCCTGGGAAACCGAGAGATCTTTGTACTCGCGAAAAGCACGTCCCCCGCTATATGGAGCTCCTTCGTACCCTCTGAAGCCCATCGGTACACCGTCGTTGCCGCCATCGCCAGTACTTCAGCTCTTAAATCGGGAACGGCTAGCCCACCGCTGTTCCGGTCCAGCGCCGCCAGATCCGCATCTATCCATGCTCGAGAACCGCCCGCGTCCTCCGCGAACACCGCGTGCCAGACGTAGTTTCGAATCTTCCGAGAGATCCGATTGACCATGGCCACGGTGGGCCAAGCGTGCTGGGCAATGTATGTCAGCTTAGGGATAATAATAGCTGCCGCGACGCTGCTTCTCTGATCCACAGTTGTTGTCTTGCTGCAGGCCAGCGAAGGTCGCACTCGTAGTTGAGCTTCTGCCACCTCCCATGTGCGTTCAGGTGGCACCCCACTGCCTACCTGAATTCCAAGGTACCTGTCCGACAGGCCGCAATCCTGGTACCGGAGCGGTGAAGGGAGCATGGCTGTATCAGGGTGCCCGTCCGGATTCAACGCAATGACGATGGTCTTATCCTCGTTCAGTTGCAAACCCGAGGCTGCCCGAAGATGGTGGTGATGCTGCGCAGTTTTTGCGCATCCTCGGGTGATCGCAGATACACCGCCATGTCGTCTGCGTAACCTGCCACTCCTAGTTCCAACCGACCCGACTCGGATTGTATGACGACTCCTCGAATCGTGGCGTCACTATCCAACTGCCGATATAATGGTTCGAGCGCTAAAATGAACAAAAGAGGGGCTAGCGGGCAGCCCTGTCGGATGCCGGTAGTGACCCGAATCCGTCTCGACTTGCTACCGTTGGCGAGGAAGCGCACATGAATTGCCGTCATGTAGTTTCCTAACTGCCTGTACAAATTTCCCAGGATATCCATGCTGATGTAAGATGCTGATCATGAAATTCCGGTCAAGGGAGTCATATTCCTTCCGGAAATCGAGAAGCATGGCCAACGCGTCCGGCTGGTCTGGGTCTGCAAGCACCATTCGCTGCGCCGCCTCGAAAAGATGTAGTGTTACGTGAATAGTGCGGCCCGGAACGAACCCGTTCTGGTTCGGATGAATTCGTTCCGCTAATGAAGGGCTGACCCTTGTTGCTAGGATCCGCGTAAATACTTTATAGTCTGTGTTCAGCAATGCAGGGGTCTGAAGTTGAGCGCATTGTGTTGGTTCCCCCCTTCTTCAAACAAAAAAATGTCAGCGTCCAGGAAAGAGGAAGGAAAAGTTCCATCTTCGTACCACATGCCCAGCAGCAACGTGAGCACCGGCACCAGGTCGACCTCAAATGCCCGATACCAGTCGTTACCCAAACGGTCTGGGCCAGTGGCTTTCCCTAGCTTGCACGCTCGAATGGCAGCACTCACCTCGTCAGCTGTAATATTAGCTGCCACTGCCTGTTGTGTTGGCGAGGGCTCCTGCTGCGTCTCCATCCATGCCGTCACCTCTGCCACCTTGTCGGGCGCAGCTGCCGGCTGCTGCAAGATAAGCGTCCAAGCGTCCCCGAATGTGTCGCCTTTTTCGTGCGCCGCGCGGACCGCCCCCCCCCCCCCTCCACCGGATCTAATCGCCTAGTTGTGTTGTCTTGATACTTCGCAGAGACCCGTCGGAACATGTTGCGTGTGGTTTTGCCGGTCCAGTGTCCACCTTCGCGGAAACGCCACCGGGACCTGAGTTCTGCCAACTCGTGTTTGCAATCGGAAATAGCCCGTCGTAGGCGCGCCGATCGGTTAGCCCCCCCCCACCCGACATCCTCCAGCGATAGCGCTGCCAGTAAGTCTGTGATCGAAGCGACCGTGCCGGCCATTCCGCGGTCTTCCTCTAAATGGCGTTGTTGCTGCTTAAGTAAGCGTTTCAACTTCTGTTGGAGGCCGCCGCGAACCGCTTTCCTTCGCTCCTTCTTGGCCCTAAGAGTCGCCTTGACCACCTCGACCTTGAAGGCCTCCCATATCCCCGCCCACTCCTCCGGAGTATGTCGCTCCCCATCCAGTTTGTTCGGGAGATCTCGGATGGGTTGCTGGGTTAGTTGCCACACACCCTCCTCCGCGTATTTGGGTACATGATATACACGTGCTGGTTTGCGTATACGGATCGGATCCGTCGACGAGACCAGGTGGAGTTTGACGTCCTTGTGATCTGAGCGCACCCCCGCTTCAAAAGTTTCGATATTCGCCACACCGTCCAACAACGCAGGCGTTACATACCACCGGTCAAGTCGTGTGATGGGGCTTGTTCACCTCCAGCCGTTGTGTAAAAGTAAGTGTGCGTGCTTTGCTGGTGTCGCAGTAATGTGTCCGCAGTCCAGCTGGCCGGCCGTTCAAGAGCCACTGGGTCGAGCAAGCCCCAGTGTGCAATAACTTCTTGGAGCGCCGACGAAAAACGCTGCGATGCATGCCGCTGGTTGCTCCTCTCCGCCGCTGCATCCATAGTGCAATTGAAATCGCCGCCTACTGTCACTCGTGCCCCTACTGGGAAGCGCATGCTGATGAGCCGCCTGTAGAACTGTTCTCTGCGCGCTGGCAAATGTGGCGCGTACACATTCACCACTATTAGTAGCTGTCCGTCCATTCTGCCGGTGAGTGCCATGAAATGCGGTGTCCATTCAGCCTCAGCATACGCATCACGTTGGTAAAACCCCCGTACGGATCAACGAAGATGCCCACGCCACCTCTCCTCTCTTCCGCGGGAGACCAATGGGATAATTGAGTCGTGCCGGCTCCAGACCTGAAGCCCCATATCCGAGCGTGCAGCCGTTCCATGCTGCTCACTTCTGTCTTGGCCACGTGTGTTTCTTGCAGTAAGACGAGGTCATGCCTCCCATGCGAATCCGTCTTCTTGAAAGACTGGAACCACGCATCGCGGTGGGCGTCCGAAGTGCCAAACCCATTTACTTTCTGAGTTATCAGGCCGAAGGTTTGCTCCTCGTCGTGCAGTGCTGTCTCCGGATGTTGCCGGCGTCGTTCCCTGCCCCGTTCTCTTTCCTGTCTGCATCGTATGTTCTTGCATCGCTGCTTCTCCATCTTGAAGCCCGCTCTTCAGCACCGATGTGATCGTAGTAGTCGCTGATCTTTGCTTGTCCAGCGGCCTCCGTCAAGTCAACTCGGGCCTTATTGCTCCCAGGGTATGTTTCCCTCTGTTTGTTTCGCGGCGAGGTTGTCCGAGTAGACTCTGTCGTCCCCTCAGGCACCGCGTGCTCCGTGGAGCCTTTAATTGCGGGTGGAAACGCCTGATGTAATTCCACCAGGTGCTTCCGTTACCACATTCTCGAAGCCGCTAGACATGAGCGCAGCCGCACAACTCCAGTCCCCACACCGTACGACGCTCTCGGTCAAGTGCCGGACCGGAGCGAATAAACTGCGCCGGAGCCCTCTGGCTTCGTGGGGTGCCCGACCCATCGGCGTCAAGGGCCAATCAGCAACTGCATAAGATAGCACATGCAGAATGCGCCACTCCTGTGTCGAGATGTGAGGTGGGCAAGCGCGCCCGTAAGTCGCTGGCATCCACTGTTGTAGGCGATTCCATCGCTCAGGAGCTTGCGCGAGCGTGTAAGCCGTACCGATCGGCAGGTCTGTCACCATACAAGCCTCGTGCCATTGCGCACAAAATTCCCGTGCCGCGGTCATTTGGTTCGTGTCTGCTGCGATTCGGAGCAAAGCACGCATCTGCTCGCAGGAAACTTCTGCCGCGCCCCGCTCCGCAAGTTGTTCCAGCGACCATCGTTTCGCCTCCAGTTCCGGGTACGGGAGATACGCGAAGAGATGCCGCATTGCCACATAGTGTTCTAGTAGCCATGTGTGCAAGTCGTCAATGTGCGCCCGACGTTTGCGAGTAGTGGGGATACCAAGCTGCTCTCGAAAAAGGGTGGTCCACCGAATGAACGCTTCCCTATTCTCCGCTTGCATCAGTTCGAAAAGTGGAGAATCTGCCTCCTCCAACCGAGCGACATCCTGCGCAGCCAGTATACGCTGATAAGCCAAGATCACAGCAGGGCCCGTCGCCGAACGCGTGTGTCGAACCGGCGCCGTGGTGGCCCCGTCGTCAGAATCGGACTGTGTTAAATCAGCAGCGTATCTGTCGGCACCATAAGCCGCGTAAGTCAGCTTTCCTCCTCGCGGAGCAGATCGTCCAGGTCCTCCACCAGAAGTGTCTGATCCAGCGTTGGGAGACTCCTCCTTGCATGGACAATGTCGAGCATGTCTTTCGGCGGAACCCTTTTAACAATCAGTGCATTGACGGTCTGCATGTCCTCTAGCATGTTGAGCTGGTCGAGGTCAACCGCTTCCTCCTCCGCCGTAAGTTGGTTGAGTGTGGTCTTCCATTCGTAAGTATCGGGAAGACTGTCCGTAAACGCCGGATCGCCTTCTGCCCGCCATTTTACCCATAAGTCACCGTGGCCGACGCCGTAAAAATGAATTTCCTGTCGTCGGAGCACCAAAAACGTGGGAAGCACGTGCAGCGCAAAACAACTGCGAAGATATTCCGCTGCCTCTCGATCAGTAATCGCCTCTACGTATCCACTTTCGTGATCCGTGCCGTCATCCAGTCTGAAATCTTTGTATAAGTACCTTTGAATGTGAGCGTCCGACGAAGCACTGGCGTCCCGGACCAGCAAAGGCTCCCGTAAGAACTGTGCCATCGCACGTAATTCGCGAGTCCCCGCCCAGTATTCGACTAGTTGCCATTTGTCGACCACCCTCTCTCTCGCTTGTGCATAATGCGCGAAGAGGACGGCGGTAGCCGCTTCAACCGATGAGTGTCGCGCTTGAAGTGGAAAGATTTGTTGCATTTCCGCAATAAGCTCCACCAGGCCTAGTGCCACGTCGTGCCGTAGATTCGCCATCATACACGAGTGAATTGTCGACTTCATCCTTGTAGTCTGTTTGACGGTGGCCCCCGAGTTCACTAATTTCCCTTGTGCGAGATTCTTTGTCGACGCGTATAGTGCTAAAAATGCGTAATGGTCATTGGCTTCGACCGAAATTTCGGGCCCGTCGACACTTGCTAACCACTGACCAACCTGCGTAGGTCAATCAGCGTCCCCGTCCGACTTCCCCTTATGCGAGGCTCCCATGGTGAACTCATCTTGGGAGTCAGGTGTCGCCGGCACATACTCTGATGGAGCAGCACATGAAACTTCTTTCTGCTGCGAGGGTTGCTGCCCGTCCACCCCCGACGCAGTAGGAGGAGGAGCAGTCGCGCTTGAGTTCATGTAGCTCGCCATGCTCGTTTGTACCAGCCCTCGTTTGTCCTCCGTCATCATTCGGAGAGCACCTAATCCAGTCCGATTCGCCTCTATCTGCTGTCTCCTCGTCGCTTTCGTGGCCGAAGCCGAGTTGATATGTTTTTCGGTCTTGTCCGCCATTACGCCCATGCTCTGTTGCTTGATGCCCATGGTCGGCCCTGCCTGTCCGGACCGTTTCATCTCAGCTCCTTTCCGCCGACCGCATGATGCTCTAGTAGCTGCTGCGACTGATGGAATCCCGAGATCGTCGCTCTGCGCTTGGAGTTGCTCCTGTCCCGATACCGGCAAATCTTGTCCCGCATTTGTCTGAACTTCGTCGCTGTCGACATGCATTGAAATGTCCTCATCAGCCGCATCCCCTTCGTCGTCCTCCGAGCCTGACGTCGTGAGTAAGCTGCCATAATACCCCGTCGCCTCCTCCCGTTGAAACGCGTCAAAGCATTTGGTGGCTGTTTTCCCCGGACGTTTGTCCGCATTGGCTGCAGACCCATTTTTCCGTTGGTACTGCACCAGCGGCGTCTGCGTCGTGGGCTTCCCCTTCATCCCCGCCGTGGGATCCGTAGATGTTGAGGGAGAAGAAGCTTTCTGTCCAGCCGGCGCATCTGAAGTCTTAGTGGTGGTGGTCTTGCGTTCCACTTCCCCCACTCCGGAGCGTTTCTTCCGTTCCGAAGATGTCTCCTTCTTCAGTTTAGCCGCTTTCCGCGCTCCTTTGGATCGATGCACTGTGTATCCAGCGTCGTCAGGAACAGTGGGATCAGCCGCAGTGTCCGCAGTCTGGCCCTCCGCCCCTCCGGTCAGGTCGCTCGCCGCCTTCTCCGCCGCTGAATCGATCGTCTCGTCCCCTTGTGTTCCTGCCGGGCAATGCTCCTGAGCTGCTGCAGTTGTTGTATCCGTTCTGCGTAATATGAGCGGGTCCACGTGCATGGAAGCATCAGCCTGCATGGAAGTCAGCAGGTCCACAAGTTGTGCCGCACTCGAGATGGAATACTCCTGACGCTCTGCAGGCTGCACATTGTCCACCTTCCCCGTGTAAACCCTGTCATGTCGAGCACGTACCCCATCCAGCAGATGATTCTTCACCCTACACTTGCTGTTGCTGTGGCGTGGGCTACCGCACCTGCCACGAGGCCGCCGTAAATGCGTCTGAAAGTGGTGAATTGATAGTTTCCTTCCATCCAACTGCACCCGCGTGACCTCCAGTAGTTCTGCAGGACACATTACCTGTGCAAAGCGCACCGTGTGGTATCGGTTATCGTAGATTTCAGTCAATTGAGCCCTGGCTATTCCACATCCAGTACCTTGTCTCCCGCAAAGCGTTGGAACGCCCTGGTAAGTGCCAGTAAGCTGAGACCTGCAGCTCAGTACACCCTGACTGCATATTAAAGCTCAAGCTGTGCTGTGCTGAAAGATCCCGCGTCGCTTTCTCCAGCAGAACGCTCCGTATCGTACATAGCTACCACAGCACGTTGAAACCTGAGCGTTTTGTGCACTCACCGCTCTGCAGTATGCTTCGTGTAAAAGACGACCCTCAGCGTGTGATACCCATCGTACGTCAGTCGATTGACGTCCCGTTGCAGAGTCCGCATCATTTCGTTGCCGAGACGTCCATCCGTGTTGGCGGTGTATAACTCCTTGAAAAGGTCCGCGTGCGGTACACTCTTGGGCAGCCTCACTGTCGGTGGCAGGTTGATTGTCAGCGTCGCGTTGAGATAACGCTCGTGAAAGTCTTCAATCATCGCGCGGTGTTCCGCTCGGAGAATTTCTTTGTGAAATTGGGTGGATGCGGCAACCCGAGTCCTCCTTCCATGTAGGTGACCAGAGTCGCATTTTGGTGCTCAGTCCATGGTCGGAGGCTGTCATCTCGGTTTGCCTTGGCCGGGGCCAGGGCTAGCATGCGCATCCCTTGTTGAACGTCCGTCCATTCTTGTTCAGAGACCCTCGCCCAATCTGTCGTCAAGGTTGCAGTGAGTTGCTTAATGTGCATGGGATTCCACACTCCCTGCAACATCTTGGCTCCTTTGACTTGCGCCGCCGTATGAGGTGGGTTGCAGCCAGGTTGCTTTCCTTTTACCTTGTCGCTCTATGTTTCAAGCGCAGCGGGCTGTGAGGTTGCCGTTCCTGGTGCCCCCTTGTGCGCTGCCGCCTTCACCTCTGCCTCATGTCTTCCAGTCCCATGGTGAGCCGCTTCCGTCGCCGGCACACTGCTAGCTTGGGCGTTTTTGGCAAGGTGAGCGGCCGCCGTGATCGTTACATCGCCAACCGCAGACTCACGTGGTCCACACCCAGCAACCAATGGCGATGGTGAGTCGGCCGAGGAACTCCCCGATCGCTGCGTGTCACCTCCGTGCAGGTCGGGCGGACGTTCCTCTTGTACCCCTCCCGTGTCGGTCGGTGGTTCCGTGCCCATCGCTGGCGTCGATGTTGGCACTGGTAAGTCTGGCCAGTCCCCTGGTCCGATAGTCGCTTCGAGCAGCCCTTGACGTGTCGACAGTTCCTCGCTACAAATCCTCGACCGTTATCCGGCGCGAATTGCAGAATGCCGTGATTTTTAGTGCTTCGGCTACGTTTGCAGCGCTGAGGTGACCGCACAAGTACTGACTTGAAGTTAACTTGATATGGCACGTCTCGCCTTGATGATCTGCTTGAGTGCTGAAACCGGGCATATCTGTTTGTCGCCCGACGCATGCATGGTTCTCCAGGCACCACGTCCAAACTGGTCGTTCTCTCGCCTTCCAAACCGATAGTCACGGATCGATTCTGCAGGTCTTCCTTCGCTGTCAGAAAATTGTCTAAAGCTCCGCAACACGTTCTGCTGCCTTCGAGCAGAACGTGTTGCGGAGCTTTAGACAGTCGAAGTGGCGTTCTCTGCCAATCTTGAGGTACTCGGACCTTCCGAGCAGGAAGAAGAAGCCGATAAGGAGACTGCCCCACAAGAGGCGTTGCTGCGGCTGTTCCTGAAAGTTGAGGCGGTTGTATAGGAGTCGTAGGAATGCCATTGTTATTGGCTGAAGCTTGTGTACCGGAGGTGATAGACGCTGGATCCCGCGCAATAAGAGAGTGAAGTCAGGTGATGCAGTGAGGTCGAGTCCGATGTGCCGACGGTGATACCATCGAACGCTAGCAAGTTTGAGCTTGATAGTACCGTAGGTGTTGCCTCGGTTTGATCTGTTCCAGCCGTACTTCCAGCAGTACGCGGCGAATCAACCTAACTTCTTGTTGGCCGATCGACCTGGTTACGAGAGCCAGGAGACCATTCGAGCCAAAGCCAGAATTCGCACCATTGACGCCAGTTGGTCTGATATTTGCCGGCGATGGTGGTTGCCACAGCATGTCCGCGGAGGTCATCTCCCAGAGATTCGAGAGATCGTTGAATGGCGGCTGAACGTTGACCTGCCTGCATGAACGAGATAAGTTAGCCTATACTCGATGCAGAGGATGGTCTATGGTCCAGGCCCTGGAACCCTCATCCGCCATGGTGTTCCACTCCCCGGTATGTGTTCTGCCGAGCACGTAAACGAGTGTCGAAACTCTGATAAGGATATCAATCTGTTGTAGATTCGAGCAACAGGTTGGCCACTTGAACGCTTGTTCAGCCATGAAACAGCACTTGTGTTGTCGATTTTCATTCGCACGTGGCGTCGATGACGACCGGAGCCTGTCCAAGCTGGCCCCCAGTACAAATATGCTAGCGCCACACTCATTAACTCGCGCACATTGATCGAGTTTACATATTTCGTTGTTTCGAAGATCCGTCGCACCGCTTCGCTGAATTGAACGCGGGTAAACTGTTGGGAGCTGAGGCTCTAGCAGATAGTGACCGGTATCTGATGCGTCCATCATGACTCCGCGTGACAGCGGCTGGATACCCGCGAAGTACTCGACCGGAATGCTGTTGAACTTATGCTGGGGCGCGAGAACAGCAAGAAACCACTTGAGATCCTCTCGAACGTCGTTAGGATCTTTCAGCCGGACGTGAGCGTGTCTGAACTGCTAGGCAAAGGCTTGGACGTTTGGGTAGAATGCTCGCGCGGCAGGAAAACATGTGGATACGTAGCGCAAGCTGCCGAGAAGCTTGTTTACAGTAGCCTGCGTGCACTTCGACTCTTCGCACACATCCTGGATTCGAGCCCTTGCCTTCTCGATTTTGTCCTCTGGGACCGATACCGTCCTTGTCGTGGTGTTCCAAAGCAGGACGAGTGCCTTGGTTGAAGTCACCCAATCCGTAAATTTGTATTCGTTGATGGCAGTCGGTCCGAGGACCGCTGCCATAGCCCGTCGTAAAGCGAAGTTAGCCTCCATGCACCGGGTTCCCGTGTCAATTTCGGCACAAGTGTGGTCATCACACCAGACATTTCCAACGAGCGTGCTTGGGTCAGCAGATGCAAATGCGCGATCAGGTCATTGTTGCTGGTAGAGATGATTGATGAAGGACCCTGCTAACGAGAAGTAGGCCGGCGAGCCGCACCAGCCGAATCCGCGCGACCAATCGACGACCAGAAAGCCTTCGAAACGGAAGGCAAACATGTGCACATGTAGTGCGCCCATAGGGATGTGACGAAATGTGCCGGACACCACCAAGCATCATCAGGATAGGATGCCCTGGAAATGGAGCTCGTAGTTCTGCAATTCTGCGTGCGATATCTGCGGGTGGGTTGTACGAAATATCCGGAAAGTTGGTTCATGTCTCCGCCGACCGGGCAGGAGTAGTCATTGATGACGCGAATTGACGAGCTACCAGCCTTCTGGACTTCGCCGATCGGGCTGATGAATATATTGGACCATATTTCCAGTAAGTCCGCACGGACGATCAGGTAGCGGCCATCCTGATGGCCTTTGACGATGTGTTCACGCACTTGTTCCACGTGCAATTGGACTGCTTTGTGGTTATGAGGGGGTTCCACTTGAACTTGGGGTTTCTCCAGCTTCCACAGCGGCACGACACCATCTCGAACGACTGCATTCCAGCGTTGGGTCAGCTGGTGGAGACCGGGGCCGGCCGGGATGGGAAGATCGAAGAGATACTTGTTGGGTATTGGGTCGGAGGGTGTCTGACCTCGATAAAATTGTACGAACTCCGCCAAGATAACCCGCAACGTTAATCAACCTTGGTATCAAGTTGAATCCGGAGTGGGTCGAGCTGGGCGCCTTGCGCCGACCGGTGTAGAGGCATGCTCACGCACCATTCAGCAGCAAATTGGCAGTACTGGTGCCTGCGGTCGGTAGCCAGGTTGTGGTGTATAGCTAGTTGAGACTGAATGAAATTTGAATGAGCCGAGGAGCACTGTTGGCTGAAGCCTGGAATGTATTCGGCCGCGGAATGTGTCTCCTGTGACTGATGTCCGAGGGCCGGTACTCCCAAACTTGCTGAACTGGGAGCCTGTACTCTCGGTGATGAAGGCCCTTGAATTTGTGCCGGAACGGTTTGCTGGGCACAGTCAGTTGCCGGTGGTCGCTGTTCCGAGAATGAAACCGGGATCCAGGATCAGTGACTCCGTGCCGTCAACTACCAGGTTTTTCGTGAGGCGCGGCGTCGGGTCCTGGCATCACAGATCTTGGAACTCTTGACTCAACCCAAAGAAGTTATTGTCGATGAAGGCCTTGGCGTCGGCTGGTAGAGCGATGGGCCTGAAGTGAGCTCGGTTCGGGTCCAAGCACTGGCGAGGAGCTGGTCCTGTGCAGCCCTTCTTGTATATGTAGCGCATGCAGAGCGTTTTGTTGCCCTGCTTCGGCAGCATGCTCGACAGCTCGCGGGGAACAGATGGCGGCTTCTGCGTTCGTTGATTCGTGGGTGACCCGGACGGGAACTCGGCGCTGCCCGCGAAGTTCTTGACGTCATTAGTGCAGTGACCTGCCGTTCTTGCTGAGACTGGAAAGCTCCATGAGGTGGTCATTGTTTCTGGCAAATTATTTGCCGATGAGCGCTGAGCATTGGTGGTAATTACCTCGCTGCGGAACTTGCAAGCTTGGAGTTGACCCAAAACACTAGCATATTGCACGTGGCGGTGTCCGGTCGGGACAATACAGCGTACTTTCCATGAATGTCGCTGCCGACTTGATGAAGTCGTACACAATGGCGCTGTAAAATATGCCTGCGAACAGGAGCAGCGTGCTGAAGGCTTCGACAATATCGGACACACTCCGCGGCGATGTTGGTGGTGGAGTGAGTTGGAGCACCAAAGTTGGTCATGTTGACACCGGTAGTCGTAGGTTGTTGCTCGAGCTCTTCCATGAAGCGGCGAAAGTGCATTAGCGAGAGCCACGTACGCCGAAACTGAAGTCGTAGGCGAGACGGAGCACCGGGGGAGTTGCGAGATACTGGGTTTGGTGGCCCTGCTGAACAGATTCGAGAACAGCTTGAGCATTCTTACCTCGGAGTGAAGAATGAGCCACGGCATCGTCGACATAGCGTTCCATCTGGGATGGCCCGAATGACGACGACTGGGCGCCGCTTGACAGCGCACGGGTCGGATTATCGGCATCGTCCACCGGGAGGAGGCCAGCAGCCTCCTCGTCAGAGTCTCGTGTGCACTTGCACAGCGGCCGGTTCTGAAGTCGAACGAGGCTGCTGTCGGCTTGTTCGATGTGACCCTCTGTTTTGCCTTCATCATCTGAATCACTGAACGTCATATCCATACAGTTAGAATGCGGCAAGTCAGGTTGAGGTTGTGCAGGTGTCGAAGTTGGCACTGTTGCGAGAAGCCGGTCGACGAAAACATTGTGCGGGTTGTTGCTGCAGCTGTTCATCTCACAGTCGACAACGTGTTGGCGGCGAACCAGCACTACTTCGAGTGTGTCTGGTCGGATGAGTGGGACTTGTTCTTCTGGTTCGAAGGCCACGCTGAGCTTGGTCGAGAGAACACTAGCAGGTATACCGGACCTGCTCTTGCCGTACGCTACGATCACCTCATTTTGGCGATCGAGCAGCTCGAACGCATTCATCACCATGGCGTTGGTGGTGGCACCAGTACGAAGCGCGTACTCCAGGCGGTCGACGGCGATTACACTCTGGGGGCTGGATGAGTGGAAGTTGAAGGCTGGCGGTAGTGGAACGGACTGTCAGCACGGCCGCCCCGTTTTGCGTGGTGTAACCCGACACCAGGCCGTACGTCACTGCCCGCAGGAGTTACCCGCGGGTTGCACGAACGCGATCGGATGACCCACGTAGGATCCGGGCCAAAGCTCGGCCTCATCGGCTCCCACGATGCGGTGGCGGATGGTTTCACACTTGACTTCGAACTCGGTTGCTTCTTCGCTGTCATCCGGCCCCGTCTTCGTCACGGTGACGGTCGCTCACTGTACTGTGGTGACAGCCACGTACGCGAACCCTTCGAGTGCCGACATGTGCGGGGGTCCGATGAAGGCGATGGCGCCGATGGTAACGGACGGGTTTTGCATGGCGTGCTGGCAGGCGAGGGGGCGGGTTGGAGGGAAGGATTGGACTTTAGCGGAACAAGGAAAACTTACGAGTGAGTTTCCTGTCGGTCTAGAGCGCTAGTTGTTCAGCGCACGTCCTCGAATTCTTGCCTGGAGGGCACCTAAGAATACCGGTGGTTTCGAATTACTCAATCATATCCGGAAATGAACATCCGACGAAGGTTCGCCAATGGCAGGGCATTATGGTCCGTCTTCTACAACTTACTGCAGTGACGAGATTGAACAGAGCCTTCACCCTTATTCTCACCGCGACTCCGTATGCGTTTCTTGTTGTGGCGTCCTCTCTTCATGGTTGTCAAGGAGCGAGGACTCCTTCGCCGACCTCAGCGGAGTTGGCACTGGGTGGTGTTGCACTGTACTTGGCATCAAAAAGGCTGACTGACAAAAGGTGAGGAACTCCCCAGCATTTCGCAAACTCTTTTGGGTGAAGCCCAGCATTTGGCAAATACTGCCACAATTTGTCGATCGGGCCTAAATGCACGGGTGGGACGAGCCCGGACTCCCTTTTCCCTGAAGGGAGCCCGAATTTCGACTGAACCGGGCTCCCTCACTTTTTGGTCTCCGTTTCAAACCGGGGAGCCCAGATTTATCAAAATAGGGCTCCTCGATTTAGCACGAGCCCGATGCTAATGGCGAATTAAGCTGGGAGCCGTTCGAAACTGTTGGAGAGCCCAGTTTTACGGAGAGCCCGGAGCACTAAATCAGGGGAGCACCCCAAGAAAAACCGAGCCCGAAAATGTGGATTTATGGGCTCGTCCCGCCGGTGCCTAAATGAGGCCCAGCATTTATCAATTTCCCGTTTTTGGGAAATCGTTTTTTTATGGAAAAAAATCCACAATAAATCGTTTTTTGGAATGGAAAAAATTCCCACCATTCGGAGTGTGGGGATGTCCGAGAACGGCTTTTGAATGATGATCTGGTAGACTGCACTACTTCGCTTAAGAGCCCCAAACATAGCGTCCGGGGCGTACTCGCCCATTCTGTTTGTCCTAGGGCATTCGTTGACGAAACCTCATCGGTCCAAAACGTGTCCTTGTCCAAATTGCAAAAATACATGAGCTTCAACGTCAATTTCATGAAAATCGACCACTCGAGAGCACTACTGTATAAACGGCGTGCTAAGAAGCTCTATCGTAGTATGCAATTGCTGCGCTGTTGTACAGTTCGACTTCGTGCGTTGGCATCGTGAATAGGAACTGACCAAGTCTGCTTCATTGCATATTTCTGGAGGGAAGTCCTCCCTTTAGAAATATTGTAAGGGCTTTGAGGATATCGACACTGAGCTTTGGTACGTTCAAGTGGTTCATTATTGTATATCGGTTTAGTCTGCACCTTGAGATGATGTTACTCAATCTACGCAGTTACGTATAGATCTATGGTGGGTGGAGTGCTAGGCCCCACACTGTGGTCGGGGGTCTTCAAAGGCACGCCGCGCTCTTAGAAGTTCGACACGCAGTCCTTGCCCTTGGGACTGTCGGTAACCGGGGTCGACGTCGTGGGTGCGGGCGTCACCACCGGGGCCTCCGTCACCGTCACCGTAGTCGGCGCGGGCGTCACCACCGGGCCCTTCGTCGCCTCCGTGGCAGGCGCCTCAGTTGCTGGGGCCACCGTCGCGGGGGATTCGGTCTCCGCCTCGCCCTGCACCTCGTCCTCATTCTGAGCCGCACTCTTCTGCGTCGTCGAGGCGCCGTCGCACTGCTCGGCGTCGCCCGTGCCGAAGTCCTGCGTCCAGTAGTGCTGGTACGTGCCGTCCCCGTTGAACGCATACGCAGAGCCGAACATGGTGTAGTCTTCGCCCATGATGTTCTCCAGGTGCTCCGGGGAGTTGATCCACGCCACCATCACAGCCTCCACGTCCACCTGGCCGGCGGCCACGTTCTCAGCCACGGTGCTCCAGTCGTACCCGGCCTGCGTGATGCGCTCCGACATGGTCGAGCCGTCCGAGCCGTCGTGGGCCATGTAGTCCTTGGCGGCCATGTCGTTCGAGTGACGCTGCGCCGCGGAGTGCAGCTTCGAGTTGAGGCACAGTGCAGACAGACCCGAGGTGGCGCGCTGCTTGTTCACGGCCGCCAGCATGGCACTGGCATAGTCGTCGTAGGCCGCGTACGTCTCAACGTTGGTGGCGATGGTGGTGCCGCCGAGGTTGCGCTGACGGAGGTTGGCGGCTTCCGAGAGGCCGTTGGATGTGGCCGCCACGACGAGCAGCAGAGCAAGCGAAGACTGAGCGATGGCCATCATGTTAATTGGAATTGGTGTTGTGTGGAGTTGGTTGTATGTGGAAGATGGCAAAAGTAGAAGTGCGCGTTTGCCAGGTTAGCCTGGCGTGTAAAGTCAAGCGAACAGAGACCAGAGGTCAGACCCGGTCTTCGCAGTCAGCTGGGCTCCCTCTGGCCGTACACCCGCAACCGAGTGGTGTAATGGGACACATTCGGACACTGTGGCAGGGTCACCGTTGCGCGCGACGTCCGTCTGGCGCCGAGCGTGTGGGCCGCATCGGCGGTGCCTCGTCGGCTATCCCCGTGTGGTATTCCGCTGCGAGCGTGGAAAACAGTTGCTCGCCTTGATCGACTCGGTCAGAGACTGGGCTCTCTCGTTCGCTGTGGTGGTCTTATCGTGTCGTCACCAGCTTGGGGCACGGCATTGCAAGGACTCGAAGGCTCGGGGGGAGGAGAGGCCATCAAGTGCGGTGCAGAACCGAGGGCGTTCAAGATCGCGAAGCTCTCGAACTTCGAGTCGAAGCCTGGTGGAGTCTGGCCGTTACTGGGCGATTGCTAGGCTTTTTTTGTCAGGCACGGTGCGGTTCGCTGCTGGTGTCGCGTTGGCTGTCCAAAGTTCGGAATCCGAACATCGGTATCGGAGACCGTGAGCTATTTGGAACCAGCAGAACGCAATTTATGAAAGGCAGTCGTTATTTGGCCCGACTGGGTCACATAGACAAGCGTTTTCTCCCCGAATATGACCGATTGATGCCCGCACATGCCCGATTGAGCATGATGTGTGACACCCGAGGACGGGTGTCATCTTTGCTCCGCTTCGCGTCGCAAACGCAGTTCGCTGCGCTCCTGCGGGTAAAAAGATTCTAAGATCTGGTCATTACAGTGCTCGGCTCGCTGTTGAGCTCGGCGCTGGGCCCGCCTCCGCAAATACCGCCGCGGCCCTGCTTCGCGGGCACCCCGCAGCGGGTTTGCTGCGGCTACGCGACCTCGCACACGCTCGCCTCGGTTGGCCGTTTTATGTGGGTT
Source organism: Phytophthora crassamura (assembly GCA_033557995.1). NCBI lineage: Eukaryota > Oomycota > Peronosporomycetes > Peronosporales > Peronosporaceae > Phytophthora > Phytophthora crassamura. The sequence continues at coordinate 1,484,204 of JAUCED010000016.1, forward strand.
CACCCCCTCATTCCTCCATGCGGGCCAAATACCCACTCTCATTATGAAATGCGGGATCCTAAATGAATCAAATGAAGCAATCCGTCAAATTGTATTGCGATACTTTACAGTTGAATTCGGTCGTGGTCACCACTTTTAGGACCGCAGATCTAGACCAGCTGTACAATTACGACGCGCTGGCGCCAGCGACAAACGCCAGCAGGCAGCAACAACGCAACTGAAATTGGCGACTTCCCCTTCTAAACAACAGTCCACCTGTTCGCCCGATTGCAGATTGGCGACGCCGTCGTGGCTCTTTGCAATCTTCCGCTGCAGCACCTGGGGCCCTTTCGTGGCCGACACACCTCGTCGACCGAACGCACGCGTGCACGCCAGCGTTGTACGAAGACGCCATGTTGGTCTCGCATTGCCGGCAACATGCGACCGGGGCAAGAGGCACTTTCGCGGCGCGACCGACTTCCGAAAAGCCATCAGGTCACGACGCTGAACCACGTAGCTTTTCGATCGTCACACTGCTTGCTGACACATTGGCCACCAAGCAAGCTTTCACTTCTCCTTTTGCCATCTCCTTCATACACGGAACCAACCCCACTACAACACCAATTCCAATTAACATGATGGCCATCGCTCAGTCTTCGCTTGCTCTGCTGCTCGTCGTGGCGGCCGCGTCCAACGGCCTCTCGGAAGCCGCCAACCTCCGTCAGCGCAACCTCGGCGGCACCACCATCGCCACCAACGTTGAGACGTACGCGGCCTACGACGACTACGCCAGTGCCATGCTGGCGGCCGTGAACAAGCAGCGCGCCACCTCGGGTCTGTCTGCACTGTGCCTCAACTCGAAGCTGCACTCCGCGGCGCAGCGTCACTCGAACGACATGGCCGCCAAGGACTACATGGCCCACGACGGCTCGGACGGCTCGACCATGTCGGAGCGCATCACGCAGGCCGGGTACGACTGGAGCGCCGTGGCTGAGAACGTGGCCGCCGGCCAGGTGGACGTGGAGGCTGTGATGGTGGCGTGGATCAACTCCCCGGAGCACCTGGAGAACATCATGGGCGAAGACTACACCATGTTCGGCTCTGCGTATGCGTTCAACGGGGACGGCACGTACCAGCACTACTGGACGCAGGACTTCGGCGCGGGCGACGCCGAGCAGTGCGACGGCGCCTCGACGACGCAGAAGAGTGCGGCTCAGAATGAGGACGAGGTGCAGGGCGAGGCGGAGACCGAATCCCCCGCGACGGTGGCCCCAGCAACTGAGGCGCCTGCCACGGAGGCGACGAAGGGCCCGGTGGTGACGCCCGCGCCGACTACGGTGACGGTGACGGAGGCCCCGGTGGCGACGCCCGCACCCACGACGTCGACCCCGGCTACCGACAGTCCCAAGGGCAAGGACTGCGTGTCGAACTTCTAAGAGCGCGGCGTGCCTTTGAAGACCCCCGATCACAGTGTGGGGCCTACCACTCCACCCACCATAGAGCTATACGTAACTGCGTAGATTGAGTAACATCATCTCAAGGTGCAGACTAAACCGATATACAATAATGAACCACTTGAACGTACGAGCTCAGTATACTACGAGTAGTGACGCTTTTCGAAGCACTAGACATCCGTCAAGGGTACCCGTCTTTTCCAGAAAGAGGTATTAATACTACTACTAGTACTAGTAGTATGATTCTACGTATAATAACTACTAGTAGTTGTACTGTATTGACAATTCCAATTTTAAACCATTTATTATATATATGGTTTAAACAAAATCAGAAATTTTCTGATAGAAGTTCTATACTACCTCGGAAAATAACGTGCTTTTCACGCTACAGTAAAATCAGAAGAACGCATACCCTTTTCAAGCAGATCCCTGTCAAAACCGTTTCGCACCCATCCATCACTTTTCAGTTTGAATTTCCCGCCCATTTTCAAACAGATATAGCCGTCCTGCTCGCTTCACTTCGCAAGTTGAGCACTTCCGCTCATGGGGCAGATCACAGACGCTCTCGCGCAAGCATTGTGGGAGTCGCTCCTGCTGAACAGCACGAATGCCAGGCTCCCCCATGGCGACATCTCAAGGGTTGCGGAGGAGTTTGGGCTAGGCCGCATGGTTGTATCTCGCGTCTGGAAGAAGGGGCTGCTCACTATGGGCCCCCGCGTTGCTGCTGTCGTAACGGCCGCGTGGCACACTCGAGGTCGCAAGAAGGTTGACCGGGCTACTCTCTGTGAGCGAGTAGCTCAAGTTCCCGTGGCTGCACGTGAAAACCAGCGAGCGCTTCAGCTTGCAACGAACACAAGCGCGTACATGATCCAACAACTTCTCAAGGAGGGCTACTTGCGTCGTGCGCTGAGCAGGACCCACCCCCTGCTAACGGCCAAGCACAAGCAGGCGCGGTTGAAATACTGCATGGACCGCGTGATACCTTCACCGGATGGAACCCACTTCTTCGATCCGATGTACGATGTAGTACATTTGGACGAGAAGTGGTTTTACATCAAGAAGGTGGGCAGGAAGGTGTACGTGCTGACGGGTAAGGATGACGTCCCTCTTGAAGAACCGCCCGCGCAGTTTGTCCAGAGCAAACGGCACATCCAGAAAGTTATGTTTCTCTGCGCTGTGGCTCGCCCTCGGGGAGAATGGGACGGGAAAGTGGGCATTTGGCCTCTCGTGGAGACGCGTCTGACTCAACGTCGGAGCGTCAATCGTCCTGCTGGAGTGTAAGAGATACGCCCAGTCTCGATGACGCGGGATATCGCTCGGCGAATGTTTGTGGAGGACGTCATCCCTGCAATCAAGGCGAAATGGCCACATGATCAAAAGCACATTCCAATCCGACTGCAGCAAGACAACGCCAAACCGCATCCATTGGAGAACGACGCTGAGGTGGCTTCTGCTGGGAGCAGCGACGGCTGGATGATCCACCTGGCCAATCAGCCTGCTCAAAGCCCCGATCTGAACTGCAACGACTTGGGCTTTTTCGCCAGTATCCAGTCGCTCCAGTCTAAGACTCAACCCCGAACGCACGGAGACCTCATTGCAGAGGTGACTCAAGCCTTTGCAGAGACTACGGCCGACACGCTGAACAAGACTTTCCTGACGTTGCAGCATGTGATGGAGCAAATAATGCAATGCGGCGGTGGCAATGACTATCGTCTCGGCCACATGCAGAAGGACAAGTTGCTGCGCGCTGGCTGTCTTCCTATCTCATTGTCGTGTGGGGAACAAGCGCTCTCTAATGCGCACGCAGTCGTGCAGGAATCGTGTGCCCACGAGCCCTCAGACCCTTGATGTTTTCCTCTAACGACGGGCGGATCACGTACGTTGCCGTTATTGTATGTTCGGCTTCGTTCCCTTCTCAATTTCTCTGCAGTCAATAGTTCAGTCTAGCAGTCGGGCTGTGTAGGACAAACGACCGTTTATCAGTTTATAATCCTGATCAACAACGGGGCGGAGCTATGCGCAATTTTTTTTCAAATGCACGTTATTTTCCGAACGGAGGTAGTAAGAAATAAATGGTTTTTGTAGAGTGCTCTCGGGTTTCATGAACTCATGTTGAAGCTCACGGTTTTAGCTTTTGCAATTTGGACATTGGACCACCAGATTTCGTCAACGGGCCAGTATCCACCACCACACCACTGCACATACTATGGTACCCGAAGTGGCGCTGACACCGACACCACCTGTGGTGGATCCTGGGTGTCAAGCCATCTTCCGCCGCCAGAGCACCATCCCGAGTTTGACGACTAGACTATGAAAGACTGGTGCAACCAGATCTATCGCAGAGGGAGAGACGCTTGGTCTTGAGGTATCAAGGCCAGCTCTTCCACTTGGCGACGACAAGCCCAGACATTCTGGATTGTTGGAATTTTCTAGGATCTCGTAGAAAAGGCCGCCAGTGATCCAAGTGGCATCACTGGTCGCCTTACATGTTTCCCCTTGATGTTGACAGCAGCAGAGAGGTTGTATACTACATTGAGATGGAAGGGTGGTGACGACTATCCATTCCTCTCACTTCACATTTTACCAGCTACAGAGCAAGTGACCAGTACACTGACCAGTACACTAGCTACAAGTTTCCTGCAGGCGCCACCTGCCCTGCCATGTGTTCCCGTCGCTTTCAACTTCCGGAAAACACCACAAGAATTATTTAGTGTGATTCTGCTGGTCATCGCAGTTCAACTCCTGCACCGCCAGCCTGACCGACTTTCGCCGCGGCTGTCCCTGGACCCAGTGCTGACACCGCGCCTGCCAAGTTCAACCCACGCCATCATCATGCCGAAGAGACGCACTGATGATTGACTGAAGAGGAGGAGTCCTTCGAACACTCAACGACGGTGCCCACTCCTATTTTCGCGCCGGTGCTGCCGCCCATGCTGACGTCGATCTCTCACGACGCTCTGGTGCAATGAAATAAGCGGCGCCGGGAGTACGAGGCGAAGGTGAGGGCCCGCTGTCGCAACTTTGGCGAGGACTACGATTCGGTGACGCAAGGCGTGAAGGAGACCTTCGACGTAGGTCTGCTCGAGACGTTCTGCGCGCTGAGGCTTCGCCAAGACGTGGCCGATGTCACGGAGGGCATGTTGATCGCGGAGATCAAGGCCCTGTTGGGCAAGGTCAAGAACGATGACCTGCCTGACATCAACGAGCTGTTCGCACGTGAACTGCGGATGGACCTGAGGGAGACCGACGTCGACGCGCGGATCCTCGCTTACTTTCAGCGTTTCGCTGAGATCATCCTGAACATGGATTAGATGAAGTGTTCTCGGGTCCTGATGGTGAAGCAGAGAAGTGCAAGCGTTTGGTGGCCTGCCTCACCTCCCGTCCTGAAGGAGGACGTCAAGAACGCCGTTCGTTGGACCAACAAGGAGGCGGGCAAGAACATCCAAAAGCTATACACCCTGGTGTACGAGAAGGCTGTGGAACATGAGCGACACTTCCAGCAAAACAAGCGGATGCGGACGATGACGAAGGACAAGCCTGCGCCGTCCAAATCTACGAAGAATGCTGGAAAAGCTCCCATGCAAGCCAGCAAGCCAGCTCGTGCAGACCTCGGACGCAAGCTCGCGCAGAAGAAGTCAGAGAGGAAGGTCTAAAGGAAGACCAACTCAACGACCAACAAGCAGCCTTTCTCGCTCAAGGAGCCGCCGTCGCCGTGCCCAAACTTCCAGGAGATGCACTGGTTCAGCGACTGCACCAAGGCGACTGAGGCCGAGAAGGTGGTGCTGAGGCAGAAGCTTCGCGAGGTAGCCAAGTCTCGCCAGTCTCGCACGAAGAGATTGAAGAAGTTGATGCCCACGACTTCGCGGACGGTGACGATCAACGGCGTGTTGGATCTCCCGTGCTGCCCGGACACTGACTCCGACCACACTGTGATCAGCCGGTCGCAGTGGAAGCTGTTGTTGGAGACAGCCCCTTCGGTGCAAGAAGTCCTGTTGGACACGCCCGTGCGTAGCTTGGCGTATGGCTCGCACCCGGTTGTGGCCACGAAGCAAGCACTGCTTCACGTCCTGATCCACACGGCTGCAGGACCAGTGCAGCCCGCAGAAGCTGTACCGTGCCTCATTGTGGATGAAGGCGACGAAGAATTCATCATTGTAAGAGACCTACTGGCTACTCTGGGCATCGACGTGGACCGCCAGCTGGAGCAACTCGCTTCTCACCGTGAAGACGAGACCAGTGGATCCTTTCGATCTGGAGAGTGATGAACCTCCGGCGAACCCGGGCCATGTGGCCAGTGATGAAGAAGTTCGTGCTGCTGTGGAGACACTCATTGATCGAGCCCTGGAGCATGGATTTCCGCCCGACAAAGTGGACAAGTTACGGGTGATTTTTTTTGATTGTGCACATGTACGATGTGTGGCGCCTGCAGCTACGTGATGATCCGCCTGCTCGCGTTCCCCCGCTCGAAGTTCGTTTGAAGGAGGGGGCCCAACCATGCAAATGTAAGCCCCGCAAGTATGCTCCTCACGTGCGCCAGTTCTTACGTGATTTTAACGCTCGCCTTGTTGAACTAGGATCGGTGTATGAAAACCCCACACGTCGCTGGGCAAGCCCTGTCTTACCGGTCAAAAAGTCAGAAGAGCTCATGGATCTTTGCCAAGCAACGGACTATCGCATGTTCAACTCGCTCACGGACATCATGGCTGCAGTGATGCCTATTATTTCGTTGGTAATGGAGAATGCACGTGGAGAACAACACTTTGGACTTTTCGACTTCATTAAGGGCTTCTGGCAGTTGCCTCTCGCCGAGTTCTGCCAGGAGTGGCTCTCTTACATGACAGATGAGAAGATCTACACTCCGCGACGTGTACCGCGAGGCTGTGGTGACGCTGCGATCCACTTCCAGAAGACAATGGAGACGTGTTTCGCCACGCTGCTCTACGAGCACCTCCTAATCTGGATCGACGACCTACTCCTCTATGCTGACGACATCGACACCTACTTGGACACCTACTTGGACAAGCTCGCCGAGCTCTTCTCTTTGCTGAACGACTTCGGCCTGAAGCTCAGCGTAAAGAAGTCTAGCCTTTATCAGAAAGAGGTGAAGTGGTGTGGAAAAATTATTGACGCTGATGGGGTGCGCCATGACCCCGCAAGAATAGCTGCGCTCCGTACAATGCCATACCCCAATACGGCAGGGGAGTTGCAGCAATTCTTGAGCGCTATCAACTGGTTGCGTGAGAGCCTGGTGGACTATGCTCGCCAGGTCTCCCCGCTCCAACACAGACTCGACGAAGCTCTGGCCAAGACGCGGCGCATGAAGCGCGCAGCAGCTGGAATCTCGATCGAGCTGAGCTCTGACGAGAAGGCAGCGTTCGACAAGGTGAAGGACATGCTCGCCTCGGCGGCCACTCTCGCTTTCCCTGATGACTCAGCAACGAGCTGCCTGCTCACCGACGCCTCAGACATAGGCTGGGCTCTCATCGTGACGCAGGTCCTCAACTACGACGTGAAGGTGCCGGTTCAAGACCAACAGCACCAACTAGTGGAGTGCATGAGCGGCACGTTCACGGGCAGTCAACTAAACTGGACGGTGATCGAGAAAGAAGCTTTCCCGATCGCCTTCGCGTGCGACAAACTGGATTACCTGTTGCTCAGGCCGCAGGGATTCCGGTTGTTCTGCGACCACCGCAACCTTATCCACGTGACGAGCACGTCAAGAAGCACGTGAAGGGCAAGTTGTTGCGCTGGTCCATGAAGCTGATGAACTACAACTACGTGATCGAACATATTGCCGGACCCCAGAACGTTTGGGCCGACATGATTAGCAGGTGGGCTGGTAACCACGCACCAGTAATCACTACAATCCGGCGGATTCGTACGACGCCAGCAACATCTCAGCAATAGCCTGCGCTGGAGGTGACAGAGCCGATCATCTCGACGCTCCGCCCTCTAGATGACGACAATTTCGTTTGGCCCACTCTCGTGGAGATTATGCTCGTGCAGTCGCAGTATCAAGCCCCGCCTGGAGGTGAACGCTCTTAGTCAACATTTTGACTATGCACAACCGGATTTGGATTCCTTCGGAAGCCAAGGACCTCATCCTACGACTTTTCATCATTGTCCACTGTGGGGCCCAAGGCCACCGTGGCATTGCGGCTATGGTGGAGCACCTGCGCCGCCTGTCCACGATTGATCGTCTCTACTCTCTGGCGTCCACCTTCGTTCGCCAGTGCCGGCTGTGCCTGCATTCGAAAGGGGGGAAGATCATCCCCAGACCTTGGGGTGCAACGATTGATTGTAGTGAGCGCAATGGAGTTCTTCATTTCGACTTTCTCTCAATAGGAGAGAGCTTTGGTGACTCCAAGTACATATTGGTCCTCAAGGACCATGCTTCCCACTTCTGTGAGTCTGTCGTGGCAGACACAGCCGACAGCACAGTGACGGTGGAGGCTTTCCTGGCCTGGCACTCTCGATTTGGGTTGCCACCCAGCTGGATCTCAGACTAAGGCACACACTTCAAGAACGAAGTGGTGAGTGAGCTGTCACGACGGCTGCGGACGCAGCAGGAGTTCACCCCCCCCCCCTATTGTCCCTGGATCAACGGCTCAGTGGAGCGCGTGAACTGGGATATTCTCCAGGTGATCAGGACGATGATCCTGGAGTACAAGATCGCCTACGCTGACTGGGTGTACCTGGTACCGATGGTCCAGTCCAGTTTGAACCACACCCCGGTGCCCTCGTTGGGCAACAAGGCGCCGATCGAGTTGTTCACGGGACTGCCATGTCCGACACCGCTAAGAGAATTCTACCTGCCTGGTACGGGTGAGTTCCAAGCGATACCGGCGAACGACAAGATCGATGATTTCCTCGCGGATCTGTGCAGCAGTATCCAGGCTATGCTCCAATTGGTCGAGGACCAACGGCTGAAGCAGAGACTGTTGAGCAAGAAACGAGAACGTGGTGAAAATATGGTGAATTTCGCTGAAGGTGACTACGTGCTACGCTCAAGAGCGGACGAGACGAACGGCAACAAGCTGTCACCTGGGTGGGGCCGTGCCGCGTGGTGCGCGCTGATGCACACTCCTTTCGGATCGAACACCTCATCACGGGTGCTAAGTTAGACGTACGCCCGTCGAGGGTCAAGTTCTACGCGGACTCCAGCTTGGAGGTCACGGAGGAACTCTTGCAGCACGTCTCGTCCCAGGAAATCGTCCTGGCGATTGAGAAGCTCAAACGTCATCGGTGGAACGACACTATCGGTGATTTCGAGATACTAGTGCAGTGGAAGGGTTCGAGGAGATCGAGGACTCGTACGAGCCACTGACTAGCCCAGCTCGCGACATTCCTGTTCTCGTGAATCAGTACGTGGCCGATGCGGACCAAGAACTCAAAGTACACTGGCAGCAGGCGACCACGATTGGTGATCGACAGCAGACAGGGTCAACGGTGATGACGGAGACGGTAAGGCCGCCGGCCACTACGCGCTGGAGATCCAGGCGTCGACGGCCATCTACGCGTTCGACAACTACTATTCAGGAGTCCGACAGAAGATCTCCGGCCGTGACTGAACGACAGACGGCTAGACTGGAGACTCGACCTGAAGATCAAACCCGAGACGCGAACACCCCGAGGCACCTCGCAGAGGTTCAAGCTGAGAATCAAGGTGTGAGCCATCGGACTCGTTCACGGACTGCTGGAGCTGACAGACCAGCATCAACCACCAGCAAGAAGTGATCGTGTGTCCAACGTTGGAGCGAAGAGCTTCGCCACGAATGACCAGGGCCAGATGCGTCTGACTGCCAGAGTCGCTAGTGGTGGTGTCGAAGTTCAGCGGCGGAATCAAGCTTTGGGGGCTGTGTGGTGGATCCTGGGTGTCAAGCCATCTTCCGCTGCCAGAGCACCATCCCGAGTTTGACGACTAGACTATGAAAGACTGGTGCAACCAGATCTATCGCAGAGGGAGAGACGCCTGGTCTGAGGTATCAAGGCCAGCTCTTCCACTTGGCGACGGCAAGCCCAGACATTCTGGATTGTTGGAATTTTCTAGGATCTCGTAGAACAGGCCGCCAGTGATCCAAGTGGCATCACTGGTCGCCTTACATGTTTCCCCTTGATGTTGACAGCAGCAGAGAGGTTGTATACTACATTGAGATGGAAGGGTGGTGACGACTATCCATTCCTCTCACTTCACATTTTACCAGCTACAGAGCAAGTGACCAGTACACTAGGCTACAATATTCCTGCAGGATCGCCACCTGCCCTGCCCTGTGTTCCCGTCGCTTTCAACTTCCGGAAAACACCACACCACCACTATAATGCCCAAGAGATTGCGATCCCACACCGCTTTCGGGATTTGGACACTACGGTTTTGCTGTTCGGGTGCCATCGACAGACACAGCGTACTCTCAAATTCAAAACGTGTCCGCAGAATCTCTGGAGCTTCACATTTGTACATCCGTATGTTTCACCGGACAGCGCAAATTAAGGAAACATCTAGCACAAGCCGTCGCACAACAAGCCCCCAGACACCTCGACGCAACCCCATGTTGTGGCTTCCGACGGAGTGTGAAGCTGGTGACCAATGGCTCATGTATCGGTGATAGCTCGCACGACCGATATGACCGCTCGGTGCCGGAAACCACCCGGCGGATGTATGCTTCTCGACGACATATATCTGTCTGGGCCACATATCGTCGTATGATACGCGCCCGTAGGTAAATGACCTTAGAGATACACATACGAGCAACCCTATTGTAACGGGGCCAAAGGCAACCGATACGTAAGCTTTCGCTGTTGTGTTGAAGAAGCACTGTCTTGGGCGTTAGGCCAAGACACGTGGAATTATAAGCAAAACTGACTCAGGGTGATATTAAAGTACGGTCGCAAAACCGTACTTAAGCCGAGCTTAGCTGCTAGCCACCGGTTGAGGTGCTGCACGCTAACTGGCCAATATGCATACTAAAGGGCGACTTCTGTCCAATGACAGAGTGTCAAGTCCAGCCTATTTGGACTGTGACTTCTACCTACTTTCGTAACGGAAGATCGTCCCGTTACACCTATACCTTTCTGCTGCTGATGTGAGAGACACCCTAGGCAACAAACGGCTTCAACATGCCCTCGGCCGAATGCCCTTATCCGTGGTAGAGGTCGGAAAAAATAATATCCGTACAATAGTTATGGTATTTTCCAGTGCAATTATATATTGTTGGCATTCACTGGAGCAGTACAATTTAAAATATACTCAATTATTGCAATAAATATCTTTGCAGAAGGCAGCTTGAGCAACAGGTTAACCTGAGCCTTTCGGGGCACCAGCTAACCGAGCATGACTAGCTGCAGTCACCTGCCTTGTCACCTAGGTTGACTCCAGATTGTAAATTCATGAGGATTACTAAATTACTAAGGCGTCGTTGGTTTTGTCAATTAGGTAGCTAAGTTCAAGAGAGATTTGATACTTAGCTGATATTATTTCGTTAGTCGTCAAAGATAGAGCAAAACATGAATGCAGACACTACACAAGAATTGACCCATGCCGTCGGGCTTACACTAAGCGCGATTGAAACCTTAAAGGTCTAAATTAGTGCGCTTAACTCATTTTTCATATTGCAAAAATTATGGAAATTATGTATTATTGGCATCTGTGATATTGCAATGACTATTACGGCATCGGGTAATTCGAATGCAATACTATTAATATATGTTATTTTCCAACCTCTGATCCGTGGATATGAACACGGCCGACGAACGCTGCCGACGACCGAATGCTGAATGCTAGATCAACGAGCTCATTCCTCAATTTGCCTTCTTCCGATCGCAACCACCTCCACTAGCGTTCCTCCACCAAACCTCCCTCCGTCGCACGTCTGCTCGTCGCTGTCGTCGCTTCCAACAGCGTGTCCAAAGCCGCCAACCTGCGCCAGGTGCCGCGCAACCTCGGTGAGACGTACACGTAGTCGGACGACTATTTCTCCGCCATGCTGGCTGCCGTCAGCACGGAGCGCGCCGCGCACAGAGACTGACCGCACTATGCATGAACAAGAAGCTGCACGCCGGCGCGCAGCGCAACTCAGACGACCAGGCCAAGGACAACTTCACGGCCCACGACAGATCGAACGGATCCACCATGTCGACGCGCGTGACCGTCGCCAGCTACAAGTGGAATGCCGTTGCGGAGAATGTAGCGGCGGGCCAGCTGGACGTGGCTGCCGTGATGGAGTCGTGGGTGAATTCTCCCTGCTACCGCGCAAACATCCTGGGCGCCGACTACACCATGTTCGGCACGGCGTATTCGTGCAATGCCGACAGCATGTACAAGCACTACTGGACTCAAGACTTCGGCGCCGGTACACCAAGGCGTGCGACAACGCAGAGTTGGCGCAGCGGAACGCCGCTCAGAACTAGGACGGATCGAACGTCCATTCCGTCACCACATCGCTACTTGGGACGAGAGTGCTGAGTATATAGTGTGGGTGCAACCATAGGCGTGCTTGTAAAACCTGTGTAGACCTGAGTATTATCTCGAAGATGCAGACTAGACCAACAAAATACACTAAGATGAATGTGGATGTGAAGGTATTGAAGTTATGTCCAAATCGTGCGATGCGACAGATAGGATGCTTGAGTAGTTACGTGCTGAAGAGCGTCTTCTGGTCAACGCTATTTGAGGCGCAGCACACCCGGCAAAACAGTTTATTACTTCAGTAGTACATTTGCCTGGCCGAAGATGTTTGGCAGGCTGATGTGCTTTCCCCGGCCTATGGGTACGGGGGGCTTCACGATGCATCCGGGGCTCGGACGTCGACCGCTGGGCGAGGAGGAGATCGAGAACAACTACTTCGGACAGCAGAAGCTAATGGAGGGCGCCCTTATCAAGCTGGGCGACTACGCGCATTATCGGTATTTCCAACTCTTTCGCAGTGGCCGCTTCTGCTACTACGAGTTGCCAATGCCTGCGGTGGCGGCTGATGAAGCTCGAAAAGTTCACCTCACGTCCAAGCACCAGCGTGGGGCCATGATGCTCAACGCATCGATACAAGCTAAGGATCTCCCCAAGAACGAGGATGACTACGAAGCAGACCTCCGCAAACGAGGACTTGTATTCAACCGCAAGAAGCTTGAACTGCAGCTCACAGGGTATTCCCCCTCGGGACAGCTACTGACGTGGCAGCTGCGCGCTAGTAAGGACGCAGTGTATTTGAACTGGGAACGCGCATTTCGTCTCGCCCTGCGTCCAATCTGGGCGGAAAACTCGGATCATTGCATGGTTTGCAAGAGGGACTTCACATTCTTCACTCGCCCGCATCACTGCCGGTACGTCTTGGTGTTGTTCGGAGTCCCTTTCGCTGGTGTACTGACTGTTTAACGTCTTAGTAAGTGCGGGACGTGTATGTGTGATGAATGCACCGTGTTCGCTCCGCGGTTGCCTCTGCAGGGGTACTACAACGAAGTGCGTACCTGCCGTGACTGCTCGCCCATCAAGATCGAGATCTCCTCGCTGAATCAGGGCACGCGCGTCTTAGTGTATGGTATTTTAATTGGCTGTGTAGTGCAAGTGGATGCTGCCGAGGGCGCGGAAGGCGACAGAGCGTTTGCGGATGTGAAGCTGGATGGACAATACGATCTGCTGCGGCGCGTTGCCCTGGAGCACGTGGAGGTTTACTCCGATGCGGTACTGTCAGCCAACCGGATCAAGAATGCGTTCCGGCGACACCTTTCGTACTCGGTGTTCCGAGCTCGACTCAACTTTAACACTTGGAACATGCTGGAGACAGTACAGGAGCAACGCACGATGCAGATGATGAGGTTTGTCAAGAAGTCGACGAGTATTAACGACCTGCACTCGATGATGCCACTGCTCGGCTCTCTCAACTCGCTTGATGGTGTAGTACCGGAAAAGGAGCTCGTTAAGGCTTCTCTCGCTCGTTATCGCGGGGTCCGCGTGCTGTTTCCCCTTCGTCTCAACACCGTGAAAAGACTCATCAATCAATTCCGCAATGGGGTCCTGCTTCATCCCGTATTCGTGCGCCGGATCCTGGATGAGTCGGAAAAGCTGTTTCGAGTCCTACACGAGTCACCGATGAACTCGATCAATATTCCCCCAGGCGTTAAAATGGTTGTGGTAGGCGACCTTCACGGCCAGCTCGAGGATCTGCTGACGATTATGGAGAAGAATGGAGTGCCAAGCTGCAAGACGTGGTATCTCTTCAATGGGGATTTTGTGGATCGTGGTGCGCACGGGGTCGAAGTGATGCTACTGCTGTTTGTATTCAAACTCTTGTATCCTGACTACGTTTTCTTGAACCGCGGCAACCACGAAGAGCGCATGATAAACGAGATTTTCGGGTTTCAAGACGAAGTGTACGCCAAGTACGGCGCCGACAATGAGGACAGTGAAGGATGGAGTGGACTGGGAGCATCCGTCAATTACTCAGCAGCGAAGCTTTTCCAAATGTTCGAGACCGTTTTCAACTTGTTCCCCGTTTTTGCGTTGGTGAACCAGCGCATCTTTGTCGTTCACGGAGGCTTGAGTAGCCATACGAATGTCACAATTGGAGAGCTTCTCCAGCTAGACCACCGAGGCGAACCAACACAGGGGACGAGCCGGGCAGACGAGTTACTGGTGCACCTCTTGTGGAGTGATCCCTGCGATGAAAACGGGTGGAGGCCTTCAAGCCGAGGTGCTGGTGTTGAGTTCGGCCCTGATATCACCAAGGCCTTCTGCCAGCAAAATGGGATCAGCCTCATTATCCGGTCGCATGAGTGCCGAGAAGAAGGCTTCGACATCGTTCATGACGGGCTGCTGTTGACAGTGTTTTCGGCGTCCAGTTACTGCGGTTCCCAAACCAACAAGGGAGCGTACGTTCTGTTGGAACGAGGGGATAAAAACGAGATTCAGCCGCGTGTGGTTCAGTTTTCGTCTAGGCCACTCCAAAAGCTGAAGGCCGCAGCGAGGAACGAGTGGCGATCGAAGGCTCAGCGTCTGGAGAAGCAGACGATCGACTCGCTGCTGAAGATCATCTGCGAGAACTACTATGGGTTAATGTTCGCTTTTAGGCAGGCAGACACCTCCAGTTGTGGAAATATCACGAAGCTGGAATGGAAGGCGACGCTGCAACGAGTTTTAGGGATTCAAGCAAATTTCCTGGCGTACTTCGACCAGTTAGCCACGAAATTGGAGAACGGGCGTGTTGACTATCAAGTCTTTCTAGCGACGTCACAGTCTGCACTCGAAGCTGCCGCAGCCGAGAATCTCGACACATTAACTTGCGCTTCGTTGGCTGTTTAGAAGGATCTACGAGAAGCGTTTGAACTTATTCCAATTCTCATTGGAACAGTTAATACTCAAGTTTAACTAACCAAACCGATCGAGTACATGTATTCCAAACATTCTGTTGCCCGAGGGTTGCACTTCATCCTACTGCATTGCACTAGTCGGTGCGTAGTGTTTTCTTGCACCGCAAGACTTGCACTTGCTCACAAGTAGATGAACTTTACCACTGTACCAGAACGGCACCTATTCTCCCAACACCCTTCTCTCGCACCCAAACTAATCAGAGGATAGACTTACTGAGCAACTGTTTTCCACGCTAGCAGCGGAATATCACACGGGCAGAGCCGACGAGGCACCGCCGCTGCGGCCCACACGCTCGGCGCCAGACGAGATAAGTGGAATCGCACAGACGAAAACGTGAATTCCACAGATTGTGAGCGGCATACTTTAATAGAGGACGGTAGTGAGCGGGTGCGAGGAGCGTAACCAAAGCAAACCTGAGCGGGGTGCCCGCGCAGCAGGGCCGCTCCGTATTTGCGTAGGCGGGCCCAGTGACGAGCTCCTCAGCGAACGGACCCGTTGCCCTGTCCAGTAGTTAGTTTTTCTAATGCGGGGGTCTGGGGGTGCAACCCCAGTATGCTTTTAATAGAGGGATCTGTGCGATTACCTCTCAAAGTCTGTGGATTCCCTTGTATTTCGTCTGGGTGTTCACTTTCAAGTCAGCCTTGCACCCAGCAAAGCCCAGACCGTCAAGTACCCACGGCCTGTGTTTGGAGGAAAGAAAACTACACGAACTGGCTAAATCTATACTTGGATAAAGTATTGACAACCAACCCCTTGGATCGACGAGCGCTATGAGAGGCGCGGACGATCCCGGCATGGCGAAGCCTCCCCTCGCGGGGGCTAAGCCGCCAACAGGGAAACCACGCCCACCGGATCCTGACGAGGTAGTTCAGCCGGCGACAGCGGAGCAAGAGGAACCAACGGGCCGAACAGAGGGAGGGAGAAGCAGCAGTCAAGAATCCATAGTGGAGGCCACTCCACAGTCGCAGAATGAAGAAGAGGACCTTGAGATGACAGCGACAACGACGGATGAGCCGACAATCAGCACAAGCGGCAAGGACGGAGAAACGGTCGGGATGCAGGGAGCCTCAGCGGAAGCAGGACAAACCAGCAGCGACGGCCGGAAAGCGGCGGGAGGAGCGGCCACCACCACCACGTCGGTGGGGGTGACAGCGGCACAGCGAGCCGAGCAAGAAGGAGTCACGCCGGAGGTGACGCCATTTGAATTGTTTGAAGCGGTCGTAGCGGAGATGAAGGAAGCAAATAATCAACAGCCACGCGCAGCGTGGACAGTGACCATTGCTGAACTGTTTGGGCGACAAAGTTCAAGCCGATGAGGACTTGATTCCAGCCAGCAAACAGCACTACCCCAAACTTCGTGGGGAGGAAAAGCGCTTGCTTGCACAGCTCTTCCGGGGGATCTGTGTCGAACGGGGGGTCGTACGAGGAATAGGAGCGCTACGCGCAAGCGGCCACCCAAGACCTCTACTACACGTCGTGGTCCTTCAAGAACATCATGAATAGTATGATAAGTAAGGTCCAATATGCACGAGCAACGCCGTTAAACCAATGGTCGACCAAGGCGAATGCGGGAATACCAACCGGCAACGCAAGGCAGACTCCGGCAGAGATGGGAGCTGGCTACCAGGACTACATGTTCGACCCCTCCTACTTCACCAGAGAGGTAATTGCGGAACTCCAAGCCGTCTGCGAACGACGGCGGCAGCCTCAACGGGGACGAGGCTCCGGCAAGCCACCAAGATTGAATGGCGGGTCCTCGCTGGGATAGCGGAAGGCCACATTGTGTGCAGGCGTCCACCAGCATTCCTACGCAGTGTCATGGCCTCCAAGGAACGTATCCGGTTCTACAGTACCATACAACGCCAAGTGGAAGGAGAACTCAAGCTTCAATTGAAAGGGTGGACGACGGTCAAGCCGAACCGACAATTTACCCAAACGATTGAAGAAGACATTCGTGCTGCAGCGCAGGACCTGCACGCCAATACGCCGGAGCTGCGCCGAATGCTCGCATTGGCAAAAACAATCAGCTACAATCACGTACAACGCAGTCTGCATTTCTTCTTCTTCGACCGTGCTACGGCACAGAGACTGCAAATGACGATGGTCCCGTACCGAGGAGTGAAATACCGACTGTCCAATGCGCACGCTCCGGACAACGGCTCGGTCTGGCAGAGACAGCTCGGACGCGACGGAACTCGGCTGGAAACTCAACGCCAGTATGTCATTGACATCCAGAATGTCACCAGGTTCACGGATGTAGGTCGCCTGACAGCATACCTACATGCGCATATCGCTGCCTCTTTTGACATGGATGACATGGACGTGTGCACTCCTGAGTCAAGAACTTCAACGGTCTGGCGGCTCACGATGAAAACAGCAGAATGCCCAGCTTTCCTACGAGGCATAGTCCGTATAATTTGGTTCGGCAGATCGCTGGTGTTGATGCACCCCAACAAGCGTCAGCGACTTCAATGCCTGAGCTGCGGCAACTTAGGACACCCCATCGCACGATGCAGCTACACGGACGCCATGCTCCGAGGGACGGGCAGTCGGGTTGCAAGCGATCAAGAAGTGGCTAAGCTCGAGGACTTGGCGAAGCCCTTTGCCAGTATGGCTGAAATTAAGGCGGCAGCAGCCAAACGTCTGGTGCTACAAGCAGAACAAGATCAGAAGGAGCAGGCTGCCATCATGCCCCAGCAAGATGACGGGGCTACTGGACCAGGACAGGAGTCACCGCAAGCAGCGGCAACGCGATCTCCAGCGATGGCCTCACCGGAAGAGACGCAGAAGCACGATCGCCACGTTGAGCCAGCACCGAAACCGCAATGGGTGACGGTACCACTACGCAACGGTCGAAAGCTGTATGCGCACAAAGCTACGCTGCAGCGGAAGTTCACGGTAGATCGCTCTAGGTTTGCTGAGCTCGAGGAAACGGAGGACTCCGGCGAGGTGCGGGAAGGCAAATCTGAGGAGCATCCGCCGAGGGCCGAGCCCATCGAAGTGCCATCAGACAGCGACCAGGAAGAGAAGGCGCCAGTGCCCCTAAAGGTGGCACAACGGACGGCGTTACACCTAGTCGATGACAAACCACCGAAACTGCACTCGCCACCGCAACTGCTGGGATTAAAGCAGCGGGAGAGGAAAGAATTGATCAGAGCCATTGGGGAATCGGGCGAGCGGCGCGGACTCCTGGTGCCTATGACGACACTCAAGGTGAAGAACTTAGTACCTTTGCAGAGATTGAGGACAGTCTTCAACTGCAGCAGGTGAACACGCCGTCAACAGGCAACTGCATGGCGATGGCCTTGTCGCAAGCTCTGGCGGACGAGAATCTGGCTGAGGAGAATGGACGGTTGGAATCAATAACTGCCAGCCTCAAACGAGGTATCAAATGGGCTGGTCAGTTGCACATGCTAGATCAATACGATCATTACGCGAGATCGACCACGCTGATCAACATGGAGAGGGGGTGGACCGGCATGGAATCACATGAGTCGGCAAAACAATTCAAATGGTATTTGGAGGACTACGCAGCCTCTACATCGGACGCGACGCTATCATCCCCAGGTACAATTGGGGGTGCAGTGAGACGATGGCAATGGCAGCCAACTTTCTCCATCGCAAGATCTACGTGCTAGCGTACGACGTGGACCGTCAGAAGCAATGGCACTGCTCAGTGTACCGACCAAGCACCATCTCGAGAGGGCGCCAAACGTTCGATGTCGGCCAACAAATCCCTCTCATGCTGGGGAGGTGTGTGGCACGGATCCGAACGGACAAGACTAAGGAACACAGCCCACCCCTTGTGCTAAGGTACAGGGGGAGCATTACTCAGCGTTCATCCATCGGCGAGCACAACCAGAGTCGCACTCGCAGCAGGAGCGAAAACGAGAGCCGCCGGACGATGAGATGCTTGGCAACCAAGGAGCCGGATCGAGCCAAGACAGTACTGAAGGAAGTTCAGGAAGGGAAGCATCGCAGGAAGCGTGGGATCCCACCACCTGGAATGGGGATGTCAACGAGCTCAGGTGCCGACTCGTTAGCATGACCATCCCGCACGACCTTCAATGCGAGATCTCCAACATACTGGACCACGCGGAGCCGGCCCGTTATACGGAGCTGTTAACGTTCCTCGTCAACACGGCATCGCAGCTATCGCAACCGGACCGGGAGGAGCTGCTGCGTATAAACCTGGATGACGTCACTACCGATGCCGCCAGGACACTCATGCAGCGCTACCAATTATCGATTCCAGTGCTGCAGCAGTGGAAAGCAGAGATGGCCAAGGAACGTCGTGAGGACATCGCCATGCAACACTCGCAGGGCTCGAGTCAGGAGGTGGAGTCAGACTCATCATATGAGCCTCCCAGTGCTAGCTCCTCCCAGCGTTCGCAAGCCACAGCCAGTGAGGGACGCCCACAAACTCGGAGCCTCTCAACAGCATCTAAAAGACCCCACACTCTCACCCCCATTGAGAGCGAGAGGATTCGACTCGTCATGAAGGCCAAATTGGAAGGGAAAGCTGCCGATGAAACAGACTTGCGTCAAGAAGATACCGCCAGGTGGATTGACAACAACGACTTTCGGAATGATTGGCCATCTATATGGGGTAAAATGGCGGCTCTGTGGCCTGCAGACAGTGGTACCATTTCCGCTAATAACGAGCTCGATGGAGGAATGGGGCACGACAGCGCAGCAGGAGCCCTACAATCTAGTCTACATGTGTCAGCGCTTTCAATTCCCGACGAAGTGATGTCAATGCTAAGCGACAAGGTCCTGGAAGTCTGGACGGCAGGGTGGAGGCGGGAATGCCTGTATGGAAGCCTGACGGAATACCGCGGAAGGACCGAGGACCTAGCGACACGCCGGTGGCTCGACGACTGGAAGGCGAAGCTGCTCAGGCCGGCTCCAGCTCATCTGGCGCCGCTCATCGACAACCGGGAAGATTGGGTCCGACTGCGCAAGCGTGGGTACGGGGAAGATGAGGTCCTGAGACTCTGCGATGTGGGGCACGAGGACCAATTAGCCAAGCATTTGCTGTGCGCTTTCCTCTATGAAAAAGAACTACGGGTACTGCTCAACCGAGAAGCCGAAACAGACACGGGACCCCTGACTCGACTGACTCGTCATCTTCGGGCACTGGAGACTGTACACGGCTACGAACAAGCGTACGTGGGATCCGGTCGGGCTGTAGACTGGCAAGCCATTGCTCACTTCTTCTCTGACTCCCTTGCTAAGGGAGCAGGGGCAGACAACCGTGAGTATTAGGGACGGCTCGGAGCGGCCCCCTACACCGTCAGAAGGCATGAAAACTGACCTTGTAGGTGACGTCTACGGACGTCTGGAGTACATGCGGCGAATGGAAGGAAAGAGAAAGAAGAATATAGGAGCAATTCACAGCATCGGCCCTGGATACTGGAAACCCAAAACGTCCGGGGCTTCCCAGCCGACAAAAGACGGAGCTGGCTGGGAGCGTGGCGGCGGACGCCGTCACAGGACCGACCGAAGGCATGGCTCATTCAAGAAACACACGTCAGCTCGGTGGAGGAAGCCGAGCAACTAGAAGAGGATTGGGAGCGGCTATGGGGCTCCAACGTGGGGCGACCAGGCCTCGCCTCTCATTCTGGAGCATCGATGCCAGCAAAACAGGCGGCGTAGCTATACTGTTCAACCCGGAAGGGGCTGAACGAGCTACACCCTGGCAAGAAGAGCAATGGACGAACCGAGCAGTTGCAGTTACCATCCGGGATAGGAACATCCTCAACATCTACGCACCCAACGAGCATCGCGAGCGCGAGGGGTTCTTCAAAGCACAGCAGGAGCGGGGCTGGAACGAGAAGGACACGATCCTGGGAGGCGACTTTAACTGCGTGCTGAGCCCAGCGCTGGACAGGTATGGAGGAGACCGTACCGGAAGACCGGAGAGCGCAGAGCTCCAAAGCCTCCTCCAGCAGGAACAGCTGGAAGACGCGAACACCCTGTCGATGCAGGCGGACGAGGACAGCGAAGCTCTCGAACCTTCCGAGTACTACACGTATTGAGGGCCGGAGTCAGCAAGTCGACTCGACCACTTCTACGTCCCGTGGACATGGACTGATCGTGTACAATGGGTTGGGGTTGACGAGTCAGAGGTGCCCTCCGACCATCAAAGAGTACGGCTGTACTTAAGTAATGAGCGGCACGAAGGGGCAAGGAGGAAGCGTAGCCAAACCGTCATCTACCCTATCAGAGCGACCCAACAAGATCGCGGAAACAAGACCCACTGACAGACCTGACGGCAGCAGGCATAGGCCCGAACGTGTCGGCGAGTACCTGGAATAGCGCGGCTGGAGCGTGTGTCACCTGCATCACGGCCGCGGGCAAGAAGGAACGAAGGCGGCGACTGGAGTATAAGCACCAACAAAACCGCAAACATCAGGTCCATCTGCTCACCAGACGAGATCTCTTCCAGGCGACCCTAGAGGAAGTCCGGGAGGAGCATCTCGTCCGACAAGGGAACCTTCTAGAGCGAACGACAGACCAACTGCGATGGTTGTTCAAGAGGGCTTCAAATTGGGAGCGCAACCAAACCAAACAATAGCGGACATTCAGCATAAGCATGGAGCAGCCTTTAAACGGGGCATGACACTGGCCACGAAGTTCGGGACGGAGTGGCGACCGATCATGGGATCCATTCACAACGCAATGCACGGAGAAGAGCTGGCAAAAGATTCGATGCGTTTGTCACAATACCGGCGGCACGTTAACTTCGACCACAGGACGACGACATGCTCATGGGAGAGATAACCAAGGGAGAGGTCATACGAGCCATCGCGGCTCTCAACCGACATAAAGCGGCGGGGCCCGACGGGCTCAATAATGACTTCTTTAAGGACGCGCAAGCGGTCCTAGTGCCCGCGATGGTGGCCGTCAGCAACGAGCTGCTGAAGGGAAAAGATCCCCCAAGTCCTTCCTGGAAGCGCTAGTCATCCCTCTCAAAAAGAAAGGAGACTCAGTGGACGCCATGAACTTCAGACCGATTTCATTACTCCAGACCGGGTACAAGATCTATATGAAGGTAATCGCGACCAGAGCACAAAGGATCATGGGCATCCCGATCGGCAACTCTCAACAAGGCTTCGTTCACGGGCGCCAACGCATGAAACGGTGTTCATGATGCTGGCCATGCTCACCACGGCAAAACCGCAGCCCGGCTTGGCAGCAACCTCAGTCAGGTCATCTTACTGCTCGACTTCAAAAAAGCGTACGATGCGGTTGCTAGAGACTTTCTGTTTTTAGCGCTGCAGCGTTTTGGCTTCTCACGGCGGTTCATCGAGATGATACGCAAACTTCACGATGGAACCACAGCGCGATTCCTGGTAAACGGAGAACTCTCCGAACCCCAAGACGTGATCTCAGGTATACGCCAAGGGTGTCCTTTGGCACCGCTTCTTTTTCTGCTAGCAGCGGAGGTATTAGCGTTGGCCATTCAGCAGGACCGCAGGCTTCAAGGAATCCCGGTACCAGGTGGCAAAGGCGAGACCCACATCTTTTCGGCGTTTGTAGACGACTCCACTGTCTTCCTTCAAGAGTCTCAGCAACTGCCGCGGGTGATGGAAATAGTGCACAACTTTGGGGGCTCTCTGGACTACGGGTGCAACCGACGAAGAGTAAGGCGATCTACCTTAACACGGCAGTAACGCTTGCAGAAACCAACGGTATCCCGGTTCTTCCGCATGGAGAAACAGTCCGCTACTTAGGATACCAGGTTGGTACCGGGGAACTCACAGTGGTGAATTGGGCGCTGGGCATTCGGAATATTCAGCGGCAGCTGGCCACAGCAGCTAAGCTGGCGACGAGTGTGGAGAATCGAGTCCTACTTCTCAACGTGATCATGATGCCATCCGTACTCTTTACTGCGGCAGCCTTCGAAATTCCAACATGGGCCAGTCAGCAAATCCGCAACCTGCAGAAGCAATTCCTCTGGCAGCACTCAACCAGCACAGAGGCGAGTCGCCATAAAATGAATCCGGAACTACTCTACACGCCCAAGCAAGCGGGGGGCGTTGGCCTCTACTCAGCGGACATTGCCTGCCATACACAAAGAGCGAAACAACTATTCAGTGGCTTGTTCAGCGCCATGACCGGTACTACCGAGCATGGAGGGAATGGGCATTTCGGGAAGCCACGCACGCGTGGAAGGACGGCATCTCGCCCCGGCAGGTCCGGGAAGGTGGACCATCACGAAGGCGCGAGACGCCCGGTGACAGTCTTCAACGGCTCATCGCAGGCTGGGTCGCGCCCGCACAGTCGACAGCAGCACGCCAAGATGAAGAGATGAAACAGCTGCAACAGCTCATGGCAGCTGCAATCAGCACGACGGTAGACGACACGTGGCTAGTGTCGCTACCACAAGCTTTGCCAAGGACCACACGGCACTGGAGCCACGAGGAGCGAGCATTCTGGCCGACCTACCACTGGGGCGACAATCCGGCCATAGTAGATCAGGCGGGATCAATGCTGAGCAGACGCAAATACGACAGGATCCAAGACAGCACGCTCGAACATCTTCACATCCAACGGATCGGGGAATGTGAGTTCGCGATGAAGATCCCGCACGTTGAAGGCCGCCGCCACCAGCATGCAAAGCTGCAACGTTGGGTATAGCTATCCTGAGTAGGTTACCAGCACTTTCCATCGGGGAACAGCTGCAGGTGGGGACCAAAGCGACGTTGCGGCACCCAACCAAACTAGAGAACGTCTACCAATGGACGATTCTGCAAGGGCATCGCATACGGGCCAGCCTCCTTGCCACCACGAACAGCAGGAACGACGGGTTCGAGCATGAGCCAAATGGTATTCACTGGCGAATAGGCAACCACGCCGGCGGACGCGGGACAGGCAATGCTGGAGGACATCGACAAACTTCGGCGGCACGAGAAGGAAGGAAGTATCGTCTTCCTAGAACACCCAAGGCTCCATGGATTCCCCTGGAGTGTGCCGGACACAACAGCCAACAAGCACGTCGTAATGGCGATCAAGAAGCAAGTCTTCCGACGATACCGCGGCTGGGGAATCTCCACAAAGAATGTGGTGGAAGGATTACAGTGGGCCGTCGAGACAAGCGGGTGGCACGAGGCCGCTCTGCAGACTACACCAGCGAAACTATGAGCGCACAACAATGAGCTGACCGCATATCAAGTCTGGGTCTGCTATCGCGCGGCACTCAAACAGCTCAACATATACTACGAGGGCCGGGAAATGAACAATAGCTGCAGGAAGCTCAGCTGCTGTCAGGGAAGGAAGGAGACTCTGGAGCACATTCTGTGGTCATGCCCATGCGCGGAAGCATGTTGGCAGAAGATGATCTGTCACTGGACGAGGGAGAAGTGGAACATCTCGAGAATCGTTAAGTTTCAAGGGGCCTGTGCAGGCCGAATGGCACCAGCAATATCGAAACCCATCAGGCAATGGCTCCACCACGAGCACCCGGACGAAGAAGCGGAGTACAAGGCGGAGTGGAAACGAATTTGGAGAATCCTGAGCAGTGTATGCATAACCTGCCTCTGGATCCAGCGGAACAGGAGAGCTTCAAGGAAGAAGAGGTGACCATCGAGGGCAGCGTTCAAGAATGCTGGGAGACGGCAACGCGGCAGTTCAAGGCAATCGCATAAAGAGAACGGCGACGGCCGGAAAAACTAATGAACGGGACCAGACTATTCTTGTGCCTACAGGCACTAGAGGATCAACCCACAGAGAAGGCTCCAAACGGAACCAGTCAGGCACAGCCACCGGACCCCACAGCCACCGGACCCCACAGCGGAACCGGCGCTGCTAGCCAGACTCAGGATCAACCAGACAACTAGTCGTCATTAACCTGACCAAATAGAATTGTCTGCCTCTCTCTTGTATCGTCTGTGCGATTCTACCGTTCTCGCGCCAGACGGACGTCGCGCGCAACGGTGACCTTGCCACCGTGTCCCATTGCACCGGGTGTACGGCCAGAGGGAGCCCAGCTGACTGCGAAGACCGGGTCTGACCTCTGGTCTCTGTTCGCTTGACTTTACACGCCAGGCTAACCTGGCAAACGCGCACTTCTACTTTTGCCATCTTCCACATACACGGAACCAACTCCACACAACACCAATTCCAATCAACATGATGGCCATCGCTCAGTCTTCGCTTGCTCTGCTGCTCGTCGTGGCGGCCACATCCAACGGCCTCTCGGAAGCCGCCAACCTCCGTCAGCGCAACCTCGGCGGCACCACCATCGCCACCAACGTTGAGACGTACGCGGCCTACGACGACTACGCCAGTGCCATGCTGGCGGCCGTGAACAAGCAGCGCGCCACCTCGGGTCTGTCTGCACTGTGCCTCAACTCGAAGCTGCACTCCGCGGCGCAGCGTCACTCGAACGACATGGCCGCCAAGGACTACATGGCCCACGACGGCTCGGACGGCTCGACCATGTCGGAGCGCATCACGCAGGCCGGGTACGACTGGAGCGCCGTGGCTGAGAACGTAGCCGCCGGCCAGGTGGACGTGGAGGCTGTGATGGTGGCGTGGATCAATTCCCCGGAGCACCTGGAGAACATCATGGGCGAAGACTACACCATGTTCGGCTCTGCGTACGCGTTCAACGGGGACGGCACGTACCAGCACTACTGGACGCAGGACTTCGGCGCGGGCGACGCCGAGCAGTGCGACGGCGCCTCGACGACGCAGAAGAGTGCGGCTCAGAATGAGGACGAGGTGCAGGGCGAGGCGGAGACCGAATCCCCCGCGACGGTGGCCCCAGCAACTGAGGCGCCTGCCACGGAGGCGACGAAGGGCCCGGTGGTGACGCCCGCACCCACGACGTCGACCCCGGCTACCGACAGTCCCAAGGGCAAGGACTGCGAGTCAAACTTCTAAGAGCGCGGCGTGCCTTTGAAGACCCCCGATCAGTGTGTGGGGCCTACCACTCCACTCACCATAGAGCTATACGTAACTGCGTAGATTGAGTAACATCATCTCAAGGTGCAGACTAAACCGATATACAATAATGAACCACTTGAACGTACCAAAGCTCAGTGTCGATATCCTCAAAGCCCTTAACATATTTCTAAAGGGAGGACTTCCCTCCAGAACTATGCAAATGAAGCAGACTGCATTGGTCTACGATTCACGATGCTAGCACACGAAGTCGAACTGTACACAGTGCAGCAATGCATACGTCGCCGTGACTTTTATACAGTGATGCTCTCGAGTCGATTTTCATGAAATTGATGCTCGAGAGCATCACTGTATAATACTAGAGCGTCTGCGACTGAGGCTGGGAACACGCAGTTTTTTGCTGTTACAATTGCGGCCGGGAGAAATCCTGTGTAAAATGTACGAAATCCATTCGAAGCAATCTTTCAAGATGTTATTCTCTTTCCTATATTCTCTCTTGAACATGTACGTTTCCATTGATGCTTCTGAAGACGCATCAGAAGATAGAACTGCTTGCAAGCACGAACTGTAGCATCCAACTGGTAAAGACCGCACCAATTTCTTTTAGAGATGCATGATGACTGAATTAACTAAACTTTTTAAAGTTTAAAGCAGCGGCCAGTTTGATGTTGGTGCAGTTCATTTCCATTGCTTGTTGAGCGAAGGAAATAGCACGTGCACTGCGACGGTACTTTCACATTGCTATTTTAATAGGAAGTAGCACGTGCATTGCGACGATATTTTCACATTGCTATTAAAATATACTGCGACGGTATTTTCACATTGCAAGTAAAATAGCAATGTGAAATAGCACTGCGACGGTATTTTCACATTGCTAGTAAAATAGCAATGTGAAAATACCGTCGCAGTGCATGTGCTACTTCCTTCGCTCAACAAGCAATGGAAATGAACTGCACCAACATCAAACTGGCCGCTGCGCGGTCTACAGACTGCCCTGCTGAAGCAACTGCCGACATATTACTCGAACGTTGACCAGGTTACGCTTACGCAGTTCCGTGAAATTAATCTTGTGTGGGCTGTCTACAGCCTCTAACTAGGTGTTCCCAGTAATATTGTCATATTATGGCGTCGAAATGAAGCTCACACACGAAAAATCCCCACCATTCGGAGTGCGGGGATGTCCGCTATGGGGACTCTGCATTCGTACTGAGGCGGTGGTGGTGTCGGCCCCCTGCCTCTAGTGCATACAATAGTGCGTGTGCACTTGTCCGTAGTGACCCGTTGTGTCTGTTGTGCACTCCCCGTTGGCGAAGTCTTCTGTGCGGAATTGCAGAGTCCACTTTGAATTCAAACTGGTGCTTCAAGACGGCTATTGAATGATAATCTGCGGTAGACTGCACTACTTCGCTTAGAGCTCCAAAACATAGCGTCCGGGGCGTACTCGCCCGTTCTGTTTGTCCTAGGGCATTCGTTGGCGAAACCTCATCGGTCCAAAGCGTGCCTTATCCAAATTACAAAAATACATGAGCTTCAACGTCAATTTCATGAAAATCTGGGTGCACCCCAGCAAACCCAAATGGAGAGGTGTCACCCAAGGCGCGCACTGGCGTGGCGACTTGATCACAGTCCTCATTACGAGCTTCCCCCAACTACTGGTTAGACAACCTCCGACTGACTCAGTTCGACTCGTGGCCAGACCTGCAGACCACCCCATCACGGCCACGGTTAGCACGGCAGGCCAGCTTGCTATCACTACTAGTGCTACATCCCCGGCTCAACTGTCTGACGTTGCCAGCCATCTCCAACTGGAAACGCAGCTTGTGACTATGGCGAGTCCCGACGTTACGATCACTCAGATCCACTCGCATCCCAACTTGTCCAGACTGGTTCATCTCTGGATGCCAGGGCGGAAGAAGCCTCTCACGCGGCAACATTACAAGAGTTACGTGCAACACGCATCCACACGACGAGGACGCAAGAATGAGTGCCGGCGGGCCGACCAGTGGAAAGAAACAAGTGACCAGGCTGCGATCGGCATCGCCAACCTGCAGTGGAAACGCATTCGGCGAGTCATCGGACTAGGAGCCTGGGGGGAACAAGTCCTCTACAGGCTCAAAGCTCGAGCCTTCTCGATGTTCGATGTAAGGAATGACAGAATGGGCTGCCTGCACGCTCAGTGTGTCCATGAGGTGGATATCGACATTTATCATGTCTTCTGGACGTGCCCGTCAGCTCGAACACTGAGATCCACGTTTGTCGCGCCCTGGAAACGCCTGGGGGTGCTCGAGGCGGACATCGAAGCGGTTTGCTTTGGACTGGAACTCCCGGCTTTCCCACTGCCTCGCCAGGAGGCAACGGATCAGCGCAAGGTTCCCGCTGCAGGCAATGAACACGCGCTGGACGAGTGCCTTTCGGCTCTGGCAGAAGGGCGCTGGCGTCTAGGTGCAGCACTCTACTTTAACGCGGTCTGGCGCTGGCGAGTCCAGCATTTTGACGAGACGAACGATGTGACGGCGGCACGACACCAGTTAATGCTTGCCAACCGCCTCCGGCTACTCGACCATGCGTCACTACATGAAGCCTACTGGTGGTACAGGCATCCTCGCCGCGGCTGCAGAGATCTTCTCCAGGGCATTAAGGCGACCGTAGACCGGATCGCATCAACTCGTCCCAGCCAACCCCATGACCAGCAGATACATCCTCTTCTTTGACGGAGGATCGAGAGGTAACCCCGGACCCGGAGGTTCGGGGGCCGTGGTTGTGCGTTTGACCGTGGATGGCGGCCCCTTTCAGCTGGTGTGGGCAGGGAGCATGTCCTACGCAGCCAACACCACAACCAACAACGTGGCCGAAAATCTGGGACTACTAATGGAGCTTCTAGCCTGCCGAAAGTATGACTTCTCCCCACTACATGTGGTTGGAGATAGCGCGATGATCATTCGTCAACACAAATCAAGGAAACCTCCGGCGGCACGTCACTTGGCACCACTATACTGGAGGTGCAGGCGCCAGGTGGACGGCATCCGAGTCCTGTCCTGGCAACATCAGCTAAGAGTCTACAACAAGATGGCTGATCTACTGGCGAACCAGGCAATGGACTCGCGGGGGAGTACGCAACTACGGCTGGAACCAGCGATGCTGGAGACCGAGAGATGGCGTTCGCTGGCGGGACTCGCGGTGGGCGACATTGGCCAGTGGATGCTGGCCAACACGGAAGTGGGCCCCTCAGGGGCCACCGTTGTCGCGCTTTAGGGCGCGGCGACTGCCCCGGTGCTTGGCCATTAGACTGACACAGGGGCGAAGCTGTAGTAGATGAAGAGGCCACCTACGGAACGGACATAGGAAGTCGTTAGCGATTAGAGTTAAGTGACATCAACGTACCTCACTGCAAAACGAAAACGAATTTCATGAAAATCGACCACTCGAGAGCACTACTGTATAAAAATCACGGCGTCCTATCGTAGTATGCAATTGCTGCACTGTTGTGCAGTTCGACTTCGTGCGTTGGCATCGTGAATAGGAACTGACCAATGCAGTCTGCTTCATTTGCATAGTTCTGGAGGGAAGTCTTCCCTTTAGAAATATTTTAAGGGCTTTGAGGATATCGACACTGAGCTTTGGTACGTTCAAGTGGTTCATTATTGTATATCGGTTTAGTCTGCACCTTGAGATGATGTTACTCAATCTACGCAGTTACGTATAGCTCTATGGTGAGTGGAGTGGTAGGCCCCACACACTGATCGGGGGTCTTCAAAGGCACGCCGCGCTCTTAGAAGTTCGACACGCAGTCCTTGCCCTTGGGACTGTCGGTAGCCGGGGTCGACGTCGTGGGTGCGGGCGTCGCCACCGGGGCCTCCGTCACCGTCACCGTAGTCGGCGCGGGCGTCACCACCGGGCCCTTCGTCGCCTCCGTGGCAGGCGCCTCAGTTGCTGGGGCCACCGTCGCGGGGGATTCGGTCTCCGCCTCGCCCTGCACCTCGTCCTCATTCTGAGCCGCACTCTTCTGCGTCGTCGAGGCGCCGTCGCACTGCTCGGCGTCGCCCGCGCCGAAGTCCTGCGTCCAGTAGTGCTGGTACGTGCCGTCCCCGTTGAACGCGTACGCAGAGCCGAACATGGTGTAGTCTTCGCCCATGATGTTCTCCAGGTGCTCCGGGGAATTGATCCACGCCACCATCACAGCCTCCACGTCCACCTGGCCGGCGGCTACGTTCTCAGCCACGGTGCTCCAGTCGTACCCGGCCTGCGTGATGCGCTCCGACATGGTCGAGCCGTCCGAGCCGTCGTGGGCCATGTAGTCCTTGGCGGCCATGTCGTTCGAGTGACGCTGCGCCGCGGAGTGCAGCTTCGAGTTGAGGCACAGTGCAGACAGACCCGAGGTGGCGCGCTGCTTGTTCACGGCCGCCAGCATGGCACTGGCGTAGTCGTCGTAGGCCGCGTACGTCTCAACGTTGGTGGCGATGGTGGTGCCGCCGAGGTTGCGCTGACGGAGGTTGGCGGCTTCCGAGAGGCCGTTGGATGTGGCCGCCACGACGAGCAGCAGAGCAAGCGAAGACTGAGCGATGGCCATCATGTTGATTGGAATTGGTGTTGTGTGGAGTTGGTTCCGTGTATGTGGAAGATGGCAAAAGTAGAAGTGCGCGTTTGCCAGCTTGGCCTGGCGTGTAAAGTCAAGCGAACGGAGACCAGAGGTCAGACCCGGTCTTCGCAGTCAGCTGGGCTCCCTCTGGCCGTACACCCGCAACCGAGTGGTGTAATGGGACACATTCGGACACTGTGGCAGGGTCACCGTTGCGCTCGACGTCCGTCTGGCGCCGAGCGTGTGGGCCGCAGCGGCGGTGCCTCGTCGGCTATCCCCGTGTGGTATTCCGCTGCGAGCGTGGAAAACAGTTGCTCGCCTTGATCGACTCGGTCAGAGACTGGGCTCTCTCGTTCGCTATGGTGGTCTTATCGTGTCGTCACCAGCTTGGGGCACGGCATTGCGAGGACTCTAAGGCTCGGCGGGGAGAGAGGCCATCAAGTGTGGTGCAGAGCCGAGGGCGTTCAAGATCTCGAAGCTCTCAAACTTCGAGTCGAAGCTCCTGGTGGAGTCTGGCCGCTACTGGGTGATTGCTAGGCTTTTGCCAGGCGCTGTCCAAAGTTCGGAATCCGAACATCGGTATCAGAGACCGTGAGCTAATTTGGAACCAGCAGAACACAAATTATGAAATGCGGGATCCTAAATGAATCAAATGAATCAAAGCCTCCAATTCACGATAAAAAACGAAGCAATCCGTCAAATTGTATTGCGATACTTTTACATTACCGGCCATTTGCAACCCGGGTTGTATTTCCCGAATCTGCGGCCTCTGATTGGCCAGGCTCACAGTGTCGGCCTCTGTCGAGGCTGGTACTGCGGCAAAAAGGCGCTGTGCCGTTCGCAACTTTGGTTGCACACAGAGTGTCAAATACTGGGCCGTTTTGCAACCCAGGCCAATACAAAAATCAAGTCAGGGTTGCAAATGACGCAATGTAAGTCTAGACGGTGGTAAAAGTTGCAACACAAATAGCGTCGATAGGAGCGGATGAAGAAGAAGAAGAAGACATCCGAGGACGAAAGAGCTTGTGGGCCAATATCCAGAACTGTAAGATGATCGGCGGCCTAAATACTGCTGGCGTGAATACCGCCGGCGGCGTACTCGAGCACAAAATACCAGCTTCGTTTAGAATGAGTAGCACCTACGGAAGACAGAGAAGCCCTCGTAGAGCACGTCGACACGTGCTACTGCTCTAATCGACGCAGCCAGGACTCCGTGGCGGCCACACGTCCGTGGCTGCTGGTCCTGCCGGAAGAGCGCAAAGGTCTGAATCCCTTGTCGCACAAACCTTCGCCGGTGCTCACGGGCGTCGGCCTGTTCACAGATCCGACCGTCATGTCGCCCATGAACTGCTCGCGAGCGGCAGTCGACGAGCGGCTCGCTAGCAGCGGCTGACCACGCGCACTTGCGTAACGAGTACTTGTTGTAGATCATCTTGGTTATGTCTGAGCGTGTTTAATGTGCCTGCGAGGTTAGTCCGTCTTCCACGACAGGCAGCGCTGCTTTAGCTGCCAGGTGCGTGGCCATCCACTGAAGCCCCTACAACGCACTCTGGATTTCATACTATTATACATTATCGCGCAACTGGTTATTCTTTCCTTTGAAAAGCATGATGTTGTTGGTGGTCAACAACTAAGGCACTACAACTTGTCCATTTTTAGCCAATCACCATACGGTTGCAAACTGTGTTGCACAAATGGTGTGTATTTATACAGTTGAAGTCGGTCGCGTATGCTGATACTTGGTCACCACTTTTATTAATAGGACCGCAGATCTAGACCAGCTGTCCGACTACGACGCGCTGACGCATGCGCCAACACAAACAGGCAGCAACAACGCAACAATAACAATGCTTGGCACGCGGCCTCGCGCTGAAAATATTGGCGACTTCCCCTTCTAAACAACAGCCCACCTGTTCGCCCGATTGCAGATCGGCGAGCCGTCGTGGCTCTTTACAATCTTCCGCTGCAGCACCTGGGCCCCTTTCGTGGCCGACACACCTCGTCGACCGAACGCACGTGTGCACGCCAGCGTTTGTACGAAGACGCCATGTTGGTCTCGCATTGCCGGCAACATGCGACCGAGGCAAGAGGCACTTTCGCGGCGCGACCGACTTCCGAAAAGCCATCAGGTCACGACGCTGGACCGGACGTAGCTTTTCGATCGTCACACTGCTTGCTGACACATTGGCCACCAAGCAAGCTTTCACTTCTCCTTTTGCCATCTCCTTCATACACGGAACCAACTCCACACAACACCAATTCCAATTAACATGATGGCCATCGCTCAGTCTTCGCTTGCTCTGCTGCTCGTCGTGGCGGCGTCCAACGGCCTCTCGGAAGCCGCCAACCTCCGTCAGCGCAACCTCGGCGGCACCACCATCGCCACCAACGTTGAGACGTACGCGGCCTACGACGACTACGCCAGTGCCATGCTGGCGGCCGTGAACAAGCAGCGCGCCACCTCGGGTCTGTCTGCACTGTGCCTCAACTCGAAGCTGCACTCCGCGGCGCAGCGTCACTCGAACGACATGGCCGCCAAGGACTACATGGCCCACGACGGCTCGGACGGCTCGACCATGTCGGAGCGCATCACGCAGGCCGGGTACGACTGGAGCACCGTGGCTGAGAACGTGGCCGCCGGCCAGGTGGACGTGGAGGCTGTGATGGTGGCGTGGATCAATTCCCCGGAGCACCTGGAGAACATCATGGGCGAAGACTACACCATGTTCGGCTCTGCGTACGCGTTCAACGGGGACGGCACGTACCAGCACTACTGGACGCAGGACTTCGGCGCGGGCGACGCCGAGCAGTGCGACGGCGCCTCGACGACGCAGAAGAGTGCGGCTCAGAATGAGGACGAGGTGCAGGGCGAGGCGGAGACCGAGTCCCCCGCGACTGAAACTCCTGCCACTGAGGCTCCGGTGGCGACCACCGAGGCCCCTGTGGAGACGCCTGCGCTGGACGACTGCAAATCCAACTTCTAGTTTGAGTTGAAAGCTGCTTGTCGTTGAATACTAAAGTTGTGGGGCCACAAAGTTGGTGACCGATGACTTTTGGCCAGTACAATAGTAGGCGATGTATCCCCGATGCGGGTATATGAAATGAATGGACAGGTGCTCGGTCGCAACCCCGACCGACGCCAGTAGATGTGGAACCAAATAGACGCTTCATTCCCCACGTGAACTAACATCCCTGCACTGTGATAGTTTTCCTGCCTACACAATGGTATCCGCACGGCGAAACCAGCATATTGCTCGGGTGTGCTCTCTCTCACGTCGCGGTCGATTTGGTACAGTATTGTAGCTTGACATGTTCAAGCGAAGCTAACTTGTTGGTGCACCCAGGCTATCCACGTGCGATCTCATGTTGCCATGCCAAGTTGCACCACAAGAAGCAGCACCCACCGAGGCAAGTTGTTTACCTCCGCACTTTGCGTCCCAGCGCTCCTATCCCCCCACCGAGCGAGCGGCTTTCCATCCTGCGATGGTGATCCGGTGCATTGCCAGACCAGCAATTCTGGCCGTCAGTAGCATTGCGTTCGTCGCCACGTCCAGACTGCGCGCTGCTCAACCTGGTCTAAGGGTTAATTTGCCTTTTGCCCCCTCCATCGCAGCACGCAGCTCGATCTACCAACTCGCACTCGCTGAATTTGAATTGAAGTATGCTCTCAGTCCCGCAATACTCGCTTGCCCTCCTGTTGGTTGCCGCCGCGGCGTCCAATGGCCTCTCGAACGCGGTCCCGACCGGTGACTACCTTTCCGTCGTGCTTGTCCGCGTCAACAAGGAGCGCGCTGCGCAAGGACTCTCCGCGCTCTGTCTGAACAAGAAGCTGCAGGCTGCAGCCCAGAGTCACTCGGACGACATGACCAAGAACAACTACATGGCTCACGATGGCGCGGACGGCTCTACGATGTCGCAACGTATCACCGCGGCCGGATATGAATGGGACAGCGTGGCTGAGAACGTCGCCGCTGGTCAGGAGGAGGTCGAGTCCGTCATGGACTCGTGGATGCAGTCGGAGGGCCACCGCGAGAACATCCTGTGCGCCGACTACACGATGATCGGCACCGCGTACTCGTACAGCCAGGACAGCACGTACGGGTACTACTGGACCCAGGACTTCGGCAGCGGCGAGACAGAGGTGTGCGACGGCAACTCTACCACCCCGGCGACCACGGCCCCCACCAAGGAGGAGACGCAGCAGCAGCCAACTCCAGTTCCGACGATTTCTTCACCGAAGGTGGGCGTCCCGGCCACCAAGGCTCCAGTCGTCACCCCGGCTGCGACTACCCCCGCCCCTGTTGCCACGCCTGCCGCGACGACGCCGGCTCCCGTTGTCACCCCGGCCGCCACCACTCCTGGCCCCATTGCCACGCCTGCCGCGACGACACCTGGCCCCGTTGCTACGCCTGTTTCGACGACCCCGGCACCAGTTGCCACTCCGGCCGCCACCACGACACCACCTTCGACTTCCCAGAAGGACTGCGAATCGAACTTCTAAGAGGAATCGTTGGTATCTCCCGGTGAAGCGACCCCGACGGGTAGCGGTGAAAGACAGCAGCAGTAGGAGGCTTCCGATCAATACACCAGTAAAACTGCACAAATGACATGCTTGTTCCATACGGAGAAGACTTGCAGCGGTGGATCTAAATGGCCCCAACCAGTTGTCAAAGTGAGAGCACGTGGTCGGCATGGCTTTTTTTACTGTTCGCAGCGGACGAGAATGAATTGATTAAAATATGCTGTCGACGTAGTTATCTCCAAGCGCGTAATTATCTAGCGGGAATGTCCTTGCACGCTCATCAGCACCGGCCTAGGCATATACTTCGTACTAGTAACAATGATGCCAGCGCCGCAACGGCGCAAGGTTACCCAACAGCTTGTTGAAGCAGCTTTGGCTCGATGTGAGCCGCAAGCGACGGCATTACAACTTGCGCTGAACTATGAAAGGTTCAGCGACGGGATTGCTACTTCCCTGGAGCACACTCCAGCTCTCTGGAGAGTAACAACGCTTCGGTGAGGCATTTGTGGAGAAGTATCGTTCGGCGAACGCGACAAATGCAGTCGATGTCCTTTCGCGAGCGTCTCTTTCTCGACTGATTTCGTCTCGACGAGCAGTCGAGTTGGTCTCCGCTCCGGAACGCTGTGAGTGATCGCTGGACCGAGGTGGGTGCACCCAGCGACGGCCCTGGTAGTTGTCGCTTTCTGGATGGGAGACAGGCCAACAACTCTCGGTGACGAGTGAGCTCGAGTGAGCTCTCGGCACCGCCGCAACGCGGTAATTCGTCTCACAACTCGATTCTCCACCGAGCCCGCAAGCGCAGCAACTTCCCCTCAAGCCCCACCGCCAGAACCGGTATCATGCTCGTCTTGCGGCCTCTTCTCGCTTGGTTGCTAGTCGCTGTCGCTGTGACGGAGGCCTCCAACTTACGACAAGATCGGCGAACCCTGCAGACGTACACGCAGTCCGACGACTACTTTTCTGTCATGCTCGACCGTGTCAACCAAGCGCGAGCGGCAGAGGGCCTTCCGGCGCTGTGTACCAACAAGAAGCTGCAGGAGGCAGCCCAGCAGCACTCGGATGACCAGGCGAAGCACGATTTCATGGACCACGCCGGCACCGACGGCACCAACATGGACGAGCGTGTGACCCAAGCTGGTTACGACTGGAGCTCCGTTGCCGAGAACGTGGCTGCCGGCCAGGTGGACGTGGACGCCGTCATGGAGGCGTGGATGAACTCTCCCGGCCACCGAGAAAACATCCTTGGCGACTACACCATGCTCGGCTGTGCGTATGCATACAACCCCGACACCACGTATCAGCACTACTGGACCCAGGACTTTGGTACCGCCGATGCTGAAGAATGCGATGGTGCCAGCGTTGCTGCGGAATCCGAAAGCATGGTTGCGGATCTCATCGAGAGCAGCGAAGCTGAAGACGTTGTGAATGCGACGGAGGAACCCGTGGTGGCGATGGAGACCCCTGACATGGCGACCACGACCGACCTCGTTACCGAGAGCAGCTACACCGACAGCAGTGCGTATGAGACCGACGCGCCTTGCACGGATGCTCCTGTGGTTGATCCGCTCCCGACAACCGAGTACCCGGTTGGTTACCCGACAGAAGGCAGTGAAGTTGAAGAGGGGTCTGCTTACGGGGAAACCGATACCCCCGTTGTCGTGGTGGACCCACCAGAGATTGGAGCACCGATTGATACGCTGACCGAGGGCAGCGAGGCGTCCACCCCACTCGAGACTCCGACCATCGAATTGCCGGAAGTAACCCCAGTGGCGGTGGTAGATCCGCCCGAAATCGGGACACCAGCACCGGAGAAGGTGTACAAGACTTACGACACCCGCAGTCCCCAAACGACGACGACCAACAAGCCTTACCACGGCAAGGACTGCAACCCCAAGTTCTAAGAACACAGGCTGCTCGAGCAATCTCGTACTTTCATATATTTTCTAGTAGCTCACGTAAAATGAATGTCGACACCGTCCAACCTGGGCGAGTTTGTAAAGCGTCTGCCGTTCTTGCTGTTCGAATGAGGCTCTTCGTCGATAAGACTGCCAGCTGCCCACATGGAGCGCGACACCTTCCGCGGCAAAACGTGCATCCGTAGGGCTCACTCGCCATGTGATCCTGCCTGGTTAGCGGGAGATGTGGGTGAGACCAAGATCTACCTGTGGCATCTGGCAGCCACTTTGTGGTTTTGCTCTCTTGCCTACACCAGGCTAGCGAACGCAAAAGGTGACCTCCAGGTGGCGGATTCGCCCATACCAGGGCGTAACGTGCCTCTAGGCCGAGACGTTGGCGAGAGTGTCCCCGACACCGAAAACCATTCTTCAATTTGCAATCTTTCAAGGACACACAAATCGACCCAAGATGGCCATCTCCAAGACGTCTCTCGCTCTGCTTCTCGCTGTCGCAGCTGCCTCCATCGGTGCTTCGGAGGCTGCAAACCTGCGCCAGGTGCAGCGCAACCTTGGTGCATCTTACATCGAGTCGGACGAGTTCATCTGTGCCATGGTCGACCGCGTCAACAAGGAGCGCGCAGCTGAAGGTCTCCCCCCTGTCTGCGCCAACAAGAAGCTGCAGTCGTCCTCCCAGCGCCACACCGACGACATGGCGATTAACAACTACATGGCCCACGATGGCACGGATGGCTCCACGATGTCCCAGCGTATCACCGATGCGAAATACGACTGGAGCGCTGTCGGGGAGAACGTCGCGGCAGGCCAAGAGGATGTCGAGGCTGTCATGGACGCCTGGATGCACTCGCCCGAGCACCGCGAGAACATCATGGGCGACTACACCATGATCGGCGTGGCGTACACGTACAACGACGCCACTGAGTACAAACACTACTGGACGCAGGACTTCGGCAAAGGCGAAAAAAACGAAGCGTGCGATTCCGGTTCGAACCAGGACCAGAACGAAGGCGGTCAAAACGAGAAGGAAACTCCGGTCCCCAAGACTGCCGTCTTCGTAACCAAGGCGCCAGAATCCCCGTGTCCGAACGAGAAGGAAACGGTAACACCAGTGCAGGAGGTCACCCCTGCGCCTACGACACCTGAAGCCGAGACGCCTGCGGCTGAGACTCCCGTTCCTGAGGCTCAGCTGTCTTCGGAGGAGACAAAAGCCAATGGCAACGCTTCCCCAGCCAGCGATTGCGAGGCGAAGTTCTAAGGCGGTATACAGTCACGAACACGAGCGCAGCTTGGCCTCGTGGTTGAAAAATATATAGATGCAAGCACGATTGAGAAGGTGTTCATACATCCTTTGTATTGTTTGGCATCAAGGCAATCAATTTAATTAAATACGCAGTGGTGTAAAGCGCTTCATCTATCTCGTCGGCTAGACCAATTCAGCTCCGTCACAGCCCTCGACGTCGCTGGTAGCGTACTCTTGCGCCCAGTAGTGTCTGGGTTGAGCATGTACCCAGCGCCAATTGTGTGTAGTCTCCGACGAGTTCATGCGATGGCCGGTCGAGTTCATCCACGTGTCCATGAGCGTCCGAGATGCGGCTTGGTACGGTGGACGCGTCCGATCCGACGTGGTGCAGGAAGTCGTGGGCGGTCATGTCTTCAGACTGCCGGTGGGCTGCCTTCTGCAGCTTGCTGCTGGTACAAGCGCTGAGAGGCCATTGTGCAGCGCGCACTCTTGGTTGACGCGAACCAACAATGCGGTGTAAACGTCACTTCACCTTGAAGGGGGGTCTGCAGGGTGCGCGGGACGTGACGAAGGTGAAGGCCTCCGTCCATGTCGGGTCCGATCGAAGAGTTAGCGACGGCCACCACGACGATGGCGATTGCGAGCGAAGATTGGGCAGCGCTCGGCCAGGAATCAAAGTGCTAAGGAGATGGTGATTTTTGAGGAGTAACTCCTGCAGTGATGGTCGCAACGTGAAACCATGGTCGCTGCTAGTAACAACCATGCGTAGGCGTCGGACTGACAGCATTTGAAATTACTGAAGCAATTGCGCGAAATTTACCCGCAACTGACCCTGTATTGTACTTCGAAGTACAAGATCAAGCGTGAAACTCGTTGTTGTTTTGTTAGAATTTTGCTGCAAGGCGATATCCTACTTGCCTCGTGTTGATTTGAGAGGGATAGTACGTGTAATAATTCGCTTGGTGAGATCGCTCCAAGATTACCAAGCGATACC
Organism: Phytophthora crassamura; assembly: GCA_033557995.1. NCBI lineage: Eukaryota > Oomycota > Peronosporomycetes > Peronosporales > Peronosporaceae > Phytophthora > Phytophthora crassamura. The sequence goes on from JAUCED010000016.1 coordinate 1,523,153, forward strand.
AGTCGTACTGCTTCACACAGACAAGCTCAGCGCTGCACACCGGCCCATTTGTCCATGATGTATTCGCCAAAGCAGCCATCCACTTTGCGCACCGTCCCATCGAGCAAGTTGTTGAACGGTTTGCCGTCTTGCGTACTCCTCGCGTCGCCGCCAATGCGCAATTCGTTGACGTCGTCGACGGACGGGATCACCGCGTCGAAGTCCGGGTAGTAGAAGAACACGAGCGAGTAGCGCTCGCGTTTGTCGGCCACCACTCGGTGCACCGGTGACAAGCATTTGCCGCCCGTAACGAGCGACAAATAGTCTCCGGCGTTGGCCACGAGCGTGCCCGGTACATAAGGTACGTCCACCCACTTCTCGTCGTGGAAGACCTGCAGGCCGCCAACGGGGTCCTGCATGATGAGCGTGAGGAAGCCCCAGTCCGTGTGCGGACTCGAGCCGATGAACTCCTGGAAGTTCTCGGGCAAAGCACCTTTGCCGCCCGTTAAACCCGCGTACCGTTCGTACGGGAAGTAGTGGAACATCCGCATGAGCGAAATGGTGTCTCCTTCCTGGCAGTAGCCGTCCAAAAACTCCGCCTTCCCGTAAAGACTCTGCGAGAGGCTCCGGGCCACAGCTCGCGATGCCATCGTCATGTTCTGGAAGAACTCGTTGAGCACCTGGCGGTTGCTCTCGGGCCAGTCTTCCTTCTTGGGCCAGACGTTGGGGCCCTGCAGCCCGTTGCTGAACGGCTCCGTCTTGCCCTCGGGCCACTCGTACCCGTAGGAGAAGGCCTCTTTCACCTCCACACGCTCAGCACTGCCGCTCTCCTTGCCCACGCCAATGTACCCGCGGGTGAAGCCCTTGCCGTTCTGCACTACTGGGATGCCAGCTTTGGTCTCGTCCGGCAAAGCGCAGAAGGACCCAGCGCTCCGCATCATGCGCTGCGACAACATGTCCGAGATGCCGTGACCCGTCAGGTAGCAGCATCCGAAGCGCGCGAAGGCATCGGCCAGTCTCTCGCCCTGCGTCGGGTCATCCAGCGAGATGACGGGGATATCTGCCATTTGCTTGAAGAAAATCGGCGTTTGAAAAGAGCGTTTTGAGCCCCTCGTTCTAGGATCGCTACTTTTTTGTAATTTGAGAAGTCAGGAATAATTAGTACACAAATCGTTTTTCAGACTACATGTATAGGAGGAGACTTTGTCAACGATTCCTTTGTCACGTTTGCTACGTTCCTACGATGGCCAAGTCTCTGTGCGATTTGCAACGACATGCATTCACTCTGCCACAGGCGCCGCACCGAGCGCGAAGGGCTCCGCTATTGAGTTGTCATGGCGTCCAGCGATGAGGAGTCGACCCCGCACCTGGAGGACTACTCGGAGACCACGACGCCCGTGCCGCTGATGACGATGGACGAGGAGCTGGGCGACTCGCATTTCAGCGGCGAGATCGGCGTGAAAGGAGAGCTCTACCTCAGCCTCGACAAGGACGAGTATCGTGCTGGCGACTTAGTCTCCGGTCGCATCACTGTGCTCGTGAGCGAGCCCTTGCAATGCGGAGGTGCGTGCTGCAACGCTGTAAGCTTTACATCATAAAGGTGTGCTGACAAGCTTGCGTTGATGCTGGCTCCTGTACAGCGTTGGTGTGCTCCATTGTCGGCGAGGAGATCGCGCAGTGGAAAGAAGGCAAAGACCACCACTCGCGATTCCACCAGATCCTCCGTCAAGAGGTAGCAGAGCGCTCGCCACTTGCTGTGCTTGTCAGGTTTGTGTTGATCTCGATGGCGTTGTTCTTGTACGTTAGGTGCTGAACAAGCCGCTGCCGACTCCGTACGAGATCGGCGAGTATCTCTACCCTCTCACGTACACGCTGCCTGCCGACCTGCCCGGCGTTCTGAACGTGCGGCCGCTAGACGGAGACGTGTCTGCGCTGCACGCCACCATCAAGTACACCGTGACGGCGACGATCAAAGTGCAGGGTCGCTTCGTCTCGGATCTTGAAGCGAGCACCGACGTCATTGTGCGCTCAAATCCACAGCCTTCCGCAGCAGTTCACTCAGTGGAGCGCACGGTGTCCAAGACTCTGCGCTGGCTTGGCTGTCTGAGCAGAGGAACGTCTCATCTGGCAATGTCCATGCGTCGCGACGTGTTTTCCCTCGGTGAGAGCCCCGTCGTCGAATGCTTCGTGAACAATCACACGGCTGCTGTGGGCGTGGACCAAGTCAAGGTCCAGCTCATTCAGAACGTGTCGATGCGCCATCCGGACGGCAAAGAAGACGTCTGCACACGGCCAGTCGCGGAAGCGAAGTGCTCGGGCCCAAAGCGGGGCGATATGCTGGAATGCCCCGTCCAACTCAATCTCGACGACCAGGTTCACTTCCCGACGACGACGGGCAGCTTTCTGACCTGCGCGTACACAATCGCCCTCGTGTGTGAGTACTCGATGTTCATCTCCCCCATTAGCATCGAGCTTCCTGTTCGTATTCTACCGCCGGCACGAACCTCCAGCGCCGGATCGACGCTCACGGACCTGGCAGCTTCCATGATGTCAACCGCCTCGGAAGCTCATGGGCCGATCACTCTGCTTGAATGAGGTCAAGATCCGACGGAACACACAAGCCCCGAGCAGTCTCAAGGCAGCCACTATAAGGGTTCATACACAGCTAGTTAGATCGCCATACAGTCACGGGTCCAGCAAGCACCAGTGTAAAGCGAAACGATATCTATTCGGCAGTCCAGCAATGCCCCCGGGACGTCAAGACCCTCCCACGAAGACGCTCTTCTTGCGACTTACGGCTTGCATTTAAATCGACGACTCCTGCAGCTTACGCGACAGCTGCGCGATGTCGGAATTGATCCGGCCAGCGCTGCCTTCGATCCACTGCAACGAGTTGTGGTGCACGTTTAGCACCTTCATGATCTGCACCATGGGGTTGTTGTCGTCGGCCACGTCGTCCTGGGCCTTGTTCAGCTTCTCTACCGTCTCCTTCAGCGTCGTCGTCATCGAGTTCAACTGGTCGTCGATGTCCACTGACAGCTGCAGAGTCTGCTCGCGCTCGATATCGGCAGCAACAGGCATCTGGTCTTGAGACTCGTACATCTTGTCCACACTCTTTTCCAGTTGCTGCAAAGCGAAAAGACATGAGCGTTACCTCAAAGAACCGACCATATCAAGCAGTTGAATCACCCTCGTACCTCCAGTGTGGACTTGAGTTCCATCTGGTACGCGAAGATCGTGTCCAGGTTGGTATCCAGCTCGTTCTGAGCCACTTGGATACGTCGCACGTCGCCGGCAATGTCGCCCAGTTTCCGCTGACTGTCCATCAGGTCGCTGTCCCACTTGCTCACTGCCAGTTTGAAAAACACGTGAGCCTGTGATCATTTACGGAGCCAATTCGTCCTGTAAACACTGCCAGTTGTACCTTTAACAGCCTCTGTAGTGAAAGTGTCGGCATTCCGCTCGAGCTGCTCGCTCCACGCATTAATGATATCCTGTATCAGCACGCACAGTTCACCGTAGTTAAGTCAGTACGTCACCATATCACCACAGCCTGCCAGATTGCAGTTATACCTCAATCGTTCGGCCCATGTACTCGGCCGGAGGCTTATCGGTCGCCGTTGCTGGGGCGGTGATAGCTGTGGTCGTTGCAGTGCTAGTAGCCGTCGTCAATCCATTGGCACTCGAGGCCGTCGTCGACGTTCCGAATCCGAACGAAGGAGCCGTCGTCGTACTGGTCGTAGCTCCACTCGTCGCAGTACCAGAGCTCGAGCCACCGAATGAAAACCCAGATGCTGTAGGCTTGGCCTCGGCAGGCTTGGCAGCGTCCGTAGACGCAGCTCCACTCGTCGCGCCAAAGCTGAAGCCACTCGTGGCGGCCGTCGTCGGAGCAGCAGGCTTGGCCTCCGCAGCAGACGCCGCACCGAAGCTGAAGCTTGAGGAAGCAGGAGCTGCTGCGGCCGTCGGCTTGGCTTCCGCCGCGGATGTAGCACCGAAGCTGAAGCCTGCGGTCGGAGCGGCGCTGGTCTTGGCCTCGGCGGGAGCCGCCGGCGTCGAGGACGTCGCGCCGAAGCTGAAGCCGCCCGCACTCGGAGCGGCAGCGCTAAAGCCCGAGGATGACGCCGTGGACGTGGCAGGGGCCGCGTTGGACGTCGCGCCGAAGGAGAAGCCGCCCGCACTCGGAGCGGCAGCGCTAAAGCCCGAGGATGACGCCGTGGACGTGGCAGGGGCCGCGTTGGACGTCGCGCCGAAGGAGAAGCCGCCACCGCTGCCGCTTGTGGTGGGCGCAGTGCTGGTCGTCGCGGCACCGAAGCTGAAGCCGCCTGCTGGAGCTGCCGAGGATGAAGTGGACGCCGCCGGAGCTGCGGTGGACGAGGCGCCGAACGAGAAGCCGCCTGAGCTGCCGCCGCTGGACTGGCCGAAGCTGAAGGACATGGCTACGCTGCTCGAGTCTTAGTGGTGAATGGTCGATGGAGTTGTTTGGTAAGCTTTTTATGATATATGATAGGAGCGTTGGGTTTGCTACGTAAATGGTGTTCGAGTTGTGTATGCTGTCTCAGTTGAGAGTTCTTCGTGTCAGTCAACTTTACCCCGCACGGTGGACTTGAGCGCCGAGATGAACGGGAACATGCCGATGGACGTGAACGGGAGTGCGTTGCTTAATGGGAAGAGTGGAGACGCATTTTGCCGTGTGAGGTAGCTGACACTGAAGCTCTTTGCGCTGCAGTGGGCATGATGGACTACGGTATGGGCGCCATGGCTACGATGCCCGGCGCGGACCCCACGGCGGGCTTCATGGACCAGCTGCAGGACGGCAGCAGCTACGACATCGAGCTCGCGACCAAGGCACACAACCGGAACCGGGGCAACTACCGCTGTAGCAAGGTGCGGCGGGGATGGAGGCTCCAGGACGGAGAAAAGGAGGCTGATTGTTGCTGATTCGTGTCGTTAATTAGTGTGGAGAGCCCAAGAAGGGCCACGTGTGCCCGCTGGTACCGTCCAACTACAAGTGCAACCGCTGCGGCCTCTCGAAGAAGTCCTGCACTTGTGTCGGTGAGGAATTAATGTGGCGGAGAAGCTGCATTGCGTTAGTCTGTGTTGACGGAGCATTTTGTGTCCACATTGGTGTGCTGGACAGCGCCGACAATGCGCACCATTGGAGTGCAGGTGGAGATGGATCAAGACATGACCACACGAGTGCTCGATCTAAGCGTGCAGGTGCGTTGAAGCCGAACTGTTGGCTGTGTTCTTTTGTAGGAAGTGGAGATCTGACTTACATTTTTTCTCTTCTGTTTGGCAGGGTGTTGTGGAGTTTCACAAGACCATCGTCGGCTACACGACTCCCACGAACAGCTTGTGAATAAAGTCAGCGCAGAAGCCATTGTGAAGAGCTGCCCGTTCCGCTTCGCACACAGCCTGTGCTGTCTGACTGGGGTCCATGTAAAAGGAGACAGCCGTGTTCTCGCGCGGTTTCAATCGATATCATGTATTTTACGTCGTGTATTTCCTCGTACGTTGTGGATAGCTGCCGTTGGCGTTCATATCTAATGCTCTGCCACAGTCGCTCTAGGCGTTCGCGAGCTGGAGGACGTCGCTCGGGACCTGGTACCCGCGCAGCTGCACGGCAGTAACCTTGGCGCGCAGCGGGTTCGACTTGGTCACCTCGTTCAAGTAGAGAAGTGTGACACCTCCATGTAGCTCGATGACGCGAATCAGCACCGTCTTGAACAACACGGTCAGCCGTGCCAGGATGCTGTTCATCACCATCACGAACGGCATGAAGTACGTCATTGCAAACTGCACCGTCAAGGCTATAAAAACAAGCGAGTCGGTTAGAACACACTTCGACACTAAGCAGCAACTCATCGTCCATCCGCACCTTTGTACGCCTTCTGCGCTGCTCGAATCGTCTCCGCAGATACCTGGGCAAGAGCCACGAGCTTCCGCAGCACGGCGTCGGTGCTGATCTTGAGCTCCGAAGCCAGCAGTTTCCAGGATATGTGGTGCGCTCCTGCCTCCAGCTCCAGCTGCTTCACCACGGCCGCCGCCTCTGCGAACGTGGCCGCCAGCGCCTCCACCTTGAAATCGCGCAGACACCGCTTGACCTGCTGCAGGTTCTGGAAGAAGAAGGCGCGTCGGTGCTGGCTGTGATTCTTGTACATGCTGCGCTGGAACAGAGCGATCTCCTGGGTAAGTAGGCGGACCATGGCGTCGGTGGACTGCGCGTCCCGCAGCAGCTTCTGCTGCAGCTCCAACTCCGTCGCCATCTTGCCTTTTGAATGGCGTGAGGTATCGGAAAATTTCTGTAATGTTTAAATTACAGTGTTAAAACACAGTTAATGGATGGCTACATTACAAGTAAAGTGAGATAAAGCCAAAAAAGGCTTCTATTTCTTAGTGTCGTCTAGAATTCGTGGCATATGCAGGAATTCTTGACAATTGTATAGACCATCCAATATGCATGGTCGTCACAGCTAGATCATTGAATTCGCATCAAGCAGCTTTTGATGTCCACGTTAAATATATTGAAATTTTAGGTTATCTAGAGCGGATGCAAGTGACGAGAACTTCAGAAATCAATCAGCAAACAGCGCAGGTGGTCTGGCGGCAGCAGTGACGACAGCTCAATTGAACCGAGGACGTTTCCAACTCGAGGTGCCGCCGATATCCATGAGCGTCGGCGCTTCAATACCGATAGAGTCACTAGCATTTGGGCTCTCCATGCCGTCCCAATCGTTGGTTGCATCAGGAGACTCATCGTTACGAGGCCGCTTGACGCGTAGCCCCCAGCTTTGCCGCTGCTTCTCGATCTGCCGAGGGTGCGGCGGGAAATCCACGCCGTAGAACCTTCCTCCACAGAGGATTTGCTGCACCTCCTTCTTGAACCGCTCTGGGCTTTGGTGAAGCTGCTCTTTTGCCGTCGAGTTGAGCACGCAGTCGACGCCAGGCTCCAGAAAGATTAACTGCGCGAGAAGGGAAACAACACAAGCATGTTAGATATCGCCAGAGAGATGATTAAACTTGCAGAGACTCTGCTATTTACCTGTAGTCCAAGTAGTACTGTGTTGATACTGAGAACAGGGCGCCAGTCCTTGCCAAGAATGGGCATCATCACCTTGCCGGTTGCTAGGTCGATATTAGGATGCCACACTCTGCGAAAAGCAAGCAAGTGCAAGAGCGACGTTAAGTACAAACACACGCCGCTTCACTATGCAGTCGAGGATACGACTTAATAATCGTAGTCATCACGCACCTGGTCGTACACCTCACGCTGGGGGCTGTAATTTGTCATAAAGAAGGAGATCGCATCACAGCAGAACAAAATCCGTCGAGTGAGTAAGTACAATCGGTCGCTACAACAGGCCACGCGAGTCTTCTCCCTCTAGATTTCGACCACATGAGCGATGCCTTACCGTGGAAAGGGTACGTCTTGGGGATCTCCACGAAGAAAGTAAAGTCTCCGTTCGCGAACGGACCGGACACGTCCGCGATAGAGATCGTGAAGATGAGCTGCAGCATGTTGTCCGCCCCATCCGGGAAGTCCACGCGCGTCTTCGCCTGGTTGCACGTGAACTTGGCCTTGGCCAGCTATTCAAAAGCAGCAAAACGGTCGAGTCAGTTCACGTCAGCTTCGCCGCAGTCCCCACCGCCAGCGCCACGTACCTCATTCACGTCTTTCCGCACGCGCAGGGCCGCAAAGTCCGAGCGCATGTACATGCCCGGCACGCGAGAAGAAGGCTGCTGGTCCGTCAGCGTGACCTCCGGGCGTCCGCCTTCCTGCTTGCTGTGTAGCGCTTCAGCTGGAACTTTTGACTCGGAAATCTGCTGCGTGAGGCACGAGCTTCAACTGCAAACACTGCCTCGTGTAGTCGTCCCGCGGTCGCGCGCGTTTGGCCGGGCCGTGGAGGTGGAGGAACTTCCTGCCGCTGTGTGTGTGTGTGCAAGAAAACCTCTTTCCGCGCCTTTTGACACACTGGGTGACCAAGGAGGATGTGGGTCAAATACTTGTGTTTTATGTACAACATACGATTGTACAAATAACAGGTTACAAATATCGTACATATTCGAAGATGAGCAGTAGTGGTGGGTGATGAAAGAAATTGAAAATAACCCAATCAACGACCCATCCAATGAGTTCAACCACCGTCCGCATACAAAAGCCGAGTGATTGATCGAAGAGGACCTCTCCTCTTCTTGCTGCGCGATGCCAGCCAATGCGGGGGACGCGGCGGCGGGTTCCGCTGTGCGCAGCCGGCCGCTGCTGCACTACAAGGACTTGGGGCTGGGCACGCAGAACCGCAAGGTGCGCTTCACATGCGTGCATGCGTCCGAGAACTTCCTCGCCTGCGGGTACGTATCCTGGGCTAATCCTGCACACAGTGCGGAACAGAGTGATGGTCACTGCAAGTACTGACTTAACCTATTCCGCACTATTTCCAACTTCAATATGCAGCACTAACAATGGCAGCGTCTACCTGTACGCGACGTCGGCGCTGAGCCGCGGCGAGGGCGACAGCCGCGCAAAGTATCACTTGGTTAAGATGATCACACCGCCCAGCAACGACCGCGTGACCGTGACGTGCCTCAGCATCTGCCCACTGCAGAAGCGCCTCGTGGTGGGCACCATGCGCGGCGTGGTGTACGCCATCCAGCTGTCGGACTACCACAAGATCGGCGAGAAGGTCGAGTTCTCGCACGACTTCCACGCGGGCTTCCCCATCACGTGCTTCCTCTGGGACAAGCGCGGCTCGAGGCTCTTCTCGGCCTGCAACGCCGGACTCGTGTGCCAGACAGTGCTGCGCGCTGGCATGTCGGCCATCTTCGGCAGCACGGACACAGAGCTGCTGCTCAAGGAGGAGACGGGCATCGTGCAGCTGGATCTCGCCAAGAGCGACCGGTCTTACATCCTCATGGTGTCGTCTCAGCTGCGCGTGTTGCTGCTTAACCTCACTGCCGGGGACGGGAGCGCTGTTCAAATTGGTACCAAGGCGCGGCAAGGAGCGTACGGAGCGTGCTTCTTCACTAGTCTGAACGTCGAGTCGATCGACCCGGCGAAAAAGCGCGAGGTCAGGGTGTTTTCCTCACGACCGGGACGGCGTGTGTGGGTCGCGGATCCGCAGTCGGGCACGGTTTCTTCGACATTGAAGTTCTCACTCAGCAAGAATCCTACACCATTTCTGCAGAGCCCGGAATGTGCGATGGAAGAAGGTAAGTGCCTTCTGTTAAGGGCTCACTGGTTGATTCATTTCTGGGGACTACATAATAACTCAACTTGTTGTTCTCCAGGAATCCAACCAAGAAACTTGACCATCAACAAGCTTGGGCACTTCCAGTTCGTTCAAGACCCTCTCTACGCTCCACAAGATGTGAAAGATGCAACCACGCTGCTAGTGAGCTGGAACGTTGGTTCAAGCGTGTTGTTCTTCCTTGACCCATTTGCCGTAGAAATCGTCGAGTGGCATCTGGATTTGGGTATTATTCACGACTTAAAGGTATGTGCTTGTTCGTTATCCACTGCGTGTATAAGATGCAGCACCGACGCTTTTCCGTCTTCTTCACTAGATCGTGAACGATACTACGCTGGTAATTTTACATGGCGAGGTGCCGAAGGTGTCCATGGTTCAGTCCTGCTCAGCTGACCAGTTTCTTCAGATCTACGGTGCAGAGGATATGAAAAAGGCCGTTGAGGTAAGAATGGGATTTGGCCTCTTTGTTTTCTGGATCGTTATCCAATGCGAATATTTGTTGTTGTGTGGTTATAGCTTGCGGTCGAATTCAACCTGAATGACGCCACGGTTGTGGAATCACTTCAAACCCAATGGTTAGCGTATCTGGAGAAAATTGGTGCGAAGTCTGGGGAGTATGGCGAGTTGACTGCAGCTTTGAAGACACTTTCTCAGCAGACAAAGGCGCTGGAAGAGGAGTACAGAATGGCAGTGGAGTCTGGCCTTCCTACACCGACTGACTCACAGCCATTGCAAATTATATTTAAGCAGCGCCCACAGCAAACAATTTCTGCTGCTACAACGGCGTCATCGGACCTATTTGCCAGCCAGGAAGACTCTACAGATACGGAAGTAACCCTGGCGACTCGCAGTAACCTGCACAAACCTATCGAGTACTTTGATGTTCTGGCCCCATCGGATCAATCGTACTCCAAGAGTATTTGTGCCCCCGATGGGTCCTTCATGGAAGCAAGGTTGATGGATATCCCGGAGCTGCCACGCCCACACTTTGTACTTGCTGACGACTTTCGAAAAAACTACATGGAGGAAATCATGGAGGAAGTCAAGCGATCCGATCTTGTCCGAAACGAGGAAGGTGGCATGAACATGAATCTATTGCCTGCCTTAAAAGATGGCTCGACAGCGGCGGCAAAGGCGTTCTCGACGTTCATCCCAGGCAGCAGCATGCTGACTCACCTAATGGACGGCTCTATGATAACTGATCCATTTGGCCGCTCTGATGCATCTGGCATTTTTAGTGATTTCCCTGAGTTTGACGACGATGAAGTGGTGATCGATCCAGATCCACGACTGCTCCAGCGGAGATACACACATGGGCAAAGGCTCAAAACTGATACAAACGAGTGCTCAGTACTGCGCATTGCAATGTCGACGATTGGAGAGGCGGATGAAAGCAACTTAGACACGGAAGTGTTACTGGAAGCGATTTCGATGGATATTTGGGACTCCAATCTCAAGTACACGTCAAACTTACCTATCAACGAGCAACTAAACCTACCGGAGGGCGCGGCAGATGGGAAGGAAAACGCGAGTGCCTACGCTGGAATAAGCAGACCAACAACAAACGAAGTCCGTAGTCAAGAAAACAGAGCACTGACCGTATCGCACGTCTCGAAGCCAGCGCTGCTAGAGACTTTGAAGGTGCAAACGTCAATAGGCACAGCATCATCGTCTGAAGCATCAACTCCCGTCAACAAGTTTAAGCAGCGCCTTGTGCATCGAGCTTCGATGTCTCCAGACGCAGGGCGGGCGGCTCAGCGAGCGATCCAGAAGCATTTCGGGGCAACACCGAGCTGTGAGATTAAGGTCAAATGCATGGTAGGCGGTCGCATCGCTGTCTCACCAGAGCTGGAGCCCATTATCAGACGTGATGTCAGCGAGCTCGTGTCAGAACTTCAAGCAGCGTCCGCCACGGCGGAGAAAACCAAGCAACTCACACGAAGACTATGGCCGGCTTCCGGCATCACCCGAGTGTGCGCATGCCTTACGAGTTTGTATCTGATGCAGGGTGACATGGACCAAGTTTTGTCCACGATTCGCGCGTGGTTGAACTGCTTCGATCCTACTGCACAGAACGAAGATCCTGAAGGAAGCGATGACTCGCTCGAAAATAAGAGTGGAATCACGAATGCCCTCGCCCCTGCAGCTGGATTTGCCCGTGGTGAGGCACTTGTTGATGGTGACGGCCTTCCACTAACGAGGGGCGACTGGAACTTGGTGCGAACGCTAGTGTCGATTTACTTCGCAATTTGGGCTGCTGGGGCTAAATTGCACTTGCACCCTTTGAACCCGAAGGAACATGCGGATGACAATATTTATCGATTGTACGAGAGTGAGATGGGAATTAAAATGTCGCTGGAGCCGCGGTATCAATGGAGTGACGATGGCTCTGAGACCGAGTCGGCTACAACCAGCGAAGCAGAGGCGTTCGTGACAAAATACGGCGTATACATTAATCCTGACCTAGCTGCTGAGGTCTGCAATCTTCGCCAGTTTACGGGAGCACTGAAGGTTGTGCTGGATGAAGTTGTTTCCAGTGCTGACATGGAGGAGACCTGTGATGACATCGTGAGTTGGATTTCGGAGTCGGAGACAGGCAAAGCCTTCTCATCACTAGAGGAGCGCGATTCCTTATGCCTGTTGCTGCACTTACTGGACATCTTGTTGAAGAAGTGTCCTCTGGAAGCTATTGAAATGTGCGTAAGTAAGTACCCCGTTCTGTACCCGTGGAATATCGAGCAGGCTCTTTTCGGGACAGAGCTTGAGTGGGAGGCGACTGACGCGGGTGCAGCTGGCATCCGTGAGATTTTGAAGCCTAATACGATAGCCCAGACGTCCAAGTACTTCCGATACCTTGTTCGACTTCTTGAAGAGAAGGGCGATGAAGCAGGCAGAGATCCGCAAGTGGTTAGTCGATGTATGGACTTGTGTTTCGCTAGTGGCGCGGTTGCGAGTAATTTGTTCGAGCAAGAGGGGAGGTGTAGCCTGGAAGCGTGGGTCGCAGGGCTTGTCCGCCAGCCCGACAGGTTCATCTATGACCACTCCAAGTGCTGGAAAATGTTTGCGAAAGGCGATGGCTTCCCCGCGCTGTTGGAGTTGGCCATGCTGTCTCTACAGGATGAAGACGACGCGGGTGCAAAAGAGCGTGGGCTTAGCGAACTGGCCGAATTGGTGACGCTGATAACGAAAAGCAACAAGCTGGTTGTGTTCGAAGCACTATTTGAGCGGGTGGCAGTTCTTCCGCACAAGTCAGACGAATGTCGGTCCAAGATACTAAGCCAAATTCAAGCATCAGTGTCCATCGAGAATCGTAACGAGCGCCTTTGCTCGGCGGTTATCCACGCGCTGCTGAACTCGGTCAACCTCAGCTATGGCATGCGCCTTCTTGCTCGATTCCCTCTGCTGTTTGCTGCTACGCCGCTGCAAACGTACCACACGATCGTTGAAACGCACGTGCTCACAGAGTGCCAAAAGCACGAGATCACACAAATTTTGGAGATTGTGGACACCAATGTCTGGGCATCGTACAAGGAGGATGTATCCGCCACCAGCTCGGTGTCGTTTGCACCACAGCTGACTGCTATTCTTCAGCTTGAAATGGGCTCGCTTTTCCCAGCCATGAGCCGAGATCAGTACGAAATGTGGGAGGCCAAGTGCAAGCAGTACGACGAGGAAGCAACAACGCACCGAGCAAGTATGATCGAGGTGACAGGAACAGACGTTGGACCTCTCTGCAGACCGCTAAGCCCTCGGCGTGGAACAACGTCGAGAATGTCGACGGCTCCAGCTCCGATGGCTAGTCGCTCGTTCGAGTACCGAAACAGTGACTGGGGCGGTGAAGTGCAGTTGCATGACTCGACTTGCGGGACCTGTGAACTTCCGGTCGTGATCATCAGTGACAGTACGTTTGTCAGCTTGCGTTCTGCGTAAGTTACCTTTGGTAGCGATGGTCTAAGTAGTGAGTTTGTGTGTTGTGATGAGCAGATAACACCAACCTGGACGTGGTATTGCTTCCATGTGGCCACGCTTTCCACAACCAATGCCTCGAAGAAAACTCGTGCCCGGTGTGTTTGGAAGCGAATTTGAGCAGCCTCGACTGCTTTTAAGGTACGCAAGAAGCAACAAGACTTGCTCGCTGTTGTGCCGATCTGTTGTGCGTGTAGTGTTCTTACGAGTCGTACCTCATGGTTGAACAGTCTAGCGGTTGGTGCTGTAAAGCATTCTGCTTGTATGAACTATGAGCAATACGGTCGGTGCGTCGATTATTAACACACGCTTCATAGTATGCTGTTGTTGCACCTGTCAATTGAGTGCTAATGCAATGGACTCGTTTGAGGCTGCGCTGGCGCTTTCTTCCCCCGCTTGCCGCGGTTCACGATGAGTCCGACCAGTTTCTTGCGCATGTGCCGATCAATCACAGTTTCGTCGTCGGCCAAGTCTGCTGCGGCTGCCCCATTGTTCGTACCGTCCTCGACCTCGTCCGTGTTGTAAATGCCGCCGCCACTCACAGCATCGTGTACAGAGGTGTGGCCGGCGCGTCTCGCAGAGGATATTTTGGGTTCTTCTGGAGGTGGCCCAAGGAACGAGGACCTGACGACGCTCGAGCGAGACTTCGGGCGAACGCGAACATTCGCGGGCGAAGCTGTGGTCGACGCCATGCGCAAAATGAAGTGTTCTTCCGTCTCGGACGGGGCTGGAGCGCGCACGGAGCTCTGCGTGACACCCGGTTTCTCATCTGTGGCTGGAGCACCGCCGTTGAGTGCGGATCCTGAACCGGAGCCGTTGGCATTGGTGGTTGTTTCGGATCGATGCAGCTCGCGCTCAGCTCGTTCGCGGTTGATGACATCCAGCACGCGATTGAGCTTCTGCTCCATGAGATGCAGCAAGTCAGGTGTGGGTGTCTCCATTGCTCGGCTAAGCTCGTGCTGGTCGTCGTAGTCCAGTGAGCCATGCACCGTACTGAGCTTCGAGAGACACTTGAGCATGCACGCACGGAAAGCATCCATGAGCACGTTGGCTCGGTTGCACTTATCTGCGAGCACGGCGGCCTCCTTCTCGGTCTCCTTGAGGCGCTCGGAGGTTTGATCCATCTCCTGGTAGATCGTGCGCGAGTTGGCCGCCGCGCTCCGCAGCTGGCCCAGCGTCTCATTCAACTGCTTGTGCCGCTCCCGCAGCTTGCGCATCCGTGCGTCGGTCACCGTTTGCTCCTCTTTCAGGGCACGCAGCGTCTCTTCTCGACTGACGTACTTGGCAATGATCTTGTCCACCTCATTCGTGCCGGCAGCCTCGATGATCTGCTTGAGTTCAGCCTCCACGCGCATCAGCTTTCGATCCGTGTCCGAGAGCTCCTCCTGGATCTCTGAAAAGTGTGTCATCTGCGCGGACGATTCACGACGAAGACGGCGCGACTCCTTTTGCTTGAGCTGGCCTAACGCAGCCTGCACGTTCTTCTTGCGGGAGACCTCGCGCGCCTCGAGAATGTCCGACTTGAGACGCGTCTGCTCCACGGCATGCTGCAAGTCGTCCAGCGCGCGGATGTTGGCTTGCTTCTTCTCCCACCAGTCCGTGTAGAGCTGCTTGTACGTGCTTTCAGATGCCGACTTCTCTTGCCTGACCGCTAGTAACCCCGCCATCGCGCTCGCCAGTTCCTGTCGCAGTGCTTGCAGCGCCTTCTCTTTTGCCAGAGTCGCCTTCTTCGCTTCCAGGGCCTCGCGTGCCAAACGTTGGATCATGTGGTTGTACACGCCGCGGTCGGTCAGTTCCTCGTCCAATTTCGACTCGTAAAGCTGTGCGAACAATCTGCGTAAGTTTCCGCGATGCAGATCAGGACACACTTAGCTTCTCGTACCGAAGACTTGTTCTCGATGTTGGTCATTTGAGCTTTCGTTTGCGAATTGTCGGCCATGCGGCTGTGCAGGGTCATCGTCAGGTTTTCCACTTCCTCCTCCAGTTTCTACAGTAGGTAAGCGGCCACAATTGTCCTGTTAGCGGTACAGCAAACGCTGTCGCTTCTTCAGAAAGCCTCTTGCAACCTACCTTGATCTCCTTCTCCTTGCGCCAATTCGCATTCTTGACTGCATCGTGCTCCTGGATCCCGTGACCCAAACGTTAAAACGTAGAAAACAAAGCAAATCCCTCATATTCTTGCAGTAATTCTCACCCGGCGCAAACTCGCGACCTCGTCGACTTCCTTCTCGACAATGTGCGTCTCATCTCCAACTGAGATGCCCAGCGACGACAGGTACGGCTGCACGGACGGCGCCGTAACCTTCCTGTACATTTTGTGAAAACCCAAACATGAGATCATAATTCACTCCAATCCGCGACACTAAAATCACCTACATTTTGTTCAGTCCACGCCGCGGCGACAGCATCGAGTCCGTGGCCTTGGCATCCGACGCAGCCTTCGTGGTGTCCGTCCCTGTGCCCGACAGCCAGCGCTGCCGTCCGCCAAAGGTGCCTCGCGTCCGCTCCGTCTGCGAACCATCATGTGGCGGGATCTGGATGGTCAATTCATCTTCCTCTCGCTCCATCGTTCCTCGCTCACTAGCAACAATCGAGCGCAACTATTGCTCTCCTTCTCTCAAGACACCGACAAGAAAGTATGTGTATTTTTGCCTTCCCCCAGAGCAAGTTGAAGTCAAATGCCTAAAATAGAACATGTAGCCATTTAAAAATGGGTAAAATGTGCCAAAACCATCGAGAAAAAGGGCACTTTTTATCTGGCATTTCGACACTACCATGCTTGCGCCTAGCGACTGTCAGTGCGGCCACGCGCACGGCGACGGCGACGATCCGGACGACAACGAGGAGGAAGAAGAGCAGCAGGCATCTTCACTGGCGTCTCAACTATGGCAGCCCTTCCGTCTCATCGTGATGAACCCGCTACCGGTGCTCATCGCGTTCGTGCTCGCCAACACGGTCTTCGTGACGCTCGGAGGGCTATTCCGCCTATTGACACGCTTGTTGACGCTCCCGGGGCTGCTGGTGGCATTGACGCTGGCTGTCATATTGGCCATTCGACGTGTGGCCTCACTTATGGCATATCCCGGCCAGCTCAAGCTCGTGATCCGAGAAGGGGAAGCCAACTTCGCTCGGTTGACCAAACGCCGTCTTCAGATCTTCGCCGAAGCTGCAGCTGAACTGGCGGCCGTGCTGGACCCCACAACAAGCAGTAAACCCATGAGACTGCAGTTTCTACAGGTCCACCAGAACTTCACTTTTGCATTGGAGACGCTGATGCTGCCGGTGTTGCAGTCGCTGGAGATCGTGGAGCGGGAGGGCAATCTCGGATCCAACGGGGTAAAGCTGTTAAGGATCATGCGGGAGATCAACAAGGTCACCTCTCAGAAGTTATCAGAGCCGTGTTCAAGGCTGTGCTCCGCCTCGGAAAAGGCGTTCGAGACGCAGAGACTCAAGATGTTTGGCGGAGAGGAGAAGGCTGAGCCTGCGCTGGTGAAAGCTCCCGAATCGTCGCGGTTGAAGCTGTTTGGCGGCACTGCCAAGCCTGTCCTGAAGAGGTCCACGACGGTGGACTCGGCGTCGCTGGAGGCGGAAGCGGCGGCGAAGCCCAAACCCCTTGATACCGCTCACCCGCTGGTGACGTTTGCAGTGGCCGTGCGGCGTCTGCAAGGGGCGATTTCATTAGTCGGACGACCACAGACCGATTCGCCGGCGGCCAGAAATGTGACGTGGATCGCCAAGGAGCTGTGCCGCGGCTCGACGCCTGAGGTGGACTACATCGCGACTCTCGCGATGCTGCGAGCGGATATGACCGTGCGCTTTGTACGTAGCTCACTTGTGCTGTTAACGTTCATGACCGGCGCTTTTGCTGACGGATTTGTGTTGTGACCACGTAGAAAGCCGAACAGATGTGGATTCCAGGCTACCAAGGCCACCAGATTGACTCCATGCTCATGCCTGCAGCGACGAGTGGCCGTGACGCTGTTGACCGTCCGGTTGTGATTCTGTGCAACCCGAACGGCGGGCTGTACGAGTTCCACCACCTGCAGATGGACTGGATCAAGTTCTACACGTCGGACCTCGATTGCCACGTGCTGGTGTACAACTACCGCGGCTACGGGCGCTGCAAAGGCTCGCCGTCCCCCCAAATGCACAACCTGGATGGCATGGCGATTGTAAATTACCTCAAGAGTGAGCGTAGCATCAAGCGGATCGCGGTCCATGGCGAGTCCATCGGCGGACTAGTAGCGACGTACCTGGCCTGCAAGTCGCCCCACGTGAACGTGCTCATCGCAGACCGCACGTTCGCCACGGTGCCGGCACTTGCCCAGCGGATGATCGCGCGCTGGGCCGGAACGGTGGTAGACTGGGTCATGCGCTGGGAGACGGACAACGTACAGAACTACCTGGACGCGACGTGTGCGAAGCTGCTGTGCTCGGACCCTTGCGACGAGATCATTCTGGATGGAGCCTCGCTCAAGTCGGGCGTCGCGGTAAGCCTGGAACTGGGCGACAAGACGTTCAAGCTGCCTCGTCAACGCGACACTGACGGCGCCCCTACCTCCCCGGCATCGCCACGCAACATATTCCGCAAAATGCGGACGCGATGTGGCCCCCGCAGTACCCGTCGTGTCAGCGAAGCCGCGAGTCGCCCGCAACTGGGCCAGCCCTTGACAGAGACGATGGTGGCTCGCTTTAGCGAAGCCGTCTTGTCCGTCGGCAGGCGTGCGCTGGAGTACACGACTCGTCGCGACAAGGAGGAGGCTAATGCCCACGATGGGAAAGCAAATGGAGAAGCTGACGATAGCACGAGCCACGTTGTGATCTCCGTGCAAGATGCCGAGGCTTCCGCGACGACCGCCACGTCTGAAGATGCCGCTGAGAACGAGCAACATCCGATGCTCTCGTCGGACCCCACGGTTGCGCCTTCGCCCATTACCACGACCGCTGCGTTCCCTGATGAGCTCCTAGCTGTTGTTTGGATGCAACTAGCGCGTCTGGACGGATACTGTGGCCAAGTGCTTCTCCAGGCTGCAGAGAGCGGTGGCTACGACAAGATCCGCGCGTGGACCGCTTCCCTTCTAACGTGGGGCGGTCGTGTCGCTCCTGAGCGCAGGAACGCGCGATCGCTGGAGCCCTTCGACCGCGACGGCATCTTCATTGTGCCTATCACGGTGGCTGAGGCGCACGCCATGCTGCAGCACCTCGTCGAGCAGTACCCGCCTCTCAAGTTCGACTACGACATCGGCTTTGTCGTGCTCATGATCGAGTACCTGAACGACGCACTGCAGCGTCGATGGCGTCATGTAGACAGCCTCAAGACCGACGAGCCTGCTGCATCACCTGGAACTTCACAAGGCGATAAGAAGGTGGACAGTAAGTCGGTGTCTTTGGTGGTAAATACTGGCGACCCCAAGCTGGGCTGCCTTCTGCCTCTGCATTGCGGCCACAATAAGAATTACGAGGACGCAGAAAAGCAGGCGCTCATAGAGTTCTTGCAGCACGTGGGCTTTGTAGGCCCCACCAAATAGACATTTGAATAATTGCTTTTACGAAAGATACGCGATCTTTGAAGAGCCGTATCTTGACAAGCATCGCATTGTCCAAGTAGAACTCTGTCATGAGCTCTGCTTTGAAGCTGCTTGGCTGTGTATTGACTGGTGGGGTACTCGCTATCGCAGCGAGCAAGCAGCCAACGCTGCCAATACGTAAGTATTATAAGTACGCGAAGTGTTAGCTGTGGTGGAGTATTGACGCAGTGGATACTGGCAGGTGAATGTGTTGTACAAGCACCGAGAGGTTCTGATGGAGTGAAAAGGGCGTCGTTTTCCTTCAATTGCCAGTTAGCTGCATTCGGAGCTTATCTGAATAAAGAGAATGAAACGATGGAGGTGCTGCTGGCACCGGGAGAAGAAGCGTTGGGCTGCTCGCCCTTGCTTGGCGTTACTGGAGATAAGGTATTTGGTCCAAGATTTGAAGGCGCCGCGGTGATTGTTCGGCGTGGGGAGTGCTCGTTTCAGGAGAAGCTGGTCCACGTGGCTGCTGCAGGCGCGGCCTTGATGATTCTCGTGAATTCGGAGGAGAATTTGATTCCCCTCAGTAACGTCGAGTACGAACGCAGCGCTGCTGCTGCGGTTTCTGTATCCCGGAGCGATGGTGAGCGACTGATTCAACTGGCAGAGGAGAGTCGCAGTGAAAGGAGTGGGCTTGAGATCGATCTGCCACCGGTGAGTCTCGTAGCTCAAGCGCGTGCGAGACTGCAGTTCTTGGCGAACACCAACGCGCCCGTGGCAGTGTACGAAGAATATCTTGACGTTGCGGAACAACTTGAACCAATTGTGGGAAGCTTGGACGTGTTGCTTTCCAGTATTCCATCGGAGGGGTACACAGCTACTGACATTCCTCAAACTGAGGCAGAAGCTAAGGAGCTCGTTGAATTCTTTTCATGGAGCGCCCAGCAACTTTCCAACTGGGGGTTTGCTAGCGAGGCAGCTCTCCACGCTACTGTCGCCGCAGGTGTCTTACAAATCCGTCTATGGGGTACTGGAATGGAAACTCGTAGCCACAAAACTCACCAGCGAGTTCAAGCTGCGGCTCAAAAGCTAACCGAAGCAGGCTATTATTCGCAAAGTATTTCCCTACTGGAAGCACCGCTAGAGCCTCCCAGCCCTCGAGTAAACGCCCAAGTGCGATGTCAATTGGCGTTTGTAAAGTTTCTTCAAGGAGACCTGACGGCGAGTCTTTCTGAAGGGATGAAGTGCAAGGCCTCAGCGTTTGGTGCTGGCGTTCCAAGTCTGCGGGTGGCACAAGAGACGTTCCTCCGACTGGTTAAATTGAAGGCATCAGCTCATGATCGCGAATGCTTGGAGCTTGCCGTGGGATCAGTAAACGACACGAACTCGGCGATGTCCTGCTGTTCGATGGTAACGACGGATGGACAAGTAGGCCGCAGCTTTAGCAGCGAGTTCACAAAGGAACTCTTTCACTCTCTGGTTCTGATGGGCGTCTTCATGGACGAGTTAGGTCCGTTCAATGAATCGCTTCGGTTTTTCAACTTCGCTGCGAGGATGTGCCAAGCCGACAGAACTACACTCGAGGTAAACGAATGAGTCTGGGAATAATTGTACAATAGTGTGACTAACTTGTATTTTATCCAGCTTCGCCAGCTTCTAGCTGTACCCGTGGTTTTCTCTTCGCAGCACGAAATGGATATGTTTGTTGAGGAGTTCAAGAACAAGCTTCGAATGACCACAGAAACATTCACGAAAAACCAGGAAGAGCGTGTACTCTCTCCTTTTGGGGAGGTTGAGGAGCCATCGAGCGCATCCAGACTATCGCTACGTCCCGAGAAAGCAGCTTATCTGCAGTACACCATCACGCCTCCTACGATGTTCATTGGGTATCAGGTATGGATGGCCGTCGGGAGCTTCTCTTTTGCTTGATTCTGATGTATTTCTTGCTTGCCCTTGGGATCTCAACAGGGAATAAACGTTCTACCTATCCAGAGAGCTGTAAACAAGCTCCGATCTGCTGCTTACCCGAGTCTCACTTCCTCATTTGAACCGCTTGAAGTCAAGTCTTCCGAAGGTCACAAGCTCCGACGAATTGGCTTTATATCTACCTGGTTTCGCGTGCATTCGGTGGGCAAGTTGCTCCTGGGAATCGTTCAGAAACTGGATCGAACCCGGTTTCATGTCACGATTTACCATTGCGTGCACTTCCTCCGCGATTCGGACGAAATAACGGAGGCATTCAAGCGTTCAGCGGATGACTACGTTAAACTCTCTGAAGACCAGGAGACGGCCGTTCAAACGCTTCGACAAGCTCAACTCGACGTCGTAGTGTTTCCTGAACTAGGCATGGACGAGTGGACCGTCTTGCTTTCCCACCACCGCGTGGCTCCCGTCCAGTGTGTCTTCTGGGGACACCCAATCACGACGGGAAACCCAAACATCGACTACTTCATTTCTTCAGGGCATTTCATCTCAGAACACTTTGACGAAGGCACTGAAGAATCCCTTACGCTGTCGGGTTACCGGCGATCGTCATTCTCCGAGCAGATCGTTTTGTTTCGTGGGCTGAGCACGATTTTCACTGAGCCCAAGCCACTTACAGAAGACTCGAAAGAGATCACCCGCTCAAGACTGTATCTCCCAACCAATCGGAGACTCTACGTGTGTCCTCAGGTAAGTGGGAGGCATTGTACCTTGATAGAAATAAATACACCGGTGACCTAACTTTGTGGTTTGCTGCTTCCTATTCAGACGTTGATGAAACTGCATCCAGCATTTGACGAAGCTTTAGCAAGGATTTTGGAACTCGACGATAAAGCCTACATCGTGTTACTAGCCTCCGACGCGCAACTGGTCTGGATGGAAAAGCTACGGAGGCGGTTCCGCCAGCGATTTGGTCACGTATGGATCTTCTTGCGGTCGCCGTTTGTACTGTAGCTCCACTAGGGAGTTGATACTTACACTTTGTGCTGTTGTGGGTGAAATGCAGCATCATCGACGAGTACTTTTCTTGCCGACGCTATCCTTTGCGGAGTTTCAGGCGCTGTTGGCACTCGCTGACGTTGTGCTAGATCCGTTCCCGTTTGGAGGCGGCGTCACGACCCTCGACGCGCTTCATTTGGGAATGTAAGGAGCTTCCAGGCTCAATATTTTGGGCTTTAGACGCTTATCGAGAACTGATGTGTATTGTTGTGTACAGCCCCGTGGTTACGCTACCTACTGCTCAGAGTGTCGTGCACCTCGCTGCAGGGTTTCTCCGTTATATGAACGCCTCGCATTGTATCGCGGAATCGCTAGACGAATACGTTCAACTGGCGATAAGCATGACCACTGACCACGCAGCTATCCGACAGCGACTGTTGTCGCACCGCAGCGACATCTTCCAGGATGCCAGCACTCTCGAAGACTGGAACACGTTTCTGAAAACTGTCACCCCTCGGGGTACACCGACGAACTTGCCGTAGTTCTGATTCACTGAAGCGCACAACCAAAGACAGGGTCTAATACAAAACGAATGAAATGTTTCCTTCAAGCTTCGATAACTAAATTTACGTGCTTTTAGCCTCTATCATATTGCCAACTCTGGTGTTCACATCGACCGAAGCGGAGGCTACAGATCTTCACATAAGCTTTTGAGAGTATGCTTGGGGACAAGTAGTGGTTTCGACTAGCATCGCGTGTGCTTACAACCATCAGGATGGAAAAAATGATGCGTGCGTAGTGCACTCCTGTTATCCGAAGGCGACTACTACTATATATACATCGATATAATAGGAGGTCAAGAAAATAATGTATTGGCAGGCCACAAAACAGAAGCTGTTGTATCTCTTCGGGATACGGAACAAGGGTTGCAAACTGATTGATGGATTTCGGGGTCTTCTTGGTGAAAGATTTGTAGCGGAGTGGTGGAAGTAAAAAGAAGAGTCGATTGCCGTTTGTTCCCAGTTTCACCAGATCATCTGCCGCTCCGCCCTTGACGTCGTGAATCTTGCCCACAGTCGTTTAGAAACCACCGACCTGCGGCATCCACGCATCAATAGCAGCATAGTTCGATGTCCGCGGCACATACAGCACCGACTTCCACCCTCTCCACTATTTGCCGAGGCTGCGATGATTGCGGGGTGTTTCATCTTCACTCTGCGCTGGCTCGTTTGCATTAATTGCAAAACTTTTGTTCCCTTCGCGTTTTCACATCTCAAAGCCAACAGCTTCCGATACACTAAAGGTCTGCCCTGCTTGCCTTCACTCGAGCAATCACTTGCATCGGAATTCTGATGCACACGACTTTTTTTTCTGTCGATACGGGTCTTGACTGTGGATGTGTTTTTTAGGGTCTGAACGTTCTTAGTATTCGAGTTGAACTCCGAGTTGCAAGCAAGCGTCTGTGCGGAGTTTTCTTTTGTCCACGACGGCATGTAGATATGACTCGCGTCGGAACCAGTTTCTGAAATCACCGATGTAGTCTTTTTGCGAGCAGAACTGAGCACCTACGAATGGGAATCCTGGGATGCTAGTCGGATCTACGGAGTCCACAAGAAACCACAACTCGAGTGAACAGAATTGCCGACTACTGGAATACGAGCGAACGTAAAGCTTCTGCCGTCTTGTCTGCGGTAGCAACGACGACAACTCGAGCCAACGATTAACTTGTTCCACCGTGGGGAGTTGTGAGAAGAACGCTAATGGAGTGTTTGAATACAATCTTGCGAAAAAATTGGCGCCGGCGTCAACGGCTCCGGAACCACCGCCCAGCACGTGCACGGAACCTTTTCCAGCAGCTTGAGCTTCCTCACTCTACTTCACCCGGTTTCCCACTAATCAGCCCAACTGTTTCTAGCCCCACGTCCGGAAACGGTAGATGCTTGCAGCCACTCGTGCTATTCACACCACCCAGCGCTTCAAGTTGCGTCAGCAGTTCGCCTTGTCGTCGCCCTCCTCCTCCGCCGTCTTTCTCCTCGCCAGGAAGAGCTGCAGCTCAACGGCGTCACACTCGATTACGTTTGACACCTTCGCCTTGATCACGTCCTTCAGGTCCTCGTCGGTGGAGGACCTGAAGGACGTGATCAAGGCGAAGGTGTCAAACGTAATTGGCGCGTTACAGCGCCACAGCCTGTCATGTGCACTCGTCCGTCCGCTGGTGTTAAACCAGAGCTCATTATTGCCATGTGGATATCTTGTCCATAACGGCAAGATATCTACATGTCCAGGACAAGACGTCTCTGAGGTGTTCTATTCCGCCATGCGGGAGGAACGACTAAAGTCATATGCTGGAGTATTTTTTGACGCCACGAGATGAAACCAGTTGGCAAGTTCTCTCTGTTTAGCACGTCGACTTCGAGCAGATCCCGTTCGCAATCGTGCTCACCACCACCGAACTCATTGTCCATTACACCGCCTCCAGAGCACATCAAACCAACCTCCACACGGCCATGGTGGCCTTCGTTCAGACGTCTATCGCTTTGCTGCTCGCTTTCGCGACTGTCTCCAACTCCGCCAACCTTCGTCAAGACGAACGCAGCCTTGCTGCTACATACACGAGTTCGACCCAGTACGCCTCCGCTATGCTGGCTCGTATCAACAAGGAGCGCGCCGCCCACAAACTACCACCAGTTTGTTCGAACCGCAAGCTTCAGGCGGCAGCACAGCGCCACGCCAAGGACCAGTCGAAGACGGACTACATGTCGGACTACGGCACGGACGACTCGACCCCCGAACAGCGTGTCTCCAAGGCCGGCTACAAGTGGCAAAGCGTGGTCGAAAGCATTGACTCGAGGAATGCCGACGTTGACTCGGTGGTTGACTGGTGGATGAAGAACGCCGACCGAGATCACATTCTGGGCAAGTACACGATGGTGGGCACGGCGTACGCGTTCAACGACAATACCTACAACAAGCACTACTGGGTGCAGGTGTTTGCCACAGGCAGCTCCGAGGCTTGCGATGCTTGAAAGATCAAAGGCTATGCACTGAAACATGGATAAGTTTCTGCCGATTCGTGTTCCGCTCACTAGCACGAGTTGGTGCTGATAACCGTAGACTACGAAAAATATAATCCCTTTTTGACTCGACAAGTGCGCCGAGCTTCTCACGTAGCAGAGGTCGCTTGAATTTGTTTTACGATATTTCGGTCCAAACAACATATTACGCCCCAGAAGCAATTTTGTATTTTTCGGGGCATTTGATTGTTGCATTTCGTTCATTCAACCCTGACTGGTTTCGCACTTCCGCTTGTTCTTTATCCAAGTTCACAAACGATGACTATTGGTCATGGTGCTTGAAGACTGCGACGGAGGACTGGCGTCACTTCCGAAGATTTCAGCAGCGCGACTTCACTATGTGAAATATATTCTGGGCCAGCTTTGTCGAGAAAAATCTCTGGCACTTGAAATTTAAGTCCCACTCGAACGTATTCCAAGTAGGGTCTCACCGCATTCATGTTATTTCGTACACATTCCTGGGAAGCAGCTTTTGTCTGATACGAAACTCGTGCTTGGTGGGGGTAAGAACTGCTGTACATAATATCATGAATACTTTGACGTCCATGCCCGCGCCCGCAAGGATGCGGAAGATCTTGAGCTCTCTTCGCTTGACTCGGCGAGGTTGAGCATGTTGTTGATGGTGCTTGCTGATCGTCAGTGGTTTATTCCGCCACTTGACTTGCTGCTCCTTCCTGTCTTGAGCTTCATTCACCAAGGAACTACTGGTATCCCCGCCCTGTGTGGCAGCGTGGCCATCGTCGAGTACTTGTATCAAATTTGCCGAGGCTGCGATGACTGCGAAATACTATTTCTTCATCTTCACTCTCTCCGCGGGCTCGTTTGCGTTTGTTCCCTTCGCGTTTTCGCATCTCAACAGCAGCTCCTGATACACGAAAGACCCGTCTTGTTGCAACAGCTTTATGCAGTAAGGCTCCAAGACACAGCGATTGGGCTAGCGGCATTATTTTGGCGTTTCGACACCAGCGTCGTTCGAGCAATCAACTCGCATCGCCAATTCTGATGCGTACACAACTTCGTCCTGTCGATACGCATCTGGGTTTTGAATGTGAGTCCGTACGTCCCTGGTGTTCGAGTTGAACTCGGAGCGGGTGGAAGTTGGTCAACCCGAAATCAGCTCTGTACATCGACCTATGCTGCTATTGATGCGTTTATGCCGCAGTTCGGTGGCTTCCAAATGACTGTGGGAAACAATCATGACAGCGGAGCGGTAGACGATCTGGCGACACTGGGTCCGAATGGCAATCAACTCTTCTTTTTGCTGCCTACAAATATCTTTACCACGAAGACACCTCAAACCCATGCAGATCTAAGGTGCTTTTTGCCAAAAGTTGACACCATCAAGTTGAAGTGAGCGTAGCAAGCATGTCTGCAGTTTGGATCCCATATGCGAAGACGAGCATTTGACTTCTGCCGTGCGCACTTCCCCACCTTCTTCCGGCAAACTTATAAGCCCGTGCCAAATCGAACCCACAAGTTTCTAGCGTCCGGATCTGCAATCCTCTTGCACAAGTATTCTGGCATAGCTGGGATTTTTGTTTACTAGAACGATGATCAAGGAAAAAATGAGAAATGCATGACGCATGTGATGCAGTTACCTACTACTTCGTATTACTTGAAGTAGTTGCAAACACTGAAGAACCGAATTATTTTTTTTTCTGGCTTGGACAGTGGTCCAACCTGCAGGAAGCCGCTCGAGCTAGAAAATTCAACTCAACCAACAAATCCTTCACTTGCTCACCGCCGTTGTCTCCAAGAAGATGACCACCTTTTCGACAGGCGTGTCTTGGCATGCACTGCTCATGCATTCTACTGGATATATGTCGTCGCGCCATTGCTTTCCCGTGTCATCAGTCGATAGACCACCAGTCGAAATCCCAATCCGATAGAAGCACGTACGGCGTACATTTTGAAACACCTTCATTGCCGTGAACGGCTTCAATTTGGATTCAAAGTACTTGTCCTGAAGCGAAGTCGTCACGACCAGGTGGACCACGACTTCGGGTCTTGCCGCTCTCTTTAAAATACCCTCCATTTTCTCGCTAGAAAGAGGTCGGCTGCGGTAGTCCTTACATTCCACAGAAATCTTGCCATCAAGGAGGCTAGCATCGAGCATGTCCATAGTAGGGCTCCGCACGATATCAGCTGTGTGCTCTTCAGAAAAGCAGGCCATTGGCAGTTGGGAGGTGCTAGAAACGGCACCTTCAGCGGAGACAAGATGGCTGCAACTTCATCACTAAACTTCACGCGGATATCGGGAGACGACTGCATATCCAGCTCGTACAGCAACGCACCAAAGAAACCCTCGAAGTCGAACCCAGCAAATCCATTTCGGTGACTAGCCATCACAATAGACCCAGCTGCCACTACCTCCAGACGCATACCATCGTTACCGGACTGCTTGGTGTTTTGGGGGGTCGTATAACCGCGCCGCCTGCTGCTTCCGCTATACGGTACGCCCGGTAAAATGAAATCAGCATATACCATCCGCATCGACAAGCGGATGAGAGTGCTTGCCGCCCATCAAGCTAAGGTTCAGCAGCGCGTCCACGTCCAAATCTGGGAACTTGCTTCAGCACATCCATGGCCACTCCTCATCGTTCTTTACTATATCGGCCTCATCCGTAACCCCAGTGCCACCACGGGCTTTCAGACTTCTCTCGTGAGCTCTCCCGGGTTTTTCGCGAAATGAAGCTCGACCACCACCGGGAGCAAAACTGAGTTGAAACATTTCGTCGCCGTGCAATCTTGCATAATGCTTGTCAATGAGTTGGCTGCCTCCATCTACCACATAGTCCGCAGCAAGGAAAATACCAACTTGGCCGTAGCGAAACCATCCGATCTTTTTTTCAACGTAACGCAGCGCTGAGCGAGGTCTCCGGCCATCTCGTCGAGGTATCCCACCAAGTCCGTATTCGGGTCTATTGTGGACTCTGTTGTGTTCATGAAATCCAATGCCATTTTTGCAAACAGGGGTCTGCTGTGCTCCACGATCACCTGCTAATCTCTGCTGGTGTCAATAGGTGGACACTTAAACGGTGGGAACGTCGGCAGGACGACACACCACAAACGGGATTTTTCAGAGGTTCTCGAGTTTTGACCTGACGGGATGAGATTCCGCGCTGTTCAATTTATCGAGCTCAATACGACCATGAAACCAACGAGCGGAAAACGTTCCGGATGAACCGAAGGTGATTCCCGCTGTGGTTCTTGAGAAGGGGAAACTCATCCAGAAAAAAGAGAAAATCTGTTTCATCACGCATTTCCCGTTCTTTTCGCGCGTTTTCAACATCAGCTCGCGTCCGTTGACCCTCGAAAGTGGACAACAGAGCCCAAATAAATCCGTACGCATACAGCTTGGGCTCGGACGCAATCTCACGGACGGAAGCACCACCCACCTTAGGTAAATCCATCTCCACGCAGCGAAGGAATGCGGCCGACCGATCCGAGAACGTGGTGTACACGTCCTGCATATCCTCACCACTCGCCTCGCAGATGAAATAGAACACTTCCATGTCACAACGAGCCATCAAATTGAACGCCATTTGCGTTTTGCCCATGCCAGACGAGGATTCCAAGACAATGAACGGCGTGGGGCGCCCAGCGCGACGATCACTTGCTCCACTTCTTTCGTGTGTTTCAGCTTCTCTGCGATCTGTCGGTACGGCTGGGCACACTCCAGGTTCCCCGCGTTCTCTGCCAGCGTGAAACTTGGCTCATTCTTCAGTCTTTTTGAAACCTCGTCAGCGAGTGTGTGTTCATCCGTTGGGCGTTTGTTAAGCATCAAGTTGGTAGGAGTAAGCTGCCGCCATACCACAGTAAGCGCGCTAGATTTTTGGCAACGCCAAGTCCAGCCAGCTGCTCCGACTCTTTTAGCGGCTCTTGATCCCATCCTTGTGCTTGTAGACCATGGAGCGGCTGGGGCGACAGCCAGGCACGACCCGGGTCGTCGCCAACAAATTGGTGCCATATCGAGATAATTATTTTTGTAGCACCAAATAGGGTGTATGTTATTATGCTATACTGTTTTCTTGTTAATAATACTTCTCTTCACCTGTTCGTGCATCACACCTCTCAGCATTGTGCACTCCAAGTACGTTTAACAGTCTTCGTTTGGACACGGAAGTGCTTGTGTCCTGGCACTTCATCCAATCCGCCCGCGAAATCCTATACGATTTCATATTCCCTACAACAGGTTTTGTGAGCCCCGGGTTGTTTCGGCGCCCGGTTGTTTCGGCGCCCCGGGTCGTCGTCGCCAGACGTTTCATATGCTGCCGCGCTGCGAAGGTCGTCCACACTGTATTCTCCCGTAAGAGGGACCCAGTCACGGTCCAAAGTAGCTCCAGAATCAGCAGCCACTAACTCGTACCAGACCTGTGGCACTTCCACGATGAGAGGATCGTCTTCGTCTTCTCCAAAATGCTGCAAATTGGTGCTACTGGAAACTGGAAGACTGGCGCGCGTGTCGTACGCCTCCTTGCTCGCAAACAGCGCCAAGTTAGATGCGATGAGGTCTCCAGGCAGACTGGGGTTTTCTCGACAGCGTGGTAGACAGCGACCAGGATGCGGCGAGCCGATATGTCCTCCTGCACATCCGCCGAACGCACTGAAGGCACCACAGGATCTCCATTCTTGTAGACCACGCGGAAGAACTTCTCCATGGTGAGTGTGCAGTGCACACTGTGCACTCACTTTCTTATAGTATTATTAAAATATGTTAATAATAATAATAAGTACAAAATACGTCGCAGAAGTACTGCCGTAAAAACCCTTCCCGCAGGCTGTTTGTGTCTCTCAAACACAAAATCAAATCACAAATTTTGCATAAACGGGCCATTGTTTTGTTCATCAAACAAAACAATGGCCCGTTTATGTTCATCAAACCGTCGAGAGCGTTTCAAATTCAGAATTTGCCCGAGGGGCCCAGATTTGATTTTGATTTTGAGGAGCACAGACCTTTCAAAAAGCATATATTTGAGAAAAACCTGCCGAAACAAATGGATACATTCCGCATTCATCGCCCGATTTGCATGATGGAATTGTATCGGCTGCGGGGGGATGCACACTTTCCCAAAATAATTTGAGAGCCATAAATTTGAGTTTGTGACACACAAAACGTCAGCGGGAATGAGAGATAAACATGATCTACTACTGTACAGGGCAAGACGAGCGTGGGAAAGCTGATGCAAACGCTCGGTATGATGTTGCCAACGTCCTTTTCATTTTCAGATAAAGACACTACACTCCATACATCATCAGCTTCCACCCCCACCTCCACCAGGACTCATTAATTACCTTACAGGGTCGACTGCAAGAGCGGCTTGAGGAACTGCTCGTAGCACTCGGGCACCTGCGTCTTGTTCAGCGGCTCGTCAGCTGCACGACGGACCAGCGCGCGGTAGACGTCGCCGTCGTAGCGGCCGATCGTCGAGTTGAGCTCGAAGTCCGTGAAGTCCCAGGCGTCCGTGAGCAGCACGCAGTTCTTGCGGATCACCGGCAGCAGCCGCACCAGCTGACGACGAGCCATGGCGGCCTGCTTGGACGAAACGTAGTCGTCCTCACGGAAGTCGCCCAGCGTCTTGGTGATGAGCCACGCGCCGAAGAGCTCGCACAAATGCGTCACCGCCTTGCGCTCGTTGCCCGCCGGGATCGAGTTCAGGCCGCTCACAAACGACTCGAGCAGAAGCAGCTCCGCGTGGGCAGTGGACGCGCGCGTGATCTGCACCATGCAGGCGTTGGCGTCGTTCTGGTTCGTCTTCATGTCAGCGGCAAGCGTCAAGATGGCGCGGCTGGCGCGGACACGGAAGGCCTCAAGCAGCAGCTGCAAGTCGGCAAAGTCTTGGGGCGTCTGAGCCTTGCAACGCAGACTCGGGTTGGCGTGGTGCTTGGCGTTAGCGAGGAATTCCGTGGGACTTCCAGGCTGGTGGTTGCCACTCAGCAACGCCTTGAGCAGGTAGCGTCCGTGCTGGTTCACGAGCACATCGAACGTTCCTTCGTAGGTACAGGCGCCCACGGCCTCTGCGAACAAGTGGCCCAAGTTGCTCGAGTGGCTGAATCCGTGGCCTCCGCACAGACGACGGCAGTTCTCCATGCCGTCACTGACGTGGTTGGCCAGCCACGCCTTGAGGCCCGAGCACACGGCGTGGAGATCCGCCAGCTTGGAGCCGAACGACGGGTCGCCGCTCTTGACGAGGGCCAGCGCCGAGTCGTGCATGCCGATGAGCCCCGTGCCAGCGAAGAAGCCAGCGTACGAGATGGCGATGTACGGGAACAAAACGTGCTGCTGGTTCTGATAGTCGAGGACCTGGAACTCGCCCTTGGCCGAGCCCGGAGCCTTGCGACCCTGTACACGGGCAGCACTGTATCGCGTCGTGATGGCCGTCGCCATGCCCATTCCCTGGCCGAGCGAGCGGATCAAGTAGGCGCGAATCTGTACCATGGTCAGGTACACCAGCTTGTCGCTCTTGGGCTTCACGAACGTCCCATCGGGCAGCACCTTGGCGTACCGCATCATCATGTTCTCCCTGGGAACTCGAATCTTGTGGAACGCACAGTAGCCGTTGTCAATGGGCTGGAAACCCACCTTGGGACCAATATCGCCGACCTCAATGCCCGGCAGAGGCTCGTGGTCCTCCATGGACCGGAGCTGCACCAGGAACGCCTGCACGCCCACGTCCTTGCCGTCCAGGAACAGCCGAGCGTGCACGATGGCGTGGTTGGCCGTCTTGCCCAGGCCTCCGGGCCACCACTTGCGACTCGTCAACGTGGGCGAGTCGATGATGAACTCCTGCGAGGCCTTGTCGTACGTGGCGACGGTCTCGAGGCCCTGCACGTTGGAGCCGTGGCCGAGCTCCGTCTGTGCGTAAGCTCCGAGGATCTTGAAGCTCTTGGCCAGTGGCAGCCACTTGGCACGCTGCTCGTCGTCTCCCTGGTTCTCCAGTGTCGGGACGAACATGGAGCGGTGCACTTCGATGGCCGTGGGTTCCCCCATGGCCGAGTATAGGATCTGCTGGTCCACGGGGTCCGTGTAGCCCCCCTCTTGCAGCAACTTGATGTAGTGGAAGGCCTTCTTGATGCCGAAGTTGTAGCGCTCGTCGTGGTTGCGGAACATCATGTCACGGTCCGACAGTACCGGGTGACGTTCGATCACCTGCAGCAGCTCCTTGCGACGGGTGTTGGCCAGCTGGCCGCCTCGGAGGATGTTGGTGAGCACCTTTGGGTTGATGTCACCATTGGCGCGTTCGGTCTTGAGGAGCAGAGGCGCCAGGTCCTTGAGCTCAACTGCCATGGTTGGTACTGGGGTGTGGGGTGTCCGAAACTCGGCAAATTGAGGAATGACTGACGTGTTTGCCGAGACTTTCGAGTAGAACTGGTGAAATCCCAACAGAACCTCTATGATTTTGTGGAATGACAAAGACGATATGGCTACGCGGAAGTTTGACTGGGTTTTACTGTTTGTGTATGTGGTCTGAAAGGTTGCAGTGCGCGTCTTTGCGATCATTGAGTTTGACGTATACATGTACAAATCCAAGAGCTCATTTAACGCCGAGGAAGCATGGGGCATTGGTGTCGTGCAAGGGATCGCTGCGAGTCTTGCCGATGCATTTGCAGGAATTGGTTTATCTGTGAGCGACCCGGATCGGGAAGGTGGTACAGTATTTGCTTCTTGCCAGCTTCAGCTTCGCCCGTCTTCACACACGGACGGCCCTCCGGAATCGATTCGTAAATGTTGAAGTTGCCTTAACTGCTACATCTGGCTGGACATCGTTTACTCAACCGATCTGCGAGTCTGGGCGTGGCACGTTGAAGTCAACCTCAGCGACGTTAACGAATCCGCCCGGCACTGCATCCGTTCCATTCGCTACGTCAAGTTGTGCATTAGCTTTTCTGTAGCTCGAAGCCGCACTTTTGGTAGTTTTCTTCTTCTTGACCTTATTTACAAGGAGGGTATTTCTTTTCGTCTTAACTCTTTATTATTTGACTATTGTAGGTTCTACCCAGAATTTCCACGGCGATTTCAAAGAGCCGCCGGCGAATCGCCGCGCTTACTATAGGACCATCACTAAATACGAATGGTCGCCTTTAGGTAAAGACGCCGAAAATCACAATACCATTCCTGGATTTCCCATGCGCCGGTGATCAATTCTACTCGAAAGTGCACCGCGACGAAATTACATTGGTAAATTCGAAGAAACTGGTTCGTACCCACTTATTTTGTACATGCGTTATGGAAAAAGAAAGCTCAATACAAACGCTCCCTTGTATCCCAGTGCTCAAGACGAGTGGGAGGATCGATTTGAGAATTTGTGGTCTGGTACATGGTTTTTCTACCCAAAACACAAACAAATTGTGGTTTTTAAATGACTGTGGGAATGAATTCTGACATCAAAATCTGAGATAGATGTTTCTCGAGACTCAAAATGTAATCTCGATCAGCGTTCTTCATTCACAAGTCCACCACGGAGTCAACGCCGACGTTGAGTCCAGGAGACCGATCGACGTGCCACCATGGTTGTTCGTGGAGGTCGGTTTGCTATGCTCTGAAGACGGTAATGGAGGATGAGGTCGGTGGTGATGAGCATGACTGGCGCTATACAGCAACCTGAGCTTGCGGTTCGAACAAACTGGTGGCAGTCCGTGGGCGACGCACTTCATATTGACACGAATCAGCATAGCGGAGGCGTACTGGACCCAACTCGTGTATGTAGCAGCAAGGCTGCGTTCGTCTTGACGGAGGTTGAAAGCGTCGGTCACACCGTTGGAGATACCGATAGTCGCGAAAGCGAGTAAGGATACCGATCGACGTGCCATCATGGTTGTTTGTGGAGGTCGGTTTGCTGTTGCTCTGAAGACGGTAATGAGAATGAGGTCGGTGGTGGTGAGCATGATTGCGAGCGGGATCTGCTCGAAGCCGACGAGTGTCTCTGAGGCTCCACGAGATGAAAGCAGGTGGCAAGTTGTCCCGCGTGGCGGAATAGGCACTAGCGTCTGCATCAGAGACGTCTGGTTCACAGACTCGGGGGCAAGCTATCGTGCGCTCTAAAAGTCTGCGCCGGTTTAACAGCGGCCACAAATGTCTCGATAGCCTTCCTTGATGATAAGGTCTCCGTTTTGCGCGCGGAAGATGAGTGGACGTTGGTCTGCCTAAAGCGCTGCCAACTGGTTGACTACTGTAGACCCTGCAATGGTCGTTTCACCTCACAACGTCAAGGCTAACTCCCCATGTTGAAGTGGCGTCTCGTTGACGAAACATCCACATAAATGCCACGCCATTTCGGCCTCACAATTCAATCTGCCGCTTACTACTCAAGTCGAAGATGGCCGTGGAACTGAAGGACCTGGCGCCTCTTCTCCTCAAGAAGGAGCGTGCCAATGGTGACATCAACCCGAAGGTCCTCACCGACGTCTTGCGCGATGGCAGCGCCGCCAACGCACGTCGCAAGCAGCTGGTGGCCAAGGTGGAGAGCCACCCCGTGCTCTCCGACCGTGACATGATGTTTCGGAACCACACGGAGCGCTACAATTTCGGGCTCAAGAAGGTCTCGCACTTTGTGCAGTTCCTCAAAGACGAGAAGATCGTCGACCGCAATGAGCAGAGTGTTGTGTACTCCGCTCTAGGGGAACCACTTTGCATTGACGTGCACCGCTCCATGTTCGTCCCGACCCTGGAGAACCAGGGAGACGACGAGCAGCGTGCCAAGTGGCTGCCACTGGCCAAGAGCTTCAAGATCCTCGGTGCTTACGCACAGACGGAGCTCGGCCACGGCTCCAACGTGCAAGGCCTCGAGACCGTCGCCACGTACGACAAGGCCTCGCAGGAGTTCATCATCGACTCGCCCACGTTGACGAGTCGCAAGTGGTGGCCCGGAGGCCTGGGC
The DNA here is from genome assembly GCA_033557995.1 of Phytophthora crassamura. Taxonomy (NCBI): domain Eukaryota; phylum Oomycota; class Peronosporomycetes; order Peronosporales; family Peronosporaceae; genus Phytophthora; species Phytophthora crassamura. Next base: position 1,557,727 of record JAUCED010000016.1, read on the forward strand.
AAGACGGCCAACCATGCCATCGTGCACGCTCGGCTGTTCCTGGACGGCAAGGACGTGGGTGTGCAGGCGTTCCTGGTTCAGCTCCGGTCCATGGAGGACCACGAGCCTCTACCGGGCATTGAGGTCGGCGATATCGGCCCCAAAGTGGGCTTCAATGCCATTGACAACGGCTACTGTGCGTTCCACAAGATTCGAGTTCCCAGGGAGAACATGATGATGCGGTACGCCAAGGTGCTGCCCGATGGGACGTTCGTGAAGCCCAAGAGCGACAAGCTGGTGTACCTGACAATGGTTCACGTACGGGCGAACTTGGTGAAGAGTTTCGCGTTGACCATGGCCAAGGCGGCGGCAATTACCACGCGGTTTAGTGCCGCGAGGGTCCAAGGCCGCACGCCAGACAACAAGGGCGAGTTCCAGGTGCTGGACTACCAGAACCAGCAGCATAAACTGTTCCCGTTCATTGCCATCTCGTACGCAGCCAAGTTCGCTGCTCGGGATATGATGGCGAGACATGATGCCGCCGTTGAGATCGTTCAGAGTGGCAACGCCGGGTTTGGTGCCAAGTTGGCGGCGTTGCATGCCGTGTCTTCGGGTTTGAAGGCCTGGCTGGCCGAGAAGGTAAGCGACGGAGTGGAGTCGTGCCGCCGCTTGTGTGGCGGCCACGGCTTCACGCAGTCCGGGAACTTGGCGCACCTTTTCAATGAAATCGTCGGCGCCAATACGTTCGAGGGCACGTTTGACGTGCTGGTGCAGCAGCATGCACGGTACTTGCTCAAGGCGCTGGCTGGCGTTAATGAGCTTGATGAGAGCGAGCCAGCTACACGCTTCCTGTCGAAGATTAAGCTGCTGGCCCACCCGAAGTTGAGATTCCCTGGGACGACACCGGAAGCTTTTGAGGACTTGAACGCTCTGGTCGAGGCTTTTGAGGTGCGTACAGCTCGTATCTTGCTGGCTCTTGCCGCTCAGATGAAGGCCACCAAGAACGGCAACGCCTGCATGGTACTGATGTCACGTGTGTCCACTGCGCACGCGGAGCTGATGCTTCTCGAAGCCCTGGCGAACGGCGAAAGTACGATTCCTTCCGGTCCTGAACAGAGATCGGTGGCTCAGCTGTGCTCGCTCTTCGGCGCTTGGCTCATCACCAAGTCGCTCGGAGACTTCCGCCAACACGACTACCTCTCGTCCAGTCAAGTGGAGCTCGTTCGCGAGCAGGTCGTGCGTCTGCTGCCGATCATCCGCAAGAACTGCGTGTTGCTGACGGACGCCTGGGACTTCAGTGACTTCGAGTTGGGCTCGACGATCGGCCGCTACGACGGGGATATCTATCGAGCCTTGGTGAAGCGTGCCGCTGATGAACCACTGAACAAGACGCAAGTTCCTGAGGGCTACGAACAGTACTTGAAGCCTCTGATCCAATCCGATCTGTGATCTCCAAGTTTTGAGTTTGTGACAACCAAAATTCAAGACTGGCAAGCTGAAAAGTGTTTTTCAATGAAGAAATTTTCAGTACTGATCATAAATTTGAGTCCAAATAGCAAAAATTGTTGTTCCTCCGCGTGAAGTTTAGTCAACTTCTTCACACTGGGCCTCATGACGATCATTCTCGCGATGCTCCTGGATGGCCGAAGGTTCCATCTTCACGAAGGCGCTGTTGTCATGTCCTTCCGATTCTGTTCCGGAGCATCCATCATCACTTGAAGCGTCTTCTTCTTCTTCTTGTTCGCTATTTACTTCGACTGCCTCGGGCAGGGTGATCGTCTCGGCAGCAAGATCCGCAACGTGGCGGCGCGCCATTTTATCGATCGTCGCCACAAAGCACTGAAGGCTTGGATCTGGTGTCGCAAAAGCTGCATCAAGTTCCTGGTGGAATTTCGCGAGCGGGTTGGTAGTGCGTGACAGGATGCTGTTGCTCATGCCGTGTACGTTCCAAACCGCGGGCGAGAACTGCGCGATCCACGTACGTCTGAAGTTTATCCAAAACGAGCGCCATTGATCCTGTACGTAAGGGACGCCGGCACCTGCGCACTTGGTCTTGATCTGCTTCTTCACCCAGCCAATGCCCGCAGTAGCAATGCGGTCGGGACGGACAGACACTAGCATATCCAGCACCCCTTTGTTCATCGCTATGTTCACAGCTTCCTCCTGTATTCCCAGCCCCTCCATCTGTGCCCGACAAGCTTGTTTGAAGAGGAACACACTGCCTTTAACGACGGCGTTGGGGAACTGTGCTTGCAGCACATTAATCAGCACGTTGTCGAAGGCACACACCACCTCTTCTGGCTTGAGTTTCCGTCTCGTGGCTTGAACAATTAACGAGACAGCATTGCGATACGCACTATGCGTCCGTGTAGTGCTTAGGACGTAGAACACCGGGACGAAGAACCCGGACGGCTTGTCATGTGCAGCCAGAATGATGCTCTGCTCAAATCCGGGCGGCAGGCGACGAAATGAAGTGTCCACGTAGACCGTCGAGCCTTCGTGCTTGAGCAACTTCATCAGGTGCGGGTGGGCCCAGCCGATCACTCGAATCGGAGTATTGTCGGCGTCGTAGCCACTCATGCAGTTGAACTGGAGGAAAGTCAGCGCAGAGCCGCGTACAAGCGAGAGGGGGGAACTCTCGATGTCTCTGAGCAAGATAGGGTCGATCTGGTTTGGTCCGAGGCGAAAGAGGGGGGCAATTGGTGGTTGGAACGGCGTTGTCGCTGCAGGCTGAGAGGGATCAGGGTGTTGATGCGGGGTCTCGGTCGGGTCTGGTGTTGCAGGAGCGACGTGATCTTCGCGTGCGCAGGTGTGGTCAACGAAGTCGGTGAACTTCCCAGCCTGGATGATGAGCGAAACTTTTCCCTTGCAGCCCGCAGACCGGTAGCGACTGCATCGGTATCTCGTTCTGCGAGCTGACGTCCTGGTTCGGGAGTATTTGTAGCCGTCCAGATAGATCGCGGTCGGGAATCGACTGTCCTGCACGGCGGCGGACTGGTCCAGCACCTTCCCGGTGGCCATTCTGGCAGTGGCCGAAAGAGTAAATGCGTGTCATTTTTAAAAAATTAAAAATAATATTTGGAGCATTGCCAAAAATCAGAAGTGGCTGTCGTCGACTTCGTTCTACGGCACCAGGCGCTCTGCAGCACGTCGCTCGCACTATCTGCAGCTTCTGAGGCCCGTCCCTGTGTCTACGACTCAGCCAAGCCTGCTCCTTCGGCTTTACCAAAACTGGATCTGGGACTTAAGTTGCACTTCCGCCACCAAGATGGTCTCCACAACTTTTTACGCTCGGACCCGCACTACTATCGCTACCAGTTCTCCAAGAGCATCGGCTTTGGTGTTGGACGAGGAGATCTGGCCATGGTAGAGTACTTCGCGAACTGTGAAGTGTCGGAGGAGTTAATTACCACAGCAGCTCGGCGGGGAGGTCTAGCTATGCTGAAGTTTCTATTGGCAAACGGCACCGGACACGTAGATGAAGATGACACGAGTCTAAGGAAGAGGAAGGTGCAGCCAAGTTGCGGAGTTCTCAAGGCTGAGGGCACGAGGCAAAGACGATGGCAATGTGGTCTACTGGGGACCGGAGGGATCATGAGAGCGATGGATAATGACCAGTTTGATGTTGTGCGCTGGCTCCACGAGCGGTGGGCGTGCCATCGGCGTGCTTGAACTGCGTGTAGCTCAGACCTTCGGCTTCCTTCGACTCGAACGGCGGCACGTCCGGAAACTCGTACTCGTCGTGCCCGAGCTGGTACTCGAGCTTGATGCGGAGGTCACGGATGCGCTGGTCTTCGGCTAACTTGCGCCAGACGCCTTCGGTTCTGGTGGGGGCCATTGATCGGACACGGTCTTGTTCGACCACAAGTCGATCGTGATCCGCGCCAGGGCTCTGTCGGAGAGCCGCTTCTCGTACTCAGAAGAGTCCGGGTCGAGCGCGCCGGTCATCTCCAACATATCGGGCAGGTTCTCGAAGCTGCCCGCGTTGAGCTGGAAGGGCTTGAGGGCGTCGCGCGTCTAGCAGCTAGACGAAAACAACGATCGAGACAGAGAACGTGAGGTCCGATTCTCTTTGAGATAAGGAGACGATGAGTTGGCCAAGTTGTTGATGCCATGAGTGAGGGTCCGGAGTGATGGTTTGAGAGCTGAGTCCACGTCTTGGGCGACTATTGTAGTTGTTGCCAAGTAGTCCAAAACACATCTGCCAAACACGACAAGATCCGAAATCGCGGGTTTGAAGGTAGTACTTACGCGAGTGACTCACAACCGAAGAACCCTCGAGCGAGCGATGGAGAAGTTGTTCCGGGTCGTCTACAGGAATGGGCGTCAAGTGATGCCTTCAGTGCTTTCGATCCAGGTGCCGGAGAGCGCAACGACTCGTCTTTTCATTGATGCGGTCTACGATGTTGTCAAAGTCTCGTCCAGCCTGCCTCGAGATCTCATGGCGTGTAATCTCGCGTTGTATGCTAACGAGGAGGCGTACGATGACAACGTCAGCCTGGACATTTCCCAGCGTACTTCATTGAGCCACCTTGGTGGAGATGAAAAAGATCCGCTCATCGTGGAAGTATTGGAGTTCTGGTTCCAATTGGTGACTTCCGATACTGGTGTTGCATTGTTCACCGGTAGCGTCTCCCTCACCGAGCGGAGTAACGTTGAAGATCTACTTGGGCAGTCGTGCGATCGGCACAAATACTACGTGGTCATGATCCCGACCAATGTGTGGTTTATAAGAACCGAGGTGACAACGGAGAGCCACTTCAGCGTTCAGACGGGCTGGCCGGTTACGGGAAGGATAGTGCTGGTCCGCTTATCATCGCTGTGCAGTTACCGACTGTCGAATCGCAACTAGGCAAGCGCTCGGTGGACGAGCAAACACTCGCTGACGAGGTTTCAAAAAGACGGAAGAATGAGTTAAGTTTCAGGCTGGCAGAGAACCTGGAGTTTGCCCAGCCGTACCGACAGACTGCAGAGAAGCTGAAACACACGAAAGAAGCTGGGCAAGTGATCGAAGCAATCAAGCTGATCCGTCGCGCTGGCCGCCCCACGCCGTTCATTGTCTTGGAATCCTCGTCTGGCATGGGCAAAACGCAAATGGCGTTCAATTTGATGGCTCGTTGCGACATGGAAGTGTTCTATTTCATCGGACGATGCTACTCCCACAGAAAGTAGACCGAGATTATTTGATATTTCACGGTATGTTTAGGATGGATGGCACGGCCCTCAAATCCTGAATGTCGGGCGCCGGAAAACCTCTAACTCCGCCGAAACAAGTTCAATTGAGGCGTGAAGGGCCTCATCATAAAGCTCTATGCACGGAGAGCCTCCTGGAGGCGCTGAAAGAACGGGGGAATGGCAGGCGCTGAGGAATCGAAATGGCCATTTGATTGAATTTTGTTGGGTTCAGGCCACCCCTCCTCGAACTGCTACCCAGTTTATGTACGTAAATATACATACAGAAGGTATACCAAAAGTCACCGAAGATATACCAAATATGGACGCTACTTTCTGTGGTAGCAGCGTACTCCTATTTCATCTGCGAGGCGCGTGGTGAGGATATGCAGGACGTGTACACCACGTTCTCCGAACGGTCGGCCGCATTTCTTCGCTGCGTGGAGATGGATTTACCTAAGGTGGGTGGTGCTTCCGTTCGTGAGATTGCGTCCGAGCCCAAGCTGTATACGTACGGATTTATTTGGGCTCTGTTGTCTCGGACGGACACTTTCGAGGGTCAACGGACGCGAGACGATGTTGAAAACGCGCGGAAAGAACGGGAAATGCGTGATGAAACAGATTTTCTCTTTTTCTGGATGAGTTTCCCCTGTTAGGATGCCGGTCGTACAACGTGGTGCGTCCAGCTTGGTGCGTCCAACGCAGGGTCGCAGATGAGAGAAAGGAGGGAGGCCAAGGAAGAAGAAGCAGCTAGGAACAGAAGGCCACCCTCAGTTTGCATTTTGCTCAAGTCAAGAAGGACTCAAGGAGAAGCTCAGACGAGAAGGAAGACAGTAACAAGAGGAACAAGATACTTTTAGCTTCCTGTTATCCTGTAACCTGACCGTCTGCGTAACATCCCCTTCTCAAGAACCACAGCGAGAATCGGCTTCAGTTCATCCGGAACGTTTTCCGTTCGTTTGGTTTCACGGTCGTGTTGAGCTCGACAAATTGAACAGCGCGGAATCTCATCCCGTCAGGTCAAAACTCGAGAACCTCTGAAAAATCCCGTTTGTGGTGTGTCGTCCTGCCGACGTTCCCACCGTTTAAGTGTCCACCTGTTGACACCAGCAGAGATTAGCAGGTGATCGTGGAGCACAGCAGACCCCTGTTTGCAAAAATGGCATTGGATTTCATGAACACAACAGAGTCCACAGTAGACCCGAATACGGACTTGGTGGGATACCTCGACGAGATGGCCGGAGACCTCGCTCAGCGCTGCGTTACGTTGAAAAAAAGATCGGATGGTTTCGCTACGGCCAAGTTGGTATTTTCCTTGCTGCGGACTATGTGGTAGATGGAGGCAGCCAACTCATTGACAAGCATTATGCAAGATTGCACGGCGACGAAATGTTTCGACTCAGTTTTGCTCCCGGTGGTAGTCGAGCTTCATTTCGCGAAAAACCCGGGAGAGCTCACGAGAGGAGAAGTCTGAAAGCCCGTGGTGGTACTGGGGTTACGGATAAGGCCGATATAGTAAAGAACGATGAGGAGTGGCCATGGATGTGCCGAAGCAAGTTCCCAGATTTGGACGTGGACGCGCTGCTGAACCTTAGCTTGATGGCGGCAAGCACTTTCATCCGCTTGTCGATGCGGATGGTATATGCTTATTTCATTTTACCGGGCGTACCGTATAGCGGAAGCAGCAGGCGGCGCGGTTATACGACCCCCCAAAACACCAAGCAGTCCGGTAACGATGGTATGCGTCTGAAGGTAGTGGCAGCTGGGTCTATCGTGATGGCTAGTCACCGAAATGGATTTGCTGGGTTCGACTTCGAGGGTTTCTTTGGTGCGTTGCTGTACGAGCTGGATATGCAGTCGTCTCCCGATATCCGCGTGAAGTTTAGTGATGAAGTTGCAGCCATCTTGTCTCCGCTGAAGGTGCCGTTTCTAGCACCTCCCAACTGCCAATGGCCTGCTTTTCTGAAGAGCACACAGCTGAACTTGGGTGATATCGTGCGGAGCCCTACTATGGACATGCTCGATGCTAGCCTCCTTGATGGCAAGATTTCTGTGGAATGTAAGGACTACCGCAGCCGACCTCTTTCTAGCGAGAAAATGGAGGGTATTTAAAGAGAGCGGCGAGACCCGAAGTCGTGGTCCACCTGGTCGTGACGACTTCGCTTCAGGACAAGTACTTTGAATCCAAATTGAAGCCGTTCACGGCAACGAAGGTGTTTCAAAATGTACGCCGTACGTGCTTTTATCGGATTGGGATTTCGACTGGTGGTCTATCGACTGATGACACGGGAAAGCAATGGCGCGACGACATATATCCAGTAGAATGCATGAGCAGTGCATGCCAAGACACGCCTGTCGAAAGGGTGGTCGTCTTCTTGGAGACAACGGCGGTGAGCAAGTGAAGGTTTTGTTGGTTGAGTTGAATCTTCTACCTCGAGCGGCTTCCTGCTGTCCAAGCCAGCAAAATAATACGGTACTTCAGTGTTTGCAGGCTACTTCAAGTACTGAAGTAATACTTAGTACTTCGAAGTAGTGGTAACTCATCACATGCGTCATGCATTTCTCGTTTTTCATGATCATCGTTCTAGTAAACCAAAATCCCAGCTATGCCAGAATACTGTGCAAGAGGATTGCAGATCGGACGCTTAGTTTGCCGGAAGAAGATGGGGAAGTGCGGCAGAAGTCAAATGCTCACGCTTCGCATATGGGATCCAAACCGCAGACATGTACACTCGCTTCAACTTGATGGTGTCAACCTCTAGCAAAAAGGCACCTCAGATCGGCATGGGTAAAATATTTGTAGGCAGCAGAAAGAAGCGTTGATTGCCATTCGGACCCAGTTTCGCCGCAGTTTGGTGGTTGCCAAATGACGTGGGAAACAGTCATGCCATCAAGAGCGGAGCGGTAGATGATCTGACGTCTTGCTGGCCAGCAACTGCTGCATACAGACTTCAGCAGCAACTGTGGGTCTGCTTCAATCTCCTGCAACCGATCGAGACACACGACCAAGCAGGAGAGGGCAATATTCCGTATCCATATTAATGAAGGCGGAGCATTGCCAAGAATGAATAATGCAGTTATTTTGCATTATTGCTAAGCGTACGTGCTTCCTACGTCCTGACCGATTCTACTGTGTACACATCCCACATGTCCCTGTTGTACATAACAAACATTAGCATCTCCAGCGTCGACGGATCTAGCCGCTTACGTAGGTCCGAGTAGACCAGCTTGACCGCCGAAAAAACCGCTCACACTCGTTGGACGTAGGTGGGATGAAAGCAACGTCGTCGTACACGGAACGCTTTGCGGTCCTGCGTTTCATGAACGCCTGCTGGACCAGCGAAAGCCCAGACGATGGTGTTGCTTCCACCGCTTCGCGATCGACGCGACGAAAATCAGCACAGGCATGCCGCTCAGCAGCAGTAAGCGACTCCTTTCGCTGAATCTTGACTATGCCCATCTCGAGGGCCACATTGTTCACGATAGCAGCCGTTGCTGAGAGGCGCGTCTTGAGCTGAGGGTAGCGCTGGCATACAAGGTCGAACAGGCGGCGAGCTCCCGACAGCGTTAGCGTTGAGCGCTGAAGGGTCTTGGTGACCCCTCAAAGTCGGTAAGTACTTTCAGCAGTGCATGAGCTCGCTCCGACTCGGCCCTTCGGAGAAGAAGCGGCTGGATGCCAAACTCCTCTAGCGTGCCGTGCCCCAGGGAGTTCAGAGCCGGCTCTAGCTTTGTGTAGCGCTGTACCATGGCATAAGTACTCGACCAACGGGTGTCGTTTCGAAGCACCGGCGAGAGGTCGGTCACCCGACGAAGAACAGCGCGGCCCTTGATCGTTCGCAGCTTGGTCATTAGGGCGTGAATTTTTGCGAGCAGCGCCTCGTAGCTGATTAGGTAGTCACAGACGGCCAGGTTGAACCTGTGCGACGCACATCCAACCATAGGCATTGCACCTTCACGGTTGCCAATGTACTGGTTGACGTTGCAGTTGTCGGCCACCATGAACTGCACAGACTCCCACGGCTTGTTGTAGCGCGAGAGCGTGTCAGCAATCAGATCGAAGAGGCTTTGAGCCCCGAGGTCTTCTTCGACGTCGAGAGGACAAAAGGCCAGAAGTACGAAGCGTCGAGTGTAGCAATCCGTGTCTTCAAAGTAGTCGGAGTGGTCCTGAGCCGGGGTCCCACTGCACATTTCAGGATCGCTGAACACGGCGAAAATTGCGAGGTAATGCCGACCGCTGAAGGTTGAGCCGTCGAGCACGATGCCGAACGTAGGAGGCAGCTCTTCAGCAACCCTAACCTCCGTAGATTCGAACACGCGCACCAGGTACGTCTTCAACGTCTTCTCGCTGATTGGAGAGAGCACCGCATTCTTTCTCGTCATCTTGCGCTCAACGAAACTCAGAGGCAGACGGTCCATCACTGTCCATTCACACCACCGGAAAATATTTCGCGTCTCTTCGTCGATCACACGGAGACGGAGTGCGTTGCGGTCCTTGGCAGCTTGGGCTGCATCTTCCAGGTAGGACGGGTGGTTGGTGCGGAGGTGGGTTATCAAGTTCGTATAACCGTGCGCACTTCTGCACGTTTTCGAGCAAGTCGAGCACATGTACTCCTCTCTCGACTTCTTGGTAAACATGAGGGTGACGACGAGCTTGTTCGTGAGCGGTTTGTTGCTGGAAGGCATGTTGGCGAGGTGTCGGTGTGCGGTAGCGTGTAGAACGTAGAAAATTGAATTCTGCATAGAGCAAAGCTGGTGACGTCGATTTGACTACTATAGTGAGCTCAACACAAGAAAATACATATTGTGAAATATGCTATGAATATGGCAGACATTTTTTTTTGGTGCTCAGAATAAATTATTGAATAGTATGCAATATATTGTTTAGCATTTATTATTTTTTACGGATCCCTGACAGATCGGGCGACCTAGAATTGCCGATTGCACTCCCAAATCGCCGAAGTACATCACTGGATTTTCGGTCTTCATTATATCCGAGAAAAAACGAATTTTCACAGCTAAAATAGTTTTAACATTTTATCTTTGTGACCGTCACTCTTTAATAGGGTGCACCACACCAATATTATCTCCTCAACATTCCCCCAGGCGGAAACATGGCGGCCGACGTCAGTGCCCGCGTGCATCTCGTGGCCGAGAAGCTGCAGCAGAAGGCACAGGACGCGCAACGCAAGGGCAATGAGAATGCGGCGCGTGCGTTGTCCGCGTCCGTGTCAGATCTGCGCCAGGCGCTGGCGCTCATCTCCGAGCAGCGCCACTTACTAATGCGTCGACGCGGAGAAGGCGATGACGAGGACGACGAGGCCCACGCGCAGGTGCAGGAAATCGCGACGCGACTGGCAAGGGTGGAGGCTATGCTGGGCAAGAAGGCGAGCGATATGAAGCTCAAGGGCAACGAGAACGCGGCCGCGGCGCTGCAACAGTCAGCGGGGACTGTGGAACAGGGCCGGAAGGTTCTAATAGAGCAGCAGCAGAGCATCTTTGGGCTGCTGGGCCGATGGGAGAAGCTTGGAGACGTGGTGAATGGCAGGAGGAGACGCAGCAGCGTGGCTACAAGTGATGGAGAAGAGGACAAGGACGAAGATACCCCGCATGACCAGCTGATTGCTCGAGTGAAGGATCTTGTGCAGCTCGGAGCGGTGATTAGAGAGGTTTTCCCCGATGTGAAGGAAGTGGAAGAACTGAGGGAGAAGCTGGAGAAGGTGGACGAGCTCAGGAATCAGCTACAGGCTGCTAGGGACGAAGCGGACGAGGCCCGGGAGATGCTGAAGCAGGAGAGTTTGGCGCTTGAAGAGGCGAAGAAGGAGACGGAAGTGCAACGCCAGAAGGAAGCGATGAGACAGGAGGAAGACGCGGCGCTGCTGGAGCAGCAGAGAGAAGCCTGCCAGGCCATGGAGCAACTGGTGCGTGAGAGCGACCAGGAGATTCAGCGTATGACGCTGAGCGCAAAGGTAAGCGCCGAGGAGATGCAGTCTCTAAGGGTGGAGATGGAGAGCTTGGCGACCGAGAAGGAACGCCTCGTGAGAGCGCATGCGGACGAGGTGGAAGAGCTGCAGGCTCAGCTGGCCAGTGCGATGGATGCCATCTCGATGAAGGAGCAGGAGGGCGCGTGGTCAAGCGAGGAAGAGCTGCAGACGCTGCAAGCGAAGATAGATGCTTTTGTATTGGAGAAGGAGCAGCTTGTGACGGCACACGCGGATGAAATTGAAGCACTTGAACGTCAACTCGAAGCAGCTTCGGATGCTGTTGAACTGCAGTCGCTGCGGTCTACAGTCGATACGTTGACTTCAGAGACTGAAAAGCTGGTCAAGTTGCATGCTGCCGAAGTGGAGGAGCTTCAAAAGACCCACGCAGACGAGATCGAACGTGTTCGGAGCCAACTTGAGAGTGCCACCGCGTCACTTTCTGCGGCTTCGGAGCAGGACAGCAAGGAGCTACAGTCGTTGAAGGTCGAGATAGCTGGCTTGATCTCGGAGAAGGAGGGGCTTGCTGAAACTCATGCTACCGAGCTCGAGAGACTTCGGGAATCCCACGCAAGCGAAGTCGAGGATATTCGACGCCAGCGTGATGGCCCAGCGATTGATCTTTCGTCGAAGACGAAGGAAAGAGCCGAGTCAAGCACAGATGAACTGCAGCAGCTGCGGGCCGAGGTGGGTGCCTTGACCATTGAAAGGGATCACCTCGTCAAGGAACACGCTGATGAAATCGAGAAGCTTAGCCACCAGGTGGAGAGCGCCAAGGCCAATGCTGAAGACGTTCTGGCCCGCAATGATGTGAGTGTCGACGAGGATGAAGAGGGTGGCGACTTCGAACAGACCGGCGATTTTCCCGTGCTGGAGCTGGAAGAAGAGGAGTCCCAGCCGGCAGATTTTTCAGCTGCAGACGAGGTTGAGGCGAGCTCAAATGGCGCCGATGGCGTTCCCAGTGATGCCGTTGAGACGTCGGAATTGCAGACGACAATTGCTGAGTTGCAATCCCAGCTTGCAGAGCACAAAGGGCGTTCACAGACCCAGCAAGAGTGTATCTCGGCCTTGGAGCAGGAGCAAGCCGAGCTGCAGGAGAAGATTCAAGTTCTTACGAGAGACAAGGCGCAGGCAGTTGAAGAGCTGCAACGTGCGCACGAGGCAGAAGCGCTGAGACTGGCAACTCATCTTAAAGATCTTCAAGCAAAGATCACCGAGTATGAGGAACGTTATCACGCACAGCAAAGCACAATTGTGTTACTGGAGAAGGAGCAGACCGAGTTCCAAGGGCGGATCGAGGTTCTCCTGAGCGAAAAGGCTCAAGTGGTTGATGAGCTGCACAGTAGACACGGAGAAGAGACGACGCGCTTGACGCAACGTCTCGCTGAGCGAGAAGGCTCCATTGACTCGCTGTCTGCTCAACTGGAGGCCAAATCAGCCGAGCAAAACGACATCGCAGACGCTCTGGAGCGATGCGAAGCTGAGCTCCAGGCCTGTCGCTCTGAACTGGACGCTCGGATCCAAGAGTGCACTCAAGTGAAACGCGATGTGGAGGCTCTCCAAGACGCAGAGGATTCGAGGAGTGGAGAGGTTAGCGAGCGCTTCGAGCAGCTAACGTCTGAGCTGCAAGAACTGACCGCTCGCTTATCTTCAAGTGACGTGATAAACGCCAATGTTGCTCAAAGCCTTTTGGAAACCGAGTGGCAGTCCCCAGAGCTGGTGAAGCTCTGTACTGGTCTGGTACCGCTACTGACTGATCTGGTCTCTGCTCGTGACCAGCTTCAGTCGACAGCGAAGACACTGGAGTCCTTACGGAGCGACGATGACAAGCACAAGCTGATGTTTGTACAGTTCCTGAAGACGACCGACTGGCGTTTGTTTGCCAAGGATGACGAGGAGGAGGAAGCGGTTTCCAAGGCGTTGGACTCAGACAAGGATCTGTGGGAGCATTTGGAGGCTGCGAAAGACAACAGTGCACGCTGGCTTACTGAGCTCGAGCAGCTGCGCGACCACGTTGCCAAGGACGCTGGAAAGCTCTGCGAACTGGAGCAGGAAAAGCTGCGGGGGCAGGAGCAGCTGGCGGCTATTGAAGCGGCTAAACGTGATCTCGAGGCGAAGATCGAGTCGCTTCACGAGACGTTGGTGGTTCTTCAAGCCGAGAAGGAGGAGATAGCCAAGACTGCTGAGCAGCTGATGGCTCAAACCCACTCTGCTACGATCCAGGAGAAGCAGCAGCAGGCTGCTCAGCTTGAAGAGGTGGCAGAGCTCCAGCAACAACTGGCCAGTGTGCGTAGCGACTTCGAGCGCTACCGCGTTCGATCGCACACTGCGCTCAAGAAGATGGAGAAGCGTGCAGAGCTCTTGAACGGCATGCGGAAGGAGAACGAGGCTCTGTTGCAGCAAGTTAAGGAGAGCGAGGCACAGCGAGACCAGGCGGAAGCTGCGCGCAAAGACAGCGAGGCTCGGCTGCACGAGGTGCAGCGTACGCAGGAGATGATGCAGGCAGACTTTGACCAGTTTGCAGCGGAGAAAGCGCGCGCCATCGCCGAGTTGGAAGACGAAGGACAGCGGCTGGCGTTGGAGAGACAGCAAACGGATGCGCGACTTGAGGAGTTGAGTCTGCAAATCCAAGAGCTTGAGACGGAGAAGAAGCAGATCGAAGAAGAAAGCGAGCGCATTAAGGAAGCGGAGCAGGCGGCCTTCCAGGCGCGGCTTACCACGGCCACAGCGGCGGCTGTAACCGCGAAGCAGGACTTGCAAAAGGTGCACGACGCGCTGGAAGCAAGTAAAGCGGAGAATGACAAGCGGCAGAAGGTTATCGAGTCGCTAGAGCAGAAGCTGGAGCAACAGGTTAACGCGGCAACGACCACGCACTCGAACAACGCTGTTGCTTCCACCACAGCAGCTTACGCGCCGTCGCCTTCAGCTAAAGTGAAAGCGAACGTCGCTGGGCTCGAGCACGAGCTGGCCTCGTTGAGAGCATCCGAGGCTGGGCTGAGAAGGCAGCTGGATGCCGCCCGTGCCGAGCTCATCGCGTTGCAGGAGCGGTTTGCTACCACCAAAGCAGCTACTGCTGAAAAGGTGTTCGCGCTGGAAGAGCAGAGCAACCACTGGAAGGTGGAGCTGGAGGCTACGGCCGAAGAAGTGCGTCGTCTCACTGCTGTAATTGATGCGCAGAAGACCAAAGAGTCGAGCGGCAATGCGGCGCCGATAGCTCAGACGCCTGGACTCGTCGATGCGCAGAGTGAGGACAAACTGGCAGCAAGTCGAGTGCGGATTCACGAGTTATCAGGAGAACTTCACGAGCTGAAGATGGAGCTGGCGGATGCCAACACTGAAGTGACGCTGCTTACGAGGGCTCTGGACGCGTCTCGAGACGAGTTGAAGGCTGCGCAGGAGCAACTTGACGTGCTTTCGTCCGAGCCAGAACGCGGCGAGGACTCGCGTGGCGTCTCGAAGATCTCGGCGGTGCTGGTGGTAAAGGATGAAGCGCTCAAGAAGCTGCGTGTGCAGGTTCTCGAGTTGCAGGATGAGTTGCAAACGCTTCGTGATGAGAAAGCTGCACTCGAACTGGAGCTGGAAGAGGGAGAGCTGGATGAGTTACAAGCTAGTCGGAAACACACGCAGACGGAGAAGGAGCGCGTCCTGCAAGTCCAGAGGCGACAGACGCTGGTGTCCAGCTTCGAGAAGCAAGTGACGGCGATTGTGGACGAGCTGCAGAAGCGGCTGGAAGAGCATTCGAGTGCGTTCCGCGAAGTGTGCGAGTTCCGTGACGACAAGCTTGTCACGGACGGCGACGGTCACGTGGATGCTAGACAGGGTAGCGAGGAGTTTGAGGAGTGTCTGGTCATGCGCAGCGGTGTGGTGATCAAGGCCGGCGCGAGCTTTGAGCTGCCCGTGATCTGTGAAAAGCGCGGCTGGCGTGTGGTGTGGAGCTTCTCGGTGAAGGAGGACGCCGCCGATGTGTCGTTCAAGCTGTCGGCGAGGATGGCAGATGCGACGTCGACGGAACTGGAGGTTGTAGCGCCCGAGCGGATGAACGACATGTCTGGAGTCTTCCAGGTGCAGAAGGACAACACGACGCTCGTGTTTGAGTGGGACAATTCGTTCTCGTGGCTTAACGAGAAGACGCTGGACTACCACGTCTCGATCCAAGAGCCGCTGACTCCGCAGGCGCAGAAGGTTCGACGCAGTGCGCGCGATCTGCAGGCGAAGGCCAAGCTGCTCGAGGACGGCAAGGCACTGATTCAAGTTGAAGCCCAGCGACGCGCAGAGCTGTCAGCGACGCTGGAGCGACTGAGCGAGTGTGAAGCGGCCAAGAACAAGCACTTCGAGGAGTTTGGGGCTCGTAAAGCGGAGGTGTTGGCTCAGAAGACGCACTTTCAGGAGGAGATGGACGCGCACAAGGCGGCATTTGCGGCCATGCTGGAGGAACAGGACGAACTGGAGGATGTGGAGCGCGGCATCGCTCGAGTCTGGAAAGCCGCGGTGGCGGAGCGTGAAGACGTTGAGATGACGCTGCAACTTGCTGGGAACGGCGCGCAGTTAGAGACGCTGGCTCACGAGATACAGGAGCAGGCAGAAGAAGTGGCGGAGCAGTTGAAGAATCCCATCCGTCAAGAGGGAAATGATGGCAAACAGAGCGACGAGCTCGACGAGGGAATTGAGACCTACAGGCAGAAACAGGGCGACGTTGGGTCCTCGGTGGATGAAGCTGACGACAAGGAGCGGTCAAGTGAAGTTGTGGGATAATTCACTGACGCCCCGCACCGTTGAGAGCAGCGGCAAATATGTATGGACAAGCAAGTACGACTTGGAGGAAGCTACGGTGTAGTCCACTGCTTCTTGATGATAAAATTGTTTAAACGTCACAGCAAGGCCAGATCTTGCACGAGTCTGCCCTTCAACAGATCACTCGTCCTTGACGGCGTTAAAAGCCTTGGTGATGTTGGTCTGGGGCCAGCACCAGTTAGATCACCACGCCCTCGCCTGACAACGGCGTGGTCTTACGTTGCGGTAATACCATAAATACTAGCAGATCGCTCGTTGGCTTTAGCGTGTTTTAACCGTCAAAAGAATGGGTTTGTGTACGTGGGAAATTTAGCACTCGTGGAATCTTTGCATCGGAGCGCTCTCGGCTTTAGAAAGACTGCTAAAGGCAACTCCGGCGACGAAGAGCAATGCTGAAGAGTTGATGACCGTCTTGTTCAGCAGAAGATCGTTATACGATCAAGTGCTCTGGACGTAAATTGGAGAATGAAATGTACTTCATTCTTTAATGTAAGCAAGCGCACTTGCTGTCAGGTCAGCTGGATAGGGTTGCATTAACGACGATACTGACGTCTTCGTACAGATTTAGTGATCAATGCTTGAAGGAGGTATTGTGGGTTCTACTCAAAATTTTCTCGGTTGAATCGATCGCGACTATTCTCCCGTTTAAGTACGACTATGGGCCTCTGCGGTTGAAAAATAACTTAGGAATTGTAAGTGGCGATTGATGGCGGCAAAACGAGTTTTTGAATCTTGGCCGGCCATGACCCAGCATCTGCTGCAGCCAGGGATCACGAACAGCAGCGCGTAGAGCGCGCCAATGACCACGACGTTGTACCAGACCACCTCGGACCACTTGAAGTCGGCCTGCTTCTCGGGCGCGAACAACTCCTCCTCGGCGAACTTCGTGTCCACGTTCGTCTTGATGAGCAAGGACTGCAGCTTGGGCTCAGCAGCAGCGGCGGCGGTGGCGGCGTGAGGGCGTAGCTGTGCGGACGATTTCATGTTGGCGACCATCAGCGGCAGGGCATAACCCAAAATTGGTTATGCCGAAAAATAAAAATACCCAAAATTTGAATTTTGAGGACAACCCAGCGCTGGGTTTTTCCGGCTTTGACCAATCCGCGTACGCCATTCGGGTTTTGCCCCCCCCCCTTGTGCCCCACCGTGGGGCGCGCGGTGATTGGCTGAACATAATTGAAATTGGGTATCATTTCCACTTAATTGAAATTGATTGGCTCCTAATAATTAATTGTTAGAAATGATCGATAGAAAAATCATGTCTCTTAGAAACATCACGCATCAATGCCAGCAGATCGCCATCGCCAGGAAGCCCGCGGGACAGCGCCGCGCGAGAAGCACCCGGCCGCGACACCACCTGTCTGGAGCCGCCTGCATGGCGGTCCGACGTCCGGCCCAGGGACGATCAACGGCCCTTCAGTCAACCATCGGTTTTCTGAGTCTCCACGACGGTGCTTTTGACATCGCGGCATTGCTCTACTTCTACCAGCTGACCTGGTCCTCTTGGACGTGGTCACGTCCGACGTGTGGAAGAGTCATCGGCCCGGAGAGAGCAACAAGGAGTACGTGCTGCAGACCTTCTTCGGCGGCGAGTATCTCGTCGCCGACGGCGAGGGCGGTTGCGTTATAGGCCACCGCGACGGCGAGGAGCTCCCGAGAGGAGTGTTTGTCCGTCTCGCATCCGCTGTCTACCATGAGGACGAGCGGCTGCACAAACGAATTCTGGGCGCGTGTATTCGAGCGTGAGCGGGCCAGCTGGCGCGTCGCGGTCGACTCGCGGTGCCCATTGCAGAAAGTTGGAGCCCCCAGAGTAAAATACGAGGACCCGCCAGCGGGGACTAAATGGGCAGGCGTTTACCTGTGCCAATGCCCGCCGCTGGCAGCCTTCACCAAGGAAAGCGGCCGTCAGATTGTCTTCAAAGTGGGCAAGACGACGGATATGCTGCGACGTCTTGGCGAACTGCGGTCGAAAGGAGCTGGCCTGCGAAAGACCGGGAATGTGATACTGAAGATGTGCGTTCCTGTGGTGCCCGGCGACGAGACGAATGCTGAACGGGAGCTGCTTACCCTGGTGTGCGCGATGGGGCTAGCGTGGCCTCATCGCAACGAGGGTGGGGCACTGAAGACGGAGACACTTTGCGTCGCTCCATGGCAGATTGGTCTTCTTCAGGACCTGATGCTTCGAATCGCCGAAGAATACGACGACCCCAAACTCCACACAATGGCCGTCGCTGGTAGAGCTCCTCGCCTGCCGATAAGGGTGGAGCCACGCCTGCCAATCGCTCCAAGGGTGGAGCCGCTGCCGGTCGGTCGCGTTAGCGAATCGCAGGTCGCCCCAATATCGCCCACTTACAATTCCCAACATTTTTGAGACTGCACTTTCGAAGATGAGGTATAATTTTTCGTACATAAGCGGACATTTAACATTTGAAAATGTTTTTCTTCAAAGCGCTTTTCGGACTACAAGATTCCTAAATATAGACGGAATTCTATATCTGCATGCATTAGTCCCTGGCTTCGGTTCTGCGCTTCAGTGAATCAGAACTACGGCAAGTTCGTCGGTATACCCCGAGTGGTGACAGTTCCCAGAAACGTGTTCCAGTCTTCGAGAGTGCTGGCATCTTGGAAGATATCGCTGCGGTGCGACAACAGTCGCTGTCGGATAGCTGCGTGGTCAGTGGTCATGCTTATCGCCAGTTGAACGTATTCATCTAGCGATTCCGCGATACAATGCGAGGCGTTCATATAACGGAGAAAACCTGCAGCGAGGTGCACGACACTCTGAGCAGTAGGTAGCGTAACCACGGGGCTGTACACAACAATACACATCAGTTCTCGATAAGCGTCTAAAGCCCAAAATATTGAGCCTGGAAGCTCCTTACATTCCCAAATGAAGCGCGTCGAGGGTCGTGACGCCGCCTCCAAACGGGAACGGATCTAGCACAACGTCAGCGAGTGCCAACAGCGCCTGAAACTCCGCAAAGGGTAGCGTCGGCAAGAAAAGTACTCGTCGATGATGCTGCATTTCACCCACAACAACATAAAGTGTAAGTATCAACTCCCTAGTGGAGTACAGTACAAACGGCGACCGCAAGAAGATCCATACGTGACCAAATCGCTGGCGGAACCGCCTCCGTAGCTTTTCCATCCAGACCAGTTGCGTGTCGGAGGCTAGTAACACGATGTAGGCTTTATCGTCGAGTTCCAAAATCCTTGCTAAAGCTTCGTCAAATGCTGGATGCAGTTTCATCAACGTCTGAATAGGAAGCAGCAAACCACAAAGTTAGTTCACCGGTGTATTTATTTCTATCAAGGCACAATGCCTCCCACTTACCTGAGGACACACGTAGAGTCTCCGATTAGGAAGTGAGACTCGGGTAAGCAGCAGATCGAAGCTTGTTTACAGCTCTCTGGATAGGTAGAACGTTTATTCCCTGTTGAGTTTCCAAGTATAAGCAACGAGCTGTCAGGGTCAAGCAAGAAGGAATCTCCCTTCAGCCATCCGTACCTGATACCCGATGAACATCATAGGAAGCGTGATAGTGTACTGCAAATAAGCTGCTTTCTCTGGGCGTAGCGATAGGCTGGATACACTCGATGGATCCTCAGCATCCCCAAAAGGAGAGAGCACACGCTCTTCCTGGTTTTTCGTGAATGTTTCTGTGGTCACTTGAAGCTTTTCTTGAACTCCTCAACAAACATCCATTTCGTGCTGGGAAGAGAAAACCACGGGTTACAGCTAGAAGCTGGCGAAGCTGGATAAAATACAAGTTAGTCACACTATTGTACAATTATTCCCAGACTCATTCGTTTACCTCGAGTGTAGTTCTGTCGGCTTGGCACATCCTCGCAGCGAAGTTGAAAAACCGAACGATTCATTGAACGGACCTAACTCGTCCATGAAGACGCCCATCAGAACCAGAGAGTAAAAGAGTTTCTTTGTGAACTCGCTGCTAAAGCTGCGGCCTACTTGTCCATCCGTCTCCACCGAGTCTTCTACCATCGAACAGCAGGACATCGCCGAGCTCGTGTCGTTTACTGATCCCACGGCAAGCTCCAAACATTCGCGATCATGAGTTGATGCCTTCAATTTAACCAGTCGGAGGAACGTCTCTTGTGCCACCCGCAGACTTGGAACGCCAGCACCAAACGCTGAGGCCTTGCACTTCGTCCCTTCAGAAAGGCTCGCCGTCAGATCTCCTTGAAGAAACTTTACAAATGCCAATTGACATCGCACTGGGGCGTTTACTCGACGGCTGGGAGGTTCTAGCGGTGCTTCCAGTAGGGAAATACTTTGCGAATAATACCCTGCCTCGGCTAGCTTTTGAGCCGCAGCTTGAACTCGCTGGTGGCTTTTGTGGCTACGAGTTCCCATTCCAGTACCCCATAGACGCGCAGCTGGTCGTCCGCGGTCTTGCAGCCCTTGACGGACGTGTCGAACACGATGTACTGCTTGGTCACGAGGTGCTCCTCCTTGGTGAAGACCGAGACAAAGTGCATGCCTGGCGGCCACACAGGTGAGCGGCTGCCGTCGGGCTTGACGTAGTCCACTTGGGGTGTGATGTAGTCCTCCACGAGCGCGCGTTCCAGGGGTGCGGACACGCGGCGGCGCCAGGCGGGCGAGCGCTCACTGAGGTACACGACGGGCTTGAACTCGTGCACGACGGGCATGAACTCGTGCTTCCCGCTCTCGCGGCTGATGACCTTGAGCTTCATCATACGTGGAAATGCAGGGCATGCCAGCAAGGCGTCCGCGGCGGCGAGGCACCGCGCGCGGGGGAGGCGAAGACCCCGACGTTCAGCGGCGGGTGCATCGGCTAGCTCGTCGGAAGAGGCGAACGTGAATGGACTGTTCTGCTCCGATAACTCGTCCTCGTAAAACTGTGCATGGTCATGATTAATTCATAAAGATTTGATCAGAGTCGGCAACCAAATCCTATTCGTGTCTTGTCGCCAACGACTAAGACGGTACGGTACAGGAAAGTGCGCTCGCGGAAAATTCTTATTTTGCACCAATTACACTCCGTTGCTTAGCAAAATGACTAGCAAAACGCTGGTAGCTTGTTTTACGATTCACAATTCGTTTGTGCGACCGGGCCGGACATGGAGCACTATAACGACATCGCTCGCGGGGTCGTGGACCCATTCCTACGTGCTGTCGGTGATCAATGGGGACGATATCTGAGTGATGTCCCTCGGATGCTCGTTGTGATGAGACGACTTCCGGGTTGTGGCAAGACGACGCTGGCGGAGACGTTTGTCGAAAACGCTGGAGCAATGGGCGCGGAGAGTATGATATGCTCGGCGAACCACTTCTCCATGCACGATGGAGTATTAGAGTTCAACATGAGCGATCTTGGACATGCGCATGACGCCTGCCTCAACCAATGCCTGGATGGACTGCGCCAACCTAGGGACCAAGGCCTGGACATCATTATCGTCGACAACACGAATCTCCGCACTGAAGACTTTGAATTGTACGACAATCTTCTTCGTGGCCCCGACTGGCTGGAAGTTATTGCGTTCGAGTGTCCGCACAACGACCAAGAAGCGCAGCAGTTGCTCACCCGGGCCCACAATGGAGGGCATATGATACCGGACCACAGGTGGGCGAGGTGGGTTCCCATCTGGCGCGCAAACTACACCGATCCGCGGAACCATTGGATCATCCCTCTCCAGCACTTCATGGGCCCCCATAGTTGTCTAACTGATGCTGGCGTAGTTGTCGTCAATCTCTAAAAACAATACAGTGCACAATGTTGCTTCAAAATAATTATTGTTTATTAATTTGCTTATAAGTTTTATTTAATGAATACACCTTCGCATTTTTTACTTATTTAATGTTTTGCCAGTGTAAAATACATCAACAAAGGCGTACGTCCTACGAACTACGTTCCTCCCCGGACACCGGACCCAGGCTTGCTAGTAGGTCTAAGGATTCCCTTCCCTTACCATTCCTAAGGATGCACTTCGTACCAGTATTAGCTTAATAATAACGCAAAGAAAGGGAATTCCCGTTATTAGAGAGGCCTGCTCATCATCGGCCAATTCCATGCACGATTTTCAAAGTGCAACCTACCCTCCTTTTATGGTCACTTTCGCATTGTCAAGCTAAACTGCTGGATATTGCTCCAGTGACTCACTCAAACATAACGCCAGAATGCAATCCTGGCGTTATGCAGGTGTTGGTGGGCATCATTCGATTGCGTATCGCTATTACGTGAACAACCTGCCATTTCACTGAGCCGAAGCTGCACTGAGTTGAGGTTGCAGGCTCACTTACCAATTCACTTCCGACTTCATAAGTCGTTCCACTGCAGCTCAAACGCCAACAATATGTCCGCCGCTCGCCACCCCGTTGTCGTCGTCTCGCACGGACCTGGTCCGCTGTGGCTGCTCGAGTCGGGCTACGACGGCATGAACAAGAACGCACGACCGGCAAAGCTGCTCTTGTCGCTGTTCGACAAGCTCTACCCGACTGGCGAGCACCTGCCCACGCGGATCCTCCTCGTGTCGGCACACTTCGAGTCCGACAGCAGCGGCTTCGAGATCTCCAATGCTACCACCCCGGAAATGATCTACGACTACTACGGCCTTCCGGACGAGGCGTACGACGTGGTGTATCCTGCGAAAGGTGACCCTGCTTTCGCCCAGCAGGTGAAGGAGCAGCTCGAGAACAACAACCTCAAGGCCAAGCTCGTGAACCGTGGTTTCGACCACGGAGCTTTCGTGCCGATGTCTCTAATCCGGCCGCAAGCCGACATCCCGGTGGTTAACATGTCGATCAACTCGTACTTGAGCAACCAGGACCACTTCAACTTGGGCAGGGCCATTGCAGGCTTCCGCGACGAGGACACGCTGATCATCTGCTCCGGCCAATCGACGCACAACCTCCGCGGGATCAGTAGCCGTAGCCCTGCGCTTATGGAGGGAGCTCAGGCGTTCCAGAGCTGGCTGGACGACACGCTGTCTTCGTCGTCCAGTAAGAACCTCGAGGAGCGAATCAAGGAGATCACGACCTGGCAGGACTCAGCACCGGCCGTGAGACTTGCTCACCCTTCACCCGACCACTTCATGCCGTTTGTTGTCGCTGCAGGAGCGGGGATGGAAGACAAGCAACCGGGAGCACAGGCTTTCTTCGGTGGCTGGGGGATGGGTCCTCTATCCTTCGCTAACTACGTATGGGGAATCCAGCAGTGAAGCTCTGTATGGACGACTGGTAGCTAGCGATAACGACAAAAACACGATTGCTTCTTGCAACGAGCCTTTGCTGCGTCAACCTTCCACTACTGGGCCTCGCTAACCTTCTTGGGTTACGAGTGAATGGGCGGTTGCAGGCTTGATGCTTTCCTTCTGGTGTACGGCACGTCATGAGCAGATCTAGTTCGCCATCGTGCGCACCACTTCGACCTCATTCTCCATTTCACCGCCGCCGAGGCATAACAACCCGTCGCCACACGACAATGGTGACCTTCATTGTGCTGTCGATCGGTCTCCTGCTCGCTTCCGCGACTGTCCAACGGTGTGACCGATGCTGCCAACCTCCGTCAAGACGAACGCAGCCTTGCTGCTACATACACGAGTGCGACCCAGTACATCACAGCAATGCTGACTCGTATCAATAAGGAGCGCGCCGCCCACGGACTGCCACCACTTTGTTGGAACCACAAGCTGCAGGTTGCAGCAGAGCGTCACATCAAAGATCAGTCGAATGTAGAGTACATGTCATGCTTCGGGACGGACCGTTCGACCCCCAGGCAGCGTATCACCGATGCCGGCTACAAGTGGCAAAGCGTGGTCGAAAGCATTGATGATGTCGCCGCCAACGTTGACTCTGTGGTGGACTGGTGGATGAAGATGAAGCGAGGTCACATTTTGGGCAACTACACGATGGTGGGCACGGTGTACGAATACCACAACGACAGCATCTACCGCAAGCACCACTGGGTGCAGGTGTATGCTACGGGCAGCTCCGAGACGTGCGATGATGCTTGAAGGATCGAATTGTGGCTCACGAAAATGTACGGATAGGCACGAAGACAGTGCTGATAATCATCGACTACGCAAAATAAAAACTTGGTTCAACTCAGTTGAATCAACTGAATCCTTCGTTACGAAGAGAAGAAGAGTTCAACCGCGAGAGAGAAATGGCGCCCTGCTACCTTCTGTTTGCAAGGCCCGAATATACAAGATCATCTACTAACTATAAACGATTACACGAGCTCTTGAATTGATCGACGTACAAGAATCTCCGGGGTTGTCTAGCTCCACGCACCTAAATATTAATACACGATGTTTGGCTCAGCGTACGCATACAAGAAAAATGCGATTGATGAGCACATCTGGGCGCAGTACTTCGCGACGGGCAGCACCGAGTGGTGTGATGAAGTGGACCTCAGCGAAGACGTCAGAGGATTCGACCCCAGGGTGCCTGCAATGAAGAGCAGCTCTCCTCTTGGAACGTGGCGCCACACAGAGAAACACGAGTAAGGACTGAGTGAGCTGAGCTGCGACAACCTCAAGAGTTGCCCGAGGTCAAAATGTATGTTTGTTGAGTCTGGTTTGTGCAATGAACAATGAATGGGCTTGGAGAATTGAGCGGTAACTCACTTTGCACATCAGGTCACAACGAAAACGAGTTGATAAATGTTCGGCAGTATGCTGCCAGCGCAGCTTCCGTTTCACTTAAAGTCACTTCATACATCCTCCATTTCCCACCACCAGCACGACCCATTGCCTTACAGGGTGGACTGGATCAGCGGCTTCAAGTACTGTTCGTAGCCGTCAGGAACCTGCGTCTTGTTCAACGGTTCATCTGCCGCACGCTTCACCAAGGCTCGATAGATATCTCCGTCGTAGCGGCCGATCGTGGAGTTCAATTCGAAATCCGTGAAGTCCCAGGCGTCCGTCAGCAAAACGCAGTTCTTGCGGATGATCGGCAGCAGACGCACGACCTGCTCGCGAACGAGCTCCACTTGACTGGACGAGAGGTAGTCGTGTTGGCGGAAGTCTCCGAGCGACTTGGTGATGAGCCAAGCGCCGAAGAGCGAGCACAGCTCAACCACCGATCGCTGCTCCGGGCCAGCCGGCAGGTTATTCGCTCCACGGATGAACGCTTCGAGGAGGATCAACTCGGCGTGAGCAGTCGATGCACGGGTCATGAGCACCATAGAGGCATTAGCAGCATTGTTCGTAGCCTTCATCTGGCTGGCCAATGCGAGCACAATGCGTGCCGCGCGTGTCTGGAAGGCTTCGAGCAGGAGGTCGAGGTTTCCAAAGTCTTCGGACGTCTGCGCCTTGCAGCGCAACTTGACGTCACTGAACCGCTTCGTCTCGTTCAAAAACGTGGTGGACGCTTCACCCGCAGGCAGCGCAGCCATCGTCTTCAGCAAGTAGCGTGCGTGCTGCTGCACCAGCACGTCGAAAGTGCCTTCGTACGTGTTTCCGCCCACAATCTCGGCGAACAGATGAGCCAAGTTGCTGGACTGGGTGAAGCCGTGACCTCCGCACATGCGGCGGCACGTCTCGATGCCGTCGCTCACTCGTTGCGCCAGCCAAGCCTTGAGACCAGACGCCACACCGTGAAGCTCCGCCAGTTTTGCTCCAAAGGAAGATCCGCCGCGCTTGATCACATCCAGTGCCGAGTCGTGCATTTCGACAAGGGAGACGCCGGTAAAGTGGGCAGCGTACGAGACAGCGATCAGCGGGAACAACTTGTGCTGCTGGTTCTGGTAGTCCAGCACCTGGAACTCGCCCTTGTTGTCCGGCGTACGTCCCTGGATCCTCGCGGCACTGAAGCGCGTACAGATCGTCGTCGCCACTCCCATCTGAGCTCCCAGAGTCTTGATCATGTACGCTCGTACTTGCACCATTGTCAGGTACACCAGCTTGTCGCTCTTGGGCTTCACGAACGTCCCATCGGCCAGCACCTTGGCGTACCGCATCATCATGTTCTCCCTGGGAACTCGAATCTTGTGGAACGCACAGTAGCCGTTGTCAATGGCATTGAAGCCCACTTTGGGGCCGATATCGCCGACCTCAATGCCCGGTAGAGGCTCGTGGTCCTCCATGGACCGGATCTGAACCAGGAAAGCCTGCACACCCACGTCCTTGCCGTCCAGGAACAGCCGAGCGTGCACGATGGCATGGTTGGCCGTCTTGCCCAGGCCTCCGGGCCACCACTTGCGACTCGTCAACGTGGGCGAGTCGATGATGAACTCCTGCGAGGCCTTGTCGTACGTGGCGACGGTCTCGAGGCCCTGCACGTTGGAGCCGTGGCCGAGCTCCGTCTGCGCGTAAGCTCCGACGATCTTAAAGCTCTTGGCCAGTGGCAGCCACTTGGCTCGTTGCTCGTCCGTTCCCTGGTTCTCCAACGTCGGGACGAACATGGCTCGGTGGACATCCAAGGCCAGGGGCTCGCCCAGCGCCTTGTACAGGATCTGCTGGTCCACGGGGTCCGTGTAGCCCCCCTCTCGCAGCAACTTGACGTAGTGGAAAGCCTTCCGGAGGCCGAAGTTGTAGCGCTCGTCGTGGTTGCGGAACATCATGTCACGGTCCGACAGCACCGGGTGACGCTCGATCACCTGCAGCAGCTCCTTGCGGCGGGCGTTGGCGGCGCTGCCATCGCGAAGGACGTCGGTGAGGACCTTCGGGTTGATGTCGCCATTGACGCGCTCCTTCTTGAGGAGAAGAGGCGCTAGGTCCTTCAATTCGACGACCATCGAGACTTGGGGGGCAGGCAGCAGCTTGGGGAATGAGTCATGACGGTTGAAGCTATCGACGTCACTGTCGACGTCGACGGTCCCTATCTGTTGTAAGATAAATGTTCATTTAATTGGCTTATTGTGTCTACGCGTTATATAACGATCTTATAAGATGAAATATGCAGTACGCAAAATCAGGTTCAACCTTTCATCCTGCTTAAAGCATTCATTAGCGCAGTTTAAGTCGTTACCACAGTTCACTTTCCGGTAGACTCTTTGTTGACCCACCCGCCGCTCTGTGGTGGTCTTATTTCCCCCGATAGGTTTCACGCCGCTCCACCCACGTCCAAAGAGCCAAGAGAGCCAAGAAGCTCAAGCAGGAGGATGTTCCGCTCACCGCAACCCGGTGACTGGGCCGCCGAAGACGACGACACGGCGCCGCTGCCCACGCCCGTGGCGCCCACGTCGCCCACCCCGGCAGAAGCTGCCGCCATGGCCGCCGCCCCCGCGCGCTCAGCCCCCGCCGCCCCGCGCTCCCAGGACGTGCGTGGAGGACGTTTCGACCGGGACAGGAACAACGGAGGAGGACGATTCGACAGGGACAGAGACAATTCAGGTGGACGCTCCGATCGCGGAGGCGGTGGACGCTTTGAGCGTGATGGAGGGCGCTTTGAACGCGATGGAGGACGCTTCGAACGCGACGGCGGACGCCAGGAAGGAGGCGGACGCTTTGAGCGTGATGGAGGGCGCTTTGAACGTGACGGCGGACGCCAGGAAGGAAGTGGACGCTTCGAACGCGACGGTGGGCGCTTTGAACGCGATGGAGGACGTTTCGACCGTGACGGAGGACGTCAAGAGGGCGGCGGACGCTTTGAACGTGACAATGAACGCCAGGAAGGAGGGGGCCGTGCCGACGCCAGCCGCTGGGGCCACTACAAGGACCGTCGTAACGACTCAGTGGGTCGTGGCGGAGGTGGCGCGGAGATGCCCGTGGATCAGGGCTTCGTGGTGGCCATCAAGGAGAGCTTCGGCTTCGTGAGCTGCATGGGGCGGGACGGAGACCTGTTCTTCCACATCTCGGAGGCGCCCGTGGACGTGCAGCTGCAGGACGAGATGGAGTTCCGCGTCAAGTACAACCAGCGCTCGGACAAGGAGATGGCCTGCCAGCTGGTGGCGCTGTCCAAGGGCTCCATTAAGGTGGAGGAGGTGGAGGACGAGGTCTATGAAGGTGTCGTCACCAAGAGCCTCCCGCGCGGCGGCCACGGCCACGGAGGCGGCCGCGCGTTCTTCGGGCGTGACGACGACCGTCGTCAGCGTGACGAGCACGGCCTGATTGAGGTGAAGACGCCGCTGGAGGCTGAGGAAGAGGCGGTCAAGGAGGAAACAGACCAGGAAGAGCAGGGAGAAGAGAACAGCGCAGAGGATACCGAGCCCAAGAAGACGCTCCCGAAGCGCGAGTTCGTGCGCTTCAACAGCGAGAGCGTGGCCACCATTGAGGCCAAGGAGGGCGACGAACAGGAGCCGAGCCGGCCGAAGAAGAACCCGCTGCCGCACTTTGGCGACGAGGTGCGGTTCCGCATCGCCAAGCACCGTAAGACAGGAGCCAAGCGCGCGGTGGACATCACGATCACGGTGTCTGCGCGCGAGAAGCTGGACAAGGAGATCGAGGCCAAACTGGCCAGTATGACGCGCGAGAAGGGCATGGTGGACCGCGTGAAGAACGGCGGCGGATTCATCAAGTGCTGCGACCGTCCCGTGGACATTTACTTCCCGTTCCACGAGGTTCGCGAGCCTGAGAAGAAGGAGACGGACGAGAAACCACAGCGGCAAGGCAAGCCCGTCCTCCGGGAAGGCGATGAAGTGTCGTTCTTCGTCTTCGAGGACCACGAGGATGACTCTGCGCGGTCGCGGCCGCGCTTGACTGCGCTTCGGGTGCAGAAGCTCCCGCCTGGCACCGTTTCATTCGAGGAATTGGTGCGCGCTGACGTCGAGGGGCTCGTTTCCAAGCTCCCCAAGGAACCGCGCAACGGACCGGAGGTCATCGGCTCCATTGCCGTGGCTGTCGACCCGAGCGTCGTTGACACGTCCGACGAGACGAAGGAGACTGTCGTTGAGGCCGCGCCGGAAAGCGGAGAGAAGCCTAGCAAGAAGAAGAAGGGCAAGGACGGCAAGGCCAAGAAGCACAAGGTTTCTTTCCGCTTGTGCGACACGGAGGACATGAGCTACGTGCCCCACATTGACGACAAGGTCATGTTTGACGAAGTGATGGACAAACGCACGGGCAAGCTCAAGGCTGTCAAGGTGCGTGTGGTGCAGCTGAACCCGAAGAACCGCGAGACGGGCGTGATCAACGCCATGAAGGAAGACTTTGGCTTCATTAAGTGCGCCGAGCGCTCGGGCGACGCGTACTTCCGCTTCTCGGATGTGATGGGCACGGCGCGCAACTTCAGCAACGGCACGGAGGTGGCGTTTGACGTCATCGCCGACAACAAGTCGGACCACATTCGTGGCACGCGCCTGCAGATCCTGCCGCGAGGAACGATCAAGTGGGAAGATGCCGTGGCTCAAGGCCTCGAGGGCCAGATCGTGTCCCTACCCAGCTCGCGTAGAGGGCACCATTCTACCCGAGGCGGTCGCGGCGACAAGATGAAGCAGCTGCCCAAGGTTGTGCCTGGCAAGATCAGTTTCGTCACGCCGGAGAAGCAGCATCTGATCGATTTCCTTCCTGAGCTCAAGGAGAAGGTTGACGCTGCCTTCCTCACGACTGACGATGTTGTCGAAGAGCAGCTTGAGGTGGTGGAAAGCGAATCAACGGGCGAGGAGAAGCAAACCAAGAGCAAGACGGAGATCCGCGTCTCGTTCCCGAGCGCCTTGTCCAAGTTCGAGCGTGCTGCGCTCCATGAGTACAGCGATTGGCTAGGCTTGAGCCACGAGAGTCAGGGCGAAGGGCCCCACCGCCATCTCGAGATCTTTGGCGACAAGGAGATCACGACCAAGACAGTGGAAGACAAGCTGGCCGCTTCGGCTCCTCAGTTGACCGTGGAGTTCAAGGAAGACGACGTGGAGGACGTCAGGTATAACCCTCGCGTGGGCGATCGCGTGAAGTTCGATCTTGTCGTTGTGAAGCGCACGAAGCAGTTCCAGTGCACGGCGATCTCTTGCGTGGAGGCTGCGAGCGCCAAGACCAAGACGAAGGCCCAGGCGTCTGTGAAGACGGAGGCGCCTAAGAGCGAGGGGGTCATTGTGACGGTCAAGCCCGAAGGCTTCGGCTTCATCCAGCCTGCGCTGACGACGGCCGGGGTTATTGAGGAGAACCTGTTCTTCCACATCAAGGAAATCACGACGGGCCAGACGTTGGCGGAGCTGAAGGAAGGCACGGAAGTGCAGTACACGCCTTTCTACGATGAAAAGAAGAAGAAGAAACGCGCAACAGACATCGCGGTGGTGCCCACCGGTACGATCAAGAAAGTGGTGCTGGAGAGCGTCAAGGGCGTCGTTACGAAGGCCAGCTTCTTGCACCGTATGAAGGGCGGAACCAAGGGTCGATTCATGAAAAACTCGGCCAACAAAGCAAGTACGCTAGGCCAGGTTCGCTTGGCTAATGACGACGCGGGTGAAGACGAGGCTGGCAGTGATGAAGACGCTGACAGCGAGGACGAAGCTGAGGAGTCAACCGAAGAAAAGGCTGCGGAGACGGAAGCTGGAGACGCTGAAGCCGAAGCGAAGGATGCACGTGAGACGAAGAAGGCGGACAAGAAGGCGCAGAAGGCGAAGAAGGCGTCGTACCTGTACAACATCCGCGACATTGTCGACCCCACGGTGGTGCTACGGGAGGGTGACGAGGTGGAGTTTGTTCCTCAAATCACACCAAAGAACCCGCGCGCAGCGCAGATCCGTCTTCTTGTCTCGCACGCGAAGCAGGGCGTCGTGACACGCATCGACGAAGATCTCGGTGGCGTTATCCAGCTCGACGGCGAGGAGAATCAGCCGACGATCGAGGCGCATTTCACGGCACGGAATGTGCTGCGTGGCGATGTTCTGAGCGAGGGAGACGTTGTGGAATTCTCGTACAAGCTGCCGTCTGCAACCCCCTTCAAGAAGGTGGCGGCGAAGGAAGACGAAGAGACCAAGGGCGAGACCAGCAAAGATGACGCGAAACCCGCGGCTGATGCGGTTCTGGGCCGAGCAACAAGCGTCCTGCGACTTTCCTCATCGAATGCGGACGCTACGTCCAAGCGACGAGGCTCGCGCTCGGTCAACTCGACGCTCAAGGAAGCCATGCGTCAGGTTGGCGCGAACGCCATGGTGGCGTCTCGCATGGCGAAGGGTCCGGATGGAACCCGTGGCTTCGGGGAGGGCTGGAATTCCGATTCAAAGGATGAAGCAGAGACGACGACGGAGACGAGCACGATCACTGTGGAGACGGAGACGTCCACCGTCACGACAATGACTAGCACGGAGGAGATCGAGGCGTAGGACGGAGAGCAGCATGTGTGCTCCTGAACTGACTTCCGCCGCGTTCCGTCACGTGTTCTGTATCTGTAGGTCCAAGGCATGTAAGGAGAGCTGTCGGTAAGGTCTACTTGCCCTCTCGCCAGCCCAGCCAAACGTAACGAGATGAATAGATGCTTCAAGATTGAGGTCTATGCGGGGTGTTGGTTACCCTCTCCTGTCCCGGATGTAGACGGAGAAGAACTTCTCGACGCGGCTTTCCAGCGAGATGTACGGATCCGGGAACTTGTGGCAGGCTACGGCGATCAGAGCCTCCTCGAACTCTGGGTACGTGACGTCGTCGTCTTCGCCAGCACGTCGCCCTCCTTTCGTCGATGAGGAATCGGCAGCTGGAGCTGCTGCCGCCTTGGCGGTACGTAGGACTTTGCTGAGGACTCCGAGCACTTTGTCGGCCGTGAGCGTCATGTCCAGCACCCCGCGATCCAGAAGACACTGACTGAAGGTGAAGGCTGTGACGCGCTCCGTCTTGTTCTTGTGCTTGGGGTCCTCGACTGCGTACTTCTCATACAGGTTCTTGAGATCGTCCGTGTACTTGATGAGCAGCCGACGGATGGTCGCGTCTTCGATCTGATGCCGGAACAG
Organism: Phytophthora crassamura; assembly: GCA_033557995.1. Classification (NCBI taxonomy): domain Eukaryota; phylum Oomycota; class Peronosporomycetes; order Peronosporales; family Peronosporaceae; genus Phytophthora; species Phytophthora crassamura. The sequence continues at coordinate 1,589,444 of JAUCED010000016.1, forward strand.
ATCGGCGTCCGAACGGAAGGCGAAGGGGAGGATGAAGTTGTCCACGAACAAGCAAAAGGCTTCGGACAGCGTCACGCGGTTTGTCCTGGTGGTTCGTTCATCAACACGTGTGAGAAACTGGAAAAAGGGTTAACCCTTCTCGATGACAAAACTTACTCGACGGGATATTTCTTGCGACTCACACGGACGAGCGCTTCGAGGAACTCAATGGGCGGAAGAGCGCGATGCGAACTCACCGTTTTCTGGGGTTTTCAAGTACGAGGACGACATGGTGAGGGCTTGATCTCAACAAAAACTACTGCAAAGTGAACGTACGTTCTTGGGATCCAAAGCCCGGATGACGTTCTGCAAGTCGGCGGTGGTCATGTTGCCTTCCAGCACGTGGCACTCCGTCAGCAGCTCCGTGAACTCTCCGACGTTGATGGTATCGTTAATGACGCCCGAGCGAGTTGCGTAGCCACGATAAATACGTGCGAGATCGCAGTAGATGGTCACGAGGTAACTCTGCAGCAGCTTGGCCTCCCACGTGAAGTCCTCGTACGGCAAGGCCAAGTCTTGCAGTTTGTGCTTGGGGATCTTGCCAAACGCCTCGTTCTCGTCGCCTAGCGACGAGTCCAGCTTGGCTAGCACGCCCACTTTGCCTCGCGCTAGCCGTGCGTACGACAGGAAACACTTGCGCATGACGATGCGTTCAGCCTTGACCCACAACGCGTGGCCCTCGCGAGACTTGACGTCTTCCGCGTCGATCCTCCGCTTCAACTCCAGAGTCTGCGAGAGCGCCAGCTTGACGCGCATACTCATGGAGACCTCCTCGCCTGTCGTTGGGTCCGCCGTGTTCGAAGCAGACACCATGCTATCGCTTTGAAGTTCGCGCCACTTGAACTTGATCGCCTCAAGCTGCTGCGTCAGCTCGGCGCACAAGGCAAAGTAGTCGGGTGCAAGACACGGCGAGAAGGTGACGAAGAGGTACGTGAGCGCGGCAAAGTTGAACTCGGCGTGGCCTGCCCGGATGTCCTTGGCATTGAGAAGTCCCAGCGGCAGCCACATGGCTTGGCCCAGCGTGTTGATCATGAGTTCCAGCCGCTTGTCGACGCTGCTTTCGCGACGCACATGCTCCAAGTACCGCTCCATGCCGATTTCCGTCAGATCCTCGCCATTTTCACGCAGTACCGACGTGGCTTCGAGGCGTGACACCGTCGCACCGGGCGGGCGTTTAAGCCGCGTCCTGGTCATCGCCGCATGCAGCAACTTGGTCACCACGGCATACACTTTGCCGTCGTTCAAGCTGGAATGAAAGTTCTGCATCCGCGGCGCGGCCAGCCAGTCCGGAGGTTGTCGCGCCACTAAAGAGTTAACCCATTGCGTGAGAATGGCGTCGGCGCGACCCACGGGCGCCTCGTACGCGAGCATGAAGTTGGTGCTGGTACTCTCCGAGCTTGAAGCTACTGCCACCGCGGCCGACTCCATGTCGACCAGCGGGTTGTAGAAGGCGGCGTTTTCCGGCTTGTCGATGGACTGGAGGAGGTCTCGCGAGAAGACGTCGCTGAGGTTCTGCCGCCCCTCGCTCGTACTGAGAACCTCCACCTGCGCCTCCATGGACTGCGTCAGCGCACTAACAAGCTGGAAGCTGGCCTTCTTGTACTCGTAGCTCTCGACGCGCATCCTTTCCAGGTCACGCGGGTCGATCACTTGAGTCTGCAGAGTAGTAGCCAGCGCGTGCTTCTCGCGTAGCTCCTTGCGCAGCTCAAGCAGCTCGCGATCTTTGGCTAACGACGAAGCCTTCAAGGCTGCGACTTGAGCCTCGAGTTTCTTGACGAGATCCATCTGCATCGCCTCATGTACACGCGCAGCAGACTCCCGCTCGAAGCCATCGCCATGCAGCTTGGCCACCTCCCTGGCCTTGTCGTTGGTCTGCCGTTGCTGCGACTCGGCGTACAGCATTGCGCCGACGATGCGCCGCTCGTACAGATAGACCTGCCACGTCTTCCAGAGGCGCCGCATCCGCTGCTTCTCGAGCATTTTGGCTGCCAGATGACTTCTCCACTTCGACCGCCGTGCTGCAGCCTTCCACCCCTGGAAGACCCACTGCATGACCACCGCCGCCATGCGCGTGAAGGCGCGCGTCGTGGCTTTCTCGAACAACGAGTCCACCGCCTGCACGAGTTGCGTCTTGTATCGAGCGCCGTCTTGCTGCTTGAACTGCGTGAAGCAGGACAGACACATTTCGGCGAAGCCTCCGCAGCCGACACAGCGAGACGAGGCCACCACCACTGGAGACGACGGGGTCATTGACCACGCGCTACTGTGGTGGCCTGCAGACGGCAATTTCGCTGTTGACGGCGCGGAACTGAGCGGCGCGATGGACCCACTTGGCTGAGACCGTCGACCGACGACAGGCTGGGCGCTTTCGGGACGAGTCTGCTGTTGCTGGGGCCGCTGGTGAATGGTTCCGTCTTCTGGTAAGCCGATCATGGCGTTGATCGTCTCAGTCGACGTGAGGATCACCGCAGTGTTGGGTCTGGACTTGCGGCGGCCAGGGTCTCCAACTGCCGGTGGACTTCTTGAATCTCCGGGCAGCAGCGATTGGCTGGCACCTGATCCTGCTGCTGCATCGGGCGACGTGAGCTTGAGCGGCCGCTTGTGGCTCTGTTGGTTACTCGGTGAAGGCGATACTGGCAGCGGCGTGGGTCGAGTCAGGATGGGCTTCCGCACACTAACAGGCAGCAACGCTGACCGTGCGGTGGACAGCGACGGCGGTAAGGAGGAAAGAGACGACGAGACCAAACGATCCATCGTGTCAGCCAGCACGCAGAACCCCCTCAACAGCGCGGCCCCCACCAGTCGAGCCGCGCTTGGCTTTATTTATCAACTTACCAATCCTATCATGACGGAACGGCAGCCTGCACATTAGCACGAAACATCAAGTGGCCAAGAAAAGCATCTACACGACCGTCGCTTCACTCTTTCAGCTGCTAAAAGCACGAAAAAGCACCTCTCATTGCAGTAAAACTCGTTTTCTCTCTCCTCTCTTCTTCACTGCAAGGCCGCAAGTTGCTGGATGGAGGCGATAACGAGGTTCACGTGGTCCGACACTTCCCGGGCCTTGTGCTGCCACTGGTTCCTCTTCCTGCAGCGATAAATATGTCAAATATCAACTGATCAGCATGATCCTCTCCCATAGCAAGCCTAAAATCGAGGGGTTCGTACTCTGTCAAGTGCTGTAGATGGCTCTGCACGAACTTCTGAGCCTCTGGGACCGTCATTTCCACGTGGAAATTGAGCCCGATATCCACCGTAATGAGTGAAGTGTCCGGTACTTTGGCGCGTACGTGGAATCGCTCTCCAACGTCCATCAGCGTGTGCATCGCCTGTCCCTTAGGCTTCTGGCTCAGATCCTGCAGCAGCTCGCGCAGCTCCGAGTACTCGAGAACCTCCTGCGCCAGTGCGTCACGGTGCGCCAGCGTCTGCTTGAGCTGCGGCCGCAGAACCTCCTCCACGAACGCGCTGTAGCGCTGCAGCGCCGCCGCCGGGGACTCCGAGTCCGACGCCATGATGATAAGTGACTGGCGCTGAGTATGGGAAGAGCTCAAATGGGTATTTAAGTTGCGTAGACATTATTATGAGGTTGTGGCAACATAATCCAAGTTGAAGTGGCTATGTTGCACTAACTCTGGAACTAGAGTCCCGACTGAATGAGCGGCTTCAAGTACTTCTCGTAGCCTGTGGTGACCTCCGTTTGGTTCAGAGGCTCGTCGCCGACGCGCTTGACCAATGCTCGGTAGATGTCGCCGTCGTAGCGGCCGATGGTGGAGTTCAGCTCGAAGTCGCTGAAGTCCCACGCGTCGGTCAGCAGCACGCAGTTCGTGCGAATGATCGGCAAGAGACGAACGATTTGCTTGCGCACGAGCTGGACTTGAGTGGAAGACAGATAGTTTTGCTCACGGAAGTCCCCGAGTGACTTGCTGATCAGCCACGCGCCGAAGAACGAGCACAAGTTGCCAATCGCTCGCTTCTCGTTGCCAGCTGGGAGGTTCTCGACGCCACGGACGAAAGCTTCGAGCAACATTAGCTCCGTGTGAGCGACGGACGTGTGGGTCATGAGAAGCATGCAGGCATTGCTGTCGTTCTTGGTCATCTTCATCGACTCAGCAAGAGTACAAAGTGAGCGAGTGGCGCGCACTCGGAACGCTTCGAGTAGCAGCTCGAAGTCGACGAACGCTTCAGCCGTCCGAGCCTTGCAACGTAAGTGTCCATCCGTGTAACTCTTCGCGTTGGTCAAGAACTGCGTGGACGCGGTGCTCGAAGGAAGCGACGCCAGAACCTTCAACAAGTAACGTGCATGTTGCTGGACCAGCACGTCGGACGTTCCTTCGAAGGTATTGGCGCCCGCAATCTCGGCGAACAAGTGTCCGAGGTTACTAGACTGAGAGAAGCCGTGTCCTCCGCAGAGTCGACGGCAGATCTCAAGGCCCTCGGCGGCCTTGTCGGAGATCCAGGCTTTTAATCCGGAGGAGACGGCGTGGAGCTCTGCGAGCTTGGCACCGAAGCCAGCGTCGCCCCTCTTGATGCTCTCAAGCGCTAAGTCGTGCATACCCACGACTGTCGAGCCAGCGAACTGTGAAGCGTAGGCGATCGCGATCAACGGGAACAGCGCGTGCTGCTGGTTCTGGTAGTCGAGCACCTGGAACTCGCCCTTCTGGCTCGGTCTACGTCCTTGGAGACGCGCAGCGCTGAAACGAGCAGTGATCGTCGTCGCCGCTGCAAGCCGCTCGCCCAGAGCTTTGATCAACACGGCGCGAACTTGCACCATAGTCAGGTACACGAGCTTGTCGCTCTTGGGCTTGACAAAGGTGCCATCCGGGAGCACCTTGGCGTACCGCATCATCATGTTGTCACGCGGAATGCGGACGTTGTCGAAGGAGCAGTCGCCATTGTCGATGGCGTTGAAGCCAACCTTGGGTCCAATGTCCCGCACCTTGATGCCCGGCATGGGCTTGTGGTCCTCGAGAGAGCGGATCTGGACGATGAACGACTGTACGCCAACATCCCTGTCGTCCAGGAACAGCCTGGCGATCACGATGGCGTGGGTGGCCGTCTTGCCCAGACATCCGGGCCACCACTTGCGGCTTGTAAGGGTCGGGGAGTGGATAATGAACTCTTGTGTGGCCTTGTCGAACGTGGCGAGAGTTTCAATGCCCTGAACGTTGGAGCCGTGGCCCAACTCCGTCTGGGCGTAGGCGCCGATGACCCTGTAGTTGGTGGCAAGCGGCAGCCACTTGGCTCGTTGCTCGTCGGTTCCTTGGTTCTCAATCGTCGGGATGAACATACTGCGGTGCAAATCGAACGGCACTTGCTCCCCCAAGGCGTTGAGCAAGATGGCTTGCTCCTCGTCCGAATAGTTCCCGTCTTGAAGCAGCTTGACGTAGTGGAACGCCTTCTTTAGGCCGAAATCGTATCGCTCCGAGTGGTTCCGGTAGACCATGTCGCGGTCCGATAGCACGGGGTGCTGCTCGATCACCTTCACCAATTCTCTGCGTCGATCGTTGGTTGCTTTGCCGCCTCGGAGGACGTTGGTGAGCACCGTGGGGTCGATGTCACCATTGCCACGCTCTTTCTTGAGCAGCAGCGGCGCCAGGTCCTTGAGCTCCACGGACATCTTGACTGTAGCAGAGAACTTGGTTGGGACTTGGGCTGGATGGAGATAACTGGGAAGTGAGCGAGTCGAGATCAGCGGCGCAGCGAAACCATAGCCACGTGATGTCCCTGTTACATGTACATGTACCTCTGTGACCGCCGATTTCACCAGCAGGCCGCCCGTCTGCAGGTATCACGTGCGCATTGTCGATTGACGGGCACCTCTTTCACGCTTTTGCGTAGTAGAGCGCAGTCGAAAACCTACAAGGAGCCACGAGTCGCTTGCTAGCGAGCTGCAGCCTGCAAATTGCAGGTACATGTAGGTTCACGGATCGGGAGTCCGAGGTACCGAGGCCGATCCTGGCAGAAAAGATCCGATGAGGTCCGCAGGAAAGCAACAACGGGGACTGGATCACTGCACCAAGCAAATGCATTGGAGCTGATCGTCGCATTCGGCTAACGACAACGGTACAGGGCTCGGATACAAGCTTCATCTTTCAGGAAAGGAAAATTGTCAATCCCGACTAGAAAAACGGAAGAAATGCACCTCGCTGCGCTGTCCGAGTCGTCCAGAGAACTTCTCCGAGAGTGCTGCTAATCCCAGGATGTGCTACGTAGCTGTGGTCGAAGAAATGGTTGCATGTCTTCGTGGCACTTCACCAAGCAGCATCCTTCCGCTTCGTCTAAATCCTCTCCTTTTATCAGCCAATCCTGACGCTAGAAAGCACTGGCCAAAAACTCGACAAACTGACAACCATGGAGGCGCAGGAAGTGCTGAGCTTCTGGTTCGATGGGGACCAGAAGGAGACCTACCGCAGCAAGTGGTTCCCTTCCGACGGCTCGGAGCTACAACTGCAGACAGATGCACAGGTTTCGCAGCGCTTTGGCGGTCTTCTGACTCGAGCGGAGAACGGAGAGCTCGAGCATTGGCGTGACGAAAGCCCCGAATCCTGTGTAGCGCTCATTTTGGTGTTGGACCAGTTCTCCCGCCACGTGTATAGAGACCGCAGTGTTGAGGTCAATGCAGATCAATGCGGACGCAACGACGCCCATGCTCTTGCAGTTGCAGAGCAGAGTCTGCTCCCCAAACGTTGGCACGAGACGCTGCCCGTGCCGCTTTTCGTGTTCGCGTTGATGCCGCTGCGTCACTCGCCGACCCCCGAGCGGCTTAACGACGTGCTGGCGGCTATTGAGGCGCGCCGCCAATTGCAGGAGCAGCACGGGGATTTATTGGAGAAGTTTCGACGCACGACGACCGGCAGGCTGCAGCATCTTCGAGGAGGAACTGAGAAAGAGACGGCGAGTATCTCGGACGAGGACATCTTGGAGCGCGCGTTCATGGAGACGGACGATGGTGACATGCCCAGGGATCGACTCTATCGTGCGATGGACGAGTACTTGACGCAGATGAAGGTGCGCGAGCAGTCGCACTTGGCGGTCTCGTTGTCGGGCGGAGTGGACTCGATGGTGGTGGCCTACTTGATGCACAAGTTGAAAGACAAGCATGGAGGGTATACCATCGTGGCGGTTCATATTGACTACGGCAATCGTCCTGAAAGTGGGGCTGAGTGTGACTACGTGCGGCGCTGGTGCGACAGGTTTGGGATGGTCTTCCATGTCCGCAGGATCGACGAGGTCAAGCGCGCCACCACGAAGCGTGACGACTACGAGCGAGTTTCGCGCGAGATCCGATACTCGACGTATGCCGAGGTGATGCAGAAGTATAACGCCCCGGGCATGTGCTTCGGCCACCACCGCGGCGACGTGCAGGAGAACGTGATCTCCAACATGATGAAGGGGCTTAGCCTGCTGAACCTGAACGGCATGGCGGCGACCAGCATCGTGAACGGAGTCCGCATCTGGCGCCCGCTTCTCGACTTTGACAAGGACGCCATCTTCGAGTTCGCGCACCGGTACGGCGTGCCGTACTTCAAGGACACGACGCCCAAGTGGAGCACGCGCGGCAAGCTGCGCAACCACTTGGTGCCGCTGCTGCGGGACATGTACGGCGACGGGTTCCTCAACAACCTCTCCGCTCTGGGCGCCGAGTCGATGCAGTGCGCAGAGCTTGTGGACTCGCAGGTGCTCTCACCGATCATGCAGTCCGTCGGGCAGAGCCAAGTGGCCGTGTGGGTGGACTGCGGCTTGCTGACGAACCAGCCCTTGTTCGTGTGGAAGGAGGTGTTCCGCCAGGTCTGCCACTCCATCATGGGCAACAGCATGGTGCGCGAGAAGCCTTTGCAGGAGCTCATCCAGAAGCTGGCGCGACTCGAGGCCGGGCCCGTGGGCAAGGCCAAGCACAAGAACAAGGACGCCGAAGTGGGCTCGTGGGTCACGCTCAAGAAGGGCAACCGCTCGTTCCTGACCAAGGACAAGCAGCTCATCATCTTCCGCGACCGGTTCTTCCCGCGTCAGCCGTACGCGGCCGCACAGTCCCCCGTTGTATCAGGCGAGTCGTACACTTTCGGGCCTTGGACGGTGCGAACGGAGCTGCTGGACGCCGACCACCCGAGTGTTCAGGAGCTGCGCGAGTGCAAGCCCTTGACCATCTGGGACCTCGTGTGCGACGACGGCATCTCGTACGTGTTCCCCAATGCGCCACAATTGGTTATTGACTGCGATTCACGCTTCCACGCACTGCGAGCCATTGACAAGGTGGTCACGGACGCCATGCCCCTAGTGTCCTGCAATGGCGCCTTTGACGAGGTGGACGCTAAATGGGTCCATGTCAGTATGACGTACTCTCAATAGTCATAAAAGACATTTCAACCAATCGTTGAATTTATATTTTTCAACCAATCCTGGGAAATGCATCTTTTCAGCCACTCACTATCAGGAAGCTCTTGACTGGACCAACTCTCCTCCTCACTCTTCGCAATACGCAGTCGAAGACGCTTCTTCTCCTTTATTCATCTTCCAGTCATCATGTCGGAGCTGACGCCAGAGGCCTCGCGACTCTACCGCGTGCGTAAGACGACCGTCAAGATGCTGCACAACCGCGGCTACATCGTGAGCGAGAACGAGCTGGTCATGACGCCCGAGGCCTTCCAGGGGCAGGTAAGTGGCCAAAGTCCATCCATTTTCGACGTTTTCGACAGCTACGAAGTCTCATTTTCGACACTTTTGTCCAAAACAACCAAATAGTTCGGCGACAATCCGACGCGCGAGATGATGACGATCCTCGTGGAGAAGATCGACGACCCGAGCGATAATTTATTCGTCTTTTTCCCGGAGGACACCAAGGTGGGCGTCAAGCCCATCCGCAACTACTGCAACCGCATGAAGGACGAGAACGTGACCAAGGCCATCCTCATCGTGCAGGAAGGTATCACGCCTTTTGCGCGCCAGGCGCTCAACGAGATGGCCCCGCGGTACAAGATCGAGCACTTTAAGGAGACGGAGCTGCTCGTGGACATCACGGAGCACACGCTCGTGCCCGTGCACCGCGTGCTCGGCCGCGACGAGAAGGCGGCGCTGCTCAAGCGGTACCGTATCCGCGACTCGCAGCTGCCGCGCATGCAGGTGACCGACCCCATTGCGCGCTACTACGGCATGAACCGTGGCCAGGTGGTCAAGATCATCCGTCCGTCCGAGACGGCTGGACGCTACGTGACGTACCGCGCTGTGATCTAAGAAGTACGCGAGTCTGGCGGTGCCGAGGTGGACAGGTGGACGGACTCGATCAGTGTAGATGCCCATTGTCACCGCTCACCCTTCAATAGATATTTTTCTTCGAGCTTTTATGCAGGTTTGTGTAGTGTACTAGTATTTTGTTGTTGTTATCGTCTTGCTAGTCGCTTTCGAAGAGCTCCGACGCGTATCCGTCGTCAGAGGTTTTATTCTTCCGAGAGGAAGGTGTCGGCTTACGGGCTTCGGCTTTGGACGGGAGCGGACGGATCAGATGAGCAGCGACGCGTTCCTCTTCGTCGCCATCGTCGTACGAGATATCGCACGAGCCGTTGGGGTGCACACGCTCGACGGTGCCCGGGTAGTACGCTGTCTGGCCTCCGAAGCGAGCTTCCACTCGGTCGCCTCGAGCGAACTCCGGCTCGAACTCGTCGTCTTTCTTGGATTTGGACGTTGCTGGCGGAACGTTGTCGTCAAAATCGTCGTCACTGGCTCCGTCCTCGCCGTCGTCGGGAGCAAGCAGCTCAGGGGACAACTTCTGGATGGTTTTCTGTGGAGACCGAGCGAGCTTGACGTCGTACGAGCCGTCAGCGCGACAGGTGCAGACGCTTCCTCTCAAGTACTCTGTCCGTTGTCTGACCATGACTCGAGCTCCTTGGCGATAGATCGTGGGCTTCCCATTCGCCGGGATCAAGGCACTGCGAGGGATCCGCTTCAGAGTCTGCGCTGCGCCGAACTCGTTCACCAAGACGTCAAACGTTCCGTCGGTACGGCACAAGATGATCTTGCCCTGCCGCCGTGTCTTGGTTCCTTTGTGCGCTACGCTAACACGCGCGCCGACGTTGAGGCCAGGCTTGGCAGCCCCGCTGAGCTGCTCGTCCTCAGGATCCAACAACCGCAAACCGCCGAACTCGACGTTCCGCAAGTGACGCCCACTGTCGAAGTGGACGTCGGCCACGAAGTAGTCGCGGTAAACGCGCTCGACCGTTCCTCGACCGTGAACCAAGCTCGCTACCCGTGCGCCCGGCTGAAAGCCAAGTTTACGACCGCGACTATGAGTGGAAGATCGTGTGCTTTCGGTCGAAGACGTCTCCGTTTCTGTGGAGGCTTCAGATGAGCTCGAGTGAGCCCTCGAACGACGAGAATGGCGACGACTTCTGTGCTTTGAGCGGCTCCGACGGCGTGAAACCCTGCGGCGAAGACGCGAACGAGCGCTTCTTTCTGAGGCCGTGCTGCCAGTGGAGTAGCTGCTGTCGTCTTTCCCTTCGTCTTCGCTGTCGTGCTTACCGTCGTCGTCGCTCTCACTCTTCTTTCCTCGGCGGTGGTGACGCTTCTTGTGTTTGTTACCAGTTCGTCGCTCCTCTCTGCGTTGCTTTTTACGACGAAGAGTGTCGACTTCCTTCTCCCATTGAACGCCGTTGGATTGAGCAAGTTTCTGCCTCAAGAACTCGTCGTAGTCCGGTCTGCTTCTGTACGCTCGGTATCGTGGACTCTTGGTTAAAGCCCGTGCCTTGCGTGGAGAAGTTGACGCCTCACGCTTGGGGTCATCCTTGACATCGAGAAGGAGGTCTCGAGGGAAGCTCTGGTTGGCGTCGAGACGCTTCATAAGCCGGTGGAACGCTGTACGAGAGATATCTCGCCTCCGTATCCTGCCCAGTCCTTCGCGTTCAATATACCGTAAAACCTGTTCTCGTGATAGGGCTGCACCAAGCTCCAAAGCCGCTTGAGCTGCCTCGACTGCGTTCAGCATGCAACTTGCGTCTTCTTCGTCGTCGTCGTCTTGCTTCCCGTCGTCGTTTTTGACAGTGCGGACTGTTGCGCCGTGTCGACTCGCGAATCGGTCAAAAACGCCGTCCACTTGTTGTTCGCGTCGACTTCGTCTCTGATGCTGTCGAGATCTGTCGTCTTCGTCGCTGTCTTGATCTTTACCTTCTCTATCCGCTCGCTTACCATCATCCTCGTCACAAACTTGCTGCGATTTGGACACTACGTTTGTTTTCGACGGAGACGGTGTGGCTTCTGGTTGAGTTGTGCTGTCCGGATGCTGTGGACACATTCTCACGTGGCCCGAGCTGTGCAAGTGAACGACTCGACTCCGATGAACCAAGGCGTCGTTGCGAAGAGAGCGTTTGATGGTTGCTGCCTCCTGTTCCCGCGCGTGAACTTCTGCTGCAAACTTCAAGCACGCGAGCGTGAACTCCGGAAAGCCGAGTGTGGCCGTCGTCTGCCTTTTCCGCTCTCTCTTTTCAGAGACTTTGGAAGGCCACAAGCTGGCGCACCAAACGTTCACTTCGTCGCTCGGGACCATTGGAAACAACGTTGAAAGTGCTCGTGGCACAACCGATCGAGGCTTCCATCGTGTCGAATGTACAGGCTCAAACGACGTGAAGAGCTGCTGAAGCCTCGCTACCCCAGAAGCCTCTGCTTCTTCGCCGGTGTCCAGGAGCTGCGCGTATCGTGCGATGAACTGGGCAAAATTCATCGTATCGCTAGATTCTTCGGCGTCGTCTTGCGCGTCTAGCCATCGACAGGCGCGTTCTGTGCTCTGCGTGGCCGTTTGTCCAAGTTCCTTCAGTAGTCGAACGAGACCAGGCTCATCAAGGGAGCTCGCTTCACCAGCCTGGCTATCAAAGCACGTCCTTAAGCTAGACAGATCAAGAACCGGAAGTCTTGGACCGAAAGCGTGTACAGCGAACGCTCCTTGAGTCACGGCTGGTGTATCCGCTGGCTGCGTTGCCAGCTTGGAAAACGCTCGAGCGAAAGCTGGGAACGAGACTTTACCGGAAGCAGCAGCCTCTTTTCCAAACAGTTCTTCGCTGTGCAGTAGCCGCTCTACTGCTTGAGTTGATGCCTCCACTGTGAGAGCTGGAATTGTGCACCGAAGACGCGAAAGCGCCTGCTTTACTTGGTTGAAGTCCAAGAACCCGTCGTGGTCGGCGTCAAGGCGGTCGAACGTCGTTTTAAGCTGAGCGACGGCACTAACACGGTCGATATCGAGCACTGCCAAGTAGTCTTCAAGCTGCGTGTAGTCAAGGCCTCGAGCCAGAAGTTCCCGGTCACGCAGTCGATCGACGTGGGTCAGCAGCTTGGAACGATGAAGCGGCTGCGTGATTCCAAGCAGAAGCTGCAGGTCACTTCCTTCCAGCAAAACCAACGTACATCCGTCGACGTTGTTGCGCTCGAATACGTCGCGATACTGAGGAAGCTCAACGTCTTCTTCAAGCCACCGCAGAACATGCTCCGTTGCCCAGTCCTTCACTTCAAGAGGTGTTTGATCCGCTGAAGATTGGCTCTTTGCTCGACTTCTTGTGGTCGATGAAGGTTTCGATTGAGCGAGTATCTGCGTCAGCTCCGAGTGTCTTGCGCGTGGAAACAAAGCCGAGCTTCTGGTCTCCTCTTCTTCCCCCAACGCGTTGACGAGGTACACTGGGAAGTCTCCACAGTCAGCGAGAAGCTCACGACAAGAGCCACACGGGAAGGGCAGCATGTCGTGCTGCTCACTGCAGATCGCCATGGCCAAGACGACTGGGCGAGGCGAATTCGCCCCAGACAGGACCGTCTTCAACACGGCAGCTCGCTCAGCGCACAGTGCCATCGCCCCGTTCTCGACAGCGCCAGCAGAGTAGATCGTTTGGGACTCGGTGAGTAAAGCCGCACCGATGCCCACCCCCATGGCCCGAGAAGATCGAGCTTCACGGGCTGCCGCTTCAAGAACGTGCTCCTTATCGCGCCTCCGTCCGCTCGACTCAGCCAAAGCACCCGCGAAGTGCCGTCTGTACAGCGTCCGACGAGCATCCAAGCGTTGCTGCAAGACTTGTTCATCCTCTTCCGGGTCGTCCTGATGCTGGTGCTGCAACACCGACTTACTGCCACACTCTCCGAGATGTCTTGACGTTGTGTCGAGGCCGTAGATGGCCGAAAGACCCTGCATCTTGGCGGTGAGCAGCGTGGAGCGCTCACCTTTTGATCTGCTGAGGTGGTGATCATGGCGATGTCGTTGAAGTGGCTTACTGGAACGGCTACCTTTGCCCTCTTCGCGCTTGTTCCCGCGTGCTTGGGCTCGTGCGAGACTCAACACACGACGCAGATCGTCTTCAAGCTGGTTCGACATGGCAATGGCGAGGCGAATGCACGTCTGCCGGCTTCAAGCCTCATCAAAGTGCTGCCATTCCTGCCTGGCAGATCCCATGGCCGCGCAAATAGGTCTTTGGATCGAGCTGCGATGGCGCAGAACGCGTCAAGTTGCTAGGTTTTCAAAGGCACTTGGGCGCTCTATTCGGCTCGCTTTGCCATACTTCTGCTAGTCTTCCATTAGGGATATATGCACGCACACCACATCGACGGACTGCCTCGCTCAAGCTACACTGTGCTCACTTGTGCGACTTCGCGAGCCGGCTCGCCGGCCTCTTGCCGCGTCTGCGACAGCTTTCCGCCGTCCACGCTGGTCCTATCGATCTGCTTGTCACTATTGGGGCTCTGCTGCTCCGCCGCAACGCCGTCGTCTTCCGGCTTTGACGCGTCCGTCACCGGCGTCGAAACCTTCGTCTCTGTCATGTTTTCCTGCTCAGCTGTGGCTGTGGCTGTGGCTGTGGCTGTGGCTGGGGTCACGGGAGTTACCGGCGTGGTGGATGCCTGGGTCGTGGCGAAGCTGTCGTTGTCTCCCTCGCCTCCGTTGGTCGCCCCGTCCCCCACTTCGGGGTGGAAATGCCGCATTTCGTCCCAGATGAGCTTCTGCAGCACGGGCTTGGTGAGCTTCTCGTTCTCAAAGTCAAAGTCAAAGCTCGACGTAGCCGTGGTCTCGTCCTCCACGTTGCGGATCGAGGCCATGTACGGGTGCGCCAGTGCCTCGTCCACGCTGATGCGCTTGTTCGGGTCGATCACCAGCATCTTCTGGAGCAGATCCAGCGCGTCGGGCGGCGAGTCGGTGAACAAGTGCGCCAGCGGCTTGGTCGGGTTCGGCCCGCGCTTCTGGAACTCGGCGTTCATGAACTTGCGCGCACGCGCGTTCGTGAGGAAGTACAGCTCCTGGTCGTTGGGCGCGCCCAGCGCGTTCATGATGAGATGCAGCTGGTCGATGTAATCCTGGCCCGGGAACAGCGGCTTGCGCGACATCATCTCGGCGAAGATGCAGCCCATGGACCACACGTCCACTTCGCGCGTGTACTTCATGCATCCGAGCATGATCTCGGGCGCGCGGTACCAGCGCGTGACGACGTACTCGGTCAGCTCGAGCTCCTCTTCCGGGAAGACGCCTCGGGCCAGGCCAAAGTCGCAGATCTTGAGTTCGCAGTTAGCGTTTACTAGCACGTTGGACGGCTTGAGGTCCCTGTGAATCACATTCGCAGAGTGCACGTACTTCATGGCGCACAGCATCTGGTACATGAAGAACGCAATATGCTCGTCCGACAGCGCGTGTCTCGAGTAAATGACGCGGTGCAGATCCGTGGCCATGAGCTGCGAGACAATGTACACATCTTCGAACTTGGACAGCGCCACGGGCTCGAAGATATCCTCCACGCCCAGCACGCACTTGTGGTTTAAATGACGCATGAGTTTAATCTCCCGCACAATGCGTTTGGCATCTGTGAGGTCGTCAAACGCGCGTTGAATGTTCTTGATCGCCACCGTTTTCCCCGATTGACTGTCCGCGGCCGAGATGACGACCCCGTAGGCGCCTGAGCCAATGGTCTTGACGTACTCGAAGCTGGACGGGATTTCGAACCTCGTGTTGGACGTCATGAAGCACTGCGTGCCTGGTCGTGTGGCCGGCAGATACTTTGGCTTATTGGCGGCATTTGCCGCCGCGGCCGCCTCGTCGACTCGTTGCTTTTCACGGAGCTTCTTGGCCGCTTCGGCTCGACTTTTCTCCTCGTTCTTCTGGTCTTCTGACGCCTGTTTCCCGTACGTGACGAAGCTGCCGTCCTTGGTAGGAACCATGGCGTGGTTCCAGCGTATAGCTTCTTGCAGGGAATTTTTCCAATTGTCAAAGGATTTGGCATCTTCGGCCTCTAAAATCATGACTTTCGTGCCGCAGCGCAACTCGAGACGACGGGGGAACTTGGGGTTGGCTGGGCCCAGTACGTGGCCCGGCCCGATGGGCGTCTCGGAGCATAAAGTTAGCGAGTCCTTGCTGGTATAATATCCCAGAGTCATGTGGCGCTCTTCGAGTCGCAGGATGAAATACCGTCGAGACCACATTTTGAGTCGCAGGCCCTGCTTAAGTAAATACCCTTCCTGGATGACATCGGCCGAGCGGAACACCACGGCCGGGTGCGAGCGGCTGGGCACCGCCTTGCCGTGCAGCCACATGGAGAACAGCGACCGGTTCTTGGTCACGTACACGCCTTCGCCGGCCTTGTCCTCGGACGCGCGCCCGGCGTCCTGCGCGCTCATGGCAAGGGGGTGAAGTGTAGCTGCTTGGGGGTTTCTCGGAAGTGCCGCACGGTGTGGCAAGTCTTGTTGCGTTTATGCTGTTTCGGAGGGTTACTAGTCGTTTTAGAAGGTTAGGTTCCGGATGGAAAAGGCACGGACCGGGATTTGCCACCAAGAGATGCAAAAGCGCTGGGCAGAAGTTCTGATGCTTGATACATGACACTATTGTACATTGTGCAATAGTGCTGTGCGCGGGGGGATGATGGAGATATCAGCGCTGCTCAAGGCGGAGAGGTGCGGAGGCAAGACCAGCGCGTGGTGCCGGCGCTGACAATTAGGAAGTATTAGTACGATATTTCCATGGTGATAATCGCGGAACAAGGTGGGGGAATAGACATTCTTGTTAGCGTTAGTATGAAAATGCTCTCAAAAGTGGGTGCACTGTCACTATGAATTAGAGAATGTTAGTGCTCCGAATTAGCGAATTAATCGTTTCCAGCTGGCCGAACACCACTCTGAATACATTCCGACACAGCGAAAGTCCCACACAGCGAAACAATCTGGTAATCCACGTGGGCTTCGACAGGACGACAGCAACACCACCGAAGAAAGCTTTCGTGCCATTGCCATTGGCAATGGCACGAAAGTAACAAACGAAAGTTTTCTTGTTGGTTCGCAAAACCAAGCAGAAAATCTTCAACGGCAAACTGCAACTAGTGATTTTCAAAAAACGTGCAATGCATTGACTCAAATTGGGTATGATACTTGCTGCCGCATCACTTCTTGGCGGTCTGCTTCGGGTCCTCCGGAATGTCGGGCAGTCGGTCGCCTGGGTTGCTGCACTCGAGCAAGGGCTCGATGAAGCCCATGGAGATGGTCTGGAAGTGCTGGCGTCTCCGCCACAGACTCGGCAGGAGCTGCGGCGGCGCAGGCGTGGAGCCCATGCCGGTCATGCACTCGGGCCACTCGCCTTTGCCGGCCGGAGCGCGACGCGCCTGGCGCGGTGTCACGTGAGTCGGCAGCATGTTAAACACGAGGTTGGGCTGCAACAGGTTGAGCTTGTGCAGCCGGAACGGCACGGGATCCACGAGCGATCGGCCGTTCACGTACAGCAGCTCCGGCTCCGCGCTGCTGTTCGTCGGGTCAAAGTGCGCCAAGCTGCCGCAGAGCGTGTCCGGGTGACGCTCCATGTCCTTGTTGGCCGAGACAGACACGACGCTCGCGCCCCACGGTGAGAAGAAGTAAGGCGTGTTTGAGAACACGTACGACAGCCAGAAGGCCTCTTTGTCGCCCCTGCAAGATCAAACCCAAGAGTTAGAGTGATGCTGCTAGCTGTGCAAGGAGAGGACAGTCCAAGGACGTACCAGGAGAACTCGTAGATGAAGCGGTGCTCGGTGATGAGGTACCACAGCACATTCATGGCCTTGCCGGCGTCGCGCTTGTTCATTAGCAGCATGGATGAGTCCTGTTCGTGGGCTGTCTTGCCACGGTACGCGAACGAATCCTTGAGGGTTGGCGACGGGTCCACAGGTTTGACGTTAAAGCGCTTGTAGTCGAAGCTCTTGAGCCACTGGTGGAGGTAGATGGATCCCTCGAGCTTGCCCTGGGCGTTGGTCTTCCGCTTGTTGAAGTACTGGTTGTTGTTGATCACGCGGTCGTAGAAGAAGAGGGTGCCGTGTTTCTTGTACCCTTCGTTGTCACGCAAAGCTGCCGGGTTCTTCAGCAAAATCGCGTCCGCGTCCAGGAAAATGAGTTCCTCGAAGCTGGTGAAGTGGATCGCTAGCGGCTTGATCCAGTAACTCTGGAAGCTCCTGGCCATGTCGTCCGAGAAAACCTTCTTGATCACGTACCGCTCGCACAGATCGATGACCTGGATGTTGTCGTCGAGACCGAAGAGCAGGTCGACGGAAGGTCTGGTCAAGTCGTGGCAGTGGTGCACCTCGATGGGCTCCTTGTTGCCCAGACAGCGCAATTCACGGATCAGAGAAATGCCAAGCTCTAGGATGCCGTCGTGGAGGCACAGGAGAACACCCTTGGAGCCCTTCTTGACGACTTGGCGCGGCTCAGGAACAGGCTTCGGCTTCTCTGCAGGTTTCTCAGTTGGCTTCTCCGTAGGCTGCTCGGTTGGCTTTTCCGTAGGCTTCTCGGTTGGCTTCTCCGTAGGCTTCTCGGTTGGCTTTTCGGTTGGCTTTGGCGTTGATGCAGGAGCTGATGTCGGGGTTGGTGTGGGCACTGGTGACGGTTTCGTGGTGAGCTCTGGCTGGACCGAGACCAATGCATTCACCGACGAAGACGAGGCTGACGCTGCCTCCGACATCCACGTTTCCGCGGAGCTTGCAGCGTCGGGTATCACCGCTGCCTGCTGAGCTGCCAACACGATCGTATCGGCCATGGCAGCCGCGCGGATGTTGGTCCTCACCCCCAAGCCTCCGTCGTTCACGAACGCGTACTGCTGCGAGAGCGAGCAGACGCTGCAGAAGAGCATGAAGGCGCCCAATCCCCGGATATACACATTGCCGAGGAAGCGACTGTCCCGAATGCGAGCCCCCCACTCAGGCGCTGGCATGATCAAGTTGAAATGGTCGAGTGCGGACGTGTCGGGGTTTCGCAGACTGTCGTCGAGCCACTACCAATAATGGCCATGCGATCGATCCAACTGCCTCGCAACCAGTGCCCATGAGATCCTACATCGCGTAACCCCTCGGCTGTGTAAATTTCGTAGGCAACGGAAGCAACACAAACCGCCACGCACCTTCGAAGAAACTTCACTTTTGCTTTAGCCACTTTAAAAAGTGGCAAATGGGATGAAGAGCAACTGAACTTCGGATGTGGAATGCCATTCAGATTAGTTTCAATTTATACAATAATGGAGAACTTCGACGCTATTATGCAAGAGTGAGCGGCTTCACTTAGTTGCACGACAACTTACTCCGCGTCGTTAAAGCCTCGAGCGACGCCTTGTTCCTCGGCCTGTTGGGACGCGAAGTAGTTGAAGATCTGCTCCAGCGAGGTCTGCGAGACGCTGTACTCTCGAATGTGCATCTGGTCCTTGACGCCCTCCACGAGGGCGAAGACCTTGGACAACCGCAGCTCGTCGTTCGAGCCACGCAGCTTGAAGCGGCAGAAGTCGTTCTGACGCTCCATGACCGTCACTCCGCCGTGGCTGAACGAGTAGCTCAGGAACTGGAGCAGCGCGTCGAAGCGGGTTTCCTCCAAACACCACGAGAAGAAGGCCTCAGCGCGAATAGACCCGTCGCGTTCCAAGACGGCGGCAAGGCCGTATCCTGTCGGGTGCGAGGCCACAACGCGCTGCGCCAGACTCTCGTCTCCGAACGCCCGGCACTTGTCTTCCAAGTCCGCACGGGTGACGACCTCATCGACCCCGCCGAAATGCTGGCGCACCAGCTCATCGAGCTCTTCCTGCGACGGAGTGGCGAGCTTCACATCGAAGACCAGTCCGTCCCCGAACCGTGACTTGAGGTGCTGCACGCTGCCAAGGCAACGCAGACGACCGCCCACCATGATGCCAACGCGAGAGCACAGCGCCTCGGACTCCTCCATGCTGTGCGTGGTCAGGACGATCGTCGAGTTCTTGCCACGAGTCGAAATGTCGGCGATCACGTCCCACATGAAGCGACGAGACACGGGGTCCATGCCCGTCGACGGCTCGTCCAGGAAGATGATCCGGGGGTTGCCGATCATAGCAATCGCGACCGAAAGCTTGCGCTTGTTGCCGCCGCTCAGACTGCCCGCCAGCTTGTTCTCGAAGTCGGCCAGGTTGAGCTGGTTGATCTTGTCCCCCACCACGTCCTTCAGCTGAGATCGAGGCACGCCCTTGATCGACGCAAACAGCTCCAAGTGCTCGCGCACGGTCAGCAAGTCGAAGAGCGCATCGAACTGAGGACAGTAGCCGATCTGACGGCGAACTTCGATCTGCTGCGTGAGGATGTCAAAGCCGCCGAGCGTGGCCGTGCCGTGAGTCGGCAGTTCATCGCCCGTGAGCATCTTCATTGTCGTCGTTTTACCAGCACCATTGATTCCGAGGAAGCCGAAGCACTCGCCGCGCTTCAGCCCGAACGAGAGGTTACGAACGGCGACCTTGCCGCCACGGTACACCTTGCGAATACTCGCAAGCTTGACGACATCGCCGTCCGCCTCTCCGCTGGCGACACGCTGTGCTTCCTTCGTCACATCAACGTCCTCTTCGAAGGGATCGTCTTGAACGTTGTCCCTTCCACTCATCCAGTCCTTCACCTTCGGGAACGTCATAGCGTAGTCAATCCCCACAGCCAGGAAGCCGTACAAGATAGCCGTGACAAAGAGGTAGATCATCTCCCAGCCCATGAGGTCGGTACTGAACGGACTCGTCTTGGTTTCGTCACTCTCGCGGATCGTCGTCAGTTCGTTGAGCACCAAGTTCAACAGTCCATAACCGAGGTTGAACAGCGGCGAAAATCGCCAGAAGAACACCAGCACTGCGTTCACGTCCTGCGTTGAGTCGATCACATCCAGGATAAACGACACCACCATGAGTACGACGCCGATGATGAAGTTGATCATGATCGTGTACGTCTGGGACGACGCGTGCTCCTTGAACAGGTACGAGAGGCAGTACGTGAACGGGCAGATGGCCAAGCCGAACAGGAGGAACAGCACGATCACGGCCGGGAACGTCTCGGAACTGCAGCTGTTGCAGGCCGAGCTGCCCGTCATGGAGTCAATGCCGAAGCCCTTGATCAAGCTAATCGCCGCCGCGCACGGAATCAGGTACAGCAAAAAGTCCCAGACGAAGTTGGAGAGCCAGAAAGCACTGAGCGACACACCGGACACCAATTGCTGGTGCTTCGAGTTGTGGTTCGACTGCTTCTCCTTCACCAAGAAGACCACGATGGACGCGGGGTAGTACGTGAAGGCGATGCAGATGAACAGGCACGCCGTGAATGCCAGGAAAGAGCCGAACAGCGCCTTCGTGTCTGCAGTCAGCGGCAGCGGGTGGTTGTTGACGACCAAGTTGACACTCGAAGCGTCGTTGGAGCTTGAGTTAATTGCGAAGAAGCGGTAGATCGTCTGGTCCATTAACGCCTTGAAAATGATGGCTCCGTGCGTAGACGTCGTGTTCACGAACAGGTTGTAGCCAAAGAGGTTTCTGCTGCTGTCTCCATGCACCAAATAGGCTCCGTATTGTCCCTCAACCGTGGGCGTATCAACCCCGTAGCCACGGTTGTACACTTCCTCACCCAGACTCAGCCCGTAGCCCGTAGCGCCCGTCGTGTTGACTGCTGGGTTCGTGTATGTTACGCGGAAAACTGTGGGCGAACTCGAACTGAAGGCTGGCTCCGACAGCGCAAGTTCTTCAGTGGAAACGTCAGTGAAGTAAGAGCCCCCCATCGCACTGCTGCACCACTGGTCCCCGGTTTCTCCCGGCTGGCAGAAGTACGGGGTTGGCGTCTCCGCTTCATAATCG
Source organism: Phytophthora crassamura (assembly GCA_033557995.1). Taxonomy (NCBI): domain Eukaryota; phylum Oomycota; class Peronosporomycetes; order Peronosporales; family Peronosporaceae; genus Phytophthora; species Phytophthora crassamura. Next base: position 1,610,541 of record JAUCED010000016.1, read on the forward strand.
AACGCGTTAGTGGTCAACGGAAGGTTCGGGTCGTCTTTGGTGAAGCTCGTTCCTTGAAGGAGACCCAAGCCAACCACCAGAAGCAAAACGGGTAGAGCCAAGCTGTAGAAGATCATCTTCTTGTCACGCTTGGCGTACCGGAACCGCTTGAGGATGAGCGCCCACAGGTGAACCATGAAGAAGGAACCAGTCTGCTCAGGTAACGCACCGGCCTCGCTTGATGCAGTGGGGCTTGATGCGGGCGTCTCGGACCGAGCACGGTTTCCCAGAGTGTGTTGATGGTTGTGGTCGTCAGCCTCAGCCACCTTGATGAACACTTCCTCCAGCGTCGTCACCGACACTCCGTACGACAGCAAGCCCAGCTTCTGTAGATTGTCGTCAATGTCTGCAAACATCGACGCAAACTGCGACGAACTTGCAAGCGGCAACTGGAACGCAATCTCCGTGCCGACGTTGCTAAGCAGCTGAGCCGTCGGCACACGAGACGTCACAAAGGCGGTCACGTCGCTGTCCTTGCAGGTCGCATCGTCCTTGACGAGCCTCAAGTTGTAGCCCGCACCAAACCGGTTCTTCAGGAACAGGGACGAACCGCAGCAACGCAGCTCGCCTTCCGACATGATGGCGATTCGGTCGCCGAGGATATCGGCCTCGTCCATGAAGTGCGTGGTCAACACCATCACGCGGTCGTTGCGGTTGTTCAGCAGGATTTCCCACGTGCTGCGACGACTGTACGGGTCCATACCGGAAGTAGGTTCGTCCAGGAACACCAGCGAGCTGTCGCCAAGCAGCGACACTGCAACGGACAGCTTGCGCTTCATACCGCCAGAGAGCTCCGTGGACTGGACGTGGCGCTTCTCCGTCAGGCCAACCTCGCGGATTTGACGGGTGATAACAGCCTCCAGTTCACTTGTCGTGTAGCCCTTAATGCGGCCGAAGAAAAGCAAGTGCTCTTCCACAGTCAACTCTTCGAAGAGGACGTCGTGCTGGAAGCACAGACCGAGCGACTCACGGATCTCATCCATGTCATCCGAGATGGACAAGCCACGGAACGTGGCGTCTCCGCTCGATGGCGCGATCATGCCAGTCAGCATGGAGATCAGCGTCGTCTTGCCTGCGCCATTGTGGCCCAGCAAACACGTGATCTGGTTCTTGTACATGGTCAGGTCCAGGCCTTGCACGGCCACCTTTTCACCTCCAGGCACCGGGAAGACCTTGCGCAATCGCTGCACGGATAGAACTTCACCCTGGCGTTCCTGTTCACGCAGCTCCGCGTTCACCGGTTCGAAGTTGTGGTTCACATCCACCGAGACGCTGTCGAGCAAGGCCTCGGACGGGTGGCTGGAGTCAAGCTTGTCCTTTGAAGCCTCGCGGGATTTCCGCCGATTTCTCCAGTACGACGGCGACACCGGGAAGTACCACTTGAGCGTGGTGCCGTGCTCTTTGGGGACAACCTTCTCGAAGTACAGACCCAGCAGCGTGTACAGGACCGTGTCGATGGCAAACATCAGCAACGCCCTACTGAAGCGGAAGTTGTCGTTCAAGACGCTGGCGTTGGAGAAGTTGACGCCTGTTCCCGTGGCCTCCAAGTCCGCTAGCACCGTCACACCCAACGAGAGTGCCACGGGCGAGAGGATGCAGCCCGCCGTCTTGGAATTCTCGGCTGTTTCCGTCGTGAACGCAGCCGACACGAAGTACATGAGGAAGAACAGTACCATCCCCACGAACGCTCCAACACGCGCCTTGCTGAAGATGGTGCTGATCATGAAGCCGTACGCCAGCACAGATAGACTGAAGAGGAAGAAGAAGAGGAAGACCAGGAACACCGAGCTGTTGGCGAAGAGCCCCGCCATTCCCATGAGAGCTTGAAGGATCGAACCGACGAAGAGGATCAGGATGTACGTCATGTACCACGACACGAAGATGGCCTTCTCCTGCACGCCAAGGATCTTCATGTACTCACGGAGACGCAGCTCCTTCTCCTGAATCAGGACGACCAGGATCCGCGAAATGGAGTACAGATACGAAAGGATGAACACGATGGCGAACACATCCGCCACTTGGTCGTAGAATGGCGAGCTGGTATAAGCTTCGATGGGGAACGGCGCCACCGACGCGCCAAGGTACGGCTGCGGAGCTTGCCGCAGCGGCTTCAGCAGCGCCTCCAGCGTCTCGTTGGAGAAGAACTCCTTCAGACTCGAGAACGTAGCGTCGGCGCCCGCAATATTCTGCACGGCGTATTCGACGATCACATCGTCGTCCAGCGACGCGAGCAGCGCGTCGTCCAGTTCCGTCGACGCCTCGGCCGTCGTCTGCGGGCGCTGGCACTCTCCAGTCGTGGTCTTCGTGGCCGAATCCCACTCGGGCATGCAAGCCACGAACCTCGTGACGAGCGTCTGCAGCGTCATGAATCCAGTCACTGTGTACCGCGTGTAGTAGTCCATGTTAATGGACTTCTGGAAGGGCGACATCTGGGGCGGATCTCCGCTCGTCCTGGGTACAAGCCCAATCGCTCCTCTGCGTCCGAGCGTCGAGTTGAGTCTCACCGTGTACTCAATATCTCCAAAGTCGCCAATACTGTCGTCGTCCGGATACGTGTCGAACACGATGCCTCCGTAGATATGAGGATTCTCCTGACTTGAAGCATAATCATTGCCGCTGACGTAATCTTCCAGTTCTTCTTCCGTGTCGAAAAACTTGACACTTTCCAGAAGTGACGGGAATACTGCCGACGAAGACGTATTACGTAAGTTGATCCTCGGGTACCAGAACTCCATGGTTTGCATGAAATAATCCCTCGTGAACGTGTTATCCGGCGCAATGGCCAGTTTGTATGGCGCCACTTTGCCGGCACACGACGTGGGGACAGCGTACTCGGACGACGGGTCCAAGTCCACCAGACCACGAGCTGTCACGCCCGTGGTGCAGTTGGCCAAGGCAGAAGCGGACAGTTCGTCCATCTTCATGCCTTCTGAGATAGATAAACTGCCCATGTAGAGCAGCAGCCCCCACAGCGACGTCTCGTGCATCGTGAACTTGGGCAGCACGGCTGGGATCCCCGAGAGCGTGGTGCCCGAAGTCTGGAACAGGTTGTAGGACGTGCCCAGCGTGTCGTCGTCCGTGATGCTGCTGTCGTCACTCCAGCCAGTGGGGACACGGACGTCGTCCACCAGTGTCTTCAGCAGCCCCAAGATGAGGATGAAGACGCAGGGCAGAGCCACTTCCATGAAGGTGGCCACAGGGTGGCGCCGCTTGAGCGTCCAGTTCTTCCACAACAACGTGCGGATGTAGAGCCACGTGGTGCGGCGCTCGGCTAGCGGAGGCGCCGAGGAAGGAGCGGCGTCCAGCTCCTTGCCGCCCAGCATGGCCGTCTGGGACGAGGACCGCCCATTGTCCATTATGCCCTTGCTTGACTTGCCGGAAAATGCGTTATGAGGCAAGAATGTCCCGGCTGGTGTGAGTTGTCATAACGAACAGTATAGTAAAGGTAAGATAGTGTGGGAAATAAGGCATCGAGAAGAGAGAGTCCCTTCATTGACGTCGGAGAGAGACGGGGCGGGCCTTGATGGAGTTGCGGCACGCGAGGAGGAGATCGAAATGCCGTGAGCAGGTTGGTTGTGTTGTTGCTAAATGGCAGATTGCACTGCAATTTACTGTGGAGGAAGAGAGGTTGGCAATACGGGAGGCTTATAATGTCACATGGAGCTCGCAAAGCTGAGTTCGTTGAGAATCGTACACGTCGGTCTGAAAGCTACTAGCTTTATGCTAGGCAGTGGAGGCGACCCGCATGGCGAGAACGTTGGACCACAGCAGGAAGGCCCAACGCGCCGAAGCGTTAATTCGCGTCGATGACTTGATATCGTGGCAGAGCGAGGACAGTGAATCCACACACATCTTACCAACATTCTCCACTGGTGCTCGATGAGCATTGCTCGACACCTACTTAAAGTAGTTGCCAAGGCAAGACGTGCAAAACTCTGTGCTGCCCGCGTGGGTCAAAGCTTGGTGGTTGACTGGTGACGTCAACTGTTAGGTGAGCTTGTGATCGCGATGGAAGGGAGACTTGCCGGCGGTGCCGCAGGTAAAACGGCAGCGCTAATCGAACTCATCAAGATACAAGATACAGGATCCTGTACATCCAGCTCTGGAAAATCCACCTGCAGTAGAGCACAAGGGCTCTCAAACTCGAGTGTCGTAATTGAAAACTGGCAGGGGCGATTTATCGAATCGATCGATCCCAATCGCGCGAGCAATCAACTACTTCGAATAGTATCGAATATGCCGTATAGTAGGATTGCATTACCTTCCTAATCAGATGACGGGAACGCCACCAGTACTGTGGAATGTCAAAAAAGGTCCTTCTAAATTCGGTGACGTAATGACGTTGCGACTAAAGTAGCTATCTCATTATGTCTAACCGCCAAAAGTAGGTATCGTTGTCTCCTGCAACACCCGCTTTTGGTCTTTCAGGACTTTAGACAAGACTTGCGCTGTGTCCTTCGACCCAAGCTCATCCAACAGTCTCGAGAATAGGAGAGATGACTCTGTAGCTGCGAGCTGAGAGCGGCGGACGGCTGTGATACATCGACGACAGAAGTGAGCACGGATCGCTGGAGCACTTGGAGATACTTGGAGATAGACGTACAGGGTGCCAGTGACGAAGACGACGGGTGCAGCTGCGGCTCACGGGCATACAGTGATTCGAGGTGCCGGTGAATGGCGAGTTTTAGGCACGCATTGCAGACGAGAAGGAGACATCGAGTTCACACTCGAATGGAAGTGTCGTCGGCGCCATCCTGATGGAACAGTGCGCCCGGTATGCTGGTGTGCGTGTTGATGCGGCAATATTACTTGACTCGACCACATAAGCGACCGTCTTAGCACGTGAACTTCCGGCGCTCGAGAAGGCTCGCGCCAACGATAGGATCATTTCGGAATTCACCACCTGCTGTTGACTGACCATGGCTCCTTCCACGCCTGCTGCCAAGATGACCTACCGCTTCTTCTCCGAGCTCGGGCTCGGCAGCTGGAAGTAGGAAGTACACCGCTGACGCCTGGTACGACATGATGAAGCTGGCCTTCGAGCACGGCGTCAACTTCTTCGACAACGCTGAGGCCTACGGCGCCGGCCTCGCGGAGACGAAAATGGCCGCTGCTATCACGAACGGTGTCGCCGAGGGCACGTGGGGCCGTGAGGACCTCGTGATCACCACCAAGATCTTCTTCGAAGCCAAGGGCTGAAGCTGGAGCGAACGGATTCGGTCTGAGCCGCAAGCACATCGTTGAGGGCACGAAGGCGTCGCTCAAGCGCTTGCAGCTCGACAACGTGGACTCCACCACCCGGAACCGTACAGGTCCATCGAGGAGGCGGTCCGAGCCATGAACTTCGTGATCAACCAAGGCTGGGCCTTTTACTGGGGCACCAGCCAGTGGACTGCCGCTCAGATTATTGAGGCGTGCGACGTCTCTTGCTGATCCGCGCCATCGTACTGCAGGCCATCTACAGCATCCTCGTCCGCAACAAAGTGGACTTCGAGTACGTGGACCTGTACAAGAAGTACAAGCTGGGACTCACGACGTGGTCTCCGCTGGCATTCGGTGCTCTCACGGGTAAGTACGGTGCGGGTACGCCTGAGAGTTCGCGCATGTCGAAACCGATGTATTAAGGCACTTTCCCCGGACTTTGCTGAGCGTGTGAAGAGGCCGACAAGTTCAAGCCGGTGGCGGACAAGCTCGGCATCTCGCTGGTGGAGCTCGCCCTTGCGTGGTGCGTGAGCAACGAGAACGTGTCGACAGTCATGATCGGTGCGAAAACGCCCGCATAGCTGCAGCAGAACCTGAAGGCGGTGCAGGCGGTGGAGAAGATCACGGGCGGAGATCGACGCGTTGGTGCCGTTTGTGCCAGACCTATCTAGTTCCAGAAGCTAAGACAATGGTGTGCGCCAAGTACATGTAAGAGTGCAGACTAGCATCTTTAGGCAGGGCTGTAGGCTTCCTCCTCCTCCATCACGCAGCATTGTACGTTGGCCTTATCAATCAAGCGTGCTCAGCTTCAATGAGAGTCGCTAAATTTTGAATGGAAGCGCCTGGAAAAAGCTTCTTTCCATTTCGCCACCGGCTACTTTCCATTACCGGCAGCGTTGTGCAAATTATAATATCAATAAAATAATTGCGAAAATTGTCTGATTCAATTACAATTATTAATTGCACCTCAATGTGATAATTGAATTGGTTGACCCCGGCGAGCATAGTTAACATAGCAACAGCGACTATTTCGGTGATACAGAGAGTGCAGCGGACAGCGTTCGACGAGTTCAAGAACCCCCCCCACGGCACTTAGAGCGCTTATTGAGTCCAACCTAGCTATGACAGCACCTCTAACCCTCCAACCAGTAGAGCGGTATATGCTCCAACCAGTAGAGCATAGGAAATCAAATTATATTACTGTAGACGATCGTGATTTGCTCGACTAATGCATTGAGTGTTGATCCGTCATGCATTAGTATTTAGGAGGCAAGCGCTACAATCTTCTGGCGATGTCGCTAAAGAAGATTTCAAGTGCTGCGTCGCAGGACCAATCGAAGTCTATATTAACACTCGCTTCATTCGTTTTTGATCATCTGCTCTGAATCAGCGCCAGCAAAACAGGCTTTTTCCCCAGACAGACAATTAATGCATACGGTAAGGCTTCTGTAGGAAAACATGCGGCCGTTTAACCCTCTTCGCGAAGGTCTTTCACGCATGATCAAAAGAGACCCCAGCAACAATACAATGTCTACATTGAACAATTAACATTGAGTCGAGACTGCCCATCTCAATTAATTAAGCAATGTAAATTGACACAACGCTGATTATCGGTGGCTACTTTCCATGAGGGTGGCTATATTGTATTTCCTATAGCTAACATTGATTTCGTATCAGTACAAAATAGATAGAGAGGGCGTATAGAGACAAAACGAAAATTAATTGGAATTTAGCATGGAGATTACATAACAGTATTATACTTTAGCTACCGTTGATTACAGCAATTAGTCTGAGTGAGACTAATTTATGTAAGCGCATTTTCAGTGACCTCACACAAAATAGTCTTGCGGAACTTGACATAGACTAATTATGAACACAGATTATTTATGAATGCTCAAATATAATCTAAGCACGACTGGCGGGTTGGCTGTATTCACAGGTGCTCTGCATCTAGACAAGTGCCTCGGTACCCGAGCGATTCATTACGGCAGTGCTCACCAGCTCACTCGCATCTTCATTGTCCCCTGATTCCTGTAAGCTGTCGTCTGATCTAGCCGCGACTGGAGCTTGCTCAAAATTCACTTGGAAACTTTCTGATGATCTCTTGTAGGTGAGGAAAAAGTTGCTGCGTAGACCAGGTTCCATCGATCCCCAGAGATAGACAACAGCGCATCATTGCTTTTCGGGCGTAGTTGATACCATTCTTGTCCCACTTTTGATTGACCTCACGAACTGCAGCTGCTGCCAGCTCCAGAAAAAAGTCTTTCCTGGGTTCTTAAGCTTTCCGGAATAGCTGCCATCCTTCCTCGCCTTGTTTTGCCACTCTTCATCCTCAATGAGTTTGATCTTCTTCTCGTTCCACATGCGAGACCAGACATCTTTGATCTTCGCTATGACGAATGAGTCTGCAGGCTGGCAGAGATCAGTTGCATTGGCTGGTAGATACTGCAGACGAGCGTTGAGATGATTCAGTTCTTCTTTGCACTCGGATTCCTCGAGATGACCGGAACAATTGTCCAGGAATATGGTCTTCGTTCTCCCACATGGGTCTGGCGCCGTCGCCCTTCGCTCTTTCAGATACTCGCGGAAGAGTCGCTGATCCATCCAGCCTTTTGGTCCAGTACGATAGCAAGCACCTGCTACGTTGTCGGCGCCATCTCGGATAGGGTAGCTCCGGTTTCCATTCGTAATATCATCATGGGCGGGTGAATATATCCACTAGCGCCACCTGAAATGCGCACAACCATAGTCATACCTTCCGCCCCCCAGACATCACGTCCGCATACTTCACGCTCTTTTCGCCGACGAAGCCTAGTGTCTTGCCATTATCGAAAGCAATCATGAAGTGCGTCTCGTCAATGTTTTCCACGGCGTTTTCATTGAGCTTGCCACTCTCGAAATCTCTCTTCAGCTGACCGAGGTGAGATGCTACTTCATGTTCAACTTGGGCTTGCTTCTCTGGGCTCACTTGACGTTTCCCAGTATGCGCTCGCAGCACAATTCGGTGCTTCTCCATGAACACCTGCACCCATCGCGTGGTGATCTTTGCGGAGAGGAGCGAGTCGTTCGCATCGACCGACTGTGCATTATATGTCGCACCAGGCTCATTCAGTTGGCGCAGCGCAACTTGACGAAGTAGAGGTGCGTCGAACTTCAGTCCGAGTGATCGAAGACGGTCAAATGCAGCGTGAAGCACCGGATATAGCCATGAAACCCATGCGCTTGGCCGTCGCCCTCGCCCAGACACACATTTCCGATCAACAAGAACCCTTCCCTGATAGCGTCGACCTGGAAGCACACATGAACCGCGCTCGGCATCCAAATATCTCGACCGCTTGCGCCACCAATCCATGGCCTTGGCAAGATTGGCTTGTCGGGTCCTTGATTTGAAGATTGATGGAAACTTGTCAACAGCCTTGTAAAAAAGTAGCTCGTCTCCGTTCGCTTCCTCTGTCTTGACCATCCAGCGTAGCACCTTCCTTCTCGGGGATGTGCTCGATACTACTTGAGCCGATGAATGTGAACTGAAGTCAACCTTGCTCGCGCTACGCCCCGACGAGCCGACGACACGTACCGCGCTTGATGGACTACTCGACGCTGCAGATGACGTGCCCACCTCAGGATCTGGTGATGGATGATGCGTGCGGCCAGTTGTGTCTGCATGAACATTGCTTGTGTCTGTTGGCTTGGAGCAGAGGGGTGTACGTGCGACGCAGCAACAATCGGGGAGCTCGAAGTTAAACGACTTGCTCGAACTTGCGAAGGACCTGCAGCTGGTGCGGGCCCTGTACTTGTTGCACTGGTTGGGTCGGTTTGTGCTCCAGAACAGTCTGGACATCGGACAAGTTGGCCGTAGCCCTCCGGCCCAATAGGCGTCCCACAAAAATGATGCATCGAACGCTCACAATAGGGGCACTGGTGAATTCGTCCGACACGTCCACCGCAGCCACCGCATGGAGATGCCTCGGTACTCGCCATAATTGCCGCTCGTGGGAGCTTGGTCTGGTGTTGCTATGAATGAACTGTGAAATCGTGCGAAAAGTCGTCTTGCTTCGTAGGATGAGTGGTTGTGGCCTGTCGGGAGCAACAGCCGAGCTCGTAAAGAAATAAATTGAACTCAAATAGAGAAAGGGTACTAAAAGGGCAAAAAAGAAAGAAAGAAATGGGGATAAATATAGCAATTGGGCAAAAATGCCAGCTCATATGACGACACCATTCACCCTAATCCTAAGAAAGAAAGAATCTATTTCCGTCTCTGGCGCTTGTGCCTCCAGCTTGTGCCGAATAATCATCGCACGCAGGGACTCGAACTCAGGTCGTGGGAATGGAGCGGGCGAGACCAAACCACTTCGCCAAGACGAGCCCATTCAATGCAGACTAATACTGAACATGTTTGCTCAGACTAATTATGAATTCATTCATTCCTTACTCACATGAATTAGCCTGGCATATACTAATTTTGAACGCAGGCTAATTGTGAAGTCAGAGTAATTACTGTAAGCACTGTAGTGATAAGTACGCTTTGAACTGCCAGATCGGCGAAACAGATGTATTACTATTTCGCATTTGCCACGTATGCACTCAAACACATCCGCTGCTGTGTTAATGAGGCATCCGACCTCTTAGGCAACAGCGTCGATACACTGATGAGATGATCTTGCGTAAAGCGAGCGAGATCTACGTGCACGCTGCCTAGCTGTGCTGGATCAGGCAGGGCCGCGAGCCTACGTTAATGTTCTCTCGTTGATGTCCTGCTGACTTTCAAATTAGCTTCAAGCAGCCTTCCAATAGAACAACCGTTCCATTTTTACACCGAACCAGCCACGACGCAGCATCCCGCTGCACCAGCTATTCTTTCCTCACCTCTATGTCATATTAACACGTTTGTTGCGATCAGCTGGGCACCATGCGCTCGCGTAAAGCACGATGAAGGCACTACCGCCGATTACTGTCAGTTAGCAGCAGCGACGTTCTCAACACCGAATCGGCTACGGCCGTTCATCTACCCTCGCCAAGTCGTTTGAGGAAAGTTGGAAGTAGCTCACATCGGTCACTTTCCTGAAGCAGCGATCTTCCCATGGTTCAAACCGTTACGGGTGCACCTTTGTATTCGCAGCTAGGTGTGAGTGAAGATGATTGCACATCATTCCGACTAGCCAAGCTGCGATATCTTCATCATCCAACGAAATCGAGATGGTTTGCCAGCGAAGTAATCCCACTTCCCTCACGGACAACCACTTGCGTCAATTGGAGGCAGTGAAAGCGGCAGTGAACGGTGGCAAAACGATATCAACGCATTTGACACGGGACTATGGATCAGTGACATCAAGTATTCGTACTTGAGTGATGGTGAAGAACACGAACGTATATCCCTTGTAGCAAGTGTGGAATCTGGACACGGAGTACTTCACGATGGAGAAGCGCTTGCTCATCCGGCCACGTTCAAGAGAAAGCTTGAAGTCCGCGTGCAGCTTGATGGGTTGGATAACACTCGCGTTTCTGTTACCGTCAATGATCTCTTCTCCACGCGGCTGTCGGGTACAAAACAAGTTGACTGCACCACAGAAGATCGCATTATGACAGAGCGGAACGGTGAGCTCCGACTTCTGAGATTTGGATTTAGTACTGTAGCAAAAATGGGGTGATAGCTTAGCGCACTGATATTCACAAAAACTTCCTTTGAGTGACTAACAACCCAAATCCTGGTGGTCAAGGCCTCTTGTCAGTACTTGCTCACGCGGCAAACAAAGGACATCAACAATGAAGATACAATGGTTTCGATGCTTTTAGTTCCACAACTGGAGAATCGAGTGCACCAACTGAGAATGCGAGGGCACTTTTAATATTACGATATTTGCAAACGATGTTGAGTGATCCTCGTCAAGAAGGTGTTTTTAAGACCCCAGTTTCCAAGGATATGAGAAATAGTGTGGAGGATAACGCGCTCAGGGGTAGCCGCCAGTCTGGGTGAATAACAGAACGAACTGACCATTCTGGACTACTTGACAAACACGCTGGGCAGGCAGATCCCCGTTTGTTATTAGTTGCACGTCAATAAGAGTATTCCGCACGTGCACTCGCTTGATATTGGGCAAATGGCACTTCGTATTCATGGTCCGTATGAAACGTAAAAGCTTCATTTGGAGGTCGGATCATCGTCTCCTTGGGGGCATAAGGAGTCAATATTGCAACACACCCGTACCAGTAAGTTTAACCGGGTGCGCTCATCTTTGTTCGGACAGCTCTTGCGACGTCTTAATGAAGTACCAGCTGCGAGATGTAGTATCCCACCACGACAGGCAGCAATATGGCCATAAACACTGAAGTCACGTACGAAATCCATTTTTATTGAGTGTGACACAGTCGTTCGATCACTTCGCAGAACTATCCTATCTGGCAAGATCCACGCTAGAAGATACGGATTACTACGCCAATGGTTAGGATAAACCGTATTTCGTTTGACAATGGGATATTTGGTTGTATTCAGCCGGCGACCACCCGAGCTTGTGTCCAACCAAAACTCAATAGAGTCGCATCACCAAGCCATCAAGGCAACTACCTTCGCGCTACTACTGGCCATGTTTTATCCGGGACATTTCCTCGAATCATAGTACACTGTGATATGGACCTTGGCTCGGAGGTCATATGTCACTACGCAATTGGACCGGTGAAAGCGGAGATGCTCCAAGTTGATGTGAGCCTTTGTCCACATGAGCACTACTACCCGAGGCACCGAGGAAAATCGAAACGAGCAACCCACAGCATCGGCGAGTACTACTTCAACGCGGACTACTGCGTAGTGCAAGATCCCAACGTGCACGGTCTTAACGTCGATGCAGCACGAACAAGGCTGTACAAGCGCTCTCTCGACGGAATTATGAGGGCACACGAGAAGATCGAAAACGTTCAGCTTTGGTATCTATCTCTTCACCGCATGACAATTCTCGAGCGAGTTCCGTTTGAGCACAATTGGAATTCTCCTTCTTGGTGGGTTGATGAAATCAAGACAATTCGCAAGAAGTTCAAATGCGACTGCAAGTCGTCTTACCAGTCTGGGTGGTTGTGCGCACACATACTAACCGGTATACAGCTAGTAGACGCAGTGGATTTGAATGCAATGCGTCGTGGGTTGACGGCGCGTTGACCGTCTGGGCGTCCTCGAAAGAAGACGAAGTGTATGGAGCGTGATGGTCTCAGGGGGTCGCAATAAAGTATGGCCGCACTCGTCAAGAGACTAGTTGATAAGCCCACGAGCGTTATCAACTGGAGTGTTCTGGGAACCTGGACCAGCACGGATGACGATGGTATTGAAATCAGCCGGGACTTCGTCGGAACTATCAAGCCCCCGTTCTTGCGCGCCGGAAAACGTTACTGGGAGGTGACGTTTCCCGACATCGAGGAAGAGGAGGAACATAGGCCGAACAGCTTGCCACTATCATCAACTACTCGTTTCGGATGGGGCACATCATAGTGCGAAACTGATCGGTAAGTATTGTAAGCACTACTGCGTCTACATTTGCATGATTGCATTTATTCAAGCAAGAAACTCAGAAAAAGAAGATCACACAGAAAATACTAGAAATAGGGCGGGGTTTCACCACTTCTCCGCCAAAATTACATTGAAGTCTGACAAACAATTAAGCTGATGGCATGCAATATCACCGGTGGAATGCAATATCACCGGTGGAATACAATATCACCCTTCGAATGGAAAATAGCCGGCGTGCAATAGAAAGAAGCCAAAATGACGTGCAATAGAAAATAGCCGATGGAAACATGGAAAAAATCCGCGCCCAAAGCGCCTGGAGAACAAAGGTGATTCCGCAACCATACAGCGGCACCGTGTTGTTAGTTCCTCTCCTTGATAGTCTCAGGCTCCCTTTCGAGCCTCGTGAATTGCTGGACCAGTCCGGCGTCTCCTCTGTAGGCAGGAGCAAGGATGCGTATTCAGCAAGTGTCAAACGCATTCCCAGGAGCTCGGCCGAATCAAAGCAGGAACATTTTTGCAAGGCGTTATTAAATCAACGAAATGGAGGAGGTACCGCGCATGAGCTTGCCGTCGTTGCTGCAGGGACCAACTAAAACGCTACTTGGTTCGCTTTTGATTGAACTTCTTTACTTTATGCTTGGTGGACTGGTTGTTGTACTTGTCCAGTGAACATGTTGAATGTTGCACCATGCAACATGTTTTTGAAGTGAATACCGAAGCAGAAGACGATGAAGAAGATGAAGTTGTTGGTGGTGTTGCTGTATGAAGCAAAATATTTACATGCACTATCGATCAATACAAGCTAAGATCCTACGGGCCGCGACGCCTCCGCTTAGAAGATGGACATCTTGCGGGCGGTGAGCTTCTGGCCGGGGCGCCAGCCGATGGTGGGCATGGCGTAGTACTCGGAGATGTTGCAGATCTCGAGCTTCTTGACCTTCTGCATGGCCTGCGCGAAGAGCAGCGCGCACTTAATGTTGTTGATGAGCGAGACGCCGAAGTCGACGGCGGCGCGGCGGATCTTGTAGCCGCTCGTGAGCTCCTCGCGGTTGGTGCCCTCGGGCACGTTGATGACGAGCTCGATCTTGCCCGACGAGATGTAGTCGATGACGCTGGGCAGGTCGCTCTCCGGGTCCGACGGCTTGCGCAGCGCAATGGACTTGACGCCCTGCGTGGCCAGGTACTCGTGCGTGCCGGGCGTGGCGTAGATGGTGTAGCCCATGTCCTGCAGAATGAGCGCGCCCTCGAGGAACTCGCGCTTGATGTCATGGTTGCCGATCGAGACGAGCACCTTCTTCTCCTTGGGGATCTTGAAGCCGGCGCTCAGCAGCGCCTTGAGGTACGCCTCGTGCATGTCCGTGCCGAAGCAGGCCACCTCCCCGGTCGAGGCCATCTCCACGCCCAGACTTGGGTCGGCGCCGTGCAGACGCGTGAAGGAGAACTGCGGCGCCTTCACGCCCACGTAATCGATGTCGATGAGAGCAATGGGCACCGACTTGACCGGCAGGCCGATCATGGCCTTGGTGGCCAGGTTGATGAAGTTGAGGTCGAACGTCTTGGAGATGAACGGGAACGTGCGCGACGCGCGCAGGTTGCACTCGATCACCTTGACGTCGTTGTCGCGGGCCATGAGCTGGATGTTGAACGGACCCGTGATGTTGAGCGCCTGCGCGATGGAGCTGGCGATGCGCTTGACCTGCTTGATCGTGCCGACGTACAGCTTCTGAGCGGGCAGCACCAGCGTCGCGTCACCCGAGTGCACACCGGCGTTCTCGACGTGCTCCGACATGGCGTAGTTGAGGATGGCACCGTCCTTGGCCACGCCGTCGAACTCGATCTCCTTGGCGTTCAGAATGAACTTGGACACGGAGATGGAGCGCGAGATCTTGACGGCATCGCTGCTCAGGTACTCCTTCAGCTGCTCCTCGTCCGAGGCCACGATCATACCGGCACCCGAGAGCACGTAGCTAGGACGCACCAGCACCGGGTACTGCACCTCCTTGGCGAAGTCGAGCGCCGAGTTGAGGTCCGTGACCTCCGCCCAGCGCGGCTGGTCCACGCCCAGCGTGTCCAGAAGCGCCGAGAACTTGTTGCGGTCCTCGCACTGGTCGATGCTCTCCGGGTCCGTGCCGAGGATGTTGACGCCGGCCTTGGACAGCGGCATGGCCAGGTTGTTGGGGATCTGGCCGCCGACGGACACGATCACGCCCTCGGGGTTCTCGCGGTCCGAAATGTCCAGCACGCGCTCCAGGCTCAGCTCCTCGAAGTACAGGCGGTCGCTCTCGTCGTAGTCTGTGCTCACGGTCTCGGGGTTGTAGTTGATCACGATGGCCGGCTTGCCCAGCTCACGCACCGTGCGCACAGCACTGACAGCGCACCAGTCGAACTCCACCGACGAGCCGATGCAGTAGGCGCCGCAGCCGAGCACCACGATGGCCTCCTCGCTGGGCGGGATGTCGTCCTCCGAGCCGCCGTACGTCATGTACAGGTAGTTGGTCTGCGCCGGGAACTCGGCAGCCAGCGTATCAATCTGCTTGACGCACGGCACCACACCCATGGCTTTGCGGGCTTCGCGCACCTGCATGGCCGTGATGTTGTTCGGCAGCCGGGCGGCGATCTGACGGTCCGAGAAACCGTTCACCTTGAGCGTGCGCAGATAGCGCTCTGTCAGCGTGTCCAGCGAGTACTGCGGCACCGTCTTACGCAGCGTCGAGATGCGGGACAGCTTGGACAGGAACCACTTGTCGATCTTGGTCAGCTGATGCACGCGGTCGATCGTGTAGCCGGCGTCGAGCGCCGAGATGATGTAGAACAGACGCTCGTCCGTCGGGTGGCTCAGCTGCGCATCGAGCACCTCCGGGTTGGTCTCGTTGTCGACAGGGCTTCCCTCCAGGCCGTCCAGGTTCGGGTTCACCATGCGCACAGCCTTCTGGATGCACTCCTCGAAGTTGCGGCCAATGGACATGACTTCACCCACCGAAAGCATGTAGCTGCCAAGGTCGTTCGACACGCGCGAGAACTTCTTCAGGTCCCAGCGCGGCATCTTGACGACGCAGTAGTCCAGGCTGGGCTCGAAGCAGGCCGTGGTGGTCTTGGTCACGCTGTTCTTGATGGACACAAGGTCGATGCCGAGCGAGATCTTGGTCGCGACGTAGGCGAGCGGGTAGCCCGTCGCCTTGGAGGCAAGAGCACTGGAGCGCGACAGACGAGCGTTCACCTCGATGATGCAGTAGCGCTCCGAGTGCGGGTCCAGCGCGTACTGGATGTTACACTCGCCCACGATGTTAAGGTGGCGGACCACCTTCTGGGCCGTCGAGCGCAGCTTGAAGTACTCGCTGTTCGAAAGCGTCTGAGACGGGGCCACGACAATCGAGTCGCCCGTGTGGATTCCCAGCGGGTCGAAGTTCTCCATGTTGCACACGGTGATGCAGTTGTCCTTGGAGTCACGCACCACCTCGTATTCCACTTCTTTCCATCCGCGCAGGTCCTGGTCGATCAGAATCTGCTTGATCGAGCCCTTGGAAGCCGAGCCGTGCAGCGCCTTGGTGGCCAACACGGTCAGCTCCTCGTCGTTGGCAGCGAAACCCGAGCCAAGACCGCCCAGCGCGAAAGCCGAACGCACCAGCACGGGGTAGCCGATCTCGTTGGCGGCCTTCAGTGCATCCTCAATCGTCGTGGCAGGCTGGCTCCGAGCAATGGTCTCACCGATCTCATCCAGCTTGGCCGAGAACTTCTCGCGGTCCTCCGTGTCGATAATCGACTCGATCTGCGTGCCCATGACGCGGACGTTGTGGCGCGCGAGATCGCCGTTCATGTACAGCTCGATACCGACAGCCAGAGCGGTCTGGCCACCCATGCTCACCAGGATTCCATCGGGCTTCTCCTTCTTGATGATCTCGAGCACCGTCTCAGCACGGACGGGCACGAAGTAGACCTTGTCGGCCAGGCCCTTGGACGTCTGCACCGTGGCGATGTTGGGGTTCACGAGGATGACGTGCACGCCCTCCTCGCGCAGCGCCTTGATGGCCTGCGATCCGGAGTAGTCGAACTCACCGGCCTGGCCAATCGACAGACCACCTGAGCCGAGCAGCAGCACCTTGGAGAACGTCGGGCGGTCATACAGAGAGGTGTCCATGACTGTGAGTTTAGGCGGGGCGTGGTTGACCTTCTCGAGGAACATGTCGAAAAGGAAGGCCGTGTCCGTGGGGCCACCGCAGGCCTCCGGGTGGAACTGCACCGAGAAGAAGGGCTTGTGCTCGTGGATGATGCCCTCGTTGGACTTGTCGTTGGCGTTCATGAAGAACGTCTTCCAGCCGTCCGGCAGCGAGTTGGAGTCCACGGCGTAACCGTGGTTCTGCGGGGTAATGTAGCAGCGCGTGGTGCGCATGTCGATGCAGGGCTGGTTCATGCCGCGGTTGCCGTACTTCATCTTGTACGTGGTGGCGCCGGCCGCGAGGGCCAGGATCTGGTTGCCCAGACAGATACCGAAGATGGGCTTGGGGTTCTCCAGGTTGATGGCCCAGCGGATGCTGTCGATAGTGTTGCTGGCCATGACGGGGTCGCCGGGGCCGTTACTGATGAAGATGCCGTCGTACTGCAGCTCGCTGTTGGGCAGGTCGTAGTCGTAAGGCACGACCGTGAGCTCCACGCCCTTGCCGGCCAAGTAACGGATGATATTGTGCTTCATGCCGCAGTCGAAGGCCACGATCTTGATGGACGCGCCCTTGTTGTAGACCGCCACCTCCTTGGTGGTGACTTGGGCCACCAGGTTCATCTTGTTGGGGTCCTCAATCTCAGCGGGCTTGCCTTCGAACTCGATCTTGCCCAGCACAGCGCCGAGCGAGCGGATGCGCTTAGTGATCATGCGCGTGTCAATGCCGAAGAGCGCGGGCACGCCGTGCTCCTTGAGCCAGTCGCCGAGCGACTTGACGGCGTTCCAGTGGCTGTGCTGGAACGAGTACTCGGACACGATGAGACCCGAGATCTGCACGGTGCTGGACTCGAAGAACTTGGGCAGGTTGAACTCGTCCTTGACGCTCATGTCGGGCACGCCGTAGTTGCCGATGAGCGGGTACGTGAGCACGAGGATCTGGCCGCGGTACGACGGGTCGGACAACGCCTCCGGGTAGCCCACCATGCCCGTGTTGAACACCACCTCGCCCGACACGCTCTTGTCGGCGCCGAACGAGTAGCCGTTGTACGTGGTGCCGTCGGCCAGCACGAGCGTGCCGCTTGACGCGTTGTCGTCGAACGCGGGGGCCACGGGGGCCAGCACGGCCGCCTGGGGAGCAGGCTCGGAGAAGGACACCGTGGACATGGTCTTGTGTATATGTGGTGGAAGCCGGAGTGAAGGTCCCGGTGGTGCTGCTTGCGCTCTTGGTGGCAAAAGGCGAAGTCTCCGTTGCAAGTGAAGTAGCGGAAGGCCAAGCGAAGTCCAAAAAGCTCTGCGGTGTGAAGCTCACGAACACGACTGAACCGTCGGGGCCGCCGAGAACCGACTCGGGATTGGCCAAAAACCGAGGCTGTCTCGATATAAAAGGACACGATCAAATTTCAGCCAATCCAAGGGCGCCAACATCTCACCGATTTGACAACCGAACAAATAGTGAACCTTTCAACTTAGATAATCAATTATGAGAGAAGCCCGAAGATCGCGGCATACAAATTTCAAGTCACCAGCCAGTGGCCAGGAGTCGTCCTGCGTGTTCGCTCGGCAAAACCGGGGCTGTGTCAAATGCGTGGTGCTGGTGCGCCGGGCTTTGCGCGCAGCTCTGAGGGACTCTTTCCGCTTTTTGCGGCCGAGCGTGTAGGTGGGGTAGGTAGCGAGAAAGCGGCGGGTGGCGGGGAGGAAGCGGGCGCTGGAGACGCCGCTACGACGGACTTTGGCGCGAGTGGAGGCGGCTGACGACAGCTATTTACAGGGGGATGCGCCGCCTCGTCTACGGTTTCGTCTGCGGTGGTCTCACCAAGCAGCAATGGCGGGAGGCGAGCGCTGTGGCTTCCAAGGCCTCGCTAAGGAGGGGGTAGCGCTGTCTAGGTCAGCAGGGATAGTGGAGCGGGATCTGGCGTCAGGGGGAGCGGGATGGGCGCGATGAGGAAGCGATTTCGCCGTGCGAGAGACTCGCACCGCGGCGCAAAGCTCACGACCACGCCCGATATCGTCTCCTGGCGGAATGAAACAGCGCTCTGGTGGTGCGGGGCAGGCTCCTCTGCCTGCGGAGGGCGTTCAGTTAGGCGGCGGTGGGTGTGGTGACAAACGCGCGGCGTGCTTCCTCGGGCGCGGTAAAATATATTTACTTGTACGATACGCGATGGTCTTGGGCGAGGTGGCGATGCATACGTGGATGGAGGTGAGGGCGACGCGATCGTTTTGGCTCGACAGGAGGCTACCAGTAGCCCCAACTACAGCTACGAGAATTGTGGGGTGCGAGCGATTTAGATGACGAGTGTGTCGAGCTACGGTGCGGGGTGCTTCAGCGTGCGCTGGGTGATCAGATATCTGCGTAGACAGCGTGGCGGACGAGAGCGGCGGAGAGGCGGCCGGTATCGTTCAGGTTTGCGTTGCGCAGAGGACGGGCGGACACAGTGAGCGTTGCGCTTTGAGGGTGCTGGTGTCGCAGTCCGATACGAGCTTTACAGGGAGCAGCACGCACAGATATATACAGGGCGGGCAGATAGCGCTGACGTCGGTGTAGGCGCCTGCTGGGCGTCTCAAAAGGTATGCGCAAGTCTTGCGTGACGTCATAAACCGTGAGGTCTTCCGCGGTCGTCTTGCCGTTGGCAGGATTTCGAGAATGTGCATCTCAACGCTGTCGATCGCCAGTGTGAAGGAGGAAAGCTGTTTAGTTCGGTAAGACCTACACAGGCTATCGTCTGGAGCAGCTTGCGCACGGCTGCTGTGATACCCGGTGACGCTTACGAACTGAAGCTGGGAACTTGGTGATGCGCGTTCAGGATGTCAAATGCCGCGGACGTGGCGGCAGCTTCAGCAGCGGTGGTCATGCGTGAAAGCACGCAGCTGCTGCCCTGATCGTCGACTTCGAAGCCTGGAATGCACTCGCATTGCCCAGTGGCGGTCGGTTGCGCGTTCATCGGGCATCCCGTGGTCTCTTCAGTGGCCGTGGTTTCGCTGGGCTGGAATGAAGCGTCGAGGTCGAGGTCAACAACGTCTTGATCAGTCACGACAGGAGGCTCTTCCTCAACGGGTTGATGCGTTGGCTCTTGAGCTTCTGAGTTGGCCACGTCTGGGACGGCTGCTTCCTCTGCTTCCTGGGTGACCTCCTCGGCTATGTGCAGTTCCTCATGTTCCTGGACCATCGCGTCTTGCTGCACTGCGTCTAAATCAATGCCTTGTTGCTCGAGCGAAGGTTGGTCTTGAGTGTCGGGATGCAGTGGTTCGAGTTCCAGATCCTCTTCGGCTTCGAGCTCAGCATCCGACAAGTGTAAGTTGGGGTTTCGCTTGATGCCATTGATTTTGATCTTCGGCCCACGCTTGGCTGGAATGGACGCCGCCGTACGAACACCGCTTAGCACGGGTACAGCAGGTGATCCAACAAGAGTTTAAACGTACCTTTGCTTGAAGGCTGTAGTTTGATACACGGCTTGTTAGCCTCCGGGACTTCTTCGTCGCTCGCAGCTTCATATCCATCAAGACAGTCACCGCATACGTTGGCCTTACGCGAGCACTGTGCATCGGAATGAGAGTACACAATGGAGTAAGTCAAGGTTGAACATACAAGTCTTCAGAACATACACAACTTACCGTCTCTCGCCCACGCTGCTCGCAAGATGGCGTCACTTTGCATTCCACCGCCTCAGGGAGCACGTCCGGTGGGAGACCATGAGTCCGAGCCGTCACAGCTTGACGGGTCCACGCTCCGAAGACTCCAAAGCTCTCGAAGGTCTCTGCCCGAAAGTAGAGATCGTATGAAGTCCCTTCCGTGAGGCCAGTGATCACGAAGCTTGTCTTGTGGTCACCTCCTGCAGTCTCATTGACGTCGATACTGCCACTTGCCAGCACACTGAGCTCCGTCGACTGCTGTGAAAGATCATCATAGGGAGGTGTTGAGGCGCGACCGCTAGGCAAGGCCTTATAGTGCACGTGTCCGCGGTCACTCAGCGTGATGTTCACAGTGAGTGTGTCCACTCGCGCGTCTGTCGGAGTCACCAACATTTCCACAAGTTCAGGGGCCTCCGAGTGAGCACGAACTCCAGCGTGGGTCGCCACAGGCCCATAGATTCCGCCACTGTCTTTCGTTTCCGTCACAAGGTGAATCGTGTAGTTCAGTCCGGGCTGCGGGACCTCCAGGATCTGCTTTCGCCAGCCGCTGTCGCTCTCGAGCTCCATACTTTCTTCGTCCACATCCAAGTTCTTCTGCGTTACAAGCTGATCTTCCAGCGCCAAGCGATTCCCGTAGCGATCGCTGCCTCTGGCTACGTGCTGCGTAAGAGCCCAAGGTTTCACAGCAACAACGGAGAAGTAGACGATGCCTGGAGCGTCCATCCGAAAGCCCACCGTTAAAGCTTTGGTAGTCCCCGGTGTCGGGTACGCCGCATGAGCCAACAAAATCGGAGCGTTCGCGAATGTCGAGACTTCTTTGACTTCCTGAATGGCTCCGTACACGCCGTGGTCTGCCGGCAGCGCCTCGGATACGATGAAGAGGCTGTATTTGGTGCCTGGCATCAGATAGTCCAGCAATTCGATATGCTCGCCTTCCGAGTAAGTCACACTGCGCTGCATCCGCACAACCTCGGGGCGATAGTCGTGAGAATTTTTGCCACGCCCATGACGATCTCCGTTCGGCACTCCCTTGCTACTGACGTTGTGCGGTGACGTGACGTTAAACTCGGCGTTGTCGGATGCCCCGATCATAAAGTGAACTTCACTTGGACGATCAAGTGCGAAAGCCAACAGCAGTTCCGTCGTGGATCCTGTGCGTGGCTCCAGCCGCAGCCCCGTAAAAGTCGGCGCTGGAGAATGCGTTCGGACGCGTAGAGGCTCCTCGAATGTCCTACTCAGCACACCTTGCGCGCCTACGGTCTCCGTCGCCATCAATACAATGTAGCTGGTGTCAGGAGAAAGTATGTGCTCGTCTCCAAGCTCTTCTTCGACGTCCGTGCGGCTGTGCTGCTTCTCAGGCATGTCAAGCTCGACGCGCTTCTGTATCAACGGAATGGTGCAGTCATTTGTCGTTTCTTCGGCCTCCACGTTCGCACTGAGAGTCACGTTAGCCCTTGATTCAGGAAGTTGATCGAGGCGTAGTGCGTCGGCCACAGAACGCTGGACAGAGCACTCTCCTGGATAAACCAAGAAGTGAACAAGCGTACTCGTGCAGGAATCACACGCGACATCAAACTTGACAGTGATACGCGACGTGTGGCCAAAGGTGGGGCGCGCTTGGGCTTTGGGGATGCGAGGAGCGACCTCGTGCGTCGTCACAGGGATGCCATCGTTCTCACTGCGCAAATCATTGCTTCTGTGCTTGTGCGGGTTAACCCTCGTGAATACTCCATTGCTCTTGCTCGTTTCGTACGCGAAGAAGAGCAGGTAGTCGTGGTTGGCGTCGAGCCCCATCACGTCCTGCTCAATCCGCAGGGCACTGGCATTTTCTGATGTGATGTTCGCGAGGATTCCAGCGGCAACGACCCCGTCACCACGTCCTGGAGATGCGTCTTTGAAAGAGCTGGTGACTTCACCCCGATGGGACAAGAAGGAGCCGATGTCACGCGCGGATCTCGCTTTCCCATCGAGTAACACAAAGTAGGGAACTCTGCCGGCAGCCTGGGCAAAGCGATCGAGAACATTGACGCCGACAGTATCAGTCGATGACGGGGCGTTGAGGAGCTTTGAGACGTTCAAGTTGATGCGAATTCCGTCGGTTCGGCCACCCAAAGCGTGCACGGAGATCTCGTCAAGCAGCTTGGACTGGTTTGTGTAGTCAGCATGTGTAGCGATGCGGTGGCACGCGCTAGCACTGCCATCTGAGGGCCACCCCAAAATTCCGTCACTGGCGGCAGTCTCACTCACAAGACAGAGATCAAACAGTGCGTTGGCTGGGAGTTTGTCAATCGTTTTGCTGGTCATCTTGTCTCGAATCACGTCTTCGCGTGACACCGAGATGGTGTCATTCACCCAGACACCCACGCCTAAATCTTCCAGTTCTGCTGCCTTTAACATCGAGCCGTTCAAGTTGGTAAGGTCAAACGTGCTCATTAGCGGAGGCCAAATGGCGATCGTTTCGTTGCCTTCCTTTTCGGTCTTGTCTGTCTTTTCAACAGGCTTGGCTTCATCTTTCTCAAGATCACTAGGACAATCAAATTCATGACTCCTGTCTGGAATCAAACCACGGAAGAACAGGGCGTAGTGCACCTCGCCAAAACGATCCAGTTGAAGGTCCATTGCGAGAGCTGAGCTTGATCCATCGAAAGCATGGATCGACAGCTTTTCGGGAATGATCACAGGAGGACCAAGGTGCGTGTTCACCAGTATCGGAGGTGGGAATTCACCAAAGACGCCGTCACTTCCAAACGTTTCCGTGGTGAGCGATACGTGATATGTTCGGCCGGACTTGAGCCCGCCCACTGTCGTGTTGTGCACAAACACGTGTGGCTCGGTGGGTCGAGTGTCGTTCGTACCATTGATAACCTCCATCAAAATGTGTTCCTCGAGCACTTGAAACTGGCCTCGGAGTTCGTGCGGCGTGTGCTTGCGGTCTTCATGGCTAATGATGACAGGGTCTGCAAAGTCCACATCGCTTAGGAAGTAGTGCAGCATGCCTGGGTGCGATAAATTCGCAGAAACGATCACGCTGTCCGTGCTGCCTGCAACGGGATCCACCGTGGCCAGCACAATCTTGGGCGCGACTGCGTGCGTTGTGACATTGAACGCCATAGGCTCCCCCAGAACGCCGCTGCTGTTCCCATCTCGACTGGTTTCCGTCACGACGAAGAGTTCGTAAGTTGTGTTGGCACTCAAGCCATTAACCGCGAAGTTGGTCGCCGTATTGGTATCGCCAGCAAACACGTTTCCAGCGCGTACAAAGGATGAAGACGAAGAAGGCAATCGGTGCTGAAACGGAGCATGAGGATCCTTGCTGCTGTCGGAAGAATGCTCCACAATAGTAGCGGCATCGACAGGCTTGCGCTCTTCGTTCTCCACCAATTCCGGCACCTCACGAACGGCATAATGCAAAATGGACGAAGACTCGGGCTCAATGATGACCTCCACATCAACTTGCGATGCGGTAGCCGCTGTAGGATGTGCGGAAGACTCGATGATGACGGGTGCCTTCTTGTGAGTGAACACCGATAGTTCCTTGCCTCGGTCGCTGAGTACGCCGTTGCGCTTGGCATTCTCCGCGTAAAGACTGACGCGGTACTCGGAATCCTCGCTCAGATCTCCAAACGTGAACGTGAAGGTGTTTTGAGAACCTCGTGTGAACTCGAAGCTCTTCCTGTCTTCCACTTCTCGGCAGGATTGGGTTGCGTTGTCAGTATTTTGTGTGATTTCAGTAGATACG
The DNA here is from genome assembly GCA_033557995.1 of Phytophthora crassamura. NCBI lineage: Eukaryota > Oomycota > Peronosporomycetes > Peronosporales > Peronosporaceae > Phytophthora > Phytophthora crassamura. Next base: position 1,634,790 of record JAUCED010000016.1, read on the forward strand.
GCTGGGTCTAGGCACAAGAAGAGCACATCTTGTGGCTTGGACATGCTGACTTGGAGCTGAATGGCAGATGTGTTGCCGTGAAGCGGCCTAGCCGAGTGAAGCTCAACCTCCGAGGCATTCTCGTTGGTAGCCGACTCCAGCATGGTGTTAAAGGGGCGTCCGAAGAGCCCGAAGCTCTTTGTCGTCTCTGGTAGAAGTACAATCGAATACGACGTTGCGTCCGCGAGCCCCACAATTTCAAACTGCTGGCGGAATGCCTCTTCTCCGCTGTCTTCGGACGGATTCCCGGGTCTTGTACCAGCGTGTGGACTTGCATTGCCACTGTTAACACTGGTACGCATCTCAGAAGCGAACTTGAAAACGCCACTTACGTAGTCACTGTTGTCCACGTCTCCGGGAGATCGCTCACGCAGAAGATGCCGGAGGTTCTCCACACTTGTAGCTTGCTGAAATGCGTTGCGGAGAATGGCGGTGGACCCACTCTTGCCGGTGAGAACGTAGTGGATGTCTCCTCGTGACTGTTCTAGGTCGATCGTTAGAGTGAGGGAGCTCACACTTTGATTGGTAGCTTGGGCGACAGCGGCACGGATTGCTGGCGGTGGTTCGTGCGTCTTCGCCTGCGCTGTGAGCTCACGAAGACCGAAGAGACCATGACTAGCGGCCGTTTCAGCACGCAACTTCACCTTGTACAATGTTCCACTTTGCAGTCCAGTGATGTTGGCGCGGTGAGTCTCCTTGAGGCCTGCGTGGAAGTCTTCCACGCTCGAGAAGTTTCGCATGGCGAAGACCCCGCGAATCGTCACATTCTTCAGCGCACTGATGTCGTCGGTGCTGCGAGAGGCCCCAGCTCCCGCTGCGACAGATGCGGTGCTGGACGTCACTGTCGCTTTTTTTTTACTCGCTGCTCCATCAGACAACGCCAGAACTTCGTAGTGGAGATCGTATCGGAAGTACGACAACGTCTCGCTACTGGCGCGACGAATATCTTCCGGGTCTACTTCGAGTTTGAAGCTTATATCGAGTGCCGTAGCACTTGCATTAAGCGGTGCGCATACCAGCGTGACAAGTTCGGGAGCAAGAGCGTGTGTCCGGACAGCTTTCGGGCGGCGAATCACCCCACTGCGAACCTCTCCGCTTCCTGGAGCTTCTGTCATGACGAAAACGTCATACAGCGTCGCAGGCGCCAAGGTCTCCACAACCTTTTGAAACGAATAGGAGCCGTTAGTTCCCAGCGGAATAGCGTGCACTGCAAACTTCCGTCCAACAGATTCATCGTCACCCGTGCGGTTTTCCACAAGATCCTCAGGAGTGAGCAGCACGTCAGTATCATCATTTCCACTCAGTACCAAGGAGAAGTACACGCGCCCCGGAGTCGTCAGCGTGGCGTTAATCAGCACCGTCTCGGCCGATGCATTTGCAGGTCGCACAGCAGTGATCTCAACAAGCGGTGGCTCTGGATGGGTCGACGACTGCAGAACCGACTGCACTGGTCCAAAGACGCCGTTGCTGCCAATGACCTCGGCGACAAAGTACACGTCGTAGCTCGTGTTCGGCAGTAGATTCTCCACTGCGCTCACGAGCTTCAGCGCTTTGGGCACTGTCACAGTATCGGCAGCGACAACACCCGCACCCTGGACCCTTTCCACTGCATTGCTCGATCCAGGCAAATGTCGCGTCGTCGCAGCATCAACTCGAGCCAGTCCGTTCACGTTTTCTGAAACATCCGGACGACACTGCGCCGCTGCGTTCTTGACACCAACGGCATCCAGAGCGGGTTGCCCGGCAGGCAGCACCGCGTAGTGCAGATGGGCTGCGTCCGTCAAGAACGTCGTCAACGTCAGGGCCGTTGCTGACCCGTGCGTGGCTGCCACAAAGCTCCGTGTCTTCTTGTCTGCATTGCATGGATGAAAACATTATCAAGGTTAGTGAATCAGCTCGCTATAGGATTTATTCACTGCAGAACGCACTGGTATCGCTCGGAACGACAGCCGCAGTGGAAGTGGGCGAAACGCCATCATTTTCCGTCGGGATTTCCTCGCCGAAGGCTGCGCCGACTGCAGCCAGTGTTATGAGTGCGAGAACCGCGAGCTTCCGCGGCATCCAGAGGCGACGCATGATCAGCAGCAGCGACGCCAAAGCAGTTGATACGTGTCCGTCGGATCCGAATCTGAAAAAGATACGCCCGTGCCGCTTCAAGGTGCGCACTGAAGTGGACCACTTCACATAATGTGGTCCACTTCAAACGTTCGATAGCAGTAGCGCTTATATTTTGGTCTATATTTAGAATTTAGGCTTCTCTAAATTGCACAAGAACGTCAGTGCCGTTCGTGCACTGGTCACAAGCCTTCCAGCTGCTTCCGCCATGCCCGCAACGCTCACCAAGGCCGAGCACGAGGACTTCGCGGGGGCGCAAGTGCCGCCCCAGGCGCCGCAGGTGGCAACCGCAACCGCAACCGCTGCGCCGCTGTCTTCCACGCCACGCAATGGCAAGAAGCACCTCAAGGGCCGGCGCTTCACCTTCAAGCGCCTCAGCCGCAAGCACGAGCCCATCGCGGAGACCGAGCACGAGGACGCAGTGACGCTGGCCTCGCCTGCATCATCGTCATCTTCCGGCTCTGACAGCACCAGCAGTTTGAGCACGGAAACAAGTGTCAGCAAGCAGCCAGTGGGGCCGCAGGACTTTGACCTGCTGTGCGTCATCGGCCAGGGCGCGTTCGGCAAGGTGATCCAAGTGCGTCACCAGCACACGGACGAGATCCTGGCAATGAAAGTAAGTGCAGCGAAGAAATTGCAGTGGAAGGAGGTTTTCTCATGATATTTCTACGTTTTGACAGATCGTGTCGAACAAGTACATCGTGCAGCACAACTCGGTGTCGTACCTGCAGGCAGAGAGGGACATCATGACCAAGATCCATCATCCGTTCTTGATTAGTCTGCGCTATGCATTCCAGACCAAGTCCAATGTGTACCTGGTGATGCCATTCGTGGCGGGGGGAGAGCTGTTCCACCACCTGCACAAGGAGGGCTTGCTGCTGGAGAGCTCGGCCAAGTTCTACGCGGCCGAGATGGTCCTGGCGCTCGAGCACTTGCACTCGAAGGGCATCATTCATCGGTACGATGACTGCAGTCGATTTCTTGGTTCTTGGCGGTCAACTCCACTGCGTCTCTCGTTTTGATGATGTTGTGCAGTGACTTGAAGCCCGAAAATGTGCTGCTCGGCGCGGATGGACACATCCGACTGACTGACTTCGGCCTCGCCAAAGAAATGGCCGATGTGCGTTAACACTGCATCACTGGAAGGACGATCGCTGTGCTCACTGATACCCTGCGATGCGAATGTTGTAGGAGGACGACTCGACCAGTACCATGTGCGGCACGAACGGTGAGAGCATAAGCCCAGGCGCGTTTACTCATGTTCAGGCACTAATGTGACGTGTTTTTTGCGTGTGCTTTAGAGTATATGCCGCCTGAGATGATTCGTCGGAAGGCCTACAACCAGGCTGTGGACTGGTGGGCACTCGGCGCTCTCATCTACGAGATGGTGACGGGCTATCCGCCGTTCAGACACAGGAACCGCAAGAAACTCCACCAGAAGATTCTGAACGAAAAGGTTCGGAAACCTTTGCTTGCAACTTGCTACCTGCTTGCTTGACTGTTTTGGCACTGACGTTAACGGGCATCTTGCAGCTTCCTCTCCCCAAGTGGCTTGGCCCAGAGACCCACTCCATTCTCAAGCAGCTACTGGAGAGAAATGTCGACAAGCGTCTGGGCTCCGGCAAGTCGACCATGTTCCAGGTGAAAGGCGTGCAGGCCATCAAGAAGCACGCCTTCTTCAAAGGCATCGACTGGGGCCTTCTGGAGCAGAAGAAGGTACAGCCGCCGATCTTGCCCAACGTGATGAGCAACACAGATACCACGTACTTCTCGGAGGAGTTTACCACGCAGGCTGTTGGTCGCCGCAGCCGCATCGACAGTGCTACCGGGAGTGGCGACTCCAAGAAGCTCTTCGCGCGCTTCTCGTGGGTCGCTGACGACGCCCCCAGCTTTGCGGATATCGTTCGCGCAGGTGCCGCAGAGGTAGACTCGACCACAGTGCTTGAGGGTGGTGTTGCGAAAGTCGCACTTACTGACAACCCCAACACCCCCTGAAGGGCAGGCGCACTAGACAGGTACTTTTCATTTTCCATTTAGACGATTTCATAGTAGTAGTTTCCCCAGTCCGGTGCGTGCTTCATTCTGCATGTGTAACTTTCAGCTATCAGCCCGAATACACTATCGGTTGAGCTGTATCGACTTGCTTGTGTGCTGTACAACATGAACATGTACTGTACTCGCTTGGCGTGGACGAAGTGAGTAATCTATGGACAATGGGCAACCCCACTCGGCAAGTCCGGTCAAATGTTGGGGATGACAGCTAAATGCACAGCTAGCGGCACGATGGCTTGAGGGCAGCGGAGCGATCCCCAAGTGCTCGGTGCTAAACGTTCGGTCGTTTTCGGCATGGTACTTGGCCACGGCTGGATAAGCTTTATGAACTCGTGAGCTCGCATCAACACGATGCGATGCGTTCATCTGCCATTACTTGCTTTATGGCTTCTTTTATCAAACACGCAAGGGATACCGTTTGTCGGGTCCTAGCTCTGCTCTGCTGTGCCCCAGTTGCGGAGCTTTACGAGCAGCTGGCCGCGAGCAGCGCCACGTGCGCCTTGACCACCTTGGCCGTCTGCTCCACTGCCAACCGAGATTCCGCCGCAGCGATCCAGTCCTGCGAGACCTGTGCAGGCAGACCGGACAGCGCCTTCATCTCCACGATGGCATTCTCGATGTCGCCAGCCTTCAGGGCGAACTCGGCACGAGACAGCACGGCGTCCGTGTCCTTGCCCTCAACGGGGCCTCCCGGCGGGATCATCAGAAGCGACAGCGCCGTGCCGAACGCCTGGCCAACGATGCCGCTGTTCTCAGGCACAAGGGCAGCGCGGTGACCCACAGACTTGACCACCTTGAAGCGCTCCTGCAGCTGGCTCACAGATGGAGCGCCCTGCTCGATCACCTCCTGCGGCAGCGACTTGACGGCCGCCTCGATGAACGGGTCGTTTCTCGCCGCCTCACGCAGAGCGCGGATCTCGCTACGCAGCGGCGCCGCGGCTTCCACGCGGTCCGACAGCGCCAGCGCCGCCATGGACGCCTTGTGCACGCGGTGGCTGAAGGCCTCGTACGTCGAGGAGCTGTCCAGAACCGTGCCGAGCGCGCGGAGCTCGGCGCGGTACTTCTCCAGTTCCTGCACCCGCTTTTCACGCTCCTCCGCCAGCGTCTTCTGCATCGTCTCCGTCGCCGTCTCAAGTTGCTGAGCGTAGCGCTCCTCGATCGCCTTGGTCTCGCGGGCAAATGTGCGCTGCAGCTCCGACAGCAGACTCGCACGCTGCTGGCTCACGTTACGAGCCAGGTCGTCAGTGTACTGCTTCTTGAGAGTCGCCATCTCCTCGCGCGACTGGCGCGAAAGGATCTCCTGCTGCAGGCGCAGCTCGCGAGCGAGCAGCTCCTTGTGCAGCTCGTCCTGGCGGCGCAGCACCTCACTGCTCTTCTTCTGCGCGTCCTCCTCCATGTGACGGAGCGACTCCAGCAGACGCACAGCCTCCCACTTGGAGCGGTGCTTCATCTCCGTCGCCAGCTGCGCCACGCGGATGGCCAGTGCGTTCGCATCAAGCTCCTGTACAGTGAATCAAAGCAATGTCAGCGGACTTGGCACGTCGAACAGTGGCCGCAGAAGCCAAGCAGCTTGACATAGACACTTACGCTGAGCCCCGACAGATACTGCTTGTCCATCTCCGCAGCCGCGGCGTCCGACTCAGCCTTCAGCGAGCTGAGAAGGTCATTCTGCAGCCAAAAACACCGACAAAACGCCGTTAGAAACCCACTACAAGTCACGCGCAGCAACTGCGTGTACGCACCGTCGTGGCCTGGATCTGCTTGTCCATCTGGCGGCCAAGGTGCTCCGGACTGGCCTCGCCCGCCAGCTTGGCGATCTCCTCGCGAGCCTTGGCCGTGGCGGCGTCCACCTTCTTCTCCACGGCCGTGGCCGCTCCAGCAGCAGCCGCGGCCACCGCCTTAACCTCCTTCTTGACACCATTCTCCACCTTGGGCACCTTGTCCTCCACCTTCTTGGCCACACTCTTGGTCTCCACCTCCTTCTTGAGCTTGGCCACCTTCTTCTCAGCCTTCTCGACCTTCTTCTCGGCCTTCTCAACCTTCGGAGCCTTCTCAGCTTTCTTCTCAGCCTTCTCCAGCTTCTTCTCAGCCTTTTCAAGCTTCTTCTCGATCTTCTTCTGCTCCTTCTCAGCCTTCGGAGCCTTCTCAGCTTTCTTCTCAGCCTTCTCCAGCTTCTTCTCAGCCTTTTTGGCCTTCCTCTCTTCCTTCTTCACCTCCTGTTGCCCCTTATTGATAACAGCACTGAAGTCCTCAGCTGAGCGCGACACGGGTGTCTTCACGACCTCCTCGGGGCCCAGAACCAGCCCGCGGAACTTGATCCATCGCGCGTCGTCCCTGAGCGCCTCCGGGTTCCACTGCGGGTTCTGCTTCACGTACAGCGCGGTGGCCGCGGGTGCGGACAGCAGTCCCAGCAGCAGCAGCTTAGGCAGCGACGAACCAGTGCTCGAGTCCGCGGCGGCGGCGCGCGAGGCGGAGGGTGTCGACCCGACTGGCTTGCTGCTGTTGATGCTGCTAGGGGCGGGCTTGGTCGGCGGCGCCGTCTTGGGGGCCACTGGCGTCTTAGCCGGAGCGCTGAAGGCGCGGCGGCTCTGGTCGGCGGCGCGCACGGCCGCGCGAGTCCGAGACACCTGGCGCAGCATGTTCACGAGGTAAAGGATATGTCCTCTTCACGTTGGGCTCAACGAGCGGCTACGAGACGGTAGATTTTGAAGCAATAATTGTATTATTGTTTTAAAATCATTTTTTAAAGACGCCCTTATAACAATTATTGTGGCGGCAGAAAAAATGGCGGCGCTGCAGATTGGCAAGGGCACGCTCCAGCGTGTGGCAGCGGAGCGCAATGTGCGGTCGGTCCTGTTCCACGTGAGCCCTGCAACGGCTAAGGAGGCGTTTGGGCTGCAGCCGGGCGTGGAAAATGTAGGTGGAAAGGTGGTCAATTGGGAGAGCAACAGCCAACTGACACAGACAACTATTGATTTATTCGGCTTGGTGCAGGCGGTGCGAGCGCTCAAGGCGTACGCGCTTGACGTTTAAATAGAGAGAGACCGCGGGGTATGATGCTGAAAGGGCGCTACGCTTTTGGTGCAGACACGGCTACCGGCTGGGATTCATTGGAGACGCAGGCGATTCCAGCGTGCTGAGCGATTTCCACGTCGTTCACGGTGACAGGAAGGTCGGTTCAATTGGTGGTGATTGTTGATGTGCGCTGGAGCTCACTTTCAGGGCGATACATGCTGTGAGTAGAATGGTGTGTCGATTTACGAGGCTGCTTCAAAGGAACTAAAGGTTCCGCTCGAGAGGACTTTGCTCGTCGCGGAGGCGACGCCGGTGGACGGCGCGGGCAGGAGCGCGATTGCAGTAGCTCTTCCATCGCAGTCAGAGCGAGCGGACTCGCAGCAACTTTTGGCTCAGGTCGCGAATGGTGGGGCCGGAGGATGTTGTGTTGATGCGTGTATTCGCCAATCACTCATCGTCGTTGCCAAAGACTTGCTGAACTTCGATAAGTGCCTGGACCCGGCCGGCCGTTGCTTCGGCCCGTTCCGTGTGCTGTTCTCCCAAGTCTTCTACGAGTCTGCACTCTCGTTTGCGCTGGTGAACCTCAAGCCGATCGTGGCAGGTTTGTGCCCGCATTATCAACCGGTTGGTTTGACTCGTCGTTGCTGACCAAGTTTGTTGTACTGGTTTGTACTAATGCTACAGGCCACGTGCTGGTTGTGCCGAAGCGCCCAGTTGCGCGATTTGAGATGCTTGACGTGGACGAAGTGAGCGATCTGTGGACCACCGCCCAAGTACGGGTTCTCATTGCAGATGGCTTTGCATGCACGCTAGCAGACTGCACTAATAATGTTCGAATTGCAACTACAGCTCGTGGGCAAGCAAGTGGAGCGTCATTACGGCGCGTCTTCTCTCACGTTTGCGATCCAAGTGCGGCTCGATTGGACCCCCCAAAACTCACGAGTCCTTGCTAACACAGCCATGAACATGCTCACAGGATGGCAAAGAGGCCGGCCAGACCGTCAAGCACGTTCACATCCACGTCATCCCGCGCGTGGCTCAGGACTTTGAGTGCAACGACGAGATTTACACGGAGGTATGTGCTTGCCCAAACCATCATTTGACCTCTTTCTCTAAGTTGCCTTTACTCGCAGATCGAGAAACACGAGCGAAGCTTGTTCGTAGACAATGAGACGCGTACAGCACGCTCGGAGACCGACATGGCTGCCGAGGCCGCACTGCTGCGTCCGCTGTTCTCGTAGGGCTAGTTAACGGTTAGAGGCAAATGCCCATCAAAAATCGGCAAATGCCCATCAAAAATCAATTTGAAGTTGCATTGACCAATCACAAGCCAGCCCTTGTTTACCCATCACCTCGAAGGGGGTGGAAACCCCAGACTTCGAATCCACACACAGCCCGCACTGAACGGCCCTGACGAGCCCGCTCTCATGACGGTCACCGCGCCCGACGAGGCGTGGGGCGTGGCCTGCAAGCGCTGCGACGGGCTGCTGGCGCGCCACACGCAGCTAGCTTTTGTGCTGGAGAACGCCACGGCTGTGCATCTGACGCTGGACAAGGCGCTGCTGCACGACGAGCAGCTTCAAGCTCCGCCCCAGGACGACAGCGCCAGCTGGCGCGTGTACAGCCTCCAGGGCGTGCTCCCCGAGCTTGAATTTACCAAGATCCGCACTACGAACGCCTATAAGCGCGCGCGACTTCCCTACGAGCTCTGCTGCGTGCACTGCAGCGCCAAGGTGGCGTCCGAGGGCTATCTGGACGAGCTCGATGACTCGGTCCTGCTGCTGGACTCCAAGGCCTGTGCCTGCGTGCTGGACAGGCAGTCTCCTTACGGGATGGCCGGGGGCTTCAAGGCCAGGAAGTGGGGGGTTATCCTGAGGCAGCTACAGGAGCTAAGACTACCGCTGAAGATTCAGAAGGTCCAGGAGCTGATTGACAGCCCGAATAGGGAGGAGGAAGAGATGAGGGATGCGCTGCCTGTGGTGCACCCGACGGAGAAGTCGATCCGAAGCCACTTCAGTCCCCTGTGCAAGATGTCGCAGCTGAGAAGGTACCAAGTGGAGCTGACGCTCTCGGCGCTGCTGGAGAACACCATCGTGTACTTGCCTACTGGGTGCGGCAAGACGCTGGTGGCGATCAAGGTAATGGAGGAGATGAAGCACCTCAACCCGGACAAGTTGGTGGTGTTCTTCGTACCCACGGGCCCGCTGGTGTCGCAGCAAGCTTCATACATTCGACGAGAGTCGGACTTCCGCGTCAAGGGGTTTTCGGGGCAGCATGGGCGAACAGCTGCGATGAACGCTCCTGCGATTACGACGGATGGCGATTTTGACGCGGTGGTGGTGACGCCGCAGTATTTCCTGAACATGTTGTTCAATAACCGCACTAGAATCACGGACTACAGCACGATGGTGTTCGATGAGGCGCATCACGCCACGGGAGGTCACCCTTACTGCGAGCTGTTAAAATTGCTGACAACAGTCGGTTTTCACGTGCGCCCGCATATTCTTGCACTGACTGCGTCTCCGTTTGGCGAGGCAGTGCGGGAAGTATCCGGCCAGGCTGCATTGAGCAAGCTTGGTGAGGTGTTTAATGCCGTTGTAAACGCCCCAACAATTGCTGCCGAAGATTTGGAGGCAAGCTTCATCCCGAAAGAGGCGCAATGGGTCACTGTGGAGGAGAGCGCTTCCGAGCGCAAGCTGCGAGAGGGTATCAAGCGATACATCCAGTCGTTCTATGAGCGACTCTCTACGTTGATGAACGGCCAGGTCATGCCATTCGAGTCAAACTACGACACGAACGATATGGAGCTGTCCCAGTTCCTGGCAAAGTTGCGTATCTTACGAATCGAAGCAGAGAAGATGGCAAGAGGAAACAACGACGACCAGGAGACGACTGGAGTCGAGAAGAGTGCTCGCTCCTTGACCGACTTGGAGTTGATTCTTGAGCATCTGCGTAAAGTAGCGTCAAGCTTTTATAACTTGAGTATCCATGGTGCTGCAACCGTGGCGGAATCGCTGCGCCGCATTTTTGAAGAGCTGGAAGTCTCAACTTCCAAGAAAGACAAACGCACGTTTGCGCTTGTTGGACCAGCTTATCGCCATATTATGAACGTGGCGCTGCTTTCTTTTCCGGTGGAGTCGTTTAATGGAGCCGATATCTCGAATCGCGTGCATCTTGTCGCACAATGCATTCGAAACGCCAACTTTAACCATGAATCGCGGGCAATTGTGTTTGTCCGCCGTCGGAAGACAGCTATTCTACTAGCCAAAGCTATGGAGGCTTTAGATGTGCTGCGCGAGCTGAACCCGACGCGTTTTGTTGGCCACAATTCTTACGAAGGAATGTCCTGGGAAGAAGAGCAACGGCCAACACTGGATCGCTTTCGCCAAGGTCGCATCCGTCTTTTGGTGGCGACCAATGTGCTGGAAGAAGGGTTGGATGTTCCCGAATGCTCTCTGGTGATTCAATTTGACGGAGTTGTCGGCGTAACAAGTCTCATCCAGAGTCGCGGCCGGGCACGTCACCGCGACAGCACATTCATAATTTTCTGTTCTGCAGTGGGAAAAGAGCGCAACCAAAGGCTTGTTGAGCATGAAAAGCGGTTGGTGTTGATGGCCAAGTTGTCTGCCGCGCGGTTACAATCCAAGTCTACTGTGGAGAAGCTGATGGTAGATTATCCAGAAGAGACCATTGTTGATGCAGCTCTCGAGGAAGCTGAAAACATATCGGTGTTGCCGCTGCGAGCCGCGTTTGACGCGATGGCTGATAAAGTCTACAGCATTGTCCTGGGTGGTGTATTTATTGGCACCGACAAGCAGCTCCAGAAACATATCCTGGAAAGAATCAGCGAGTTCGCGTCAATTAGACTAGCCGATGAGCGGATTGGTCTGTGTACGCTCGCGGCACCTCCTGGCCAAGACGTTTACGACTCGTACAATGCGCTGTCTGCTGGCGTTGATTTCTATGTTGGACAGGAGCGTTTCTGGATGCGCTTTGAAAGCGACGACATAGAGAGTGCAGCGAGCGGGCAATTTGCTGAAAACGTTCTGGATGTCGGTCTCCGCCGCGGGTTGATGACCCCTGCTGGCGCTTTCATGGAGTTGGAGAAGTTTGGTAGTGTGGCTGATCAAAATGCGGGTGTCTTGGAAATGTCAACAGAGGGTTTAACCCTCTCCTGTGGTTTTCGACGGGTGGAGTTCGACTTAAGAGCACTGTGCGAACCTCGGGTCTGGTTTGATTTGACTTCAGCAACCAACGCTGCCTCCGTTTATCTACCTTTTAGACTCCCTCCTTCGTTCTACATCGATGATGAGCGCGAGTGCAAGAATTGCCAGTCGCAGGCTCTTGTTTACTGTCTGACTGTGCCTCGCTCTGACGTCTCAAAGACTCATCTGTGGAACCTCCGTGTGTTTTTCTCGAAGCTTGGAGTTGAGGTGAGTGAAACTAAGATCCCACCAGGAAGCGAGCAACCGGTTCCTCCTACCAGGCGGAGTTTATCGTTGCCCGTCGCGTATGCTCTGCAGTGTCTTCTTTCAGACTGCAGTCATTTTACGGACGGATTTCTGCCATCCAGCTTGTTAGATGCACTGACTGAACTTGATGAAAGTGTTCAGGAGAAAGCTCTCCTCTCGTTTCACCCAATTCCGAACGACGCGAGCATTGCAACTCAATTCTCGGGTTTCCTGAACGAAGAACGCTCCGTGCTGCAGGGACTTTGCGACAGTTTTGCGTTGGCAGCGGGTCCGATTGTCTACAAGGTCATTGTGACGCCTTCACGGATTGTGTTTTGCCCGCCCGTCCCAGCTCCCAGCAACCGAGTGTTTCGCCACTGGGGGTCGGAGAACTTCATGTACGTGTATTTTCGCGACGACAACATGGAGCGTCTGGACTACACGTCCGTGACGCTTTTAGCGCGAATCCGGAACGTCTTGAGGGCAGGCATTGAGATACCACACGTGGGAGGTAATCTCAAGTTTCGTTTCCTTGGCTGTTCACTTAGCCAGGTGCGCAATAGCAGCGCGATTTTCACGCTGCTTGATCAACACAAAGTTCGGTCGTGGATTGGAGATTTATCGCAATTGAAGTCGCCAGCGAAGTATTTAAAGCGTCTGGGCCAAGCTTTCTCCTCGACGAGAGAGACCTTTACAGTCAACCAGAGCGTGCTCGATAACCCGATCGAGGACATCGCCAATGAGCACTACGTGTTCACAGATGGATGCGGTGAAATTGGCGCGGCTGGTGCGAAAAGTATTGTGGAGGAGCTCAATCTTTCCTACACTCCGTCAGCTTTCCAGATTCGCCTCGGAGGCGCAAAAGGTGTGTTGGTGGTATCTGATCTTGGCAATCCGGACCTCAGTCGCGAGCAAGGTATTGTGCTTCGCGAAAGCATGTCGAAGTTCTCATCCAACCATACGATGCTTGAGATTGTCGCGTGTGCGGGCGTATCGGAGGCGTTTTTGACACGCCAAAGCGTGCTCATCCTGAACGATCTTGGTATCAATGAAGATGTTTTCATTGAGATGCAGGAAGACTACTTGAGTGACCTTCGGTCTCTCATTGCATCGGATGCTGGCGCGTATTACGAGTTGAAGGCTGTGCTTCCTCCGTCGGTGATTCAGTCGATCGACGTACTTGTTCGGCAGCTTGGCGTTCAAGTGTTGGTGGACGAATTTCTGTCATCCATGGCCATGACAATATACCATTATCGACTGACCAATACGGTGATGCGCGCCCGAATCCCAATTGCAAAAGGGCGAACGTTGATGGGTGTGGCAGATACCACAGGCACATTGCAGTACGGAGAAGTCTTCGTGCAGTATTCCGTTACCGACGAGGAGACAGGAATTACCCGGTATGTAACGCTTGATGACATTGATGTCGCTGTTCATCGAAGTCCGTGCCACCATCCTGGAGATATTCGCGTGCTTCGCTGTAAAGCAGATGTACCACAGCAGCTACGTCATCTCAAAGACTGCATCGTGTTTCCTTGCCAAGGTCCGCGACCTCATCCTGATGAATGCACGGGCGGCGACCTGGATGGCGACATGTTCGTCGTGATTTGGGATAAACGGTTGATTCCGTCTCGAAACCACGTGCAAAACCCAATGACGTTTGATGAGGATACTGGAGGAGATACCAGCCCTCGAGGTGAAGAGTTTCATCAGTCTACAGATGACGATGGTCTGGTTGATTTCTACGTTCATTCAATCCAGGATGATATCTTGGGTGTCGCTTCGAATGCCCATTTGGCGCTCTGCGACTCATCAAGTGACGGAAGTTTTGACGAGGATGCGAAGACGCTAGCGCGTATTTGCTCGAAACAGGTCGACAGTCTCCGAGCTGAGGCAGATCTGGGAATTGTGCGCAAGCTGGCTCCAAAAAGCTACCCAGACTTTATGCAGAACAAGGACAAGCCGTCATATCCATCGAGAAAAATATTGGGCAAGATGTTTCGTCGTTGTAAGGCGATCATCGACACGACAATGGTGAAGGGTGCGAGTCAGATGCCTGTGCGCGATGATAAATTTCTGACGCTAGGCTACACCGACTACATTGACCAGGCGAAGATGCTCTATCGCCAATACAAACTGCGTCTCCGAGCCTTGTTGCTCATGTCAGGAGCCCAAACAGAGTCTGAGCTCGCGACTGGTATGATTGTGGAACCACAAGGCGAGTACAAGGCTGACTATTTCCGCTTTGGAGACCAGTGCAAGGATGTATTCTATGAGCTCCAGAAATCGTTCCGCACTCAATTTGATAGTGATACATCCTCACTGACACGCGAAGGCAAACTCAAGTATGCGGCAGCGTGCTATTTTGTCGCCCACGATGACTCTGATGCATCGACGCGCCGTTTGAGTTTTCCATGGATCGTGCTCGACTTACTCACGACAATAAAGGCGGCAGACTCGGATAAATTCCACTACAGGTTGTGGTCACCAGTTCGCTTGAAGACGTTTGCTGAAACAATCCCAAAACTGCAGTTGTGCATCCTGGCGGAAATTATGGCAAACACAGAGGAACTATTGTCCGATTTGTTTGATCGGCTGCTTGCTGTGAGCTTGCTGAGCTCCGCGATGCCTGGCAAGCTGAAAAAGAAGGAGTTTGATCTCATCCTTTTCGGCTCGTCTGGACTACTTACGTTCGAGAAGCAGTCCGACCTAGACGTCATGGTAAAATGTACGTCTTCACGTGGCTCACTGGAGGCGATAGCGAAGGGTCTCGAAGGCGTACATGGCAACATCAACCTGAAAGATGGTATCCGTGTGCCACTGCTCTCGTTTTCGTTTGGTCAGTGGTCTGTTGAAATGTGCAAGTTTTCAAGCGGACCCGTGAAAACGCGGCTATTTCGCACGTACATGGAGAAGTACGGTTTCTTCTGGCCCTGCGTGTACTTCCTGGTGCGCTGGGGAAAGTGTGTGGGGCTTATTCGACGACGTTCGGGCGGTGGTCAGGATATGTTTTCGCCGACGGGCTTTATTTGGTTGTTCTTGCGGTTTTGTACGGAGCAGAACTTTGTGCAACCGATTAGCGTTGGCACCATCACACTGAAGGACATTCTGAAGGACAACGACACTGACTCGGAGATGAAGTTTTGGACAGACTTCCTCTATCGGTTGATTTCCGAAAGAGACGACAATGTACTTACCGCGGCTGACGTTCTCCTGACGTTCTTCTCACACTACGCAAGCTTGTCGACGCCTTTCTTTGACTATGGATTCACCGACCCGCTCGATCCTGACAATGACACGCAGCTGGAGCCTGACGCGGTTACATTGTTTCGCTCCGAATGCCACGTCGCGCTCCATCAGTTGATCATCATGAAGGGCGATATCAACCATTTGCTGACCCACCGAGAAGAGCAGACGAGTAGGATCACGCTCAGCCATGCGTTCAGCACGCGGGTCCATGAAGCCAAGGACTTCTTTTCTCGGAAAATCTTGTTTGAAACGAATGCTGACAGCTCGGCGCGCCTGGTCTTCAAGTTTCACCCGAACTCGCTGCGCTCCGACCTGTATGTAGCAGAAATAAGTGGGCCTGGTGGCGCGGTGAAGCGTATTGAAACGCGCATACGAATAATTGAACAGGAGCTCGGTGCGCGAATGCCGTATCGATCTGACCGGAAATTCCATCATGATGGTGCAAGTTTGGTTCTGTTCGAAGGTGCTGAGTCCCAGGAAGAGAAGATCGGCTTCCAGGATTACTTCGGCGAGCGCCACAGCGAGCATAATACTACTCGGCTGCACCAAGCCCATTTGATCTGCTTTATGAACGGGGGGCAGTGGTGTGAGCACGCGGGGGCTACATTTTGTGCGAAGTTCATCCAGCAGATGATCAAGCTGTCGGGATACGAAAAAGTGCATCCTGGTGTTACGAAAGCGAAAGCCTTTGTGCGTTTTGGACATCATTATTTGATCAATCTGCCGCGTTCTTTCGACGAAGAGTCAATTATGCTGGCTAGCATCAAGAAGTTGGAAGACGAGTTTGAGCGAGGTCGAACGGCGCGCGAGCTATACGAGTCTGTATTGATTGCGAAGCAGAAACAGCGAGAGGAAGCTGAAACGGGTTCGAACCAAGATGAAACTTCATCGATCGTGGACAATCAGGATGAGGAGGTGGGGTGGGGAGAGTATTCCGGCGAGAACCAGGATGGATGGGGAGCTGATGGGGGTGAGCAAGGCGAGGATGGCTTTTACGATGGAAGCAGCGGCGGCGGTGGTGGCAGACAGATACGACGTCCACGACGACCTCGAATGAATTTGCGGAAGGCGGAAACGGTCGCTCGAGGTGACACGGGTGTGACGCACTCATTCTACTCGATGATTGAAAAGCAACACGCGCCATGGACAAAAGAGTACGCAGAGAAACGTCTGGGTATGAAGCTGATCAACACGTCCGACTCGTACCAGATATCAATCGTGCACCAGTCGTTTGAGTACAACATCAGGTTGACAGACGACTTGCAACTCGTCAAGATCTCGACACGCCCTTCTCGATGGTTCAGCGCGACGCTGAAGATGCGGCAGGAAATGGATGATGATAGTCACATGATGGACTCAACGCCCGACGTCCGCTTTTACGTGTCCACCACCGAGGACATGCCAAAGACCGACAGCTTGTACGTGAAACTATCTGACTGTTGCAAGAAAGCGCCCGATGGCCGCGGCATCATCGAATTCTGCGACGAGACTCGTGGCAACGTGCGAATCAGTCAACAGTTACTAGCGGCTGGGGAGTCATCTGCGTGCATTGGAACGGTCCGCCATGTGCGCGCTTCCACGTTCTTCAACGAGGAGACGGAAACCCAATTGTCTCTGATGAATATCCGTGAGTTTGGCCTCCCGGACCGCAACCCCGAGGACGGATTTATGAATGTTCGCGACAAAGTGGAGGCCGAGTTCTTGCTGCCGCCGTTGACCTCGAAACGCCGCCTGCTACCAGCTTTCGCGCGACAATTCCTGGCCACAGGCATGGAGTTCGTCGACTTCTTGCGCACGCAGGCAGATATGGAGATGCCTTAGTCTGACGTGTTCGAGCCACACGATTCTGAGAGGCTGAGCAGATTTCAGGGCTGCCCAGCAATTGAATAAAAGTGCAGTTTTAGTGTTGTGGTATGGCTATTTGTTGGTTGGTTGGCTATACGCTAGTATTGGAACTAACTCGCTGTAGTCGTATTTGCATTCTCATGTTATGTTGTTATCTCTCCCAAACTGGCAAAGCGAAGGCGGACGAAGTACACGCATACAAAATCGCTGTAGCCGCTCTCTATGTCTATCTGGATGGCCTCGACTGCAGGCTCGGCGTTCTCGTTCGCGTCGCCTCTCTTCCCTTCATCATCATTTTGCGATTGCGACCCGCGCCGTGACAGCGCAAATCGATGTGTATCAAGTTTCCCGCTGTCTGCTGCGTTCACTTCAAGCTCCCCCACCACCGCCATCCGGTTAGCGGCAACGTTTCGACTTGGTGAAGCGCGTATCTGAAGCTTCGTGACATTCCTGCACGTGATTTCCACCGCGGCCACTCGCTTGGGCTCTCGCAAGACGATCCGGAGGAATTGTGGGAACATCCCGCTTGACACCCACAGCGTGCGACTGCCGGCCTCCAATACATTTGCAGGACCAAAAGTCTCGTCGTAAGAACTGCTGTAAACTTCCGACACGAGCGCGATGCCGGCATCAGCCAAGCGATGAGCATCCAGCCCTTGAAATGACGTTGGAACGACTTCGGAATCCTCCGCCAGTGAAGTGAGCGTGGACATTCGTGGCTTTGCACTGGCAGGGCGAAAGCTCTTCCTCCTGGACGCGGCAGCACTGGGCTCAACCTGTTCCTGCTGTTGCTGCTCCTGTAGATCTTGGATTCGCTGGAGCTCTAGCTCTCGCAACTGTTCTTCGAGCGCTGTGCGCCGGTCGGCATCTTTCGACGACGAGATCAACCGCTTGATCTCTTGAATCTTTCAAGTTTTTCACCGCTTTGTCAGTTCTTGAGCTCAACATTCACGCCGAACAACACAAGTACCTGTGCCTCAAAGTCAACGTCCAACTCGTTGATGGCCTGCGGCATCTTCGGCGCTTCGACTGCAGCCTCTTCCTCCTGCTCTTGTGTCTGGCTCTGCAGCACCCAGCGACTGGCGTGGCGAATCGTTTCAATCGACCAACTCAAAACTTATTATAGCCCCCTAAAAATGTATAAGAGTTGACTGCGCATTGCGCACTCACGCCACGTTCTTCACAGGTGAAGCACAAGGCTGGCTGGCCCGAGTCAGGATTCCCGACAACAAAGTTGCACTAAGTTATCGTGTTTCTAGTACTTGAAGTATTAGGCAACCCGGAGCAAATGACCCGCAGTGGAAAAGTGAGTAGTAAATGAAAGATGATGTACGTCGATCTCGTCGAAGCCAGCGCAACGCAGGAAGATGGCCTTGGAATCGACCGCGGTCAGCAGGCGCAGACGGTCTCGTCGGCGACGTAGTTCACGAAGATAAACACGACCTCGTAGCCAGCAACCAGCTTGGACGAGTTGGCATCCAGGCGCGGGGCAAAAACCAAGCTCGTGGGCAGAGGTGACGCCCTAGCTGTCATTGCTGTGCGACGAGATGGGTGATCGTCCTGCCAACACAGTTCTGGAGCCGCAAACTTCATCGACTTCAGCAAATGTGCTGCTGCGTAGATCTCCGTCGTCTAGTTTTGATCACGAGTCATTCACGTGCTCAGCGTTCGGTGATCTGCCTTCCCAGAAGACGAACTCGTCTTGTACCTCGACCTGTTGCATGTGGTTCTCCATCCACTGGTTCGTGGCCCAGTCTGCGCGGTTGACCGAGAGGTTGACGCCTTCCACCTCGTCTCCGAATTTCTCCAAAATCCATCTCGCCATCCCGAGAAAACGAAGCTCCGTAACCTTCGAGTTTTCACGCAACATGCATATCCCTTCCTGGCAAACTTCGTGACCGTAGTTAGCGTACAGGAACAGCATCACTGGAACGTGGCCTCCAAGTACAGCATCTCTCATTGCACTCGCTCCATCTGCATGCAACCGCTTGAGCCTTTGCAAGGGACCTCCTGCAGCGGTCACATCAACTGCATCGGACCCCAAAGTTTCAGTTTTGTTAGCACGCAGCCACTCGAGCACATCCAAATGACCGCCTGCCGCCGCTAAACACACCATTTTCACCGTGCAACCTTCACTGCGGTGCTCATGAAGCCACCTGATCGTTTCTAAATGTCCCCCGTACGCAGCCCAGTTCATCGCAGCCGTTGTGCAGCCCGCTGTCGTGTTCTCATGAAGCCATTTTACGACGGCCAAGTGTCCGCCCTTGGCAGCCCAATCCATCGCTCTCTCCGTGCAGCCTTCGCTGCGATAAACGTGCAACCACTGCACGACATGGAGATGGCCATTCCCGGCCGCTTTCTCCATCGCAGACGCGCTGCAACCTTCAGCACGCGTTCTGTGCAGCCATTTGACCACTTCTAAGTGCCCATTCTCGGCGGCCCCGTTCATTGCAAACGGCGAACACCCTTCTGCTCGATGCTCGTGCAGCCACTGCACTACCTCGAGGAAACCTGCAGTAGCAGCTCCATCCATGGCAACTGTAGTCGCCGGGCATTCGTGTGAGTCGAGCCACTTGACAACCTCGAGGTGCCCTGCACTAGCGGCATCGTTCATGCAGTCCGCATTGAGTTGGTGCTCTCTAACCTCTTCGTACAACCATTTCAGTACGTCCAGATGTCCACTTGCGGCGGAACTGGGCACGACACGAGTGAGGGAATGTACCAACCCGCTGGAATGCAACCGCTGTAGGAATTCCAGGTCGCCATTCCTAGCTGCAGCGTCCACGCAGCTCTTTAGTGGTACAGCATTGCACTGTGTCGCCAACCACTTCAAGATACCCCAGCGATGGCCTTTGTACGCTCCTCGCAGCGCAGTACTCACCGCACTGGGGCGGGTGATCGCCTCCATGTGCTCCATAAGGAGCCACTTCACCAACTCCAGATGCCCTGCAACCGCCGCGTCAAACACCAGTCTCGAGATGGCGTCTTTGTGTGGAGTTACATGCACTTGAAGCCACTCGATGACCTTCGTCTGGCCCTTGCGGATGGCCCCGCACCATTCCAACCCTCCCCAATGCACTCGAGCATTGTGCTCAGTGTACAACCACGTTAGAACGTGCAACTTGCCACTCTCTGCAGCAGCATTAGCCGCCGCAGACAACAATCCGTCCGGCAGGTAGCTCTCCGCAAGCCACGCTAGCGACGGTAAATCACCGCGTCTTGAGGCTTGAGCCACGACGTCGTCGAACTCCCATTCGCGATATAGCAGCTCTATCATTGCAGGCCGTCGAGTGGCCAGTAACTTCATGCAATGGAGACTCGACGTGCGTTCGTAGACCGCAGACAATGTCCATGTCGGTGTCCGATCATCCAGGAAAGTGTCGATGCAACGCGCGACGTGCGAGATCTGCTCTCCGCTGCGCTTCAGCAGACATTCACGGAACACAATGCTCGCACTCGTCCAGAGCATGGGGGGCGCAGCTAACTCCATCGAATACCGTGTTCAGCAATGCGTCCAGGAAGGCGAAAGCGTTGTAAGGAACTGACTTCCGAGCGGCTCTATTGGATAGACTGCACAGCACGGAGCGAAAGAGGGAAACCCTTTTTTAAATCTCAAGGAAAAGCCATGTGGAAAGCGAAGTGTACTACAGCGCAGGATTCCTGTCGATTCAGGACGCTCGGTTCTTGCACTAGCACCAAACTTGTTGCAGCGCTCTTGTTCAGTCATAACTGACCAGCACCTGAAGCTTCAAGGAGTCTTAGCAGGGACTTGGACCTAACAACAATAATTCGCGCATCGAGCCCGAAGGAAAGAAGGGGCGAAGATGTCGCGAACCTGTTGAGTTTTGGCAGCTAACTCGTTGGGTCGGCACTTTGCCAGGAGGAACCAAGGCGACGGAGCGGGAACAATCCACCACGCCCAAAAGCAATGCTCACAGCACTTCACTTCACACTACACCAACACACCACCGCCGAATTTCCCACTTCACTGTGCTCGGAGCAGAAGGTCTCCTCTTCGAACTTGAAATCGCGCTAGCTTTCGATAGCAACTATCGCGCCGTCGACGCAACGCTCGAGCTTGATTGTGTCGCTCCCCTCGTCCTTCCGTCTGGAACGCCAAGTCGGACGGAGCACCCTCAATGGTGGGGCTTGATTCGACTATCTCCGCTTGGCTCATGATTCCGGAGCAAATGCGCGTCGATCTCCGTGCCGTTGGTCCGAAGTTTCTAGATCCGATCGGATGAGCAGCGCCGTTAGATCGAGTTTGGTCCGTTGGACTCCTTCCCATGGCACACCTTGTTTGGCGCACGCGACGAGCAGCAGTGGATGGAACTTTGCATATTCTTGTGGCCAAGCACCAGACCAGCGCGCGGATCTTGCGGTCCGTGCGCAAGTAGACTGCTCAACGCAGCCGTCCCTTCGCCAGGATCGCTCCGATCCTGGACCAGTATTCCTGGCACGACAAAAGCCAAAGCCAAAGCAGCACCGCAGCTAAGCAACAACAATTTTATTAGTATTAGCCGGAGTACGCCCGCTTTCTCACCAGCTACTTGAATGTCTGCCAGCTCGAATCCTCGCGTACTTCGATCTTGCACTTTTACATGGATCACGCGCCTCCTTCAGGAAGAGCAGTCTTCGCAGTCACATCTCCTTGTGCATCATGGCCTCCTCCTCAGCCGCCGAGTACTCCGGAAAGTCCGACGACTCGCAGAAGTGCTGCTCCATCTCGGCCATGAGCTCCTCCTCGGCTAGCGCGTGCGCGTCCATGACGGGCGCCTTGGTCTTGATGCGGGGCACGGCCTGCGACAGCAGCGTGTCCTCCATAGGCGAGAACTCCGGGAAGGCCGAGGCCTCCGAGAAGTGGCTGGCCGCCACCTCCTCCAGCGTGCCGTTCAGGTCCAGCTGCGCCGCGACGGCCGCGTTGTTGAGGCTCGTGAGCGGCGGCTTGGCCGTCTGCAGCGCCATGAGCAGCGTGCGCGACGTCGAGATGCCGCGCTTGAAGGCCTGGGAGGGGACGAGGCGCAGCATTTGGGCTATAAAGTCTGACGGGTTCCTCGGGGTTTCTTGGGCACGGCGGATTGGAGAATGAATGGCGCAATGGGCAATGAACTTTCAGCGCTCATGTTGAAGTTGCTTTGGATCGGTTCGAACGGCCCAATCGCAGCGCAGCGTCAATAAAATGCGTTGATCAAGCGGGCTTCCCTCCGCCAAAGATGTTGGGCCCCAACTTGAGGGTTTGCGAGGCGTTGGCAGAGCATTTTTCGGAGATACATTTTTGCCTGCATTGAGCTATATGGAAGCACTTCACACCGCAGGTATCCGATAGCGCGCGTAACTAACCTGGGGATAGGACACCGCAGGTATCCGATAGCGCGTAACTATTAATAACCTGGGGATAGGATATATCCACCGGATATCGGTGTTAAAATGAGGGATATCCGGTGCACCGGTACTAAACTGTAGTCTATCCGGTACGAATCAGGGTGCCCGGTCTTCTACCCAGTAGCTAGGGTTAGGGTTGTCAGGAAGGGGCGAAAAGCCTCTCGCTTGGAAAGCCGAACAAGTTTAAGGACCGTGTGAGGAGCACGCGGGCTTCAACCCAGGACAAACCATTGTCTAGTCTCGCTCGGCCGTATAGGGTAAACACTGACAGGGAAGGGTTTAAGGGGTTAAGCAGGGTGATAGATATCCTGTCGACTCCTCCAGTTTTGGGGATTCGCCGGCCATGCCATCCATCCTCGATGCGACAAATTTGCGGATCACACAAACCGGCCCAGCCGGGCGGATGTATCATCGTCTCGGAACCCAACGGATCGCGGGTTGAAACAAGGGTTGCGAATGCTTTAACGGACTTGTTTATTTTAGATCTTGAAAACGGACATAGCAGCGTGCTTTTATGACCAAAACAAGAAGAACAATTTCTTGACAGATTGTTTGCCAAGATTACTTGACCTGACATCGTCAGCGCAACGCTTGACAAAGATCGAGCAATGTTAGGATCATTTCGGAATTCACCGCCTGCTGCTCACTACAAGACCAAGACTCCAAGCACTCGATCACCAACAACGATGGCTCCTTCCACGCTTGCTGCCAAGTCTTCCAAGATGACCTACCGCTTCCTCGGCAACTCGGGTCTGCTCGTGTCCAAGCTCTCGCTCGGCAGCTGGATGGACGTCAACGACAAGTACACTGCTGACGCCTGGTATAACATGATGAAGCTGGCCTTCGAGCACGGCGTCAACTTCTTCGACAACGCCGAGGTCTACGGCGCAGGCGTCGCGGAGACGAGCATGGGCGCTGCCATCAAGAAAGGCGTCGCCGAGGGCACGTGGAGCCGTGAGGACCTCGTGATCACCACCAAGATTTTCTTCGGTGCAAAGCCTTTCATGGGTGAAGCTGGACCGAACGAGCGCGGTCTGAGCCACAAGCACATCGTCGAGGGCATCAAAGCATCGCTCAAGCGACTCGATCAGGACTACGTGGACGTCATCTTCTGCCATCGCCCGGATCCATACACGCCCATCGAGGAGACGGTCCGAGCCATGAACTTCGTGATCAACCAAGGCTGGGCCTTTTACTGGGGCACCAGCCAGTGGTCTGCTGCTCAGATTATTGAGGCGTGCGAGATCGCCGACCGTCTCGGGCTGATCCGCCCCATCGTAGAGCAGACCGTCTACAGCATCCTCGACCGCAACAAAGTGGACTTCGAGTATGCAGACCTGTACAAGAAGTACAAGCTGGGACTCACGACGTGGTCTCCGCTGGCGTATGGCGCTCTCACGGGCAAGTACAGTATCAGTACGCCTGAGGGGTCCCGCATGTCAAATCCGATGTTCAAGGCATTTTCCCCGGACTTTGCTGAGCGTGTGAAGAAGGCCGATAAGCTCAAGCCGGTGGCGGACAAGCTCGGCATCTCGTTGGCGGAGCTCGCCCTCGCGTGGTGCGTGAGCAACGAGAACGTGTCGACGGTCATGATCGGTGCGAAAACGCTCGCACAGCTGGAGCAGAACCTGAAGGCTGTACAAGCAGTGGAGATGATCACGCCGGAAGTGAAAGCGGAGATCGAGGCGCTGGTACCGTTTGTACCGGAGCTGTCGAAACCCGATGGTACGGAGATGATGCGCGCGAAGTTCCTGTAGCCGTCGACTTTGACGCACCACCTGGAGTCCTCGTTAATAAACGTAGTGAGCTCGTCAATTTGTCCGAGAGCCCGTATCTGTGTGCTTGAAACCCCTGCAGGAACTCAACGGGAAGGGGGCGAGCGGCTTCCTTGTACTAGTAAGGACGTTGTTATCACGATTTTGAACGATTTTTCAGGGGTGAATAAACTGAATAAACCCACATCCCAAAATGCGGCATTTTGGGATGACATTTAGCTTGGGTTCCCAAGTTGAAGTTGCATAGACACCCTAATGCACGTCGCTGCAAAATGCACCATGCAAAGGTCCGCGGTCCGCGATGCTTGCGTTGCAGCTCATACATAATTGCTTCCGCTCCAAGCCCCACAAGCCGAATCAACTCAAGTCTCCTTCCATCCATGCTGCGTCTCATCCGCTCCCCGGCCTTCCAGCGCCAGCTGCTCGCATGCGGCATCTCCACGTCCAGGACGCTGCTGATGGCGATGCAGACCGTCAAGCCGCCGCTTACGAGCCTCAACGGCGCCGCTACCACGGCAAAGCTCGACCTCGAAGGAACGCTGGAGGAGGTTGCGTCGGGCCACTTCTCCGAGTCGTCGGCCTTTCCAGAATTCTCGCCCATGGAAGACACGCTCTTGTCACAGGCAGTGCCCCGCATCAAGCCCAAGTCGTCGACAATGACCAGCCTCAACGGCGCTGCTAAGAAGGCTCACCTGAACATCGAAGGCACGCTGGAAGATGCGGCGTCCGCCCACTTCTCCGAATCGTCTGCGTTCCCCGAGTTCTCGCCAATGGAAGACACGCTGCTGTCGGAAACGGTTCCTCGCATCAAGCCGAGGACGTCCACGATGACCAGCTTGAACGGCGCGGCCAAGAAGGCCCAGCTGAACATCGAAGGCACGTTGGAAGATGCTGCGGTGAGCCACTTCTCGGAGTCGTCGGCTTTCCCCGAATTCACCCCCATGGAGGACACACTCTTGTCCGAGGCCATTCCGCGGATGAAGCCCAAGACGTCCAGCATGACCAGCCTCAACGTCGCCGCCAAGAAGGCAGATCTGAACCTCGAAGGCACGTTGGAGGATGTGGCTGCCAGCCACTTCTCCGAGTCATCGGCCTTCCCAGAGTTTTCACCAGCGGAGGACACGCTGCTGTCCGAAGCTGTGCCACGCATGAAGCCCAAGGCGTCCACGATGACCAGCCTCAACGGTGCAGCTAAATCCGCACAACTCGAACTTGACGGTACGCTCGAGGAGGTTGCGTCCAGCCACTTCTCTGAATCGTCTGCGTTCCCAGAGTTCTCGCCTATGGAGGACACGCTCCTGTCGCAGGCTGTGCCCCGAATCAAGACCAAGGCGCCTGTTGCGGACGCACACTCGATGGCTCAGGAGGAACTGACCGAGGAGATGCAGCAGCACTTCTGTACGTCGTCGGACTTCCCCGAGTACTCGGCTGCCGAGGAGGAGGCCATGATGCACAAGGAGTAAAGCCTTCCAGCTCTTTTCTGTAGGCGTGTCGCTGTATATCGTTGCATATTGTACCATTCCACCCCCGTAGGCTACTCGAAAGCGAGCTGAGCAGACCTCGGCTAATAAATATCAAAAAGTCAAGCATAACTTCAATATTTGCCTAATTGACTGCACCATTACGTGGTACACACCACTGTATCCAAACTGTTGAGACGCCAGCGGTGCACAATATCATTCCGCGTTTTCCTCTTTGGAGCTCAAGCAGCCCAAGAAGCCCGAGCATGGGGGGCGAGTGCTTCAACTTCAAGCGCACGGGCGCGTGTCGCTTTGGGGACTCGTGCAAGTTCGCCCATATAGCCCCCAACAGCGGCGTCCAAGAGCCCGCGAGACGAAGCTCCATCTCTTCAAGTGGAGGAAGTCGAAGTGACCATCACTCTGAACAAAGTGTACCCATTTCGCCCTTCAACTTCAACGCACTGCAGACCCAATTAGCAGATCAAATGTCGAATGGTGCGATCTTTTCGGACCACTCCGATGCGCTGGTGAGTTTCTGGCCGGGCCGCGGCCGCCTCGAGGTGCTCTGGAAGGGCTTCCTTATGCCCCAAGACCCACAAAATCCGTGGCTACTGGACAGCCAGACCCAGGCCCTTAACTTCATCAACTCAGGACTCCACGCTCTCAGCAAGGACAACATGGCCTCTCAATTCGTGAGGGAGCTGGGCAAGACCGACGGCCGCGGCCTGATGCTCCTCCAGCAGCTGCTGGACCTCAAGTTCTCGAACGACGCAGGTAGAAGACGCGACGCTGTGTCGTTCCAGAGAGGCCTAGTGCCCTTCGTGACACTGCTGACCATGCGGCGCATGGAGATGGTCAGCCAACACATGGACGAAGCCAATCATGTATACGCGTTCATACGAACGGCGCACGTGCAGCTTTTTCAGCTGTATCTGGAGCAATTGGAAGAGATCGTGGAGCGCCACAGCATCGAGGACCGCGTGATGTCCCACGCGAGTTTTCTACGGGACTCGGAGGGACGCAAGTATGCGCCGCTATGCTTCACGCAGGTGTGTCTCCCGTTCATCCGGTTGCTGTACTTGCTGGGCAGCAAGTTCAAGGACTTTATTTTCGAGGACACATTCCGACAGATCGTGGACTACGTTGACGAGGTGACGATGGAGTGGATCGAGCATGCCCAAGGAGGTGGTTCTCAATTGGACTCGGAGTTATGCTTCAAGACCATTAGGGAGGAAGTTGAAAGGCTACACAAGATGATTCGACGTGGTGAGCGTGGTGTACAAGCAGGAGCTGCAATGAGAAAGCAGGCGCAGGAGAGGGCGAACCCGAACTGGTCGGAGCCAGAACCTTGGGACGTTATCGAGGTTGGTATTCCTGGAGAAGCAGTCTTGGAGGACGGCAGTGTTGGTCCACGCCACGACAATGATCGTCGAGAAATTCGCGAGATTCAACTATTGCCGACCACGGAGGAGTGCCTGTCGCACCAGCCTCCTTTGCTTCCAGGCAACTTCCCATTTCATGAGAATGCCCATTGGTTGCCACCAGGACCAGAGCGTTGGGTGGATACACATTTCCGACTGTATCGAGAAGATTTTTGCAGTAACATTCGAGCCTCCTTGCAGGATCTGGAGCACCGACTTGCCGAGACTCGTGGAAATCTTGCTGCTGGCCGCCTGCGAGACGCAGATGTGGACTACAATGTGTATCCTGTTATTGAGACTGCCATGCCGTTGAAGCACACAGATAGTCGAGGTGAGCGGGATAGAAGTCGTCGTCCTGAGCGTCACGGGCTGTGCGTCGATGTGCACTTCCCACAGCCATCCGCAGGTGAAATGACAGGCAGGACCAAGAAGAAAAGGAAGGATGATGCCAAAAGCCGTAGAGAGCTGTGGGAGAAGACGAGTCGGCTACCATTCAACGGGATGGTTGCGCTAGTGACGTACGCCGATGGTACGTTGCAGGTGGTGTTTTGTCAGATCGTCGAGCGCGATGTGGACCAACTTGTAAAGGATGTGGTCGAGGTTACACTGCAGCCATTTGAAACCCAAGACTTCGCGACTCTGGAGCAGTGGCACACAGCAGCGACTGTAAACCAACAGCAAAATGTTCCGCTGATGTTGTTGCTGGAGTTCAACAAGGTTTTCATCATCGCGTATGAACCAGTTCTTCGTGCGCTTCAATCGCTCCAACCAGCTGCGATGCCATTTCTCGAGTATTTAGCGCCTGAGACTCCACCAACTCAGGGTGAAACGCGGATGGAATCTCCGATGTACTGCTTGGCGGATGGATTCACTTTCGATCTCAGTTCAGTCGTGAGAACCCACCCAAGCGATGTGAATGGTGCTCCGCAGCAGCTACGTCTGCACCCGCTCCAACAGAACTCCCGCGAGACATGCGAGGCAGCTTTGGTACGATATTCGACTCTGGAGCGTGACCAAGCAAAGGCATTGGTAGAAGCGTTGAGCAGTCGAGTGGCGTGTATCCAAGGTCTTCCTGGCAGTGGCAAGTCGTTCATTGGGTCGATGCTTACCCGGATCATCGTGGAGGCGAAAGTCTCGCCCGTGCTGATCGTTTGTTTCACGAATCACGCACTGGATCAGTTCTTATGCCATCTCCTTGATGTTGGAATTACAAGTCTCGTCCGTATTGGAGGGCAGTGCAAAGAGCCCAGACTGGAAAAGTACAATCTGAACAAGTTGCCCAAGAGATTCCAGCGCTATGAAATGAAGCTGTTGTACGAAAAGCTGGATGCAAATGCGGATGCGATCGCACTCGCGCTGCGCGAGTTGGGTGCAGAAAAGCGTCGCCCTACTTGGAAATCGCTGAAATGGTTTCTCGAAACCAATTATCCTGACGCCTTCGATTATTTTGACGAGCGCAATGCTGAGCTGTACGAGGATGGCTGGGAAATTGCTGGCTCCGACGACATTTTGGACTACTGGATCCAAGGGAAAGATATCGGCGGTGCTCAGCGACGTGGCCCTCAGCGGCAGGGAGCTAACGGTTGGATGCAGAACGCGAATGTCTGGATGTGGAGCATAGCTAAGCGTCGTGCTGCTCTGGCAGAATGGGCTGGAGCGATGAGAGCTAGCCGTGTCGAAGAACTGATAAGTGCCCAGAAGGCTTACCAGGAGACGATGAAGAAACTCGAGACAGTGAAAGAGCAGGCGGATGTTGAAGTGCTAAAGAGTGTGCAAATCATAGGGATGACAACCACGGGCGTGGCGAGAAACCAGCAAAAGATTGCAGCGGTGGCGCCTCCCGTCGTCATTTGCGAGGAAGCAGGAGAAGTCCTCGAAGCGCAACTCATGGCATGTCTGTCCCCAGCGTGCCAGCAGCTGGTGCTCATTGGCGACCACAAGCAACTGCGTCCGCACATTGCAGAGTACAATCTCAGCGTCGAGAGCGCCGTTGGCGAGCGATTTGCTCTTGATGTATCGCTGTTCGAGCGTTTGGTGGGACCAAGTTCCGGTTTACCGTTCTGGATGCTGACAGAGCAGCATCGAATGCGTCCACAAATCTCCCAGTTGGTGCGCATGCTCTTTTATCCTGAGCTGCGAGACGCGCGCGAAACACTGACGTATCCTTCGCTGCTCGGTGTGGACACGAACGTTTTCTTCGTGAACCACAACCATCCGGAGGATGGGGCGTCGGCAGTTTTAGGGGCGTCGTCGCGTTCCCATTCGAACGAATACGAAGTGGCGTTCCTTGTCTCGACGCTGAGGTATCTCTTGCAGCAAGGTTACCACACCAGTGACATCGCGATCCTCACTCCTTACGTGGGTCAGCTTATGAAGCTGCGGTCAGCACTCCGTGGGCAATTTGTGCTGGAGCTGAATGAACTCGATCTGGAGGAGATTCAGCGCACATTGGGGGATGAAGATGAGGACGATGATGCAGTGATGGAGGAGGTCCGACGTGATACTTCTGGTAACCTGGGTGTGACGAAGACAGATCTCTCGCGCGCTATTCGTGCGGCTACCATTGACAATTTCCAGGGTGAAGAAGCGACGATCATCTTGGTGAGTTTGGTGCGCAGCAGTACGAACGTTCACGGCCGCGGAACGATTGGATTCCTAAAGACGCCAAATCGGATCAACGTGCTTTTGTCCCGAGCGATGCACGGGTTGATTCTTGTTGGTCATGGAGAACTGCTCCGTACAAAATCGCCGTTATGGGAACGTGTATTGAATCAGCTGGAGAGTGATGGTTGCTATGGCAATGGCTTGCCACTGCATTGCCAACGACACCCAGGTGACCAACGCGTTGCCATGAATCCAAACTCGTTCGCTCTACTCGCACCTGATGGAGGCTGTCTCCGTCCGTGTGGGAAGCGTCTTCCACGCTGTGGACATGCCTGCCCCAAAATGTGTCACGTAGATCAACCGTATCATACTGCTGTCTACTGCACGCAG
Organism: Phytophthora crassamura; assembly: GCA_033557995.1. Taxonomy (NCBI): domain Eukaryota; phylum Oomycota; class Peronosporomycetes; order Peronosporales; family Peronosporaceae; genus Phytophthora; species Phytophthora crassamura. The sequence continues at coordinate 1,664,588 of JAUCED010000016.1, forward strand.
CCATGCCCTCGGCTGCAGCAGGGATGCGGGCACGTATGTCCTGGAGTTTGCGGTGACCCGTGTGGTCGATGTGAAGTGCAAGTTGGATCGATCATTCTCCCCTGTGGGCATACTTACAAAAACGCACGGTGTTATGAGGCCAAGACGTCGTCCAAGTTGAAGTGTAAAGCCTTAGTGGACAAGTTCGTTCCTACTTGCGGCCACATGCAGCGCGTCCCCTGCAGCACCTCAAAGGTAAAATGCACACGAATCTGCGGCGCAGTGCTGCCGTGTGGCCATCCTTGCTCTCGCAAGTGCAGTGACTGCATTGAGAACGCGCTACTGCTTCACCAAGGGGAGCCCGAACCGGACCTCCCAATTAAGCCCACTGAGCATGGTGTATGTCAAAAGGAATGCGAGCGACTTCTGCCGTGCTGTCACAGATGCCGCGGCGTTTGCCACGGGAAATCCCCATGCCCTCCATGCAAGCGTATTTGTGACGTGTTCAGCTGCGAGCATGGGTCTTGCAACCATCCGTGCAGTGATCCTTGTGCTGCGTGCACCGAGCGATGCAACTGGAGCTGTGAACACAGTGGGAAATGTTCTCTACCCTGCGGTGCTCCGTGTAATCGTCGTCTGTGTGACCGTCGATGCACAAAGTCGCTCTCGTGTGGTCATCAGTGCCCAAGTGTCTGCGGAGAAAACTGTCCTTCGCAAGAATTCTGTCACGAATGCGGTGATGAAGACGTGAAGGCGCGCGTTGCCGATGTGATCCTCTTCCAGACGTACGGCGAGATCGATCCATCAGAGGACCCTGTTCTGATACTTCCGTGCTGCTCGATGGTATACACGATGGCAACGCTTGACGGCACGCTGCAGATGAGTCAGTACTACGACAATAATGGTAAACCGCGCGGTGCTCTTCCTGGAGACTACATCGACATTCCGCAATGCCCGACATGCAAGAAGCCGATTCGTGGTCTCCGTCGCTATGGGCGTGTGACGAAACGAGCTGCAATTGATGCTGCGGAGAAGAACTTCATATCTCACGCACAACGCCGACTAACTGCTCTGCAATTGCGGGCCAATGCTGCGAGTGAGATTGGAGACCTTGCTCAAGACACAACACTGCGGCATGACGTTCGCGCGTTTGGGGCTTCTGTGAAAAGACCGCCCTGCCAGAAAGTGTTCGAGGCCTGTGTGGCATTGCTAACAAAGGCCAAAGGTGGCCGCGGTGGCGGAGATGTGAAGATCGACTCGAGTATCCTGCCCGTGCCCAACTCGTCGTTCCCGTACCTCGGCTACTTTTATCTTCTCTCCGCCCAGCTTTCCCAGCTAGGGGCGAATGCATCAGCTACCCGGGCCGAGGAATACGTTCGGCAAGCCCTGAACCAGTTTTTGAAAAGTTCGTTCTCGCAACAAACCTGTGAAGCTCAGCTCATGCTGGTGCAGATACTTGTTGTGAATGCTGAAAAGAAGTCGGGTGGGTCTGTGAAAACGGAGGAGGAGCGTAAAGAACGCGAGGAGGCAGTTCTTCGCCCCGCTTTCGAGGCGTACAACTTGATGGGAAGCTTGGAAACGAGTGGTTCATCCTTCCTTACCCAACACACTTACGACCTGCAAACGCTTCGCCAAAAAATAATAAGCGTCGTTCAACGAGCCCGAAGCAAGACTTTCTACCAGACAGTGTCGATGGAGGAGATGAAAGCTATCAAGACAGCTATGCAGGCGGAGTTTCGAGGATCAGGCCACTGGTACCGATGCGTTAATGGACACTCGTACTCGATCGGTGAGTGCGGAATGGCGATGGAGCAGACGCGGTGCCCCGAATGCGGTGCGTCTGTGGGAGGTGCCAACCACGAATTCGTGGAAGGAACTGTGCGTGACGAGCGGATGGATTCGCTATGAGTTGGTTGCTGTTGGAAACCCGCACAAGTTCGATGTTGCAAACCAAGTCAAGCTTCATTTCAAAACCAAGTGGTCGAGTAAACTGTCCGGATGAGTTTTAGCATAATGAAAAGCAAAAATTGACTTGACTATAGGGACGTGCTGATGATCATAGAAAATGGGGGACCATCACTTGCATCCCCAGCCCAGCATGGGTTTATACTGGGAACACCTCGTTAAAGGCTGTAGACAGCCCACCCAAGATTAATTCCACGGTACTGCGTAAGCGTAACCTGGGTCAACATTCGCGTAACATGTCGACACATTAGCAAAAACAAAACCTTCGTGTTCCCAGCCTAAGTCGCAGACGATCTAGTTGTGCCTGGCATGGGCTGGAATGTCCACCGGGCCAAGGTGCATCGTGACGGAAGCCGACTGTTGCAGCGCGTGAAGTTCACAAATTGCTGCATTGATAAGGTACCGAGACGACATGCAGACGACAAAAAGACTGTCGACCGACTCTCGGGACACCAAGACTGGAGCTGTAAGATATGCCTCGAGTTCATTATTTTTCTGTGTGCTACTTTGAAGACACGCCTCTCACGGTCACCAGAAATTCTTCAGCAAAAATATCATCTCGGTTGTCCAAATGCTCACTTTGAAAGCGCATATCAGTGCAGAAGTCATTGTGCATGGCCCTTATCAACCAAGCCTGCTCAAGCGTGCTCAAGTTTCAATGAGAGTCCTACTTTGGTGTTCCCGTTGAGGTCGGAATAAGTTGTACTTCGAAGTATCACGGTATAGCTTTTTTTTGCGATGAAATCGTCCCTATATTCGAGGGTGAAGATCTGGGCCTGCATCAGGTGTTTGGAATGTGTGTTGTACTACGTAGTCCTTCGAAGTAGAAGAATTACTGTCCGTGGGGAGTCTCGTTTTATATTCGAGCGGTATGATGAAGCCTACATCCTGCCTGAAGATGCTAGCTAGTCAGACCTCTTTACAGGAATTTCCCGCGCACCATTGTCTTAGCTTCTGGAAATCTAGAGAGCTCCGGTACAAACGGCACCAGCGCTTCGATCTCCGCTTTCACTGCCGGCGTGATCTTCTCCACCGCCTCCACCGCCTTCAGGTTCTGCTCCAGCTGTGCGGGCGTTTTCGCACCGATCATGACCGTCGACACGTTCTCGTTGCTCACGCACCACGCGAGGGCGAGCTCCGCCAGCGAGATGCCGAGCTTGTCCGCCACCGGCTTGATCTTATCAGCCTTCTTGACGCGCTCAGCAAAGTCCGGGGCCAATGCCTTATACATCGGTTTCGACATGCGCGAACTCTCAGGCGTACCCGCACCGTACTTGCCCGTGAGAGCACCGAATGCCAGCGGAGACCACGTCGTGAGTCCCAGCTTGTACTTCTTGTACAGGTCCACGTACTCAAAGTCCACTTTGTTGCGGTCGAGGATGCTGTAAATGGCCTGCTCTACGATGGGTCGGATCAGCCCAAGACGGTCGGCGATCTCGCACGCCTCAATGATCTGAGCGGCAGACCATTGGCTGGTGCCCCAGTAAAAGGCCCAGCCTTGGTTGATCACGAAGTTCATGGCTCGGACCGTCTCCTCGATGGGCGTGTACGGCTCCGGGTGGTGACAGTAGATGACGTCCACGTAGTCCTGGTCGAGTCGCTTGAGCGACGCCTTCGTGCCCTCGATGATGTGCTTGCGGCTCAGGCCGCGATCGTTCGGTCCAGCTTCTGCTGTAGGAGGCTTCGTTCCGAAGAAAATCTTGGTGGTGATCACGAGGTCCTCACGGCTCCATATGCCCTCGGCGATGCCTTTCTTGATGGCAGCGCCCATGTTCGTCTCCGCGAGGCCGGCGCCGTAGACCTCGGCGTTGTCGAAGAAGTTGACGCCGTGCTCGAAGGCCAGCTTCATCATGTTATACCAGGCGTCAGCAGTGTAGTTGTCGTTGACGTCCATCCAGCTACCGAGCCCGAGCTTGGACACGAGCAGACCCGAGTTGCCGAGGAAGCGGTAGGTCATCTTGGAAGACTTGGCGTCGGACGTGGAAGGAGCCATCGTGGTTGATGATCGAGTGCTTGAAGTCTAGGTCTTGCAGTGAGCAGCAGGAGTTGAGTTCCGAAATGATCCTAGCATTGCTCGATCCTTGTCGAGCGTGTCGCCGCGTCTTGAAGCTTACGGAGTCAGAGTAATCCGAGGGCTGGTCTCAGCATGGAATGCAGCCATTTCGTCATACGTCATATATTCCATGTGCATGACACCACTTGAAAAATGTCGCGCGAAGGTACACTTAATTTGGCGCAACATTGCATCACCGACGTGGCCGATCATTTCGGTCCTACCGAAGGGGGAGATACATACACTCTCCGCAATGGCTCGGACGCTGCAGAGGCTGCTGCTGACCGCCGCCGCGTTGTGCCTGGCCGCCACCCACGCGCTATACGCCGACCAAGCGGGCGAGTTCGACTGGAGCGCGCAGAACGTCGGACGCGCGCAGGCTGTGGCCTTCGGAGGCTCCGTGAGTCGCGGGCCCCATTCTGTCGTGTCCAGGGGCGCCACACGCGCCGTGTACGTGGCGTCTGACGCTCAATCGCGAGCGCTGGCTCGGCTTGATGCTAAGACGGGGGAGATCCAGTGGCGTCGCGTGTTCCCCGAAGGTACGGTGATATCCAGGATGTCCTAGGACGAAGGTTGTCAGGCTAATCTATTTATGACTGTATAGGGGATGCCATCAACGACATTCAGTTGACGAGCTACGGCCTGCTGACTGTGTCGGGGTAGGGGAGAGTTTGAGGGTTTTATTCTAATTGAGAGGATTGCTGATTTCACTTGATGCTGCAGGGCTGGCCGCAATGTGAGGCTCTGGGATGCCAACACGGGCGTGCTGCTGTGGGACGAGGTGACCAACCAGGGCCCAGCGCAGAAGGATGCTGTGTTCGGCGGGCTTTTCTCGCTGGACGGAGACCATTCGGTCGTGCTGACGTCGGCTGGCGTGGCCATGGTGAGCGTCAAGGATGGCCAGGTGAAGGTGCAGACGCTGCCTGAGGAGTTCGCCAAGGCGGCAGTCGAGGCCCAGGAGCTCTCGTGGCAGGTAGGCTCGGACAACAAGGCGCTGTTCGTGATGGCTGGCAGCCACATGCTGCAATTCGACCTGGCGTCGGGCCGCTCAGTGAACCACTTCACCCGTCCGGAGATCGATGAGAGCGACAAGGGAGACGTGCAGACCACCACGGTGCTGCGTCGTGATAGCGAGCAGGGCAAGGCGGCTGCGGTGACGCTCACCAAGGACCAGCTGCTGCTGCAAGGACTGGAGAACAAGGAGGATACGGCGGAGATCGCTCTGAGCGCGCTCAAGCTGGACGGCGACAAGGTCGTGGCTATTGATGCCACCATCTCGAACTCTCTCGTGGCGGTGCTGGCCTCGGGCAAGCGCGCGATCCTGAAGATCACGAGCGCTCTGGCTGTGGAAGTCGCTGCTGTGGTCGGCGCTGAAGGCGCTCTGATGGAGTCTGTGACGGACGATTCCGTGCTCTTCCACGCCGCGGCGAAAAGCTCCGGCGACGTGGCGGTGGTCACCTCGTACTCATTGGGCAAGAGCCTGGCCCCGGTTTCGTGGGAAGCGGAGCTGGACCTGGCGTCGTTCGGCGGTGATGTCTCGCGCGCCTTCGTGGGGTGCCCTAACACCAAGAAGGACTCGGCTCCAAGCTGCCGTGCTGTGCTCGTTCTGAAGGACGACGCCCTGATCATGACGTCCAACGACCAGGAGGCCGATGCTGCCAATGGAAGCGTCCAGTGGGTGCGTGAGGAGGCCCTGGCCAACATCAAGCGCGTGCGCTGGATCACGCCGGCGGAGACGGAGATCGAGAAGCAGGCTCTGAAGCGCATTCCTTCCTTCATGGAGGAGGTGCAGCTCGAATTCAAGCGCCTCCAGCAGCTCGTGGAGAAGCTGACGTCCTTCTCGACGCTGTTCGACGAGAGCGCTCGCCAGCGTGGTGCGGACAGATCTCGTGCGGCGCGCCAGGAGCCGCCGAACGCGCACTTGTTCGGCTTCTCCAAGTACATTTTGGCCCTCACTGAGAGCGGCAAGTTGTTCGCCATTCGCGCCGAGGTCAGCACGGTCGCATGGTCGGTCTTTGTTGGCCCCGAGTACCAGCTCTTCGTGACGCGTGACCACCCGGCTCTTGGCTCCGGCGCTGAGTTGCTGCTTGCTTCGAACACGACTGAGCTCTTGTGGCTTGACGGTGATGATGGCCGCCAGCTGGATGCGACGAGTGCTGGCGCCGCTACGGGTGCCTCGTGGGTGGTTGTGCTGCCCAAGCGGAAGCACCTCGCGACCGATGAGGAGCCGACGGCGCGCCGAACGGTTGCTGTGGTCTCGGAGGACTCGCTCCAGGTGTCGCTGTACCCGAAGGACGTGTCGGGCGGCGCTCACCCTGAACTGGCGCACTTTTACTTCTATCGGTACAACGCCGAGACGAACGTGCTTCGCGGATACTTTATCGAGAACGAGGGCGACGACAAGACCGCCGACTACCGTGCGCGTGAAGCGTGGTCGGTCGTTCTTCCTCGTGAGCAGCAGGTGATCGCGACGTGTCACCACCACGACCACTCGGTGGTCGACTCCGCGGTGACGATCACGGGCGATGACTCGCTGCTGATCAAGTACCTGAACCCGAATCTGTTTGGACTCGCCATGATGGAGGGCGACAGCGAGGCGACGGCTGTGCTCCACGTGAGCCTGATCGACTCGGTGGCCGGACGTATCATCCACCGCGTTCGTCACGCGCACGCCACAGGTCCTGTTCGCATGGTGCAGAGCGAAAACTGGCTCGTGTACTCGTACTGGAATTCCAAGGAGAAGCGCACGGAGATGGTGTCGCTATCGCTCTTCGATGGCGCAGTGGGGATGCACTCGCTCAACCCGTATAAGCGTCCGTCTTGGTCTCCTTCGCGCTCGTCGTTCGACTCGAAGGCGCCTTTCGTGCTGCAGAAGAGCTTCATCTACCCCACCAAGATCACGGTGAGTGCATGGACACGATAGGGGGCGAGTTCAAGCAAGTTACTGAGTGTTTTTATGCTTTGTAGTCTCTGGGAGTGACAGTGACGCACCACGGCATCACGCCTCAGTCGATCCTGGTCGGCATGGAGACTGGCCAGATTTTCAAGCTGGTGCGCAACTTCATCGACCCGCGCCAGCCGGAGAAGCCGCTGACGCCCGAGGAGCAGGCCGAGGGTCTCATGATGTACTCGCCGCTGGTGCCCGTGTACAACCGCCCGCAGGCCATGCTGACGTACAACCGGACGGTGGAGAACCTCAAGGCCATCAGCACGGCCGCGGCGGAGCTCGAGTCGACCACGCTGGTGTTCGCGCACGGCCTCGACATGTTCTACGTGCGCATGACGCCCGCCAAGTCATTCGACCTGCTGCCGTCCGACTTCAACCACGAGATGCTCATCCTGCTGTGCTTGGCTTTCCTCGTGGCCACGTTCGTCACCAAGGCGCTGGCGCAACGCAAGGCGCTTAAGACGGCTTGGCAGTAACCAACTTGTGCTCCAAAACTAGTAGAGATGACACGTTGCGCTTGGTCGACTGCTGTACAAAGCCACAGGGAAAGAAACGCAGAGTTTGTTGGAAAAGAAATGCTAACTGCTTCCTGCTGATTGAATGAAGTCTACGCCACTCTCGTCTGCTCAATGGCCACCGGCCACATTGCGGAAGGACCAGTGGTTGGGGCGTCGGCCGTCCAGACGCGCCTTGCGGTCGGCGCGTTGCAGCACCTCCAGTTTGACCTTCCACTCCTGCGATTCGTCCAAGTCGCCTGCTGCCAGGTAGTGCAGATCCTCGCGGAAACGCGAGTCGGACGCCAGGATCTTGTCTTCGGGGTAGTGCACCATGTGGCCGCTTTGGAACTTGTTGATACTCCAGTACGTCTTGTTGCCGAAGACGACGTCGTGCAGCCACGAGCCAGACACGTCGCAGACTTCGCGCGGAGGCGACACCGACGTGTCCAGGATCACGCCGCGGAGAGAGTCGGTCGGCGTCTTGGAGCTCGAGAACATGCCGCCCATTCCAGACTTGGCGTCCGGGTTCAAGCGCAGCTCGCACTGCAGGTGGTTCTTCTTGTCCTCAAACACCATGTGGCCCATGATGTCCACCGTGCGATCTCCCCACAACAGGCCGCCGATCTGCAAGTACGGCAGGTTGTACTCGATCGTCGTGCCGGGAATGCCGTCTGCTTCGGGAAACGTGACGCGCACGGGGCCCTTGTTCGTGTTGAGCATGGCGTTCGACTTGACGCTCATGCTCGCGTGCCACAGCACGAAGCCAGCGATCGAGTACTTGTCACCCGTCAACTGGAAGTTACTGATGGGCGGGTGGTGGCTCGTGTGTTCGCAAGCCACGTCCGTGCCGTCGCTCAGCGTCGACTGGAACGTCTCGCCCAAGATGGGGTTGAACGGCTTCAACTGGCCAATACTGTGGTGCAGACCCGCCACCGCGAACGTCATGACGTACTTAAAGCGCTCCAGCGGTTCGTTCTGCGCGTACGCGACGTTCAGGAACGTCGGCGCGTACAGCATCAAGTCGCACACACGCTCCAGATTCGTGCGAGGTTCGAAAATACGCACAGGCAGCGACAGACTGACAGCCGACTTGCCCTCCAGGATCTTGGCTCCAGCCGATTTAATCACGTCCTTCACCACGCCGCTCTGCTTCTTGGCCACCTCCTTGTCAATGAGCTTCAGGCCGCCGCTGGGCAGCGGCATCATGCCCCGCATGTACGTCTTGGGGTGGAAGATGGCCGACGATTCGCCATCCGTAATGACATCTCCAAGCCCACGTCCTTCGCTGGCGTCTTCGTAGTCAACACTACGGGTATCGTACTCTCCATCGCCGTCGTCGTCAAGGCCACCGCCAAAGCCAAGCTCCGATCCACACAGATGCGCCTGGTTGACGTACTCGCTCAGGACGGACACGCAGTCCAGACGCGACAGTAAGAAGCTTTGGCGCGTGGTCGGAGACAGCCAGCCCTTCATATCCAAGTCGGTAATGTACGTGGCCAGCGTGGCATGGCCAGAATCCACGGGTTCCAGCAGCCAGCCGCTTAAGCCCACGTGAGCGCGTACAGTGCCTGAAATGAAGGGTTTTAGCTCGTTCACAACGGATTTCTCGAGGATGAGCGCGACAGACTGGCCCATTTCATCCACCGACTTCTCATCGCCCGAGTCCTGCGCGTCAGGCGCAGCAGATTCGCGTACATGACGCAGAAGCAACAGGTCACGCGGTGCCGTCAGTGCGCTGTAATCGACGCTGCTCACGATGCCGCCGATCGCCGCAGCGTACACCATGGCAGTGAGCAGCGACTCCCAGGAGGAAGCACTCGAGAAAAGCGCCGCGCACAGGGCACAGGCCGCCGCGGCGACATGCGGCGCCACGAGCGGCTTGGTACGCTCAACCTGGGCAAAGCTTCCACTCGACAAATGCACCAGGTCCGTCGCGTCGTCGAAGTTGGCGACATGGGACGACTGGGGGAAATGCACGTCCCAATCCGCCCGACGCGCGTGGTCAGCCAGCAGGATCGCCGCCACTTCCGATGACACGGGCAGCACCACACTCGCTCGCGCGTACTGCTTCCCAGAGACGGAATCCGTGCCAATACTGCGCAGCACGCCGTTCACGGCGCCGATCGGACGGAACACGACGTTATTGCGGACTGAAGACCCCGTCGTCGCGTTCTGGCCGCACAGAAGCGCTTCGAGCACATCCAGGCCGTGTGAAAGCTCGTTCTCCAGCGAAATCGTCGTCGGTAGACGCTGCGTCTTCGTACGGTGCACACGGTGATGATGCTGCTGCTGCTGCGCAGGTGGCGCCAAAGTGCCGTTCGAGCTGCTCACCGTCGACGGAGCCGACGTCATCCTCGTCGCACGCTTGCCCTCTCCGTTTGACGCCGTATTCACAGCCATCGATGCACTCGAACTGCTCACGGCCGACGATGCCGACTTCAACGTGACCGTCCGAGCCTGAGCCGGACCCATCGACGTCGCGCGCTTGAGGTTAACTCGACTGTCTTCGTCGTCCGACGACGACGGCAGCCTTTGCCCCAGTGTCCTGGTCTGCTGACGCCCTCTACTGTGGCTCTGCGAGGAGGACGACGCCGCGTCACCCGAAGCAGCACCGCTCTTGACTCGAGCTACAGCCACACGAAGCACGTCCAGCCACTGCGTGACGACGATTCCTTCCTCAGCTGAGAGGCAGTACATGATCCCCGTGGCGGGGTCGGTCAGGTAGATGCGTGGCGAGTTCCACGTCTCACTGAGTCCGCCGTCCTGCACTGTGCAGCCTTCCAGGGGGATGACGGCGTTGGGCTTGCGGTCCTTCCTGGAGATGTAGTAGGACAGCGTGCGGCCGTCACAGACGAACCAGCGGCGCTTCCAGCCTTTCAGACGCTGGCCCTTCTTCTGCAGGAACCCTTCCTTCATGAAGCTCGGGTCATAATCCGCGAGGGACTCCACGGGAACTCGCTCAGGCCACTATAACATACGTCACATACAAGTTATGTTAAAGTTTTCCAGATTAACCGTTAATTGTTTTAACTGCACACGTACGTCATTGTTCACGAGGTCGTTAAAGCGCTGCTGCGCGTCTTGAAGCGCCTGCATGGCTCGATCTCGCTTGCGTTCGCGAGCCGCGTCGCCGCTGGCGCTGCCTGTCGATTGCTGTGGGTCCTTCGTAATGCGTACGCCCGCCCTGCTGCTGCCTCTACGCGCGAGGGGGTGAAAGAGGCGGAGTGACGAGAGCTCGGAGCGCAGCGGGATGCCACGTAGAAGCTGCGAATTGAGGCCAAAACGGTGGCCAAAATCAGGCTGTCCGGTGAAAAGCGCCCCGTCCGCCTTTTTTGTATAGAGATTTTGCCCATCGTGGCACTTTGTGATTGGACACCGTCAGGATAACCCTCTCAACTTGCAACTTGGGTATTATGAATTGACTTGCGGGTTGCGACTCTGAAGTGGCAACCACAACACGAAGAGGCACGAGCACGAGCGTCGCGTCGAAGGCCGGATACTCTCTACAGCCGACGCCATCTTCACCTCGAAGCGCCAAGTTCCGAGTTCTTGTTTGCATTTACTGTATCCATCGCTGACCAGAGACGAAACAAGTACAAGTACCAATGAGCACTGCCACGTACCAGGTGTGTTGGCTGTCTGTAGTGCCATATTAGTTGCTGCAGGGCCTGCCTGACCCCTTATGCAATGTCTATAGACGCCCGACTCGAAGAAGGAGGAGTTCCGGAAGTATCTGGAGAAGAGTGGCGTGGTGGATGCGTTGACCAAGGTGTTGGTGGGGCTCTACGAGGAGTCGGACAAGCCGCCCAACGCCGTGGACTACGTCAAGCGCTTCATGGGCGCCCCCACGGGCATCGACGTGGACGCGCTGCGAGCCGAGAACGAGGAGCTCAAGAAGACGAACGCCGAACTCATCAAGACCATTGAGGAGCTCAACAAACGCGTACGAACAGCAACCGGATCAAATGGGCACGTAGACGGAGCGCTAACATGTTTTTTAATCTTGTTTTCTGCCTTCAGCTCACGACGGAGGAGGAGGAAGAGGAGGCATAACTCTGCTACTGCTGGCTGATTCCAGCCCCGTGTAGTATCTATCAGTCGATTTGATGGCATTCTGACAAGACGCTGCTGCCATTGCACTAATCCAACCTCCTTGCATTCTCCTTCTCCGAAATCTTTTAAGTGCACTGAGCCAGCAGTTCCGTGATGTTGTTCTGCACCGACTGCTTCTGGCGGTTGAGGTAGTTCTTGCGCGCGTCCAGCGACGCCACCTGGTCTTCCACGCGCTTGGCGTCGCTCTTCATCGTAGCGACGTTCTCCTCGCTCGAGGTTTGCAGGAACATCTTACCGATGCTGCGGTACGTGTTGGTTCCTTTCGGCAGCTCGTTCACCTCGTGCTCCACGAGCGCCAAGCGCTTCTTTTGCCGCGCGTAGGCCGCCAGCTTGCCATCAATCTGCTCCATCTCACGCTGGATCTTCTGGAACTGCGGCTGCAGCTCCTGGAGCTCCTTAGCGATGTGCGCAGGCACCTGACGGCCTCCGCTTTGCGCCGGCTTGGGCGCCAGCTCGTTCTTCAGCTGACGTAGCAGCTTCTTGATGCCCGGAACCTTCTGCGGGTCCGTGGCCGTGCTCATGGCCGTCTCCAGAGTCTCCACGGCCTCCTTCTTGCGGCCGAGCTGCTGCTGCGCATTGGCCAGACGGTGATAACCCTTGGCGAACTTGGGGTTAATCTTCACGCACTCTTTCGCGTCCTGTTCAGCCTGTTGCCACTTGTTCACAGCTCCGTAGGCGGCGCTGCGGTTCGAGTAGTAGACGTGGTTGGACGGGTCCAGACGAATGGCCTCCGAGTAGCACTCCACGGCCTTGTCAAAGTTCTTGAGGTTGAACTCGTCGTTGCCCAGGCTGGATGAGGTATTAACGAGGTTAGATCGAGCAGATGAGCGAGGTGGCGAGGCTTTACCTACGTCTTCTGCGCCTCGGCGGCGTCGTGAATCGAACTCATGATGGATGGATCTCCTCGTCACCAGACAATATGATGGAGGAAGTAGAACCTGCGAAACCGAATATATATTATATAGTATATAAGGTTTTGGATCAATTGATTGGTTATTCAATCGTCGATTTCTCCTTTTCGAAGGCAAGCGACCAGAAGTAAAAATATCGCACCTAACGAAGCTTTTGCTGATGCAGACGACGGATATCACGGACGAGCTCGACGACACTCCGCCATGGGCTATTTCGTTGCTGCAAACGCTAGACCGCATGATCGAGAATAGATGCATGTGGAATCGCACGAGCCGTGACCAGACAGACAGTATAGAGCGGTGCTGTGGAATGACCGAGCCGCGAATCGTAATGATCGTAGAATTCCTTCGGGCAATCGATCGAGGGGGCAGCGCCCATTTCGGCGTTTCGAAAGGCTAAACCAGGCCTCGGTGCGTCATTGCCGAACTCACCTCCGCTGCTTCGGCCCCTCTCTGGACTCGAGTTGAATCGCCGCGTTCCTGCAGCGGTTTCCCAAGAAATTATGACGAGCTGCAGAAATGGACGCTTGGGCAGATTAAGGAGTTCTGAATTTGGGATCCTGGCCGGCGATCCGCTTCGTCAACGTCGACGGCGGATGCTGCACTACCTGGCAATGAGGCACAACTATCGGAGTACTGATCACATACGCGAAATATTTCCAGGGGAATCCACCGTGAATCCCGAGGAAGTCGATTTTCAGGAGATGGATGTGGGGAAGTATAAGGATGTCAATTCTTGCCAAAGTTGTTGCTTCTCAAAGGTTTCGAGTATTGGAAGTTGGCAACCCCGAATATCTTCAAGGCAGGTGGGTGATACATGGAGTTTCTTTTGTCGGGGAAAACGCGAGATAATGTAAGATGATAATCACAACAATTAAAACAAGTCTAGGGAAAGCTTCTTCTCCTCTAGATAGGTGCGTGTCGTTCGTTTCAGCAGCACTCACACAACGGTGATCGTTTCGAATCAACAAAAAATAATATTTTCGGAATAAAATATAAACACGTTATTTTTTATCCCAACATATTGAGCAGTGCTCCCGAACGAGGTAGAACGAAATATTCTCAGTCTGTTTTCCCATCACGAGACGCGGTTTGACGCTCGACTGCGATCGACGATGGCGACGTGCAGCCTGCTCATATTCTGGTTGTTGATGTGTCGATGCCGAGTTCATGTGTGGAAATATCGTGGAGATTTGTAGCTAAAAAAACATTCGTAGACAATAAGCTCTTCAAACTGACACTTCAACTTGAACTGGGCCAGTATTGCTGACTGGAAAATGGAGATTTCGTTGAGGTTCGGCGAGTTTGCTCGGAAAGGTGCAGTGGCGGAAGTCGAGCCGAGATCGGATAGCTTTGCGGCAACCAGCTCAGCTCCACAACTCAACCTGTCCACTCGAGAGCACAAGCAACACCGTTGACCAACTCGTCGAGACCATGAAGATCGCTGCGCTCGCTGTTGCTGCCATCATTGCTGTCGCGACCGTGTCTGCTGCCGACCAACCTGCACTGCGCACGGCGGCTGAGGCGGTTCCAGCTCCTGCTGCGGCGAAGGCTCCAGGAGGCAACCAGAAGGAGCAGTTCTGGGGCCTGGGAGGACCGTGGGGCGGACTCGGCTGGGGTGGTTATGGAGGCTGGGGCGGTTATGGAGGCTGGGGCGGCCTGGGCTGGGGCTGGTAAACAGCGCAATAAAAGACAAGCGAAGGCAAGGCGTATTCACTGATGTGCACCCGTGGGTGTTCAGCGCTTTCAAGCGCAATTCCTGAGCGAGGTTCATTGGAATCGGTTTACTTCTACGCGTAGTTGTCATGCACTACGCAGGCAGAAAGAAATTAAACTCCAGTTGACGATTTCATTCCCATGGTTTCCTTACCAGTGCGTCTTCATTTGCCACGCAAGAAGTGTCGGTGAGGCTAGTGGGCATGGCGACAACGGTCCAAGAACTGGTAGTGATTGCAAAAAAATATTTTGATCCGGTAGCAGCGTGGTCGGTCGCTATGCACGAGCTGCACGACTGCTTGGTACTTCGTTTGAAGCCTTTGATTCTCGTTACAGAAACAGAAATATTATGTTAATCCAACTCGAAATAGGCTTCATAGTCAAGTAGTGCACTTCCCGCCGTCGGTGTTGGCGCCCCGAATCGCCGGCCTGGATCCCAAATTCGTATCGCACTGAGTACTTTAATCTGCCTGAGCGTCATTCGCAAATCCTTTACGGAAGTAGGATTTTTAGCTTTGGAAATTCGTTCTTGAATGTGGAGTTGGTCAAGGACAAGACGCGAGTGCTGCTTCAGTCCGAACAACCAGTGATCTACTTTGACGGCAGTGCGATTTGGCAGTGCCAGCAATCGGTAATTCTGGTGTCTTGTGGACTCCGTAGATCCGAGTACCATTCCAGAATTTCCCATCCGTCAGTTGTGCACGTTATTGATTGATAGAGTACGATTGCTCTCATTCTGCAACAATCACCACGTTTTCGGAGAAGGGGAAGCCAACGAACCCTGCTGATGCAGACGACAGATATCACCGACGACATCCCGCCGTGGGGTATTTTATTGCTGCGTTCTCTAGACCGCATCGTTCTGAATCAACGTAAGTTGAATCGCGTGTGCCAAGATCTGTACATGGAAGCTCGAGCCATAGACTGGAACGACCGAGCTGCGGCTCGTAACGAGCGTGGAATTCCTTGGGGCAATCCATCGAGGGTGCAGCGCCCCCATTATAACGTTTCCGAAAGGCTGTACCAGGCCTCGGTGCGTCTTTGCCAAACTCACCTCCGCTGCTTCGGCCCCTCTCTGGACTCGAGTTGAATCGCCGCGTTCATGCAGAGGTTTCCCCAAGAAATTATGACGAGCTGCAGACATGGACGCTTTGGGCAGATTAACGAGCTGAGTATGATTCTGAACGAGGAATTTGGGATTCAGCCCGGCGATTCGTTAACGTCGACGGCTGCTGTTGTGCTACATGACGATGAGGCACACCTCTCGGAGTATTGACCACATACGCGAAATATTTCCATGCAGGGGAATGCATCCATGTTTCCAGAACCAACGAACGGTACGCAGCGTTCTGGAGTGTTGGAACCCTCGATGCGGGACTTACCTGCTGTTGAAGAAGATCACTGCCAGAACACATGGAGACTGAAATGCTTAAAGACAAGACGCTGTTTGGTCTCATGAAGTGTTGATTGCCTTCGGCTCGGAACTCGCTCAATAATGCTTTATCCGCTGATTACGAAATGTAGTTCGACTTGTTTCCAGTAACATCAGGCTTCTGCAGGTTCCAACACCAACCAGCTCATAGCGAATCCATCCGCTCATCGTGCACAGTCCCTTCAACGAATGTGTGGTTGGCACCTCCCACAGCCGCGCCAAAAAACTCGGGGCAGTGAGTCTGCTCCATCGCCTTTCCGCACTGACCGTACAAGTGTCCATTCACGCATCGGTACCAGTGGTCGGAACCGGAAAAGTCCGCTTGCATGGCTGTTTTTATAACCCTCAACTCCTTGATCGACACCGTCTGGTAAAAGGTGATGCGTTTGGCTTCCTGCGAAATATTAACCATCTTTTGGCGAAGTAGTTGCACCTCCTCCGCATGCTCCAAGAGGAAGGATGCACTCGCTCCCAACGTTTCCAGAATGGTTTCAACTTCCGAAGTGATTCGTTCCGCTGCCATCTCGTGCTTCGTTCGTTCTTCTTCAGTCTCCACCGATTCGTGCACTGTTAGGTCTGCACGCGTCAGTAGCGCTTGCACCAATACCAACTTCGCTTCACTGGCCTGCTGGGCATACGAACCGCTGGTAAACTGGTCCACAGCTTCTCGAGCGTATTTCTCGGCTTTGGCTGTTGCAGCACCAGATCTCAGCAGACGAATCTGCGCCGAGAAGAGATCGTAGTAGCCAAAGAACCGGAAATGCGAGTTCGGCACAGGCAGCGTGCTGTAGTCGATATCGACATCCCCACCCTCGCCACCTTTGGCCTTGGTAAGTGCAGCCACGCATGCCTCAAACATTTTCTTGCATGGCGGCGTTTTCACCATGGATCCAAAGGCACGAAGGTCGTCTTGTAACGTCTTGTCGCGAGTGAGATTGCCATGCTCAAGTGCAGCATGCACACGGCCTTAAAGAACCAAAAGTCGAGTCTGAGCGTGGGTGATAAACTTCTTCTCCGCAGCATCAATCGCAGCTCGTTTCGTCACACGTCCATAGCGACGGAGACCTCGAATCGGCTTCTTGCATGTCGGGCATCGCGGAATGTCGATGTAGTCTCCAGGCAGAGCACCAAGTGCTTCACCGTTTGTGTCGTAGTACTGACTGATCTGCAGCGTGCCATAAAGCGTTGCCATCGTGTACACCATCGAGCAGCACGGAAGTACCAGAACAGGGTCCTCTGATGGATCGATCTCGCCGTACGTCTGAAAGAAGATCACATCGGCAACACGCGCCATCACGTCTTCATCACCGCATTCGTGACAGAATTTTTGCGAAGGACAGTTTTCTCCGCAGACACTTGGGCACTGGTGACCACACGAGAGCGACTTTGTGCATCGACGGTCACACAGACGACGATTGCACGGAGCACTGCAGGGTAGAGAACATTCGCCACTGTGTTCACAGCTCCAGTTGCATCGCTCAGTGCACGCAGCACAAGGATCACTGCACGGATGGTTGCAAGACCCGTGCTCACAGCTGAACACGTCACAAATACGCTTGCACGGCGAGCATGAGGATTTTCCATGGCAACACCGCGGCATCTGTGACAGCATGGCAGAAGTCGCTCACATTCCTTTAGACAGACGCCATGCTCAGTGGTCTTGATTGGAAGGGCCGGTTCGGCACCACCTTGACTGTCAAGTTGACGAGCTCGCAGGGTTTTCTCGGAGCAGTCGCTGCACTTGCGAGAGCAAGGATGGCCGCACGGAAGCGCTGCACCACATCTTCGTGTGCATTTAACCTCCGAAGTGCTGCAGGTGACGCGCTGTAGATGACCACGACAAGGAACTATCTTTCCGACGAGCACTTGGCCCATCACCTTGGATGTCATTTGGACCTCAAAGCACCGTGCATTCTCGTAAGTATGTCCACAGGGAAGAACGATCGATCCACCAGCACCTGGCATCGACCACACGGGTCCCCACAAACGCCAGGACAGACGTGTCCACAGCCTTCCTGTAGCCGAAGTCATGGCTGAGTGCAATAGATAGTGGTGTGAGAAGGTTGATCCACGTGACATATCTTCGGGCATATGTGTCCACAACGTGGCAGTCGGGAGTCCGCATGGACGTAGACAGCCTCCATCAGGTACTAGCAACGCGAATGCGTTGGGATTCGTAGCGACGCGTTGGTCGTCTGGGTGCTGTTGACAGTGCAGTGGCAAGCCATTGCCATAGCAACCATCACTCTCCAGCTAATTCAATACGCGTTCCCATAGCGGCGATTTTGTACGGAGCAGTTCTCCATGACCAACAAGAATCAACCCGTGCATCGCTCGGGACAAAAGCACGTTGATCCGATTCGGCGTCTTTAGAAATCCAATCGTTCCGCGGCCGTGAACGTTCGTACTGCTGCGCACCAAACTCACCAAGATGATCGTCGCTTCTTCACCCTGGAAATTGTCAATGGTAGCCGCACGAATAGCGCGCGAGAGATCTGTCTTCGTCACACCCAGGTTACCAGAAGTATCACGTCGGACCTCCTCCATCACTGCATCATCGTCCTCATCTTCATCCCCCAATGTGCGCTGAATCTCCTCCAGATCGAGTTCATTCAGCTCCAGCACAAATTGCCCACGGAGTGCTGACCGCAGCTTCATAAGCTGACCCACGTAAGGAGTGAGGATCGCGATGTTACTGGTGTGGTAACCTTGCTGCAAGAGATACATCAGCGTCGAGACAAGGAACGCCACTTCGTATTCGTTCGAATGGGAACGCGACGACGCCCTTAAAACTGCCGACGCCCCATCCTCCGGATGATTGTGGTTCACGAAGAAAACGTTTTTGTCCACACCGAGCAGCGAAGGATACGTCAGTGTTTCGCGCGCGTTTCGCAGCTCATGATAAAAGAGCATGCGCACCAACTGGGAGATTTTTGGACGCATTCGATGCTGCTCTGTCAGCATCCAGAACGGTTAACCGGAACGTGGTCCCACCAAACGCTCGAACAGCGACACGTCCAGGGCAAATCGCTCGCCAACGGCGCTCTCGACGCTGAGATTGTACTCTGCAATGTGCGGACGCAGTTGCTTGTGGTCGCCAATGAGCACCAGCTGCTGGCACGCTGGGGACAGACATGCCATGAGTTGCGCTTCGAGGACTTCTCCTCCTTCCTCACAATTGACGACGGGAGGCGCCACAGCTGCGATCTTTTGCTGGTTTCTCGCCACGCCCGTGGTCGTCATCCCAATAATTTGCACACTCTTTAGCACTTCAACATCCGCCTGTGCTTTCACTCTCTTGAGTTTCTTTATCGTATCTTGGTAAGATTTCTGAGCTCTTATCAGTTCTTCAACACGGCTCGCTCTCATCTCTGCGACCCATTCTGCAAGTGCAGTTCGGCGCTTGGCTAGGCTCCACGTCCAGATATCCCGGTGGTGCATCCAAATCCAGCCCTAAAGACCACGGCGCTGAGAAGGATCGATATCCCCGCCTCGGATCCAGTAATCCAAAATGTCATCATACCCAGCAATTTCCCAGTCACCGTCGTGCAGTTGGGTACTACGCTCGTAAAAATACTCGAAGATATGCGGGTAGTTGCTTTCCAGAAACCATTCCAACGATTCCCAAGTAGGATGCCGTTTCATGCTGCATCCAACCCCCGCAGCATGAGCTCGATAGCATCCGCCTTTTCATCAAGTTCCTCGTACAACAGCTTCAGTTCATAGCGTTGGAATCTTTTGGACATCTTGTTCAAATGTATTTCTCCAATCTGGGCTCTTTGCATTGCCCCCCAAAACGGACAAGACGCGTAATTCCAACATCAAGGAGATGGCACAAGAACTGATCCAGTGCGTGATTCGTGAAACAAACGATCAGCACGGGCGAGACTTTCGCCTCCACGACGATCCGGGTAAGCATCGACCCAATGAACGACTTGCCACTGCCAGGAAGACCTTGGATACACGCCACCTCGACTGCTTAACGCTTCTACCAATGCCTTTGCTTGGTCACGCTCCAGAGTCGAATACCGTACCAAAGCTGCCTGGCATGTTTCGCGGGAGTTCTGTTGGAGCGGGTGCAGACGTAGCTGCTGCGGAGCAGCCTTCATATCGCTTGGGTGGGTTCTCACGACTGAACTGAGATCGAAAGTGAATCCATCCGCCAAGCAGTACATGGGCGATTCCATCCGAGCTTCACCCTGCGCCGGTGGAGTCTCAGGCGCTAAATACTCGAGAAATGGCATCGCAAGTGGTTGGAGCGATTGAAGCGCACGAAGAACTGGTTCGTACGCGATGAAGAAAACCTTGTTGAACTCCAGCAGCAGCATTTGTTGTTGGTTTTCAACATGCCCCCACTCTTCGAAAGACGCGAAGTCTTGGGTCTCAAACGGCTGCAGCGTAATCTCCACCACATCTTTGACAAGGTCGTCCACATCGCGTTCAACGATCTGGCAAAACACCACCTGTAGCGTACGATTGGAGTATGTCACTAGCGCAACCATCCCGTTGAATGGTAGCCGACCCGTCTTCTCCCACAACTCTGCGGCTTTGGAGTTTGTCCTTGCTTGAAGCTTTGGTTCTGCCTGTCATTTCGGCTCCGGATGGTTGTGGGAAGCGCACGGTGATACACATCCCATGACGCTCAGGACGACGACTTCTATCCCCCTCACCTCGACTAAACGTGTGCTTCAGCGGCATGGCGGTCTCAATAACACGATACACATAGTAGTCCATGTCTGCGTCTCGCAGGCGGCCAGCAGCACGATTTCCACGAGTCTCGGCAAGTCGGTGCTCAAGATCCTGCAAGGAGGCTCGAATGTTACTGCAAAGTCTTCTCGATACAGTCGGAAATGTGTATCCACCCAACGCTCTGGCCCTGGTGGCGACCAATGGGCATTCTCATGGAATGGGAAGTTGCCTGGAAGCAACGGGGGCTCACGTGTCAAGCACTCCTCTGTGGTCAGCAACAGGTGAATGTTTCGAATGGATCGACGATCATTGTCGTGGCGTGGACCGACGCTGCCGTCTTCCAAGACTGCTTTTCCAGGAATGCCAACTTCAATAACGTCCCAAGGTTCCGGCTCCGATCAGTTCGAGTTCGAGCAGCGCCTGTCTGCATATCACGCTGTCCTCGTTGGATCATCTTGTGGAGTCGCTGGAGTTCCTCTTTCATAATCTTGAAACACAATGTCGAGTCAAGTGGGGAATCACTGGCGCGAGTCTCGTCGGTCCACTGCGTTACCAGTTCATCAACTTTGTCTACCGCTTCCTGGAAATCTTCTTCGTAAATGACGTCTTTGAACTTGTTGCCCAGCAGGTACAACAACCGGATGAACGGGAGACACACTTGTGTGAAACTCAGCGGCGCGTACTTGCGGCCATCCACGTCTTGTAGAAAACTCTCGTGTAACAGGACACAGTCGTCGATACTGTGGTCGTTCACAATCTGCTCCAAGTGGACCATGTACAGCTGGAAGAGCTGCTCATGTGCCGTGCGTATGAACGAGTAGACGTAGTTGGCTTCGTCCACGTGCTGACTGACCAACTCCATGCGTTGCATAGTGAGCATGGTCACGAAAGGAACGAGGCCTCTCTGGAACGAGACCTCTTCACGCTGGCTGCCATCATCGTCGAGTATTTCCTGGATAATACGTAAACCGCGTCTACCAGTCTTGCCCAACTCCCTCACAAACTGAGGCGCAATGTTGTCCTTGTTCAGCGCGTGAAGGCCAGAGTT
Organism: Phytophthora crassamura; assembly: GCA_033557995.1. Lineage (NCBI taxonomy): Eukaryota > Oomycota > Peronosporomycetes > Peronosporales > Peronosporaceae > Phytophthora > Phytophthora crassamura. The sequence goes on from JAUCED010000016.1 coordinate 1,685,938, forward strand.
GATAAAGTTCAACGCTTGGTTTGGCTGTCCAAAGGCCATGAATCGTCTGAATCTCGAGGTGTGATGAAACCCTTTCCAGAGCCTTCCTAGACCTCTGGCGCCGGGCCAAAAGTACACAAGCGCATCGGAATGACCCGAAATCAGTCTCCCCGATGTCAACCTGCGTGCCAATTTGTCTTGAAGCGCCTCCACTGAAAATGGCCCGGTCGCTACAGCTTCTTCATTTCTCCGATCCGCGTCGTCACGGATACTATGTGAAAATCGACAGTTCTCACCATAGCGGCAGGTGCCAGCCCCATTGCGGAAGTGGACACACGCTCTTCGGCTTTCGCGTACACCAAACATTGTTTGGAGACGGTTGGCACGAAGCTTCCGGGCTGCCTATCCGCGCTGCAGCAAATTCTGGAATGAAAGCTCCGTGAATACGAAAAGTGTTCTCAACCCCTTCCCAGACGCCAAACTCTAAACGGTATTGTAGATGATTTTTCCATCTACTACGTGCTGGCATGAAGTTAGGTAGCTGGTAGAATGCGTTAGTTTTCCTAGGTAGTTGCGGTAGTTCGCAGTCGCATGTGCTCCTTCCATGGGTTATAAAGTTCTCGCCATCCCAAGTGAAACGTAACGATCTGGTAAAACTCAAATGTGTTGGTTATCTCTCGTCCTACTCGCAGAAAGCAACTAACTTGACCGATTGCCTTTTCATCCGGGAAGTTAAACTTGAAAGTACCAGCACTTGTGTATCGCGGACACGCTTGATCCTTGGCGTCGACATCTACCAGCCCCAGCCCAGACCGCCCCAGCCTCCATAACCACCCCAGCCTCCATAGCCACCCCAGCCGAGTCCGCCCCACGGTCCTCCCAAACCCCAGAACTGCTCCTTCTGGTTGCCTCCTGGAGCCTTCGCCGCAGCAGGAGCAGGAACCGCCTCAGCCGCCGTGCGCAGTGCAGGTTGGTCGGCAGCAGACACGGTCGCGACAGCAATGACGGCAGCAACAGCGAGCGCAGCGATCTTCATGGTCTCGACGAGTTGGTCAGTGGTGTTGCTTGTGCTCTCGAGTGGACAGGTTGAGTTGTGGAGCTGAGCTGGTTGCCATAAAGCTTTCAAAACCTCGACTCACACAGCGTCGACTTCCGTCACTGCACCTTTCCGAGCAAACTCGCCGAACCTCAATGAAATCTGCGTTCTAATCTCCAATACTGGCCCAGTTCAAGTTGAAGTGGAGTTTGAAGAGCTCACATGTCTACGAACGGCTTTCGTGGAGACAAATCCTCATCTTTTCCACGAGAATGTTCACGATTCTGATGACGGTTTGGGGATGACTTACGACCTGCCTTAGAGAAAGGGACCGAAGACCAACTCGCTCATTCTCTCAAATCGGCCCATGGCTGAACATAGGACATCATTGAGGCGGGAATTGCCGGGAGGGCAGGGACGGTAGCGTCACATCAGACAGAGTTTAGCCCTTGCCATGTTCCTGACCACATTTGCCATCGACGCCTTGGCCAGAAAACAACCCAATTTTATAATGGTTGGTGATGTCGAGAACCGAGTTCATGTGCGGACGTCTCCAGGAAACGATGGGGATTTGTCTCCAAGGAAACCGTTGGTGGTGGACAAGTGAGCTTTTCAGAGAACAACTTCCGCTAACCACTTCAACTTGAGATTGGAGACTGCAGCGGAGATTTTCCTGAAGCTTTTAACGTATTTGCTCCGAAATGTGCAATGTCGGAAGTCGACGCTGTATGAGTCGAGGTTTTGAAAGTCTTGTGGCCCCAGCTCAGCTCCACAACTCAACCTGTCCACTCGAGAGCACAAGCAACACCGCTGCCCAACTCGTCGAGACCATGAAGATCGCTGCGCTCGCTGTTGCTGCCGTCATTGCTGTCGCGACCGTGTCTGCTGCCGACCAACCTGCACTGCGCACGGCGGCTGAGGCGGTTCCTGCTCCTGCTGCGGCGAAGGCTCCAGGAGGCAACCAGAAGGAGCAGTTCTGGGGTTTGGGAGGACCGTGGGGCGGACTCGGCTGGGGTGGCTATGGAGGCTGGGGTGGTTATGGAGGCTGGGGCGGCCTGGGCTGGGGCTGGTAACAGCGCAACAAAAAGACATGAGAAGGCAAGGCGTACTCCCTGATGTACACTCGCAGGTGTTCAGCGCTTTCAAGCGCAATTCCTGAGCGAAGTTTGTTGGAACCGGTTTACTTCTACGCGTAGTTGTCATGCACTGAGCAGGCAGAAGAATTTCATTCCCGTGGTTTCCTTACCAGTGCGTCTTCGTTTGCCACGCAGGAGCGTAAAATCCTACAGAACACGATATACTTCCGCGATGGAATTTGTCGCTTCGGAGAATCGTGCACATGTGTTCATTCAAGAAGTGTCGGCGAGGCTAGTGGTCATGGCGACAACGGTCCAAGAACTGGTAGTGATTGCAAAATGATCCGGTAGCAGCGTGGTCGGTCGCTATGCAGGAGCTGCAAGACCGCTTGGTACTTCGTTGTGAAGTGTTTGATTCTCGTTCCAGAAACGTAGATATGATGTTAATCCATAGATATTATGTTAATCCAACTCGAAATGAGGAAGCATGTTCCATAGTCAAGTAGTGCACTTCCCGCCGTCAGTAGTAATAGCCAGCACATTACACCGGCAGTTTTTTTTCTTAGCTTTATTTAACAAGGAGAATAGGGCTAACCGTTTCTAATGCAATGCTTCGACTTTGACGACACAACCTCTCGACCACCTTAGAACGAGAGAAAGCGCCACCACTTCAGAAGTAGTTTTAAATGCTCTCGTCTCCTTAGAAGCGAGCCGGTGGTTTCATCGAGGACAACCTCTCGACCACCTGAGAGTGAGAGCAACAACCGCTCAACCAACAACATTCAAACTACACGGTACATTGAAATGCAATAGAAAATTACGCACGCCTATTTTTACCGCAAGGAATAGTTCAGAGCAGCGCGACGCGTGGCGTCTCACCATTGGTTCAAAGTTCATGCGACACGCCTTCATTTCCGCTTAAATACGTCCAGAAATTCTCCCCTTCTTCCTCATTCCAGAATCTGCCGGCTGGAGGAAAGATGGTGAAGCTCTTCTGTGCGATCGTTGGTGCGGCGGGAAGCGCATTCCTTGTGGACATCGACGCGGGTCAGACGGTGGGAGACTTGAAGGACATGATCAAGGTGAAGAACGCGAACGACTTGAAGGACGTCGATGCGAAGAAGCTGCAGCTCTTCGTGGCGAAGAAAGTTGGCGCGTGGCTGCCAGACGACGATACTCTGGACGCGGTGCTTCAGAGCACAGATGTTTTTTCTTATGTGAAGATGCGCGCGTCGTGGAAGCTGTCCAAACCAAGCCTCTTTGGGCCGAACGTGTGGCTCGGAGAGGACGTGATTCACGTGCTGGTGATGGTTCCCGGTGGCCTAAATCAAACAGTCGCCAAGGATACGCGCTCGGCAAGAACCCACAGTGAACATCGACAGAAACGCTGGCGTGAACTAAATGAAATCCTCGACAAGAACAAGAAGGCTAAGACGGACGGTGACGATGGTTCGTCGACTGGCTACTCCTACGTGCGATGGAGCGAGGTCAAGAGTGTGCTCGACTACGAACGGTATAAACAGGAGCGCAAGCCGATTCCCGATCATGCTTTCGACTTTTTGATGAAGTACTTGAAATACGCTGCGGAAGCTATGAATGGATACACCGACGCATCGAAGGAAGCAAAGCGTTATCACTTTATCGCGTCCGTACTCATCATGCTTTGCAGTTTATTTGTCGACGTGAAGCTAGAGGTCGAAGAGTCGGTGGACGGCAACGAAGTTCACGCAAACGGAAATTTTGAGTTCGTGCTCACCCGTGGTAAGACTAAGATATGTATCGTGGAAGCAAAGAACAACGACTTCGATCAAGGGAAAGCGCAGGCGCTCATCGGATGCGAAGCGGTTGCTGACCGCGAAGGCCTCTATGTCGTGTACGGCATCGTGACAGATTTCATGAAGTGGCAACTCTACCGCTGTGGTGAAAATTCCATTTTGCTGGATTCAAGCACGGTTAGTGCTAAATCGGAGGAACTGGACACCGGATCGATGCGAGATGTGTGCGAGATGATCTACGGGGCGTTGTCGGACCACGAAGAGGAATGCAAGAAAGAACAGCTTTGCATTGAATGAAAAATAAAGTATTCACCGTTCTATAATTTTATATGTTACAAAGCAATATTATGTTTAAGTGAGATTATTGAATGTATCGTGCATTTACATATGTGACAATTGGTAGTTCTACTGGATCTCCGAGGGTACGATTCTCAAAGCGGTCGCGGCGAGCTATCGACGCTACTGCGCAACCATTGCCTCCTGGTATTTCCAAGATCACTGAGAAATGTTTGCCACCACTTATCGGAGAGGTTTGCGCGGGTCGTGACGATCGCCAGTATGGTACTATTACTCGATCTATTCCCAAGTTGATTTATTTCAGTGCTGCATCAATATTTTTATTATCCTGATAATATAAGTTATTAATATACAAAGATGACGTACTCACCCGATCAATATCTCGCTAACAAAGAGCGCACTGAAGCGCAGAAGCGCTACTACCAGCGCACACGTGAAGCTCGTCTATCCTATCAAAAGGGGTACGACGATAAGAATAGGGATCAAATTCGAACACGCAAGTGAAAGCCGAAAAACGAACTTAGTATCGGTGAAACCGAACTTATTGCTGAAACCGAACTTAGTTAATTAATTAATTGTTTCTCACATAAAAAGTCAATCCGTATATAGACAATAACTGACGATACCATGCTTACGATTTGAAGGATGCTCTCAGCGACCTTAGCCAGTTCCATTCGTATGGGTGGTTCTGACATGTAGTAGAGGGTGAATGGATGCCTATATGGCGCGACAGACCCTACGTCAAGTATTTGAATTAATTAATTTCGAAAAATGTTGCATGAGGCTAAGATATAAAGTCGATCCTGATACAAGATCCAATAATTATAAAGTCATTTCCACGAGAATAATATCGTCAAGAATATATATAGGCAACATGTTTGCATACGAGCTCGAAGGTCTAAAGAGATTGAATATTGATGCTGTTCGCTGGGGTAGTACCTACCGCGTTAAGGTGCATGGTAAAACTGGTAAGATGGTTTATGTTAGCAACGTTTCCCGTCCGACCAATCAGAAGCTGCTAGCTAAGCAATACAAGATCTCGGTCGAGACTCTGAAGAAGCACATGTCCCCTACTTACAAGACTGACCCCAAGTATCGTTTCTACAACGGAAAACACATGGAGTCGCATCTGTATGAAGGTATCCAGCCTACTGAGTTCTACGACAAGCTCGAAAACGTGCTTGCTAGTCAAACTAATGCTTTCAAGGTCAACATTGCTCTTGGCTACGATCTCGTAAGCTTAACAGATGGTAGTTTTACCCAGTACTGGCACCCGAATCTGGCTAACACTTACGTATTTAAGACCCCTGTTGCTATCAACAGTCGATCTGACATTCGTAAGTATTATCTCAGAGATCAGGTCGATGGAGTTGGCTAATACGCTGAACTACCCCAAATCGGGGTATAAGCTGAAGTCAATTACTGGGTTCAAAATTTACATTTACTTTCGCGAGCATGCACTTGGCGATAGCGAAGCTGTTATCCCACAGATTATCCGCGATAACAAGCACGTAATCAACTTCCCTAAGACCAACAGCAAGTGCGTGTTCCACTGATATCGCATGGTACTTACATCAGCATGCTAAGAAAGATCCTCGTCGGATCCAGGCCCAAGTGAAAGAAGTATTCAAGCGCTACTGCTCCTACAAGGGTATCAGCTATACGCTTAGTCTCTTCCGTAGCTTTAAGCCGATTGACCTCCTACAGCTCGACGAGCTTGAGGAATGCTTTCATTTCGGTATTAACGTCTACTCAATGGATGTAGAGACCGGTAATGTTGAGTGTATCCGTCGTTCGGAGAGAGAAGGAGTGGCTATGGATATTCTATCTCATGAGAACCATGCTCTGTACATCAAGAACGTTGATATGCTTCAGTCCAAGTACCAATGCTCGAAGTGTGAAATGATTTTCGTTAGCTCTACTAAGCTACACGACCATGCCAAAAATCAATGTGAGCTTATTCGTAAGTATTATCTCAGAGATCAGGTCGATGGAGTTGGCTAATACGCTGAACTACCCCAAATCGGGGTATAAGCTGAAGTCAATTACTGGGTTCAAAATTTACATTTACTTTCGCGAGCATGCACTTGGCGATAGCGAAGCTGTTATCCCACAGATTATCCGCGATAACAAGCACGTAATCAACTTCCCTAAGACCAACAGCAAGTGCGTGTTCCACTGATATCGCATGGTACTTACATCAGCATGCTAAGAAAGATCCTCGTCGGATCCAGGCCCAAGTGAAAGAAGTATTCAAGCGCTACTGCTCCTACAAGGGTATCAGCTATACGCTTAGTCTCTTCCGTAGCTTTAAGCCGATTGACCTCCTACAGCTCGACGAGCTTGAGGAATGCTTTCATTTCGGTATTAACGTCTACTCAATGGATGTAGAGACCGGTAATGTTGAGTGTATCCGTCGTTCGGAGAGAGAAGGAGTGGCTATGGATATTCTATCTCATGAGAACCATGCTCTGTACATCAAGAACGTTGATATGCTTCAGTCCAAGTACCAATGCTCGAAGTGTGAAATGATTTTCGTTAGCTCTACTAAGCTACACGACCATGCCAAAAATCAATGTGAGCTTGTAAACATCGAGAGCTTTCCAGCTGAACCAACTATCTACAGACCAGCCCCGAATACTATTCGATCAATGCTAACCAAGTACTCCATCAAGGGTATTGATCAGTATCTAGATTATTATCTCGTGTATGACTTTGAGGCCATTCTAAAGCTAGTTATGGCACAGCATGGTGAGAATACTGTCTTCATCAATGAGCATATTCCTGTATCAGTTTCTGTATCTGATAGCTTAACCGAGGAGGTGTGTTGCTTCGTCAGCGATGAACCGAAGATGCTACTATCGGACATGTTCGAATATATTCGCCAGGTATCGATTAAGATCCAGCAGTACAACGTGAACAAGTACGAGATCCTCCTGCGAAAAATTATCGATGCTCACGGCCTGACTGGTATGGAGATTCCAGGTGCTAAACTCGATAAGACCTATAAGATGATTGATGTGGATGGATGGATTAAGGAAGGGAAATATGCCAGCTTCTTCGACTTCCATAGCACCCTCGGGTTGGTAAGCAGAGGTCTGACTATAGTAAGATTAAGCAGCATCTTGATCAAGTTCCAGTGCTTGGGTTTAACAGCGGACGCTACGATGTAAATCTGATTAAGAACGATCTCTTCGCAGTTACTGGGACAGACAACATCAAATCGGTAATCAAAAATCCTAGCTACATGTGCATTGCGACATCGAACATGAAATGCTCGATATTAGCAACTATGTACCGGCTGGTACGAGCTATGCAAAGTACCTCAGCACATATCTAGGCGACTGCAAATGCGACAACAAGGTTCGATGTGTCTGCGGCTTGGGTAAGGGCATTTTCCCGTACGAGTTCATTACCTCGTTCAACGTTCTTCGTCAGACTACGATTCCTCCTAAGTCAGCTTTCGATAGCGATCTCCGTGGAACAAGCATCAGCGATGATGACTATGAGCGCGTGCAATTCGTTTGGGGACACTATGGCATGAAGTCGATCAAGGACCTGCTGATCTGGTACAACAACTTGGATGTCGTACCTTTCATCAAGGCCATCAAGGCTCAGCGTGAGTTGTTCAAACGTTTTGAGCTTGACAAGTTTGCTGATGGTGTATCCCTGCCCGGTCTCTCGGAGAAAGCCATGTATCAAACATGCATCGACAATCTCCAATATCCTAGTAAGACGTCTCCTCAAGCGTTTCGGTTTCCTAGCAAGTGTATGAGTGGCTACAAGACTCAGGATTTTGAGGCTAAGCGCGAGTTTGGTATGACGTTAGGACACCTAGATATACTGTTAAATCAACAGAAGTATCTCTGTGGTCTTTGCTACGGTCCTTTGAGCACTGAAACTGTCTCAGCTGATCGAATCAATAACAAGCTTGGGCACATCGATGGCAACATCTTGATTAGTTGTATTTCGTGCAACACCGCTCGCAAGGATATGTCTCTCAAGGGTTTCCGCTACAAGAAGCTGCTTGAGTTTAACTCAGAGCGACTAGTCTATTCCATTGACAAGGAGGAGAAGGACATCTACGGTACGATGAAAGCTAACATTGCTGGTGGTCCATCCATTATCTTCAACCGCTACGCTAAACGCAATGAGACGAAGATTCGTGGTGGGAAGCTGTGTAAGAAGATAATCGGGTACGATGCTAATGCTCTATATCTCTGGGCTCTCGGTAATGACATGCCATGCGGAAGACTTACAACCATGGAAGCTTATCCAGACATTGTTGAGGACATCAAGAATGATAATATATTCGGCTTTCTCGAGTGTGATATTCAGACACCAGAACACTTGAAGCAGTATTTTGGTGAGATGACCCCCATCTTCAAAAATACACTGATTGACTGTACGGATGAGAGTATCATTGGTAAGCATATGTATGACTACAACCAAACACGAGAGAAAAGCAGATCGAAGCCAGCTCGTAAATTGATTGGTAGCTACTTTGGTGAGAAGATCCTAATCTACACGCCTTTGCTCAAGTGGTACCTATCTCATGGTATGGAAATCACCCAGACATACAGCTTCATCAAAGCTAGCTCACACAAGGCATTTTCTCCATTCATGGAAGCGGTGTCTAGCGCTCGGCGAGAGGGTGATGCTGACAAGTCCAAAGCTATGATTGCTGAGATGATGAAGCTAGTAGGCAACAGTGCTTTCGGTCGATCTGGAATGGACATGAGCAAGCACAAGGAAATTAAGTATGAGTCAGATAAGAAGGCAATTGCTTCAAAGATTGAGCACTTCACCTTTCATGGATTAGAGGAGCTCAACGATGCTTGCGAGCTTACTATGATGAAGCGCAAGCTTAAGAACAAGAACCCGATCCATTTGTCGATTGCTATCTACCAGCTCGCTAAGCTACGCATGCTCCAGTTCTACTATGATTGCATCGACTTTTACTTCGATCGTTCAGACTTTCAGTATCAGGAGATGGATACGGACTCCGCCTACATCGCGTTCAGTTGTGATAATCCGTTCCAAGATTGTATCAAACCTGATCTACGTGAGCACTTCAAGCAGCACAAGTATGATTGGTTCCCACGTGATTATAGCACGGATGTGGCTACGTTTGATCGTCGTACCCCTGGTCTCTTTAAGGATGAATGGTCAGGTGATGCCATGGTCTCATTATCCTTCAAGAACTACATCTGCTATCTGCCAGACGAATCGTACAAGGTCAAGGTTTCGGCCAAGGGTGTGCAACAGGGTCATGGACGCAATAGTGATGTTCTTAGCCCTAATGGGTTCGAGTCCGTTGTGCGAGATCGTATCACACTCCAAGGCACTAACAAGGGGTTTAGATTGTCGAAAGAGACTAAATCTATCATCACATACAGTCAGACAAAGACAGCGCTATCATATTTCTACGACAAGCGGCGTGTGCTTGAGGATGGTATTACTACCATAGCTCTTGATATTTAAACGCTATCCAAGCTATCACATTTTTATGTCCATCTAACATATACCATGGATGAGATACTTACGAAACTTTACTATGACCCTAAAACTGGCTATATCGGTGCTCAGGCTCTACATGAGAAGGCTCGTGAGTTAGATCCTAAGATAACTCTAAAACTGGTAAAGGATTGGTATGCTACACAGTCAGAGATTCAGAGATTCCAAGAGCAAAAGCAGAGATTCGATGGGTTCAAAATCGCTTCACATAACCCGAATTCTTGGCAAATTGACCTTGCGTTTTGGGGAAAACAACCGATTCTGACTGGTATCAATTAACTCCCGCATCGGGTACGCAAAACGTTTAGCGAATAAGACAGGTGCTACAGTATTGATTGCACTAAAAGCTTTCATCCGATCTTATAAGGTAGATATTATCACAAGCGACAATGGGTCTGAGTTCATGAACTCAAAAGCTCAGCAATTATTCAAAGCAAAGAAGATCGAACACTTCAACAGTGAGCCTGGTTATCACGGTACTATGGGGAAAATCGAGCGCTTCAATAGAACGCTGAAGCAGAGACTAACCAAAATGTCTCCCAAGAGGATTACGCAAAAGCTCATCAGCGACGTTACTACTAACTATAACACCATTTCCCATCGATCAATTGGAATGACACCCATTGAAGCCAAAGGCAGGGTAATTGAGGCTGAGTTAAGCCATAACCAAGCAGAAGCTGATAAAATTGATAATGAGCTCGAGATTGGAACCAATGTCATTTACCGACTAAAGAAGCGGACGTTTGATAAGGAAGCTGCTAGGTGGAGTAAAGCTGTGTACTCGATTGTAGGTATGGATGGTTATCGCGTCCAAATCAAGTCAAAAAATGGGCACACACTCTACAAGGCCCCCAATGATCTCAAGATGGTGCAATCGGCGACGACTGAAGCAACCATCAACCGAGACGATATCCTTGAAGCAGAGAAGATCTTAGACCACAAAAAGTTGCGAACTGGAAGATCTGGCGTAGCCGGTCCGGGTGGGGCAGAGCCCGCACCAAAGTACAGATACTTGGTTCAGTGGGTTGGTAATGAACCTGATTCTTGGGAGCCGCAAGATAATCTTAGATTAGTTAATAAGAGTAGGAGATCGACGCTTGAAAAGGAGTACTGGGAGGCAACAAAGAGCTGACGTAGTCAAAGCAAGACCTCAAGGCTGGCGCCAAGAGAAATCTCCTCTCCTCTCCGGACGTTGATTTCACCCCGCGTCAAAAAAAATGAGTCATAATCAGCTTGTAAATAAATTCGATAGAGACATCCTCTGTAAGTGACTCAAGTATATTATTTGAAGTATTTTTTTGTGAGTTTTGGAAATATATGACTTGATATATAGTAATCCCTTCATAATGTGTTCCAGCTGTTTAGAAAAGGACCGTGAGCTTGCTAAGCTACGACGAAAGTTGTGGATCATCCAGGAAGTGAGCCGAATTAAAAACGAGTTGCTGAATCTTGATGCAGCTTCAAACTTTCGTAAGACAGTAGTTAATCGTAAGCATCGATACGAATTGGAGACAATATTTGGCGTTCCATTCCACCGCATCAAGAATCGTTATCTAAGCCTTCTAAATGAGCGAAATCACATCTGTCATTCTTATGCCTCATTTCGTCATGACTCAGTCATGCCGAGCTACTGGTAATTATCTACTCATTTGTTTATGATTCTGATGATATAGACAAGATGTTCCCAAATTTTACATCCCTCGCTCAAAGAGAGCAGAAGCGTCAGGAGCTACTTGAAAAAGCTCAGCGTCGTGTTAGACAGGCTAATGCTAAGCGTGATATGTATCAGGGCGCATCGTGGGCGACTGATATCACCAATGGTATCACTACTGTAGCGAAGAAATCAACTGAATCCACTCAGACTGATATGAGTGTTGGACCGGACGGACCTGTTCCAACAGAAGTTAAGCAAACAATTAATGATATTATTGATCAGGCGATTTCTCAATCTGACTTAAAAAAAATCTGAATAATGAAAACTCCAACATAAACCCTGAAGTATCATCCTCGCCGACTGCCGGCCCTGCCGTTCGTCTGAGCAACAGCTCATCAACTGATCCTGAAGTAAATGTTCGTCCCATTATGGTAGATGTTGGAGTATATGCACATCCCGATACAACTGACCAAAACGTTCAAGTTCGACCTACGACATCAGATGTTGGGGTTGGTGAGGATAAGGCAACAGTGGATGATACTTTGCTTAGTGATGTTAGTGATGATGGCAACGATGAAATCGAAGAACAGAAGCGATCAAAACAAGCGGTCGCAGAAATATTTGAGGTTTATCCGATTCTTGCTCAACTCGGTATTCATCCCCTTGCTTCTAATGGACGTCAGCTAACGAAGTATTATATTGGAAACGGAGCTAAGACATACAGTATTAGATTGAACAAGATTGTTTTAGTTCCAAGCATTGATTGGTCAGAGACATACGACTATATCGGTGTGATTCTAACTAATGACGCTCGATTTCTCAATTATATCAATGAAAAACGAGAGCGTAATGAAATGGGGAAAGAGGATAAAAAAGTACCGTTTCAAGTATGGCAGCGTATCGGATCCAAACGAGCAAATGCTTCTTCTTCTGACGACTATAAGCAAAGCAAACAACGGCTTGAAGACAGTTTTCTCGTTGATAATTCATCTTCTACAACTTCCGATCAGACACGTAGTAAATTCAAAATGTACTTGATCGTTAATAAAAACAAGGAACTACTCGAATCCAATGGTCTAATGAAGAAGATTGTTCCTATTCTCAAAGGAACGAACAAATCAACAGCATTTGATGCTAGTGGATATGTATGGATCAAGGGAAGTACTATTGGTGTTTTCGGTAAGGAAACTAATCAATTAAAACCAGCAATAACGTCGAAGGTCAATTGGCAACTTACGCTCAAATCATTTGTCGATATGGTCAGAGAGAGAGGTCTTGATTTAGAGATGGTTGTAGATACGGATAAAGAAATTGATGTGAAATATTTCACTGAGGGTGAAGGAGGGGCACGTCAAGGGGCAATGACAGGAATTGATGAAGATATGGATCAAAACATATCCAACGCTGATAACGATGCTAAAAAAGCTTAACTGATTACTATACGCAACTTCATTCAAAGGGTATTAAAATCCCATTCAGACTCAAACCAATCGTTGAGTCTAAGGGTAGCGTTAAAACTCATACTGAATACTATTTTGGCGAGCCATCTCAAACAAGACCATTGAATATTAGAAATGAGAAACACAAGCAAGTATCGGGAGAAGCGTGGAAGGGCTTGATGAAGAATATCAGATGGATGGATACATTCCTACGTTGCTCGATGGATTTGAGGATTTGGATAACTATCTTAAGAAAGTTGAGTATCCAGAGGCAGCAGCAAAATTGGTTGAAAGTAAGAAACTTGATCAGCAAAGGCGCAAAAATCTTGATGATAATCTCAAAATATTGAATGAAGCAATCTTGAATACGGGTCATGATATCAGACGTCAAAATATTGAGCCTTACGTGGAAGTAGATTTGGAAAGGCTACACGATGACTCTGAACGGGCTTATCAGGCATATGGTGAGGCTCAAAAGCGATATTACGAAGCGAAGAAGGCAGTCAAGGGTAATAGCTCAAAAGCAGCGCGATCAGCTCTAAAGGCAGCAGCAGCAGCTATAAAGGCTACTAAAGCAGTATTCACGCGAAGTCTAAAGCTTATAGCGATGTAGCCAACAAAGGTAGTGGTTTGAAGGGTCGTGGCCTAAGAGGAGCAGGTGTTGCCCCACTTGATGGTGTGGTCAGACGTGGAAGAACTTACAATCTAAATGAAATTCAAGGCTTAGCTACACCGACTGCCTACGTATATCGACAACTCGGTAGCAAGTACATCCGTATTCCAGACCTTGATGCTAAGACACTTGTTATCGTTCAACTTAATCGACGCAAGTGTGGGCCTAAGTGTCAGATTAGTGATAGCTTACAATCAATGATCAGAAGTCTCGTCTATAAGAACCATATTGATCAGGCTACGTATGACAAGCTCAGCGTCGATGATAAAAAAATGTTCAAAGAGATCCTCACGATCACTCATCTCCAGTATAATTTCCACGATAAGCTCACGGATCCACTTGAAACACTTCGCGCTGAGTATGATAAGCTCAAGGGAGAGATTCAGTTAGGCATTGATAATCCGAGTATCATCAAGAGCTCAAGTCTCTCACAGTAGATATGTACAGCAATCGCCTTATCGATGATAAAGAATTTAAAGAAATTATCACGAGACTACTATAAACACTATGTTCTCTTTAACCCCCGCATTATTTCAGCATCCAGTGGTAGCTATGGCGATAACGCCGATAACAACGTCGCTGAACTCAAAGCTATCATGAAGAATCTTATCAGTCATGACCGCCCTCAGAAGACTCAGGCCGCTGTATGGGCCACTGATCTCGATAAGTCAATCAGGAAGGTAGATGCAGCAACGCAAACCGGAGGTGGCCGTATGTGGGCCTACCAACCCAAGAAAAGGACTAAAGTGTGAAGACGTTCGCTCTCTAAGCTATACCACTTCGCACGAGTTTATTTCGATATCCTCGATAGATGTTGATTTTTTATCGCTGATACTAATTTCAAGTAAGGCACACTCCCCATCAGGACTTTTTGTTGGGAGGAAAACACTATCACCAAGAACAATAATTTTGTCAGCTTGGAGCATTGTTCAACCTATGACCTGATTTGGGTCATCAGTAGTTAGATTGGTTTTGAGATCTTTACTTGGTAGGCAACCCATTCTCGTCGTATATTAGAAAGCACATTCATCGAGCTCGATTAGAAAATGCAATACTCCGTCGATGATATCAACAGATCGGATACGGACAGTGTCCTCGTCGAAGATGAGCTGGTTTGAGTCGGTTCGGAGCGCTATGGATACGTGATCGATCGTCGGAGATCAGAATAAATCATGTTATATTCATTTTTGAGATAATTTGTCTTAACTTTGTAATTTTGTTAGTTAAATCATCTATTTTTATTTTTTATGATTATGCAAAGTCATATGGCACAATAAAATAATTGTATTATAATCAATATTGAACTGATATCCAGCAATATCGGTTTCTTTATCCTCGATTAATAAATCCGGATTAAGTGTAAATCCAACAGCAAATGGCAAACCATTTTTTATGAAATCTTGGGCAATATAAACCAAATTGTTCTTGCTCAGGACATGATTTATATGCAAACGATTTCGGACGAATATTCATAACTTTATGAGTATCATCTAACTCAATATTTTTTATATTAGATTTAACCCGTTGATCAGAGGTAGTATAATATCCTCCTGAGGCCACTAACATAGAATTAGAAGATTTAATCGATATTGAAATTGCTGACACTGGACCAATCGAATAAGTACTCGAGGTTCTGCTAAAATAACCATAACCTTGCCCTCCCGCATCAATGGTTTGACTCACAGACCCTGAAACCTCAAGAATAGCTCCAGGAGTCGTTGTTCCGATTCCAACTCTACCTGTATCTTTGATTATCATTCTAGTAGAAATTAGCAGTGCCAAATTTAAAATCGTTAGATGTATAGGTACCGATAAACAGTGAGGAAGTGCTTGTACCAGAGCTCCCGTTTGAGATTTCAATTATTCCTCTAACCGGAGTAATATTTGCTCCATAAAAATCAGCAGCGATTGAATATCCGCCATCAATCCAATCAGTAAGATTTCCTCTGGTGGTTAACCAAGATGTTTGATCTGCCAATGCTTGATTAATAACTCCTCCAAAATATAAACGAAATGAATCAGCATTTAACGTCCCATAAAGTCCCATGTCGCCCCCAACCACCAACGAACCATGAGTTTGATCAGTAGATGCAGTATTTGCTCCAATATATACTTGTTTGGCTACGCCGAGGCCTCCGGCTATTATGGCTGCTCCAATATTATATGCAGTAGATTCGTCAGTTCCAGCTACGACTAAATAATTTAAACCACCAATCGTGGTTATTGCTCCTTGATATGCCGTTGTTAAGGACCCAGAAATAGTAGTAGCTGTAAGCGATGATAAATTTCCAAGTGAAGTAATATTTGTTTGCGCCGCTGTAGCTAACGTTCCTGCCAGCGTAGTCGCTGAGATAGATGACAGGGCGATTATGGTTCGCGATGCTCCAGTAAAAACAAGATTGCCATTGATGGTGAGAGACGATAGCGTTCCAACCGATGTAATATTGCTTTGCGCTGCGGTAGCGAGTGTGGTGGAGCGCCCGGGAGAAAATGCGCCAAATAAGAGTGGGCGATCACGATCGAAAGTGACGAAGGGTGGATCGGTTTGGTACCGGTATTGGGGTTGGATCAAGATCTATCAGAGGTCGACGGAAGGTCGACCGAAGGTGACTCCCAAGAAGGGGACAATCATTTCGATAACCCTGGTTGGATCAAGGTCGGATCCAGACTGACTTGGTACCACAAAAAGTGGCACACCGGTTGAAGTTAGAAAGATCCAGTTGGCTGCGAGAAGGGGAATGACGTGTGGCAGAGGGAGCAAGGATAGGGAGGATTTTAAGATGGTTAAGAGAGAGAAAGATTCCTTGTAGCACGCAAGTGGTTCGCATTCCGAGGCTGGGAATTACATTGGCCCCCCTCGACGAAGATCCACCAAGTTGTTCAAGGAGGACGCGCAAGACCGTCTGGAAGCTTGGCCAGGTCGCAACTACATCTCCCTCAACCCCTCAACTCCACCGCTAACAGTAGGCGGCTCAAGCACAACATTGGACAAGGACAAGGAACAACCCACGCGGACAAGGACCACCCCGCGCGCCGTGGATCGATCGACTAACCTCTCGATCTACAGGCGACCGCAACTCGACACCTGGGTGTGGAAGTATCCACTCAGGCGTCAACAATCCCAAGTGCCGTCCACACGGCCCGATTAAGATCCATCGCATCGTCTTCAGAGCACCAGAAGAGCGTAACCGCCCATGCCGACGGGTACACAAGGTGACAAGATCAGCGACCCCACGGCCGACCGGAGTAACCCCCCCGTCAGTCGGCAGTCTGGGCAACCGTTGGCTAGGCAGGACTCGCGTCAGCAATTTCGCGAGACCCGCTCCGCCACAATGGTGCGCGTGCCCGGATCTTCTGGTGACTCAGGATTTCACCGTGAGTCCACCTTCGAAGAAGAAGATGTCAAGATCAAGGTTGAGCCAGGGATTGGCGTGCCGACGGAAGGTGAATCGCCGTCGACACCGCTGAAGCAAGAAGGATACACCGATCGCCAGGGTGCTGGGAGGAGCCCCGGCGAGGTGAAGGAGGAGGATCTGGCACTTGAGCTGGAAATGAAACCTCAACCCCCTCCCCAGGTCCCTTCGGGGACCCCCGCGGATCGCGACGCAAGTCGTGATCCGCAGGAAGAAGGTTCAGTGGCGAAAGCCAAAGAACCTTCTTCCACAAACTCACCCCCGTCCTCACGTTCTGGATCCGGATCGACGAAGACTCCGCGGATGAAGATGAAGGCCCCGGAGTACGATCCCGACGAACGAGATGGATCGGATGCCTGGTCGGAGGAACAGCTCGAGCTGATCTTCCACCGGAAGGAGCTGCAAGCGCAGCTCACTGGAGACCCCGTGCTCAAACTCATGCGTCTGAAGCTGATCGGAGACCTGCGTGGACCGATCACTGCGCCGAGCGAACCACGGAACAAGTTGGACGCCGTGAAGCTTCTCCTTCATATCCTGAAGGAAGCTGGGTTCACGACTGGAGCTTTCGACGCGAACACGCTCTTCGACATGGAACTGGACACGATCGTGAAGGCGATCGAAGGTTTGATCGACAAGCTTGCCGCCCTGGTAGGAATGAGCTCTCCAACCAAGACTGAAGCAGAACCGATCGCACCAACCGAGCAAACGCATTACCAGTTCCCAACATCGACACCGAAGATCCGCTTGCCGATCAAAGTGGAAGTAGCGCGGACGCCGCGCAGTGGATCGACACAGTACGCGTCGGCTACGTCGGACGCAGGATCGAACGGATCGAGTAGATCATCGATCGGCCTGTCGAGGATGACGATGGGTCCAAACGGACTCGCGTCAATGCGCGGACCAACCATGGAAGCTGCCTCGATCGCGACACCTGGGTTCAGGCTTATACCTCCATCCGCAGCCGAGGTTCGCGAAGCGCAGGATCAGATATCGCGAGCGGGTGGCCAAGATCCAGGCCGTCTGCAGACGTATTTCAACGCAGCCATGTCACGTTTCCTGAGCGAGCAGCAGGAGATGGGATCAACCCCACCGCCACCTTCAACGCCAGCGCCAGTGCCAGCCGGAGCACCCGAGTCTCAAGATGAAGAAATGCAGTCAGCGGGATCAGCTCACGATCCGCCAGGACCGAACGAGTATGACCCTGATGACTTGAGTGCTGGAACACCTCCTCGCCAAGCCGCAGTCGCTACTGCTGGAGTATCGGCAGGAAGCGGCACTATGGCCCCACGAATCAGAGTGTCAGCCATCTCCGAACTGAAGGAGTTCTCCGGGAAGGACGGCGACGAAGATCGCGCGAGGAGCTGGATCGGCAAGGTGAAATCAGCGTTCGTCCGTGATCAAGCTCCGGACAGCGAGAAGTGCATCGTGTTCGGCGACCTGCTCACAGGACCGGCACGCAACTGGTACCGCCAGCTGAGCCGCACCACGCGTAACAGCTGGAAGGATCTCTTCGATGGTTTCATGATCCAATATTGCGGCCGCGGTGTGTCAGTCGCCCGCCAGTACTATCATGCGCGCAAACGGTCGGACGAGTCACCTCTGGAGTATCTGCACCGGCTGAATGTAGCTGGGATGCGTGCCAAACTCCCGATCAAAGACGGCTCTCCCCCTGCCCGCCGTGAACATGTCGAACACTTCATCGAGACGTTGGACGACCGTGAGCTGGCTGATCAACTAGCGCTCTTAAGGATGCCTGACGCTGAGACTCTCGAGGAGACGCTGCGTGCGCGCCAGCGCGCCAAGGCCCGTCAAGGCAAGGCCGCGGCTGGTTCCAACAAGTTCCGCCAGAAGGCCCCACCCGGTCAAGGAACCGCTCCGTCCAAGGCGGCCCGAGCTGTGCGCGCGATCCAATCCTCTCACAGCAACGCTGGGTCTGGATCGGAGTCGGAAGGGAGTGGATCGGAGGATGATCAACACCAGACTAAAGTCTGCCTAGCCGCTGCCACTGATCGGAAGAAGCTGGAGGGTCAACGCCCGAAGCCCTGGGAGGGTGTTCGGACGCCTGATCGACCCGGTGGAGAGGCTAGCCAGCCTGCCGAGGATCGCTCACCGCCGTGTTCACACTGTGGATCGACGAAGCACTCTGATCTGGGCTGCTGGAAGCGCTTGACTTGCGGAAAGTGCGGCCGACGCGGTCATCCAGGTGATCACTGCCTGTACGTGTGTCGCGCCTGCGGCGAGGTCCACGAAGCTGGCAAATGCCCAATGGAAGAGTTTTTACAACTTGATCCGCCAGTGGTACAACCCGACGCAACACGCTGGGATGCTGCCATCGAGTGCGGAGAAGATGTTAAACTAGGACGCTCGCCAGGTTGGAAACTGGTACGAGCCGAGCGTTCTGAGTTCTGTATATTTGCATACGTTGAGAGGCAGCCGAAGTCGAGGGTCAGTGCGCCGACAATTCCGATCAACAATACATGTGGCGTTCCCGAAAAGCGTACCGCTGCGATCGCAAGCTTGCGGCGTGACGAATTTTCCCGATCGGACGTCGTGATGGAGCTCGACTTGGCTGATGGAGGATGGCGTGGCTACTGGAAGGATCATGCGCCGGACACGGAGCCTGGACAACCAGGAGCCGTGCACAGTATGAGGAAGGTGTCGCACACTGATCCAGGTTGGGATCTCTTACCTGGAGAATCGCGCGGCTACTGGAAATATCATGCTCCCGGCAAATGGTTCAAGCAAGCCAAAGCCACTGGGAAGATCAACAACATCAAGGCGACACTGCTCTTGGATTCCGGCGCTGAAGTCTCGATCGTCAGCACCACCTTTGCTCGTAAGGTTGGGTGCATCATTGACGAGAGTCAGAGACAGGAATGCGTTGGGATCGGAGAGAGTGTCTACACGACATTGGGACGTACCACGATCAAGATCACGCTGGCAGGTTTCTTGGTCTACTTCTTTGACGCGTGGGTCGGAGACTTGGTTGGTCAGGACGCGATCCTGGGCATGGATTTCATGATCCCTGCCGGGATCCGTCTCGATCTGGCCGACGGAACGATGTGTCTTCCAGATGAAGTGCGGATCCAGTTAGCTGGACGTCGACCTTTGTACGGCCGCAGCAGCCACGATGTCACGTTAGATGATAGCGTCCGTGTCGAGGCTGGAGCGTCTGTGGAGATACCAATCCGCAGACCACGCGTGTTAGAAAAGGAGAAGTTGTGGATCGCACGAGGAGAGAAGTGGGTCCCTACCGTGACGTCAGGTCCGGGTCGCTCGCAGTATCTACAGATCACCAACATCAGCGACGAGGAGCTAGTGTTACCGAGACTCACGCGACTTGGACTTTGGCTAGCCAAGGATCTGGTGCCACGTCTTCCGGGACTTATCTCCGTTGGATCGCGCCGGTACGCCGAGTGGCAGAACCTGGCTTTTGAAGCGACCGTGGATCGGCAGGACAAGAAAGAACCTGAGCCAGAATACGATGGACCATTGGTGGATCACCCGAAGTATGACGTCCCGAAAGGTATCCTGAAGCGTACAGAGTCGGCCCCGAAGCCGGCTGTGGCCACTGCGATCGCACGAGATGCTGATCAAGCTACCTCAGAGCCTGTGTCACCGGAACCGAAGCCTGAGTCGAAACTGGAACAGCAGCTTGCAGATCCGATCGACATGAAAGAAAACTTGATCGAGATCCACGGGAACGATGATCCACAGACGAAGGTAGAAACCAAGGCAGAGGAAGTTGACGAAGACGATGAAGTCTGCTACCATGAAGGGCGGGACTTGATTGCCGAAGATCTGGAGAATCAAATGACCATCTTGTCGGACGTTGAAGCCACCACGGAAGAAGTGACGATCAAGGACATCCAGATCGAAGCTTCTGAATGGAGTACGACTGAAGACGTGGACCGGTTGCGGCGGATCATTTGGCAACGCCGGCACCTCTTGATTGGGAAAGGCAACGCTCTTCCCCCTGCGGCACGTGGTGCCGTCTGTGATATCGACGTGGGTGGTGCCACTCCGGTCGCCCAGCGTTGTCGACGAGTGGCTCCCCAGTACCGGGAAAAGCTGTCTGACCTGATCAAAGGACTCCTGTCTGCGAGGATGATCTCCCATTCGACCTCACCTTGGGCATCGCCAATCGTGGTGATCATCAAAAAGAACGGCGTCGACATCAGGCTCTGCATCGACTACCGTGTGGTGAACAGCTTGACAAAGCTGATGGTGTATCCCATGCCGCTGATAAAGGATCTGCTGGATGATCTGGACAAAGTGCTTTGGTACTGTTCCTTGGACATGGCGAGCGGATTTTGGGTCGTCTCCATGACGGAGCGCGCGAGACTGATCTCTGCGTTCATCACCCCCTTCGGACTTTTCGAGTGGAACCGCATGCCCTTCGGCCTGAAGAACGCTCCGCAGATCTATCAGCGACTCCTCGATAATGCGCTGTACGGGCATCTTCGGATCAAGGCTGATCACGACCCATCGAAACTGATCGATGTGTTCAAGGATGGAGAGCCCGAGCTTGAGTTAAAGCCGTCGGTACTGGGCAGACGTTCATACATCGACGACATCTTGGTCACGAGCTCCACCTGGGATGATCTTTGCGAGAAGGTGGAGAGGCTCCTGGATGCTTGCGATCAGTGGAACTTGTCGATCAGCGTGGTGAAGAGCTTCTGGGGCTGCCGTAAGGTCGATTACTTGGGTCATCGAGTGTCCGCTGAGGGTCTCGAGGCGAAGCCGAAGGATCTTGAAACGTTGGGTAATTTGTCTTTCCCGACTTCGCTCCGATCGATGCAGTCGTTCCTCGGTAGTTTGAACTACTACAGCCGATTCATCGAAGACTTCGCGATCTACGCCGCGATACTGTACGAGTTACGCGAAGTAGATTTCCATGAACTCCGCCGGAGAAACGAGGTCCGCGAGAGACATCCAACCGGGGGCGACGGATCGCCGGCCGAAGATGAAGAAGGCCGGTGGGCGAGAGCCATTAGCGCGTTCACCATGCTGAAAGCCAAGGTCATCTCCACACCGATCCTCCGGCACTTCGATCCTCATCGAGTTCCCGTGATCGTGTTATATGCGAGCCAGTGGGCGATCTCCGCTGCGCTCATGCAAGAGCACGATGGCGTGTATCGGCCGGTGACTTTCACCAGTCGGATCTTGAAGTCCAACGAGCTGAATTACAGCACGGTCGACAAAAAGGTCTTGGCTCTGCTCCGGATCTTGGATGTGTGCTACACCCAGCTGGTAACTCGATCGATCAGAGTGTTGTCCCGACACTCCACGTTGGCGTGTCTGTTCAGTTCGTCAGGTTTCGATGGACGACTGGGCAAGTGGGCTGCGCTGCTGTCAGGGTGGACGCTGGAGATCGTTAAGTGTGCCAGAGGCGAAGACGAGATCTTGGGTACGCTTGCTGCAAGCATCACGCCTCGATCCGACATGGATGAAGCGTTGATCGCGATCGCGCCGAGGAAACAGCCACGCAAGATCATCGTCACACCACCGCCCACCGTGGAAACAGACGAGGAACTGCTGGTCGTCAGTTTCGACGGCTCTGCCAGCGTGAAGCGAAAGATCGGCGCATTCAGCGCTGTGATCTGGAAACTGCCGGAATGGTCGATCGTCACTGCAGCATCTGGATTCTTGCCCGCAATCACCGTGAACGAAGCCGAATATCAGGGCCTACTTCTCGGACTCGATCTACTCCCGACATTGGACCGGGGGCGGATCGTGATCTGCGGCGATTCGAACTTGATCATCCGACAGATGCGAGGCGAGATCGACTGCAAGGCCCCGAAGTTGCAGCTGTTGAGACAGAAAGCGCTGGATAAACTGAAGGCTTGGCCGAAGCATGATCTTCTGCATGTCAAGCGAGAGTGGAACCAGAGTGCCGACAAGTTAGCTAATGCCGCCTTGCAAGATGAGGCAGGCACAACCGTCACCTCGGAAACCGATCGGCAAGACTTGATCACACTCAATCGTCTGGATGAGCTTCTGCAGCCGAAAGCCCAAACTGCAGTCTGCATGGCGATCGCTACGCGTGCGACGAGCCGACGTCGCCGACTGAGGCCCGAAACGCTGCAGGAATCTGTGGTGCAACGCATGAGGACCGAACGGATCTTGCAAGCTCAAAATGAAGAAGTGTGGATCGTGCATCTGAAGGCTTACTTGGAGGGTGACGTGGCGAACTTGTCGGCGGACGAAGCGAAGTCCTGCGCCAAGATCGCCGCCGAATACGACTTGGACGAGAACGGGTTGTTGGTGTACTGCTCAACTGGATCAAAGTTGGACACGGATCGAGACTCGATCGCGCGAGTGGTCGTTCCGGAGACGCTTCAACAAGACTTCCTTCACCATTACCATGCCAGCCTGGAAGGCGGGCACCAGGGAATCGGAAGGACATTCGCGCGGATCAGGAACCACTTTCACTGGCGCGGCCTGTTTCGAAGTGTCCAGAAGTACGTGGGTGAATGCGTGGACTGTGAGACTGGGAAGGGACGCCCCCTGCTGCAGGGAGAGTCGCCCGGAAACATACAGGCCACGTACCCGTTCCAGGTGATAGCGATGGATCACATCCCGTCGCTCCCTAAGTCTTTCAAAGGGAACACCGAGCTGTTGATCTGGGTCGATCTCTTCACGGGTTACGTGATCGCGAAGGCGAGCAGTTCTCGGACTGCTCAGACAATCGCGGAGAGCTACGAAGAATGTGTCTTCAGGCGTTTCGGTGCCAGCGAAGTTATCCGGCACGACAGAGAGCCGGGGTTCATGTCTGATTTTTTTCGCGCTTTTAACCGGATTGTGGGACAGAGGCAGAGCCCCACTATGGCTTATCGGCCGCAAAGCAACGGGTCAGCGGAACGAATGGTGCAGACGGTGACACGCTCGTTTAAGATGTACGTCGCGGATGTCGACCAGCGCGATTGGGACGAGTATGCCGAGAGGCTAACCTTCGCGTTGAATACAGCTCAAGATCGCACACGAGGAGACACTCCGTTTTACTTGGCCCACGGCTGGGATCCCCGCTCGACGCTGGAAGCCGCCCTGCCGGTCGGCACGACGCGTCGCAGAGATCGAGACGCCCGCCGATGGAGGAACCATATCCAGGAGCACTACCAGCGTGCGAGAGAGCATGTGAACGAGCGGTTGCGTGAAGCCATCCGGAGTCGCGCTGATCAGCACAACGAGGAAGTCCGACCGCACAAGATCTCGACTGGATCGCAAGTTTGGCTGTATCTGGATCGAGTAAAGCCCGGCTACGCAAGGAAGCTAGCCCATATGTGGCACGGCCCTTTCCGAGTCGCAGAGCTGATCGGCAACCACGCTGCGCGACTCGAGATCGCAGGATCAGAGTACAGTATATTCCCGATCGTACACTTGGCGAAGCTGAAGCTGGTGAGGAGTTTTCCCGATCGACCGAAGATCCAACTGGTGGATCCGGAGGCCGATCGTTTCGACTTTGACGAAGCCCTCTTGCCGGAAGACAGTTGGGAGACGGCATTGGAAGATGATGAGTACGAGGTGGAACGTATCGCTGACGTTCGATCCGGAAGGAGAATACGTTATGGCCGTGTACATCGTGAGTTTTTGGTGCACTGGAAAGGCTACGAAGAGCCCACTTGGGTGGACGAAGCTGATCTGAACTGCGGAGCGCTGTTACACGAGTTCGAGCGGAAGGTGGCTAGCCGCAATCGCTTCAACGTGATGCAATCCCACGAAGAAGCTGCGGCTGAATCTTCACAGTAGGCTGGCTGCTGTGGAAATGAAGAGTGAGAAGAAGGATGTGCAGGGTGGCTGCATATCAGGAGGAAGGGGCTCATTGTGAAAGAAAAAGTTGCGTTTGGATCGGAGGGGCCGTCCCCAAAGGTCGAGCCGAACAAGGCTCTGGATACAAAAGAAGGAAACTCGCTGAAGACTATTACGAAGCCTATTCGAGGAACGATCTACTCTTGATCATCCTCGTTGTCAGATGTTACCGGTCGGAACTTGCCGGCGAGTCGCGCGATCTGCAAACCTGGATGAGTGCCGGATGTCCCGCGGTATTGGTTCCGCCAAGGCTCAGCAGCATCCACGATAGTCAACGCGTCGCTAAGACTGATCGGAGATCGGTGCTGGCCTCGACCAGGAAACCAGGCGCTCTGATCACTCTTCCGTGGGAAGTGAAGAAAGAAGGGATCCAGGCAGATGTCTAGATCGCAAAGACCGAGACGCATGCCTTCGAGAATCCGCGCGAGGATCTTTTTCCATTTCGGCCCCGCGTGCGAACGACGCTGCTTCCGGTCGGCGTGAAGCCTGTCTAAATAGGGGCTGGCGTTGCGCAGATCGAGACTGATCGGGAAGGAGTGGGTGGCTTCCCAGAAGGTCTGCCGTTCCTCGTCCTCGAAGATCGCATACCGCCGACAGAGATCCTCAAACCAACCGTTGGGATCGAAAGAATGCGGAACTACCAGAGTCCGCAACTCCGTCCAGGGCTCCGTAGCGTACAGCGCTAGAACGCTGGCCTCCGTGATCAGGTCAGGATACCAACTCGACGGTCCGGGAGATGGAGATCGTGTCGGAAATAGCCAAAGATCGGGACGACTCCATTCATGGAAGAGATCATGGACCTGCAGCCTCCGGACGCAAATGTCCTTGAGCAGCACGGCCGACCAGGGATCCACTTGGAGAGAGGAGAAGCGACGCGGATATCGGTATCCGGGGATCCACTCATGACGACCGATGCCGGTGTCAGGCAATCGGCTGAGGCTGTTGTCAGACAGCAACCCGTCGGAAGCAGAACCGGAGTCGCTGTCCGGACTGAAGCTGGGGTCAGAATCGCTACTGCCGCCACCGCCCCCTCCGGAACCCGATCGGGATCCACGTCGAGCGAGATTTCTTGGCGGATTTGCTCGTCTTGCGTCTTGATCGAGACCGTTTGGATTTGGGCTTCGTGTGTTTGGATCGAGCGCGCTTATGAGGCGTTTTGCCTTTACTAGGCGCCGAATGCCCCTTGGCCCCCTGGTCTCTAGACTGAGCCGAAGCATCGCTGTCTGGATCGCTGTTTCGAGATCCGGTCGAACCCGATGGCTGGGACGAACTGGAGGTTTTGCCTGAGGCAGGCGTCCGATCATCGTGCGACCCACCCGAAGACCGATGCTTCTTACGTCGTGGTTGAGGCGGAGATCCATCCGAGGAGGGCTGAGGCGACGACTGGCGTTTGTTCTGGGTCTGGGCAATGGGGGGAGGCAGGATCGACGACAATCCAGCGATCTGACTTTGGATGCTGACGCGCTCAGCCAGCAGACGATCGCGCTCATTTTCAATCTCGGTCAGCGAATCCTGGGCCCGGGTCAACTGCGCTTGCAAGTTGCGATTCTTGTTTCTAAGCTGTTGCCGACCAGCCGCGTCTGTCACTAGGCCAGCGATCTCCTGCTCGAGTCGGGCGATAGACTGCCGGGTTGCAGCGACTAGATCGCCTGAGCAAGATACAAGCACTCGAGAGATCAGAAGATGGTGGCACACCACAATATACAACGAAGACTCACCTTGCTTTTGCAGAGACGTGCGCGCGGCGTCCCGTTCAACGGTCCGTTGGCGAAGCTGAGTATCCTGATCCAACCTCTCGCGATTGCACTGCTCGAGATGCGCTCGTGCCTGATCACGTTCGAAAATGGCAAAGTCCAGGTCCTGGTCCGCTTTGACTTCGGTCTCCTGGATGCGCCGCTCCAGCCGTTCGACTTGTCGACGTAATCTGGCAGAACCTTCCTCCAAGGCCTTTTGCGATGTCTCCAGAAGAGCGAGGGATCCGCGTGCCTGCACCAGATCCGTTTGCGTCCGAGCGTGAGCCGTGACTTCCTGATCCAACCGATCCTGCAGCTGGTCGCGATCCTGTTCCACCCGAACCAACTCAGCATTAACACGCGCGTGGCATTCGGTCTCTACGGCCAGCTGACGTTGCAGTCGCAGTTGATCCGAGATGGAGACCGACGAGGACGTTGATGGGTTTACTAACGCTGCAGTTAGTTGTCGTTGCAAGTCGAGGAGCAGCCGGTCACGATCCGCGATCGCCGCAGCATGTTGCCGCTGATCAGCAGCGATCCGTCGCTCCAGGGACCGGATCCGAGCAGCATCACCTTCGTGGTCCGCGAGTGCCTCGAGGACCTCAGCGTATTGCCGCTGGGAGGCCTGAAGGTCATGGCGAAGGCTGTCGTAGCGGTTCTGACAGAACTGCACGTACGGCGCCGCCATTTCGACGTTGTAAGCGCAGTCCGCCTTCAGATCCTCGATCTGTCGATTAGCTTCAACGAGCCGATCTTGGAGGATCTGATAACTCGATTGGAGTTGCTGGAAAGCATCCTCCCGCTCCAGAGCGGTCTGGATCGCCTGGATGCTGCTGCGCAATGCAGATCCGTCGAGAGGGAGAGGAGCTATGTGGGCGTTGGGCAACGGCGCATTACTCCGATGGGGCGGTCGCACAGGCCGCCGACGCGGAGACTGGGCCGCAGACTGATTTCCATGCAGGGAAGAAGAGGTGGCTGGGTTGTCGCCTGATCCAGTTTCGCCGCCGACGGGGGTCACGTTTCGTTCGGGATCTTCTTGGCCGTCACCGGCATCTCCGACAGGGGCCACAGCGTGTCCGGGGTCTTCATGGCCCGCACCGGCATCTCCGACAGGGGCCGCAGCGTGTCCGGGGTCTTCATGGCCGTCACCGGCATCTCCGACAGGGGCCGCAGCGTGTCCGGGGTCTTCATGGCCGGCACCGACGTCGCCAACATGATTCGCAGCACGTTCGAGGCCTTCATGGCCGTCATCGACGTCGCCGACAGGACCCGCCGCATGCTCGAAGCCTTCATGACCGTCACCAGCGCCGCCAGCGGGGGCGACGACGTGTTCGGCGCCCTCACGGTCGTCGGTAGCACCGCTGACTGGACCCACGTCGAGCTTACAATCTTTGTGGCCGTCGCCGTTGCAGTCCGCGTCGAAGAGAACGAAGGAGGAAGTCAGTGAAACCCACGAACATGCAGGAGAAAGAACGTACCGGTCGAGCGAGAGGGAATGAACGCGTCGTGGATCGCGGGAGATCCAGGCGAGGTAACCACCATGATGAAGCCGGCAGCTGGACGGGAGGATGGCAGGAAGGAGAGAGGCGCTCGGTGTGCGTGCCACGGCCACTGCGTGGACGGTGGCGCGAACAGGGGGCGATTGTGGTGGAGCGCCCGGGAGAAAATGCGCCAAATAAGAGTGGGCGATCACGATCGAAAGTGACGAAGGGTGGATCGGTTTGGTACCGGTATTGGGGTTGGATCAAGATCTATCAGAGGTCGACGGAAGGTCGACCGAAGGTGACTCCCAAGAAGGGGACAATCATTTCGATAACCCTGGTTGGATCAAGGTCGGATCCAGACTGACTTGGTACCACAAAAAGTGGCACACCGGTTGAAGTTAGAAAGATCCAGTTGGCTGCGAGAAGGGGAATGACGTGTGGCAGAGGGAGCAAGGATAGGGAGGATTTTAAGATGGTTAAGAGAGAGAAAGATTCCTTGTAGCACGCAAGTGGTTCGCATTCCGAGGCTGGGAATTACATTGGCCCCCCTCGACGAAGATCCACCAATTGTTCAAGGAGGACGCGCAAGACCGTCTGGAAGCTTGGCCAGGTCGCAACTACATCTCCCTCAACCCCTCAACTCCACCGCTAACAGTAGGCGGCTCAAGCACAACATTGGACAAGGACAAGGAACAACCCACGCGGACAAGGACCACCCCGCGCGCCGTGGATCGATCGACTAACCTCTCGATCTACAGGCGACCGCAACTCGACACCTGGGTGTGGAAGTATCCACTCAGGCGTCAACAATCCCAAGTGCCGTCCACACGGCCCGATTAAGATCCATCGCATCGTCTTCAGAGCACCAGAAGAGCGTAACCGCCCATGCCGACGGGTACACAAGGTGACAAGATCAGCGACCCCACGGCCGACCGGAGTAACCCCCCCGTCAGTCGGCAGTCTGGGCAACCGTTGGCTAGGCAGGACTCGCGTCAGCAATTTCGCGAGACCCGCTCCGCCACACGAGCGTACCAGTAGTTGAACCAGAGACAGTCAGAGATGATAGCGTACCAACCGATGTAATATTGCTTTGCGCTGCGGTAGCGAGCGTTCCAGTAATTGAACCAGATACAGTCAGAGATGATAGCGTACCAACCGATGTAATATTGCTTTGCGCTGCGGTAGCGAGCGTTCCAGTAATTGAACCAGATACAGTCAGAGATGATAGCGTACCAACCGATGTAATATTGGTTTGCGCCGCTATAGATAGCGTTCCTGCCAGCGTAGTCGCTGAAATAGATGACAGACCGGAAATCAACCGCGAAGCACCACTAAAAACAAGGTTTCCAGCGATGGTGAGCCCGGAGAGCGTTCCGAGTGATGTAATATTACCTTGAGCTCCAGTCTGTAGCGTGCCAGCAATTGAAGTTGCAGTCAGAGAACTGATTGTTCCGATCTCTCCAGATGCTCCAAGCACTAATGCCTTGTTGTTTGCTGCTGTTCCAGGGTGATACTGACTACGTACGAGGGAGCAGACGGTACAGTGGAACCATTCACGGTTAGGCTGCTACACGACAGTGCTCCAATTCCACTGATATCATTATTGGTACCAGGAACGAGGGCTACACCTTGTGTTGCTGTTCCTTGAACAATTCCTGTAATATAAGACAAGCGGTAATCATTCTTATCGAGACAAAGCGTTTGAGCGTAATCAACAGTTAGATATCCACTGGCATCCAATGTTAGATAGAATGCTGGGTTATAGATAGGTGATGTAAAAACTGGTTGGGGATAAGAGAAACCAGAACTCATAGTTGTTTTTTGTCTCGAGCTATATAGATCGAGTGATTAAAGACACGATCATGAGCGGAATTCCAGACTTTGGCGCTTCCTTACCAAAAAAGTTCAAGTCTGCTGGCATGGGCGACATCCCTGCGCTTGACATCAAAAAGTTGTTTAGAATGGTTGTCCTTGGTCCGTCATTCAGTGGGAAGAACAATCTATGTATGTTCATCCTCAAGCATTCTCCACACGTATTCGCGCATCTAACGATCATCGCCCGCAATCCACACCAAGAGCTGTATGAATACCTCCGAGATAAGCTGGAAGATTTCATTACTTTTGCTGATCCAGATATGCCCCCAAAAGTTGATCAAGTACGCCATACGCCACTGAGTTCCAACAAACCTGAGCTTGTCATCATAGATGACTATAGCAATGATAAGCTCCTCCAGAAGAATATCTTCTCACATTATATGACCAGGGGCCGGCATTTCAAGCTATCACCAATATTCCTTAGTCATAGCTACTTTGCTACTGATAAGATGATTCGCTTGAATTCAGAGTACGTCGCTATCCTAAAGGCTAATTCGAAGCGTGATTTGCAGATGGTTGTGAAAGATTTCAATATAAAGGGAGTAGATGAACGCTCGATCGTCTATTACTACAACAAAGCCACTGAACAAAAGGGTCAGATGTTGTTCATAGACTCTATCAAGGGTCAAATCAGATACAACTTTGATAGGCCTATTGCAATGGAAGAGTAATTCCAATTAATCAATCAGAAAAATGCTAACATCGTATACAACTAAAATGGCGAGCTTTCTCAAACTCGACAGTACTAATCTCGTTCAAGATAACTACAACTCAACTTGGAAATACTCGTTCCCTGGTTCAGCTGCTGACTTTCGTGATGTAGTATGCGCAGTCCAAAGCATCAGCATGTACAACTCGGAATATAATATCGACGCGATGCAGTTCCAAAACACAAGCTTCAAGGTCGAAGTCCCGACGGCAACTACTACCTCTACTATCAGCATTGCTCTCCCTGACGGTATTTATTCCTATGATGATATCAATCGCAGCATTCAGACAGCCCTTGTTAATGCTGGAGCATATTTAATCGATCCATCTGGAAACAACGTTATCTACCTAAAGCTGAGTGAAAACAGTGTCTATTACGCATGTCAGGTAGATTTTTCTCAGACGCCCACAACTTTACCAACTCTCGGAGGTACTTGGACAAAGCCAGCTACTGGATTATACTCAGCTGGTGGCACTGGATTACCTACGACCACTCGCGTCCCACGTCTTATTATCGATAATGCTGAGTATGGAAAGGTAGTTGGCCTAATCGCAGGTACATATCCCGCTACATCAGCGATTGTTGCCAGTGCTCAGCTCTTAACATCATTCCTCAGATTCATCCCACAAGTTCATACATCGTTCGATGTGATTTGATCAAAAATGAGTACGTTGCATCTGGAGATATTGTCAGTGCCTTTGACAGAGGTGATGCTGCAATTGGTCAGCTTATTTCATATAAACCAAGTCAGTATGCTTGGATGAACTGCCACAACGGTTCTCGATCTACTATTACGATTAGTATATACAATCAAAACGACAAGAAGGTAATCTTTCGCGATACTTCAGTCTCGATCATGTTGTTGCTTCGACCAAAAAAAATAAGTTAGCTAATGCTTCTTTTTTCTCACAAACGGAAGGAACCACCAGACTTACGCATGGTTCGTAGCTTAGCCATGTGATCCTTAGCCTCTTGACTCCCCTTTACAAATTTCTTACCCTTCGGCTTGGCGACGCCGACACCATATCGTCTCTTTACTTCTCCGCGAATAGACTTGATTAGGTTTTCATGATCAGGTTTGGTCGCCTTGCTCAGGAAGTACTTCTCTCCTGCATCAACTGCATCAGTTAGAACCCCCTTTCGCTTTGCGTACGAAAGAGCTCGCTTTGCTCCCTTCTTTACGTCAGTCATAGTTAGACGACCACCCTCTTTATCAGAATCACTGTCATAAACGCCAATACCTGTCATGGAACGAATGGCTGCTCTTGCTGGAATAGCTGCTGATGGCTGTCCAGCATATGTAGCGAGAGCGGGAACAGCGAGATCAGCTCGCGAGACAGTAGTCCCGAATTTTTAGCGAACTTAAAAGCTGATTTAATGCCTCCCCATACCTTAGACCAAATACTCGCTCCATACATGCCACCTCCTTGCATATGCTTGAATGGATAGCCAATTTCTTTCTTTGTGATAGTTAGACGCGTGCCTTTTCCCGCTTTAGCGGCTTTGACTGCCTTAGCATAGCTCTCGGGATGTAAATGTAGTGTAGCTCCGCTGCCACTTAGATCATCTTTAGATAACGTTAATGTACCCGTCTTGAACGCTCGCTTGAGCTTCGCCTCGGGGATAGTCGATGAAACTGATAACTCCTTGAAAGTCATGGTTATATTATCGTGAGGTTTAAATCCTTCATCTTTGAAAATAATTGTGGTTTATTATGCTGCTTGGAATATAGCCACAGTAAGCTGAAAGGGCCACAATAATCCCCGTAAGTACCTTGATATTGTTTGGGGTTGTATTTCCCGATTCCATACTTTGTTGGTGCTGCCTCGCCCATACTGTCGAAGAATTCACCATTAGGGACAGCCTGCCAGTGTCCTACATCGAGATTAGGTGGTTTAAGTAAACCAGATATGACCCTTTCTTAGATATCGGCTTTGTTATTTCATTCGATTCATAGATATCATCGAGATGTACTCCAATTTGTTTAGCGAGTTCGATCAGATCATGATCAGACGTGATCGGCTTGATAAGGTCGCTCATAATATTTAATTTCGTTCAAACTATACTAGAAAACATATACAATCAACGATGAGTGAAACTCAACTATCCGACCAATATTTGTACCAGAGCTCGCTCAAGAGCGATCCGGAAATCAAGGTATCTTCCGGCAAGCGTGTCCCGTTTGTTATCGATCTGAATCAGGGTTCGTACCAGAATGGTGTCATTACCATCGATGCTACTGCTCAGCTTAACGGTTCTGAGGGATTCGCTTGTCTTCGCGATGCTTACATCATGCTCCCATACAAGGTATCGATGAAGAATGGTGCTACTGCTCAGACTCTGGCTGCCAATCGTTTCTGCGCTACTCTAAAGTGTGGCAACTGGAATGTCATCGATAGCATGTCGCTCGAGCTTAATGGAAAGACCATCATTTCGATGGCTGACTATAAATTGTTTTGGAATAACATTCGTGCTCAGACAAGCTATAGTCCTCAGTACGTTGAAAAGCATGGAGCGGAGTCCTTCCTATTCCCTGATGCCGCTCAGTCCGCTCTGTTCAGCTCTGCTACCAGCTCGACGACCGGAGATGGATACTCAAACACTACGGCATTCTCAGGTTCGTTTGCTACCACTGGCCCCTCGGGCGGTGCATCCATCCCTACGATGGCTTTGTTCGCCGACTTCTGTCGAACCCTCCTAATGCTGGTTCTGATTTCTCTACGGCGTGGCCTTCGGTAGGTGGAGCTGCTGCTTCTACCACAATTGCTAACCAAACGGCTCGTGGTGCTTTCGTATCTGGTGCTGCTACTGCTAACGCTATCATGGGAACGTGGAACTACATGCTTAAGATCAAGCTAACAGATCTCCACCCCATCTTCAAAGAGTTCAATTTGATCGCTAATCCTCAAATCCGCCTTCGCTTCAGAGTCAACCAGGGCACTTCTAGTGTCGTTGTAGATGCGTCGAAGGGTATGTCGCTAACCAGTACTACTCTCACGAGTGGTAATGTCTGTCCTGTGATGGTTGCGGCTTCTTCCACCGGTAATCCTATGTCTGGTGTTCTTGCCGCTTCTGCTCCATTCAGTATTTCTTGGGGAGCTGTTGTTAATGCGGTTGAACCTACAATTGATGGAACTTACATGCCTTTCACCACTTCTCGTCTGTATGTACCGTTCGTACATCTTGAGAACCCTCAGACTATTATTTCCAAGCCTGTTAAGAAAATTCGATACAATGATTGCTACGCTCAACTGTTTTACCAGCGTGCCGGCATCGGTAAGCAGTCCACTCAGCTTAATGCTGCATTTGATCTTCAGCTATCGGCTTCTGTTAAGAATGCTAAGTATGTAATCCTCCTTCCTTTTGCTGAGCAGACTGGTAATTTCGCTTCCGCGGCTGTACAAGAGTTCCGGAGTCCATTTGATTCGGCCCCTTGGACTCTTCATACTGGTTCCAGTATCCGCAACTTTAACGTTCGTATCGGGTCCCAGCAGACGTTTGACATCAGTCATGACTATGATTTCCACCATTTCACTAATGAAATCGCTGAGATTGCTTCGATTAATGGCGATCTGACTCCTGAGCTGGTGAATGGTCTTCTTGACTATCAGACCTTGGTCGCTAACTAACCGCGTTCTGATTG
Organism: Phytophthora crassamura; assembly: GCA_033557995.1. Taxonomy (NCBI): domain Eukaryota; phylum Oomycota; class Peronosporomycetes; order Peronosporales; family Peronosporaceae; genus Phytophthora; species Phytophthora crassamura. Next base: position 1,720,050 of record JAUCED010000016.1, read on the forward strand.
CTGACGTTAGCCGCCTAACGGAGCGTGATGTACCTCAGGCGATTCAGGTCCAAGGTGTTAATGCTGGATGCCAAGAAACAAATATGATCGTCCTCGTAATTAGCGAGCAGGAGCTGACTTTTGATCGCTTGACCGGCGAAGTGATCGATTTTACCACCGCTTAAATAACTAATATTTTGATAAAGTATGCTAGCTATCTATATAGATATCATGGACACAACTATTCCATTCGGGAAGTACAAAGACTGCTCTATCCAGAGGGTGTATGAAAAGGATCCTAACTACTGTCGCTGGCTCCGTAATCAACCAAATTTAGATGAGGATATTGTCAATTTTCTTGCGAGCAAGTTCGCAAATGGATCTGACGATGGATCGTACCTTCTAAATTTCGGGAAGTACAAGGGCAAGTCAGTAAAGCAAGTATTTACTATTGATGAACAATATCTAGAGTGGTTGCGTGCATCTAAATTCGCAACTGAAAAGGCGCCGAAGCTATGTGCTGCTATTGATGAGCTGATGTAAGGCAATGACTTTTTTTCTTTCAATAACCCATATGAAACTTTAAAGAAAAAAAAGTATGACTGGATTCACTGCATTGAAGTAAATCCATTAGTTCGCTCATCATTCACCAAGATGTTAGCATTTACATCAAGTGGTTTTATGCTCCATAAATGCCCGTTCTCCGAAGTTGGCATGGTCAAAACCCAAGCTTGATGCTTTGGGTAAGTACAATGATGCGCGTAATTCCAACGCTTCATAGACTTACCACATGGACATGAAGCGTTATGATGGAGTCGAGCTTTAAAATAATATCCATCATTTTCTCTGCTTTATCAATATCCGATACTGCTACAGGGAATTTACTTATCGGGTGGATCCAGCACCTTTCCTTCGATTTCGATTTTGGACACAACTCACCAGTTCTCATAATAAAGTTGCACATTGTTAATATTGAAACCTTGCCTATATACTTAGTAGTTTATCCTTCAGGATCAATCTGAATTTGGTTTTCAAAATCTATTCGAGTCTTCTTGAGTCTCAAGGAGGTTGTGAAACTATATCTGAAGTGTTGCCTGCTCCTTTCACTCTCAGGTGGTCGAGAGGTTGTCCTCGTTGAAACCACCGGCTGTCGCTTCTAAGGAGACGAGAGCATTTAAAACTACTTCTGAAGTGGTGGCGCTTTCTCTCGTCCTAAGGTGGTCGAGAGGTTGTGTCGTCAAAGTCGCAGCATTGCATTAGAAACGGTTAGCCCTATTCTCCTTGTTAAATAAAGCTAAGAAAAAACTGCCGGTGTAATGTGCTGGCTATTACTACTGCCGTCGGCATTGACGCACCGAATCGCCGGCCTGAATTCCAAATTGAGTTCTTTAATCTGCCCGAGCGTCATTCGCAAATCCTTTACGGAAGTAGGAGTTTTAGCTTTGGAAATTCGTTTTTGAATGTGGAGTTGGTCAAAGACAAGAAGCGATTGCTGCTTCAGTCCGACCAACCAGTGATCTACTTTGACGGCAGTGCGATTTGGCAGTGCCAGCAATCGGTAATTCTGGTGTCTTGTGGACTCCGTAGATCCGAGTACCATTCCTGGATTTTCCATTCGTCAGTTCTGTACGTTAACACTTCGAACTAATTGATAGAGAACGATTGCTCTCATTCTGCAACAATCACCACATTTTTGTATTGAAAGGATAAGAAGCCAACGAACGCTGCTGATGCAGACGACAGATATCACGGACGAGGTTGAAGGCATCCCGCCGTGGGGTATTTATTGCTGCATTCTCTAGACCGCGTCGTTCTGAATCAACGTAAGTTGAATCGCGTCTGACAAGATCTGTACATGGAAGCTCGAGCCATCGACTGGAACGACCGAGCTGCGGCTCGTAACGAGCGTGGAATTCCTTGGGGCAATCCATCGAGGGGGCAGCGCCCCCATTTTAACGTTTCCGAAAGGCTGTACAGGCCTCGGTGCGTCTTTGCCGAACTCACCTCCGCATGCTTCGGCCCCACTCCGTGCTCGAGTTGAATCGCCGCGTTCCTGCAGAGTTTTTTTCCAAGTAATTATGACGAGCTGCAGACATGGACGTTTGGGCAAATTAACGAGCTGAGTATGATTCTGAACGAGAAATTTGGGATCCAGCCCGGCGATTCGGTGCGTCAACGTCGACGGCTGCTGTCGTGCTACCTGACGATGAGGCACACCGCTCGGAGTACTGATCACATACGAGAAATATTTCCGGACATGCAGGGGAATCCACCATGAATCCCCCGAGGAAGTCGATTTTCAGGAGATGGATGTGGGGAAGTATAAGGATGCCAATTCTTGCCGAAGTTGTTGCTTCTCAAAGGTTTCGAGTATTGGAAGTTGGCAACCCCGAATATCTTCAAGACAGGTGGGTGATACATGGAGTTTCTTTTGTCGGGGAAAACGCGAGATAATGTAAGATGATAATCACAACAATTAAAACAAGTCTAGGGAAAAGCTTCTTCTCCTCTAGATAGGTGCGTGTCGTTCGTTGCAGCAGCACTCACACAACGGTGATCGTTTCGAATCAACAAAAAATAATATTTTCGGAATAAAATATAAACACGTTATTTTTTATCCCAAGATATTGAGCAGTGCTCCCGAACGAGGTAGAACGAAATATTCTCAGTCTGTTTTCCCATCACGAGACGCGGTTTGACGCTCGACTGCGATCGACGATGGGGACGTGCAGCCTGTTCATATTCTGGTTGTTGATGTGTCGATGCCGAGTTCATGTGTGGAAATATCGTGGAGATTTGTAGCTAAAAACACGTTCGTAGACAAGTGAGCTCTTCAAACTGACACTTCAACTTGTACTGGGCCAGTACTGGAGACTGGAAAATGGAGATTTCGTTGAGGTTCGGCGAGTTTGCTCGGAAAGGTGCAGTGGCGGAAGTCGAGCCGAGATCGGATAGCTTTATGGCAACCAGCTCAGCTCCACAACTCAACCTGTCCAATCGAGAGCACAAGCAACACCACTGAGCAACTTGCCGAGACCATGAAGATCGCTGCGCTCGCTGTTGCTGCCGTCATTGCTGTCGCGAACGTGTCTGCTGCCGACCAACCTGCACTACGCACGGCGGCTGAGGCCGCTCCTGCTCCTGTGGCGGCGAAGGCTCCCGGAGGAAACCAGAAGGAGCAGTTCTGGGGCCTGGGAGGATGGGGCGGATTCGGCTGGGGTGGCTATGGAGGCTTGGGTGGTTATGGAGGCTGGGGTGGTCTGGGCTGGGGCTGGTAGATGTCGACGCCAAGGATCAAGCGTGTCCGCGATACACAAGTGCTGGTACTTTCAAGTGCAACTTCCCGGATGAAAAGGCACTCGGTCGAGTTAGTTGCTTTCTGCGAGTAGGACGAGAGATAACGAAGCACATTTGAGTTTTACCAGATTGTTACGTTTTCACTTGCGAAGCTGAGAGCTGGTGGCCGATGGCCATGCGAACTATTACAAGTAGGAAAACTAACGCATACCAGCTACTGACATGAGACTACTACTAACTTTATGCCTGCACGTAGTAAATTGGAAAATCATCAGAATGATATTGAAGATATACATACAAGCAGTGTCAGCGGAGACATTTGACAAGGCGACAGTGAACCATAAAAGCGAAATGAACGTAAGAGTCTCACAGATTCCTCTAGCGGTTCGAACAAGGGCATGACCGGTTGTAGCTATCGCATTCACTCTGAAAGGAACTGCTAGACCGGCTTGGTAGAGAAGTTGACCTCAATTGCTATCTCTTGTATGGGTCCAGATCGACCGGAATTCTAACGCCTCATGCCGTTGCGGTGTTCCTAAAACAATACGAATCCTCGGAGGAGCACGACGAAATGCTTACCGAGATCAACTTTCTTTAGTCAAAACTTGGGAAGCAAGCACCGGAAACAATGCACTACTGGGACCTCTCTACTTCTGGTGTCGACACATACATTTACAGCGGATCCAAGGCCGCAAATGATTCACGAACGTGATCAGTACTCCGAGTTGTGCCTCATTGCCAGGTAGTGCAGCATCCGCCGTCGACGTTGACGAAGCGGATCGCCGGCCAGGATCCCAAATTCAGAATTATTCTCAGCTTGTTAATCTGCCCGAGCGTCCATGTCTGCAGCTTGTCATAGTTTCTTGGGAAAAACTCTTCAGGAACGCGGCGGTTCAACTCGAGCACAAGGAGGGGCCAAAAAGCAGCGGAGGTTAGTTCGGCAAAGATGCACCGAGGCCTGGTACAGACTTTCGGAATCGTTGAAATGGGCGCTGAGCCATAGATGGATTGCCCCAAGAAATTCCACGCTCGTTACGAGCTGCAGCTCGGTCATTCCAGTCGATGGCTCGAGCTTCCATGTACAGATTTTGGCACACGCGATTCAACTTACGTTGATTCAGAACGATGCGGTCTAGAGAACGCAGCAATAAAATACCCCACGGCGGGATGTCGTCGGTGATATCTGTCGTCTGCATCAGGAGCGTTCGTTGGCTTCCCCTTATCCGAAAACGTGGTGATTGTTGCAGAATGAGAGCAATCGTACTCTATCAATCAATAACGTGCACAACTGACGGATGGGAAATCCTGGAATGGTACTCGGATCTACGGAGTCCACAAGACACCAGAATTACCGATTGCTGGCACTGCCAAATCGCACTGCCGTCAAAGTAGATCACTGGTTGTTCGGACTGAAGCAGCACTCGCGTCTTGTCCTTGACCAACTCCACATTCAAGAACGAATTTCCAAAGCTAAAAATCCTACTTCCGTAAAGGATTTGCGAATGACGCTCAGGCAGATTAAAGTACTCAGTGCGATACGAATTTGGGATCCAGGCCGGCGATTCGGGGCGCCAACACCGACGGCGGGAAGTGCACTACTTGACTATGAAGCCTATTTCGAGTTGGATTAACATAATATTTCTGTTTCTGTAACGAGAATCAAAGGCTTCAAACGAAGTACCAAGCAGTCGTGCAGCTCGTGCATAGCGACCGACCACGCTGCTACCGGATCATTCCGCAATCACTACCAGCTCCTGGACCATTGTCGCCATGCCCACTAGCCTCGCCGACACTTCTTGAACGAAAGCATGTGCACGATTCTCCGAAGCGACAAATTCCATCGCGGAAGTATCGTGTTCTGTAGGATTTTACGCTCCTGGGTGGCAAACGAAGACGCACTGGTAAGCAAAACACGGGAATGAAATCATCAACTGGAGTTTATTTTTTTCTGCCTGCTCAGTGCATGACAACTACGCGTAGAAGTAAACCGGTGCCAACGAACTTCGCCCAGGAATTGCCCTTGACAGCGATGAACACCTATGCGTGTACATCAGGAATACGCTTTGGCTCCTCTTGTCTTTTGTTGCGTTGTTTACCAACCCCAGCCCAGGCCGCCCCAGCCTCCATAACCACCCCAGCCTCCATAACCACCCCAGCCGAGTCCGCCCCACGGTCCTCCCAGGCCCCAGAACTGCTCCTTCTGGTTTCCTCCTGGAGCCTTCGCCGCAGCAGGAGCAGGAACCGCCTCAGCCGCCGTGCGCAGTGCAGGTTGGTCGGCAGCAGACACGGTCGCGACAGCAATGATGGCAGCAACAGCGAGCGCAGCGATCTTCATGGTCTCGACGAGTTGGTCAACGGTGTTGCTTGTGCTCTCGAGTGGACAGGTTGAGTTGTGGAGCTGAGCTGGTTGCCGCAAAGCTATCCGATCTCGGCTCGACTTCCGCCACTGCACCTTTCCGAGCAAACTCGCCGAACCTCAACGAAATCTCCGCTGCAGTCTTCGAAGTGGTTCTCTAAAGAGCTCACTTGTCCACCAACGGTTTCCTTTGGACAAATCTCCATCGTTTCCTTGAGACGTCCACATATGAACTCGGTTGTCGACATCATGGCAAAGTGGTCAGGAACATGGCAAGGGCTAAACTCTGTCTGATGCTGGCAAAGGGGGACGCACGTTATTCATCGGTCGATCTTTTGCATTCACATTGGTCGATCGTTTGGATCGCCGCGTTCCTGCAGAGTTTTTTTCCAAGAAATTATGACGAGCTGCAGACATGGACGCTTGGGCAGATTAACGAGCTGAGTATGATTCTGAACGAGGAATTTGAGATTCAGCCCTGCGATTCATGAACATCGACGGCTGCTGTTGTGCTACCTGACGATGAGGCACACCTCTCGGAGTACTGATCACATACGCGAAATATTTCCAGGGGAATCCACCGTGAATCCCGTGGAAGTCGATTTTCAGGAGATGGATGTGGGGAAGTGTAAGGATGCCAATTCTTGCCGAAGTTGTTGCTTCTCAAAGGTTTCGAGTATTGGAAGTTGGCAACCCCGAATATCTTCAAGACAGGTGGGTGATACATGGAGTTTCTTTTGTCGGGGAAAACGCGAGATAATGTAAGATGATAATCACAACAATTAAAACAAGTCTAGGGAAAAGCTTCTTCTCCTCTAGATAGGTGCGTGTCGTTCGTTGCAGCAGCACTCACACAACGGTGATCGTTTCGAATCAACAAAAAATAATATTTTCGGAATAAAATATAAACACGTTATTTTTTATCCCAAGATATTGAGCAGTGCTCCCGAACGAGGTAGAACGAAATATTCTCAGTCTGTTTTCCCATCACGAGACGCGGTTTGACGCTCGACTGCGATCGACGATGGCGACGTGCAGCCTGTTCATATTCTGGTTGTTGATGTGTCGATGCCGAGTTCATGTGTGGAAATATCGTGGAGATTTGTAGCTAAAAAACATTCGTAGACAATAAGCTCTTCAAACTGACACTTCAACTTGAACTGGGCCAGTATTGCTGACTGGAAAATGGAGATTTCGTTGAGGTTCGGCGAGTTTGCTCGGAAAGGTGCAGTGGCGGAAGTCGAGCCGAGATCGGATAGCTTTGCGGCAACCAGCTCAGCTCCACAACTCAACCTGTCCACTCGAGAGCACAAGCAACACCGTTGACCAACTCGTCGAGACCATGAAGATCGCTGCGCTCGCTGTTGCTGCCATCATTGCTGTCGCGACCGTGTCTGCTGCCGACCAACCTGCACTGCGCACGGCGGCTGAGGCGGTTCCTGCTCCTGCTGCGGCGAAGGCTCCAGGAGGCAACCAGAAGGAGCAGTTCTGGGGCCTGGGAGGACCGTGGGGCGGACTCGGCTGGGGTGGTTATGGAGGCTGGGGTGGTTATGGAGGCTGGGGCGGCCTGGGCTGGGGTTGGTAAACAACGCAACAAAAGACAAGAGGAGCCAAAGCGTATTCCTGATGTACACGCATAGGTGTTCATCGCTGTCAAGGGCAATTCCTGGGCGAAGTTCGTTGGCACCGGTTTACTTCTACGCGTAGTTGTCATGCACTGAGCAGGCAGAAAAAAATAAACTCCAGTTGATGATTTCATTCCCGTGTTTTGCTTACCAGTGCGTCTTCGTTTGCCACCCAGGAGCGTAAAATCCTACAGAACACGATACTTCCGCGATGGAATTTGTCGCTTCGGAGAATCGTGCACATGCTTTCGTTCAAGAAGTGTCGGCGAGGCTAGTGGGCATGGCGACAATGGTCCAGGAGCTGGTAGTGATTGCGGAATGATCCGGTAGCAGCGTGGTCGGTCGCTATGCACGAGCTGCACGACTGCTTGGTACTTCGTTTGAAGCCTTTGATTCTCGTTACAGAAACAGAAATATTATGTTAATCCAACTCGAATAGGCTTCATAGTCAAGTAGTGCACTTCCCGCCGTCGGTGTTGGCGCCCCGAATCGCCGGCCTGGATCCCAAATTCGTATCGCACTGAGTACTTTAATCTGCCTGAGCGTCATTCGCAAATCCTTTACGGAAGTAGGATTTTTAGCTTTGGAAATTCGTTCTTGAATGTGGAGTTGGTCAAGGACAAGACGCGAGTGCTGCTTCAGTCCGAACAACCAGTGATCTACTTTGACGGCAGTGCGATTTGGCAGTGCCAGCAATCGGTAATTCTGGTGTCTTGTGGACTCCGTAGATCCGAGTACCATTCCAGGATTTCCCATCCGTCAGTTGTGCACGTTATTGATTGATAGAGTACGATTGCTCTCATTCTGCAACAATCACCACGTTTTCGGATAAGGGGAAGCCAACGAACGCTCCTGATGCAGACGACAGATATCACCGACGACATCCCGCCGTGGGGTATTTTATTGCTGCGTTCTCTAGACCGCATCGTTCTGAATCAACGTAAGTTGAATCGCGTGTGCCAAAATCTGTACATGGAAGCTCGAGCCATCGACTGGAATGACCGAGCTGCAGCTCGTAACGAGCGTGGAATTTCTTGGGGCAATCCATCTATGGCTCAGCGCCCATTTCAACGATTCCGAAAGTCTGTACCAGGCCTCGGTGCATCTTTGCCGAACTAACCTCCGCTGCTTTTTGGCCCCTCCTTGTGCTCGAGTTGAACCGCCGCGTTCCTGAAGAGTTTTTCCCAAGAAACTATGACAAGCTGCAGACATGGACGCTCGGGCAGATTAACAAGCTGAGAATAATTCTGAATTTGGGATCCTGGCCGGCGATCCGCTTCGTCAACGTCGACGGCGGATGCTGCACTACCTGGCAATGAGGCACAACTCGGAGTACTGATCACGTTCGTGAATCATTTGCGGCCTTGGATCCGCTGTAAATGTATGTGTCGACACCAGAAGTAGAGAGGTCCCAGTAGTGCATTGTTTCCGGTGCTTGCTTCCCAAGTTTTGACTAAAGAAAGTTGATCTCGGTAAGCATTTCGTCGTGCTCCTCCGAGGATTCGTATTGTTTTAGGAACACCGCAACGGCATGAGGCGTTAGAATTCCGGTCGATCTGGACCCATACAAGAGATAGCAATTGAGGTCAACTTCTCTACCAAGCCGGTCTAGCAGTTCCTTTCAGAGTGAATGCGATAGCTACAACCGGTCATGCCCTTGTTCGAACCGCTAGAGGAATCTGTGAGACTCTTACGTTCATTTCGCTTTTATGGTTCACTGTCGCCTTGTCAAATGTCTCCGCTGACACTGCTTGTATGTATATCTTCAATATCATTCTGATGATTTTCCAATTTACTACGTGCAGGCATAAAGTTAGTAGTAGTCTCATGTCAGTAGCTGGTATGCGTTAGTTTTCCTACTTGTAATAGTTCGCATGGCCATCGGCCACCAGCTCTCAGCTTCGCAAGTGAAAACGTAACAATCTGGTAAAACTCAAATGTGCTTCGTTATCTCTCGTCCTACTCGCAGAAAGCAACTAACTCGACCGAGTGCCTTTTCATCCGGGAAGTTGCACTTGAAAGTACCAGCACTTGTGTATCGCGGACACGCTTGATCCTTGGCGTCGACATCTACCAGCCCCAGCCCAGACCACCCCAGCCTCCATAACCACCCAAGCCTCCATAGCCACCCCAGCCGAATCCGCCCCATCCTCCCAGGCCCCAGAACTGCTCCTTCTGGTTTCCTCCGGGAGCCTTCGCCGCCACAGGAGCAGGAGCGGCCTCAGCCGCCGTGCGTAGTGCAGGTTGGTCGGCAGCAGACACGTTCGCGACAGCAATGACGGCAGCAACAGCGAGCGCAGCGATCTTCATGGTCTCGGCAAGTTGCTCAGTGGTGTTGCTTGTGCTCTCGATTGGACAGGTTGAGTTGTGGAGCTGAGCTGGTTGCCGTAAAGCTTTCCAATGTCGGCTCACATCGACTTCTGTCGGTGCACATTTCGGAGCAAACTCGCTAAACCTTCAGGAAATCTCCGCAATACTGGTTCACTTCAAGGTTCTCTTGTCTCCCAACGGTTTCCTTGGAGACAAATGTCCTTCTTTTCCACGAAATGTCCTCACTCCTCACATGAACTCGGCATTGATACATCAGCAACAGAATAACTGCCATCGGCCGATCGCAGTCGAGCGAAGGTAACGCGACGTCGGACCGTCACAACTGGACGGCAGTATATCATGTCAACGTCGACCTCTCTCTAGGTGGTCGCGTCGAGCTCAGCCGTGTGCTGCGCAGAGCAGCGCAACCACGACAAAAGCACGTCGTTCTCTTCTCCGTGGCCACACGGCAAACACCACTACAGAAGACTCCATGCAAATCAAATAATCTTAGCAGTTTTAACTCACACCTACGCCGAACCTAGCGTCGTCAGTGGCGTCCCATCAAGACAAAACTTCGCAGTTCACTCCTCCTCAGTCCGTTCGATCCATTCCGAGGTCGGAGCATCCCTTCTTCCCAGCTACGTGGCTTCCTCTTGAAGGGTCTCACACCGTCGCTTGTCTAGTACTTGTACTGCTGCTGGGGCGGGTATTGCTGCGGCGGGTACTGCTGCGGCGGGTACTGATTGTACTCTCCCGGGGGCGGAGCGCCGTATCCCGGAGGCGGCGGGCCGTATCCCTGGTATCCCGGAGGAGGCGGGCCATAACCGGGCTGCACAGCCACAGGCTGCACGTACACGGGCTGCTCATGACGGTAGTTGCCCGAGTGGCGGCCGCCGCGACGACGGTCGTCGTCGTCGCCGCCGGCGGCGGAGGCGCAGCAGGCGCCACAGAGGGCGCCGCACAGGCAGCACTCGAGCATGTCACACTCGTCCTCCATGGCTGATCTGGGGGTTGGAAAGTCGGTAGGTTGGGGCTTCGCGAAGCTTGACCTCGAGAACGCAAGTTGGGGAATGAGCCAGCGGATAGTGCCAGCATCATGCGGCTTTGAGTTGACTTGGTTTGAGTATGTTGAGGTAGTCAGTTTCAACAGGGTGCATAGGGCGAGGAGGACTTTACGCGAATCGGCGATTTTAGCGCTGACTTTTGGCCAATGATTTCGGACTTAAGCGCATCTCCCTCTGGTGTGAGGAGGACATCATCAGACGAAAATCCAGCGCCGAGATTGCAGCTCTTCCTGCAGCTTCATACTGGTGGAAGAGTATGATGCCAATGTTGGCCGCGATGTCTTCATCGTGTGTATGTACATACTGTATGTTGCATTGTCGGTTGAAAGAGATATGTACAGTGAGAGATGGCGACACACTCGAAGGCCGGTGTCACCTCGTTGCGGCGATCATCGCTGTCGGCCGTTTCGCCAGCACCGCGTCTGCATGCCCGCGCTCAAAATTGACTCGCCTTGCAAGGCATACATATCGCATCGAGCAAAGCCAATGTGGCGGCGCATGATGGCCAGTCTCAAAAGGGCAAAATCCACTACAGAAGAAGATGGCTACATGCATGTTACAGGTTGATGTTGCAGTCGTTGCGACTTTCGACTTTAGTGCAGCCGACTTTATTTGATGAAGAGCGGGGCCACGCAGGCGTTCTCCCAGCGCACGACGGTCATGATGAGCTCGAGCATCCAGTGGGCCGCAAAGTTCATGACGCTGGCGCCGATGGAGCCGCCGAACGAGATCTCGCAGCCCGTGAGCGCGCCGTGCGCATCGGGCACGCGCGAGAGCGTCGTCCAGTGGAAGAGGTCGATCCAGACGTCGCCCTCGACCAGCGCCTGCTGGATTCCCGGCGCTGGAATCGTGCGGAAACACACCGTGTATCCGCTTGCCGTCTGCAGGCGGAAGAGCAGGTAGACCGTGTGGAAGCTGCGCCCCATGGCGCGGTAGTTGGTGTGGCGCCTTACCACGAGCGCGTCGCGGTTCACAACCTGCAGGATCTCCAGGTCCAGGCTCACCTTGGACGAGAAGACGACGCGCCGCATGAAGTCCAGGTCCGAGAAGGAGCGCCAGGACTCGTGCATGAGCCGCTCACAGCTCTGGTTCTCGAACAGCTTGCGGAAGCAGAAGATCATCTTGCTCTCGTCGTCGTCGAGTCTGCGGCGGTCGCTCCAGCCAAAGAGCGACGAGCCCGTGGACACAAAGTCCTGGCCCGCTTCGAAGCGCGTGATGACGTCGTATGAGCCGCGCATGATGGCGAAGCACGTCTCTATCGCCAGCGGCTCGAAGCGCGCGTGGTGCACGGCGTCTCGCCGCGGGTCATTCTCAGCGCCAGCGAACTCGCCGGCCAGCGTCGCGGACGAGTCCCGGAAGAGCTGCTGCACGTTGACGATCTTATGGAGCTGCTTCTGCTCCTTACGCAACGCCGCCGCCTCGGACGAGAGCCGCAGAAACTTGCGTCGCAGTGCCTGCAGCTGCGTCGGGTCCAGCAGGACGCCGCGCTCGTGCTGGTCATTGTCACTACAGTCCTCGTCCGACGTGGTGGCGTCGCTGGACGAGGAGGCATTGGCTGTGCGCGATGCCAACCGCAGGTACTCGAGCTCCAGCACTTTCACCTCGTCTCGCATGACCTTGAGCGATCCCTGGCGACGCTGCCGCGACTTCTTCTCGATCTCGGAGCGTCGAGCACGAGCGTCGACATCCGCAACGTTGGCTTTGTTGTTCTTCTTGGTGCCCGTCTCCGGAAAACTGCTGACTTTGCGTCGCTGCGGCGCTAGGAGCTCCATGGCAAGTCAGACGTAGCTGCTCTCGCACACCGAAAAACAGTTGAGATGAGTCCATGGGTCTCTGAAGAAATTGACTGACTGCAACGGGACGTACGTGCGTCGGCAACGAGAAAGAGGGTCACTCGACTTGACCTGCTTCGCTCCTGGCGGTTTGACGGTGTGCATTGCGTCATCGGAAGCTGGCAGGAAGCGTCTAGTGATTGGGTGAAACACAGCTGCGGGCACGTGCCGGCGTTTAACCCCTCGTTATTCCCTCATAACGCCCGGCGTTATGAGGGAATAACGAGGGTATCAATTGGTCTTTAGCATTAGGTCTCACGCTTGTTTGAGGAAAAGTGGCGCCACGCACGTGCTTTCCCATCGCAATACAGACATGACCAGCTCAAAAAGCCAATACTTGGACACGAGCTGCTTGACGTCGGCGATGTAGCCGCCCGTGGTGATGGCGCACCCGGCTGGCCGACCGTCGGCGTCAAAAAGCTGGTTGAAATGCGTCCTGCAAAAGACAACGCAATGGTTAGATCGATTCACCTCAAGGATTTGCATGACGCCAACGCACCAGTGGAAGACGTCGTAGTAGAACTCGTGCGGCTTGAGCGCGCTCTCGAGTTCGGGCGTCGGGATCGTCCGCATGCACAGCGTGAAGCCCGCGGGTGTCTGCAGCCGGAAGATCACGTGCACTGTCACGAAGTTGATGGGCATTTGGGGCAACTTGTGGTCTCGCCGGATGATGCACAGGTCGTCGCCCAGCGTCTGCACCACCTCGAAGCGCGTCGTCACGGCCGCGTTGAAGGACAAGTGCGCCATGCTGTCGGCGTGGCAGAAGACGTCCCAGGTACGCAGAATCAAACCCTCGGCGCTCTCCAGCGGGAAGGTCTTGGTGAATTCGTACTGCAGCGACCGCGCCTCGTCGATCTTGCGCTTATCCGTCCAGCCCATGAAGTTGGCGCCCGTCGACACAAAGTGCCCGCCATCGTCGAAGCGTTTGATGGTTTCGTACGTCTTCCGCACCAGCTCGTAGCACTCAGCGGGCGAGCGTTGCCGCATCCTCACGTTGAATGACGAGCTAGGAGGCACTCCAGTGTCCCAAACTCTCTCACACTGGTGACTCTGCTTCTGTCTAGCCTCCGGCCGACCGTCTCCTCTCCTTGCCATGGCCTCAGCTGTGCGTTGAAAAACTTCATGGCTCTCCAGCAGCTTCAGCAGCCTCGCTCGATCGTCTTCAAGAGCCTGAGTCACGAGCGACAACTGCGAGTACTTGTGCTGCAAATTGCCCACCGACACTTGGCCCGCTGCCTCCTGCCTCTTGGCCACCTCGTCGTAGAGGTTTTCCAGCTGCGTCACCTCCTGGCGCATGCGTCTCAGCACGCCTTGCCTCCGCTGCCTCGACTTCTTCTCGATCGCCGAGCGTCTTGCTCGCTTGGCTTCCGGGGACTCGTCCATCAGCTCCTTATTGGGACTCCTGGTCGTGAGCTCCTTGGCCACTTGACACGTCTCGGACGGCCGTGCATCTCCGGCAGTCTCGTCACTCTCTTCATTGACTTCTTCGTCGCCAAAAGCCTCCAGGAACGCGCGTTGCATCGTCGGAGACAGAGGCGGCAGCATCTCCATCCCCGCCAAGTCCAGCACGACGCTGCTATCGTATCCCTCTCGCTGCAGGGCGAACGCCATTGCCAGTACTGGAACCGTAGAGCGTCGGTTCTTATCGGGCCAAACCGGAATGCTGGTCTCTAGTGACGATGCTACGTTCATTCAGTGAGACGTCGGACCTTTGAACCCATCGCCCACTATTATTAGTTGCACTTGATATGACTGTACGGTGAAGCGAACGCGATGAAATTCGTCCTTGTCGCTAAGCAACAAGCCATAAATTGTGTACTACGGAGTGTAGTCTCTAATACTGAAAAGTCTCATATCTGTTTGAGGAAAAGCGGCGCTACGCACGCCGTCTCCCAGCGCAGCACGGAGCACACGAGCTCGAACAGCCAGTACGTGCTCTTGAGGGAGTTCTGGTCCTCGATGGACCCGGCGGTGATCACTTCGCAGCCTGCCGGGTTGCCCAAGTCGTCGTACAGGCGGTTGAAATGTGTCCTGTTGGAACATGAAGCACGACGCTGTCAGAAATCGCCTCACTACAGAGGGAAAATGTCAAACGTCACTTACCAGGCGAAGACCTCGTAGAAGAACTCGTGCGGGTCCAGTACGTCTTGAATCGTCGGCGCCGGGATCGTGCGCATACACAGCGTGTATCCTGTCGGCGTCTGCAGCCGGAAGATCAGCTGCACTGTCGCAAACGTGGTCTCGACGTTCGGGATCCTATGGTCTCTCCGCACGATGAGCAGGTCGTCGTTCATCTCCTGCAGCACCTCGTAGCGGGTGTTGACGGATCTATCGAACGACATGTGCCTGAACTTGGGGCCGTTGGAGAAGATCTCCCACGTCTTCATGAGCAGCGTCTCGGGGCTTTCAAGCGGGAAGCGCTTGGTGAAGCTGTACTGCAGTGCGGCCGTCCGGGCGTTGTACTTCCTCTTGTCCGTCCAGCCCATAAAGTTGGCTCCTGTGGTCTGGTAGTGCTCCTCGTTGTTAAACCTCTTGGTCTGCTCGTACGACTCGCGCACCAGCGCGTAGCATTCCGCCATGGATCGCTTCTTGAACTGAGCTCGAAACGACGAGCTGGGCGGCACTCCAGAGTCCCAGACCTGCTTCTTCTCAGCCATGTCTTCATCCGACCAGCTCCCCAGCGTCCTGTGGAACACTTGGTGCTTTTGAAGCAACTTCTGCAGGGTCCCCTGGTCTTCCGCCAGTGCATGCGCCACCAGCGTCAGCTCCGAGTACTTCTGCTGGAGCTCGTCCACAGCTGAAGAGCCTCGTGTCTGCCACACCGCTCCTCCTGTCGCCTCCTTCCTGTGCTCCATCTCGACGTACAGCTGCTCCAATTGCTTGACCTCGTCCCTCATTTTCCGGAGACTGCTCTGTCTCCTCTGTCTCGACTTCTTCTCAATGGCTGAGCGTCTTGCCCGCTTGGCTTCAGCTGCGTCTTCGGGCGCCTGCATCTTGCTCCCACTTGGGCTCATGCTGCGGATCTCGCTCTTGTGCTTCTGCTGGTTGTGCGTGGCGGAGGCCATGGCCGCGGGGCTGGGCGACGAGGCCGTCGGCTTGGCTTTGGGAGGCAGGTCGTCGTCGCTCCAAGGACAGGAGGGCGTCTCCAGCTTGATGACGGCGGCGTCGCCGCTCTTCTCGAGCTCCGACATGTCGGCGAAGGCCTCCGAGAAGGCGCGCTCCATGGTGGGCGACAGCGGCGGCAGCGCCGTGAGCTCCAGCGGCTCGGCGTCCATGGCTTGCTCAAGGGCTGTGAGGGGTAAACAGCGAATGGGGCTCTCGCCCGACTTGATGTCCTTGTTCGATCCGGCTTCAGTCTGTCGCCAGAGGGAAAGTGCCCCAAGGAATTGCATTTTGCGTCAAGTGCCGCCGGCTGGCGCGTGTCCAGAGACCGAGTTAGGGAATTTTTTGCGGTGGGACCCGTTAATTGGGGCAAGTCACCACGAGAAACACGTGCTCGCGTGACGACCACAAACTGCGCGGACAGGGACGCGACCCTGAAAGAACGAGGGTGTGGAGCAAGAACTTCTTACTTGAAAAAGGCGTGTTGATGAAGGCGCTAAAATGCAGACGCCAGTTGAATGCTGAGTTTGGACACAAGCTGCAATACATGTACCACGCCAGAAGATACCTGATACTGTAGCCCGCCAGGAGCTGCAACTTTGCTGTCAAGTGCCCGCGCCGCAGCATATGCCGACTATGCACATTCTGTGGGCTCCAGCACAATGATGAACACATTGGACAGCAAGTCGGGCGATCTTGGCGGTTTTCGTAGAAGACTCATTTCGGCCAGGGCCGAAATATGATACATGTAATTTGTGGGTCTTGGTCGCTCACCGTGAACATGAACATGGATGGACAAGCGACTTCTCTTGGGCTCTTTTACGACGGTGGAAGAGACGCCAATTTGTTTTTGTTTCAGCGCTGGTACCTCCCTTTATAATACAAAAACGTTTTTGTAAACGTTTGTCTGTAGAGCGTTAGAGTAAAACGCCCAGCGAGACACGCATATACAAGTAGAATGGTTGAAAGGGTCAAGATGCTTTTGTGAAGTAAGAAAATAGGAGCTCCACGGAGAAACAAGTTCATTTTTGACTGATTATGCGCAAGATTACTGCCACCCCGAAATTTGGTCCAGTGCAAAAGTTAAAGTACTTAATGGGACTATTTGCCATACAAAGACCAAGACGAAATTTTCGTGTCGCATGAAGCCCCGAACAGAGAGGTGGATGTGGTTTGAAGCAGTGTTCCACAATTGAACTTTGTTGTTCATAGTAGAGTTCGATGCCGCCGCGCGTGCAACGTATCCACTCGTGTGGCTACGTTGCGTTCAGCGCTGGCTCACTGTGGCGGAGACTGTCCGTCGTTAGGAGCCTGGATTCTTTTCGTTGTACGCACACTGTCTGCATGCTTTCCTTTGGAATGCACGGGACTTATCATGGAATATGGATAGTGCACCGCCGACTAAAGAGAGCAAGAAGCGGTACACTGTAGTGCTTGGATGGTTGAAGCCAGAAACGGATACCGTGAAGCCGCTTCCGGAACGCAAACGAGTTGAGCCAGGACAAAAGGATCTGTTGTCGAGACTGCTCTGATATATTGCAATAAACCGATTTGTGAGGCGCTTTTGCAAAACCCTGGGCCATACGTTGGTGGATGAGCGTACAAGCTTTGTGCAAAAAAAGCAGGTCTGGCGTCGAGATCGAGCAATATCTATCGGCTCAGCGCATGCCATGGATACACCGTGAGCGATAACGTTGTTGAGATTGAAATTGAAGGTCCAACGCAACCCCCAACCAGAAATGGTGCATGTTGCGTCTCATGCTCTCGTTGACTCACGTCTCGATCAAGAACAGGGGTACAGTCACTCTCCCAGCGTAACTGAGCAAGCCATCTCGAACAGCCAGTAGGTCGACTTGGGCCTATTCTGCTCGATCGTGCCTGCCGACACACAACCTGTTGGGTTGTCGAATTCGTTGTGCAAGCGGTTGAAATGGTTCCTACAAACCAGCACAAGTCAAAGCACTGTTAGGATCACAAGTCATGAAACTTGGATCACAGGTCAATAAACTTTGGTCATGCAGCAACACCGTACAGTGGAACACTTCAAAAAGGTATTCGTTGTCTTCCAGCGCGCTCTTGATCTCTAGCGACGGAACCGTCCGACCGCAGATGGTATGGAGACGAAAACAAGACTTGGATCGACGTGAGCTTCGTTGGAAGGGTTGGGATGTGGTGGATGATCAGCAGGTCGTTGTTTTTCACCTGTAGCACTTCCATTTCACTTTTAATGCGCGCCACGGACCAGACCGACATCTCCCGCCTCCTTCCTCTTGGCCATCTCCGCGGAAATGCCTTCGTACTTTCATCCGTTTTTCTTCTCGACAGAGCATCTGCGAAAATACATGTTACGTATTTTTACGTATTTTACGTATCTGAAGGCCACATGAAGAGGCAAATGCAATGTTTTCTTGATGTCATCTAAGTTTTTGCTCTCTTCTCAAATACGTTTTAGCAAAAGTGGTGCGACGCACGCGTGTTCCCAGCGCAAGACGGAGCAAATGATTTCGAACAGCCAGTACCTAGACTGCAACTGGTTTTGATCCTTGACGGTTCCACCTGACACGACCTCGCAGCCAGCAGGGTTGCCGAGCTCATCGTATAGGCGGTTAAAACGTGTCCTGAGAATCAATCGCGAAGAACGCAACGTCAGAACTCGATTAAATCTAGAGGAGAAGAGGGGATACGTCGCTTACCAGTGGAAGGCGTCGAAGAAATACTCGTGAGGCTCCATCGCGTTCTGGATTTCAGGCGCTGGGATGGTACAGCTACACATCGTGTAGCCCGTTTGAGTCCGCAGGCGGAAAGTCATTTCAACTGAGCCAAACGTCATCCCCATGCTCGGGATGTTATGGTCTCGTCGAATGATGACCAAGTTGTCATTCAGCTCTTGAAGCACCTCAAACCGAGTCTTCACGGTGCTGTCAAAGCACATTGCCGCCATCTTGGGGCCATCTAGATAGCTGTTCCACGTCTGCATCATCAAATGCTCTGCGCTCTCAAGAGGAAATCGCTTGGTAAAGCAGAACTGCATGGCTTGCAGTTCGCGGTCGACCTTACGCTTGTCCGTCCAGCCCATAAACGTCGCCCCTGTAGTTTCGAAGTTGTCGGCTTGGCAAAACCTCTCGACTTCTAAGTACGTTTCACGTACAATAGTGTAGCACTCGTCTGGTGAATACTGTCGGAATGGTGCGGAGTACGACGCGCTCGGCGAGATACCGCTATTCCAGACTGCGTGTCCAGCCTCCCTCTTGTCCCTCAAGCTTTGGACTGTTCTCTGGAAGCTTTTGTGGGTCTGAAGTAGTTCTCGAAGAGCCGATTGGTCCTCTTCCAGCGCGTGAGCCACCAGCAAGAGCTCCGCGTACTTCTTCTCAAGTTCGTCCATCGACATTAGCGCAAACGGTCTGTAGCTCCGCCACTGCGTCTCAGCGGCATGTTTCTTCACGACCATCTCGGTGTACACTGCTTCCAGTTGCTTAACCTCGTTCCTCATGTGTTGCATCATTTGCTGCCTCCTGTGTCGCGACTTCTTCTCAATAGCCGAGCGTCTCGCTCGCTTCGCTTCCGGTGTATTCTCGAACTCCTTGTCACTCGGACTCATGCCCCCGACTTGTTCCTGGTTACCCAAAACTGACGGAGGTGGCGTGGCCATCTGCAAACTCATTTTCAGCGGGTCTTTCTCGTCCTTCAGCCAATTGTGCTGCGTCCCAGGAGTCTCCAACTTGATCACGGCCGCTTCGTCCACGCTCTCCATCTCGCTCAGCTCCGCCAGCGCCTCGGAGAAGACGCGTTCTGTCGTGGGGGACAGCGGCGGCAGCTCCATCATCTCCAGCTGATTCACTGCCAGATCCCCACTCGTCGCCATGGTGCACGTTGGCACTGTGAGGTACTTGGAAAAAAAGTGCAACTGCTGAAAAATAAAGCAACTATTTGAAGACCGACCATCATTCTGTCTTGTCCCGCGAAGATCCCTATAAAGAGGGAAATGTCGCTTCAAGCCCCTTATACAGAAACAAATCCTCAGATCTGAGTTCGTATCCAGCCATTTTAGATACCCGACCGAGCAATGGACCGAGCTACGACCCACGAGGGCGTCACCTCCGCCGTCATCACGGACCTCGTGTCGCTGGGACGCAGCTCCGTAGCTCGCTGCCCCCATGCAGATGAGCTGGCGCGCGCGCTGGCCATCGTCTCGCAGTGCTATAGCGTCCCCGTGCCTTCCAGCGCCGCGTCCGCCATCCAGAAGTCTTTGGCTGACCTCTCGGACCTATTACAGCATCACCGACTGTACGAAGACAATGGCACGCCCTCCGTGTACACACCAGAGCAGTGTGTAGTGATGGAGAACGGGATGAGACTGTTGTGGACCCATGTGACGACGTACCAGCTGCACGCGGCGCTCGTCGACTTGGTGCGCACAATTGATTTTATGCCGCGCGCCGTGGCCTTCTGGAAGCAGTTGAGGAGACGCACGGTGCGTGAGATTATCCAGAGAGGTCCTATGCAGTGGCTGCTCTCACGTGCACAACGGATCACTGTCGGGGAGAGGATCCGCAGTCTGGAGGAGACGCTGGAAGCTCATTTGGTAGGTGAATTCTGGTGGATGGCGAGGGAGGAAATGCTGACGATGCTGGCTTTTTGCTGCTGTGGTATCTAGAGGAAGATTGGGATGTTGAAGGAGCTGACGACGCAGTGTTCGAGCACGTTCGAGGACTATGAGCAATTGGCGTCGAGGATGAAGGACGGGATGGCTTTACTGGAACTGGTGTACAGCACGAACGGCATCAGCCCGCCGCGGAAGGGACATGGAGCTTTCAAGTCGCAGGATCCGCTCATCTTCACGGCCTTTTACTTCGGTGAGTTGGGACTAAGTAAACGGCAATTGGGGATGGCTACTAACTGGCGGTGGTTTTTGTTAGACGAAGACATTTTCGAGAAGGGTTACAGTGGCGCAATGTCGAGTGAGGATGTGGCCAACTCGCTTCGCCGCGTGGAGAAGAACTTGTCGGTGTTTCGCTCTGCACAGACGCAATTTTCGCGGTGCTTCCAAGCGGCTATTGCGCCGTGCCGCCCGCCCTCCAAGATCCGTCAACGCTGGCTGCAGGTCACGTCGTTGGCGATCTGTCTGACTGCCGGAGGCTTCTGGGTTATGAACAACCAGAAGGAGTTCCAGGCGGGCATTCTCGCCATGCGCATGGCGCTGCAGGACTTTTTGAATGAGCACATGATCGAGCCTCTCCAAGCCATCTTCGGAGAAGTAGTGTTGAACCAGAAGCCCGAGATCCAAGACGCCATGGCGTTGCTGGACACGAAGGAGAGTCTGCGTCGCATGCTGTCGGATTTTGTGAAGGACACGAACCCAAAGGTTGCGCCCAACGAGATGAAGCGCATCATGGACGAGATGGACATGTCGGTCGTGTCGCTGCAGTACGAGAAGCAGTTGGGCAGCGCAGTGAAGAACCTGATGACGGGCGACATTGTGCGAATGCTGCTGATCCAGGTGCAGTTCATCAAGAAGGAGCTCATGGTGGCCATGGGCGCCATCGACGAGTTGATGCACGCGAACCAGCTCAACCTGCAGCTCCTGGCGACGATCCCGACGTTCCTCGTCTTCGGCGGGCTGTACAAGCTGGTCACGTCCGCCTTCCACATGATCTACAAGCGCATGAGCGACCGGCTGTACTACGATGCCAGTGAGATCGCCGGGTTCCTGCGCAACAACCTGCGCGACATTGAGCGCCTGCTCAACAAGCAAAACCGAGGCGTTGGCGTGAGCGACGAGACGGTGCTAGGCGTCCGCGATCTCGGCTTCCTCATCCTGTTGCTGCATCAGTTGCGCGATCTGTTTGAGGCGTACCGAGCGCTGTTCCAAGAAGAGGAGCAAGAGCGCTTCGAGGAAGACCTGGACGACCTCATCGCCGAGGGGTTGCTGGTCTCGCAGCAGCTCGCCGTCATTCAGCGCATGTACCACTCGCATCCGTTCCTGTACAGCTCCAAGCCGAGCAAGGCGCGCTGGATTTTGGACTAAGGAAGACTGTCGCGTATTGAGGCATCACACAGCACAAAACCAATCTAGCTGAGCTGGTAGTCCTGCGGCGAGTAGTACTCGGCAAGCAGACGGTAGATGTACGACGGCTGGTGCGCGCCCGTGTTGGTGATGAACAGCCTGACACACTCGGGCGGCACGTAGTCATACGCCGGGTTCAGGACTTCGAGCTGCAACAAGAAGACAAGGCGTTAGTCAAGAAGCCTCTTGTCAAACCACCACGCAGAGATCGTACGTTGTCCACCGTGTCCTCGTAGTTGTAGATGCTCGACGGCGCCAGCAGCTCGCTCAGCACGTCCAGGTCGTGAGCATACAGCGGGGACAGCTTGATCAGACCAGCCACGCACACCACGGGCACCGAGCACTTCTTGGCCGCCAGCGCAATGTTCTGCAGGCCCGACTGAGCAATCAAGCCGCCGTTGGCCACCACGGCCGCGGCGGGCACCACCACCTTGTTGACACGAGCCATCATGGCGAACACGGCGCTGTCCGGGATCACCGTCACGTGGATGCCGCTCTCCGCGAGCGCGTGTGCCGTGCGCTGGCCGTTCAGCGACGGCGCCGACTCCACCACGATCACCTTGAACTCGCGCTTCTTCGCGGCCGTCTTCAGGAAGGCCTCCACCGACAGCGACAGCCCGAACGTTAAGATCACCTCACTGTTTGAATAAAACACATGAAAAAACCAAAATTAAACAACAATGCCATCACCATCTCCCCAAGATGACGTACTCTGTGTGGATGTACTCCATGGCCTGATCGGCGATGTTGACGTGCAGGCTGTCGATTTCGTCCACGAGCTCAGCAATGCCCTCCATCACGGACAGTTTGAGGTCGGCGATGGGGATGGACAGGTCCGTGTCCGTGCCCGGCGTCAGGATCGTGCCCAGCGAGCGCGACAGGTTGTTGTTGCGGCTTGAGGGCGGCGCGGACACGGCAGACGACAGCTTGAGTGCATTGGAATGCTCCTCGCGGATGATGTACAGCACGCGACGCACCACGTTGCCGATGGCCAGCTCGTGCGCGTGCGCCTTGGTGAGCATGCTGCCCAACTGGCGGATCTTCTCGAGGATCTCGCCGGCCGTGGACCACTCCACCGTCTCCAGCTAACATGTCCAACGTCAGTAAACTAGGTAGAGTATACATTCCTCTTCCGGATGTATACGCACCACTTTGCTCAGCACGCTGGTGGTCATCTTGGCCGTCTCGTATGAGCCGCGCAATTGTCTGTATAGCAGCGTATACAGTGAGTCTCCGCGCAACCTGCCACCTCAACTGCCTGCACACACCTGCGCTTGAGACTAAGCACCAGCTCGTCCACGAGCTCGCGCACCGCGGGCCACTCGTCCAGCCATTCCTCGAGCTCCTTGGTAGGCGCCGCCATGGTCTTCCGCACTCTTGTATCGACTGGCGACTGTGCGGTCCACTTGAGTGACAAAGAGTGAAATAGTGACCTTCTTCTAATCGAATTCCCTTTTGACTTGGATTTTGTATGGTCAGTGTGGAAAAGGAAGCAACCATGGTGCTGGGCTTGCTGCTGCGCGACGGGGAGGAGCGGCGCCTGGCGTTCGACTTCGAGATGCTGCTGCCCGAGGACGGCGACGATCGCATGGACGGCGGCCGTGACGGCGCCGTGGTGGGCGTGGGCGGCGCCACGTTCGGCCACCAGCCGGCGAAGAAGGACTTCAAGCGCGGCACGGTCGTGTGTCGCCATTGGCTGCGCGCGCTGTGCATGAAGGGCGACAACTGCGAGTTCCTGCACCAGTACGACATGTCCAAGATGCCCGAGTGTCGCTGGGGCATGGAGTGCCAGGTGCCCGAGTGCCCGTTCCGCCACGTGCCCGACGAGGAGCGCGTCGAGTGCGCCTTTTACAAGCAGGGCTTCTGCTCGCACGGCTCGAGCTGCCGCTACCGGCACATCAAGCTGGCGCGCGAGGAGTGTCCCGAGACGGCCGACTTCGCGCTGCAGGCCAAGGTGGCGGACGAGGAGAACGTCAAGCGCCGCAAGGCGCAGCCGGTGAACGAGTTTTTCAAGATCGCCATCTGCAAGCACTGGGAGAAGATGGGCTCGTGTCCCTTTGGGGACGAATGCCACTTCGCCCACGGCCAGACGGAGCTCAGACCGTTCCCCAAGGGCGAGAAGGAGGAGAAGGAGGCCCGTGCAGGCAGGTTCGGAGACCCCCTGCGCCCCCCGCGAGGAGGACCCGACCGACAGAGACCGCCGCCGAGCGGCCCACAGCTGCCGGACGACGGCAAGATGGCCAAGTACGTGCTGGTGCAGTCGGCCAGCTACCTGAACCTGGCGCACTCGGTCCATCACGGACGCTGGGCGGTGCCTGCCGCCGTTCTACAGCAGATCAAGATGGCGTCCGAGACGTCAGACGAGGTCTTTCTGTTCTTTACAGTGGGTCCGAGCCAGCACTTCCAGGGCGTGGCAAGGCTGGTAGATGGCTCTATGGCAAGTGTCGACATGGCGAAAGGAGAAGACCTGGCGGCCGGGATTGTGCCGTACGAGGCGGACGGGAGGAACGAGTGGGCGGGCGCCTTTGGCGTCGAGTGGCTGCGCATCTGCGAGTGTCCGTGGGGACGTCTGGCGCAGTTTGAGAACAAGCAACTTGCTGTCCCCGAGTGGTACGCAATGCGTCGAGTGTGTGTCGGTCATTCGTGCCGAGTCTCTCTAACCTTTTTTGTTTGCTGTAGCCCCAATGGCCACGAGTTGGATGCGGACACAGGCCATGCGCTCATACGCTTGCTGTTTAATCAGCCTCAGATCAAGCTGCACTACCGGTCCGTGGAGGACGAACCGCGCCTTCCAGGTGGAGCATTTGAGCTGGCGCATCGACGGCGGGAAGCGGCCGAGAGTTTGTCTGGCGGTCCTGTTGCGTCTGGATACGGCGGAGCGACACCGAAGTGGACTCCTTCTCAGCCTGGGTTTGTGTTCACTTGCACGACACCGATGATCGACGAGTGCTTCGGGCGTATGCTGTTCGGTCTCGAGAAGGAGCAGGAAGCGCTGGCCCGGCAGCATGTGACTCCGGGCACGCCGCTGTTTCTGCTGAACATGACGGACATGCACATTCTGGGCATCTTTGAAGCCATGTCCCCGGCGGTCGTGAATATGATGCCGGACGCGTTTTGCCACGGACCGAATATGCCGTCTCCATTCCCGGTTCAAGCGCGGTTCACTGTCGCGCAGACTGCGCCAGCTCTTCCCATGGCAGATCCCCAGGTTATGAAGGCACTTGGTGAGAAGGCGTTGGACGGCGCCGGCCCGCTTTCGATGGAGGTGACACAGCAACTGGCCCAAGTGTTTGCGGAGCGTAGTGCGCCTGGCAACGGACCTCAGATGGGCCCTGGCGGTCCGGACCGCTCGCTCCAAGGGAGACCAGGATCGAGTGGCCCTGGCGGCAGGGGCCACGACGGGCCCAAGGACCCCAGTGAACCGTTCCTGGAGAAGATGGTGGTGGGGATTGAAAACGACAGCGACTTCGGCGTCACGCGTCGAATCATTGGACCTGCGGGCTCGAACATGAAGCGCATCAGCGTGGAGGCCGGTGGGAATGCCAAGATTCGCGTCCGTGGTCGGGGCTCCGGCTCAAAGGAAGGAGGCGCCGAAGATGTCGATGAGCCCTTGATGATTCTGGTATCAGCCGACAATGAGCGCAGCTTCCGCATGGCGTGTTCAATGACGAACGAGCTGCTGGCGTCAATTCACCGCGACTACCAAATGTTCCAGCAACGTGGTCCGTCGCAGCACTTCCGAGGTGGCGGCGGCTTCAATCGAGGGCCACCTGGTCGTCACCATTAGTTACTTCAGTTACTTAACAACTTAGCTATGCATTGGCAACAAGAATTAACGTAACTTTTCTCTCAACTGCTGCTACTTTACCCGCTTACAAGACGCGCTTGGACGGCAGCACATTCGAGATGGACTGCGCGTACGACATGAGGCGCTTGACGGACGTGAGGTACTTGCGCTGGGCCTCATTGTTCATGACGTGCGCCTGCTTGTTCGAGTTGATCTTCTCGCGGCCCGTGCGTTCGTGGATCCCCACCATGGTGACGCCAATGGGCCAGGCCGCATTGCCAATGGCCAGCTTGATGTAGGCGTCGTTAGCCATGACGAACTCGCCCTGCTTGCAGAACTTGACGATCTCCACCAGGTTGGGCAGGATATCGGGCGGCACCTGCCGGTGCTTGCACAGCTTGAACAACGGGCGGATGTAGTCCTTGCACTGCTTCATAGTCTTGACGGCGATCTTGCCCTGCGCCGTGCGCTTCACGTGCTCGGGTCGGGTGGCCAGGTCCTTCTCCCACCTCTGCATCATGCCCTTGAAGAACCTGTACACCATCTTGTCGGCGTCTTGCTCGTCGTCCTCCTCGGTCTGCTCGTCTCCCTTCTTGGCCTTCCTTTTCCTGCCGTGCTCAACACCAGCCTCAAACTCCTCGGCGTCCTCGGCCGCGTCAGCCGCAGTGTCCATTTGTTCTCTGTGCTCCCCTTCGTCTCCACCGACGAAGCGGTTGCGGATATCATGGCCAGCTCCGAGCTCATCCTCGTGCTTAGTGGCCGCGTCGATCCCCACGCGCCGCAGTCGCATCATGCGGTCCTGCATGTCCTCTCCAAAGAGGGTGATGGGCTCTCCCAATTCGCGCAGCCGGCGGCGCAGGTCTGGCCACGGCAGGACAGCCTCCTCTTCTCTCTTGCTCTCAGTATGATGCACCTCGGTTGGCTGATCCAGCTTGCGCTTCTTCTTGGTGGGAGTTTCCTTCACCCGCTTCTCCTCCAGCAGCGACTCCACCTCAGCGCGACGAAGATACTTCTCCTTCTTGCCGTGCTTCTTCTCCTGCACCGCCGATACCTCCCGCTTCTTGGCGGCCATCACCCGCATCAACGCCTCCATGGCTTCCAGCAGCTCCTGCTCCTACGACACTGTCTGAAGTAACTGCAACTTTAACTAGTGTACACCACGTCGTTTGTGTATACCACGTCAGTTCGGATCTTGAAGTGATCATCAGTTGAAGCGGCGCGGGCTTGGCCAGTGCCACCGACCATGATGTCCCTGCTGGAGAAGGAGGCGCGCGACCCGGTAGAGGTGCTGCGCGTCAAGCTCAAGGACTCGACGTCCACGTCGCTGCTGAACTCGCAGCTGGTACCTTCGCCTGTGTCCTATACAAATTGTTAAAATACGAGATCACTGACGTAAAATATTAAAAATGATACAAATAATGGCTCTGCAGCTGCAGGAGATCAAAAACGACTACGTGGCCAAGCAGGACAGCACCAAAGGTCAGCTAGCGGGCTTCGTGCAGGCCCAGGTGGACGAGATCGAGCGAGCCAGCGCTCTGCTGGCGCTCGAGAAGCCTGTACAGCAAATCGTCAAGAACTTGGAAGACCTGGGCAGCAACTGCCGCCGCATGAACGAGGAGCTGGGCGAGAAGAAGGTGTCTTCCTCCGGGGTCAGCATCGCGCGGCGTAATCTCAAGGAGCTCGAGTTGCAGATGGTATTTTATGACGATCTGCCCAAGAAGGTGCAGACTCTGCACGACGCGCTCGACGGAGGACGCATGGGCTTCGTGGACGTCTACAACAAGTGGCAGGAGATTGACGACTGGAGACAGAAAATGCTGCACGAGGTGCTGTGTAAGGAGCTTTAAGTGGGGTGAGGTTGGAAGTGACTCATGGTATTTACTTGTGTAGCTGAGCGTTGCGGCCGTGGAAAAGAGTGACGAGCTCGGGAACAGGTAGGCCTGACGTTTGGGATGTTGGCAGGTTAAAGAACTGAGCGACAAAGCTGCTGTCGTTTAGTAAAGCACAGGCGCGGATAATGGCGTCGATGGGGTCGAGGCTAAGTGCTATTGCAAGTGTGGAGAAGCGGATCTTCGCCGAAGTCTGGGGCTGCCTGCATCACTGCGTGGAAATTGCGCAGTTCGGGAAGCAGCGGCTGCTGGACGCGTTCCAGGTGCTTGAGCTTATGGAGACACGGCGGCAGCACTTGGCCGACTCGAAGAAGGACGTGTACCTGGACAATCAATTGAAGCCTGTCGCTGAGCTCAACACGCCAATGCGAGAGCGATGCAAGAATGAGGTCACGACGTTCCTCTCGAAACGCATTGAGGACATTTTTCGTGCTGCTGAAACGGAAGCGGAAGCTGCCAAAAAGGACTTGTTCACCCCAGTGCTGGAAGCTGCGACTCAGTTGATGGTGGATCTGGAAGTCGTCCAGGCTGACGTCGCGCCGTGCTTCCCAAGTGAACTCGACGTTATTCACTTGTTCACGACCACGTATAACGCACAGCTTGAGTACGAAATCACCAAGCTCAGCGATAGACCAGACGTGGGGATCGCACAGCGGCTCCAGCTCGTCCAGTGGATCGACTACTACAACACGGAAATCATCAAGTACAAGCACTCGCGAGCGTCCATCGTCTTGGATCGGACGTCCCAGGAGCTCATGAAGGCGTACCTTGACGAAATCCAAGTGCAGATCCACACGTGGGTCACTAACATTTGGAAGAGAGACGAAGAGTGCGTCGTTGGACCGCAAGGAGAGCTCCAGTCAACTCGCCCCAATGACATCGTGAACATCCTGAAGTCGCAGATCTCGATCGCTCAAGAGTGGCTGAGTGGGCGGCTGGTCGGGTGCGTCGTGGCAACTTGTCTGCAAGTCCTGATGGAGGAGCTGAAGATTCGATACGACAGCATTGCTGGTAAACTTGAGACTGTGGATACGGAAATGCTGTGCTCCTTCATCAATGACACGGAGGTTCTTCAGGTACGAGTATCGTTCTTGCTACTGCTCTGTGGTGCAAGAGATGCTCATCCGCTTTCTCTTTGGCAGGCCAAATGCCCCGAGTTGGTCGAGGAGATTTCCTTTGCTGAAACGGATTCCGAAGAGAAAGAAGCTTTCGACACGTTCATGGGCGATAGTCTGGACACCACATCAACCGACATCGTTGCCTTCGCGACGAATGCCTGCGACTTGATCGTAAGCAAGATATTCCACGAAGTCGAGCAGGTGAGCAGCGACGACGACGGCTGCGGATCAAGCCGTTGCGATTCTGGTTTCTTACAACTCGTATCGTACTTTGTTTGTAGGAGACGACACGGTTGTGGTTCTCCAAGAAATGGGACGAAGGCGCTCCTGTCGTGGAGACCCTCCTGGCTACTCTTGACGATTACTACCCAGACCTCAAGAAGTGGATCTTTGGCTCCTTTTTCTTCTCCAAGGTGGTTCGCCAAAGTCTCAACCAATGTGTAAAAGAGTACTGCGCCCGATTACTTCAACGAACCCATTCGTTTTCAGCTCCTGCAAACACAGCGGCTACCGTCGACAACGACTTGCACGTAAGTGGCACTTCTCTCTTGGTTTTCATCGATTTTCATCCGAACTAACGCTAGCTTTGTATTCCCAGAACTTTGTCCAGTTTTTCAACAAGTACAGCGCTGATCTCCGACGCACAGGAATCCGCTCAGAAGAAGACGTTAAAAAAGAGTTCGGCACGTTGCAAGTGATCAGCTGCACCTTGCGAGGCGAGGCCCCACCAGACTCGAATCAGCTCGAAATTGGCGACATCCTTCGCCATGTCGTTAAACTCATCAAGACCACGTCCACAAAAGAAGCGTCAGGAGAGCACAAGTCGAAAGACAAACCGGCCAAGGAGGCAAGTGTAAAGAAAAAGCGATTCGGCGCTATCTCGAAGAACAAAAAGAGCAAGTCCAAGCTCGACAAGGATAAAACCGAGGCTGCGAAGGAGTCGACGTCTCGTGCGAGCTCCTTCACGCAGCACGACGAAGACGGCGACAGTTTTACGGTTCAAAACCTCGACATGGCAGCGTTTTTGGGCAGCTAAAGGCTGTAAAAGTTCGTGTTGCAAGGCTTCAATAGCAGTTTTTACTGGGCTATGCTCAATCAAGCTATCGCGTTACTTCACTTACAGCGTTTGCAGCCTCAGCTCCAGCTGCAGGAAGAGCTCCTTTTCAGTGAAGAGATGGATGCGCTTGCGCTTGGGATCCATTGGTTTTTGGTACAGCTCCAGCACCACTGGGCCGTCCTTGATCTCGTCCATCTCCAGTAGAGCCCAGCAGCGGCAACTCTTTTTGCGCTTCTTTGCTTTGTAGTGGAAAAACTCGAACATAATGGCGGCTCCATCTAAATTGTACGTAATGACGAGATAGGTTAATTCCTTTACAATGATAAAGTTTCAGAAGTGTTTTTGGCGGAACACTTACGGTCCTCCATCTTCCTCAAATTTGTAGCGAGTTGGACGTTGGCATTGAATGTCACGTGGCGGGGCTCATTGCAGGCTCCCACCCCTGTCTCGCGGGTCTCTTCCATCGCCTTACTGCTGTAGTCTGATGATAAAGCATGATCAGATCGTTCCTTCCTGCCGATAAATATGAGCAAACTTACCTAAGACGGAGACCGCCATGGTCGGGTTGACGTACACACTGGCATCCTTCAGCCCGATGCTGGTGATGTGGATATTCAAGTACGTTGCTCCAGGAGACCTCATCACTGCAGCTTGTGTCGTCTCGTTCACCAGTTCGGCTGCAACGCTTTCGTCCATCTCCTCGATTTCCTTCTGCTTGTCGATAGATCCGCGAGCCTTCGACCGCATCGCTCGAGTCACATCGAGTGGGAACACCTCAGGTTCATCGGACAGGGCTCCGCGTAAAGCTTCACGTAACGATCTTTAGCTTTTTCAAACTAGAGGCAATAGCAGGATTTCGTGTTGCTTACCGTCCAAAACATCCTCCATGTCTTCCTTCGTAGGCTTCCGTTGGCCATCAACCGAGCTTAAGCACTTCGCGCGCATCTCCAGCGCCGCAATCACTTTCTCGACGATACTCTGCATTCACTCCGACTTTACTGTAAGATTTCCAAGCCAAGCATCCTCGAACCAACGAGCCAAGTCCAACCTTTTGTGGCGCAGTCAAGTGCTTGCAAACTGGCAGAGCTTTCGTGATCCGGCCAGCGAGTCTGGCAACACATAACATAAACGCACAATAAACTCGACAACTTCAACGCCAAAGTGTAGCTCAAAGACCCGACGAACCGTTCATAGGCTTCTACCGCTTCGAGCACTTGGCCCCACGCGTCCGTCTCGACTGCCTGCTGCAAACTCTTGCACCAGGCCCCATGCAGCTTCACGACGTCCTCCATCCTCGACTTTTCACCACCGGATCGCGACGCCTTGAGCTGCAAAAACCGTTTAGCCACTTTAGAAATGACGCTTCGCCTAGTGTCAGCATTTCTTACATTTTGTACATAGCTTACATGTCTGCCTCGCTTCAAGGCAAAGCACCCGCTAATGTTGTTTGATACAAGTTTGCCTTATGGCGACACGCGCTTGGCAAGTTGACGGTGCAAACGCATCCACCGCGCGTGAAGGAGTTGCTTGCGTAGATCTTCTTCAGGAAGCACGTGAAGCAAGAAATCCACGAGGTAGCTGCCTCCTTCGAGTCCGAACGCAACTTCCAGATACTGCATGAAGAAGCGAGCTGTGGTGCGGCCCTTGCCGAACTGCCGAGCTTGTCGCTGGAAGAGGTAGAACAGGTTGGGGTTGTGCTGGCAGTCGTCCCAAACGGCATCCAGGATGGCCGAGTTGAGCGACTCAGCCACGTCGAAATCAAAGGCCAGCGCAAAGGCATCCGTGCCACTTGCCAATGTTCGCTCGATCTCGGTCATGAATCGTCGATCCAACTCGTCCACGCCCTGCCACATTCGTCTCCGCTGCCGTTCAGTGGGCCTCGTCTCCTCCAGGTCGGGCGTCATTCCCGGGACGATACGGTCTCGCTCAGCCAGCAGGTAGAAGCCATTCACGCACACGAGCGTAGGTAGAATGTACCCACACGTCAGGCTAATGCGTCCACCTTTGCGGATTGACCGGAGACCAGCAAGCGGGAGGATCCGCTGCTCGGAGCCTTCGTGGTCATTCGTAATGAGCAAGATGGACAGATCCAACATCGTGGCCAGCAGCACGAGCTCCACCGCGCCCACGCGGAGCTGTCGTCGAGACTTGAACTCGTGCAGCCTCTTCTTGAGATCCACCGCTGCCGTCCGGAAATGCCGTTCCAGTGTGTGGACATGCAGCAGTCCGTAGTTGGCCAAGGTTTGACGCAGCAGCTCGACGCCGACCGAAAGCTGCAAGTGGTCGTTCGCCAGCGCGTACGTCGCCTCGCTTCCATTCGCAGCAGCTTGGACGGCATTCTGCGCCGGTGGGAACCCTGTCAGCGCCTCATGCAGCCTCTTGTCCAGGTCGTTAAACTGCTGTAGCTTGAAAAGTACACAAAACAGCGCCGTGAGCGCTCCTTCCGGTGGCGCGTACGTCTGCTTGAAGCCTCGCAGACGCAACATCCGCATCATCTTGTTGTGCGTGACGCGGAAGGGCGAGACTCTGCACGCGCACTCGTACTTGGTGCACATGGCCAAGTTGCGGGACTTGTCGTCCATGAGGTTGGCCTGCAGTTCGTCCAGCTTGGCGTCCTCGCTCTTTCGTTCCTGTCTCCTGGACGGTCTTCGCCGTCTGCTGTCCCGCTCTCCACTGCGTCTGTCTTCTTCGTCCAACTCGATGCCTGCCAATGCACTGTATTCACTGCTATCCACGGTACCGACAGTGCCGTCCATCCTGCCTTTGGCAGTGTCTTCGTCGCGGTCCCTGTAGTCCAGACAGAGCACGCAGCTCTCGAACTGGTTGGTGAGCGCCGTCACGTCTGCGTCCGTCAGTCCTGCATCAAAGTTGCAGAAGCAACGCAGCACTAGTGGCGCTCTTGGGTCTAAGAACCTTGTGAGTCGGAGGTGCGGACTGCTCAGTAGCCGTTCCAAGTACTCGTTGAGTTCTGCACACCGTTTGGCCAGGAACTTGGCACTTCGGTGTCTTCTCAACCACGTTCGTCGCCGGTGTGCAGGCGGTGGGGCCACGAACTGCATGTCTTGTGGGAAAGTATGTCGAAGTTGCGCGTCCAAGCCTTGGAATTCGTGAAAAGAGCGGAACACGCGCCACGAAGCCTCAAGTTGAGTGCCTCCATGCCGCACACTGCGGAAGACGACGCGTATGGTAAGCAGGAACTCGGGCTGCGTCATGAGCGAGCTGTCGAACTGGGACCCGTCCACGCGGACACGCACTTGCAGGATGGAGGTGACATCTCGCACGGCGAGGCGCATTTGAATACTATATAAACTACTCGCAAGGCAGCAAATTCGCGACTGAGCACTGGCAACGGGCAGATGGCTGCGTGACGCACTATTACCTAAACTGCCTAAACGGCAGAGGCCGTTACAGCCAGGTGATCAGCTCACAAACAGGATATTCGCACCGATCGCGGCGGTGCAGATCGGTGCGCATATCCTGTTTGTGAGCCGATCACCTACAGGACATGCGCACCGATCTGCAACGCCGCGACGAAGCAACGTGAAGGTTGGCCACACGCTCATTGACGTCAGCGGCTGCAGCTTTCAAGGGCAGATCCGGTAGCGGAGCCATTCATTGTTGACTTGACTCGAGCGGACGGTTTGGGACTGTTCTTCGCCCCACCGCTTCATGGCCGACCGTCGCAGGCAGGGTTTGGTAGTAGTCAAGAAACTAGTAGTGATAGTAGTACTATTATCACTACTACTACTAGTAGTAGTACCGATCTTGTTTCAAGCAACTAGTAGTGGCGAGAAAAAATGGCACTAGTAGTGCTACTAGCACTACTAGTAGTAGCGAGCTTCAAGTTGTGTGAGATCTTAGAAGGACGTGCGAATGAGCCCTCCCTCTTCGGGATCTCACTCATTTCTCAAAGCTTCCCGTCAGAAACACGACCATGAAGTTTGCAAAACTTGACTGCAGCTGGGGAGATATCACAGAGACCGCACCACTTGTGCCGCAACGAGCTCTGTACCAATACTGACCTCTCCAAGAGGTGGGTCAACAATATGTACCTTTCAGCTGCGTCTTCTATAAGGCAATGAATGCAGACTCGAACATGGCGCTGTTGATGCAGCTTCGGCTCCAAGCTCACCGCGCGGTGATAGCAACAGCAGCTCCGACACGGAAGCCGATTTAGTTTATGGAGGAGATGTAGTTCAACCGGACGAGGAGATCAGTGCTGAAGATGCTCTAGATGCAAAGGCCGATGAGGTTTTGGAGGAAATCAGCCTACGGATCGATTGGGCCGACCTTATGAGAAGACAGTGTCCGAACAAGGACGAGTACGAGAAGATACTGGCGAAGCTGACCGTGCGTGACAGGAAGCGGAATGGTCGTGTCTGAAATCTGGAGCAGCTCTGTCCTCAGATTGACGTGTGCCGTTGGTTTATCGAAGTTGGGGAGAGAAAGTATCCCTCGGTCTTCAAAGTTGCGCGCATCTGGCTTGGAAGAGGCTCCTCGACAGCCTTCCAAGAACGCGTGTTCTCGACAGGATCGTTTCTGATGAGCTCACTGCGGACACGAACCGACAATGAGGAGCGCAGCGGCAACTGATACTGCGCCACAACCGCCTCGAGCTGACGGGCATGGAGGAAAGCAAGCATGAGTTGTGGTAGACACCTATCTGTTCTCACTAGCAGCCAACTGGTAGTACTAGCAGTAGTGATACTACTAGCGACTTCTCTAGACTACTACTACTAGTAGTAGTTTGTATTTTTATGTATTGACTAGTAGTAGTAACACTACTAGGCCAAATCTTCACTACTACCAAACCCTGGTCGCAGGTCTCGGAAGCTGAATCTTGCCACACCGTATGCTGGACGAACGCCAGCCGACAGCTACAAACGGCACCGGAAGGTAATGCCTTCTCACAGCAGTGGATCGCCAACCGTTAACGCAAGTGAATGCCTTCCACCGAGAAAATGAAAAGCTTCAAGCTGCGTTGATGCAGCGACTATGCGAGTTGCATTAGAGCTCGTCAAGATATTGTAGAGAGCTCCACCTGTCCCATTAGACAAGAAATTGTTCTTGAGGCATACTTAAGTAGAGCGCCAACATCATACCCAAAATCTCTCATTTTGGTACCACTTCGTAGATCAATTTTTGGCGGGAACGAGAGATATCCATTTTTATCGGACAGTCCACACAATGGCGAGCCTGACCGCAAGTGAGACCGAGTTCCTGGTACGTCCAGCCCGCAAGCCTGTCCTCCCGACACAAGGACGCGTCGCCTAACTGCCTGATTGTGCATGCTGCTTTGCCAGGCCGAGCAGGAGCTCATTGCCATCATGCCGCACTTCCACTTACGCGACAACAGCGCCATGCTCAATTTAATTAGCGTATGGGATCAATTTAGTGCACGTTTTGAAAATGGGCACTTCTGATGATACCCTTTCTTGTGAACTTCTGCAGGGCAACTTCGGGCCGTTCCAGCCAGGCATCACCACGCAAGTGCCGCTGTGGCTCGCCATCATGCTCAAGCAGCTCAACAAGTGCCGGATCCTGGCGCCTTCGTGGCTCTCCGTCGGTCCGTGGCGACCAGCTAATTTGGGTTATTTTGGATAACAACTTACCCATTTTGAATGTTGCCTAAACGCTGCAGAAAACTTGACGACGCGGCTTGAGCACGAGAAGACGAGCGACACGTTCGAGGAGCTGCCATTTCATTACTTGGAGGTGGCATCGCTGCTGCTGAAAAAGTAGGTGCACAAAAGACAAGACAACAAATACCAACCTGTGGCTAACCCTTTTTCTGTTTTTTTGCAGTGGACCGGAGGATCTGGACCAAAGCGAGCACGTGCGCTCGCTGCTAGAAGACCTGCAGAATGTGCGGCAGGACAAGATCCGCAAAGGTTTGTCAAAAATTGCAGGTGACGTGCAGGGCGGCGGCACGGCGCACGCCGTTCAAATGAACAACATTGCCGCGCTGGAAATCAACTCGGTCCGCGAGTTCATGATCGGGGTACGTACGCGGCTTGGAATGCTGCATCGAAAGCGCTCTCGAGGTGTTGCGGTACTGATTGTGTTCTTGCAGTCCCTGAATCAATTCCACCGCCTCTCGAACCTCATCCCTGCAGAAGGTGCGGCCCGCTATCGACACAGCCTGAGGCTTGAGTTGACTCTGTTAACTTTGTTGATCATTGCTTTCTATGCTCCGCAGACGACGAGGACAACTCCCAGTCGCAGTCGCAGTCCCAGTCCCAGGGCTACTCGGAGCCTTCGTCAGGTGAGCTCGCTTGCTCTACGACAAAAATTGGTATGTTGCAGCTGACACTTTGTTGGCATTTTGTTTCAAGCAGCGGAGAATGCAGGGGCACGTCGGCTTCGGCGGCATCGGGGATAGGGAGGCCGTCTCCAAGCTGCACCCTATGCTCCATTCGTGTGGGTGTACGAACCCGATTGACAACATTGGTCGAGAAAATGGTACTAGGGCGCCACTAGCACTGGTAACATTTACGTTCTTGGCGTTGCCGAGCTGCACCTGGTTGAAGTCCTGCATTTCTTGCAATTGTACAGTGGAAAATGAGCCCCAAGCTGGAGAACCTTCTGCTCTCTACGTTCCGCTGTCCACAGCATCTACGCAAGCTCTCAACTGCGCTTTGTTGGCAGTTCGGACGTAGTCGAACGCATCGCATCGGTGCTAGAAAGCGTTTCGACGGAGAGGCCATCAATGCTGCATCGACGCGGGCACCAATGCGTGTGCTGCCTTTGAAGGTGCCAATTGCCACGCGCTCTAGAGTTACAAAAATCCAAGCACCAGCTCCCGTGTGCTCACGATCGAATGTGTCCTCGTAGGTGACGAAAGATTGGGAGGAATTGTGCTAAGGCTTATTAGCATCACTTGATCGTCGTGTGTGTACGTTCACCGAATTGACCCCACGACAGCAAGCACGTCTCTCACAAACGACACGCCTGCCTCACCGCACTGCCTGGTTCCGGGCCATGTTGTTTGATCGATTCGGCGGCAAACAGGTAAGTGCGCCACCGAGTGGCCAGATGAGCTTCCACCGTTTCGCCTGCGTAACTTGCATGCAGATTGCTCCATCGCGACCGACGGGCTCTTCTTACGGAGATGCAAAAATGTATTTCTTGTCGGCGGGCAGCTTCCCTACGAGCCGCGCCACGCTTTGCTGCGACTTTTGCCTGTGACGACGCTTACTACTTTATTGACTAGGACGCTCTGCTTTCATGATGGGGGTACAGCAACCTCTGCTCTGTGGACTGCGGTGGTGTCGGCGGCTAGTACGACGGAGGCTCGCGACGGTGCTTGTTGCCATTTTTCCGCTTGTGGGTCTTTCCGTCTTTGTTCTTCTTGGTCTTCTTCTTCTTCTTGTCCGTAGACCCCTTCGGGGTCCCGACAGCGACGTAGTCCTCCTGTGCTTGCTTCTGCAGCTGCGAGTACGGCGTGGCCACGGCCACGGGGTTGACCATCACGACGTTGGGGTTCTTGAGTTGCATGGCTTCAGCTGCTGCTCGCTCGCGCTCCCGCTTGTCTTCTTCCGCTGCGGCCACGCAGCAGACGCCGCACAGCACGGCGCAGACCAAGCAGCCGCAAACGTCCTCGGCGTCGCTCATGTGGATGTCTGTCTTAGAGACTCGAGGCGATGAGGTGGCAACACTTGAGCACACGAGAGCGAACGAACGGGAAAAAGTGTCGGAGCTGAGCTGGCTAAGACAAGTCCAAGTGCTGGGCGGCTGGCGAGTTGGGCAATGGCGCAGTGCAGTGCAGTGCGCGTGCCCAGTGCAATGCAGCGAATGTGCTCAAAAAGCCGGGCCCGCGATATGGTTTTCGAGTCGGACGCGTAACTCCGCAGTGGATGGCAGTGTGGGCTTTCAGTGCATCGATCCGACGAGGCCAACATGGCACAAAAGGCAACAACGCGGCAACGTTCCAGTTCCAGTTGCTGAACCTCTCGCGTCCTTTCAAGATCGCTCGAATCGTACCTACTCCATCTTTTACTGTAGAGCATATATTCGTACCATAGTCATTCTCATTTTACCGCTTACATTTTTCATATCATCAATTTGCTAGCACCCACGGTACTATTTTTGCAAGAATGCATTTCACTTTCACTGGCCATTATCGCTTTGGACCAGTTTTTTTTCAAACATGGCCGACGGAGATTTATGGCGCGACCGCAACAAAGTGTTCGTGGCGGGTTTGCCGTTGACCGTGGATGACGATGCGCTGTACGAGAAGTTCAAGACGTTCGGCGAGATGCACCAGTCCAAGGTGGTGTACGACCAGAAGACGGGTCGCTCCAGGGGCTTCGGCTTCGTCACGTTCTGCGACTATACCAACGCCCTGGACGCGGTGGACCAGCTGAACCAGTCCAAGTGGGACAAACGCACGCTCAACGTGCGCTTCTTGCAGCCCAAGAGTGAAAATGGGTCAAAAGGAGCCGCGGTGGTGGTGAAAAAGCCCCAAAAAGTCATCGGCCCCAGACCCGAAGGATGCACCACCGTCTACGTTGGCAACTTGGCCTACGACATCACGGAAGAAGTGCTACGCAAAGTGTTCGACAAGTGCGGCAGCATTCGAGCCGTTCGCTTCGCCGAGCACATTCAGACCAAGGAGTTCCGAGGCTTTGGCTATGTGCAATTCCACGAAGAAGGACCGTGCGAGGCGGCCATCAAGCTGGACGGCATGGTGGTCATGGGCAGACCCATGAACATCGACTACGGCGCCAGAGATGAGGGCTATGCCCAGGCACGAGAAGAGCTGCAGAAGAAGCTGAAAAAGGGTATTTGCCACAAGTTCCAGCAGGGTCAGTGTACGCGTGGAGACGCCTGTAAGTTTGCCCACGTGATGCAGGACCAGGACGCAGAAGACCTGGTACAACCCGCCGAACGCCCTGTTAACGGAATCGCCGCTCCGGGGGCGTCGCTGGGCGCAGCGGAACCGCAAGCCACCGGGGAGCAGACGCAGGCGACGTCGGATGCACCGGTTTGTATCAACTTTCAGAAGGGAAAATGCAAACGTGGAGCGGCGTGCAAGTTCCAGCATTTGCATGGAGCTGGAAACGAGGAGAAAGTTGTAGAGGAGAGTGGGAATGTCCACATGGAGGAGGCAGAGCACGAAAAGGAGGAGGCAGAGCAAGTTCCGGAGGAGGAAGAGACTCGTGCGGATGAAGACGCGCCGGTGTGCCAGAACTTCCAGAAGGGCAAGTGCAAACGTGGATCGGCCTGTCGCTTCCGTCACGTTGCTGGCCCTGCAGAGCCCGAGGAGGAGGAATGGAAGGCCCCGGTGCGTGTCGTGCTGCCGGTTGCTGCAGTGGCTGAGGTGGCTGTGTGCCGGAACTTCCAGAGGGGAACGTGCATGCGTGGCGCGTCGTGTCGCTTTGCGCACACGGACCAGGCGCCACAGGCGGCACCTCCAAGTGCAGTGGAAGAGGTGAGCGAGTACCAGAAGCGCTTCCAGAGCGTGTGCTACAACTGGCAGCGCAACGGCTCGTGTGCGCGTGGCGATAGCTGTCAGTTCCAGCACGACGGGGCACACGCCGCGTCTAACGGAGAGCACAGCCAAGAAGTTGAAAAAAAGCACAAGAAACACAAGGTGGAAGATGCAGAGGAGGAGGAGGAAGAGGAGGAAGAGGAGGAGGCCTCCAAAAAGCACAAGAAGCACAAGAAGGAGAAGAAAGACAAGAAGCGAAAAGCAGAAGAAGAGGAGACAGAGGAAGAGGAGGAATCGAACAAGAAGCACAAGAAACATAAAAAGGAAAAGAAGGACAAGAAACACAAGAAGCACAAGAAGAGCAAGGACGCTGAAGACAGCGAGTAGGCTGCTCTTCGCAGTGCTTGTAAGTTTGAGAGAGATAAACGATAGATTTGTATGCAGTTCAAAGCGCTTTGATAACGCCTTGGTGGTTGCTCAGGTCAGTGTCTACGAATTCAGGCTTCGCAGTCGCTTTCGCGCAGATCCATGGCCAGCAAGCGGGCGATCATGTTGAGGGCAGCCTTGGGTGCGGTGTAGCTGTACGGTACTGCCGGCGGAGCATGTGCGTTTGAGGTTCGGCGTGAGACGAGAACGAGTGACGAAGAACTACCCGTCCAACACCTGTCCTTGAATTCCGTCTCGAAAGTCGTGTACATGCCGATGCCTGCGTTGCTGATGGAGGTCGATAGAATCTGGAGCAGAGGTCTGCGATGAAGCGCCGAGCTGCACGAACTCATTCACGAAGGACTGGATCGTTGACTTGGACGCGGCGGCAATCTGCATGCGGGCTAGAGAGGAAGTGAGTGGCTTGCTGCTGGAAGCGAGGTGACGAATGATCAAGTGAAGACCAAACGACGACAACGTTAGTTAGAAACTACGTTAGAAACCACGCTACTCCAAACCATCTTAACGCAAAATGAAGAACGGGCGCTGCCTCGACGGCACTGGAGAACATTTCTCAGTACGACGGCGATGGAGGATGCAGCATGCGTTGCCACTTGCGCGGAAGCGTCAGGCCGCGGGAGTCGCTTAGACACGAATCACGAATTTGGATTTTCACTTGCTCGCGACGGCGTTGAAGCTCATCCGCGGGAATCCAATCGTCTTCGTCTTCGGAATCGCTCCAGTAGCCGAAGTCGCGATACTCCCACCGGTCTCTCTGGGGTAGGATCGCACGGCATTCGTTAGCGTACGAGGTGTACGCGAACAAAAACTTCATCTCTTCCATGGTGTCCACGATCTCTTCCAGCTCGCCCGTGCCGTCAATGATATACTGGCGGCAAAGAACACTGTCGCTGCGAAGCTGGAGATCGCGCTCAGTCAGCGCAAGCGTGATCCGATTGAACCGAGCCGCTTGTTCCGCGAGAATGGCTTTTGACGAAGGCTTGCCGACTCGGACACTTAAATAGTTGACGACCTTGGGCGGAAGCGTCTGCAAAAACATACGGGCCTCCTCTTGCGCCCGGCGCAATTCCTCGGTTACTTCCATTTCTCCGACGATCGAGTCGGCGATGTGGGCGGCTTCTCCCACGCCGTGCAATACGTAGCGCTTGGCACCCAATGAATGGATGTGAGGCTCGAGATCGAGAGTGCGTTGAGCCAGCGCAGCAGTCATGAACTCGAAGCGCTCGGCCTGCTCCTTGCGTACTTGTTCGCAGTCTTGTTTGATGCTGTGCTTTGTCAAGAAGTCAACGAAGGCCTGAGGGAACTGGGAAAGGATCTTGGAGTACTCGTCGGCTTTCTTGCGCTTCGTTTCCTTGAGCTTTCGCCGGCGTCTGACCTTCATGGCCAGCATCTCCAACCACGCCCGTTTGGACCCAAACAAGGTCTGTGCGTATTGATCCACGTCCGCGTACTTGAACAAGCAGTAGTATCCTCGTCGATACACGGAGACTGTTCTGTGCGGGACGCTATCGATGTCGTAAATGCCGTACAGTCTCCGCGCTTCGGTCGTCGTGATGGTCTCTCTGAAGTCGGCGTCCTTGGCTTGGTTGCACGCCAGACACAGCCCATTCGCGATAGCAAGCTCGTCGTTCTCACACGGGCAGCAGATCGAGCTGACCGAAGCGTCGCTGCCGTGGTAGCGCCCGCCCGTGATGGACTGCAGCTTGACGATCGACTGATTGCCGAGAAAGCTGAGAATATTGGCGAAAGTGTTGGTGTCGACAAACTCGAAAAGGGGCGTCGGGTCCTTCTTCAAACTGCACTTGTTTTGGTGGAGCTTGAGCCCACGTGCTTTGAAGGTTTTCCCGCAGAACTCACACTCGACCGCGACTGCTTTGGCAGGCTCGGTGGCGACGCTCGCGCTCGAGCATTTGCGCTTGGGCGGCGGCATTGTGACGGGAAGACGGAGTGACGGAGGGGAGAATCTTCCGAAGATAATATCGAACGCGCAAAACCAAAAATGGGATAGAAATATGGAAATTTGAATCCTGCAGACTTTTACCATAAAAGTCTACAGGATTCAAATAAAAAAATAAAAGTTTTATGACGTCTACTTTCCTACGGCTGAAGGCGGGCGGAATCGACCGAAAGCGTCGACAAGCCTCTGTGTATCGTATGTATATATGGTCGGGGAGTCGCCAGGAAAATGATGGATCGTGCAAGCCGAGGATGTTGAGGCTGAAGTTGACGATGATTCGAAGTCGAGACATGCAAGCGCATATTGTATGCTATCACGTTGGAATCGATGCAATATTATACTAATACCGGTGCAAGTATCGAAGTTGTGTTGCTACTCAATCTTAGCTAGTCAAGTGCTGCCTTTAAGTATTAAACTTGCCAAGCTTTCTCCAGTTGGTAATTGCCGTTATGCAGTCATGGAATAATCCGGTGAGGGCTGTTCATTGCCTGCTAGGCGTTCACTGCAAATTTACTTATACCTTGTGCATGCCGGGACTGCGTGAGCGAGTGAAAAAAAAAACTCCCCCCTCACACCTCAAAAGGGGGTACTTCATATTTCATTGCTGCCCCTGGCCCACGCAAGTTCCTGAGATCCCCATTTCCAGTTTTACAGATCATGACACGCTACAAAGTGGAAATGTTTGCTGCTTAGCTCAACGGAGACCCCATAAATCCACAAACGAACGCTTCGATTAGGACCGAGATAATCTTCTTCTGGTCCCTCTTTTGCTGCGACGTGTGTTACGGCTGCAG
Source organism: Phytophthora crassamura (assembly GCA_033557995.1). Lineage (NCBI taxonomy): Eukaryota > Oomycota > Peronosporomycetes > Peronosporales > Peronosporaceae > Phytophthora > Phytophthora crassamura. The sequence goes on from JAUCED010000016.1 coordinate 1,762,164, forward strand.
CTGCATCAGCAGCCAATATGCAGACGACGAACTGGTGGTTTGTTTCTCTTTCCACAACTGACAACAACATCGACTTGTACAACTAAAAGCCCGCAGTCAGCATATCTTAAACTCACTGACTTGCTCGAAACTGCCTCGACCAATCGGTTTAGTGCAAGTCTTCTGTATTGCATACGTGAGCGCACATCAAATGCTAATGCACGCAGAACCACAATTTCAGATTTCCAATTATGTTAGATCTCAACAACAAAACCTGATAAAAATAATAGATTTGTGTTTGACGCATCGTGAAGTCTGTTTGAAGCAGATGGGCCACAAAGACGGCATTGATGGCGTACCTTGCACGTACGGGAGTCTGGGTAAGAAGAAACACACGATGGCGCTACTTCCTGTTGTACAGTGCAGACGAAGCCTGAGACGTCAATCTGCTGGCAATGCCATGAGCCAGTGCACAGTTCTTCATCGTTACTCTGATCACCAAGTGAAAGGAAGCCCCATGGAGACGACGACAAGTACACTTTGCAGACGTCGAGGATTGCTGTGATGGTCGGGAATTACTGTATTGTACGCACCGTCACTGGCAATGTTTGTCAAATACTGCAACCTTGGAAAATATTTTCCACCAAGAATTCGAAACATGCTCAAGAAGTTGTTGCTTAAAATCATAGATAGGGGGGGATCGATTAATAAATTGAATGCACCGTCGAGCCTGCAGCTCTTCTAAGGGGTGTACCACGCGCGCTGGTCTCTCAAACTTCGGCTGGGACTCTACGAACTATTGGTCTGCACATGGATGGCCTGCCCACAACGGCCACCGCAGTCTCAAAAAAAGAGAGAAGCTGCCTTACACGCTGGCCACCCACTCGTGCTCGAGCACCTGGGCGGCGCTGATGCGCTGCTCAGGGTCAACACTCAGCATCCGTTGCACGAGGTCCCGCGCGCTGTTGGACATGCAGGCCCAGCCAGCCGAGTCGCGGTCGAAGTCGCCCTTGAGGATGCGCTGCTGCAGCTGCTCGTCAGTGGCGTCGTCCGACGGATCGAACGGGTGCAGGCCGCACAGCACGATGTACAGTACGACGCCGAGCGCCCAGACGTCCATGGCGCAGCCGGATTCGCGGTGCTTAATGAACTCTGGGGACGCGTAAGCTGTGGTGCAGGCATCCATCTTCTTGCCACTTTGGTCGTAGAGTCGGAAGGACTGGCCGAAGTCGATGAGCCGCATGCTCGTCTGCTTGTCATTGGCCAGCAGAATGTTCTCAGGCTTGAGGTCGGCGTGAACCACTTGTTTTGAGTGCAGGTACTCGAGCGCAACGGCCAGTTCACGCACCAGCGACTTCGCACGTTGCTCGCCGAAGACGCCATGCTCCACCAAGTCGTCGTACAGCTCGCCGCCCTGCACCAGCTCGGTGACCAGCACGTAGGCGTCCGACGTCTCGAAGGCCTCGCGCAGCTCCAGCACGTTGTGCGTGCCGCCGACCTGCTTGAGGATCTCCACCTCCTGCATGAAGTTCTCTTTCGTCGTGAGTTGTTTAGACACTCGCTTGATGGCCACGCGGGCGTTGGAGGCGCGGTGACGGCCCACATGGACCAGACCAAAGCCGCCTTCGCCGATCACGCCCTCCAGGTCGTATTCCTGCTGCAGGCGGCTGCGCGCCAGCCGCCACGAGTCCACGTGCGTTCGCTGCTTGAGCACGGACGTCGCGGCGCCGGGTACAAGAAGCGCGCAGCCGGCGTCGGCGCCCATGGGACGACGTGCGTCTTGGCGAGCGGCTTCCGGTGCGTAGCCGGTGCAAGCTGCCGCGGCGGCACACAGCACAGCGGCGCCGGCCATGCGGCGCGGCAGGCGGAGGAAGCGCGCGCTCGATCGATCGCTGAAGGTCATTGCCACTTGTGTTCGAACTGGCAAAATGCGGAATGAAGGCAAAAAAGGCAACAAGTGGCCGCGATTCGTCTGGGACAGGGCAGAAAAAGGCAGCGCGCGCCAGCCAATCGAGAACGGCCGTTTCGTGGCATAGAGACGGAACAAGGATGACCGGAAAGCCCGAGTACAGTTCGGGTTGCCCCGAGGACGACGCAGGAATAGCAGCAGGGCTGGCTATTTGTGCCGTCGTACGTCATGGCAAGATTAAGAGGCTGTATTTGGCTTGCGCGAGTCAAGTTGTCGTGGTCATGCATTTGTCGCGAGGGCGAGGCCATGACGTCGGCGTGGTGGCGATTCTGCTTCGTCGCAGGTTTTCCCGCCAAAAAAAAAGCCTCTTTTTGCCATGCAGTCTTTCACATTCTTTCACCATCTAGCACCGCGCTCTCGCTTGCTGGTTGCTGTTGTCTTCCCATCCATTTTCGCTGTGGTTCCGAACCACTGGTTCGTGATGCAGCGCTTACCTTGGTACTTACAGTTCAATGCAGCCACGAGAGAAGGAAGAGAATTGCTTTCAAATGAGCTCGAAATTTCAGCTGTAAATCTTCAACCCAGGCCGCTGCAACATCCATGAGAGGAGCATCATATATTACCGCTGAAACTTCGAGAACGCTCTTGCATATACATGTACATGTACATGCAGTGCTGGTTGTTGATGCTCGCTTTAAGTTTGCCGAGAATAACTGAGCGTCGGCAATACCGACTCGGCATCTTGGTGAGCAATTTGAGTGACTTGTGAAGTCATAGTTTATGAGTTTGTTCGATTTTTCTTGGGTAAGGAAACGCAAGGAGTTCACGAGCGACACGCAACGTGCAAGTGCCCCAAGCAGCTTGCCGTTTATCTTCGCAAGGGTGCAGCGCTCCTTGGACGGCACTTCAATGGCCACTTCCATCTTCGCCAAGCTCCCCAGCTGCATGGCAAACACCCGCATGAAGGCGCAACATTAGGCCGCTGCAGCAGCTCCAACACCAAGCCGGAAGCGATCGCGCTGCTTTGGACTGCTGCTAACGTCACCAGTTGAAGCTGCTTTCGGTCTTTGACGCAAGACGATCCATGAATTGGTTTAACGAGGCAACAGCAACACCAACATTGGTGTTGCTGTTGCACAGGTGTTGCACACCTGTGCTATTGTAATCCATCAAAACGCAATACACGCAAAGTATCCGAGATCTTCACACGAAATTGGTGCTGTATCCTCCCTTGGACGATACATCTAGCTCGCTCATAGGCGCCCTGGACGACCTCGCCTTGGTCGTGTCCCTAGCTCGACTACGAAGCATATTTGCCTCTTGGCGCTTGGTTGCTGCCACGGAGAAGGCCAAGGTGCCTACAGTCACGACCAGCGTCACTGCTGCAGTGATGATAGTCACGTACATCGGGGGACCGTATAGATCGGAGTCGTCGTCCGAATCCGAAGCCCCTTCGGTGCACCGCGGACCTGTCCACGAGTCCGACGAACACTCACACCGACCATCCGTGCACGTCCCCGTGACGGTGCCGGTCGTCGAGATGGTGCAGTCCGCATTCGAGTCGCAGAAGGCCATGCCCGACACCGCCGTGTCCGGATTGGCATCATCGATGTAGTCGGAGATGTTGTCCTCGATGAACTGCTTGGTCGGGTGCGACTCCGGGTCACAACCGATGGCCATGTCCGTGTCGGACGACGTGTCCTGGTACAGCCGCACGTAGTCGATCTTGAGGTACATGGGGAACGAGTCGCAGATGGCGTTGTCCGCGGAGCTCGAGCCGTCGCCGCGGCAGGTCCCGGAGCCGGCGTTCGGCGGCGACGAGCCCCACGAGCTCGACAGCGCCACGTTGAAGATGATGTACATGGGCTCCTCGATCATGATCTTCTTGGGGTTCGACTGCGCCGCGTCCTGCGGCGGGTTGGTCAGCACTCGGCCGTGATCTCGAAGATCGGCTGGCCCTCCACCTCCCAGCGGATGTAGCCGTCGTCGCCCGTGACCCACTCGACACAGTGCGTGACCCAGTCCAAGTACGCCGCCACGTGAATCTCCCAGTTGGACGAGATGGCGTCCATTTGGTACGCGAAGTCCGAGTCGGAGCTCGTGGACCCGCTGGACGCCGTGCACTCGGACGCCGTGTTGCCGGCGCTGCATAGGTGGCGTTGATGCCCCAGTGCACGCCCGTGTTCATGTACCCGAGGTCGGCGTTCGGGTCGTACGAGGCTGGACACAGCTCCATCGTGCACGCGTTGTCGGTGATGCCCTCCGTTATGGACGCGTTCACCGTGGCGAACGTCTGGATGTCGTCGTCCACCACGTGCGCACAGGTTGTTGGCGCCGTAGCGCAGACCCTGGTACCAGGACTTGTGGCCTCGCAGATCGTAGTAGTAGGCCGTGAGGACGTCGGCCTGGTTGGCGCCGACCGAGGCGCAGTCGTAGGTGTAGTAGCAGTACTCGGACGAGTTGTCGGTGATGCGGCGGAAGTTGTCGGGCATGCCTGGACCCACCTGCAGCGACGTCGAGATGGCCGTGCCGCCGCCCTCGAGGATGTCGATCTCCGACGCGCCGCGGCCCTGGTTGGCGTTCAGCCCCGAGCCCGGCGTGTCGTTGCACGCGCTGATGCGCTGGTTCTGCGACGAGAAGATGGTCTAGTTGCACTCGTTGTACGTGAACGGCCACATGCGGCTCGTGGACGCGCTGAAGATGGCGCGACCGAGGTTGCCCATGAGCCAGATGCCGGGCCACGTCGGGTAGTAGTCGATGTTGGCGGCGCGCACCGACGTCGAGCCTGTGGACAAGTCCGGGTTGCCCGACTCGTTCGTGACGGCGCCGGGGAGCTGCGCGCGCACCTCGATCATGCCTCCTTGGAAGCAGAACTTGTTCCACGACTGCACCATGCCGGACCGGTAGTAGAAGTACACGGTCTCGTAGCCCGCGGGTGAGACGTAGTCGCTCCACATTGCAGTCGGGTGTTGTTCATTGCTGCTTTTTTTCAAATACAAAAAGAACGACAACGACGATGCATACAACTACAACTGCACAAGCACGCCGACGTCCCCAGCTTGCTTCCGCGTCCCGCCTGCCTCGAAGGTGCGGCCCTCGTGTTGAACTCGTCGCTCATGGTCTGCGCACTGTCGGGCGTGCTGGGGTCGACCCATGTCAGGATACCCGACTTGGTCGAGTACGACGAGTTGGAGCCTAATACAGGGTCCGGTCTAAGTGTCACCGCCACAAACAGCGACAACTACCAGAATCTTGGTGCTCCAGTGCCTCATACTTATATCCACAAATCTGTACGCGATCAGTCCAGTCAAGTCGAATTCGCCGAATTGAAAAGTGAAGAGCTGTCAGGACCGAGGTCGACGCAACGACGACAAGCACAGCCAATTGCCATCGCCATTTACCCTTCATTTGGGCTCCTTCCGACTGTGCAGCAACCAGCTATTGATCCTATTGATCCTGCCAGGTGCTGCAGGCATCCCGTGTCGGTTTCCAGTGAACCGGTAGTGTGTTCATTCGTAGCCGTTGAGGACGACCTGAAAGCATACCGCTGTTCCTATCCTGGTACGAGAACTAAGTACATGTACATGAGGTTGGCAAATACAGTAAACCGGGTTCGTCTCCTCAGCAGCGATGTAAAAAAAACATCGCTACTGAGGAGACGAACCCGGTTTACTGTATTTGTCTTTCAAACGATCTCCCCCCCCATCTCGATGTCGCTCGGTTGTGCTAGTGCTGCATTTCGGTGGTCGTATGATACCTGCGGTCTCAGCATGGATAACGAGCTCTGCTTCGCGTGTTTTAGTGAAAGGAATTATCCAATGCAAGCCTACAGGGTTTGCTGCGGATGTTGCTCTTGCTGCGTCCCCTTCGCTGTCGCTGGTTGCGTTTTGCCAGCAGAGGACTCGCCACTCCCCCATTGCAGAGGCAGCTTTCGAGACGGACGCCATGGCAGCACCCACAGAATACCTGACGCCGATTTGTTAGCAAGAGAATATCATGCTGGTAGCGAAGCAATTCTCTCTGCTCTTACCTGCAAACGGTTTTGGCCATGAAGGCTGCCGGCGGCTCGTGGCGTCTCTGTGGGTTGTTTTCTGGACTGAGCTGCTGATCTCTCCGCCGGGTAGGTAGGCTGCGAAGGTCTCTCCATCGTCCAGCAGCCGGTCGTCGAAGCACAGCTGCAGCTCGCCATCGACTTCTCTTCGATACGAAGAAAGTTGCGCGAAGTGCTCCTGCACGAGACTCTAACAAAGCACACAGGTCACAAGATCGTTGAAAGTGCACGTCCAAGACTCGACGACGCACTCGCAGCTCGCTGACGGGGATGGCCGCAGCTACACGCAGCGAGAAGTAGGGGCTACCAGCAACGAAGTCGTCAATATCAACGGTCATTTGATCAAGGAAGACAAAAACGCCGTACACGGAGCCCTCCATCCCATGGCGAAAGGATCGAGCGTCGCGCACCCAGACGTGCACGACGCTATCCAAAGCCTGCAGCCTCGTGTTCGTTCTTTCTAGACAACGACAGTCGCCTTCTGGCAGCACGCGTTCGTACGCCACCGTCCCAAACTCTCTCTTGACCTCGTCGGTGCCTGTTGGAGCATTGGAAGCGAGTGTGGTGGCGGATACTGCGGCTAGGATGGCTGTAGATGCTGCTAGCTTGTCCTCGGCCATTGTTGATCGAGTGAACGCGTCCCTCCGAGAGCACAGGAACCGCCGCACTATATCCGTTGAGCCGCCGTCATGAGGTTGGCTAGCAGCCTCGATGGTTCGCCATCGCTCCGAAAGCGCGACCTCAAGCGGCGACTGACATCTCCACGGTCTCCGTTGCTCCAGAAGCTCCCGGATCGCTCCAACGTGCGCCTAAAAGCCCGTCGTGAAGAAGCCATCGCTCTTCAGTACGAGCAGCTCGTACATTCGGAGCTCCAGAACCAGCATCAACAATGCCGAGAGCGCTTTCTTGGTCGCTGGCACCACGTGCGCAGTCTGTACGCTGTTATCAGTGAGATGATGACAACTCGAGGCGCGGCGATGGCGAGTAAATCAAAGCTGCCACCCTCTACGAAACCTGACCACCCATTGACGCCCGCTCCGCTGCACACACTCACTGCCATGGCCTGGTTGATCGACGTGGCTCGAGGGTTTCGTCAGGCCTTGGCAACGCACTTCGTCACTCTGCCGCAGATGGAGATCACTATCGGTGGAGCTCTGCACCTGGCCTTGTCTTCAACTCGAGCCTCGACCCCGTCGGCACAAATCGCTTCCTGTCTGCGTCACGTGTTCCAGGCTTTCCAACGCCAACCAGACGCAACGACGATCGACTATCGAGAACTGTTAAGCGCGTTATTCGTGCTCGACCGCTGGCGAGAAGGCGAGAAGAAGATGGTGGCGCGTTGGTTCCATGAGTTCGCTTTCCCGCTGGCGGAAAACTCGACAGCCATCGGGGACATGAAGATGGCTGTACGAGGCGTAGAGCTGCAGTCTGTGCTGTCCACTGCTTGCGGTGACGAACTGGACGAACTGAAGATGCAGCCGTTCGTGACGGAACTACTTGGTGCCATGACTCAAAGGGGAAAAAACTATATCGCAGAAACTATTTTCTGGGAATACGCAGGTGGATATGTTTTACTTCGTATTTCTTAGGTCAAAATCGGTGATAAAGATTGCTAACTTTTTTTTGGCAGATTCGCATCCGAAGCTGCTTGAAGCGATCCGAATGATGTGCTGGAAGCGCCTGACGGACGACACGAGGCTCAATTTTTATCGAGATGTGTATTTCCACGCCAAGGAGCGCTTTGCAAAAGAAGAAGCGCGGGTTCGCTTCGAGAAGGCACTTGGGATCTGGCGAGCTCGGGAACCTCGCCAACGACTCGCTCGGTGGAAGACGTTCGTGGCCAACCGCAAGCTCTTGCGTCGAGGTGAGGCGCACTTCCGCTCATACTCAGCAGCGAAACTCGTTAATGGTTTTCGGGAAAATTCCAGACGGCGACAGGAGATGCGTGGGCTGGTCAAAGTGGCTGGAAAACACCGAGACTTGTCACTCCTGCGCTCGACGTTCCGGCCGTGGACGCTCTTTTGGCGTTCGATGCAACTCATGTAAGGAGAAACCTTTGCGTGAGTCTTTGTTCTTGGGACCTAAGCGTCGTTGTGAACTCTAGACATGCCGCTGCTTGGAGACGCAGCGAGCGCTACGACTTCCATTCGCATCGAAAGCGTTGGTGGAACTCATGGTTTGTCTTTTACGAAGTAAGTCACGACGGATGGTCGAGGAGCTAGCGAAGAGAACTGCTAACTGTGCTTTCGTGGTTGTCTTTATAGCAAGCGAAAGCGCGTAATGCGTACTGCGAGAATGTTGCGATGGCATTCCTTGCTGCCCAACACCGGAAGAGTATGCGGTCATGTCTGGACACTTGGCTTGCCCACAAACGGCGCCAAGACGAAGTTGCGGCCGCAGATATCCGTGGGCGACAACTACAGCAAGAGTTGCTTCTACTCCAGCAAATGGACGCGGAACGTGCCTGTATGGAGCTTGAAGACAAGCTTAGCACTGCCGTGGAATCCATGGCCCGCGTTACTGTCGAGAAAAGCCGGAGACGCTCGTATATCGACGCTTCGGATCGTGTCCATGCGAACCGCAAGATGCAAAAGCAGAAAGAGGAGCGGATGCAGTATAAATCCTCGCGCGAGAAGGCTGCCGAGCTCGAGGCAAAGCAGGCGTGGACGGCAATCGCCGACCAAGTTGCGGCCGAAGTGCGTACCGCCACGCTGTCCTGGCTTGACACTTTTCCTGATGCAAAGGAACAGATACAAGCGGAGGCCACGCGGATCTTCGAGACGGACGCCAAGTGGATCCGCAACGAGCTTGAAAGAGACCCAGACAACGCGCCATCCCGGATCCTGCCGCGGGGCTGTCGGTGGCAGGTTTTCTTGGAATCTCCTCATGGTGCTGTAACGCGAAAACTGACCAAGGCGTTCTACCTGAACTCCGTGACTTACGAAAAGTATTGGTGCGATGAGGTCGTGATCGAGGAGTGTGAAGGCATCGCCCGTGAGGTTATTATCCAGTGGCGACTCGATGATGCGCGTGCTCGTCTCATTGAAAAGGAGGCGGACTGGGCGCTCCAAAGACGGCAGAACATTGCAGCTACACGCATCCAGATGATGTTTCACTGCCGACAAGCTCGACTTCTGTGCCGACGTGTTATCCGGAACACTTTTATCAAGCGGGTCGATCCAAGTTCGGGGCAGATTGTGTACTTTAACCTTTCGAGACCGCACGAAAGCCGACGAAAGCCGCCAAAGTTGATCGGTAGCGATGAAGCACTCATTCCCATTGAGTCGTCCACGTGGGTTTATCGTCAAGACCTTCACGGAAGCGGGTACTACGAACGGATCGACACTGGGGAGTCTTCCGCAGGACCTCCGGACCATTACATCCTCTGCGCTCGGTGCTCGGTGTATTTCGTTACGAGACGCAAGACCGCAAGCGGCGCTCGATTCTGCATCGGCTGCTACGCGAACTTTCGCTATGCTGCTAGGAGAGAGAAGAGTGGTGAGTCCAACAGTGAAGAGGAAAGTGGATGGACCAAGATGCCTGTGCAATCCGCAAACTGCATAGTGTGTCGCAACACCTCTGCTGACTTTGTGTGCACGGACTGCAAGCACGACGCTACCTGTACTCGATGTTTCAACGCGATACACGACAGGTTGGCGAAGAGTAAGACCCACGCTCCACCGATACCATTGGTGAACCGATCGTCGGAGTGAGATATCTTGAAAGTATCTATCGAGGGAATAATGTTACCGAGCGGGGACACTTTCAAAACGAACATATTTTCTTTCGGCCACTGCGGTACATGCATGAACTAAAAATTACCAAACAGAATTGCCATTGCACACGTAGGTGATGAGGTGCTTGTGCCTTGCCAGGTTTGGGCTTGCTGCGAACTTCTTGTTATTTGCCGTACGAAATCTTGAACGGACGCGTAGGCTTGGTGACGACGCAATGACCAACGGAAGGTACCGGTACATACCAGAATCTGAGGAAAGATGGTCAAGCTCTTCTGTGCGATCGCTGGCGTGGCGGCAGCGCGTTCTCGGTGCGAATGGACGAGAGCGACTCAGTGGATGACTTGAAGAAGGCGATCAAGGTGGAGAAGATGTACCAGTTTCTTGCGGACGAGTTGCAGCTCTTCCTGGCGAAGAAAGACGAGGGCCGCGGCGCGTGGCTGGATGGGGCGGGCGTTGTAGCTGTGACGCTCGAAAAGGCTGCTAGTAATGTGGTGCCTGTGGTGGTCGAGGATCATGGAAACCGCCACCACTTTGTGAAGATGGATCCGTTGCTTTGGATCAATAACTCCAAACACTTCGGAGCGAATTTTCTACCGGGTGAGGGCCAAGTTCACGTGCTGGTGATGGTTCCGGAGTATATACGCGTTGACATTGGTGGAACTGCTTCCAGCGCGCTGAAATATAAGCGTACGTATTCCCGCCCCTAATTGCTTGAATATTGCTGTTGCTAATCTTCTTGTGTAGAGCAGGATACAGACGGTGGATTATGCTTCGTACCTGTCATATTGGCGGTCATTACAATCACTGTTTTGGCCTTTGGAGAGAATCCAACCGACGAAAAAGGATGTTTAACAGTTCCTGGCCGCTCGCTTATCGTGTGTTAGATGATCGGTGTTGACATTGCGTTGGGGTGATTCTGTCATATTCGCAACATTGGAAATCGAAGCTTGACAACATGATCGAGGAAGCGAAGGATGAGACACCGTTACAAGCCAGCGACAAGAAATGACCGACCTGACTTTTGTTGCTGGCGCGCAGCATCAAGAATTGACCGAGCACGCTTCGCTGCTTCCTGCTACTGAAGCTCAGCGACAATTTCAACAGCAACAACCCTCACAGAGCATAAAGAGAAAGAGGAAGAGGACAGAGGAAATGAATAATTTAATGGAAGCATGGTGTCTTCAACTTCTCAATTACGAAGTATTAGTTGATCGATCGTGATAAATATGAAGTTAGTAATATAGTAAGATGGCGTATCACCTGAACAATACGAACATAACAAAGAGCGAATCAAAGCCGCTCAAAAGCGGTACTATCTGGGAAACCCGACTGGCTAAGATGATGAATGAATCGCGCGGAAATTCGTGCCCGAAAGAAGAAGAATTATCTAAGTAAAACCGAACTTAACCAAAGCAAACTTAACAAATTAATTTTTTTCTCAGATATAAAGTCAGCCCCAATATAGCTTACGATATAAAGTCGATTCTCACCAGATTAATATCGACAAAGATATATAGGCAATATGTTTGCATACGAACTCGCTGGATTAAATAGATTAAATATCCAAGCTGTTAAATGGGGTAGCAGATACAGGGTGAATGTTCGAGGTAGAACTGGTAAGATGGTATATGTTAGCAACAATTCACGTTCAATCAACAAGAAATTGGTGGCCAAGCAGTACAATGTTTCAGTCAAAACCCTTGAGAAACATATATCGCCCGACTATAAGGCTGATCCTAAGTATCGTTTTTACAATATAATCACATGAAATCACACCTATATGAGGGAATCGAGGCTACTGATTTCTACGATAAGCTCGAGAACGTTCTTTCGATCCAGGCAAGTGCTTTTACGGTAAATATTGCTCTTGGGTACGAACTTGTGAGCAAGACTGATCCTGATGACACTCGCTACTTCTACCCGAATCTCGCTAACACTTATGTATTAATAAGCCTGTCGCAATCAATAGCAAGGCGAATATTCGAAAGAAGGTGATTTCGGAAATTCGGTCTATGGAGTTGGCTGACAAGCTGAACTACCCCAGCTCCGGATATAAGCTTAAGGCGATCATTGCATTCAATATTTTTGTCTACCATCGCGACCATGCTCTTGGGGATAGCGATGCTGTTATTCCTAAGGTTATCCCGAAAACAAGCATGTAATCAACTTCCCTAAGGCCAACAACAAGTGCGTCTTCCACTGCATCGCCTGTCACACATTCCAGAGCGCTAAGAAGGATCCACGCAGAATTCAGGCTCAAGTGAAGGAGGCATTCAAGCGCTACTGCTCTTTCAAGGGGGTTAAGTATACGCTGAGCCTATTTAGAAGCTTCAAGCCTATTGACCTGCTACAGATCGATGAGGTTGAGTATTGCTTCCAACTCGGTATTAACGTATATAGCATGTAGTAGCTACCGGAAATGTATAATGTATTCGTAGGTCGGACGAGGGGTATGAAGCTATGGATATTCTATCACACGAGAATCACGCTCTCTACGTCAAGAGCATCAATATGCTTCAGTCTAAGTATCAGTGTCCCAAGTGTGAAATGGTTTTCGTGAGCAGTGAAAGACTTAAAAACCACAAGAAAATCAGTGCAAGCTTGTGAATATATTGAGAGCTTCACCGCTGAGCCAACTATCTACAAGCCAGCTCCTAACGCGATTCGATCACTGCTTACAAAGTATTCCATTAAGGATGGTAACCAGTACATCAATCACTTCATTGTTTATGACTTTGAGGCGATCCTTAAGCCTACCGCGACTCAACACGGGGAGCATACTGTCTTCACGAACGAACACATTCCTGTGTCTGTATCCGTAGCTGATGGCTTAATCGAGGAGGTGCGCTGTTTTGTAAACGACGATCCAAGATGTTGCTTATGGATATGTTTAAATACTTTGGTGATGTATCGGTGAAGATCCAACAGTACAATGTCGATAAGTATAAGTCGCTTCAGCAAAAAATCTTCAATGCCCACGGTCTGACAGGTATGGAAATTCCAGGCGTCAAGCTTGGTAAAAAGTACAAGATGTCTGATGTGGAGAGTTGGATTAAAGAAGGAAAGTATGATAACTTCTTTCACTTCCATAGCAGTCTTGGCTTTGGTAAGCTGAGGTTCGACTACGGTAGACTTAAACAGCAGATTGATCAGGTACCCGTATTCGGCTTCATTCGGGTCGATACGATATCAACTTGATTAAGAGCGACATATTCACCATCATTGGCACTGACAACATCAAATCTGTTATCAAGAACCCCACCTACATGTGCATCGCTACATCGAACATGAAAATGCTCGATGTTAGCAACTATGTACCAGCTGGTACCAGCTACGATAAGTATCTTACGACATATCTCGGTGGCTACAAATGTGATGACAAAATTAGATGTGTCTGTGGTCTTGGCAAGGGTCTTTTCCCGTATGAGTACATCACCGCGTTCAATGTGCTCAACCAGACTACTATCCCGCCTAAGTCAGCTTTTGACAGCAATTTCCGTGGAACAAGCATCACTGATGATGACTACGAGTGAGTGAAGTTCGTGTGTGGGTACTATGAGATGAAATCCATTAAGGACCTACTGGCATGGTACAACAAAATCTCGATGTAGTTCCATTCATTAAGGCTATCAAAGCCCAGCGCGAGCTATTCATGCGTTTCGATCTGGATATGTTTGCAGATGGGATGTCGCTACCTGAACTTAGCGAAAAGGTTATGTATCAGGCCTGCTTCAACAATCTCCAATACCCGGATAAGACACCTGCTAACGCATTCCAATTCCCACCCCAGCGCATGGGCGGTTACAAGGGTCAGGATGCTAAGGCAAAGCGTGAATTTGGTATGACACTTGATCACTTGGATACATTGCTGCAAAAGCAAAAGTATCTGTGTGGCTTATGCTACTGTCAGTTAACCGTCGATACCGCTTCAACAGACCGTATCAACAACAAGCTTGGACACATCGATGGCAACATATTGGTTAGCTGTATTAAGTGCAACATTTGTTGCAACACCGCTCGTAAGGACATGTCGCTCAAGGAATTCCGCTATAAGAAGTTGCTTGAGTTCAACACTCGGACAGATTGGTGTATAGCATTGATAGGGAGGGAAAGGCCATATACACTAAGATGAAGGCCAACATTACTGGAGGCCCATCTATTATCTTTAATCGCTACGCTAAGCGCAATGAGACAATATTCGCGGAGATAAGCTCTGTAAGAAAATTATCGGATACGCTAACGCTCTATACCAATGGGCACTTGGTAATGAGATGCAATGCGGACGATTGACTACGATCGAGGCTTATGATGGCATTGTCAAGGACATCGTTGCTGATAAGATTTTCGGATTCCTTGAATGCGATATTCAAACTCCAGACCATCTTAAAGACTACTTCAGTGAGATGACCCCAATTTTCAAAACCGCGCTAGTCGATTGCGCTGAATCTTTCCCACGGTTTGGAGATCACCAAGATATACTGCTTTATTAAGGGCAACTCTCACAAGGCTTTTGATGCTTTTATGGAGGCTGTATCAAACGCTCGACAAGAGGGTGATGTTGATAAGTCGAAGGCGATGTTGCTGAGATGATGAAACTTGTAGGCAACAGTGCTTTTGGTCGATCTGGAATGGATATGAGCAAGCACAAACAGGTCAAGTATGAGTCGAACGACAAAGCTATTAAGAGCAAGATCGAACACTTTACGTTCCACGGGTTGGAAGAGCTTAATGACTCTTGTAAGATTACGATGAAAAAGCGTCGCCTCAACAACAAGAACCCGATCCGTTTATCGATTGCTATCTATCAGCTCGATAAGCTACGCATGCTTCGATTTTACTATAACTGTATCGACTTTTACTTCGATCATTCAGACTTCAATATCAGGAGATGGACTCATTCAGTGGCTATATCGTGTTCAGCTGCGATAACCCATTCAAAGAATGCATCAAGCCTAAACTACGTGATCACTTGATGAGCATAAGTATGAGTGGGTCCCGCGAGACTACAACGCTGAGGTAGCTAAGTTCGACCGCCGCACGCCTGGTCTATTCAAGGGAGAGCGGCGAGGTGATGCGATGATACCATTATCCTCTAAGAACTAAATCTGCTACCTGCCGGACGAGGAGTGTAATGGGGTTACATCGAATTGTGTGATGCACACAAGCTAGGTGCCACATATAAGTGGGTTCCACACATATGTTACGTGGGTCACCCCAGATAGGAGTGGGTGGCTCACAGCCACTGGATATGCATTAGACTAGGCTCTACTATGATAGATAGTGAGTCCTATACATACAACAACAGGCGGCTCTGCCGCGATAAACAACAATACATTCAGTTCACATTTGAAGCCTAAGAGTTCACTAGCCTTGTTTAAGGTACTTCTGTCTCTTGGAGTCCTTAATTAGCTATATTAAGGTACTCGTGCAAACTCTCGTATAGAGTTTGCTAGCTATCAATACTACTAGAGACTCTCTGAGTCTGTGTCTTCCTCTGACGCTAAAGCAATTGCAGCCCCGCTGCACTTGGTAGCACTTGTAGTCAATCCGACACTTGAGTCTTACGACTGTCCCTCTGTGAGGATGGAGCAATTTGCCCACTTACCCCCGAACCAACAGGACGGGCTTAAGAAGCTGATGTCCTTGATCGGCCCGGAAGGTGTGGCCCATCTTGCTTCGCAAGGCCCCGACGCGGTGAACGCGCGTCTGGAGGCGTTTTCTCAGTATGAGAATGCTCTGTTGGAGCACGTCCAGCAGAAGATGACTGCGGCCGCGGCGTCTGTGACGCCTAGGCCTGCATCGGACGATGCTCCACGAGCTAAACCGCTCATGGTGAGCGTCAAGACCTTCGAGGGCAAGGAAGGTGAAAGCCTTTTGCTCTGGATCAGAGAGGTCGAAATGGCCATGGCGTCCGCCATGCTCAAGACCGAGCAGCAACGCGTGGCGCTTGCGATTTCCAAGCTCGGTGGCCGAGCGCGAGAGTGGGCCCTGACGTGTGGCACGTCTGTGGACACTGCGTTTCCTCCTTGGGATCAGCTGAAGGCCCAGCTTTCGCGAGTGTTCTCGCCGCCTAACCAGGCGTATCGCGTGAGGTCACGCTTCCTGTCTACCCGTCAGGGTAAGAAGGAATTGTTGGACTTCGTCCAGGAGTTGAGAACTCTTCTCGCCGGCATGGCGGCGGATCCTCTTCCTGAAGTGATCGCGGTGACCGTCTTCATGGAAGGCCTTCGCACTGGCGTGGCCAGGACGGAGGTCTTCCGTGTTCACCCGACCTCTTTTGAGGAAGCCGTGAACGTGGCGTTGAACGCCGAGTTCAACTTCAAGTCGACCCGACTAGGTTGGACGGCTTCCCAAGTCAGTTCTCCCGGAGCCGCGGACGCGTCCAATGGCGCTGTCTCGATGGACCTCAGCTACGCTGAAGATGAGGAAGCTGAGCTTCAGGCTGCTGAGCAGCGCATTGGCATCCGTCGATGCTATGTGTACGGAAGCACGCAACACCTGCGTTCACGTTGTCCGCTGCGCAAGAAGCGCCAGGGTCCTCCGAGCCGAGGCTCGGCCTCTGAGCCGAAGTCGGGCTCGTGGCGGGGAAACGCCACGCCCCAGTAGGCGCGGGGCGCCCTGCTGGGGAAGAACTGAGTTCTGTTGAGCCTCAGGGAGGAGGTCGACAGGGCTTAGCCCGAAGAGCGCCGTGCTCTCTAACAACACGGAACGTGTATGCAAGCCGGGCTTGCTGGTCGTCGAGGCGACCGTGAAGGGCTTTAACAAGCCGTGGGAGATCCTTATCGACTCAGGAGCGTCGGGCAATTGCGCTCGGCGCTCCACGATAGAAGGAAGTCAGCTGTATGCTGAGGCGCTGAAAGCGCGCACGAGTGATGTCATCACTGTCCGTCTCGCGACGGGAACCCGCGTTACGGTGCCCAAGATTACGGTGAACCTGGGCGTGAAGTTCATGGACTTCGATAGCGTTGAACGCTGTCTGGTCATCGACCTGGATTCGAGGTACGGCCTCATCCTGGGCATGGCATGGCTCGAACGCCATGAGCCATGGATAGATTGGAGGTCGAAAACATTAGGCGCTACGCGCTTGTCTCCTGGTGGAGCTTTGGCGAGTCATGAACCCACCTCTGCTAGGAAGCAAAAGCGCTATTGGCGCGGGCACTGGACCGAATCGGTCAATGTGCTAGACATCGGAGTGTCTGAGTTAATGGACACTGACGTCGGAGGCGCGAGTCCCGAGCTAAGCTCGAGGGCTGACCGTGGAGTGGCACGTACCCCACTGAGCGAGTCATCGCTGCATACCGGTCATGGCATAATCGGCATTCAGTTGAGGCATCTTCGGCATGGCCCTAGTGATGCGCGTGGAGCGGCACGTAACCCGCTGAGCGGTGCTCGCCATGTTGGCGACGAGCCGCTGCGTGCCACTGACGGCGCGGTCGGCTGTGAGCCGAGGCATCAAAGGGAGGACCCTGACGGTGCGGGCGGAGTGGCACCTCAACCACTGGGCAGGAGTGGCGAGCAAGATCGCTCCCCGCCGGCTCCTCAGGAGCAGCAAGAGGTGTTGACACCTGAGGACACTTTTAGTGTCAACCTGCTCGCCTCTCCGAGGCGTACGGCTTCCGCGAGGAGGCGGCAACGACGCCAGATGGCGACTGCGAGACGCCAGGCGTCTGTCCTGACACATGACGTGTCTGTCGTTGACGATGATAGCGAGCAGCTATATACACTCGTTAATGGAGTGACCGGTGAAGCCGAGGGCAATGTCAGCCTCGAGGCTCTCCCGTCGGTGGCTGCTCTGCTAGAGCTGGACGAGATGTCCCTTTCCGACTTCAGTGAAGCTCTCCATACCGGCGCGCTCGCCGAGATGGTCATGATACGATCCGAAGAGGAGTTGAACTCATCGTCGCTTATGGATGAAGCCGTGCTTGAGGATACGAAGCAGGCACTGAGTGCGCGGAGTGGATCATCGATCCTGAAAGACCATTCGGATCCCTTCTATCCCTTGGTAAAGGAATACCAGGATGTGGTCTCAAACGACCCACCTACGGGCTTACCTCCCGACGGCGTTCGTCACGAATTGACTTGGTTCCTGGAACCAAATACTGCGTGACGAGGCAGTGGCCTTTACCGAAGGATCAGTGTGACGTCATTGACGCATTCTTCAGTGCCAAGCACGCGGCGGGCATGGTGCGTGAGAGCAAGTCTCCGCACTCGACGCCTACGTTCTGTGTCAGAAAGCCTAATGGCAAGTGGCGCATCGTTCATGCTTTCAATAAGCTCAACGCTGCCACCATTCCGGCACAGACGCCGATTCCTCGGAAGGACGTTCTTCAGAACAACATGGTTGGCTGTACAATGTATAGCGAACTCGACTTGGTCGATGGCTACTACCAGCTGCTCATGCGAGCGAGTGACATTCCGCTGACAGCGGTTAGCACTCCGAGCGGTATGCTCTGGGAGTGGCTAGTCATGCCCCAAGGGCTGTCGAACGCGCCTGCGACGTTCAATCGTCTGGTGACGCAGCTCTTCAGGCCCCTGCGGGCGTTTGCTCAAACGTACTTCGACGACATCTTCGTCCATAGTCGTGATGAGCACGGTCGGTCGGACGTGGAAACCACATTGACCATTTACGGGCGGTGCTTGAGTGCATGCGCACCCACAAACTATACGCCAACGCATCGAAATGCATCTTCGGCGCTGAAGAAATTCCTTTCTTAGGATGCTTTGTTGGGAAGCGCGGTCTTCGCGCCGACCCTGCAAAGGTCAAGGCCATCGTCGACTGGC
Source organism: Phytophthora crassamura (assembly GCA_033557995.1). NCBI lineage: Eukaryota > Oomycota > Peronosporomycetes > Peronosporales > Peronosporaceae > Phytophthora > Phytophthora crassamura. The sequence goes on from JAUCED010000016.1 coordinate 1,780,621, forward strand.
CGGTTCCCAAGAACCAGAAGGACTTGCGCAAGTGGCTTGGCCTCGCCAACTACTTGCACAAGTACAGCGAGAACTACGCTGACATGGCTCGGCCATTGTCCAATCTCCTCAAGAAGGATGAGGACTGGTGTTGGAACACCGAGCATCAAGGTGCCTTCGAGGCAGTCAAGGAAAGTCTCCTTCATGCGCCGATCCTGGCGTTGCCAGACCCTGAACGTCCATTCAGTGTCGTCTGTGACGCATCGGACTTTGCCATCGGCTGCGCACTGCTGCAAGTAGACGCCGAAGGGCGTGAACGCGTGATTGCGTTTGAGTCTCGCCAGCTCAAGGCTGAAGAGAAGAACTATCCAGTTCATGACAAAGAGCTACTTGCGATGAAGTATGCTCTCGTCAAGTTCAGGGTTCACCTGCTGGGCTCTAAGCCGTTTGTGATCTTCACTGATCATGCGTCACTACGCACTGCGACCCAGTCGCCTCACCTCTCGCAAAGGATGGCCCGTTGGCTGTCCTTCTTCGCGGAGTACAACTTCGAGGTGAAGTACAAGCCTGGCAGGCAGAATGGTCTTGCAGACGCGTTGTCACGGCGACCGGACTATGAGCTTGCTCATGTCACGATGGTGACCTCGTCGGTGACGGACTTGATACGCGCTGCGTATGTGCGAGACGACATGTGTGTCGCCCTGCTGCGTGCTTGGGAGCAAGGAGTTTGAAAACTCAGACAAGACATTGTCGGCGCGCAAGCGCGCGAGCCTGCACCGTTACTTCGTCGCTGACGGTCTGCTGTACTACAGCACGAGTGCGGAGGACACTCCTCGAGTCGTGGTCCCTCATGACGAGGATTTGAAGTATCGTATCCTCTACGAGGCGCATGATACACCGCTTGGCGGCCACCTCGGTCGCGAGAAGACCTACAGCTCTGTGAGCCGGACCTATTGGTGGCCCAAGCTGTGCAAGTGGACGAGCACGTACGTGCGCACGTGTGAGACGTGTCAGCGGGTGAAGCCCTCACCGCATGCGGCCGCGCCGCTGGCAAGCTTGCCTGTACCCTCTGGGTGTTGGGAGTCCATGAGTTTGGACTTTGTGTTTGGCCTACCGAAGGACTCGGAAGGTAACACTGGGATTGTGGTCTTTGTTGACCGTCTGAGCAAGATGGCTCATCTAGCGGCAGTGCCGGACACCGTTGACGGTGAAGGTACAACAAAGCTGTTTCTCGATCGGGTCTTCCGCCAACACGGGCTGCCCGCATCGATTGTCTCTGATCGAGACCCCCGCTTCACTGGGAAGTTTTGGGACGCTGTCTTTAAGGTGCTTGGCACCAAGTTGGACATGTCCACAGCGGACCATCCGCAGACCGACGGTCAGACTGAGCGCGTGAATCGCGTTGTCGAAGACATTCTCCGTAGCATTTGCGCTGAAACGCCGAAGCGTTGGAGCGCTATGCTTCCACTCGCCGAGTTTGCGTTGAACAACGCTGTGCATGCCTCCACGGGCTACACTCCGTTCTACGTGAACGGCCTCACTCACCCGCGCGTTCCGCTGACGCTGCCACTCCGTGGTCCTGGGCTTGGTGGGGGAGAGATAGCCGATCGGCTTGCTGATGTCAGCCCACTCACTGTTCGTAAACAGGTTGACGAGTTCCTGTCAACGCGTCTAAGTGTCCTTCGACACGTGCGTGGCACTATGGCTGAAAGCCAGGACAAGCAAAAGGAACAAGCGGATGCTAAAGGCAGAGGCAATGTTGAAAGTTATGAGGTCGGGGACCTAGTGTTGCTTAACGCTAAAAACCTACCTACACATGCAGTGTCTGCGGTCTTCAAGACCAAGTTGCGCCCGCGCTTCGTTGGACCGTTCACGGTCGTGGCCAAGAAGGGCCTAGCGTATACGCTCAATCTTCCGAAGAAGATGCGCACACACCCCGTGTTTTACGTGGGCTTGCTCAAGCCGTACCGGGACCCGGCGCATGTGGGTTCTCAGGAGCTGGCGCCCAGCATGGTGGAGCCACAGCGCCCTGCTGAAGTCGCAGCAACAGGTCGACCTGACCTTCCAGCCGCGCGAAACCTTGCTCAAGGCGCGCCAGGCGTTGAGTCGCCGACTCAGCAGCCTCACACCACTGGAGGCGCTCCTGGAGATCGCGGATCTCATTCACGGTGGTGTCAGATTCCCTCTCGGCTTGATCGAGCCTCCGCCCATGGCGCTCCAGGGTCTGACGCACGTCGCTCAGCGATCTCTCCAAGCTCTCCAACTCCTCAGGACGGACAGGTTCCTCAACGTGCGAGGACACGGGCGCCGCCGGCGCTGCTCGACGAGCAAGGTGTCTCCACTACCATGTGGAAAGGCTGTTCGCCCGACGCCGTTACCAGGGGCAATACCAGTATCTGGTGAAGTGGAGAGGGTATCCCCACTCAGAGAACTCATGGGAGTTTGAGGTACCTCTACGGCAAGACTGCCCCGACGTCGTCGACGCTTTTGATCGCCATGATCACCAGCCAAGGCAGGGCCTCCGGCCGCGTGAGCGGTCAAACAGCTCTTCCCACTAGGTGGGGGAGCTCATGGGTCAGTGACCGAGCTCAAGTCCTGACCTAGGACTGTTGTGGCAGCCAGCACCTAGTGCATTAGCTGCCCATGCAGTAAGAGCGTGCGCAATGCTCCTGCTTATGCTTAGTAAAGCGCCGTGGCCGTGGCCATCTACGCGGAAGCCACACCACACCCGGCCCCCAGAGCCAACACCTATGACGCGCGGCGTCTATGGTTATGGGCTTTGACAGCCCCATCAGTTCATTGGTCTAGGACCACGAGTCTATTTGCCAGCTGCACAGTCGTGCACGAGCTGCAACAGCGTGACGGTATGCTGCGAAGGCTGCAGCGTCAGCTGTAGTATCGGACGGCATGCCGCCCTGCCCTGCCGGGCTCAACTTCAAACCAATAGCCGCTACGCGGCGTTCCAGAGCGCGGAGCGCAGGAACAAGACCCCCTTCGGCTTCGAAAGCCTCTGTTCCAGGTATGGATACCTTGTCGGCGTTGGACAAAGCGTAGAACGCGCTGGAGAGGCGGTGCCATGCACGTAATACTGTCTGGGACTGCACGAGCTGGCTCCGACAAGCTCTCACGGCGCCCTAGGCGGAAAATGAGTGGTCCCACCTGCTTGATAAGCATGAGGCCCCTGTTGGCGAGCGGTGGCAGTGCCTGCCGATGCGTGTAGCACGCTAGAGGCGCCGCGCAGTCCGCGCTTGCCTCTCCGCCGCAGCCTCGGCTGATTTGTGGCGTTCAGTGTTTTCTTCGTCCGGATACGACCCTCCGTATCCGGCGTCTTGATGGGGGGTAACGGGGTTACATCAAATGGTGTGGTGCACACAAGTTAGGTGCCACACATAAGTTGGGTTTCATGCATATGTTATGTGAGCCACGCCAGATAGCAGTGGGTGGCTCACAGCCAATGGATATGCATTAGACTAGGCTCTACTATGATAGATAGTGAGTCCTATACAGTCAGACAATAGGTGGCTTTGCCGCGATAAACAACAATACATTCAGTTCCCATTTTGAAGCATAGAGTTCATACCTTTGTATAAGGTATTGTATATCTCTGGAATCCTTAATTAAGGTTTATTAAGGTATTCGTTCAAACTCTCGTATAGAGTTTGTAAGCTTTCAAAGAACACTAGAGACTCTCTGAGTCTGTGTCTTCCTCTACATAAACGCTATTGCAGCCCCGCTGCAGGATGTATCCATAGAATCGGGCATACACACAGGGTAGGACGGAGCCATGGGGCTGAGTAGTTAATGTAGTCATAGTGAGGATAGGTGCACCATAGGGTTGACCACATTATCGAATGACGTAGTACTGGACATACCATAGCAGTATACACCATACCGTAGGACTGGAAGAGCCACATTGAGCGATTGTACCGGACGAGGTCGTAGTACTGGACGAAGTCGTGAACGGAGCGACGTAGTACTTCTCATAACTGCACGATGGTACTTGAAAAGGGTGCACCGCAGTCCCGAACGCCGCCGTACCAACTAAACATGACTGTGCCATAGTGCCGGACGGGACGTGCAATAGCGTTGAACGTAACTATACCACAGAACCCGACGCAGCCATAGTGACGATAACGGTCGTAGTACGAGATGACATAGGACTGGACAGCGATACACCAGCCTTCACCATGATACCATTGTGTGGACGACGCCACGCTATAGTATCATTGCTCGGAACGCAGTCGCGCCATACACCCCGACAGTGTACGGGATCATTCACACGTGTAGAATCTGACCGCAGTGTGACATAGTGACGACAGCGGCACAACAACGAAGCTGAGTGCTCTGCATTAAACGTGACCGGTGTGATGCGACCCGGTCCGGACGAGATGTACGATGCCGCGCTGACGGAAACGTCGTGACGCTAAACTGTATACGCACTGCTGGGGGTTATACGGGGATTGACACGAGCACAGTAGTGTAGCACTGCAGCACCTTGCTTTCAAATGTTAGATTGCATGCTTTCCGAGACTGACTAACACCCGTGGCTTGGCACCTGCCGAGCGCAGCGAAGGCTGGAACTGATCAGTAGTCAAGCGAGCTGAAACAGCGAGCGGAACGGGTTGGGACCAAACACTGTCCAACCGCCCGCGTAGCGGGCGGCGAGATATATAGTCTTAAAACTCAACTTTAATTTGGTTCCCGTCCGTCCGTCTGTCACGAAATAAGCGTTATGTTTTGAACCCATACTCTCATTGGCTGCCGAGCGCAGCGAAGGCGGCCCCGATTCGCCAAAATGATGCCGAGCGCAGCGAGGCGGCCCCCGCTCATTGGCTCTGAGGCCCTGTGCGTTTCGGGGCCCTCAGACCCCGACCTCCCCTGTTTAGTGACCAAACACGGATCGTGCTAGAGCAACAGAACTTAAAAGGACATTATTTGACATTCCATGGTACGAGGAGGATGGATGGCAAGGCGCACAAATCCTGAAAGTCGGGCGTGCTTGAAGCCTCAAAACCTCCCTCTTCGTCAAAACAAGTACAATTGAGACGTGAACGACCTCGTCAGAAAGCTCAATGAACTCCGAACCACCTGAGGGGGCTGAAAGAATGGGGAAGCGGCGTGGTCTGAGGAATCGAAAACATTATTTGGCCGGCTTTTGCGAGTTCCGCGTCACCCCCACTCCTTTTTATACACCCGGTTTAGATTTCCCTAGGTCACCAGATTTTGACCGAATGAAGCAAACGAAACCGAAAATATATTTTTTGTGCTGTATGAGTTCTGTTGCTCTAGACTTCTCCGACCAAACACTGCGAGTAGTGAAGCGAGCCCCTGCGAGCGGAACGGGGGCGTAGCAACCCTGGGGACGCCAAACATAACTCTACCGGCGCTCGGCTAGTACGAATCAATTTGACTGCGCTATGCGTTGTGACAGGTTCGTTTTATGCCGGTGAACAGTATCGGAGACTGAGCATCCCCATGCTCCCTGTTCGCCACCTCCGTTCTCGCCTCGCAGGGCTCCGTGCATCGCCCCGATGGTTCGGTTCCCTCTCTCCTGTCTCGGAGAAGCCCTCGGAGGTGTATGATACGCTGGTTCGCAGCGGGGGGCTGATTTTCGACGCCAAACAGGCAGCCATTGCTCGTCGGGTGTTGGACAAGCTGCATTCTCGACTGGATGGCTACACGCTGCCTGTTTTCCAGCCCCCCGAAGCGGAGAACATAGCGAAGAAGAGCGACAAACCAGAGGGAGATGCTGAACAGCAGAAGGTGATGGTGCCGCGAGGTCTGTACGTCCACGGAGGCGTCGGCACGGGCAAGTCCATGCTGCTGGACCTCTTCTTCCGAGGCGCCAAGGTGCAGCACAAGCGGCGCGTGCACTTTAACGAGTTCATGCTGGAGGTGCAGACGCGGTTGGCCCAGGAGAAGCGGAAGCAGCTGGAGCTCTACGGCAGACAGAGACACATCGTGCTGGATGAGAGTCGAGATGTCGTCGTCCAGGTGGCTCACGCCATCGCAGACGAGAGCAATTTACTCTGCTTCGACGAGTTCCAAGTCACCGACGTAGCCGATGCGCTTATCATGAGAAAACTGTTCGGTGTCTTCTTCACGCGTGGCGTAGTGATGGTCGCCACGTCAAATACCCCGCCGCAGGTACGGAAAGACGAGGAAGAGATTCGCGCGTGTTGTGAATTGACGCTCTCCGTGCTCTTTGCTTTTTGGTAGGATCTGTACAAGGATGGCACGAACCGCGAGTATTTCCTGCCGTTTCTGGAGCAGTTGGCGCGTCATACCAAAGTGGTGGCCATGAACTCGGACGTGGACTACCGCTTCCTCTGCGAACCAGTGGGCACCGAAGAGATCTTCCTCTCGCCGCTCTTGCCTGCTACGCAGCAGAAAATGAACGCCTTGTACCAGGAATTATTGGTACTTGGCGATGAAGACGCTGCTGAGAGCAACGGTGGCGTTCAGGACGAGTTGCTGCGTGTACCGGTGATGATGGGGCGTTCTCTGAACGTCCGTGGTCGCACCAAGAGTGGCGTGTGCCGGGCGTCGTTCAGCTTGTTGTGCGACACTGAGAAGGGTGCGGCGGACTACAAAGCTCTGGCCGAGTGCTTCCATACACTGGTGCTTGATGACGTGCCAGCGTTGAGCATGGCACAGCACGACCAAGCGCGGCGGTTTATCTTGCTCGTGGATGAGCTGTACGAGCACCGCACGCGGCTCGTCGTATCCTCTGAAGTCGCAGAGCCTCGCGGTATCTTCCTGTTCGACGACGAGAGCGTTCGTGCGGCGTCGAAAGGTGCCAACAGCCCTTCAGCTATTGAAGAGGAGAAGGAGCGAGTCAACAGAGAGAACGCAGCCGTCGGTGTGCCTACTACCAGCTCGTGGGATGCCCCAGTGGGCGCTTACGGACCTGCGCAAATGGCTGGCCTCGACGTGGGCAACCTCGTTGCATTAAAAGACCTGAAAGTCGCCTTTAAGCGCGCAGTGTCGCGGCTACAAGAGATGCAAGGGCATAAATACCTCGAGGAGAATATCCGCTGGCGTCCTGAACGTGCAACAAGGCTCCAGCAAGTTGCCCAGGTTGTCCAGGAACGTTGAAGTGGCAAATTGCCATTACTGGCAAAGTGAAATCCAAAATCATGGCAAATGGCAAAAAATTTGCCAGTGGCAAATAACGAGGCAAGAGGCAATTCAGAACAGTGAAGTGATACACCAGAACATATTGGCTTTACCTCATCTTCATCCTTAACCTTAAACTGCATTCGCTAGTTGCGCGGCAGAATTGAGATAAAGCGGTTCCATGTACCCGCAGTCGCCGCGTTCTCCTTCGCCGCCAAAGCCATCGCTACTGGTGAAGCCGTATGCGCAACGACAGACGCCTGTGAGGTGATTGCAGATGCCTCGATTCGAGCACACGACTTCCTCTTTGGTGCCCATCACAGACCCGCCAACGCCGTCCACGCTGATGGTCAAAGCCAACGCTCCGTCAAGAATCCACCGCAGCGCTGGCAGATCGCCGAAGTTGGTGAGAAACTCGATGCGGATCGTGTTGGATCCCGCTGCATTGCACGCCGGTGAGTTCGTGACGCCGTTCGTGTCGGTGCTGTACGTGACGGCCACCTTCCCTATCGTCGTCAAAGCCTCCAACGCCGTCGTGAGCGAGGAAGCAGACACACTAAACGGTAGTTGAGGTGTCGCTGCATCCCGGAACTTGAGGTTGAAGAAGCCCGAGCTGCCCTTACACACCAGCATCTGCACCTCGTTCTGCTGTCGCAGGGTCATGGGGTCGTCTCCAGTCGGACAGGACCGTAAAGAGCAGTCGTGGCCTTCCCATCCAGCGCTACACCGACAGCCTTGCATCATGTCATAGTCCCACGTCTCTTTCTTGTTGGGCACAGCTCCGTAGCTCCAGCCCATCGTTTCACCATTAAACGATGCTCTTTTCGCCAACTGCTCCATCGTGTAGCAAGTTCCATGGCCGCTGCAATCGTTCGGACAAAGCACTACACAAGAAGGTGAGAACTAGTACATTGCTCCAACCAACCAGAACTCGAAACCTACTTCGATTGCAGGCTGCACCCGTGAACCCAGTCATACAGATGCAGTCTCCCTTGGTTCGATCGCACTCGCCAGCATTCGAGCACTCGACCAGTGCGTGGGCTGTATCAGCCGTAGCTGTAGGTCGATCAAACCACGACCGGCCCTTGGGGCAAAGCCGCTCGTTGCAGTCGCCCCCAGTGAAGCCTTCGTTACAGATGCAGTCGTACGTCGGTGGACCACGACACGTGCCCTGTCCACTGCAAGCGATTTCTCCGGGACACGCAGTGACGGCACCACTAACGTACCCGCAATCCCCGCGCTGGCCGATGCCGCCATTCCCGTCACTAGAAAAATAGTTCAAGTAACATGTACAAACGCCGGTGGTCCGCTCGCACAAGCCGCGTCTTGAACATGGTAAGTTTTCCTTGGTCCCTTGCGCGGCAGTCGTAAATGTCAGTGTAGGCTTGACGGACGGGGTCGAGTGCACAAGTCCCGCTGGGTTTCCGTAGATATCTGGCAAACTATCATAGTGAAACAACGTAAGGCTTGAGACGGTATAACGATGATCTAACCCACGTACTCTCCGAAATCTTGGGTGAACGTGATGCTGATGTCGTTTCCGATCGTCGTGCAGGCCGTCAGAGTGATGCCACCAAAGGTGACGGTAGCCGCAGTCACGGAAGGCAGCGCCACGAACTTGGCTAGCACCGTCTTCGCCGTATCGTCAGCAAAAATCGGCTCGGTTGTGTACCCTGCAAATGTAAGCGTGAAGCTGCCAGCCTACAAAATTCGGTCAGAATGGATTAAATCCAGTGGACTAATTGCTCACTTACGGTGGCCTTGCAACTAATGCGCTGCCTCTCGTTGCGCTGGATGCCGTTCGGGTCTTGAAGCGTCCCGGTCAGTGGATCATCGCCTACGGGGCAGATTCCTAGATCACTATGAAATTAGCAACGATTTTGGCAACGTGGTCACTGGTAGAATCGTACGCTCCATGCAGGTCGAGCCCTTATAGCCTGGGTCACAAACACAGCCGTAGATTTTGTGGGCATCCCAGTTGGTCTCGTACGGGTAAATCGCTCCGAATCCTGGGTCCATCATCAGCGCGTATTTGGCCATGGATTTGCAACTTCCGTGGCCACTGCAAGTACAGGTCACTGGCGAAAGCGACATTTAGACAGCATCATCAACTAGAACTGTCGTTCACAACGTACTTCGTTCACAGGCGGCGCCAGTAAACCCAGCGTCGCATGTGCAGATACCCGTATCGAGCTCACACACGCCGCGGTTCGAACAGGGCGCTAGATTGTGTCCGTCGTCTGTCCCCGCGACCTCATCAGCCCACGCTTCGCCCAACGGACAGCTTGCTGTTGGAGAGGACAAATAACTGAGTTTATGCTGGAAACTGGAGAGAAGAACGCAACATTCCCACCTATTGAGCAGTCCGGGCCAGCCCAACCATGCGGACACTTGCACAGCCCTTGAGCGACACAGAGACCGCGACTAGAGCAGTAGTTTGGGCACGTGTAGCCGAGAGAGACTGGCAGCAAGGCCGACCAGAGCAACGAGGCTGTGACCAGGACGAGCGATCGAGAGCCGACACGAAGAAACCTCATCGAGCGACGAGTGAACAGAACGAATCCTTAAGCCAACTGGACCGTAACTCCCTGAGCAAGAAGCGTCGCTGTAAATTTAGTGTAAATGCACGACTACTGCTCAGCTTGAGCGTCTACGATCTAGCGAGGCCCATGACTTCCTTGACGTCCTTCATAGTGACAGCAGCCAGCTCGGAGGCTTGTGCTGCGCCGTCCGCCAGCACCTGGTCAATGTACGCTTGGTCCGCCTCGTACTGCTTAATGCGCTCTCCGATGGGGCAAATCCTACACAAAGCAGCAAGAAACTGTAAGTTGCAGCGAGAATCTCCTACAACAACACTAAAAAAACGTACTTCGCAATGACGGCGTCAGCTACGCTGTCCTTGAAGGCACCGGTCCCGTAGTCCGCGTACTGCGTCTCGAGCTGCGCCACGCTGCGGCCGGTGACGGCGCTGGCGATGTCGAGCAAGTTGGAGACTCCTGGTCGCTCGTCGCGGTCGTAGTAGATGCCGCTCACGGCGTCCGTCGTGGCCTTGCGCACCTTCTTGCGGATCTCATCGGCTGAATCCGTGAGGTTGATCCGGCTCAGCGCCGACTTGTCACTCTTGCTCATTTTCTTGGTCGGGTCGCGCAGACTCATGATGCGCGCGAGGGTCTTGCGCTGCGCTCCATTGAGCGTCGTCGTGTCCTCCTCCACCATCGGGAACGGCTTAGGCAGCACTTCTCTGCCGTCGGGGCGATTGGATCCGAAGCGGTCGTTGAAGGTCGCGGCGATCATGCGTGTGAGCTCCAGGTGCTGCTGCTGGTCCTCGCCGACAGGCACGTGGGTCGCGCGGTACAGCAAGATGTCCGCAGCCATGAGCACCGGGTAGGCCAGTAGTCCGAGCGAGCTCTCGGTCTTGGCGGATGCCGCCTTCTGCTTGAACTGCGTCATGCGCTGCAGCCAGCCGAGCGGCGTCATGCAGCTCAGCAGCCACGCGAGCTCGGCGTGCGCCGCCACGTCCGACTGGCGGAACAGGATGTTGCGCTTCGGGTCCAGACCGGAGCCCAGCAGCGCCGCGACCATCGAGTGCACCTGGGCGGGCATACGCTGAGCGTCGAAGGGCACAGTCAGCGCGTGCAGATCCACGACGGAGTACAGGCGGGTCGCGCTGGTCGACTTGGATACGGCTGCATTGGAATAAGACGTTAAAGTTGCTGACGTCGCCGCGTCACTTTCTGAAGAAGACCCATCTCCCTTCACAATTGAAGCGGAATTTGAAGGTGGCTCCTGAAGTGCGACCCACTTGGCGATGGCGCCGCAATAGTTGCCCAGATGAGGCGTGCCTGTGGGCTGGATGCCCGAGAACACGCGGCGCTCGCGGAGGTCGTCGCTCTGCGCGGTTGTGGACGAGGCGCGGTGCTGCCCGTTGGAGGAAACGGCGGTGGCTGCCGGGGAGCTGCGATGCCGGCAGCAGCGCAGCAAGCGGGGCGATCGCCAGAGCTGTGACGACATTGCGGATGCGAAACGTGCGGACTGAAACTTGCTTCCCCAAAATGTCAGCTTTTTGGGCAGGTCTTCCCATAATCCTGTATGTTGGGCATACCCAAAATCTGGCCCATACCCAAAAATCGGTCTTGACGAAACGGCGTTTGATTGGCCGTTTCGAGGCACTACGTTGTGCTGTATCAAGTTGGAGAGGCTATTATTTTGGGCTGCAGTTGCATTTTAGATTGGGCACCTGTAACACGCCGAAAAAGTTGAGCTCTTGCCGGTATCTCGGAAGCTGCTCGGCTTGTGGATACCGTGGAGCTTGCAAAGGCTGCGTGAGTTAGCGGGGCCCCGACACCAACCTCCATGTCGGCTCCACGACTACTTGCAGCGACAGAGAGAGCACTCGCTGCTGCGGAAGTTCAGTGCCATCTTGGTCTCGTTGTTCGTTCGCATGGTCCGACGGCGAAGCGGTAATATTCATACCGCTGGAGCATGAGCGACCGAGCCTAGGCATCTGCTCGTTGATCCGGGAGGTTTGCATACCTATGCTATGCTTGTTGGTATGCTTGCATGTACTAACGTTATTATAGAACAGGTTGATGCCCTCGTTGAAGCTTTGCTGGAAGCACGCTAAAGAGCACCCCATCGCAGATGTCTTGCACGAAACACCAACGTCGTCGAGGTTGCACCCTGTCGACGAGCTTTTCGGTGCCACGTGGACCTATGTAGGGACGAGGGCGCTGCCACGTGGGTCGAACCCACACAGCTAGCTCTCAGGATGGTGTCGCTAAGCTTTAGCGCGAGGGTTGATCGCGTGCCGCGATGTGAGTTCATTACGTCTCGGTGGAAGCGTCGCTTTGGGACTCGGAATTTTCGGTTTGGTGGGGACGTCGCTGGAGCGAGCACTACATGTACCAGCGTCACCTTGGACAGGCCAATGTGAGCGAGGGTTAGCTTGGCATGCAATGTCGGTATGCAATGTCGTCCGGGACGACGACTCGTCCCCGTTGCCAGCAGGCGTGATATGATGGCGAGGCCGGAACGGGAGCGTGTGCAACACGGCTCAATCGATGAACACGGCGAAGACTCGGAGCGAAGCCGCTCCGTCTGCGGTTTGTCTTGGCAGCGCTTGCCGCACACCGAGAAGACGAGCCAAGACCGGGCATTTCGCTTGCTTGGCATGGCAGCACGTCGCTTCGAGCATCGAGGACAGTTCACGGATTCGCGCTCGATTGGGATGTGTTGTGCGGCGACACGGTGGCACGGAGAACTCCTTACGAGCACACTTTCTCACAATCCCCCATCACTTATACTTGAAACTCTATGGGAGGGCAGACCTCTCACGGTACGTTGTATAAAAGGGACCAGCCGCGCTTCGCTTGGCTGGGCGCCTCCGCTGCTCGCTTCGCTCTCGATTTATAGATTCTAAGATCTGGACAGTGAAGTGCTCGTCTCGCTGAGGAGCTCGTCGCTGGGCCCGCCTCCGCAAATACCGCGCGGGTTTGCTATGGCTACGCTCCTCGCACCCGTTCGACTCCGTTGGCAATCGTGCATTTTATGTCTTTTTGTGTTAGATGTCGCCCCTCCTTTTGCTGTGTTGGTCAGATCTGAACATGTTTGTTATATTTCCTCGCGGCACGCATCGCGTTGGCGAGCGAGGATTTGGCCACCGCAGACACGCCAAGTTGCCGTTGCTGTGCAGAGACCACAGGTGGCTACACTGCCTGCAGCCTACGCTAGCGCGAGCGCATACGCGAGGGGGTGGCGCGTCCGACGCGATCGCAGACCTCGCGTTCGTACCCCGCACGCACCAGTGTCGGTGGTGGCGCTCGGTTGCTGGCCAGGTCAGCGGCGCTGCTGTCTCTCGTTTGCCGTTTGCGAGCTCGCCGTTGCGCATTGCGTCCGCTTAACGGTTTTGGTTGCCTTGATCCGCAAGAAACGGCAACTCCGAGGCCGCGACTACCTAAGGCCGAATGGGTGGTGGCCAGCGCGCCTCCGTAGCGGATACCGTGCTCGAAGCAGGGCTGTAGTGATCGCTATAGGGGGCCGGAGTGTCCCCTCGGCCCACCTTCAAGCGGTGTGTCGCTGCTTCTCGAATCAGGATCGGCACCATTCGTGGTCGCGGACGCTTTCCGCCCGCGTGCGTCGACGCGTTGTGAGTTCCGCCGCGGACCAGGATGCCGACTTATTGGTCTTCTGCGTCGCTTGCCCAGCCTTGGCGCCGGTGCGAGTCCCACTGCAACCCGCACGTCGCAAAACCTGCCGTCGGGCATTAAAAGGCAACAAATGCTGCAAGATAGTTTGGGAATCTGTGGCGCAAAATCTCGGTGGAGCTGTGTCAAAAGACAACAAGAGCTTCCCCAATCTCCTCTGCGCGGCCCGATCGTGCGAGTGTCGTTGATTTTTCTTGTCGATGCTGCAGCGGCCCAGCTGGCGAGTGCGCCGCCAAGCAGAGCTCGACGCCAGCGGCATCTGTCGCTAACGTGCCATCAAGCCGGCGACACTTTATCGTCCCCGCACGGGCGGCGCCACGCATTGTCGCGACCAAATGGTTCGGTCGAAGCGGCCGGCGCCCGTGTTCGCGCGCCGTGCATCGTGTTTCCCGGCTACATGTTTCTACAGGTGGTGTAGCTGGCAATGCTAGTTGACCATACTGCCGGCAACAATCTGCTAACTGCACGTAACTTTTGAGTGGCTCGAAAAGCTCGAAAGCCCAGCCTTCGACGAGGAAATTGCGTAAATTGAGCCTGAGTGTGGGCGCTGTACACTACGGTATGCGCCGCTGAGAGCGCCAAGCTCGGACGGGCCCACGGTATACGCAGCCCACACGTTGGAAAAGTGCACGAAAAGCGAGCGATTTGAATCGCCTTCTTGCGATTGAGATCGGACTTGAAGCTGCCAGCAACGACCGCACGGCAGCACCAGCGCCGCCCGCTTGAATATTTGCCCTGAATGTGCAGGAAGCCGACGCAGCCATGTCGGGCGTGTCTCGACGAGCAACGACTTGAGCTCGCCCTGTTTGCCGGCCGCTGTGCGGCAACTATAGTTGCCTTTTCGGCTACAGTTTTGGACCTTTTTGCCTTTTGGACCCAGAATGATGGTCCATGGTATCCAACTCTGTTTTTCCTTTCACAAGAAGTCGAACGGAGCCAGCGGCATCGACTTTCGCAACGAGAAGCACGGCGACCATCGTGTTTCTCGACGCCGGTGGCGTCGCCATCTCTCCGCCCAAGCCAGACCCGCGCACGCACGGGGGTGTCGCCACCGCCTCGCCGTTTTGCTTTGCCCGAGAGCCGAGCGTTAGGGCTGCTTGCGGCCTGGATTCCATCTGGTACTAGGGTTAGAAAGGCACGCACCGTCTGACGCCTACGACGACGCGACGACCACTCGGGTGGTTAGCGGGCGGCGCTTCTGTCCGAGCTTTTCCGGGTTCCGGTCGACTCACATCGCAATTCGCCGTCTGCTGCGCAGATCGATTCCCCCATACAAAGCTACAGACATAATGCCCAAGTCCGCCCACTCAGTCGAAGGCTCCACCGTGGAGGACCACGCCGCCATGAAGAAGCAGTGGCAGACCAACCTCGAGATCGACCTGCTCAAGAGCGCCTGGATCCGCAAGGACCGCGAGCAGCACGGCGCGCACACGTCGCCCCCGCTCTCGGCCGCCAAGTGAGACCCGCGCCCGGCGTGACGCGAAGGACGAGAGAGAGGAAACGACCAGCACGACGACCCGAAGCGGCAAATGAGCCGCGCCATTGCGGTCGCCATTTTAGATGCACAAGGGGCAGCAGCGGCAAGCCCGCGACGACGCAGCACAACGTGGCAGCGCTGTCTTGTCACAACCGTCGGCTTGCGCGTGGACCTCCAGCACCCACCGCGAGCAGCCGCGGAGCATCGATGATTATTAGAGAAGGAGAGGAAGGAAGGCGCGCAGATCGGCCCGGGCTGCCTTTGAGATATTTAGCACCAAAATATAAATTATACACACTACTTTTGAGCTTCGCCATTGCGTCTTTGCTGTGCTTGCACCGCTTGCTTTACTATGCACTGCCGCCGCATTGCCATCGCCTTTGCGGAAAGTGACTTGCCGGCGCCGTCGGCAGCCTTCGTTTGTTTATCGCGACGCCTGATAACAGGCGCTTTCGAGAATCGTTGACGTCCTTTCGCTCCGCGAAGGGTGTCCGACGCCTTGATGGCTGCAAAACAGACTTGCGTGGCGAGAGTCACAGCGAGCTTGATCTTGTCGATGACCCGGATGGCGGATTGAAGCCATTCGAGCTCGCTCGAGCCCCTTCTGCATTCGAGCTCGAGCCCCTTCTGCAGCGTCAATCCAACCAAGCAGAAATCATCAATCCGCAGCGCTAGCGCTGGCATCTGCTCTCCCTTCGGCAAAGTCCGCATGCAGTCTTCCCAACAGACAGGTGCGGCGTTCAACCGAGCGGCCACAGTACAGCGGATACCCGATCTGTCTCTAACTTCAGAAGACCCTAAGCAACCTAGTCGCTTCAATCGCGCAAGCAGGCACGGCACGGCACAGCAACGTCCAGTGTACGTTCCTGTTGCCGAGTGGTGAGAAAGCCCCTGCAACTTCAACGAGCGCAATCACTCCAAAGTTTGGCCCAAACTGGGAAAATGCCCAGAGGAGTATGAAGTTCGTTGGTATATGTCCATTGCGGACGAATTGAGTGCGGCTAAGAAGGGGATGACCGTGACTCCCAAGCGCATGAAGGTATACGACACGCAGAGCAAGGATGTTGGCTCGTCACCGTGCAGCACGCATCGCCAGACAACAGCTATATTCATCGCGACGATCGAAAGCACGGCATGCGAGTTCAGTATCGCGTAACGCTGAGCACGAATACTGCACTTGTGCCTTCATCGACCATCACAAATTGCACCTAGTTGCCGCACTCCAATGCCGTGACAACTCGATACGGTGATGTACTGGTCGCTTCATACTGGTCGCTTCATACGCAGATGCCTTCATGAACAAGGTGGTACGGTTCACATTCCGCTGAGCTAGGAGACGATTTAACCCTTCCACTACTTGCAGCGAGGCGTAGGAGACTCGAAACGAAGCAAGAAGCAAGAAGCACTGGCGAGGAGGGTGGACCGAGAAGCACCCGCCGATGCAGCAATTGCCGGCAACAACTACAACATTAAGACCTTCAATAGGCGCTCAGTTGGTGCCAAGCTTAGGGATGGCTGAAGTTTGTGCGTTTATGCGGATGTATGCGAGAATACGGTATTCCGACGGCTTCGGTTCAGGGTAGGCCTTGTCGGTTCATACATGTCCGGCAGGTAGGTTGCAATTTCATACTCGTTTGGGCATCTCCCCCAATCCTGTTAGGAGACATGCCGCAGTGTACGTGTGTACGCCTGCGAAGACACCACCACCTTGACGGCGGACGGCGAAGACACTGACCTTATCGTCGCGGGTGACGATGGCATGCATTTGCAGCGCAGTGCTTGATTTATGGCTTTTTCATCGTCGGAAGGGTATGCACATGTATGCTGCGAGCCGTCAGACAAACAACTGGGGCAAGACCTTCTGAGTCAGAATCTGACGACCACTGGGGAGATACACATGGCCATCGCTGCAGATAGGCGAATACATGCGCATCGAACTGGCACTGCACCGAGCGTCTTGCTCGAATCGAGGATAGTACCGAAATATTCACAGCCGACTTCGTCTCCTGGCGTACGTGTTCTCACGATATCCCTGAGGCTATCCGATATAATTACTCGCCGCTCCGGTGACTCGGTAAACGTTGCAAATGTGCTCGGCCAAAAGAGAAAGGCCTGGTGCCGCGAGACCTTCCACTTCGACGTCCGTCAACAACATCGCCATTTCACATGCAAAATGGAGGAGTTTGCGGCAACTGGTTGTTCTCTTAAACAAGGTGATCTTCACCTTGGAAGTTCGCGACTCGCGAGTTGTTAGTCGAGACGCTTGCGGCAGGCAAGGCTTGCCTGCCCTCCTCGTTTGCTTAGTGTCACCTCATCCGAGCTGCTCGCTGCACCTCGCCTCGGCTCGATGCGTGTTCGGGCAAGTCGCTCTCGGGCAACATCCGCGCACCGTGTAGCGAAACTTGCGCTTGGAAAACTTGCACCTTAACCAGTTGAAGTACATGTACACATCGGGCAGGATGGCTTTGCCGCGTGAGATCGGCGCAAAATAGTACAAAACCGCCACTTGGCAATTTTCGTCCACGGCGTCCGTCAACACTTTGCATCGCGAGATGGTTCTTACAACTCGACGCGAGATTCGCTACATGTACGTGTATTGCTGTTGCCTCTTTCGCCGCGGCGGAGTTGTGAGGAAAAGCCTGGCGTCGGAACAACGGCACATGGCGGGCCGGAAGTTGGAGATGAATGAATGCACAATGGGTGGACGTCGCGGGGCGCGCTCGTCTGAACAAGCCAGGAATTCGCAGCGATGGCTGCTCTCATCTTCCGCGGCGCCGGACCAGGACCCTATTGCCCGCGGCAATAATTCACATCCAGAATTGTGTTCCTAGGCGTCGCTGGACGAGCCACCGATCGCTTTAACTGCCACACATTTGTTGGGAATGCTGCGCGCGTACATCATACGAGGAAACCGGGCAAACCGAATGAGATGTCTTGCGATCTCCACCTTGCGCCGCCAGCAACGCAGACAAAGGTCCCTTTGGCATGGTAGGACAGATCCTTGCCGGCAAACAGTACATGTAGCAAGCGGAGCCCGAGTCGAGCCGAGCTGTCCATCCATTGCTGCTCGTCCAACGTGGCACGAGTTAATCGCCGTGGCCTTTTTAACAGCATGGCAGAATTTTGCCTGGGCTAAGAAGTCGTCCTGTCGACACGTCCAGCACAATCCTGTAGGAGCCACCGGTAGCTTCAGGAGTCCAGGACCAACTTGTCACGTCGTCATGGGCGCTCCGGGCTGGGCTGGGGGCTGGCTGCGCGCCACAGCTCAACTCAGCTCAAAACGCAATTTGCGCTCCACGACACACTCGTCCGCTGCCTCAGTCCACCAGACGCGAAAACGATGCCGCCGAAGCCCGCCACCAAGGACGCCGAGGACGCGCAGAAGCAGCGACAGACGAACCTCGAGATCGATCTGCTCAAGAGCGCATGGATCCAGAAGGACCGCGAGTCGCCCCCGAACAACGGCAAGAAGTAGAGGATCGAGTCGACCAGCCCGACACGTCCGGACACCACGGGTTGCAAGCCGCAGCCGCCCTTGTCGACGCCTCCAAATGAATGGCGAGGGTCCGAGCACAAGCCAACGCAGCTGCAAGCTGCGACGCGCTTGCAGGCAGACAGGCAGCCTTCGCTCAGCTGCCGTCTCCGCCATTCATCGCCGCAAAACCTCGACCGGACAACCAACTCACCCCACCAAGCAACCAGAACTCCCCACTATCTATTCAAGTAGAGATGGCGCGCAGAATGCTAGAGCGCGCCAAGTGTATTTACGTCTTAGAAGACGTGATAAGTTATACTACGCAATTTACTCCAACTGTCATTGCACTCGTTGCCATTGCTACCATTGCAGCCTCCGCGCCAACCAATGCGGCCTTTGTTTGCGTCTTCGGCTGCCTTGCTCGAACGCAGCAGGAATTCGCCAGCGTCGGGGACATGCCGGGAAGCTTTGACATGCAAGTCCGCCCGGTTGCGGCGGACCGCGATCGCTTTCTCGCCGACCTTGAGTTTTTTTTCGCCCCTTCTGTAGTCGTCGGATCGACTTACCACAGGGCCTCGACAATGGCCCGCAGCGTGTCGTCACTCCTGGCCGGCCCAGAGTGACGTGCCTGTTTTAACAAAGTGAAAAATAGGTCAATGCGTTTTCGTTGTTCGAGTTTATCGGAGAGCAGATCGAGCAAACGGTTGCAGTTTTACTTTGTTTTGGAGTCATTTCGGCGCCGTGCAATGAAAACCTAGGCACCCGCCGTGGTCTGCATTCAGCACGCTGCCCGTCTGTTAGCAAGTCGACGGCGCCTCCGGAACCAAGATCGCTTGGCTCAGCGATCTTGTAACTTGACAACAGCAGACACTTTACGTGTGGCTCCGAAAATAATTTCCAATACAGCGCATGGATACCCTTCGCCGATGCGTGTAGATAGCAAGCGCGCGCTTGCAAGTGCACTGGTATGTCGTTAACGGCGAGCAACGCAGCGGTTACCGGCAGATGAATGCAACATGGCGCCAAACTCCAAGCAGTGATGGCCGCTCTTCCACCCAAAGACAAAGATTCATGCCTGCCGCTTCAAGTGATCACCGCTGTTCGCTCAGAAAGGGGCTGCAAACATCTGCGTGCGTGGAACGCGAAGGTGAAGTGAAATAAGGTGCTGGCACCGCGCCTCAATTGACGAAACGTCAACACAACTAGGAGCTCGAGAGTGCAGCCGAGGCGCAGAAGACTTCCTCAAACCCAGTTGCATCCCAATGCGTGGGTAGCGCGGACTTCACTTCGAGTGCCAGACAGCGACAGCGGCCATCGTAACGGGATAGGAGTCCCCGTCAGATACAAAAGCTTTGCACGGTCCGCGGGGTAGAGCTCTATGATCACTTTTTTAGCAGCAGAACGCGAAGGTGCAGCAGCGTGCAGCTTGGTTTTATGTCGGTGAAGATTTCGTTGTGAGATAAGGATCGCGTGCTTCCGGTTGCCATGACACAGAACGCCAAAAAACTGGCCATGCTGCAAAATGTTTAAAGCGATGATGAGATGGCAATGGGGCTCGTAGCCGTCCACGGCGAGTACATGTAACTGCACAGCGGCAAGATAAAATGTTGCCGCTTGGTGAAATTAGTCACCTGGCGTGCGTAGTGATGCATGCAAGCAACAGCGAGGCAAAAGAAACTGTGGAGAGAGTGATGGTCAAAGTGCAACCGCAACCCAAAATTAATTATTTTTGGGTCTCGCCTCCATTTTTCGATAATCAGAGACTTCAACTTCGCGTTATCCAAGTTGCCACTGCTGCCTCGTTCGCGTCGTCGCCGTTGCTGCTGAAGAGCAGCTCACTCGTTCGCGCCGTCGAGTCGAAACGTTGCTGCCTCGTCGCACGTGGAAGCCCGATTCTATTGTTTCGCCTCGTCTGGCAAGCACCTCGGTGACGGCACGCCAAGCACCACGTCGTCGGTGTTGGTTACAACCGGACACGGCGCTTCGGAACTGCCAGCAGACAGTACGACGGTCTCAACTAACGCTTCCAGAAGAGAACGCGGTGCTTCTTGCACTTCTTGCCTCGCTGGCGCCAGCAAAACAATCAAGACTTCGTCGGTATGAAGAGCATGTCTCGCTCTGGCGTGCCGCATGCGAGGCTGCCGTCCAGGCCATCGCATTGTCAAGACGGACAGCACGTCGCATTACAATAATACGAGCCGCTACGAAGCGCGAGCGGTACCGTTCACTCTTCCGAGACTGTGGACGCACATGGACACCAACTGCAACAGGAACACACACACGCAAGCGAGTCAACCCTTTGCTTGCTCGGCCTGCCAGCTCTCTGCTGCACGTACCTCGAGAACTGCCTCCACGCGCACCTTGACGTTGCTCTCTAGACGCGACACAAGCCGCTGGACCTCCGTCTTCTCAACGCCTCGCTCGACGAGTGTGACGACCTTGCTGAGTTTGCGCTCGACGGACTGCAACCGCTGCATATCCTAGCAACACGATCGGTCTACTGAGTCACGCAGGCCAGCTCTAGAAAATTTCATGCACGACGGAGTACCTCCTTGCGTGTGTGTTTGTGGAACTCTTGCTCGCGCTCGACGACCATCTTCAGGCTTTCCAGTTCATGCAGTGCTTGCCGCATCTCCACCAGATCGTCCAGAGCCTGGTGGAAAAGCGCCGTTTGGCGCTTGCCTTTGATCTCCACGTCCCGCAAGTGCCGCGAGAGCTCCTTCAACGGTTCTGCAGCAAACTCAAATGTAAGGAAACCTATTGCCTCAGTGGTAGACACAGAACCACACCTTGTGTGTCTCCATCGAGCTTCTTGACGTAGTCAACCATCCGCTGCTGGAAGGCCT
Source organism: Phytophthora crassamura (assembly GCA_033557995.1). Taxonomy (NCBI): domain Eukaryota; phylum Oomycota; class Peronosporomycetes; order Peronosporales; family Peronosporaceae; genus Phytophthora; species Phytophthora crassamura. The sequence continues at coordinate 1,801,720 of JAUCED010000016.1, forward strand.
CCAGCTTTTGTGCACACTCAGCAGCAGCGTCTGCCGCTTTCGCTTCCGAGGAGGAGACTGTGTACTCGACTGTCTCCACGAAGGTCTTTGCATGCTCCTGCTGCTTTTCCATGAGCAGCTGCGTCTGTCCGAGTTGCGCACGCATTGCTTGGAGCAACTCTTGGTGCCGCTCTACCTGCTCCGTCAGCGCTTGGCAGTCGCGTGACTGGTGACGCAGTCGAAACTCCAGCCGCTCCAACGCCAGCTTGACGTCCGTTAGCCGCTGCTCCGACTCGACCTGAATTGCTTGCAGCTGGGCCGCGCCCTGCTGCTCGATGCCCGACGTATTTTCAATAACCAGCTCCGCTAACGTGCCCATGGCCGTCTTGTTGGCTGCGACTTGTGCGTTGGCGAACTCCATGTCGCTTGCCAGTTGACTCCCTAGCCACCATGCCAATAACGGTTAGACATCCTAGCAATGATCAACATTGGCAAACCATAAATACTTAAATTTACCAACAGCTTGATGCCGCAACGAGTCCTTTTTGAGCTGGGTCACGGCTGCTGCGAGCTCCACGAATTCTGCTCGTGTCACCTGCCGCGCATTCGCATCTGCTGACAACGTTGAAGTAGCAATGGAGCTGTTGCCACCAGTCTTCCGCTTGATACTCAATCCTTTCCGAACAAGAACCATGGCGCTCCGTGAGCTTTTGTGTTGCCACTTTTTTTTCCAGTGGCATGCGAAATTCGTTGCATTTTCATTTCCACTTTCGTCCGAGTCGTTTCAGTGGTAATTTTGGCTAAGTCACTTGCTCAGGTTCGACACAACTCTCGAGACAGATTTTGCCGAGAACGACACCACTTAGTCATGGGTTGCTCTCGACCTGGAGCTGTCGGTAAGTTGGTCATGTTCTACTTGCAACTTCGATTTCAACCTGACAAAGTTGGTGATGTTTCGAAAGCTGTGCTTTGCTCGTTGCTCGCTGGTCTGCTGTCTTTGTCCAGCCTTTTGTTGCCATACTGGTCCGAAATCACCGTCGTTGGCAGTTCCGGTAATGGAAGTGAAGACGGAGAAATCCCGTCCAACCTCGAGGTGGCCTTCGGAATATGGGGCACGTGTTTGATGATTCAAAACCGCACGGTCGGCGACAGTCTGTGTGGTTTCCTCGTGCAATCCACCAGTAGTTCGCACTCTGAAAGTCACTCTGAAGCTGCCGAAGCAACGTTCACGTGCGCTTCCTTCTTCCAGGCGGGTGTGGTGGGGATTCACTGCGAGGCCACGCAAGGGCTCTCTGACGGGAGGTGCTCCCGGTCCGAGCGCGAGACGCCCAGTAGCCTTTGTGCTGCGGATGATCCTGTGGAAATGCTGCTTCAAGCCTGGGACGAAGACCAAGATCGCGGAACGGTGCATACGTCAACAGCCGAGCGCCAAGAAGTGGCAGAGTGGCTCAGCCAGTTCCTCCCGGACATGTGCGGTGCTCCTGGTCACGCTATCGTCGCGCTGTCGGCGATTTCGATGGCGTGTTCGGGCTTCGCCACTCTTTTCCTACTTTTCGGCGTCGTTTTCGACGACCTGGAGTCGCGTGTCGTACAGGGCGGCGCAATGACAGCCCTCATTGCTGGTGGCTTGCAGGCCGCGCTGATTGGAGCTTGGATGTTCGAGACGCACGTTTTGCATCACGAGGGGAACCACTTCGGCACGGCGTTCTACCTGACCATCCTGAGCGTTATCGGCCACGGAGTGGCGTACACTATCGCGATGCGCCACCTGCGGATCGAGAAGGACGCACTCGTCGAGCTCGGGCTGCTGGAGGACGACGAAGAGTCGATCGATGACATCTTCAAAACGAAAAAACTCGCTGATGACTGGGAGGAAAAGAGCACTGACGCAAGGGCTTCATCGCCTCGCAAAGAGGATTTCGCCAGGCAGGCTGAGACCGTAGTGTAGCCTGCATCCTTCGATCAAGCAGAACGATTTGCTGTGCTACAGCCTGGTAGAGACAGTCATCACGCTTTGCCTTCCAACATATCGACCACCGTATCGGCGATAGCTAGCGAGGCAGTGAGGCCTGGCGACTCGATTCCGCAAAGATGCACGAGGCCTGGGACGCCGTGCGTGCTCTTATCCTGAAGTAAACAAGCAGCAAGCTATGTAAGACAACGGAATCGTAGATATACCAAAGGGACTGAACGCACCGCAATGTAGAAGTCTTCGAAAACCTTCCCGTTGACTTCAATCTTGGGCCGAATGCCGCAGTAGTCGGCTTCTAGCAGATCCGCACGCGCTTCGGACCAGTACGCGCGGATCCTCTCTGCGAACGTCTCCGCTTTCAACGGGTTGGGCTGGTATTCGATGCTGTCAACCCATTCCACGTCTGGCCCAAAGCGAACGTTACCTGCTAGATCAACTGTGGCATGAACACCGAGACCACCGACCTCAGGGATCGGGTATACCAGGTGACTTGGACGCAACAGTTAGATCGCTTGGAGCGATGTACATTCAACAACAGACAACCGTACGCACCTGAATGGCCGGTTCTTGGGACTGAGCTTGAAGTACGTGCCCTTGGCAAACCGGTCTGGCACTGAAGGAAGCGGACGCGTCGATGGACGAGCCACACCAGGGGCTTCCACCTTGTCCAGTAAGTTCGGTGCGAACATGCCAGTGGCGTTCACGAAGTAGTCGCACTCCACCTCCTGCTCATCCCCGTCGCTCTGCGTCGCTTTGATCACAAACATCTTGGATTTGTTATCGTAGCTGCCTCCTTGTACCGAAGTCGCTCGCGCCACCACGGCGCCGTGAGTCTCCGCATCGCCCTGCAGCGCCAGCATGAGCGCGTGCGAGTCCACGATCCCCGTCGATGGTGAGAATACCGCTTCGTGGCAGTTCACTTGCGGCTCAATAGCGCGTGCCTCGCTCTGTGTCAGCAGTTTGAGGTCATTCACGCCGTTCTGCAGTCTTCGCTTGAGGATCGACCGCAGCTGCTCGGACTGGTGCGAGTGGGCCACAATGAGCTTGCCACATTGCGAGAAAGGGACATTGAACTCGCGGCAGAAATCGTAGAGCTGTTCTCGCCCTGTAACGCACAGCTTGGCCTTCCAACTGTCCTTAGCGTAGTAAATACCCGCTGCAACATAAAGAGTTGTTATCAGATTATCAGATCGTTGAAGTTTAGTTGTGTGCGCCACACTAAATCGGACTGAATACATGCGTCGTACCGTGCACGACCTCACTGTTTCTCGCGCTGGTTTCCTGTCCCACGAGCGCGTTCTTCTCCAAGAGCAACACCTCGAGGCCTCGAACGGCCGCCGTTCGCGCTACGGCCAGCCCCACGACGCCCGCTCCGGCCACTACCAGCGTCTTCGGCGGCATCCCTGGTACTGCTGTCACTTCCAAATGGATCTATGGCTCCCTATTGGCTAAAAGCCCTTCTTGCTGTACGCCACACTAATGTTACGTAATACACACCACATATTTTGACAGCCATCCAACCGCCAAATAGTTAAGTTGCACTGCATTCATTGCGCACCATGAGCGACTCGGAGGACGACGTGCTGGACTACGAGGCAGAAGCCATCGACGTGGAGCTCGGCTTCGTGTGTGAAGAACCTGTGGAAATTGATGCCCAGCCGTTGCACCTTGAACCGGATTGGACCAAGTGGGACGGCGGACAAGTTGGTGGCAAACCGAGTTGGTTGTGCCCATCGACGAGTTGCCTGCCCTCCAGCAAGCAACTGCAATGCTCGGAGTGCAACAATCCTCTGAGTTTCCTGCTGCAGATCTACTGTCCATTGGATGAAGAGGCGGACGCTTTCCACCGCAGTCTCTACGTGTTCGTGTGCCGTTCTTCGGGCTGCGGACGTCAGGGAGACGGCAAAGCGTTCCGGCTGCAATTGCCCAAGGACAATGCCTTCTACGCTGTAGAAGCAGGAGTTACTGAGCTGAAGGAGCTGGAAGACAAGCCGGAGCTCTGTGCACTCTGTGGACAAGGCGCTACGCTGAAGTGCAGCGCCTGTCACGTGGCGCAGTACTGCTGCAAGGCCCACCAGAAGGACCACTGGACGAACGGAGGACACAAGCAGAGCTGCAAGCAATGGTTTGTGAGCGAGGGCGAAGGTTTGATGAGGGAGGGTTTCTGATGGGGAGTTTTGTGGTAGTTTGGAGACGCAGACGCTGGTCGAGGAGGACGCGGCTCGGGAGAAGATGATCACGAAAGGATCCAAGTGGGTCTTCCCGGAGCAGGACCTTGAGATCGATCATGAACCGGACAGCAGCGAGGCCGTCAATGAGTACGTTGCGAATAGAGGAGATTGCTATGCGGTGCACTGGACTAACGTGGGCGCTTTAACTTGTCAGACAAGAAGCCAAGATGATGGCTGAGTTTGAGAAGAGTAAGGACAAGGAGGAGGACGAGGACGACATGGGTATGGACGTCACTCAGCAGGAACTGAACGAGGCTTTAGGCCACACAAAAGACCAGGATCCTCAGTACGTGCGTTTCCTTACGCGTGTGGCGTTGGCGAAGGACCAGGTGCTGCGCTACTCACGCTGGAATAACGACGCCGTGCTGTGGGTGCACTCGGAGGGCATGTACACGGGCGATGTGCCGCCCTGTGAGCGGTGCGGCGGTGAGCGCAAGTTCGAGTTCCAGGTGTTACCTCAACTACTGAACTACTTGGGCGTGGACCAGCAGAGCTCGCTGGGAGATCTCTCGTCCCGCAGCTGCGAATGGGGCACGCTCGCCGTCTACACGTGCGCCAAGAGCTGCCCACTCGAGACCCAGAGCGTCCAGGAGTTCCTGCACTACCAACCCGCGTACGCCGGCACTACGTAGAAGGAAGCACCCATTAATCAAACACTCATTTTTTTAAACTAGCTTTTTACTTAAGTAACAGAAACGAGTTTAAACTTCATATTTTTAGTCAAAATGGTCTCGGTGTCTGATGCCGAAGGTCACTTGGCGTCTTCGTGATTGAGGAAACTGCGTATTGATAGGCCTCGACCACCACGTCTGAGTCCCAAGTTCTCTTTCTACGAGAGTCAAGATGTGCCACTTCATTCACCAATTTGCCACCAGAAGAGAGAGTTGAGCAGAGTTTATTCAAGAACCGATCGAAGCTTGAAGACAAGAGCCGTGTGCGATGTCGTCGCTGCGTGTTCGCACCAAGAACAAACTGTTGACAGCGTTGGGCGCCGCCAAGCCGAGCACGAATGTGGCCTACGATCTGGCCTACTCGGACTTCGAGTCGACGTTGCAGCGGCTTTCGACGCTCGACTCGGCGGTGAAGAGCTACGCCGGCGCACTCAAGATGTTCCACGGTGCAGCCACTTCCGTTGTCGGGGCGGTCGATGGCCTGGCGTTTGGAGGTAGCGGCACTGCCAGTTATCAGCAGAAACCTGCTGGAGCCTCGGAGATGCAGCAGTTCGCTGGGGAAGCTCGAGTCGCCTGTGCTGATGTGGACATGATGGTGCTTCAAGAAGCCTATGGCCAACTGGAACAAGAGGTTCTGCTGCCCGTGAGAGGCTGGCTGCAGCACGCCCGCTCCCTGCAGAACGAAGCTGCTGCTTTCCACGAACAGAAAGAGCTCTACGATCACTACTCGCGTAAGGTGGCTTCACTCCGTGAATCCCACGAGAAGCGAGCGAGTTCAGGTCGTAGTGAAAAGACCAAGGAGACGGAGCGCATGTTCCGCAACGAGCAGAAGCTGGCGTCCACGACACAGGAGTACACTCGCCTTTCCGATACCGTGATCCGCGATCTTCGCGCTTTCGTGGTCTCTCGGGACGCTGCGTTGGCGCCGCTGCTTCGACGGGTGCTGCGTGGTCGAGTGGTGTACGCTGAGCGTATGTACGAAGCTACGGGGCGTATCAAGGCGTTGATCGAGGACGGCGTGGAGGAAAGTGAGGACGGCGGTGTACTCGGTCAATTCGCCGCGGTGGCTCAAGGTGGCGGCCCTGTTGGCGCTGCAGCCATCATGGCAGCGGCTAGTAACCCTCCAGCCCCTTGTACGGTGCGTAAGTCTTCGTTCGAGGAGTTTGTGGGCGAATCGGCCCCCAACATGTCGACGCACCACAGCGTGCACAAGGCTGCGAGCTTGGATAGTGGCTGGGATGCGTTTGCCTCGCCTCCTCCTCCGCCACCCGAGCACGAGACGCAGATGCCATCGCCTACGAACGGCTATGGATTCTCGGAGCCTCACTACACACCGCCGCATGCGGTGCCCCAGTTCATGACTGTGAATTCTCCGAACGCTGCGGCCAACAGAAGCTGGGGTGATGACTTCCCGGCGCCGGTATTTTCCTCCATGCCGAACGCGATGCCGTCGATGGCACCGAGTCCTCCGCCGTCCCCGACGTCAGTGTCGTCAAACCCCTGGGATGCCTTCACTGCTGCGTCGGCTCCATCGGCCGATTCGTTTCCAAGCGGACAATGGGGGGTGACGGTGGCGAGTCAAAGCCAAGCGTCCTGGCAGCAACAGCAACAACAAGTTCCCATGGCGGAGTTCCGTGATATGCACATGAACGCACTCGGTGGTGAGGTAGCCTCCTTCCGCTAGGACAGCTGACGTAGTTTTGAAAAGGATGCCGAACCATAAATTCTTATGTGGATAATTATTAATATCACTACCGGCCACAAAAACATCATAGTTTTTCGTACCGGCCCAAACAGATGGACATCCTCTCCGGCTTTGGGGGCTCCAAGTCTTGTTACCCCCCCCCCACGTGCGGATTAAACAAAGGTTCTCTATCGTGTTGGGCGGTCCCGAGGTAGATCTGCGTCACCACACAGCTGAAAACTTACATCACAACATAATAAAATCGTTGTTAGATCTTCAATCCATTTGCAAAAGCCAACTGCATCTCAATAACTCACTTGTTTCGGGCGCCGTAACATCTTCGAGTGTATGTCGATCCATCAGCATGCTTTTACATATCAGACTATACACAGAAATAACGTGTTATTGAACGCTAGACATAGCACCCGCTGGCAGAACCAAAGCACACACCTCTATTGTCCGCTACGACCACACACCTAGCAAGCTGCAGACGGGAAATACCTCAGTGCAATATACGGTTATACGGTTAGGCAAGTGTATCTTGTGCGGAACGCCAGGACCAGGCAGCGAGTACTTCAAATGCTGCTCCTCAGTTCCTCCCTATTTGATGCATCTGTTTGGGCCGGCACGAAAAACTTTGATGTTTTTGTGGCCGGTAGTGATAATTATCCTTCCTACGTATCAAGAGATCGGGAGACTAAGTAACAATACAAGCATTCTCTATCTAGACCACACAACTAACCTCTTGAAGCAATAACAAACAATTAAAAAATGCATTAATGAAAACAATATTAACCAACTACCAAAAAAAGAAAGCAAACGATGGCGCGGAGGTGAACTTGTTATGCCTTAAACGCTGGTTCCAAGACGACGGACCCTTTCACGAAATCGTGCATCCCCCGGTGATAGCTGACGTCGTCACGAGCGTGCCGATTTCCCAGCCGATCTCGAATGCATCCCCGAAATCCGCGATGTCTTCCGTCGTGAGATTCTCGCGGTGGCAGAAGTCGACGGTTGCCTGGCCATTGTTGATCGTGTAGGTCTCGTCTTCGTCGTAGTCGAACATCGTCGACCCGAAAACCTGACCAGGTATGTAGCCAAAGAAGCACTTGCCGATGCAGTCCCACTTGGAGCAGAAGCGGTCGATTCGGTTCCCGTACGGACCCACCTCGATGACTCCGAAGGTCCAGCCGACTTGGTCAGCAAATGGTGCTTTCTCAGCTGATATCCATTCCTGGCAGATGCCGCAAGAGCACCGGGAAATGGTGCAGAAGATGAAGAACAGGCGCTGGTTCGTGTGGTTTTGGAGAAGCAGGTACTTCATGGCGGGGACAATTGCGAGCACAGGGAAGAAAGATAGGTTAGTCGAGCAGTGGCGGACACGCGGAAAATTGAGTAATGAGCAAGAACGAGTTGGTAGTCTGCCAAGCCGGCTAGTGTCGTGCGCCCAGAGCTCCGGCTCGGTTAGTGTGCCAGCCAGTGAGCATTGGGTGCAAATGAGCTCGGGCCAGCCGAATCGAAGCTCGTGGAAATGTGCATTGCTTCCGTGAAGGGATTAGCCGCACCGATGCCCCTCATGTTTTTCTTCTTCACCAGCGAAGATATGGTAGACGTGGCACGCGTAAGTTCAGCTTCATTGCGATGCGGGCAGCTTGTGCTGACCCAACGGTGCTCATACTAAGTAGGTTTTATCCTCTTATAAAAGGTCCTTACTATAGCGCTGAATCAAGTCTCGATCTGCCTGATCATGGCGAGACTGCAGCTGCATGAAGGTATCTGAAGTTCCAGATTTTCTCACCCTCACAGTCTTCTTCTCCCAGACGCCTTCAAATACTAACTGTTTCCACACTGGCCTGAAGTCAGTATTTGCATCTTGAAGTCGTAGCGTACCAATAGGTACAACGACGCGAGTACTTGCCAATATTTTAATTTCGTCGAGTTCTTGCTCCAGTGCTCTGACGAGAAGCCACCGATCTGATGTTCAACTCTCCGATTCTCTCTGAAGAACGGCTGGAGAATATGCTTGAGAGCGGGGGTGGATAGCCATTTAATCGACAAGTTCGGGGTGGCTGCAGGCTTGAGGCGGGGTCAGGCGTCGCCTATTATTAACGCTCAACTCGTGAAAATATAAAAAAAGAAAGACGATGAAAGCTGGATGTGAAGGCAAATTCGAGGCAGCATAGTTGCCATACCGGTTGACCGACTTCGTGCTCAATCCCTGGAGCTCTGCATCGACTTCGATTTCCAAGTTTCCAGCCCACTAACGCGGAATTGCTACCGACAGAGGCAGAGGTCGGTAAAAATATATTTTCAAGCATTGCTAGCGTTACTCCAGATTGCAGTCCGGATTGCAGTATCCACACCTGGAGCAGTCTGGCATTGCAGTGCGCCGACACGTTCCAGTATAATATTGGATTGCTTTGGGGTCCCGCAATACCGTATTGCAATACTATACTGCAATATTCTCTGGATTTTAATCCAGAGTCCATCCCGCCGATTGCAACGAGGTCAGAATTCGTGCATAATGCATACCCTGCTGAATTCGGTGCCATCAGTTTATGGAAACCTCTGAAGAGGTTTCCATAAACTGATGGCACCGAATTCAAATACTATATATCCTTTCAAAGATAATATCTGTACCTGAATGTTGACCCATCCAGAAAACAATTAAAACCTGTTGAAAATAGTAGCCGATAATATCCTATATTGTCTGTGAGAATAATTCATTCCCGCAACATTATTGATTTTACCTGTACTCGCGCAACATTTCAGATTTTATCTGCCTTCAAACAACATGCACCTCTGATTGGTACGTCAACGGAAAGCAACATGTGCCAACGCTCACTAATGCAGAATACGGAGATGACCACTGTGAAATTGTCCGTTGAACATACCGTGCGGATGCTGCGGCTGCGAAGCAGGCGCAGCAGATGCACCGCAAGTCTTACAGTATATTTGCTGTTTTTTTGCTTTAACTCTGGACTTAACCAGTTGTTCTTGCGCTCTTCTTCCCCTGTGTTATGCTACAGTATATTATTAAACACTTGCTCTCCCCGCGCAGCCTTTGTTTTTCTGCTTGACTATTTAGGATAAACTTCACGAAACGAAATAATATTATAGTCTAACAAATTGCCAACCTTTCAACCAAGGAATAATTCACAACAAACCAGCAGCTTCAGGATCACGCCTTTGGTGGTTAACGTAAAATCCAAAGCTGTCCCGTGCGAAGTCGCGGCTTTGTGAACCATGTGGTTGAGCCTCTACTATCGATCATAACACCTGAGCGGGTTTGACCCGAAAGCTACCCGCAATATAGCATTGCTTTGGCGCGCCCCAATATAGCATTGCAATACTCACCATGACCGCAATACTGTACTGCAGTACTTCTTGGAAAATAAAATATAGTATTATATTTGATCCACGCTAAGGCCGTAATAATCATTGCAATATCAGATGCCAATAATAATAATTTCCATTCTTTAAATTATTCTTCAATATTATGAATTAATTTAGTGCCCTGGCCGTTCTTGTTTTAGTTTTTTAACACTGATTTTCGCCACGAAATGTAAATCAAGAACGGCCAGGGCGATTTAAAAATCGTGCTTAGTGTAAACACGACGGCATAGAGTCAATTCTTCAGTGTGGCTGCGTTGTTTATGGGTGTTTTGCTCTATCTTTGATGAGGGGATAACGTCATACATGTATATCGGCAATGTATCAAATCTCTTTCAAACTAAGCTATTTAGTCGACAAACCACTTAGTAATACCCCTGCAATTACAATTTGGAGGCTACCTAGGTGTCACGATAGGCGACTACAGCTAATTATGCACGGTTAGCTAGTGCCCCGAAGGCTGGTTCCTTCAACTGTCTTCTGAAATTATAAGTATTGCAATAATTGGGTGTATTTTATATTGTACTGCTCCAGTGAATGCCAATAATAAATAATTTGCTTTGGAAAATACCATAACTATTGTACGGATATTATTTTTCCGACAGCCAGCTCCAGTATGGTATAATATCCACGCTATTCCAACCAAGGGAAGCATGGCTTATTCTCTGACTCATTTCTCCACCAATGAGAGCGTTGTATTTCAGTATTTTGTCTAATCGTTTGAGCTTGTTGAAACATTGCGATGTTCCGACCAATCCGACCATATTTGGTTGGAATATTTTGAGAATATTTACTATTCAATACAAACTTTCATATAAATGCATATTCTAAAAATATACTGAAGTTTCTGATCTTGCGGCGGTATTTGCACCTTCACAATCGGAAAGGAGAGAGCTAGCGGCATGTCCATCGCGTCGTTGGCGCCCGCAAACAGCAAGAAGGCGCGGGTGACGGCGGTGAGCTCCTTTGCAGCATTTCTGACAACTGAGGGCACGACGCTCGACAAAGCTCATGAGCTAATCGGCGCCGACGAGACCGGTAAGGTACTCAAAATTATGTTAGACAAGTATGCATATTCCTTAGCTAGGTCGACAGACAAGACTCGCTCGACGAATACGTGTCTTGCCTACTTTGGCAACGTCAAAAACTGGCTTCTTGACAAGTATCCAAGACAGGGGCCAATAGTGAAGCCGCAGCTGCAGAAGATTCTATCTGGGCTAGGCAAGTTTTGCAACAACCGTGAAGATGGTGCATTCGAAAAAAGAAAGCATTTCCATGCTCGAAGCAAGACCTGGGGAATATCGTTCGACTACTTTACACATCTTGCTCTGCGGATAGCGTCTACCTAGATGCTTCGCTAGTAGTGATGCTGTGGTATATGTACGGTCGTAGCTCCGACGCAGAGCAACTAGAGAAACAACAACTCACCATTCTTCCCGGTAAGTTATTTTTTTTGTATCGATATATACTAACACGTTGCCAATCTATTAGGTGGTGTCCTCTTCCTCCGATTCAAAAGAGTGAAAACAGCATTGGTGCATGGTATATCCTTGTTCAAGGACCCCACCAACTTCCTTACATGTCCGCTGTTCACGATGGCTGCTGCGTTGGTGATGCAGACGTCTCCAAGCAAGCGGTTTTTCCCTCTGTTCTTGTCCGCTAAACGAAGCGCAGCAAACGCAGACGATGTGTATAAGCTGACCCTCTTGGAGCTACTGGAAGCGGATGACAGCCAAGAGCAGTATCACCAACAACCTGCGAAGCGAACTGTACCAGGCGCGCAAGCATACGTGAACAGGTTGTTAGTTAGAGTCAAGCAAGATGCTCAGACAAAACAGCTACAGCTTACCTCGGGGCTTACGTCTCACTCTTTTCGGCGCGGTGCAGCGATGCACGCTAACGACGGAAGCTTGGCTGAAAACTGGATCATTGAGAGGGGTGGACCGCGTCAACAAGGCCTTTGGGTACATGCTCGGATCAACTCAGGCCGATCAGAACGTAGCCCGCGTCTTGAGCGGCTGGAATCCGAAGAAGGGTGCGCGACTTCCCTCTCTTCACGGATCGAACACCCGATCCGTGACCGTGCGCAAAGACTGATGGCACTCCTCTTCTCCAGTACGACGGCGTTTTCCGAGCCTGCGTTGAACTTGGACGAAGCTGTCGCGGATTGCTTGATGGCCACCCTGATCATGCACTACCCAGACATGCTGATTCTGGAAGAGGAAAGGGGCGCTTGTCGAGAAATGAGGGAGGCCACCGCTGCTCGGTCGATCGGAGAAGCAGAGGTGCTGGCATGGAGCGCCAGTATTCGTGTTGCTTTCGACCCCCCCATCCGAGCCAACTAGCCCACGTGAGTGCAGCTGCGAGCTGTCCACCGTGCTTGAGCTCGTAAAGCACCAGTCCCAGCAGATAGAAGTGCTGGTTCTACAAAACAAGCGCTTCGAAGAACGGCAGTTAGCGTTAGAGGCGCAGCTGCGCACACTGATAGGTACCTCGGCCGACAGCGATCAACCATACGTGACTCCATCACCAGTGGCGCCATCGACGCAGATTGCTGCTCAACCAGCAGTGCGGCCCAAGAAAAAGGGTTCGATGTCCTTGTCGGCTGCCTGGTACGAGTGGTTCACGGCTGATCCACGTGTGTATGCGTCGCGCACTGTGAAAAAGACAACGCTGTACGAGTTTAGGCACACAGTTGGATACATGATGCTGTTCTTACCGTCCGGATTCGCGCTGGACGAAGGCTCTGCTGCGTTTAAAAGCGAGGTGCTGAAGTTGGGGGAGCTCGCACAGCAGAACGCGCTGGACTTCTTGAAGGCAAGCGGATCTTCAGCAATTGCAGCGGCCACCGCGCTCAAAGCGCTTCGCAAACTGCATAAGGCAGGGAAGCTTGACACGCACGTAGCACAGTTCCACGACCGCATCGACAGTGGAAGCGTTGTGTACCCCACGCCAGCTGCTGCACTTCATGCCTTCATCCGCCTGAGCCCCAAGCAATAGCCACTGAGCTTCATTCCTCAATCCGCCTCCGCCCCAAGCAATAGCCTACATACAATAATGCACAATAACACGATCCATAGTGAAATGAAGACGATGGCCGTTTTCGAACCGGCCTGCAGCAAAGCTGCTCCTCCACCAAGAGGCACCGTCACGGGGTGAGCACAGGTACAACACGGGTGCCACGGCGAGCAGCACCGCGCATCGAAGAGAGAGCCAGCAAATAGAGGCGTACAGCAACACATACACGCACTCACGGAAGAAGCAGGAGGCACTGGATCGCTTGGACGACGACCCGAACGTGGCGGGCGGGCATCGCTCCCGGCGAGGAGTTCACCACGGGCCGTGGGAAGCTCGGCCCGGTATCGCGTCCTGCTCGCTCGGATCTGTCGAGGCTGTTGGCTTGCTGGGGGCGGCTCCAAACGACGACTGGCGGCTGAGCACGTGGCGATTGGTGTTTGCTGGCAGTGTCACTAAACAAAACCAAATGTCACAAAACTGATTTGGCCTCTTACCGGTACTGGTTGGATTTTGGTCGGACGAGTGGGAATTTTTACGGTATGGCATTGCATTGCAAATCGAGATACGGCGTTTGAACCAATATATTTTTACCGACCTCTGTCACAGAGGTAGCCCAGTGCAGCGTAGAAGAGAAAGATGAGGGCTTCATGTCCCTGTACTGACATCCACCCCCAGATGTGCCAGCGGCCACCGTTGCGATGAACACAAGCCCTTCTGAAGGCGTCGAAAGTGGAGAAACAGCGTCCCTTTCCACATGAATAGATGTGTCAATATTAACCTGTTCACCGATTCTGTATCGCAGTCGGAGCGTCCTTAGGTTGGCTGTGGTGTAGTAATGTACGATGGAGAACCAGGAAATGGACCAAATGACGGCGATGCCAATATTGCCGACTCGAAACTGCTTGAGAATCACAAATCAACGGCCCATTCCATCACGACGCTTATATCGTGTATCCCTCCTTGGCAGCCGACGCCTTCCAGCGAATCGCACCCACCTTTGGCTTGTCGTTGCTCTGTTCCTCCGATTCGGGTTCTATGCCCTCAGTCGACGTCTGTAACTTACAGTGTAAGGTGCTCAGCCCAAAGTCCGTCTACTGAGCTCGACCGTCAGTCGCTATGAGGATGCTGCTGCACTTCAAGACACCGTGTACCACGTGCTTGGTGTGCAGATATCGCAAGCCTAGCGCTGCTTCGTAGAGCTTTTCCCACAACTTGTCCGGATGAGCACGAACGTAGACGTCCAGTTGCCCACCATCCGCGTACTCGCACACGAAGAACGGTTGTCCGATATGACACGCGCCGACTAACTGCACCACGTGAGGGTGTGTAGTGGGTGGCGGCATGAAAGCCCAACTACGACCACGCAATGCAGTCGAGTGCGGCAATGGCAGCCGGCAGCAACAAGTAGTTGCAGTCAGCCACGATGCTGTGGCTCGTAGAGCTGCGGTATTGAAGCTGTAGGCTGGCTCGTGGCTCAGCAGGCACGAGCGCAAAGCTGGCGTGCCTTCGCCGACTCAAGCTGGTACAGGTAGAGAACATCTGCAGGATGGCCGAGTAGAGCGCCTTCACTGGGACGCTAGTGAAGGCGATGTAGAGCAGCTAGTCGGCGTGCATATTTTCATTTCTCACTTTTGCATTTACTACCAAGTCGACGAGCGCAATACACTCGGCAAGAACCTGAAGGAAGGGCCAGCTTCCCCCGACTGTGTTCGCGTTTTTCAAATGCGATCTACTACACTCTTGTAGTCACGTGGACGGCGACTTTCATCGTATTGAAGCAGCTGAGGGTGGAGCATATCGCGCTTATTGCGGTGTCGGGTGCTTTGTGGCTCGGGATCCACGTCCTGACTTACAACTGGGCTTCAAGCAAAACTACTCAAAGTTACTAGACATCTTGGTAGCTGTATGATATTGTGACGAGTCGCGAAGTGCAGAGCCTACCAGACGGTGGAGCCAGTCAACGGACTCAACAGTAGGCGGGAAAACGAAGAGAGTGGCAGCGCGATCCGGGCGAGGTCCACGAGCAGCTGCTGAGCCGTTGGCATGAGCTCATGGAAAGATCCTGCCCGAAGATCGTGCGCGAGAGGGAGTGCTAAACAGGCGGTGGGTACACGCGGCCGACAGCGGCTTCGAGTGCTCAGTTTAGAATCTGCGGGCCAGAGCGCAGACGACGAGCAACAGAGAGCGCGTACTGCGGGGAAGCACCACGCGCACAACAGCAACAGGGCGAGTGCTGCGGGGAAGTGGCACGAGTAAGGGCGAAGCAAGCAGCGCGGACGCGTCGAGGGCGCGCACAGCGAGGAGACCAGTGTGTCTCAGAGCTCGCGGGATCGCGAGGCGGAACCAGCGTGTTCCCCGTGGTCTAGTGGGTATCGGTGTGTAGTGCTCGACCGGCAGCGTACGAGCAGTAAGCTAAGCAGAGTAATAAATAGGTGCCAGTCGGTACAGACAGGCACCGGCGCAGGGGACATCAGTTGGTCTCCTGAAGCCAGCAGAGTTAGTGGAGCGTCCACTA
The DNA here is from genome assembly GCA_033557995.1 of Phytophthora crassamura. Classification (NCBI taxonomy): domain Eukaryota; phylum Oomycota; class Peronosporomycetes; order Peronosporales; family Peronosporaceae; genus Phytophthora; species Phytophthora crassamura. The sequence continues at coordinate 1,817,183 of JAUCED010000016.1, forward strand.
AGCCGTGAAAGCCTGGCTACGACCAATCCCGGCGCGCAGGGTACACCAGACGCGTTACAGTATGGCAGATTGGACCCAGCGCCGATCTATGCAAAGCTACGAGTGTTTCAATGGTATCGCTGGTTTCCACTGTGGTACGTCTCGCTTGGTGTTTGGCGACCGAGATTGGTTATTTTTACGACGAAACGGAGAAGGACTTCTGGCGTTGGATGTACGTTCAAACCCTTGAGGCTCTAAACCTCTCACTCTTCGTCTTGCTGCTTTTCTATCTTCGATGGCGAGCAGTATACTTCCGCTTGCGACGTTGTCCTGAGCCGAGTGAGCTCTTCGCCGAGACACTAGCACGAAATGGTTCACAAGATCTCCGTGCTGCAACTCCAAAGAGAAACAGAATTGGCACGACAATTGCTATCCTCAACCCAGATCAGGAATTGCTTCTAGGAATTGCATACGTCGGCAAAAAGAGACCGGCTTTGCCGGCGTTAAAGCAACGTCGTTCTCGAATACCTCACTGCTACTGTAACGGGGTTACATTGAATAGTGTGATGCACACAAGCTAGGTGCCACACATAAGTGGCTTCCACACATATGTTACGTGGGTCACCCCAGATAGGAGTGGGTGGCTCACAGCCACTGGATATGCATTTGACTAGGCTCTACTATGATAGATAGTGAGTCCTATACATACAAACAAACAGGCGGCTCTGCCGCGATAAACAACAATACATTCAGTTCACATTTGAAGCCTAAGAGTTCACTAGCCTTGTTTAAGGTACTTCTGTCTCTTGGAGTCCGTAAGTAGTTATCTTACGGTACTCGGTATAGCTCTTGTATAGAGCGTAAGGTTATCGCTATTACTAGAGACTCTCTGAGTCTGTGTCTTCCTCTGACGCTAAAGCTACGGCAGCCCCGCTGCACTTGGTAGCACTTGTAGTCAATCCGACACCTGAGTCTTACGACTGTCCCTCTGTGAGGATGGAGCTATTTGCCCACTTACCCCGAACCAACAGGACGGGCTTAATAAGCTGATGTCCTTGATCGGCCCGGAAGGTGTGGCCCATCTTGCTTCGCAAGGCCCCGACGCGGTGAACGCGCGTCTGGAGGCGTTTTCTCAGTATGAGAATGCTCTGTTGGAGCACGTCCAGCAGAAGATGACTGCGGCCGCGGCGTCTGTGACGCCTAGGCCTGCATCGGACGATGCTCCACGAGCTAAACCGCTCATGGTGAGCGTCAAGACCTTCGAGGGCAAGGAAGGCGAAAGCCTTTTGCTCTGGATCAGAGAGGTCGAAATGGCCATGGCGTCCGCCATGCTCAAGACCGAGCAGCAGCGCGTGGCGCTTGCGATCTCCAAGCTCGGTGGCCGAGCGCGAGAGTGGGCCCTGACGTGTGGCACGTCTGTGGACACTGCGTTCCCTTCTTGGGATCAGCTGAAGGCCCAGCTTTCGCGAGTGTTCTCGCCGCCTAACCAGGCGTATCGCGTGAGGTCACGCTTCCTGTCTACCCGTCAGGGTAAGAAGGAATTGTTGGACTTCGTCCAGGAGTTGAGAACTCTTCTCGCCGGCATGGCGGCGGATCCTCTTCCTGAAGTGGTCGCGGTGACCGTCTTCATGGAAGGCCTTCGCACTGGCGTGGCCAGGACGGAAGTCTTCCGTGTTCACCCGACCTCTTTTGAGGAAGCCGTGAACGTGGCGTTGAACGCCGAGTTCAACTTCAAGTCGTCGCGACTTGGTTGGACGGCTTCCCAAGCCAGCTCTTCCGGAGCTTCTGATGTGTCCAATGGCGCAGTGCCTATGGACCTCAGCTACGCTGAAGATGAGGAAGCCGAGCTTCAGGCTGCTGAGCAGCGTATCGGCATCCGTCGATGCTATGTGTGCGGCAGCACGCAACACCTGCGTCCGGGTTGCCCGCTGCGCAAGCAGCGCCAGGCTCCGTCGAGCCGAATCTCCGCTTCTGAGCAGAAGCCTGGCTCGGGGCGGGGAAACGCCAAGTCCCAGTAGGCGCGGGGCGCCCTGCTGGGGAAGAAGAACTGAGTTCTGTTGAGCCTCAGGGAGGAGGTCGGCAGGGCTTAGCCCCAAAGAGCACCGTGCTCTCTAACAACACGGGACGTGTATGCAAGCCGGGCTTGCTGGTCGTGGAAGCGACCGTGAAGGGCTTTGAGAAGCCATGGAAGATCCTTATCGACTCCGGAGCGTCGGGCAACTATGCTCGGCGCTCCACGATGGAAGGAAGTCAGCAGTACGCTGAGGCGCTGAAGGCGCGTTCGAGTGACATCGTCACCGTCCGTCTTGCGACGGGGACCCGTGTCACGGTGCCCAAGGTTCCTGTGAACCTGGGCGTGAAGTTTCTGGACTTCGATAGCGTTGAACGCTGTTTGGTCATCGACCTGGATTCGAGGTACGACCTCATCCTCGGCATGGCATGGCTGGAGTGCCATGAACCATGGATCGACTGGCGGTCGAAGACCTTAGGCGCTACGCGCTTGCCTCCTAGGGGAGCATTGGCGAGTCATGAACCCACCTCTGCTAGGAAGCAAAAGCGCTATTGGCGCGGGCACTGGACCGAGTCGGTCAATGTGCTGGACATTGGAGTGTCCGAGTTAATGGACACTGGCGTCGAAGACGCGAGTCCCGAGCACTGCTCGTGGGCTGGACGTGGAGTGGCACGTAACCCACTGAGTGAGACTCCGAGTTACTGTGAGTCATCACTGCCTGCCGGTAATGGCGGGGTCGACACTGAGTCGAGGCATCTTGGGCGTGGCCCTAGTGATGCGCGTGGAGCGGCACGTAACCCGCTGAGCGATGCTCGTGGCTTGAGCGCAGCATCGCTGCATGCCGGTAATGGCATGGTCGACAGTTCGTCGAGGCATCTTGGGCATGGCCCTAGTGATGCGCGTGGAGCGGCACGTAACCCGCTGAGCGGTGCTCGTCACGAGAGCGCAGCATCGCTGCATGCCACTGATGGCGTGGTCGGCTGTGAGCCGAGGCATCAAGGGGAGGACCCTGACGATGCGGGTGGAGTGGCACCTAATCCACTGGGCGAGGGCTGTGAGCGTTGCGGCTCCACGCCGGCTCAATCAGAGCAGCAAGAGGTGGCGACACCTGACGAGACTTTCAGTCTGAACACGCTGGCCTCTCCGAGGCGTACAGCTTCCGCGAGGAGGCGGCAGCGACGCCAGATGGCGACTGCGAGACGCAAGGCGTCGGTCCTGGTACAGGACGTGTCCGTCGTGGACGATGATAGCGAGCAGCTATACACACTCGTTGATGGAGTGACTGGTGAAGCCGAGGGCAACGTCAGCCTCGAGGCTATTCCGACGGTGGCTGCTCTGCTAGAGCTGGACGAGATGTCCATTCCCGACTTTGGGGATGCCTTAAAGGCTGGCGCGCTCGCCGAAGTGGTCATGATACGACCGGAAGAGGAATTGAACTCCTCGTCGCTTATGGATGAAGCTGTCCTTGAGGACACGAAGGAGGCACTCAGTGCGCGAAGTGGATCTTCGATCCTGAAGGACCCATCGGATCCGTTCTATCCTTTGGTTAAGGAGTTCCAGGATGTGGTCTCGAATGACCCGCCCACTGGCTTACCTCCGGATCGAGGTGTCCGTCATGAGATTGACTTGGTTCCCGGAACCAAATACTGCGTAACGAGGCAGTGGCCCTTACCGAAGGAGCAGTGCGACGTCATTGACGCGTTCTTCAGCGCCAAGCACGCGGCGGGCATGGTGCGTGAGAGCAAGTCTCCGCACTCGACGCCTACGTTCTGTGTCAGAAAGCCTAATGGCAAGTGGCGCATCGTTCATGCTTTCAATAAGCTCAACACTGCCACCATTCCGGCACAGACGCCGATTCCTAGGAAGGATGTTCTGCAGAACAATATGGTTGGCTGCACGATGTACAGTGCGCTCGACTTGGTCGATGGTTATTACCAGTTGCTCATGCGAGCGAGTGACATTCCGCTGACAGCGGTTAGCACTCCGAGTGGTATGCTCTGGGAGTGGCTAGTCATGCCCCAAGGGCTGTCGAACGCGCCTGCGACGTTCAATCGTCTGGTGACGCAGCTCTTCAGGCCCCTGCGGGCGTTTGCTCAAACGTACTTCGACGACATCTTCGTCCACAGTCGTGCGGAGCACGGTCGGTCTGACGTGGAGAACCACATTGACCACTTGCGAGCAGTGCTCGAGTGCATGCGCACCAACAAGCTGTATGCTAACGCATCAAAATGCATCTTCGGCGCTGAAGAAATTCCTTTCTTAGGATGCTTCGTTGGGAAGCGCGGCCTTCGAGCAGATCCTGCTAAGGTTAAGGCCATCGTTGACTGGCCGGTTCCCAAGAACCAGAAGGACTTACGCAAGTGGCTTGGCCTCGCCAACTACTTGCACAAGTACAGCGCGAACTACGCTGAGATGGCTCGGCCATTGTCCAATCTCCTTAAGAAGGATGAGGACTGGTGTTGGAACACCGAGCATCAAGATGCTTTCGAAGCAGTCAAGGAGAGTCTCCTTCATGCCCCGATCCTGGCGTTGCCAGACCCTGAACGTTCTTTCAGTGTCGTCTGTGACGCATCGGACTTTGCCATAGGCAGTGCTCTGCTTCAAGCAGACGCCGAAGGGCGTGAACGCGTGATAGCGTTTGAGTCTCGCCAGCTTAAGGCTGCAGAGAAGAACTATCCAGTTCATGACAAAGAGCTACTTGCGATGAAGTATGCTCTCGTCAAGTTCAGGTTTCACCTGCTGGGCTCTAAGCCGTTTGTGATCTTCACTGATCATGCGTCACTACGCACTGCGACCCAGTCGCCTCACCTCTCGCAAAGGATGGCCCGTTGGCTGTCCTTCTTCGCGGAGTACAACTTCGAGGTGAAGTACAAGCCTGGCAGGCAGAATGGTCTTGCAGACGCGTTGTCACGGCGACCGGACTATGAGCTTGCTCATGTCACGATGGTGACCTCGTCGGTGACGGACTTGATACGCGCTGCGTATGCGCGAGACGACATGTGTGTCGCCCTGCTGCGTGCTCTTGGGAGCAAGGAGTTTGAAAACTCGGACAAGACATTGTCGGCGCGCTTGCGCGCGAGCCTGCACCGTTACTCCGTCGCTGACGGTCTGCTGTACTACAGCACGAGTGCGGAGGACACACCTCGAGTCGTGGTCCCTCATGACGAGGATTTGAAGTATCGTATCCTCTACGAGGCGCATGATACACCGCTTGGCGGCCACCTCGGTCGCGAGAAGACCTACAGCTCTGTGAGCCGGACCTATTGGTGGCCCAAGCTGTACAAGTGGACGAGCACGTACGTGCGCACGTGTGAGACGTGTCAACGGGTGAAGCCCTCACCGCATGCGGCCGCGCCGCTGGCAAGCTTGCCTGTACCCTCTGGGTGTTGGGAGTCCATGAGTTTGGACTTCGTGTTCGGCCTTCCAAAGGACGCGGAAGGTAACACGGGCATCGTGGTCTTCGTTGACCGTCTGAGCAAGATGGCTCATCTAGCGGCTGTGCCGGACACCGTGGACGGTGAAGGGACAGCGAAGCTGTTTCTCGATCGGGTCTTCCGCCAACACGGGCTGCCCGCATCGATTGTCTCTGATCGAGACCCCCGCTTCACTGGGAAGTTTTGGGACGCTGTCTTTAAGGTGCTTGGCACCAAGTTGGACATGTCCACAGCGGACCATCCGCAGACCGACGGTCAGACTGAGCGCGTGAATCGCGTTGTCGAAGACATTCTTCGTAGCATTTGCGCTGAAACGCCGAAGCGTTGGAGCGCTATGCTTCCACTCGTCGAGTTTGCGTTGAACAACGCTGTGCATGCCTCCACGGGCTACACTCCGTTCTACGTGAACGGCCTCACCCACCCGCGCGTCCCGCTGACGCTGCCACTCCGTGGTCCTGGGCTTGGTGGGGGAGAGATAGCCGATCGGCTTGCTGATGTCAGCCCACTCACTGTTCGTAAACAGGTTGACGAGTTCCTGTCAACGCGTCTAAGTGTCCTTCGACACGTACGTGACGCAATGGCTGATAGCCAAGACAAACAGAAAGAACATGCGGATGCTAAAGGCAGAGGCAATGTTGAGAGTTATGAGGTCGGGGACCTAGTGTTGCTTAACGCTAAAAACCTACCTACACATGCAGTGTCTGCGGTCTTCAAGACCAAGTTGCGCCCGCGCTTCGTGGGACCGTTCACGGTCGTGGCCAAGAAGGGCCTGGCGTACACGCTCAATCTTCCGAAGAAGATGCGTACGCACCCCGTGTTCTACGTTGGCTTGCTCAAGCCGTACCGGGACCCGGCCCATGTGGGTTCTCAGGAGCTGGCGCCCAACGTGGCGGAGCCACAGCGCCCTGCTGAAGTCGCAGCAACAGGTCGACCTGACCTTCCAGCCGCGCGAAACCTTGCTCAAGGCGCGCCAGGCGTTGAGTCGCCGACTCAGCAGCCTCACACCACTGGAGACGTTCCCGGAGATCGCGGATCTCATTCACGGTGGTGTCAGACTCCCTCTCGGCTTGATCAAGCCTCCGCCCATGGCGCTCCAGGATCTGACGCACGTCGCTCAGCGATCTCTCCAAGCTCTCCAGCTCCTCAGGCCGGACAGGCTCCTCACCGTGCGAGGACACGGGCGCCGCCGGCGCTGCTCGACGAGCAGGGAACCGCCACTTTCATGTGGAGCGTATTCTAAAGCGTCGTCGACGCGACGCTCATAACCAATATTTGGTAAAGTGGCGTGGGTACCCGCACTCAGAAAACTCGTGGGATTTGAGGTACCCCTCCGGCAAGACTGCCCTGACGTCGTGGACGCTTTTGATCGCCGCGATCGAAGGCGCTCTGCGAGCCCGCGACCGCGAAGTCGGTCGCCTCATGCTTCCCGCCGCTAGGCAGGGGAGCTGAGGGATCATACGCTGAGCTCAAGCGTTGATCCCGGGCTGCTGCAGCCGTCGACTCACCTTGGTGAGTTCCTGCAGCGCTCTTAAGGCAGAGGAGCCGAGTCCGAGGGACTGTAGCGACCTGGAGGCGGCCGCCTGACGCTTCGTCTTCATCTTCGCGAAATCGAAGCGAAGCCGGCGCTCTAAGCGCACATCAGCTTCGTCGAAGCTAGACTGGAGAGCCTCCAGCGAAGAGAGACGGCGGGTTCGATGAACCCAGCTCGTGAATTGAGCGTCGTCCTCGTGGAGGAGCTCTTCCGGACCGAGCACCACCGGAATAGTCCGCATCGCGGGGACTGAAGCCCCACGGGCTTGATCGGACAGGCGAGTCCCATACTCCTCCGGAGTGGTCTGCTGCGGCGTCAGAAGCCTCTCTCGGAGAGCAGTACGAGTAGCGACCTGGTCGCTGGTACTGGCCGCCGGCCCGATTCGCCAATTCTGCAATGGCCCCGAGCCACACTGCTTCAAGCGCTCCACCGGGTTGAGCGGTACGAAGCCATACTCTCGTCGAGAGCTCACTAGCGGTCGCGCCTCAGGTCGTTGCGAACGAACGGCAGTTTGCCCCTCGAGCTGGCGCTCTTGAGCCTCGTCGAGGTCGTTGGAGATCTCGTTTGTCTCCAGACCAGACGAAGCACGAAGTGCTGTGGTCTCGCGATCCACGAAAGGGTTGGGAACCCGGCGTTGCTGCTCCGGCGAGCGTGGACGCGCAGGAGGCGGGGAGTCCTCTCGCTGAGGCATCGGCGTGTCGGAGCTGTAGTCCAGCTCCTCGTCCTCCTCCCCCTCCTCGAGGCCCTCAAAGAGGTCATCTGCCGCCCGGCGGGCCATGTTCGCGCTGCTGGGGCTCTCGGAGCTAAACGCAAGACGGCTCTGCTGCAAGGCGTGATACTCTCTCACCGAGAGCGTTGACGCGGGGCGCGGTGAGACCTTACGGTCGGACGTTGAGGCACTAGGTGCCGGGGACGCGAGCGCGCTCTTGTTGTCGAGTGGCTGAGCCGCCTGCGGACTCCGAGCCATATGCTCGTTGAACTTGGAAAGTTCTGGAGCGGGCTCTCGCGAGGGCAAGCGACTTGGCCGTTGCCGTCAAGACTTCTCAATCGAGACGATGACGAGTGCGTACACGTGGTGTCCACAGTCTGGTGGGGGAGGGTGTAACGGGGTTACATTGAATAGTGTGATGCACACAAGCTAGGTGCCACACATAAGTGGCTTCCACACATATGTTACGTGGGTCACCCCAGATAGGAGTGGGTGGCTCACAGCCACTGGATATGCATTTGACTAGGCTCTACTATGATAGATAGTGAGTCCTATACATACAAACAACAGGCGGCTCTGCCGCGATAAACAACAATACATTCAGTTCACATTTGAAGCCTAAGAGTTCACTAGCCTTGTTTAAGGTACTTCTGTCTCTTGGAGTCCGTAAGTAGTTATCTTACGGTACTCGGTATAGTTCTTGTATAGAGCGTAAGGTTATCGCTATTACTAGAGACTCTCTGAGTCTGTGTCTTCCTCTGACGCTAAAGCTACGGCAGCCCCGCTGCAGCTACAGTCATGCCGGTAGACTCCTAAACGAGTAGCTGTTCCGGCATCGTGGCTGAAGATAAACAGAGTTGTCGCGGAATTCCCCACTCAGGATCGACCTGCCACGCACCAAATAATTCCACCACGTGAAGGAGATACAGCTTGTGCCAACTCTCCACTTCATTCCTCTTCGTTCGCCGACTTGTCTTCCTTGACCACAAGTCGTAGTTGATCCCACCTGTCGTGATAAATTTGCCAAAGGCGCCACGACGAAACCCGTCGTACGCGTCGAATTCAACGTCGTACGCTGGAATAAACCAGCCTGCGATTTTCTTCCTTACGAGTGAAGCGATTCTACATGTAGACTTCAACTTCTCACTGTTTTTCGTCGACGATGTCGTCCATTAGTTGCGGTAGATTCTGCAGCTTTGCTAATGTTTAATTTTTGTGTCTCCGACCTCATTTCTCTGATAAACTTGTGTACGCTGGACAAATGGGCTGAAAGAATCCAGGTTGAAATGAACAGTAAGTTGTTGGTCCCTTGGCGGCGCAGGAGCTTAAGCTGTTCCCACCGTGCTATGATTTAATCCTCTTGTAAAAGAAGCTTTGGATATCGGCGTAGCATCGAAGCAAGATTCGCGTGGGTTGATCGTGGCGGAACTGCTGCCAATCGGCCATTTACATCGCGATTCATGAATTCCACCAATGACCGCACAGTGCTAATGGTTCAGCTTGGGGGGGTAATTTCACCTTCCGCCGTTGTTTTACGAAGTGCAGTCCTTCCTTAAGCATCTGACTGGCAATGTTATTCCAGTATTGTGGAGCAAACCCGCATCACATTCCACAGCAGACAACAGAGCCAACCAGGCTGTCAATAAGTGGCAGCAGTTGCATTTTCTCATCAGAAAAATGAAACAAGTTCCGAGGACGTCCAACTCAGCACAGGGAAGAATCCGCTGGTGTTTTTTTTTGTCTTTGTGTGCCCTGGATTAAGTCTAGATTTTACGAGAAACTCGTTCATCGCTGGATCATTTCCTCACGGCCAACGATCAACGACATGTAGAATGATGTCCTTACTGCTAGCTGTTTAAAAAAATAGTTATTGTGGTTTGCAGCCGTTTTGGCAAAACGAGTGCCCTGAAATCAGATTTCAGTGGCCCGATTTGAAAATATAGCCTGATTTGTTTTTTAAATGGGGTCGATTTAGTACGAGAGGGGGCCTGAATTAGCAAACCGAAGTCTGTTTTGCCGTTTCATTCGCGCAAAAATGACTGGTCAGGAGAACCAACCACAGAGAACTCGCCCAGATATGTCTATTCATTTTGCAAACGCATGACCTACCACGATGACTTCCGCTGGCGAGCAGTGGCCCTTCTCCACGTGTACGACATCCCTGTTGCGCATGTAGCTGAGCTACTTGGCCCCAAACTACGAACAATTCGCCGCTGGTACAGCTTTTTCCTACGCGATGGCATCGTCAACGACAAAGCAGAGCACAAGCGGCGCCAACGCTGGCCTGATGAGGTGCTTCAAGCAGTGAAGACTTACGTTCCAGACCATCCTACGTTCTATATCGAAGAGCTACGTGACCACATTGTGCTGCTTTGTCCAGAACTACCCAACGTTTCGACTTCTACGATATGCCGCGTGCTGAACTTCGATCTGAATTTGAGCCGGAAAGTGCTGTCTAAGGCTGCACGAGAAGCCGTCCCTGCCGAAATCGAAGCTTTCCGGACGAAGCTGCGCCCCATCTATTCGTCTGCAGAACAGCTCGTGTTTCTCGACGAGACGGCAAAGGACGGCCGACATGCCTACCGTAGGTATGGCTGGTCACGACGCAACACCAAGGCCGTCGTGAAGTTGCCATTCCGCAGAGGCAAACGGTTGTATATCATGGCAGCGCTGGACGTGAACGGATTCTTCGGCTGGGATTGGACGGAGGGCACATTTACGAGAGGGCGGTTCCACGAAGCATTCCTCAAGTGCGTTGTTCCACACCTCAACCCGTGGCCTTTTCCTCGGTCGATCGTGATCATGGATAACGCCAAAATTCATGCGTATCCTGAATTGGAGGAAGCAGTGCATGCATGTGGGGCTAGGCTGATTTTTCTCCCACCGTATTGCCCTCAACTCAACCCAATCGAACCTTGCTTCGGTCTTCTGAAACGATGGCTTCAGAAGCATGCAAACCTGGTTTTTCCGTTGTATCCGGAAATGGTTCTGGACGTGGCGATGAACAATGCACTCGTCGCGGGGATAGCGGTTGTCATGGCACATTTCAGCACTGTGGGTACCTAGGAGATTCCATTCGAGACGAAACATTTGATGCGTTGAAAGATCTGTAGTATTGATAGAGTAAACTACATTTCAATTGCGTTCCTTCTACTCGTCTGTGACGCCGGTTGGCAACCCGCCTGCTTCTTCGTCACTTTCTCAGTTCTCGTCATCTTCTTGCATGTGGTCTACGTCTTCTTGCTCTGGGTTGCTCGGCGCTGGAGCCGAGAACGATTGGAAAATGCCGGCAGCAAACACTTCGTGGTCGGGCAGCCCACATGCACGCCGCAAGGTTGCAAGATCGACGCGCACAGGAACCCACGCGCCGTTGAACATCATCCGCACTGTTGCTGTCTCTTGTTGAGCTTGCCGTGCCTGTTGTGATTCACGGACCCGGATGAGTTCTCGTTGCCTGTCCCGATCCATGGCTTGAGCCGTCGTGTTGTCCTGGGGAACTTCAAACGGAGCGCTATCGGGTCGCCTAGCCTGCACGATGTCTAGGTGATGCGCTGTGATAGGTCCGAATGATATCGAGTTCACGGCCTCGTGGGCAACGCGCTGCAAGCGGGCTCGCTCAATTCGTGCTGCTGTAGCTCGGTGGAACTGAGTAGGGGGCTGTGCTGTACTTTGAGCGTACAGGAACGCTTGGAACCGGAACGCGTTAATCGCCAGTCGATCAGCGGGTTTCAGCAATCTCCAGCGATGTTCGAGGCTCGAGCGGAAGTTACCTGCGCACAGCCGCACGTACTTGCACTGACCGTCATTCTTGGCCCGCTTTAGGTAGATGTCGCTGTCGCTGCGAAGCTGAACGCGTTTCTTGGCTGCCTCCGGACTTGCTGCAACCTCAGAAAACTTAGCTAAGCACTTCTCAAGAAACACAGCATACCCTTCGTCCAAGTCAAACGTAACATTCTTGCGCCAACCACCTCGCGAGGTTCCAAGCGGTTCGCCAACTCGAACGATCAGTACAGCATCCAGCACGCGTGGTAATGACGCTCCATCGGACCGGAAATCGGGGGTGATCGCAGTAGCCATGAAGAATTCAGGAGCACGAGTGAAAGTCGCTGGTGACGTTGCACGACGGCAGCCGCAGCTTGATCAAACTAGCGTACACACCAAACACTGCACCCCACACGGACAACGCGCGGGTTGCAAGCCAGAGATCAACGACTGACAGCGCAAATTGCAGAACGAGTTGCATAATGGTCGAGTGTATTCGTATTTTTCCTAGATAAGCATGGTAGTGACACAGCACACAGATTCATTAGAACTTGAACACACAGCTCAGCGCTTCGGAAGAGAGAACTACACTTACGAGCAGCTGGCCCAGCAAGAGATGACAGGGACGAGGACGGCGCCCAGAAGGAAAGTGGTAATGACCAACGACACCTGCTGACCTCGCTTGCCTATTGTGTGCCACAGCGAACATATCATAAGCCTTATGCGGTTATACAGGAATCACGCGAGTGTGTCTTACCTGGGATAGCAGCAGGAAGTCGCATGAGGTCGTCGCGAGATAGCTGCATCAGCACGAGAAGCTTCTGGTAGCGCGTGCTGGGTTGGTGTCTGGTTAGTTTGTGAGCGGGAGCGGGGGGCGGTCCGCGGTCCGTTTTAGCTGCGACAGTTGTGAGAGAGAGCTGCACAAATCCTTCGCTTATTCTAGAAATTGCGACGACTTGAACAAAAGCAGGGTCCGATATATGCCGTCAAATCGGAGGGCAAAACGGCTGCAAACCACAATAAATCTATGATACTTCAAGTACTTATTTTCACATTGCTTCATTTGTGCATCATTCAACGCCGAATGTCCTCCGTTTCGAGTTGAGCCATACTTAAGTACGTCGTAAACGAATTAAACCACAAGCTCTATCACCCTCGCGTGGTCATATCGGGCAGCCTTTCTTCGTTTCTGAATACGCGGCAGGTAGACAGCTTAATGGGTTCCTTCGTGCTCAACCGAAAAACAATGATCGTTGAACACCTTATAAGCATCCGAATCGGGGGGACAGAGCGACGAGAAACCAAAGGTGGGTGTGATTCGCTGGAAGTTCCCAGAAGTGTTTGCGTGTGTAGACGTTGGTTATCTTCGATCGGAATGCTGGAAACAGCTGCCCATGCACGAACCTTCTTAGGAGTTGCTTCCCAGATTTATCGGCATGACTGAAGCACAGCTGATGCGAGGGCGGGGTTGATTTACCGTCGGCGACGCTGGCCTCTTCCTGTCGACTACGCAATGCCAAGAAACAACTCGTTGTCAGGGTTGATGATAGCAGTTGTGGTGACAATCCTCTTTCTCTTTGGCGTGGCGGCGCGAGCATTTTGCAAATCCGCTTCTGCATGTTCCTCCAAGAGAAGCAGCTCATCCGTCTCAAGATTATCGAGCGAGCCGAAGTAAACCGCTCGACATAGCAGCATGTGAAAGAACCATAGGAAAATGTAGAGGTTAAGCGCTTCGATGGCTTGGACATGCATCCAACGCCAGAAGTTCTTCTCCGTTTTGTCGTGCGTAGAACCAACCACGGCAGCTAAAGTACTAAGCACCGCGTATCCCCATAGTATCCAGCGATACACTTGAAAGACGTTTCGCTTTGCAGAGCTCGGCGCTGGGTCCAATCGGTCACGCAATGCAATTCTCAAGCTATTTGTAACTTCGAGTAGTTGCTTGAAGCCCAGTAGTAAGTCAGGACGTGGATCCCGAGCCACAAAGCACCCGACACCGCAATAAGCGCGATATGCTCCACCCTCAGCTGCTTCAATACGATGAAAGTCGCCGTCCACGCGACTACAAGAGCTCGGATGCATATCGCTTCACCACGGGTAAGGGAAGGGCGCGTTATGCCCCATCCTTTGGCGATGTACAGCGGCACCTCCATACTGATAACTAGCGACAGGAACTGCAAAGCCATCGCCAAAGTAGGAAGCAAGCCACGATACCAGCCAGTAAACATCCCAGCAGTGCTGCTGGCTGCAAGAGCGAAAGCTGCGTAAAGCACTTGCACAACAGGAACCCACGCCAGTTTGCTGTGCACCGGAAGAACGGTACCAGGGGCAGCTCGACGCATGTGCCACAGCCACAGAAGCCCTGCGACCCCCCAGAAGACAATGATAACTTGGTAAAATACGATCATGTCGTTGTCTGGAATACGGAGACAGTCGCCGGTCGCAATACACAAGTTCATCGCCACAGTTCCTTCGACTGATTGAAGAATTGGTGGCGACTGTACACACTCTTTCGACCACAGATCGTACTCCGCTTCGGACCGATTGGGATAGTTCTCAGGACAGTAGAAACACGGGCGCTCAGTACCCTGTGGAGACTTCTCAAGACACGAACGCAGGATACTCTGGTGGCCGCCTAGCACCTCACACGCGTCGATGTAAAACATCGCTTGGAGGAACCGCTCGTACCGTTTACCTTGGCGAACTCGGTCTCACTCGTCACATTGTCGGCCAAACCAGAGATGATCTTCGTCGACTGGTACACGAGCTTGTCGCTCGACTGGTTCTCAAGCGCATAGGACTTGCAGTAGTAGTCGAGCGTCCGGTTGGCCATCGCGCAGTGCATGTCTGGATGTGTGCCGTTCCCGCTGCCCTCGATGACGATCGTCTTGAATTCAGGTTTCCCAGTACTGTACGTGATCGTAGGTCTGTAGATTGCTGTGATGTTGGCGATCGCTTCTGTGGCGAGTTCGTCGACACGAGCAAGTGGAAGAGAACCCGGTCGGCGGCATCTTCGCTGCTGTGTGATGTCGATCTCGACTGCAAACGCCCCGTTGTTTCCGAATTCATACCCTGCGAGGAATTCGAGGGACGAGAATGAGGAAACGTTGTCGAGAAGCGCGTGGTGGTGGTACTTGGACGGAGAGAAAAGTGTGGTTACTGTGAGTGGGGTTTCGAGTGGGGCCTCGGAGTACCGAGCAGCAGCACTGTGTAGTAGTATCGACAGGCACCAAGCGGTGGAGAAAAATGTCTGTTGTAGCTTGTGAGCTTGTGTAGCAGCATTTACACTGCTAGCGACCTGGAGTTGTGTCGAGTTGCAGCACCACCTCAATACTGGAAGTGTGAGCTATGTTCTGACGTTCTGGGGGACCACTCATGGAGCTCAAGTTGGCGTTTGGATGCACCGAATGTTCATCCCTATACCTAAAATAACTGGAAAATGTACGTTTGGAATTAATTTTTTCGTTTTTCTAACCCTGACTAAAATATATAATCCTACTTAGCTGACTAAATAAATAATTTTACTTAGCTGGACGTCACCACTCGAACCTCATTTTCCTTAACTAAGTGCATTCAAGATCTTTTCCGAAGTGTTAGCTGTGCCAAGTACGACGCTCCTGTCCCGGTTGGTATTAGTGCTGTTGCAACCTTCTTACGCACCGATTATTTGACCGCAGGGATGATGCTCGAGATGCTGACGGGGTCGGACGGGTTCTTTCCCGGTACCTGTTGATCCGCTGCATCCCCATCGACCTCGATGTCCAAGTTTCCCAGCTCTCTTAATCGGAATTGTTGACACCGACAGATGTAGCCCAGCGCAACGAAAAAAAAGAGAAAGATGTGGCCTTGAACAGAGATCCACACCCAGACGTTCCAGCGGTTGTCGGATCCGGTTAATGCAGTCACCGTTGCGATTAAAACAAACCCCTTGTCGAAAGTGGAGAAAGAGATTTTCCCCTTCCACCTAACGACGGATGTGTCCGATCTGTATCTCAGTCGAAGCATCTTTAGGTTGGCCGTGGTGTAATAATGCATCAGGAACACGATGGAGAGAACCTGGAAATTGCCCAAATGACAAACACGACGACCCGTCAAGTCTCACCATCACGCAACGAATTCGAAAGACGTTGATCCGGCCATATCATGCAAGGCGTTTTGCACTTCTCTCCTCTCCTATAGCTAAACCTTGCGGGGGGAGTCGCTTTCTTTGGTAGCCGCCTCACAAAGGTTCAAGACACTGTGCCCCAGTCATGGTGAACCGTTTGCTCGATCTGCCATCCTAGGAATAAAAACAAGCAGAAGATAGGCAAATAAAAACTTTTACTGTCGCCGTGTTGGACCAACTTCGCTTCCTTCTCTGTGCTCGAAACTGTCCAAGTCGCTTGCCACGGTAATCGCAATGAAGTATCTGCTTGTCCAGAACCAGCGCATGCGCATGTTCTTCGTCTTTTGCACCATTTCCGACGTGCAACTGAAAAGTCTGCAAGGAGTGGATTTCGACCGAGAAATTGAACCTGGGCGGCTGGATCTATGGACGCAACGAGGTGGCTCCGTTCGCGAACCAAACCGACCGCTTCTGCTACGATGCATGTACGAATTTCACGATCGAGTCCGTCCACTTGGGACAGTATTGCTAACACGTCATCGCAGCCGAAAAACCGCAGCGGTAAACCAGTAGAAGTTGTCGTCCGTCATAAGCTTGAGTAAAAGTTGAATTTGCTTTTCGCGAGGTGGATTGCAGTTGATCTCGTCTATTGGATACACCCTGCCATCCTTTATACAATCTATTTCCTTTTCCGTGCTGTTCCTTGCTATCCGTGCATCACGGAAATATACCCTGTTATAAACTAGGAACAGCGTAGAATTTGTGCCAGGTCTAGGACGGAGCGTCGTTGAGCTGCGAAGTTGTCTCCGCCTTGAGCTGCGATAGCTCATCATCTCGAGAGGTCACTGTCTGCCGCAGTCGACGGTTCTCCAGCTCCAGCTCGCGGATCTTGCTCATCCGCGTCTCCTGTTCGGCCTGGGCGATTTCCAATCCGCGCACGAACTCTCGCAACAACTCCTTCTGCTTGTAGAGCTCGGCGTCATCCGTGCGCTGCCACCGACCCGCTCGCTGATCCATCTTGGAGATCTCGTCCAGGTACTTGGACTTGAGCATTGACGTGAGAGACGGACGGGTGCTGCTAGTCGAAGCTGAAGCTGCTGAAGGCATTGGAATAGGCGCGATGGGGGCCTCTTCGTAAATGGCTTCCGGGTGCATCGGCGTGTCGTGTTCAGCGTCCTCTTCGTGCTCTGGTTCATCCTCTCCATCGCCGTCGTACTCTTCTTTGGTCTCCGCTAAGTCCTCGTCGTTGTCGGTGAGATGTCGAGATGAAGACGCGGACAGCGGTAGCGTCTTCGTACTCGCGCTGCCGCCACTCCCAATGAGCGTCTTGTTCGACGTATTGGCGGAGCTTCCAGAGTGGACGAGTCTGGGGCGTGCGTGGTCCTCGTCCTTGCCTTCCTCCTCCTCTTCAGGCTCCGGCTGGTTAATACTGACGCTGCTGGTACTGTGTACGGGTTCACGGCGGAGTAGCGGACGCGTTGCTGCCCTGGACTGCGACTGAGGGGCCTGCCGCTGAAGCTGTCTCGGTGTGGGTTTTCGCTGTACAACAGGCTCATCCCGTCGTGTCGTCTGGACAGGCGGAGGGTGTTCCCATTCCTGGTGAGGCGCTGCCATCGCGGGGAACGTATCTTCGTCTACCGACGCCAGCTCCTCGTCATCCGGACGTTCCTGCGCTTGCGACGAGTTCAAGATCACGCGGTTGATGTTGTTGATGGCGAACTTGAGCTCCATTTGGCGCTCATCGAACGTCGACTGGTTCGCGCTGCTCATCTGAGCAGCTCCAGCTGCTCGTGTTCTCCGACGGATCTGTAAGTGGTCCAGTTGCTCCTCCAGTTCTCGGATACGCGCCCGGTACTTCCGCAGCAGCGCAGAGTCGCCCAAGCCTTCGTTTACGACCACCCGATTGCGTACGCGTCGTGCGCGGCTCGCGAACTTCAACGTGTTGTGCGTCTCCGCTAAGCACTCGACGGACGGCGACGCCGTGCAGACGATCGCGATCTGTGCTTGGCCGCCCAGCGACGGCTGGAGAATCCGCGTGAGCTTCGAGTTGCGGTACGGCAAGTGCGGCGTGCTGGGGGCTCTCACACCGCCCGGTGCTTTCCTGTGGCGGTCGCGACTAAGCTTCCAGATGATGTGGCCTAGCGTGAGCAAGCTGCGGTTGATGAACTTGCCTTCTTCCAGCGCCTGGCCTGTGGTGTTGGCGAGTCGCACGCTCTCGGAGCCGGCGAGATCGATAATATTCAGCGTGGCGGAGCGAACTGGCGCTACTTCGCCACGGTCTCGACTGCTGCGCTTGGCTTGGCTCTCGATCACCTTCAAACAAGCAACGAACAAGTTCAGACGTGAGTAAGTGAGTCAGTGCAAAGCTCCGTGCAACTGTAACAGGGGAGACTCCCTGTCTGACCCCAGCAACAAGCAAGAGTCGTTACCATTCGGAAGACGACGTGAGACCTCGAGGACTGGTCGTTCGACTCGGTCATGGCCATGTGACGGTGCAGGTTGCCCACTTCCACGAGCGACAAAACGTGCTCCGTGGACAGCACGATCTCCTCCCGCAAGCCTTTGATCACCACGTCCTTGGTGAAAAACCCGTCGCGCGCGTTGCCGCTGCCTGCCGCTGCTCGGTTGTGGACGTCGTAGATCTTAATGTCCGACTTGGCGCCTGCTGCGAGCAGATCATGAATACGCTCGTTGTAGATCTCCAGGTACGAAAAACGCAGCAAGAACTCCATGCTCGGGTGTCTGGCGATGTGGTCGAAGATGTCTTGAACGCCTAGCTGGATGATTCCAGGATCTCCTCGTCCTCCCTGTCAGATTTTATTTTTGACCCCCCAAAAAGGCAAAAAAGGCAACTAGTCAGCAAAAAGAGTCGGTTATCTTTACCCAAACAGCAAAATGACAAACCTGCATGGTGTACGTCTTGCCTGTGCCTGTTTGACCGTAGAGGAACACGGACGAGTGGTAGCCGTCCGTCGCCGCCATGATGGCGTCCTAATACACATCGAAAAAGACGCTGGTTAGAGCACCGTCGTCGCTTTGTATAAGGGGTGGGATGCGTCCGCATCCTTGCACCAGCAAGAAGCAGCCAAGTGAGCGCCAAGACGCCGAGCGACATGGCTGCCTTAGTCTGTATGTGTAGCCTGAGCTTGAGTATTTACCTTGACGGTCTCTTCGTACACCGTTTGGGTCTGTGTGGCTGGAGGGTACAAATAGTCGAAAGTGTACGAAGACGGCAACGTGGACCCCGCATCCCGCAGTCTTGAAGAAGTTGAGGACGCTATCGATCCTGCTGCTCGTTTCTTCTCCTCGCCATCGCTCGTGCTCACTCGAGACGGGATCTGCGCCGGAAAAATCTGCTGATAAATAGTGTTCTCGTGCCTGGCAAATGGGTTAATTAGGGACCAAATAAGAAAGGTGAAAAGGGGTCAGCATGGGGCAGCTGGATCGGCGCAATTGGGATCGGTCGCACCAGGTCCAGGCCGCTTTGCCGCCGGCCTTGAGCTTCTCGGTGCGTGTGAAGGGGCGCAGGCGGACGCACACCTTGATGCGTTTGTCGCGCGCGGGGGCCGCCGAGGCGCTTGACGCCATGCGGGGGGAGCCTCGAGGGGAACGTGAATCCGATTCTAAGTCCAAGCTCGGGGGCACGCCGACGCCGCTACAGACGGCGCAGAGAGCGCGCGCCGCGGCAATGGGGGAGCGCAGTACCGTCGCCCCATCCACGTCGTGACCCATGGTGGTGTGCTCCACACCAGCGCAAACGAGGCAGCAACTAGCCTCGTTAAGCGGTGAAGTTGAGCGGCGAAGGTCTATCCAGGCACGAAGGCTGCTGCTTTGACTGTGGAGCTGAGCTGAAATCGCAGCTATGGAGCCATTGCTGCTGCCGGAAGATTTTTGGGTCGCTACGTTGCGACGCTGCAATGGAGCTCCAATGGGACGATCCGCGTTAGTTCGTTGGGTTCCTTTTCGGCGGAGTGGTGAAGCTACAGCAGCGATAGCCATCCCTGCCGCGCTGACTCGCCACTGGCGACTCGCCAGCAACTGACCGGCAGCTTGCAGCTTGGGAAGCACCGGCGGATTCCGCTCGGCGGACGCGAACGCCCTCGGAAGGCGAGTTGCCGCGCTTGTCCACCTGCGCCAGTCGTTCGCGGCCCGATCAGACAGGCTGCGGCCAGAGTTGGACGTCGAGTGGTGCAGTGACGCAGCGCGGAAGGCAACATCGCATTGGCCCCAAGACGAAACACGCCGAGGAAGAGGAACGCTGCAAATCGACGACCGACAAGACTGCAACGTGAGACTTGCAGCTGAAGCTGCTGGCTTTGGGGCTCGGGGATCCATTGCGACGTGGCGGCGATCTTCGCAATTGGAGAACAACTTAACATCTTAAGTTGCTATAACGGCTGCGGGGTGCAGCGCCGAGCCATCGACCTCGCAATTCGACGAGGTTGCGTTGCATACACTTTCCAAGATTAATCCGTCAACGTCTCAGATCTGAACGAACTCGTACAAAGCGGTTAAACACTCTAATTCGATTGCTTTTCACACGGACTATATGGCAATATACATTTCATAAAAATGAACGCATATTGCCACCACAATCTCCAAAAACGTGTCGTCATTTGGGGCATGAGAATGGCGATATTTTTTTTGAGCCGCCGTCACTCATCGAATATTGAATATTTTTCAGCAGGAATGGGCTCTAAATGAGCGGGAGACACCCCTATTCGTCGTGAGGTCCTTAAATCCCGTACTTTTGTTCATTAGACTCATTTTATCTTGCGCGGTCTCAAATATTATTGAACATTCTTCAACAGGAATGGGCTCTAAATGAGCGCAAGACGCCCTCTTTTGTGCTTAAATTCCGATTCGTACTTAGGTCATTAGTATTTTTTGTTTGACGCGGGGCACCCCACATTTGGTGAACCGGACGATGTTGGATAACGGCTCGAGCCACAAGATCAGTCCGAGAGCTCCACCCCATGCTGGCCGCTTCTTGTCGCTTGCTCACGCGGCCGCGCGCTGCGCTCGCCAGTCGCTGCTTCACGTCCACTAGCAGAGGCAAAATGCAGATCCTCGAGACCGTCGACGCCTTCCGTCAGGCCCGCCGTTTGTTGCCCGCCAACGCCTCGCTGGGCCTCGTGCCGACCATGGGGGTACGTCTACTTGTATTGCAGTCATTGCTGCAGCTTACTATCATCTAACAGTTCGTGCAATTTGTGGCAATTGCTGCTTCAGGGTCTCCACGAGGGCCACATGTCGTTGGTCAAGCAGGCGCGCAGCTCGTGCGACTTCGTGGCCGCCAGCATCTTCGTCAACCCGGCGCAGTTCGGCCCCAACGAGGACTATTCCAAGTACCCGCGCACGTTTGAGAAGGACGTGGCGCTGCTGGAGAAGCAAGGCGTGGACCTCGTCTTCTTCCCGTCCGCAGACGAGATGTACTCGCCGCACCACCGCTGCTACGTGGACCCCGAGGGTTTCGACGGCCTGGTAGAAGGTCAGTGCCGCAAGGGCCACTTCCGCGGCGTCGCCACCGTCGTCACCAAGCTCTTCAACATCGTGCAGCCTACGCACGCCTTCTTCGGACAGAAGGACGCGGCGCAGGTCGTGCTCATCAAGCGCATGGTCTCGGACCTCAACATCCCGGTGCAGATCAACGTCGTGCCGATCGTGCGTGAAGCGGACGGTCTTGCGCTCTCCACGCGCAACCAGTACTTGTCCCCCGTGGAGCGAGAGGCGGCGACGGTGCTGCACCGCGGCCTTGCTCACGCACAGGACGTGTTTCAGAAGGCCAAGAAGAGCGGAAAGTCGACGATTAAGGCTGCGGCGCTGCGTGACGTCGTCAAGGGCGAGTACGCGCGCGAGCCGCTCGTGACTGTCATCGACTACGTGTCGGTGGGGTCGAAGGAGACCATGCAGGAGGTCTCTGAGGTCGACACGGTCGAGGGAGCCATCATCTCCGTCGCCGTGAAACTCGGCCAGTGCCGCCTGATCGACAACATTGTCTTGTAGATCCAGGACCAGAATCCTGTCTTGGCCAGCCCTACAAGAACACTGGTAAGAGGGGAGTAAATAAGCTTCATTTACGAATGCAATGCTGATGAGGACGACGGAGTTAGCAGGTGACGAAGCAATAGTTTCCATCAGAGACTTCGCTTCTTCGCGGTTGGAGCGCCTCCTGCCATATCCAACGAGCGTTTGCGACTGGAAGCCGCAGCGCTGGAGCTTGTCTGGTTCGGCATGTCTGCATCCCACGCATCCCAATCGATGTCGTCCAGACTATCGTCGACCGCAGAGCGAGCGGTGCTTGCAGACGCTGCCTTTCGATTGTTATGGCCCTGGAAAAATGGAGACGACTTGGGCGTCGGCGGGGCCTCCACCACTTCGACAGCGGCATCCAACGCTTCCAAGCTGTCCAGCACGGTGCCCGATCGAGCACTTGGAGCGGGCACCGGGGTCAGGTTGTGCTGATAAAGCAAACATCATGTTAGGCACGCAGTACGCACAGCAACACCAGATTTTTACTGACCTTTTCGAGGTATGACTTGACGATCGCAATGATCGATTCGCCGTACTTCTTGACGCGAGTTCCTCCGACGCCGTCAATCTCGAGAAGCTCAGCGTTTGAAACGGGGACAGAGTTGGCGATCGCGGCAATACCCGAAGTTGGGACGATATGGTACGGCATGACGCCGAGGCTGTCGCAAACACTTGCACGCCAATCTTTGAGTAACTGGGCAAGTGCCTCAACGTGGCTTTCGGGGATCCTGTTGACATAATACGAAAGTGGTCAGGTTAATCAGCCCAGCCTTACAAGAGATGAACGACAGCACATACCTTCTGGACGACTTGCTTTCCGGAATGAGTGGGAATGCGGTTGGTTTAGATGGTGGGGCGACCACTTGAACCACATCCTCATCGGAGTCATCGCTTAGTTCTTCGACCATATCCTTGGCACTCTTTTTCGTTTTCTTCTTCGTGGTCGTTTTGCGGGTTCCGGTCGCCTTCGTCTTCTTGGCTGCAGCTTTCTTCGGTGCCTTCTTCTTGGTGGCCTTTGAACTCTCTGGTGGTGCGCCATCACTTGCTGATGCACGCGTCTGGTACTTTGTCTTGCACACAATACGAACTCGTTCACCACGCAAGAGCCTGTTGGCGTTAATGCCTAACGACAAGAACGTCGTCGTAAAGCCCTTCGCATTGGATTTATCCTGCATACGCATATAACTTTGTCAACTCCTCTTCTTCGGGAAAGCACGCAACCTCATTGCCTTACCACTTCGCCGAGGTATTGCCGAAGAATCATGTGATACAAGATACGCTCAACTTCACTGCGAGAGTAACGCCCTTTGCCTTTGCCAAACCCTCCAAGTTGGGAGAATTGATCTTGTTTCCACTCCCTGCCTTTAATAACCGAGCCGAGAAAGATTTGAGCCGTCTGCACGAGTGTTGTAGGATCCCCAGATTCCTTCAGACTTTTGACTGAGGTGAAGAGCATGAGATGGATTAGTCACAATACCCCACGCCCCAAACCTTTTTCACATTGCACGTACTAAGCTGGGCGAGAGCAACACAGTCCTCTGTCACGTCCGACTTCTCGAACGAAATTCCAAGCGCCTTGTTCTTGCAGTTGTCGCACGTTCCGTGGCACTGCTCACTCGAAAAGTGTTCACCGAAGTACTCGAGCAGAGACGTTCGGCGACACTCGACTTGATTCTCACAGAATTCCGTCATCCGTCGAAGGTTTTGAAGATGAACATTCCGATGCTGCATGTTATCGCGGTCCTTTGTGATTAGCTTGCGTCGTCGAGTCTAAAGTTCGAAACCATGATCGTTAGGACTACATGGTACCTATCACAGTTGAAGGAACAGAAGACCCACCAAATCCAAAAAGGAATAGTAGAGAATGCAGTTTGCCACTTCGCCGTCTCTTCCTGCTCGCCCAGCTTCCTGTTAAGAAAACGTATTAGCGGGGTACACATGGTCAACAAGGAGCTAAGAGCTTTACCTGGTAGTAATGCGTCACCGACTGCGGGAGTGTGTGGTGAATGACGTAGCGCACATCGGGCTTGTTGATTCCCATTCCGAAGGCAACTGTAGCGCAAATGAGCTTAATGTTTCCTTTGCTCCATTCGAGGTGGCGGTGAGCGCGATCCGTCGGTTCCAATCCTGCATGGTAAAACGAAATCTGCTTCGCTTTTCGCGTGTGCTCGAAACCCAGCGCTTTAATCAGCTTTTCAGCGGTTTGCTCGCAATCCTTCTTTGACAAGCTAGTGAAAGGTGCATGACGAAACGAAGTTAGCAATATATCACGCACGACAAGTGAACGTCTGAAGCGTACCAGTAGATAATCCCCGAATCGTCAATATGATCTCGAACATAATCCGCAAGTTCGGTATTGAACTTGGAAGTCTTCTTGCGCACATCATACGTCAGGTTTGGCCTGCCGGTTTCACAACATGCTTACTTAGCTTCTCGACCAACTCCAAAACAGCGAAAGCTTACCACATACCGATTGAAGCTTGAACGAGTGATAAACGGATGCTTCAGCTTCAGGTTTTTGACAATATCTGCTTCCGTTTGCGTGTTTGCTGTGGCGGTTAGCGCCATGATTGGGACCTGAATGAAAACAATAATACTCAGCTCAAACTTCCTCAACGTCGCAAGTTGAAATAGTCACGCACCGATGGATACTTGGATCTCAGCGTGCCGAGATTCATATAATCTTTCCGGAAGTCATGCCCCCACTGGCTAATGCAGTGCGCCTCGTCAATCACAAATCGGGCCAGAAGGCCTCGCTTTTCCAGCGACTCGAAGAGGTTATTGAGAAGATTGCTTGAGGCGATTTTCTCGGGCGTCACATACAGCATTTTGATCTTGATGGAGTTCGAAAACAGCTCCGAAATGATTGGCCTCTGCACGGTATCATAGTCCTGGTCGCCATTTAGCTTCGCAACGCCCACATCCAGGGCCTCTAGCTGCTGAACTTGATCTTGGATTAATGACACCAAAGGAGAAATGACAATGGTAACGCCGTCATCGATGCAGGCAGGCAGCTGGAAGCACAGGCTTTTACCACCTCCAGTGGGCATGAGTACGAAAACGTCGCGCCCACTAAACGCCTCCAAAACTGTGCGCTCCTGGTTAGGCCGAAATGCGTTGTGGCCAAAAACGTCACGAAGCACTCGTTTGGCACGCAGCATTTTAGCATTTACGCTTGGGTCGCTGGAGACGCAGGGACGATCCACAACCACCTCGCGAGTCTGCTGTGCTCCACTCGAGTAACGGTCACCTCCAGTGCCTGACTCCCCCTCCACCCAAGAGTGAAACCCACAAGTACTGCACCGATAATACAGTCGATCGGCATTTTGTCCATGCTGCACGCGTGCCTTCACGGTCGCCATTCCACAAGAGCACGTTGGATTATTGCTGGATGTGTCGACCCCACTACTGAATGATGGAGTCATCTGCGGGAGTCGTGGCGGGGGCTGCACTGCAGAAACATTGCGACTGAGGGGAGATGCCTTTGCAGTTCCTTTGCACTCTCTGTACCGCTTGCTGAGCACCTCGAGCTCTTGTTCCAGCTCTGAGCGACGTTTCTGCATAAAATCTGGCACTTCTCCTTCAAGTGAGGCATCGTCACATTCTTCTCGCACTTTGCGAAGATTCTCCCGTGTCTGTTTGATCGACTGGTGCAACTCTTCAGCCATTGCCGCACTCGCTGTCTCCTGCGATACACTTGTCTGTGTAGAAGGAGGGGATACGAAACTCTCATCTGACGTGGGCGATCCATGTGGAGCAATTCGCCGCGTCTGTCGCTGTGCACGTTGGTGATTGGCAACCAGTGCATCAACGTCCACATCTTCGAATAAACTGTCAGCGTCGTCGTCCAGGCCTGTGTACGATGTCTGCTGCGGTTTCGGCCGAGCCTGTGTCTCTGCTGCATTATTCTGGTATCCTGAGTAAGTCCGACCAGCCGCTGGCGGTGATGGCGACGGCGTCGTCCTCGTGAGATCCACAACAGCATTCTCCACAGCTGCAGCCTGGTACCTCGTCGATGAAGCTGCAGCAGCAGCGTAACCTCCTCGATCTCTTATTTGATCATCAGTAAACTGCCTCAGCTGCTCTGCAGGAGCTGATGTTGGCTCTGTATTGATGACGGGGATCGTCCCCAGTGCGATCCTGGGCGTCGGCACCACTTTGAGCTTCGTAGACGCCTTGGATCTCGCCCGCAAGGCCTGGAACGTCTGCAGTGCATCTCTTCCTCGCTGGATGGTCTCCAAACAGTTTTCCTTCTCTGCAGCTCCGTCGTCGGCCCTGTATTAAGTCCGATAAAAGGGTACAAACAGTTAGAAAGCAATAGTGAGTGCTATCCAGCATAAAGCAGGCCGCTATAATGTTGTGCGTCGCCTTACGCTTGCTTTCGAGCAGCGCGACTGTCGAGATATGAGCCAATGACGTGCGAGTTGAGGCATTGTTGCAGCGCGTTCTTGGGAGCCTAAGGGACAGGTTTAACGGGTTATTTACGCGGCAATGAGGGCGAGATAGACAACGAAAAGGGTGTTGTTAGATAGCGCTGTGTCTTGACTGTGTACTAGTTACCTTGTCTGCCCACGCGAGCTGCTCCTTGAGGTTGATTCGCGGCGCGGAAGCCGCGCTCGATGGCGCGTTCGCGCGCATGAGTGCGGAATGGGAGTGAATGTTTTTTAGTGCAACTTTTATATAAAAAATGGCATTAATCCGAATGAGTGACATTGCATGAACATCAGCTGCGACCTCGACGCACGTACAAAGCTCAACAGGACAGATGCAGTACCAGTGCTGGAACAGCTCATTATGCGATGGTTGTGCAGCGAAAACGTGTGAATGGGTTGGACCAAGTGGTGACGACCGTTACCGTACGAGAATCCCAGCGCGAAAATATTGACTAATGTCTCTAGTGAACTCGGAGATCTGGCCGTGGGCAAGCTCTTCCGCCGCCTGATGGTACAACGGGTGGAACGACGAGAGCTGCGCCCTCTCTCCAAAGGAGGTACAGGATGCCTGTCAGTCACGGAGCTTCTCTACATGTATTCGTACTCGACAGAAGTCCCCAAACCCAAATTCCCGGCACTGAAAATACTTTTGTCGGCACGCACTTGTCCAACGAGGGTGGGAGTAGCATCAATAGATTCGTGTATGTCTTGAGCATCTATATACACACTTTATTAGACCCTCTGATGGAAGGCATGGAAACTACGCTTAGAGAGCTGACTGCTGTCAAATTTTGTCCATGACCAGGTGCCGACGCCTTTATGATCATACCGAAGGAACGGAGGCTCTTTAGAGGGCAAATGACCCGGGACTTTGTTGCTGAGTGTCTAACGCTACTCGTGGCACAGTGGTAACAGCCACGAAGAAGTACAATGAGAACAATGAGACCCGAAGTCGAGCTCATCGACTGCTCAACGGGCCTTCATCCGATACAAAGTCCAATTCAGAAATTCTGGGCTTTCTCGCGCAATTCCACATGTTTATGATTGTCCGCCAATCAAATGAGCGCCTCAAACCAAAAAGGATCCTTTTCCCGAAAATATTCTGAATCCGAGGCGTCTATTTCAAGCTGTTTGAGTGCGAAGGACTGCGAAATTGAGTATTCTGACCCCCTTTTTGAAATCTAGACGTGCAACAACCCCTAACATCTAAATGTTACTATTGGATTTTGGTCAGCTACCTCTCATAATAGATGGCTACATTTGGGTCCAATCACTTCTGTCGAGTACAATAGTGGCGTCTTGCTCAGCTATTTACATGTACAGATACCCCTCGCCAAATTAGTAGCTGAGAAAACTAATATTTCCTCATAACTAATACGTCGTGGCTTCCACCGAGTGCGTTGCCCCAATTTGTATGGGATCAAACTTAATAGCTGCTAAATTTAATATCTAATAGCCTTCTAACCCAGATTTCGTGAATTATCTATCTAATCTGCCTTGCTAAAGAACGACCTAATAGATGTCTGCCTCAGGGCTGCGTCTCGTTCTGCCTGGAGTTCATCTCGAACTCTACCCTGAAGTGCACGCAAGCTGGTCAGCGCGGTCATCTCCAAGTCGGGGTGCTCCGCGAGCAAGAATATCACGGATCGAACGGCTTCGACTTTCTCAGTCGGAGACATTGGCGTTGGCAGGCACTCCGATTCTTCCTGGTTCCCTTCCTCATTATCGTTGCAGTCTGCGACGACTTCGGAATCTTGTTGCACCGACGCCAACAGCAAGTCGTTGACCGCATCGCTGAGCAAGTCTTCAGCAGACACCGCCTCCATTTCGGTTTCTTGCTCTGCAGCATGACACACGAACTCGTCAATGTCCATTGGATCACGCACTCTCAGTGCCAAAATGCGCTGCTCCAAAACTTGGACCAGCTCATCTTCTTCCCGCAAGGCGCGCCGCGACGTTGTACGACCCGGAATAAGGCCTGTGTGGCGGAAAGAGTTAAGGATGCACTCCGGAGTTAACTCTCGCCAGCATGCCTTGACCCACCGCATTGCCGTTAGCTGGTCAATCTTGTAAATATCCGTCTGCACGCCTTCTTCTTCGACATCTAATGCATGATCCAGCTGGCGGCGGCGATACCGGCGCTTGAATGATGCAATGATGCCTGCGTCGAGTGGCTGTAGTCGAGAAGTCGTATTAGGTGGCAGGAAAATGATCGTCACGCTCTTCAGCTCCAGGTTCTCCTCGATGTGAGCCGATGCATTGTCGACCAGCAGGATAATATGACGACGCTGCCTTGTCATGTCGTTGTCGAGTTCACGCACCCAATCCTGGAAAAGCACGCCGGTCATCCAGGCTTTTTTGTTGTTGCGGTAATAGAAACCGAGTTGCTCCCCAGTCTTCTTCTTGAAGCAGCGCGGTTTTGCTGCATGGCCAATGATGAAAGGCTCGCGCTTGTCGGATCCATCCGCGTTACAGGCGAAGGCAATGGTCATGCGCGTCTTCGCCTTCTTGGAACCTTCTATCTGCCGCCTGGCAATCGTTTTATCGGGCGCCATGCAGTAGAATAGACCGGACTCATCCATGTTGTATGTGTCCGCCAGTGGAACACCCATGAGACGCTTGCGAATAGCCTCCCGTTGTGCAGGGATGTTCTCGCTGTTGACAGAGCCGCTCTCGCCGTGAATGCGGAAATTCTTGAACCCATGCCGCTTCTGGAACGAATGCAGCCAGCCGTCCGAAAATTCCAACACCTCCTCGGGCGGAATGCCCGACAGCACAGCGAGCCGCTTTGCCTTGCTCTGGATCATACCACCACTGAGACTGATCCGCTTGGATTGACACTGCAGCACCCAGTTGGCCAAGGCTTCGTCCACCGCAGGAAATGCAAGGACCCGTGCGCGTTTGCAGTCCAGATCGGTCTTGTTAGCATTCACATACTGCTCTCGCGCCTTCAAAATGTTGGAGATTGTTCCCTGCGTTGGCGCTTTCAGCAAGCAGAGCTCGCGCTGGGCTTTCTCAGCGAGCTGCTTCTGGGTGATCGTGATGTCTTCGTCGCGCCACTCACAAATACGCTTCTTTTGCCCGAACGTGAGGTTCCCGACTTGCTTAGGACGCTTCCCCATCTTGCTGTGTTTATCAAAGTGCCGGGTGCACTGTATTGTGCCTTCGACGGACATGTTTGGTTGGTGAACAAAGAGCCATTCTGATAGTTAATGGTGCTGCTGTACTTAATACGATTCATGTCCACCGATAGTATTAATTTGGCGAGGGGTATCTGTACTCCGAAGGATTTAGCTACATCGCACTGAATCGACACGTTGGTTGTTCATTCACTTTTTGTCCGACGGCGAGCATTTTGATGCACGTTTTCTCGACTGCCGATTAATAGAGTGAGATCTGTCTGCGGTGACAGGCTCCAGTCAAGATTCGAAGTCGGCGAGATCGTCCAGGGGTCAAGGACCGGAAGTTGCGAAAAATACCTCGCTCTGGATCGAATACTCGCTCGAGTTGTCTGGATTGATGTATCGGATTGAATGGTGCATTTATAATCCAAGCAACGCAGCATAGTCTTCAATCAATTCGTCACCTTTCTGAATAAAGTGGCGTGCGCCACACCAGTTCTGAAGACATTTGTCCGACGGCGGCGCAGTGCCAATCCCCAAATCCCTCGGGAGCCCATTTCACATTTCATTTCTTTTCGCTGTTGCTTGGTCCGGGGCCAGGCATCTCGCGTGTATCAAAGCTCCTTGGCGTCATTCGACAATTGCTGCGATCAAGAGGAGGAGAGGGCGAAGGAAAGAAAAGTCTAGTTTTGGATGGATATGGCTCCACTCGCACTCAGTGCCCAAGTGGACTCGCTAACTCTGGCCGACCACGAAAGTCTCAGCTCCGCGTTCCTTCCTTCAAGCGCGTCTTCCGCTACTAATACCACGGACAACTCCATGGCATCGACTGCCCCCGTCGGGTTTGACGGTACGCAGTCGTTCCAAGCGGCTCTAGGCCTGAAAGTTGATGCATCCGACGTGGTCAAGACCACCAAAACCAAGAAAGCCAGCCCCGAGAAGAAGGTCTTCCGATGCACCTTCCCGGGCTGCGGCCGCGAGTTCCAGCTCAAGGGCAACCTCAAGCGGCACGCCAACATCCACAACGGCGACAAGAAGTTCGCCTGCAAGTTCTGCGGCAAGCGCTTCCTGCGCAAAGCCGACATGGAAGTGCACTACCGCGTGCACACGGGCGAGAAGCCCTATCGATGCAAGTATCAGGAGTGTGGCAAGTGCTTCGCGCGCCGCTCCGACCTGCTAAGCCACGAACGCACTCACACGTAAGGCGTCGTCGTTTACTCTCTTAAAGGTGGTGATTCTGGTGGCCTGACTGTGCTTTATGTGATCAGAGGCAGGAAGCCCTTTGCGTGCGCGTTCCCAGGCTGCGACCGCAGCTTTGCGCGCAAGTTCGACCTCCACAAGCATCAGCGTCTTCACGAGGGTCAGGCTGACGGATCAGGGATGGCCAAATGCAAGAAGCGCAAACTTTCGCCGCGCCAGGCTGTTGCTTCGAGTCCTGCGACGCCTAAGGGCGTTGACTCGGGTGATGAGAGCTGCGACTGTCCGAGCGACGTCGCGACGCCTTTCGTGGGTGGCGCTACCTCCACTGAAGCTGCTCTGAATGCCGACGTGCTGCTGCCGGAGCACATGCCCGTGACGACCACTTCTCCGCCGTGTCCGGTCGGCCGACGAAAGACCTCGACTGCGGCGTGCGTGGACACCCCGACGAGGCCGATGCGGTATGAGCTCAAGTGTCCCGAGAACCACATCCACTCGCCACCGGCCTGCCTTGCCGCGCTGTCCTCGTGGGACGCCTACTTGCTGTCGCAGGAGACGCTGGATCTAGCTCGTCCATTCTCGCTGGACGCGTTCCCGCCGCACTGTCCTTCGACCACAATCGGGGCAAGTTGCTGTCCGGCGCATCTCGAGCTGCGGCCTCCTCCGCCCGATGAGAACAACACGCCTTCACCTGAAGCAAAGGTGTCCAATGGACCCGATATCTTAGACCAGCTCCTGTTCGCCCCGATGACTATGACCAACAACCCCAAGGAAGAATCGCCTTCGACCTCTTCTAACACGGCGCCTGCTAGCGGTCTCCACAGCTCTACGCTTCCTGGATCCGTCATCGGGCCGATGAGCCACACGTTCCCTGAAGCGAGCTTGGCTTTCATCGGACAGGAGAATACGGCAACTCGAAGTGTTCAAGACACGGCCCCATCTCAAGCCAAAAGTAACCCCGAGAAAGTCTGCTTGTCGACGCCGACGCTAACGCCGACGCCGGTGGAATCGTTGCTGGACTACTCGCGCCACAACCGGTCCTGCGGCCACTTGTCCATCCAGCACGGGAACCACCGCGACTACGTGGTGCAGAACCACCTCGTCTGCCAAGACAGCATCACGAGGTTGGGCTCACTGCAGCGCGGCCCTGGAACCGCCAAGGCGGAGGTCAAGACCGTCGTCTCTGCGAAGCCTGCCAAGTGCACTTCCCCCAAAGATACCCACCGGCCAGGCTGCGGCCATCTCCCAGTGCGCCACAAGGACCACATTGACTACGTCGTGGAGGACAACTTGATCTGCCAGCAGGCGAGTTGGCTCGAGGACGACAACCTGGAGCTGCTGGGCGACGATTTCTGGGACTTTTACGGCGCCATCGACGCTTTCCCCACTTAGTGAGGAATTGTACGTACTGTATAAGTGTTAAAACGTTGGTTTTATTCCTTGGCAACTCGTTTTATCTTCTCTTAAGACTAAACGTAGAGTTCATTAATTCGGTCCCATGAGACGCACTCCTTCACCCGCCGTGGCGTTGGTGCCGCGGTATCGAGCCACACGGTACGACGGGTTGAATGCCCATGAGAGCGCATTCAGCAGGCCTTGCGAGTAGAAGCACAGCTCCGTGAGGTAAAGCAAGAAGCCAGAGGTGACCCAGTCGGCGCCGAAAGCTTGAAGCCAACCAAACAACGTCGGGAGGAAGAGTGCAGCTACTGTGGCCACGCAACTTGAGAGGAGCTGGCCGCTGCTGCGACGAACGCGTTCGGCCTGGGGCGGCAGCGACAGCCCGCTCGAGCCAGAGTACGCCAGATACACCGCCGTCCCGGCAAACGTGAGTGCCAGCGTCGCTGGCAAGTAGAACAGGAAGACGCGGGCCCAGCCGGGGCTGTGGCCCACGAAACAGGCTCGGCATGGGCCAGCACCATCCGGCAAAAAGCCAATGACACCAGTGAGCAACGAAAACGAGCCCGTGACTGCTGCAGAGCACCAGATGACCACGTGATAGACGAGCTTGTACTCTACTGTGCTCGAGTGCGTCCAGCGCACGGCACGGATCAGCTCCAGTCCAACCGCAGCACTGAACAGGAGGATGGCCGTGCCCAGAAACTGCTGCGTGCTCTTGAGCAGCGCACAGAAGAACACGTGCGTCTGATGAGCCCGCCAGACGCCAGCAACCCACAGAGTCAAGTTGTAGCCCAGCGTGCACACGGACAGCCAGAAGAAGAGCGAGAACGACCGAAAGCTGCGCAGAACGGGGTACTGCACGAACGAGGCCACGATGAAGACCGAGCCGACGAGCGACAGCCCCGAGAGGAACAGCACCAGCACGGCGTGAGTGTCCATGTCGTACATGTTGAAGCTGTTCTCGAAGAACGGCGATCGCTGCGACGGCAGCTGGTCGTTCTCCTTGCTGTTCACGGCCGCGTCGTCGCTGTCTTCCACGCCACAGAGCGTCGAGTTGGCCGGGCAGGCGAAGCCCATCTGCTTCTTCTCAACGTCGTACAGCGAGTAGAACTTCTTCATGAAGACATCACCGAGCACCCACATCTCCTGGCCGCTCGGCTGCACCAGCACGATGCACGTGAGTCCAACGCAGAGCGTGTAGTCGGAGCCTTCCAGCACGTAGTAGTGATGGCCACCGACGCCAATGCGAAGCGGAGGGAAGTCCTCTGGCGCACACAGGAAGCACTGGAAGCCGTACTGCACGAAGCCACAGTAGCAGCCCTGATTCTGAGCGAACGTCGCCACTTCATACAGGAAATTCAGATACAGCGTCCCGGGGATGCCGATCAACGACGTTCCGGAGTCCACGAAGGCCACACAGCCGTCTGCGCAGGCGTTGCGGTGTTTCCCCACGTTGACACTGTGCAGATGGATCCTCCAGAACGTCCACTGTCCGAATTGCGGCAGTACGTCCGTCATCTGCCACGAAGCTTGCAAGTCCCCCATGAAAGCCTCGTCATAGCCTCCTAGATGGAGCTCCGAGCCGTTAGTGTTGGGGTCTGGGCTCA
The DNA here is from genome assembly GCA_033557995.1 of Phytophthora crassamura. Taxonomy (NCBI): domain Eukaryota; phylum Oomycota; class Peronosporomycetes; order Peronosporales; family Peronosporaceae; genus Phytophthora; species Phytophthora crassamura. The sequence goes on from JAUCED010000016.1 coordinate 1,850,504, forward strand.
AGTAGAAGGCAAAGACTGAGTCCAACTCGGGGTATTGCTCCAGCAAGGCGAAGAAGAGCGGCGGGTGGGAGAACGTTGAGAGGCCGTCGAAAGCCAGGCCGAGCAAGCCGTCCGCCTTCATCCTGGCCATGGACTCCTCCTCTGTGTGCACGATGCCCACGGTCGTGTCCTGCACTTGAAACTGGGCCACGTGCACCACGTCCTGGCCGAAATGGCCGCTCACTTTACCGCTGCCGTACTGCACGGCGAACGAGGGACGGGTCGTGGACTCGTGGAACGTGCTGGACTGCGAGTGGTTGAAGCGGTCTTCGCCCGCACAGGCGGCGCAGCTCTTGCCAGGCACCCACAGGTCGCTGGAGCCCGTGTCGAAGCACACCAGAACCTCCTGAGGCGGGGAGCCGATGGCGATAGGACCGAAGAACTGGAACTCCATGAAGTTCTCCAGGGGGATGTGGCCCGAGGCCGCGAGCTGTTGGGCATTGTGAAGCACGTCCTGGTCCTGAAGCTTCTGATCCCGTTCGTACTGGGGTTGCAGGGCACTTAGGCTGCTTAGGACGCTCTCGGCCTGCAGCACGTCGGCAGTCTCGGCGTTATTGGGCTGAGAATGGGCCTGTAGGAGCTGCTGGGCGCTGCGACGATGGGAGGTGGCGGAGAGCGGGATGCGCAGCAGCGATTGGGCAGGCTGGACGGCCAGAGCCAGCGACACAAGCGCCGCGAGGGCCGCCAGTCGCCGGTACATGACAGGAATTAAGGAGACCTGCGTGCCAAGCGGTGAATTGCGGAATGGATTGCGACCTGATACCAAAGTGTTTAAGTTTGAGAGAGGAAAGAAATCGGATACCCTGACGTATCGGATGTCAAACGATGATTTTTTGTATGTGAATGCTGGATACGTTTTGTAGAACCTGTAGAAAAGGATATTGTGACGAGTTGTGAAAGAGGAAAAAGTGCTGTACCTTGGGTACGACCGTTTCGAGCTCCCACTCTGCCCAAAGATCGCGTTCTGTTTTTCAGATTCGAGGACCACCCGATCGATGCAAGGTACATCGTATTGCCGTTGTTGCACTGCTCGCAACGACGATAGATCGTTCGTGCGAAAATAAACCTGAGTTGTCGAAGCTGAAGACCAGCACGCCGTGGTCCGTCTCCTTTCACATCGCAAACCCAGTGTGTAGTCGAGTTGTGTTGCATCCAGGCGTTTGGCTGCTCTGTCAATTCTGATAGTCGACGCTTGTGAATGAGTACTTTGGAAGACCAGAAATCGCTGTGAGTTCATCTCGAAAGAAACTCTCAAACTCGTACAAACACAGCTTCGAAAAGCGTTGCAACCTATTCCGACCATTGCAGTAAAAATGCCGATGCTAGGCACAGGTTGCAAACGACTCCTTGTGTGGGTTTTGGCACACTTTCTCAACCCTCATTAGTATTAGTACGCAACACTTCGAGCGAGAGCTTTTTTCTTTTAATTGTAGAAAACATACCAGCTGAACGAATAATCTCATCCTCAAATTCCACAAACTGCATCATCAATGGCAGCCACAAGATCCAACTAATTGACGAATTTGGACGGTACTTCCTCCTGTATTTCTGGTGACTCGGTCAATACGGATAGCTCGATATAGTGATCATCAGCTTGCTGATTCACCAAAGAGAAATCGTTTCCGTGGCTCCAACGCTGCCAGCGTCTGAGCTGGCAGCTAACGCGATATTGCCGAGCCCGTATGCCCGGCGCTATCAGACTTGGCGCTCCACGCTTTTGCGAACATGCAGCTCAGTTATTACGGTGGCAGCTACTCCATCCATCGAACGCTGGCTTTCAATGAATCTTCCACCTGCTACAGAAATTGGTTCCGATTCAAGAGTTAACAGATGGTTGGGCTGCCAATTACGGGATGTGGATTCGAGCGGCAGTGTTGGTAGACATCGTGACCAACGTACCTCATCGATGATTTTTCAGTCACGCTGCACCAGAGACTTCTGCTGTACTTTACCATGCCGGCGTCAGTGTTTCTTAAAATACTATGGCAATTTTATGGGAAGCACAGCACGAAATAGATAATGGGAACTCGTGCACCCGCAGAAGGAAATACATTATGGCATACCTCACAGTCCTGAAATAAATAATGCATGGCGATTGATTCAGATCTGCTTTCCAACCGTACGCACCATGTTCAGGTTCCAGAAGCGGCGATTCAGTTTCAGGAAGAGGATGGTCTCCAGGTGCTCAGGTCCCATTGCTTGTCTTAGCGGAGACAAAACAATTCCAGCCTGGCTGAAAAACCTTTCAGCCAGGTTTGACGTTGGAGGAATATGATGCACCAGCTCGTACCTGATCACACAGAAATCATTAAGCTCTGACAACCCGCCAATGTGCAAAAGCAAAGCAAATGCTTACCTGGGCTGATGTTGGGAGTCCAGCCTTCGGCTTTTGAGGGATCTCTCAGCGAAATTGAGCATCTTGGACGCGTTGTGCGAGTCAGGCGCTGCAGGACTGCCGGTAGATTTCACCGAAAAGGGGGCGAGTGCGGCGCGATCATCACGGCTGAGCCACTGCCCATTCTGCACTTAAAGACAGGCCTTTTCAAAGGCTGCAAACTTGACAATTGGTGCTTGGGGCGCCAGATAGCTGCCGAGCGACGGCTCCTTCCCCATCAGACTATCGAATAGGGTGCGGGCATCCGCCATATTCAAGCCACTCTGCTGTTGCAGTTTCTTGCTTACCGATTCGAAGCCCTTGAGGTCTTCCAATGCTGCACGGAGTTGCCTCTCTTCCAGCGGTGATGGCAGGTAAACGGCAAGGTCGTCGTCAGCAGTGTCGAGCAAGGGCTTGAGCTTGAAAAACCTCTCCACCATAGCGAACGTTGACGACCAACGTGTTGCCTGGCGGATAACCGGTCTCAGCGATGTTTTCTGCCTATGTGGACCACAAAAAACTCAAATTTAGAATAAACTAACAATAAGCATAATCCACGATAATGCTTACCGTAACTTCGCCGATTGAGTGAGACCACGCAGAAACTTCATGAGATCGTTGATCTTGTCCAGGACATCACCATACGTTTCCAGGTACATGGTCATCGCGAGATTCAGGCGATGGCTGGCCCACCAGCGGGATCTTGAGCTTCTTTGCAATGCTGATGTTGACGGAGCAGTTATCTCCAACCAGGAAACGTACACACTCAATGTGTCGTTTCACTGGCTTTAGTATGGCCTTCAAAAACGAGATGTGAGCGTCGGCACCATGACGCGAGTCACTTGAGCTCTCGTCCACATCTGGAGGCCCATATGCTTTTATTTTACAGCAGCTTCATGCTCTTGATGGTGCACCTTCCGAACTGCAGTATCACAAAGAGATGACGGGCGTCACGCGGGAAAGTGTTGTTTCGACGGTGCTGCCCCTCTTTGTCTTTGGATTGTTGCAGATCGTGTCTTTCCTTCTGCTGGCAATTGTCATTAAACGCAACTGCAGAATGCAGGCGCTCTACCATCTCGCGTTCGTGTTGGAGATGCAGAGGTCGTCGTTCATTGGCAAGATAATGCTGTGGATGATCATCACGCTGTGCTTTCGGGTGACGCATTTCGGTACGTTTCCTGAAAATCTTCAACTAATTTGAAATTTGGGAATTGCGCGCGTAGATGTCGATTTCACATTTGAGTCCGTTCGTCGAAGTTGTGGATTCCCAATGGGTAACATGGTGCTGGCCGACTGCTAACAAACGGTGGAAACATGCGAGCCCGTGTTCAACGAGCTGGTACAACATGATCGGTGTCATCAACTTGTGAATTCCTCACAATTTTATATTTGTTTCAGGTTCGTCGGTCAAACGCAACAACTTTGCGCGTGCTCTGGAGTCGAAGCAGGGAAAGAATCCTTGCCATTTAGCAGGTAAAAACTATTTGGCACTTTCCATTGACCGATTTATCATACTCGCAGTTTTTTTACTCTATTGAGCGCCTGGCACACCGGGTAGTTAAAGTCTGTATGTACTCGAATCCGAGTGCTGTGGTTTATCGAAAGCGGGTGGCCTTTAGGCGTTCCAGTCGAGGCCTCGGTGGCCACAGATTTCAACTTTTGTGCTACAGCGCAATGACTGAACCGGATCCACCACATTGCGAAAGAGATACAAGCGGCCAGGCCAGCGCTTCTCTTGCACGAAGATCTACATCTCCACTTCGTCGCTGCCACCGTCGACCGTAAGCCAAATGCCGTCCCAGCGCTACTTGTCCACTTCAGCTGAAGCTACCGGGTGTGCATGCCAACCGCTTCAAAACTCCAAGTCGTCGGTAATCGCTACTCAGCCCGTACAAGCAATTGATATAGCAAGCGACAGCGTGGGCGAGTAACTCCATCACTGGATCTGTTCGAATTGTGCTCGATATCTTCGGCTTCCTCGAAAATAACAAAAAATCTTGATGTTTTGTATTACCGACGCTGTATATTAAATGCCAAAACAGACTCACACTTCGAGGAAATCACCATAAAAGCTTTAGCGTGTCGACGACCTCCTTGATCCCTATTTTTCCGTTTGGATCGTACCGACACATCCGCTCCTCCACATCATAAGCCTCTTCAATACATTTCGTCGAACGTCGAGGAATTCGACGTTCTTGCAGGACGTAGTACTTGACTACAGGATCGAGCAATCTCCCCACGGATAATATCCACTCACCGCTTCGAGGATGCACAACCCGAACGAGTAAATGTCCACGTGGCACCTCGGGTGCTTCCACCGGATAGCGCCAATATTCACGTGTTGGCTGTCCTCCTCTCCTGCCTTGCCTGTTGCTGACTGATTCGTATCGACTTTACTCAGCCCGAAGTCAGTCAGTTGGCGTACCCGTCCCTGCCAATGAGGATGTTGTTGCACTTGAGATCAGCACGAATGATGATCTTCGAGTGCAGATATCGCAACCCCAAAGTCGCTTCGTGCAGCTCCACACTTCCGGGTGCTGACTAAAATGATCATCGGCCCTCGCACACTCGCACTCAAGGAACGGTTGACCCACGTGACAAGCACCAAATAGCTGGCCGACGTGCGGGTGAACCAACTTGTGCCCAGATCTCCACTTTCGTTTAGGAATGCTGCCTCAATCTCTCTCTCTAGCCGATCGGGGCCTGCTCGATAGTTTCTGTCATTGTCGAAACGGGTATTCCCCAGCGTCCACTGCAACAGTGTGAGCCACTTCTTCGTTAGAGCTTCACAAACAAGTTGAACTTGATCGGCCGCGGAGAGGTAGCCGGAGACCTCGACATACTCCCCAAAACTATGTTCTGCAGCCATGCGGTCGTGTCGATCAGAGATGGCAAAAAATACATCGCTTGGCATTGCAAGAAACTTGAATGAAAACTTCCAGTATGTATTGCAACTACCATGCTTACCTCCTGTTGCGATCTGGCTGTTCACGCAGAGCAGGAAACGACACAACACAGTACTAGGCAGCAAAAGCCACCACTTGGTCCGCAGTATATTCTCCTCTTGTCTTGTACACCTCAAAATTCACAGCTGAGCCTTCGCTCCAACCTTCTCTCTACTCCTTCTAGAACCTCTTTTAATCTAACGTCTACTTCAACTTCAACTGCCAGTGATGGTCAGTACCAGTTCGCAACATCCAATACATACTGCAATACCTGACGAGTTTCCAATACTACTGCAATACTTTTGACTGGCAGGCTTGCACTGGACAGCTCGGACATTTTCGGCATTGATAGGAAACCACACCATCGGCGAGGTGGGCATCAATGTAGAACCGCCCATCTTCGCTGTCGATTGAAAGTGAACTTGAACGAAGAGCCATGGCCGGTTGAGGTGTACGAGGAAAAAGTCAAAATGAAAGCGCTGTCGGATTCTCGCACCTTTAGCGCCACCCGTGCTGGCGCCCAAATGCTCAAGTGTGCAATTAAGGGCGTGGTCGCGCTGTTATCCACCTGGAGCTGAAGGCTGGATAACGCCCCCAGTCATGGTCGCGCGGTGTTTCTCTCCACTCGGAGAGAAGGCTTCCAAATTAATCATTATGAGCCAATCAAAAGTCAGACCATCAACCGCAATAGACATGGGCCATTTCAGCATTTGGGGCGTCGGAGACAATGGCGGTCCTGAGCCGCCCGCGACCTCGCCAGGGCCTGGCACCTTTGGCCCCCGCTCCAGCAACCGCTCCAGCAACCGCTCCAGCAACACCGAGCGATTCGCCTCGTTCTGATACTGATCGAATCGAGCCCGTGGAGCGTGGGTCAGCGGGCGCAGACGCGTCTCCTGCCGGCAGCACACAAGGCGTCCCAGAACTACCTTCTTCTGTCGCGCGAGATCCCCCTGAGCAGAGTAGCATCGCAGATGCCTTCGCGTGGACACCTCGCGCAGCAGATATACTCTTGAGGGTGCGATTCATCACGCTGAAGGACAGATTTCACGATTGCACGAGATCTTCGCAGCTCAGGAGCGCATGGATCATGCTAGCCAGCGAGGTGTCGCGATTGAGTGGACTCGTCGTGAAGCCTATCCAGTGCAAGTCAAAGGTATTCCGCGCCCAAATTTATTCAGTATACAATGATCAAAAGTTCTTCTAACTCGCTGGTTTCTCTTGCTTCATTGTTGTCGTGCAGATCAAGTACATGCAAAAACAATATACAGCGTATCGCGTTGCTCAACACGACACCGGCAACCGAACGGAGCGCCCACTGCATGAACCCCCTTGTTACGATACAATGTGCGACGTATGGGCAAACAGCTCAGGTATGCAAACGGATGCATTCTTCTCTAGTGATGCGAGCACCACTGGGGAACCTCGTCACTTTGATGCACAGAGTGATGCTGAGGTGGATAGCGACGATGCAAGAAGCCAGACGCGTGCTGGAGAGGAAGAGGGCAGCAACTGCGACGAGGGTACTGGGCATGATCGTCGTCAAGGTTGGCGTGCGGATCGTCCATCGAAGCGCCGCAAAGCCGTGACGTTAGCAGAGGGGATGATGGCTGTTCATGACAGCATGAAGGACATTGCGGAAGCCTTCAAGGCTTCCAGAGCGGCCTCCGCGGAAACGACCCGACCCGACGCTAGTCTTGAGATTCTACAGTCGCTAAAAGACCTCACACAAAGTGTTCGAGCTCAAACCGACCTGCTGCTTCAGCTGGTGCAGCAGCGATCAGCGGCAAACGAAGCAGACTAAAGTCGAGATGCAAAACCACACACGTGTGTTTCTGACTCTGGAAACAACGCAAGCAACTAAACACTAACATGTTAATGGCAAATAGTGTTAGCTATTCCATCTCGTTTCTGTTTTCCAATATTGCGCATCATAGCAGCAGTGATAGTTGCTTCTGAGTCAAAAACAAATGTCCTCTTCCTCATGAGGCTCGCTGAAGGGTGTTTTGGGGGTGTCATCGCGAAGGCCAAGCATCAAATTGTGCAAGACTATTGTCGCCATGATCACGTGCTTCGTTTTACCCAACGACTTCTCGTCCATCACAGTTTGAAGGACGCGATATCGGCCCTTCCAAAGACCGAATCTGCATTCAACCGCCATCCGTGTGCTGGAGTGAAAGAAGTTAAACCGCTTTTGCAAGTGAGTCAGAGTGCCTCCTTCTTCCCGTTCTGCATACGGTACCAAAAGGTACGGCAGCAGCGCGTAGCCCGAATCTCCGATGAAGTGAGCCCCCGCCGGTATCATCGCTCCTGCATGCCTCCCGATCACGCTGTGCTTCCACGACTTGCTATCAGACCAGGAACCGGGGCGAATCTCGACACTGATGAACTTGCTATCCGCAGTCACAATTGCTTGAATGTTTAGAGCAGGATAGCCTTTCCGGCAATAAAACCCTTCGTACGCTTCTGGTCGATCAATTGCTAGCAGGGAGCCGTCAACACTCTCCGGCAACACCAGGATATCCACGACGAGCTGCGAAGCCCTGCTCAACCGAATCCCAACCTTGACGATCCCGCGGAAAGGAGACCACTTCGCCAGCCGCGCGATAAAGAACACGAGCTACCTCGTCAACAATATCGACGACGTAGCTCTTGTTCATTCCCATGGCCGATGCCGTTTCGCGATAGCCACCCGACGAAGCAACGAAATAGAGCGCTGTGGCAATCTTCTTCTCGAAAGAGTGCTTCCTTTCCACCGCGTTAGCAAACACGACACCACGCTGCCTGAGAAACCCTGCAATAGCTAGAAATGATGAGCGCGAGCACCGCAAATTCTCAGGAAACCAGGCTTCATATTCGGCGCCACGCAGAAGTCCATTGAAGTGTAGAGAGGTTACAGCATGCCGCTGTTTTGGCTTTTCGTCTTGGCGACTGCATGCAGCGAGAACGACAGCCTGCCCAGCTAGCGCCGTCACCAGCACGATCGCCTCCTCCAACTCGTTCATTTCACTCAATCGATCTTCTTTAGTTCTCCAGACCTCTCCACCCTCCAAAGGTGGAGAGAAACGCTGAATTTTGTCTCCTGCTGTGTTGTCGCGAGGGATCCAGGCCAGCCAATCACAATCACTGAATAATTCTCAAGGTGACGCTATCTCCACTTGGAGACTGCACGCGACCACGCCCTAAAGGACGACCTTTGCGAAACGACTTTATAAGGATTCTTGGGATTGCCACAAAATACTTACTGCAATACCCAGCGCCGCTGAATTGCAATACGAATTGCAATACCCACGAGAACTTGCAGAGAAGTATTTATCCCAGTATTAGAAAATGCCAATACCCGCAATACATTTTTGGCCATCACTGGACGACACTCGTAACCGTTCCCAGCTCCAGACACAAGCTGCTCGTAGTACCTGCTCGCCAAGCAATTCGATCACGATGAGGCGCGCGACGTGGGGCAGCGAGTTGCTATGTTGGGGGAGAGCCTAGCGCAGACGATCAAACAGACCTAAAGAGTTCAGCTCTGGCCCACCGCATTCATTGCCTCCTTCTGAGATATGATCTGCTCTGTGGGTACATTTAGCTGATGCTCGACGTCGAAGTCTCAGAACTCAAACGGAGTTTAATCGCGATGGTCTCCGGCGAAGCGCCACAGGAAGAGATGGAGCCCTTGCTGACAAGCATCGACGTGGTGTGTCGTCAAATTCCAGGTTTCAAGAACCAGCCTCTGGTTGTTCGACATATCGAGGAGTTCCTGGACTACTCGGCGCAGTTCTGGATCCGTCTGGCCTGTCGAGACCTGTCGCTTCGGCTTGTCAAGCGCGTGTTCGCAAGGAAAGGCTGGGACGAAGAAGACGTCGTGGACGGACTTGTCGACGCTTCCTGGAAGGGGAAACTGGATGTGATCCAGTGGTTGTGTGCCAAGGGGGAGGAAGTGGCGGGTGTTCCAACCAGTGACTTGGTCAAGAAGTGGAACCGCTATGGGTATCCGTTGAATTCTGCTGCCTATGAAGGCAACCTTGACATCATGCAGTGGCTCGTGGAGAAGGGAGCTCCAGTGAATCAAAAGGATTACACCGGCATGACCCCTTTGATTAATTCTGCTAGCGGGGGAAAGCTTTCCGCCGTGCAGTGGCTCCTTACCCAGAACGCGGACGTGAATGGAAAAGACCGAGATGGCGACACGGCACTGCTTGGGGCCGTGGCATCAGGGAGTTGGGAAATGGTGACGTGTCTCCTCGATGCTGGTGCTAACTTGCATGACAAGAGTGAGACTGGCCACACAGCGCTGCACTATGCCGCGGATTCCAGCGTCAAGGATGTTCGTTTCCTCGTGGAGAATGGAGTTGAGGTTTCCCACACCGACAAGTTGGGCCGTACAGCTCTGTACTATGCGAGTACTTGCCAGAACTTTGAGGTCGTCGAGTTCTTGTTGACGTGCTTCGAGGGGAAGCAGCCGCCAGTGGACGATACGCGCCGCTGTTTCGTCAAGGCGGTCAAGGCGGGGCGCACCGATCTCCTCAAGTCCCTCATCACGCGGGGTGTCGACGTTCGCTACTCTGATTTCCAGGGAAGAACGGCACTGCACGAGGCTGCGGCGTCGGGATGTGTCAGCTCCATTGAGTTCTTACTTGATTGCGGTGTAAGCTGTCGAGTGGCCGACAAGTTTGGGATGACAGCCGTGTTTGAAGCTGCTCGGTTTGGTCATCTCGACGCTCTGCGCAGACTTGTAGAGGCTCAAGGGAGCATCAGTGACGTTAACCTGTCTGGCCAAGCAGCACTCCATTTCGCTGCTGAGGGAGGCTACAAGGAGGTGGCTGAGCTGCTACTAACACAAGGTGCCGACGTCGGCAAGTGCGACAAGCGTGGCTGGACGCCACTACACAGTGCGGCGGCAGCTGGCCATGTTGAGCTCGCAGAACTGCTGGTCGCCAATGGTGCCGACGTGGACATCAAGACTGTTTCGGGACAGACAGCAGAGGCTCTGGCGCTGGAGCGTGGCCATACGGATGTGGAGCTGTCGTTGGCAAAGCTCAAGCCAAACGCTCAAGACTCCAGTGGCGTGAAAGACGCCGACTTCGCCGAGTACAAAGATTATCTTCTCAAGCGCAGCGACATCCAGTTCAACTCCATCACAACGATGGTGCAATCTACGTCGCAGGGGATGTGGCTCGACTCGCCGGTTGACGTCAAAGTCAAGCGGATCAAAGGAGTGTCCAAGAACTTCGTGGAAGAGCTCGATCGGTGGGCCAAGCTCAACCACCCGCATATCATCAAGCTGTATGGCTTTTGCAAGGGCGATGAGGCCGGCAGCGCGCCTTACTTCGTGTACGAGCGCCTTGCTCACGCTTCGATGTACGGCTACATCGATTCAGTCGGCTGGGATCTTGACGCCGTGTGGGAAAAGCTGTACCAAGCCGCGCTCGGCCTCCAATACCTGCACGACCGGAACACCATTCACGGAAGTCTCAGCCCGTACAGCGTTTCAGTCGCGTTGAATGGAGTCGCGAAACTCCAAGGCTTCGATGGGGCTGCAGAAACGTATTTGCCTTGGTGCACCGCTCCTGAAATCGTGGCTGGTCTGCCGCCTTCGTTTGAGTCGGACGTGTTCGTCTTCGGCTTGGTCATCGTCAACACCTTCAAGCCCGGTCTATGGGAAATGAACGACAACGACGGCATTCAAGACTTCATCTTGGCTGGAAACATCCCCGAGAAGCCAGAAAAGATGACATCGAGTCAGTGGCAAGTGATCACGAGAATGTGCTGCTATGAGCCTCGACATCGACTGTCGGCCTCGGATGTGGTTCGAGAGCTCCAAGTCTTCACCAAAGACTACTTGCCGATCGAACGACTGACCCCAGAGGAGGCGATGGCAGTCGAATGGACCCGTGTGAGCGACGCCCCAATCGCCCAGAGTCTGGACCAGACGACCGTCGCAGACTTCCTGGCTGACATTGACGAAATGTGCACTGGCTGCTCTACGACTGATCGTCTGAGCCGCGACATCTATGACCGACTCAAGGACGTCTTGGATCAGCTGGAGATTCAAGCCAATGAGCCTAGTAAAGACCTCGTTTACCGCTTCGGAGACATCATTCGCTACTTTCACATGCGACTGAGAAGCACTCGAGCGGTTGGTTCGGCCCAAGCTGCTCGCTTCGCAGCCAGTCGCCAGGGAGCAGACAACTCGTTCTCCACCCACCGTAGCTTGGACGCCTTCATGGAAGAGACGAACCTTTCTCGGTCCTCCCCAGTTCACAATTGGCGAGAGCAGTGGGGGATCCGACGCAAGCAGCAGCAGCAGGAGATGCTGGCAAAGATGCACGATCTACCGACGCTCCTGGAAGGCGCGACGACTGACAAAGAGCGAGAAGATGCGCTGACGTACCTGCGCTTTGAGCTGAGCAAACACCCGGCTAATTACGCAGCGAGTAACGCGGCCGACTTGACGCGCGCGAAGTCGTCGGTCGCGTCAAGTTTCCTGGCGGCGCCGACCAACTCGAGTTGGTTCGTTCCCGAGTACGAAGTGGAGTTCAACAAGCTGGACGAGTTCAGTCGTGGCGCCTTCGGGAAAGTTTATCACGGCACGTGGAAAGGCTCGCGTGTCGTGGTCAAGAAGGTCAAACTGCGGTCAAAGGACGACGAGGCCACGTTCCTGAATGAAGTGGAGATCTGGCACAAACTGTTCCATCCGAACGTGGTGCAGCTCTTTGGCGCGTGCCACATCGGCCGACCGTTCTTCGTGTGTGACTACGCTGGCGGTGGGCAGCTCGACCAGTACTTGCGTGAGAATCCGAAGGATGTCTGGGAGAAGCTACACGAAGCTGCTCTAGGTCTTCGCTATCTGCACGTCAAGGGCGTGGTCCACGCTGACCTCAAGTGCAACAACATCCTAATCGGCAGTGACGGGAAAGCCAAGCTGACGGACTTCGGGCTCAGTTCTCTTGACTCGAGTTTCACAGACAGCGGTCGCGAGCCCGAGTCGGAGCTGGAGAACAGTAGCGGACCGCCTTCAGTCGGGGCCATTCGATGGAAAGCTCCGGAAGTGCTGCGTGGAGAGAAATCGACCTATGCGTCCGACATTTACTCGTTCGGGATGTGCGTCCTGGAAGCGGTGAGCGGCACATATCCGTGGGGGTATACGATGGATATGGTGGTACAGTACTACGTTCTCGAGCAACGGAAGCTGCCGGATCGTCCTGCAAATTGTAGTGAAGAAGTGTACGACCTCGTGCAGCAGATGTGTCGATTCGAGCCGACCAAGAGACTTGGGCTGAACGAAGTCGTCGGGGCACTAAACAAACTTCGCTTGGCTAGTGTTTCTGGTGAGAAAGCTTCATCGAAAGAACAGAAAGAGTAGGAGAAATGGCACACAATGGTCGTCGACAAGAAGCAGCGGGGTGACACTAGGTTCTGTGCGATTCGACTTCAGCCTCTTATTAACGAATTCCTGTCGTATTTCGTACTTGTAAAGTAGTTCTGAAGGAAAATGAAGGAAGGGCGAACCGGACGATGCAGCAGCAGACAATTTGCGCTGAATGATCTCGCACGGAAAGTGGAGCTGGTCCGCACGTTCCTACCAGATTTCAGGTGAACGTGGGTCTGCAGCTTCGCTTCTCAAGATGCCGATGTGGGCAAAACCACAGAGAGAGCAGATGAGCCGACAACAGCTGAAACTAGCAAGTGTGTATGCCAACTGCTGCAAGACGCCTTTTCATCGGTATTAGCCATACAAGCAGTTGACATTGCAAGTGACAGCGGGGGCGAACTCCGTCCCTGGGATCCACTTGAAGGGTGTTTGGAGCAAGACAAAATCGTTTTGGCTTCCGGGATTAACACATCAGTAAAGCAAAAACCTTTCTTCGACTGCATAAGCGATATATGTACACTTATCGCCGAAGCTGACTCGCCCTCGAGGGAATCATCAGAGGCTTTTCAATGCGTCGGCGACCTCCTTGATCCCCAATCTTTCGTTTGGAGCGTATCGACACATCCGTTGCACCAGATCATAAGCTTCCTCACTACATTTTGTCGGACGCCGAGGAATTCGACGTTCTTGCAGGACGTAGTACTTGACTACAGGATCGAGCACTCTCCCCCACGGATAATCTCCACTGACCGCTTCGAGGATGCACATTCCAAACGAGTAAATGTCCGATTCGAACGTGTTTTTCTCTCCACGCAGCACTTCGGGGGCTTTCCATCGGATAGCGCCAATATTCACATGTTGGCTGCCGTCCTCTTCAGCTTCGCTTCTGACTGAGTGATTCGTATCGAATTCACTCAGCCCGAAGTCAGTCAGTTTGGCGTATCCGTCCCTGCCAATGAGGATGTTGTTGCATTTGAGATCAGCATGAATTATGTGCTTCGAGTGTAGATATCGCAGCCCCAAAGCCGCTTCGTGCAGCTTGCTCCACACTTCATTTGGGTGCTGGCTCAAGTAATCGTCAAGCTGCCCGCCGCTCGCATACTCGCATACAAAGAATGGCTGACCGACGTGACACGCACCAAATAACTGCACCACGTGCGGATGAAACAGCTTGTGCCAGATCTCCACTTCGTTGAGGAATGTCGCCTCAATCTCCTCTCTCAAGCCGACATCCATAACCTCCTTGGGCTCGACTTCAAATGTATCGCCAAAGCTTGAAGCTGCATCGTCGCTCCCCAGCAACTTGAGTTTCTTTACCACCACCTGTGCGTGTTTCCACTGCCCACGATGTACCGAACCAAACGAGCCGCTACTGAACTCGTTGAACTTGTCAAACTCGACTTCGTACTGGGGAATAAACCAGTTTGCGTTCTTGAAGTTTGCAAGCGAGGAGATCACTGACTTTGCCTGTGTAAACTTCGACGCGCTGCTCATAACATAACACGATGGGTATTTGCTGAGTTCGAAGCGTAAATACGTCAGGACTTCTTCACGTTCTCTCGCGTCATCTATGTCTTCGAAGAGAGTCGGGAAATCTGTCAATTTCTCCATAATCTCGTGCTGTTGCTGATTTCGGAGTTGGTTCCATTTATCTCGCCACTGGTGAACTTTAGACGATCGCGAAAGAAGAGCAGTATCCATGAAAGAATCGAGCTCTCGATGCACCGAATACGTGTCATCGGCTCCTGAACGACTCGCGGCAAAGCAAGCGCCCTCGGCCTTTCCGACTGATCTTGTGCTCTGAAGCCTCTTGTGGTAATAGCGTAGGATGCTACTGAATTGCAGGATAAGCTCGAGTTGGTCATCACTTGTCCCCCTTAACTCGTTCGAAACATCCGCCAGACGATCGTACACTTGGCGATTCATCAAGTCAATCATAGCTGAGCCAGCACACATCTCAGTGATCTCAAGAAGAACCGTGGAGTTATCTGCGTGCTCAAGACCAAGGTTTAACCATGAAAGAGGCCCGCAGTCAAGTTCCACGGCCCCACAATTCGCCATTCTGTGCTTGGAAGTAAAGACCTCAAGTTGGCGGACGACGTCAGCGGCAGAAAGTCGATCTTCGGGGTCCAAGCAGCACATTCGTGTAACGAGCTGCCATTGGGCACTGGACATCTTAACAGGTTTTTCGGGAAGTAATCCAGACAAAATGACTCGGTTACGAGCTTCGTCCGACAGCCCCCAAAGATCTGACGTCCGCCAAACAACTTGCAGAATTGTGATCCCGAACGCGAAAACATCGGCTTCAAACGTCGACGGCAATCCTGACACTACTTCAGGAGCTGCTGTCAAGCTGCGAAGATATCGATGACTGGCGGGAACATTATCGCGGCCAAAGTTCCAAATTTTTGCGTCTCCATTTGCTCCGATAGCGATGCTATAGCAACTTATGTCGCCGTGAACAACGTTGCGATCATGTAGGTATTGAAGGCCCAAAGCTGCTTCGTACAGTTTGTCCCATAGTTCAGCTTCGAACTCTTCCAAGTAGCTCAGCAGCGGGAGGTCAACACGTTCGTAGACGAAAAATGGTTCTCGAGTACGGTCTCCGCAATACACGCCATAGAGCTTAACGACGTGAGGATGATTCAGTCTGGACCACTGCCCAAGCTCTTCGGCAAATGTGCAAATGTTCCAGCCCTCCACCTCCTTCACCTCAATTGGCGAATCAAGCCAAAATCCTTCCACTGAGGAGTCAACTCGAATATCCATCGGATCAAGAAGATACTCGTCATAATCAACCAAAGCCGTGACATTCAGAGCGCTGGTCGTGTCGCTCGTTGTGTCGGGCAATTCGGCGCTCGTCAATAGCCTAACAATCTCGCTCCACCTTCGTTCCAGCGCGAGAATCACTGCGGTTTTACCGGAAATTGTTTCCACTGCCAGGTTCGCCCCGCCACTAATCAGCTCTTTGACCGCTTTGACTCGATTGTTTGCCGCCGCATAATGCACTGGTGTCCATCCACGTTTGTCAACGCAATTGATATCCGCTCCGTGTTCTAACAGCATAAAAACTACCGCATCATAGCCTACTAAGGATCGTAAGAACGTGCTATAGCCTTCGATGTTCGGGCCTCCTTCTGCCGCGTAGTGTAGAGCGGTTCGACCGGTGATATCTGTGTCTTTCACGTTTCCTCCATGCTCCATAAGTACGTGAAGCACGTCTAGATCGCAATGTCGACATGCCTCCATAACAGGCGTCGTCCCAAAGTTGTCAGGTTTACTTCCGTCGGCACCTTGTCCTAGCAGCGATTCCACCGATCGCAACGAGCCAGATGCGATGGCTTCGTGAAGTGCTGTTCTCCCCTGTCGGCTGACAACAGAGACTTCAACACCGAGCTCCTTTACCAAGTGCTCAATTGTGCCGCTTTGATCATGCCTTGCAGCAGCGAATAGAGCATTCCACAAGTCTCTATCTGGAGGTTTCTCGTCAGAGAAGCATTGCGTCAGGAAGAACTGGACAAGTTCAAAATTGTTTGATCTGATGGAGCAGGATAACGCCGTATGGCCTTGCTCATCCTCCGCAAAAGACAAAGCGCCGTTATCCACGAGAAGTTGGGTCATTGCAGCATTTCCTTTGGCAACGCTAGACGCGAGATGGAGTGCTGTCTGGCCTCTGGCGTCCTTTTCGTTGACATGTGCGCCACTTGTTAGCAGTAGCTGCGCCGTGGTTAGATCTCGATTGGTCGCGGCAAAATGCAGAGCTGTTTGGCCTTTCTCCGTTTTCCCATCCACTGGAACTCCGTTGTCCAGAAGTAGTTTCACGATAGAAGCGCTACCAGCACGTGCTGCGGTGTGAAAAGCGGTTTCTCCTGTGTTGTCCACTTTGTCCACTGCCACCCCGTGATCCACGAGCCATCGCATTAAGGGAACATTGTTCTTTGTAGCTGCTTCGTCCATCAGTGAGCCCGCCCAAAACCTGCGTTCGGAAACCAGCTTTCGCAACTCGATGCCTGCAATCTCTTCCCCCTTTGCGCACACCCACTCAACCACATCCAGAAGACCAGCTCCCCCTGCTCGTATCAGACCCTCAAGAGCCATTTCTCGACTCCACCCCGTTCGCGTGAACGCACGTTCTGCCAGCCTTAGCGAATTTGTGCACGCATCACCAAACAAATACCGCTGCGAGTAGTCCGCGAACCCCTCGATCCTCCTCATCACTGCAACCTCACCTGCTAGGCGTGGAAATGCCCGACAGACGACCACCACACTTGTAAGTAGTGGGGGCTCTCTCCTACCGCCCTGCCGCTCTCCGTTCATATCGCTCAAACCAAAGTCTGAGGTCTCCAATCTCAAGGGATCTGCAAAAGATATCAGCCCACCACATTGTGGTGATATCCTGTGGTCCACAGCCTGTGGGGCCCACAATCGAAGTGCAAGACTGGACGCGAGCAACCAACATGGTTGTTGCAATTCACGAAATAAGGTGTCAGCGCTGATCACCGCCAGGTCTAGCCTGCGTTGAGCGACTTAAAGTCGATGATGCAATCGGTGAGTTGACGGCCACGCAGTCGGAGTCGGCGGCCTTCACGCCGAGGAACGCGAAGGCTGCGAACAGCAAGGACTTCATCACGGGTTTTGAAGTGCTGGCAGTAACGCTTGATCCAAAGCTCCGGGTATGTCGAAAGAGACTGGTCATGTTTGACGCGCTCTATGAGCTCGTTCTTCTCGGAATGGCCGTGCAGAAGTACACCAGCACCAAGGCCACGACATTATTCTGGACGACTTGTTACATCCAATCGACAAATCCACGGGCTTCCAATGCAGAACATATTTCTCGTGGAGCCACTGACTCAGGAATTTCTAGAGTGCGTCACTCCACCCAAGTTGGACTAAGCGATACACTCCACCTTCAAGACTGCGATTGCCGTCATAATAGCAACGTATGAACCAGATAAACTTTTTATCCATATTTCAGAGCTTAGTAGGCGAATGCCGGCTCACCGGGCCTGCAGACTGGTGGTGGACCTGACGGGCAAGGGCTGGTGAGACGAGTGGAGTGCTGAGGCGAGCGGAGGATGGCGGACGGCGAGCGAGGGACAGCGGACGACGAAGCAAGGCGACAGCAATGGCGAAGGACACGAACAGCACGAGGACCAAGCGGAGTAGCGGCGACGGACGAACAAAACAACAGGCAGGACGCAGCTGCTTGACGACGGGCTCACCTGAAGTGAGGGACCGTCAGCAGGCTGCGGGTGATGGGCTCACACGACGTGGGGAACCGCCGAGTAGGCAGCGTGCGGCTGAGAGAGCGAGTGCGAGAAGATCGACGACGAGGGGTCGTGTGGCGTAGGAATACACCAAAATTCTCAAAACCTAACGGTGAGTCCCAACCAACAACAAATGCTTCCCCGCAAAGTTTAGCGCTGTCAGATCAACCTGAAGACCAGGAACGATCCCTTACACCGGGTCGGTTGTAAACCTCTGTGAGGCCGAGTTGTTGTCGGTCTCACCCAATACAAACACCACTAGCCACGAGCAAAGGCTAGGATGCGATATCGCGCTTTCGCGCTTAACTCCCGCAGTCCCTCAGTAGGAAGGGTACTGCCCGTTTCAGGCCTAATACGGGAGCGCCAAGGGCAACCCTCGGCAAACCACAAATACACGCAGGAACCCTCGGGTCCCACGGATATATATAGAACGGCTCTCCAAAGCCGCCTCGACCACTCTCGACCACTCCAATTCTTGGATTGGGCAAGGCGAACTCTCGGTCAATGAACATTAAGCACACCTACAACCATCCACCGTAGCCGAGCGTGTTCAGGCACTACAATAAGCTAGGAAGACTTACCGAAGTCGGACTTGACCCTTGGAAGGCTTGGGGGAAGACTGCTGATTTATTTCTCTGGACTTATGGCTCAGAGAGCCTCTGTAGGTCCTTTTATAGCTAGTCCTATATCTCTATACAAATATCAAGTGTGAACCGATCTGCTAGGAGCTGTCCTGAACTCACGTAGGGACGACCGAGGAGTCGACCGACCCATTGCTAGGTACGGATTTTGGCTGCACTAAACTGACTCAGCCGGGTTCTATTATGACCGGCCAAAGTCTCTGTCACTATGTCACTCTATCGCGGGGAATGTATTCCACCAATCCCGGGCGTCCAGAACACTGAAAGGTCTTGACCTCGGTGGGACTGCACCGAGGGTTGTCTCGCGTGGGCAAACCCAACGCCACAACTGCCCCCAGCACGGTGCGAATCCACCCCATGTGACGAGCGCCGTGGTGCCCCGCTGTCCTTCGTCATGGCTCCTCCTTCGCGCGCTCTGGTCCGCGCAACACAAGTCGCCTTCCGGTCGCTCTCATGCCACAGTTCGGAACGTTTTCTCGGTCCCAGCACAGCTTGATCACTTGTTGAAGCTTGGTTACTCACCCTGTCTTGTCGTTCCATCCTCCAGGCTGCTGTCGATGTGATCGCCAATGCCCCGCAAGGCAACGACTCTCCCACGGCCGGCCAATTGTCGCCAGCGCCAGCTCGGACATCGCCGACTTCTCCGCCCTCTTCGCCACTGCCTGTGCCTCCACTGGCTGGCGGGACGGCTGGCGCGTTGGCAGACCCTGATCTCCCGACTCCATCACCTCTCACGTCGCCTCCGGGCGGCCACGCCTCGCCGAGACCAACTACCGCGCCGGAGAGTGCTCTGGCAACTCGCGGGGTCTCGGTCGGCGGTGAAGCTGTTCCGGCTGGTGGTCGTCAGTCGCATGGTGGGTCGTCCGAGGCTTTGGTTGCTGGGTCGACCGAGCAGCGGCTGTTGCAGCTGACCAAGCTGGTTATTGACGTCGGTCGAACCCCTCGGCTCGCGTCGACACTTTCCTTGACCGTGCCTTGGATGAGGCATCAAGCGTCGGTGACGTATTGGATGCTGTCTCCGTTCCTCGACGCGTCTCGCTGGCCGAGTCCGAAGAAATTATTGCGCTCCGCGGGGAGGTCGGTCGTCTCAACTCGGAGCTGGCCGAGGTCAAGCGCACGCTGGCTCGAGAAGTCGAGGTTCGGGAGAACGCTGACATTCTTTCGGTCCAAGCTTCATACGATTATGACGCGGCTCGGCGAGATCTCGATGCGGCGCAACTCACGCTCCAGCGACTCCGTAAGGAGAATCGAGACCTCGTTGGACACCTCTCGGCCGCCAACACTGCCATCTCTGCTCATGACGACGTCATCCGAGGGTTGGAGGCGAGTCTTCGTTCGGCCGACACGACCACTTCTTCGATGCTTCGGCTGCTGGAGAAGGAGCGTGAGCGGTACAAGGCTGGTATCGTGGCGTACACCGCCCAGCTCGATAAGCTGCATTCGTACTACGCCTCGCATGATCAAGGGGTTCCGGCCATTCTCCCAGCTCGCGAGCGTGCTCTCTTGGACGAGAACGCCAGCCTCCGCCGGGTCAACATGGTGCTTCGTCAGCACTCGGCCGACCATGGACTGGACGTGGACACACTCCTGATCTCAGCTGCTGGCATTTCGGCTTCCAAGATCGACTGGGAGTTGCTCGGTTTGTCTCGTCAACCTACGCCTCTGACGTACGGGCAGGGCACCGACCTCGAGAGCTCTGAGAGTGGCGGCAATTCTCCGTCCGGTGGCGACGTCGAGATGGAAAGTCCCGCAGAAGCTTCATCTGCCCTCGGCGGGGCATCTCTATTCGAAGCGCCGTCGACCAAGAGGAAGCGGGGGTTGTCTCCGTCCGCTGAACCTTCGCGACTTCTCGATCGCAACTTCCGCCGTCGAAACGTCTTGGCCGTCCGTCGGTCGACTTGAAAGCCAAGGCCACGCAAGCAACAGCATCATCAGGAGGTTCTCCTCCTCTGCTTAGACTTCCACAGCGGCGTCCGCTCCCTGCCAGGCTCCTCCAGATGGGCGACTATTTGTCGTCCTCTCCATCTTCGTCCCCGGCGTCATCGGCTCCACAAGTTCCCGACTATGGTGGCTTCGGAGGGTCGCCGTCCACGCCTGTTGAGGCTGCATCGGCTTCACTCCCCACCGACGTCTCTCAACCCACCGAAGTTTCTATCGCTGGTGAGGACGACCACGAGAGTGATTCCGGAGATGACGGTGGCGATCGTGGCGTATTCTCGACGCCTTGGTGTTGCCGGCTCGCCGGGACGGTCGCCCTCAGAGGGCTGCATCAGTGTCTGGCCGTCTCCAATCCATGAGCACTCAGGAACTCTAGGACGCTCCGGATGAGCTCGTTCTTGGGTTCGAAGAGACCGATACTTCTCTATCGTCGCCTCCTGTCATTCACCGCAAGCCCAGAGCTGTCTTCACGCCGAAGAGCGGAGTTTCGCTGGCGTCTCTCTCTTCACCGACAGTTGTGCCAGGGTCGGCAGATACTTCCAACCCGAGTCAGGCACAGCTCAAGCACCGGCCACGGGAAGCTCGGTCACTGTCCCTCCAGCCGTTCCAAGTCCTCAGGGAGTTTCGGGATCTGCTACCGACGTCTTTGGCCGCTCTCGTTCCAGTTTCATCGTCTCGTCGGCCTCGCGTGGAAATCACAACGACCGTGTCTTCTATCCCTGGAGCCACTCCGACGGCCTTCGATCCATTGGTGGGCGACGCGTATGCGTCGTATTACTCCAAGAAACTCTCCGGTATCGCCGTCGAGATGTTGGCGCCTGGGTTTGAATGCCCTGGTGCCCCAGAATGTTGGAGCCAGATCCTGAACCAGAGTGTGACCCGTGTGATCCCGCATGACTCGGTCACTCCTTGTTCGGTGGAAGGGATAATGGCGTATGGTGACTGGGGAGCCACCGAGCACCCGTGGTCCATCCTGCGGACCAAGTTCCCCGACGAGCCCTGCACCTTTCAGCTTGGGTGTTACGGTCCAGGGGTCACGATCTCGTCTCGCTCGACTGGTTTTGATGGGATGATCCGGATGTGGCGTCAGTTCCAAGGCCGGTCCTACAGCTCCACCGAGAAAGCTGATCTCAGCCTGGCCTTATGGGAGCGTCGCCACTGGATCAAGGTCTCGGCTGTAGAGAATTTTCTCCGAGCTCTCGCGCAGAACGCGGTGACCGAGATCCGGTCGTGATCGCTCTCCGTGCAGCCTGGGCCGCTCTCAATTCCACGAGGAATCTCCGGGCAGATCGACTCCGTCAGCAAGTGGTCAGACGTTTGTGGCAATGGTGTCTCCACACCGCCGAGAAGCCTCGGTCGTTCTACACGGAGGCTCTGTTTGAGCCGACCTACCTCCAGTACTCGTTTGAGGTTCTGGAGTGGGCTCCGAAGACCGCCGACTGGGTCTCGGAGGTGGCTGAGCTGGACGCGCGGGAGCCTTGGCGGAACTGCTGGTTCGATGTTCCCGCCGAACACCCGTTCAACACCACGTTCGCTCCGTACCACCCTGCAGTTCCTCACTTCGTGCCCCGCGGGATGACTCAAGCCGAGGTTGCGTCGTCAGTCGTCATCGTTCCGGTCCGTGGGATTGTCTCGGAGTTGGCACCGTCGGTCAACGAGTCTAGGGTTGGTTCCCGAGAAGGTGCGGCTAGTCCCGACGAAGAGACCAAGGACGCCTCTGACGTTTCAGAAGCTGAGTCTGGAGATCCTGGAGGGCGTGTTCCGGCGTCGGCAGCCCGTTCCGACTCGTCGACCGAAGGCGCGTCTGGGTCGGATCTCCACGTCCTGGCCAACATAGCCGCGGTGACGGAGATCTAATCCTCGTTGCTTGCCTCATCACTTTCGTCTTCATCCGCTCGAGCTGCTCAGGTATCATCCGAGTCGTAGTTAAGTAGTCGCAGCTCGTTCGTCCATCGTAATTCTCCATTTCCACCTCGAAAATTCGTTCACTTTCACATGCACAATATGCAAATTGTCGTCGTCTGTATCCGCAGGCTGTGTCGGCCCTGCAGGCAGTTCAATCTTCTGTCGCCCTCGCGACTAGTCCACATCAGCAACTTGGGCCATCTGGAACCTTCGGTCTCGTCGCTTCTCGCGGAGATAGTCGTAGAGCAAGCCTCCACACGACAAGTTCGACGCTGGTCCCCATGTCAGTTCGTCATAACCGACCCACTTCACTTTGAACTCTCTGACGACTCGATCAGTGCTCGTTGACAGCGGTGTGCGGTCATCGAGGATGGCTTCCACCTCGTACTCGCCCGCTACACCGTCGGGCTCCCACCTATCCTCCGGTAAGAGCTCTTCATCGAAGTCTAGCCTCGTTTGCTCGCTCACATTGGGCGCCAGCCGAACATTCGGTCGATCCTCTTATTCATCCACTGCCTTGAGTCGAGCGACGTGCACCACCGGGTAGAAGCGATATCCGCTTCGTCCGGAGTTCCAGCTCGTAAGCGAACTCTTGTACCTTCGTCTTCACTCTGAACGGGCATGCCACCGGTGGACCAGTTTCTTGGTCAGGCCTGGTTTCACTCTCTCCATGTAAAGTAGTAGATCATGGGTACACTAGGGGTAAAAAAAATTTCATCACCCAAATTCCCACCCAAAAGCCCCATTTCTATCAAAATAACCCAAGAAAAAATAAAGTAGGCAACACCTCTCGTTACCCTCTGGTGCGAAGGAGGTACTCTACAAACCTCCAAGCTCCACAAATACTATCAACGCCTCTGATGCAAAGCAATGAATTTTAGTATAGAAAGGTAATCAATCCTGAAGGATGAAGAAATATTTTTTTAAATACAAAGAAACACCAGATGTGGTTATCATCTCAGTATAATACCACAAACACTATATTTTTGCTCCGTCTCAATATGTACAGTAGATTCTAATCACTTTTCAGCATGCACCGTCTCAATACACTTTTCGAGTGGTGCAATTATTAAAATGCACTTTTCGAGTGGTGCAATTATTAAAATACACTTTTTGAGTGATGCAATTATTAAAATACACTTTTCGAATGGTGCAATTATTAGAATACACTTTTAAGGTGGTGCAGTTATTTAAATATACTTTTCGTGGTCTCGGTTCATATTGAATTAATTAAACTGTTCTTGATAATAAAAAGTCATTAATATAGAAACCATGACATACTAACCTGAAATTTTCAACGAAACAAAGAGGCGATTTCACGCGCCCAGAAGAAGTATTATCTTAAGAACCGTGAGAAGAGGTTAGCAAACCAGAAGAAGTACGATGACGAGCATCGTGAGCAAATTCGCGAGCGTCGTAAGAATGCATTAGCGTCAGCAAATCCTGAAGTGGCTACCGATTAATATTTTTTTTTGAAATTGACTTTAGTCAGATGGATATAGAAAGTGATCCTGATACAAGGACGAAAACATATAGTAATATTTTTCACTGAGATAATATAGCCATCGATATATAGCAAACATGTTTGCCTACGAACTCGAAGGACTTAGACGTTTGAAAATCCAGCCGATTAAATGGGGGAGCAGCTACCGCCTCAAGGTACGTGGCAGTACCGGAAAGATGGTATTCGTTGGAAGCGTATCCAAGCAGAAGAATCTGAGACTCATTGCTAAGCAATACAAGGTCTCTATTGATGATCTTAAGAAGAATCTATCGGCTGACTACCGTGATGACCCCACTTATAAGCCGTGGGTTGGAATTTTTGGTGAGACCCACCTCTACGAAAACATTCCTACTGATGAGTTCTATGGTAAGCTCGAAAACGTGCTATTGAACCAAAAGAGAGCGTATAAGATCAATCTCGCGCTTGGATACACAATGTCTGATCCGGTTAATGATATATCATTCTATTTCTACCCCAATATTGCTAATACCAACGTATATGATCGACCATTCGTTGTCAATAGTCGAGCCGATGCTCGAAAGGTAAACAGCGATATTCGGATGAAAGAGCTATCTGATACGCTCAACTACCCGAAATCGGGTATCAAGGTTAAATCCATCAAGGGTTCAAGGTCTATATCGACTATCGTAATCACGCCCTTGGTGATAGTGATACTTTGGTTCCGGAGTTCATCAAGAATCATCGATACATCATCAACTTTCCGCGAACGAACAACAAGTGTGTATTCTTTTGCATCGCTTATCACCTTCAAGAGGAAAAAAATCGACGTAAGGTTGTAGCTCAAGTCAAAGATGCATTCAAGCGCTATTGTAGCTACAAAGGTCTCGATTTCTCACTAAGTCTATACAAGGGGTTCAAGGCAATCGATTTGATTGAGTTCGATAACATCGAAGAGTGTTTCAATCTCAACATCAACGTCTATAGCTTTAATTCCGATACGAATGCGGTCGAATGCATGCGCCCGACCGAAGGTAAGTATGAAGATACGCTCAATATCCTATCGCATGATAATCATGCGTTCTATATCACGAACGTTGAACGAGTTCACTCGAAGTACAATTGCTCTAAGTGTTCCATGGTGTTCGAAACTTATGATCAAATGCGCTCTCACACGAAGAATAAGTGTGATCAGATCAATCTTGAGTCATTCGCTAAGGAACCAACGATTTACAACCCGGCTCAAAACAGGATCATAAAGCTATTATCAAAGTATGCTATCAAGCATGTTGATCATTATCTCGATCACTTTTTCGTCTTCGATTTCGAATCCATGATGGAACCATTGGGGCAAATGCATGGAGCCAATACTGAATTCACGAGCAAACATGTACCGGTATCGGTAAGTATTTGTGATAGCTTAAGCAATCAAAAGCGTTGCTTCGTGAGTGATAACCCAAAAAAGTTGGTTGAGGATATGATTTCATGCATCAATAAGGCATCCAATGATATCAGCATTCATCATAAAAACAAGTTCAACTCTATCTACTATTCTATCAACAAGCAACTATCAAGCCTCGATGAGGCTAATCCAAAGGTAATGGATGGTATCACCTTTGAGAACATCAAGAATAAGCGAAAAGAAAATTCAGAGCTTGATCGCTACCTCAAAATCAAGGATAAGATTAGCAAGGATATAGAGACTTTGGATCAAATCCTTGATCAGACACCGGTAATTGGTTTCAACAGTGGAAACTATGATATCAATCTGATCAAAAATGAGCTTTTCAGTACGATAGGTACTGACAACATCAGACACATTATCAAGAACGGTGGATACATGGCAATCGTCAGCAACACTTTCAAGATGCTCGATATCGTCAATTACGTTCCTGCTGCAACAAGCTATGCTAAATACCTCGAGACATATCTCGGTGGATGCGAATGTGATGATAAACTCAGATGTACGTGTGAGCTGACTAAGGGAGTGTTCCCATATGAATACATGACCAGTTATGAAGTACTGAGTGAGACTAAGCTACCCTCTAAAAACGCCTTTTACAGCAAGCTACGTTGCTCTCATATCAGTGATGACGAATACGAACGAGCAAAATTCGTTTGGGATCACTATGAGATGAAGACTCTCAAGGACTATTTGATTTGGTACAACAATCTCGATGTAGTGCCTTTCATCAAAGCTATCAAGAAGCAACGAGAGCTATTCAAGCGTTTCGATCTAGACATGTTTTGCGATGGTGTATCTCTACCGGGCCTTAGTGAAAAGGTCATGTACAAGACTCAAGAGCTCATTTTCCAAAGCAAAGATCCGGGTGAGCCATTCGATTTCCCAGAAAAGCGATTCTTAGGCTATATCAAGCAAGATGAGGAAGCTAAGCGCGATTTCGCGATGACGATAGAGCATCTAAACAAGCTACTCAAGAAGCAAAAATATAGCTGCAACTATTGCTACATCAAGCTCAACGAAGAGAATGTATCCGCTGACCGTATCAACAATAAGAAAGGGCATGAGGATGGTAATATCATCATCAGCTGCGTCAGTTGCAATGTCGCTAGAAAAGATATGAATATCAAGGCCTTTCGCTACAAGAAGCTTATCGAGTTCAATGCTGATCGTCTCGTCTATTCAATCGATGAAGACGAAGCTGACATCTATCGTAAGATGAAAGCCAATACCGCCGGAGGACCATCAATTATATTCAATCGCTACGCTAAATGCAACGAGACGTTGATTAGAGGTGGTAAGCTTTGTAAGAAGGTCATCGAATACGATGCAAATGCTCTATACCTTTGGTGCTTAGGAAATGAGATGCCGTGTGGTCGATTGACTACGATCGAGACGTATGATGATATCGTCGATGACATCAAATCCGACAAGATCTTTGGTTTCCTCGAATGCGATATCGAAACGCCAGAGCACCTGAAAGACTATTTAGTGAGATGACACCGATTTTCAAGAATACTGAGATTGAGCCCACTGAAGAAATCACTGGTAGGCATATATACGACTACAACCAGTCTCGTGGTAAGAATATGTCAAAGAAGTCCCATAAGCTAATCGGGAGCTATTTCGGTAAGAAAATACTTATTTACACGCCTCTACTCAAGTGGTACTTATCTCATGGCATGGAAATCACCAAGACGTATAGCTTTATCAAAGGTAATGCCCACAAACCGTTTGAGTCATTCATGAATCAGGTATCAGATGCACGACGTGGAGGCGACGTTGATGATAGCAAAGCCATGATTGCTGATATGATGAAATTGGTCGGTAATGCGGCATTCGGACGATCAGGTATGGATATGACTAAGCACAAAGAGGTTGAGTTTCTATCAAATGATACGACTATCTACAAGGCCACTGAGCATTTCACCTTCAGTTCCAAGACCGAACTCAACGATGGTACCGTTGAAATGATAAAGTCAAAACGTCGTATCAAACTCAGGAATCCTATCCAATTGAGTATCGCTATCTATCAGTTGGCTAAGCTGCGAATGCTTGAGTCCTACTACGATTATATCGATTTTTACTTTGATCGAAGTGATTTCCAGTATCAGAAATGGACACAGACTCGGGATACATTGCTTTCAGCGCTGAGAATCCATTCCCTGATCTAATCAAACCTGAGCTACTTGAACACTTTCAGAAGCATAAGTATGATTGGTTTCCTCGCGATGATACAGCCGAGAATGCGGCTTTTGATCGTCGCAAACCGGGTCTATTCAAAAAAGAGTTCCGTTGTAATGCCATGGTCAGTCTTAGATCAAAACATTATATTTGCTATCTCGGCGATAAGATTGATAAAGAGACTAAACAACCTATGATCAAGCTATCGGCCAAGGGTGTTCAAAAATCTCGCAACAAGACCGTTCTATCACCTGAGAACTTTGAATCCGTAGTGAAAAGTCGAATCACTTTCAAGGGAAACAACAGAGGCTTTCGCATGTGTAGAGAGACTAACTCGATGATTACATATAGTCAAACCAAAACAGCTCTAAACTACTTCTACGACAAGCGACGCGTATTGGAAGATGGTATCACTACCGTCCCATTGAATCTGTAAGATAGTGGCTTTGGAGAAACTACTATCTCTTTTTTATATATATAGTGGACACACTACTCAATCAACTTTACTATGACCCTGAAACAGGGTTCATATCAGCCAATGCTTTCCATAAGAAGGCTAAAGATATTGAATCATCTATCACCCTTAAGCAAGCGAAGGACTGGTATAAGTCTAAGAAGATTGCTTCGATTAACGGAGATCTGACTCCTGAACTGGTAAATGGTCTTCTTGACTATCAGACGTGGTCGCTAACTAACCGTGTTCTCATTGCTGATGTTAGTCGCCTAACGGAACGTGATGTACCTCAGGCGATTCAGGTACAAGGTGTCAACGCTGGATGCCAGGGCACTAACATGCTCGTACTGGTTGTGAGTGAGCAAGAGTTGACTTTTGATCGCTTGACCGGGGAGATTTTGGATTTTACCACAGCGTAGGTTCTCGATAGAATATATTTTTTGAATATAATGACTTATCCCTACACGAACCCTTCCAAAGATGATGCTATTGACGATTATCGGAAAATAGTTGATTTTGATGCTTCTGCTATTGTTCATTCCCATGTCGGTATATTAGCGTGCGATTACGTATTCGAAAAAATTCGAACCAATGTTAGCTATAAGGGTCGTAAGTCCAAGTTCGATGCATGGAAGAATCCTGATGAAAGAAAGAAAGTTATCGCAAATGCTATCAAGTGGCATGATAAGACGTCTGAAGCTGAGCTGACTAAAGCTAACCTACGTTCAGTTTTAAACTATACTTATGGCTCAGTCGCTAATTTCCGCCCTGCTGTCGCCAAGTACGTCTATACCCACTTCAAGGCGAAGTCTGTATTAGATCCATCCGCTGGTTGAGGAAATCGAATGCTCGCCGCGATGTCAATGGATATTGACTATATCGGTGTTGATTCAAATACTAAGCTTAGATCTGGATACAAAAAATGTTCTCTACTTTTAAATCAAAGTCGAATGTTGATATCATTACTGCTAAGAGTCAGAATGTCGATTATAGTAAATACTCATATGACGTGATATTTACATCGCCTCCTTACTTCGATATTGAAAGATATGATGGAATGGGTTATGTTGATAAGGAAACATTCCTTGACGACTACTTTATTCCAACGTTCCGTAATGCATATCAATCGCTTAAGATTGGCGGTCATTTAGCTATCAACTGCCCTCAAGAGATGATCAAGCATCTATCTTTTCTTCGGAGATTAAAAAAATAAAGATGCCTATTGCTAATCGCAATGGCGGTGGTCATGACCCTCATGAGGTAATATATTGGTTGAGGAAGAATTAGTTCAACTCGCTTAGTAGCTTAGGACACTTTTCAATAACAAATTGACTCTTACGAAGCCAATCGATATAGTTCGCATCAATTTGACTAATCTGCTTGAGGGTCTTGCCCTTATACTTCCCCCAAGTCATCATATATGAGTTATCATCACTTAGAAACTTAGAGTGGAGGAAGATCTTGATTTCCTCAGTAATATTGAGACTTGGTTGGTTGAATACCCA
This sequence comes from Phytophthora crassamura, assembly GCA_033557995.1. Lineage (NCBI taxonomy): Eukaryota > Oomycota > Peronosporomycetes > Peronosporales > Peronosporaceae > Phytophthora > Phytophthora crassamura. Next base: position 1,880,049 of record JAUCED010000016.1, read on the forward strand.
ACGACAATAGCCAGGATCAGAAGAATATACTTCTTCGATCGGCGTACCCTTGTATTTCCCAAAAGTTAGTTCGTTCGACATGTTATCAGTGGGGTGTATCTATATACATACCCCTTTTAATTTTTTGAGAAAAAAATACTTCAAAATTTAGTATCCCATTGATTCGAAGAAGTCTTCGATATCGTCAAAGCTATTGAGTTGCTTCATCAAACGTGATGGATGCATGGCTTCAGCGATGAGTTCTTCTTTAATGTTCTTCTTAAAGAAGCTGCGCTGTTTAAAGAACTGTACTTGGTTTTCTAGCTCTTCAAGGATGTAATCACAGGATGCTCTTCGTAATCATGATCGAAGCTATATCCATAAATTCTTCTCGTCCTCATCGTCATTTTCATTTTCAACATTATATAAGCGGTGAGCATATAAGCTAAACCACGACTGATATACACGCTGAGCTACGAGGTTGTTTGCTGTAAAATAGCATTCAAGTGTGTTCATGATTATGCGTCTTCGAAAGTGTCGAAGTATTATAGTTTGTTATTATACTTACTACTTTTATCCTTCAGGATGGATTACCTTTCTATACTAAAATTCATTGCTTTGCATCAGAGGCGTTGATAGTATTTGTGGAGCTTGGAGGTTTGGAGAGTACCTCCTTCGCACCAGAGGGTAACAAGAGGTGTTGCCTACTTTATTTTTCTTGGGTTATTTCGATAGAAATGGGGCTTTTGGGTGGGAGTTTGGGTGATGATTTTTTTTACCCCTAGTGTACCCATGATCTACTACTCATGTACAACAGACGCGGCTCCCCGGCTGGAATAGAGACTTCTGTCGGTCGTCTCCTGCATCGTCCTCCTCGTCTGGTCCATCAGGCGAGTCATCCGAGGGTTCGTCTCGACTGGGTGCTGGGCTCGCGGCTCGCTCTCGTCTGCTCAATCCAGCATTGTGTTCTTCCCCTCGTCGAGCCTTCGCCGCTGCCTGGTATTCCTCTGCCATCTTTAGCGCAATTTCTTGCTGGCGGTTTACCTCTCGGCGCCACGCCAGTGCGTCTGACTGCCTTACGGTGCCCCGTTGGAGCGAAGAAGCCATGGCCTTGAGGGACGATTGTGCATCCCAGCCATGGACGAGGTAGAACGGTGTCTTTCCTCGTCTTGTCGTGCGCGTTGTTGATGGCGAAGATCAGCTTCTCAGCTATCTCGTCCCAGTCTTGTTGTAGCGGATCTTCCGCGTACACTCGCACCGACTGCATCACCGTCTTCACTGATCTCTCCTGCTGTCCGTTTGCCTGTGGCCGATAACTCAGAGCAGCTCTCGACCGAGACTGCATCATCTCGGCGAACGCTTGGAAGACCTCACTCATGAACTGAGGGTCTCGGTCGTGGCGTATCAGCGTCGGAGCACCGAACCTTCTGTAGACGCACTCTTCGAACGCTTGTGCTACTTTCAGCGCGGTGGTGTCTGACATCGCTTTGCCTATCACGAACCCGGTGAATGAGGCAGGAGTGCTGTGTTCCCTCGGCGAGACATCGTCGGTAGTGGTATAACGAAGTCCATCGAGTCAATTTGGAACGGTCTCTCTGCTAGGATGTTCCCTGGTGAGTAACCTTGGAGATGTGGGCGGCTTTTGCTCGAGCTGCAGTCTGGGCACGACTTCACGTGCCGTCCGACGTCCGCATACAATCCAATCCAACAGTAGTCAGCCTTCACACGGTAGCACGTTCGCCCGATACCTTGGTGGCCTCCTTCTAGTGAGTCGTGACAGCTCTGCAGCACCTCTTGAATCATCGTTGATGGTACCACTAGACGTAATGTCGTTTCGACTTGCTCCTCTGCGCCCGACCGACGATTACTGCCGTGAAAATAGAGGACGTCGTCCTCACTCAGGACGAACCGGTCCGCCATCTTCCAGGCTTCCCTCGCGGCCTTCACACCCAGATTCTCTTGTTCGCCTCTGAGAACTGCCTTGAGATTGTTCCACCTCAGCTCCTCATCTTGGGCGACCGCGATTCTCCGCCGGCGCTCTTCCTGAACGGTGACTGGGTCGACGTCTTCGGCGCTCGGTACTGGAGTCTCGGTCTCTTCTTCGGTGACAGACTCCTCATCTCCCCGGTTGTTCTGGGCCTCGGTCGACACGTCATTCGCTTCGTCCCGTTGTCTGCTTCATCTTGACCTATGACAGAAATCTCGTCTGCAAACCGCACTCGCTTCCTCGCCTTCGCTTGGCGTCTGGTCATGGCCGTTACATAGTCTCGTTCAGGGGCAACTCGTCCAGTAGTAAAATCAAAAAAAAATCTTGTGCCCCCGAGGGTTCACCACACGAGCTCTCGCGCAGTTCACTGCTGCTTTCTCCGACGTCGTATCTTCCGTGATGGTCTCGTTTATGACCTCGTTGATGTGGTTCAGCTGAGCCAGCTCATCCAGTCGAGTTGTTGACGACACTGGCGTCGACACTTTGCTCTCCAATGTCTCGCTGGCCAGTGAATCTGCGGCAGCGTTGAACTCTTGGAGGACGTGGAGATACTTCACTGACCGAATTTTGCTCGTGAGTTCCCGGTGGTGGTTCAGCTGTGTCATCAGTGACTCCTCTCCGACATGCGATCACCCCTAGTGACTGCTGGATTGCTAGTCTCGAGTCTCCCACGACGATCAAGTCTTCTGTCCCGAGAGCCAGCGCAGCGGAGACTCCGTCATTCATGCCAGCATACTCAGTGAGGTTTACCATCGTCATCTCGAGGAAAGCACTCGCAGCGGTCACTACAGTCCATTCTGGTAGTTTCCAGAGAACCCACGAACAGCTCCCGTATCCACCATTCTTTTCTGTCTTGGCGGATCCGTCGAATGACAGGACCATGCCCCGGTACGTCTTCGGCAAGCGAGCGTCAGCAATTGCGGGACTATACGAGTCGTCAGAGACCCGCGAGTCGGCGGTGCTACTAGCTCAAGCGACTCTTCCAGTCGACGAAACGCATAAGCCCGGCTTGCAGGAGTTGAGCAAATGCACAATCCCTCTCCTTCACTCTGTTGACCATCAAATGCCACGGCGAAAGCAAGACGGCGAACTGGGTAGCGCGACCGAACAATGTCTTCGACTTATGGACCCAGTCGAGCGTCGAATATCAGGTGTACACGTGAATGGTCCGGCCCACGAGCTGGGTGTAACACACTTTCAGGAGCAGCAGCAAGGCCAGGACCTCCTCCTCGACAGGGTGGTAATTCATCTCCGCATCCTTCAGAACACGCCCACAGAACCGTACAGGATGTAACTTGCCGTCGTGTTCTTGCATCAGAGTCGCGCTCAAAGTTCACTCGTTTGCGAACAGGGTCACATGAATGTATTTCGCTCGGTCGAAGTGCCGAAGGATCGGTGCATCAGCAACCTTCTGCTGTAGCACGGCAAAGCTTCGTTTGGCTGCCTCGAGGTTCTCTCCCGACGTGAAGTCGGTGTCTTTCAGCTGATACAACGCTGCACCGTAGACTGCGAAGTCTTGGATGAAGCGGCTGTAGTAGTTGAGAGCTCCTAAGAATGACTGCATTCCTTTCTTTGACCTTGGAAATGAGACTTCTGACACAAGCTTGGTCTTCTTAGGATCAGGCTGAATGCCGTCTGCCGAGACCTTGTGGGATAGAAAATCCACCTTGTCTTGCACGAAGATGCTCTTGGTAAAGCTGACGCTAATTCGACATTCAGCGGAGCGGCACAGCAGCCGGTCTAACGTCTGCAGGCATGCGTCGAAAGTCTCGGCGCCGAAGCAGATACCGTCAACGAACGATCGGCGGTCGAACACCGGTACGACCGAAGACTCCTCTGGCTCTCCATTTACGAACTTGTCTGCGGTCGGACTATTTACCAACTGCGCAACCGCATTGGTCATCGCTGAAGGATCATGGTCGGCTTCAAACTTCGTTCTGGGCGACGCCAGTACTTGTCGAAAACTTTCTGTCACTCGTTGAGTAGCTGCAGCGTCGGCTTCTTCTGCTACCCGCATAGCCTCCGAGCATTGTTTCCAGCCACCCTTCGGTTGAACGAACCCCCACAGCGCGTTGTCAATCATGCGTTGTAGATCATGGGCGCATTCTTCAATCCAAACGGCATGCGTAGCCACTCGAAGTGCCCCAGAGCGCAGACGAGAGCTGAGATCTTACGAGCTCGCTCGGTCATCATGATAGCCCAGAACCCACTGGCTGCATCGAGTGAGCAGAACCAGAGGTAGGCCTCCATGTCAGTCAGCAGGTCGTCCACTAGAGGCATGGCGTACTCCATAATAGCGGTGATGGCATTCATCAGCTTGTAGTCAATACACAAGCGGATGTCGACGCCGTTATTCTTCAACACGATCACAATGGGAGACGCCCACGGGCTGTCCGAGAAGGCGATCAATCCCGCCTTCAACAGACCCTTCAACAGTTCGTACAGCTTCCGCAAGTGTCGGAGCGGCGTCCGCCGAGCTCTTTGCTTGATTGGCTGATGTCCCTGGACATCAATGTCGCAGACTACTCCATAGGCCGGCGGTGGCAGAGCGTTACCGCTGGCGATCATGATGCTCTCATGGGACTTCAGGAGATCAATCAGCCGTTCCTGTTGATGCACGTCGAGCACGGGATTCACCACGTTAGGGCCTGAGTAATCCAAAGTTGTCTCCGAGGTCTCCGAGGTCTCCGTCAGATCCGGTAAGAAAGCCAACTCATGTGCGTAGTCCGTGAGCTCGATCTCGTTCGCGGAGTGTACAGCTTCCCACTCGTCACCGACGTCTGCATCCACTCTCGTGCCCTGGATCTCTTCGGCCGCTGTAGTATAGGTCGCGTCGAGAGTCCTCGTCGCAATGTCGGTCCTTGTCAGGTTGCCGGTGTCACCCCTGGCTGGTACCCACGGTCGGTTGACCGATGGTTCAACGTCACTGGATTCCTCGTGGCCACTCCGTCTGACGTCGTGGTCCCTCCGAGTATTCGGTGACACATCGGCCGTGATCTTGGGTTCTGACGAGACTGTCGTGCCCTCAGAAAATGCTTCTTCTGTCTGGGCCGAGTCCTCGGTCCGATCCACGTCGGGCTCGCTCAGACCCGGTCGGGTTGGTCGAGACGTCACCTAGTCGTATGCTGGTTTCAGCCGAGTCTTCGGTCAGGCACACGTCAGCATCGACCATGAACCCTGACGTGGCCGGCGAACGCTCGGACAACGTCTCGTCGGCATCGGTGTTGAACAACGATGTAGCATGCGGGCTCTCAGACAACCGCTCATCGTCTTGGGCACGCCTCCCTTGGTTCCTCGGACTAGCATCTGAGTTACCGGTCGGTCGGCGTAACAGGCGACGAGGCGTTGAGTACGGTCGCCGCTCAACCGCCGATGGTTGTTTTGCCAGCCAACGTTCATAAAGCTTGCGTTCTCGATTGGGCAGGGTCCCATCTCGACACTCCGCGTAAGCCAACACTTGCCACTCTCGTACTTAGGTGAATCCAGCCGTGTATAGCCCACTTCTCGCGGGAGCTCGTCCCTGGGCACCCACAGCACTACTGCCTCGTGATGATCACACCAGGCTGACTTCGGAGTCACGTTCGTAAGCCAAACCCACGTGGGCTGTCCTCGTCGGAACTTCATTACAGTCGGAATCAACCCTCCGATCCTTCGGACCCACGCGACATGCGTACACCGAGGTGGCTGTCGTCTGGGTAACCTGAACGCTCGCCAATCACTCCCGGGGACGTTCAAAGTTTCGGTCGGTCCACCAACCATCTCCGTCCCGTAAGGTGCTTTGTCGACGGAGTTGACCGACTTTAGCAGTGGAACCATGACTTCGTCGGGTAGTCGTGATGTGCCATGGACCGCACGCCCGCCGGGATCATGAAGTCGGTCCCAAGAACTACGTCCACTCCAGCACTGTGGTCCATTATCCACACCTCGAACTCGTACACTCGTTCCCACCCTAAGGTAATCTTAACGAGCGCTCGTCTTCGAGTTTCCATCACTCCGGGGTTGATACCCCTCACCTCCAACCTTCGGCCGTGATCGGCCACTTCTCGGAGGCGTAGACGTTTCGCAAAGTCGGCAGACACCACGCTGACGTTAGCTCCTGTATCCAGCAGAATCTTCGTCCTGGTGTCATCCACTGCGCCCTTGACCAGCGCCCTCATCCTCTTTCTCTTGTCATATCGCTTCGACGACCACCACCCCAGTCTCTCGCCAGGTAGCAGCTTCTTTGTCGGTCTCAGACACTCTGCGTCCTCATCCAGTCGTGCGATACTTGCGATCAAACCCTCTGTCTGGGTCCTCGACCGCTCGTCCCCTCTTGTACTCTTCACTTCACTCTCACCGAGGCTTTCTCCTCTTCAAATTCCGTCGTCTGCACACTTTCGTTATATTGTTCATCAGACCAATTGCATTTGCCGGTGAATGCGAACAGATAGTCCGCATCTACCGCAGGCTCAGCTAACTGTGGCAGCCCGATTGGAACCAACCCAGTTTCAGTTGGCGGGCTGCCTAGTTTAAAGGAGCCCCGTAGATCAGCTTTGCAGCTCTGGCGAGAGATCCTTCTTATCGACCTTCGATCGGAGGAGAGCGGCGAGTTCGTGAAAGGCTTCGCACTTGCCCGCGTCGTGAACTTGCTTGCATAGCTTGCACCGGCGGTAGCAGTAGTGCGCTGAATGGGTCAGTCCACCACATGCGGCACATGGACCGTACTGGCGTCGGCCTTTTCGGTCTCCACGTCCGCCTTGCCGCTCGTGTCGGTCGGGTTGATAGCGACTGTTGTCACCCCTAGGACGGCGGTTGTCGGCTCGAGCGAAGGTTCCATTGGCAGCGGCGCTTCTCTCGTTCTCGTTGGCAGCGTCAACGTGCTCGTAGTCCTCGTCGGACCCATACCCGTCATCGCTGTCATCACCTCACTGCCTGTCATCGGAGTAATACCCTCCGTCTTCTCCCGAAAACTCGTTCGTCATCGCCGGAGCTGGGCAGCGTCCGAGTGACCCGTCCTCGCGTTGCCCGAGCTTTTAACTCCAAGCGCTTCGACCATGTCCGACAGAGCATCAGCGAAGGTAACCCTCGGACGGTAGGGCGATTCGAGTTCGTCGGTTATGCTCATCGCGGTCGTGACATTCACGACAGTAGCTGTATCGGGAATCCTCTGTACCCCTAGTCTCACGTCGACTGTCATCCTGACTTCGCGATCGACGACCGAGGGTTCTCGGGCGGATTTCCGCTCGCGACTCCGCATGATGTCGTTGATCATGTCTTCGAGGTCGTGGATATCCTTGACCCTGACATGACACAGTCGTTCTTCCAACCCTCTGTCATCATATGTGCCGAGGAAATGCTCCACATGGTCCTTGGTGTCACGACCTCCACCTTCGAACTGGACCCCAGCGTTTCGAGCGTAGCCGTTGAGGTGGTTCAGGTAGTCACAGACGTGCTCGTTGTTGCTTCGCTTCGCCGAGTAGTACCGTGCCTTAGCAGACTGGCTGAACCTGGAGCAGTAGTACTTGATGAACGCCGCGCTTAGAAACTTCCAAGTGCGGCTGGTCTTCCGCGGTAGCTGCCGATACCAGTGCAACGCTCTATCGCGCAGGCTCAGTTCGAAAGCCATGCACCAATCATTCGGTGGGGTATGCGTTCCCTTCATCCCGTACATGAAGGCTCGGAGCCACTGCATGGACTTCTCGCTTTTATTGTGAAACCCAGCGTACGGGGTGATGTTGGCCAGCTGGAGATGTGTCGTGATCTTAATCCTCAGTGCAGAGTCCTTACCCTCTTGCTCGCTCAACTCTCGCACCTGGCGTGCCCACGCTTCGGCTATGACTCCGTCCAGGTTGTCGACATCTCGGAGATCATCCTCGCTGCCGGACGAGATCTCGTCATGCAGATCGAAGCGCTTCTTCGAGCGCCCAGGGTATCGGCGAGTGTTCGGCGTCTTGAACGAAGCCCCAGTCTCTTCAGCTAAGCGTTCAGCTCGGCTCTCCGATCGAGGGGTCACCATGTGCGAGTCTTCCCAGTACGGAGAAGCCCCACCCGAAGTGGCGAACACTCCCCGCTTCGAATCCTCTGCCGCCCTCTGCGGCGTAGCTGGCAGAGGTATGGTGGACGGATCCACTTCCACTGCCTGACGGGCGATCGGCTGACGTCCCGCGCTAATGTCGGTCGTTCCGAAAGCCGATCGACGCTTCTTCTTCCACTTGCGGAGCGCCGTTCCGGCATCGGCAGCAGTCTAATCCTTGAGCGCGACGTCCGACGGGTACGACTGAGGTTCGCATCCCATCGCGAGTAAGAGCAGCACCGTGTCTTGGGCTACTTGTCGAACGCTCGTTGAGTCGATCGGAAGTGCGAGCTCACCGCCGAGGTCCATCCAGACCGCCTGGCGGACCGTCTTCGGCTTGAAGAGCTGCATCCACTCGCTATTGGTATTCATGAGTTCTAGACATCTGCCCAGAACTCGGTTGGCAGCAGGAGTGTCTCCGTTGAGCGGAGGCCTGCTACCAGTCGGCCTAGTAATTCCTTTCCCGGCTATCACCGGATCCATCGTCGTGGTCGTCGTGGGCTGGTTCAGGTCCAGCCACGTCGTCCAACCCTTCGGTGAGGTTACGCGCGAGCGCCCTCACCCCTCCTCTGCGGCCTGCAGATACCACAGCGGCTTCCGAAAGCTCTGGCATCGCTGCCTTCGCTTCCGGGTAGTCATCGTCATCTTCTTCCTTGGCGTCAGAGTAGTCCCCCGAGTCATCGAACTCGCTCGACTGCTCGGCCACCGACCTCATTCCTGACGTCGTCGGCGTCGCGAACGAGGCGCCGGCGTGTGACGAACCTTCGGTCCGTCCTCCACTCGACTTCATCGGCGTTGCTGGTACCGCTGACTTCTCTCCTTTCGCCATTTATTCTTCTATTCTTCTTCTTCTTCTCTTCTCTTCTCGAACGCTCGTATGGGTAAATGCCTATATATAATCAAGACACACACAGAAGGTCACACTCGATCCCGGGTCGCGGCACCAGTTGTGGCGTAGGAATACACCAAAATTCTCACAACCTAACGGTATGAGTCCCAACCAACAACAAATGCTTCCCCGCAAAGTTTAGCGCTGTCAGATCAACCTGAAGACCAGGAACGATCCCTTACACCGGGTCGGTTGTAAACCTCTGTGATGCCGAGTTGTTGACGGTCTCACCCAATACAAACACCACTTGCCACGAGCAAAGGCTAGGATGCGATATCGCGCTTTCGCGCTTAACTCCCGCAGTCCCTCAGTAGGAAGGGTACTGACCGTTTCAGGCCTAATACGGGAGCGCCGAGGGCAACCCTCGGCAAACACACAAATGCACGCAGGAACCCTCGGGTCCCACGGATATATAAAGAACGGCTCTCTAAAGCCGCCTCGAACACTCTCGACCACTCCAATTCTTGGATTGGCCAAGGCGAACTCTCGGTCAATGAACCTTAAGCACACCTACAACCATCCATCGTAGCCGAGCGTGTCCAGGCACTACAATAAGCTAAGAAGACTTACCGAAGTCGGACTTGACCCTTGGAAGGCTTGGGGGAAGACTGCTGATTTATTTCTCTGGACTTATGGCTCAGAGAGCCTCTGTAGGTCCTTTTATAGCTAGTCCTATATCTCTATACAAATATCAAGTGTGAACCGATCTGCTAGGAGCTGTCCTGAACTCACGTAGGGACGACCGAGGAGTCGACCGACCCATTGCTAGGTACGGATTTTGGCTGCACTAAACTGACTCAGCCGGGTTCTATTATGACCGGCCAAAGTCTCTGTCACTATGTCACTCTATCGCGGGGAATGTATTCCACCAATCCCGGGCGTCCAGAACACTGAAAGGTCTTGACCTCGGTGGGACTGCACCGAGGGTTGTCTCGCGTGGGCAAAACCCATCGCCACAGTCGCTGCAGCCGGGTCGACGGCTCAGTGACGGGTTTGCAGCCGGGTTCACGGTCGCAAGTAGTGGCAGAACTGAATTAGCAGCCAAGGGCACAAGTGAGAGCGAAGTAAGTCAATGTACTGAGTTTTACGACAACAACTAAGAGATAGAGCTAGCGAACTGCACAGTTAGTACGTCGGGTAAGCAGCCAGCCGTTCCGCAGGTGGGCCCCGCGAGCGTCCACCAAGGTCCTCGCGCGGAGCTGGCTGAGTCCCGCTACGACTGTCTCGTAGACGACCACGTCGGGGTGGGGGCGTCCGGGAGACCGACGGCTGTTGGACTGTGGTTGCGTGGAGCTATTCAAGAACTTACCTATCGCAGCGTGCGGCGACGGAGGCAACAACTACTTGGTGTGTCATACAGTGGCGTTCCGGGCGTCTTGACAGACGCGGGCTACGCTACATGGGGAAGTTCGTCGTCCGACGACGATGGACTCTGGCACGGTCGGCATGACTGCGCCAACAAGGAGAACGGAGTTGACTGGTACGGGGTCACGACAAGGGAAGGGACCTGTCGGTATGATGGGCGGGCCCACGACCCTGCCGGTTAGGCAGCGGTCTCATGTCGCTCGACCCAATGAGAGCGCGCACTGTCGTCTGGAGAGTGCTGAAGTCTCCGTCTGGGAGCACACCTTCGTCTGGAGGGTGACCACCACGATCCCGTCGCCCCGACGGTGGATCGACCAACTGAGACCACGTCGTTTGGACGGGTCGACGTTGTTGCCGGCAGTATCGTCTGGATGCTGTTCGAAGTCGCTGAGCGATAGCCCGATTTGGCTACAGAGGAGTACGTCGAGTAGGGTGCCGGCCGATCTGTCGGTAGCGCGCGGCAAGCGGTCGACGGACCGTTCGCTGCTGTGTTTCCTGAGCACCGCTGCTATCTGTGACGAAGGAGGCATGGTCGAGGTTGCAGGAAAACTTGCAGAGGACGGAAGTACTAACGAGGCAGGATGATTGTGTATGAAACAGGAAAAGAAAGCTAGGAAGGAAGCATGGCTCCAGAGCTAGGAGCTAACACGGAAAGGGAGCTTCGAGCACAGCGAAGGCGTAGCTCAGACCCCATGGTCTCCACGCCGCGCCACAAGAAGGCGAGGACAGACAGCCGCCTGGTTGTCGAGACGCACGATGGTGGACAAGTGGAGCTGATGACGGATGACTTGCGCGTGGCCAGTGGAGACACGCCCCAAGCAGCTCGGGCATCGATAGGTGTCACGGCTGACACGGGCTTCGACGAAGGAGACGCTGGGACTGTCGGCTGCGGGAGAGCGGGCAGCAGGAGCACGCCGACCACGCTGAACAGCGCAACGAGAGCGACGACGAGACGCTGGACCTGAACGAGGAAGCGGCAGGTGAAGCTGCGCAGGGACGACAGGCAGCACCGGCGCCACGAGCGACACCTCAACCACCACCAGTGCCGCGAGTGCCATCGCCGGCAGCACGCGTGGCGGCGCCACCGCCCACACCAGTTCGAGAAGTGATTCGGGAATACCGGGGTCCCTAGAAGATGCGACTGCCGGTCTTCAAGGGGCTGGATGGCACCATGCCAATCTCGATGTGGCTTCAGGCGGTGCAGACGGAGACACGCCGCCAGGCGAGGACGCTGGGGCTTCGCTGGAGCAGCGACGAAGTCTACTTCGAGATGGCGTCACATTTGGACGGTGAAGCGCTGCGTTGGTACGGGAACATCATTGGCGGTGTCACAGAGGAGACCGACGAGAACTTGGCGCGCTTGCTCCGGGCTCGACGGGGAACAGCGGTCGGACCCCGAGATGGTTGGAAGCCTGAACGACCGGAAGCAGATGCGGGGCGAGCCACTGGTCGAGAACGCGGCAGTGCTCCGCGCGATTGTGGCTGACCGCAACATCGGCGAAGAGTGGCTGACAACGCGTTCCTGAACGGCATGGCAACCAGGACTCGGCGACGCACGTACGCGGCATGGAACCTGAGACGCTGGACGACGCCGTGCGCGTGGCGATCCGGCAAGTCGGCAAGTTCGGCGAGGGCCACCGAGTGGGGCTCGAGGAGGCCATGGCGAAACAGGACGCGCGGCGAACGAGCAGCCCGCTGACGCCGCTGGGGGCGTCAGCGCCAATGGGCTCGAGAGACCGGAAGCAACCAGGAGGAGTGGCGGGACCGGCGAATCTGATAATGCTGGGCTTTGGGCAACTGCCGCCGTAGAAGCCACCCAGGTGTGACGCAGAGGGAAGGCTTGTCAGCCCAACGGGAGCGGTGGCTGTTGGAGGAGACGTCGCGTTCTTACCACAAGGCTACCCAAACTACGCAGCGCCACCAGTGCATCAGGGGTTTGCAGTGCCAGCCGGGTATACGTTGGTGCCGGTGGGTACTGGCTCGCCGGCGGGAAGCGCCAAAAACCAAGGAAGTGGAACGGCTGGCAACGCTCCCACGGGTCAGCAGAGAATGCCTCAGCCCGCACAGCACGGACCAGGCCGGAGGAGTGGACGTGTCAACCAGGTGGGCGGTGGCCAGAACCAGAATGCGCCGCTGGGCACCCGTGGTGGGGGGTGGCAGCTGCTATGGGCCACCAGCACTGAAGCCGAAGGAGGAACGGCTGGCCAATTACCGGAGGTACATGGGCAGCAGGGCTCCAGCACCGCCAAGCAAAGGACAAGCACCTGGATACACGTGCTTCTATTGCGGACAGCCCGGTCACTTTGCACGCGAGTGTAAGGTCAAGCAACAAGACCTGGTCGGTGAGCGGGATGGTCAGGACACCAAGGAGGAAGCCGGCGATAAGACTTCGGGAAACGGACAGCGGTCGTAGGGGCCTCGGGCCTACCAACCGCACGACCAGAACGAGGACGACAGAGATCAGAGCGAGGCCAAGAAGAGGTGGCGGCTACTAGCGCTCAGCCAGCGAGATCGGCAGAGAAGAACGGACTAGAAGCGGCGAAGGGAAGCGTCGAGACTGGGGATGGCGCGACGAGAGAAGTACCGACTCTGGGGACAGCGCGAGTTTCGCGCACGACAAGAAGAAGGAAGGTGGTGAAGGGCGGCGAGGCCTCATGGAGTTCAAGGGATGCTTGCCCCGCCAGCAGCGAGAGAGGACAGGAGTAAGTGGAAGGACCCGCGGCGACGACTCAGGCCACACCGTGCAGGTGCCGGACAAGATGGGAAGCCCGGCATTAGTGATGGCCGCGCTGAGGGATGAGATGCTCAAGGTCGACCAGGTGGGCGCCAAGATGTTGCAACTGAAGGTGCTGACCGTGGACGCCGAGAAGTGGAAGGCGGAGGAAGACGCACGGTGGAAGTGTCGGGCAGAGAAGAGAAAGGAGCGCGCGAGGAAGAGACGCACGGCGAAGAAGGAGGCGGGAGTCGTGCTAGGCTGTCAAGCAGCAGGACGTCCTCCACGCAGTGTCCGCCCGCGAGCGTCCAACCGGATCCAGCGAGGAACCGATGAGGACGGACGGCGTGGTGTACGAGGGGGACTTCGTGATGCCAGAGCCCAGCTGCGAGTTCCGCGAAGCAATGGCGTTGAGCATCGCTGCGTGAGAGGCGGTCGACGACGTGGAGAAACGGCGCGATATCCTCGTGGATGGCTTTGGCAAGCTGGCACTCGCCGAAGCTCGGCGCATGGAGTCCTTGGCGGCCGGCAACGTGGCAGGCGAAAGCAACACCAGGGAAGGCGTTTCGCAGCAGTTAGTGGCAGCAGCCACGGGATTGCGGGTGATAGCAGCGAATGACTGGGATGTGGACGACGACACCCCGCTGCAAGTATCCAGGGCGCGGCGGCGTTATCAGCAGAGGGTCTGGAAGGGTCGAGCGAAGGCACTGCGGAGATACGAGTCCGAGCGGTGTCAGCGAGATCAGGAGACGGGCGTGCTGCATGGCGAGGAGGGGACCTACCAGGCGATGGACGAGGTCCGGCGTGCCGGCAGACAGCGCGCGAGGAAGTTCACGGATGAGGAGGCCGAAGCGGTGGGATTAGCCTTACCGTACGCGGAGGACTCCCTACGGGAGATCAAGGGTCAACGGCGTCGTCAGAAGTGCTACGAGAACCACAGCGGCAGTAGTTACGAGCAGCCAGTGGTCAAGGTGATCGGGGTGCCGGGACAGCCGGTTCGAGTGGCGAAGCTGAAGGTGGCCCGAGCGATGACCATAGACTTTTTACCTACCGCCTTGGTGGACGTCATGGACGAGAAGAAGTCGATCAAGCTAGACACCTGTGCGCAGAACCGGCCAGCGGTGGGCGCAGTACGGCAGGAAGCTGGACACGGTGGCACCAGTGGACTACATGGAGGGCTTCAGCGGGATGGCGGTGAAGATCCTCGGCGTTATGCAGTTTCAGTTCCGGACGCAATACCAGCAGCTCATGGTGGTCGACGCGCTGTTGGTGGACAGCGAGACCCGGGACTTTCTCGTTGGCGAGGACTGGATGTACGATCACGGCGTAAAGATCGACTTCTTGGCCAGAGAGATGAAGTGGTATGACGAGGACGCCAAGGTGGTGGTGCCGTTCTCGGGCATCGGCACGGCCTCGCAGAGAGAGTCGGAGACAGCCAAGGTCAGTCTAATCAGGATGCACAACGTGAAGCTCGCGGTTCCCGCGCCGAACGGGACGACGGGCGTGTTCATGCCGGTGGCCCGGCAGCAGCAGACGGCTTAAGCAAGGAGGCAACAGCACTTGCTGTTGGCGCCGGCGGTGACTCAAGTGATGAATGGAGAAATCACCGTGCCGATACTCAGCTTGTGATGGGAGCCACACGCACCTTTGCTTTGAGGAAGCGTAACGCGCTAACCACAGCAGACGCCCGGCGTCTCTGCTGTCTTAGTTCGAGGCCTTGCCTTCTGAGTCGTTTGCTGGTACCGAGTACCAAACGACTTGCGAACGTCTAGGTTAGATTCAGACTGAACGTCTATTACTTTTGCTCACAAAGTCCTACTTACTATAAACTGTATAATTAATGCACCTTCGAAGTAACCTGTTTTCAAATGGTTGGCTCTCAAGCCATGTCGACCTTGCTAAGTACAAACCGTACTTATGGGATCTCTTAGGTACGCATCACACTTAAGGGCCAGTGTACGAAACACCACATGTGAGTGTGGCACATCACTATGTGACAACTCCATGTGTGTACGATACTAACGGGTTGGGTGCCATTAATAAGGGCCACGCCCCGTTACACCCTCCCACACCCAAACGGGAAGCACCGTCCCACGGAGAAGGATCGGAAAGGGGGAATCCAGCCATCAAACGCCACGTGCGCACCCCGAGGCCGAGCCTCATTCTTCAACGAGCCGCCGACCGCACAAGCCCCAGCCCACAGGGCATCGCGAAGTCCTGCCACGCCTGCTGCTCACTGAGCCCGCACGCGACGCACGCCCGTAGCTCCTTGAGCATCACGTCCACGCCCGTAGCTCCTTGAGCATCACGTCCACGCCCACAACGGCTCCGCCACAGCACACGCCTCGCGTCCGGCCAGCCCGGCCCACTCGCACGCTAGCTTGGCCACATCGAGGAAGTCGAAGCGCAAGGGACCCAAGCGCCCGAAACCCCCGGCCCGTAGGGCATCTATCGCCGCGGTGCGACGCCTCAAGCGGCACGAAGTGACCTGGCCAGGTCCGACTCACGATCTCAGCGACTCCGAGAGTGGCAGCGAAGGGTTCCATATTGAGCTCATCACGAGGGAGGAGAGTGACCGCGAGAGTCACATGTCCAACCCGTCCGAGACAACATCTCCTGCGCCGACGACGACGCCGCCCAAGGCCGCCGCGGCCCAGCCGCCAAGCAGCAACTCACCGCACCAGAGCGACGTGGAGATGCACGACGTGCCGGAGGGTTCGGCCTCAGAGGCCTCTGCCTCGTCGGGAAATTGTTCGATACCCGTCGACTACGATGAATCGGATGAGGAGAAGCTCCGTCGTCCCCACAGCTCACTGAGCAACAGCGTGCGCTGCACCCTGGAAGCCCGGCCACTCCACGCAGCCTTGCTGCCGCGGCCCGTGCCAAGAAGGCTGCCGAGGACAGCGTCCCGCCTGCTGCTCCAGCTTCGTTGACGAAGCCACCAGAAAAGCCTGCGGCTGCTTCAGCCGCGTCTGATGTTCCTCCCCGAGAGCCTCCGGTCATCTCCAATGTCGGCGAAGAGGAGGGGTGGACCCTGCGTCGTTGCTGCCCGCGAACCGCGAACACCTACAAGAGCGCGCAGCCGCCCGGCGCACTGCCGCTGAGCGTGTTGCCCAGCAGAAGCGTGAGCTTGAGCCTCCGGCTCCGCGTAACCGAGAGCAGCTCCTATCGCAGCGAGTCTGGACTCCCGAGGAGTATGCTGCGAGCCTTCGGCAAAGCCGAGAGCGGGGTGTGCCTGTGGCCAACAACGACGAGTGTCCCATCGTCCTACGGACCAACACCGCCTTGGCTCCCCAAACCAATGAGGTTGAGTTCGAAACTTGGCTCCGCCATCTTGGCTATTCGATACCGAAGTTGTTGAACTCGCCGCATCGGCTGGATTGGCTCGCCCTTCGGCGTTTGCGATTTCGCATGGCGAAGATGAAAGCTGATGGTGACTGGGATCGACATCGGTGGATTCCGCGATATGCGGCCCTGCCGCATGATATCCTCGAAGAGGTGGTGTCCAAGGTGACAAAGGGGCGACAGTCTCCGCCCGTAGAACCTGTGAGCGTTCTCGGGCAGGTTAGCGCCGACCGGCTCCGCGGGAGCGCTCATAAGCGTCCACGGTATCGGCGCAGTCCTCCTCGAGGAGACGACCGTCTCCCAGGTACTCTGATCCTCGGGATAACCGCGCCACTTCACCAGATATTGGTAGTAGCCCTTACGCTCTCGGCGCTTCAGGAGCTTCTCCACGTGGAAGTAGCGATCACCGTCGTTTCCGATCAACGGAGGCGGAGGTCGTAACGGACGACTCATCGTACCGGAACGCTCCGCGTCGTGCGTTGGCGACTCAAGCCTCTGCCTCGGCTCGGGAGCCTCTTCTGGACGCGGTGAAGGGGTGTCAGCGTCTCCTCGAGACCCAGCAACTGGGCTTGACCTCCTTGCGTGGCCGCATGCAAACCGTCGAGGCGACTGTGGCCGCTTACCGCCGTTCTCGGCAAGAGGAAGAGGGACTAGAACGTCGGGTGCAGGAGCTGCGGGAAGAACTCGGCCGGCAGGCTCGTGACATGCGTCATCTCTACGACCGCGTCGTGGATCTTGAGCGTGCGCATGCGAGCGAACGTCACAATCAGCAGGATCATCTGGCGTAGATTCGCCACCTCTACACGCGCGTAAGGGACTTAGAGGCTCTGCCTGCTCCGGCTGTTGCAAATGCGCCCGCGGCGCCTGCTGCGCCTGCCGCTCCGGCTGCCCCAGTCCTGAATCAGGCCGATTTGGCGCGCGCGATGGCTCAGGCCATGCAGCAGATGTCTCGCTCGTCGAACTCTCAGAGTCAGCCACCTCCAACGGATGGTATGGCTTGAGCATGACGACGTAAAACGTTGGGTGCGTGGACACTGCCGATGGCAGATCCAGCGTATAGGCATTGCCATGGACGCCTATGACCGAGAAAGGTCCCACGAAGCGTGGTCGCAGCTTGGTGCTGCCGACCGCCGACACCGTGTGTATAGACAAGTTTTTAGCGTTAAGTAACACCAAATCACCTAGTTTGAACACATGTGTGTTAGCACGCCCGTGGCGGTCGCTGTTTTGTTTTTGTCGGTCCTGCACGGCAGCCATAGCGTGACGGACGCGAGTGCGGATCGCTTCTCCCGTCTCAATGAAGGATAGGAGGTTCCGTTTGACGGACGGACGCACGCCTTTGAGGCCTCTTGAGTCGTTCACGACAACACCTCCCTCACCCAACTCAAAAGCCGGGGCACCGACAGCGGCGTACGCGGATGCCGCAGGCCGTTGACGTAGAACGGCGTAAAGCCTGTCGACGCATGCACTGCATTGTTAAGCGCGAACTCCACTTGCGTAAGCTGCGTACTCCACTTTGTGGGCTATGCAACGCAGACACTGCGCAAGACGTCCTCCAGGACACGGTTAATGCGCTCGGTTTGACCGTCGGTCTGCGGATGGTCCGCCGTGGACATGTCCAGCTGCGTCCCGAGAAGCCGGATTAGGTGTTGCCATAAGTGAGAGACGAACCGAGGGTCTCTGTCACTGACGAACGCCTCCGGGAGGCCGTGATGCCGAAAGACATTGTCGACGAAGAGTTGGGCCGCCTGCGGCGCTGTCACACTCTTCTTCACGGGCACCAGCCTCACCATTTTGCTCAAGCGGCACACAAAGACCAAGATGCCCGTATGGTCGTGCACATCGGGCGACAACTCGAAGATGAAGTCCATGCTCATGGAGCGCCAGCAATCTGCCGGAACCGGCAGGCTCATCAGCGGGGCCGCCGCGACCGGAGAGGTTTTGACCCGTTGGCACGTCTCGCAAGTCTTAACGTAAGACCGCACCCACGTGTACATGTGGGGCCACGAGAAGTCCCGCGCCACTGACGTATACGTCTTCTCGTGGCCCAGGTGCCCGCTGAGCGCCGTGTCATGTGCCTCAAAGAGGATTCGATGACGAAGGTCTTCGTCGTTGCGAACAACCAACCGCGGATCATCCCCCGGGGATACTTGGTAGTAGGGCAAGCCCTCCACGAGGGAGTAGCGGTGAAGCTGGGCTCGCTGACGAGCCGAGAGTACCGAGCTGTCCGATTTCGTGCGCAGCACTTCGACCAGGTCTCGGAGATCGTCATCTCCTGCGTAGGCCTCGCGGATGATCTCATGGAGCGGCGACTCAAGGAACACCGCGTGTGCCAGCTCATTAGTCCGGTCTCCGGGAGAGCGCGTCCACAAGGGCATTCTGTTTCCCCGGCTTGTAGGCTACGGTGAAGTTGTATTCTGCGAAGAATGACAACCAACGCGCCATGCGCTGGGAGAGATAAGGTGACGAGGTTGCTGTCCTCAACGAGGCATGATCTGTGTAGATCACGAAGGGTTTACTGCCGAGCAGATGAACCCGGAACTTCACCAGCGCGTACTTCATCGCGAGGAGCTCCTTGTCGTGGACGCGGTAGTTCTTCTCCGTGGCTTTCAACTGCCGGGACTGGAAAGACACCACCCTTTCCCTGCCTTCGGCATCAACCTGAAGCAGGGCGCAGCCAATGGCAAAGTCTGAGGCGTCCCACACGACACTAAAAGGACGACCCTCGTCAGGCAGGGCCAGGATAGGGGCGCTCTGTAAGCTCTGCTTGATCGCCTCAAAGGCTCGCTGAGCCTCCGCAGGCCAGGACCAGTCTGTGTTCTTCTTCAAAAGGGTCGTTAGTGGTCTGGCCAACTCAGCGTAGTTCTCGCCGTACTTGTGCAAGTAGTTGGCGAGGCCGAGCCACTTGCGCAAATCCCGTTGGGAGGTAGGCGCCGGCCACTGCGAGATCGCTTCGATCTTTTCGGGATCAGCGCGGACGCCATCCTTTCCAAGGAAGCAGCCCAGGAACGGGATTTCCTCAGCACCAAAGATGCATTTGTTGATGTTTGCATACAAACGGTTCTCCCACATGCACATCAAGACCTCACGGAAGTGTGCAAGATGCATCTCGACGTCTGTCTTCCCATCTTCAGCGTGGCTGTGAACGAAGATGTCGTCAAAGTACGTCTGTACGAAGTGCCGCAGCGGCCGGAAGAGCTCTGTCACCAAGCGATTAAACGTCGCTGGTGCGTTGGATAGCCCTTGGGGCATCACCAACCATTCCCACAGCATCCCGTTGGGAGTGCTCACAGCCGCGAGAGGGATGTCAGATTCCCGCATCAGTAGCTGATAGTAGCCATCGACCATGTCGAGCGCGCTAAACACCGTGCAGCCCGCCATGTTGTTCTGCATCACATCCTTTTGAGGAATGGGCGTCGATGCGGGGATGGTGGCCGCGTTCAGCTTGTTGAAAGCATGTACCATGCGCCATTTCCCATTGGGTTTGCGTACGCAAAACGTCGGCGACGAATGAGGCAACTTCGACTCGCGCACCATGCCCGCGGCGTACTTCGCTGCGAAGAAAGCGTCAATGACGTCGACTTGTTCCTTCGGAAGCGGCCACTGGCGCGTGGTGCAGTACTTCGTACCCGGCTCGAGGTCGATCTCGTGGCGCACACCCCGATCCGGGGTAACACGAAGGAGGGTCCTCCGATACCACGTCCGAAAATTCCTTCAACAGAGGATAATAGGGATCCGAAAGGTCCTTCAGAATGGCTGCGCCATATCGTTGTTGTCTCTTCGAGACCCGCCCCTCTTCTAACACGTCAGGGTCCATGACCGAGGAGCTGTTCAGCTCGAGAGGCTCTTGTTCGCGGCGGAGAAGGACTAGGTCCTCCAGTTCCCCCGCCTTAAGCGATTCGAGGAACTCGACATAGGAGAGCTCTTCGAGCTCAAGGAGCCCCGACAACGTCGGTACTGGGGTCAGATCTTTCGCGTTGCGATCGCCCGTGATCGCGTCAACAACCACCGTTACGCTGTGAACTCCGTCAGAGACTTTTCCTTCTTCGGCGACGGCTGAACCAGCTCGAACGTCTTGCGTAGTGGGAGCCTCTGCTCGACCACCCTTGTTGTTGGAAACACACACTTGTTCGGCCGAGCCGGCAAAGTGTCGTTCCCCGCGTGGCACCCGGTGCTCGTGCACGAACCCGTCGCGGGATGAGGAGGGGACATGACCCGCCAAAACTCGATCCGCTAAGGGTTTGTGTCTTGCACCTATGGTGCGGCTCTGCCAGTCGATCCACGGCTCGTGCTTCACAAGCCAGGGCATGCCGAGGATCAGATCGTATCGATCATCCATGTCAAGGACAATGAACGGTTCGACCGAATTAAAGTCGTCAAATTTGACCGTCAAGGGGAGAAGGACCTTCCGCGTCGATACGATCGACCCAGTCGCTAGGCGAACAGATACGTTGCTATTACTCTTAGAGTCTTCTAAAGCTTGAGCATACAGTATGCTGTTCCTAGCCACACTGGCTCGTTGCGAAGTTATACGACGCACCCGAATCAATCAGGATGGTCATTGGTTCTTCGTATCCCTTAACGCTGGCGGTGACAACCACGAGGTTAGACCGCGCGGCGGCCACCGAGAAACACAACAGTGTCGCCCCTGGGACTTGCTCTCCTGGGCGGGGAGGTGGTGAAGCCACCGCCGTCCGAGAAGAGCGAAGCCTCCCAGCAGGGCGTCTCGCGCCTACTGGGAGTCGCCGTTTTCCGACGCCGCGGACTCAATCATTTTGAGACGACGACGCCGAAGTGGCTTTGCCACGAGCCGTTCCCCATGGGTTGGTCGGGCAGTTCCGACGGAAATGGCCCAACTCGTTGCACCCAAAGCAGCGACCACTCGCACGAAGTTTCTTCGCGCCGGCTCGGACTGACTCAGCCGCCGAGATCTCCGTGGGAGTGGGGCCTTCTGACGTGTCGGTCGGACCCGCGTGTCCCTGTGCGGAGCGCACACAGTGATCCTCCAGTAGCAAGAGATGCACGGCATCGAAGGTCTTCAGCTGGCGGCGGAAGAGCTCGGTCCGCACTGGACCAGTACGGACGCCGTCCATGAATACCGTGATCTTCACGTCCTCTGAGAGAGGAGATCCGGCCATGGCTGCTTCCAAGTTCTGCAGCTCCATGACATAGTCTTGAAGGGAGCGCTTCCCTTGCTTTCAACGCAAGAAGAGGGAGCGATGGCGGTACGCCACATTGGCGAGCAAAACGTTCTTGCGCAGCTCTTGTTCCTTGAACGACCACGAGGTGAAGAACCCTGGAGACGACGAGCCATGGCCCAAGCCCGAGCCCGACCTCCGAGGTTGAACAGGGCGAAGGCGACCTGGGATCTCGGATCATAGATCTGTCCCGCGCTCAGCGCGATCTCGATCTCACGGATCCAGAAGACCAGGCTGTCCGACTCCTTCCCATCAAACTTGGGAACCGTCATCTTGACTGCCTTGGTCGATTCTTGTCGCGATGCGAAGGTACCCGACTCGCGCGCTGCAGACTGTGCCGCACTCTGTGCGTCAGCACGCATCGCAGAGCGAGCGGCATCCTGTGCGGCAGCGCTCACGTGGGCGATCAACGACGACTCATACTTGTCGAAGCGTTCCACGCGTGCCCTTTGCTGCTCCACAGGAAGCGAGGGGAAATCCAGCGAAAGCTGTCTCGCCCAGGAGGCTCACCATCTTCTCCAGCGTTGCCCAGTGGGCGTCCGAGAGATGAGGGAAGTCCTGTCGAGACGGCAACATGCTCCCTGAGTCATACATGCTCAGAGAGACCTTGATGGTAGACAACCGCGCCGGTCACGGGATTGACTACAAGTGCTACCAGGTGTGACGGGGGGTCACACGCACCTTTGCTTTGAGGAAGCGTAACGCGCTAACCACAACAGACGCCCGGCGTCTCTACTGTCTTAGTTCGAGGCCCTGCCTTCTGAGTCGTTTGCTGGTACCGGGTACCAAACGACTTGCGAACTTCTAGGTTAGATTTAAACTGAACGTCTATTACTTTTGCTCACCAAGTCACCAAGTCCTACTTACTATAAACTGTCTAATTAATGCACCTTCGAGGTAACCTGTTTACAAATGGTTCGCTCTCAAGCCATGTCGACCTTGCTAAGTACAAACCGTACTTATGGGATATATTAGGTACGCACCGCACTTAAGGGTCAGTGTACGAAACACCACATGTGAGTGTGGCACATCACTATGTGACAACTCGATGTGTGTACGACATACTAACGGGTTGAGTGCCATTAAAAAGGGCCACGCCCCGTTACACAGCTTGATGGGGCACACGGCGAAGCTCCCGAGCAGGGAAACGCTGGCACCTGGGTTCCTAACGACGGGGACATGGAGATCTGGGAAGTCACGGGCGAACTGGACAGAGAGAAGGTCCGGCAATGGCTCGACAAGGAGATGTAGGCCAAAGAACAACCACTGAGCAACGAGGCGGGCTTGAAGTTCGGAGACATGAAGAGCGACGACCGAGAGTTGATGATCAAGATGCTGCGGTGTTTTCCATCCCTTCTCGAGCCACGAGAAGGATGCCCACCTGCAACCACACTTGGCGTTGAACACGAGATCCACACGGGTGACGCATCACCGATCAAGGTGCGGCCACGCCGGCATGCACATGAAGAACTCCAGGTGATCGATAGCGAAGTCGATGGGATGCTACAGGGCGGCGTAGTGGAACGGAGTCATGGGGCGTGGGGTTTCCCTGTACTCCTCGTGAAGAAGAAGGACGGGTCGGTGCGCTTCTGCATTGACTATCGCATGCTGAACGAAGTCACCAAGAAGGACGTATATCCTTTGGCGAGGATCGATGAAACGTTGGAGAACATGTATGGAGCGCAGCGCTTTAGCAGTTTGGACCTACATGCCGGGTACTGGCAAGTACCTGTAGCCCTGAAGGACCGTGACAAGACGGGCTTTGTGACCAGGAAGGGACTCTTCCGCTTCGTGTGAATGCCATTCGGGCTAGCCAACGCCCCTGGCACCTTCCAGAGGATGATGGACGCCGTGCTAAGAGGGTTGACATGGCAGTGTTGCCTGGTATACTTAGACGACGTTATCATCTTTACCAAGGAAAGCGTTGCTCGTCATGTACTGGAGCTGGCGGCGGTACTAGAGAGGCTTTCAAAAGCAGGGCTGTCGCTTGAGGCAGCTAAGTGCAGCTTCGGCACTACCCGCTTGGAGTACTTAGGGCACGAGTTGGATGGGGACGGGATCCGGCCAATGGAGAGTTTGATGCGGAGCGTCCGAGAGTTTCCGGTGCCGGAGGACGATAAGGCAGTCAAGAGGTTTGTCCACCTCGCTGGATATTACCGGCGGTTCATCGCCAACTTCTGTAGCAAGTCCGCTCCTACGACAGTGCAGCTGAGGAAAGGGATTCCCTGGGAGTGGGGCGAGAAGCAGCAAGCCGCGTTCGAAGGCTTGAAGAAGGAGTTGACAGAGAGGCCGTTGCTGGTCTACCCGGACTTCGAGAAACCATTCAATCTGGTGACGGAGGCCTCAACAGTGGGGCTGGGAGCCGCACTCATGCAGGATCAGGGCAATGGCGAGCAGCCGATAGCATACGCGTCAAAGGTGAACTCACCTACGGTCTCGAAGTACAGTATCACGGACTTGGCGTGCGCGGCTGTAGTGTGGGCGATCAAGCTGTTTAGACCCTACTTGTATGGATGGAGGATCGATCTGGTCACCTACCACGCAGCACTGGCGTATCTAATGCGCAGCAAGAACCTCACGGGCGACCACACCGGTGGTCGCTCCAACTGCAGGAGTACGACTTCACCATCGTCTACAGACCGGGGTCAACCAATGTGGCCGCTGACGCGCTCTCGAGAGCGCCGGTATGACAAGTGGGAGCAGTAGGAGCAGCCCGAGAACCGCCGCGAGGTGGCGAAGGGCAACTCACGGACGTGGAGATCAGGGGGCACCAGCAGCAGGATGAGCAGGTGAAGGAACTGTTGTGTGCAGGCCGAAATGGAGCAGTAGAGATCGTCAGTGTGGACGGACTGGTATACGCGCGGCTCACGACTGGGGAGCGACGGGTGTTGGTGCCCGCAACACTTCGCCACAAAGTGGTAAGAGAGGCGCACGACGCCATCTTCGCGGGGCATCTCCGCGTGCCGCAGACATACGCGAGGGTGTCGGCGATCTACTGGTGGCCGAAGATGCGGCTGACCGTGAGGCAGTGGGTACAGAGCTGTCGGGATTGCGGGACACGGAAGGCGCGTCCCAAAGAGATCATCCCGCCGCTGAGAAGCCTGGGCTTGGGCTTCGTGGGAGACCGGTGGGCTTTGGACGTGGCTGGTCCACTACCAGTCACCGGACGAGGAAACCGCTACGGCATCGCGGCGGTCGAATATGCGACCCGGTACGCCGTCGCGATGGCAGTGCCGGCGCATACAGTGCAAGATGTCGCGCGGTTCATCATGGAGAGGGTGGTTTTCGTACACGGGCCCACTGCGCGAGCTGGTCATGTTTTTTTTTATCGACGGCGCCCCAGAGCTGAACGGCAAGGTGATAGACGAGTTAGTGACGCCACTGCAGGCGATGCAAACAACACCAGTGCCTTACCGTCCTGCACTCCTGGGTCTGGTGGAGCGCTTCCACCGGACCTGGAAGGACATGGTGAGCATGTACGTGTCAGAGGAGCAGCGGGACTGGGATAACTGGCTGCCGTGCGCGTTGTACGCTTACAACAGCGCAAGGCACACGACGACAGGGTACTCACCGAACGAACTGCTAATGGGGAGGCGGTTGCGAGCGCCGAACGAGCTACTGAGGACGAACGGGGTGACCCAGATCGGCACATGGGCGTCTTACCACCGGCAGCTAGTTACACACATGAAGCGAACCCGCGAGATCGCTCAGCAAGCAGCGGCTAGGGATCAGGACCGAAGGGCACGATACTATAACCACCGAGTGCGGATGACCGCCAAGTTCGGAACAGGCGACCTGGTCTGGGTGCTGAAGCCACCACGCGGCATAGGAGTGACCAAACTAGCACACCAGTGGGTGGGTCCGGCGAGAGTGCTCGAAGACGCGGGCTTCGACAGCCTGCGGCTCGTCAGATTAGACGATCAGGAAAAAATGGTGGCACACTGCAGCCTCCTAACGTCTTATCACTGCCCGGATGGACAGTTGGAGGAGATCGCAAGGTGCACGGTCGAAGTGTTGGCGGAAGACGAAGCCGACGACACGCTGGACGTGTGGGGACAAGAACCAGTTGCCGGTGAAGAGGCGGGTACCCCAGGGACGGCACCGGAGGTAACCAGCATGGAGGACGAGTCACCGGTGAGAGCTGAGCATCCAAGACTGGGACCTACGTCAAGATCAGACCAACGAGAAAACCAGGCGAAAGGCGGCGAGGAACAACCCGTGCTACTGGCCCAACGAGGAAGCAGCCCGACGACCAGACGTCTAATTCGAGAGCACGAGGAGAATGACGTCGAGCGGCCACCCGAAATAGCAACAGTGGTGACTGGCGGAGCAACCATAGCGGCGGGAACGAGCAGTGAAGAAGCAGTCACCGGCAGCCCCGAGACTATCTGGCCAAGTAGGCAACCGGACGGCCCAGCAGCTCGAGCAGGGAAACGAGCAAGCGAAGGCGACCAGAGCATCAAGAGAGCGCAGATGAAGCATAAGCGGCATGGCGAGGTGAAGCGACAGCAAGAGGAGTTCAACCAATCCCGACAGCGGGAGGAAGCGGGACGTACAGCACGAACTGAGCGAGCACGACGACGGGGTGCTCGTGATCACGAGTCGGAGACCACAGAAGCAGCCGCGGTTAATGCAGATGCTGATCAGCGGGTTCAGCACGTTGAAGCACCCCGGTGACACGAGGTGGTTCTGGATTTTCTCAGACCGCCTGCGCCGCTCCCAATGAGTGGTTGACGATGAAGACAAATGCGACAGTCTTTCGGATCGCTGTATACGTATCACGAGGAGTGTACATGGATTGGAACTTGGCAGTGCTCCCGTTGAAGCACGTAAAGGCTTGACATTCCCGGACGACGTCGATCCCGGATCACATATCCCGGACGACAACATCCCAAACGGAATTTTCCCGGATGGAGTCAAGATCCTGACAGTGGGTGAGGCCCTGGTGCCGTACAAGTGCTCCCGATGAAACATGCCGGTAGAGCCACCCGCCTTGACGTGCTGTACAACGTGTACAAGCTCGACCAAGTTCCTCAAGGTGCACCAAGATGGTGCCCAACCACAGGCATCCCGGAAGTGAAATCTCGGACGAGAGATCCCGGATGGGATTTCCGTCCGGGATGACACAATCCCGGATGGCAAGATCCAAGTATACTGAAGCCAAGTCAACACCGACCAACCGAGTCGACCGTCCAAGATCTTCCAAGATTCCATGGAAAGTTCCAGGAACTTCGACGAACTTCGACGAACAACTATCAACCCATCGACTCTCACTAAGAGTTTGTATGCAGCGTGCGACACAGAACGTGGACAGCAACCAAGCCATACAAAGATCAAGATAAATCAGGTGCGCGTGTCTTTCGTGCATCCACAAGCAGATAGCAAACATAAAACCAAACAGAGTTCGTTTTTCCCATCCACTGCGCAAGTCCCCCGACAGAAGACCGCAAGAGCGACGCACGCGTGAAGGCCTCTCGGTGTTATGCCCGAGCGAGGAACTCCCACATACATTCAAGCCGAGTCAGGGTTCTCCCTGTTTCGTGTCCTAGTTGCGGCTGTACTTCCATTCGGGGTCCCGCATTTCATATTACTTGTCTTTTGGGTTGGTTTGAGTAGCCACAACCTGGAAGGTTGACCGAGAGTGCTATTGTGTGATAGGAGTGTGTATTGATCGAACTCTTCCCTCATCTTTGGGGGTGGTGCGTGTGAGAAGATCGGCCGGGATTGACCAGTATCCCGGAAGTGCGATCCAAGTAGACTGGCGTCCAAGGGTCTATAAGAATAAGTGACGGTTGTATATAACTCTGTATTGTATATTGGTTTTCTGAGTTGCGGAGGCTACGTCTAAGGTTGGTTACGTCCAGACTCCCGCTCAAGACCTAAACTCAAACGACAACTCGTTCTCGGTGCATCTCCAGAACCCGAAGGTAAACGGGCCAACAGGGGTTGACACGAGGGACACACGCCAATCTCGGCTGGGACTTTCCGTCTGGGATTTTCCGTCCGAGGTTTGTCCATCCCGGAAGTAAGTTCTCGACGACACTTCCGTCCGGACTTTGCACGTGCCGCTATACACCTGGGCGACCAAAAGGCGTTCACCCGCCTCGCCACACCGGGACCAACAGGGTGGAGGTGACGCAGAAAGCGGAGGGCAGACCACGGCAGGTGACCAGGCGAGGGCGGCGACAGGAACCACGCAAGTGCTACGAGGATGAGGGACACCACGGAAGCAGGCACTGCTCCCCGACTTGCGGGACCAACCAGTGCACGGGCCTATTGTTGAGCGAGGACGACGGCGCGTGCGCAACAGGACCGGGCGCTACGAGCTACAGTACCAAGTCGAGTTCTGCGCGGCACGAGGCGCGACGCTGCAACGAAGGTGGCTGGACTTACCGGGATACGAAGCGCTGCTCGATGGCGGCAAGCTCGCGGACGAGCTTGAAGGGGATGGCGAGTAGGCAAACGCCGGCTCACCGGGCCTGCAGACTGGTGGTGGACCTGACGGGCAAGGGCTGGTGAGACGAGTGGAGTGCTGAGGCGAGCGGAGGACGGCGGACGGCGAGCGAGGGACAGCGGACGACGAGGCAAGGCGACAGCAATGGCGAAGGACACGAACAGCACGAGTACCAAGCGGAGTAGCGGCGACGGACGAACAAGACAGCAGGCAGGACGTAGCTGCTTGACGACGGGCTCACCTGAAGTGAGGGACCGTCAGCAGGCTGCAGGTGATGGGCTCACACGACGTGGGGAACCGCCGAGTAGGCATCGTGCGGCTAAGAGAGCGAGTGCGGGAAGATCGACGACGAAGTGTCGCTGCAGCCGGGTTGACGGCTCAGTGACGGGTTTGCAGCCGGGTTCATGGTCGCAAGTAGTGGCAGAACAGAATTAGTAGCCAAGGGCACAAGTGAGAGCGAAGTAAGTCAATGTAGTGAGCTTTACGACAACAACTAAGAGATAGAGCTAGCGAACTGCACAGTTAGTACGTCGGGTAAGCAACCAGCCGTTCCGCTGGTGGCCCCTGCGAGCGTCCACCGAGGTCCTCGCGCGGAGCTGGCTGAGTCCCGCTACGACAGTCTCGTAGACGACCACGTCGGGGTGGAGGCGTCCGGGAGACCGACGGCTGTTGGACTGTGGTTGCGTGGAGCTATTCAAGAACCCACCTATCGCAGCGGGTGGCGACGGTTACAACAACTACTACTTCTTCATGCATTTGATTTCCCTTTACAACTAAGAAATACTCCACGAATGTGTAAAGGGGGTCAAGTCGAGTCATAAGCGAGACTGAAGAGGAGGACAGCCATCATGTCAGTATTGGCGCTACCCGGTGGAAAGCCCCCGAAGTGCTGCGTGGAGAGAAAACAACTTTCGAACCGAACATTTACTCGTTTGGAATGTGCATCCTCGAAGAAGATTATCCATGGGGGGTTACTTGATCCTGTAGTCAAGTTCTACGTCCTGCAAGAACGTTGAATTCCTCGGCGTCCGACAAAATGTAGTGGGGAAGCTTATGATCTGGTCTTCAAGTCGAATCGCGCACCACAAGCTAATGTGAACACTTTTACGCGAGGGTATCAGTTGCTCATCAATGGGTTGTGCCTGTACTAGTAGTATCAAATCTTTGTTCGTAAATAAGTTCGAGTTTCTACACGTACGCTTCCTCTTATCCATCCAGCTATAAAGGAATTCTCACCCGACCATTTTGTGCCATTTCTCCTACTCTTTCCGCTCTTTCGATGAAGCTTCCTCACCAGAAGCACTAGCCAAGCGAAGTTTGTTTAGTGCCCCGACAACTTCGTTCAGCCCAAGTCTCTTGGTCGGCTCGAATCGACACATCTGCTGCACGAGGTCGTACACTTCTTCACTACAATTTGCAGGACGATCCGGCAGCTTCCGTTGCTCGAGAACGTAGTACTGTACCACCATATCCATCGTATACCCCCACGGATATGTGCCGCTCACCGCTTCCAGGACGCACATCCCGAACGAGTAAATGTCGGACGCATAGGTCGATTTCTCTCCACGCAGCACTTCCGGAGCTTTCCATCGAATGGCCCCGACTGAAGGCGGTCCGCTACTGTTCTCCAGCTCCGACTCGGGCTCGCGACCGCTGTCTGTGAAACTCGAGTCAAGGGAACTGAGCCCGAAGTCCGTCAGCTTGGCTTTCCCGTCACTGCCGATTAGGATGTTGTTGCACTTGAGGTCAGCGTGGACCACGCCCTTGACGTGCAGATAGCGAAGACCTAGAGCAGCTTCGTGTAGCTTCTCCCAGACATCCTTCGGATTCTCACGCAAGTACTGGTCGAGCTGCCCACCGCCAGCGTAGTCACACACGAAGAACGGTCGGCCGATGTGGCACGCGCCAAAGAGCTGCACCACGTTCGGATGGAACAGTTTGTGCCAGATCTCCACTTCATTCAGGAACGTGGCCTCGTCGTCCTTTGACCGCAGTTTGACCTTCTTGACCACGACACGCGAGCCTTTCCACGTGCCGTGATAAACTTTCCCGAAGGCGCCACGACTGAACTCGTCCAGCTTGTTGAACTCCACTTCGTACTCGGGAACGAACCAACTCGAGTTGGTCGGCGCCGCCAGGAAACTTGACGCGACCGACGACTTCGCGCGCGTCAAGTCGGCCGCGTTACTCGCTGCGTAATTAGCCGGGTGTTTGCTCAGCTCAAAGCGCAGGTACGTCAGCGCATCTTCTCGCTCTTTGTCAGTCGTCGCGCCTTCCAGGAGCGTCGGTAGATCGTGCATCTTTGCCAGCATCTCCTGCTGCTGCTGCTTGCGTCGGATCCCCCACTGCTCTCGCCAATTGTGAACTGGGGAGGACCGAGAAAGGTTCGTCTCTTCCATGAAGGCGTCCAAGCTACGGTGGGTGGAGAACGAGTTGTCTGCTCCCTGGCGACTGGCTGCGAAGCGAGCAGCTTGGGCCGAACCAACCGCTCGAGTGCTTCTCAGTCGCATGTGAAAGTAGCGAATGATGTCTCCGAAGCGGTAAACGAGGTCTTTACTAGGCTCATTGGCTTGAATCTCCAGCTGATCCAAGACGTCCTTGAGTCGGTCATAGATGTCGCGGCTCAGACGATCAGTCGTAGAGCAGCCAGTGCACATTTCGTCAATGTCAGCCAGGAAGTCTGCGACGGTCGTCTGGTCCAGACTCTGGGCGATTGGGGCGTCGCTCACACGGGTCCATTCGACTGCCATCGCCTCCTCTGGGGTCAGTCGTTCGATCGGCAAGTAGTCTTTGGTGAAGACTTGGAGCTCTCGAACCACATCCGAGGCCGACAGTCGATGTCGAGGCTCGTAGCAGCACATTCTCGTGATCACTTGCCACTGACTCGATGTCATCTTTTCTGGCTTCTCGGGGATGTTTCCAGCCAAGATGAAGTCTTGAATGCCGTCGTTGTCGTTCATTTCCCATAGACCGGGCTTGAAGGTGTTGACGATGACCAAGCCGAAGACGAACACGTCCGACTCAAACGAAGGCGGCAGACCAGCCACGATTTCAGGAGCGGTGCACCAAGGCAAATACGTTTCTGCAGCCCCATCGAAGCCTTGGAGTTTCGCGACTCCATTCAACGCGACTGAAACGCTGTACGGGCTGAGACTTCCGTGAATGGTGTTCCGGTCGTGCAGGTATTGGAGGCCGAGCGCGGCTTGGTACAGCTTTTCCCACACGGCGTCAAGATCCCAGCCGACTGAATCGATGTAGCCGTACATCGAAGCGTGAGCAAGGCGCTCGTACACGAAGTAAGGCGCGCTGCCGGCCTCATCGCCCTTGCAAAAGCCATACAGCTTGATGATATGCGGGTGGTTGAGCTTGGCCCACCGATCGAGCTCTTCCACGAAGTTCTTGGACACTCCTTTGATCCGCTTGACTTTGACGTCAACCGGCGAGTCGAGCCACATCCCCTGCGACGTAGATTGCACCATCGTTGTGATGGAGTTGAACTGGATGTCGCTGCGCTTGAGAAGATAATCTTTGTACTCGGCGAAGTCGGCGTCTTTCACGCCACTGGAGTCTTGAGCGTTTGGCTTGAGCTTTGCCAACGACAGCTCCACATCCGTATGGCCACGCTCCAGCGCCAGAGCCTCTGCTGTCTGTCCCGAAACAGTCTTGATGTCCCACGTCGGCACCATTGGCGACCAGCAGTTCTGCGAGCTCAACATGGCCAGCTGCCGCCGCACTGTGTAGTGGCGTCCAGCCACGCTTGTCGCACTTGCCGACGTCGGCACCTTGTGTTAGTAGCAGCTCAGCCACCTCCTTGTAGCCTCCCTCAGCAGCGAAATGGAGTGCTGCTTGGCCAGACAGGTTAACGTCACTGATGCTCCCTTGAGCCTCTACAAGTCTGCGCAGAGCGTCGAGATGACCAAACCGAGCAGCTTCAAACACGGCTGTCATCCCAAACTTGTCGGCCACTCGACAGCTTACACCGCAATCAAGTAAGAACTCAATGGAGCTGACACATCCCGACGCCGCAGCCTCGTGCAGTGCCGTTCTTCCCTGGAAATCAGAGTAGCGAACGTCGACACCCCGCGTGATGAGGGACTTGAGGAGATCGGTGCGCCCCGCCTTGACCGCCTTGACGAAACAGCGGCGCGTATCGTCCACTGGCGGCTGCTTCCCCTCGAAGCACGTCAACAAGAACTCGACGACCTCAAAGTTCTGGCAAGTACTCGCATAGTACAGAGCTGTACGGCCCAACTTGTCGGTGTGGGAAACCTCAACTCCATTCTCCACGAGGAAACGAACATCCTTGACGCTGGAATCCGCGGCATAGTGCAGCGCTGTGTGGCCAGTCTCACTCTTGTCATGCAAGTTAGCACCAGCATCGAGGAGACACGTCACCATTTCCCAACTCCCTGATGCCACGGCCCCAAGCAGTGCCGTGTCGCCATCTCGGTCTTTTCCATTCACGTCCGCGTTCTGGGTAAGGAGCCACTGCACGGCGGAAAGCTTTCCCCCGCTAGCAGAATTAATCAAAGGGGTCATGCCGGTGTAATCCTTTTGATTCACTGGAGCTCCCTTCTCCACGAGCCACTGCATGATGTCAAGGTTGCCTTCATAGGCAGCAGAATTCAACGGATACCCATAGCGGTTCCACTTCTTGACCAAGTCACTGGTTGGAACACCCGCCACTTCCTCCCCCTTGGCACACAACCACTGGATCACATCCAGTTTCCCCTTCCAGGAAGCGTCGACAAGTCCGTCCACGACGTCTTCTTCGTCCCAGCCTTTCCTTGCGAACACGCGCTTGACAAGCCGAAGCGACAGGTCTCGACAGGCCAGACGGATCCAGAACTGCGCCGAGTAGTCCAGGAACTCCTCGATATGTCGAACAACCAGAGGCTGGTTCTTGAAACCTGGAATTTGACGACACACCACGTCGATGCTTGTCAGCAAGGGTTCCATCTCTTCCTCTCGCGCTTGGCCGGAGACCATCGTTATCAAACTCCGTTTGAGTTGTGAGACTTCGCCGTCGAGCACCATGCTAAGTGTACCCACAGACAGATCATATATCACAACCACAGCCCACCCGAGACGATGGACGAGCTGGACTGGAGCTGAACCCAGCGCTTCCGCGCGCCATGCTTTAACCGCCGACAAGATAATATCTAAGATAGCAGGCTTGAGCCGCTGACAAGATAATATCTAAGATATTACCCTTGGCGGTTCAAGCCTTTGCGCGGAAGCGCTTTCGGATTTTAATATTATTAAAATCCGGAAGCGAGGAGGTCATCGAGGAGGAGGAAGAGGAGAATGGCGATAATAATGACGATGTTCGGCTGGTGGCGTGCGAGCAGCACTCAGATCCGCGCGTGCATCTCATGGTAGCACATTGTGCCCTGAAGGAAGGAAGCTGGCGGATCGGTGGGACAATTTACCTGAAGCCCAATACCCAATATACCTATCGAAACCTGTCGAGCTTCACTACGGAGGACGACTTGCAGAAAGCTCGGGGGCCCGCCAGGCGTGGCGCAGTGATACTGCGGTAGGGACCTCTCGGGCGACCACCCCCGCTGCCTGCGAGGCTCAAGACCAAGCTACAACAAACTACGAGACTTGCTAACCGTATTGAAAGCACAGAGCACAATTGTTGCCTTTCGCGAAAGGCGATCAACATGAAAGGAAAAAGTGGTTGACACTACACCGACCTCCGCGAACTATCAGCGCGTTCCGAGGCACGTGGCGCCGAATTTCGGTTCCATCTTGTCCTCGATGAGCTGGTTGAGCACCGCGACCGCCACCTTGTTAACCACCTCGTTGACGATCGTGTAGGCGGCTCCTTTCTTGTAGATGTCGTCAGCCATGAAGCCCAAGAGCGCACTGTTGAGCTGCGTGATGAGCACACTTTTGCCCCTCGAAGGCGAAGTCCAATGCTGTGATGGAGTCGAAACCCACCTCGAGGTCCTGGATGGACGCGTCCACGAAGCGCGTACACCCGCGTGAGCAGCAGGTCGATGAGCGCGTAGTCAGGATGTTGCTCACCGTCACGTTCTTGCAGACCGAACTCGACAGGCCGACGGCACAGCCGAGCATGTCGAACGTGCCACTGAGTCCGAGTGTGAGCAGGTCGAGGCCCAGCGTGACGTCCACGTCGATCACCGCTGAAGGGCAGGAAATCGGGTGCAGGATGTCGTCCAGCAGACCTAGTACCATTTATGGTTGAGCTGCTCCACCTCGAGCTCCACCGTGGCTGAGACCACCAAGTTCCCAGAGAAATCGGCACCGAGTTGGAGCGTATCGTGGGAAGTCACGTTGATGTGGCGCGGCACCACCGTCGTGATCCCCGAGATGTTGAGTCGGTCGTGTAGTTGAAGTCCATACCGAGGAGAGAGAAGGACTCGGCCGTGACGCTCACGTCCTCGATGGCCAACGGGTCGTCGATGAAGCTCGAGAGCAGGTTGCTGCTCACCGCCAGGTCCAACACGGCGTTGAGTGACGTGAAGTCCGTGGTGCGCTCGGTAAAGTTGATGACCACGCAGTCGGAGATGGCGGCTTCCATGTCGAGGAACGCGTAGGTTGCGAAGGCTACGGACAGTAGGAACTTCATCGTGGGTATGGAGAGCTCGGGTGCGTTGTAGCGAGAAGAATTGGTTGTGGAGCTTAGAAGGAACTTGGATAGGAATGGCAATGCAGGGCTAAGCAGGTGGAATCCGTCGTGCTGCTGGCTGGTGCGATGTTGAAGTTATTGCCATACCACGGTGGTCAAGGCTGATCCGGCTATACAGCATGCTTAAAGTGGTTGAACTAGTCGTCCTGCCAGAGGAGCTAGGTGAGACTAGTCCTGCCTGTGGAGTGCATTGGTCTTCGTTAGCGTCAGTGGCCTTGTCCCGTGAAGCTGAATTGCTTGGCACTTGGCAGACTCGTGTCGACAGGCCAAGGTTGGACAGATCAAACAGCAAACACAGCGGACTGCAACAGATGCGCGCGTTCCGTTTAACGTGAGCACTCCAGTCCGCATTCCGTACAGCTCTATTAGATCGGACGGGAAGCACGGCAAGGTTCAACCGATCGCCGTGCCCGCTTAAGATCAACCACACGCCTTTCCAACCAGCAATGTGGTTAACAAACAGCTTCAACTTGGATTGTCGAGGGATTTAGTCTGTTCATTATTCACTGCGGTTTCAATGATGAAAGCACACGCCGATGTTTTCGTCGAGAGCAATCGCTAAAGCGGTGCAAGTCGTCTGTGGCTCGTGCTCTTCTCTTGTATGTGCTGCGCAAACGAGTGCTTGGAGACCCAAGGTACTGCTGCGGCGTCTGGACGGTTCCACCAGCGTTGAGCCGCAGCAAGGAAAACGAAGATCAAGGCGAGAATGAATCGAAGAGACCTGGCTGGACCAGGGATTTATTGGTAGACCTCGACGCGGGCAGCCATGGTCTACAACCAGTCTCGACAAGCTCAATCATCAGCTTGGCTGTGTTTGTCGCTCTAGTCGACCAACCCAGCCGAATGTGACAATGAAGAGCAACCCAGGTTGCTAAGCTGCGTCAATCGAGCAGGCATCTTTCAACTCTGTAGCAGGGTGTTGACTGGAGAGACAGCCTAGCCTGTCAATCCAAGGACCTCCTGCCCTTGGATGAAAGCGGATCCATCTACCAGGGATCCATATATTGTCTACCGCCGAACGAAGCTCAGGGTCATTACCAAACTCGCCACCAACATACCAGCTAGCTTTGTCCAAGTTTCGACGCCGAGACTTGTCGATGTCGGTGCAAGGTCACGCCATAGCGTCCAACGCCAGCATCACGCCAGCTTCCGCTACGTTTGAAGCCGCTGCTGCAGCCACCGACGGTGTGGTGTGCGCACTAGTCGACGCTTTTGAATCCCTGACAACGACGGCCTCCTCGAATGCTCCGGTCGCTGTGACGGAGTCGCCGCCTCTGGTGCTAGCAACCAAGGCAG
Source organism: Phytophthora crassamura (assembly GCA_033557995.1). NCBI lineage: Eukaryota > Oomycota > Peronosporomycetes > Peronosporales > Peronosporaceae > Phytophthora > Phytophthora crassamura. Next base: position 1,915,988 of record JAUCED010000016.1, read on the forward strand.
CTCTTGTCGCCACCATTCCTGAGCATTCACCAACCGACGATAGCAAACTCACTGCCCAAGGAGGTCCAGACGCCGAGGATACACTATCCGAGCAGCCTCAGCACGATACCAAAGGTGCTGCTGTCGCAGACGTCAACATCGACAACAAGAAAGAAGGCACCAACGCCGATGCCCAGGTTGTTACGGCAAAGGAGGCAAAAGTCGCCCATAGCAACTGGCTGGAGCTGCGAGCTCGCGTGGAGAGCGTCGATCCTCGGGTCTTCGCCTTCCGAGACGACCCCAAGTATCTGCAGCAGTGCGAGGAGGCAAAGCAGCGACGCACGCTGGCTGCCATACCATCCTGCACTCCTGCGTGGCACTAACTGACGGCTACCAGTCAGAGCGAACCCCCCGCATGAGGTAGGGCACCCTTAGCGTTGCCGTCAAACGATAATCCCAATACACACCGCCGTGGCTCTTGCCGCGTTTGCCTTCATCAGTGCCATTTTCCTTGCGCTCAATGCCGATGCGTTCGTTGAAGAGCGAGCAGCGTCGATTTGCACCCCCGACAACTCTCGATGCTCGAGAGTTCCCAGCCAGCCTTCCTGGACGATGGAAGACGTGAACGGTTCTTCTACTTGTTATTCGAGCACGACCGCGTTCTTAAAATTCGCGCGTGGCTCGGAGCTCGTCATGAGGCGGGGATGCCGATTGCACGTTGCGTCGTACGTCGGATGCCGACGCCCAAGCACCAGCGTTCGAACTGAAGCGCCACCGAGAAGCAGACGCCGAGCAGCCGAGCAAACCGTGCTTTATCAGATTGACGCTGCGCCAAGACGGCCGCTCCACAACGCCAACCTCGATGAATCTGAAACAATACGGCGACTGCTTTGACGCGACCCGGTTGCTGCTCAACACCACTTTCCGTTCTTCACCATCAGGCACGACGCCGGCACCGCTTTCGACCACCAAAGATGTCGAATCCCGAGCACTTCAACCAGGACGACCATGTGCTCATGCTGCATTCACCGACGGGGAAGCTCATTCCAGTGCCGTTCGACCCTCGTCGCGACGTAGCAGACGCAGTGAGCCCCAACGCTGCCAATACCCCGCCCGATCAGTTGACGTGCAAGTACAAAGGCAGTCTCTGCCTCCAGCCCCGTGTCCGCAAGCGGAACGGAGAGCTGCACAACCTCTGTGCTCTGCACCGCGAGCGAGCGAACGCCAACCAAGGCCGCTTCGACAGCAAACTGAAACAGCGGCGCCACCAAAACCAAGACGACGACGTGGACACGTCTGCCCTGCCGATCCAGAATCCCGGTAGCTCTCCGACGCCACCGATAAAAAATGAGTGCGAAGCCGATCTACTCCTCAATACCATTCAGGACAGCGGCTGAAGAGCAGCTGGAGGGTGCTGCAGGGGTCTAGCAAATAATACACTCGTGCAGTCTCTATCAAACCGGCCACCCGTCCGTTCTGGCGGCCGGAAGTGTTCGTTCCTCGTCTTGTCTTGCCAATCCTTGCGATCGACTCGCTCGTAGCTTGGCATGGGAATCGACACGCTCGCCTATGAGTCACAACGCCGCATAGAGAGTGGCGAGCACCAGCTTGGCGGTGGGTCAACTCAAGTACCGCCTGATCTCGATAACGCTGCACGGATGGTCATGTATCGCCATCAGGGTCGGCTCAGCGATTGCTGCCATGACGGTGGCAAGGACTCCAGCTGGAGCTCGGGCTATCCAGGATAATGCTGTCGACGACGTTCTTCGGACCTTTGACCGCGTGCGCGAGAGGTGGTACCGCACTGGCCGGCAAGCGGCGGGGGCCCGAGCTGCTGTCGCACGAGGCTTTTTACCGAGCAAAGCTTGTGATAGCAGCCGCAGGGGCACGGTATGCGGCAGGCGGTGTCGCGGTGTCAACTAGAAGTAGTCGATCCATTGCCGCTGGACAAGACAGGTTTCGACGCTACCGTAGTCCTCCGTGCATCACCTTGGGCGGAATGAACCGAGGACGGACTTCATACCCGCCACTCTTGCCCTCTTGCCGTGTTCAGGCTTCCAGTGCTGACGCCCACTGTAAGCCCCTTCGTCAGCCGCCGACAGCGGTCTCGCCTTCTTTCGCCCGTCTCCCGCCTCGGCCTACGTGCGCCCACCCCCCCGGTCACTGGCAATCGAGGCCGGCACTCGCTATTTTCCGTCTAGAGCGCTCGCCCGACAGCAATGGACCCATATACCGCGCTGCTCGACACGGACGGCCACAAACTCGTACAGCTCGCGTCAGGCCAGTTCGTGGCCGTGCCGTTCGACCCGCTGACAGCAGCCGAGCGCGCCGCCGCACAGGCCGCCGCCGCCAACGACCCGCCCGACGAGCTGCGCTGCAAATACAAGAGCACGCGCTGCCTCAACCCGCGCGCCAAGAAGCGGAACGGCGAGCTGCACAACTTCTGCCAGATGCACCGCGACCGCGCCAACCTCAATCAGCGCAACTCGGAGCTGCGGAAGCGGAGTAGCAAACCGGGAACGCCGCGTACTCCGCGCAGTCGCAGCCGCCGCGCGACGCAGCGGCACCCGACATCACCGGACAACCAGCGCGATCACGACTTGGACGACGAGTACAAGGCCATGAGCCCCTTGACACCACCGCCCCATATCCACATCCCCGAGCCATTGCAGGCCTCCGATAGCCCGCATCCGGAGCCCACGTACGACGAACTCAAGGAGACCGCCATGCTCCTGGGCTTCCCAGACCGAGACCGAGATTGATCCCATCGTGTGAACCCCTGCTACCCTTAAACAATCCACTTCCACTGGTCTGTGAAGTACCAAAACCCACCTCTAGTGTCCGATATCCTGACGAAAGTCTCCGTTCTACCTTCACCATTCTACCACCCTGAGCCGGAGGCAGCTTCAACATGCTGCAGTACCGTATTTCGACAAAATCAACTTAGTCGAGAGCTCAGAAACTTAAGCGACAACACAGGGTATCGGGTTCACTTCTGTATACTACTAGTAGTTTTATACAGTGTATAACGGACCCATTCCGCAACAATGGAGACCGACCAGCAGGACCGAGCAGGACGGCGCGCGTCCTACTCGCTGGACGAGAAGCGCCGCGTCCTGGAGCACCTGCGCGTGACGGGCCGCGTGCGCGACACCATCCAGACGTTCTACCCGACGCTGCCGCCCGAGCGCTACGACGCGCGCCGCCGCCTGGTCCTGAGCTGGCGCCGCAATGCGCGGGAAATCCTGGAGGGCGCGGCGACGCGCCAGGGGGCGGCGCGGAGGCGCATGCGCCGGCCTAAGACGCCTAAACCCAGACCGCCCATCCCCCGAGGACTCGCGCAGGACGGAGAGCTGCAGGACGAGCCAACAGTGACCGAAATCGACCCAGGACTGGACGAGTTAGAGCCCATCAGGACGCAGGATCAGCTTTTAGACCCCGAACCGATTATCCCGAACCAAATTCAGGACCAGGACGGCGGCATACAGGACCTAATTGCAACGGCGGTGGAGCAGGCGGTGGCTCAGCAAATAGGAGAGCAGGACCAGGATCAAAACCAGGATGTTGTAGATATTGCAGGACAGGACGCTGAATCAGGGCCGGAATCATCCCGGCAGCAGGACGAGCAGGTTGAGACGGAGACTACGCGCTCGGTGGCCAAGAGGGCGTCCTTCTCGCTGGACGAGAAGCGGCGCGTGCTGGAGCACCTGGCCAAGACCAAGAACGTGCGCGAGACCATCGACAAGTTCTACCCGGACCTGCCGCCAGAGGAATACAACACGCGACGTCGAGCCATCTGGAGGTGGCGCCAATGCACCGAGCAGATCGTGGCCGGCTGCGCGGACGACCGGGCCAGCGCCCGGAAGAAGATGCGGCCCCGCGGGATCGTCTGCCACCGCGGACCGAGACATGTCGAGCCGCAGGACGTGGTGGATCGGCTACTCACGACCGTCAAGAAGTCGGAGCAGCGGGCGATCGAGAAGAAAGGCAACAAGGTGCTGAGACCGGCCCCTCCAGCGGTCAGGCTGCTCGTGGAGCGCCAGCTTGACTCGCTCGTGTTTTCGTCGCTTGGACTGCCGCCTACGACCCAGTTTCCTCGCATCCCACCGCAAACAGCGCCTGCTGCCGCTACAGAAGCGTCCACCACAGAAGTGCCGCCAACGCGGCCACTGCAACCGCTCCAGCGCGGCGAAGCAACGTTCGCGATCCGGCGACGTTGACTGCGCAGGCCCAACGTACCGTGATCATCGTGGCTTTTATCTGTATTGTAAAGGGCTGTTTCCTATGGCTGGACGGCACTTTTCCCAGCCTTTTCTACTTGTGCAGTCGTCTCCATGGCCGTGGCGAGCCACGGGGCTTGGTCGGGGTTGAGCACGATGATAGTTTTCTTGCGCGTTGGCGGCTCGATGGGCGCGGGTTCCGGCAAGATACTTCCACGATGCACTGCGCCCTGGTCGACTGAGCGGATAGCGTTGAGGTCTGCTAAGGCGGCGCTTACGTTGGGCTGGAGTAGACGGCCGAAGCGGCGGCAGCGGAAGGTGTAGCCCAGGCCGATGAAGAGCAGCAGCGGGAGCCCGACGTCCGCCAGCGGGGAGGTCCACTCCGACGAGCGTTGTGTCGCGTCGTTCACGAGCCCGACGACGCTCAAGACGCAGGACCAGAAGATGTACGCGGCTAGTAACGCGCGGAAGGTGCGGAAGAGCTTGAACTTGGTGTAGACGGGCGTGAGCTGCGGGTCGAGATCGAGCTGCCGCACCATGGCGAGCTGATACTTGAGCATGTTGAGGTTGAAGGCCGAGTTGTACCAGACCATGAACACCAAGCAGGCCCAGGACAGGCCCCAGATGACCACGACAGCGAGCTGCTTGTCGCCCGCGTGCTGGAGGACGGCGAACGACCCGGCCCAGCTCAACGTCACGAAGCGAACCCACTGGACTTCGCGCGGGAGCAGTGCGGGGCGCGTGATCTTCCAGCCTTTCGCGATGACGACGATCACCTCGGCAAACACGGCAAGGGCCACGAGTTGGGCTAAGACGGCGACGTTCTGCACCAGTCGACGCGCCATGCCCACGAACTTGTCTTCGGTGTAGAGCTCCACGAACGTGAAGGCCGAGTACAAGACTTGGGTGACTGGGATGAGCTTCATCTTGTGCTGCAGCTCCACCACGGCGTCGTACGCTGCGGCGCGGATGTGAACGATCCAGACGAACGCAGTGACGCCCCAGGCGAGCGAGCTCAGCGCGTAGAAGATGGACTGGAAGTCGGTCATCTTGCCAAGACAGTCGCCTTTCGAGGTACAGAGATTCATGGACGCGGTGCCGCGAATTGTCGGGGGCAAAGGTGGCGACGTCCGACACGCTTCACTCTCTGCTATGCTGGAAATCTGGCTTGTGTACTCCGACGGGTAGTTCCTTGGGCAGTAGAAGCACGCGGACTCGTCTTGTGAATCGGGGAGATCACCTACTGGCTTGGAACCTGGCGGGTCTTTCAGACACGAGCGCAGGATGCCTTCCTGGCCTCCCATGGTCTCGCACGAATCGATGAAGAACATGACGGTGCTCGACTTTGCAGTGCTCGATCTGGATTCTTCAAGCAGTGAGAAAGGGGAGGACGGCAGGTCGGCCATTGAGCCGGATACAACCTTGAAGGACTGGTAGACGAATTCATCGTACGATTCGTCCTCGAGTGGATAGGACTGGCAGTAGTAGTCGAGCGTGCGGTTCGCCATGGCGCAGTAAGACGGAACGTGGATGCTGGACATGCGGTCGTCGGAGGACGGGAGGTTCAGGAACTCCTTGACGGCGTCCTCTTGGCACACGAGCAAGTAGAGCATGTCGCGTCCTTCGTCGGCTTCTGGAGACGCGACGGTGAGCAACACGTTCAAGGCGATCTCGAATTTCCCGTCGTCTCCAAGTTCGTATTCCGCAAGGTACTGCAGACGCGACGCGTAGCTCTCGATGACGACCTGGTAGTAGAAGTCTGGGTTGCTGGAGGAAGTCGTCGGCGTTGACGTGTAAGGCATGATGAGTTCCGCCGGAGTTACTGGCGCCGTGGAAGCTGCGATCAACACCAGCAGGGCTGATATGAAGCCAAACTGGCATCTACATCGATTGAATTGGTGGCGCATTGGTCGATGATCGGGCCGTGGGGGCAGCATCGATTGAGTGCAAGAGAACGAAGGCCGAACTCGTGATTGTGACGATGGGAGCTTGGGGAAAAGCCCAAGGACAAGACTACATGAGTGGAGGATGAGAAGCACGTAAAAATAGGGAATGAGGTCGAACGGAGCGCGCCCAGAGGACTGGAGATCGAGCTAAAATGGACCAGTCGAGGGAGAATGCCTCCTTTTCTTACGCTTGTTGTCCCACGTTGAAACTTTTGAAGAGATGAGCACGAGAGGCATTCGCCGCGTTTGGCGTCCTGTACAAGTTTTTCGTGAGCTTTTCAAGTGGGATGGCGTGGGCATTACTTCGCCGAAAGGATGCCGAAAGGATCTTCAGCTTGCGATCTATATAGCCGCTCAACATTGATATTTTGGACGCTTTTCATCGGTGCCATATCGCCGCTGCCATGCCTACTAGGTGTCATCCCGTGCGAACTTCTTGTTCTCGGGACGGGATTGCTTGGCGATCAGGTTGATGACACGCGCTATCATTGGGCAGTCTGAATTACATGTAGTGTGCCCGGCTTGAAAATTACTGGTGCTCAGGCACTCGCGATGCCCGTCATCGCAAGTGCCGGGAATACTGCGTTCCTGATCAGAATGTCGAGCTTGATTGGGTTTCCGCTCGCTTTTACACTTTGTGATCGGATTCCGGTTTGGCTTGCTGTGGTTATCGTGTACTTCTCCATCTTCTTTGGCCACGATCTGCGCCAAATGCCAGTCTGCGCAAGGAGTTACAGAATTGCCGTACTCCTTCGCGTCATTAAAAGCATTGCGAAGAACGGGATGAACTATTGTACGACTTGATGCCTCACTCAGATCATGGTTTTCAACGTGGACGTGTTCAATGCGCTGTACTGTACGTTTCAAGCTCCATGCAGAATTCCAAGTCGACGACGACGGTCGCGCTTCTGATCTTCTTCGAGAGAACATACCCACCAGCCACGCCTCAAATCTGCAAGCTTTGGTGCGGTTGCACTTGAGATCGTGAAGGACGACGACCGAGCGCAAGCTCATCTGTCGCAACGGCATTTCAGGGTTGGATTCCCAGTATTGACACAATCTTTGGCGAACATTCGCCGGATGTTCGGGTTTCCGGATAGGATTGAGTAGTTTAGAAACCACCGATATTCTTAGATGCCCTCCCGGCAAGAACTCGAGGACGTGCGCTGAACAACTAGCGCTCTAGACCGACAGGAAGCTCACTCGCAAGTTTTCCTTGCTCTGCTGTTGCTCTGCTGCTCTAAAGTCCAATCCTCCCCTCCAACCCGCCCCCTTTCCTTCCAGCACGCCATGCAAACACGTCCGTTACCATCGGCGCCATCGCCTTCATCGGACCCCCGCACCTGTCGGCACTCGAAGGGTTCACGTACGTGACTATCACCAAGGTACAGGGAGCGACCGCCACCGTGACGAAGACGGGGCCGGATGACAGCGAGGAAGCAACCGAGTTCGAAGTCAAGTGTGCAACCATCCGCCACCGCATCGTGAGAGCTGATGAGGCCGAACTCTGGCCCGGATCCTACGTGGGTCATCCGATCGCGTTTGTGCAACCCGCGGGTAACACCTGCGGACAGTGGACGTACGGCCTGGTGTCGGGTTACACCATGCAAAACGGTGCGGCCGTGCTGACAGTCCGTTCCGCCACCGCCAGCCTTCAGCTTCCACTCACGAGCCCCCAGAGTGTAATCGCCGTCGACCGCCTGAATTACGCGCTTCGTACTGGTGCCACCGTCAACGCCATGGTGATGAATGCGTTCGAGCTACTAGACCGCCAAAATGAGGTGATCGTAGCGTGCGGCGAAGCAGGTCCGGTATACCTGCGAGTGTTCTCTCGACCATGCTCAGCGTGGCCTTCGAACCGGAAGAACAAGTCCCGCTCATTCGACCAGACACACTCGAAGTAGTGCTGGTTCGCCGCCAACACGTTGTCGACTGTGAGATGAACAGCCGCAGCAACAACCCGCACGATGTTTTCGTCGACCGGCTTCTCGCGGCAGTGCCAACTTCGACACCTGCACAACCTCAACCTGACTTGCCGCATGCTAACTGTATGGATATGATGTTGAGTGATTCAGCTGATGAAGGCAAAACAGAGGATCACATCGAGCAAGCCGACATCAGCCTCGTTCGACTTCAGAACCGGCAAGTGCGCAAACGCACGCGAGACTCTGACGAGAGTGCAGCGGGGCTGCAATTGCTTTAGCGTAGAGGAAGACACAGACTCAGAGAGTCTCTAGTACTATTGATAACCTTACGCTCTATACAAGAGCTATACCGAGTACCGTAAGATAACTACTTACGGACTCCAAGAGACAGAAGTACCTTAAACAAGGCTAGTGAACTCTTAGGCTTCAAATGTGAACTGAATGTATTGTTGTTTATCGCGGCAGAGCCGCCTGTTGTTTGTATGTATAGGACTCACTATCTATCATAGTAGAGCCTAGTCTAATGCATATCCATTGGCTGTGAGTGTAACGGGGTTACATCGAATAGTGTGATGCACACAAGCTAGGTGCCACACATAAGTTGAGTTCCACACATATGTTACGTGGGTCACCCCAGATAGGAGTGGGTGGCTCACAGCCAATGGATATGCATTATGCAGCGGGGCTGCCGTAGCTTTAGCGTCAGAGAAAGAATCAGACTCAGAGAGTCTCTAGTAATATTGATAGCTAGCAAACTCTATACGAGAGTTTGCTCGAGTACCTTAATATAGCTAATTAAGGACTCCAAGAGACAGAAGTACCTTAAACAAGGCTAGTGAACTCTTAGGCTTCAAATGTGAACTGAATGTATTGTTGTTTATCGCGGCAGAGCCGCCTGTTGTTTTGTATGTATAGGACTCACTATCTATCATAGTAGAGCTTAGTCAAATGCATATCCAGTGGCTGTGAGCCACCCACTCCTATCTGGGGTGACCCACGTAACATATGTGTGGAAGCCACTTATGTGTGGCACCTAGCTTGTGTGCATCACACTATTCAATGTAACCCCGTTACACCCTCCCCCACCAGACTGTGGACACCACGTGTACGCACTCGTCATCGTCTCGATTGAGAAGTCTCGACGGCAACGGCCAAGTCGCTTGCCCTCGCGAGAGCCCGCTCCAGAACTTTCCAAGTTCAACGAGCACATGGCTCGGAGTCCGCAGGCGTCTTGGTCACTCGACAACAAGAGCGCGCCCGCGTCCCCGGCACCTAGTGCCACAACGTCCGACCGTAAGGTCTCACCGCGCCCCGCGTCAACGCTCTCGGTGAGAGAGTATCACGCCCTGCAGCAGAGCCGTCTTGCGCTTAGCTCCGAGAGCCCCAGCAGCGCGAACATGGCCCGCCGTGCGGCAGATGACCTCTTTGAGGGCCTCGAGGAGGGGGAGGAGGACGAGGAGCTGGACTACAGCTCCGACACGCCGATGCCTCAGCGAGAGGACTCCCCGCCACCTACGCGTCCACGCTCGCCGGAGCAGCAACGCCGGGTTCCCAACCCTTTCGTGGATCGCGAGACCACAGCACTTCGTGCTTCGTCTGGTTTGGAGACAAACGAGATCTCCAACGACCTCGACGAGGCTCAAGAGCGTCAGCTCGAGGGGCAAACTGCCGTTCGTTCGCAACGACCTGAGGCGCGACCGCTAGTGAACTCTCGACGAGAGTATGGCTTCGTGCCGCTCAACCCGGTGGAGCGCTTGAAGCAGTTTGGCTCGGGGCCATTACAGAATTGGCGAATCGGGCCAGCGGCCAGTACCAGCGACCAGGTCGCTACTCGTACTGCTCTCCGAGAGAGGCTTCTGACGCCGCAGCAGACCACTCCGGAGGAGTATGGGACTCGCCTGTCCGATCAAGCCCGTGGGGCTTCAGTCCCCGCGATGCGGACTATTCCGGTGGTGCTCGGTCCGGGAGAGCTCCTCCACGAGGACGACGCTCAATTCACGAGCTGGGTTCATCGAACCCGCCGTCTCTCTTCGCTGGAGGCTCTCCAGTCTAGCTTCGACGAAGCTGATGTGCGCTTAGAGCGCCGGCTTCGCTTCGATTTCGCGAAGCTGAAGACGAAGCGTCAGGCGGCCGCCTCCAGGTCGCTACAGTCCCTCGGACTCGGCTCATCTGCTCTTAAGAGCGCTGCAGGAACTCACCAAGGTGAGTCGACGGCTGCAGCAGCCCGGGATCAACGCTTGAGCTCAGCGTATGATCCCTCAGCTCCCCTGCCTAGCGGCGGGAAGCGTGAGGCGACCGACTTCGCGGTCGCGGGCTCGCAGAGCGCCTTCGATCGCGGCGATCAAAAGCGTCCACGACGTCAGGGCAGTCTTGCCGGAGAGGTACCTCAAACTCCCACGAGTTTTCTGAGTGCGGGTACCCACGCCACTTTACCAAATATTGGTTATGAGCGTCGCGTCGACGACGCTTTAGAATACGCTCCACATGAAAGTGGCGGTTCCCCTGCTCGTCGAGCAGCGCCGGCGGCGCCCGTGTCCTCGCACGGTGAGGAGCCTGTCCGGCCTGAGGAGCTGGAGAGCTTGGAGAGATCGCTGAGCGACGTGCGTCAGATCCTGGAGCGCCATGGGCGGAGGCTTGATCAAGCCGAGAGGGAGTCTGACACCACCGTGAATGAGATCCGCGATCTCCGGGAACGTCTCCAGTGGTGTGAGGCTGCTGAGTCGGCGACTCAACGCCTGGCGCGCCTTGAGCAAGGTTTCGCGCGGCTGGAAGGTCAGGTCGACCTGTTGCTGCGACTTCAGCAGGGCGCTGTGGCTCCGCCACGTTGGGCGCCAGCTCCTGAGAACCCACATGGGCCGGGTCCCGGTACGGCTTGAGCAAGCCCACGTAAAACACGGGGTGCGTACGCATCTTCTTCGGAAGATTGAGCGTATACGCTAGGCCCTTCTTGGCCACGACCGTGAACGGTCCCACGAAGCGCGGGCGCAACTTGGTCTTGAAGACCGCAGACACTGCATGTGTAGGTAGGTTTTTAGCGTTAAGCAACACTAGGTCCCCGACCTCATAACTCTCAACATTGCCTCTGCCTTTAGCATCCGCATGTTCTTTCTGTTTGTCTTGGCTATCAGCCATTGCGTCACGTACGTGTCGAAGGACACTTAGACGCGTTGACAGGAACTCGTCAACCTGTTTACGAACAGTGAGTGGGCTGACATCAGCAAGCCGATCGGCTAACTCTCCCCCACCAAGCCCAGGACCACGGAGTGGCAGCGTCAGCGGGACGCGCGGGTGAGTGAGGCCGTTCACGTAGAACGGAGTGTAGCCCGTGGAGGCATGCACAGCGTTGTTCAACGCAAACTCGACGAGTGGAAGCATAGCGCTCCAACGCTTCGGCGTTTCAGCGCAAATGCTACGGAGAAGGTCTTCGACAACGCGATTCACGCGCTTAGTCTGACCGTCGGTCTGCGGATGGTCCGCTGTGGACATGTCCAACTTGGTGCCAAGCACCTTAAAGACAGCGTCCCAAAACTTCCCAGTGAAGCGGTGGTCTCGATCAGAGACAATCGATGCGGGCAGCCCATGTTGGCGGAAGACCCGATCGAGAAACAGCTTCGCTGTCCCTTCACCGTCTACGGTGTCCGGCACAGCCGCTAGATGAGCCATCTTGCTCAGACGGTCAACGAAGACCACGATGCCCGTGTTACCTTCCGAGTCCTTTGGAAGGCCAAACACGAAGTCCAAACTCATGGACTCCCAACACCCAGAGGGTACAGGCAAACTTGCCAGCGGCGCGGCCGCATGCGGTGAGGGCTTCACCCTCTGACACGTCTCACACGTGCGCACGTACGTGCTCGTCCACTTGTACAGCTTGGGCCACCAATAGGTCCGGCTCACAGAGCTGTAGGTCTTCTCGCGACCGAGGTGGCCGCCAAGCGGTGTATCATGCGCCTCGTAGAGGATACGATACTTCAAATCCTCGTCATGAGGAACCACGACTCGAGGAGTGTCCTCCGCACTCGTGCTGTAGTACAGCAGACCGTCAGCGACGGAGTAATGGTGCAGGCTCGCGCGCAAGCGCGCCGACAATGTCTTGTCCGCGTTTCAAACTCCTTGCTCCCAAGAGCACGCAGCAGGGCGACACACATGTCGTCTCGCGCATACGCAGCGCGTATCAAGTCCGTCACCGACGAGGTCACCATCGTGACATGAGCAAGCTCATAGTCCGGTCGCCGTGACAACGCGTCTGCAAGACCATTCTGCCTGCCAGGCTTGTACTTCACCTCGAAGTTGTACTCCGCGAAGAAGGACAGCCAACGGGCCATCCTTTGCGAGAGGTGAGGCGACTGGGTCGCAGTGCGTAGTGACGCATGATCAGTGAAGATCACAAACGGCTTAGAGCCCAGCAGGTGAACCCTGAACTTGACGAGAGCATACTTCATCGCAAGTAGCTCTTTGTCATGAACTGGATAGTTCTTCTCTGCAGCCTTGAGCTGGCGAGACTCAAACGCAATCACGCGTTCACGCCCTTCGGCGTCTGCTTGGAGCAGAGCACTGCCGATGGCGAAGTCCGATGCGTCACAGACGACACTGAATGGACGTTCAGGGTCTGGCAACGCCAGGATCGGGGCATGAAGGAGACTCTCCTTGACTGCTTCGAAAGCATCTTGATGCTCGGTGTTCCAACACCAGTCCTCATCCTTCTTAAGGAGATTGGACAATGGCCGAGCCATCTCAGCGTAGTTCGCGCTGTACTTGTGCAAGTAGTTGGCGAGGCCAAGCCACTATCGTAAGTCCTTTTGGTTCTTGGGAACCGGCCAGTCAACGATGGCCTTAACCTTAGCAGGATCTGCTCGAAGGCCGCGCTTCCCAACGAAGCATCCTAAAAAAGGAATTTCTTCAGCGCCGAAGATGCATTTTGATGCGTTAGCATACAGCTTGTTGGTGCGCATGCACTCGAGCACTGCTCGCAAGTGGTCAATGTGGTTCTCCACGTCAGACCGACCGTGCTCCGCACGACTGTGGACGAAGATGTCGTCGAAGTACGTTTGAGCAAACGCCCGCAGGGGCCTGAAGAGCTGCGTCACCAGACGATTGAACGTCGCAGGCGCGTTCGACAGCCCTTGGGGCATGACCAGCCACTCCCAGAGCATACCGCTCGGAGTGCTAACCGCTGTCAGCGGAATGTCACTCGCTCGCATGAGCAACTGGTAATAACCATCGACCAAGTCGAGCGCACTGTACATCGTGCAGCCAACTATATTGTTCTGCAGAACATCCTTCCTAGGAATCGGCGTCTGTGCCGGAATGGTGGCAGCGTTGAGCTTATTGAAAGCATGAACGATGCGCCACTTGCCATTAGGCTTTCTGACACAGAACGTAGGCGTCGAGTGCGGAGACTTGCTCTCACGCACCATGCCCGCCGCGTGCTTGGCACTGAAGAACGCGTCAATGACGTCGCACTGCTCCTTCGGTAAGGGCCACTGCCTCGTTACGCAGTATTTGGTTCCAGGAACCAAGTCAATCTCATGACGGACACCTCGATCCGGAGGTAAGCCAGTGGGCGGGTCATTCGAGACCACATCCTGGAACTCCTTAACCAAAGGATAGAACGGATCCGATGGGTCTTTCAGGATCGAAGATCCACTTCGCGCACTGAGTGCCTCCTTCGTGTCCTCAAGGACAGCTTCATCCGTAAGCGACGAGGAGTTCAATTCCTCCTCCGGTCGTATCATGACCACTTCGGCGAGCGCGCCAGCCTTTAAGGCATCCCCAAAGTCGGGAATGGACATCTCGTCCAGCTCTAGCAGAGCAGCCACCGTCGGAATAGCCTCGAGGCTGACGTTGCCCTCGGCTTCACCAGTCACTCCATCAACGAGTGTGTATAGCTGCTCGCTATCATCGTCCACGACGGACACGTCCTGTACCAGGACCGACGCCTTGCGTCTCGCAGTCGCCATCTGGCGTCGCTGCCGCCTCCTCGCGGAAGCTGTACGCCTCGGAGAGGCCAGCGTGTTCAGACTGAAAGTCTCGTCAGGTGTTGCCACCTCTTGCTGCTCTGATTGAGCCGGCGTGGAGCCGCAACGCTCACAGCCCTCGCCCAGTGGATTAGGTGCCACTCCACCCGCATCGTCAGGGTCCTCCCCTTGATGCCTCGGCTCACAGCCGACCACGCCATCAGTGGCATGCAGCGATGCTGCGCTCTCGTGACGAGCACCGCTCAGCGGGTTACGTGCCGCTCCACGCGCATCACTAGGGCCATGCCCAAGATGCCTCGACGAACTGTCGACCATGCCATTACCGGCATGCAGCGATGCTGCGCTCAAGCCACGAGCATCGCTCAGCGGGTTACGTGCCGCTCCACGCGCATCACTAGGGCCACGCCCAAGATGCCTCGACTCAGTGTCGACCCCGCCATTACCGGCAGGCAGTGATGACTCACAGTAACTCGGAGTCTCACTCAGTGGGTTACGTGCCACTCCACGTCCAGCCCACGAGCAGTGCTCGGGACTCGCGTCTTCGACGCCAGTGTCCATTAACTCGGACACAGCACATTGACCGACTCGGTCCAGTGCCCGCGCCAATAGCGCTTTTGCTTCCTAGCAGAGGTGGGTTTATGACTCGCCAATGGTCCCCTAGGAGGCAAGCGCGTAGCGCCTAAGGTCTTCGACCGCCAGTCGATCCATGGTTCATGGCACTCCAGCCATGCCATGCCGAGGATGAGGTCGTACCTCGAATCCAGGTCGATGACCAAACAGCGTTCAACGCTATCGAAGTCCAGAAACTTCACGCCCAGGTTCACAGGAACCTTGGGCACCGTGACACGGGTCCCCGTCGCAAGACGGACGGTGACGATGTCACTCGAACGCGCCTTCAGCGCCTCAGCGTACTGCTGACTTCCTTCCATCGTGGAGCGCCGAGCATAGTTGCCCGACGCTCCGGAGTCGATAAGGATCTTCCATGGCTTCTCAAAGCCCTTCACGGTCGACGACCAGCAAGCCCGGCTTGCATACACGTCCCGTGTTGTTAGAGAGCACGGTGCTCTTTGGGGCTAAGCCCTGCCAACCTCCTCCCTGAGGCTCAACAGAACTCAGTTCTTCTTCCCCAGCAGGGCGCCCCGCGCCTACTGGGACTTGGCGTTTCCCCGCCCCGAGCCAGGCTTCTGCTCAGAAGCGGAGATTCGGCTCGACGGAGCCTGGCGCTGCTTGCGCAGCGGGCAACCCAGACGCAGGTGTTGCGTGCTGCCGCACACATAGCATCGACGGATGCCTATACGCTGCTCAGCAGCCTGAAGCTCGGCTTCCTCATCTTCAGCGTAGCTGAGGTCCATAGGCACTGCGCCATTGGACACATCAGAAGCTCCGGAAGAGCTGGCTTGGGAAGCCGTCCAACTAAGTCGCGACGACTTGAAGTTGAACTCGGCGTTCAACGCCACGTTCACGGCTTCCTCAAAAGAGGTTGGGTGAACACGGAAGACTTCCGTCCTGGCCACGCCAGTGCGAAGGCCTTCCATGAAGACGGTCACCGCGACCACTTCAGGAAGAGGATCCGCCGCCATGCCGGCGAGAAGAGTTCTCAACTCCTGGACGAAGTCCAACAATTCCTTCTTACCCTGACGGGTAGACAGGAAGCGTGACCTCACGCGATACGCCTGGTTAGGCGGCGAGAACACTCGCGAAAGCTGAGCCTTCAGCTGATCCCAAGAAGGGAACGCAGTGTCCACAGACGTGCCACACGTCAGGGCCCACTCTCGCGCTCGGCCACCGAGCTTGGAGATCGCAAGCGCCACGCGCTGCTGCTCGGTCTTGAGCATGGCGGACGCCATGGCCATTTCGACCTCTCTGATCCAGAGCAAAAGGCTTTCGCCTTCCTTGCCCTCGAAGGTCTTGACGCTCACCATGAGCGGTTTAGCTCGTGGAGCATCGTCCGATGCAGGCCTAGGCGTCACAGACGCCGCGGCCGCAGTCATCTTCTGCTGGACGTGCTCCAACAGAGCATTCTCATACTGAGAAAACGCCTCCAGACGCGCGTTCACCGCGTCGGGGCCTTGCGAAGCAAGATGGGCCACACCTTCCGGGCCGATCAAGGACATCAGCTTCTTAAGCCCGTCCTGTTGGTTGGGGGGTAAGTGGGCAAATTGCTCCATCCTCACAGAGGGACAGTCGTAAGACTCAGGTGTCGGATTGACCGTTTTTAAATGAATTGAGTTCCCAACTTTCATATGATTATCAAGATTTTATACGCGCTAGCGAATTATTTCAAAATAATCCGCCAGCACAGAATATTTTAAGTGATTTGCGTATAGGTTGGGGAAACTTTTTTGATTTTGGAAATGAATCTGTAAATTATACATCAACGGAATCAGCAAGAATAGATCGCATATTCCAGGTACAAGTGCTACCAAGTGCAGCGGGCTGCAATTGCTTTAGCGTAGAGGAAGACACAGACTCAGAGAGTCTCTAGTACTATTGATAACCTTACGCTCTATACAAGAGCTATACCGAGTACCGTAAGATAACTACTTACGGACTCCAAGAGACAGAAGTACCTTAAACAAGGCTAGTGAACTCTTAGGCTTCAAATGTGAACTGAATGTATTGTTGTTTATCGCGGCAGAGCCGCCTGTTGTATGTATGTATAGGACTCACTATCTATCATAGTAGAGCCTAGTCTAATGCATATCCATTGGCTGTGAGCCACCCACTCCTATCTGGGGTGACCCACGTAACATATGTGTGGAACTCAACTTATGTGTGGCACCTAGCTTGTGTGCATCACACTTTTCGATGTAACCCCGTTACAAGGAGGCTGCCGGCCTCCTCCTGGCGGACGATGCTGATAACCCGACACGTGCGCTGTCAAGCGACGCCCAGTCGTCGTCATTCAGGCCATCCCAGATGGAACGCTACGTCCACGATGCTGTGGCTCATCCCTCGCTCCGAGGTAAGAATGCTCAAGCTATTCTCGAATCTATTCAGTAGGGCCGCCAAACCCAGTTTCTCGCAACTCCCCCGGTGCTCCGTCTCGCCTACGACTTCAGTTTCGGCGTACGTGGGCTTTCGCTAATGCACTTTCGACGCTTCATGGAAGAGCTCGAGCAACAACCTACGACTACCGGTGTCAAAATGACCAACTTTGGCCGCTCCAACTCACTCCACCCAGCACCATCGCCGCGGAGTGTTTCCGATATTGTCGAAGCCTTCAGCACGCTGCTCCTGTTCGCAGGCAGATTTTACAGCGCCATCGTGTACGACTTCATCAAGGCGGGAGCAACGTTCATGGAAAGTACTCCGTATTGTCCCGACCGGATACCGCCACGTGCAATATGCTAGTGTTTTGGATCAACTCCAAGCTTGGCAAGTTCCGCAGCGAGGTAATCGCCACCAACGTCCAGACAGCGGCGCTGATCGGCAAAGAATTTACCAGAAACGATGACCACCTCATGGAGCTTTTCCGTCTCAGCAAGAACGGCAGGTCACTGCACTAGTGGCGTCAAGGACTTCGCGGGCAGCGCCGAGTTCCCGTCCGGGTCACCCACGAGATCAACGAGCGCAGAAGCCGTCAGCTGTTCCCCGCGAGCTGTCAAGCATGCTGCCGAAGCAAGGCAACAAAACGCTCTGCATGCGCTACATATCCAAGAAGGGCTGCACAGGACCAGCTCCTGGCCAGTGCTTTGACCCGAACCGAGCTCACTTCAGGCCCATCGCTCTACCGGCCGACACAAGGCCTTCATCGACAAGAACTTCTTTGGGTTGAGTCAAGAGTTCCAAGATCTGTGATGCCAGGACCCGACGCCGCGCCACACGAAAAACCCGGTGGTTGACGGTACGGAGTCACTGATCCCGGTATCCCGGGTTTCATTCTCGGAACAGCGACCACAGGCAACTGACTGTGCCCAGCAAACCGTTCCGGCACAAATTCAAGGGCCTTCTTCACCGGGAGTACAGGCTCCCAGTTCAGCAAGTTTGGGGGTACAGGCCCTCGAACATCAGTCACAGGAGACACATTCTGCGGCCGAATACATTCCAGCTTCAGCCAATAGTGCTCCGCGGCTCATTCAAAATTTATTCAGTCTCAACTAGCTATACACCACAGTTTGGCTACCGACCGCAGGCAGCAGTATCGCCAATTTGCTGATGAATGGGGCGTGAGCATGCCTCTACACCGGATGGCGCAAGGCGCCCAGCTTGACCGACTCCAGATACAAGCTGATACCAAGGTTGCTCAACATTGCGGGTTATCGCTGGCGGAGTTCGTACAATGTTATCGAGGTCAGACACCCTCCGACCCAAGACCCAACAAGGATCTCTTCGAACTTCCCATTCCGACCGACCCCGGCCTCCGCCAGCTCACCCAACGCTGGAATGCAGTCGTTCGCGATGGTGTCGTGCCGATGTGGAAGCCGGGGAAACCCCAAGTTCAGGTGGAACCCCCTCCTAACCACAAGACAGTCCAATTGCACGTACTAAGTGCGCGAACACATCATCAAAGGCCATCAGGACGGCCGCTACCTGATCGTTCATGCGGACTTACTGGAAATGTGGTCCAATGTATTCATCAGCCCGATCGGCGTAGTCCAGAAGGCCGGCAGCTTGTCAATTCGCGTCATCAATGACTACTCCTGCCCCGACGGCGGAGCCGTGAACGATTTCACGGACCGCACCAATTTTCCGGATATTTCGTACAACCCACCCGCGGGCATCGCACGCAGAATTGCCGAACTACGAGCTCGATTTCCAGGGCATCCTATCCTGATGATGCTTGGTGACGTGTCCGGTGCATTTCGTCACATCCCTATGAGCGCGCTACATGTGCACATGTTTGCCTTCCGTTTCGAAGGCTTTCTGGTCGTCGACCTGTCGTGCGGATTCGGCTGGTGCGACTCGCCGGCCTACTACTCGTTAGCAGGGTCCCTCATCAATCATCTCTACCAGCAGCAACGACCTCATCGCGCGTTTGCACCTGCTGACCCAAGCATGCTCGTTGGAAATGTCTGGTGTGATGACCACACTTGTGTCGAAATTGACACGGGAACCCGGTGCTTGGAGGCTAACTTCGCTTTACGACGGGCTATGGCAACGGTCCTCGGACCGACTGCCATCAACGAAGACAAATTTACGGACTGGGTGACATCAACCAAGGCGCTTGGCCTGCTTTGGAACACCACGACAGGGACGGTATCGGTCCCAGAGGACAAAATCGAGAAGGCAAGGGCTCGAATTCAGGATGTGTGCGAAGAGCCAAAGTGCACGCAGTCTACTGTAAACAAGCTTCTCGGCAGCTTGCGCTACGTATCCACCTGTTTTCCTGCCGCGCGAGCATTTTACCAAAACGTACAAGCCTTTGCTTCGCAGTTCAGACACGCCCACGTTCGGTTGAAACTTCCTGACGACGTTCGAGAGGATCTCAAGTGGTTTCTAGCTGTTCTCGCGCTTCAGCACAAATTCAACAGCATTCCAGTCGAGTATTTTGCGGGTATCCAGCCGCCGTCGCGCGAAGTCATGATGGACGCATCAGATACCGGCCTCTGTGTGCTAGAGCCTCAGCTCAGGCAGTTTATCCGCGTTCAATTCAGCGAAGCAGTGCGACGGACGTTTGAAACAACGAAAGAGGTAAACTCGATCAATGTGCGCGAGCTAATGAGTGCGGCGCTAGCAGCATTGTACTGGGGCCCAGCTTGGACAGGCTCCGGTCGTCATCGACTCCACGTGCGAATGAAAATCGACAACACAAGTGCTGTTTCGTGGCTGAACAAGCGTTCAAGTGGCCAACTTGTTGCTCGAATCTACAACTGATTGATATCCTTATCAGAGTTTCGACACACGTTTACGTGCTCGGCGGAACACATACCGGGGGAGTTGAACACCATGGCGGACGCAGGATCCAGGGCCTGGACCAAGACCATTGCAGCGGGGCTGCTGTAGCTTTAGCGTCAGAGGAAGACACAGACTCAGAGAGTATCTAGCAATATTGATAGCTAGCAAACTCTATACGAGAGTTTGCACGAGTACCTTAATATAGCTAATTAAGGACTCCAAGAGACAGAAATACCTTAAACAAGGCTAGTGAACTCTTAGGCTTCAAATGTGAACTGAATGTATTGTTGTTTATCGCGGCAGAGCCGCCTGTTGTTTGTATGTATAGGACTCACTATCTATCATAGTAGAGCCTAGTCAAATGCATATCCAGTGGCTGTGAGCCACCCACTCCTATCTGGGGTGACCCACGTAACATATGTGTGGAAGCCACTTATGTGTGGCACCTAGCTTGTGTGCATCACACTATTCAATGTAACCCCGTTACACCCTCCCCCACCAGACTGTGGACACCACGTGTACGCACTCGTCATCGTCTCGATTGAGAAGTCTCGACGGCAACGGCCAAGTCGCTTGCCCTCGCGAGAGCCCGCTCCAGAACTTTCCAAGTTCAACGAGCATATGGCTCGGAGTCCGCAGGCGGCTCAGTCACTCGACAACAAGAGCGCGCTCGCGTCCCCGGCACCTAGTGCCTCCACGTCCGACCGTAAGGTCTCACCGCGCCCCGCGTCAACGCTCTCGGTGAGAGAGTATCACGCCTTGCAGCAGAGCCGTCTTGCGCTTAGCTCCGAGAGCCCCAGCAGCGCGAACATGGCCCGCCGGGCGGCAGATGACCTCTTTGAGGGCCTCGAGGAGGGGGAGGAGGACGAGGAGCTGGACTACAGCTCCGACACGCCGATGCCTCAGCGAGAGGACTCCCCGCCTCCTGCGCGTCCACGCTCGCCGGAGCAGCAACGCCGGGTTCCCAACCCTTTCGTGGATCGCGAGACCACAGCACTTCGTGCTTCGTCTGGTCTGGAGACAAACGAGATCTCCAACGACCTCGACGAGGCTCAAGAGCGTCAGCTCGAGGGGCAAACTGCCGTTCGTTCGCAACGACCTGAGGCGCGACCGCTAGTGAACTCTCGACGAGAGTATGGCTTCGTGCCGCTCAACCCGGTGGAGCGCTTGAAGCAGTTTGGCTCGGGGCCATTACAGAATTGGCGAATCGGGCCAGCGGCCAGTACCAGCGACCAGGTCGCTACTCGTACTGCTCTCCGAGAGAGGCTTCTGACGCCGCAGCAGACCACTCCGGAGGAGTATGGGACTCGCCTGTCCGATCAAGCCCGTGGGGCTTCAGTCCCCGCGATGCGGACTATTCCGGTGGTGCTCGGTCCGGGTGAGCTCCTCCACGAGGACGACGCTCAATTCACGAGCTGGGTTCATCGAACCCGCCGTCTCTCTTCGCTGGAGGCTCTCCAGTCTAGCTTCGACGAAGCTGATGTGCGCTTAGAGCGCCGGCTTCGCTTCGATTTCGCGAAGATGAAGACGAAGCGTCAGGCGGCCGCCTCCAGGTCGCTACAGTCCCTCGGACTCGGCTCATCTGCTCTTAAGAGCGCTGCAGGAACTCACCAAGGTGAGTCGACGGCTGCAGCAGCCCGGGATCAACGCTTGAGCTCAGCGTATGATCCCTCAGCTCCCCTGCCTAGCGGCGGGAAGCGTGAGGCGACCGACTTCGCGGTCGCGGGCTCGCAGAGCGCCTTCGATCAAAAGCGTCCACGACGTCAGGGCAGTCTTGCCGGAGGGGTACCTCAAACTCCACGAGTTTTCTGAGTGCGGGTACCCACGCCACTTTACCAAATATTGGTTATGAGCGTCGCGTCGACGACGCTTTAGAATACGCTCCACATGAAAGTGGCGGTTCCCCTGCTCGTCGAGCAGCGCCGGCGGCGCCCGTGTCCTCGCACGGTGAGGAGCCTGTCCGGCCTGAGGAGCTGGAGAGCTTGGAGAGATCGCTGAGCGACGTGCGCCAGATCCTGGAGCGCCATGGGCGGAGGCTTGATCAAGCCGAGAGGGAGTCTGACACCACCGTGAATGAGATCCGCGATCTCCGGGAACGTCTCCAGTGGTGTGAGGCTGCTGAGTCGGCGACTCAACGCCTGGCGCGCCTTGAGCAAGGTTTCGCGCGCCTGGAAGGTCAGGTCGACCTGTTGCTGCGACTTCAGCAGGGCGCTGTGGCTCCGCCACGCTGGGCGCCAGCTCCTGGGAACCCACCTGCGCCGGGTCCCGGTACGGCTTGAGCAAGCCAACGTAGAACACGGGGTGCGTACGCATCTTCTTCGGAAGATTGAGCGTGTACGCCAGGCCCTTCTTGGCCACGACCGTGAACGGTCCCACGAAGCGCGGGCGCAACTTGGTCTTGAAGACCGCAGACACTGCATGTGTAGGTAGGTTTTTAGCGTTAAGCAACACTAGGTCCCCGACCTCATAACTCTCAACATTGCCTCCGCCTTTAGCATCCGCATGTTCTTTCTGTTTGTCTTGGCTATCAGCCATTGCGTCACGTACGTGTCGAAGGACACTTAGACGCGTTGACAGGAACTCGTCAACCTGTTTACGAACAGTGAGTGGGCTGACATCAGCAAGCCGATCGGCTATCTCTCCCCCACCAAGCCCAGGACCACGGAGTGGCAGCGTCAGCGGGACGCGCGGGTGGGTGAGGCCGTTCACGTAGAACGGAGTGTAGCCCGTGGAGGCATGCACAGCGTTGTTCAACGCAAACTCGACGAGTGGAAGCATAGCGCTCCAACGCTTCGGCGTTTCAGCGCAAATGCTACGAAGAATGTCTTCGACAACGCGATTCACGCGCTCAGTCTGACCGTCGGTCTGCGGATGGTCCGCTGTGGACATGTCCAACTTGGTGCCAAGCACCTTAAAGACAGCGTCCCAAAACTTCCCAGTGAAGCGGGGGTCTCGATCAGAGACAATCGATGCGGGCAGCCCGTGTTGGCGGAAGACCCGATCGAGAAACAGCTTCGCTGTCCCTTCACCGTCCACGGTGTCCGGCACAGCCGCTAGATGAGCCATCTTGCTCAGACGGTCAACGAAGACCACGATGCCCGTGTTACCTTCCGAGTCCTTTGGAAGGCCAAACACGAAGTCCAAACTCATGGACTCCCAACACCCAGAGGGTACAGGCAAACTTGCCAGCGGCGCGGCCGCATGCGGTGAGGGCTTCACCCGCTGACACGTCTCACACGTGCGCACGTACGTGCTCGTCCACTTGTACAGCTTGGGCCACCAATAGGTCCGGCTCACAGAGCTGTAGGTCTTCTCGCGACCGAGGTGGCCGCCAAGCGGTGTATCATGCGCCTCGTAGAGGATACGATACTTCAAATCCTCGTCATGAGGGACCACGACTCGAGGAGTGTCCTCCGCACTCGTGCTGTAGTACAGCAGACCGTCAGCGACGGAGTAACGGTGCAGGCTCGCGCGCAAGCGCGCCGACAATGTCTTGTCCGAGTTTTCAAACTCCTTGCTCCCAAGAGCACGCAGCAGGGCGACACACATGTCGTCTCGCGCATACGCAGCGCGTATCAAGTCCGTCACCGACGAGGTCACCATCGTGACATGAGCAAGCTCATAGTCCGGTCGCCGTGACAACGCGTCTGCAAGACCATTCTGCCTACCAGGCTTGTACTTCACCTCGAAGTTGTACTCCGCGAAGAAGGACAGCCAACGGGCCATCCTTTGCGAGAGGTGAGGCGACTGGGTCGCAGTGCGTAGTGACGCATGATCGGTGAAGATCACAAACGGCTTAGAGCCCAGCAGGTGAACCCTGAACTTGACGAGAGCATACTTCATCGCAAGTAGCTCTTTGTCATGAACTGGATAGTTCTTCTCTGCAGCCTTAAGCTGGCGAGACTCAAACGCTATCACGCGTTCACGCCCTTCGGCGTCTGCTTGGAGCAGAGCACTGCCGATGGCGAAGTCCGATGCGTCACAGACGACACTGAATGGACGTTCAGGGTCTGGCAACGCCAGGATCGGGGCATGAAGGAGACTCTCCTTGACTGCTTCGAAAGCATCTTGATGCTCGGTGTTCCAACACCAGTCCTCATCCTTCTTAAGGAGATTGGACAATGGCCGAGCCATCTCAGCGTAGTTCGCGCTGTACTTGTGCAAGTAGTTGGCGAGGCCAAGCCACTTGCGTAAGTCCTTCTGGTTCTTGGGAACCGGCCAGTCAACGATGGCCTTAACCTTAGCAGGATCTGCTCGAAGGCCGCGCTTCCCAACGAAGCATCCTAAGAAAGGAATTTCTTCAGCGCCGAAGATGCATTTTGATGCGTTAGCGTACAGCTTGTTGGTGCGCATGCACTCGAGCACTGCTCGCAAGTGGTCAATGTGATTCTCCACATCAGACCGACCGTGCTCCGCACGACTGTGGACGAAGACGTCGTCGAAGTACGTTTGAGCAAACGCCCGCAGGGGTATGAAGAGCTGCGTCACCAGACGATTGAACGTCGCAGGCGCGTTCGACAGCCCTAGGGGCACGACTAGCCACTCCCAGAGCATACCGCTCGGAGTGCTAACCGCTGTCAGCGGAATGTCACTCGCTCGCATGAGCAACTGGTAATAACCATCGACCAAGTCGAGCGCACTGTACATCGTGCAGCCAACCATATTGTTCTGCAGAACATCCTTCCTAGGAATCGGCGTCTGTGCCGGAATGGTGGCAGCGTTGAGCTTATTGAAAGCATGAACGATGCGCCACTTGCCATTAGGCTTTCTGACACAGAACGTAGGCGTCGAGTGCGGAGACTTGCTCTCACGCACCATGCCCGCCGCGTGCTTGGCACTGAAGAACGCGTCAATGACGTCGCACTGCTCCTTCGGTAAGGGCCACTGCCTCGTTACGCAGTATTTGGTTCCGGGAACCAAGTCAATCTCATGACGGACACCTCGATCCGGAGGTAAGCCAGTGGGCGGGTCATTCGAGACCACATCCTGGAATTCCTTAACCAAAGGATAGAACGGATCCGATGGGTCCTTCAGGATCGAAGATCCACTTCGCGCACTGAGTGCCTCCTTCGTGTCCTCAAGGACAGCTTCATCCATAAGCGACGAGGAGTTCAATTCCTCCTCCGGTCGTATCATGACCACTTCGGCGAGCGCGCCAGCCTTTAAGGCATCCCCAAAGTCGGGAATGGACATCTCGTCCAGCTCTAGCAGAGCAGCCACCGTCGGAATAGCCTCGAGGCTGACGTTGCCCTCGGCTTCACCAGTCACTCCATCAACGAGTGTGTATAGCTGCTCGCTATCATCGTCCACGACGGACACGTCCTGTACCAGGACCGACGCCTTGCGTCTCGCAGTCGCCATCTGGCGTCGCTGCCGCCTCCTCGCGGAAGCTGTACGCCTCGGAGAGGCCAGCGTGTTCAGACTGAAAGTCTCGTCAGGTGTCGCCACCTCTTGCTGCTCTGATTGAGCCGGCGTGGAGCCGCAACGCTCACAGCCCTCGCCCAGTGGATTAGGTGCCACTCCACCCGCATCGTCAGGGTCCTCCCCGTGATGCCTCGGCTCACAGCCGACCACGCCATCAATGGCATGCAGCGATGCTGTGCTCTCGTGACGAGCATCGCTCAGCGGGTTACGTGCCGCTCCACGCGCATCACTAGGGCCATGCCCAAGATGCCTCGACGAACTGTCGACCATGCCATTACCGGCAGGCAGCGATGCTGCGCTCAAGCCACGAGCATCGCTCAGCGGGTTACGTGCCGCTCCACTCGCATCACTAGGGCCACGCCCAAGATGCCTCGACTCAGTGTCGACCCCGCCATTACCGGCAGGCAGTGATGACTCACAGTAACTCGGAGTCTCACTCAGTGGGTTACGTGCCACTCCACGTCCAGCCCACGAGCAGTGCTCGGGACTCGCGTCTTCGACGCCAGTGTCCATTAACTCGGACACAGCACATTGACCGACTCGGTCCAGTGCCCGCGCCAATAGCGCTTTTGCTTCCTAGCAGAGGTGGGTTCATGACTCGCCAATGCTCCCCTAGGAGGCAAGCGCGTAGCGCCTAAGGTCTTCGACCGCCAGTCGATCCATGGTTCATGGCACTCCAGCCATGCCATGCCGAGGATGAGGTCGTACCTCGAATCCAGGTCGATGACCAAACAGCGTTCAACGCTATCGAAGTCCAGAAATTTCACGCCCAGGTTCACAGGAACCTTGGGCACCGTGACACGGGTCCCCGTCGCAAGACGGACGGTGACGATGTCACTCGAACGCGCCTTCAGCGCCTCAGCGTACTGCTGACTTCCTTCCATCGTGGAGCGCCGAGCATAGTTGCCCGACGCTCCGGAGTCGATAAGGATCTTCCATGGCTTCTCAAAGCCCTTCACGGTCGCTTCCACGACCAGCAAGCCCGGCTTGCATACACGTCCCGTGTTGTTAGAGAGCACGGTGCTCTTTGGGGCTAAGCCCTGCCAACCTCCTCCCTGAGGCTCAACAGAACTCAGTTCTTCTTCCCCAGCAGGGCGTCCCGCGCCTACTGGGACTTGGCGTTTCCCCGCCCCGAGCCAGGCTTCTGCTCAGAAGCGGAGATTCGGCTCGACGGAGCCTGGCGCTGCTTGCGCAGCGGGCAACCCGGACGCAGGTGTTGCGTGCTGCCGCACACATAGCATCGACGGATGCCTATACGCTGCTCAGCAGCCTGAAGCTCGGCTTCCTCATCTTCAGCGTAGCTGAGGTCCATAGGCACTGCGCCATTGGACACATCAGAAGCTCCGGAAGAGCTGGCTTGGGAAGCCGTCCAACTAAGTCGCGACGACTTGAAGTTGAACTCGGCGTTCAACGCCACGTTCACGGCTTCCTCAAAAGAGGTTGGGTGAACACGGAAGACTTCCGTCCTGGCCACGCCAGTGCGAAGGCCTTCCATGAAGACGGTCACCGCGACCACTTCAGGAAGAGGATCCGCCGCCATGCCGGCGAGAAGAGTTCTCAACTCCTGGACGAAGTCCAACAATTCCTTCTTACCCTGACGGGTAGACAGGAAGCGTGACCTCACGCGATACGCCTGGTTAGGCGGCGAGAACACTCGCGAAAGCTGAGCCTTCAGCTGATCCCAAGAAGGGAACGCAGTGTCCACAGACGTGCCACACGTCAGGGCCCACTCTCGCGCTCGGCCACCGAGCTTGGAGATCGCAAGCGCCACGCGCTGCTGCTCGGTCTTGAGCATGGCGGACGCCATGGCCATTTCGACCTCTCTGATCCAGAGCAAAAGGCTTTCGCCTTCCTTGCCCTCGAAGGTCTTGACGCTCACCATGAGCGGTTTAGCTCGTGGAGCATCGTCCGATGCAGGCCTAGGCGTCACAGACGCCGCGGCCGCAGTCATCTTCTGCTGGACGTGCTCCAACAGAGCATTCTCATACTGAGAAAACGCCTCCAGACGCGCGTTCACCGCGTCGGGGCCTTGCGAAGCAAGATGGGCCACACCTTCCGGGCCGATCAAGGACATCAGCTTATTAAGCCCGTCCTGTTGGTTCGGGGGTAAGTGGGCAAATTGCTCCATCCTCACAGAGGGACAGTCGTAAGACTCAGGTGTCGGATTGACTACAAGTGCTACCAAGTGCAGCGGGGCTGCTGTAGCTTTAGCGTCAGAGGAAGACACAGACTCAGAGAGTCTCTAGCAATATTGATAGCTAGCAAACTCTATACGAGAGTTTGCACGAGTACCTTAATATAGCTAATTAAGGACTCCAAGAGACAGAAATACCTTAAACAAGGCTAGTGAACTCTTAGGCTTCAAATGTGAACTGAATGTATTGTTGTTTATCGCGGCAGAGCCGCCTGTTGTTTGTATGTATAGGACTCACTATCTATCATAGTAGAGCCTAGTCAAATGCATATCCAGTGGCTGTGAGCCACCCACTCCTATCTGGGGTGACCCACGTAACATATGTGTGGAAGCCACTTATGTGTGGCACCTAGCTTGTGTGCATCACACTATTCAATGTAACCCCGTTACAACCATCCTCTGCATAGAGTATGGGCTAACTTATCTCATTCATGGACACAGGTCAACGTTCAGCCGCCATTCACCGATCTCTCGAATCTCTGGGAGATGACCTCCGCGGACATGCTGTGGCAACCACCACCGCCGGCAAATATCACACCAACTGGCGTCAACGGTGCGAATTCTGTGGGTGGCTCGGATGGTCTCCCTGGCTTTCTCAACCCGGTCGATCGGCCAACAAGAAGTTAGGTTGCTTCGCCGCGTACTGCTGGAAGTACGGCTGGAACAGATCAAACCAAGGCAACACCTACGGTACTATCAAGCTCAAACTTGCTAGCGTTCGCTGGTATCACCGTCAGCACATCGGAGTTGACCTCACTGCATCACCTGACTTCACTCTTCTATTGCGCGGGATCAAGCGTCTATCACCTCCGGTACACAAGCTTCAGCCAATAACAACGGCATTCCTACGACTCCTATACAGCCGCCTCAATTTCAGCAGCAGCCTCAGCAACGCCTCTTGTGGGGCAGTCTCCTTATCGGCTTCTTCTTCCTGCTCCAGATGTCCGAGTACCTCAAGATTGGCCGAGAACGCCACTTCTACTGCCTAAAGCTCCGCAACACATTCTTCTCGGACAGCGAAGGAAGACCCGCAGAAGCGATCTGTGCCACGTCAGTGGCTATCGGTTGGAAGGCGCCAAGAACGACCAGTTTGACGAGGTGCCTGGAGAACCATGCATGCGTCGGGCGACAAACAGATATGCCCGGTTTCAGCACTCAAGCAGATCATCAAGGCGAGACGTGCCATATCAACTTCAAGCCAGTACCTGTGCGGTGATCTCAGCGCTGCGGACGTAGCCGAAGCACTAAAAACCACGGCGAGGAGCATCGGCGTGCCAGAGGCAAACTACTCAACGCACTCGGTGCGTATCGGCGGTGCGACGGCACTACTAAGTGGTGAAGCAAGCTCCACCTCGATCAAGCTCCTCGGTAGATGACTGTCGAACTGCTTCGAGCAGTACCCGACGCAAGCAGCAAGCTCAACAACAGCTCTCGCCCGACGGATGGTCGGTCTTCAAACGTCAACAAGCCCACGACCGAGGCCGCAGCAAGCACATCGAGTCGGGGGCCGCTCATCACGCCCTCAATCGAGGTCTGGCTGGTGATCAATGCAAATCTTTGCCCCCAACGACGAAGAGTATCCTTGGAAACTGGCCTTAGTGATCGCAGCGAGGCTTCATCTGGTGTGTACGCCGAGGCAAATACCAGGAGAAGCTTACCGGAGCCAACACGGCACCTACAGCTCTCTGTCGCAGCAGCTGAGACTTTGAACGAGCAGAATCAGTAAAAACAAATAACGTTTTTTTGGGGGGTTTAACAAAAAAGTGTTTTCTCGGAAATGAACGTCGGCGGTTCGTGCGCAAGTGCTCTTCACTCCATGCACCGAGTCTATCCTCCTCCTCGTTTGTTCGTGCTGTGTATCCGTAGCGATTTACATGACTGCGCGTTTTATCTGCCAAATTACCCACACTTTGGAGGCATCGGATGAAGAGTCTTTCCGGACCAGCATCGGCAGTGTGGCTCTGCTTGGCGTGGCCGAGTTGATATATCTGCTGGTGGTTGGCTACGTCATTTAGCGCAAGCTCAGCATCTCATGACGCACATGCTTTCGTTCGTGCTGGACCGTGGGTGACGCATTGTCCAGTTGAGCCTGTTCCTCTGGATCTTCTACTCCG
Source organism: Phytophthora crassamura (assembly GCA_033557995.1). Classification (NCBI taxonomy): domain Eukaryota; phylum Oomycota; class Peronosporomycetes; order Peronosporales; family Peronosporaceae; genus Phytophthora; species Phytophthora crassamura. The sequence goes on from JAUCED010000016.1 coordinate 1,945,603, forward strand.
TTCAGAATTCACTTGAATGCAATAGTTGTGTTATTGCCGCGAACTCTCACCATGTTCTGCGTAATAGCGACTTCAGTTGGTCCTTCAGTTGGCTCAAACACGCATCATAATATGAAATTTAATATGCAAAGCTGTTTTGCATTTTGTACACGTTTGTCTTTTGAAATAAATAAGTCCCTGGTATTATGATTAAGGATTGAGAAGCCACCCGAGGAGCTATTGCTGGGTACCTGGAGCACTGGAGTGCGTTTCTGCTATATATATCCATACATTTGGGCTTCAGTAGTTTTGAAAAAGTGACAATGTCGCCATGCCACCGCCCCAACTTGTGCTCGGCGCTCTCGTTCTCGCTGGCCTTGATATCATGCTGCATCCCCATAAAAGTCTCTGCTTCGGCGGCCTCCACAACGTTGTTTGGGCAGTCGGATTACCACCACCAAGTGACTCTGGACAGTAGCTTCGCCCCGCTGGAATACCTCGCAACTTTCGACCTTGAACACGATGGGACTTTCGAGATGCTGTTTGACGTCGAATTCTCCAGTGACGCTCTTCCAGATCGCGACGATCGGGTCATGTTGTACTTGCTGGCATGTGATGAACCGGCAGCGACTTTCCTCAATCTCCCAACTAGCTCCAGTATCGCCACAACCGACACTGCAGTACCTTCCTACTGCGCCATGGCCAACCACACTCTCGACTTTTATTGCCAGTCGTACCCGCTCGAGAACCAATCGACCAACAAACTGGTCTATCGGTCCAGCAAGACTGTCACGGGTGCTGTGGGCAACGCCACCACTCAGCCGGAGTTTGGCATCCTCACTGGCAGCAATTCCACTAAACTCACGTTTTACATCGACGCGTGTGAGCTGCTGGGAGGGAACGAGACCATCCTTCGAACATGTCTGGAACACCCACCCCCGGCGTCTGGAAAGCACTCTTCCAAGTGTTTTTACTGTCCGGAGAACTTCCCTCTTCGATCCGAAGCAGACAACGATCGATGGACAAAGGAATGTATTATTCCACCGTCAGTGAGGGAACCAGTTCAAGGCACCGTGGCCATGGAGGTGTGTACTGCAGAAGGTGAGTGCATGTGGGAAACAGATAGTTACTTGACAGCCTTCTACGCAGCGAGTACGACAATATGGGGTACTGCCGGCTTCGTCTGGATGTGGTATATGCTCACATCCCCTCCAGGGTCGGCTGTGGCTTTACACTACAAGTTGATGAGTGTGCCGACCACGCAGGTGATCTACTCGGCGCTGTCCTTTGCGGCAAAATACACGGCCGGTCAATTCTCCAGTCCAAATTTCAACATCGTGGCGATCGCAGCTTTGCTCGCACAAGTTGTGGCGTTGGCACAGACAGGACAAGTGGCGCTGTTCATTGCTGCCGGATGGGGCATCACACAGCAAACTCTGGAGCGGGTCGACGTCTTTCGGATTCGCTGCGTCGTGATAGAATGGGCCGTCGCGTTTGTGATCCTCAAGCAGCTTCAAGTCGACAACATTGGCATCGCCATCATTTGGGCCATTTCCTGGTTCTCCATGGTGTTCCTGATACACTACTACACCACGGCCAATCTAAGGATGCTTCGACTGCGCTACAGAATCGGTGAGCAAGTCAGTATTGACACGTCTCTCGTCATGTGGAAAGGAACGCTGTTTCTCCACTTTCGACGGCTTCAGAAGGGCTTTGTGTTCATCGCAACGGTGGCCGCATTGACCGGATCCGACAACCGCTGGCACATCTGGGAGTGGATCTCAGTACAGGGCCACGAAGTCCTCGTCTTTCTCTTCTACGCTGCGCTGGGCTACATCTGTCGGTGTCAACAATTCCGCTTCAGTGAGCTGGAAAACTTGGAAATCGACGTCGATGCAGACGGTCAAGAAGCCGCAGATACGCCGGATTATAACCCGTCGGACCCCGTCAGCAGCTCGAGCATTATCCCTATGATCAAAGAATCGGTGCGAAAGAAGGTCGCGACAGCATTGGTACTGAACCCGGACAAGAGCGTGATGTTAGGCACAGCTTACGCTACGGAAAAGATCTCAACTGTAGAAGTTTCCGTAGTTAAGGAGAACGAGTTGCGCGTGACAAGTACCTCCAACGTCGATGCAAACGAGGAACAAGGACCAGAATCCAGTACAAGTTAGTTGGTTAGCGCAAAAGTACGGCCGCAGCGCAGCGAGGACGGAGAACCTACCGCAGGCTTGGCATACTTAATTCCTAAAAAAACTTATCCATTTTTTTACTGTGTGGACAAAAGCAAAAAACGTTGCGGGGTGAACACTCGGTGTTTCTAAAGTTGGTGTTTCTAAAGTTGGCCGCCCCCCGTTGGTGGTCCTCCAGTGGCCCAGAATATAGCTTGCATTTTCAATAACGAGGTCGTGCGGTAACTCGACGCAGCCAAAGCTTACGAGGTTGCTAGCAGGTGGAAATGCCGCTGTACAAGCTACAACAGAAATTTATCCCCATCGCCTGGTTCCTGTCGATACTGCTACACCTTGCTCCTGCTCGGTACCCCGAGGCCCCATTCGAACTTCCACTCACAGCAACCACCCTCTTTGCGCCGTTCAAGTACCACACCACGCGAACCTCGACGCCTATTCCTCCTTAACACCTGATGACACTTTGTCGTTACTCGAATTCCTCGCAGGGTATGAATTCGGAAGCAACGGAACGTTTGAAGTTGAAATCGACATCAATCTCGCCTTGAAAAGCGGTGAAGTTGCCGCCAATCGGGTTCTCTTCCACTTGCTCGTGTGTGACGAACTCGCCACAGAAGCCATCGCCCAGATCACAGCGATGTACAGACCTCCGTGGACATACAAGCGCGGGAAGTTCGAAGAGCCGATCGTCGTCGAGGGCTCCGGGACGGCACCCATCCAGACATGCACTGCGCGATGGCCAAGCGGACGCTCGACTACTACTGCAAGTCCTACACGCTCGAGAACCAGTCGAGCGACAAGCTCGTGTACCAGTCGACGAAGATCATCTCTGGTTTGGCCGACAATGTGACGAGTGAGACCGAGTTCGCCAAGGTAAACGGTACGAGCGGTTCTTCCAAGCTGATGTTTTACATCGACGCGTGTGAGCTGCTAGGCGGCCACCAGAGTGTCGTGCGCTCATGTCTTGAGAAACCTCCACAGGGTACTGAACGCCCGTGTTTCTACTGTCCTGAGAACTACCCCAATCGGTCCGAAGCGGGAGTACGATCAGTGGTCGAAAGCGTGTGTACAATCGCCACCAATACTTCAGCCAGTCGAAGGAACTGTGGCCATGAACTTGTGTTCTGCGAGCGGTGAATGTCTTCGTGGCCCAAACGAATGGGTGGTCGTGTTTTACGAAGTTATCATTGTCGACTGGGGTGGCGGGCTTCTGTGGCTGTTGCACTTGTGGCTAGCTGCCCCTGGTACAGTTGTTGAGCTGCACCGCCAACTGGCGTGGGTTCCCGTTGTGCAAGTGGTTTACTCGGTTTCCGCTTTGACAGTGCTGGGATGTTTACTGGCTGGTATCGTGGCTTGCTTCCTACTTTGGCGATGGCATTGCAGCTCCTGTCCCTAGTTATCAGTATGGAAGTGCCGTTGTACATCGCCAGTATAGCACGCCCTTTCTTTGACCGTGGTGAAGTGCTATTCATCCGAGCTCTTGTGGACACGTGGGCGACGACTTTCATGGTATTGAAGCAGTTGAGCGTGGAGCATATCGCGCTTTTTGCGGTGTAGCGTGCTTTCTGGTTCGGGATCCACGTCGTGATTTACTACTGGGCTTCAAGCAACTACTCAATGCTACGAGAGGCCGTGATGGTTGCAGTGCTTGATCTGTTGGAACCAGCGCCGATCGCTGCCAAGCGATACGTCTTTCAATGGTATCGCTGGGTGCTGTGGACGTACCCCATGTTCTGTGTTATGGCTTCTATACCTGGTTTGATCTCTGACGCAACGGAGACGCAGGTTTCGCATTGGATGTTTGTCCAGTGGCTCTTCATCTCGTCCTTTTTTTGTGTCTGCTCTTCATTCTTCCATGTCGAGCGGTGATTTCGAATCGATCGGTGATCTTGAGGACCAGGAGGTTGCAACTTTAGCTGCCGTCTGGGAACAAGCAGAGAGGAAGGGGGCTTACAAGCGTCAGAAGATCGCTGGGCCGCCCCACCAAAACAAGAAAGGAAGGTCGCTAACGTTGCTTTCATCAACCCGGACAACACGTTGTTTGTCGGTATTCCATACGTCGTAAAAAAGAGGCCAGCTCCGCGGCCGCAGTTCAAGCAACGCGGCCCTCGAATCAGCTATTCTTCAGTAAAAAACGTGTTTAGGAGTTTAACGGCCAGTCATGCCGTTAAACTCCTAAACACGTTTTTCATTTTTCTCGAACAGTTTAGTGAGGACTTGCGATCGACCTGCTACTATGACCCAGCCGACTGGAAGAAGAGAAAGAGTTCTGGCGGGATGAATGAAGTAAATTATCAGTGCAATCGATAATCAGAGGGAGGGAGATGTTGTCGCAGCAGCTATCAGAGGGTAAACATCTGTCAGATTCCACGGAAGGCGTGAAGCTCGATAAGCTGTGTCTCTCACCACGATGAACTGTGCGAGACCGGTCAAGTTCGCTTTCCGAAGTTGCTGGGCTAACAGGCTCCTGTATTTGACGCCAGGTTTTAAGTTTTTATGAGGTCCTCTATTTGTGTTCACCTAGAAACTATAGGGCTGCTAACTGCTGAGGAAGGAAAATCATAACCCCGCCATGGGCTCGCATACATAACGCTTAGTGATATTTTTCGTAAATCACAACAACTACAAGATCTCACCACTCAAACTGCTCAAGGGATCGAGAACTACTTCGTAGTATCCGGTTGACCGTAGCTGGCGAGAACTGGTATGGATTACAGTTCTATCGTTATCGTGGGCGGCATTCGCTATCGCGAAACCAGTTGCTTATAGAACACACTGCAGTTGTAGTAGTGTAAGCTAGCGCTCGGCATTGTCTTCTTACTGCACGTCCAAGCAATTTAAAACATACCAAGTGCGGGCTAGCTACTTAATGATACACCAACCTTCACGTGTATTCATGTTGATGATCAGCGTAACAGATGATCAGCGTAGCAGGAATGGGTAGGTAAGTTTCTCAACGTGTCTGAACGTCCAAACACTACTCATTCATTCATAAGTTATAGCACAGTTCTGCATTTCCATAGTGGAGCACTTGGCGGCTCTTGCGCGGCCTGTCGGGCTCTTCATTTCGAGCCTGGTGGCTTCTTCTCTTCTTCATGCGTAGAGCGTGAATTTGACCTCCGTCTCGGCCTTCTTGACCTTCACCAGACGGTCAGCGCCGTGCTGGCGCTGCTTCAGGCGCTTGATCGTGCGGCGCTTGCTCTCGAGCTTGCGCTGGTTCTGGTTGGCCTTGGCGCGGTGACGTTCGCACAGGTTGTGGCGCTCGCCATTGCGCTTAATGGCGCGCGGGTAGCCGCACTTCTTGTTGCGGTAGCGACACAGCATGTCGTCGGCCGGCGGCGGCCGGCTGCTGGCCGGAGCTGCCGGTTGAGCGGCCTGCAGGGGCGTGAGCATCGCAGGCCGAAGCTGCTGAGCCAGCATGGGCATGGGCTGCAGTGCCGCGGCCGCGGCCGTGAGGAGGCTGATAGGAGGCAGGCGAGGCGGCGCAGCCGCGGAGACAGACAGCATGTGCAGCCCCAGACTAGCGGCGGAGCTGCTGGGGCTGGCCACGCGGGCCAGTTGCGTGGCCAGGCGAGGAAGTGGAGGGTGAGGAGAGGAGGAGGAGGCGGTCGACGTGGACACCTCGTCGGCGTCGTCGGGGGCGTCGTTGAGCAGGTGCTGCATGTTGAGCTGTCCTTGTAGTGAGTGGTGCGCGGCTTCTTGGCGATTGACCGAATGGAGCTCCCCAAAAGCCGAGTGCAAGTGTGTATCCGTCTGCTCTGCCCCGGTGCTGCGCGGCTTGCTCGACGATCGGATCCCACTGATGCCAGTGCAACTGTCAAATGGTTTCTCTGTGAGAATTAATGTTCCCAGGAGAAGAGATAGATGCGAAATCGAAAGTGAACGCTATTTATATAGGGAAGGAACCTGTATTGACAGTAGGTGCCTGCAACACTTGATAGGCTGTACTATAGAATCTGGAACGAAGCTCGCGATCGGACATGATCCGGCCGCTTCCGCGATGATATCCCATGTCGGCGCGGATCTCCGAGCCAAGAAGGACAAAATGAAAGGCAGCAGGCACGGCTAACGCTGCTGCGTTGCCCCAAGCTTGAGCGTGTGCGAGCTTCCGCCTGGATGCTGTCTGCTGGTTATGTTGCCACACTGCTGCTGCCGCCACGGTCATCGTGCCCGTCGTTGCACGGCTCAGTCGAAAATGAGGGCACGCCACCTGATTTCTTGTCGTGGTGTCGCGATATCTCCATGCCGGCGAAGCGGAGCTCGTCGAGCATGATGGCACTTTGCTCGAGCAAAACTCACTCGCGCGCTGCGACGACGGACGGCGCTGTCGAGAAAATCCAGTACCAGACGTGGCTTCTACCTGCAAGGGCTCACTTGCTTGCCCCGAGAACAAGTTGTGGCGCTTTGCCTGTGAACCTTTGCTGCGCACACGGGCTCATCGCGGCGGCACACGTCGAACTGGACTCTGCGGTCGAGGAAAGCGGATATGGATATTAGCTGTGGTGGCACTGCTTTCCCATGCTGCCATTGCCGCTGCTTCGTTGAGGAAGGTTCATGTCGGCGGCATGAACGTCCCCAACGCATGCGACGCTTTCGACTAACGCTATGACGAGCGTCAGCAAAGCCCAGGCGGAGATCGCCAAGCGCGCGTGAAGCATATTGAAGGTTGAAGGCCTTCGCGCGCTTCAAGTATAATAAAGCTGTTGCCTTGCATTGGCAGGCAGCTTTGCGCGCTTCAAACAGAACAGGCTTCTACACCGAAACGATAATCGAAGAATAAGATGCCTGACTCAAGCTTCAGCTTGTTGGTGACGAGCATAGACTCCAAACACTCGCGTTGCCAGCCGAACCACTATTATACAGCTTTGCTTTGGTTGGAGGGTGAGATGCGATGCCTTAGTCCTTGTGAGATGCTAGACCACACCGAGAAATGAAGCAAACCTGCAGCGTCTGCCAGCTGCCGTTCGATAGAGCCACTTGAAGTGCGGACATCTGCCTCCGCGTCATTTGGACGGCATCTCCCCGATGGCATTGCTCGCTTCAACAACCCTGGGAAATGCGACGGGAGGGCTCGTCATCACGCAAATTGGAGGGCGGCTGTAGTGCAGGCATGGACATGTACATAAATCCCCAGCCTGGTCCAGCTCTGGTCTGGCGCCATTGCACCAGCAACGACGCAGCCTAGCATAACGCCATCACTGTTGTTGACCAAGTGATCGGCATATCGACACCTTGGCTGACAGCTTTTGGCGTCACGACATACGTGATGACACGAGCCGTGTCCAACCAATACCCGAAGGCTATCAAGCCTCCGGCGCCAACTAGAATAGGAGTAGAAGGATCACTTTGCTATTTACATTGAGCAATACACTACGGCCAAACTTCAGGGAGCTCCGCCGTCTCCCCCATCGTGTCTTCGACTTTCGTGCAGACGCTACAGCAGCTTCGTCTACAGTGGTGCAACTACGACTTAGCGAGCAGCTCTGCAGCAACTTGCAAGTAAATACCGGTATGGGTTGCAGTCATGCTCGCCGTGTGCGTACTTTGAAGCTTAGTCCCGCGGCGAAAGACAACCTACCAACGATAACTCGCCAGAGTGTTAAGTGCAAAGCGTGAAGCCATTTCATCACATTCCCAAGTGCACCAAGTGTGACATAGTCTGCTGCGAGGAGCGCTCGGAGCCACGCGTTGCTGCTCTGATATCGCACCACTTGTGTCAATATCCGGACCAATTCGCTCCGACTTCCTGAAAGGGTAAAGGGCAACACATTGTCACGCTCCAAGAAAGAAAGCAACATGTAGCGCTTCATACGCTTCTTGTTTATTAAATATATACTAGTAGCGTCTACGCAATTTCGTTCTGCGTGGGTGTCTGTCGAGCTGTGGGCGTCAGTGCTCGTCTTGGTAGGTTGATCAGAACCTCATGCCGCCTGGAGGAGGTGGCGGCGGTGACGTTCCGTCCGTACGGGTCGACGAAGACCAGTCGTGGGGTGTCGACGGCGTCGTCGGCGCGTCGAGCTGGTCCCCGAACGTCGTCGTCACGGGTGGCAAGAAAAGTGTAACGAGTGTCGAGATATCCTCCTCCTGCAGCGGCGTTGGCGTCTGCAGCGGCTCGTAGCGCGGATCAAAGGGTCCGGCCGGGGAAGTGACCACCATCGTCGCTTCACCTGCTTTCGGGGTTGCGTTCGGGGTCGGAGGTTGCTGGGCCGCTTCAGCCTGCGCTCGCAGCGCCTGTCGAGCCATGCGCTTGCGCATGTCGAGTCGGCGCTGGTTGCGGTTGGCGTTGGCTCGGTGCATGGCGCAGAAGGTGTGCAGCCCGCCGGTGCGCTTGACGGCACGCGGGTTGAGGCACTTCTTGTTGGCGTAGCGGCAGTGGTGCTGCTCCGGTGCGCACGTGGTGCTGGAGTCGACGACTCGGCGTGCGCGCTTCTTGGGTCGGCGTCCGTCGGTATTGCTGCTGCTATTGGTATGGTCGGAGCTCTGCAGTTGATGGTCGCTGTCATTTTGCTGGTCGGAGGAGGACTCGTGCTTGGGGAATGAAGGGAAGTTGTGGGGCTTGTCGTCCATGTGAATCGCACAAATGCCGAGGTCCACTACCCACATCAGTGCCGGGGGCAATGAGCGGCAGACTGAGAAAAGAGCAATGGCCATGGAGCTTTCGCATGGTACAGTTCGGGCATGGAGCTGCTAGAAGATCGTCACGCCATTGCCTCGGGCCCAAAGCGGCCGTCCTCGTGGAAGAAATCAACCAAACCCGCACGGCTGGACGGCTGTAAAAATTGTCCTTCCTGTAAATCAAGTGTTGTCCTCCACCTGCGATCCTCTATTAATAGCTACAGTATGAGACGCGTCCACATCCGCGACCATCTTATTCTACTGGGTTTGGTAAGCACTCTCATAGGTACGACCTGCGAGAAAGCGTACCTGACGACTTTTTTTGAAAAGGGTGTAGGGCGATCAATGATACGACCAGGGTCTTTGGCCGCCAAGTGCGGCGGCGTGTTGGCCCAGAAGCCTGCCTCACGCCACGGCCATAGTGCTTGGTACTTTGCGTGAGGCCGGCTTCTGATCAACAGATGCTCTGTCTGCATCAAGTTAACTCGATTGCTCTGGAACGGACTCGCTAGCGGATCGGCTCAAGGCCCCATACCATTCTAGAAAGGTCTGCCGACCAACCAAATAAACCAACGAAAAAACGATGAACACGGGGTTGCTTGCACTTGCCGAGGCCACGTCGAGGCATTGTGACGTTGCGGCACTGCTGCAAATTGTAAGAGCAGCGGCGGCGGCCTGCGATATCCGCGGTCTTCCTCGAGAAAATATTGACTTGCTTTCTCTTCACACCGAAGTGCTCTTGCACCGGGTCGTACAATTACTACGCTCGGAGACACGCCCTGGAGGCGAGCAGTGATACATGAGCGCCAGCTGGACGAGCACAAATCAACTCGTCGCCGCGCCTCGGGGTCAGGCAGGTCAGGCTCCAGATGGCTCAACTCGGAGCTCCGAGCCACGTTGTTGATCTAGGTGCTTACCCGGCTATTATAGTCGTCATCCAGCCGCCAGCGCGTTGACTCAGACCCGTCTTCAACCTCCTCCGTTCGATTGTGCCTTTTGCTCGGCATTTCCAATGCAGATCTCAACCGCAGCGGAATCAAGCGCTCGGCACCACCGCCGGTACAAGACGTGTCGTGCAACTAGATTGTTAACACCGAGATGGCTCCGATGGTCAGCGCGGCGCCAAACTCGGAACTGTCCGAGGTCGCCACTGAACTGGTTCGTGAGAGTCACTCCTCATTCGCTGCGCAGCAGATACTTTACCTCTCGTTTGCGGCGCGACCTGGTCCTTACTTGCTGACGGTGCCGTGCTCTGGCAACGACCTGAACAATGCATTAAGCGTGCGTTTGGTCGCAGCAGCTCGCCAGGATCGATTCGTCGTGCGGTGCTGTTGCGCTACATGCACAGCTAATCAAATTCACCTTCAGCTTTCGACCGACGGCGCATCATGTTGGTTGACCAGATGGCTACACTTTGGTGTTGAAGTGTCCCTCGACTTCCCAGACTGTTTGTTGCAAGCGCTCTGACTTAGAGTCGAAGGCGGTGCCTCTCTTCCAAGCCTCCACACAGTCCGCAGAGCAGCAGACACGCAGACAAGCAAATGAAGGGATAATTTTCACCGGTCCATGGCATGCACCGCGATAGTAAGTAATTGATGGGGGCGCGACGCCAATGCGCGGACCTGCGATCGGCTATTGCTTTCAAGGGCTTACAAGGCAGCAGGGCCATCGCAAATCACAGGGATCGAGACCATCCAAAGGTGGCAGGAACACCGCGTTACCTGGCATTATTGATGCTGTATCGCCATTCACGGTCTCAGGAACCAAGGCTCCGCATCCCGACCTGCATCTTCGGCGCCAGCAGATGGAGAAAGCCGATCGTCGAGAGCACTCACCTCGCACTGCTTTAGCGCGCTAGGAACGCCTTGAGATGGTCACCCCGTCGTTCAGCTGTTAGCGACCCGGGCTTCGCTGTCCGTGGCTCACTCGGAAAAGCAACCTCCCAACAGCACAGCGCCACACGACGCTCGACCTGTACCTACCTCAGCTAAGCTCCCATGGCCCGCTTCATGACGTATATCGCGCTTCTGGCCCTCGCCGCAGTGGCCGTGACCTCGGCTGACAGCATCCCGGACCCGATGGAGGTGGCCGCTCGAGCGAATGAGAAGGCCTCGACGGAAGTCGAGAGTGCGGTCGACAACGCCGGTGACAGTACCGGAACGACCGCCACGGCCTCCATGCTCACGGAGGACAACGTCTCCAACACGGCCGCCGCCATCTCGGACAGCATCACCAACGTGACGACGGAGACGAGCATCAGCGCATCGGGCTCGGCCTCCTCCACAGCCAGCAGCCTCCAGGGCTCGGACGCCTCCGCCTCGGCATCTGCATCGGCTTCATCCTCGTCGGCCTCCTCGCACGTGACGTCCAGCATCGCCCTGGCTTCGGTGGCCGCCATTGCCATCACCGGACTCTTTATCTAAGGTGGTCGCGCCAGCGTAGGGCGACTCCGCCCACGACGGAATGGGATCCACTGCTTGATGTAGTCTGGTGTAGAGTAAAGTTCGGGTCGTCCTCAAGCGAGCGTGCCCTCTGCTGGACGACACCTCTCTTTTCAAGAAAGCACGTACATTTTTTCTTCTCTTTGTCTTTTTGCTGCGAGGGGCTTGCTTTGCATGACCGCGAAGCTCCCCACAGCGACGCACCTTGGCTAGATGTATTTATCAACGTGAACCCGCCATCCCAGGCGGAGCTCTTCGGCATGTAGCTACTTCGAAGTAATACGCTGCACGGCGGAACAACGCCGGCCTGAACGCGAGCACAATCCTCCTGGGATTGGAATCGAAGTTCAGAGGGGAGGTGTTGCTGCCGCTGCGATCGCAATCAATCCCTGCGTTGGTGCAATGCGACGTCGGTTGAAGACGGAGACTAAAAACTGAACAACGCGTTGATTAATGAGGTGCACCGCGTGCACGCTTAGGCTTGCGGGGTGTCTACATGTACTTCAGATACTTCACGCTTAGGCGAAGTTGAGCGCGAGTCCGGCGACTGCGAGTGCGGCCATGACGAGGCCCGAGGACTGGCGAAGCGAGGGGGCCGCGGGGGAGCCCGAGGCGGTGGCGGAGCCGGCGGCACTCGCCACGTCGTCGGCGACCGAGCTGGCGATGCTGGCCGCGTCGTCGATCACACTGCCGGCCGAGTCGAGCAGGCTGCCGGCGGCGTCGGAGACTGTGTCCGTGGCATTCGAGACCGTGTCGACGGCGGAGTCGACGGTAGTGCCGGCGGCGCTCGCGACCGCGTCGGCCGCGGTTGTGGCGGCGTCCGTGGCGGCGCTGGCGACCGTATCAGTGACTGCGTTGGTGGCGTCGCTCACAACGTTGCCGGCGGCGCTGGTCGCCGCGTCGGTAACGCTGCTGATGAGCTCGTCGACCACGGCGTGCTCGGCGGTGGCAACGGCGGCGATCAGGGCGAATGCGAGGCACGACAGGACGCGCATCTTGTGATGGAGTGAGTTGTTGGTGCAGAGGCAAATTCAGGAATGAGCGAGTTGTTGTAGGAACCGGACTGCACCACGACCGTGCGGTACTGTAGTCTCTCCGTGCGGTAGTCGCTCCGAGGTGAAATTTAATCGATCGTGTTGCTGTCGCGCAAGGAAAGTTCACTCACACCAGAAGCGCTGTCCTACGGCTCACACAGCTTGGGGCCGAGGGAGTTCAGCTCTGAAAGCTGAAGTTGCAGTGGGCACTCTAGACTGACGTTCTTGTCGTCTTTCGCACAATAGACAAGGCCTTTCGTGAGCAAGCCTTGCTGCGATAGCAACGCCGTGGCCTCAAGGGATAGTATAATTCCATTGTGGCTCAGTGTGGGCATCTGCCTCGAGCGTCAGATGCCCTTGATCGACGGTTCCGCTTTGGTGTGCCCCATCGTTAGTTAGGAAATCGTCGGCGGGCTGTACGGATGGGGTGGGCATTCAAGAGCAGAGGGAGGTTGCAAGGAAGCACTACCCAGGTAGCCACGTTACTCCAGGAACGCTTGATCCACTGACAAGTTCAACACGACCAACAAAGATGATTTCAAGGTGAAGCCGTGTGTTTTCTATCGTCGGCCGACACTGCAGCTGCAGAAGCTGCAGCGCTTGCAGTAGCTTACAGAATGTTCACAATGATGCCGACGGCGGCCATAATGGCAGCTGATGTCGTCGCTGCGAGCGTCTGCGCGGAGGAAACATCGTCGACGATGGAGCCCGTGGCGCTCGCGACGGTGTTGTAAGCGTCTTCGGTCGCACTGCCCACCGTATCGGCAGCTCCGTCAACCCAACTGGCGGTGCTGTCGTAGGCGTCTTCAACGGCGTCCACCGCATCGTTGATCACGTCTGCCGAAGCGGGAGAGACGATGGTAGACGTAGCGAGGGCCACAAGCGCGAGGAAAGCGGTGATGCGAGCCATTTTCGAAAGTTGGTCGAGTTGGAACATAAAAGCAAAATGGTGAATGACGTAACTCGAACTCCACGAGCACAGATCGAGCTGCTGGAGCTGCTGAGCTCTCCTAACCGACCGTTGATGAAGTAAACGCTGTCGTGTATGACAGCAACAGCGTCGGTTTACCCAGGATGCCAAGACATGAAAAAGGAGGCATCGTTGATAGTCGAAGAGTGCAGATTAAAGATTGTCAACTTCGACTAACGACGGCATGTTGCGGCTTGCTGCAAAACGATGTCCGTCCGAGTGCAATTGCTGCGGCGCTCACATCTAGATGCATCTCGCTCATTTGGCCATCGTTTCTCTTCGCACTGCTCTCTAACAGCCAAAAAAACTGGAACCATCTTGGTATATTTTGCTGTTTGCTCCGCTCCGCTCACTTTCGCTCTTGCTTCCCACTGCTGAAGACCGATGCAGTTTATCGTTATTGGCGTTGCAGCCTTGCTGCTTTCTACCACCGCTTGTGTCGACGCGTTTGAAACTTGCTCGGATGTCGACAACCAAGAACTACTTGACCTGTACTCGGCGGGGGCCGAGACGGGCGCCTGCGCGCCGTACGCGGAGTACATGGCAAGTGGGATCGCTGCGGTCTACTGGCCGTGCGACGCCACCGACTGCAACGAGGTCATGGCGCAAGTTGCGTCCGATATGCCCGACTGCTGGTACATGGGCAACAACCAGAAAGAAATGCTGCAGGAGGCTGTCGACAGCTGCAACGGAGAGACTCCAGACTGGTTGATCGGCTCGGGATCGACTGCGTCGGAAGCGAGCGACACGACAGTGAGCTCCGAGGCGTCTGAAGAGTTCTACCCGGACTGGTCTGCTGCGTCCTCTGCTGACGGCGAAGGCATTTCGACTGAGTCGGCTTCAACTTCAGGATCGGAGTGGCCGCCGTACACATTTGCACCATCCGAGGACGGTATCTCGACGGCAAGCCCAGATGCGGAAACTACCGAAGCACCCGCTGAAGACTCGACGTCGACTTCAACTGCATCAACGTTCGCCGAAACTGCTTTGTGCATAAGCTCGATCTCACTGCTGACTGTGTTCCTGTAAGGAATTGAATATCATACCCCGTTTGCTTTTCGTTTGAGAAAGTCTTGGTTCTAGAGCTTCACCTTTTGTCCCGTCTAAGAGATCTGCACACAAGCCTCGTTCAACGTCCTATCTTCGCCGCACGAAGATCAAGCTACATGTATCGGCGTCGTGCGGCTGTGAGCGCATCAAGTGCTGCGGTGCCGTGGAAATAGGTTCGCTTGCAGCGTTCGAGTTGCTCGTCTCGTTCGTGATCGCTGTTGTAGTTGCCTTGGTGCACGAAAATCCGGGGAGCTTCAAGGACTAGTTGGTTGTCACACCTCGAACTGTGGCCCACGCCGGCGCTCCTACTGGACAGCAACCCACATCGTTCAAGGGGAGCCATGTTTACAGCTCCCCGCGGCACACTTCGCAGGATGTGATCGATTGTCACGTCTTGATTATCTCGGATACAGCAACCTCCTCGCCAATGTAAACCACCGTCGTCTCAGTATATCCAGCAGCAACTCGCTTGCTCCACCACCGAGGAACTCATACAATATCAGGTCGGTGTCGGCGCGCATGTGAGACGGCTCGATGTTGCTTTCGTGGCCTGAACTAGACCGCATTCCTCAATTCGCCCTCAAGCATCAACTACTACCTCTTCCGAAGACACCACCCACTTCCAAGCATGGCTCGCTTCTCTTCCTTCCTCACTCTTGCGACGCTCGCTGCTTTTGCGCTCACGACACCGACCACTGCCAACGTCATCGACGATGCCGCCGACGCTGCGGAAGATGCGGCCAACGCCATCGCCAGTGCCGCCGAAGACGCTGCCGATGCTGCTGGAAGCTGGATCGACAACGCCGCCAGCAACATCGAGGAGTTCCACCGCGACGCTGCCAGTGCTGCCGAAGAGGCCTACGACGCGGCCGCAAGCGCCGCCAACGAGGCGTGCATCAAGTTCAACGCCGAAAACAGCGCGTCGCTCGACTGCACCGAGTCCACCGCAAGTGCAGCCGCGGACGCCGCCGCCAATGCCGCCGAAGAAGCCTGTCTCGGATACAACAACGGCACCGACAGCTCGCTCGACTGTGAGCAGGCAGCGGCCAGCGCCGCCCAAGAAGCTTGCTACAGCTACAACAACGCCACTGATGGCTCGTACGACTGCTCCACCATCGCTGCGTCTTCAACGTCGTCCGCAACGAACAACTCGACCACCACGGGAAGCAACACTGCTGCTACGAGTGTGCCGTCGACCAGCACGACCAGCGCCTCGGCCAGCGGCTCTGCCGACGGCATTTCGACCACTTCGTCAGCTTCGACGAACGGGTTTTCGGCAGCTTGCGCTGCGGCGATCGCACTCGCGGGGCTGCTCGCGAGCGTCATGTAGAAGCCAAGATATGAGCGCTGGGATGGGTGGCACAGCAGCGCGCGGCACGAGCCGATTCATCTTCATTTCTCTCATTGATCGCAGCTTCTGAATGACAGTTTGATAACTACCCCGGTTGTGCTCCTCTTCGTGTTGGTATTTTCATGTTGAAGTGATCGTTGTTTTTGCTGTCAGAAGCTTTACGGTGCGGACACAAACTCGTGCAAGACCGAGCGGTGCAGTGTACCGGTACCGGTATATGTAGCGCTGGACTCACTCACAAGGTAAAGTTCCCTTGTCGTGCTCAAGTGCCCGTTGTTTACTGTCGGATCGGTGTTGGTTTCCAGCCGCTACACTGGGCAGGGGACCAAGGCAGGATAGCGTTGTCTTCACCGAGAGCAAGAGGAAGGCATTGAGAAGGCATATTGTACTCGACAGAAGTCATTGGACCCAAATGTAGCCATCTATTATGAGAGGTAGCTGACCAAAATCCAATAGTAACAGTTAGATATTAGGGGTTGTTGCACGTCTAGATTTCAAAAAGGGGGTCAGAATACTCAATTTCGCAGTTCTTCGCAGACGCTTGAAATAGACGCCTCGGATTCAGAATATTTTCGGGAAAAGGATCCTTTTTTGGTTTGAGGCGCTCATTTGATTGGCGGACAATCACAAACATGTGGAATTGCGCGAGAAAGTCCAGAATTTCTGAATTGGACTTTGTATCGGATGAAGGCCCGTTGAGCAGTAGATGAGCTCGACTTCGGGTCTCGTTGTTCTCGTTGTACTTCTTCGTGGCTGTTACCACTGTGCCACGAGCAGAGTTAGACACACAGCAACAAAGTCCCGGTCGGTTGCCCTCTAAAGAGACCCCCTTCCTTCGGTATGGTCATAAAGGCGTTGGCACCTGGTGATGGACCAATTTTGACAACAGTCAGCTCTTTAAGCGTAGTTTCCAAGCCTTCCATCAGAGGGTCTAATAAAGTGTGTAAATAGATGCTCAAGACATACACGAATCTATTGATGCTACTCTCAGCCTCGTTGGACAAGTGCGTGTCGAGAAAAAGTATTTTTAGTGGTGGGAATTTGGGTTTGGGTCCAATCACTTCTGTCGAGTATAATAGCCTATGCCTTGCTGGGAACCGGCTGTCGGGCAGAGACCCGGTGTCGGCAAAGCTTCAGGCTCGGCAGCTCAATCTCAAGCCCCAGGGCTTGGTACAAACGCTCGCCGACTCTTCTCTGCTCGAGCTGCCTATCGGCCCATCCGATTCCAGCAGCCTGCGAGCCTCGGACGCGTTCGCTCTCAGAGAGCACAAAGCAAGCCTCGCCGTCACGCGCATTTCAAGTCGCCACTCTCTCTTCGCCACCACAACAGACTTTTGCAATGGTTCGCCTGCTCGCCTTCGCCTCGCTGCTCGTGCTCGCCGTTGTGAGCCTCTCGCCGGCCGCGGCCTCAATGCCCGACCCCATGTCGATCGTCGCCGCCGCCACCAACGTCGCCATGGAAACGGGCAGCAACGCCATCGACGTCGTCACGGGCGCCGCCAAGCGCAACACCAACGACAACAGCCAAGTCATCAAGAAGGCGTAGAGGAGCCTCTCGTGGAGTAAACGGAGCCTGCACCAAGGAACGACAAGATACAAACCTTGGTATGTATGTGTTTGTGTGTAAGTAGATTTAAGCCAATGCATGTCCTTGGACAACTTAGCAGTTACTTCGGAGAAAAGAAGTCCTGCATCGTTCTCTGGTGAAGTTCCTTGCTGGTCGTCTTGGGTTTCTTCTTCATCCCCTCAAAGGCCTCATCGGCTCGTTCTTCACGTCGAGGAGACGAGTTCGGCTTCGGCTCAGACGATAGTGGACTGGCGTGAGGCGAACCCTCAGGTTGCTGTAGTTTCTGCTGCTCTTCTGGCAGTTGGAGAGCGTCCAACGCTCCTTCCAGCGAGAGAGCAGCACGCGCCAGCACGCTCTGCTCGAGATCAACGCTCAGCTCGTTAAACAGGAACTCCATGAGCCACCGCGTGACGCCGCCACTGCGCCGGTCCCATTCGCGCGCCTTCGGACTGGTAACGAGCGCCAGCAACGGGTCGACCTTGGCTTGCAGGTCCAAGTCGCGCTCGAACAGCACGTAGACGAGCTCGCGATGCCGTAGCGACGCTGCAAGCCACTGAATCAGGAACTTGAGTTCACGGTCACCTCGGAACACGCCGCAGCCCCAGTTTCCCGTAGCCACGGGCCAACCGCTTCCTCCGTCGTAGGCAAAGCCGGCATAGGCCTTGACCAGATCGCGCCATACGTGGGCCCGCGTGTACTGGCGCTCCACGCGCGCGGAGCCGTAGTCCGTCGCATCAATCCCCACGATCGCGCACTCGCGTCGAAGGCGTCCGTCAGGTAATGGAACCAAACGTGTCGTGTCCTGGAAGTTACCGCCATATACGAATGACCCGCCGTATCCTAGATACGAACTGTAGCGCTCCGTGCCGTGCACCACGAAAGCTTCGTGCGGTTCCAGCTTGGCGAACACCAGACACGACACCAGTAGCTCAGGGGAAAGCAGGAAGCGGATCTCTTCCTGCACACAGCCAGAGTTCATGACGCCGCCGCCGGCGAACTTGTTGGCGAAATCGATCTGCAAGTGCTGGTTCAGGTCTTCAATCAACGTGTCCGACACGCACCTCGCACCGTACAACCGGGGGGGTGCAGGATCGATATCCTCTTGACTAGCAGCGTCGGATCCTAACATGTTCAGCAGGTCTTGAGGAGTTTGTTCCGCGCTAAGTGCAAGTGGGAGATGCACGCCGACGCGCGTGAAGTCAATCACCTCGGCGGATAGCGCTGCGCGGTCGGATGTGGCACGCGGGACGACGCGCAAGAAGTACTGCAAGAGGCAGCGGATCTTCTGGGCCTTCAACACCACCATTCTGCCCATGTTGCCGGGCGTGGAGAACATGCGCGCTGCTGTAAAGTACGGGAACTGGATGACTTCGTCGTCGTTGCCACGCCGACCTGCTTTCCGGCTCGGCGGACTGAGGTCCGACTGGGTCGGTTTAGCGATGTCTTGGTCTGGAAACACGCCGAAGAAGCAGCCGCACACCAGCGTCAGCACCTCCAACTTGGTGAATCGGTGGCTCTGCATCACCACGCGAGCCTTTCCCCCGGCTTTTGTGGAGTCTGTGCTTTCTTCCTCTTGCTCCAGTGGCGTCAAAAGTGGCGGTGGCGTCGCGAACATCTGCGGCATGGCGAGCACCAACCGCGTCATCTCTGGCAACACGAGCTGGAAGAACGCGGTCCGCTCCTCGTGCGTTAGCAACTACAAAGCACCATAAACGCTGCTGTTAGCGCCCCCACCGCCACACCGCAGGCCTGTCGACTGCCCACCGCACCTCGTTCACTGCGTACTCGAGGCAATTGAACCTTCTTCTTGGATCTGACAGCGTGATCCTGGCACAGCAGCAGTCACGTCACTATAACATCACTCGATCCTGCACTAACAACCGTCCTAGGCCCGTACAATTGCAGTCTGGCCACCAGGTCCTGCACGTTTTGCATAGGCTGAGCCAGGAAGGCTGCCACGTACGGCCAGAGCGGCACCTCGCCCCGGAAGAGGCAGCTGCGCGAGAACGGCATCCTGACGCGATGACTTGGCCCTGCAGGATCCTGCATCTTGATATCGCCGTCCTGATCCACTTCGTCCTGATCCTGGAATCCGGCAGGATACTGCAGATGCAGGCCCCGCGGCCTCGGTGGCGGCTCAAAGAACGGGTGGCTGTCGGTACGTAGCCAGCGTCCGAGCCGCAACGTTTCCTGCAGCCAAAAGCGCGTCACAGGACGCACCAGGATGCCAGAGGGCAGGGCGGCAGGCTCGCAGTCCGCCCAGTAGCCCGTGAGCGCGTAGATGAAGTCGGTTTTGGGCGGATTGGCCGCGTCGAAGAGCGTGCCATGGTTGGCGAGCACTAGCGCCTCTAGATCCTGACGCTCGCGGCGCGGAAGGCCGTGCAGCACGAAGCTCGCGCCGCCTAGAGAGAACCCGCGCGACATGGAATCACGGATCACTTTTTGGCGGGAAAGGGGATTATCAGAATGGAAAAAAGGTGTTAACCTAATTTGAGGTCACTAAAATTGAGATAATCAAATTGAAACGATCAAACCCTGCCAAGGTTCGACTACATGTACCAAAATCTGGGTGGTAGTCTATTTGCTCACCAATTTATTCACCACCTTTGAGCTGTCCGAGACTGATCAATGTGAAAGCGAGCGGTCTTGAAAGCGTCCTCTTTCTAACATTCCGCACGAACTTTGACCGCGTTTAGAGTTGTTATCGTAATGATGTACGCAGTCTAGACACATTATGCCTAAACCTGTATGCGGCAGGAAAATTTGGAATTGTTCAGAATGTTGGTACCAAGTTAGTGTGCAGCACCCATTTTTTTATTTTGTGATGACGCATCGTACTTCTACCGTTGGTTGTGGTACAGATGGCTCGCTTGACCGTTCACTTTTCCTACTGGCCGTTGCCACGCACTCGTCAAGGTTATCAGGTCGGTTCTCAGCCATGGACGTGGAGCTCCTGGAGGCGCCGCTGCACTGCGCGCCACTCTGGACGGAGGACGAGGTGGCCTTCGTGTCGGCTCTGCTCTCGGACGCGCCCGACGTGCTGAGCGACTCCGCGTCGTCCCCATCCACCGACCAGGAAAACGTCGACGCTAACGCCAAAACCAGCAAGAAGAAACCCGCGAGAAAGACTCCCAAGAAGAAGAAACTTTCGCCCGAGGAACGTGCAGCTGCGCGGCGTGAGAGCCACCGCGAGACGATGCGACGCTCCAGACAGCGCTTCCGTGACCAGATCGCGGCCATGATGCGCACCGTGGAGGAGTTGGAGCACGTCAAGACGCAAGCGATGGAGCAGCCGCCGCAGAGCCTGCAGACCCAAGTGGCCCACTTGGAGAAGCAAAGGAAGCAGCTACTGAGCGAACACGACGCGCTGCACGCGCAGCTCGTGGACTCGCTGCTGGCCATCACGCGCGCCCACCCGGACAACTTCGAGCAGAACCAGGTGCAGCGGCGACTGGAAGGAGTTAAGCCTAAGGACGCCGACGCCGACTTTTATGTCATGAGCACGCAGAGTGGAGCTGTAGTGAAGCGAGAGCCCGTGACGCTCTGCGACTTCGTCACGTGGGACGTGAGCACCATCGGCCACTGTCTGCAGCTCGTGCGGGACGCCACGAGCGACATCGCCAGGTTCTACACGGCGTTGGCGAGCAAGAAAGAGCAGGATTCTAATGCGGATATGATGGGCTGGAGACTGCAGCACTGCAAGTTGGTGAACGACGACACGGGCGTCGAGTTCGCGTTCGACAAGACGTTCCAGGGCTTTTCTTCGGGCCAGTTGTTCCACAAGACGTGGGCTTACTGCCGGAACCAGCGGCAGTTTGCCACGATGCTAGAGCCTGTGCTGCATGCCTTGCAACTGGAAGTGCTGCACCAGATCAACGACGACATCGTCGTGGTGCGTCGCATGCAGCAGGAATTGAGTCCCGAGGGCGAGAGGCAGACGCCGACCAAGTACCGCAGCATCTACTTGTTGTATCGCATGGCCTCTCCTGCAGGACTCTTCGTGGTGCTGCAGTCCGTGAATCCGTCGTTCACGCGGCGATGCGGCTGCGCTAGCAACCTCTGGTTCGAGTCTTTCATGTGGTTTGGCTTCTCGTCGGCTGCGGCGAAAGGAAACGAGGACGCTGGCTGCCGCGTTCGCTTCGGCGGGTCCCTGGATGGCCACTCCACGGACTTTGCGCGTCGCTGGCACCGCGAAGTCTTCTTCATGCTGCTACGCTGGGAGAGCCACAATATCGCCCCCCTTGTGCTGTTGCCTCCATCAGAGGCAGTTTAAAACACAGCAACTATGATTTAATTAGTCGGCTTGAAAAGCTGATCACGCGAGAAATTGTCGTGGATGCATCGAGTATTCACTTGACTTTGAAATGCTCAATGACTGCGTTGAACTCAGTTTCCCATTGTATATTATCTATTTGTTTTCTCTTTCATACCAGATAAACTCCAGGATCTACTTCAGGTCCAGCCGTGGTACGAGCGTCTCCCACTGCGTAGCGAGGAACAAGACTTTCTCGAGCCACGACGACGCAAACTCCTCGCTCGCGTACGTGTTGGCGCCGCCAAACTCCGACGCAGTCATGCGCGCGCCGGAGTCTTCGCCAACCGCGTCCTCCAACGCGTAGTGCATCCAGTAGAAGATATCGCACCACACTTCATCGTCCGCATTCTCTGGACGAGCTTTCGGCTGATCGTTTTCAACGCGATCGTTTGGCTGCCGTCGGGGCCTTCGAATCGGAAGGCGATGGTTGGAGTACCAGCATCTTGCCATCCGCACCCGGGCGCGTGCCATCCTCAGTGTGGCGGTCGAGAACGACCAAGTCGTCCGCCATCTTCTGCAAGATCGTCACCTTCGCCTTGATCTGCGTCGGTCCCAGTGAGTTGAGGACGTCGCTGTCCAAGGCAAACCGCCACGTCGTGTTGGCGAGGTGTCGCGGCGTCACGTTCGGCAGCGACTTCTTCACTGCAAAGTTGATGAACGCACCCTGGTGTTTGCAGTATTGCCGCCATCCGAAGATGGTGGGGCGGTCCTAGAAGTTGACCTCGTTGGCGTACAGCAGTCGCGCGCTGTTGATGTAGTGCAGCGACTTGTGCATGCAAGCCACGTCCTCCTCGTGCGTCAGTGGTCTGAACTCCTTGTCGCCCTTGCCACGCTTGTCCTGGCTGAATTCGAGCAGCCCCGTGCGCAGGACGCTGTGCAGGAGGTCCCGCTCCACGATGCACGCCGTCAAGTTGGCGTTCTCGAGCCGGACGGCCTCGACATCGGCCGACAACTTGAGGAAGGCCTGGGTGTTGACCTCCATCGGAACGATCGAGCTGGACTTGGGGCTAGCAGGGAGACACTTGGCCGCATTGGCGAGCTCTTTTCTTCTGCTGCTCGCAAGTCGTCGCATGCCCTTCAAGTCACAAGGAAGCGTTAAGGTTCACGTAAGCGAGCAACAAAACGCTACGGAGAGCAACACCTTCTTCGCTAGAGTTCTCTTCCTGTCTCGGTCATTAC
Source organism: Phytophthora crassamura (assembly GCA_033557995.1). Classification (NCBI taxonomy): domain Eukaryota; phylum Oomycota; class Peronosporomycetes; order Peronosporales; family Peronosporaceae; genus Phytophthora; species Phytophthora crassamura. Next base: position 1,968,293 of record JAUCED010000016.1, read on the forward strand.
GATGGCGACGGCGCTTGGGATCCATGTTGTCACGAAAGCGGTCGAGGGAATGGAGCAAGCGGAAGAACCACCCTGAGAGGAGCGGGGGGGGCATGACGAGGACAACACTCTCTGAACTGTTTCATTAGAGCCATCTACATCCTACTGCGCTACTGCTGCAGCAAGAAGGGGGCCACCGCGAGCGTCTCCCAGCGAATGGCGAGGAAAATGAGCTCTTTCAGTCGGGAGGACGCCAGGTCCTCGGGTGCGCACGCGTTGGCGCCGCCAAACTCCGTCATGGTGACTTGCTTGTCCAACGCACCGAGAGACTCGGACTCGGACTCGGCCGGCGACAACCGGAACCAGTAGAAGATCTCCCACCAGACTTCGTCGCTGCGCAGCATCCGGTCGGCGACGGGCACGTCCAGCGTCTTAATGCCCAGCGTCTGCGCGCCATCGTCCTCGACCACGCGGAACAGCACGTACACCGTCCGCAGCACGAGAGGCTGACCGCCTACCGTGGTGCGCGACTGGTCCTCGGTGCGCCGGTCCATGATCAGGATGTCGTCCGTGATCTGCTGCAACAGCGTGATGTGCGTGCGGAGGTGCGACGGCCCGAGCCGCCGGTGGTTGTCGCCGTCGATCTGGAGCTGCCACGTCCGGTCCATGAGCTCCTGCGGCGTGACATTGCGTAGCGCCTTCTTGACGCCAAAGGTGACAAGCTGGCCTTGTCGCTCCGCGTACTGGCTCCAGCCTAGAAACGTGGGGCGATTTCGGAACCGCTCCTCGCTGGCGTAGAGCAGTCGGGCGGCGTGGATCCGCTCGAGCGCTTCCCACATGCAGGCTTCACCTTCTTCGTGTGTGAGTAGGGCGAGCTTCATGCCGCTGCTGCTGTCGAGCGGCGGAAAGCTCGCGAGGCGGTAGCGCAGGCTGTTGTTGAAAAGGTCTCGCCGCGCCAGCTCCTCGACCATCGCCGCGTTCTGCAGCCGGAACGCCTCGATCTCCGCCGCCAACTGCACGTAGTCGTCCCGCGTGACCGGCGTCGCCGGCGACGGGTACAGCGACGACGACGTCGACACCACGAGGCTGGGCCAGGACGTCGGCGACCGGCACTCATTGGCGCCATTGCCGCCGGGGGAGTCGGCGGCCGCGATGTACTCCATGAGCTGCTGCTTCTGCAGCTCCAGCGCCGCCACCATCGTGCGCATTTGCTCCATGGTCTCCTGTTTACACGGTCTCCGTCAGCACCTCACCAGCCAGCATGCCCAACCATGACGCACCCTCTTGGCGCAACTGCGTCTGCGATCGCGTTCGTTGCGCCGGCGCTTCTTGAGCTGCTCGGCCGACAGCGCCGCATCGTGCTGCTCTTTCTCCTCCGTCTTGATGGCCACTGGCGGCTTCTCCTCGGCCGACCGAGACCGCGTCGTTGGTCTGGCGACACCTTCGCTGACCGTCGCCGACTCCGACGCGTCGTCACTGGAGCTCGACGTGAACCAAGCGTTCATCGCGGCCTGATAAACTTGCACTGAGCCCTTCGCTCGATGCGGCATCCTCTCCGGCCAGATTAAACGTGGCGGATTACCAGTCGGCAGCGGAGACGCAAGTCATCAGGCCACTTGTTCAACTTCACCTTGTACTTGGATTTGTTGGATTTGTTGGACATATTTACTTGGTGCTGGCTGCCTACGGCCTTAAAACTTGAGCAGCGTGGGCGCCACGGCCAGGCTCTCCCAGCGGATGGCGAGGAACATGAGCTCGGCCAGCCACGTCTTGGCGATCTCGTCGCGCGTGTACGTGTTGGAGCCGCCGAACTCGATCTGGGTGGCGAAGTCGCGCGGGCGGCCGTGGCTGTCGTAGCCGCCGCTGGTCTTGACGCTGCCGTCGGGCAGGAAGCGGATCCAGTAGAAGATCTCGCACCACAGCTCGTCCTCGCGCAACAGCCTCTTGACGAGCGGCAGGTTGATGGTCTTCATGGCCAGCGTCTGGCAGCCGTCGGCGTCCGCCACGCGGAAGAGCACGTACACGGTGCGGAGCGCGAGCTTCTTGCCGAACACGCCCGTGCGCGCGTTGTCCTCGGTGCGGCGGTCGATGACCAAGAGGTCGTCCGACAGCTTCTGCAGCGGCCGGATGTGCGTGTTGACGGTCGACGGGATGAGCTTCTGCGTGTTCTTGCCGTCTGTGAGCAGGTGCCACGTCGTGGCCATGAGCTGCGCGGGCGTCACGTTGGGCAGCGACTTGCGCACCGAGAAGGTGATGGTGGAGCCTTGGCGCAGCGTGAACTGCTCCCAGCCGAGGAACCGCGAGCGGTTGACGTAGTGCGCGTCGCTCGCGTACAGGAAGCGTGCGTTGTTAATGAGCTGCAGCGTCTGCTTGACGCACGAAAGCCCTTCCTCGGTCGTGAGCGGCGTGAAGCGCACGCTGCTGTCGCCGTTGAACGGGCGGGGCCCCGAGCCCAGCGGCTGCCTCGGTCGGCCGCTGCTCGTGTTGGTTTGGCGGGTGTCGCTGCCGCTGCCGCTGTTGTTGTCGCTGTCCGTGTCGTCGAACTCAAGCAGCAGGTTCTGCATGTAGTCCGTGCCCACGTCGCGCTGCCGCAGCTGCTGCTTCATGGTGGCGTTCTGGCGCCGGAACGCCTCGATCTCGTTGGCCAGCCGCACGAAGTTCTCGCGCTTGATGGGCGTCTGCGGCGACGGGTACGCCGACTGCACCAGCGGCGTCGGGGAGCGGCACTCCTGGCTTTGAGGCGACGTTGCCTCGTCGGCCGCATTGCTGCCGTCCGCGAGCTCCACAAGCCGCTGCTTGCGCTCCTCGAGCTGCTTGACTTGTGTGCGCATTTGCTTCATGGACTCCTGCAAGGACAGAGATGGACAGATACCGTGTTCGTCACCATGGATCATCCATATCAAACGGACACGTTGAAGCGGCTGTGGTACACTACCCGCTTGGCGAAGCTGCGTTGGCGGTCGCGCTCGTTGCGCTGTTGCTTCTTGAGCGCCGCGGGTTTGGGGGCCTGCCCGTCCTTGGCAGCCGCGCCGCGGTTGGGCGACGAGTTCTCGCGGTCCTCGGCGGAGTGCGGCGCGGCGTCCGGCGCCAGGAAGTAGCGCGCCATCGCGCGCAGCTCGACGTCGTCCAGTGTGGCCATCTGACAGACCAAAAGTAAAAAAACTGATCGAATAATGGTCGAAAAGTGATGACCGTCGCGCGCCAGCGTAGCCCTGGTTTGACTTGCTTTTTGTAAAGAATAAGATCGACGCGCGCTGAGTGGACAAAAACCGATGTGAAACTGGCTTGATCGAAGTGGCTCATCAGAATGACGAGTGCAAGAAGATCACATTGCTTCAGCTATTGGCGTGATAAGGTTGTGCCCTGTGCATACCAGCCATTGCCATTGCCTTGCTTCCTGCAGTCGCTTTCGTCGCCGACGCTTCCTGTCGGCCGGCAAATCGATCGTCACGCCTGGTAAACGAAGTGAAGCGCACGCACGAGGTGATCAGGCCGCGCAAGAGCGTAAGGATTTGCTTTACGCTTCACTGCTGCGGGCGAGAACGCCTAACGGCCACACTCCCGTGCTGCGAAATGTGTCACCACCGCAGCGGCGCTGACCAGCACCCTTCACCGTGGCGTCTTTGGCCCAGCGGACGTTTTCTGGTGTGTGCACCGGGAAGTATGGGTATGTGTCCCTCGACCAATCAGCAGGCGGCTAACGCCGTGTCGCATCGGGCACAACGGGTGGGTGGCGAGCCGCAGGCTGGCACAAGCGCTTCCGAGCACCAGCAAGACTTCATCACTATCGGTGTGTCGCCGGCTCCTTCGCGACAGGGCGTGCACGTACCTGAAGCCCCTCATGCCCAGACGAATCCCCTGGCAGGAGACAGCCATCGCTGTTAATGCCGACGCTGCGGATGCCGTGCTCGAGTCTCTGAAGTCGTTCGACATCGCGAAGAGCAACACGTCGAAATGTACCGCCTGCCCGGGCTCGGAGCCCCACAAGTCGCGCTACCGACTGCTGCATTGCAGCTCTGACGCCTGCCATGACGCCAGCGAGTTCAAGTGCGCCTGGCGCGGGCGGATGATCACCTGTCTCGAGTCGAATCTCGTGTCTGTTCACGAGTCCGGCTAGCACACCTCGGACTCTGACTCCGACTCGCCGCAGCGCAAGAAGTTGACGTCGGCGCAGAAGCAGTTCTGCAGGGAGCTTGCAGAGCATCACCAAAGACCGCTGCGCATTCGCCACGCACTCGCCCGCAAGTTTGCCAGACCTGCCGAACTTGAAAGTAGTCCAGAACTTCGTGAACCACTATTCCCGCACCTATCTGGAGAACCATGATCGTGTCGATGGGATAAGGGAGTGGATCCAAGCGATGACCTTCACAGGAAACGAAGCAATGGCGCAGCCCTTCACGTTTGGCTGGGAGTTAGATCCCGAGGTCAAGCCGGTAGTTGGAAACGGCTCTGATGAAAAACCCTTCATCGTAGGCATTACGACGAAGGCGCTCGTGCTTCGGATGATGCTGCCTCAGACTCTTTCATCCTCTACGTCGACGCGACGTACAAGATGAACTACCGAGAATATCCTGTGCTCGTCATCGGTGTTTCGGATCGCTCCAGGGGATTCCACGTGGTTGCGCTGTTCGTCATCAGTCAAAAGACGCAGCCTGTCATTGAGGCAACCGTGCTGGCGCTGCAACGTCTCTACTTCTGGATTGCGCGCCAGCATCTCGTGGTTCAACACGCGATGGCCGACGCAGACCAGACTCAGTTTAACGCGCTCCGCTCTGTGTTTGAAAGCAACCCTCGGTTTGGGTCGTTGATGTGTTTCTTTCCCGTCATGGAGAAGGTGCACACGGCGATTAAGAACTTTCCCTCGGTTGTGTCGGCCAACATTTGTGCATGATATGTACGATATGCATTTCGCGCGAAGCGAATTGGAGTTTTTCCGGATGCGGGACTACGTTTTGCAGAAGTGGTCGGCTATGCCTCTTCTCGTAGGCTTCGCCCAGTACATGAGCGCGCAGTGGTTGTTCGGGCGGTTCAGTACGTGGCAAGTTTACGCGACTCCCAGTGGTTTTGCATCTACCAACAACCCAGCCGAGACATTCAACGCGCTACTCAAGAGAGACTACACGCTCCGACGCCGCTTGAAGATGGGGACGTTGCTGCGGGAACTGAGCGACTGCTGCGAGAACCAGTCCGAAATAAATACCCGACAATTTCGCTTTGACTCCGCTCCAGCAACAGCGCTCACACGGCGCGTGGGGGAGCTGACGCGAGAGAAGCTGTTGGGTCTATGGAGCGGCGAACCGGTTCGAAATGCGTATCCTGGTGGACCTACTATTGTACCTGTAGTGTGCCAGCTTGCGAAGCGCCTCATTGTAGCCCCCAACAAACGATCAGAAGAAAAAGGAATTGCGGTCTCAGCCCAGATGGGGTCAACTACGCGCGGATGGAAGTACAGGGCCAGCCTTTTGGAGGGTGGCCGGTGGACGTGGACAACAAGTGGTGTCTTTGCAATTACTTCTTCGCGTTTGGTGTCTGCGTGCACGTCCTGTTCGCACTGAGGATCACCGAACATTTGGACAGCAGCGGAAGGGATACTGGTCACGCGCAAAAAGCGCAAGCGCGCGCCAGCGACTACGACGAACGCAGGGGGTCGGACGCATTCGGTGGGTGCAGCACTGTGTTTGGAGTGATCTAGAAGTCCGTTGACTCAGTCTTCCGGATATCTGGTTAGTGCATCGAGGGCACACGACCTCGTACTACGTGCAGCAAACGAGGATTTGTGTCATCGGAAAAAAACTCTACCTTGTAGCAGCGAAGGTGTGTTTGTTCATTAAGTTCAGATTCCTCGTTCTGTGGTACTTCACGTAACGACAGTGAATACTTATACTTCACCCTACGCCGTATCTTTAATGAGCTGGAAGTTCTGAGTGCTTCCCCGCCCCCAACAGATTGATACTTCACAATAACTAAAAGAAAATCTTGCAAGCAAACCAGAAGACTTAATTTTTCTTATCGAGCGGTTACAGAACTTGTTTTTTCTCGTTTGTCCACGTGCCGATGTCCTGTGCTAGAGGACAATCTCCTCAATCGCCTCCTCGAATAATGCCCGCTCAATACCCAAACCAGCACTCGTCACAGCGCACTTGAACCATATTTCGTCGCCGTAGTTCACGGTCAGCTCCGTTCCTGCCTTCACGTTAGAGATCATGACTGCCAGCACTTTCACCTCGGTGCCGTTCTGCATCTCCATGAACGCGACGTTCGGCCGGCATGGGTGGCTCATGTACCGCGTCGTAAAGCCGTACTCGAGGGCTTCAATGTACACGAACTGCTTGCTGATTGACTTGGCGTTCAGCAACATCGTGTACCCACTGTTCTGCTTTAACGCCTGGTCGGGCTGGCCCTCGACGATCGCGTCATACGCACACAATTTTCCACAGTACTCACCAAGCACGTCACCTACGTCCAAAGACGTAGTGGTGAAGACGCCGAGGCCAACACAGCGGGTGTCGAACAGCTTTAGCGACGGGAGCGAACGTGGCGCGTTGCTGCAGACTGCTTCAAGTCTGCAGCAGTCGGGCGTGCAAAAGGTCGCCGCCGTAGCAGTCCAGCAGGTGTCCAGGAAACAGTCGCCCTCACATTGGCAAGGGTCGGGCTCACCGATATCTGGGAACGAGATTCCCTCGGGAACAATACTTTCGGTGATGTACTTCACGTCAGCTGGCCAATCTTCTACGAGAAAACCCGTCGAGATACTGGGTCTGAACGCCGCGACTTGCTCGAAGCGCGGCCTGCGTTCGCGAAGGTTTTTCAGGCGGGTTTTAACCATTGGCAACTTCAGGAGCTCCTTGGTCTTCCGGGCCTTCAGGGTGTGAGCATGATATATCTCACGCCCGCTTCGCGTGATGCCGCACTTCTTCTGGTTTCGCCGCTTGCTCGACCGAGGAACATGCCACGCGCCCGCCCGCTTCTTCGGTTGGTGCCGGATTTTGGAGCGCTCGTGCCGCGTTGGAATAGTACTCAGGTACTCTTCTGCGGCGGCCAATTCCGAAAGGAGAGGTGAGGCTACCTTCTCGTGAACAGTGCCAGTCGACATCTCCTCGCTTGCAGAAGCTTCGCCACGAGGGCTACAACGATTTCCACTGTCCGTTGCGTCAACCTGAGTCGACTCTGCAGCTCTGTCCATCGGGGAAGATTCGTCACTATCTTCAGCCTCTAGATAGATCGGCGACTCGGGGGTTGCTGCAATCTCCGTTTCCTCACGTGGATGAGTTGCGGGCTGATCACGCGCGGCTACTCCACTATCCGCCGGAGCTGTAGTCGTTGTCGCTGGTGCTCTGGCCTCAGGCGCCTCGTCGCCACTGCGCCCCGTGCCATCCTCTTCGCTCTGCGAACGGGTTTCCTCGCATGCACCACGAAGCTGACGCATCGATGCATCCACACTCACGCCGATTGCACCCTGCAGTGCTGCGCTGAAGAGACTGGCCCGCGTCGGAGCCTCACAGCTGCCTGCTACCAGGGTGAACGTCCTCAGCTTTCTCCACAGCGCGCTACCGGGCTGGACTTCGTTGCCGAAGCGGTCGATGCGGCGCACAATCATCAATGTCAGGGATATCAGCTCCCCGTTGTCGATGCCGATCGGGAAGTCCTCGTCAGCCGCGTCGCTGACGCGAAAAATGACCGCGACGCGACGTCCACGCGGATCGCCGCTGACGAATGCCAGCGAGGAGTACTTAATCGTGTCTCCTGCATGGAGGCTCTCGGGGGCAGCTCCGACGCGCTGAGCCCCGGCATGGTGCTCCTGCTGGTGCTGGGTGGTGCCGGGCGTTCCGCTGTTCCTTGGAGAAGGATCGGTGTGTGTCTGTAGCCATTGTGCGCACCACTCCTGCAACACTCACGTCACACTCAGAGCACATTGATCCAGCCTGCTGCCCATCTCCCCGCGCTTCAAGCTCTGCCCTTTTCTGCCAAAGCGCTGCCGCGTCGCGCTAGCCAGGCCAGCTTTTTCGCACGTCTTTGAGTTTATGTGGTGCAAGTTGTGTGTTGATCAGGCCGGTACGTGTGAAAGTTAGGTTTCCTTGCTGCGAGCGCGATGGCCGAGATGTCATGGTTTTTGCGACAACCTGAGCATTGCGAACGGCACACACGCACGAATATTTACGCTTTAACGGGTTTCTGCTGCTGCTAGAGAATCCCCTCCAGAGACATGCCTATGCGGGCGCCCACGGGGCGACCGGCCTCGCTGCTCTCGCTGCAGCAACTGTCGCTCTCCACCACCTCGACGCGCGGGAAGGCCGCGTGAACAAGCGCGGCGCCGCCCTGCTGCTTGCTGGCCCGGGGCGGCTCCTCCAACAGGTCACCGATCATGGACTCTTGCCGGATAAGCGCGCTTTCCAACATGGCCATGGTGTCCTCCATGTTGCCCAGCATGCGCACGAAGGTGGCCACGAAGTCCACGTACGTGTCGTACCGGTGGATCTTGTTGTCGTCGCCGAAGTAGAACGTGTTGCCCACGGGGTACGCGAACTCCATGCCAATGAGGCGCTGCACGAGCGCCTCGTTCCAGAGCACGTGGGGGAAGATCTCCTCGATGGTGCGCCGCGTGAAGCGCACGTAGAGCGTGGCGGGCGCGAGCACCACCGGGTATTGATCCGTCGTCATGATTTGCAGGGCCTTGACCTCGTACTTGAGCCCCGTGTGGTACAGCGAGTACTTTTCCCACTGGTCCAGCAGTTCTCGCACGCCGTACGAGCTCCCGAAGACCAGGTTGGGGTGCATGAGTCCGTTCAGAAAGCCTGCTTGCCTTGACGATAGCAGCAGCTGGTCCTGCGGCGCGTCGACGCCGTCGCGGTGCTTGGCCACTGGCACGCCGTGCTTGAAGAGCGAGAAGTACTCGTTTACAATGTTGGCGAACGACGAGCCCATTGGCTGTCGCGCGAGTGGCCACGGCGCCTGTTGTTGTTGCTGCTGCTGCTGCGTGCGGTTGTAGAGGTTGAGTTGGTCCACCTCCTTCTTGAGCTGCTCCACCTGCTCCTCGAGCGTCTGCACGTAGTTCTTCCGGCGCGAGCGATACAGCTTGCCGCGCTCGCTGTTGGACAAGCGGCGCGATCTCTTCTTACAGGGCGATTTGCCAGTCGTGGCGGCGTGAGCGCTGTTGCCATCGACATGCTGCGTGGCGTGACGAACGGGGTCGAGCGGCGGCAGCGCCGGCGACTCGGGCTCGGGCTCCATGATCTGGTCCTCCTCGGCGGCGCCGCACAGCGCGGCGATGTCCATGCGGCGGTCAAGCGCGGCCATTCCTGCTTCTGCTCTGTGTCGGTGACTCCAGCGACGTGAGCTCTGCGCGGCGAATTCAGGACTGCCGACTCAAAATCGATGACGACCCAACTTTCCGCGGCCCTGATCTTTCCTTTTATGTCACACAATACCCCCTTGCAAAATATATCAAATTGGGACGAGTCCATGCAAATACACGTGATATAGACCTGCGATAATAAATATCTTATACGGCGTCATCTCCATGCAAGATGGCAGGTCAGTTGTACCCTGGGACTTGGTGTAGTCAAAGAGCGTGTGTCGATGAGTGTCCTGTCGATCGGCGGCGCGCTTGAGCCTCCTGGGGCTTACCGGTGAGGCCAGGCAGAGAGGCAACAGCGAAGGGCGCTGCAGAGCAACAACAAGAAGAAGGTCTCTTTTCCGCTCTCTTCCGCGACGCTTTGGCCCGATGAGCCTGAAATCCATTTCTCGATGCACGATCGAGCTTCAGCGCGGCGGCAATTAATATTAATATGCTGGGACAGCAAGAGGCGAAGGCAAAGAGCGCCGATCGGGCTTGGTTTGCCGCGCCATGCGTCAAGTGCAGTTAACATTGAGCTGCGGCGGGCACCTGCCTGGGAGAAGCAAGAGCAGCAAACAAGACCAGGAGCAGTGCGGTCGACGCACGCGGACGCCAGGAAGCGTTCGTCCCTGCGGCGGGATCGGCCGGACATGTATGCTGCGCGGACAAAGAACACGCGCGCGCTGACCAAGAAGGCCGGATCGAGAACTTATCGAGGTCGAGAACTATCCTACGTACGTCGCAGGCCGTGCAGTTGGCCAGACCGAGAGCAAAGCCTCAGTCGTCTAGAATGTAGGAGAGCTCCAGCCGGTTTGGGGAGGACTCGGCCTCGTCGTCGCTCACGACGGCCGCGTGATCGCCTCTGCGCTTGTTACTGCCGCAGTAGCTGCCGCTGTTGTCCGCCGCCACTAACGAGTCTTCGCTGGCCGCAGGGCTACTCACTCGGACAGCCGCCAGTTTCCCGTCATCTTCGTCCTCGATGATGGCGAGCTGCCGGCCGTCGTCCTCGTCGCCGATCATGTGGCCTCGGACGATCACTGCGTGACCCATGATGCGAGCCACCAACTCCGGGTCCTTTAGTGCTGTCAAGAGCGCGCCGGCGTAGTCGGCCTCCACGGCATACCACTCGATCTTGCCCTCCCGGTCGAAGTGAAATTGGTTGTTGCTCGGGTAGGTCACCTCGAGTCCGATGAGCGACTGCATCAGCGCCTCGTCCCCTAGCAAGTGCGGAAACACCTCCTCGATCGTGCGCCGCGAGAACCGCACACGCAGCGTGGCGGCGATAGCGACCACCAGCGGGCCGTCGTCGTAGCGGTTCTCGGCCGTCACCTCTCGAGGTTCGGCCAGCTGGATCACATCCAGTGACTTCATGGTCCACTCGAGAGCGGCGTGGAAGATCGAGTAGCGCTCCCACTGCGCGAGCACGAGCTCCACGCCCTGGAACTCGCCGAATCGGACATTTTCGGTCATGACGGCGTTGAGGAAGCCTCGCTGAGCGTTGGTGGACTGCGCCACGAGCGACGCCGACGCGTCCTGCTCGTCCACGACCAAGCGCACGGGTGCGCCGTGCCGAAAGAGCAGGCAGTACTCATTCACGATGAGGGCTGCAGCTCCGAGCGGTGTGCGGCGCTGCGAAAGCGCCAGCTCCTGCTGCACCTGACGCGAAATGGTGAGCGTCTGGATCTCCTCGCGCAGCTCGGCCACGCGCTCCTCGAGGTGGTCACCATAGAGCTTGCGGCGGCGCCGATAGTACTTGCCGCGCTCGCTGTTGCTCATGGACTTGAGGTCGGGTGGCGGCGAGGCGTCGTACGGAGCAGCGCGGTGCTTGGCCTTGAAGTCGAACGCGCGCCGGAAGCTCATGGCTCTGCGCAGAAACGTGAAGTGAGCGAAGTGGGAAAGCCGCAACGTCTGCACTCGTAGTGCCTTGTCACAAAACGGAGGCAAAATCGATTTTAAGCGAAAATGCCGTCGCCAAGAAATATTCGTCAGCAAGGCCAACATTCTGAGACCCAGCGTGTACTTCTTGCAAAACATCGTCAATTCACCTTGAAGCGCTCTACAATGTGCCCGTTGGTGCCAACTTTGTTTGCGGCACCTCTCGGGAGTGCAGCCTCAGCGCTCATATCTACGGCGAAATGATGAGCAGTGCGATAGCCAGTCACCAGTGCGTGCCGTCGACAGCCCAACCGAACGAGCTTAGTCTCACTCTTTACAATGCGTAATGCCATTTGCAGTCGACGTGTCGTCGTTTGGCTGTTGATGTCTGTGAGAGCTCCACTTTTGTACCTCCCAACCACATCCACAGCAAATGAAGGAAGTGCTCAAGCGGCCCGCGGAATTACTGTCGGCTCCGGCATGCCGAAAGGCGCCAGGAGGCTTTCGAGACGTTCGGGGCAGGCTCAAGTTGTTTTCTGAGGCGGTGCCGACTCTGCTGCATGGGACCAGGCCAACATTGATCGACTTCCTCTTCCTTCGTCGGACGGCTTCACGTTAGGTGTCGATAATTATTTAATTCTTCGCGCTTTCTCCGCAGATGCCAGTTCACTCCGACCGCATTCGTTATTTCGCAGCCGCAAGCACCACCGTCACCGTGAGCTTCCGTCAACCCTTCGGGCCCAAGGCCAAGCACCGCGCTGCTCCGTACGACGCCTCGCCGCCACCCGACCTCAAGTCCATGAGCAACAGCGAGCGCGGCAAGTACTACCGGCGCCGCCGCAAGCTCTACGGAGCCCACCTCGAGGAGCGCGTGGCCGAGCTGCGCGAGGAGATCCAAACGCTCACCATTTCACGGCAGGTGCAGCAGGAGCTGGCGCTGTCACAGCGCCGCACACCCATGGGCGCCGCCGCACAAATCGTGAGCGAGTACTGCTCTCTGTTCGGCCACGGTGCACCCGTGCGCTTAGCGGTGGACGAGCAGGACGCGTCGGCGTCGCTCGTGGCGCAGGCCACCAATGCACAACGAGGCTTCCTCAATGCCGTCATGACTGAAAATGCCCGATTCGGGGAGTTCCAGGGCGTGGGGCTGTTGCTGGACCAGTGGGAGCGCTACTCGCTCTACCACGCGGCCATCGAGTGGACCATGACGTCGCTGAGCGTGGTGCAGCTGGCTGAGCCTCGAGAGGTGACGGCCGAGAACCGCTACGACGACGGCCCGCTGGTGGTCTCCATCATGGTGGACCTGCGCGTGCGGTTCTCGCGGCGCACGATCGAGGAAGTGTTTCCACATCTGGTGGGGGATGAGGCGCTGGCGCAGTCGCTCATCGGGCTCGAGGTGACGTATCCGTGCGTGAATCACTTCCATTTCAACGAGCGCGGCAAGATCGAGTGGTATGCACCCGAGGTGGACTTTGTGGGCGCGCTGATGAAGGCGCTCAAGAATCCGGCGCTGGTGTCGCGCGTCATGGGCCACGCGCTGATCGCCAAGGACCACATGATCGGCGATGAGAGCGACGGCCGCCAGCTTGCTGCTTTTGAGGAGGACGGATATACCCGTTCAAACGCCGAGGTGGTGCTCGAGGCACGAGATAGCACTCAAAAGACAGGAAAGCGAAAGCATGCTTGCGATGGCACTCCAGCCGCGAAGTCGTCTCTAGATCGAACGAATCGATTGTGCCTGGCCTACATCCTAGCCGAGTGAGCAGTGCAGTAATTAATTATGTCCCTGGATGCAAAAATGAGGCACGCACCGTCTTTGTGTCGTGTGAAGTGGCTCAAGCAACCATGTTGTCATGTCATGACGAACATTTTGATAGGGAAAATGCCCTAACGAGTATGAAATTGCAAATTAACTGCCGGATGTGTATGATTCGACAAGGCCTAGTATTCTCGCAAACATCCGCATACACCCACGGTCACGAAAACTCCAGCTGCCTTCGCAGTGTGACTTCCAAGCTTGGCACCAACTGTGTCCCTATTGAAGGTCTGCACGTTGTAGCCTTGGGACCGGCAATTGCTGTATCGCCGGGTGCTCGGTCTACCCTCCTCGTCATTGCTTCTAGCTTCGTTTTGAGTCTCCCACGCCTCGCTGCAAGGCGTAGTGGAAGGGTTAAATCGTCTATCTCAGCGGAAGGTGAATCAAATCACCTTGTTCATGAAGGCCTCTGCGAAGCGACCACGTACATCTCCGTGTAGAGTTTGCCACGGCATTGGAGTGCAGCAACTAGGTGTAGCTTGTGATGGTCGATGAAGGCACAAGTGCTCAGCGTAACGCGATACTGAACATGTCGTGCTTTCGATCGTCGCGGTGAACATACCTGTTGTCTGGCGATGCGTGCTACATGTCGCGCGTCGTCCCACGGATCGGGACGGTTTAGCAGTCTCGGTGCGCAACCCGCAAGTAAGCAGCAAACAATAAAGACAAACAAGCCCGCTACTCCATGAACTAGCAACTTGTTCTGCCTCTCCGAGGAAAATACACGACTGACCTTCCTGCTGCTTCCTCCTTCCTTCGCTCGCCTCACACCTCGCACGCACTACCGTCCCCTTGCCATTCCCCCCGCGTGACGCCCCTTCTTCGCTTCATTGAACCAGTCCACTCCATCGCCAGTCCGCCGTACATGACATCCGTCCTTGTCTTGTCTCGCCCTTACATGATACCTCCTTGACCCCACAGCACCCGTCACCGTCGCCGCCGCCCGTCTGTGTCGTTCGTCCGTGTCTTCCGTCCGTGCCTTTCGTCCTTGGGCTCCGTAGAGCACCGCTTGACCCGACTTCTCTGCTTCTCTGCAAAATGGCGAGCGAGGATGCTGCTGCCGCTGCGGGGTTTCTCTCCGGGACGTGGCGCTAGTATTGTCAACCAGTCACAAAGACACTCGACCGAGCCAATCCGATAGCCAACAACAGCCTGAACTCGCACACCGACGACTAGTTCCACTTCAAGTTGCTGCTGCTCAAGAGCAAGCGCACAAAAGAGCGGATCCAGCCGAACTCACTCGGGACACTACATAGTGTAGAGCTAACATCCTTGCTCTTTGTGTCGTATACCTTCATGCGCTTGGGTGTCGCGGCCATCCCCGCATTCAATTCGTTCCTAAATGGATTCATACACACATGGTCTTGATTTACCCGTATTATAGATCGTCTGCGTTTTTTTTGCTGTTACCACGAAGCAATGCCGACATGTTACGCGAATGTTGACCCAGCTTACGCTTACGCAGTACCGTGGAATTAATCTTGGGTGAGCTGTCTACAGCCTCTAACGAGGAGTTCCCAGTATTAATCTTGGGTGGGCTGTCTACAGCCTCTAACGAGGTGTTCCCAGTATAACATACTACACTGTTGGGCTGTGCCTTGACACGCGGATACCGCATACACCCACCAGAGATCGGTAAAAAATATATTGGTCCATACGCCGTACCTCGATTTGCAATGCAATACCATACTGGGGTTGACTGAAGTACTGCAGTACAGTATTGCGGTCATGGTGAGTATTGCAATGCTATATTGGGGCGCGCCAAAGCAATGCTATATTGGGGCGCGCCAAAGCAATGCTATATTGGGGCGCGCCAAAGCAATGCTTTATTGCGGGTAGCTCTCGGATCAAACCCGCTAAGGTTTTATGATCGATAGTAGAGGCTCAACCACATGGTTCATATTGCAGTATAGTATTGCAATACGGTATTGCGGGACCAAAGCAATCCAATATTATACTGGAACGTGTCGGCGCACTGCAATGCCAGACTGCTCCAGGTGTGGATATCCACACCTGTACACCTGTATATACTGCAATCCGGACTGCAATCTGGAGTACCGCTAGAAATGCTTGAAAATATATTTTTACCGACCTCTGACACCCACCGGCACGACATTTACACCTTTGGATCATACCGACGAACTACATACTCTTCTGGGCATTTTGATATTGACCTTGATATTGACGAGTTTGTCTTCGGCGCCAGCGCCACGCAAGCAAGCAATGAATGCGCACGATCCTAAGCCGGAATTCGATCATGGTCGGCTCAGAGCGTTGCCCGCTTTCGTCACCGCGAGAAGCCGGAAGAACTGAGTCGAAAGCGGGAAGATGATGAAGAGTTGTGACCCGAGGGCTCCATGCAGGCCCTCGTCAAGAAGAAGCATGGCTCATACGAAGGTGCATTTGAGCAAATGTGCAGTCCGGTCGATGCAGGTAGATCAACAGCCTACGGACCGGAAACGAGTTTTCACCCGTTTAGAATGTAGGCCAGATTCAGTCGGTCCGGTCGCGCGGGCGACGATTCCGGGGACGGCTCGTCGTCGCTAACGATGCCGACGGCGTCGTTTTCGCATCCTCGCTTGTCGTGGCACCAGCTGCCCTCGATGTCCTGCAAAACCTCGCTCATTGCAGGGCTATCGCAGCCAGGCGCATTAGGAGCATTGTCGTCTTCGACAATCTCGACAACGGCGAGCTGGCGGCCGTCGCTCTCGTCGCCGATCATGTGGTCCTTGGCGATCAGCGCGTGGCCCATGACGCGCGACACCAGCGCCGGATTCTTGAGCGCCTTCATCAGCGCGCCCACAAAGTCCACCTCGGGTGCATACCACTCGATCTTGCCGCGCTCGTTGAAATGGAAGTGATTCACGCACGGATACGTCACCTCGAGCCCGATGAGCGACTGCGCCAGCGCCTCATCCCCCACCAGATGTGGAAACACTTCCTCGATCGTGCGCCGCGAGAACCGCACGCGCAGGTCCGCCATGATGGAGACCACCAGCGGGCCGTCGTCGTAGCGGTTCTCGGCCGTCACCTCTCGAGGCTCAGCCAGCTGCACCACGCTCAGCGACGTCATGGTCCACTCGATGGCCGCGTGGTAGAGCGAGTAGCGCTCCCACTGGTCCAGCAACAGCCCCACGCCCTGGAACTCCCCGAATCGGGCATTTTCAGTCATGACGGCATTGAGGAAGCCTCGTTGTGCATTGGTAGCCTGCGCCACGAGCGACGCCGACGCGTCCTGTTCGTCCACCGCTAAGCGCACGGGTGCACCGTGGCCGAACAGAGAGCAGTACTCGCTCACGATTTGTGCGGCGGCGCCCATGGGTGTGCGGCGCTGTGACAGCGCCAGCTCCTGCTGCACCTGCCGTGAAATGGTGAGCGTTTGGATCTCCTCGCGCAGCTCGGCCACGCGCTCCTCGAGGTGGGCTCCGTAGAGCTTGCGGCGGCGCCGGTAGTACTTGCCGCGCTCGCTGTTGCTCATGGACTTGAGGTCAGGCGGAGGCAAGTCGTACGGAGCAGGGCGAGCCTTGGCCTTGGGGCCGACGGCGCGGAACGTCATGATCGACTTGCCGACTTCTTGGCGCAATGGCGAATGGTTCTTTTCAGCGGTCGAGTACCGTTGGCAAGTTACCTGGTACATATGACGAAATGGATTGACAAGAACTGACCGGTGTGTTGTGCGTTGTAGACTGTATCGGCCATGACCAGTGTCTGCTTTCAGAACAAGTGCTCGCCATGCAAGCTGCCGACCAAGAGAGCACCAGAGCAAGCAAGGATGACGAGACCGAGGCCCCAATCGTTGCCTTTCGCTTCATGGAAGCTACGGCGACTGGTGATGACTGGTAGGAATAGCCCGGTAGCTACCGCTGTAGATCGAAGCGCGCCGACGGTCCGCCGCAACGACAGCCTCGCAACCCCCAGCACCGCTCTGCGTGGGCCTGTCGGAGAAGTCCTGCCAAGCAGCACCACTTGGCGCCTCGACGGCAAGTTTATTTGGTTGAGATTGTTGAAGTTTGCGTATCCTAGGGTCGTAGGTTTTTCATTATTGCATTTTGGCCACAACGACAGAAAGGTGACGATGGACGTCCTCGAGAGCCGCGAAGTCTCTCTGCGCGCCAAGGTGTTGGGAGCGTCCCCGCCTTCTTCGGCGCCTTCCCCACTTATCAATCGTCTACGGAGCCTTCAGACGCAGCTGGACCAGCTGTCCGCCGCCGTCTCCGGCGCCACGAAGCTGCGTGAACTGTGTACGCCGCCGCTCAAAAATCGAGTTCTTTTCATGAAACCCTATAATCCCTAACATAATCTCGGACATCTGCAGACCGTGAGCACTCCAGCCAACTGCAGCTCACATCCGCCAGTGCCTTTGCGCACAGCAGCTCGAGGGCCGGTGACGAACTCAAGCGCGCGGCCATTCTGAGCTCCTCGGAGCGTCTGCAGGAGGTGGCGGCCCAGCTGCAGCAATTGCAGCAGTTGACGCCCGTGCTGGACCAGCTGCGCGCCCCTGACGCCCTGCAGCAGACACAACTAGAGAAACTTGAGGCCAGCAGTGAGCTGCAGACCGAGCGCGCGCTGGCGCTGCATTCGCGCGTGGAGAAAGTGCTGGCCGCGTACCAGCAGATGATCCTCGTGCTGTCGGAGAAGTGCGTCGAGTACAACGCGCTGCTGGACCAGCTGCAGGTGTGAGCAGAAAGAAGAGTGAGAGGTGGTGAAGACAGAGTTATGTAGGCTATGGAGCTAGAGGCTCTTGCTGGAAAAATCTGTCCGGGATTCGTGAACGACTACTAGCAAGATGAGATCTTTCCTGGGCAAATGACACCAACACTTTCTGGCACGCTTGTTGTAAGACACCCGTCATCTCCACGAACTTGCGGATGCGGAAATCGCGCCCGTGTTTGTTCACCGTGATGCCGTCTGGCGACTGGATGGTGGCATCGTCCACGACAGCGCCGGTTCCCGTTTGCCGAGCCTACAGACAGGTACACGTCGCACCGGTTGATCATCACGGCCAGAAGAACTGTTGGCCGCGAGCGTCTTCCAGAGGTGTGAGGAAGAAGTCGAGGGCGCCGAATTGTTCTCGAGCTCGGCTTATCTGGGACGCGGGGATGCTGTCGAACCATCGCGAACATCGACATGGTGCAAGTTGGTCAGACCAGCATGTTGGCGTCCCCGCCTCTCTCCACCGGTGGCGGCTCCGGTTGGATCAACGTCGGGCTACCGCGGGATGACGGCCGAATCCCACGACGCCATCAGCACGCGGTCGCCCATTCCTGCTGCTGATAGATCATCATAGACTGCGTTGGAGTACAGAACCTGGCAGGATGGACACATGAATGGTCTAGGGTGTGTGCGGTAAGTCGGTTGTTGTGCGATAATAAACGCCAGCCCAACAAAAACTACACCGTGGACCCCGTAGTAGGCTCTACTGGAGCTCCCTAGTGGAGCCCGAGCCTGAGAACTCGCAGACTTCCTGTGGATCGACCTGTTCGCGGAAGGTGTCGATGAACGTGACGTAGTAGAGGTGATCGGAAACGCTAAAGTCGGTGAGGATCGTCGCCGGGTCCTTGGCAGCCACCTTGAACTGGTCGGCGGCGTCGATGAACTTCATCTCGTCCAGCTCCTCGTAGCTCAGCCGCGTCATCTCGACGAACTTGCGGATGCGCATGTCCCGCGCCAGCTTGAGCACCGTGACGCCGTCGGGCGACTCGACCGTCTCGTCGTCGATGATGTTGGCGTTGAGCTCCGAGTCGGACGTCATGCTGCGGCGGTTCCAGTTGGCCGAGCCCAGCGACACGTACACGTCGTCGATGAGCACGAGTTTGGTGTGGATGTAGATGTCGAGCTCTTTCTTGGTGGTGTAGATCTGCACCTTGTTGGGGAACTTCTCCTTCATGGGCCCGATCATCTCGTAAAGGTACTTCTCGTACCCGGAGGCCTTGAGCAAAGCGTCCGGCGGCTGGACGAGCACAATGAGGCGCTGGATTCTCGGCAGCACTTCCATCAGCGCGTCGAGCAACTCCGGCACGTAGATGAAGTACTGGTCCTCGATGTAGATGAAATTCTTGGCGTTGCGCAGTGCCTTGAGGCGGGCCTGGAAGATCGACTGCTCGCCACGCGGTGCGAACTCCTCGTAGTGTTTGTACAGACAGCTGAACGTCCGCACGATCTGCACGTTTTGCTTGCCGAGCTTGGACGTGGTGTTGCTGCTGGCGTAGTCAATCGGCGGTAGCTTCCCGTACTCGGGGTTCTCGAAGTCGAGGAGGTCGTCTCCCAGCCCCAGACACGGCTTCTTGTCCGAGTTCCAGCGCTGGAGGAAGTTGTTGGCTACCTCTTTCGCTGCCGGCCCGTGGATGCGGAAGTGGGCGTCCACCCAGCCGTTGTTGCGATACGGGATGTTGGCTTTCATGCGGATCTCCGTGTTGTTGTGGTAGATGGTGTCCCATCGATCGTTGGTGAGGTCCATGCCGCCCACGTACGCGATGGGGTGTTCGTCCTCGCCCGTGGATTTGTTCACAGCGATGACGATGGTTTTCTGGTGGTGGGCCGACGCCAGCAACGGCACGCGGTCGTCGAAGAGGTACAAGGCCTTGGCCCCGTTGATCTTGGACGGAGGGATACTGTTGATAGCGTCTCGCGCCTTGGTGTTCTGAGAAGTGAGCAAGTAGTTGGACCAGGAGAGGAGGTTGACGCTCCCGCCGCGCTCCACGATTCCCCTGAACATTACGTCGAAGCCCGTCTTGGCGCCGGTGGGGTCGATGTCGGCCTCGAATGGGATGTTGCACGTATCCCATCCGGTGTACATGACGCGATCGCCTTCTTTAGTGGCGTTGAAGTCGTCCACCACGGCGCTGAAGAACTCGTTCGCGACGGTGTAAACCGTCACAGCGTTGCCTGTTGTGTACGTCTGGAGGCCATCACGAGGCATGCCTCCTCGGGACGCAACGATCTCCTTTTCCGTGATGAACCAGTCGGTGGGCTTGAGTAGAGGCTGCGTCGTTTTGATGTCCGAGCCGTCCGAGAGATCGGAGCCGTCCTCGGTCGTGTTAGCCTGGCCCGCTGCCTTCGAACCTGAACGGGATTCGGCGGCGTCGTCATTGCCAAAGATTGACGAGAAGGACCATGCCGTCGTAGCTGAAGGCGCAGCAATTAGCGCGCAGACGAAAGCGAGAGCGAGCTGGTGAGTGCGGGTTTTCATTCCGACGTGAGCTCACCCGCTGAAGATGAGATGAGTGCGCTGTTTGACGAGGAAGTGGGTTTGAAAAGCACTGGTTTACTGTCGTTATCGCTGGGAAAGCAAGTTCGAGCACATTACAGCAGGCGCGTGCAATTTCCCGTGATGGGAAGTTGTTCATCGACAGGAGCCCACCATACTCAAATCAAGATGAAAGAGGGAATGGGGGAGCAAAGTTTTGGCATGCCGAATTCAATCCACAGCGGACGACCGTTTTCCTTATGAGCACAACCCTGCGCTTTGATCAAACTGCGAAAGCTTGTTGAGTTAGACAACCGTCATGGCGAGCGTTAGCTACACTACACAAACATTCATAATAGAGTCGGTCAATATTATATTGTGATTCTTGGCTGCGATCATTCGTACTTAGTGGTCTTATAGTAGACTTAAGCGCGGCGATTCGACGAATCGACTGGGTAGAACCGTCTGGGGCAAGTTTCCGGTCAGTGAACGTTTTCGGTCAATATATTAGGAGCCACCTCGTGAAGCCATTTTTCTCCGGTTCGCGTCAAAGTTTCACGTCCAAAAATGTTCCAGACAGCAATGCTCAATTTATTTGAGGGGCTAATTAGCAGCCAATTAGCACCCCTCAAATAAAATTGAACATTGGTAGAGATTTCCATCGAATTGTAATAATTACTATTCCAAGGGTCAGTTTGACTTACTATCTGTATTAATACTGGGAATACCTCGATAGAGGGAGGGACGGCCCTCAACGGATTAATTCCACGGTACTGCGTAAGCGTAACCTCAGTCGACTTTCAGCCAACATACCGCACATTCGTGCCACCTAACAACCAATTGCAATAGCAGACCAGCATGATAGAAATTGACGCCGCCGTTCAGATCTGGTGTGATAGAAACAGATTGTCAACAGCTTCTCCGTTCGCACATTTGGCACTCAGCGCTCAGTAGCTTCATCACTCGCCATATTTTTGCGGTGATGGTGAAGAGGAACATTGAATCGTTTTCTGATGAAGCTACGGCACGGAAGGACCAAGTCCATGAAACAGAACGCCCTCTCGATAAACAGCAACGGAAGCGACAGCGCAAGGCGCTATACATGCGCCAATATCGTGCCCAACGGAAATTAGTCGCTGATGACTCTCGTGGTGAAGATGCAGTATCGCCAGTCGTAATGGCTACAGTAGCAATGAAGGAAGCAATATAATGAAGGGCTCGCCAGTTGCAGTGGCTAGCAATGGAGAACGCGATACAGTGCGTATGGATACCAAGTTTCAAAAAATCGTATCCCAGTGTAAGTCGCAGACGACCGAGTATTACTATGTCCAACTACTGATATTGACCTAATATCGGTTTCCACAGGTTTCGCTTGCTCCTGGCGGTTTGTGACGCAGAATCAACTGTCTCTGAGCTCGTTCATTGTCGGTTTGACTTCGCAGAGTGCCCATGACGAAGGATCCCGTTGAAAAATACTATTTCCTGAAAAGCGGATGTATTGCGACCTAACCAAACTCGAAATCGTCGGGAATGTGCTGACCAGTCTCCACAAACCACTGGTGGACGTCGATGTAATGACACAGGCATTCCACATTCCAGGCACTTTTTTTTTTGCCATAAGCTAGAGGAATCGATAGCTTCCCCAGTACTGCATTGCGTTCAGCAACATCGAGGTACAGGTGCTTCGCCACTTCGGCCCATTCTTCCTGAAGGCAAGCCACTTATCCAGCACAGCATCGGACTGCCGAATCTGCAAAACGCTGTTCACTTTGCGGGAGACCTCTTCGAACTCTTCGGCAACCTGTACTAACCAGCCCCACATCACTGGCAGAGCTCGTTACTGTAAACATGATACACAGAGCGGCTGGAAATGCAGCACGAAGACGTTTACTTGACAGCAAGCAGACAAGAAGCAACTTGCCTCTTAGTACTTCATCCTGCAGCTCGGTCTGCGGTCGGAGCGAAGAATCCAGGAGTGAGGTAGTGAGGTACCGGCCTGTCGTTGTGTAACCAGTGCCACAAGCCACTGAGTGCATAATATGCACTCTCAGTGACATAATATTATTATGTTCACGATCAATTGAACTCGGAATAGTAGAAATACTAGTAATATTACGCCTCGCGAATTCCTACTATTTGAATTACTAATATTGAATCTCACCTGTCATTTGCACTAAGTAATATTAATACTAGTATTGTAATACTAGTATGTATAGTACAATTTTTGGACTCTGCTACCAACCTTTGGCTGACATTAGATAGCTTGGATGGATCTGTATCAACCCTTTGATCGAATCGTATATTATTATATATGTGATATAGAAGCATGTATTAGATACTGTATTATCTCGAATTCATCTCGACTTGTCGGCGTATCAATGATCCAGATCCAGGGTTTGGTAGTAGTCAAGAATCTAGAGGTAATAGCAGTACTAATATTGCTACTACTACTAGTAGTAGTAGTGGTATCGATTTCAAGCAACTAGTAGTGCTAGTCGACTAGTAGCGAGAAAATGGCACTACACGTAGTAGTGCTTCTATCACTACTACCGTCTTTCCCCGCACACTACGCCTAGGCGCTATGCTACGAATTTCAAAACAGAAGAGAATTATTCGAATAGAGCGCCTAGGCGTTATGCAACGAACACTTTTACAATGTTTGAAGGCTATCAAATCGGGTCCTAAAATCTGGCTCAGTCGTGAAGGCCTGACCCTCCTACGCGGCTGGCTGGGGTTCAAGCCCGCCTGCGTGCAGTTCACAAACCGAGTGTGTAATGTTAGGTCTTTTCTTTCCTCGGTGGCTGTGTTCAAAACATATATTTTGGCGAATTGGCATGACTACTTTCGTTAACTGCATTATAAGCAACCCATATTATTTTTATTCACGAAATGTACACAGTAAATTAAAGGATATACTAAAGCACTGTAACGGGGTTACATCGAATAGTGTGATGCACACAAGCTAGGTGCCACACATAAGTTGAGTTCCACACATATGTTACGTGGGTCACCCCAGATAGGAGTGGGTGGCTCACAGCCAATGGATATGCATTAGACTAGGCTCTATTTTACTATGATAGATAGTGAGTCCTATACATACATACAACAGGCGGCTCTGCCGCGATAAACAACAATACATTCAGTTCACATTTGAAGCCTAAGAGTTCACTAGCCTTGTTTATGGTACTTCTGTCTCTTGGAGTCCTTAATTAGCTATATTAAGGTACTCGAGCAAACTCTCGTATAGAGTTTGCTAGCTATCAATATTACTAGAGACTCTCTGAGTCTGTGTCTTCCTCTGACGTAAAGCTACGGCAGCCCCGCTGCAAGCACCCTCTTCATGCTCTGCAATGACGGTCCTTGATGGTTGTTTTTGGCTGAGGTCATCGCTTTAGATCAGATAATGAAAACCGTACCAGTTTGCATGAGCTTGGTCGCTGCAAGCCAAGCCACTGGCTGGCATTGATCCTTGCACGACAATCGAACTTAATCTGAAAATTTCAGGGCGTTGTATTTCGACGAGCGCTATAATCGATTTTTTCTCTGTGATTTTTAAAATTCGAATATGCGAATACAACGCCTAGGCGTTGTGTGCGGGGTAGACGGTATGTAGTAGCAAACTTCAAGTTGTGGGAGATCTTAGAAGGACGTGCGAATGAGTGGTTCTGCAACTCCTCCCTCTTCGTGATCTCGCTCATTTCTCAGAGCTTCCCGCCAGAAACAGGACCATGAAGTGTGCAAAACTTGACCGCAGCTGGGGAGATATCACAGAGACCGCACCTTGCTGTATAATATACGGCCGCATATTATGCGGCCGTCTGGTGCACCACTTGTGCAGCAACGAGCTCTGTACCAAAGCTGATCTCTCCAAGAGGTGGGTCAACAATATGCACTCCTTTCAACCGCTTCAATTCGTGCTGATAGCTTTGACGTCCAGGTTTTGCAGTCGGAGCTGTGTCAGCGAGTTCTTCGGCTCCGAGAGTTCACACCGAGCAGCAACTCCGGGAATCACTGTCGAGTGACACAGTGATAGATCTTCTTGCACAAGGCGAGGCGAAAGAGGAGCCAGAAACCACCAACAGCATTCCGGAGGACGCCGTTGGTTTATCGAAGTCGGCGAGAGAAAGTATCCCTCCGGTTTGCAAAGTTGCGCGCGTCTGGCTTGGAAGAGGCTTCCAAGAACGCGTGTTCTCGACAGGATCGTTTCTGATGAGCTCAATGCGGACACGAACCGACAATGAGTGAGCGCAGCGGCAACTGATACTGCGCCACAACCGCCTCGAGCTGACGCGCATGGAGGAAAGCAAGCATCAGTTGTGGTAGGCACCTATCTGTTCTCACTAGCAGCCAACCAGTAGTACTACTAGTAGCGATACTACTAGCGTCTTCGCTAGATTACTACTACTAGTAGTAGTTTATACTTTCACATATTGACTAATATTAGTAGTAGCACTACTAGGCCAAATCTTCACTACTACCAAACCCTGTCCAGATCCAAGGACCTTCACTGGTATCACTTGATCCTCATACAAGTATTGGATAGTGCGCGTATCACTGGGTTAGCGTGTATCATTGGTGAATATGAACCCCTGGTTCTTCCATCTTCTCGCTGGACAAATTTGTTTTTGGCAGTGACCCAAAAAATTGGAAAGTACTCGATCTCGGTGATCTTACATCGGATCCGTTCACGTATCTTGACAACGGTGATGGTTCGGAGCCTTTGGAAAATACGTGTTGTTGGACTCAATCGTGTGAAGCTTATGCGAGCTGAAGGTGAGGGGACGAAATTATTACTGTATGCTAACTGGTAATGAACCGGCTGCGCCATCGCAGGTGTCTTGCGGGTCTACTTTTTCTAGTACGCCCTCGCCAAACAGATTGTAGTACCATTCCTCGTCGACATCGAAATTTTGGATGAGCGAGGATCTGCCGTGTCGTACAGATTCGCGGCGTCCAGGAACTGCATGGCGTCGATTTCCTTGTAGCTTCAGCCCATCTCCTGGAACTTGCGCACACGGAAGTCGCGCATCAATTGACCGACTTTGATTCCGTCCGGGGACTCGACGACGTCACTGTCCACGACATTGGCGTCCAGCTCCGGTCGGACGTCATGCTGCGTCGGTTCCAGTTGGCCGAGCCGTCGGCCAGATACACGTCGTCGATGACCACCAGCTTGCTGTGCAGGTAGATGTCCAGATCCGGCTTGATCGAGTACATCTTAAACTTGTTGGGGAACTTGTCCTTGAGGGGCTGGACGTTCTCGTACATGTACTTCTCGTAGCCGCCACTTTTAGTCAGGAGTTCAGGAGGCTGGACGACCACGATGAGACGCTGCAGTCCCGGCATGGCCTCCATAAGTTCGTCTAGTAACTCCGGCACTAGGATAAAGTACTGGTCCTCGATGTAGATATAGTTCTTTGCGTTCTTGATGGCCTTGATGCGTGCCTGGAACAGCGAGTTCTCGCCGTAAGGAGCGAACTCCCAGTGTTTGTACTTGCAGCTGAAGGTTCGGACGGTCTGAACGCTCTGGTTGCCAAGGGCTGACGTGGTGTTGCTGCTCGCGTAGTCCAGCGGCGGTAGGAACGAATACTGCGGGTTGTCGAAGTCGACAAGGTCGTCTCCGAGGCCCTGCGTCGGTAAGTAGGGCGAGTTCCAGCGAGCGAGGAAGTTGTTGGCCACGTCCTTCGCGGCCGGGCCGTGGATGCGCATGCTGCTGTCGATCCAGCCCCTGTTGCGGAAGTGAATACCGGTTTCCTTACGTAGCTCGGACTCGTTGTGGTGGATGGTGTCCCAGCGGTCATTCGAGAGGTCGATACCGCCCACATACGCGATCGGGTGTTCGTCAGCGCCCGTGGAGTTCCCACCAGAGATAACGAGCGTCTTCTGGTGCTGCGACGACATGCCGTACGGAAGTCGGTCGTCGAAGATGAAGAGCGCGTTGGCGTCGTTGATGCCCGACATGGGGAGCTTGTTGATCTTATTGCGCACCTTGACGTCCTGGAAGAAGAGGAACTTGTTGGCCCAGCCCAGAATCTTGACGTCTCCGCCGCGCTTCACGATGTTTCCGAATACCACGTCGAAGTTGGACTTGGCGCCGCTCGAGTCAAAGTCAGGGACGAGCGGGATGAGGTCGGTGTTCCAGACGGCCAGCATGACGCGATCATTCTTCTTCGTCGTCGAGAGATCGCCGTACACGGAGTCGAAAAACTCCTTCGTCACGGTGAACGTGGTCACGGCGTTGCCTGTGCTGTAGGTGGTCATGTCACTGCGAGGCGAGCCACCACGCGATGCAGTGATCTCCTCCTCCGTAAGGAACCAGTCAGTAGCTTGCAGG
The DNA here is from genome assembly GCA_033557995.1 of Phytophthora crassamura. Taxonomy (NCBI): domain Eukaryota; phylum Oomycota; class Peronosporomycetes; order Peronosporales; family Peronosporaceae; genus Phytophthora; species Phytophthora crassamura. Next base: position 1,994,817 of record JAUCED010000016.1, read on the forward strand.
AGAGGCTGCTGCATCGTGACGTCCGAACCATTCGACTTGTCGACTCTGATGCTGCCTGAACCTTCATCGTCGTCGTTCCCGAAAACGGACGAGAAAGACCACGCAGAAGCCGACGACGGAACTAGCACCAGCAAATACACGAGAACTATGGCAATCGTGGATATTGCTGCGCCGCGTAGTGGAGAATCAGCCCTCATCGGCCAACACGATAGCGTGTGTGCCGCTCGGCGTTAAATCGAAAACAAATGAGGCGGGATGTCGGGACGGCAGGTGGCGTCGATGACGAGACTTTGCCTTCGCTCGCAATCACAAAGGAAGGGCTTTCCTGTAGGGGAAAGCAAAGCATTATCGTGCATTTGCCCCGGTCATGAATCTCACGTGACGAGTGGCACTCAGACTTTGCACTCAGTGAGTGCAAGGTGAACACCACGTACACAGCACAGAAGATGACGGTCTTGTCGATGACGAGACTTCCTTGGTCCGCAATCGCAGAGGAAGGCTTCCCTGTGTAGGGGAAACAACTGCCTACCGGCCTTCGGGGGCCGGGGGATTATCGAAGTTTGAAGCCTTTTGTTTCTGGTCATCAAATCGTATTCAACGCGTAATGAAGCTGAAAATTTCTAGAACCGCTGTGCCTTTTTCATCTAGGACGGCTTTGCCTTTATCAAAGCTGCCACCAACTGCATCATCTTCTGCTGGCGCTGTAAAGTGACCTGGCGCTCTTCCCGCTCACGCAGCTCACGCTCCATCTCCCGAGAATCCGAATCGAGCTGCGCTTTCACTGCCAGTTGAATGGTCTCGTGGTAGAGCTGCATGAGTGTCGGCCGCGATGTGTCCTTGGTCTCGGTGGTGCGTCCATGAAGTTCACGCAGAGACAGCTCAGCGCGAGACGCATTGGCTTCTTCGTCTTCTGTCAGCTCGGCGCGAACTTGCCCGGGCGAAAGGTCGAAAGCGTCAGGACCGTACATACTGCTTTGCGCTTGTTCTCCAGAAGATGACGCAGCAGTAGCAGATTGGGCTTGGAAACCCCGTTGTTGAGGGGAAGCCGAGGCGACATCCACCTGAGCAGCGGTCATCAGTCTATCCCTTTCCGGCGTGTCTGTAGGCTGCACTTGTGGCCGCGGTACTCTCACACCTTCCACCTGCACGCCATATTGCCTGTCAATGCGTGCCTTGATCCGCAGGGCGAGTACTTGAAGTGGCGAGCACGATTCCGATCCAGACGGAACCACCAGTGCAGAAAACTTCCTCCGCAGGCTTACAGCCGTTCTGTTGCCCCATGACAGCTCCTTCCGGGCCGCGTACTCAGCTGCCACATTGCTCCATTCGGCTGGGCTAGTGGGCGGTTGTTCATCCAGTATTGTGGGGAGGAGAGTGAGCTCCTGATTTCTGTAGTTCTTGTTTCCAGGAATCCTTGCCATCTACAAACCGCAGTAATAGCTATAGTTAGTTTTGAAGCTCAATCGCGTACAGCAGCATTTCACTACCTTCTGGAAGATGGCTCGAAGGGAGAAATTGGAGAATGCTGGGCTGTTGCGGCGAGCGCTGCTCCTAAAGCAAGCTGACGACTGTCTAGTACCTACACAGAAGAGGTGTACGACGCAACTGCAACATAGAGATGGGTGCTTCCGTGTGGGGGTGTCGATACCAAGGCCCGACCAAGCGTGCTTTAAGCAAGCACCTCTGCAGCCACCACCTCTGTTTTGGGGGCTCCGCGTCATAAAGTTGTGGTGGCTGCACTGGTGAAGAAGCTGAGCGTGCTGAGAGTAACGTGCTTCCTGCTCACCAGTCCGCGCTTGCTATCAGGGTAATGGTCAGTTTAGCGAACGCCGGCGTTGAATTTGCGGAGGATGAAGCGCATATTCACCTGGACCACAGCACGCCCGATTTCCACAACACAGATGACGATCTGGAGATGGAGATTTTGATCGCACCTGACAGCGACACAGAAACGGAAATCGAGAGCTTGAGTGACTTCGCCGACGATGCAGTGTGAGCGTGGATGATAGTGGTGCTTGCAGCCGGAACGCCATCGGACGGAATGAGGAGCGTTTCGGGATCTTGGGTCCAAAACGCATTGTTTCATATTTGTCTAGCCATCACATACATAATAATGAAAGATACGTATTTGTCGAACTGTGGTGCGCATTTGCCAGTGTTGTCGGCACAATGGTAAATGTAATAATGCTACACCAAACACTTATCTTAAAGCTGTACCCAGCCCACATTCTTAAAGCCGTACCCAGTCCACATTGTACCGGGGCGTGGCCCTTATTAATGGCACCCAACCCGTTAGTGTGTCGTACACACATGGAGTTGTCACATAGTGATGTGCCACACTCACATGTGGTGTTTCGTACACTGACCCTTAAGTGCGGTGCGTACCTAAGAGAGCCCATAAGTACGGTTTGTACTTAGCAAGGTCGACATGGCTTGAGAGCCAACCATTTGGAAACAGGTTACTTCGAAGGTGCATTAATTAGACAGTTTATAGTAAGTAGGACTTGGTGAGCAAAACTAATAGACGTTCAGTTTAAATCTAACCTAGAAGTCCGCAAGTCGTTTGGTACCCAGTACCAGCAAACGACTAAGAAGGCAGGGCCTCCAACTAAGACAGCAGAGACGCCGGGCTCTGTTGTGGTTAGCGCGTTACGCATCCTCAAAGCTAAGGTGCGTGTGACTCCCGTCACACCTGGTAGCACTTGTAGTCAATTCCGCGACCGGCGCGGTCGTCTACCATCAAGGTATCTCTGAGCATGGATGACTCAGGGAGCATGTTGCCGTCTCGGCAGGACTTCCCTCATCTCTCGGACGCCCACTGGGCAACGCTGGAGAAGATGGTGAGCCTCCTGGGCGAGACAGCGTTCGCTGGATTCCCCTCGCTTCCTGTGGAGCAACAAAGGGCTCGCGTGGAATGCTTCGACAAGTATGAGTCGTCGTTGATCGCCCACGTGAGCGCTGCCGCGCAGGATGCCGCTCGCTCTGGGATGTGTGCTGAAGCACAGAGTGCGGCACAGTCAGCAGCGCGCGAGTCGGGTACCTTCGCATAGCGACAAGGATCGACCAAGGCAGTCAAGATGACGGTTTCCAAGTTTGGGAAGGAGTCGGACAGCCTGGTCTTCAGGATCCGTGAGATTGAGATCGCGCTGAGCGCGGGACAGATCTATGATCCGAGATCCCAGGTCGCCTTCGCCCTGTCCAACCTCGGAGGTCGGGCTCGGGCTTGGGTCATGGCTCGTGAGACGTCGTCTCCAGGCTTCTTCACCTCGTGGTCGTTCATGGAACAAGAGCTGCGCAAGGACTTCTTGCTCGCCAATGTGGCGTACCGCCATCGCTTCCTCTTCTTGCGTTACAAGCAGGGGAAGCGCTCCCTTCAAGACTATGTCATGGAGCTGTAGAACCTGGAAGCAGCCATGCCCGGAGCTCCTCTTTCAGAGGACGTGAAGGTCACGGTATTCATGGACGGCGTTCGTACTGGTCCAGTGCGAACCGAGCTCTTCCGCCGTCAGCCGAAGACCTTCAACGATGCAGTGCATCTCGCGCTACTCGAGGATCACTGTGTGCGATCCGCGCAGGGACACGCGGGTCCGGCCGACACGTCAGAAGGCCCCACTCCCATGGAGATCTCGGCGGCTGAGTCTGTTCGGGCCGGCGCAAAAAAGCTTCGTGCGAGTGGTCGCTGCTTTGGGTGCAACGAGTTGGGCCATTTCCGTTGGAACTGCCCGACCAACCCATGGAGAACGGCTCGTGGCAACGCCACTTCGGCGTCGTCGTCACTCAATATGATTGAGTCCGCGGCGTCGGAAAACGGCGACTCCCAGTAGGCGCGGGACGCCCTGCTGGGAGGCTTCGCTCTTCCCGGACGGCGGTGGCTTCGCCACCTCCCCGCCCAGGAGAGCAAGTCCCAGGGACGACACTGTTGTGTCTCTCGGTGGCCGCCGCGCGGTCTAATCTCGTGGTTGTCACCGCCCAGCGTCAAGGGATACGAAGAACCAATGACCATCCTGATTGATTCGGGTGCGTCGTATAACTTCGCAACGAAGGCCAGTGTGGCTAGGAACAGCATACGGTATGCTCAAGCTTTAGAAGACTCTAACAGTAATAGCAACGTATCTGTTCGCCTAGCGACTGGGTCGATCGTATCGACGCGGAAGGTCCTTCTCCCCTTGACGGTCAAATTTGACGACTTTAATTCGGTCGAACCGTTCATTGTCCTTGACATAGATGATCGATACGATCTGATCCTCGGTATGCCCTGGCTTGTGAAGCACGAGCCATGGATCGACTGGCGGAGTCGCACCATAGGTGCAAGTCACCAACCCTTAGCGGATCGAGCTTTGGCGGGTCATGTTCCCTCCTCATCCCGCGACGGATTCGTGCACGAGCACCGGGTGCCGAGCGGGGAACGACACTTTGCCGGCTCGGCCGAACAAGTGTGTGTTTTCAACAAGGGTGGTCGAGCAGAGACTCCCACTACACAAGGCGTTCGGGCGGTTCAGCTGTCGCCCAAGAAGAAGAAGCCGCTGACGGAGTTCGCAGCGCGATTCAGGGTGGTCGAGCAGAGGCTCCCACTACGCAAGGCGTTCGGGCTGGCTCAGCTGTCGCCGAAGAAGCAGAAGTCGCTGACGGAGTTCGCAGCGCGACTCAGGGTGGTCGAGCAGGGGCTCCCACCACGCAAGGCGTTCGGGCTGGTTCAGCCGTCGCCGAAGAAGGAAAAGTCGCTGACGGAGTTCACAGCGCAACGGCGGTTGTTGACGCGATCACGGGCGATCGCAACGCGAAAGATCTGACCCCAGTACCGACGTTGTCGGAGCTCCTTGAGCTCGAAGAGCTTTCCTATGTCGAGTTCCTCGAATCGCTTAAGGCGGGGAAACTGGAGGACCTAGTCCTTATCCGCCGCGACAAGAGCCTCTCGAACTGAACAGCTCCTCGGTCATGGACCCTGACGTGTTAGAAGAAGGGCGGGTCTCGAAGAGACAACAACGATATGGCGCAGCCATTCTGAAGGACCCCTCGGATCCCTATTATCCTCTGTTGAAGGAATTTTCGGACGTGGTATCGGAGGACCCTCCTTCTGTGTTACCCCCGGATCGGGGTGTGCGCCACGAGATCGATCTCGAGCCGGGTACGAAGTACTGCACCACGCGCCAGTGGCCGCTTCCGAAGGAACAAGTCGACGTCATCGACGCTTTCTTCGCAGCGAAGCACGTAGCGGGCATGGTGCGCGAGTCGAAGTCGTCTCATTCGTCACCGACGTTTTGCGTACGCAAACCCAATGGGAAATGGCGCATGGTACATGCTTTCAACAAGCTGAACGCGGCCACCACCCCCGCATCGACGCCCATTCCTCGAAAGGATGTGATGCAGAACAACATGGCGGGCTGCACGGTGTTTAGCGCGCTCGACATGGTCGATGGCTACTATCAGCTCCTGATGCGGGAATCTGACATCCCTCTCACGGCTGTGAGCACTCCCAGCGGGATGCTGTGGGAATGGTTGGTGATGCCCCAAGGGCTATCCAACGCACCAGCAACGTTTAATCGCTTGGTAACACAGCTCTTCCAGCCGCTGCGGCACTTCGTACATACGTACTTTGCCGACATGTTCGTTCACAGCCACGCTGAAGATGGGAAGACAGACGTCGAGATGCATCTTGCGCACCTCCGTGAGGTCTTGATGTGCATGCGGGAGAACCGTTTGTATGCAAACATCAACAAATGCATCTTTGGTGCTAAGGAAATCCCGTTCCTGGGCTGCTTCCTTGGAAAGGATGGCGTCCGCGCTGATCCCGAAAAGATCGAAGCGATCTCGCAGTGGCCGGTGCCTACCTCCCAACGGCATCTGCGCAAGTGGCTCGGCCTCGCCAACTACTTGCACAAGTACAGCGAGAACTACGCTGAGTTGGCCAGGCCACTAACGACCCTTTTGAAGAAGGACACAGACTGGTCCTGGCCTGCGGAGGCTCAGCGAGCCTTTGAGGCGATCAAGCAGAGCTTACAGAGCGCCCCTATCCTGGCGCTGCCTGACGAGGATCGTCCTTTTAGTGTCGTGTGCGACGCCTCCGACTTTGCCATCGGCTGCGCCCTGCTTCAGGTGGATGCCGAAGGCAGGGAAAGGGTGGTGTCTTTCCAGTCCCGGCAGTTGAAAGCCGCGGAAAAGAACTACCCCGTCCACGACAAGGAGCTCATCGCGATGAAGTACGCGCTGGTGAAGTTCCGGGTTCATCTGCTCGGCAGTAAACCCTTCGTGATCTACACAGATCATGCCTCGTTGAGGACAGCGACCTCGTCACCTCATCTTTCCCAGCGCATGGCGGTTTGGTTGTCATTCTTCGCAGAATACAACTTCACCGTAGCTTACAAGCCGGGGAAACAGAATGTCCTTGCGGACGCGCTCTCCCGGAGACCGGACTATGAGCTGACACACGCGGTGTTCCTTGAGTCGCTGCTCCATGAGCTCATCCGCGAGGCCTATGCGGGCGATGACGATCTTCGAGATCTGGTCGAAGTGCTGCGCACGAAATCGGACAGCTCGGCACTCTCGGCTCGTCAGCGAGCCCAGCTTCACCGCTACTCCCTCGTTGAGGGCTTGCTCTACTATCAAGTATCCCCGGAGGATGATCCGAGGTTGGTTGTTCCCAACGACGAGGACCTTCGTCATCGAATCCTCTTTGAGGCACATGACACGGCGCTCAGCGGGCACCTGGGTCGCGAGAAGACGTATACGTCAGTGGCGCGGGACTTCTGGTGGGCCCACATGTACAAGTGGGTGCGGTCTTACGTTAAGACTTGCGAGACGTGCCAACGGGTCAAACCCTCCGGCCGCGGCGGCCCCGCTGATGAGCTTGCCGGTCCCGGCCGATTGCTGGCGCTCCGTGAGCATGGACTTCATCTTCGAGTTGCCGCCCGATGGGCAGGGCCATACTGGCATCCTGGTCTTTGTGTGTCGCCTGAGCAAGATGGTGAGGCTGGTGCCCGTGAAGAAGAGTGTGACAGCGCCGCAGGCGGCTCAACTCTTCGTCGACAATGTCTTCCGGCATCACGGCCTCCCGGAGGCGTTCGTCAGCGACAGAGACACTCGGTTCGTCTCTCACTTCTGGCAACACCTCTTCCGGCTTCTCGGGTCGAAGCTGGACATGTCCACGGCGGACCATCCGCAGACCGACGGTCAAACCGAGCGCGTTAACCGTGTCCTGGAGGACGTCTTGCGCAGTGTCTGCGTTGCATAGCCCACAAAGTGGAGTTCGCGCTTAACAATGCAGTGCATGCGGCGACAGGCTTTACGCCGTTCTACGTCAACGGCCTGCGGCATCCGCGTACGCCGCTGTCGTTGCCCCCGGCTTCTGAGTTGGGTGAGGGAGGAGTTGCCGTGAACGACTCAAGAGGCCTCAAAGGCGTGCGTACGTCCGTCAAACGGAACCTCCTATCCTTGATTGATGTGACGGGAGAAGCGATCCGCACTCGCGTCCGTGACGCTATGGCTGCCGCGCAGGACCGACAAAAAGAAAACAGCGACCGCCATGGGCGTGCTAACACACATGTGTTCAAACTAGGTGATTTGGTGTTACTTAACGCTAAAAACTTGTCTATACACTCGGTGTCGGCGGTCGGCAGCACCAAGCTGCGACCACGCTTCGTGGGACCTTTCTCGGTCATAGGCGTCCATGGCAATGCCTATACGCTGGATCTGCGCCACGCACCCAACGTTTTACGTCGGCATGCTCAAGCCGTACCATCCGTCGGAGGTGGCTGACTCTGAGAGTTCGACGAGCGAGACATCTGCTGCAGGGCCTGAGCCATCGCACGCACCAAGTCGGCCTGATTTAGGGCTGGGGCAGCCGGAGCTGCAGGCGCAGTTGCAACAGCCGGAGCAGGCCGAGCCTCTAAGTCGCTTACGCGCGTGTAGACGTGGCGAATCCACGCCAGATGATCCTGCTGATCGTGACGTTCGCTCGCATGAGCACGCTCAAGATCCGCGACGCGGTCGTAGAGATGACGCATGTCACGAGCCTGCCGGCCGAGTTCTTCCCGCAGCTCCTGCACCCGACGTTCTAGTCCCTCTTCCTCATGCCGAGAACGGCGATAAGCGGCCACAGTCGCCTCGACGGTTTGCAGGCGGCCACGCAAGGAGGTCAAGTCCAGTCGCTGGGTGTCGAGGAGACGCTGACACCCCTCCACCGCGTCCAGAAGAGGCTCCCGAGCCAAGGCAGAGGCTTGAGTCGCCAACGCACGACGCCGAGCGTTCCGGTACGATGAGTCGTCCGTTACGACCTCCGCCTCCGTTGATCGGAAACGACGGTGACCGCTACTTCCACGTGGAGAAGCTCCTGAAGCGCGTGGGCGTAAGGGCTACTACCAGTATCTGGTGAAGTGGCGCGGTTATCCCTAGGATCAGAGTACCTGGGAAGACGGTCGTCTCCTCGAGGAGGACTGCGCCGATACCGTGGACGCTTATGAGCGCTCCCGCGGAGCCGGTCGGCGCTAACCGGCCCGAGAACGCTCACAGGTTCTACGGGCTGAGACTGTCGCCCCTTTGTCACCTTGGACACCACCTCTTCAAGGATATCATGCGGCAGGGCCGCATATCGCGGATCCCACCGATGTCGATCCCAGATCATCAGCTTTCATCTTCGCCATACGAAATCGCAAACGCCGAAGGGCGAGCCAATCCAGCCGATGCGGCGACTTCAACAACTCCGGTATCGGATAGCCAAGATGGCGGAGCCAAGTTTCGAACTCAACCTCATTGGTTTGGCGAGCCAAGGCGGTGTTGGTCCGTAGGACGATGGGACACTCGTCGTTGTTGGCCACAGACACACCCCGCTGTCGGCTTTGCCGAAGGCTCGCAGCATACTCCTCGGGAGTCCAGACTCGCTGCGATAGGAGCTGCTCTCGGTTACGCGGAGCCGGAGGCTCAAGCTCACGCTTCTGCTCGGCAACCCGCTCAGCGGCAGTGCGCCGGGTGACTGCGCGCTCTTGTTGGTGTTCGCGGTTCGCGGGCAGCAACGACGCAGGGTCCACCCTCTCCTCTTCGCCGACATCGGAGATGACCGGAGGCTCTCGGGGAGGAACATCAGACGCGGCTGAAGCAGCCGCAGGCTTTTCTGGCGGCTTCGTCGACGAAGCTGGAGCAGCAGGCGGGACGCTGTCCTCGGCAGCCTTCTTGGCACGGGCCACGGCAGCAAGGCTGCGTGGAGTGGCCGGGCTTCCAGGGTGCAGCGCACGCTGTTGCTCAGTGAGCTGTGGGGACGATGGAGCCTTCTCCTCATCCGATTCATCGTAGTCGACGGGTATCGAACAATTTCCCGACGAGGCAGAGGCCTCTGAGGCCGAATCCTCCGGCACTTCGTGCATCTCCACGTCGCTCTGGTGCGGTGAGTTGCCGCTTGGCGGCTGGGCCGCGGCGGCCTTGGGCGGCGTCGTCGTCGGCGCAGGAGACGTTGTCTCGGACGGGTTGGACATGTGACTCTCGCGGTCACTCTCCTCCCCCGTGATGAGCTCAATATGAAACCCTTCGCTGCCACTCTCGGAGTCGCTGAGATCGTGAGTCGGACCTGGCCAGGTCACTGCGTGCCGCTTGCGGCGTCGCGCCGCGGCGATAGCTGCCCTACGGGCCGGGGTTTTCGGGCGCTTGGGTCCCTTGCGCTTCGACTTCCTCGATGTGGCCAAGCTAGCGTGCGAGTGGGCCGGGCTGGCGGGACGCGAGGCGTGTGCTGTCGGCGGAGCCGTTGTGGGCGTGGACGTGATGCTCAAGGAGCTACGGGCGGGCGTCGCGTTCGGGCTCAGTGAGCAGCAGGCGTGGCAGGACTTCGCGATGCCCTGTGGGCTGGGGCTTGTGCGGTCAGCGGCTCGTTGAAGAATGAGGCTCGGCCTCGGGGTGCGCACGTGGCGTTTGATGGCTGGATTCCCCCTTTCCGATCCTTCTCCGTGGGACAGTGCTTCCCCGTTTGCGTGTGGGAGCGTGTACCGGGGCGTGGCCCTTATTAATGGCACCCAACCCGTTAGTGTGTCGTACACACATGGAGTTGTTACATAGTGATGTGCCACACTCACATGTGGTGTTTCGTACACTGACCCTTGCGGTGCGTACCTAAGAGAGCCCATAAGTACGGTTTGTACTTAGCAAGGTCGACATGGCTTGAGAGCCAACCATTTGGAAACAGGTTACTTCGAAGGTGCATTAATTAGACAGTTTATAGTAAGTAGGACTTGGTGAGCAAAACTAATAGACGTTCAGTTTAAATCTAACCTAGAAGTTCGCAAGTCGTTTGGTACCCGGTACCAGCAAACGACTAAGAAGGCAGGGCCTCAAACTAAGACAGCAGAGACGCCGGGCGTCTGTTGTGGTTAGCGCGTTACGCTTCCTCAAAGCTAAGGTGCGTGTGACTCCCGTCACACACATCGTGTCATCCCTCTACATTCATTCGGTCAGAAGCCTACAACCAAGACAATGGCTACTACACAAGCTAGCTAACACGATTCGAGACAGCATCGCCGGCTGTGATGCACACTGCGCAAGCCTCGTGCGCCCATGAGTTACACAGCCAGCAACCGGCGATACCCGCACCCCGAACATTGCAGTGCGGAGCGCGACAAGAGCCCCGAGCATTGCAGCAGTTGTTCACGGGCTGCTCGAAGGTTCATAGCGGGCCTACACCGCTCCGAACCGCTTCTATTCATGGAAAGGGCACGGATGACGTCTTGAGTGCTGTTGCAGCTCGTACATGGCCTCGCAGGTATCCTCACCGGTCAGCGCCGCCCTTGGTTGCTGCGTATGGGCTGTAGTGGGAAGCACACAATAATAGCTTGGATTGCTTGATTACACTTCGTCACACATCGCGTGGTCCACACAATACCTTGGGGATTATCACATGAGTCTGAAATGAGATTTGAGCATGAGAATAATCTGATCTGAATCTGACTACGGTACTACGTCCAAACGGGCACAAGCCAAAGTTTTTTTCAAACTTCGAATTTGCTTCGCTTCAAGCAAAGCAATCGCGTTTTGCCCCGGCCATGAATCTCACTCCACGTGACTGAGTGCAAGTAAATACCACGTACTGTATTATCCATAATATAAATATGTACTATATTATAATACATGCTTGAACTGCACGTGTTCCGTCAGGGGTAACCTTATTGGGATGGGGGCCATCAGGACACTTCCAGTTGTTGAACTTCTTTTTCCCTTTGTACTAACTTGCTTGTAGTATAATAGTCATCTTGCACAAGTTATTTAAAATAATTGGGCTACGCAAAAATTCAGTTGGGTGCTTGCTTGACTTCGCCCTGCGGCTTTGACAATGCGACCCAATTGTGGAGAATAACTGAGGCAGTAACTATATACTTCGAAGTAGTAGCGATTGGCTACTGTTGTGTGGTCCTTGTGTGAACCACAGGCACACACATTTTTTTGAAGAAGTGTAATTGTGCCGACCTTGACGCAGAAAGACAAACACATTTGAGACTGCGTCAGATAAAATGTTACTAATGCGCCTTTTAGAGTTATCGAGATAATCGCCTCTAAAGATGAGGTATAATTTTTCGTGCATAAGCGGACATTTAAAATTTGAAAATGTTTTCTCTCGTACAAAGCGGTTAAGCACTCTAATTCGATTGCTTTTTTCGCACGGACTATATGGCAATATACATTTCAAAAAATGAAGTATATTGCCACCACAATCTCCAAAAACGTATCGTCATTTTGGGGGCTTGAGAAGGCGATAATTTTTTTCATTTGCTTTCTGCCGTGCAATCGAGCTGATCTCAAGACTGGTGGGGTGCAAAACCCAGCTTGCGTAGAACAAGCCGAATTTGCGTCACACGCTGCTGCATACGAAGTACATAGCGTCTTGATATCCGACTACTGGTAACTGCGCAGAAGCCAATCCTGGTGACGACGCACAACAGGAAAAGTGGTGTTGCCTGTTTCCAACAGATTAACGCAGTTGGTTCCCAGCTTGCTCGGATAGTGGTTCAGAATGCGACCAGCTCCAGCAACTTTTTTCATGGTAACTCGTTTCTCCGGCGACTAGATCCATGAAGAATACTACGAGAGCCGCTTCGGCTGGAAAGTCTTGGGCTGTGGCGATAGATAAGACAACCAGGATGAGCAGTTACCACAAAAAATAGATTTCCTATTCTAGGGCTTTACGCTCTGTTCAAACCCACGTCCACGCAGCATTATATTTTCTTCCCCCGCCTGGTACAAACAGATTTGCTTCAGACAAGCAATCGGTGCGATGGCCGCCAAAGGGGACGAGAAGGAGATCGACTATGTGTCCAAGCAGGCCAATCTCACGGCGCAGATCGAGAGTGAGCGGCAGGCGGCCAAAAAGTGGTGGGACGAGTACGGCATGTGCTACCTGGAGAATGCGCGTCCCGAAGACTTCACATACGACAATCGAGTCCTTGCGCTCAAGAAGAAGCTGGATGACCCCAAGTAAGTGGAAAGCTCCTTGTCCTCGTGTCGAGGCAAGTTCAGTTGATCTCACTCTGCGCTTTTGTCCGCAGGTTCCAGCATGCAACGCTGCATACCACCAGTGCCGACTACGGCTGCAGACCGCCGTTCAAGGAGTTCAGGAAAAAGATTTAAATCGTCCGTGACTTGAATGAAAAACCTGGATATTTTGAATATTTCACGCGAAAGTTAGTATTGGCTCACGACTTATGACGTTTCCCAACAAGCCTACGCAGATGCAGCTCGAAAAAATCGAGTTCTTTGTCGTTGGGCCTGCGGCGGGTAAGTTGGCGTATTTTAATCGGAAAGAGTTTTCCTGCAGGCCAGCAATGTGCTGTGGGTCTGCAGGACACCTGCAAATTAACCCCCTCCAGCTAACCATGTCCCTCATCACTTAACAAGTCGGTTCATTATCAGAGAGCCTTCCCTCGTTTCATGGTACGTCGTTCAGCTACAGCACTCAATCCATCGACTTCAACTCGGGAGAAACCGTGAAGGACGCCTCCGTGCGCCCGCGAATCTCCTCCACCGTGGTCGTCGGCGCGATCTCCACTAGCACGAGCCCTTTGCCAGGCACCACATCGAACACGCCCAGTTCCGTGATGATGGTGTTCACCACGCTCTTGCCAGTGAGCGGGAGCGAGCAGCTCTTGAGGATCTTTTTCGCCCCGCCCTTTGCGTTGTGCTCCATCGTGACCACCACGCGGTTGCCGCTACCAACGAGATCCATGGCCCCGCCCATTCCCTTGACCATCTTGCCCGGGATGATCCAGTTGGCCAGATCGCCGTTCTCCGCAACCTGAAGCGCTCCCAGAATCGTCAGATGCACGTGGCCGCCTCGGATCATGGCAAACGACTCGGACGAGGAGAACGTGGACGACCCCGGCAGGAACGTCACCGTCTCCTTGCCAGCGTTGATCAGGTCCGGGTCCTGCTGGCCCTCGTTCGGGTACGGCCCCATACCCAGCAGTCCGTTTTCACTCTGAAGAATGACCTTGACGCCGTCTGGGACGTAGTTGGACGCCAACGTTGGCAGCCCAATACCGAGGTTCACGTACATACCGTCCTGGAGTTCTTTGGCCGCGCGACGGATGATGCGCTCGCGATCTGGAGAGACTTTGTGCTGCGATTTCTGGACAAACACAAACGAAATGGTCGTTAGCTTGGTAACTCAGACCAAGAAACTACTTAACAACCTTCGCATTGGCAAGAGTGAGCCGCTCGATCCGTTTCTCGGCACTACTGGCCTTGAAAACGCGTTGCACGTAGATCCCAGGCAGATGAACTTGGTCTGTGGGTATGAAACACGTCAAATACGCGTTAGAAAAGTTCAGCGAGTCCCCCCATACGTCAATTTCCCATCTACCCGGGTGGATCTCTCCGGGCTGCACGAGTTCCTCCACTTCGGCGATGGTAACCTGTCCCGCCTTGGCTGCGTCGACGTTGAAGTTGCGCGCAGTGCCACGGAACACCAGGTTGCCGTCTGTATCGCCCTTCCAGGCCTTGACAAGGGCGAAGTCGCCATTAATTCCTTCTTCCATGACGAACTTGCGGCCGTGGAACTCCCGCACCTCTCGAGCGGCGCTTGGGATGTCGACAGACCCATCCGGCTTGAGTTTGATGGCAAAGCCTCCCTCCTGGATGATGGTGCCGTACGCCGTGGGCGTGTAGAAGGCCGGGATGCCAGACCCGCCCGCGCGGATCCGCTCGGCGAGCGTGCCTTGCGGCGTGAGCTCCACCTCCAGCTGCCCAGTCAGGTAGAGCTTCTCGAACAGCGCATTCTCCCCAACATACGACGAGATCATCCGCTTGATCTGCAGCGCAAAGATTCACGTCAGCCACAGACTCGGTAGATCCATTACAGATCTCTCTCCTTTATACCTGACGAGTCTGTAGCAGCAGCCCCAGACCGAAGTCATCGACGCCGGCGTTATTGGACACACATGTCAAGTCCTTCGCTCCCTGTAGAACCACAGCAAGGGGAGTGAGGAACAGCAGAGGCAGCTGCAGCTTGAGCCAGCCATTCACCTGCTTGACCAGCGCCTGAATGGCGTTCTCCGGGATGCCGCAGAGCCCAAAGCCGCCCACGACGCTGCAGAGAGGCGTCAGACTACCGTGGATACACTGTGCAGGTAGCTAGACGGACGTACAGCTTGGATCCGGACGGGATGTCGTGCACGGCGGCGTCCGCGTCCGCGAAGACCTTGTGGTGCGAGGAGAAGCGCGCGCTCAGCACCCGCGAGAGATGCGGGCGCGGGGCTAGGAGGGGGCGGAGGACCGCAACACGAAGCATCTGGACGGGGTCTGGACGCTTGAGCTTGAGCTCGGCGGCGCAGAATGCGGAATGGCAACGTTCCGCTCAACTTCAACGTCTGCGTCTAATCTTCGCGCTTACGATAAGATGCAAAAGTCATTGTACTAGGGTTGAAGGGAATGGTAAAGACTTCTGTGGACACGATCGGTGGCAGCAGGCGAAAACTGCTGCCACTGCTTCGTCCCGAGCTCCTGCTTGTCCCTCAACGCTGTGTGCGCGCATGCAGTTGTAATGTATTTGTATATCTCCGTCGCTACCGACATGAAAGAAGTCGACGCTCTAGCTGGTGCATATATGTCCCACAGCAGCAGTCTAGAAGTCCTTCTCCGTGAGCAGCGAAATGATCTGCGTCTTCTCGCCCGTGCTGGCCTTGATGGCGCGGCCGCGGCCGTCGAGCACGCCTATCTCGACCACGAAGACGCAGGCCGTGACGGAGGCGCCCGCCTGCTGCACGAGGCGGATGCCGGCCTCGCACGTGCCGCCCGTGGCCAGCAGATCGTCCACCAGCAGCACGCGGTCGCCCTTGTTGACGGCGTACGTCTGGATGCTCAGGTGGTCGCCGCCCTCGGTGTTGTCGCCTTTGTACTCCTTGAAGTACTCGATGGTGTCGCTCACGCTCGGCATCTTGTCGGGCTTGCGCAGCATGAAGACGCGCTTCTGGAAGAGCGCGCCCAGGTACGGCGCGAACAGGAAGCCGCGCGCGTCGAAGCAGCCGATGGCGTTCACCTGGTCGATGAAGGGCGCCACGGCGTGCGCGAACAGGTCGAACGTCAGCTGCAGCTTCTCCGGGTTGGCCAGCAGGCCGCCCACGTCGAAGAACTCGACGCCCTTGAAGGGCACCACGGGGATGGTCTTGGCCAGGCCGGCCAGCGCCTCCTTCTTGACCGCCGCGTCGTCCAGGTTGAGCTTTGTCGGGGCCATCGTCACAATCTAATCAAATTCGCTAGTGAGACCGCTGGGGGGCACTGGATCACACGAGGCTTGTGGACCAGTCAGCGACCGGGCAAGTTGACGCACCAGCAGGTGTGCCTGCGTATCCCTCGCACATGTCGCTGTCCAAGCAGCAGTTGTCAAGTGCCAAGTGTCGAGCCATTGCTGCTGCTGGAAGGAAGCAATGTATGGCAAGCAGACGAACTTCAGTCTCGTGGTGAGCTCGATGGCAGCGCGAGAAGAAGCCGTCATGTCGATTTGCCGAGCATTTCAGGCCATTACTGCGGGCTGACGGCGATTGCTTGCAGGATCTTGCAGCAACGAGGGCGAGGCAGTGCGTTTGGTGCGCTGGTATGGCGCGGGCGTGTTTCTCTATTAGCGTTAACTTAGTTGTCAAGATAAATTATGTATGTGTGTTGTGAAGGCCTGCGCAGCCAGCCACCTCTCTCGATCGAGATGCCTGGGGATCGCCGCGCAGCCGTGTGTCCTCCTCGCCATAATATCCTGGCGAGGGCGGGAGATATAAAGCGCCGTCCGTGTCAGACGCGCAGTAGGTGGTATGGTAGCACGCGGGTGCTGGTGTTGATGTCGGGCTCTAGGCGTCGTTGACTGCCGGGGTGAAGAGGACCAAGCCCCTGTGGTTGGAGTCCAATAGCTGGCGCAGACGGCCTTGGTTCTTCATGTAGTACTCGTCGGCGAGGCGGCGCAGACGCACGTTCTCCTCGCGCAGAGCCTCCTTGGTCGTCAGCGTGTCGAGGAACAACTCGCGCATTTTGACGTCCTCTCCGCGGCCAGCGGTCTTGGCGTCCTTGTCCTCCTGTTTCATGATGCGCAGAGCGGAGCGGAACTGCTGCTCCAAGGCACTGGCCTCGTCACGCAGAGACTTGATCGTGTTCTGCATTGACACATGGACAAACGAGTGAGCTCCTGGATTCTGCATTGTCGACTGCACAACAAGAACTTGAACTTACGATCTTCTTGTAGTAGCAGCGCTTGACGATGAGTCTCTGCTTCTCGCGGCGCTCCGACTCCGACAGCTCAGGGAAGAGCGAGCGTGTGCTCCGCTTCTTGCTAACTGGAGCAGCGGCAGCATATCGGTTCGGGGACGAGGCTCCACTAGCTTCCGTGGGGTTCACGATGTTCGTGATGGTCATGAACTGCTGCTGCGAGTCGTAGGGCGAGAGTCTGCGTGGCGACCGCTTCATGGCCGCCTTCTCTTGAATCCTGCTGTAGTATGTACCAACACAATAGCCCAAGCATTAGTAAAGCGTCCACAGCATTGGCGCTCGCTCGCTCAAAGCAACGAACCTCGAGTGTGATCTCGGTCGAGTCGAGGTCTGCACGTAGCACGGCGACTGCTTGTCCTCCGGGCAGGATATGGCGTGCTCGTCCTCGTCGACCATAGCCATCATGGCCATGGCGGCATCCTGGTCTTCATCGACCCTCGCTGCTCGCTCTGGAGCCGACACGGACCGGCCGAGCTTCACCTGTGCGCGGCTGTCTGCTTCCGGCAGCAGGCTGTCATCCTCGCCGTTGCTGTTCAAGAGATCCGCAATGCGCAGCATGATCCTGTGGGGCGTGTGAGGGTGTACACGGGGTGGTGGGTGCCCGACGTGTGAGGTTCGCTAAGTAAGTAGCAAGCCGGACGCAGCAAACGAGAGTTTGGCGCGAACGGGCAAGCTAAGTGACTGCCACGGGGCAGATTCAATTGTGAGCGGCCTATCCGACCGCATCGCGACCAGCCCGGATTGCTAGATGTCTGTCTTTCTGGCATTGACGCAGTGAATAGCTCAGCTCTGATCTTGGGCTCGATTCTTGTCGCGTGTCCGGCGCGAGTAACTTTCATTTTCGCCACACATTCGTGTTGCAGCGTTGCGCATGGTGGGATCGCGAGCCGACAACGCGGCGCTCCATGTAGCCATGAGCGCTACAAACGAGGGGGGACCATGAAAGCCGACCGATCCATGCAACGTGAGCGCGTCGCAGTAATCGCAGCCAAGCCAGACATCTTGCAATCCGCGACGAGCGATCTTGGCGACGGCACAGCGGACAGTATTTGTCGCATTGGTTAACAGGAGTGGTCACTGCAACCTGTCACGCGACTCAGCGTTACGTACGATGACACGATCGGCAAGGCTGCTCACTTTGTGGAGACCGAGCCTCACGTGTGGTGAGATCATGGCCAGATGCCCGCGGCTCTCGCCGAGCGCGGTGAAAGCAGTGGGATCTCGAGCTATTCACCGTTGCCACCAACGGACGGCGATGCAGCACCAGCAGCACCGAGATGTGCAGCCTTCACTTCCAGCAGTAATCGACTCTACGCTGCTTCAGTTGGACGGCGAAGGCAGCGCCAAAGTGTCCTGCCGAAGTGTCGACGGGCGTCATCTTCTGACAGCACTGATCTATTGCTCGTGAAGCATGGGTGCGAGTCGTACTGCAAGACACGAGCTTTGAGCCGCTCGACGCTGGACATCCTCGGCACAGGGATTGAACGCCAACGACAGGAGTTCAAGAGCAGTTTCGCGGACGACGACGTCCGCCACCACTGCACCACTGCACATGCACCACGACCAACTCCACTGTTGCTTGAACTGGACAAGGCGTCTCTCACGAGTGCTACTTGTCACACGCAGGTGCTGGGGTGCGGAGACAACGTGAAGCTGCAGCGTCGACACGAAGGACATGGCGGTCGGAGACCCATTAGCTATGACGTTTCCTAATCGTTTAGCCGTCGGAAATCCACGCGGCGAACACCAAAGGGCTCCGCTTTTGACAAGCATTGCCGCACTCATCCCACTGTTGAGCAGCCAGTTCACTTCAACAAGTCAGCAGCTGCAGTCATTTCGATCCATCACACTTGCGCTTTGTATGCTTCGGTTTGACAAGCATGGTTCAGCAGTAGCCATGGATCCGATCCAGTCGTCGCTGAGACTCTCGCCCTCGACAACGTGTAGCCGCACAACTCGGATGCTCGCGACGATCAAGCTGTCGTCGCCGTCCGCCCCATCTCAGTAAGAGCAAGTTGGTGTCGCCGACGAAGTGACCACTGGAGAATCCACTCGAAGCGCGTCGATCGAAGGGGCACACGACAGATTAATGGCCCGCGTGACGTCGAGCGTCGA
This sequence comes from Phytophthora crassamura, assembly GCA_033557995.1. NCBI lineage: Eukaryota > Oomycota > Peronosporomycetes > Peronosporales > Peronosporaceae > Phytophthora > Phytophthora crassamura. The sequence goes on from JAUCED010000016.1 coordinate 2,013,642, forward strand.
GACGATGCATGCTGCAAGCTGCCTGACTCATGCTGCCGCGGGGCTGGTCGGCAATGAAGCTCTCAAACAGTAATCCTGTCGTCCGTCGTCGCAGAGTTAGCTAACCGACTCAAACTCGCACGGCACCGCACTGTGCCACTCATTGACGCTTTTGAGTTGCGTCGATGTGCCAAATGGAACCCGACCGCTCGACTGGCAATAAGCAACGCGAGTTGACGAGGACCAGCGAGCCAAAAGCCGTCAAGCGCTGCTACTACAATAAACTGGTGCGGAGTCGCCAACGCGAGGGCTGGCATCTCGGTGGAGCGGTGCGGAGCGTCGTACAAGTACATGCAATCGGTTTGCTAGTGTAATACTGTATACGGAAAGCATTAATTGGTCGCCTTTGATATCGAATGTGAGCTTCCGGAGTCTCCCAGTAGCGGGCAGGGTGCGACTCAAAACAGTCTATCTCTATCTGCTGGCGCCACTCAAAAGCGACTGCGCTGTGCATACATCCACGCCAAAGATCACTCGACGGGCAGAGCCTGCGGTCCTATAACCTCAGCTTCAACGCGCATCGCAATTTTTAGAATCTCGAGGCACCACCACCCTGCAGTCGCAAGTTCTGTGCCGTCGATCATACCGCCAAACTCGTCCTTGCAGCCCCCACCGCCCTCCTGTGCGCTCAAATAACCCCCAGACGAAGGCGTTCATCCAGATATTTTCCTTCTTCGGCTCTACCTTCTTGCGTCCTCGAGGGTCGTGCACAAGGAATTCGCCCTCACTTTGTAATCGAGACTTCGATAGAATACCATGCACTTGTCCGGTCCAAGATGTACCCGCATCACCAGAATGAAAGCTCTCGTGCGTACTTCAGTATCCGCTCGCTCCAGCGTGTGGTAGTAGATCAGCGTGTCCTCGTTCAGACGCTGTGTCACGTGGAAGTGAGACCTAACGTCGCACGAATACATACTCGAGAGCGAATCCGGTTCGCACAGCACTTGCCACGTGCCTTTCGAGATTTCTTCTATTGTTCGGCCTTGAAATACCTCCTCCAGCGAAAACGTGAGCTTATCAGGTTGCAGCTTGTGCCGGTCTCTCCAGCCGAACATGTTTGCCCCAGTCGTGAAGCTCTTGCTCGCTCGGAACGATTTCCTCGTACGCCGTTTGCGCGATTCTGTTGCACTGATCCAGCGTCAGAGACTTCACTACTAGCAGCGGGTTATTCCTGTTATCCTCCTCGGCCTGGCGAACTGCAGCGGCAGCCTTGTCTTGTGTAGCAGCCAACTGTGCGACCTGCTTCTCCACCGCAGCATGCTCCGCTTCGAGTCGCTTCAATTCGGTGTTCTCCTTGCTCCTCGTCTGGGCTAACTGCACGTACGAGCGATGCAAGCTGGCGTCAACATCTGCGCTATCCGCACCAGCCTCATTAGGCGGTGTTGTAGGCTGCGCATCTCGCAGGTGATGCACAGCTAGTAGCCGCTCATACTCCGCTTCCAACAGAGCACATTGGTCTCGAAGCTCGTTCAGTGTATTCTGCATTCGTCATAGCCGGCAAACAGTGAATGCATCAACCACGTCAAACCGACCGACTAGAGACATGACGCTCCGAACCGCTCCACCGAGATGGCAGCGCTCGCAGAGGCGACTCCGTACCAGTTTCTTGTAGTAGCAGCGCTTGACGACGAGTCGATTTTTGGCTCACTGGTCCTCGTCCAACTCGCGTTGCTTGCCGCCAGTCGAGCGGTCGGGTTCCATTTGGCACATCGACGCAACTCAAAAGCGTCAATGCGTGGCACAGTGCGGTGCCGTGCGAGTTTGTCTCGGTTAGCTAACTCTGCGACGACGGAAGTAGTACAGATTTGGACGGAAAGATACGACGGACAAAAAACAATGACACTTTGGTTTTTTGCTGGACGTTTAATACAATCAATTCAGCCAATGAGGGTGCAGGAGTTGCTCGGCGCTCAGGCCACTCAAATTTAGTCGTGAAATGGAAGACGCCGTGGAGGCCAGCGCTATTGCGCGCTTCCGGCAATGGAGTGTGGGCGATGATGGAACAGTGAGCGACGACTCTGGTGATGCCGTTGCCGTTGCTGTGGTCAACGACAGCGACATCTCCGTGAAAGTTCGAGACCGTAGGAACGCATATTCAAACGCTTTGAAGGTGAAGGTGCTTGACGATGTTCGCACCGGCCTCAGCATCACTGAAGCTGCAAGAATCCACGGCATCAAGTCGCGGACGGCTGTCCACGGTTGGACAAAGCTAGAAGCCAAGATTCGCGATGCGTGCGACAACAAGAAGCGGTCTAAATGCAGCGTTGGAGGCCAAGGAAGGGTTAACTTGTTCCCATATTGTGATGAACTAGTGCAATGGATCAAGCAGATGCGTCGTGACGACTTCCCGTTGAAGACGTCGCACGTGCTGGTGTTCATGAAGGAGGAGTACAGTGACTTCACAGAGGCGTACCTAGCCAAGAACAAGGAAGAGAGCCTAGGCCGCATGATGCGGCGGATTATTTATAAGAATGGATTCTCTTTTCGCCGGCCCACGAAATCCATTCTGTCGACGCAGGACCTCGAGGCAGAGCAGCGCAAGTTTTCCAGTGGAGTGGGTGTTCAAGTGAATGCTACGTACGCTAGGTCATGCATATTCAACGCTGACGAGACGGCGGTCCTCTACGACGACACTCCTACTCGCATCATCAGCGAAAGAGGGGCCAAGAAAGGCGTGAAAATCAAGGGTCGAACGCGGTCAGAGCGAGCAAGCGTTCTGTTGATAGTGTCCGCCACGGGCCAGAAACTGCGACCCGTCATCATTTTCAAGGGACAGCCTGGGGGCATGGTGGAGAAGGAGGTGAAAGATATCTCGACCGAGGTAGTTACAGCGGTGCAAACCAATGCATGGATGGATGCGCGAGTATGGAGAGAGGTCTTCGGGGAGGAGGCGTGGGGTGGTTTCATAAGCGATACGCAGCCTGGGCCGCTTGCTCTCTACGTCGATAACCTCAAGTGCCACGTGAGCGCGGAGTCGCAGGAAGCGTTGGCAGCATGGGGCACGGAGGTGGTGCCACTGCCGAAGAATACCACCTCTGTCCTCCAACCCCTCGACGTTGGAGTCATGGGGCCCTTCAAGCAGAAACTCCGCGCGATCACGCTCTCCTACGAGCTTAGCGCGGTCGGAGCCCCGAACAGCAACATGTCGCTGCGCGAGCGACTACTAAAGCTACAGAAGCTTTCGGCGCCGGAGAAGCGCAAGCGGCTTGTGGATCGCGTCGTTAAAGCATGGGACGCAGTTAGTGAGAGCTGTGTTAAGAGGGCTTGGGAAAAAGCAGGACTGTAATAGACTTACCAGTTAGGGCGGGGGACGTCAGCAGGTGCACCTACCGCCTTGGAACCCCGGCAACAAGGTCACCCTTTTCGGGCGCTTAACTTCGCGGTCGTGGGAATTGAACCCTCGTCACTCGAATAAAAAGTGAGACCACAAACCGGTTGAGCACCATAGCAACGATTTATTGGCACCAAAGTCAATTTTATTATGCGCTCTGAAATTTTAGTCTTTGTGCTCCTATTGGTTAAATATCAAGGCTCGCTACAAGTGTCACTCTTTTGTGTCCACGCTTTCACAATACAAGAGAAAAACCTCGCGCGTCACATCTTTCCGTCCAAATCTGTAATATCCAGCACATTACACCGGCAGTTTTTTTCTTAGCTTTATTTAACAAGGAGAATAGGGCTAACCGTTTCTAATGTAATGCTACGACTTCGACGACACAACCCCTCGACCACCTTAGAGCGAAAGAAAACGCTATCGCTTCAGTAGGTAGTTTCGAAACCTCTCACCAGCCTTAAAAGCGTCATGCAGTGGTTTTCAACCGCACGCCCTCTCAGAGCTCAAGGAGCAACCAACGCTCAGGAGGAGTTTCAAAGCCGCAGATCTAAAGATCACAAATAGCTCATTCCGCATTCGACTTCAGTTCAGAACTAATTTATTTATTTCTCCAAAAAGAATTAAGGGGGTATGTACATAGATATACCACACTGATAACATGTCGAACGAACTAACTTCCGGAAAACACAAGGACACGCCGATCGAAGAAGTATTTACTTCCGATCCGTTATTGTCGATGGATGCACAACCAGCCAAGTCTCAATATTAGTGATGAGATTAGGGATTTTCTTAAGACAAAGTTCCTTAATGACGATAACTCTTATATGATGGCCTGGGGTAAGTACAAGGGTAAGACACTTACGCAAATCAGTCTAATCGATTCTAATTATATCGATTGGCTTCGTAAGAATCCATTCGTAATTGAGAAATGTTCCAAGCTGGCCAAGGCTTTCGAGATTAATTGAAACAATAAGTTTTTTTATCAAGAAGACTTAATCACTGATCCTGATATATAAAGTCTTATGATATAATAATGAAAGGATATATCTATAAGATCACCAACGACAATGAGTCTATCGGATATGGCGGTAGTACCACGAGAACTCTTGAACGACGATGGGCTAAGCATTCAGTAGCGTATAAGAGATGGAACGAAAGTAAGGTACGATGTGGTGCTATGATTTATCATCATTTTCGAGAACATGTATTGACGCCTTTGCTATTCACTTAGTCAGTGAGCATGAAATTGAAGAACGGAAGAACTTGCTTCAGTTCGAGCAATTAGTTATCGATTCGACGAAGTGTGTTAATAAGAACGCTGCTATGCTGACGGATGATCAGAAACGAGAATACCAACAGCAGTATCACAAAGATAACAACGAAAAATAGCTGAACAGAAGCGAGAGTATCGCAATAAAAACAAAGATCGTATAGGTGCAAATAATCGAAGGAAAATCGATTGTGTTTGTGGTGCTACTGTTTCAAATCGAAACATGGCAGTGCATCGTCGATCACAGAAACATCAGCAACATCTATCAAATCGAAGTTGATCATATTTTTTTTCTCTGAATGAAACCTAAGCGGTGGTAAAATCGAGAACCTCCCCGGTTAGTCTATCAAAAGTCAGCTCCTGCTCGCTAACTACGAGAATCAGCATATTTGTTCCCTGGCATCCTGCGATAACACCGCTTACCTGAATCGCCTGAGGTACACCACGCTCCGTTAGGCGGCTAACGTCAGCAATCAGAACGCGGTTAGTTAGCGACCAGGTCTGATAGTCAAGAAGACCATTCACCAGCTCAGGAGTCAGATCACCGTTAATCGAAGCGATCTTAGCGATTTCATTAGTGAAGTGGTGGAAGTCATAGTCGTGGCTGATGTCAAACGTCTGCTGGGAACCGACACGAACGTTAAAGTTGCGGATACTGGAACCAGGGTGAAGAGTCCAAGGAGCCGAATCAAACGGACTCTGGAACTCGTGTACAGCTGCGGAAGCGAAACTACCAGTCTGCTCGGCGAAAGGAAGGAGAATAACGTACTTAGCATTCTTAACAGAAGCCGATAGCTGATCAAATGCAGCATTAAGCTGAGTCGACTGCTTACCAGTACCAGCGCGCTGGTAGAACCACTGAGCATAGCAATCATTGTATCGAACCTTCTTCACAGGCTTGGAGATAATTGCCTGAGGGTTCTCAAGATGAACGAACGGTACATACAGACGAGAAGTAGTGAATGGCATGTACGTACCATTGATGGTCGGTTCAAGGGCATTGACGACGGCGCCCCAAGAAATGCTGAATGGAGCAGAAGCAGCAAGAACACCAGCCATAGGATTACCCGTGGAAGAAGCCGCAACCATCACAGGACAGACATTACCACTGGCGAGAGTAGTACTGGTTAGTGACATACCCTTCGACGCATCTACAGCGACAGACGAAGTACCCTGATTGACGCGGAAACGGAGACGGATTTGAGGATTAGCCATGAGGTCGAGTTCCTTAAAGATGGGGTGGAGGTCGGTTAGCTTAATCTTAAGCATGTAGTTCCACGTTCCCATGATAGCGTTAGCAGTAGCAGCACCAGATACAAAGGCACCACGAGCAGTTTGGTTAGCAATTGTAGTGGAGGCAGCAGCTCCACCGACCGAAGGCCACGCCGCAGAGAAATCAGAACCAGCATTAGGAGGGTTCGACAGTAGGCGCTTTACGAGCCCATCGTTAGGGATGGATGCACCGCCCGAGGGGCCAGTGGTAGCAAACGAACCTGAGAATGCAGTAGTGTTGGAGTATCCATCTCCAGTAGTCGAGCTGGTCGCAGAGCTGTACAAAGCGGACTGAGCAGCATCCGGATATAGGAATGACTCCGCTCCATGCTTTTCAACGTACTGAGGACTATAGCTTGTCTGAGCACGGACATTGTTCCAAACAGCTTGTAATCAGCCATCGAGACAATGGTCTTGCCATTTGCTATCGATAACATTCCAGTTGCCACACTTCAGAGTGGAACAGAAACGATTGGCAGCAGCTGTCTGAGCAGTACCACCATTCTTCATCGATACCTTGTATGGGAGCATGATGTAAGCATCGCGAAGACAAGCAAATCCTTCGGAACCATTAAGCTGAGCAGTGGCATCGATAGTAATAACACCATTCTGATACGATCCCTGGTTGAGATCGATTACAAACGGTACTCGCTTGCCAGAAGATACCTTGATCTCCGGATCGCTCTTGAGCGAGCTCTGGTACAAATATTGGTCGGATAGTTGAGTTTCACTCATCGTTGATTGTATATGGTTTCTAATATAGTTTGAACGAAATTAAATATTATGGGCGACCTTATCAAGCCAATCACGTCCGATCATGATCTGATCGAACTCGCGAAAAAGCTTGGCGTACATCTCGATGATATCTATGAATCGAATGAAATAACAAAACCTACCTCAAAGAAAGGGTCATATCTGGTTCTACTACGACCACCTAATCTCGATGTAGGCCACTGGACAGCTGTCTATAATGGTGAATACTTCGATAGTATGGGAGAGGCAGCCCCAACGAAGTATGGTATCGGAAAATACAACCCCAAGCAATATCAAGGTACTTACAGGGATTATGTGGTCCTTTCTGCCTACTGTGGCTCTATTCCAAGCAACACAAGAAACCGCAAGTATTCTCAAAAATGGTTGATTTAAATTTAACCATACTTTACTTTAGAAAATATAGATTAATCATGTATCGTGAATTAACGATCTCAAGTGATATTCCAGGTCCCAAGCTGACCAAAGCTTTCAAGACTGGTAAGCTAAGTCTTACAGCTAACCAACTCAAGGGTAGATGGATCTGTTATCCATCTTCACCCCGCTTCATATAAGAAGGCGCTCAAGGCTCGCAAGGCAGGTCGCGGTGTGCGTCTTGACATCACAAGACACGAAGTCAAGAAGGGATACAAGCGCGCTCAAGGAGGTTCTATCTGGTCCAAGGTATGGGGAGGAATTAAATCTGCATTCAAGCTCGCAAAGGACTCAGGTTTGCTATCCCGAGCTGCCGACGTCGCTGTCCCCGCCCTTGCAACCGCGCTGGGAGCTCCACAGGGTGCTATCCCAGCACGAGCGGCAATCCGTTCCATGACTGGAATTGGCGTTTATGATTCTGATAGTGATAAAGAAGGAGGACGTCTAACTATGACGGATATTAAGAAAGGAGCGAAGCGTGCTCTTTCGTATGCTAAACGTAGAGGAATTCTAACCGATGTAGTCGATTCTGGTGAGACGTACCTACTATCCAAGGCAACCAAGCCTGAGCATGGAGACCTAATCAAATCTATTCGAGGTGAAGTCCGTCGTCGATATGGCGTAGGCGTTGTCAAGCCAAAGGGTAAGAAATTAAAAAAAATTGCAAAGGGATCCCAGGAAGCTAAGGATCATATGGCTAAGATTCGCGCAATGCGTAAGTCTGGTGGCTCCTTCCGTTTGTGAGGGGGGAAAAGCATTAGCTAACTTATTTTTTTGGCCTCAGCAACAGCATGATCGAGACTTATGTATCGCGAAAGATAACCTTCTTATCGTTTTGGTTGTAGATACTGATAGTTGTAGAGCGAGAGCCATTATGGCAATTCATCCATGCATACTGACTTGGTTTATATGAAATTAGCTTACCAATCGCTGATCACCTCTGTCAAAGGCACTGACAATATCACCAGATGCAACGTACTCATTTTTGATCAAATCACATCGAACGATGCATGAACTGGTGGGGTGAATCTGAGGAATGATGTTAGAGAGTTGAGCACTGGCAACAATCGCTGATGTAGCGGGATATGAACCTGCGATTAGGCCAACTACCTTTCCAAGCTCAGCATTATCGATAATAAGACGAGGAACACGAGTGGTGGTAGGCAATCCAGTACCTCCAGCTGAGTATAGCCCAGTTGCAGGTCTTGTCTAAGTACCTCCGATAACGGGTAATGTTGTGGGCGTCGGAGAAAAATCTACTTGACATGCGTAATAGACACTGTTTTCACTAAGCTTTAGGTAGAATACGTTATTTTCCAGATGGATCGATCAAATATGCTCCAGCATTGACAAGGGCTGTCTGAATGCTGCGATTTACATCATCGTAGGAATAAATGCCGTCAGGGAGAGTAATACTGATAGTAGATGTAGTCGCCGCAGTCGGTACTTCGATCTTGAAGCTTGTGTTTTGGAACTGCATCGCGTCGATATTATATTCCGAGTTGTACATGCTGATCGATTGAACAGCACAAACAGCTTCATGGATGTCAGCAGCCGATCCAGGGAATTGATATTTCCAAGTGGAATTGTATCCATCTTGTACGAGGTTGGTACTGTCGATTTTGATCAAACTCGACATCTTTGTTGTATATGATGATAAGCATTTTTTTTCTGATTGATTAATTGGAATTACTCTTCCATCGCAATAGGCCTATCAAAGTTGTACCTGATTTGCCCCTTCACAGAGTCAATGAACAACATCTGTCCCTTTTGCTCAGTGGCTTTGTTGTAGTAATAGACAATCGATCGATCATCAACTCCCTTGATATTGAAATCTTTCACAACCATCTGCAAATCACGCTTCGAATTAACCTTTAGGATAGCGACGTACTCTGAATTCAAGCGAATCATCTTATCAGTAGCAAAGTAGCTATGGCTAAGGAATATTGTTGATAGCTTGAAATGCCGGCCCCTGGTCATATAATGTGAGAAGATATTCTTCTGGAGTAGCTTATCGTTGCTATACTCATCTATGATGACAAGCTCAGGTTTGTTGGAGCTCATAGGTGTGTGGCATACTTGATCAACTTTTGGGGGCATATCTGGATCAGCAAAAGTAATGAAATCTTCCAACTTATCTCGGAGGTACTCGTATAGCTCTTGGTGTGGATTGCGGGCTATGATTGTTAGATGAGCGAAAACGTGAGGAGAATGCTTGAGGATAAACATACATAGATTGTTCTTTCCGCTGAATGACGGACCAAGAACAACCATTCTAAACAACGTTTTGCTGTCAAGCGCAGGGATGTCGCCCATGCCAGCAGACTTGAACGTTTTTGGCAAGGAAGCGCCGAAGTTTGGAATTCCGCTCATGATCATGTCTTTAATCACTCGATCTATATAGCTCGAGACAAAAACAATATGAGTTCTGGTTTCTCTTATCCCCAACCAATTTTTACATCACCTATCTATAACCCAGCATTCTATCTAACATTGGATGCCAGTGGATATCTAACCTATGATTACGCTCAAACGCTTTATCTCGATAAGAATGATTACCGCTTGTCTTATATTACAGGAATTGTTCAAAGGACAGCAACACAAGGTATAGCCCTCGTTCCTGGTGTTAATAATGATATCAGTGGGATTGGGGCATTGTCATGTAGCAGTCTAACCGTGAATGGTTCCACTGTATCATCTGCTCCCTCGTACGTAGTCGGGATCACGCCTGGAACGGCAGCAAACAACAAAGCGATGGTACTGGGAGCATCTTGGGAGATCGGGACGATCAGCTCGCTGACTGCAACCAATATTACAGGTACGCTATCTACAGCGGCGCAAACCAACATTACATCGGTTGGAACACTATCAGGGCTTACAGTCGCTGGCAATCTGGTTTTCACGGGTGCTTCGCGATCGATATCTGGCTTGAGCAGCATCTCAGCGACGACTCTCACTGGGGCGCTATCAACAGCCGCGCAGACGTCGATCACGTCAGTAGGAACGCTAACTAATCTCACGCTATCGACTGGAGGGACAGGGTTATCCATACCGTCCCTTAAATTTTGGGATGCAACGACCTCAACTTACAAAACTTCAATCAGAATTACTTTTTGGATATCACGCTCGGTGGGGCTGTAGCTTCTAAAGCTCTTGTGGTGGATGCGAACAAAGATATTGGATCGATCAGGACACTCGATGCTCAAAACCTGAATGGTTCGATAAAGGTCAGCGGCACCCTATGTGATGTTGGAAGCATTCAGATCGGCGGGACTGATGTTATCACAAGCTCAAGGCATATCCAAAATATCGGTAATATTGCTTGTAGCGGAACGATGAACGCCTTCGTTAGCTATCAAGTCGATAGCGTCAGTTTTATCGATTCAGCTCGAAATATATCAGCAGCAACTCTATCAACAACTGGCGATATCACATGCTCAGGGTCTATAAATGGTTATTTAGCATATGGAAATCAAGGCAATATAACAACAGTAGGAAGTCTAACCGAACTGGGAGTTAATTCAACTCCAACTAACGAATATTTTTCCATCACAGGTTCAGGGACTGATTATTTAGATGGGTCATATACCCGGATGTGCATGTTTGTCGGGTCGAATATCACGCCTGTTAAATTTCAGATCGAGGTCAATAATGGCATAATGCAACATCTACGAATGCTACTTGGATAGGAAACTACACTTCGAATGATCAAAGATTTGGAACAGGAGCAAGCACGCGCATGACTCTAGCTAACTCTGGCCGCCTTGGGATCTCAACAACTACCCCGATACCTCCGCTTCAAGTAAGCTCAACCGTATCATATACTTGGAATAGCGCAGGGAACGTAGAATTGAGCGTTTTTCGGCTAAGAACTGACTCTGGGGTGACAGAAACTGCTACCGGCGTTCCCATAACTTATACTAATGTATGTGCTATATTCAATGGTTATATCGGTTGCGAAGCGATGGTTATGCAATCAGATCGTCGTTTAAAGCAAGATATCGCTATCGTACCAATCGAACGTGTAGAATGTCTCTACAAGACCCTGAAAGTGAAATCATATATAATGGAAGCAACATCCGGCTGCAGGTTGTGCGGGAGTGTAGCCAGCTGTCCGATTGCCTTGGCATCAACCAAATGAAATGGGTCTAATCGTTCCGGACGTTCTTGATCAAGGGTTTCTTGATTTAATCGCTCGAATTCCAGATGGAAGCGAGGAGCTCAAACCAGTACTAATACATGGTTGGAGCCTAAAGGTGTAAAACTTCATGTGGATTATTCAAAACTCAGCGTCTATAACATGAGAATGATTCAGGCATTGGTCGATAGAGTAGATGACCAGCAAAAGCAAATCGATGAGTTGAAAAATCGCTGAGTGAATATAGACTGGGTTGCCTTCAAGTTCCGCATTTCTCGTCGGAAAGATAAAAAGTATGACGCTGTGTTTGCTGATGGCCACGTTGTATCTTTTGGGGGTCTTAACCGGAATGGTGAGCCTTATGCTCAGTATAAAGATCGAATGCTCTTGAAGGCATTCAAACCTTATGATCATAGGGATAAGAAACGACGTGAAGCATACTACAAGCGGCATGGACCCATACATGATGAAAACCCATACACAGCCGACTGGTTTTCAAAGAAATATCTTTGGTAGGGTATAGCAAAATCATGGGTTGCCTACCAAGTAAAGAGCTCAAAACTAATTTAACTACTGATGAACCTAATCAGATCGTGGGATCGACGATGCTACAAGCTGACAAAATTATTGTTCTTGGTGATAGTGTGTTCCTTCCCAACCAAAAGTCCTGATGGGGAGTCTGCCATACTTGAAATTAGGTATCAGCGATAAAAAATCAACATCTATCGAGGATACCGAAACAAACTCGTGCGAAGTGGGATTTCTTAGAGAGCGAACATCTTCACACTTTTAGTCCTTTTTTTCGGCTGGTAAGCCCACATACGGCCACCTTCGGTTTGCGATGCTGCATCTACCTTTCTGATTGACTTATCGAGATCAGTTGCCCATACGGCAGCCTGAGTCTTCTGGGGGCGATCGTGAATGATAAGATTTTTCATGATTGCTTTGAGTTCAGCGACATTGTTGTCGGCGTTATCGCCATAGCTCCCACTTGAAGCTGAAATAATGCGGGGGTTGAAGAAGAACATGATGTTTATAGTAGTCGAGTTATAATCTCCTTGAATTCTTTATCATCAATAAGACGATGCTGTACATATCCACGGTAAGATACTTGAGCTGCTTGATGATACTGGGATTATCATTCCCAAGCTCCATCTCTCCTTTTAGCTTGTCATACTCAGCGCGTAGTGTTTCAAGAGGATCCGTGAGCTTATCGTGGAAATTGTACTGAAGATGCGTTATCGCAAGGATCTCTTTGAACATTTTGTTATCTTCGACGTTGAGTTTGTCATACGTTGGTTGATCAATATGCTGCTTATAGACAAGCGTTCTGATCATAGCTTGGAGACTATCACTGATTTGACACTTAGGCCCACACTTGCCCTCGATTAGGTTGAACGATAACAAGTGTCTTAGCATCGAAGTCAGGAATACGAATGTACTTGCTACCAAGCTGGCGATATACGTAGGCACTTGGTGTTGCTAAACCCTGAATGTCATTCAGATTGTAGGTTCTTCCTCGTCGGACAACTCCTTCCAGTGGAGCCACGCCTGCCCCCCTTAGACCACGACCCTTAAGCCCCTCCCCGCGAGCACTCTTAGCAAAGTCGTCGGCAGCTCGCTCACGTTCCTCTTCTTCCGCAATCTCCTGAGCCGCAATGCTATATTGTTTGGCTTTTGCGTTAAATACAGCTTTTGTTGCCTTCATAGCTGATGTCACTGCCTTTAGTGCAGATCGAGCTGATTTTGAGTGATTTCCTTTGACTGCTTTCTTAGCCTCTTCATATCGCTTTTGAGCCTCTCCGTATGATTGGTAAGCGCGTTCGGAGTCATCATGAAGCTTGACCAATTCACTTTCTTCATATGCATCCCCACTTGGTTGCTGGACATCATCAACATTATTGAAAATGACTTCACGAATAATCTTGAGATTGTCGTTAATATTCTTCTTCATTTTCTTCTCCGCTTCAGTTGCAGGACCTTCGATATTGTTTGCGGTGTGATGAGCATCTTCTGACCCACCTAGTAAAGCCATGAACGTATCCATCCAACGCATCACCTTCATCAGCTCAGTCCAAGCATTTCCTGAAACAGTTTTATGGTCCTTGTTTCTAATATTGAGATATTTATTTTCGCTTGGTACGCTAAAGTAGTACGTGGCGTGGGCTTTTACACCATTCTTAGAATCGACAACAGGGTGCAGACGAAATGGGATCACGATCTTGTTATCAACGAGGCCCTTGCAGTACTCATATAGAATTTTCTTAGCTTCACTGTCAGGGATTGATAGATTTCTATCCATATCTTTATCTAACCCAGTTTTCGTACCATGTCGTGGCTCACGCTCTTCATCATCATCATAAGGCTTGTAGTCCTTGATATCCCTTTCAACATCGCTATCTCCAACCATTGTTAGCTCTAAGCTCCTTCCTTGACCATTTTCAAAAACTCTTTAAGTGTGGATTGCCAATCAATCTTCTTCAGTACTGCTGTGTGCTTCAGGTTTGACTCCTTTCCAAAGACATCAACGGATCCATCCTTGATCCAAACATACTGCTCTAATGAGCTTTTGTCAGATTCATACTTATCCTTGAAAATCGGTATGATGCTCTTCATAAGACCATTCGAATCAAGCATCTCTATATTTTTAGAAATAACCCATAGCATCTTAAACCTACTAATCTCGTCGTCAGATGTGGTAGAAGTTGATTTCTTGGAGAATGTCAAATTCTTCAGTCTTTGATCCTTTAGTGGAAGCTCAAGATCTTCTAATTCATCACCTGTTCGCTTCTTCTCTAAACGCATAATGGTTCTCGTTCGATTTTCTTCATCGCCCAGCCAAAGCCGATCAATGCATCTCGATTTTGTGAAATATTTCATATTAGAGCATCTCCACCAGTGGCATCAAATAGTGAAGTCAAAACCGAGCTGCAGATTTGAGAACTGGCGGCAAAGCCTGAGTTCCGTTTGACAGATAACTTTGGTTACGGCACCTTCGTTAAAAAATGCTTGGCACTATCTCCATCGTCTGGTAAATGCCCGAATTTTCAGCAAGAGCGTGAGCTTGTCTCACCTTTTACGGGAGTACGCTGCAGCAACAGAACTCACACAGAAAAAATCGACATTTTCGGTTCATTCGGTCAATATTCGGTGACCTTGGGAAATCTAAACCGGGTGTATAAAAAGGAGAGGAGGGGGTGACGTAGAACTCGCAAAAGCTGGCCAAATAATCTTTTCGATTCCTCAGACCTTGCCGCTTCCCCATTCTTTCAACCCCCTCAGGTGGTTCGTAGTTCATTGAGCTTTCTGACGAGGTCCTTCATGCCTCAATTGGACTTGTTTTGACGAAGAGAGAGGTTTTGAGGCTCCAAGCACGCCCGACTTTCAGGATTTGAGTGCCATGCCATCCATCCTCCTCGTACCGTGGAATGCCAAATAATGCCCTTTTAACTGCGGTTGCTCTAGCCACGATCCCCTTTTACGTGCCACTTCACGTTGAGCGCTCTGTTCGAGCTAAGATGCTAAGCTTATGATTTCCCGATAACTAGGTCGTCTGCGACTTACACTGGGAATACGATTTTTTGAAACTTGGTATCCATACGCACTGTATCGCGTTCTCCATTGCTAGCCACTGCAACTGGCGAGCCCTTCATTACATTGCTTCCTTCATTGCTACTGTAGCCATTACGACTGGCGATACTGCATCTTCACCACGAGAGTGATCAGCGACTAATTTCCGTTGGGCACGATATTGGCGCATGTATAGCGCCTTGCGCTGGCGCTTCCGTTGCTGTTTATCGAGAGGGCATTCTGTTTCATGGACTTGGTCCTTCCGTGCCGTAGCTTCATCAGAAAACGATTCAATGTTCCTCTTCACCATCACCGCTAAAATATGGCGAGTGATGAAGCTACTGAGCGCTGAGTGCCAAATGTGCGAACGTGCGAACGGAGAAGCTGTTGACAATCTGTTTCTATCACACCAGATCTGAACGGCGGCGTCAATTTCTATCATGCTGGTCTGCTGGTTGTTAGGTGGCACGAATGTGCGGTATGTTGGCTGAAAGTCGACTGAGGTTACGCTTACGCAGTACCGTGGAATTAATCCGTCCCTCCCTCTATCGAGGTATTCCCAACCGTGCGTTGCATGGCACGATACGCTTTGAGCACAAAAAAGCAACACGAACTCGACGAATTCGATGATGGAGACTCGGTGCACCTGGGAAACACCCAATGCAAGTTTGCCAGATTACCCTTCACCAGTCTGACTACTGCTTCTTGTTGAGCTCGAGAAAAATTCACACGCGCATTTGCCACATCTAGAAGAGCTTGGTCGCTTCGTTTCCCCAACTACACTGTCCTTCTCCTCGCTTTCACCCACGCGAGACCTTCACCGGATCACGCAAAGCGACTCGCTGCAGAGCACTGGTAAGTCTTCGACGTTGTCGACTTCGCTCGTACGGAGATCTTTTCCGTTAGTTATGGACTTTTACTGCCCAAAGTAGCTTCGGCTGGCATCCGCCGCACTCGAACTGCTCCAGCATTGAACGACGTGTTGTGGTGCAGCACCCTGACAGCTATGTCGCCCTCGATGCTCTGCGCCATCAAGGGCTTGCACCGGACGACCAGGCGATGCGTACAACGAAACAAATGCGTTGCCACGTCCGGGTTGATGGGGCTCCGCTTCTCGTTCTCGACCAAGCCAACGTTGATCACCTGCTCTTCCGTCTGACCGGCGCGTGGGCCCACAACTTGCTGCTTCGAGAGCACGCGCGTGACCGTCCAGTCCGGTCGATCGCCCAGGTTCCGCAGCGTCACGTCTTCAACTAGCTCCACGGAGATCGCCTTGACCGACGTCTTGCACGCAGACCCATCCACTCGACAGGCCAGTGACACCAGTTCCCCTGCGACGACTGTATCCTGCGAGACTCCGACATTCATCCGCAAGCTGCCACGACTGAGGCAGCACAGCCAATGCACCACCTCCGACGCCGAGATCTCCAGGGCGCGAGCAGGCGGAGAGATCGTCGGCGGCGCATGTACCGTGAATTCCTGCGTAGCCTGCAGATACGCAACCGAGTCGCTGCTGGCTCGCAGCCACACGCTCGCCTGGTACCTGACTCGCACGCGTAGCCGCTCCGCCGTCCCGCTGTAGATGTCGATCAGCTCGAAACTCGAGGCCAGATCCGCTGGCAACTCGAACGCGAATCGATACTCCTCGTCGCCGGGACGGAAGAACGTTGACGCGGACAGCTCAATCTAACACAACAGGTTTAGTGTGAGATGTACAGATCTTGGCTTCATTTCTACCAATTGCCAGTCGCACCTTGTGCTGCAGGACGATCTTGTCGAACGCGTTGGTGACGGGACTGTAGCCGCCTTCATCCCAAGCCACCTCTTCTCTTCCTTCGATCACCACCGCTAGAGCTGCGTCGAGCCAGGATGTTAGCGACTCCACTAGGATCGATTACAATGCAGTACAAGTACTCACGCTCTCTCGCCTCGACGAGCTCCAGTGTGGAGAGTTTGACGACGCCCGACAGGGTCTCGCCCGGCGCGAAGCTCTCGTTGTCGAGCGCGACGCTCAGGTGTCCGAGCACGCCCTGTACAGACTCGCGAGTGGCCATCCTGAGTCCTCGAGAGGCAATTGCGCAGTGCAGACGGGGGTCGAAGGACTGAGGACTCGGTACAAGTGTCATTGGAGACAGACTCGGGGAAATAACCGGCGGACGCGCCGTATTTTCACGGAAACCGCCACCATGTTGCTTCAACTTGATGGATTGGGCCGACTCACACGCCTTCAGTCATCCAGACGGCAGATCTCGAGGATAGCGAGGCGAAAGGCGAACGAGTCCAAACGAGAGCTCGCCGCGCTAGTAGCACTCCTTTGCCGTGGCATTGTCGAGGCAAACCGTCCGTTACGGCGATCTGACTTCAGAAAGTCAGAAAGCTTGACGATAAGCTCGGCAAGAATGCTGCGGCCAGCAAGCAAATCAAAGCAAATCTAGTGTTGGCAGTACAGGAGTACAGCTTGCTTGCTTGCCTGCATGCTCGTGCGGGTTTGTAGTCACGAGAGCTTGCCAATCGCGGTTTAACTAGCCGGAGCGGCTTAACGGGCCGCCGTCCCACTCCCCGAACGCAGCAGTTGGCTTCACACGTCAGCCGAGCTCGCGCCTTCGCCTTCGCGCTCACAACGTCGAACCATTTGCATCTACGAGCCCAGATGGAGACGCTCTCAACATGCCAGGCGTTAGTCAGTCACTCGACCATCTTGGTGCTGCCTGAGCTGTTGGTATCGGAGCCCGAGCTCACTTCCAGCCAATCTCTCATCATCCGATCTCACAGGTCTCAGACCTCTTACAAATCCAGCTGTTACGTCATCAAATCCCGCCCAAGTCGATATCGTCTACCACACATTTATTCAATCTCGCAGGTCCTCTCCGTGCTTGTCCGGTGTCGTACTTAACGCACACTCGTCTTCCGCTTCTCGACCTCAAGTCACACCCGAACTCTCCAGCCATGGCGTCCCCGTTCCCGCAGCCGCACGCGCCGCTGGCCTTGGAGCTGCACGAGGCGCGGCCCTTCCTACCCGAGGACTGGAGCGACACGGACCAGCAGATCTTCGAGAGCCTCTTGCTGCCGTCGCCCAGCTCGTCGTCCCTCGCAGACTCGTCCGACTCTTCCGCGTCCGTCAAGCTCGAGCCTGTTAAGCCCAAGCGCGGCGGCCGCAAGCGCGTCAGCGTGGAGGAGAAGCGCATGAAGCACCGAGAAGTGCAGCGCCGCTTTATGCAGCGCAAGAAGGAGATGCTGGCGGGCGTCAAGAAGTCCATTGCGGCTTTGGAGAGGCAGGTGGCTGTGCTCAAGCTCTCGAGCGAGCGCGAAGCGCTCGAGACAGAGAACCACTCGCTGCAGCAGCAGACGGAGACCCAGGCGGCCGCTCCGGCGGTTCCTACAGTCGAGGCTCTTGAAGCCATCTTCCAAAAGGAAACACAGGCTGTGACGCAGCAGTTCCGGCCGTTCACGCTGCAGCAATGGCAGGAGCTCGTGTGCCAGACGCTGCAGAACGTGGACGCTATATTGACCCAGGAGGCCATGGAGGCCTCGGGCGTGAACGTCATGGGCTGGTCCGACCGCCGCCATGTGAAGAACACGAGCGTCAAGTTCACGCTGCACAAGGCCTTCCCGCACGTGTGTGCTGAGAATCTGTGGAACCTCACGTGGCAACGACTTACGACGGACAGCTACGCCAGTTTCTTCAGCCCAACGCTGTTCATTCGGGTACGTTGGGAGGTTGGGTGGGTGGGTTTTTGACAATAGAATAGAACTGACTTTCTTTTTTACTGTAGAAACACTTGCTGCAGAAAGTGTGCGACGACGCGATCATCATCTACCGAGTCATCTGCTACCCGCAGACTGGCCGCGTGTCGAGGGCCATTGAGGTCATCAGTCGCGTGCGAAGGGAACACGACTTCGTCTACTTCGTGCGGACGCTGGACGTGCCGGACGTCAAAGAGCGAGTATGCGCTACGGATGTGTGGACGCAGTCGCTGACGGTGCTGCGCTTCATGCCGAGCGACCCAAACCACCCCGAGGTCGGCTGCGTCGTGCAGTACGGCGGCAACTACGTCAACATCCCCAAGGGCGGCGTCAAGTACTGGCTCATGGAGGTCCTCTTCCTCGTGCTGCGCTTCGAGTCGTCACTCATCTCGCCCATGTTTTCGCTCAGCAATTGAGTTTGTCCCCATTACGTGTTCCACTTTGTGTGTGCTTTTTGACTAATAGATCGTTAACTTATCGCGAAAAAAACTTCCGTTTTTCTTGCAAGCTTGTGTCTGAAGTGTCTAAAACTTTTTCGAGTTAGCCCAAACCACCAGCATCTGCCCGAGTCTGATCAAAAAGCCAAACTTGATAAATGGTGCGAGGGTGTCGAGCTGCTCATTGCCTATTCCTCTTTCCAGCTCCAATAACGAAATCGTCTCTCTTTGCCACGAATGAAGGCTACACGTTCGCATGGCAGCGCAGTACTCCCGGTGATCAGTGAGAAGAGGTTGCTTGACGTTCGCACTAACCCGCAGGACTGCAAGAAGCTGGTACGAGGAGGTCGTGGGATGCTGCCATCACTATTCCTGTACTCACGCAACGTTGAATGTGTTTGTTGTCCGTGTTAGACCACGCTGAGCGATCTAAAGCGTCAGGTGAAGACATTGGAGGATCAGTACGAAAAGCTCCTTGCCTCGAGGCAGAGACTGAAGGCAAAATCCACAAACTCAGGAGCCGACGCAGTTGAAGAGAAACGTGAGACACTCGACTCCATCCTGCACAGGGTGAACACACACTTGTCGATAATGCAAAGGGCTTTGAACAAGGAGACAGTCGACGGTCAGTAGTTCAAGGCAAGTTTTCTTTTTCGTGATCCAAGCAGGCTGCTTGATCACGAAAAAGACACCATTTCACTACACGGCCAAGCCGAGCGTTGGAATTCAACCTGCCGGTACTCGAAGCTTTACGATCTATCGAGTCGCGCAAGTCATTCCAATGGCACACTCGTGATCGTCTTGACAAGTTCAAAGACGTCAAGATCATGTAGCGGTAACTTGACGCTTGGGACTTCGTAACGTTACGCGAGAATCCTATACCGTACACCACCGCGAAAAACACGTAGTGAATCGTTCGCGACTCATTCGTCTTCTTCTTTGTCATTTGCTTCGTATCGTACTTAAGTACGTACTTAAGTACGATACGAAGCAAATGTACTTAAGTACAGCACGAAGACTTGAACATCGATGCACGAAAGCACCAAGCGTAACTCTCTCGCTGCTTTCCAATTAAATACCACAACATATATGCTTAAGAACCTCTGCTATGGTCTAGTTACCTGGTCATGCGTGGTCAACAACTTCATGTTGAAGTCGAAGTTCGGTGGCCTCCCAAATCTCTGGATCAGCCGCGTCTGACAAAACCGGGTGTACCGTGATGTTTGGCTCCCAATCCATTGCGATGGCGGGCGTTCCTCCGCCGAGCAAGAAGCAGCGTCGCAAGCAGGAGAAGGCGCGATGGCTGGCGGAGCGCAAGGCTGCGCAGTTGGCTGAAGGCAACGGGTCTTCCAAGCGGAAGCGCCGAAACCAGCGCCAAAGTCGCGCCAGTGCTAGTGGACCGCTGTCCGCCGCCGTCCACTACCGAGCGTGCGCGTCCACCACTTGTGACAATCGACTGGCAGGTAGCGACTGTGCCGTGCGCAGCATTGATCCCTATGTGCATCGCTTCGCCCTGTTCGTTAAAGGGCGTTGGGCCGGCCGTACACTGCGAGAGCTCTTCGCAAGCGAGTTCCCAACTCTCTCGCCTTCCTACTGCGTCCGTGCCGCTGAAATGGGACTCATCCAAGTGAATGGGCACAAGGCGAGTCTGGACGCGGTGATCAAGGGTGGAGACTTCTTCGAGCACTTGAAACATCGTCACGAACCGAGTGTCCATCTGCCCATCGAGGACGCATCACAAGCTTCAATGTGGACGTCACTATCGTCCACTTGGATCCACTTGGAGACGGACGAGTTGATGGTGGTGGACAAACCTTCGGGTATTCCAGTGCACCCCACCGGAAGCTTCCAGTTCAACTCATTGACGCACATGCTGCAGCACGAGAGACGAGAAGCTTCAGTGGAGACGGACGAACTGGAGCTGTTCCCGGTGCATCGACTGGACCGCTTGACGTCGGGGTTGCTGCTGCTTGCCAAGTCGGCGGACAAGGCACGTAGTTTAACTCAAGAGTTGACAGCTACTTCGGAAGGCGCTGGAAGTCGATCAGTGCAGAAATACTATGTGGCAAGAGTCAAGGGCGAGTTCCCCGATAGTCAAGCAGGCTTTACTGGAGTGGAGGGGCTGAGCTCGGGACTGGTGAAGATCGAGGGCGCCAACGATGGGTACTGGCGCGTGACGGCACCAATCGGCATGAAGTCGCCTCGACAGGGCCATGTGCGCTGTGTCATCGAAGCGGAAGACTCGAAAGCGTGTGAAACGCTGATGCGTCGACGTGGGGAACCCATGGGAGGTGAAAGCATTGTCGAGTGTCTGCTGGTGACGGGACGGACGCACCAGATCCGCGTTCACCTGCAACATCTGGGCTTCCCGATTGTGAACGACCCCATGTATGGACCTGCAAAGGAAGGCAAAGCCACCGAGTTTTCACCTCAGCTAGTAGTGGACGATGCGCAAGCCCCTGCAAAGCCTGATGCTGACAGCAAAGTAGACGGAGACGATGAACAGCGTTGTATCCGTGCTTGCGATATCTGCACAAGTCCGAAGTCCGGAAGCTCACAGGAGGTGGAGGAGGTGGTCTTGTGGTTGCACTCGTATCGGTACAAGTCGCCCACCTGGTCTTTTGAGGTGCCGCTGCCGCGTTGGGCCACGTTAGGAGAAAACAACAAACGCTCGTAACTCGAAGTCATAGAATCGGGCGGTTAAGCTTAAGTCTCGAGGGTGCGGAGCGTGTTCAGCGCTGCGACGACTTCGGCCATGGAAATCCTCTCACTCGGCTCGAAGCGGCACATTTGCTGCACGAGTTTGTACGCGCTTTCGCTACAGTTTTCAGGCCGACTCGGGATGTTTTTCCGCTCGACGACATGCACCGTGACGGCAGCATCGGGGATCATCATCCCCCACGGAAACTTCCCGCTCACAGCCTCGAGAATGCACATGGCGAACGAGTAAACGTCCGACTCGAGCGTCGCGCTCTCTCCACTCAGAACCTCAGGCGCCTTCCACCGGACAGCTCCGACCGTGGGCTTATCGGTCTCCATCTCTGCCTCGGGCTCTTCTTTCTTGGCGGTTGGCTTGAGAATGCTCAGCCCAAAGTCGGTGAGCTTGGCAAGGCCGTCGTTGCCGATCAGGATGTTGTTGCACTTTAGATCCGCATGCACGACCCGCTTCACGTGGAGATACCGCAGACCTAGAGCGGCTTCGTACAACTTTTGCCACACTTCCTTGGGGTGCGCTTTCAAGTATTGGTCAAGCTGGCCATTCCCTGCAAACTCACAGACGAAAAACGGGTTCTGGATGTGGCAGGCGCCAAACAACTGAACCACGTGAGGATGGAAGAGCTTGTACCAGATCACGACCTCGTTCAGGAACGCCGCTTGGTCTTCCTCGTTCCTCAGTTTGACGGTCTTGACGACCACCCGCGACTGCTTCCACTTGCCGTGATAGACTTTCCCAAAGGACCCTCGACTGAACTCGTCCAACTTGTCAAACTCCACTTCGTACGCGGGGATGAACCAGCTGAGGTTCTGGGAAGACACGAGCGACGTGATCGTCTGCTTCGCTTGCGTTAGCGTATCTAGCCTACTCGTGGCGTAGCTTGTCGGATGCTTGCTTAGCTCGAAGCGCAGGTACGCCAACGCATCCTCTCGCTCGTTGTCACTGCTTACACCGTCAAAAAGCGACGGCAAATCCTGCAGGTTCTCCAGCATTTCTTCCTTTTGTCGCTTACGTCCCGACGCCCATTGACTGCGCCAGTTGTGGACACTGGAAGCACAGGACAAGTTCGTTCCTGCCATAAACGCATCCAGCTCCCCATGCAACGAGAAGATATTATCCGCTCTCTGGCGATTCGCCGCAAGCTGAGCAGCTCGAGCCGAGCCCACGCTCTTAATGCTCTTGAATCTCCGATAAAAGCTCTGCAAGAGCGCGCAATAGCGCTGGATAATTGCACCCGATGGATCGTCACGACGAGCTTTCAACTGGTCCAAGACGTCCGTCAGGCGGGTGAAGACGCTGCGATCCATTCCAGCCGTCGTCATGTCTTCAATGTCTTCTAGAAGACTCGACACGGTTGGCACGTCCGAGTCAGCGGATATCATCGTTAGGATCTCGATCTCCTCGAGATCCTCCCACGACGATGGCGCCATGGCTTGAAAGTCTTCCTGGAGTTCTTGCTGGTGAACCTCGTACTCTTCTGTAAACACTTGCAGCTCACGGACGACGTCCGACGCAGAGAGTCGCTCGCTCGGGTTGTAGCAGCACATTCGCTGTACCAGTTGCCATTGCTTGTCCGACATGTGCGCGGGTTTGGCTGGCAACTTGCCAGAGACAATGGCGTCATGAAGAGCCGCATCTTTGAGCCCCCACGGGTCCCACACGCGCTTGGCAGCTTGCACCAGCGCAATGCCAAAGTCGTACACGTCCGACTCGAACGAAGACGGGAACCCGGACAGAACTTCGGGCGCTTTCCAGCGGTGGCGATAGCGGTAATCGCCCAGAACGCCGTCGCTGCCGAAATCTCGCAGCTTGGCCGCCCCATTCGCGGCCAACACGATGCTGTAGCAGCTCAGGTCGCCGTGCACGACGTTCCGATCGTGCAGGTACTGCAGCCCCAGCGCTGCTTCGTACAGCTTCTTCCACAGCTTTGTAGAGTTCCCCGGTTCTCGCAGAGACTTCAGAAGCGAGCCACGAGTCGCTCGCTCGAACACGAAGAAAGGGGCTTTGGAGCCATCGCGACGGCAAAGACCAAACAGTTTTACCACGTGCGGGTGGTTTAGATCTGCCCAGCGACGAAGCTCCTCGATGAAGTTGGTTGAATCCCAGTCGAACTTCAGCTTGAGTTCAATGGGCGAGCCGAGCCAGGACCCCTCCCTGTGCTCGACCAGAGTCCCCGTCTCGAACTCGACCTCCGCGGGGTCAATGAGGTAGTCGGCATACCCTTCCAGGACTTGATCTGCACGAACGTTTAGCGCAGGCGCGCACGCCATCAAGTACTGCGAGAGCTTGACGTGGCCGCGCTCAACAGCGAGCGTAAACGGAGTCTTACTGGAGACTGTACTAGCACTGACGTTGGCCCCCTTACGGACGAGCGTCTGGACGAGCTCTTCGCGCCCAGCAGAGGCAGCGCAGTGCAACGGCGTCCACCCATTCTTGTCGCTGCAGTTGACCGCAGCGCCGTGTTCCAGAAGAACGTCGGCCAAGTCTACACAGTCGTTCTCCACTGCGAAATGCAGCGCTGTTCGCCCAGCCAAGTTGACGTCGCTGGCGCTTCCTCCAGCATTCAGAAGACGAGTCAAGGCGTCAGCGTGTCGAGTTCTGGAGGCTTCGATTACAGGTGTAGACCCAAAGATGTCTTGAACACACACGTCAGCGCCGGACTTAAGCAGAAGATCAAGAGCGTTCACAGCTCCACCTGCTGCAGCTTCGTGAAGAACCGTTCTCCCGTGGTCGTTTACCTGGCAAAGGTCGACTCCAAGCTCTTTACTCAGATACTGCATCGTATCGGGTTGATCTGTGCTTGCGGCGGCAAAGAGTTCGGGCTGCAAAGCTCGTGGCTTTGGCTTTTCATTGCTCGCGCATTGCTTCAGAAAGACCGCTACAACTAAGGAATGCTGGTGCAGGATCGCGTAGTAGAGCGCCGTGTGGCCCCACTTGTCAGCTGCAAAGGCCGGCAGCCCCTGGTTAACTAGGAACTGCACTAACGCCAGATTCTCAGACCACGCAGTGGCCACCAGATGCAGCGCCGTTCGTGCTTCACCGTCTCGTTCATCCACTCGAGCTCCGTTCGTCGCGAGCCACTGCACCACCGATAAATGTCCGGCCTTGGCTGCTTCGTGCAGCGCCGTGTGTCCCGCCTCGTTCTTCTCGTCCACACCACCACTCTTCCCCACCAGCCACTTGGCCACCTCCAGATGTCCTGAAGCCGCAGCTCGATGCAGCGCCGTGCAGCCGTCCAGATCCTTCAGTTCAACGTGAGCTCCATGCTCGACAAGCCACTGCACCACAACCAATCCCCCAACGCCCGCAGCTTCCTGCAGCGGCGTCTCCCCGTTGTCCCCTCTTTCATCCACCCCAAGACCTCGCTCTACAGCCCACTGCAGCACCTCCAACTGCCCACGAACTGCCACAAGATGCAGTACAGTGCGCCCCGCAGGGTCTCGTTCGGTCAGGTCAGCCCCGTTCTCGACCAGCCACTGCACCACGTCAAGATGGCCTCCACCTGCCGCTTGGAGCAGCAAAGAGCTCGTTCCTGGGTCCTTGTCGCTCACTAACTCACTGGTTTTCACCCCTTCCTCTTCTCCCTGTTGACAGAGCCATTGCAGCACGTCCAGCTTCCCTTCACTCGCCGCCTCACACAACCCCCACGCCACGTCGTCCTCGTCCCAGCCAACACGGCGGAAAACCCGCTGCACGAGCGCCAGCGACCGGCCACAAACCTCCTCCAGACAGAAACCAGCAGTCTCAT
Source organism: Phytophthora crassamura (assembly GCA_033557995.1). Classification (NCBI taxonomy): domain Eukaryota; phylum Oomycota; class Peronosporomycetes; order Peronosporales; family Peronosporaceae; genus Phytophthora; species Phytophthora crassamura. The sequence continues at coordinate 2,039,095 of JAUCED010000016.1, forward strand.
CGATGAACTGCTCGATGTTACGAGCCACCGCTCGCAGCTGAGGCGCGTGGCGACAGACGACAGCTACGCAGGTGAGCAGCTCCGGACCATTAACGTCCATCGCGAGGAGCTTCAACTTGCGATCTAATACTGAACGTTTACGCTTCATAGCACCATAGAAATAGCAAGAGAAGTAGATCTAGTAGCTTACGTTAAGTGCCTAGCTTAGTAACATCAAGATGTTTCGCTTGAAGTTGGCTTCCCGTTGGCGATCGGTTTTTTATGCGCGTTATCCACCAAATGGTTCACTCATCAAATCCTCGACCAAGTGCGTCAATGCTGCCCCCTTCGTCGCTCCGTCCGTCGCTGCTGGCGCTTCGCCATGCGCGCGGCATCTCTCACCGTGTGCGTACATTACCCGACAACGTGTTTGCCGAGTTTTCGGCGCTGGCGGCGCGTCACGGAGCTGTCAACTTGGGCCAGGGCTTCCCTTCCTTCCAGACGCCGCAGTTCGTCAAGCAGGCGGCCATCGACGCCATTACCGACGGCAACAACCAGTACACGAGACCCGGAGGCCACGTGAGCTACGTAGAGACGCTGGCCGAGATGTACTCGCCCCTTTTGGGCCGGGAACTGGACCCCATGACGGAGATCGTGAGCTTCAACGGCGCCCAGGAGGGCATCGCGTCCATCATGGCCGCTCTGCTGGAACCTGGGGACGAGGTGCTCACGCTCGAGCCGTATTTCGACGCCTACGTGACCGTCTCTCAGCTGCACGGCGTCTCGGCCAGCGGCGTCCCCTTCCGCTTCAATCCGGCCAAGCGCGCGGCCTTCTTGAGCGAGGACTCGCACGTGGCCGAGCGCTTCACGTCGCACGACTTCCAGTTGGATCTGGAGGCTCTGGAGGCCAAACTCACGCCCCAGACCAAGATGCTGGTGCTCAACACGCCACACAACCCGACGGGCAAGGTGCTGTCCAAGGACGAGCTCAAGCAGCTCGCGGCGGTGCTGGAGCGCCACCCGGACGTCATCGTGCTGGCCGACGAGGTGTACGAGTTCATGACGTACGACGGTCTGCCGCACGAGCGCATCGCCGCGCTGCCGGGCTTGTTCGACCGCACCATCTCGCTCTTCAGCGCCGGCAAGACCTTCTCCTGCACGGGCTGGCGCGCGGGCTACGCCGTGGGCCCGGCGCACCTCGTGGGCGGCGTCACCAAGGCGCACAGCACCGTGCCCTTCTGTGGCACCACGCCCTTCGAGGTGGCGCTGGCCTCGGCCTTCCGTGAGGCCAAGCGCAACGGCTACTACGACGAGCTCAGGGCGACGCTGCAGGTGCGTCCAACGACGTTAACTTATCTAGTGTACACCTAACTATCTTACAATGCGCAGGCCAAGCGCGATCGCCTGTGCGACGCGCTCCAGGCCTACAACTGGCGCCCCATTGTGCCGGAAGGCGGCTACTTCGTCTGCTGCAACGTCGCGGGGCTGCCGTACTACGACGAGTTCCGTGGCGTCGACGTCACGCCGGACACGCCCAAGACGGTGCGTTCATCCATCGTCTCGCTGAGCAAGACGGTCGTTGCTGACCCTCTTCTTGTCGTGCGTTTTGCAGGCGTTCCCGGACTACCAGTTCGCGTACAAGCTGGTCAAGGCTGGCCACCTGGCGGTGATCCCGTCGTCGCCGTTCTTCAGCCGCCCCGAGAACCGCCTCGCCCCGGGTGTGGTGCGTCTCGCCTTCTGCAAGGACGACAAGACGCTCGACGACTCCATCCGCGTCATCGAGTCCCTCAAGAACTAGGCGCTCCATGGGCCCGCTTAGAGCAACGTATCCCGGTGAATATGCTTGCGAATCTCTCGTGCTGTGGCCTCGGAAAGCCACGGTAACATCCGTCTCCAGTGCATCTCGTTAAACTTGCGCACAGGAACCTGCCCCGCCGCGAAGTTCCTGAAGCGGAAACTCAAAGAGAGCGCGCTGCCGAGCGAGAGCGGCGGGATGGCGCGGAAGAACGCGAGCCGCGACGCGAAGTCGGCGTCCAACGCTCGCACAACTCCGCCACTGAAGTCTGGACGACACGAGCTCGGGGACGGCAGCTCCAAGCCTTCGACGCGCTCTTGCTGGGCGAGCTGGTGCAGCTGCGCACACAGCGACTCGAGTCGCGGCTGCAACAGGACTGTAACGTTGGGCAGTTGACTCAGGTGAAGCGCCTCGGGCGGATCGCTCCCGTCCTGAACGACGGCCACGATGAGCGTCTTGTGCATCGCCAGCAACGTCCCAATCCGTCGACTCTTGACCACGTTCTGCGCTGGGGAGGCGAGCGCGAGCTCATGCAGCTGTTGGCCTGTCAGGAAGAGGACGGCTGTGCGTACACTGAGCAGCGCATCGGCCTCCAAGGACTCCTCGACGACCACAGCGCTCTCCGCGTGCTTCGTCGACAGAAAGACAGGGAACGCACTTGAGCTGGCGAAGCTTGGGCTGGCGAAAAGGATCCACTGGGGCGGCTGCTGCTGCTGGATACACGTGGACTTCCCCCGCTTCGGACTCGTGAGGCTCATGGCCAACGATGAGGCAGCTCCCTCGTCTCCTCTTGTCTCCTTGGACATCAGCACTGCAGCGGACGTAAAGCCAAGGCCAGTGACTCCACTCGGTGCTGCTCGCTGCGGTTGCGGCGCTTGGGCCTGTTGGAGTTTGGCTTTCCGACGCTCTTCCAACTTCTTCAGCGCCTTCAAGCGGTTTGTTTCGACCTTCTTGTGCAGTTCATCCGCTCCAGTGTCTTGCGCGCGGTTCGCCGGCTGAGCAGCGGCCGGCGCTGAAACGCCTAGCAAGTTAAAGCTGGGTGACGGCTCCGCCTCCGTCTCGTCTCCATCGGATTCCGTGACAGCAGCCGCCGCGCTCGGAGCTGACAACGCTGGCGCCTCCTCTGCGATCCCAGGCATCCGAGCTCTTGCGCGTGGCCTTGGAGACGGCGTCTCGGCCTCGTTCGGTCCGCTGTGAAGCTCGTCCAGACAAGCCTGGATCACGCCGTTGGAGGGAAGCGCCCCCAGCTGGCGACCGCCTCGGCGAAGCAGCAGCGGAGAGCTCTGCGACTCGAACAGCGAGCGCGCGTAGATCGCGCGCATGTTGGGGCTCGACTTCTTGCGCTTCTTCTTTGCCTTGTCGTTGCCAGCCTCGTCGGGGGAAGCGACCGACTGCGAGTACAAAAGCTGCGACGAATCGTTGATGAACGAGTCGTCCGCCGCCTCTCGATCGTCGTCTCCGTAGTCGTCTTCGTCTTCATCGCCCCGTGCGCCTCGCACATCCGCCGCGTCTTCGATATACGCGGCGGCCAAGACGCGACACGTTTCACGTCGGCGCTTCGACCGCCTGATGCGCTTCTGCCACGGCGACGTCGACGCTGGAGAACTCGTTGCTCCTGGCTGGGAGAACAGCTGCGACTGAGACGCATCGTACTTCTTCTTCAGGCGTCGGAAAGTCTTGGCCTTCTTCTTTGCCTCAGCAGACGAAGGCGACACCAGCAAGTGGCTCGGGGAGGACGGATTGATCACAGGAGTCGGGAGTGGAGACCGAGTCGTGGCTTTCTGCTGCTCAATCGGAGCTGTGGACTTGCGATGCAGCGGACAGTACGCGAGAAACAGCGTGCCGGATCCCGTGTGTTGCCCGTCCGGAGGGTCCAATTGATCCATGCGGTAGTGCGCAGCAGCAGCGCAACTGACGTGGAACGCACACAGACATCGCTGGTGTGCGCACTGGATGATGCCGTAGCCCTTTTGCGAGTGACAGAGAGAGCAGTCGAGCGTCTTGCGGTCTGGATCCAGGCTGCTTAACTCCCCGAGAGCAAGCGCGTCGTCGTCTCGCTGCTCCACTCGAAACTCGGGGATCCACAGGAAGCACTGCACGTGGACCCACTGGCCACACTTGGTTCGCTTGAACGCCCCGCCACGCACTGGACAAAGCTGGCAGCGCGGTTGGCTTGGCTTCCCCACGCTTCCATCCGCTCGGGCTTCAGCGCAGACATCGCAGAACCACTTGGCGCTGGGCACGACGCGAATGCCGTAGCAAAACTGGTGCACTGCCATGTTGCAGCCGTCGCAAAACACGATCGGATCGTCGCCATACGACTCGCTCTCGAGGCAAACAGAGCAACAGCCGTCGTCTTCTTGCTCGGGTTGGCTTTCTTTCTCCTGGCTTTGAAATGCTCGCTTGGCTGCGCGTGGCTTGGCTTCCTTGACCTTCTCCTCCTGAGTCTCGACGTCCTGGCTGCTGTCCTTTCTCGTAAGATCAACGACGACCGCACTTGCGCCAGTACTGTCCACGCGGTCGTCCGTGCGTGCAGGTTTCACCTCGTCCACTTCATCGCCATCAGTTCCGTCTTCAACTGGTTGAGATCCTCCATCCTGGGGAGGTGCGTCCGTCACCTTTGGCTTGCTTGGGATGGCCTTGGCGCTCACTTCAAACGAAGGAAGCAGGGCGAACGAGTACGCAGAAGGTTCTTCTTCAGCCTGAGCGTCGTCTTCAGCCTGAGCGTCGTCTTCTGAGCCGTCGGCTTTCGTCTCGCCTGTCATTGGAGGAAGCAACGCGAACGAAAAAGCGGGAGGCTCTTCCGCAGCTTGTGTCGCCTCCTTTTCCAGTGGCGTTTTACCATGCTCACCTGTTGTCTCGTGCTTCTCCAGTGACGATTCAGCTTGCTCGTCTTCGGGAGATTTCTGCGGTGGTGGGGCGCTTTGTGCTTCATCTAATGGATTCTCGTCCTCATCCTCGTCAAATTGCAGCTGCCGCGTGCTGCGTAGCCGAGGGACAACAGGAACTTGAGTAGATTCCGTCGTATCGTTCACCTCCATTTCAACAGGCGCCTGACAGACGTTCTTGCTCGAACGAGGAGACTCAGACGGGAGCGTCAAGGACAACATTGCCGACATCTGCTTGTCCTCCTTGTCGAGATCGTCCGAGCTGGTGCGTTGGCCACCAAGCACACCATCAACTTGCTGGCCTCCGTCACCGGCAGCCTCACTCGCCGACGGAGCTGGACTATCATGGCCAGTCTTCTGTTTCTTTGCTGCGGGTGGTGGCGCTGGGTCTTCACGGCGTTTGCTGCTGGCCTTGGGCTGACTGACGTCCTCTGTTTCAGGCGCAAACTGAGTGGCCGAGTCGACAAACTGCGGACTGAAGTGCATGTCGAAAGTATTTACCGACTCCGTCACAAGAAACGACTCGTCACACTTGGCCTCGTCGTCGCCCCCACTGAGGTTGGCTCTTGGTCGCCACGGCGAGTCGATTTCGCTGTCAGTTTCCGCATTGTTCGTGGTCACACTGGCCCTACGGGAACCTCCATCGGGTCCTAAGCGCGGAGATGTGTTAGCATTTCCTTCTTTCGTTGATCCAGCCTGTGAGGCAGTAGTCGAACCCCCATTCCCAGTCTTGCCTTCACTCCTGTCTTCTTCATCTGAATCTGTCGCCAGCACTTCCTCAACGCCGTGAATCTTCCGTACAAGCCCCTGCAGTGTCAACGATCGAGCTGAATACCCCACCCGCGTACCCGCCCCTTTCCGTACCAAGCTTCGCGGCTGACGTCGTAGGAGATGCTGTCGACTAGCCACGACCGGGATCAGTTTATTCCGTAAGCTGCTTGCGAAATCGGGCGGGAAATACTTCAGCAGCGCTACTGCTCGTTCCGCATCGCTGAGCTGCCACAGATCAGGGTCAAGCGTTGTCGTCGCTGTCTTCCCGCCCACTTGAGACGCGTGAAAGGTGGGAATCTTCATCGCCAGTTCCTTCAGCTGCGGGCACAGTCCCGTTGGCAGCATGCGAGGACACTTGGAGTACACGAACCTGCTCTTGAACGTTGTGAGCGCGCGACTTACGGTCTTGGCCGCTGACGCACTACGCGCGAGCTTCTTCTGCTCGTCGCCTTCCGTGACTAAGATGATGACTCGACCCACGCGCTTGCGTCCTGTTCTGCCCATCCGCTGGATCATCCGCACAGGAGACGTGAGCGCGTCAAAGGACACGATCAGGTCCACTTCTCCGATATCCAGGCCTTCCTCGGCAATGCACGTCGCGACGAGGACGTTGAACTCGCCCAGGCGAAACCTGCGTACGATCTCTTGCTGCACCTTCTGGGTTTGGCCTTTGTTCTCCTTGGCTTTCCCGGAAGCGCCTTGGCCAATGAACGGCTGGACGTTCAAGAGAGGTGCCAGTGGGCGCAGCAGCGCCACGATCTCCGACACACTTGCTCGATACTGCGTGAACACGATGGCCCGCGTGCTGGATCGACCGGCCGCATGGCGCTGGAAGTGCTCGAGTAGCACCTCGCGAAGCTTCACCAGCTTCGGATGGCTGGCAGGGTTTGTGGAGGTTTTGGCGTCTGGAATCCCCACCAAGCTCAGCTCGAGATCCTGGAACGCCGACGACTGCAGCATTTCCCTCTTGGACCACGACGTCCTGCCTTTCTTGCGCTCCTCCGTCCAGTTCGTGATCTGCTCGCGGAAGCTGCTGAGTCCGTGGCCTGTCAGCAAGCTCTTGGCGTGCAGTAGACTCACCAGAAGGGCCAAGTCGCTTTCCGCGCTGCGGTTGGAAGCGTAGCTGGGGCTCTTCCGGAACTTCTCTCGCGCCTGCAGTACATGCCAGCCCGAGAGCTTCTCCGGATCGCTCTGCTGGATGATATTGCCCCGAAGCAGTCGCTCAATGATGGGCGTGAGGCACTTGAGGAACTGCGCCTTGACTTGCAGGATCTGAGCGCCGAGGCGGCACACGATCACCTCTTCTTGGCGTGCGTGCGTGTACTTCTTCACGTCGAGATCGTCGGCCGAGCGACTCTCGATGTGCGAGATGCGCAGGTTCGTCACGACCTCCTGGATCACCTCGAACTTGGCTCCTGGCGTGGCGGACAGCGCCAGAATGCGGAAGAAGCTGGTCTTGGCCTCGATCTCCTGCACTACACAGCAGTAGGCGTAATTCCCGGTGGCTCGATGGGCCTCGTCCACCACAATGCAGACAAACTGCTCAGCAGCGCAGACGCCGCGTCGAAGGTCGTTCTGCAAACTCTGCGGCGTGCAGAAGAAGACACGGCGTGAGTTCCAGAGCACGCGCCGCCTCGTCGGCGGCACGTTGCCCTGCAGTTCGGCCGTGTCCGATAGCGGGATGCCCATGATCTCGTGGCAAGCCTTGATCTGCTGCGCGACCAGCGGCTTCGTGGGCGCCATGAACACGATCTTCCCGGTCGGAAACCACCGGTAGAAGTTGTACATGACCACAGCCGCCACCAGCGTCTTACCCAGCCCCGTGGGTAGCGACACGAGCGTGTTGTGGTACAGCGCCTTCTCGGCGATCGTCAGCTGGTACTCTCGGACCGAGTAGTTGGTCGGGTACACGAAGCTCTGCGCCGCCTCGTAGTCGATCTGCGGGAAATTGGACCGCGCCATGACATCCAGATACCTCTTCTTGGCCTGCGAGTCCTCCCCTGCCGCGTGTCGAGGCATCTGCAGCGGCGAAGTCGACGCCGATCTCTTAGCAACTACAGTAGCAGGTTCTACAGCCTGTCCTGGCCTTCTGGAGGTCAGCACAAGCCTTGATGCCGTGGAACTCCGCACTGACTGCTCCCTAGCGGCGAAAGGTGAGGGTTCCGAGCGTCCTACATCCTGTTTCTGCTGCGAAGGAGGCACCGCGACGGGCGCCGATGTCCCGTCGAAGGAGAGTCTGGCCTGTACTGTTCTTCTGGGCGACGTCTGCTGCTTCTGGTAGCGCGGCGCGGCGCACACGAGGCAGGACGTCCGGGTCGACTCGTTCTGTAGGGTGCAGGACCGGCAGCTCCAAGCTGTGGGCGAGGCGACGGCGCTGGATGGACCTGCAGAAGGCTGCTGGTTGCTGTGTGTCTGCAGGTGGCGCGTCTCGAGCGCTGCGATCTCCGACAGCAGCGCGTCGTCCCACTCGTCCTCCTCCATGGCGAGTGCTGGCTGTTCCGGGCGGAGAATGACAATGTTTAATAATATATTATATTTGTTTGTATAATATACAGACAAATATAAATATATTTTCGGTCACTCGCCTGGGACGTTGAGCCAGGAATGCTTCAAATATATATTTTGGAAAGCGAAGTGCCATGACCCTCGAGTGCGGCGTGCTGTGCCGCTACTTCTTGCAGCAGATGCTGCTGGAGGAGGGCGACGCGCGGCTGGAGGAGTTCGCGTCGTCTCTGCTGCTGTCTCCGCGCCCGACGCTGCGGGAGCTGCGGCTCAAGTTCCCGTTCGAAGGGCTCTACCACTTCCGCCTGCAGGTGTCCGCCTCGCCCAGCTATTACTGGCGCGACCTGACGGACGAGGAGCGAGCGCTGCCTGTGAGTAGCAACGGAGAGATCCGCGTCAAGGTGTTGCAGCTGGAGAGCCACGCGGAGGCGGAGCAGCCCAAGCCCAGCACCGTCGAGGACCTAGTGGATGTGGCCGAGGACCGGCGGTTCGGCGCCTTCTTCCACTGGCAGAACAAGCCCCAGAGGGAGAGCGAGGGCTTCCCCATGCCGCAGCCACAGCCTCAGGACGTGGGCAGCGTGCTTTTTGGCGTCAAGAAGGCGCTGGCCTCCAAGATGAAGGGATCGGCCATGGCGCAGACACTGCAGAAACGCTCGGCCCAGATGTGGGAAAAGGTCACGGCAGTCGCTGCTGCTGCGGGCGCGGGAGCTGCAAACGCTGCGCCAACGGCCTCGGCACTGGCGCAGCTGGCCAAGCTCATTGGCGCCATGAAGGCCCCGCTGCACCCGGGCAACCAAGAGCACGCCGAGCTGCTGCAACGGCTCTGGACGTCCTGCTTCGACACGCAGCCGTTCGTGGTGATGGGCACCGAGTGGAACCGCCTGGGTTTTCGACACGGCGACCCCATGCGCGAGATGCAGTTCCTGCTGCCGCTGCAATGCCTCGTCTTCTTCCACGAGGCACACCGCACCGTAGCGCTGCCGATCTTGAACGACCAGAGCGGACCCGAGGCCTACTCGTACGCGCTCGTGGGGTCCCAGATCGTGTACGTCCTGGCCGACCTGCTCCAGCTTCGAGACGGCGGTTGCCTGGGCTCGGAGCGCCCGTTCTGGAGGCTTTTCGAGGACCCCATGGCGTTCTTCGAGCTGTACTGCGTTGCGTTCCGGGCCTTCGACTCGTCATGGAAGCTCAGCTCGGCCAACTCAGCGGATATCAACGTTCACCTCAACTACGTGGGCGATGTCACACAGGAACTCCTGCGTCGCGGCCCCGAGACGGTGGCGAGCCTCGTCGAGCACGCCTACCAGTTGCAGAACTGGTAGGCTGGCAGAAACCACACGAAAAGCAACCTACACGCTCGATAAACTAACTACGCAAATTATACACTCGGATTCCCCATTACGGCAGCGCATGGACTGCGAGCATCGTGCTAATGAGCTCCTCGACTGTAGTGCTAGGCGACTCAATCGAAGCAACAGACTGAGGGAGGAGCTTGTTCCTGATCGCCTGGCGCTTCTCTGGCGTGTCCATCTGAGCAAACACGGGGCTTTGCCGCACTTTATCCGCCTGGCAACACACACGACGAAGGGTGAGCCATGAGAAGACAAGCAAAAGAAGCTGCAGTCGTACCAGCGTCGAGTCTTGCAAGCCCCGAATGAGCGTCTCCTGCACGTCGCGGAATACGAAAACCGTGCCGGAAGTGCTGATGCCAATTACCGTCGGGTCGACCTGCGTCGAGGACTCGTGAATGTCCACTATAACACGTTTTCGAGTTGGTTTCGATACCCGAGAACGATCGCATCTGTCTGCTGTGTAAAGCAACTTACCACAGAACATCGAGCACGCTGGCAGTAGCATCCGAAAGCGGACTAGTCTCCGCTCACTCTGGATCGCGTACAGCTGGCCGCTCCAAGTGCAGACAACGACCTGTCGTCACCATCGCCAGCATCGGTGAGATCAAAGGTTAACTAACTTATCGAAAGAGATCCAACTACTTAACGTACGGCGTCTTGACGATCTCCTCCGGCCGCTGTCATCTCGAGTTTGTCGGCGTTTACCACAGCCTCAGGCAGCTGAACAACACGACATGTTCAACAAGAGTTAGCCTCGCACCCTTGCAGGCAGCATGGACAGCTCAACGCACCTGTACGTCCCACTGCCTCTCTCGGGACGACGAGAACAACGACACAAGACCATTCATGGACGCCGTCGCAGTCATGCCTCGCTGGTCACCCATCTCGATGTCGCCCACCAGGAAGGTCATCCCGTCCATGTCCTGCCGGGGACCGTCCCAAGGCACGATCTCTCGTGTGTCCTCAGCATCGACGGTTCGCAAACTACGAATGCAGAACACTTCGCCGGAGAAACACCGAGCTAAGAGTTGAGGCGCCGCGTCCGGGTTCGACAAAGTCGAGTGCACCACGAGCATCGTTTCGACCTCGCCAGTGATCTCCATCTGAGCAACTTGCGCGTATTCTGCTAGCTGAGAGCAGCAACGACCGCGTCAAGGACCACCATGACATCCAGTAAGCAGCAGGTACGGACCTCGTCGGGGTCTTGATGCTCCAAGTTCAGGCGGTAGACCAGCACTCGCCCGTCGCGCGTTGCAACGTTAAGCTCGCCATTCAAATGCACCAGGCTGCAGATATTAAGCGCAACAGTCTGGCAAGATGCGACAGCCTTTCGTGAGTCTACAAGTCCCCCCGCAACAGAACGCCAAGCCTCTCACAAACTCGGAGCACAGCTGCAGCACTTGGGCTCCTTCCACCGAGCGGAACACGGAGCACTTGCCCTCCGCCGTCGCCACAATAATGCGGGTCTGTATCAGCACTAGAGCTGTCAGCTCTCCATGCAGCATCCCTCTTCTGCAGCAACAGCACGCACATCGCCAGCCCACGAATCGTCCAGGCAGATGGACGTCACGGATCCGTTCACCTCGCAGCTCCGCCACTGCACCAGACGGTCCCCCACAACCTGTAGCAGCCTTATCAGCTCACAGTCAAAGACAGCAGCAATCTTGCAGCGCACCTTGAAGACCGAGACTTTGCCCATGAGCGAGCCGAACAGCAGCTCCGTGGCGCCGTCGCCGTCCACGTCGCCCGCCGCGTGCGCATTCGCCAGGATCTTGGCGTCCAGTTGCGCCACGTACGTCGGCGTGAGTTCCAGCTACAGACACACACAGTCATGCAGCGTCAGCGTCGGCGCCTTGGCCAGCAAAGTACGGCAGGCGGAGCACCTGTCCTCGCATGTCTTAGCCGTTCTGGTCGGTAATGGATTGTAAATGTACTAAAGTGAATCTAATTTGCACTGTAATGAGTCCTGAAGGTATCTTTATATAGGAGCTGTATCTCTCTTCCACATGTTGAACTTATGTGTTCTCACAGGTGAGCCAACCGTTTGGCCAAACCGGCTCACTTCCCAATTTGCGCGCACCCCCGCGCCGGTCTTCCGATGCTCGCGTCCAAGCTCTGCCCCGCCGTCGCCAGGCGAGCCGCACGCCTCGCTTCTGCTGTCCGCCGTGCCCCCGTCTTGCGTGCCGCCGCCGCCTTCGCGCAGTCGCCCGTCGCCCCCTGCGCGGCCTTCTCCACGGGCGGCAAAGGGCCATTCGCCCGCTCGCACAAGAACCAGCAGGACAGCGATGTCGGGACGGTGGCCAAGCCGCAGCAGCTGCAGCTCAACCGCCTAGCTGTGATCGGCGGCGGCAACATGGCCGAGGCCATCATCACGGGCGTGCTCACGGAGGGGCTCATTCCCAGCTCCAAGGTGGTCGTATCGGACCCCAACCCGGCCATGCGCGGCAAGTACGCCAAGATGCAGGTGGAGACGCACACGCGCAACAGCTCGGCAATCAAGGATGCGGACGTCATCCTGGTGGCCGTCAAGCCGCAGGTTTTAGACGACGTACGTGCAAAACGGCTTTTCGTGACGACCCTGTAGGATACAACTCAGTGCTGATGAATTGTCTTGTTGCAGGTTCTGCGGGCGGTGAAGGCGTCCATGGACCCTGAAGCGCTGGTGATCTCGGTGGTGGCCGGACCGCGGATCAAGTATCTGCAGAAGATGCTGGGCCAGACCAGCCACATCATTCGCACGATGCCCAACACGCCGGCCATGATCGGAGAGGGCACGACGGTCTGGGCGCAGTCGGCGGAAGTCACGAGCGTGCAGCATGATCTCACCAAGCAGATTCTCGGGTCGTTCGGCGTTGAGGTACGCGTGCGGTGACGACGGGGGAGTGTTGGTGCTGCAACGGATGCTTAATTGCTGCCTGTTTTGCTGCTCGAACGCAGGTGTTTGTAGATGACGAGAACGCGCTGGACATGGCGACCGCTCTGTCAGGATCTGGACCAGGTGAGTTCGGCTTCCGTAGCCATCCGAGTCCACGTGCGCTACCGGTAGCTCACGCGTGCTTTCTCGTTTGCGACAGCCTACTTCTTCCTGGTCGCCGAGGCCATGATCGACACTGGAGTGCACATGGGCTTCTCTCGACCAGTTGCCACGGTATAACGCTGCTAACAGTAGCTCTGTCCATGGTGACCATTGACTCACCCTCGTGTCCGTCTTGTCAACCGCTTGCCACTGCAGAAACTGGTGCAGCAAACGATGCTGGGCTCTGCGCTCTACATGCAGGCGGAGGACGTGCACCCCGTTGAGCTGCGGAATAACATCACGAGCCCGGGCGGCACCACTGCCGCGGGGCTCTATCGCGCTGAGAAGAACGGCTTCCGCGCCGTCATCGCCGACTCGATTTGGGCCGCCTACGAGCGCTGCCTCGAGCTCGGGTCCTCGGAGCCCGTCCAGCGCCAGCGTCCACGCTCGTAAGATGCGCCCTTCATTCCACTACAGCAAGTGAGATGACTCGAGATGGAGCAAGACGACGGAACGTCCCCATCGCATGAGCTCGTCACGTGGCCAAGCAGTTGAACTCTACTATCATACCACAAATAAACTCGACTTGCCACAAACAAATTGCAAGTGATTACATACTTAAGACGCCGCAAATAAGCCCAAATCGCCACAATTACTGCCCACTCTCACGAATTATGGCATCCAACTGCCACAACTACGCGCCGTTGGCGCCACTCGTTCAAAGCAAAAACCGCTCCCCTCTGTTCTCGTCCTACGTGTCAATGGGTCGTCGCTCCGCCTCCCCGCGCCGCAGTCGCAGCCGCAGCCCGCGCCGTTCTCGTCCGCGCAGCCGTAGCCGCAGCAACTCGCCGCCCCCCAAGCGTTCCCGCTCTCGATCGCGTGGCGCAGACCGCCGCGCGCGCTCCCGCTCGCGCTCTCGCGACCGTCGGAGAGACTCTCGCAGCCGCGGGGACCGTGGTGGAGATCGTGGAGACCGCGGGGACCGCAGCCGTGGACGTGGACGCTCCCGTTCTGCGGACCGTGGAGACCGCGGCCGCCGCGAGCCCATCAGCCTGCTGGTGCGCAACCTGGGGCCCGACACGTCGGCGGACGAGCTGCGCCGCGTGTTCTCGCGCCGCGCGGGCGACATCCTGGACGTGTACATCCCCAAGGAGTACAACTCGAACCGCCCGCGTGGCTTCGCTTTTATCGAGTTCGCGGACGCGCGCGTGGGGCGCGACGTCAAGTTCGAGATGGACCGTTCGCAGCTGGGCGGACGCGAGATCGCCGTGCTGTTCGCCAAGCAGCACCGCAAGAGTCCGCAGGAGATGCGCCGCATCCTCAACGTTCCCACGGACGGCTCGCCCCGCCGGCGCTCCAAGTCGCGCTCGCGCTCGCGCTCGCCGCGACGCAGCGCCAGCCCCAAGCGGGACTCGGCGTCTCCCAGAGCCTCCCCTCGTGGCTCTCCTCGTGGTTCACCGCGCGGCTCTCCGCGTGCGTCGCCGTCCCCGCGCAAAGCTTCTCCTTCGCCCAAGCGGTGAGAAACCAATGACGTCGGGTTACGTATTACTTTGTTCTGATGGTTTTATGGTTTTATTCTGTTTTTTATATAGTGAGGAGTCCAGTGCTGGTCGCAGTCCGTCCGCCGAGTAGGTTGCTGCTTGAGGGTGTTTCTAATGTCCTAGAGGAGCTGCTAACGCGTTGCTGTTGCTGTTCCTTCCCTTGTGACTGCAGTGGCAAGGCAGACGAAACGATGTCTGAGGTAAGAACGGAGTTTAAGGGGGTTATTTGCTTTTTGGGACGTGTTTTCTAACGTCGTGGTGGCGTGTTGCAGTGAGCTGGAGACTGTCCATGATAGCACTTGTATCCCCGATGGTTCATGCACCAGTAGCGGTGTGTTACCGATACACCCACTCGGTTGAATCTGCCACGCGCCGGGGGCCGGAGAGGAGAGCAGACGGCCACCAAGAAGAAGAAACAGGAACGGGGAAAGAAGCCTTGCATTTTAACTCGATCAAGAATGTTTCATGACGATGCTTTGGTTCGAAGATGGCGCCGCCCAAGGTTCAAGAGGCGGCGTTTGTGTGGCGAAGATTTTCACGCTCAGGGACAGGAACAGGGAGGGACGCGGTGGTGGAGCTGGACTCGGCTCACCTTCATGCTGCTGGGCTCACAAGACAAGGCCCACGAGACCGGCGTAAGCGGATCTGAGCGATCTTCACCGTCACAACTTGTCATGTTGCGACTCATACGTTTCTTCCGTTCGCAGTTTGCATTCTATCCGGATCGATACGGGACAAAGCATACAATACTGCGCCGAGTCATGCTGCAACGAAGCCGAAAGCGCAAGCAAGAGAATTCCGAGCGGGCACGTGAATTAACGTCGGAACAACCAAGTGAGCCACGGCACGACCCGCTGCCTCGTAAACGTTCGGTGCCCGGCACGTCCGCGCCCAACCTTCGAGAGCAGAAATGCTTTCTTAGGGTTGCGATGTCGACCGATGTTGCGTTTGGAAAGTTGATCGAGCCGATGGCGCTTGATTGGGATGAATCGATCGGATGGATTGTCCAATTAGATCGCAAGTTGGACTTGTGCTTCGAGTGCTCGGCAATCTCCACGACGCCGACTGGAGAAAGCTCTCTTTCTCTTGCAAGTTAGACTGGAACTTTATCAAGAGGAGCGTGAAGAGCTTCCACAAGAACGGAATGTATTGCTTCTCGTTTTTTTTCAGTTTCTGGGATTTCTAGCCGCCGATGAGAATCATCGGGCGGTTCTTTGCCTTCGACAGCCCATACATATCTCCATGGCCACCAAGAGCAAACTTCTTGCGCTTCACTGCCACGTCGACGATCTCGCGAATGTCCTTGTCGGCAACGTTGTAGCGCATGGCGTCTCGCAGACTGACCTCGGTGTTCCCGAAGAGACAGACCTTCAGATTCCCATCGGCGGTCAGGCGGAGGCGATTGCACGAGCCGCAAAAGTGCGAGCTCATGGATGTGATGAAGCCGAATTGGCCCTTGAAGCCAGGCACGTGGAAGGCCTTCGACGTGTCGTTCGCCCCGTCCTGGAGCTTCTGCACCGCCGGGAACTCGGCCTGAATCAGCTCGAGCATCTCCTTGAACGGCACGAAGGTCTCGTCATTCCACCGGTTGCTGTCGAACGGCATCCACTCAATGAAGCGCACATCCACCGCGTGTTTCTCCGTGAAAGCCACAAAGTCGACGATCTCGTCCAGGTTGAAGTGGCGCTGCACGACGCAGTTGATCTTGAGCGGCGAGAAGCCCAGCGCCTGCGCCTCCACGATCGCATTCATCACGCGCGTGAACCCCTGCCGTCTCGTAATATGCGCAAACTTGTCAGGCTTGAGCGTGTCCAGACTGACGTTCAGTCGGTCCGCTCCCGCTTTCTGCAATGCCGCCAGCTTCCTCTGCAACGTGATGCCATTGGTCGTGACGCCGACCGACTCGATGCCCGGAATCGCCCGCAACTGCGCCACCAGCTCCACCAGATCACGACGAAGCAGCGGTTCGCCGCCTGTTAACCGGATCCGCGTCACCCCGGACAGCGCGAACAGCCTCGCCAGTCGGAGGATCTCGGACGTGGTCAGCAGGTCCTCGGGCGGCTGCAGCGGCACCCCGTGCTCTGGCATGCAGTAGCGACACCGCAAGTTGCAGCGCTCGGTCAGCGAGATCCGCAGGTACGTGTGCGCGCGTCCGAAGCGATCCACCAATTGCGCCGGTGCCTCCTCTTGCGGCTGCAGTGATGGCCGCACACCCCACAAGTTAGTGTCTTCCGTCATATTCCCGCTCTTCTACTGCGCCGATTGCTGCCGTACCGATTGTCGTATCTCCGCCAGGATCTGGCGGATCTGATGCAAGGATTCCTCGGGGCTGAATAACCGCTCTGGTGCGACGGAATCGCTTCTTTTGTTCTCGTCGCGACTCGTGCGCGTCAGGAAGTCCTGCAGCCGCGGCCCTTGCGCCACCTGCCGCTGCCACTCCACGCGCGTACTGAAGGCGGCGCTGCTGCGACGTGCGTGTCGAAAAGGGAGCGAGGATAGTCGACGCATTGTCCAGCGGGACGGGCGGGTCAGCGCAAGACTGACCAAGAGGAAGTGCCGTCTTTGAGGAAATTGCGGTCGAAGCATCATCAAATCGACAAACACGTCAGTCACTATGTTCAGCAACATAAACGGTTAGGTTGTTCTTAGGTGTGACCCACTCCATCGGGCAACTTGTGATCTACCAAAAACCAAGTTGAAGCGGCCTTCTCTATACAGCGCCGTAGTCCTCCTCGAGTCGCTGGCGCAGCAGCAACCGCTTGGTGAGCTTGGCCCAGCGTCGCAGCACGAGCTGCTGGTTATGCGCGATGGCCTTTTCGATGGTCTGCTGCTGCCGCTCGGCGTGCGCGTCCAGCAGGATCGCCTCGTGCTGCGTGGCCACCACAATGCCCGACATCTTGGGCATGGTGCGGCCGTTGCGCACCTCGAAGCCCACGACGGCAGGCGCAAAGTCGAGTTCGAGAGACTCAGCGACGCCGTCAATGCGCGGCAAACGGAGGTGCACGGCGCCTTTGGGCACGTGGGCCGGGCTCCAGATCTCGATGTTGCCGTACTGGTTCTTGGGGACGCGGCCGTCCACCAGCGGCGGGGCCTCAAACTCCGTCGTCTGCCAGAGTCCAAAGAGGGCCAGTGAGCCAGCGGGTTGCCTGTCCCCACCGTTGTCACTGTCGTCGCTATCGCCAGCGTTGGTGCCGGCCGAGTCACTGCCCCGTGACTGCCACTTGGCGGGTCTTTCACGCTCGCTGTCCTTCACGACTCGACCCAGTCGACGCCACTTGAAGGCGGACTGAAGGGGCTGCACTTGCTCGCGGAGAAAGACGGGCTGCCCATTGAAGAGCCCGACCGCCTTACGGGGATGAAGACACTCGAGCTGCCCCAGATGACGCTCTAGACAATACAAATGGTGTTTGCGGAACCCTTCCACGCTGGTGGGCATGCCTTCGACCAGCTTCAAGCTCTCGAGCGTTTTCCTTTCATCTGCAAGTGCTTTAACAGTATCCTCACGTCGTAGCTGCCCGCTAACAGACCATTCATCCAGCACATCGTCGTTGAATCGCTCCATCACTTGCTTCAGCCACGAGTCTGCGAGACGTAGCTCCAAGCTCTTGCTCCACTGCGCCGTGTACCGCGAGGTTACGTCCACCAGTAGTCCGTCGTCCTGGATGCTGACCACGTACGAGAAGCGCGCCGCTTTGCCCCGTAGCGGCTCAACCTCTTGTGGCTTACCCACAAGTCGTCGCACTGCATCCACTTGGAGCCAGTTGCTGCTCTTCTCGTCCAGCACCTCGCACCACATCCAAAAGACTCGATCGACCTGATCCTCATTATCTGGATCCAGTTCCTCTTCGACTTCCTCCTTCTCCTCTTCATCGTCACGTAACCAAGTCTTCTTCTTCAGCAACTCAGCAACCTTTCTACTCCGTCGCCGCTTGCTGGGTCTCTGCTTGAACGACGATTCGAACGCCTTCCCTTTCTGAACCAGCAGCGGGTCCAACGCACACGTGAGTCGGTACCGCAGCTGCAGAGCTCCACAGAGCGCAGCAAACAGCAGCACCAGCTCGAATCCTTGTCCTTCCCGGGCAAAGAGCGCGTTCATCAGACTGGACTCCGTCATCAACTCTCTTTGCAGAGCCCTGTCCTCCACCTCGTCCGTCACGTGAAACTCGCGGTTGAACCACCGCACGAGCAGCTCCAGCGAGTACGAGAGCGGCTGCTGCTTCATCTCCGCAAAGAAATCCACATCACTTGTCGACGAGATGGATAGCAACAGGCCTCGTAGCAGCGGCGAGCGGCTCAGCTTGCTCCACTTGACACGCGTGGCCAGCAGCACCAGCAAATGCGTCTGGTGCAGCGCCTTCTCTCGCTGCTTCTCGTCTTTTGAGAGGCGGATGGGCGGTCGTCGCCTCTTGCGAGCGACCGACGCCGCATCCTGCTCCGCCAGCGAGCGATTCACGTGCTCCCAGTCAATTTCCTGTACAATCGGCGCTGGACCGGCAGAATTTGGGGCGTCCTCGTCGACGGGATCGTCGGTATTTGGGGCGGGCTCCTGCGTCTCCGGGGGCGAGTTGGAGGCTGGCGCATGTGTGACGGGAGGCTCCGAGGCCTGATGCGATGTCCCGACATCTTCCCAGTCGACGTCGTCTTCTTCCTCGTCGTCCAGCTCCCCCGCAGAGTACGCGAATTCCTCTTCCGACGCCATTGTTGTGCTTGCTAAACCTGATGTAACTGAGACGTAACCCAGGGAGGTAACCCTAGCTTGAGCTTTTTTCCTTGCCAGAGCTGGTCTGTTTATTTCGTTTTCTTATTTTCTCGTTTTTCTAAGGCTTTGATTTTTCAACATGCAGTTGGTGGCCACCTGGGCATTCGTTGCGGCTTCTACTAAGCCGGGTTTTTGTATCGGGAGATTGGTTCTCTTGTGACGCTTCAATGGGCCCCATGCAGGTCCATAGCGACATACAGTTGTTGTAGCTGCTCGCTGAGTTGCTTCAATACTGGCGTCTCGCCCTCGTCGGCCAACTTCGATTGGCACGCCTTCATGGACTGCCCCATGTGGCGAGTGATGCGGCGGGTGGCACCGCGTCCCAACAACGCGCCTTCAGCTCCTCAGTCAGAAGGTAGCTCGTAAAAGTTTGGCGACGATGGCCAGTGCGGTCATCGTCCAGGAAATGGAAAACTGCTTCCCCCTTAATGCGGTTGATGTTCATGCGTGTCAGTGCCAGGTTGTCGTACTGGTGGACAACGCTGTCCCGCAGCATGTCCGTGGCCAACTCGAAGTTGTCCTCTCCCTTGCGAAGCCCCATCACGGACAACACGAACGTGAAGCACTGCTTTTCGACGATGTGGTCGAGCTCGAGTGCACCCCTCGTGGCCAAATCCAGCCGTTGACGACTGTAAATGTCCTTGCTGTTGTTTCAACGTCGTCCTGGACGCGGTGACGAAGGAGCGCGCCTTCCTGGTCCAGAACTCCGGGACAATGTACAGGATTGCCGGGTTGTGCGCTGCGCAGCAGTAGTCGTAGCCCGGCTTGGCAGGATTCATGCACGGCTGCTGTGTGCCCAGCTTGACGCCTTGGCACCTTGAAAAGCCCTGCCAATAGTGTTTCTCGCAATAGCCACGCTCATCGAGACCCACCAAATCTTGCAGCACTTGCCGTAGCGCTTGCCCTTGCTTGTATTTGTCCCTAGACACGTCGCGGCTCTGTGGGATTAGTTTCTTCTTGTCATCGGGCCTCGGCTGCAAATTGGAGAATGAGTCTATTCCGAACCCAACTTCGGCGTGTACCACCTGTACCATCCTCTCCAAAAGCATGACTAACCTCACGAGTGTAATTGCCATGTCCTCGCGCGGAGCTGCTGCGCTGCCGGGCCGCTGTCCCGGCGTGACCAAGCAGGGCGAGCCGTGCTCAATCACATGGGACCTTCTGACTGACGGCTTCTGCAAGTTCCACAGCCCCAGCGCGCACCAGTGTCTTGGCACGTCCCGCTCCGGCCAGCGCTGCCGCATTCGCTGGGACCTCGACGCCGCTGGATACTGCGGGCATCACCGACACCAGGCTCCAGTCCCAGCTCCTGTCCCGCCTTCCTCCTCTCGCACCTGCTGCGGTCTCACCAAGCACGGCTCGCGCTGCTCCGTCACGTGGGGTCTCGACGCCGACGGGTTCTGCAAGTATCACGTGCCGTCCGCCAGTCGGTGCAGGGGCCTCGCACGCGCCACGGGCCGCCGATGCAAGATCAAGTGGAACTTGGACGAGCGGGGCTACTGCCAGTTCCACAGACGGGTGGACGCCCCCGTCACGAGACAGTGCGAGGCTCTGCTGACTGGAACGGGTCGACGATGTCTGCAGACCGTGGGGATCGACGACGACGGGTTCTGCACGGCTCACCGAGCGGTGAACAAGGAGCTGCCGGTGTGTCAAGGAGTGCTGCCGGGGTCAAGCCAGCGCTGCAGAAACAACGCCAAGACGGACTACGACTATTGTTGTGCCGCGCACGACCCCGAGTTCGCGGCGTCGTTCGTTGTGCCGAGTCTGTTCAACGCCCCTGGCCTGAGGAGCAGTGTGGAAGGAGACATCGTCAAGAGGTTCCAGAGCAGAGATCTGTATCATGGGGACAAGCTGGATCTCAATACGGTGGGGGCCGTGGAGCTGGATCACATCCTGGAGAAGCAGTGCTTCGCCCACGCCTTCCAGCGTGTGGAATTTCGGGGTGGGGACGAGGAAGTCGAGGACGTGGCCTTCCTGCTGCGTGAAGAGATTGTGAACGAGCTGCCGAATCTGTGTCTAACGCGCGCGACCACGAACAAGATCAAGGGTGCTGCTGTCTCGAGGTTCCTCGACGACTCGTTGACTGGGCATCGCGGCGCAAAAACGTTCACGGACTATCTGCTGGAAGAGAAGCGCGACGGCACGCGCCTTGCTCGCGACGTGACTCGAGCCATTCGGAGTGAGATGGGAGCGGCACTTAGTAGATGCCAGCGAATGTTAGCGGATGCAGGAGAGACGCCAGCGTTGGAGGCTCTTGGTGCGGAGTTGCAGCAGCTGTACGTGGACATGGAGCTCCACGCGTCTAGCAGCACCAAGACGAAGCAAAAGCCGAAGCCGGCCACACCTGCGGCGACTACCACAGGCCTTGGGGATGCAGACGACGAGTACGTGCTGGTTGACTCGGTGTCATCGGATTCCTGGACTGTAGTGGATGACGTGCCGACAGTCAAAATTAAAGCTCGACTGCCAGAGCTCAGTGCGGATGCACAGCCATTCGTGCCGGGTGCTAGTCTCATCGCATCGCTCGGCACCAACGCGGCAGTGGAGCACTTCAAAAAGGACCCAGGTGAGCTCAGCAGCGCATCGGAAGAAATTGGAGAAATCCGAGTTAAGGCTGCAAAGGAAGAGGTCACAAGCAGCCATCAAGCATCGAGGCAAGTGACATCGGAGCCAACTTCCGAAGTCAAAGTGAAGAAAGAACACAAGCAAAGAGAGCGACGCAGAGAGGAAGCGATCAAGTAAATAGATGAGTTTTTTTTTTTTGCCAACTCGTTGGTCTGTTTTATTTTTTGGGGTTTTATCTGGTTTTTTCTAGGGTTTTTTTTTCTTCCAACATGCAGAGGCCCGCGCGCGGACCTTGGAACTGTACCGGCTTCTGTTCAATATCAAGCCGACGAACAAGATCGATGGGATCTCTGGACGGCGCTTTAACGAGTTTCACGCACTCATACAAGTTTCGCAGCTGCCGCCACGGCAGCAACACCAAAGACGACTTTCAGTCGCCACTCCAAGTTACGTGCACGTGTGGGGCACCGTGCAAATCGAGAGAAGCTTGGAGATTTTGTCGAAGGTTGGGCGGTCACTAGGGCGCCGACTCCAACAGCGCTCAATGATCCACTTCAACTCGGGTGTGACCTTCTTGTCCCGGATCTGCGGGCGGTTGCCATCCTTGGCGAACAGGACCGCAGCGAATGGACCCTTGCCGACAAACTGGCGCAGATTCTGCTGGTACGGCTCCTCCTCGTGCAGAATCTCGTTCATCAGCACGCCAAACGAATACACGTCCGTCTTCTCGTTGGCCATTGTGCTGGTGCTCAGCAGCTCCGGAGCCATGTACGCTGCCGTACCCCCAGCAATTCCCTCGAAGTCGACGTCCTCGTCGCCTTCACCGTTGGAACCACTGAGCACGTGCGACGACGTGGTGCTGGCCGCCTTGGCACGGAACGTGGCGAGTCCGAAGTCGGCGATTTTAGCCTGGAAGTCGTCGGTGATCAGCACGTTCTGCGGCTTCAGGTCTCCGTGTGTCACGTTGCACTCGTGGAGCTGCGCCATGCCGTACGCGATGCCCAGCAAGATGTTGAGCTTGACGCGGCCGTCCGTCATCTTGGCCTCCACTTCCGTGTCTTCGCAGTAGTGGAGCAGGAAGCTCAGACTTCCTTTCGGCACGTACTCCATGACGAGACTCACGGGGTTAAGCGTGTAGCCGTATAGCTGCACGATGTTGGGGTGGTCGCCCAGCATCCCGAGGATGAGCGTCTCACGGATGAACATCTTGCGCTCCTTCTTGGTGAGCTTGGCGGCGTGCAGCTTCTTGACGGCCACTTGTTTCTCGTTCCACGTACCCTTGTAGACAGCGCCAAATCCTCCCTGGCCCACCAGCTCGCCATGTTCATTGACGTTGTTGAAATCAAGTTGCGTGACGCTGCTCTTCGGCATGAAGCTGTCGCCTGCCGCGTCGTTGTCCACGTTGGCGAATGCATGACGCAGCTCTGTGTGGCTTGCACCAGTTCAGGCTCGGGTATGATTGCAACAGGCAAGTGTCTTTGCTGCTGCAGGAGGCGTTCAAAGAGACGATCGTTTAGGCGTTTGTTCTCGTAGTAGTAGTCTCGCTTGTCCTGCTGGATCAAAGCTGGCGATCCCCCGATGAAGTGGCGTGAGACGGCCTTCGTCATGTCTGGGGATCCGTCCTTGAGGCACGGCACCCACGTAGGGAGAGCTTCGGCCGGGTGCCAATACTGCGCTTGGCTCTGGACCCACTGCTTTGCCTGAGTAGTGCGCATGTCAGGCATACCCGTCTTCGTGACGGGCAAATCTCGTGGAACTCCTTCCAGTCGGCGCTGGGGCTTGGCAGCCTTCTTGCCTTTGCTCTGACTCTGGTTGATCCCCATCTCCTCCATCCTTTGAACCACGTCACGTGAGCTCTTGTAGTGCATATCAAGCGCGCCATCTTCGTGTAGTGCAGATTGCTGCTCGACGGCGCCGGGGGAGGCACAGCACGGCGCCGGGGAGGCACAGCAGTGGCTGACGTAGCCTTACTGAGTTGCTGGGCGGCCGCCTGGGAGCTCTTGTACCTCATGTCCAGGGCTCCACTCTTCGTCAAGTGCAAGTTGCTGTTGACTGGTGTGGCTGACGGGGCTGCGGTCTGAGCCACAGCCGCCTGGGAGCTGGCGTAGCGCATGTCCAGCGCGCCGGCCTTTGTGTAGTGGAGATCGGAGGCGGACGAGCGACTGCTGCTCTTGGGCCTCGAGTAGGAGGCCATCGAGGCGCCACTGGAGTAGCCAGAGGCAACGGCAGCCTGGGAGCTGCTGTAGCGCATGTCCAGGGCTCCGCTCTTCGTGTAGTGGAGGTCGGAGGCGGACGATCTGCTGCTGCGGCTTCCTCCCCCTCCGTAGCTCGAGTATCCGCCCCCTCCTCCCCGGGACGAGACGGCGGCTTTGGAGCTGCTATAGCGCATGTCGAGCCCCCCACTCTTGGTGTAGTGGAGGCTCATACCCGCTCTGCTGCTTGAAGTTGACCAGGGATCGCTGACTTGACTTGTACGCTTCTCGGCAGATTAAAGAGCGTCCTCGACCTGCGGAGATTGGGCGAATGGCCCAGGATTCGTGTAGCCATCTGGCGACCACTTCAACTTAGGGGCAACATCAATCTCGGACCAGCGATGGCCAATGATGCGGTGGGCGGTGGCTCGCTGGTCGACTTCGCTCCATCCAGCGCGCTGAATGCTGCGGTGTGAGTGGACTCTTCTGCCATTTCCCATTCTGCCGGTAAAGAGTTATCCTACTGCGTTTTCCAGTACTCCACCTTGTACAGGCTCAACAACACCATCAGAATGGACGTGCGCCGCTGGTTTGGACGCGTCTTCGGTGACTGCCTGAAGGGGAGGCGCGACGACGAGGCGTATGTCGACTGGGTTCACTACGGGGGCAAACACGGTGTCGGCGTGGCGCTCACGCCCGTGGCTTCGGTCAACATCTCACCCGTTCGACTGCAGCCTTGTGCGCCTGCGTTCGCGTTGGCTACACGGGACGACGATAAGTGCGAAGCACAGGACCCAGTGCTATGGACTGAGACCAACCGACTCGTGAATGCGGCGGCAGCCTGGCAGATTCGCCGGGTAATGCCAGTCGAGGTGAATGCACTAGACGAGTCTACGCTGTCCAAGATAACGTCGCCCAAGCTGGCTAAGCGCTTCAAGGATGTTCCTGTCCTCGCAGTGCTACGCGCGGACAATGCAATGCTGCGTCAGCTGCCCCTCGAGTTGCTCTCCACGGAATCGTTCATGAAGCTCACGCTGCTCGAGAGGCGTGCCATCCACAACGTTCTCGCACAGCGCCCGAGTGGCTGGAATGAGGCGCAGCTTTCCTTGTATGAAGCACGCGAGTGCGAGATGATTGCAGCCGCCGAGGAAGATTCATACAGGGTGTGGATTCAAGACTCGCTTTATTCGGAGCGACTGCCAGTCGAGTACTCGACGTATGCCCAAGAACCGCGAGGTTGGGACTATTAGGGCACCGTGCACATTGTTATCTACGACGTCCGTAGTCAACTCGTTCGCGCTGACGAGACGCAGCTCTACCAAATTTACAGGGCACTTCACGTGGATGATAATTTGAATGTATGTAATATTCCTTCAACTTCATTGCCTTGTACGTATTGAGCTTTCGGGGTCAACGAGAACTTCAAAGTGATTTCCAGACGACCGTCGTTCAAGAGTGATTTTCACGCTGTTCACCAAAATCCGGACTCAGTTTGATTCCCAATATTCGGGAATTGACAATTAACCCGACTCGTTCGCATTGATATTTATTGATCATCGTTCTTCCTCCGCTCCGTCTTCAAGAACTATCCCGCAGGTTTACGAGTGGACACACTTGGGGATAAGACCACAGGCACAGCAATGTCCACGACGACGCCTGCCTTCTGAGCACTCTGGACCAGAACTCGAAGATGCGCATGATGTTAGCTGGAAAGCTCACTTGTTGATCTCTCACTTTTGAACTTTCGAGCCGACACCCCAGCCAACAGCTCCTCAACTTGCCGCAGGGCACCCGTGCTTTTCAGGCCAGCTAACATGAGCAATCTACACTACACCAAGAGTGGAGCACTCGACATGCGCTACAGCAGCTCACGTTCTGCAGTCGCTTCAGGATATTCCGGCGGCGGTAGCTACTCGTCATGCAGTTACTCGACACCGAGCTACTCGACGCCCAGCTACAACAACTCGTCTTCGTCTGGACTGCACTACACGAAAAGCGGAGCCTTGGACATGCGCTACAGCAGCTCCAAGGCGGCCGTGGCCAACTCATCGTCGAGCTCTTACTCTGTACCCCGCAACAACGGAAGCGGGAGCGCGCCGTCGTCAGAGCTTCACTACACCAAGAGCGGCGCCTTGGACATGCGCTACAAATCGTCGCGTGAGGCGCAAGCCATCGCTCCATCCAACTTGTCAAACCGCGACCTGCACTACACCAAGAGCGGTGCTCTCGATATGCGGTACAAGTCCTCGCGCGAAGTTATCCAGAAGATGGAGGGCCTTGCCTTGAACAGCAACAAGGGAGCCAAGGCGACCAAGTCCAAGTCTCAGTCTCGCCAGCAGGGCGTCCCGAGCAACGTTCCTGTCACGAAATCTGGTGCGCCGGACTTGCGAACCACCAAGGCCAAGGAGTGGGTCCAGGGCCAAGCACAGCACTGGCACCCGGCCGAAGCTCTGCCTGCGTGGGTGCCGTGCCTTAAGGACGGATCGCCGGACATGACCAAGGCAATCGCTCGGCACTTCATCGGCGATTCGCCAGCTCTGCTCCAGCAGGACAAGCGGGACGACTACTACGAGAACAAGCGTCTACGCGATCGTCTCTTCGATCGCCTCATGGAGCAGCAGCGAGAGATGCCAGTCGAAATGATCTTCGCACCGGAACCGGTGCAAGCCACAGCCGAGCTTCGCCAAGCGTTCACCAACGTGGACGACGACGCTGGAGGCGACACTTTCATGCCACAGAGCAGTGTCACACAGCTTGACTTCGACAACGACATCGAAATCGACGAAGATGCAGAGCTGTTGGGCCAGGGAGGATTTGGTGCTGTCTACAAGGGTACGTGGAACGAGAAACAAGTGGCCGTCAAGAAGCTGCACGCCGCCAAGCTCACCAAGAAGGAGCGCAAGATGTTCATCCGTGAGACGCTCATCCTCGGGATGCTGGGCGACCACCCCAACATCGTGCAGCTATACGGCTACACGCTCAACCCCGTGAGTCTCGTCATGGAGTACGTGCCGAAAGGAAGTCTGAGCTTCCTGCTCCACTACTGCGAAGACACGGAAGTGGAGGCCAAGATGACGGACGGCCGCGTCAAGCTCAACATCTTGCTGGGCATCGCGTACGGCATGGCGCAGCTCCACGAGTGCAACGTGACGCACGGAGACCTGAAGCCGCAGAACGTGCTGATCACCGACGACTTCCAGGCTAAAATCGCCGACTTCGGACTCGCCACGTTCCGTGCCAAGGCGGCCAGCACCACGTCGTCGCACGTGCTCAGTGGTTCCAACGGTGAAGGCGACGAGGACGTCGACTTCGAGGGAATTGCTGGGGGTACGGCAGCGTACATGGCTCCGGAGCTGCTGAGCACCAGCACAATGGCCAACGAGAAGACGGACGTGTATTCGTTTGGCGTGCTGATGAACGAGATTCTGCACGAGGAGGAGCCGTACCAGCAGAATCTGCGCCAGTTTGTCGGCAAGGGTCCATTCGCTGCGGTCCTGTTCGCCAAGGATGGCAACCGCCCGCAGATCCGGGACAAGAAGGCCACGCCAGCTCTCAAGCAACTCATCGAGAGATGCTGGAGCCAGCGAGCTGGTGATCGGCCGAAGTTCTCCGAAATCGCCAGGCTGCTTCGTCAAACCACCGTGCCACACGCCTGCTAAAGCGGTGACCGTTTAATGTTGTCGCGTATTGCGCTGTACAGTGCACAGTGACTCGATGTAGTAATGGTGGTTCAATGTGTGTATTCTGCTTCGTTTCGTTCTGTGCTGGATGCTCACCAGGAGTTCGCTCCCAAAACGATTCAAACGCGCTACTGGAGAAGATTGCTCGTACCATCGATGCTTTACTTTCAAGATCTGTGCAAGTAACTCGGTCACGATGGCGCGCCACAAAACGCAGCCCACCGTTCGGAAGGAAACAGGGCAGGGACCGGCAAGCTCTTGCCTAACGCTACCTTACGCGCGAGGAGACGAAGCTCTCCATGGGTCATGCAGATGCCTCGCTTTGAGCGGCACAGTTTCACTGTAACGAGCCCTTCTTCGATAGAATCAGCTTTCGTGGCAATGACTACCGGTACTTTGTTTGCCACCCTCCTGTGTAGACTCGTCTCGACACGCTAAAGGAAGTTGCTGCTGCCATCCCTGACTGACAGCCGATATGGTGTTGTGCCACACTCTTGACAGTGACCATGAGGACGACCTTGTGGACTTGGTCTCCGCTCTGCGAGTTCACCGCCACCTAAGGAGCTGGTGCTGTTGGTCGATCCTATCGTGGCAACTTGTTTGGACGCTTGGCCTTAGACTTTTCAAGTGATGGCAACGTGATTCATTGTGAAGACGAATGGCTGCTTCTGTTGATGCTCCCCAACGTAGTCCTGTCTTACGAGTTGCAGGACTGCAGATCTAGTATCTCTCGAAGACGGACGGTTGCGGAGGCCATGCGCAGGGAGGATCGGCGTCCAAAGACCGTCGCTTGTCGGGGTTTTCCGGAGTCCTGGGCAGCCCTCCCTCGCTTTGAGTTGGCTGATCACTCGCCAACTTGCTACTGCGTTCTGCGTTCGATTTCCAAGCAAACTCGCGCTGTTCCTCGACTGCTGCATGCACCTCATGCATTTGATTCTCCAGGCGGCCAAGGCGACTTTCCACGCTGGAAATCTTGTCCATGAGCGCACTTGAGACCTCGGTAAGTTGGCGACTGAGACTTCCGACCGCCTTCGTCAATTTATCTGAGTCGTGTGAGCAGCTACATGACCTGGACTGTACTGGGCTCTCCGTCTGTGCGGCGTCCACTGCACTCGGGCTCCCTTCACCTTCATTAGCAAACGGCACACTCGCCTGAACCCTCGGAGACGCACGAGCATCCACCTGTATGCCTGTGAATCTCTGTCCTCCATCAACTTGCACGGGCGTCTCACTGGATGCTCGACGGACTCGCCGTCGGGTCTCCTGCTGCTTGAGGTGCTGCAAGATGCTGGCCGCATGGTTGGCCACCGCAGTGGGCAGCACATGGTTCTCCACCGTCGGCTTGGCCTCCATTTTGCTCGGCTGGGGCGCCGCCCACACGGCCTCCTCGCGGCGCTTGCGGCGCTGCAGTTCCTGCTTCTTCTGAGCCACCGCCGCGGCCGCATCGGCTACGATCGTCAGTCTACGGGCCACGAACTGCTGACACAAGAACTGCGCCGGCGTGAGCGACGGGAAGCAGCGGAACTCGTCGCGCAGCAGGCGGAAGGCGCTCTCCACGAAGCGCGCGTCTGTCTTGCCCGACAGGTCGTACCCTCTTCCCACCAGGAACTGCGCCACAACGCGCGACGAGTCCAGCAGCACGAAGTGCAGCACGCGCAGCAGCTCCGCCACGTCCCCGGCCTCGAGACGCAGCGCTCCCAGCTGCGGGTACTGGGCAGCCCGCAGCAGCTTCCGCAGGCGCTCGGCGGCGTTGCGCACGTCCTCTTCGCCCATTTTGGATTGTGGAACTTGGTTAAGTACGAAGTGGACGTTTGCGATGTGGACAATGGAGGACAATTGATTGGTTGTTCTTTTGACAGACACTGGACAGTCTAATCTCCTTGCTTTCGCGACGTGACGATCTAGCTGTACTTGGTCACGCCGCCGCCCGTGGTGGACACACGGCGACGCACGTGCAGCGAGTTGTACATGAACGAGTCCACGAAGCCCGCGATCTGTGCACAGGACGACGTAGATTAGCGAATGAGGTCTCTACTATAAGCGGCTTGCTGCTAGGGATGCTGCACGTACCGAGATGACGCCGCCCACGATGGCGCAAACCTTGGTGAGGAAGTGCGTGAACGGCATGCGGTCGTTCTCCACCTTGACCATGAACGGAGACAGGTCGAAGACGAAGAAGGTGCCTACAACAACGGACGAGATAGCAAGCGCGTTAGTCCTCCTTCTTGCGATAAAAGGTGGGACACGAAAGGCTTTACCTGGAAGCGACGTCATTTGTCCGCGGGGGTTCAGGTAGTTCCCCTGCTGCGTGACGGAGAACTAGCAGCGTGAAAGAAGGCACAGTTAGCCACCAATACGGTGCAGTGTGCAGCAGACTGGGCAGACGCACCTGGTACGAGTGAATCGCGTTCTCGTCGATGTCGCTGTAGATCGTCGGCACAATCTTGATGTAGTACTGGAACACGCCGCCGGCTGTATGGCATCAGTCGAATCACACAGTCGTTAGGCACCCAGACATTCGCCCCAGCATTGCACACGCTCACTCACATTGCACCGTGATCTTCGAGACGCCGTCAAGCGGTCCAATGGCGCCGGGCATCGGCTCACCAAAGGACAGGCTGTGGATGACGTGGCTCGAGTTGTACGTGTGCTCCTGTCCAGGTCGGAACTGGTGCACCAGCCGGCCCTGGCGGTGGAACGTGCGTCCCAGCGCGACGTGGAAGTTGCCGGCCACGCGGTTGACGAACATCTTGCCCGTAAAGCGACAGCCCTCTCCGTCTTGCGCGAGCTTCTCCTCCTCCACAATCTCGCGCACGCACTGCTCCTTCTGCTCGGCCTCCTCGAGCGACAGGTCACTGTGGATGAAGGCCTCCTTGACTTCCTCGCACGTGTTGCAGCAGCTCTTGCCGGCCGGGTGCTTGGCGTTGTAGCAGCTGCCGCAGTAGCCGTCGGGCAGGTCCGTGGCGACCTGCGCCTCGGCGTCCTCGTCCGAGATCATGGAGATGGGGCGGCCGATGGCTCTCCCATCAGCGTCCAGACGCGTCTTGACGACCGTCTGGTGCATGTTGACCTGCAGCTCGCCCGCCACGTCCATGGCGTTGATGTGCGCGTCGCGGCAGTTGACGGCCAGGAAGCTCACGTCCAAATTCACCTGCAGCTTCTCGCTCAGCGACGAGTCCACCACCATGTGTTCGTGTGTGTTGAGGCTCCAATAGGCGCTGAGCTCCGACAGGAAGAGCACGGCCATGATGAGACCGGCCACGATGGACACGGTGGCGCCGAACTCCGTCTGCACCTTGAACTCGCGGTGCATCTTGGGGTACACGTCCACCTTCTTGAGCACGCGGCGAGCCGAGCGGCTCACGGCGTTCTCGTGCGCGTCATCGCCCAGGCCGCCGTCGTCCACGTCGCTCTTGACGGCGCGTTGCCGCATCATCGCCAGGTCTGCTGCTGCAAAGGACTCTTTGGGCTCCGCGTGTCGGCTCGGAATTGGGTAATGATGTATGGTACACATTATTATGTGGTGGACACGTGTTTCTGGCTTGGAGCGACATCAAGCGACATTCACTTCATTTGACTATGCCGGGCTCAATTGCCAAGCGGACGCCGACGGAAGAGAGACCTGACCTGCTCGTGACCGCCGGGCAGCCCGACGACCGAGTTGGCGTTGCTGCGATTGGAAGATCTGAGACCGAAGATGGCGACGTCCACTCTGCGGACTCAAAAAGAGGAGGAAGAAGACGATGCCGCGTGGGCGCTGGAGTTGGAGGAGGAACTGGACCTCGCGGGTATTTGCTGCCGGTAGAATGTCCTTGGAGGCGTCTGTGAGGGACTCATGAGGGGCTGCCCTTTTCACTCTATGTTGCTAGGTACAAAGAGTCCTGTAGTCGAGCTGGAGGAGAAACCGGCGGCTGATAGGGACCACAACACGACGGGCGAGGCTGTTGTTGTTCTGCCGTCGGTGGCTGCGAACTTGCCGCACGAGGTGCTGGCTCTCATCATCAGCTTCGGCCAAGTCGGGCGCGTGTGCAAGGCGTGGAGCCTCGCGAGCATCGCTGTGGCGCGCCGCCGCTTCTCGTCAAGACTCGCGGATATTCTGCGCCCCTTGGACTCGAGCGCCGTGGCGATCGCGCTGGACGTGGAGGCCGAGCTGTATGCAGCTTACGGACAGAGGTGCGTGGCCTAACAGAAACTGTGCTAGCTGGCTTGCTCGCCTGTGTAGCTGGGGAGCAACGATTAAAAGCTCTGACTTTGTGTGTGGGTTAATTTTCGTGCAGCTACTCGCTCACGAAGGCTTACGCGCACAAGGCGAGGACGCTGTTATTTAACTTGAAAGACTCCCGGAATGTGGACCTGCGCAACCGACTGGTTTCGGGCGAGCTGCCGTCGCACAGCCTCGTGCGTATGAGCGGCCCCGACATGGCCAACCCGCAGCTGGTGCGCCAGCGCAAAGAGTGGATCAAGAAGCGCACTCACGAGGTGATGCGCGACGGCCGCGAGGCCGAGGGCTTTGAGTCGGACCTGTTCGAGTGCCGCAATTGCGGCAGCTCGCGCACGCGCTACCGCCAGTGGCGCCGCAAGGCCGTCGTGGATCGCACGCGGATCATCGTCATTTGCCTCAGGTGTCCGTACCGATGGGAGCTGTAAGGAAACTTGTAGAATAAGGCAGAGTTACCAGGAGAGGAGGCAGCGCTTGTTAATGCTAGGAAGTCGATGCACAATGCCTGAACATGGCAACACCGTCGTTGAAGTGAACAAGCTTACAGTTTCCTGTCATTTAGCACCGTCGTGACCTATATAATGCATGAATATGATTGGTCAAACGTGTATCACTTATAACAGCATTGTATACAAGTGCCAGATCGTTGCACATTTTTCGCTGGTCATCACCATGAGCAGCTCTTCGTCGGCGCCGCAGCAAGTGGAGGACGACTACGAGGACTTCTTCAGCACAGACCTGTTCGTGAACCGCGAGTACGTCTAGTATAACCTTGGTGCCGCCCATTCCGCTGGCTGACCCTCGTCCCAGCTATGCATCGCAGGAATTCGACTTCGGCGTGGTGAAGCAGCAGCTGCGGAGCTCGCACGCCGCATCCACCGACCACGACCTGACAGGCCAAGTGGTGTGGCCCGTTTCCGTCTTCTTGGCCTGGTACATCGTGGCCCACCGAGCTGAAATCGTCGGCAAGACAGTGGTGGAGCTAGGCGCCGGCGCAGGGCTCAGCGGCCTTGTGGCCTCGCAGTTCGCGTACGTCCTCTGCGTTGGGATGCGCTGCTTGAGGCTGTATTGACCTGACGCTGTGTGTTCTATACAGGGCGCGCACCGCCTTGACGGACGGCAATGACATTGTGCTGGAGCTGTTGGAGGAGAACGTCGAGGCCCACGCAGACATCAGCAAAGTGCAGGTGCTGCCGCTGCTCTGGGGCGACCACGAGAGCGTCGAGGCCTTCGAGCGCGCTTTTCCGCATCCCGTGGACGTGCTCATCGGCGCCGACGTCGTGTGCTGGCCCATCCTGGTCAAGCCCATCTTGCAGACCATCAAGTACCTGCTGCAGCGCTCGCAGAAGCCGCTCGAGACCAAGTTCTGCTGCGGCTTCGTCTGTCGCGCGCAGTCCACGGAGGATCTGCTCTTTAACGAGGCACGGGCGTTCGGTTTCCGCTTGGAGCGCGTCCAAGCCGACGCTTTTCTCCCCACGCCGCGCCCTGCCGAAGTGATCTCGCATCGCGAGCTGCAGCTCATCGTGTTCACGCTCGACCCGCAGTCGCCCAACTGGAACGAACCTGTGCAGTTTGCCGATAAGGAGCTGGAGAACCTGCAGACGGCGTGCTAGACAGAGGCAGACGTAGCGATCAGGTATAAATTATTGGTTGGCTCGCTCCTCTCCTCCCGTTAAATAGTGGCAGCAGGCAGCACGGTTGCTCTACTGTAGTTCCCTCGTTGCCGTGCCGTCCGCCGTCGCTCACATCTACAAACGCTTTTCTCTCGCGCC
The DNA here is from genome assembly GCA_033557995.1 of Phytophthora crassamura. NCBI lineage: Eukaryota > Oomycota > Peronosporomycetes > Peronosporales > Peronosporaceae > Phytophthora > Phytophthora crassamura. Next base: position 2,072,129 of record JAUCED010000016.1, read on the forward strand.
ATTCAAACGAGTTCTTCGTCCGAGAGCTGCTCGTCACACGAGCTCTCGTCTTCGCTGAAGATGCCTTCGCGGATCCGCTGCTGCCGCTTGGCCTGCCACACGCGCTCCTGATACACGGCCGTGGCGATCAGTCGCTTGGCCGAGTCGTTGTCCACACTGTTGTCGCTGTACGAGATCTGCGAGAGCAGCGGGCACACCATCTTGCCGACCGTGCGCCCGAGCATCTCCATGCTGGTCGACGTCAGGTAGTTCATCTCGATGCCCAGAAAGCGCAAGCTCCGCAGCTGGCCGCTCTCCATCGCGTACAGCACGTGGTGGAAGCTCGAGTCCGTGATGGTGTTGCCGCCCAAGCATAGCTCCGTCAGGTTGGGCGCGCACCCGTCCGCCAGCGCGTGGCACAGACTGCGCACGCCGTCCTCGCCGATAAAGTTGCGGCGCAGATCCAGCCTCGTGAGCTTCGGACAGACCTGGGACCGCAGCATCTGCGCGACTTTCATGGCCCCAAAGTCGCCGAAACTGTTGCCAGGAAGACACAGCTCCTCGATATCCGGACAGCATCCAAGCATCAGCGTGTTCAGGAGAACGTCCGCTTCGCCATCGGCCTCCTCGTTGGTGAACAAGCACGTGATGCTCAGACGACGAAGCCCCGGGAACGTGTTGACGCGCATCTGCTCCGCCATCGACAGCACAATCTGCTCGTGGTCGTCGTGCGTCACGACGAATCGCTGCGGGCAGTTGGTGGCGCGCATCGACAGCTTCCCGAACGTCATTCCAGCCGACAGCGACACGATTTCCAAGTGGCGGAGGTGGATGCATTCGCGTAGGCTGCAGGCCTCGCCGCCGGTCCGCGTCGCGAGCGCCTTCTGCACCGCGTTGCAGCTCAGTTGTAGCGACGTCACGAACAGCGGCGCCAACGCGCAGGCAACGCGGCACACGGCGCGCGAGCGCATGATCTGCACTCCGTCCACGTAGCTCCAGATGATCTTGCTGAGCTCCTCGTAGCCGCGGAAGAGCAGGATGCCCACCTCACTCGGCTTGCGCTTCTCCTCGAGCTCCGTGACGGGTTCATCGTCCTCCGGCATGAGCGCAATGCGCATCTTCTTGCGGACGTTCATGTCGTCCACGCGGTGCTCACAGTCCGTCTCGTCCAAGTTGCGCTTGTGGATCAGGTGCGAAATGCGCGGCAGCGGACGCGCACTCGCCCCTGTAGCGTCCACGGGTGGCGTCGACGCTGACGACGGGCAGAACGCTCTCCCAGCTACCTGCGGCGTCGGGGCTGGATGCACCATGGGCGACACTGTCGGCGGGCAGCGCACACGCACGTCAATATTCCCCGGTGGTGCCCCAGCTACTTCTGGAGCGGATACTGCTGAGCCGCCGGCCTCGCTGGTCGGTGGCGTGGAGGCCGTGGCGCGGCGGATCTTCTTGTTGACGATGCTGACCGTGAGCGCCTGCACGCGACGTGCCAGGCTGTCCATGTTGACGTATTCGAGCAGCGAGGCCGAGTGGATGAACATGAGCACCTCCAGCTTGCGCGCCAGCACCCACGTCTTGGTGAAATCCGCAGCTGCGGCTACTGCGCCCTGCTGGGCCAGCACGAGCTGCGCGTTGCGCGCCAGCAGCTGCCCGATGCGCGTGAGGATCGTGCGGCGGTGCATCAGGTGCTCGCGGCGCTGCCACGTGAGCGGGCGCGGCAAGCTGCGCGCCGCGAAGACGGCGTCGTTGGGGCGGATGTCCTGCGGCGGCTGGAAGGCGGCGGCGACGTCGGCCATGACTGAGTCTTGCGGAGGAGGGTCCTAATGCCTACTGCTGGCCTGCGTGCCCGGCCCGTCCTGCTTGTGGCTGTGGCGAAGCAACTGGCTAGAATTTAGGAGGGCACGAGAGAAACGCGCCGTCAGAAAACAGCTGGACGGTGTGGCGCACCCAATAAATGTCCCGGTGGGCGTGAACCAAGCGCTTTGCTTTGCGCGGGTAGGACTGCTTAACGCACGCGGCGTCCATGCTGCGAGCGCGAGCGCCCCAGCAAAGCTCGGGCACTCGTATTAAGCGGAAGCTCTTGCCCCCAATGGAAGTGCGGAAGTCACCACCCGGATGTTCGGCACGTATGTTGTTAAATGCGACCGTAAGTGCGACTGTTACAGCGGTCACTCTTTCGGCGAAATTGAAATGGCTCGAGTCTCAAGTTGTTTGGTCGAGCGCTGCAACATGCAGCATGCAGGTCTCAACAGGACTCGCTGGGCTTCTTGGCTTGGCAAAACAAGTGCAGATCTTAGAGCTTTTGTGCAACGCGTCTAAATTTGTAAATTTGGACGTTAGAAAAACAGTACCCACTTCCTTTCCCTTCTTGACATCAGTATTGAAATTCGCCGTTTTTCAAGGGCGATGACGGTGTGGGCAACGATTGGCCGCACAAAACTCGAGAAGAGAGTTGCGACTTTCGGCTCGAGAAATGACGCACACCGGAATGCTCATGTTGCACGCCCTGTTGCTGCTGCAGTCGCTGGCGCTGGCCGCCGCCTCCAGCGTGTGGCAGCCTTCCTTCCCAGCGGACCAACTTCTCCACAGTAGCAGCAGCGCGCAAGAGCAACAGCGTCGGACTCCAACGCCAAGACCTTCTCCAACACGCATCACCTCCAGCTACAACGAGACCACGGCGCTGTATCTGGCGCACGTGACGTCGGTCTCCTACTGCCAGGAGGACCACATCGTGCACTGGAACTGCGGGCCCTGCGGTCTCGTGCCGCCGCTGGAGGGCATCAGGGTGGTGCAGGACGCCAAGGACAACTTCCAGGGCCTCGTGGGCTACTCGCGGCTGTATGACGCGGTCGTGGTGGCCTACCGTGGCAGCATGGACGTCACCAACTGGCTGGACAATCTCACCTTCCTCAAGCGGCGTGCCTACGCGGAGTTTCCCGGCGTCATGGTGCACGTAGGATTTTACTGGGCCTACCGGTCCGTGGCTCCGCAGGTTCTGTCCAGGCTTCGTGAATTGCGCAAGCTGCACCCGCACGCGTCGCTCCTGGTCGCGGGCCACTCGCTGGGAGGGGCGGTGGCTGCCATCTGCGCCTTTGAGCTCGAGTACATCGAGAAGATGCCTGTGGAGGCGCTCTACACGTTCGGGAACCCGCGCGTGGGCAACACCAACTTCAGTGCGAGGCTGCGCAATGCCAGCATGGAGGTCTACCGCGTGACACACTTCCAGGATGCAGTCCCGCATCTCCCGCCGACGTGGACGGGCTTTGAGCACACGACGGAAGAGGTGCGGGGCGGGGCGGTAGCATTAGGTCGCATTGAGCTCGATATTGATGGTGCTTTTCATCTTGCAACAGATTTTCTACGACGAGTTCTCAGCGACCTACCGCAAGTGCAGCCAGACGGACGGCGAAGACCCCAAGTGCTCCAACACGTGCTCGCCATTTCGGTGCACGAGCATCGTCGACCACCTCACGTACTTGAACATCACCATGAGCCACCTTATCTGCTAGAAAATCAACGAGCCTTGACTGCTTTGAATAGGTTCCACCTTCCATTATTGCTCTTAGCTGGAGATGCTCTTATTAGCGAGGCAAGTCCATATATAATATATATTATGAAGCTTGGACGTCTATTTCTATCGGAGCGGCGAGGAAAATGCTGGCGCCGATGGCTTACAACGACACCCGCCACGCAAGCAGCAAGCAGCCTATCTCGGCCATAACAAGTTGGGATGTCCACGCGCAAAGCCCCCGGGCTTCGGTTGCAGACGTCGATCGTGCAAGACAATGTCCCCGTCGAGATCGCCGCCGGGTTGTTCGTCGGGTCGATCCACGCCGCGTTCAATGTCGAAGCTCTCAAGACCAACAAGATTTCGCATGTGCTCAATCTCGCCGGCAGCTATGCGACTTTCCCCGAGGACTTCACGTACCTCAGTCTCAGTATCCGCGACAAGGAGTACGCGAGCTTGCTCAGTTGTCTCCCCGTGGCGGCGGTGTTCATCGACGCTGGGCTCAAGAGCGGCGGTGTTCTGGTTCACTGTGCGGGAGGACGCTCGAGATCTCCAGCGGTTGCGATGGCCTTCTTGATGATGAAGCAGCAGCTGTCGTACTCGGCCATCTCCGCCCACGTCAAGACCCTGCGGCCAGTTGTGAGCCTCAATGTTGGCTTTGATGCCCAACTCAAGTGCCTGGAGACTGCTCACGGGGACGTCTTTGAGGCAAACCAGCATCTTCTCAAGGCTCGATTGGCACGGCTCGCTCAGCAGCATGCGGACGGCGAACTTGTCAACGAGGTGGCCAGGAAGCGCCGCCAGTCCCAGCAGACCTCAGACCAGTCGCCCCCGCCGCTGTTGAAGAGGCAGTCTTCGATTGAAATGCTGGCCTCCGGGTGCGACGACCGCGGGATGATAGGAGCACGAGTGCCCAGCGGGTTCTATCTGTCCCTGCCTTCCGATAAGCCTTCAGGCTCGGTTTTTATCCCAGCGTTACGCTCGATGGGGACCATGTTTGGCTGTCAGAGCTGCGGAGAAAGCCTGTTTTGCGCTGGTTCCATCGTAGCAGAAGATGCCTCTGCCAGCAAGGGTAAGATGCGGTTTCTCGGTGCCTTGCGTGGACAACCAGTCGAGGCAGTCGACGAGTGCTCAAGAGTCCCTGTCGGAGAGGAGCAAGTTGTCGTGACTTCCAGAGAAAGCAGTACGAAGAAGCCGCTGCTCGCCATGTTGCGGTTGAGGCCTCATAGCCCCAGTGTCACAATGGGCACTGGTTCACGCACTGCGTCCTGCACGGACATCCCATCTAGCAGGCGGAATAGTGCGTCGGCCAGCATTGACAAGGCAAGTATGCAGACAAGTGAGGAAGGAGCTGTCCCTGGATTGCCTCACACACTACAAATCCTGCTACCTGCTCGACGCCCCGTCACAGAGCAAAGCAAGCGTACCAACTCGAGTACTTTGTCTCCGACTAAGCTGAGCGATGAACCTAGGAAGAAAGCTGGGAGCGCGTTATGGCGCTCTCTGACGTCTTTCAAGAGCTCGAAGCGTGCGGCAAAAGCAGCATTTGACGACAAGAAGGTCCGGGGTCAGCTTCAAACTCAAGCAAAGCTTCCAGACTCGCGAAAGCCTGCGGGTTCTTCTTGTACACCCGAAGACGCAGCACATTTTACTGTAGGGGAACTGCCTGCGCATTTGGTGTTCCTCAAGCGTAATGCAATGGATTGGTGTCGCAGCTTCCAGCAGCTTGAGGACATCAGCAAGAGCACTTGCACTTCCCCAAAGACAAGTGGCGTATCCACTGGCGATCAACTGGCAGCACTAGTGGACGAAGACTCGACGGTGTTGTTGGCCTTGAACGGCTGCAACCAGTGGGTTGTGGACCCGCAGTTGTGGACGATTGAGCAAGCAAGTGCTCGCCCTGAGGGGGAAATTCGCTGTCCAAAAGAAGTCTGCGGGGCCATTGTTGGCGAGTGGCGGTGGGAAGGCTTGAGGTACGCTGGACTCGTCGTTTGTGTGGAATTGAAGCTTAATACTAACTCCAAAACCTGTGGATTTCGACAGATACGCATGCGGAGGCAGCATTGCCCCCGCCTTCGTAATAAAGAGGGACGCCGTGTGTGTTCTGGGCAATATGACGTCCCAATCGACCGAGCCGATGGCCAGTTGCCAGTAGCGAGACTCACCCTGAAGAATAGCACTGTCGAACTATTAGAAATTAGTCTAAAACTATTTTATCTCGCTTCCTGCCAAGGTTCAGAAGCGCCAAAGCGCACCATTTCACTGTAATTGTCCAGATCTCCCACAGTCAACATTTCCGCTTCATCAGTTCTCTTGATATCAGAGAAATGATGATTTGATTTTGCAGGAGAGTCTTTCCCCGATGTCGAACTCGAAAAGGGCATGGTTGTCGTGAGTGGGAGCAGCATGCTCTCCCCGAGCAGACCATCGGATCTATACAAAACTTTCATTAGCACGCCGACCGGAGATACTGCACATGAGCACACGTACTGTATTCTGGAGTCGGTTGTTGCATGCTGGTGGTTCTCGAGGTTGCCACCCAGGTTTACCTACGTGCGGATGGGAAACAGAATGAGAACTGCCATGTCGGCATTTTGTGTTTCTATCCGGAACTCACTTTGTCGCTGTTAACCTTGACAGATGAGCGCATCGAACTCGGAGAGGCAGCAGCCAACGTGGGTTCCTCTTGATGAAGAAAATTCGGTTTGACGTAGTTTCCCTGACAACGACAACGCTATTTAGCCAGCCCTCATCCACCTGAACGCTAGATAAGCACACACCTGAGCTTTCGTGCGCCTCTGCTTCGCCTGTGAATCTAACTGTGCATGCATCCCCCACATCACGATCTGTAGTGTTATGTTCTCCCCCCGTTGATATCCGAAACAATCATTTTACGAACCTCGACTGCTAGGCGCTGGAGCCCTGCCAGATCGTCGTAAAACGAGGTTGATCGCGCGCCAATTCCCGGCTCTCGAAGAAGAGATTCGAAGATGGACGGCTTAGAGTTGAACGCAGGCGTGTAGGATTCAGACCCGGAGCTCGTCGCGGGTGTTGGTGTTGCGTTATGCTGCGCAAATTCTGTCGCTTGACCGATACCAGTATTACTAGAATTGGTGAAGCCTGAGGAAGACTTTAGCGGCGATATCTGCTTCTGAAGCTCCACTGCAGGCATTATCGGCATAGAGACTGCTCGTTTGGGCGACGAAGCGGGCGTTATGGTTTCGCTCGCTGTTTGTTCTTGTTGAGGGTGGTGTTTCCGAGTCGCCGTTGCTCTCTCGCGTTCCTGCTGAGAAGAGTGATATGGGAATCAACCTTGACATCATAATGGTTTGGTATTTCCTACCAGTAGCTCCAGCTCCTCACGCGCTTCTTGTTGTCGACGTGCTTTCTCCTGTTCCTGCTTCGCCTGCTTCTGCAAAACCTACTCAGGTGCGCAGACGCAGTCAAACCCCACTCTTCCCTTTAGTCGGTCGGAAGGCGGCGCACCTGCTGCTGAAGTTGAGCCGCATAGTCGCGCTGCTGGTTTGCTCTTTCTTCTCGCTCCCAGGGAGAAGCGCCATTGAGCACGTTGCGTCGTGCTGCCATCGTTCATCAAGAGAACGTAGAAAACAATAGAAAACGAACTTTATTTTAAGGAGTACCTGGTAAACTACTTCGCCAACTCAGCAGATTCGAGAGAACTGCAGCCTGTTGGAATGCATGTCGAGGCATGGTTCAACGGCAGTGAGAAAGTGGTGAGAAGCAATGAGAAGCCGTGAGATCAAGACCGTGCCTAGGAACGGGTGAGCACCCGAGAGTGTTGGTAGCGAGGGCCTTTTTCAGCCATAGTGTCACGCACGTGTCGAAGGACACTTAGACGCGTTGACAGGAACTCGTCAACCTGTTTACGAACAGTGAGTGGGCTGACATCAGCAAGCCGATCGGCTATCTCTCCCCCACCAAGCCCAGGACCACGGAGTGGCAGCGTCAGCGGGACGCGCGGGTGAGTGAGGCCGTTCACGTAGAACGGAGTGTAGCCCGTGGAGGCATGCACAGCGTTGTTCAACGCAAACTCGGCGAGTGGAAGCATAGCGCTCCAACGCTTCGGCGTTTCAGCGCAAATGCTACGGAGAATGCCTTCGACAACGCGATTCACGCGCTCAGTCTGACCGTCGGTCTGTGGATGGTCCGCTGTGGACATGTCCAACTTGGTGCCAAGCACCTTAAAGACAGCGTCCCAAAACTTCCCAGTGAAGTGGGGGTCTCGATCAGAGACAATCGATGCGGGCAGCCCGTGTTGGCGGAAGACCCGATCGAGAAACAGCTGCGCTGTCCCTTCACCGTCCACGGTGTCCGGCACAGCCGCTAGATGAGCCATCTTGCTCAGACGGTCAACGAAGACCACGATGCCCGTGTTACCTTCCGAGTCCTTTGGAAGGCCAAACACAAAGTCCAAACTCATGGACTCCCAACACCCAGAGGGTACAGGCAAGCTTGCCAGCGGCGCGGCCGCATGCGGTGAGGGCTTCACCCTCTGACACGTCTCACACGTGCGCACGTACGTGCTCGTCCACTTGTACAGCTTGGGCCACCAATAGGTCCGGCTCACAGAGCTGTAGGTCGTCTCGCGACCGAGGTGGCCGCCAAGCGGTGTATCATGCGCCTCGTAGAGGATACGATACTTCAAATCCTCGTCATGAGGGACCACGACTCGAGGAGTGTCCTCCGCACTCGTGCTGTAGTACAGCAGACCGTCAGTGACAGAGTAACGGTGCAGGCTCGCGCGCAAGCGCCCCGACAAATGGAAGGCCCAGCTTTTGCGAGTATTCTCGCCGCCTAACCAGGCGTATCGCGTGAGGTCACGCTTCCTGTCTACCCGTCAGGGTAAGAAGGAATTGTTGGACTTCGTCTAGGAGTTGAGAACTCTTCTCGCCGGCATGGCGGCGGATCCTCTTCCTGAAGTGGTCGCGGTGACCGTCTTCATGGAAGGCCTTCGCACTGGCGTGGCCAGGACGGAAGTCTTCCGTGTTCACCCGACCTCTTTTGAGGAAGCCGCGAACGTGGCGTTGAACGCCGAGTTCAACTTCAAGTCGTCGCGACTTGGTTGGACGGCTTCCCAAGCCAGCTCTTCCGGAGCATCGGACACGTTCAATGGCGCTGTCCCGATGGACCTCAGCTAGGCTGAAGATGAGGAAGCCGAGATTCAGGCTGCTGAGCAGCGTATCGGCATCCGTCGATGCTATGTGTGCGGCAGCACGCAACACCTGCGTCCGGGTTGCCCGCTGCGCAAGCAGCGCCAGGCTCCGTCGAGCTGAACCTCCGCTTCTGAGCAGAAGCCTGGCTCGGGGCGGGGAAACGCCAAGTCCCAGTAGGCGCGGGGCGCCCTGCTGGGGAAGAAGAACTGAGTTCTGTTGAGCCTCAGGGAGGAGGTCGGCAGGGCTTAGCCCCAAAGAGCACCGTGCTCTCTAACAACACGGAACGTGTATGCAAGCCGGGCTTGCTGGTCGTGGAAGCGACCGTGAAGGGCTTTGAGAAGCCATGGAAGATCCTTATCGACTCCGGAGGGTCGGGCAACTATGCTCGGCGCACCACGATGGAAGGAAGTCAGCAGTACGCTGAGGCGCTGAAGACGCGTTCGAGTGACATCGTCACCGTCCGTCTTGCGACGGGGACCCGTGTCACGGTGCCCAAGGTTCCTGTGAACCTGGGCGTGAAGTTTCTGGACTTCGTTAGCGTTGAACGCTGTTTGGTCATCGACCTGGATTCGAGGTACGACCTCATCCTCGGCATGACATGGCTGGAGCGCCATGAACCATGGATCGACTGGCGGTCGAAGACCTTAGGCGCTACGCGCTTGTCTCCTAGTGGAGCTTTGGCGAGTCATGAACCCACCTCTGCTAGGAAGCAAAAGCGCTATTGGCGCGGGCACTGGACCGAGTCGGTCAATGTGCTGGACATTGGAGTGTCCGAGTTAATGGACACTGGCGTCGAAGACGCGAGTCCCGAGCACTGCTCGTGGGCTGGACGTGGAGTGGCACGTAACCCACTGAGTGAGACTCCGAGTGACTGCGAGTCATCACTGCCTGCCGGTAATGGCGGGGTCGACACTGAGTCGAGGCATCTTGGGCGTGGCCCTAGTGATGCGCGTGGAGCGGCACGTAACCCGCTGAGCGATGCTCGTGGCTTGAGCGCAGCATCGCTGCATGCCGATGATGGCGTGGTCGGCTGTGAGCCGAGGCATCAAGGGGGGGGACCCTGACGATGCGGGTGGAGTGGCACCTAATCCACTGGGCGAGGGCTGTGAGCGTTGCGGCTCCACGCCGGCTCAATCAGAGCAGCAAGAGGTGGCGACTGTTACGATTGTGAGCAGGTGACGTAGTCGTAGGCAGCAACTCAACACTTGTTACTCCTCTTAACTCTTCAGCTACAACCGCTTCTGTCCTCTCTGAGTCTGTTCTGCCTTGGACACTGCAAAATGCAAACTGGGGTTGATCTGGCCAGCTCTGTTCTTGGTTTCCACGTTTCGGCCTTCAAGCCCCTTCTCATCTGGGACGCTGCTCTGTACAGACCGTACGACCAGCTTCCTAACACGCCGCCCTCCGAGTGCGCTTCCTGCGCTCCTCGGAATTAACCTTCACTTGGAATTAACCTTCACTCCCGCGGCAGCCTTTGACGTTCAGAGCGTCCTTCTTGAACTTGGCTCGCTCAATCTCGCGGCGACTCGCAGCAATCTTTGGCTGCATACCCACCAGTGCCTTCATCTGGTCGAGTCGCATGAAGCCCATTGGCTTAGTGAGTAGGTCGGCAGGGTTGTCATTCCCGCTCACCTTCCAAAGGCCAACACCTTTTTGCGGACCATTTCTCGCACATAGTGTAGTCGCAACTCGATGTGTCGGGTTTTTCTACTATACGTCGGGTGCGTCGCCAGTGCGATGGCCGCTTGGTTATCAACACCAAGCTTGAACACAAGCTCTCTCTTGCCAATAATTTCTGCCAAAATGTTCTTCATTGCTTATCCCTCTTGACATGCCTCACAAGCAGCGGCATATTCTGCTTCAGCAGTGCGTAGAGCCACAATCGTCTGTCGTCGAGCACTCCAAACTACTGGACCACCAGCCATTAGCATCACGTAGCCACTGACACTTTTGCGTGTGTCGGGACAATTTCCCCAATCTGCGTCGACGAAACCGTTAATCTCCAACTTGTTTTCGGCGGAATTGTCTTGACTCTTGAAGTGCACACCGTGGTCCGGTGTCGCCGCTAAATACCGCAAAATTCTCTTGAGTGCTGCAGCATGCGCGACATTGGGCTTCTGTACGAACCGGCTAAGATACCCGACTGGAAATGCCAAGTCTGGTCGAGTTGTCGTCGCCAGGTACATTAACGCTCCGACTGCTTCTCGGTACGGCATTCCTGCCGGTTCGTCTCCTTCCCGTGCCGCTCTTAGCTTCACGCTAGTATCCATTGGCGACCGGCATCCAACAGCTTCTGTAAACCCAAACCGGTCTAGTATCTCCTTGGCGTACTTTGTCTGGTGCAGTAGGACTCCTCCATCATCAGTCCAGTCAACTTGAACACCCAAATAGTTGCTCAACCGCCCGAAGTCTTTCAGTCCATACTTGGTGTTGATGTCGTTGAAGAACGCTTCCTTCCAGTGTACATCATTCGTGGCACACACGATATCGTCCACGTACACCAGTACTAAAGCTACTGTTTCTCCGTCATTGTACCAATAGAGACACGGCTCAGTTGAGTTTCGTTGCAATCCCTGCGCAATCATCCACGCGTGCAACTCATCGTACCATTCACGTCCGCTCTCGTGCAGACCATAAAGGGCATTCTTGACCTTGTACAGCCAACCAGCTTTCTGAGGGAACCCCATGATGCGTCGTATGAAGGCAATTTGCTTCTTCGGCGCATTTAGGTACGCTGTATCGACGTCGCCTTGATAGGCGATCAGGTGCAAAATCTGGCACAGGGCAACGAACATCCGAAACGAGGCCATTCTTGCCACCGGCGAAAACGTGTCCTGCACGCTAAAATCAATTCCAGGAACCTCCCTATCTCCACGGCCACACAGACGAGGGCGAAAGCGTAAAATGTTGCCAAATTCATCAGTTTTCGCCTGAAATCTCCACATAGTCTCAAGAGCCTTAGTCCCTGCGGGCATTTGACTCTCTTGTACCAATTCGAGTACATCTTTGTCGATCATTGCGGAAACTTCTTTCTCCATGCCCTTCCGCCATTCATTGCGCTGGGGTGAATTCATTGCTTGACCAACTGTGCGGGGGAGTTTCACCTCCGAGATACGCCATGTTCGCTGCTGTGGCTTTGTCTCTTCAGCTACCATTGCGATTGCCGCAAATGCTGCGTACACCTGCAGCTCTTCCTCACTCAGGTCAACTTCATCGGGCTCCACGACTTCTACCAGTCCTGCACGATGGTTATTCTGCTTATTACCAGCACACTCTCGGTCTGTGCTCTCTTTCTCACTTGAATCAACTTCGTCAAGCAGTGATTTGGCCAACAGCTCAGCAAATTCAAACTGATCATCTTCAGTACTGCAGACTTCACCATCTTCTCCATCAAGGCTGGAGTCGAATGTCTCTTGACTCGTGTCAAGTTCCGAGGTATTCGCTTCTCGGTCTCCAAATTCTCTTCTTGCAACCACTTCACGTCCAGGTTTTCTGCGCGTCAGTTCGGGTTGGAGCACAACGTCGTCGCTAAAAGTCAGCAACGGCTTTCGAAGCCATTGTGGCTCCTCGTAAGCTCCTCGATCTGCCGCTTTCGGTAACGTTGCGCCGCTTACTTCATCCTCAACTGTTCTTCCATTGTCGCCAGCATGTGGATTGTCATCACCTCTCCCCCCTACGACTGGTAAGTCGTAATCCTGACGCCCTGCACTTGTCAAGTCCGGGTGTTCTGCAATAGCCCAATCACGAACTCGTCGATCAAAGCCGTCCGTGTGTCTGTCCTTCTACAGTATTTGCTCATTTACGGTTACTTGACCAGCGACTTGTACCTTTCCTTCGGACGGAAAATACACCTTGCAGCCGAGCATACCTTCCTTATAACCAAGAACAAACCCAATTCTGCAGTTGTCCGCGAACTTGTGGCGTGACGGCCCCACTTTCGTATGCACGTACGCCAAAGCTCCGAATTTACGGACATGGTGAATGTCCGGCCGTCTGGTCCACATTCCTTCGTACGGAGTGCAGCTTGTAGCACTCGAGAACGATCGATTCTTCAAATACACCGCGTAATAGAGTGCGTCGACCCAAAATGAAGTCGGAAAGCCAGAGTCCTGCATCATAGCCTTCATCATTCCTGTCAACGTCTGGTGGGTGCGTTCTACCATGTTCAACCGTGACGATTTCTTCGGGATCACGGTGTGAATGATGCCATGTTGCTGGTACCAAGTGGTGATAGTGTTGTTCTCAAATTCACCACCTCCATCGGACAGGATCTCGGTCACTTTGCAGTTTGGCCACTGCCGCTCTGCCCAAATGACATAACGCCGTATCAAAGTGTTGACCTCTTCAGCTAACTTCGTCTGCACCGGATAAATTGTCACGAATCTTGTATGAGCGTCCATTATCACCAGGACAGCGTCGAATCGAGTGCAGTTAAAATGCTTGGGCGGAAAAAGAAGATCGACGAACACTAGTTGATTACGTCGCTTGACTCCACGATCGATCTCCTTCATTGGCGTTTTAGCTCGCTGTTTTCCGAGTTGACAGGCTTCACACATATCGAAGTCCCTCTTTCTCAGCATCATGCCTTCAACCAAATTCTGGTCCACCATTTGCTTCACAAATCGAGGGCAAATGTGTCCAAGGCGCTCGTGCCAGCATTGCAGGTCCGCCACTCCGTCACTAAGCGCATAGTTGATCATCGTCTTGGGTGCTGTTGTCACCGTCTTCCCCGGCAGGACATCATTCTCTGCAGTGAATATCCATAGCTTACAGCGCTGCATCTTCACCACCAGTGCGACCTCACCATTCATGCTCAACGTGTACTCTTTTATGGCGTCGTCGTACGCGATCTGAAAACCTTGTTCAGATGCAATCGATTGGGAAAGCAGGTTTGTCCGCTGCGGCGAGTAATACACGTTGTCCAGACGAAGCACTACTGGAAAACCGTTGACTTGGACCCTCAGGTCGATAGAGCCGATGCCAACCGGCGAGCTTGTACCATTGTACCCATGTACTGTTGCCTTGCCGCGTTCTTCAGGAGTGAGATCCCGATACTTCTCGAAGTATCTTTTGTCCCCAACCAGATGTTGGGTGGCGCCGTTGTCAAACACCCACGTTTCTGGATTGTACACCGGCTTTACCAGGACTGCAGCCGTTTGTTTCTTCGGCTGCGAATTCTTCCGTGTGCAGCTCCGCTCCTCCTGCTTTTGCGCAGGCCCTTGCTGTGCGTTGCTGTGCACACCCGATGAAACCGTGAAGTTGGCTTTGGTTAAGGGCGTTACTTTTACCATTGCCACCGGACGCGTCTGGCTCCGGCTTCATCTCTTCAGGGCAGTCCCGGCGGCGGTGACCGGGCTTGTGACACGCGTAGCAGTTCCTGCTTTCCCGATCTTCTTCAAACTGATTCTGCTGCTCCGGGGATCTCTTCTTGTAGCTCCCCAGGGCCTTCTGAGCTCCGCCATTCCCTGGTTTCTTGTCCTGTCGTTGTTTCGAGCTTGGAGTTGTTTCTCCATCAGCTCTTCTTTGTCCAGAACAATGATCATTGCCTTGACTTGATCTGGTGTGCGCACCGAGCCGATCCCTCCAGTCAACATCATCATCTTCAACTCCCTATAGTAGGAAAGCTGGGAAATTGACCGCACCATGAAATCAACCATCCAGGGGTCGCTGACGTCTGCATCCAGCGCCTTCAGCTGCTCACGTAGGTTCATCATATAGATCAAATGATTCTCCACATCAGCTCCTGGTCGGCATGAAGCTCCTTCTAGCTTCTGCCGAAGTGCTCGTTGGGTGTAACGGGGTTACATTGAATAGTGTGATGCACACAAGCTAGGTGCCACACATAAGTGGCTTCCACACATATGTTACGTGGGTCACCCCAGATAGGAGTGGGTGGCTCACAGCCACTGGATATGCATTTGACTAGGCTCTACTATGATAGATAGTGAGTCCTATACATACAAACAACAGGCGGCTCTGTCGCGATAAACAACAATACATGCAGTTCACATTTGAAGCCTAAGAGTTCACTAGCCTTGTTTAAGGTACTTCTGTCTCTTGGAGTCCGTAAGTAGTTATCTTACGGTACTCGGTATAGCTCTTGTATAGAGCGTAAGGTTATCAATAGTACTAGAGACTCTCTGAGTCTGTCTTCCTCTACGCTAAAGCTACAGCAGCCCCGCTGCACTTGGTAGCACTTGTAGTCAATCCGACACCTGAGTCTTACGACTGTCCCTCTGTGAGGATGGAGCAATTTGCCCACTTACCCCCGAACCAACAGGACGGGCTTAATAAGCTGATGTCCTTGATCGGCCCGGAAGGTGTGGCCCATCTTGCTTCGCAAGGCCCCGACGCGGTGAACGCGCGTCTGGAGGCGTTTTCTCAGTATGAGAATGCTCTGTTGGAGCACGTCCAGCAGAAGATGACTGCGGCCGCGGCGTCTGTGACGCCTAGGCCTGCATCGGACGATGCTCCACGAGCTAAACCGCTCATGGTGAGCGTCAAGACCTTCGAGGGCAAGGAAGGCGAAAGCCTTTTGCTCTGGATCAGAGAGGTCGAAATGGCCATGGCGTCCGCCATGCTCAAGACCGAGCAGCAGCGCGTGGCGCTTGCGATCTCCAAGCTCGGTGGCCGAGCGCGAGAGTGGGCCCTGACGTGTGGCACGTCTGTGGACACTGCGTTCCCTTCTTGGGATCAGCTGAAGGCCCAGCTTTCGCGAGTGTTCTCGCCGCCTAACCAGGCGTATCGCGTGAGGTCACGCTTCCTGTCTACCCGTCAGGGTAAGAAGGAATTGCTGGACTTCGTCCAGGAGTTGAGAACTCTTCTCGCCGGCATGGCGGCGGATCCTCTTCCTGAAGTGGTCGCGGTGACCGTCTTCATGGAAGGCCTTCGCACTGGCGTGGCCAGGACGGAAGTCTTCCGTGTTCACCCGACCTCTTTTGAGGAAGCCGTGAACGTGGCGTTGAACGCCGAGTTCAACTTCAAGTCGTCGCGACTTGGTTGGACGGCTTCCCAAGCCAGCTCTTCCGGAGCTTCTGATGTGTCCAATGGCGCAGTGCCTATGGACCTCAGCTATGCTGAAGATGAGGAAGCCGAGCTTCAGGCTGCTGAGCAGCGTATCGGCATCCGTCGATGCTATGTGTGCGGCAGCACGCAACACCTGCGTCCGGGTTGCCCGCTGCGCAAGCAGCGCCAGGCTCCGTCGAGCTGAACCTCCGCTTCTGAGCAGAAGCCTGGCTCGGGGCGGGGAAACGCCAAGTCCCAGTAGGCGCGGGGCGCCCTGCTGGGGAAGAAGAACTGAGTTCTGTTGAGCCTCAGGGAGGAGGTCGGCAGGGCTTAGCCCCAAAGAGCACCGTGCTCTCTAACAACACGGAACGTGTATGCAAGCCGGGCTTGCTGGTCGTGGAAGCGACCGTGAAGGGCTTTGAGAAGCCATGGAAGATCCTTATCGACTCCGGAGCGTCGGGCAACTATGCTCGGCGCTCCACGATGGAAGGAAGTCAGCAGTACGCTGAGGCGCTGAAGGCGCGTTCGAGTGACATCGTCACCATCCGTCTTGCGACGGGGACCCGTGTCACGGTGCCCAAGGTTCCTGTGAACCTGGGCGTGAAGTTTCTGGACTTCGATAGCGTTGAACGCTGTTTGGTCATCGACCTGGATTCGAGGTACGACCTCATCCTCGGCATGACATGGCTGGAGCGCCATGAACCATGGATCGACTGGCGGTCGAAGACCTTAGGCGCTACGCGCTTGTCTCCTAGTGGAGCTTTGGCGAGTCATGAACCCACCTCTGCTAGGAAGCAAAAGCGCTATTGGCGCGGTCACTGGACCGAGTCGGTCAATGTGCTGGACATTGGAGTGTCCGAGTTAATGGACACTGGCGTCGAAGATGCGAGTCCCGAGCACTGCTCGTGGGCTGGACGTGGAGTGGCACGTAACCGACTGAGTGAGACTCCGAGTGACTGCGAGTCATCACTGCCTGCCGGTAATGGCGGGGTCGACACTGAGTCGAGGCATCTTGGGCGTGGCCCTAGTGATGCGCGTGGAGCGGCACGTAACCCGCTGAGCGATGCTCGTGGCTTGAGCGCAGCATCGCTGCATGCCACTGATGGCGTGGTCGGCTGTGAGCCGAGGCATCAAGGGGAGGACCCTGACGATGCGGGTGGAGTGGCACCTAACCCACTGGGTGAGGGCTGTGAGCGTTGCGGCTCCTCGCCGGCTCAATCCGAGCAACATGAGGTGGAAACACCTGAGGACACTTTTAGTGTGAGCCTGCTGGCCTCTCCGAGGCGTACAGCTTCCGCAAGGAGGCGGCAGCGACGCCAGATGGCGACTGCGAGACGCAAAGCGTCTGTTCTGACACATGAGGTGTCTGTCGTTGACGACGATAGCGAGCAGCTATACACACTCGTTAATGGAGTGACCGGTGAAGCCGAGGGCATGCTAGCCTCGAGGCTATCCCGGCGCTAAATGCTCTGCTTGAGCTGGACGAGATGTCCATTCCCGAGTTCGGGAACGCCTTGGAGGCCGACGAGTTAGCCGAGGTGGTCATGATACGACCGGAGGAGGAATTGAACTCCTCGTCGCTTATGGATGAAGCTGTCCTTGAGGACACGAAGGAGGCACTCAGTGCGCGAAGTGGATCTTCGATCCTGAAGGACCCATCGGATCCCTTCTATCCTTTGGTTAAGAAGTTCCAGGACGTGGTCTCCAATGACTCGTCCACTGGCTTACCTCCAGATCGAGGTGTCCGTCATGAGATTGACTTGGTTCCCGGAACCAAATACTGCGTAACGAGGCAGTGGCCCTTACCGAAGGAGCAGTGCGACGTCATTGACGCGTTCTTCAGTGCCAAGCACGCGGCGGGCATGGTGCGTGAGAGCAAGTCTCCGCACTCGACGCCTACGTTCTGTGTCAGAAAGCCTAATGGCAAGTGGCGCATCGTTCATGCTTTCAATAAGCTCAACGCTGCCACCATTCCGGCACAGACGCCGATTCCTAGGAAGGATGTTCTGCAGAACAATATGGTTGGCTATACCATGTGCAGTGCGCTCGACCTAGTCGATGGTTATTACCAACTGCTCATGCGAGCGAGTGACATTCCGCTGACAGCGGTTAGCACTCCGAGCGGTATGCTCTGGGAGTGGCTAGTCATGCCCCAAGGGCTGTCGAACGCGCCTGCGACGTTCAATCGTCTGGTGACGCACCCCTGCGGGCGTTTGCTCAAACGTACTTCGACGACATCTTCGTCCACAGTCGTGCGGAGCACGGTCGGTCTGACGTGGAGAACCACATTGACCACTTGCGAGCAGTGCTCGAGTGCATGCGCACCAACAAGCTGTACGCTAACGCATCAAAATGCATCTTCGGCGCTGAAGAAATTCCTTTCTTAGGATGCTTCGTTGGGAAGCGCGGCCTTCGAGCAGATCCTGCTAAGGTTAAGGCCATCGTTGACTGGCCGGTTCCCAAGAACCAGAAGGACTTACGCAAGTGGCTTGGCCTCGCCAACTACTTGCACAAGTACAGCGCGAACTACGCTGAGATGGCTCGGCCATTGTCCAATCTCCTTAAGAAGGATGAGGACTGGTGTTGGAACACCGAGCATCAAGATGCTTTCGAAGCAGTCAAGGAGAGTCTCCTTCATGCCCCGATCCTGGCGTTGCCAGACCCTGAACGTCCATTCAGTGTCGTCTGTGACGCATCGGACTTCGCCATCGGCAGTGCTCTCCTCCAAGCAGACGCCGAAGGGCGTGAACGCGTGATAGCGTTTGAGTCTCGCCAGCTTAAGGCTGCAGAGAAGAACTATCCAGTTCATGACAAAGAGCTACTTGCGATGAAGTATGCTCTCGTCAAGTTCAGGGTTCACCTGCTGGGCTCTAAACCGTTTGTGATCTTCACTGATCATGCGTCACTACGCACTGCGACCCAGTCGCCTCACCTCTCGCAAAGGATGGCCCGTTGGCTGTCCTTCTTCGCGGAGTACAACTTCGAGGTGAAGTACAAGCCTGGCAGGCAGAATGGTCTTGCGGACGCGTTGTCACGGCGACCGGACTATGAGCTTGCTCATGTCACGATGGTAACCTCGTCGGTGACGGACTTGATACGCGCTGCGTATGCGCGAGACGACATGTGTGTCGCCCTGCTGCGTGCTCTTGGGAGCAAGGAGTTTGAAAACTGGGACAAGACATTGTCGGCGCGCTTGCGCGCGAGCCTGCACCGTTACTCCGTCGCTGACGGTCTCTGTACTACAGCACGAGTGCGGAGGACACTCCTCGAGTCGTGGTCCCTCATGACGAGGATTTGAAGTATCGTATCCTCTACGAGGCGCATGATACACCGCTTGGCGGCCACCTCGGTCGCGAGAAGACCTACAGCTCTGTGAGCCGGACCTATTGGTGGCCCAAGCTGTACAAGTGGACGAGCACGTACGTGCGCACGTGTGAGACGTGTCAGCGGGTGAAGCCCTCACCGCATGCGGCCGCGCCGCTGGCAAGCTTGCCTGTACCCTCTGGGTGTTGGGAGTCCATGAGTTTGGACGTTGTGTTTGGCCTTCCAAAGGACTCGGAAGGTAACACGGGCATCGTGGTCTTCGTTGACCGTCTGAGCAAGATGGCTCATCTAGCGGCTGTGCCGGACACCGTGGACGGTGAAGGGACAGCGAAGCTGTTTCTCGATCGGGTCTTCCGCCAACACGGGCTGCCCGCATCGATTGTCTCTGATCGAGACCCCCGCTTCACTGGGAAGTTTTGGGACGCTGTCTTTAAGGTGCTTGGCACCAAGTTGGACATGTCCACAGCGGACCATCCGCAGACCGACGGTCAGACTGAGCGCGTGAATCGCGTTGTCGAAGACGTTTTTCGTAGCATTTGCGCTGAAACGCCGAAGCGTTGGAGCGCTATGCTTCCACTCGCCGAGTTTGCGTTGAACAACGCTGTGCATGCCTCCACGGGCTACACTCCGTTCTACGTGAACGGCCTCACCCACCCGCGCGTCCCGCTGACGCTGCCACTCCGTGGTCCTGGGCTTGGTGGGTGAGAGATAGCCGATCGGCTTGCTGATGTCAGCCCACTCACTGTTCGTAAACAGGTTGACGAGTTCCTGTCAACGCGTCTAAGTGTCCTTCGACACGTACGTGACGCAATGGCTGATAGCCAAGACAAACAGAAAGAACATGCGGATGCTAAAGGCAGAGGCAATGTTGAGAGTTATGAGGTCGGGGACCTAGTGTTGCTTAACGCTAAAAACCTACCTACACATGCAGTGTCTGCGGTCTTCAAGACCAAGTTGCGCCCGCGCTTCGTGGGACCGTTCACGGTCGTGGCCAAGAAGGGCCTGGCGTACACGCTCAATCTTCCGAAGAAGATGCGTACGCACCCCGTGTTCTACGTTGGCTTGCTCAAGCCGTACCGGGACCCGGCCCATGTGGGTTCTCAGGAGCTGGCGCCCAACGTGGCGGAGCCACAGCGCCCTGCTGAAGTCGCAGCAACAGGTCGACCTGACCTTCCAGCCGCGCGAAACCTTGCTCAAGGCGCGCCAGGCGTTGAGTCGCCGACTCAGCAGCCTCACACCACTGGAGACGTTCCCGGAGATCGCGGATCTCATTCACGGTGGTGTCAGACTCCCTCTCGGCTTGATCAAGCCTCCGCCCATGGCGCTCCAGGATCTGACGCACGTCGCTCAGCGATCTCTCCAAGCTCTCCAGCTCCTCAGGCCGGACAGGCTCCTCACCGTGCGAGGACACGGGCGCCGCCGGCGCTGCTCGACGAGCAGGGGAACCGCCATTTTCATGTGGAGCGTATTCTAAAGCGTCGTCGACGCGACGCTCATAACCAATATTTGGTAAAGTGGCGTGGGTACCCGCACTCAGAAAACTCGTGGGAGTTTGAGGTATCCCTCCGGCAAGACTGCCCTGACGTCGTGGACGCTTTTGATCGCCGCGATCGAAGGCGCTCTGCGAGCCCGCGACCGCGAAGTCGGTCGCCTCACGCTTCCCGCCGCTAGGCAGGGGAGCTGAGGGATCATACGCTGAGCTCAAGCGTTGATCCCAGGCTGCTGCAGCCGTCGACTCACCTTGGTGAGTTCCTGTGCAGGCAGCGCTCTTAAGAGCAGATGAGCCGAGTCCGAGGGACTGTAGCGACCTGGAGGCGGCCGCCTGACGCTTCGTCTTCATCTTCGCGAAATCGAAGCGAAGCCGGCGCTCTAAGCGCACATCAGCTTCGTCGAAGCTAGACTGGAGAGCCTCCAGCGAAGAGAGACGGCGGGTTCGATGAACCCAGCTCGTGAATTGAGCGTCGTCTTCGTGGAGGAGCTCTCCCGGACTGAGTACCACCGGAAGAGTCCGCATCGCGGGGACTGAAGCCCCACGGGCTTGATCGGACAGGCGAGTCCCATACTCCTGTGGAGTGGTCTGCTGCGGCGTCAGAAGCCTCTCTCGGAGAGCAGTACGAGTAGCGACCTGGTCGCTGGTACTGGCCGCCGGCCCGATTCGCCAATTCTGTAATGGCCCCGAGCCAAACTGCTTCAAGCGCTCCACCGGGTTGAGCGGCACGAAGCCATACTCTCGTCGAGAGCTCACTAGCGGTCGCGCCTCAGGTCGTTGCGAACGAACGGCAGTTTGCCCCTCGAGCTGACGCTCTTGAGCCTCGTCGAGGTCGTTGGAGATCTCGTTTGTCTCCAGACCAGACGAAGCACGAAGTGCTGTGGTCTCGCGATCCACGAAAGGGTTGGGAACCCGGCGTTGCTGCTCCGGCGAGCGTGGACGTGCAGGTGGCGGGGAGTCCTCTCGCTGAGGCATCGGCGTGTCGGAGCTGTAGTCCAGCTCCTCGTCCTCCTCCCCCTCCTCGAGGCCCTCAAAGAGGTCATCTGCCGCCCGGCGGGCCATGTTCGCGCTGCTGGGGCTCTCGGAGCTAAGCGCAAGACGGCTCTGCTGCAAGGCGTGATACTCTCTCACCGAGAGCGTTGACGCGGGGCGCGGTGAGACCTTACGGTCGGACGTTGGGGCACTAGGTGCCGGGGACGCGGGCGCGCTCTTGTTGTCGAGTGACCAAGACGCCTGCGGACTCCGAGCCATTTGCTCGTTGAACTTGGAAAGTTCTGGAGCGGGCTCTCGTGAGGGCAAGCGACTTGGCCGTTGCCGTCGAGACTTCTCAATCGAGACGATGACGAGTGCGTACACGTGGTGTCCACAGTCTGGTGGGGGAGGGTGTAACGGGGTTACATTGAATAGTGTGATGCACACAAGCTAGGTGCCACACATAAGTGGCTTCCACACATATGTTACGTGGGTCACCCCAGATAGGAGTGGGTGGCTCACAGCCACTGGATATGCATTTGACTAGGCTCTACTATGATAGATAGTGAGTCCTATACATACAAACAACAGGCGGCTCTGCCGCGATAAACAACAATACATTCAGTTCACATTTGAAGCCTAAGAGTTCACTAGCCTTGTTTAAGGTATTTCTGTCTCTTGGAGTCCTTAATTAGCTATATTAAGGTACTCGTGCAAACTCTCGTATAGAGTTTGCAAGCTATCAATATTACTAGAGACTCTCTGAGTCTGTGTCTTCCTCTGACGCTAAAGCTACAGCAGCCCCGCTGCATTGGGTATAGAGCGTGGTCATCTCATTCTCGCGACCTTCAAATCTCGTAGACAAATAGGTCCACATCTCTGACCCGTACTCAATTTGCATCACTTGTTGGGCGAGTGTGCAGGAGAGGGAGCTTGAGATCATCTTTGCGAGCAGCAGTTCTTGCCTCATGAAGCGACGTTCTTCGTCGTTCCCGTTAGTGTCGGCGTACACTGCTGTACCATCACAAATATCGTCCATCGGCTTGTCGTTATCTGCGACTTGGTAGCATGCCAGGTAGCGCATCATGGTGCGACTGAAGAGCGGCCAGTTTTTGCCGTTCCAGTTCACCGGCCGACCGTCCTTGTTCCACTCGACGTCGGACTTCTTGGCCGCCATATCTCCGTTGCCTTTTGGGCTCATAACCCTGTTACGATTGTGAGCAGGTGACGTAGTCGTAAGTAGTTGAGATCAGGTACAAGTGGGGTAAAAAAAATTTCTCCCCCCTTTCATTCACCCAAAAGCCCCATCTCTATCGAAATAACCCAAGGAGAAATAAAGTAGGCAAGACCTCTCGACCCCCTCTGGTGCGAAGGATGTCTCCTAATCATCTCCAAGCAGCATAAATAGTATAAAAGCCCCTCAAGCAAATCTCTAAATATTCTATAGAAAGTGATTTGATCCTAACAGATAAATATAGTAAGTATAATAACAAGATATATACGATCAACCGATAATAATAACCATGACTCAAATCACCAATGATGATTTCGCCTATATTAATAATCCTGACGTATTCGAAGCTGAAGCTAAAAAGGCTTTCAACGAAGCTGATGAATATCTTTATGGCGAATCTTACAACGGGTTTAGTTGGAAAGATGATAATCATTCAGCATACCATGTATTCAGCAATTATAGCTACGAATACCAAGCCACGTTGATATTGTACCCGAAGCTATCAAGTGGGTTCAATTATATGCTCGTCGATTCTTTAAGTTTGATCATGATATCAGCACGGTCTTAGTATTGATTTGGTTGAAAGTGTGTAAGAATCGCTACATCATCGAAATGATAGGCGACGCATGTACCGATTACGTTCGATACATCGAGTTATTTGATAGAGATACGTATGAAGGGGATATGAGTGAGGATTTAGGTAATTTCCTGGAAATCAATAACTACTTCGATACCCCGCTGAGATGAGATACATCTTTGATAAAGCCGTCTAAAATAATTATGAATTTCATAACATCTCTCTGAATTTCATAATATTCCTATGAATTTCACAATATTCGTATGAATTTCATTGGATTCTATAAAATTCAGAATATTTTTTTTCAACCTGATATAAAGTCATCAATAGTATATAGATAACAATGACTTACTCACCGGAAACATACCAACGCAACAAGGAAGCGATCCTACGGGCGCAGAAGAAGTATTACCTCAAGAATCGAGAAAAGAGACTAGCAAACCAGAAGAAGTACGATGACGAGCATCGTGAGCAAATCCGCGAGCGACGCAAAAATGCATTAGCGTCAGCAAATCCTGAAGTGGCTACAGATTAATAATTTTTTTTTTGAAATTGACTTTAGTCAGATGGATAAAGAAAGTGATCCTGATACAAGGACGAAAACATATAGTAAGATTTTTCACTGAGATAATATAGCCATCGATATATAGCAAACATGTTTGCCTACGAACTCGAAGGACTTAGACGTTTGAAAATCCAGCCGATTAAATGGGGAAGCAGCTACCGCCTCAAGGTACGTGGCAGTACCGGAAAGATGGTATTCGTTGAAAGCGTATCCAAGCCGAAGAATCTGAGACTCATTGCCAAGCAGTACAAGGTCTCTATTGATGATCTAAAACTGAATCTATCGCCTGACTTTCGTTCAGACCCTACCTATAAGCCTTTGTATGGAATATATGGCGAGAGCCACCTATACGAAAACATCCCTACCGATGAGTTCTATGACAAGCTCGAGAACGTGTTATTGAACCAAAAGAGAGCGTATAAGATCAATATTGCTCTCGGATACACTATGTACGATCCGGTTAATGATATATCGTTTTATTTCTATCCCAATATTGCTAATACAAACGTCTATGATAGACCCTTCGTTGTCAATAGTCGAGCTGATGCTCGAAAGGTCGTCAGCGATATTCGTATGAAAGAGCTTTCTGATACGCTTAATTACCCGAAATCGGGTATCAAGGTTAAATCCATCAATGGTTTCAAGGTATATATCGACTATCGTGATCACGCCCTCGGTGATAGCGATGCTTTGGTTCCTGAATTCATCAAGAACCATCGATACATCATCAACTTCCCGCGAACGAACAACAAGTGTGTATTCTTTTGCATCGCTTATCACCTTCAAGAGGAAAAAAATCGACGTAAGGTTGTAGCTCAAGTCAAAGATGCATTCAAGCGCTATTGTAGCTATAAAGGTCTCGATTTCTCACTAAGTCTATACAAGGGGTTCAAGGCAATCGATATGATTGAGTTCGATAACATCGAAGAGTGTTTCAACCTCAACATCAACGTCTATAGCTTTAATCTCGATACGAATGCGGTCGAATGCATGCGCCCGACCGAAGGTAAGTATGAAGATACGCTCAATATCCTATCGCATGATAATCACGCGTTCTATATCACGAACGTCGAACGAGTTCAATCCAAGTACAATTGTCCCAAGTGTTCGATGGTATTCCAAACTAACGATCAGATGCGCTCTCACACGAAGAACAAATGCGATAAGATCAATCTCGAGTCGTTTGCTCCTGAACCAACGATTTACAACCCCGCTCAAAATAGGATCAAGAACCTATTATCTAAGTACGGTATCAAGCATCGTGATCATTATCTAGATCATTTCATCGTCTTCGATTTCGAATCCATGATGGAACCATTGGGACAGATGCATGGACCTAATACTGAATTCACGAGCAAGCATGTTCCGGTATCAGTGAGTATTTGTGATAGCTTAAGCAACGAGAAGCGTTGCTTCGTGAGTGATAACCCCAAAAATTTGGTTGAGGATATGATTTCATACATCAACAAGGTATCCAATGATATCAGCATTCACCATAAAAACAAGTTCAAGTCTATCTACTATTCGATCAACAAACAGCTAGCAAGACTCGATGAGGCTAACCCGAAGGTGATGGATGGGATCACTATCGAGAACATCAAGAAGAAACGGAAGGAAAGTGAAGGTCTCGATCGCTACCTCAAGATCAAAGACAAGATTGGTAAAGATATCGAGAAATTAGATCAAATCCTCGAACAGACCCCGGTACTCGGTTTCAACAGCGGTAATTACGACATCAATCTGATCAAGAATGAACTATTCAGTACGATAGGCACTGACAACATCAAGCACATTATCAAGAACGGTGGATACATGGCAATCGTCAGCAACACTTTCAAGATGCTCGATATCGTCAATTACGTTCCTGCTGCAACAAGCTATGCTAAATACCTCGAGACATATCTCGGTGGATGTGAATGCGATGATAAACTAAGATGTACGTGTGAGCTAACGGGTGTGTTCCCATATGAATACATGACAGGTTATGAAGTACTTAGCGAGACTAAGCTACCACCTAAGGATGCCTTTTACAGCAAGCTACGTTGCTCTCATATCAGTGATGACGAATACGAACGAGCAAAATTCGTTTGGGATCACTATGAGATGAAGACTCTCAAGGACTATTTGATTTGGTACAACAATCTCGATGTAGTGCCTTTCATAAAGGCTATCAAGAAGCAACGAGAGCTATTCAAGCGTTTCGATTTAGACATGTTTTGCGATGGTGTACCTCTACCAGGCCTCAGCGAGAAGGTCATGTACAAGACTCAAGAGCTCATTTTCCAGAGCAAAGAGCCAGGTGATCCATTCGTTTTCCCCGAAAAGCGATTCTTAGGTTATATCAAGCAAGATGAGGAAGCTAAGCGTGATTTCGCGATGACGATAGAGCATCTCAATAAGCTACTCAAGAAGCAAAAATTCATATGCAACTATTGCTACGTGAAGCTCAACGAAGAGAATGTATCAGCTGACCGTATCAACAATAAGAAAGGACATGAGGATGGTAATATCATCATTAGCTGCGTCAGTTGCAATGTCGCGAGAAAGGATATGAATATCAAGGCATTTCGCTACAAGAAGCTGATTGAGTTCAATTCTGATCGTCTCGTCTATTCAATCGACGAAGACGAAGCTGACATCTACCGTAAGATGAAGGCTAACATCGCGGGCGGTCCATCCATAATTTTCAATCGCTACGCTAAACGCAACGAGACGCTGATTAGAGGTGGTAAGCTTTGTAAGAAGGTCATCGGATACGATGCAACGCTCTTTATCTATGGTGCTTAGGTAATGAGATGACGTGTGGTCGATTGACTACGATCGAGACGTATGATGATATCGTCGATGACATCAAATCCGACAAGATCTTTGGTTTCCTCGAATGCGATATCGAAACGCCAGAGCACCTGAAATACTACTTTAGTGAGATGACACCAATTTTCAAGAATACTGAGATTGAACCCACCGAAGATATCATTGGCAAGCACATGTTCGACTACAATCAATCTCGCGAGAAGAATAAATCAAAGACGTCCCGCAAGCTAATTGGAAGCTATTTCGGGAAGAAAATATTGATTTACACGCCTCTGCTCAAGTGGTATCTATCGCATGGAATGGAAATCACGAAGACATACAGCTTTATCAAAGCTAACGCTCACAAACCGTTTGAGTCATTCATGAATCAGGTATCAGATGCGCGACGTGAGGGCGACATTGATGATAGCAAAGCCATGATTGCTGATATGATGAAGTTGGTTGGTAATGCTGCCTTTGGTCGATCGGGTATGGGTATGACGAAGCATAAAGAAGTTGAGTTTCTATCGAATGATACGTCTATCTACAAGGCGACTGAGCATTTCACATTCAGTTCGAAGACCGAACTCAACGATGGTACCGTTGAGATGGTTAAATCGAAGCGCCGGATCAAACTCAGGAATCCTATTCAATTGAGTATCGCTATCTATCAGCTCGCTAAGCTACGCATGCTCGAATTCTACTACGATTGCATCGACTTCTACATCGATCGTAGCGATTTCCAATATCAGGAAATGGACACAGACTCAGGATACATTGCTTTCAGCGCTGAAAAGCCATTCCCTGACCTAATCAAGCCTGAGCTACGGGATCACTTCCAGAAGCATCAGTACGATTGGTTCCCGCGTGATGATACGAAGGTGAATGCGGCTTTTGATCGTCGCAAACCGGGTCTATTCAAAGAAGAGTTCCGTTGTAATGCCATGGTCAGTCTTAGCTCAAAGAATTACATTTGCTATTTAGGTGATAAGATTGATAAAGAGACTAAACTACCTATGATCAAGCTATCAGCCAAGGGTGTTCAAAAATCACGCAACAAGACCGTTCTATCACCAGCAAACTTTGAATCGGTTGTGAAAAACAGAATCACGTTTAAGGGCAACAACAAAGGCTTTCGCATGTGTAGAGAGACTAACTCAATGATTACATATAGTCAAACCAAAACAGCTCTAAACTACTTCTACGACAAGCGTCGCGTGTTAGAAGATGGAATAACTACAGCACCATTGATGATATAATCAGTCGATAGTATATCTTTTTTATATAGGATGGATGCGCTACTAGAAAAATTGTACTATGATCCTGAGACGGGCTTCATCTCAGCTGATGCTCTACACCGAAAGGCGAAGCAGATCAGACCAGAAATCACCCTCAAGCAAGTGAAGGATTGGTACAAGGCGAAGCTAGACATCCAGCAACATGTTGAGAAGAAGGGAAGCTACGAAGATTTTAGAATCGCCTCGAACAACCCCAACTCATGGCAAATGGATCTCGCCTTTTGGGAAGGTAAATCCATACTTACGGCAATCAATATCAACTCGCGTTTAGGTTTCGCTAAGCTATTACCAAACAAGCGTGCAGACAGTGTTTTGAAGGGGATTAAGGAACTCGTGGAAGCTTACAAGGTGGATATATTGACGACTGATAATGGCAAGGAATTCCTCAATCGCAAGGCAAATGCCTACCTCAAATCTAAGGATATAACTCATTACAACAACGAGCCCGGGGACCATACTACCATGGGTAAAATCGAGCGCTTCAACCGTACGATCAAAATGCGACTAATTCGTATGCAGCAGCCTATCACTGAGAACCTCGTTAAATCAGTTATAAACAACTATAACGATACATATCACACATCTATTAAATCTACACCCAATCAGGCGAAAGGACAAGTCATGACTAATGATTTGAATCATAATCGAGAGGTCATGGAACGCGTGGAAAATGAGATATCAGTTGGTTCATCAGTACTCTATCGACTCGATAAAGGTACATTTGATAAGGAAAAGGCACGATGGAGCAAAACCATCTATGAAATCGTTGGTCTTGATGGGGATAGAGTTCAGATTCGCTCGAAAAATGGTCATACTCTCTATAAATCGCCAAACGATATCAAATTGTTTAAAGCTAAACCAACCGATGCCCCACAAGCTAAGAATCAAGTCTTTGAAGCTGAGAAGATTGTCGATCACAAAAAGATGCGTTCAGGGAAGTACAAATATCTCATTAAATGGATTGGCTATGACGATGCGACTTGGGAGCCACAAGACAATCTACGTTTGATCAACAAAAGCAAGAGATCTACCCTTGAGGTTGAGTATTGGTCAAAAAATAAATGAGATCAGTTAGCTTTTGTAATAATTGATAGAGACATCCTCTGTAAGCGTTTGACTCAAGTATATCATTCGATGTATTTTTCGCGATATTTTTGTAAAATATCTGGTTTGATATATAGAAAGCTGATAATAATGTGTTCTGAATGTTTAGCAAAGGATCGTGAGCTGGCTAACCTTCAGCGAAAGCTATGGATTATCCAGGAAGTAAGCCGAACCAAGAACGAACTAATGAACCTTGATGCAGCAGCCAATTTTCGAAAAACGGTAGTAAATCGTAAGTATCGACACGAATTAGAAGCGATATTTGGAGTTCCATTCCATTGTATTAAGGATCGGTATCTAAGTCTCCTCAAAGATAGAAATCATATTTGTCATTCGTACTCGCCATTTCGTCATGACTCAGTCATGCCGAGCTACTGGTAATTATCTACTCATTTTTTTATGATACATCTCATATAGACAAGATGTTCCCGAATTTCACATCCCTCGCTCAGAGAGAGCAGAAGCGACAGGAGCTACTCGAGAAATCTCAGCGTCGTGTTCGACAGGCCAATGCTAAGCGTGAGATGTATCAGGGTGCGGCGTGGGCGACTGATATATGCAACGGCATCACTACTGTAGCGAAGAAATCAACTGAATCTACTCAGACTGATATGAGTGTTGGACCCGATCAGCCTGTTCCAACAGAAGTTAAGCAAACCTTGAATGATATTATTGATCAGGTGGTTGCTCAATCAGACTTAAAAAAAACTGAATATTGAAAACTCCAACAAAAACCCTGAGGTCTCAACAAGTGGAACTAATACAGAACCTAACGTTAGATTGCTTTCCGATGTTAAACTGGACGGTGTTAGTATCCCTTCAGCTGATGTATCGTCACCATCAGTTAATACAGAACCTAACGTTAGATTGCTTTCCGATGTTTCAATTGATGGAATTAGTATCCCTTCAGCTGATGTATCGGCACCATCAGTTAATACGAGCGATGAGGAACAAATCTCTCAAACCGAATTTAAGAAAGCAGTTGCAGAAATCTTTGAGCTTTATCCGATTCTTGCTCAAATGCGCATTCATCCTCTATCTTCAAACGGACGTCAGCTAACGAAGTATTATCTTGGAAACGAGGCTAAGACATATAGTATTAGACTGAACAAGGTTGTCTTGGTTCCAAGCATTAATTGGGAAGAGACTTACGATCATATTGGATTTGTTATCACAAACGATGCTAGATTCATAGCTTATCAAAATGAGAAGCGTGAGCGAGGTGAGATGAGTAAAGAGGATAAAAATGCACCGTATCAGGTATGGGAGCGTTTGAGAGGTATTAAAAGAAACTTAGTGAAGACGCCGACTGACTATAAACAAAGCAAACAACGTCTTGAGGACAGTTTTCTCTTTGATAGTTCGACATCCACAACTAATGATCAGACCGATAGTAAACTTAAGATGTACTCGATCATCGATAAAAACAAGGAACTACTCAAATCCAATGGTCTAATGAAGAAGATTGTTCCTATTCTCAAAGGAACGAACAAAGCAACACCGTTTGATGCTAATGGTTATGTATGGATCAAGGGGAGTACTATTAACGTTTTTGGGACAGAAACTGGACAATTGAAACCAGCGATAACAAAGAAGGTTAATTGGCAGCTTACACTCAAAGCATTTGTTGATATGGTCAGAGAGAGAGGACTTGACTTAGAGATGGTTGGTTATAAGGATAAAGAAATTGATGTGAATGATTTCACTGAGGGTGAAGGAGAGACACGTCAAGGAACAATGGCAGGAATTGATGAAGATATGGATCAAAACCTATCCAATGCCGACAATGATGCTAAACGAATATTGAGCGATTACTACGCAGGGCTTAATTCTAATGATGTTAAAATCCCATTTAGACTAAAACCGATCGTTGATACGAAGGGTGTCGTCAAAACTCATCCTGACTATTATTTTGGTGAGCCATCTGAAACCAGACCATTGAATATTAGAAATGGAAAACACAAGCAAGTATCAGGAGAAGCATGGAAGGGGTTGATGAAGAGTATTAGATGGATGGATACATTCGTTTCGTTGCTCGATGGATTTGATGAGTTGAATGGGTTTTTAAATGATGTTGAGTATGCATTCCCCTCAAATGACGAAGAAGCAGCAAAATTGGTTGAAAGTAAGAAGCTTGATCAGCAGAGACGTAAAAATCTCGATGATAACCTTAAAATACTGAACGAAGCTATCCTAAGCACAGGCCAAGATATTAGACGTCAATCTATTGAACCTTACGAGGAAGTAGATTTGGAAAAGCTACACGATGACTCTGAACGGGCTTATCAGGAATATGGTGAGGCTCAAAAGCGATATTACGAAGCGAAGAAGGCAGTCAAGGGTAATAGCTCAAAAGCAGCGCGATCAGCTCTAAAGGCAGCAGCAGCAGCTATGAAGGCTACTAAAGCAGTATTCAACGCGAAGTCTAAAGCTTATAGCGATGTAGCCAACAAAGGTAGTGGTTTGAAGGGTCGTGGTCTAAGAGGAGCAGGTGTAGCCCCACTTGATGGTGTAGTCAGACGCGGTAGAACCTACAATCTCAATGAGATTCAGGGCTTAGCGACCCCATGGCATACACCTACAAGCAACTTGGAAGCAAATACATCCGTATCCCTGACCTCGATGCTAAGACACTCGTCATTGTTCAGCCGAATCGACGCAAATGCGGTCCTAAATGTCCAATTAGTGATAGCCTACAATCAATGATCAAGGAACTCGTCTATAAGAACAATATCGATCAAGGTATGTACGACAAGCTCAGCGTCGAAGATAAAAAAATGTTCAAGGAGATCCTCTCGATCTCTCATCTTCAATACAATTTCCACGATAAGCTAACGGATCCACTCGAAACACTACGCGCTGAGTATGACAAGCTAAAAGGAGAGATCGAGCTCGGAAATGATAACCCAAGCATCATCAAGCAGCTCAAGTCTCTTACCGTGGATATGTACAGCAATCGTCTTATTGATGATAAAGAATTCAAGAAGATTATAACTCGACTACTATAAACATCATGTTCTTCTTTAACCCCGCATTATTTCGGCTTCCAGTGGGAGCTATGGCGATAACGCCGATAACAAGTCGCTGAACTCAAAGCTATCATGAAGAATCTTATCATTCATGACCGCCCTCAGAAGACTCAGGCCGCTGTATGGGCCACTGATCTCGATAAGTCAATCAGGAAGGTAGATGCATCAACCCAAACTGAGGGAGGCCGTATGTGGGCTTACCAGCCGAAAAAAAAACTAAAGCCGTGAAGACATTTGCTCTCTAAGCTCTACCACTTCGCACGAGCTTATTTCGATATCCTCGATAGATGTTGATTTTTTTATCGCTGATACTAATTTCAAGTATGGCAGACTCCCCATCAGGACTTTTGGTTGGGAGGAACACACTATCACCAAGAACAATAATTTTGTCAGCTTGGAGCATCGTCGATCCCACGATTTGGTTAGGTTCATCAGTAGATAAATTGGTTTTGAGCTCTTTACTCGGACCGCAACCCATGATTATGCTATACTCATTGGGATATAATTGATCTCAATTCATTAATCTGCGCCTGCTGATCCTCAATACGAGCTATCAGCTTCTTGATGACTGCTGTATTCAATACGCTGATAGCGTTATAGTCAAATCCTAGCTGGACACCCTCGAGGTCTCCATCCTCTTCAACTTTCATATTCTCATTTTCAGTATAAACGAGAGCCTCGCCGCACACTTGAACTACATCCTGCGCGATCAAACCAATTTTAGTGTTCGACCTACCTGATTCAAGTAATTGTAGCTCGATGGTTCCAACAATTTGTATCTCTCGATATCAACATCCAATTGTTGGATGTTCTCCTTCAATCGTCTGTCAGACGAGGTATAAACGCTATTATTTACATAAATATCATCGTTGAAAAAAGCACAGATAGTTATTGAAACAGGTCCTCCTCCGAGGTTGCTCCAAGCGTTGGTACTAACGTTGTAGATGTATGTATTCGTTGTAATCGGAATGATAGTGTGAGTGGCCGTTCCCGAAACTTCCAATCCAGCGCGCGGGGTTGAAGTATTGATGCCAACCCGCCCGCCTGCCGTAATGGTCAATTTTTTCGAATTGTTTGTCATTAGATGCAAATCATTATTCGACACCGTTCCTACGTATGCCGAATTGGTCGACGTGGTATTAACCGCATTACTGATCTGAAAAGCAAATTTTATCGGAGATGTAGCATTGCTTGACTCTACGTATAACGGCATGTCGATAGATGAACTACCGTCGTTGAGAGCATTGGAACACTTGATATACATGTTTCCACCATTAAGAGTGATGGGAGCCTCACCATACGTTCCATTGTAAGGATTGTCAGTGTTGAATATCATTTTGCTTACCGTATCCGACACGAGGTATAAACATCCATTGCCGGAAGGTGTTGTACTCGCTGTATTAGGCCCAATGCATACGACATCAGCCGATGATACCAAACCAAATGTGTGCGGATAGCCTGACTTGTATGGTCTAGTATATCCAATATCAAAGCACATACGATGATATTGCGAGGCAAACCCAGGTTTGTTCATCCAATCGATTCTCATCAGATCGGCAGCGCTGGCAGACACTCCCGCTGAGTATGATGAAGCGTTATCGGTCGAGATTAGATTGAGCACTGGATATGATTTGCTATTGCTCGACGAGGTCGTCCGTGTAGCAATGACCAGTCCAGCATCATCACTCACGCGATATACATTTAAATTCTCGCGGTTTAGCGTTCCTCCGTAGAATCGGAAGCAATTCGAATCAGATGTTCCAAGCGGCATAGATCCTATTCCTAGTGAATTCAATGTCAATGTTCTAGATGCCTGAAAAATGCCCAAATTGGCGATATCGTTGTAGTTGAGCTCCGCTGAGGACGCTGTGCAACCACTTAAAGCATTGAGCTCTGTAGCCGTTGCTGATAGAGTCGTGCCACGAATCTGTAGCGTCGTTGGATTTAGATTGAGGGTCGTTGCGCTCATCGTTTGCGTGCCTGATTTAGTAATCGTATCTGCTGTTATCGACCCAGAAACCGTCAGAGATGATAGCGTCCCAACCGATGTAATATTGCTTTGCGCTGCGGTAGCGAGCGTTCCGTTAATCGACCCAGAAACCGTCAGAGATGATAGCGTACCGACCGATGTGATAGATGGTTGCGCCGCTGTAGCGAGCGTTCCGTTAATCGACCCAGAAACCGTCAGAGATGATAGCGTACCAACCGATGTGATAGATGGTTGCGCCGCTGTAGCGAGCGTTCCGTTAATCGACCCAGAAACCGTCAGAGATGATAGCGTACCAACCGATGTAATATTAGTCTGAGCTGCGGTAGCGAGCGTTCCTGCCACCGTAGTCGCCGAAATGCTGCTCAAACCAGTAATCGATCGTGAAGCACCCGTGAAAACAAGGTTCCCAGCGATGGTGAGCCCTGAGAGCGTTCCAACTGATGTAATATTACCCTGAGCTGCCGTCTGTAGCGTTCCATAGATATTTGTAGCGGTCAGAGAGGCGATCGTTCCGATAGATCCCAATCCATCCAGCACGAGAGCCTTATTGATAGCGGCTGTTCCAGGCGTGATCCCGACTACGTACGAGGGAACAGATGATACAGTGGAACCATTCACGGTTAGACTGCTACATGATAATGCCCCAATTCCGCTTATATCATTATTGGTACCAGGAACGAGGGCTATACCTTGTGTCGCTGTCCCCGGAGTAATACCTGTAATATAAGTCAAGCGATAATCATTCTTATCGAGATAAAGCGTTTGAGCGTAATCATAGGTTAGATATCCACTGACATCCAATGTTAGATAGAATGCTGGGTTATAGATAGGTGATGTAAAAATTGGTTGGGGATAAGAGAAACCAGAACTCATAGTTGTTTTTGTCTCGAGCTATATAGATCGAGTGATTAAAGACACGATCATGAGCGGTATTCCAGACTTCGGCGCTTCCTTGCCAAAAAAGTTCAAGTCTGCTGGCATGGGCGACATCCCTGCGCTTGACATCAAAACGTTGTTTAGAATGGTTGTCCTTGGTCCCTCTTTCAGTGGGAAGAACAATCTCTGTATGTTCATCCTCAAGCATTCTCCACACGTATTCGCGCATCTAACGATCATCGCCCGCAATCCACACCAAGAGCTCTATGAGTACCTACGAGATAAGCTGGAGGATTTTATCACTTTTTCTGACCCCGATACGCCACCTAAAGTCGATCAAGTACGTCTACGCCACTGAGTTCAAACAAACCTGAGCTTGTTATCATAGATGATTACAGCAACGATAAGCTACTCCAGAAGAACATCTTCTCACATTACTTCACCCGCGGAAGGCATTTTAAATTGAGTACCATATTCCTTAGCCACAGCTACTTTGCAACGGACAAGATGATTCGCTTGAATTCAGAGTATGTAGCGATCCTAAGAGCGAAATCGAAGCGTGATTTACAGATGGTGGTCAAGGACTTCAATATCAAGGGAGTTGATGATCGATCGATTGTCTATTATTACAACAAAGCCACTGAACAAAAGGGACAGATGTTGTTCATTGACTCTGTGAAGGGGCAAATCAGGTACAACTTTGATAGGCCTATTGCGATTGAAGAGTAATTCCAATTAATCAATCGGAAAAAAATGCTTATCATCATATACAACAAAGATGTCGAGTTTTATCAAAATCGACAGTACCAACCTCGTACAAGATGGATACAATTCCACTTGGAAATATCAATTCCCTGGATCGGCTGCTGACATCCATGAAGCTGTTTGTGCTGTTCAATCGATCAGTATGTACAACTCGGAATATAATATCGATTCGATTCAATTCAGAAATACAAGCTTTAAAATCGAAGTTCCAACGGCGGCTACTACATCTACGATAAGTATCAATCTACCGGATGGTATCTACCAATACTCGAATATCAACGCAAGCATCCAAGCTGCTTTGATCAACGCTGGTGCATATTTGATCGATAGCGATGGAAATAACGTTTTCTACATCCAATTGATTCAAAACAGCGTCTATTACGCTGCTCAGATCGATTTCTTACCAACTCAATCATCGCTACCAGTCGGATACACTAGACCAGCTACTGGGCTTTATTCAACTGGTGGTACTGGTTTGCCTACTACTACTCGCGTTCCACGACTAATTATTGATAATGGTGAATTTGGTAAGGTTCTTGGTCTGACTTTAGGAACGTATCCCGCTGCTTCAGCTACAGTTGCCAGCGCTCAGCTATCAAATATTATTCCTCAAGCTCATCCGACCTCTTCATACATCGTTCGTTGTGATCTGATAAAAAATGAGTACGTCGCCTCGGGTGATATTCTAAGTGCGTTTGAGGGGTGATGCACCAATTGGAAAGTTGATTAACTATAAACCAAGTCAGTATGCGTGGAGGAACTGCCACAATGGCTCTCGCTCTACGATCACAATAAGTATTTACAATCAGGATGATAAGAAAGTAATCTTTCGCGATACATCAGTGTCGATCATGCTTCTGATTCGTCCAAAAAAATAAAACAATATTTTTTTTAGAAAGTGAAAGAACCACCAGACTTACGCATTGCACGAATCTTAGCCATGTGATCCTTAGCTTCTTGCGAACCCTTTGCAAATTTCTTACCCTTTGGCTTGGCGACGCCGACACCATATCATCTCCTTACTTCTCCGCGAATAGACTTGATTAGGTTTTCGTGATCAGGTTTGGTCGCCTTGGATAGTAGGTACTTTTCACCCGCATCTACAGCATCAGTTAGAACTCCCTTTCGCTTTGCGTACGAAGAGCTCGCTTTGCCCCCTTCTTTACGTCAGTCATAGTTAAACGACCACCCTCTTTATCAGAATCACTGTCATAAACACCAATACCCGTCATGGAACGAATGGCTGCTCTTGCTGGAATAGCCGCTGATGGCTGTCCAGCATATGTAGCGAGAGCGGGAACAGCGAGATCAGCTGCGCGAGACAATAGTCCCGAATTTTTAGCGAACTTAAAAGCTGATTTAATGCCTCCCCATATCTTGGACCAAATACTCGCTCCATACATGCCACCTCCTTGCATATACTTGAATGGATAGCCAATTTCCTTTTTTGTGATAGTTAGACGCGTGCTTTTTCCCGCTTTGTGTGCTTTGACCGCTTTAGCATACGATTCAGGGTGTAGATGTAGTGTAGCACCGCTCCCACTTAGATCATCTTTAGTCAGCGATAATGTACCGGTCTTGAACGCTCGCTTGAGCTTCGCCTCGGGGATTGTTGATGAAACTGATAACTCCTTGAAAGTCATGGTTAATTCTATATAATAGTCAAGTTTAAATCTTTCATTTTTGAAAATACTTGTGGTTTATTGTGCTGTTTGGAATATAGCCAAAGCATACACCATATTCCACAGTAATCTCCATACGTCCCTTGGTATTGCTTGGGGTTGTATCTTCCGATCCCATATTTAGTTGGGGCTGCCTCACCCATACTATCGAAATACTCACCGTTATGAACTGCCGTCCAATGACCTACATCAAGGTTAGGTGTCCGTAGTAGAATGAGATATGAACCTTTCTTCGAAATCGGTTTGGTTTTCTCACTCGATTCATAGATATCATCGAGATGTACTCCGACTATCTTCGATAGTTCAATTAATTCGTGATCTGAGGTGATGGGCTTGATAAGGTAGCTCATAATATTTAATTTCGTTCAAACTATATTAGAAACCATATACAATCAACGATGAGTGAAACTCAACTATCCGACCAATATTTGTACCAGAGTTCGCTCAAGAGCGATCCTGAGATCAAGGTATCTTCCGGCAAGCGTGTCCCGTTTGTTATCGATCTGAATCAGGGATCGTACCAAAATGGTGTCATTACCATTGATGCTACTGCTCAGCTTAACGGTTCCGAAGGATTTGCTTGTCTTCGCGGTGCTTACATAATGCTCCCATACAAGGTATCGATGAAGAATGGTGCTACTGCTCAGACTCTACCTGCCAATCGTTTCTGCGCTACTCTAAAGTGTGGCAACTGGAATGTCATCGATAGCATGTCGCTCGAGCTTAATGGAAAGACCATCATTTCGATGGCTGATTACA
Source organism: Phytophthora crassamura (assembly GCA_033557995.1). NCBI lineage: Eukaryota > Oomycota > Peronosporomycetes > Peronosporales > Peronosporaceae > Phytophthora > Phytophthora crassamura. Next base: position 2,110,249 of record JAUCED010000016.1, read on the forward strand.
AGCTGTTTTGGAACAATGTACGTGCTCAGACAAGCTATAGTCCTCAGTACGTTGAAAAGCATGGAGCGGAGTCATTCCTATTCCCTGATGCCGCTCAGTCCGCTCTGTACAGCTCTGCCACGAGTTCGACTACTGGAGATGGATACACCAACACTACGGCATTCTCATCTTCGTTTGCTACCACTGGCCCCTCGGGTGGTGCATCCATCCCTAATGATGGTCTAGTAAAGCGTCTGTTGTCGAACCCTCCTAATGCGGGCTCTGACTTCTCTACGGCGTGGCCTTCGGTAGGTGGAGCTGCTGCTTCTACCACAATTGCTAACCAAACTGCTCGTGGTGCTTTCGTATCTGGTGCTGCTACTGCTAACGCTATCATGGGAACGTGGAACTATATGCTAAAGGTTAAGCTAACAGACTTGCATCCCATCTTTAAGGAACTAGACCTCATGGCGAACCCTCAGATCCGTCTGCGCTTCCGCGTCAATCAGGGTACTTCGTCTGTTGCTGTAGATGCTTCGAAGGGTATGTCGCTAACCAGTACTACTCTCGCGAGTGGTAATGTATGTCCTGTAATGGTTGCGGCTTCTTCCACCGGTAATCCTATGGCTGGTGTTCTTGCTGCTTCTGCTCCATTCAGTATTTCATGGGGTGCTGTTGTCAATGCTCTTGAGCCTACGATTGATGGTACTTACATGCCATTCACTACTTCTCGTCTCTACGTTCCGTTCGTTCATCTTGAGAACCCTCAGACAATTATCTCCAAGCCCGTGAAGAAGGTTCGATACAATGATTGTTATGCTCAGTGGTTCTATCAGCGTGCTGGTACGGGTAAGCAATCGACTCAGCTTAATGCTGCATTTGATCTTCAGCTATCGGCTTCTGTTAAGAATGCCAAATACGTTATTCTACTTCCTTTCGCTGAGCAAACAGGTAGTTTCGCTTCCGCCGCTGTTCAGCAATTTCAGAGCCCTTTCGATTCGGCCCCATGGACTCTGCACCCTGGTTCGTCTATTCGCAACTTTAACGTACGTATCGGGTCGCATCAGACGTTTGACATTAGCCATGACTGTGACTTCCATCATTTCCACAATGAACTGGCTAAGATCGGCTCGATCAATGGTGATCTGACTCCTGAACTGGTAAATGGTCTTCTTGACTATCAGACGTGGTCGCTAACTAACCGCGCTCTCATTGCTGATGTCAGTCGCCTGACTGAGCGTGATATCCCTCAGGCCATTCAGGTACAAGGTGTGAATGCTGGATGCCAAGGAACAAATATGCTTGTATTGGTTGTGAGTGAGCAAGAGCTGACTTTTGATCGCCTAACGGGTGAGGTTCTTGATTTCACTACGGCTTAAGTCTAATGAAGTATATTTTTTGAATATAATGACTTATCCCTACAAGAACCCCTCCAAAGCTGATGCTATTGACGATTATCGGAAATTAGTTGATTTTGATGCTTCTGCTATTGGTCATTCCCATGTCGGTATATTAGCGTGCGATTACGTATTCGAAAAAATTCGAACCAAGGTTAGCTATAAGGGTCGTAAGTCCAAGTTCGATGCATGGAAGGATCCAAATATTCGAAGGAAAATGATCGAATACGCTATGAGATGGAATAGAAAAACGGAGTCTGAGCTAACTAAAGCTGACCTACGTTCAGTTTTAAACTATACTTATGGCTCAGTCGCTAATTTCCGCCCTGCTGTCGCCAAGTACGTCTATACCCACTTCAAAGCGAAGTCTGTATTAGATCCATCCGCTGGTTGGGGAAATCGAATGCTCGCCGCGATGTCAATGGATATTGACTATATCGGTGTTGATTCGAATACTAAGCTTAGATCTGGATACAAAAAAATGTTATCTACTTTTAAATCAAAGTCGAATGTTGATATCATAACTGCTAAGAGTCAGGATGTTGATTATAGCAAATACTCGTACGACCTGATATTTACGTCGCCTCCTTACTTCGATATTGAAAGATATGATGGAATGGGCTATGTTGATAAGGAAACATTCCTTGACGACTACTTTATACCATCGTTCCGTAATGCATATCAATCGCTTAAGATTGGCGGTCATTTAGCTATCAACTGCCCTCAAGAGATGATCAAGCATCTATCTTTTCTTGGGAAATTTAAAAAAATAAAGATGCCGATTGCTAATCGCAACGGCGGTGGTCATGACGCTCATGAGTTAATATATTGGTTGAGGAAGAATTAGTTCAATTCCTGAAGTAGCTTAGGACACTTCTCAATAATAAATTGACTTTTACGAAGCCAATCGATATAGTTCGCATCCATTCGACTAATCTGCTTGAGGGTCTTGCCCTTATACTTCCCCCAAGTCATCATATATGAGTTATCATCACTTAGAAACTTAGAGTGGAGGAAGATCTTGATTTCCTCAGTAATATTGAGACTTGGTTGGTTGAATACCCAACGACAATAGCCAGGATCAGAAGAATATACTTCTTCGATCGGCGTACCCTTGTATTTTCCAAAAGTTAGTTCGTTCGACATGTTATCAGTGGGGTGTATCTATATACATAGCCTCTTTAGTTTTTGAAAAAAATATATATTAATTCCATATTTTCCAAGACCTAGGATCTGAAGATTTAGATACTTTCGAAGCCCATGTATTATGCTTTTTAGTTTGACGGTGATTGGAGAAGTTCCAGTACTTACCTGTATATCCACATGGACACGAAATATCGTTTTGAATCGGTGGTGTATAAATTTCGCGCATTTGTTTTAGTGCCTTTTCCTTATCACTCACTACTATCGCATGTTTAGAACAACGAGGTTTTGTTGGAGCTTTTGAGCAAATTTCACCATGGCCAAAGAACGAAATTACACATGTTGGTTAATATATTATAGGTTGGACTTTTTATCAAAAAAAATGTTATAGATTTAGTATCCCATGTTTTCAAAGAAATCTTCGATATCATCGAAATGATTCATTTGTTTCATTAACCGTGTTGGATGCATGGCTTTAGCAATGAGTTCTTCAGTGATTTGCGTCCTGAATATGGTCTTATACGCTAACATATCTAAACGATCTTTGGCCTCCGTTTTGATCTGCTCGTGAAAGTGTAATCTAAAAGATTCAACACCGCCATACATAATTAGCGGATATGAAATTTCAACAGTTTCAAAATAAGCTTCAACCAAAGTACTTAAGTATTCACCCTCCGTATCAATAACGCTTGGGTATGTAGCACCCCATCCATCCGTATCGGCAATATGCTCCATGTCAGATATATATTCACACTCCTCAGGATACATCACTCTCGATTCGATACGACTTTGTTCTTTCATTCTTTTAATTTCCATTATTTCAGCATGCTTGTTATCAATCGCTTCCATAGTGGTTAGTCCATTACAGAAACAGTCATACAGAACGGTACAAAACTTACAGTTTGAACCGTTTCCGAAGTGTCTTTGGTCTGCTCCTCTAAAGCTTCCGCAGTTATTATCGATAGCGTTGATAGTTTCCGAATTACACATGGTTATTATTATCGGTTGATCGTACATATCTTGTTATTATACTTACTATAATTATCTGTTAGGATCAAATCACTTTCTATAGAATATTTAGAGATTTGCTTGAGGGGCTTTTATACGATTTGTGCTGCTTGGAGATGATTAGGAGACATCCTTCGCACCAGAGGGAGTCGAGAGGTCTTGCCTACTTTATTTCTCCTTGGGTTATTTCGATAGAGATGGGGCTTTTGGGTGAATGAAAGGGGGGAGAATTTTTTTTTACCTATGTTGTACCTGATCTCAACTACTGTCGTAGGCAGCAACTCAACACTTGTTACTCCTCTTAACTCTTCAGCTACAACCGCTTCTGTCCTCTCTGAGTCTGTTCTGCCTTGGACACTGCAAAATGCAAACTGGGGTTGATCTGGCCAGCTCTGTTCTTGGTTTCCACGTTTCGGCCTTCAAGCCCCTTCTCATCTGGGACGCTGCTCTGTACAGACCGTACGACCAGCTTCCTAACACGCCGCCCTCCGAGTGCGCTTCCTGCGCTCCTCGGAATTAACCTTCACTTGGAATTAACCTTCACTCCCGCGGCAGCCTTTGACGTTCAGAGCGTCCTTCTTGAACTTGGCTCGCTCAATCTCGCGGCGACTCGCAGCAATCTTTGGCTGCATACCCACCAGTGCCTTCATCTGGTCGAGTCGCATGAAGCCCATTGGCTTAGTGAGTAGGTCGGCAGGGTTGTCATTCCCGCTCACCTTCCAAAGGCCAACACCTTTTTGCGGACCATTTCTCGCACATAGTGTAGTCGCAACTCGATGTGTCGGGTTTTTCTACTATACGTCGGGTGCGTCGCCAGTGCGATGGCCGCTTGGTTGTCAACACCAAGCTTGAACACAAGCTCTCTCTTGCCAATAATTTCTGCCAAAATGTTCTTCATTGCTTGTCCCTCTTGACATGCCTCACAAGCAGCGGCATATTCTGCTTCAGCAGTGCGTAGAGCCACAATCGTCTGTCGTCGAGCACTCCAAACTACTGGACCACCAGCCATTAGCATCACGTAGCCACTGACACTTTTGCGTGTGTCGGGACAATTTCCCCAATCTGCGTCGACGAAACCGTTAATCTCCAACTTGTTTTCGGCGGAATTGTCTTGACTCTTGAAGTGCACACCGTGGTCCGGTGTCGCCGCTAAATACCGCAACATTCTCTTGAGTGCTGCAGCATGCGCGACATTGGGCTTCTGTACGAACCGGCTAAGATACCCGACTGGAAATGCCAAGTCTGATCGAGTTGTCGTCGCCAGGTACATTAACGCTCCGACTGCTTCTCGGTACGGCATTCCTGCCGGTTCGTCTCCTTCCCGTGCCGCTCTTAGCTTCACGCTAGTATCCATTGGCGACCGGCATCCAACAGCTCTGTAAACCCAAACCGGTCTAGTATCTCCTTGGCGTACTTTGTCTGGTGCAGTAGGACTCCTCCATCATCAGTCCAGTCAACTTGAACACCCAAATAGTTGCTCAACCGCCCTAAGTCTTTCAGTCCATACTTGGTGTTTGCAGCGGGGCTGCTGTAGCTTCAGCGTCAGAGGAAGACACAGACTCAGAGAGTCTCTAGTAATATTGATAGCTTGCAAACTCTATACGAGAGTTTGCACGAGTACCTTAATATAGCTAATTAAGGACTCCAAGAGACAGAAATACCTTAAACAAGGCTAGTGAACTCTTAGGCTTCAAATGTGAACTGAATGTATTGTTGTTTATCGCGGCAGAGCCGCCTGTTGTTTGTATGTATAGGACTCACTATCTATCATAGTAGAGCCTAGTCAAATGCATATCCAGTGGCTGTGAGCCACCCACTCCTATCTGGGGTGACCCACGTAACATATGTGTGGAAGCCACTTATGTGTGGCACCTAGCTTGTGTGCATCACACTATTCAATGTAACCCCGTTACACCCTCCCCCACCAGACTGTGGACACCACGTGTACGCACTCGTCATCGTCTCGATTGAGAAGTCTCGACGGCAACGGCCAAGTCGCTTGCCCTCGCGAGAGCCCGCTCCAGAACTTTCCAAGTTCAACGAGCATATGGCTCGGAGTCCGCAGGCGGCTCAGTCACTCGACAACAAGAGCGCGCTCGCGTCCCCGGCACCTAGTGCCTCCACGTCCGACCGTAAGGTCTCACCGCGCCCCGCGTCAACGCTCTCGGTGAGAGAGTATCACGCCTTGCAGCAGAGCCGTCTTGCGCTTAGCTCCGAGAGCCCCAGCAGCGCGAACATGGCCCGCCGGGCGGCAGATGACCTCTTTGAGGGCCTCGAGGAGGGGGAGGAGGACGAGGAGCTGGACTACAGCTCCGACACGCCGATGCCTCAGCGAGAGGACTCGCCGCCTCCTGCGCGTCCACGCTCGCCGGAGCAGCAACGCCGGGTTCCCAACCCTTTCGTGGATCGCGAGACCACAGCACTTCGTGCTTCGTCTGGTCTGGAGACAAACGAGATCTCCAACGACCTCGACGAGGCTCAAGAGCGTCAGCTCGAGGGGCAAACTGCCGTTCGTTCGCAACGACCTGAGGCGCGACCGCTAGTGAACTCTCGACGAGAGTATGGCTTCGTGCCGCTCAACCCGGTGGAGCGCTTGAAGCAGTTTGGCTCGGGGCCATTGCAGAATTGGCGAATCGGGCCGGCGGCCAGTACCAGCGACCAGGTCGCTACTCGTACTGCTCTCCGAGAGAGGCTTCTGACGCCGCAGCAGACCACTCCACAGGAGTATGGGACTCGCCTGTCCGATCAAGCCCGTGGGGCTTCAGTCCCCGCGATGCGGACTATTCCGGTGGTGCTCGGTCCGGGAGAGCTCCTCCACGAGGACGACGCTCAATTCACGAGCTGGGTTCATCGAACCCGCCGTCTCTCTTCGCTGGAGGCTCTCCAGTCTAGCTTCGACGAAGCTGATGTGCGCTTAGAGCGCCGGCTTCGCTTCGATTTCGCGAAGATGAAGACGAAGCGTCAGGCGGCCGCCTCCAGGTCGCTACAGTCCCTCGGACTCGGCTCATCTGCTCTTAAGAGCGCTGCAGGAACTCACCAAGGTGAGTCGACGGCTGCAGCAGCCCGGGATCAACGCTTGAGCTCAGCGTATGATCCCTCAGCTCCCCTGCCTAGCGGCGGGAAGCGTGAGGCGACCGACTTCGCGGTCGCGGGCTCGCAGAGCGCCTTCGATCGCGGCGATCAAAAGCGTCCACGACGTCAGGGCAGTCTTGCCGGAGGGTACCTCAAACTCCCACGAGTTTTCTGAGTGCGGGTACCCACGCCACTTTACCAAATATTGGTTATGAGCGCCGCGTCGACGACGCTTTAGAATACGCTCCACATGAAAGTGGCGGTTCCCCTGCTCGTCGAGCAGCGCCGGCGGCGCCCGTGTCCTCGCACGGTGAGGAGCCTGTCCGGCCTGAGGAGCTGGAGAGCTTGGAGAGATCGCTGAGCGACGTGCGTCAGATCCTGGAGCGCCATGGGCGGAGGCTTGATCAAGCCGAGAGGGAGTCTGACACCACCGTGAATGAGATCCGCGATCTCCGCGAACGTCTCCAGTGGTGTGAGGCTGCTGAGTCGGCGACTCAACGCCTGGCGCGCCTTGAACAAGGTTTCGCGCGGCTGGAAGGTCAGGTCGACCTGTTGCTGCGACTTCAGCAGGGCGCTGTGGCTCCGCCACGTTGGGCGCCAGCTCCTGAGAACCCACATGGGCCGGGTCCCGGTGCGGCTTGAGCAAGCCAACGTAGAACACGGGGTGCGTACGCATCTTCTTCGGAAGATTGAGCGTGTACGCCAGGCCCTTCTTGGCCACGACCGTGAACGGTCCCACGAAGCGCGGGCGCAACTTGGTCTTGAAGACCGCAGACACTGCATGTGTAGGTAGGTTTTTAGCGTTAAGCAACACTAGGTCCCCGACCTCATAACTCTCAACATTGCCTCTGCCTTTAGCATCCGCATGTTCTTTCTGTTTGTCTTGGCTATCAGCCATTGCGTCACGTACGTGTCGAAGGACACTTAGACGCATTGACAGGAACTCGTCAACCTGTTTACGAACAGTGAGTGGGCTGACATCAGCAAGCCGATCGGCTATCTCTCCCCCACCAAGCCCAGGACCACGGAGTGGCAGCATCAGCGGGACGCGCGGGTGAGTGAGGCCGTTCACGTAGAACGGAGTGTAGCCCGTGGAGGCATGCACAGCGTTGTTCAACGCAAACTCGACGAGTGGAAGCATAGCGCTCCAACGCTTCGGCGTTTCAGCGCAAATGCTACGGAGAATGTCTTCGACAACGCGATTCACGCGCTCAGTCTGACCGTCGGTCTGCGGATGGTCCGCTGTGGACATGTCCAACTTGGTGCCGAGCACCTTAAAGACAGCGTCCCAAAACTTCCCAGTGAAGCGGGGGTCTCGGTCAGAGACAATCGATGCGGGCAGACCGTGTTGGCGGAAGACCCGATCGAGAAACAGCTTCGCTGTCCCTTCACCGTCCACGGTGTCCGGCACAGCCGCTAGATGAGCCATCTTGCTCAGACGGTCAACGAAGACCACGATGCCCGTGTTACCTTCCGAGTCCTTTGGAAGGCCAAACACAAAGTCCAAACTCATGGACTCCCAACACCCAGAGGGTACAGGCAAGCTTGCCAGCGGCGCGGCCGCATGCGGTGAGGGCTTCACCCGCTGACACGTCTCACACGTGCGCACGTACGTGCTCGTCCACTTGTACAGCTTGGGCCACCAATAGGTCCGGCTCACAGAGCTGTAGGTCTTCTCGCGACCGAGGTGGCCGCCAAGCGGTGTATCATGCGCCTCGTAGAGGATACGATACTTCAAATCCTCATCATGAGGAACCACGACTCGAGGAGTGTCCTCCGCACTCGTGCTGTAGTACAGCAGACCGTCAGCGACGGAGTAACGGTGCAGGCTCGCGTGCAAGCGCGCCGACAATGTCTTGTCCCAGTTTTCAAACTCCTTGCTCCCAAGAGCACGCAGCAGGGCGACACACATGTCGTCTCGCGCATACGCAGCGCGTATCAAGTCCGACACCGACGAGGTCACCATCGTGACATGAGCAAGCTCATAGTCCGGTCGCCGTGACAACGCGTCTGCAAGACCATTCTGCCTGCCAGGCTTGTACTTCACCTCGAAGTTGTACTCCGCGAAGAAGGACAGCCAACGGGCCATCCTTTGCGAGAGGTGAGGCGACTGGGTCGCAGTGCGTAGTGACGCATGATCAGTGAAGATCACAAACGGCTTAGAGCCCAGCAGGTGAACCCTGAACTTGACGAGAGCATACTTCATCGCAAGTAGCTCTTTGTCATGAACTGGATAGTTCTTCTCTGCAGCCTTAAGCTGGCGAGACTCAAACGCTATCACGCGTTCACGCCCTTCGGCGTCTGCTTGAAGCAGAGCACTGCCTATGGCAAAGTCCGATGCGTCACAGACGACACTGAAAGGACGTTCAGGGTCTGGCAACGCCAGGATCGGGGCATGAAGGAGACTCTCCTTGACTGCTTCGAAAGCATCTTGATGCTCGGTGTTCCAACACCAGTCCTCATCCTTCTTAAGGAGATTGGACAATGGCCGAGCCATCTCAGCGTAGTTCGCGCTGTACTTGTGCAAGTAGTTGGCGAGGCCAAGCCACTTGCGTAAGTCCTTCTGGTTCTTGGGAACCGGCCAGTCAACGATGGCCTTAACCTTAGCAGGATCTGCTCGAAGGCCGCGCTTCCCAACGAAGCATCCTAAGAAAGGAATTTCTTCAGCGCCGAAGATGCATTTTGATGCGTTAGCATACAGCTTGTTGGTGCGCATGCACTCGAGCACTGCTCGCAAGTGGTCAATGTGGTTCTCCACGTCAGACCGACCGTGCTCCGCACGACTGTGGACGAAGATGTCGTCGAAGTACGTTTGAGCAAACGCCCGCAGGGGCCTGAAGAGCTGCGTCACCAGACGATTGAACGTCGCAGGCGCGTTCGACAGCCCTTGGGGCATGACTAGCCACTCCCAGAGCATACCACTCGGAGTGCTAACCGCTGTCAGCGGAATGTCACTCGCTCGCATGAGCAACTGGTAATAACCATCGACCAAGTCGAGCGCACTGTACATCGTGCAGCCAACCATATTGTTCTGCAGAACATCCTTCCTAGGAATCGGCGTCTGTGCCGGAATGGTGGCAGCGTTGAGCTTATTGAAAGCATGAACGATGCGCCACTTGCCATTAGGCTTTCTGACACAGAACGTAGGCGTCGAGTGCGGAGACTTGCTCTCACGCACCATGCCCGCCGCGTGCTTGGCGCTGAAGAACGCGTCAATGACGTCGCACTGCTCCTTCGGTAAGGGCCACTGCCTCGTTACGCAGTATTTGGTTCCGGGAACCAAGTCAATCTCATGACGGACACCTCGATCCGGAGGTAAGCCAGTGGGCGGGTCATTCGAGACCACATCCTGGAACTCCTTAACCAAAGGATAGAACGGATCCGATGGGTCCTTCAGGATCGAAGATCCACTTCGCGCACTGAGTGCCTCCTTCGTGTCCTCAAGGACAGCTTCATTCATAAGCGACGAGGAGTTCAATTCCTCTTCCGGTCGTATCATGACCACTTCGGCGAGCGCGCCAGCCTTTAAGGCATCCCCAAAGTCGGGAATGGACATCTCGTCCAGCTCTAGCAGAGCACCCACCGTCGGAATAGCCTCGAGGCTGACGTTGCCCTCGGCTTCACCAGTCACTCCATCAACGAGTGTGTATAGCTGCTCGCTATCATCGTCCACGACGGACACGTCCTGTACCAGGACCGACGCCTTGCGTCTCGCAGTCGCCATCTGGCGTCGCTGCCGCCTCCTCGCGGAAGCTGTACGCCTCGGAGAGGCCAGCGTGTTCAGACTGAAAGTCTCGTCAGGTGTCGCCACCTCTTGCTGCTCTGATTGAGCCGGCGTGGAGCCGCAACGCTCACAGCCCTCGCCCAGTGGATTAGGTGCCACTCCACCCGCATCGTCAGGGTCCTCCCCTTGATGCCTCGGCTCACAGCCGACCACGCCATCAGTGGCATGCAGCGATGCTGTGCTGTCGTGACGAGCATCGCTCAGCGGGTTACGTGCCGCTCCACGCGCATCACGAGGGCCATGCCCAAGATGCCTCGACGAACTGTCGACCATGCCATTACCGGCATGCAGCGATGCTGCGCTCAAGCCACGAGCATCGCTCAGCGGGTTACGTGCCGCTCCACGCGCATCACTAGGGCCACGCCCAAGATGCCTCGACTCAGTGTCGACCCCGCCATTACCGGCAGGCAGTGATGACTCACAGTAACTCGGAGTCTCACTCAGTGGGTTACGTGCCACTCCACGTCCAGCCCACGAGCAGTGCTCGGGACTCGCGTCTTCGACGCCAGTGTCCATTAACTCGGACACTCCAATGTCCAGCACATTGACCGACTCGGTCCAGTGCCCGCGCCAATAGCGCTTTTGCTTCCTAGCAGAGGTGGGTTCATGACTCGCCAATGCTCCCCTAGGAGGCAAGCGCGTAGCGCCTAAGGTCTTCGACCGCCAGTCGATCCATGGTTCATGGCACTCCAGCCATGCCATGCCGAGGATGAGGTCGTACCTCGAATCCAGGTCGATGACCAAACAGCGTTCAACGCTATCGAAGTCCAGAAACTTCACGCCCAGGTTCACAGGAACCTTGGGCACCGTGACACGGGTCCCCGTCGCAAGACGGACGGTGACGATGTCACTCGAACGCGCCTTCAGCGCCTCAGCGTACTGCTGACTTCCTTCCATCGTGGAGCGCCGAGCATAGTTGCCCGACGCTCCGGAGTCGATAAGGATCTTCCATGGCTTCTCAAAGCCCTTCACGGTCGCTTCCACGACCAGCAAGCCCGGCTTGCATACACGTTCCGTGTTGTTAGAGAGCACGGTGCTCTTTGGGGCTAAGCCCTGCCGACCTCCTCCCTGAGGCTCAACAGAACTCAGTTCTTCTTCCCCAGCAGGGCGCCCCGCGCCTACTGGGACTTGGCGTTTCCCCGCCCCGAGCCAGGCTTCTGCTCAGAAGCGGAGATTCGGCTCGACGGAGCCTGGCGCTGCTTGCGCAGCGGGCAACCCGGACGCAGGTGTTGCGTGCTGCCGCACACATAGCATCGACGGATGCCGATACGCTGCTCAGCAGCCTGAAGCTCGGCTTCCTCATCTTCAGCGTAGCTGAGGTCCATAGGCACTGCGCCATTGGACACATCAGAAGCTCCGGAAGAGCTGGCTTGGGAAGCCGTCCAACCAAGTCGCGACGACTTGAAGTTGAACTCGGCGTTCAACGCCACGTTCACGGCTTCCTCAAAAGAGGTCGGGTGAACACGGAAGACTTCCGTCCTGGCCACGCCAGTGCGAAGGCCTTCCATGAAGACGGTCACCGCGACCACTTCAGGAAGAGGATCCGCCGCCATGCCGGCGAGAAGAGTTCTCAACTCCTGGACGAAGTCCAACAATTCCTTCTTACCCTGACGGGTAGACAGGAAGCGTGACCTCACGCGATACGCCTGGTTAGGCGGCGAGAACACTCGCGAAAGCTGGGCCTTCAGCTGATCCCAAGAAGGGAACGCAGTGTCCACAGACGTGCCACACGTCAGGGCCCACTCTCGCGCTCGGCCACCGAGCTTGGAGATCGCAAGCGCCACGCGCTGCTGCTCGGTCTTGAGCATGGCGGACGCCATGGCCATTTCGACCTCTCTGATCCAGAGCAAAAGGCTTTCGCCTTCCTTGCCCTCGAAGGTCTTGACGCTCACCATGAGCGGTTTAGCTCGTGGAGCATCGTCCGATGCAGGCCTAGGCGTCACAGACGCCGCGGCCGCAGTCATCTTCTGCTGGACGTGCTCCAACAGAGCATTCTCATACTGAGAAAACGCCTCCAGACGCGCGTTCACCGCGTCGGGGCCTTGCGAAGCAAGATGGGCCACACCTTCCGGGCCGATCAAGGACATCAGCTTATTAAGCCCGTCCTGTTGGTTCGGGGGTAAGTGAGCAAATTGCTCCATCCTCACAGAGGGACAGTCGTAAGACTCAGGTGTCGGATTGACTACAAGTGCTACCAAGTGCAGCGGGGCTGCTGTAGCTTTAGCGTCAGAGGAAGACACAGACTCAGAGAGTCTCTAGTAATATTGATAGCTTGCAAACTCTATACGAGAGTTTGCACGAGTACCTTAATATAGCTAATTAAGGACTCCAAGAGACAGAAATACCTTAAACAAGGCTAGTGAACTCTTAGGCTTCAAATGTGAACTGAATGTATTGTTGTTTATCGCGGCAGAGCCGCCTGTTGTTTGTATGTATAGGACTCACTATCTATCATAGTAGAGCCTAGTCAAATGCATATCCAGTGGCTGTGAGCCACCCACTCCTATCTGGGGTGACCCACGTAACATATGTGTGGAAGCCACTTATGTGTGGCACCTAGCTTGTGTGCATCACACTATTCAATGTAACCCCGTTACAGTGTTGATGTCGTTGAAGAACGCTTCCTTCCAGTGCACATCATTCGTGGCACACACGATATCGTCCACGTACACCAGTACTAAAGCTACTGTTTCTCCGTCATTGTACCAATAGAGACACGGCTCAGTTGAGTTTCGTTGCAATCCCCGCGCAATCATCCACGCGTACAACTCATCGTACCATTCACGTCCGCTCTCGTGCAGACCATAAAGGGCATTCTTGACCTTGTACAGCCAACCAGCTTTCTGAGGGAACCCCATGATGCGTCGTATGAAGGCAATTTGCTTCTTCGGCGCATTTAGGTACGCTGTATCGACGTCGCCTTGATAGGCGATCAGGTGCAAAATCTGGCACAGGGCAACGAACATCCGAAACGAGGCCATTCTTGCCACCGGCGAAAACGTGTCCTGCACGCTAAAATCAATTCCAGGAACCTCCCTATCTCCACGGCCACACAGACGAGGGCGAAAGCGTAAAATGTTGCCAAATTCATCAGTTTTCGCCTGAAATCTCCACATAGTCTCAAGAGCCTTAGTCCCTGCGGGCATTTGACTCTCTTGTACCAATTCGAGTACATCTTTGTCGATCATTGCGGAAACTTCTTTCTCCATGCCCTTCCACCATTCATTGCGCTGGGGTGAATTCATTGCTTGACCAACTGTGCGGGGGAGTTTCACCTCCGAGATATGCCATGTTCGCTGCTGTGGCTTTGTCTCTTCAGCTACCATTGCGATTGCCGCAAATGCTGCGTACACCTGCAGCTCTTCCTCACTCAGGTCAACTTCATCGGGCTCCACGACTTCTACCAGTCCTGCACGATGGTTATTCTGCTTATTACCAGCGCACTCTCGGTCTGTGCTCTCTTTCTCACTTGAATCAACCTCGTCAAGCAGTGATTTGGCCAACAGCTCAGCAAATTCAAACTGATCATCTTCAGTACTGCAGACTTCACCATCTTCTCCATCAAGGCTGGAGTCGAATGTCTCTTGACTCGTGTCAAGTTCCGAGGTATTCGCTTCTCGGTCTCCAAATTCTCTTCTTGCAACCACTTCACGTCCAGGTTTTCTGCGCGTCAGTTCGGGTTGGAGCACAACGTCGTCGCTAAAAGTCAGCAACGGCTTTCGAAGCCATTGTGGCTCCTCGTAAGCTCCTCGATCTGCCGCTTTCGGTAACGTTGCGCCGCTTACTTCATCCTCAACTGTTCTTCCATTGTCGCCAGCATGTGGATTGTCATCACCTCTCCCCCCTACGACTGGTAAGTCGTAATCCTGACGCCCTGCATTTGTCATGTCCGGGTGTTCTGCAATAGCCCAATCACGAACTCGTCGATCAAAGCCGTCCGTGTGTCTGTCCTTCTACAGTATTTGCTCATTTACGGTTACTTGACCAGCGACTTGTACCTTTCCTTCGGACGGAAAATACACCTTGCAGCCGAGCATACCTTCCTTATAACCAAGAACAAACCCAATTCTGCAGTTGTCCGCGAACTTGTGGCGTGACGGCCCCACTTTCGTATGCACGTACGCCAAAGCTCCGAATTTACGGACATGGTGAATGTCCGGCCGTCTGGTCCACATTCCTTCGTACGGAGTGCAGCTTGTAGCACTCGAGAACGATCGATTCTTCAAATACACCGCGTAATAGAGTGCGTCGACCCAAAATGAAGTCGGAAAGCCAGAGTCCTGCATCATAGCCTTCATCATTCCTGTCAACGTCTGGTGGGTGCGTTCTACCATGTTCAACCGTGACGATTTCTTCGGGATCACGGTGTGAATGATGCCATGTTGCTGGTACCAAGTGGTGATAGTGTTGTTCTCAAATTCACCACCTCCATCGGACAGGATCTCGGTCACTTTGCAGTTTGGCCACTGCCGCTCTGCCCAAATGACATAACGCCGTATCAAAGTGTTGACCTCTTCAGCTAACTTCGTCTGCACCGGATAAATTGTCACGAATCTTGTATGAGCGTCCATTATCACCAGGACAGCGTCGAATCGAGTGCAGTTAAAATGCTTGGGCGGAAAAAGAAGATCGACGAACACTAGTTGATTACGTCGCTTGACTCCACGATCGATCTCCTTCATTGGCGTTTTAGCTCGCTGTTTTCCGAGTTGACAGGCTTCACACATATCGAAGTCCCTCTTTCTCAGCATCATGCCTTCAACCAAATTCTGGTCCACCATTTGCTTCACAAATCGAGGGCAAATGTGTCCAAGGCGCTCGTGCCAGCATTGCAGGTCCGCCACTCCGTCACTAAGCGCATAGTTGATCATCGTCTTGGGTGCTGTTGTCACCGTCTTCCCCGGCAGGACATCATTCTCTGCAGTGAATATCCATAGCTTACAGCGCTGCATCTTCACCACCAGTGCGACCTCACCATTCATGCTCAACGTGTACTCTTTTATGGCGTCGTCGTACGCGATCTGAAAACCTTGTTCAGATGCAATCGATTGGGAAAGCAGGTTTGTCCGCTGCGGCGAGTAATACACGTTGTCCAGACGAAGCACTACTGGAAAACCGTTGACTTGGACCCTCAGGTCGATAGAGCCGATGCCAACCGGCGAGCTTGTACCATTGTACCCATGTACTGTTGCCTTGCCGCGTTCTTCAGGAGTGAGATCCCGATACTTCTCGAAGTATCTTTTGTCCCCAACCAGATGTTGGGTGGCGCTGATGGAAGGTATGGATCTTGGACACGAAGCTTGGACGAAGCGGAGAGAGGGACGTCGCAGACGGCGGGACCGGAGCGAAGACACTTGAGGGGTAGAATGAAGATTCGAAAGTGATTGATTGATCGGAGCTTACACTGTCTTCACTACCTAGTCTGCATCCAATCATTTGGTGCATCCAATCACCAACACTCTGTACTCGTCCAATCATCCTACTCGTCTAATCATTGGTGGCGTAAACAACGTACCATAATCATCGCGGGATCGTATTGGACCGGTTCGGGTTAACCGATTAATGGGTACAACTGGTCACAGTACCCAAAACCGGCAACCCTCAATACGCCCCCTCAATGCGAACACGCGTGGATGCCGAGAGCAGCCGTCAGGTCCGTGTGGCGAGGTCCCGGGAGCGCCTTCGTCATGATGTCTGCTAGCATCACAGAAGTCTCGCAATACTCGAGCTTCACTTCACCACGCTTGACTTCGTCGCGGATGTGGTGGTACTTGATGTCGATGTGCTTGGCGCGGCCGTGGTTCACTGGATTCTTCGTCATCTTGATGCACGACTGGTTGTCTTCGCGAATCTTGAGCTCGGGACCAGTCTCGTTGGCAGATACCAGAATCTCGCACAGCAGGCGATGAATCCATTTGCCTTCTTGAATCGCCAGGCTGAGCGCGATGTACTCTGCTTCGCTTGTAGACAGCGAAACACTTGACTGCTTCTTGCTACCCCAACTCACTGGCGCACCCATCAGCATGAACGTGTAGCCGGAAGTCGACTTGCGATCCGCGAGGTCGCCAGCCCAGTCCGCATCGGAGTAACCGCGAAAGTCAACGTCGTCACCCGGCTTGAAGCAGATACCATGCGTCTTGGTGCCTTGCAGGTAGCGAAAGATACGCTTGACCGCAACCCAGTGTTCCTGTTGAGGGTTTTCCATGAAGCGCGACACATAGCCAACAGCGTACGCAATGTCCGGGCGCGTGGCAGTCATGAGGTGCATCAGGGCACCAGAAACGGAGCATTCACCTTGGTCGCTGCGTCACTTGGAACCAGTCGAGTGCTCATGTCGACGGGACTCACCACGGCCTTGCAGTCGTCCATGCCGAAGCGCTTGAGAATGTCATCCACATAGCGCCGCTGGCACATCGTCACACTGCCGTCCGGGCCGTCCACCAACTCGATCCCAAGAACAAACGCGCACTTGCCGCTGTCGGTCATCTCGAAGCGAGTCTTGAGGTCCTTCTTCGTGCGTGCGATCAGCTCGGGTGAACTTCCGGTAATCAGCACGTCGTCCACGTATACCAGCACGAGCACGCAGGAACCATCGACAACCTTGATGTAGGGGCATGGGTCGAAGGCCGACACTTGAAAGCCAATGGAGCACACGAACTCGTCGAACGTCTCGTTCCACGTGGAACTAGACATAACTGGACCCGGCAGTGGCTCTAGAGCTACCTAGAGCCCTTCTCGATACTGAATTCAAGAGAACTACTTCAAACTCACTTTCGGACAAGGAACCGCTCCAATTTCCACCATACTGAGTTTAAGTGGAGTTCCCTATACCGGACAGATCTGTAAATTTATTTGGATTCTCTAGCGTATTTCTGCCGAGCTCTCATTGAAAGTCCCATCGGACAGATCTGTTGCGGCATTCTCTCAATGATGCAGATCGCATCATATTGAGCGAAGGTCGATACTATATAACAATGACTGAGACTCGTACCGGTAGCATCTACAAGATCATTTGCTCTAAGAGCAACGACGTCTATGTTGGATCCACTTTCAACGCCGTGAGAACGCGGATGTCGCAACACCATGCTTCGTTCAAGAATGGGAAGGGTCTGGCAATTTATCCATCGATCAAACGATATGGATGGGCGTCATTGAAGATGATTCTGATCGATACTTACGAGGTAGTTGATCGGCGCCATTTAGAGATGTACGAGACGCTATGGTTCAACAAGCTCAAAGCAATCAATAAGAAGGTGCCATTTCAGCCACTTAGCGACGAGGCGGAAAAACAGGCATCCGAAGCAACGCGGACAAAGAAACAAGTAGATGCCGCGCGAAATGGAATAATTGAAGTGCACGAACAGTGTCCTTGTGGTAGTTCATTCATCATCAAACACAACAGACACTTCTTATCGGCCCATCAAACATCAAAGATGCATAAGGCGTGGGTGCAAGCTAATCCAGATTATAATCGAAGTGAAGCGATAGAGGCTGCTAATAGAAAGTGTGAGTTATTGTAAATACAGTAGCTGCTCTTTTTTGTGTGAAATCCATGGATCGGCTGAAATTTAAGATCCAAAATCGGAATTAAGCTGTGAGTTTCAGAAAGATTTCGTACCTAAGCTGTGAAATTCAGAGATCCAACAGGCGCGAGATCTTATGCGTTGCGAGAGGACCTCTAATCAATGAATCAAATGATACAGGATATCTTGGGACGAGGCGCCCCCCATGGACGGCACCTCATGGTCGGGGGACACCTTTCCCGACCCCCCTTTCTTCATCCATTTTGCTACTTACAGACCTTCTCCTTATATTTATATCTCTCTTAATTTATAGGGGGACACCAAAGACATCAAAATCTTAATAAAGTATAAATATCTATCGAATCGATCCCAACATGATATATTGCTACTAGTTAGTGAGTCATCCGAAAAAAGTTGGGCGAGTCATCCGAAAAAAAAGTTGCTGCAAACGAAAACTCATTGGGGGACGCCTTTGCCGACCAACTGGATATAAACCCATCGACACACCCTGTGTGTCATCTACAGCGAGTGTAGAGGTGTCCCCTAGGTGTCCAATGGGGGGCACCAAGCGCGCCCCCCTACCGACCTCGACATCAGAGAGCAACGATGATAACGCTGCCAATCGGAGAGACAGAGAACGCCGCGGACTGAGATCAACCTTGGGGGGGCACATAACCGTTAGCAACGCCGTCCTTGACATCACAGAGCAACGACGATAACGCTGCCAACCGGAGGGAATGAGGACGGGACGCGTCCCCACCATATACTAAAAAAATATACAGTTGCTGGATCGAGCCACGCTGTTGGTACTCTACCCTCGTGTATCAGATACGTATGAACTTAAGCGATGAATACATTTATATACCAACCATGCCGACCAAGTACGATCCTGACTACTATCTAGCTCACAAAGAGCGCCATCAAGCGACCATGAAGACGTACTACGCCGAGAAGAGAGAGGAGCGCATCGCCAAGCAACTCGCCTACTATCACGCTAACAAGGAGCGCATCAACGCGAGACGCCGAGAGAAACGCGCTACCGGGCGGCTCGCAATTCTAATCGACTAACTGTCGATGATCTTTTTTTTTGAGCGGGACACAAAAACGTTTGAACTTAAGCAAAGAATCCTATAGTATATAAAACCCCCGCATACTACGCAACCACCCACCCACACACCACCATGTGCCGCTTTATTAAGACCGACGGCAACCAGTGCAAGCTGGCCCCCAAGAAGTATCTCTGCCACAGGCACATCAACTCTGCGCCTGTCGCTCAGCCCGAGCCTGTCGCTGAGACATTCATCACCAAGATCCGTAGCCTCTCGTTCGAGGCCACTACCGCCGAGCCCGTTGTCGAGCCCATTGCTGAGCCCATTGCTGAGCCCATTGCTGAGCCCATTGCTGAGCCCATTGCTGAGCCTGTCGCCAAGCCTATCGCTGAGCCTGTCGTTGAGTCTGTGGTCAAGGAGGTTAGTGCCATGAAGCGGGCGGCGCTCATTCTCAACGCCGCCCCTGGTCCCGGTTGTTCTCATGACGCCGTTGCTGAGCTGAAGAAGCTGACCTTTAACACCGAACAGATTAAAGAGACATGCGATGCTTTGATTGAGAGATACTATAATGGAAATGAGGGAAGTGAGAAATCCGACGACCCCGATGACTTTGAGGACGAGCCAAGGGTAAAGGCTGAGCTCAATACGCTCACGAATAAGCTCAATAAGCTCAACACAGTTGCTAGATTTGCGAAAGGTCGCAACATCTCGATCGATAGTGAGACCCAAACGATCATAGATCGGGTGGGAGATCAGGCCGAATCTCTGTTCATTTCCAAAAGAAATGATATTACGGAGCTAATTCAGCTCTACGATCCAAACCTTCGCTTCATCTCTGCGACTAAGAAAGACGTTGAAGTCCAAAAGAACTACAGCTTCTTGAGATTTATTGCTGGTTTTGACACTCATTTCTATGCTTTTGAGCAACCGAGTGAGGTGGAGATGGTAGCTAAGTACTTAAAGCGCGACATGCCGAAGTTTTGTAAGATCACTACCATTCTGAGAGAGCCTGTCGAGCAAAAAAAGGAGGAGCCCGAATTAATTCAGACTGAGAAGGAAATTGTCGAGACGAATATAGTACCACCCACATCGATGCCCCCGAACGCTACTTCCGCCTCATCCACCCCTGTTATATTGGAGGGTGGAAAGTCTGAGCCAGCAAAAATTAATTGCAAGCCCCTATTCATTGCGTGTAAGAGCTTTCTCGCGGAGAATGCCGTCGGGAAGTGGGATGAGACATTCACTATGAAGAAAAAAGGAACAGATGAGTATATGAACAAGCCGACACGCGACATGTTGCTATTCCGTGTTGAGCACGAAGAGGGTGCTAGGGCTGAAGTAAAGGGCGCTCGTCGATTCTACTGGATCTACAACCCGAAGGATGCTTTGAAGTTCAACGAGCATGTCGCTCTCAAGCTCAAGGCCGAATGCCACGAGGTCTTTGTGAGTCCGAGGACTCGGTTCTTCTTTGATATCGATCTTGTGCTCGATGAAATCGATAAGGGTTCAATTGCTGCGGCGATGGGTTATACTCTCAAGGATGGATGCAATGAGTCCAATCTACTGAATGCTGCATCTAAGCAACTGGCCAATGTATATTTTGAGGCGATCAAAATCTCTCTTGATGAGCATGGTGCTCTTGATAATATCGAGCATCTCGATTGGTACGCGACTACCCGCAATCGCGCTCTCGATGACAATGGATTTAAGATCAGTATTCACCTGATCACGAATCTGATGCTCTCTCACGCCGCGTGCTCGGCGATCGCAACTGATATTCAAGACCATATAATCATTGAGAACGCTGAACATCTCGACATCCCTGAGTGGAGTACTAATCTCATAGCTGGGGGCATCGACCCGGCTCAGTACCGCAAACATGGCTCACTCGGGTTGCCGCATGGCGTGAAGAAAGGCAACGAGAGTTTGGTTATTAAAGGCTACAATGTTGTCGGCCAAAGCTACTTCCTAACGAAATCAGATCAGTTTTGCCTCGAAGATGTAGATATGAGCAACTACGACGTGAAGACTGTATCATCCTTCACCGGAGTTGCCGATGGCGATTTCATCAAGCAAGCTCTAAGCCATGTTGATAGCATCCCTGATTACAGCGCCGATGTATTCGACATCGGGGCATCGCATATGAAGGGCTCGGTTATGTTCCTCAAGCGCTACAAGCCGAGCTTGTGCTCGTTTTGCAAGCGTACGCATGACAACGATAATACTCTCAAGCTCTTCTTCAACTCAGAGCTCGGCTTCGCAACCTGGAAGAGCATCCGAAGCAAAGACAAGAGCCGCCGGTTCTTCGCGATTGAGGAACCGATTACGTCGGCTGAAGATGAAGACATTGAGGCATTTGCGGCTCGTCAGGTTAAGCCTGTTGAGGCCAAACCTGTTGAGGCCAAACCTGTTGAGGCCAAGCCCAAGCCCAAGCGATCTAAGCTTGTGATCGACATGGATGACTTTGAGGATCCAGATGATGGTGGATTTCTAGATGAAGACTTCGAAGGATCATCGTCGAGTATGGATCCTGATGTCGAAGAAGTGAAATCGGTTGAGGATCGTAAGAATGATGTCGAAAACCTCGAGAAGAAGTGCAAGCAGAAGGCGCTCGACTGTTTGGGCAAGTTCGTGAAGGTCATCCGAGAGCAGAACCCCAATATCATCCGCGAAGATAATGACCTTGAATTCAATGATCTGGCAATGAAAGCAGATGATGAGATCTTTAAGCTCAAGGACCTGGCGACTCTGATCTGTCAGACAGTAGTACGAGTCGAAAACAATGGGGAGTCGTCATTCTTCGTGAAAGTTCTTGATGAGCGCAAATATGGTCGCGAGTATGTATGGACCATTACATACGTTCCTCGAGCGAAATCAAATTTGCAGGAGTACAAATACAAGGTGTCGATCAACGACACGGTGATCTCTCTCAAGTTGTTGGAAATCCTGGGCGCCGTCAAGTCAACGATCAACCACCGCAAGGTCGTCATGGAGCCATTTGGGGCTTTTGACAAGGATGACACATACGAGCGAAGAAAGAATTTCAACCTCTTTGGCGGGTTCGTCAATCGATACGACAAGGCCTTTGTGGTCGATGAGAATATCGTCAATGTGTGGCTCAATCACCTCAAGCTCGTACTGGCTAACAACGATGATGCGGTGTATCAGCATCTGTTGAAGTACTTCACGCATCTGATCAAGGATCCTATGATTAAGACTGGTCTTGTACTCATTGTCAAGGGCCTACAGGGATCAGGTAAAAATGCGGCATTCGATATCTTTTACAGGTTCGTACTCGGCGCCAATTTGTCGCTGACGACAGCCTCGATGGACCTTGTCACCGGTCGATTTAACTCTATCAAGCAATCATTGATCGCTTGCTGACTCGATGAGGCTATCGATAACAAGGATAAGCCACTGATGAACAAGTTCAAGAATCTGATCACGGCTGATGAGCAGCAGATCGAATACAAGGGCAAAGAGCCATTCACCATCAAGGATTTTGTGAATTACGTTGTCATATCTAATAACGATTTTGCGTCGTTCATTGAAGAATCTGACCGCCGGGCTCTCTGTGTGAAGACCAACGATGTGATGATTGGCAACCGCGAGTACTTCGCTAACTACTGGGGCACGCTCAACAATGAAGAAGCCGGTAAGCATATCTTCCATTGGCTTCTGAACAATGTTGATATCGACGACTGGAACCCCCAGGACATCCCTCGTACTGAGTACAAACAAACGCTGAAGCGCATCCAAGCGCCAAGCCATGCCAAGTTCTTGCTCGATGAGCTCGACCGCCTTGAAGCTGGCAACATCTCACCGGATGGATATGAATACGGCGACGTTGAATATGCGGCTCTTAGTGCTGAATTCAAGGATCAAATATCGGGCGATCAGATCCTGACGCCAACTGAGCTTTGGGATAGATACAACTCGTACGTTGCTCGATCTAAGATCAAGGCATGTATGTCTCGAGCATCGTTTGACAAAGAGATTCAGAATTATCTTCCGACTCAGAAGTCGCATGGTCGCCGAGTTAAGAGATATAGCAAGGAGACTCTTCTTGAAACGCTAAAGGCATATCTATGATCACTCATCTATAATATATATTTTTTTAATTTGAAGCATCGTCCCAGTAATATAATCACCAGATCTGTCTATAGAACCATGTTTACCCGCGACTCATTTGTGAAGATGCTACAGACCGGCAAGCCGCTGTCTGATGCTACCATTAGAGCTCGCTCGTCGTATCTCTTCAAGCTCTACAGAGATGTTGGGAATGGAGCTGATGATCTCAGTTTCATGAACGCTTACTCTCGTGTCATCAAGCATGTCAATGAATCCAAGAGCATGGAGGCGAGGAAGACCAAATTGTTTCACATCTTATCGCTCGTGGATAGCAAGGCTGGGGTGGGTGTCGATGCTCAGGCGAAGAAGCAATTCCGTGCCGCTGCTACGCGTGCACGCAACCAGAGCATGGCGCGTACTGTCGAGAACATAGCAACGCCCGATCAGCTCGAGATGTACGTACCGCTTGCGGATATGACTCGTCAGCTTGACGAGGGCTTTACAAAGCTGTTCCAAGCGTATGAGCTACCTCTCAACGCGAAGAAGATCTCGGCCGATGATTACGCCAAGTGGGACATCCCGAGTGATCGCTTGAACATCAAGAGTTTCGCCCGCGATCTACAGAAGCTACTCATGCTCGCATGTTATATCTATCAACCGCCATTACGCTCTGATTGGAGCACGCTCGAGATCACTAGTGCTGCAATTACCAAGCTGAGCAATGATAAGAACTGGCTACAGGTGCTGAGAGGCGGCCGCATCCGTATCATCATGAACAAGTTCAAAAATGTCAAGCACATGGGTGCCCAAGCGTTAGAAGTTGATTCACCTGTTCTCAGGCGCTACCTGAGATACTGGATCGATCTGCTCACTCGCCTGAGTGGCTCTACCCCCAAGCAACTGTTTATCTGGCGCCTCAGTCCTGATAAGGCTATTCAAATGTCTACAACCAATCGCGAATCGTTTAGCAAAGCTCTCTCGCGAGCATCAGAGGGCACTCTCAGTAAGCGACAGACCGTCAATAGCTTCCGCCACGCTTTCGAGAAGGCGATTCAGAGCGATCCCAAGTATCAGAAGATGACGGTTGGTGCCAGAGATCGCGCTCATGGGCAACTGCTCCACTCCCATCGAACTGGCTTGCTTTACAACTGGCAAGTACCTGATGAGCAATAATAAAAAAGATCTTTTTTTTTTCATAGCGTGATCGACTTAAGGTCGTCATATGACAACTTCACTGGTCTCGGGGGGTCCGACCGCTCGAGCTTGAACATCTCAACATCTGGCGTTTTCTTTTTTTTCACAATCCTCTCGGCCTCAGCTGCGTCTTGGGCGTTGTCGTACGGTTTCATGCGACTCAGGATGTCTTCGTCGACATATCGGATGTCCATGGCAAACAATATTTCATGCATATATAGATAGAGGACATATTTTGAGATGAGCAACTGCCAAGCAATCACCCAAAACAACTCCCCATGCTCCCGCAATGCCCTTAAGTCCGGCTACTGTGCTCAGCACGATAAAGATCAGAAAATCGCCATGTACCGGAAGGAGTTAGCGAAGATGCACCAGCGAGTGAGAAGATACATAGAGATCTCTAATGATTTGAAATCAAAGATTGACGACATCCAGAGGCTCGACTTTTATAAATCAGAGCTGATCAAGATTTGCCCTGATCGACCGTTTCGGGCGATTCTCGATAATATCCATTTCAAGGATCAGATCGAGGAGTTATTTGATATGTCAATGGTCGAGGCCATGGATGAATACAATTTATTACTCGATAAGAGAAATGGACTGGTGCATCCATTTACCCAAGATGGCTGGAATTGTAAAAAACATGTTCTATTTCGCAAAAGTACTTTCACTGAAATATTTCCCAGAGGTCATGCAACTACGTTGCCAAAATATTTTTGAAAACATGCTCCAAACCGCGTTTTTCAAATAATGCGTTCTATTTGGCATTTGTAGAAGTTCATGCTAATGATCTGAGATCTCAACAAATATTAATATTTTTCCGATGAGATCATCTCTGATATCGTATAATCAACACGATGTTTCCATCATTCACATCACTGAGTCAGCGGGAGAGCAAGCGTCAAGAGCTACTTCGCCAAGCGGAGAAGGAGCTTGATATCGAGCGGCAACTGGATCAGCGATATGCTGAGACCATGTGGGCTGCTGATAATGAATCTGGACTACTTGTGTATCCTAAGCCAACGAATGGAACTGACACTCAGACTGATTTAACAATCCCGCCCGGCGTGAGCACGAGTACAAGTACAACTACTACAATGCCTGGTGTTTTTTCAACGCCCACGGGATTAACCGGTGATACCAGCATTCAGCCAACGGTCTCATCATCCGCCGCATCTGACACAGATGAAACAATGAACGAATTAACCAATATCAGAAGAGATAGGCAGAAGCAAACCTACAAAGACGTTGTAGAGCTATTTAAGACAAAAGCTGATATCGCATCGTGGGATCTTCACCCGATATTCGACCTACTACTGGTTTCTGACTCTAAGGCCAAGCGAGACATGTTCTTTCTTGGCCCTGGTGCGAGACTATATCACAGAGGTTCGCGCAGGGCCGTTCGAAACGATAAGTATGTTGATCTTATAGAGGTCATTGATTGGGAAGCCACACTTGAGTATATTTTCGATAGAATTCGATTGGTCGATGGATTTTCCAAAGCTCGGGAAGCCAGAGAGAGGTTAGCGTCTCAGCGTTCCGCATTTGATGGTCTTAAGGCAAACGCTGACAGTAAGAGGCTACGAGCGAGTCAGTCGGCGATCGGTTCGATGATTGATAGAATCGAGCAGGATGATCGTGAGGAGGGTGAAAGCCGGTACGCTCTGAACTCGATCGTCAACGAGGTAGTCGATGAAAACATGTCTAAGGATTCGCGCTCAGATGATATCAATCGCGACGCGAAAGCCACTTTTGTTCAAATCGTGAGACAAAATCGCAACATCATCAACGATAAGCTATTGCATCAATTCAACGGCAAGCCGGGCCTATATGCAGTCGGTCGATCGGATGATCTACAAGGTTTACCAGGACCATTGCCTGATTACTATATCGATCCGATCAATTTCAAGCTTAGACAAATATCCAATCATCGCCAATCGAATACGAAGGAACGCGAGTTGCTCTCGTGGCCGAATACTCTTCAATTTCTGTTCCAGAGCGCAGCTAACCGCGACATCCAACTGAACACCGCTAATACGAAGGTTCTGGCCGCAAAGCGGTCTCTGGAGGATAGCACAGTGTCTGGATTAGACCTCGAAGAGAAGCGGCCGAATCTCAACGCACTGAGTCGATCGGTGGGAACTAACATAAACATGGTCGAGGCTGCTGGCGACTACAAAAAACTAGTATATGATCTTTATACAGAGAACCCATGGCTACTTCGAGAATACATCCAGCCAGGCGTATCGAAGATCAACAGGCAATACCATACCAGCAAATTCTATATCGATCTAAACGGCGCTATTCGACGCATCAAGGGCAAAACCCCAGATATAGGTGTGGATCAGCTAGCAACGCCCGAGGCATTGTCTCGTATGAACATTAGCTGGCCTCTAACTTTTCAAATCGTTCTAGATTACTTGATTCAAGCTGTCAAATTTTACAGCAGTAGGCCAAGAACCCTTCGAGAGCATAATTTCGAAGACGAGCTCCAACAGATACGCGATAGTCTGCGGAAATTCAATATTGTTGTGCCAAGTGAAGCCCCTGGATTGAGTTTGGACGACGATCTTGAGATGACGAACGATGTTCGAGGTCGCGGCCTTCGTGGTGCGGGCTACATCAACAAAGAGCTCAAGGACAAGGATGGCAATCTGATCAAATATCATTCCAACAAAGGGTACAATCTCACGCAACTAGAAGGTACCGGAAACGCATCGGCACTTGCGTATAAACGAGTTGGGACCAAATTTGTGCATCTACCAAAACTCAACGAGCATTTGCTTAAGGTTGTTTATCCCAACCGCTCGGCCGTGGGGGCTCAGCGTAAGATCAGTGCTGATCTGGCTCAGCTAATCAAGACGCTCGTCTTCGATGGAACGATCGACAATCAGCTGTACGAGAGCCTCCCGCTGTCTGATAAGAGAGTCTTTCATGAGCTACTCCGTATAACGCATACTCAGCACGCTCTACGTGATCCGGTCAAGGACCCTCGTGATGTTCTCAAGCAAGAGTACATCAAACTCAAAGGCGAACTGATGCTCGGCAATGATAATCCCGCTATGATCCGCGAGCTCAAGCAAGTACTTGTGGATATGTATTCCGCCAAGCTAATTTCTGATGATGAATTCAAGCAAGTTTTGGTTGCATTAGTATAAAACCATGGTCATGTTCATTAATCCCAAACTCGTAGATATCAAGCACGCGTATCAGCGCGAGGCTAAAGGCAACCTAAAAGAGTTGAAAGCTCTCATGGAGAAGCTCGTAGTGAAGGAGACTCCCGCGGATGACAGCGTCTTTAAACCAACCAAGACAGGCGGTAATGTTTGGACATACGAAGAAAAAAAGAAAGCAAGAACTTTCAAGCTATAGACTTGATTTTAGATCATCAAGCTCTTTTTTTAGATCTTGAATTGCCTTGCATAGAACGGACGTTAGCGATGCCAAATCGATTCCCATGGGATTGCATGGCTCGCCAGAATCATTCAGGTCATCATCGGGGGATTCCGTACCTGAGACGCACTCAGGAATGATTGAGGCTATTTCCTGGGCGATGAATCCTACATGTAATGATTCATCGTTTCGCATAGCAAACTTGCGCGGCTGCATCTGCATCACCTCAGCTAACCCATAAGGTATGTCAATGATGTCTCGTTTAATGCGGCGATCACTAGCGTTTGTATAAGCTCCACCACGAACGGGCATGTATGCTTGCCACACATATGAAGCATTACATGTACCTATTCTCATCGCTCCAACGGTAGCATCGTTTCCAATCGCCGGATAATTACTCTGAGGCCAGTTCCAGCGATAGATTGCCGCGTCATTCACATTGACCTTAGAATGGTATCCTTGATCAGCCCATATCTGACCGCCTGCGTGGATCGTAGCTTCTGGTCCGGCTGACCGATCGACGGAAAGACGTCGCGAGCTGTTGAAGACCAAGCCATTCGTAGATCCTTGTTTGATGATGAACGTATCGATCTCCATGGTTAATACAGGCTCTCCGGCCGCATGGTCCTAAGTAATATAATCGGAATATATACCTCCAGCTGAGTACGATAGCAGCGAGATGCTATCTGATGATATCTGCCGCATTCCGAAGTATCTACTCGTATTTGTCCACCAAATTGGATTAGTAGCGGTTAATCCTCCGATAACAGCCGACGCTGGGACGTTAAACGCATTAGATGGGCTTGGGTCGATAGCAACCCCGCCGACCATGAGAGACGAGCAATTCAGTGTACCGTTGACCTCTAATTTATAAGCACTATTTACAAATGCTCCCCCTAAATTGACATTTCCAAATTGATCCATGTATAGGACGCCCGAATTCGCAAATCGCCAGTAAGCATAATTTGGAAATAACGAATGACTATTCCCGTAGACTCCGATTTCCCATTGATAATATGAGACAAAGTTCATGCTGGCCGAACTCGACGGGGCATCGTTCTGGATAACTAATGACTTTGAAATATTTGAGTCCTTGATCGTTAAACTGCGTAGTCCAGTCAGTCCAGTCAATGAATCGGTAATCAATGCTTTGTTTGCTTCTGCTACTCCATTGGTCGTTAGCGTTATCAAACCGATCTTACTCAGATCGTACGATGTTGATCCTTGGATAAAGCTAGAGCCTTTGATAGAGCCAGAAACTTCGAGCGACCCGGGGATATTGACGGCACCAGAAGAACTGATAGTCAGTACGTCTGATAGAGCGTACTTGACAAAGAATTGATTTGCTCCTGACGCGTTCGCGGACCCTCTAACCCCGAGTTCGCATTGGTAATATGAGACAAAGTTCATGCTAGCTGAACTCGATGGGGCGTCATTCTGGATCACTAATGACTTTGAAAGATTTGAGTCTTTGATCGTTAATGATCGTAAACCGGTGATGCCATACAATGAGTCAGTGATCAATGCTTTGGATGCTTCGACAGTACCTGCGGTCGTTAGCGTTATCAGACCGAGCTTAGACAGATCGTAAGTGGTTGATCCTTGGATAAAGCTAGCGCCTTTGATAGTACCCCCGACGTCGAGCGAACCGGGGATATTAACTGCACCGGAAGAGCTGATCGTTAGTACGTCTGATAGAGCGTACTTGACAAAGAATTGATTTGCTCCTGAGCTGTTAGAGCTACCGCGTACCCCAACCTCAGCCTGGTAGTATGATACGAAGTTCATGCTGGCCGAACTAGAGGGAACAAGGTTCTCAATAACTAACGATTTGCTGAGGTTCGAGTCCTTGATCGTTAAAGATTTCAGTCCAGTCAATCCAGAGCTACTATCCGCGATCAGAGCTTTAGATGCTGATACCGTACCGGCTGTTGCCGATAGGACGCTCAGATCATAAGCAACACCGTTTTGCCTGTACGACACCGAATCGATGCTGTTGAGGGTAGCGATCTCTTTGCCCGAGTTGAGAATGATGGCTTTGTTCGAGGTTGCTGTGCCTGGGATCGAGGTAAGCAACGAGAGACTACTCAGATCGACGCTCGTTCCGTTCAGTTGAATTGATGAACAGCTGATGGTATTGATCCCAGAAATGCTGCAATTTGCATCCACTACCAATGCCGACATCGGGGCCGCCTCTCCCATCGTGATGCTTGATAGGTAGCTCATTCGATAGTCAGTCTTGCTCAGATACAGAGTATCCGCCATTTCGAGGCTTAGCACGTCTGTAGCTAGGGCATAGTAGGTCGGATTGAAGATGGTTGCTTCT
This sequence comes from Phytophthora crassamura, assembly GCA_033557995.1. Lineage (NCBI taxonomy): Eukaryota > Oomycota > Peronosporomycetes > Peronosporales > Peronosporaceae > Phytophthora > Phytophthora crassamura. The sequence goes on from JAUCED010000016.1 coordinate 2,140,188, forward strand.
TGAGAGGGCGGACGAGCTGTAAATCCCATTTTTTAACAGAAGTATATTCCATCAAATATACTTTTGGACACGATGTCGAGAATCGATAACTGGGGAGGGCTTTTGCCCAAGGAGTACAAATCGGACGATATAGGCGACGTAAAGGCTCTTGGCATCAAGAAGTTGTTCCGAGGAATCATCCTCGCGCCCAGCAACGCCGGGAAGACGAATCTCGTGTTTCATATCGTTAAGAACAGTCCTAACGTTTATAGCCATCTACACGTCATCGCACGCAACCCAGATCAAGAGCTTTATAACTATATGAAAGACAAGCTCAACGGCTATATCACGATTCATGATACTGAAGCTCCACCATCGGTTGATGACATTCAGAAAGATAGTAGAGGCGGGATCCAGCTCATCATCATCGATGACTACTCCTCGGACAAGAAGCTCCAACACGATAAGTTCTCGCATTTCTTCATTCGCGGACGACACAAACGTTTATCTATATTTCTGACGCATTCATGGTTCGCCACGGATAAGCTCATCCGTTTGAACTCAGAATACCTGTGGATCCTCAAAGCTAATTCACGCAGAGACTTGAAGATGGTCATCAGTGATTTCTCAATCCCGGGGCTTACGCTCGAGAAGCTACTCAGAGCTTACACCGAAGCGACTCGTGAAAAGGGACAGAGTTTGATGATCGATAACGTCAGAAGTGTGTTGAGATTTAATTTCTCAGAGAAAGCAATTACTTTTGGTGATTAAATATACAATCATGAGCTCGATCATTACGTTATCTACGCGACACATCGTTTCCAACGGATTCAACAATACGCTACGTTATGAGTTCCCGGGCTCTTCTGTTGAGTTTGCTAATACTGAGCTTGCAATCCACTCAATCAATATGTACAACAGCCAATTCAACATCGACGCCGATGCATATGGCAATAATTCATTTAAGGTATTGATGCCCACCGGAAACGTCTATAGCACGGTTCAAATCACGCTATCATCTGGGTATTATTCGTACTCAGCAATCAACGCGGCTGTGCAAGCTGCGATGATCAGCGCCGGTGCGTATCTTATTAATTCTGACGGGGACAACGTTTTCTATTTCAATATCAGTGAGAATCCGACGTTCTACAGCTGTCAAGTAGATCTATCGCCGGTCCCAACGGCTATACCCGATGGTTGGACTCGCCCGCCTTCTGGGTTGTATTCGACGGGCGGGTCTGGATTACCTCTGGGGTTCTCATACGTTCCAAAGATCAATATCGACAATGCTGAGTTTGGTAAGATCATTGGTTTCTCGGTTGGTACGCTACCGACGCAGAGTCTCTACACGCTTCAGTCGATCCTCTCGCCGATCCCGCCTCAGATCAATCCCGTAAGCTCATATCAGATGCGATGCTCACTGGTTCAAAACCCGTACAGCATACCGGATGACGTACTGACCACTTTCAACACGGCTGGTACGACTATTGGTCAGCTTGTTAGCTATCAGCCTAATGAGTTTTGCTGGGTTGATGTCCCTAACGGATCGTACGGATCGATCACGCTAACGATTGTTGATCAGGAGGAGAGATTCGCCAAACTCAACGATACCAATATGTTGATCTCGATCATTCTGAGACAAAAAAAGTAGATTGATTAACTTTTTTTAATTCAATCTAAAGCTTCCAGCTTGCTTAGAGCTTCCGCCACTCTTTCTCATCGCACGAAGACGAGCCATCTTCGCCTTCATCTCGGCCGAACCCTTGGCAGGACTTCCGCGACGCGAGGGCTTAGCCTCGGCAACGCCTACGCCCGTGAAACGCTTCAGAGCTTGACGAGCTACACCTACGAGAGCAGGGTCGCGGCCAGTGGATGCTACATACGCCGATCCCATCGTAGCGAGACCATCAGCAGCAGCGGATAGAGCAGGCTTGATGACTGGTCGCCAAGCGCTCTTGAGACCCTTCCAAATTTTGGACCAAATCGAACCAGCTTGCATGCTACCACCATTCGCTTCCATTGCATACTGAATCTCATTGGGTGTAATAATGATACGAGAACCCTTTCCGGCCTTTTTAGCCTTCATGACCTTAGCATAACTCTCGGGGTGTAAATGGAGCACGGCATCAGATTCCGCCAGATCAGCCTTAGTTAGCTGTAGGCTACCACCTTGGGCAGCCTTGAGCAGTCGCTTCGCGGGAATAGAGCTCGAAACCGTTAGTTCCTTGTACATAGTTGATATATATTAACCTGAGAGTTAAAAAATCAGAAATTAATTCAATACATCTGTATCCAAATCCTCAAATCTATCGAAGATATGCATCTGTCCGTGTTGCTTTGCGTATAACCAGAGGAGACAGAACACGCCGCAGTACTCATCACTTGAACCCTGAATCTGCTTATCAAAGTATGGTAGATTGCCTAAGACTTCCGGAGGCCCGACACCCATCGAATCGAAGTAGTTGCTATTGCTGACAGCTGTCCAATGGCCGACTCCAGGGCCCGTCCTAAGCAAAACCATATACGAGCCCTTCGCCGGAAGCGCGGTCTTGAGTTCTGGAAGCTCGTATATTCCATCGATACAGACTCCAATGCGCTTGGCAAGCTCGATTAGATCGTGATCAGAGGTTATGCCCTTGACGAGCTCCATTAATTATTTTTGAGCTGGACTATATCAACATGGATATACTTTCCAACCATGAGCGATACCACTCAACTAGCAGATGCATTTCTACTCCAGTCGACCCTAAAGACTGACTCGCCTGTCGATGTCAGCAAGGGCAAGAGCATTTCAGTCGTCTTCGACGGCAATCAGGGTAATTACAACTCTGGACTGATTCAGATCGATGCTACTTCGCAGCTAACTGGCTCGCAGGGCTTCGCCTCGCTTCGTGAAGCATACATCACGCTTCCTTACGTAATCACTGCCAAATCAACCGGTAGTGCTGATATCAACTCAACGACAATTTCTCGTTTTGCGTGTGCCCTGAAGTGCAACGTTGCCAACGTTGTCGATTCGCTAACGGTTGAACTGAATGGCAAAAAAGTTGTCACCGAGACAGAGTACAAGGGCTTCTGGAACAACCTACGTGCGATGACTGAACTATCCCAGGACGAGGTCGCCAAGCATGGAGCTGATATGCATTTGTACCCGGATACGTGGAATGGAATTAACTTCACCAAATCGGCTTCGTCGACCGGCGATGGCTACTCTAATAATCAGATCAACAGTGTAGCCATGCTAGACTCCACTTTGTCGCAAGCGCAGGAGCCGTGGGCATACAACTCGGGCTTCTTCAAGCGTCTCACGAATGTGCCTGCTCCGATTGATTCAACGGAAGCTACTGGTGCTTATTCCTGGGCCTCGTTTGGAACGACCGCCACGAAGCAAGTGCTACAACAGAATGGTCGCGGATGCTTCAAAGAGTCCAACGCAACTACATTCGGCCTCGATAAGATCGCTGGGCGATGGTTTTATATGTTGAAAATCAAGCTCGTGGATCTACACCCAATTTTCAAGGAAATCGATCTGACTGCGAACCCTCAACTCAAGCTCCGATTGCGTATTAATGCCGGAACAGTGGCTCTATCGGGAACTGCAACGACTATGAAGCTTGACTCTACGACTATGACGTCTGGTCAGACCGTACCGATTATGGTAGCTCCCGCTACCGCTGCACTGCTGGGGGCCTCTGCTAGCGGGAACACTGTCGTTCCAGCTACGGCAATGAACGATGTACTGACTCCCACTAACTCTCAGCTATCATTCTCGTTTGGCCCTGTTGGCAACGCATTCACTCCAACGGCATCGGTTGGTGAGTACCTCCCGTATCAGATGTCCCGTTTGTACATTCCGTTCTACCATCTCAAGAACCCGACCGCTATCATCAGCAAGCCTGTCAAGACCATTCGCTACCTCGACTGTTTCGCTCAGATGTTCCGCAAGGGCGCTGGCGTATCTCCCGCGAGTCCTACTGGTCAGTTGAATGCTGCGTTCGATTTGAACATCAGTGGGTATAAGAAAAATGTCAAATATGTAGCTTTGATCCCTTTCGCGGAGACGAGCGACGGACACTTTGTGAGTGCGGTTGGTACTCCCCAATATCAGAGTCCGTTTGATAGCGCCCCTTGGACGTGTATGCCCGGCGCTTCGATCCGCAACTTCCAAGTCGCCATCGGTAATTCTAATGTCTTTGACAAGAGCCAGGAGTACGATTGGGAGGGTTTCTGTCATGAGTTCAGCAAGATTGGTGCCATTAATGGTGATCTGTCGAGCGAGATCAGCAATGGTCTAATCGATTCTCAGCAGTGGTCGATGGCTTCGCGCATCCTTGTAGCCGATTGCTCGCGTCTCACCAAAAAAGACGTCCCTCAGGCTATTCAGGTCAGCGGCATCAACGGCTCGGCTACCGGCATGGATCTTCTAGTACTTGTTGTTTATGAGCGCGAACTTGAGCTCGACCGTCTCACAGGGGAGGTTCATAGAACTGATTGAGCGCTCTCATGCAAAGTAGATTAATTAATAATCGGACAAAAAATATTGAGTCTGATATAGACCATGACTACGATAAATCAATTAACTCAGCTCTGTCATCGCAAGGGACATTTTCTATTGGTCTGGCCCATCTACGAAGTCCTTCTCGACATGGCTACGAAATCTGGCCTATATGATTCATATTTTGAAAGAGTCTATGACAATCATGAGCATGATCATTATCGCAAGCTATCAGCATTGGAATTGATCAATGAAGAGACTACTCTGTTTTCGAGCTATCTCGACGATAAATATCAAAAAATTGACAACAATCCCCATGCATAAATATAGACCATGACTACGATCATCGATTTCGGCAAACACGCCGGCGAAAGCATCTACAGCGTCATCAAGAGCGACTACAACTATTGCCGATGGCTAGCGGGCCAACGCGTATATGATGGAGACTCAGAGATCGGTCAGTTCCTCGAGCGGCAGTTCGGACTGGAGAGATGCGGATGTGGTGCTGGTCTTCTCATCCAACACAGATGCCCCCGATGGCGTAGCTCTCGTGATACACGGCCGATCGGCCACCATACGTAATTCATTCATTCACCTGACTTGTGAGACCATCTGATACACGAGGGTAGAGTACCAACAGCGTGGCTCGATCCAGCAACTGTATATTTTTTTAGTATATGGTGGGGACGCGTCCCGTCCTCATTCCCTCCGGTTGGCAGCGTTATCGTCGTTGCTCTGTGATGTCAAGGACGGCGTTGCTAACGGTTATGTGCCCCCCCAAGGTTGATCTCAGTCCGCGGCGTTCTCTGTCTCTCCGATTGGCAGCGTTATCATCGTTGCTCTCTGATGTCGAGGTCGGTAGGGGGGCGCGCTTGGTGCCCCCCATTGGACACCTAGGGGACACCTCTACACTCGCTGTAGATGACACACAGGGTGTGTCGATGGGTTTATATCCAGTTGGTCGGCAAAGGCGTCCCCCAATGAGTTTTCGTTTGCAGCAACTTTTTTTTCGGATGACTCGCCCAACTTTTTTCGGATGACTCACTAACTAGTAGCAATATATCATGTTGGGATCGATTCGATAGATATTTATACTTTATTAAGATTTTGATGTCTTTGGTGTCCCCCTATAAATTAAGAGAGATATAAATATAAGGAGAAGGTCTGTAAGTAGCAAAATGGATGAAGAAAGGGGGGTCGGGAAAGGTGTCCCCCGACCATGAGGTGCCGTCCATGGGGGGCGCCTCGTCCCAAGATATCCTGTATCATTTGATTCATTGATTAGAGGTCCTCTCGCAACGCATAAGATCTCGCGCCTGTTGGATCTCTGAATTTCACAGCTTAGGTACGAAATCTTTCTGAAACTCACAGCTTAATTCCGATTTTGGATCTTAAATTTCAGCCGATCCATGGATTTCACAAAAAAAAGAGCAGCTACTGTATTTACAATAACTCACACTTTCTATTAGCAGCCTCTATCGCTTCACTTCGATTATAATCTGGATTAGCTTGCACCCACGCCTTATGCATCTTTGATGTTTGATGGGCCGATAAGAAGTGTCTGTTGTGTTTGATGATGAATGAACTACCACAAGGACACTGTTCGTGCACTTCAATTATTCCATTTCGCGCGGCATCTACTTGTTTCTTTGTCCGCGTTGCTTCGGATGCCTGTTTTTCCGCCTCGTCGCTAAGTGGCTGAAATGGCACCTTCTTATTGATTGCTTTGAGCTTGTTGAACCATAGCGTCTCGTACATCTCTAAATGGCGCCGATCAACTACCTCGTAAGTATCGATCAGAATCATCTTCAATGACGCCCATCCATATCGTTTGATCGATGGATAAATTGCCAGACCCTTCCCATTCTTGAACGAAGCATGGTGTTGCGACATCCGCGTTCTCACGGCGTTGAAAGTGGATCCAACATAGACGTCGTTGCTCTTAGAGCAAATGATCTTGTAGATGCTACCGGTACGAGTCTCAGTCATTGTTATATAGTATCGACCTTCGCTCAATATGATGCGATCTGCATCATTGAGAGAATGCCGCAACAGATCTGTCCGATGGGACTTTCAATGAGAGCTCGGCAGAAGTACGCTAGAGAATCCAAATAAATTTACAGATCTGTCCGGTATAGGGAACTCCACTTAAACTCAGTATGGTGGCAATTGGAGCGGTTCCTTGTCCGAAAGTGAGTTTGAAGTAGTTCTCTTGAATTCAGTATCGAGAAGGGCTCTAGGTAGCTCTAGAGCCACTGCCGGGTCCAGTTATGTCTAGTTCCAAACGCGAGAAGCTTGCTTGAGACCGTAGATCGCCTTCACCAGTTCCAGGCAGTCGAAGTCACCATCCAGCTCGACGCCTTCAGGAACCACGCAGAACACCAGCTCCTTCATTATCCCGTATAGGAACGCAGTTACCACGTCGAGTTGGTCGAGAGGCCAGCCGAAGTACTTGGCGATCGCGATGATCCTGCGCAGCGTCACGTACTTGACCACGGGCGAGAACGTCTCCGTGTAGTCGATGCCGTACTTCTGCTTGAAACCTTTGGCCACGAGGCGCGCCTTGTACTTCTCGATCGATCCGTCCGCTTTGCGCTTGATCTTAAACACCCACTTGGTGCCGATGGCGCGCTGTCCGTTGGGCAACTTGGCAGCACGAAACACACCACGAAGTCGCATCGACTTGAGTTCCGCGCGAATCGCCTTGCGCCAATGCACTTGATCAGGGCCGTTGACAGCTTCTTGAAACGTCGTCGGCTCCGATAAGTCTGCTGCTTCGACGGCGTTGGCACTGGCACGCCAAAACACCGGTGGAGTCGAATCATCGTCTTCATCTTGGTCTCCAGACTTTTCTTCTTCATCTCCGTAGGCTCGGTGCGAAGAGGAGTCGCTCGGCGCACTTGCTTCTTCCAGTCCAGGTCGATGACGCACAGCGCGCGGTCGACTGGCAGCTTCATCTTCGTCTCTTGGGCGATTCTTGCGCTTCCCTGCCTGCTTGTACTCCGTCTGGCGCGAACCGTCGTCGTCGATGTCGAGCGAATCGAAGTCCAGATCGTCGACATCTTCATCGGAAATCGCCGGAGAAAGTCCAAAGGTCGACTCATCGAAATTGACATCGCGACTGATAACCACCTGCCCCGCCTCGATGTCATAAAGTCGATACGCCTTGGACACTTCTTCGTAACCGAGGAACAGTCCGGCGCGAGCCTTGGGATCCCACTTCAGCCGCTTCTCCTTCGGAGTCAGGATGTACGTCCGACAGCCGAACACACGTATGTGCTTCACACTCGGCTTTGACTTGTACACGATCTCGAAGGGAGTCTTGTGCTCGATCTTGGGTGACGGCAGGCGGTTCTTCACGTAGATGGCCGTCATGGCCGCCTCAGCCCAGAAACACTTGTCCAGCTTGGCGTGATGCAGCATGCTGCGGCCGATCGTGACGATAGTCCGGATGGCTCGCTCTGCCGTGCCGTTCGTCTGGTGCGCGTACGGAACCGTGGTTTGCTGCTCGATGCCTTCGTCTTCGTAGAAGTCCTTGAGCGAGTTGGTCGCAAACTCACGAGCTCCGTCGTGCCGCACAAACTTGACCTTCTTGCCGAACTGCTTCTGCACCTTCATGATGTACGTCTTGATGCAATCTTCGCTCTCCGACTTGGCACGCAGGCAGAAACCCTTCATGCATCCGCTGGCTTCGTCCACGATCAGCAGCAGGTACTTGCTGCCACCAAGTGAGTTTTCCTCCATGGGTCCGCAGATGTCGAAGTGGAGCAGCTCGAACGTGTCGTAGCGACGCTTGTCACGGTTGCTTGGAAACGGTTTTTGAACCATCTTCCCTTGCTGGCATCCGCGACACAGACTTGGTCCACTCGATTTGGAAGGTGCCTTCGCGTCCTTGATCATGTGGTTGTCGACCATCTTGCGAAGCACTTCGACTGGAGCGTGACCCATGCGCGCGTGCAGGTCGACAATCTTGCCACTCATCCTCGCCGCATTCGCCGATCGCTGAGGCGTCATCAACCAGTAGAGTCCATCCACGAGGTTTGCCGTCGCCACCACTTGCTTGGAGCCCTTGTGCGCAATCTGCATCATGGTGCCGTCGAATACCACTTGAAACTTGCCACTTTTGTTGATCTGCGGTACCGAAAGCAGATTCTTGCTCATGCTTGGCACGTACAGCGCGTTCTTGATCTCGATCTCGCGCTCGTCGCCGTTGGGTAGGACCACTTGTTCCACGATGGTCCCCACACCCATGATGGCCGCCTTGTTGCCGTCGGCCACCGAAAGTTCGCCTTCGTTCCGCTCAATCAAATGGGCGAACTTGGCCTTGTCGTTGCAGATGTGGTGCGTTGCGCCGCTGTCGATCGCCCACATCCCGAGCGTATCCTTGCTCGTCGAAATATCACACTCCAGTGAAGCCGCGAACGCAACTCGATCAAAGCCGTAGTCGTAGTTGTTGTCGTCGTTTCGCCACTGGGCAGTGTTGGCCCCGCGTCCACGGCCGTTGCCGCCGCGTCTTGGGCCCCGATTCTAGTCCTTCTGCTTGGTCCAGCACTTGTCAATTATGTGCCCCACTTTTCCGCAGTACGTACACTCGCGAGACTCTCGGTCGGTGTTGAACGCCTTGGCCGCGTTCTCCGTCTTCACCGTCGCCGTCTTCTCGCCTTGCCGCTTGATGTGCTCATTCGTGAGCACCTTCACAACGTCTTGCGACCGCAGTTCAGCGCTGCTCATCTCCAGGTTGAGCACGACGTTCTCGTAGCTCTTGGGGAGGCTGCGCAACAAGCAGATCGCCACATCTTCATCCTCTATCTTGGCGCCGATGCTGCTGAGCTTGGCGCTGATGTTGAGGACCTCGTTGCAATGATGCAAGACGTTGCCGCCTTCCGACATCTCCATGCTGAAGAGTTGGCGCCTCAGGTAGATGCGTCCAGCCTTCTGCGAACCACCGTACAGCGTCTTCAGGCGCGACCAAGCAACCCACGCTTTCCTCGCAGTCGTCGACCACATGGTGGTAGTCCGCGTCCATGTGGAGCAACATCAGTCCGAACGCGATGTTGCTCGACTTGACATAGTCGTCCTTGGCCCGCGAGTCCGTGAAGCTTGGCGTCGTCTCGCGGTTGACCACATGCCACGTCGACTTGGTCAGGAACACGCCACGCATGTAGCGGTTCCACGTCGCGTAGTTGTCCCCGTTGAACTTGTCAATGGTGACCTTGGTCGAGGCGTCTTGGGCAGAGGACATGGTGCTTGGGCTCATAACCTGATGGAAGGTATGGATCTTGGACACGAAGCTTGGACGAAGCGGAGAGAGGGACGTCGCAGACGGCGGGACCGGAGCGAAGACACTTGAGGGGTAGAATGAAGATTCGAAAGTGATTGATTGATCGGAGCTTACACTGTCTTCACTACCTAGTCTGCATCCAATCATTTGGTGCATCCAATCACCAACACTCTGTACTCGTCCAATCATCCTACTCGTCTAATCATCGGTGGCGTAAACAACGTACCATAATCATCGCGGGATCGTATTGGACCGGTTCGGGTTAACCGGTTAATGGGTACAACTGGTACACAGTACCCAAAACCGGCAACCCTCAATAGGCGCCGTTGTCAAACACCCACGTTTCTGGATTGTACACCGGCTTTACCTGGACTGCAGCCGTTTGTTTCTTCGGCTGCGAATTCTTCCGTGTGCAGCTCCGCTCCTCCTGCTTTTGCGTAGGCCCTTGCTGTGCGTTGCTGTGCACACCCGACGAAACCGTGAAGTTGGCTTGGTTAAGGGCGTTACCTTTACCATTGCCACCGGACGCGTCTGGCTCCGGCTTCATCTCTTCAGGGCAGTCCCGGCGGCGGTGACCGGGCTTGTGACACGCGTAGCAGTTCCTGCTTTCCCGATCTTCTTCAAACTGATTCTGCTGCTCCGGGGATCTCTTCTTGTAGCTCCCCAGGGCCTTCTGAGCTCCGCCCTTCCTGGAGTTCTTTCCGCGTTGCTGGTTGTTCGGCAACTGCTTGCCACTTTTGCCACGGCCATCTACTTGATCTCCACTGCCCTGGTTTCTTGTCCTGTCGTTGTTTCGAGCTTGGAGTTGTTTCTCCATCAGCTCTTGCAGCGGGGCTGCCGTAGCTTTAGCGTCAGAGGAAGACACAGACTCAGAGAGTCTCTAGTAATAGCGATAACCTTACGCTCTATACAAGAGCTATACCGAGTACCGTAAGATAACTACTTACGGACTCCAAGAGACAGAAGTACCTTAAACAAGGCTAGTGAACTCTTAGGCTTCAAATGTGAACTGAATGTATTGTTGTTTATCGCGGCAGAGCCGCCTGTTGTATGTATGTATAGGACTCACTATCTATCATAGTAGAGCCTAGTCTAATGCATATCCATTGGCTGTGAGCCACCCACTCCTATCTGGGGTGACCCACGTAACATATGTGTGGAACTCAACTTATGTGTGGCACCTAGCCTGTGTGTATCACACTATTCGATGTAACCCCGTTACACCCTCCCCCACCAAGACGCCGGATACGGAGGGTCGTATCCGGACGAAGAAAACACTGACGCCATAAATCAGCCGAGGCTGCGGCGGAGAGGCAAGCGCGGACTGCGCGGCGCCTCTAGCGTGCTACACGCATCGGCAGGCACTGCCACCGCTCACCAACAGGGGCCTCATGCTTATCAAGCAGGTGGGGCCACTCATGTTCCGCCTAGGGCGCCGTGAGAGCTTGTCGGAGCCACCTCGTGCAGTCCAGACTGTATTACGTGCATGGCACCGCCTCTCCAGCGCGTTCTACGCTTTATCCAACGCCGACAAGGTATCCATACCTGGCACAGAGGCTTTCGAAGCCGAAGGGGGTCTTGTTCCTGCGCTCCGCGCTCTGGAACGCCGCGTAGCGGCTATTGGTTTGAAGTCCGATACTACAGCTGACGCTGCAGCCTTCGCAGCATACCGTCACGCTGTTGCAGCTCGTGCACGACTGTGCAGCTGGCAAATAGACTCATGGTCCTAGACCAATGAGCTGGTGGGGCTGTCAAAGCCCATAACCATAGACGCCGCGCGTCATAGGTGTTGGCTCTGGGAGCCGGGTGTGGTGTGGCTTCCGCGTAGATGGCCACGGCCACGGCGCTTTACTAAGCATAAGCAGGAGCATTGCGCACGCTCTTACTGCATGGGCAGCTAATGCACTAGGTGCTGGCTGCCACAACAGTCCTAGGTCAGGACTTGAGCTCGGTCGCTGACCCATGAGCTCCCCCACCTAGTGGGAAGAGCTGTTTGACCGCTCACGCGGCCGGAGGCCCTGCCTTGGCTGGCGATCATGGCGATCAAAAGCGTCGACGACGTCGGGGCAGTCTTGGCGTAGAGGTACCTCAAACTCCCATGAGTTCTCTGAGTGGGGATACCCTTTCCACTTCACCAGATACTGGTATTGCCCCTGGTAACGGCGTCGGGCTAACAGCCTTTCCACATGGTAGTGGAGATCACCTTGCTCGTCGAGCAGCGCCGGCGGCGCCCGTGTCCTCGCACGTTGAGGAACCTGTCCGTCCTGAGGAGTTGGAGAGCTTGGAGAGATCGCTGGGCGACGTGCGTCAGACCCTGAAGCGCCATGGGCGGAGGCTCGATCAAGCCGAGAGGGAATCTGACACCACCGTGAATGAGATCCGCGATCTCCAGGAGCGCCTCCAGTGGTGTGAGGCTGCTGAGTCGGCGACTCAACGCCTGGCGCGCCTTGAGCAAGGTTTCGCGCGGCGGGAAGGTCAGGTCGACCTGTTACTGCGACTTCAGCAGGGCGCTGTGGCTCCGCCACGCTGGGCGCCAGCTCCTGGGAACCCACCTGCGCCGGGTCCCGGTACGGCTTGATCAAGCCCACGTAAAACACGGGGTGTGTGCGCATCTTCTTCGGAAGATTGAGCGTATACGCTAGGCCCTTCTTGGCCACGACCGTGAACGGTCCAACGAAGCGCGGGCGCAACTTGGTCTTGAAGACCGCAGACACTGCATGTGTAGGTAGGTTTTTAGCGTTAAGCAACACTAGGTCCCCGACCTCAAAGCTGTCAACATTGCCTCTGCCCCTGGCATCAGCCTGTTCCTTCTGCTTGTCTTGGCTCTCAGCCATAGCGTCACGCACGTGTCGAAGGACACTCAGTCGCGTTGATAGAAACTCGTCAACCTGTTTACGAACAGTGAGTGGGCTGACATCAGCAAGCCGATCGGCTAACTCTCCCCCACCAAGCCCAGGACCACGGAGTGGCAGCGTCAGCGGGACGCGCGGGTGAGTGAGGCCGTTCACGTAGAACGGAGTGTAGCCCGTGGAGGCATGCACAGCGTTGTTCAACGCAAACTCGACGAGTGGAAGCATAGCGCTCCAACGCTTCGGCGTTTCAGCGCAAATGCTACGGAGAATGTCTTCGACAACGCGATTCACGCGCTCAGTCTGACCGTCGGTCTGCGGATGGTCCGCTGTGGACATGTCCAACTTGGTGCCGAGCACCTTAAAGACAGCGTCCCAAAACTTCCCAGTGAAGCGGGGGTCTCGGTCAGAGACAATCGATGCGGGCAGACCGTGTTGGCGGAAGACCCGATCGAGAAACAGCTTCGCTGTCCCTTCACCGTCCACGGTGTCCGGCACAGCCGCTAAATGAGCCATCTTGCTCAGACGGTCAACGAAGACCACGATGCCCGTGTTACCTTCCGCGTCCTTTGGAAGGCCAAACACGAAGTCCAAACTCATGGACTCCCAACACCCAGAGGGTACAGGCAAGCTTGCCAGCGGCGCGGCCGCATGCGGTGAGGGCTTCACCCGCTGACACGTCTCACACGTGCGCACGTACGTGCTCGTCCACTTGTACAGCTTGGGCCACCAATAGGTCCGGCTCACAGAGCTGTAGGTCTTCTCGCGACCGAGGTGGCCGCCAAGCGGTGTATCATGCGCCTCGTAGAGGATACGATACTTCAAATCCTCATCATGAGGAACCACGACTCGAGGAGTGTCCTCCGCACTCGTGCTGTAGTACAGCAGACCGTCAGCGACGGAGTAACGGTGCAGGCTCGCGTGCAAGCGCGCCGACAATGTCTTGTCCCAGTTTTCAAACTCCTTGCTCCCAAGAGCACGCAGCAGGGCGACACACATGTCGTCTCGCGCATACGCAGCGCGTATCAAGTCCGACACCGACGAGGTCACCATCGTGACATGAGCAAGCTCATAGTCCGGTCGCCGTGACAACGCGTCTGCAAGACCATTCTGCCTGCCAGGCTTGTACTTCACCTCGAAGTTGTACTCCGCGAAGAAGGACAGCCAACGGGCCATCCTTTGCGAGAGGTGAGGCGACTGGGTCGCAGTGCGTAGTGACGCATGATCAGTGAAGATCACAAACGGCTTAGAGCCCAGCAGGTGAACCCTGAACTTGACGAGAGCATACTTCATCGCAAGTAGCTCTTTGTCATGAACTGGATAGTTCTTCTCTGCAGCCTTAAGCTGGCGAGACTCAAACGCTATCACGCGTTCACGCCCTTCGGCGTCTGCTTGGAGCAGAGCACTGCCGATGGCGAAGTCCGATGCGTCACAGACGATACTGAATGGACGTTCAGGGTCTGGCAACGCCAGGATCGGGGCATGAAGGAGACTCTCCTTGACTGCTTCGAAAGCATCTTGATGCTCGGTGTTCCAACACCAGTCCTCATCCTTCTTAAGGAGATTGGACAATGGCCGAGCCATCTCAGCGTAGTTCGCGCTGTACTTGTGCAAGTAGTTGGCGAGGCCAAGCCACTTGCGTAAGTCCTTCTGGTTCTTGGGAACCGGCCAGTCAACGATGGCCTTAACCTTAGCTGGATCTGCTCGAAGGCCGCGCTTCCCAACGAAGCATCCTAAGAAAGGAATTTCTTCAGCGCCGAAGATGCATTTTGATGCGTTAGCGTACAGCTTGTTGGTGCGCATGCACTCGAGCACTGCTCGCAAGTGGTCAATGTGGTTCTCCACGTCAGACCGACCGTGCTCCGCACGACTGTGGACGAAGATGTCATCGAAGTACGTTTGAGCAAACGCCCGCAGGGGCCTGAAGAGCTGCGTCACCAGACGATTGAACGTCGCAGGCGCGTTCGACAGCCCTTGGGGCATGACTAGCCACTCCCAGAGCATACCGCTCGGAGTGCTAACCGCTGTCAGCGGAATGTCACTCGCTCGCATGAGCAACTGGTAGTAACCATCGACCAAGTCGAGCGCACTGTACATCGTGCAGCCAACCATATTGTTCTGCAGAACATCCTTCCTAGGAATCGGCGTCTGTGCCGGAATGGTGGCAGCGTTGAGCTTATTGAAAGCATGAACGATGCGCCACTTGCCATTAGGCTTTCTGACACAGAACGTAGGCGTCGAGTGCGGAGACTTGCTCTCACGCACCATGCCCGCCGCGTGCTTGGCACTGAAGAATGCGTCAATGACGTCGCACTGCTCCTTCGGTAAGGGCCACTGCCTCGTTACGCAGTATTTGGTTCCAGGAACCAAGTCAATCTCATGACGGACACCTCGATCCGGAGGTAAGCCAGTGGGCGGGTCATTCGAGACCACATCCTGGAACTCCTTAACCAAAGGATAGAACGGATCCGATGGGTCCTTCAGGATCGAAGATCCACTTCGCGCACTGAGTGCCTCCTTCGTGTCCTCAAGGACAGCTTCATCCATAAGCGACGAGGAGTTCAATTCCTCCTCCGGTCGTAACATGACCACTTCGGCGAGCGCGCCAGCCATTAAGGCATCCCCAAAGTCGGGAATGGACATCTCGTCCAGCTCTAGCAGAGCAGCCACCGTCGGAATAGCCTCGAGGCTGACGTTGCCCTCGGCTTCACCAGTCACTCCATCAACGAGTGTGTATAGCTGCTCGCTATCATCGTCCACGACGGACACGTCCTGTACCAGGACCGACGCCTTGTGTCTCGCAGTCGCCATCTGGCGTCGCTGCCGCCTCCTCGCGGAAGCTGTACGCCTCGGAGAGGCCAGCGTGTTCAGACTGAAAGTCTCGTCAGGTGTTGCCACCTCTTGCTGCTCTGATTGAGCCGGCGTGGAGCCGCAACGCTCACAGCCCTCGCCCAGTGGATTAGGTGCCACTCCACCCGCATCGTCAGGGTCCTCCCCTTGATGCCTCGGCTCACAGCCGACCACGCCATCAGTGGCATGCAGCGATGCTGCGCTCTCGTGACGAGCACCGCTCAGCGGGTTACGTGCCGCTCCACGCGCATCACTAGGGCCATGCCCAAGATGCCTCGACGAACTGTCGACCATGCCATTACCGGCATGCAGCGATGCTGCGCTCAAGCCACGAGCATCGCTCAGCGGATTACGTGCCGCTCCACGCGCATCAATAGGGCCACGCCCAAGATGCCTCGACTCAGTGTCGACCCCGCCATTACCGGCAGGCAGTGATGACTCGCAGTAACTCGGAGTCTCACTCAGTGGGTTACGTGCCACTCCACGTCCAGCCCACGAGCAGTGCTCGGGACTCGCGTCTTCGACGCCAGTGTCCATTAACTCGGACACTCCAATGTCCAGCACATTGACCGACTCGGTCCAGTGCCCGCGCCAATAGCGCTTTTGCTTCCTAGCAGAGGTGGGTTCATGACTCGCCAATGCTCCCCTAGGAGGCAAGCGCGTAGCGCCTAAGGTCTTCGACCGCCAGTCGATCCATGGTTCATGGCACTCCAGCCATGCCATGCCGAGGATGAGGTCGTACCTCGAATCCAGGTCGATGACCAAACAGCGTTCAACGCTATCGAAGTCCAGAAACTTCACGCCCAGGTTCACAGGAACCTTGGGCACCGTGACACGGGTCCCCGTCGCAAGACGGACGGTGACGATGTCCCTCGAACGCGCCTTCAGCGCCTCAGCGTACTGCTGACTTCCTTCCATCGTGGAGCGCCGAGCATAGTTGCCCGACGCTCCAGAGTCGATAAGGATCTTCCATGGCTTCTCAAAGCCCTTCACGGTCGCTTCCACGACCAGCAAGCCCGGCTTGCATACACGTTCCGTGTTGTTAGAGAGCACGGTGCTCTTTGGGGCTAAGCCCTGCCGACCTCCTCCCTGAGGCTCAACAGAACTCAGTTCTTCTTCCCCAGCAGGGCGCCCCGCGCCTACTGGGACTTGGCGTTTCCCCGCCCCGAGCCAGGCTTCTGCTCAGAAGCGGAGATTCTGCTCGACGGAGCCTGGCGCTGCTTGCGCAGCGGGCAACCCGGACGCAGGTGTTGCGTGCTGCCGCACACATAGCATCGACGGATGCCGATACGCTGCTCAGCAGCCTGAAGCTCGGCTTCCTCATCTTCAGCGTAGCTGAGGTCCATAGGCACTGCGCCATTGGACACATCAGAAGCTCCGGAAGAGCTGGCTTGGGAAGCCGTCCAACCAAGTCGCGACGACTTGAAGTTGAACTCGGCGTTCAACGCCACGTTCACGGCTTCCTCAAAAGAGGTCGGGTGAACACGGAAGACTTCCGTCCTGGCCACGCCAGTGCGAAGGCCTTCCATGAAGACGGTCACCGCGACCACTTCAGGAAGAGGATCCGCCGCCATGCCGGCGAGAAGAGTTCTCAACTCCTGGACGAAGTCCAACAATTCCTTCTTACCCTGACGGGTAGACAGAAAGCGTGACCTCACGCGATACGCCTGGTTAGGCGGCGAGAACACTCGCGAAAGCTGGGCCTTCAGCTGATCCCAAGAAGGGAACGCAGTGTCCATAGACGTGCCACACGTCATGGCCCACTCTCGCGCTCGGCCACCGAGCTTGGAGATCGCAAGCGCCACGCGCTGCTGCTCGGTCTTGAGCATGGCGGACGCCATGGCCATTTCGACCTCTCTGATCCAGAGCAAAAGGCTTTCGCCTTCCTTGCCCTCGAAGGTCTTGACGCTCACCATGAGCGGTTTAGCTCGTGGAGCATCGTCCGATGCAGGCCTAGGCGTCACAGACGCCGCGGCCGCAGTCATCTTCTGCTGGACGTGCTCCAACAGAGCATTCTCATACTGAGAAAACGCCTCCAGACGCGCGTTCACCGCGTCGGGGCCTTGCGAAGCAAGATGGGCCACACCTTCCGGGCCGATCAAGGACATCAGCTTATTAAGCCCGTCCTGTTGGTTCGGGGGTAAGTGGGCAAATTGCTCCATCCTCACAGAGGGACAGTCGTAAGACTCAGGTGTCGGATTGACTACAAGTGCTACCAAGTGCAGCGGGGCTGCCGTAGCTTTAGCGTCAGAGGAAGACACAGACTCAGAGAGTCTCTAGTAATAGCGATAACCTTACGCTCTATACAAGAGCTATACCGAGTACCGTAAGATAACTACTTACGGACTCCAAGAGACAGAAGTACCTTAAACAAGGCTAGTGAACTCTTAGGCTTCAAATGTGAACTGAATGTATTGTTGTTTATCGCGGCAGAGCCGCCTGTTGTATGTATGTATAGGACTCACTATCTATCATAGTAGAGCCTAGTCTAATGCATATCCATTGGCTGTGAGCCACCCACTCCTATCTGGGGTGACCCACGTAACATATGTGTGGAACTCAACTTATGTGTGGCACCTAGCCTGTGTGTATCACACTATTCGATGTAACCCCGTTACAGCTCTTCTTCGTCCAGAACAATGATCATTGCCTTGACTTGATCTGGTGTGCGCACCGAGCCGATCCCTCCAGTCAACATCATCATCTTCAACTCCCTATAGTAGGAAAGCTGGGAAATCGACCGCACCATGAAATCAACCATCCAGGCGTCGCTGACGTCTGCATCCAGCGCCTTCAGCTGCTCACGTAGGTTCATCATATAGATCAAATGATTCTCCACATCAGCTCCTGGTCGGCATGAAGCTCCTTCTAGCTTCTGCCGAAGTGCTCGTTGGGTATAGAGCGTGGTCATCTCATTCTCGCGACCTTCAAATCTCGTAGACAAATAGGTCCACATCTCTGACCCATACTCAATTTGCATCACTTGTTGGGCGAGTGTGCAGGAGAGGGAGCTTGAGATCATCTTTGCGAGCAGCAGTTCTTGCCTCATGAAGCGACGTTCTTCGTCGTTCCCGTTAGTGTCGGCGTACTGCTGTACCATCACAAATATCGTCCATCGGCTTGTCGTTATCTGCGACTTGGTAGCATGCCAGGTAGCGCATCATGGTGCGACTGAAGAGCGGCCAGTTTTTGCCGTTCCAGTTCACCGGCCGACCGTCCTTGTTCCACTCGACGTCGGACTTCTTGGCCGCCATATCTCCGTTGCCTTTTGGGCTCATAACCCTGTTACGATTGTGAGCAGGTGACGTAGTCGTAGGCAGCAACTCAACACTTGTTACTCCTCTTAGCTCTTCAGCTACAACCGCTTCTGTCCTCTCTGAGTCTGTTCTGCCTTGGACACTGCAAAATGCAAACTGGGGTTGATCTGGCCAGCTCTGTTCTTGGTTTCCACGTTTCGGCCTTCAAGCCCCTTCTCATCTGGGACGCTGCTCTGTACAGACCGTACGACTAGCTTCCTAACAGCGACACCTGACGAGACTTTCAGTCTGAACACGTTGGCCTCTCCGAGGCGTACAGCTTCCGCGAGGAGGCGGCAGCGACGCCAGATGGCGACTGCGAGACACAAGGCGTCGGTCCTGGTACAGGACGTGTCCGTCGTGGACGATGATAGCGAGCAGCTATACACACTCGTTGATGGAGTGACTGGTGAAGCCGAGGGCAACGTCAGCCTCGAGGCTATTCCGACGGTGGCTGCTCTGCTAGAGCTGGACGAGATGTCCATTCCCGACTTTGGGGATGCCTTAAAGGCTGGCGCGCTCGCCGAAGTGGTCATGATACGACCGGAGGAGGAATTGAACTCCTCGTCGCTTATGGATGAAGCTGTCCTTGAGGACACGAAGGAGGCACTCAGTGCGCGAAGTGGATCTTCGATCCTGAAGGACCCATCGGATCCGTTCTATCCTTTGGTTAAGGAGTTCCAGGATGTGGTCTCGAATGACCCGCCCACTGGCTTACCTCCGGATCGAGGTGTCCGTCATGAGATTGGCTTGGTTCCTGGAACCAAATACTGCGTAACGAGGCAGTGGCCCTTACCGAAGGAGCAGTGCGACGTCATTGACGCGTTCTTCAGCGCCAAGCACGCGGCGGGCATGGTGCGTGAGAGCAAGTCTCCGCACTCGACGCCTACGTTCTGTGTCAGAAAGCCTAATGGCAAGTGGGCGCATCGTTCATGCTTTCAATAAACTCAACGCTGCCACCATTCCGGCACAGACGCCGATTCCTAGGAAGGATGTTCTGCAGAACAATATGGTTGGCTGCACGATGTACAGTGCGCTCGACTTGGTCGATGGTTATTACCAGTTGCTCATGCGAGCGAGTGACATTCCGCTGACAGCGGTTAGCACTCCGAGCGGTATGCTCTGGGAGTGGCTGGTCATGCCCCAAGGGCTGTCGAACGCGCCTGCGACGTTCAATCGTCTGGTGACGCAGCTCTTCAGGCCCCTGCGGGCGTTTGCTCAAACGTACTTCGACGACATCTTCGTCCACAGTCGTGCGGAGCACGGTCGGTCTGACGTGGAGAACCACATTGACCACTTGCGAGCAGTGCTCGAGTGCATGCGCACCAACAAGCTGTACGCTAACGCATCAAAATGCATCTTCGGCGCTGAAGAAATTCCTTTCTTAGGATGCTTCGTTGGGAAGCGCGGCCTTCGAGCAGATCCAGCTAAGGTTAAGGCCATCGTTGACTGGCCGGTTCCCAAGAACCAGAAGGACTTACGCAAGTGGCTTGGCCTCGCCAACTACTTGCACAAGTACAGCGCGAACTACGCTGAGATGGCTCGGCCATTGTCCAATCTCCTTAAGAAGGATGAGGACTGGTGTTGGAACACCGAGCATCAAGATGCTTTCGAAGCAGTCAAGGAGAGTCTCCTTCATGCCCCGATCCTGGCGTTGCCAGACCCTGAACGTCCATTCAGTATCGTCTGTGACGCATCGGACTTCGCCATCGGCAGTGCTCTGCTCCAAGCAGACGCCGAAGGGCGTGAACGCGTGATAGCGTTTGAGTCTCGCCAGCTTAAGGCTGCAGAGAAGAACTATCCAGTTCATGACAAAGAGCTACTTGCGATGAAGTATGCTCTCGTCAAGTTCAGGGTTCACCTGCTGGGCTCTAAGCCGTTTGTGATCTTCACTGATCATGCGTCACTACGCACTGCGACCCAGTCGCCTCACCTCTCGCAAAGGATGGCCCGTTGGCTGTCCTTCTTCGCGGAGTACAACTTCGAGGTGAAGTACAAGCCTGGCAGGCAGAATGGTCTTGCAGACGCGTTGTCACGGCGACCGGACTATGAGCTTGCTCATGTCACGATGGTGACCTCGTCGGTGTCGGACTTGATACGCGCTGCGTATGCGCGAGACGACATGTGTGTCGCCCTGCTGCGTGCTCATGGGAGCAAGGAGTTTGAAACTGGGACAAGACATTGTCGGCGCGCTTGCACGCGAGCCTGCACCGTTACTCCGTCGCTGACGGTCTGCTGTACTACAGCACGAGTGCGGAGGACACTCCTCGAGTCGTGGTTCCTCATGATGAGGATTTGAAGTATCGTATCCTCTACGAGGCGCATGATACACCGCTTGGCGGCCACCTCGGTCGCGAGAAGACCTACAGCTCTGTGAGCCGGACCTATTGGTGGCCCAAGCTGTACAAGTGGACGAGCACGTACGTGCGCACGTGTGAGACGTGTCAGCGGGTGAAACCCTCACCGCATGCGGCCGCGCCGCTGGCAAGCTTGCCTGTACCCTCTGGGTGTTGGGAGTCCATGAGTTTGGACTTCGTGTTTGGCCTTCCAAAGGACTCGGAAGGTAACACGGGCATCGTGGTCTTCGTTGACCGTCTGAGCAAGATGGCTCATCTAGCGGCTGTGCCGGACACCGTGGACGGTGAAGGGACAGCGAAGCTGTTTCTCGATCGGGTCTTCCGCCAACACGGGCTGCCCGCATCGATTGTCTCTGATCGAGACCCCCGCTTCACTGGGAAGTTTTGGGACGCTGTCTTTAAGGTGCTTGGCACCAAGTTGGACATGTCCACAGCGGACCATCCGCAGACCGACGGTCAGACTGAGCGCGTGAATCGCGTTGTCGAAGACATTCTCCGTAGCATTTGCGCTGAAACGCCGAAGCGTTGGAGCGCTATGCTTCCACTCGCCGAGTTTGCGTTGAACAACGCTGTGCATGCTTCCACGGGCTACACTCCGTTCTACGTGAACGGCCTCACTCACCCGCGCGTCCCGCTGACGCTGCCACTCCGTGGTCCTGGGCTTGGTGGGGGAGAGATAGCCGATCGGCTTGCTGATGTCAGCCCACTCACTGTTCGTAAACAGGTTGACGAGTTCCTGTCAACGCGTCTAAGTGTCCTTCGACACGTACGTGACGCAATGGCTGATAGCCAAGACAAACAGAAAGAACATGCGGATGCTTAAGGCAGAGGCAATGTTGAGAGTTATGAGGTCGGGGACCTAGTGTTGCTTAACGCTAAAAATCTACCTACACATGCAGTGTCTGCGGTCTTCAAGACCAAGTTGCGCCCGCGCTTCGTGAGACCGTTCACGGTCGTGGCCAAGAAGGGCCTAGCGTATACGCTCAATCTTCCGAAGAAGATGCGTACGCACCCCGTGTTCGACGTTGGCTTGCTCAAGCCGTACCGGGACCCGGCCCAAGTGGGTTCCCAGGCGCTGGCGCCTGCGGTGGCTGCACCAATCCGGGCTGTTGCAGCCGAACTAGCAGATCAAGCTGACCGCCCAGTCGGGCCAACCTTTGATCAAGGCGAGCAAAGCCTTGTTCGAGGCGATCCAGCCGCTGAGTCGCAGACTGAGGACCCTCGATCCAAGCCACACGCTCTTGGAGCTCGCGAATCTCATTCGCTTGATGGTCGTAGTCGCCTCCAGCTCGTTCGAGCATCCGCTGATGGCGAGCAACGTCAGAGCGCAAGGTGCTCACCGAGTCCCGGACTTGCTCGAACTCCTGGAGCTGGACTGGCCCCTCCTCCACAGGCAGCGGCTCGGCCACCTCCGGCATTGCTCGACGAGCAGGGGAACCGCCACTTTCATGTGGAGCGTATTCTAAAGCTTCGTCGACGCGGCGCTCATAACCAATATTTGGTGAAGTGGCGTGGGTACCCGCACTCAGAGAACTTGTGGGAGTTTGAGGTACCCCTCCGGCAAGACTGCCCTGACGTCGTGGACGCTTTTGATCGCCGCGATCGAAGGCGCTCTGCGAGCCCGCGACCGCGAAGTCGGTCGCCTCACGCTTCCCGCCGCTAGGCAGGGGAGCTGAGGGATCATACGCTGAGCTCAAGCGTTGATCCCGGGCTGCTGCAGCCGTCGACT
Source organism: Phytophthora crassamura (assembly GCA_033557995.1). Taxonomy (NCBI): domain Eukaryota; phylum Oomycota; class Peronosporomycetes; order Peronosporales; family Peronosporaceae; genus Phytophthora; species Phytophthora crassamura. The sequence goes on from JAUCED010000016.1 coordinate 2,163,024, forward strand.
TACCTTGGTGAGTTCAGCGCTCTTAAGAGCAAATGAGCCGAGTCCGAGGGACTGTAGCGACTTGGAGGCGGCCGCCTGACGTTTCGTCTTCAACTTCGCAAAATCGAAGCGAAGCCGGCGCTCTAAGCGCGCACATCAGCTTCGTCGAAGCTAGATCGGAGAGTCTCCAACGAAGAGAGACGGCGGGTTCGATGAACCCAGTCCGTGAATTGGGAGTCGTCCTCGTGGAGGAGCTCTCCCGGACCGAGCACCACCGGAAATAGTCCGCATCGCGGAGACCGAAGCCCCACGGGCTTGATCGGACAGGCGAGTCCCATACTCCTGCGGAGTGGTCTGCTGCGGCGTCAGAAGCCTCTCTCGGAGAGCAGTACGAGTAGCGACCTGGTCGCTGGTACTGGCCGCCGGCCCGATTCGCCAATTCTGCAATGGCCCCGAGCCAAACTGCTTCAAGCGCTCCACCGGGTTGAGCGGCACGAAGCCATACTCTCGTCGAGAGCTCACTAGCGGTCGCACCTCAGGTCGTTGCGAACGAACGGCACTTTGCCCCTCGAGCTGACGCTCGTCTCCAAACCAGACGAAGCACGAAGTGCTGTGGTCTCGCGATCCACGAAAGGGTTGGGAACCCGGCGTTGCTGCTCCGGCGAGCGTGGACGCGCAGGTGGCGGGGAGTCCTCTCGCTGAGGCATCGGCGTGTCGGAGTTGTAGTCCAGCCCCTCGTCCTCCTCCCCCTCCTCGAGGCCCTCAAAGAGGTCATCTGCCGCACGGCGGACCATGTTCGCGCTGCTGGGGCTCTCGGAGCTAGGAGCACAACGGCGCTGCTGCAGGGCGTGATACTCTCTCACCGAGAGCGTTGACGCGGGGCGCGGCGAGACCTTACGGTCAGACGTTGTGGCACTAGGTGCCGGGGACGCGGGCGCGCTCTTTTTGTCGAATGACCAAGACCTGCGGACTCCGAGCCATGTGCTCGTTGAACTTGGAAAGTTCTGGAGCGGGCTCTCGCGAGGGCAAGCGACTTGGCCGTTGCCGTAGAGATTTCTCAATCGAGACGATGACGAGTGCGGACACGTGGTGTCCACAGTCTGGTGGGGGAAGGTGTAACGGGGTTACATCAAATAAGTGTGTGTCACACGAGTTATGTGTTGCACACACCCCTTTAGTTCATATTAGATCAGTAGGTGACTTGAGAGCCACCCATATGCATTAGACTAGGCTCTACTATGATAGATAGTGAGTCCTATACATTCAGACAACAGGCGGCTATGCCGCGACTAACAACAATACATGCAGTTCACATTTGAAGCCTAAGAGTTCACTAGCCTTGTTTAAGGTACTTCTGTCGCTTGGAGTCCGTAAGTAGTTATCTTACGGTACTCGGTATAGCTCTTGTATAGAGCGTAAGGTTATCAATAGTACTAGAGACTCTCTGAGTCTGTGTCTTCCTCTACGCTAAAGCAATTGCAGCCCCGCTGCACCGACCCTGTTGTCGATGTCAGCAAGGGCAAGAGCGTTTCAGTCGTATTCGACGGCAATCAGGGTAATTACAACTCTGGACTGATTCAGATCGATGTTATTTCGCAGCTAACTGGATCGCAGGGCTTTGCCTCGCTTCGCGAAGCCTACATCACGCTCCCGTACGTAATCACTGCCAAATCAACCGGTAGTGCTGATATCAACTCCCAACGACAATTCCTCGATTTGCGTGTGCCCTGAAGTGCAACGTTGCTAACGTTGTCGATTCGCTAACGGTGGAGCTCAACGGCAAAAAAGTTGTCACCGAGACAGAATATAAATGCTTTGGAACAATTTAAGAGCGATGACTGAACTATCTCAGGACGAGGTCGCCAAGCATGGCGCTGATATGCATTTGTACCCGGATACGTGGAATGGAATTAACTTCACCAAATCGGCTTCGTCGACCGGCGATGGCTACTCTAATAATCAGATCAGCAGTGTAGCCATGCTAGACTCCACTTTGTCGCAAGTGCAGGAGCCTTGGGCATACAACTCGGGCTTCTTCAAGCGTCTCTCGAATGTACCCGCTCCGATCGACTCGACTGAAGACAGTGGTGCGTACTCTTGGGCTTCGTTTGGAACGACCGCTACGAAGCAAGTACTACAACAGAACGGACGTGGCTGTTTCAAAGAGTCTAACGCCACTACATTCGGCCTCGATAAGTTCGCTGGACGGTGGTATTACATGCTCAAAATCAAGCTCGTGGATCTACACCCAATTTTCAAGGAACTCGATTTGACGGCGAACCCTGAACTCAAGCTCCGATTGCGTATTAATGCCGGCACCGTTGCTATCTCGGGAACCGCCACGACTATAAAGCTTGACTCTACGACTATGACTTCTGGTCAGACCGTACCGATTATGGTAGCTCCCGCTACCGCTGCACTGCTGGGGGCCTCTGCTAGCGGGAACACTGTCGTTCCAGCTACGGCAATGAACGATGTACTGACTCCCACTAACTCTCAGCTATCATTCTCGTTTGGCCCTGTTGGCAACGCATTCACTCCAACGGCATCGGTTGGTGAGTACCTCCCGTATCAGATGTCCCGTTTGTACATTCCGTTCTACCATCTCAAGATCCCGACCGCTATCATCAGCAAGCCTGTCAAGACCATTCGCTACCTCGACTGTTTCGCTCAGATGTTCCGCAAGGGCGCTGGCGTATCTCCCGCGAGTCCTACTGGTCAGTTGAATGCTGCGTTCGATTTGAACATCAGTGGGTATAAGAAAAATGTCAAATATGTAGCTTTGATCCCTTTCGCGGAGACGAGCGACGGACACTTTGTGAGTGCGGTTGGTACTCCCCAATATCAGAGTCCGTTTGATAGCGCCCCTTGGACGTGTATGCCCGGCGCTTCGATCCGCAACTTCCAAGTCGCCATCGGTAATTCTAATGTCTTTGACAAGAGCCAGGAGTACGATTGGGAGGGGTTCTGTCATGAGTTCAGCAAGATTGGTGCCATTAACGGCCATCTATCGAGCGAGATCAGCAATGGTCTAATCGATTCTCAGCAGTGGTCGATGGCTCAGCGCATCCTTGTAGCCGATTGTTTGCGTCTCACCAAGAAGGACGTCCCTCAAGCTATTCAGGTCAGCGGCATCAATGGTTCGGCCACCGGTATGGATCTTCTGGTGCTTGTTGTTTATGAGCGCGAGCTTGAGCTTGACCGTCTCACAGGGGAGGTTCATAGTACTGATTGAGCGCTCTCATGCAAAGGAAGCTCATCTCTATTAATTTAATTAAATTTGTATATGTGATCTGGCTACCTATATAGAGATCATCATGAGTACATTAACTTTTGGCAAGCACAAGTCGAAAACTATTGAAGAGGTATATGCTTCTGACCCAGGATACTGCCGCTGGTTATCAAATCAAAAAAGTCTCGTTGAAGACAGCAGTGATATTGGTAAGTTCCTGAAAGAGAAGTTTAGTAATGGTGATTGATCGTTCATTATGACGTTTGGTAAGTACAAGCATAAAACTATCAAACAGATCCAAACCATCGACCCTGATTACCTCGAATGGCTGAAGAAGAATGAATTCATTCAAACGAAGATGCCCAAGCTGAAGGCTGAGGTAGATGAACTCCTAAAGTGAGCTCGTGGTGATATATTTTTTTGAAAACATTCTGAATTTAAGGAAAAAAAGAGTCGATTGACTCGATTAAATTTCCACAGCATTGTCAAAAACGTAGCGCATCTCGGCGGGGGTGTTGAAGTAGTTGTTAATATCCAAGAAATTTCCGAAATCTTCGTTCATATCCCCTTCGTAGGTATCCCTATCGAATTCTTGCATGTAGCTGAAATCATCAGTACAGGCGATGCCTATCATACCAATGATGTGCTCATTATTACACATCTTCATCCAGACCAGTAATAATGCTGGGCTGATGTCATGATCAATGCTATACATTCCTCGAGCATAGCGTTGGAGATAAACTATGGCTTCAGGTACAATATCAATATGGCTGAGGTATCCATGACTGTAGTTGCTGAACACATCGAATGCGGAATGGTTCTTAACGTTGAAGTACCTGATGGAAGGTATGGATCTTGGACACGAAGCTTGGACGAAGCGGAGAGAGGGACGTCGCAGACGGCGGGACCGGAGCGAAGACACTTGAGGGGTAGAATGAAGATTCGAAAGTGATTGATTGATCGGAGCTTACACTGTCTTCACTACCTAGTCTGCATCCAATCATTTGGTGCATCCAATCACCAACACTCTATACTCGTCCAATCATCCTACTCGTCTAATCATCGGTGGCGTAAACAACGTACCATAATCATCGCGGGATCGTATTGGATCGGTTCGGGTTAACCGGTTCACGGTTAATAACCGATACCAAACCGGTAACCCTCAATACGCCCCCTCAATGCGAAGTCCCACGAATGCCGAGAGTCGCCGTCAGATCCGTATGGCGTGGTCCCGCGAGAGCCTTCGTCATGATGTCTGCCAGCATCACAGAAGTCTCGCAATACTCGAGCTTCACTTCACCACGCTTGACTTCGTCGCGGATGTGGTGGTACTTGATGTCGATGTGCTTGGCGCGGCCGTGGTTCACTGGATTCTTCGTCATCTTGATGCACGACTGGTTGTCTTCGCGAATCTTGAGCTCGGGACCAGTCTCGTTGGCACATACCAGAATCTCGCACAGCAGGCGATGAATCCACTTGCCTTCTTGAATCGCCAGGCTGAGCGCGATGTACTCTGCTTCGCTTGTAGACAGCGAAACACTTGACTGCTTCTTGCTACCCCAACTCACTGGCGCACCCATCAGCATGAACGTGTAGCCGGAAGTCGACTTGCGATCCGCGAGGTCGCCAGCCCAGTCCGCATCGGAGTAACCGCGAAAGTCAACGTCGTCACCCGGCTTGAAGCAGATACCATGCGTCTTGGTGCCTTGCAGGTAGCGAAAGATACGCTTGACCGCAACCCAGTGTTCCTCTTGAGGGTTTTCCATGAAGCGCGACACATAGCCAACAGCGTACTATTGAGGGTTACCAGTTTGGTATCGGTTATTAACCGTGAACCGGTTAACCCGAACCGGTCCAATCCGAACCCACGTTGATTATGGTGATTACGGTAAGTTGTTTCCGCCACCGATGATTAGACGAGTAGGATGATTGGACGAACACCGGTGAGTGATGGTTGATTAGAGGCACTAGGTGATAGGACGCAGAGTCGCGTGTCTATAACAGTAGGGTGTAAGCTGCAACAATTCAATCACTTTCGAATCTTCATTCTACCCCTCAAGTGTCTTCGCTCCGGTCCCGCCGTCTGCGACGTCCCTCCCTCCGCTTCGTCCAAGCCTCGTGTCCAAGATCCATACCTTCCATCAGGTTATGAGCCCAAGCACCATGTCCTCTGCCCAAGACGCCTCGACCAAGGTCTCCATTGACAAGTTCAACGGAGACAACTACGCGACGTGGAACCGCTACATGCGTGGCGTGTTCCTGACCAAGTCGACGTGGCATGTGGTCAACCGCGAGACGACGCCAAGCTTCACGGACTCGCGGGCCAAGGACGACTATGTCAAGTCGAGCAACATCGCGTTCGGACTGATGTTGCTCCACATGGACGCGGACTACCACCATGTGGTCGACGACTGCGAGGAAGCGTGGGTTGCCTGGTCGCGCCTGAAGACGCTGTACGGTGGTTCGCAGAAGGCTGGACGCATCTACCTGAAGCGCCAACTCTTCAGCATGGAGATGTCGGAAGGCGGCAACGTCTTGCATCATTGCAACGAGGTCCTCAACATCAGCGCCAAGCTCAGCAGCATCGGCGCCAAGATGGAGGATGAAGACGTGGCGATCTGCTTGTTGCGCAGCCTCCCTAAGAGCTACGAGAACGTTGTGCTCAACCTGGAGATGAGCAGCGCTGAACTGCGGTCGCAAGACGTCGTGAAGGTGCTCACGAATGAGCACGTCAAGCGGCAAGGCGAGAAGACGGCGACGGTGAAGACGGAGAATGCGGCCAAGGCGTTCAACACCGACCGAGAGTCTCGCCAATGCACGTACTGCGGAAAAGTGGGGCACACGATTGACAAGTGCTGGACCAAGCAGAAGGACGAGAATCGGGGCCCAAGACGCGGCGGCAACGGCCGTGGACGCGGGGCCAACAACATCCAGTGGAGAAACGACAGCGACGGCTACGACGACGACTACGATCGGGTGGCGTTCGCGGTTTCACTGGAATGTGGGGTTTCGACGGGCAAGAATGTGTCCGGGATGTGGGCGGTCGACAGCGGCGCAACGCACCACATCTGCAACGACAAGGCCAAGTTCGCCCATTTGATTGAGCGGAACGAAGGCGAACTTTCGGTGGCCGACGGTAACAAGGCGGCCATCATGGGTGTGGGGACCATCGTGGAACAAGTGGTCCTACCCAACGGCGACGAGCGCGAGATCGAGATCAAGAACGCGCTGTACGTGCCAAGCATGAGCAAGAATCTGCTTTCGGTACCGCAGATCAACAAAAGTGGCAAGTTTCAAGTGGTATTCGACGGCACCAAGATGCAGATTGCGCACAAGGGCTCCAAGCAAGTGGTGGCGACGGCAAACCTCGTAGATGGACTCTACTGGCTGATGACGCCTCAGCGTTCGGCGAATGCGGCGACGAGTGGCAAGATTGTCGACCTGCACGCGCGCATGGGTCACGCTCCGGTTGAGGTTCTTCGCAAGATGGTCGACAACCACATGATCAAAGACGCGAAGGCACCTTTCAAGTCGAGCGGACCAAGTCTGTGTCGCGGATGCCAGCAAGGGAAGATGGCTCAAAAACCGTTTCCAAGCAACCGTGACAAGCGTCGCTACGACACGTTCGAGCTGCTCCACTTCGACATCTGCGGACCCATGGAGGAAAGCTCACTTGGTGGCAGCAAGTACCTGCTGCTGATCGTGGACGAAGCCAGCGGATGCATGAAGGGTTTCTGTCTGCGTGCCAAGTCGGAAAGCGAAGACTGCATCAAGACGTACATCATGAAGGTGCAGAAGCAGTTCGGCAAGAAGGTCAAGTTTGTGCGGCACGACGGAGCTCGTAAGTTTGCGACTAACTCGCTCAAGGACTTCTACGAAGACGAAGGCATCGAGCAGCAAACCACGGTTCCGTACGCGCACCAGACGAACGGCACGGCAGAGCGAGCCATCCGGACTATCGTCACGATCGGCCGCAGCATGCTGCATCACGCCAAACTGGACAAGTGTTTCTGGGCTGAGGCGGCCATGACGGCCATCTACGTGAAGAATCGCCTGCCGTCACCCAAGATCGAGCACAAGACTCCGTTCGAGATCGTGTACAAGTCCAAGCCGAGTGTGAAGCACATGCGTGTGTTCGGCTGTCGGACATTCATCCTGACTCCGAAGGAGAAGCGGCTCAAGTGGGATCCCAAGGCTCGCGCCGGACTGTTCCTCGGTTACGAAGAAGTGTCCAAGGCGTATCGACTTTATGACATCGAGGCGGGGCAGGTGGTGATCAGTCGCGATGTCAACTTCGATGAATCGACTTTTGGACTTTCGGCGACTACTTCGGATGAAGACGTCGATGATGCTGCGCTGGACCTGGACGCTCTCGACATCGACGATGATGGTCCACGCCAGACGGAGTACAAGCAGGCAGGGAAGCGCAAGAACCGACCAAGTGACGACAAGGACACTGCCAGACGATCGCGCCCCGTTCGCCACAGAGCTGGCTTAGAAGAAGCAAGTGCGCCGAACGAATCCTCCTCGCACCGAGCCGAACCCGACGAAGAAGAAAAGTCTGGGGATCAAGGTGAAGACGACGACTCAACTCCTCCCGTGTTTTGGCGTGCCAGTGCCAACGCTGTCGAAGCAGCAGCTGACCTATCGGAGCCGACAACGTTTCAAGAAGCTGTCAACGGCCCTGATCAAGTGCATTGGCGCAAGGCGATTCGCGCGGAACTCAAGTCGATGCGACTTCGTGGTGTGTTTCGTGCTGCCAAGTTGCCCAACGGACAGCGCGCCATCGGCACCAAGTGGGTGTTCAAGATCAAGCGCAAAGCGGACGGATCGATCGAGAAGTACAAGGCGCGCCTCGTGGCCAAAGGTTTCAAGCAGAAGTACGGCATCGACTACACGGAGACGTTCTCGCCCGTGGTCAAGTACGTGACACTGCGCATGATCATCGCGATCGCCAAGTACTTCGGCTGGCCTCTCGACCAACTCGACGTGGTGACTGCGTTCCTATACGGGATAATGAAGGAGCTGGTGTTCTGCGTGGTTCCTGAAGGCGTCGAGCTGGATGGTGACTTCGACTGCCTGGAACTGGTGAAGGCGATCTACGGTCTCAAGCAAGCTTCTCGCGTTTGGAACGAGACGTTCGACGAGTTCGTGTGCTCCATTGGCTTTCAAGTGTCGGCCTTCGACCCATGCCTCTACATCAAGGTTGTCGATGGTTACTGCGTGCTCGTGCTGGTATACGTGGACGACGTGCTGATTACCGGAAGTTCACCCGAGCTGATCGCACGCACGAAGAAGGACCTCAAGACTCGCTTCGAGATGACCGACAGCGGCAAGTGCGCGTTTGTTCTTGGGATCGAGTTGGTGGACGGCCCGGACGGCAGTGTGACGATGTGCCAGCGGCGCTATGTGGATGACATTCTCAAGCGCTTCGGCATGGACGAGTGCAAGGCCGTGGTGAGTCCCGTCGACATGAGCACTCGACTGGTTCCAAGTGACGCAGCGACCAAGGTGAACGCTCCGTTTCGCGAAGCTGTTGGTGCTCTGATGCACTTGATGACTGCCACGCGCCCGGACATCGCGTACGCCGTTGGCTATGTGTCGCGCTTCATGGAGAACCCTCAAGAAGAACACTGGGTTGCGGTCAAGCGTATCTTTCGCTACCTGCAAGGCACCAAGACGCATGGAATCTGCTTCAAGCCGGGTGACAACATCGACTTTCGTGGATACTCGGACGCGGACTGGGCTGGCGATCTCGCGGACCGCAAGTCGACTTCCGGCTACACGTTCATGCTGATGGGTGCACCAGTGAGCTGGGGCAGCAAGAAGCAATCAAGTGTTTCGCTGTCTACGAGCGAGGCGGAGTACATCGCACTCAGTCTGGCGATCCAAGAGGGCAAGTGGATTCATCGCCTGCTGTGCGAGATTCTGGCGGCCGCTAATGAGACTGGACCCGAGCTCATGATCCGCGAAGACAACCAGTCGTGCATCAAGATGACGAAGAACCCAGTGAACCACGGTCGTGCCAAGCACATCGACATCAAGTACCACCACATCCGCGATGAAGTCAAGCGCGGTGAAGTCAAGCTCGAGTACTGCGAGACTTCTGTGATGCTAGCGGACATCATGACGAAGGCTCTCGCGGGACCACGCCATACGGATCTGACGGCGACTCTCGGCATTCGTGGGACTTCGCATTGAGGGGGCGTATTGAGGGTTACCAGTTTGGTATCGGTTATTAACCGTGAACCGGTTAACCCGAACCGGTCCAATCCGAACCCACGTTGATTATGGTGATTACGGTAAGTTGTTTCCGCCACCGATGATTAGACGAGTAGGATGATTGGACGAACACCGGTGAGTGATGGTTGATTAGAGGCACTAGGTGATAGGACGCAGAGTCGCGTGTCTATAACAGTAGGGTGTAAGCTGCAACAATTCAATCACTTTCGAATCTTCATTCTACCCCTCAAGTGTCTTCGCTCCGGTCCCGCCGTCTGCGACGTCCCTCCCTCCGCTTCGTCCAAGCCTCGTGTCCAAGATCCATACCTTCCATCACGTACGCAATGTCCGGGCGCGTGGCAGTCATGAGGTGCATCAGGGCACCAACGGCTTCGCGAAACGGAGCATTCACCTTGGTCGCTGCGTCGCTTGGAACCAGTCGAGTGCTCATGTCGACGGGACTCACCACGGCCTTGCACTCGTCCATGCCGAAGCGCTTGAGAATGTCATCCACATAGCGCCGCTGGCACATCGTCACACTGCCGTCCGGGCCGTCCACCAACTCGATCCCAAGAACAAACGCGCACTTGCCGCTGTCGGTCATCTCGAAGCGAGTCTTGAGGTCCTTCTTCGTGCGTGCGATCAGCTCGGGTGAACTTCCGGTAATCAGCACGTCGTCCACGTATACCAGCACGAGCACGCAGTAACCATCGACAACCTTGATGTAGAGGCATGGGTCGAAGGCCGACACTTGAAAGCCAATGGAGCACACGAACTCGTCGAACGTCTCGTTCCAAACGCGAGAAGCTTGCTTGAGACCGTAGATCGCCTTCACCAGTTCCAGGCAGTTAAAGTCACCATCCAGCTCGACGCCTTCAGGAACCACGCAGAACACCAGCTCCTTCATTATCCCGTATAGGAACGCAGTCACCACGTCGAGTTGGTCGAGAGGCCAGCCGAAGTACTTGGCGATCGCGATGATCATGCGCAGTGTCACGTACTTGACCACGGGCGAGAACGTCTCCGTGTAGTCGATGCCGTACTTCTGCTTGAAACCTTTGGCCACGAGGCGCGCCTTGTACTTCTCGATCGATCCGTCCGCTTTGCGCTTGATCTTGAACACCCACTTGGTGCCGATGGCGCGCTGTCCGTTGGGCAACTTGGCAGCACGAAACACACCACGAAGTCGCATCGACTTGAGTTCCGCGCGAATCGCCTTGCGCCAATGCACTTGATCAGGGCCGTTGACAGCTTCTTGAAACGTCGTCGGCTCCGATAGGTCAGCTGCTGCTTCGACGGCGTTGGCACTGGCACGCCAAAACACCGGTGGAGTCGAATCATCGTCTTCATCTTGGTCTCCAGACTTTTCTTCTTCATCTCCGTAGGCTTGGTGCGAAGAGGAGTCGCTCGGCGCACTTGCTTCTTCCAGTCCAGGTCGATGACGCACAGCGCGCGGTCGACTGGCAGCTTCATCTTCGTCTCTTGGGCGATTCTTGCGCTTCCCTGCCTGCTTGTACTCCGTCTGGCGCGAACCGTCGTCGTCGATGTCGAGCGAATCGAAGTCCAGATCGTCGACATCTTGATCGGAAATCGCCGGAGAAAGTCCAAAGGTCGACTCATCGAAATTGACATCGCGACTGATAATCACCTGCCCCGCCTCGATGTCATAAAGTCGATACGCCTTGGACACTTCTTCGTAACCGAGGAACAGTCCGGCGCGAGCCTTGGGATCCCACTTGAGCCGCTTCTCCTTCGGAGTCAGGATGAATGTCCGACAGCCGAACACACGCATGTGCTTCACACTCGGCTTGGACTTGTACACGATCTCGAACGGAGTCTTGTGCTCGATCTTGGGTGACGGCAGGCGATTCTTCACGTAGATGGCCGTCATGGCCGCCTCAGCCCAGAAACTCTTGTCCAGTTTGGCGTGATGCAGCATGCTGCGGCCGATCGTGACGATAGTCCGGATGGCTCGCTCTGCCGTGCCGTTCGTCTGGTGCGCGTACGGAACCGTGGTTTGCTGCTCGATGCCTTCGTCTTCGTAGAAGTCCTTGAGCGAGTTGGTCGCAAACTCACGAGCTCCGTCGTGCCGCACAAACTTGACCTTCTTGCCGAACTGCTTCTGCACCTTCATGATGTACGTCTTGATGCAATCTTCGCTCTCCGACTTGGCATGCAGGCAGAAACCCTTCATGCATCCGCTGGCTTCGTCCACGATCAGCAGCAGGTACTTGCTGCCACCAAGTGAGTTTTCCTCCATGGGTCCGCAGATGTCGAAGTGGAGCAGCTCAAACGTGTCGTAGCGACGCTTGCCACGGTTGCTTGGAAACGGTTTTTGAGCCATCTTCCCTTGCTGGCATCCGCGACACAGACTTGGTCCACTCGATTTGGAAGGTGCCTTCGCGTCCTTGATCATGTGGTTGTCGACCATCTTGCGAAGCACTTCGACTGGAGCGTGACCCATACGCGCGTGCAGGTCGACAATCTTGCCACTCGTCGCCGCATTCGCCGATCGCTGAGGCGTCATCAACCAGTAGAGTCCATCCACGAGGTTTGCCGTCGCCACCACTTGCTTGGAGCCCTTGTGCGCAATCTGCATCTTGGTGCCGTCGAATACCACTTGAAACTTGCCACTTTTGTTGATCTGCGGTACCGAAAGCAGATTCTTGCTCATGCTTGGCACGTACAGCGCGTTCTTGATCTCGATCTCGCGCTCGTCGCCGTTGGGTAGGACCACTTGTTCCACGATGGTCCCCACACCCATGATGGCCGCCTTGTTGCCGTCGGCCACCGAAAGTTCGCCTTCGTTCCGCTCAATCAAATGGGCGAACTTGGCCTTGTCGTTGCAGATGTGGTGCGTTGCACCGCTGTCGATCGCCCACATCCCGAGCATATCCTTGCTCGTCGAAATATCACACTCCAGTGAAGCCGCGAACGCAACTCGATCAAAGCCGTAGTCGTAGTTGTTGTCGTCGTTTCGCCACTGGGCAGTGTTGGCCCCGCGTCCACGGCCGTTGCCGCCGCGTCTTGGGCCCCGATTCTCGTCCTTCTGCTTGGTCCAGCACTTGTCAATTATGTGCCCCACTTTTCCGCAGTACGTACACTCGCGAGACTCTCGGTCGGTGTTGAACGCCTTGGCCGCGTTCTCCGTCTTCACCGTCGCCGTCTTCTCGCCTTGCCGCTTGATGTGCTCATTCGTGAGCACCTTCACAACGTCTTGCGACCGCAGTTCAGCGCTGCTCATCTCCAGGTTGAGCACGACGTTCTCGTAGCTCTTGGGGAGGCTGCGCAACAAGCAGATCGCCACGTCTTCATCCTCCATCTTGGCGCCGATGCTGCTGAGCTTGGCGCTGATGTTGAGGACCTCGTTGCAATGATGCAAGACGTTGCCGCCTTCCGACATCTCCATGCTGAAGAGTTGGCGCTTCAGGTAGATGCGTCCAGCCTTCTGCGAACCACCGTACAGCGTCTTCAGGCGCGACCAAGCAACCCACGCTTCCTCGCAGTCGTCGACCACATGGTGGTAGTCCGCGTCCATGTGGAGCAACATCAGTCCGAACGCGATGTTGCTCGACTTGACATAGTCGTCCTTGGCCCGCGAGTCCGTGAAGCTTGGCGTCGTCTCGCGGTTGACCACATGCCACGTCGACTTGGTCAGGAACACGCCACGCATGTAGCGGTTCCACGTCGCGTAGTTGTCCCCGTTGAACTTGTCAATGGTGACCTTGATCAAGGCGTCTTGGGCAGATGACATGGTGCTTGGGCTCATGACCTGATGGAAGGTATGGATCTTGGACACGAAGCTTGGACGAAGCGGAGAGAGGGACGTCGCAGACGGCGGGACCGGAGCGAAGACACTTGAGGGGTAGAATGAAGATTCGAAAGTGATTGATTGATCGGAGCTTACACTGTCTTCACTACCTAGTCTGCATCCAATCATTTGGTGCATCCAATCACCAACACTCTATACTCGTCCAATCATCCTACTCGTCTAATCATCGGTGGCGTAAACAACGTACCATAATCATCGCGGGATCGTATTGGATCGGTTCGGGTTAACCGGTTAATGGGTACAACTGGTACACAGTACCCAAAACCGGCAACCCTCAATAGTACCCATTGTAATCAAACCATGCGTCTGGAATATCCTGTTGATAACTTTGTTCATCGGACAAACTTGCATCAGTCTCCTCAAACTCGTCATTGAACTCCTCGTCATCAAACTCCACTTCATTGGAATCGTTAGCTTGCTGCACATCTTTGATGATAAGATCGCGAATAGTTTGCATGGCTTTGTTGTTGTAGTTCATCGTTGTTGGCTGGTTGTGATTATATAACTTAGTATTCAAGTGTTTAAATAGAAAACTTTTCCACAAATATTGTCCTGATCGGTGCTCTACCTCCTTCACAGCGAATGAATATTTTACTCTCGATATTAGCTATGGTATAGGTGCTCTAACTACTACACATCTATAGGATACCTCATTTACATGTGAGGGCTTGAGACGATTTGAGGATGAGCTGAGGTGGCGTGAAATTTTGACTAAGTTGATGAAAATTGATTCAGCTGTTGTAGATGGTTAGATAGGTGCTCTGTCTCTTCCACAGCGTTAGGAAACAGATTGTAGCAAGGAAGGGGTGTAATGCTATAGACGGGGCTGGCGGACGGGGCTATGTACGATGTGTTAAAAAACGGTAGGACAACCGGCAACTACCTACTACTCGCGCGTCCCGTTGTCGCTACCACTGCGTGGTTCTGGGCTTGGTGGGGGAGGGATAGCCGATCGGCTTGATGATGTCAGCCCACTCACTGTTCGTAAACAGGTTGATGAGTTTCTCTCAACGCGTCTAAGTGTCCTTCGACACGTGCGTGACACTATGGCTGAAAGCCAAGACAAGCAAAAGAAACAAGCGGATGCTAAAGGCAGAGGCAATGTTGAAAGTTATGAGGTCGGGGACCTCGTGTTGCTTAACGCTAAAAACCTACCTACACATGCAGTGTCCGCGGTCTTCAAGACCAAGTTGCGCACACACCCCGTGTTTTACGTGGGCTTGCTCAAGTCGTACCGGGACCCGGCGCAGGTGGGTTCCCAGGAGCTGGCGCCCAGCGTGGCGGAGCCACAGCGCCCTGCTGAAGTCGCAGCAACAGGTCGACCTGACCTTCCAGCCGCGCGAGACCTTGCTCAAGGCGCGCCAGGCGTTGAGTCGCCGACTCAGCTGCCTCACACCACTGGAGACGCTCCTGGAGATCGCGGATCTCATTCAAGATGGTGTCAGACTCCCTCTCGGCTTGACCAAGCCTCCGCCCGTGGCGCTCCAGGGTCTGACACACGTCGCTCAGCGATCTCTCCAAGCTCTCCAACTCCTCAGGACGGACAGGTTCCTCACCGTACAAGGACACAAGCGCCGCCGGCGCTGCTCGACGAGCAGGGTAATCGCCACTTTCATGTGGAGCGTATTCTAAAGCGTCGTCGACGCAAGGGCTACAACCAGTATCTGGTGAAGTGGCGAGGGTACCCCACTCTGATAACTCATGGGAGTTTGAGATACCTCCGGCAAGATTGCCCAGACGTCGTGGACGCTTTTGATCGACAGGATCAAGGGAGCTCCATGAGCCGGGGGGCGAGTAATCGGTCGCCTTACGCTTCCCGACAATAGGTCGGGGGCTGAAGGATCAAACGCTGAGCTCAAGCGTTGATCCGGAGCTGTGGCAGCCATGGATCCACTTCGGTGGAAGCTGCTAGAGCTCGAAGGAGCAGGATAGGCAGGCCCTGGGGGCAGTGCCGAAGACGGGGGCGCACGGCGCTTAGTCTTAACCTTGGCGAACACAAAACGGAGTCTGCGTTCGAGTCGCACATCGGCTTCAGCGAAGCTGGCTCGCAGAGCCTCCAGCGAGGTGAGCTGCTTCGCATGCGCTACCCAGTTGCTAAACTGGGCATCGTCCTCCTGGGCGGTCTCTCCTGCGAGGAGCACGACGGGGTACGCCAGCATCTGCAGCACCGAAGCACGACGTGCTTGATCGGCTAGACGAGTACCATACTCAGCCGGAGTTGTCTCTTGTGGAGTCAAGAGCCTCTCTCGGAGAGCAGCCTGAGTTTGAAACTCAACGGCAGCAGTGGCCGCGGGCCCAACGATCCACGTGCGCAGCGAGCGCTGCGTCATGGCGTCCTTTACCATTTCGGCAGGATCGCGTGGCGTGAAGTCATAGTCTCGACGAGAGCTAAGCAAGGGTCGCGCCGTAGGCCGCTGGGAGCGCTGGACTTCCCCTTCCTCGAGCTGTTGCTCCTGTACCTCGTCGAGGGGATTGGTGACCTCACCAGTCGCCAGACCGGAGGAAGCGCGAAGCGCGGTGAGCTCTTGAGCCCGCCACGTTCGGAGAACGGGTTGGTCGCACGCGGCCCACTAGACTCCGGCTCGGGCGAGCGGGAAGGCTCATGCATAGAGCTATCGGTGTCATAGTCCACATCCACCTCATCGAGGCCCGCGAAGAGCTCATCGCGAGCGAGACGAGGGCGACGCCAAGCGTCTGAGGACTTGGTGTCCGTAGGCATGGCCCTCGAGCCCTGCTGGTATCGTCGCTGGTGCTCGGAGTGATACTCCTTCACAGAGAGCTTGTGCGCGGGGCGCGTAGGAGCTTCGGGACTTGAAGCCGGCGACGCACTACGTGCTGGCGAGCCCCTGGGGCTGGATGCGGGTGACGCGGAGCCGGAGGAGTCTTTCCGGTCGAAAGACCAAGACGCTTTCTGGCTGGCAGCCATTTCGCAGCTCGTTGAACTTGGAAAATTCTTGAGAGAGGTCTTGCGACGTGTTCCGTTGAACAATACCTCAACCGAGGCGATGACGAGTGAGGACACGTGTCCTCAGTCTGGTGGGGGAGGATGTATCGGGGTTACATCGAATAGTGTGATGCACATAAGCTAGGTGCCACACATAAGTTGAGTTCCACACATATGTTACGTGAGTCACCCCAGATAGGAGTGGGTGGCTCACAGCCAATGGATATGCATTAGACTAGGCTCTACTATGATAGATAGTGAGTCCTATACATACAAACAACAGGCGGCTCTGCCGCGATAAACAACAATACATTCAGTTCACATTTTGAAGCATAGAGTTCATACCTTTGTATAAGGTATTGTCTATCTCTGGAATCCTTAATTAAGGTTTAATAAGGTATTCGTCCAACTCTCGAATAGCGTTTGTAAGCTTTCAAAGAACACTAGAGACTCTCTTAGTCTGGGTCTTCCTCTACGTAAACGCTATTGCAGCCCCGCTGCACATCGGACTTTGCCATCGGCAATGCTCTGCTTCAAGCAGACGCCGAAGGGCGTGAGCGCGTCATCGCGTTTGAGTCTCGCCAGCTTAAGGCTGCAGAGAAGAACTACCCAGTTCATGACAAAGAGCTACTTGCGATGAAGTATGCTCTCGTCAAATTCAGGGTTCACCTGCTTGGCTCTAAGCCGTTTGTGATCTTCACTGATCACGCGTTACTTCGCACTGCGACCCAGTCGCCTCACCTCTCGCAAAGGATGGCCCGCTGGCTGTCCTTCTTCGCAGAGTATAACTTCGAGGTGAAGTACAAGCCTGGCAGGCAGAATGGTCTGGCGGACGCGCTGTCCCGCCGACCTGACTATGAGCTTGCTCATGTGAGCATGGTGACCTCGCCTGTATTGGTCCTGGTCCGCGCTGCATACGCACGCGATGACATGTGTGTCGCCCTGTTACGTGCTCTGGGAAGCAAGGAGTTCGAAAACTCGGACAAGACATTGTCGGCGCGCTTGCACGCGAGCCTGCACCGCTACTCCATCGCTGATGGGATGCTGTATTACAGCACGGGTACAGCGGATACTCCTCGTGTCGTGGTCCCTGATGACGAGGATCTGAAGTATCGTATCCTCTTTGAGGCGCATGATACGGCGCTTAGTGGCCACCTCGGTCGTGAAAAGACCTACAGCTCTGTGAGCCGGACCTATTGGTGGCCCAAGTTGTATAAATGGACGAGCACGTATGTGCGCACGTGTGAGACGTGTCAACGGGTGAAACCGTCCCCGCATGCGCCCGCGCCGCTGGTAAGTTTGCCTGTACCCGCTGGGTGCTGGGAGTCCATGAGTTTGGACTTTGTGTTTGGCCTTCCAAAGGACTCGGAAGGTAACACGGGCATCGTGGTCTTCGTTGACCGTCTGAGCAAGATGGCTCATCTAGCGGCTGTGCCGGACACCGTGGACGGTGAAGGGACAGCAAAGCTGTTTATCGATCGGGTCTTCCGCCAGCATGGCCTGCCCGTTTCGATTGTCTCGGATCGAGATCCCCGCTTCACTGGGAAGTTTTGGGACGCTGTCTTTAAGGTGCTCGGCACCAAGTTGGACATGCCCACAGCGGATCATCCGCAGACCGACGGTCAGACAATGTGTAACGGGGCGTGGCCCTTATTAATGGCACCCAACCCGTTAGTGTGTCGTACACACATGGAGTTGTCACATAGTGATGTGCCACACTCATGTGTGGTGTTTCGTACACTGGCCCTTAAGTGTGGTGCGTACCTAAGAGAGCCCTTAAGTACGGTTTGTACTTAGCAAGGTCGACATGGCTTGAGAGCCAACCATTTGGAAACAGGTTACTTCGAAGGTGCATTAATTAGACAGTTTATAGTAAGTAGGACTTGATGAGCAAAAGTAATAGACGTTCAGTTTAAATTTAACCTAGAAGTTCGCAAGTCGTTTGGTACCCGCTACCAGCAAACGACTAAGAAGGCAGGGCCTCGAACTAAGACAGCAGAGACGCCGGGCGTCTGTTGTGGTTAGCGCGTTACGCTTCCTCAAAGCAAAGGCGCGTGTGACTCCCCTCACAGCCGAGGCTAGATGAAGCCGCCGTTGATTACGCTCAACGTCTTCCCGAAGACGAGTTGCAGTCTCCTGTAGTCGCACAAACTCCGCAACGTCGATGGGCTTCTCTTCCTGGCCCGGCACGGCCGCCGCCGGAGTTGCTCGACGAGCATGGGAATCGCCACTTTCTTGTGGAACGTATTCTAAAGCGGCGCCGCCGTAATCGCCAAAACCAGTACCTGGTGAAATGGCGCGAGTATCCTCCTTCAGAGAACTCATGAGAGTTTGAGGTACCCCTCCGGCAGGACTGCCCAGACGCCGTGGACGCTTTTGATCGCCATGGCCAGGGTATACCCTGACCCCGCGACCGTCCGGTCGGTCGCCTCCCGCTTCCCGACAATAGGTCGGGGAGCTGACGGATCAAACGCTGAGCCCAAGCGTTGATCCGGGGCTGCTGCAGCCACTGACCCACTTCGGTGGAGGTTGCCAGAGCTCACAGGAGCATGACGGACGGACCCAAGGGGTCGGGAAGCAGACGCCGGGGCGCTGCGCTTCACCTTGACTTTCGCATAGTCGAAACGGAGCTTACGCTCGAGACGCGCATCCGCTTCGGAGAAGCTGGTCCGCAGGATCGCTAACGACGGGAGTCGTCGAGAATGTTCAACCCACCCGGTGAACTTACTGTCGTCCTCCTGGACCGTCTCCCCTTCGGCCAGCAAGATGGGGATCGTCCGCATCGCGGGGACTGAGGCACCTCGTGCCTGGTCCACGAGACGAGTACCATACTCAACGGGAGTCGTCTCCTGAGGAGTGAGAAACCTCTCTCGGAGAGCAACACAAGTTGCGAGCTCGTCCGGAGTGGCCCAGGCAACCAGGAGGCCAGAGATGGCGCGGCAAGGGCCTGCTTCACGACCTCAACAGGATTGCGCTGCTCGAAGCCATACTCTCGGCGAGAGCTAACTATGGGGCGAGCCTCGGGGCGCTGGGAGCGCGGCACTTCTCCCTCTTCGAGCTGACGGGCCTGCACCTCATCGAGGTCGTTGGTGACCACGCCGCCCTCCAGGCTAGTGGATGCGCGCAGCGCGGTAAGCGCTGGTGTCGCCCCTGGCTGGGAAACGGGTTTGGCGCACGCGGCTTGGACCCCTCGGGCTCAGGCGAGCACGGCGGTGACTCCTCGTGCGTCGGCATGGAGGTATTGGACCCGTAGTCCAACTCCGTCTCGAGGTTCTCGAAGCGCTCGTCGCGAGCATAACGGTTGTGACGCCCTGCGTCTTGTGCGGGCGGGTCCGAAGGCTGACTCGTGGAGTCTTTGCCGTGCCGGCGCCGGTGCTCGGAGTGATATTCCGTCACAGAGAGCGTAGACGCTGGACGCGCTGGCGCTTCCGGACTGGAAACCGGCGAAGCACTACGTGCCGCGGAAATCATCACTTGGGAAGTGTGGTCGAACGACCACGAAGCCTCTTGGCTTGAAGGCATCCAAGGGGGCCAAGTCACGGTGAGCTCTTGAACTATGACAGTTCTTGAGCGAGATCTGTTGATGCTAAGTGACACGCAGACGAGAAGAAAAGTTGAGTGAGGACACGTGGTGTCCTCAGTCTGGTGGGGGAGGGTGTAACGGGGTTACATAACAGTGTGTGTGTGTCGCACATAACTTGTGTGTGTACCAGTTGTGTGCGTACACCAACCCGGTAATTAACCAGATATCAGTAGGAGGTATCTGCAGCGGGACTGCTGTAGCTTTAGCGTCAGAGGAAGACACAGACTCCGAGAGTCTCTAGTAATATTGATAGCTTGCAAACTCTATACGAGAGTTTGCACGAGTACCTTAATATAGCTAATTAAGGACTCCAAGAGACAGAAATACCTTAAACAAGGCTAGTGAACTCTTAGGCTTCAAATGTGAACTGAATGTATTGTTGTTTATCGCGGCAGAGCCACCTGTTGTTTGTATGTATAGGACTCACTATTTATCATAGTAGAGCCTAGTCAAATGCATATCCAGTGGCTGTGAGCCACCCACTCCTATCTGGGGTGACCCACGTAACATATGTGTGGCACCTAGCTTGTGTGTATCACACTATTCAATGTAACCCCGTTACACCCTCCCCCACCAGACTATGGACACCACGTGTACGCACTCGTCATCATCTCGATTGAGAAGTCTCGACGGCAACGGCCAAGTCGCTTGCCCTCACGAGAGCCCGCTCCAGAACTTTCCAAGTTCAACGAGCACATGGCTCGGAGTCCGCAGGCGTCTTGGTCACTCGACAACAAGAGCGCGCCCGCGTCCCCGGCACCTAGTGCCCCAACGTCCGACCGTAAGGTCTCACCGCGCCCCGCGTCAACGCTCTCGGTGAGAGAGTATCACGCCCTGCAGCAGAGCCGTCTTGCGCTTAGCTCCGAGAGCCCCAGCAGCGCGAACATGGTCCGCCGTGCGGCAGATGACCTCTTTGAGGGCCTCGAGGAGGGGGAGGAGGACGAGGGGCTGGACTACAACTCCGACACGCCGATGCCTCAGCGAGAGGACTCCCCGCCACCTGCGCGTCCACGCTCGCCGGAGCAGCAACGCCGGGTTCCCAACCCTTTCGTGGATCGCGAGACCACAGCACTTCGTGCTTCGTCTGGTTTGGAGACGAGCGTCAGCTCGAGGGGCAAAGTGCCGTTCGTTCGCAACGACCTGAGGTGCGACCGCTAGTGAGCTCTCGACGAGAGTATGGCTTCGTGCCGCTCAACCCGGTGGAGCGCTTGAAGCAGTTTGGCTCGGGGCCATTGCAGAATTGGCGAATCGGGCCGGCGGCCAGTACCAGCGACCAGGTCGCTACTCGTACTGCTCTCCGAGAGAGGCTTCTGACGCCGCAGCAGACCACTCCGCAGGAGTATGGGACTCGCCTGTCCGATCAAGCCCGTGGGGCTTCGGTCCCCGCGATGCGGACTATTTCCGGTGGTGCTCGGTCCGGGAGAGCTCCTCCACGAGGACGACTCCCAATTCACGGACTGGGTTCATCGAACCCGCCGTCTCTCTTCGTTGGAGACTCTCCGATCTAGCTTCGACGAAGCTGATGTGCGCGCTTAGAGCGCCGGCTTCGCTTCGATTTTGCGAAGTTGAAGACGAAACGTCAGGCGGCCGCCTCCAAGTCGCTACAGTCCCTCGGACTCGGCTCATTTGCTCTTAAGAGCGCTGAACTCACCAAGGTAAGTCGACGGCTGCAGCAGCCCGGGATCAACGCTTGAGCTCAGCGTATGATCCCTCAGCTCCCCTGCCTAGCGGCGGGAAGCGTGAGGCGACCGACTTCGCGGTCGCGGGCTCGCAGAGCGCCTTCGATCGCGGCGATCAAAAGCGTCCACGACGTCAGGGCAGTCTTGCCGGAGGGGTACCTCAAACTCCCACAAGTTCTCTGAGTGCGGGTACCCACGCCACTTCACCAAATATTGGTTATGAGCGTCGCGTCGACGACGCTTTAGAATACGCTCCACATGAAAGTGGCGGTTCCCCTGCTCGTCGAGCAGCGCCGGCGGCGCCCATGTCCTCGCACGATGAGGAGCCTGTCCGGCCTGAGGAGCTGGAGAGCTTGGAGGGATCGCTGAGCGACGTGCGTCAGATCCTGGAGCGCCATGGGCGGAGGCTTGATCAAGCCGAGAGGGAGTCCGACACCACCGTGAATGAGATCCGCGATCTCCGGGAACGTCTCCAGTGGTGTGAGGCTGCTGAGTCGGCGACTCAACGCCTGGCGCGCCTTGAACAAGGTTTCGCGCGGCTGGAAGGTCAGGTCGACGTGTTGTTGCGACTTCAGCAGGGCGCTGTGGCTCCGCCACGTTGGGCGCCAGCTCCTGAGAACCCACATGGGCCGGGTCCCGGTACGGCTTGAGCAAGCCAACGTCGAACACGGGGTGCGTACGCATCTTCTTCGGAAGATTGAGCGTGTACGCCAGGCCCTTCTTGGCCACGACCGTGAACGGTCCCACGAAGCGCGGGCGCAACTTGGTCTTGAAGACCGCAGACACTGCATCTGTAGGTAGGTTTTTAGCGTTAAGCAACACTAGGTCCCCGACCTCATAACTCGCAACATTGCCTCTGCCTTTAGCATCCGCATGTTCTTTCTGTTTGTCTTGGCTATCAGCCATTGCGTCACGTACGTGTCGAAGGACACTTAGACGCGTTGACAGGAACTCGTCAACCTGTTTACGAACAGTGAGTGGGCTGACATCAGCAAGCCGATCGGCTATCTCTCCCCCACCAAGCCCAGGACCACGGAGTGGCAGCGTCAGCGGGACGCGCGGGTGGGTGAGGCCGTTCACGTAGAACGGAGTGTAGCCCGTGGAGGCATGCACAGCGTTGTTCAACGCAAACTCGACGAGTGGAAGCATAGCGCTCCAACGCTTCGGCGTTTCAGCGCAAATGCTACGAAGAATGTCTTCGACAACGCGATTCACGCGCTCAGTCTGACCGTCGGTCTGCGGATGGTCCGCTGTGGACATGTCCAACTTGGTGCCAAGCACCTTAAAGACAGCGTCCCAAAACTTCCCAGTGAAGCGGGGGTCTCGATCAGAGACAATCGATGCGGGCAGCCCGTGTTGGCGGAAGACCCGATCGAGAAACAGCTTCGCTGTCCCTTCACCGTCCACGGTGTCCGGCACAGCCGCTAGATGAGCCATCTTGCTCAGACGGTCAACGAAGACCACGATGCCCGTGTTACCTTCCGAGTCCTTTGGAAGGCCAAACACGAAGTCCAAACTCATGGACTCCCAACACCCAGAGGGTACAGGCAAGCTTGCCAGCGGCGCGGGCGCATGCGGTGAGGGCTTCACCCGCTGACACGTCTCACACGTGCGCACGTACGTGCTCGTCCACTTGTACAGCTTGGGCCACCAATAGGTCCGGCTCACAGAGCTGTAGGTCTTCTCGCGACCGAGGTGGCCGCCAAGCGGTGTATCATGCGCCTCGTAGAGGATACGATACTTCAAATCCTCGTCATGAGGGACCACGACTCGAGGAGTGTCCTCCGCACTCGTGCTGTAGTACAGCAGACCGTCAGCGACGGAGTAACGGTGCAGGCTCGCGCGCAAGCGCGCCGACAATGTCTTGTCCGAGTTTTCAAACTCCTTGCTCCCAAGAGCACGCAGCAGGGCGACACACATGTCGTCTCGCGCATACGCAGCGCGTATCAAGTCCGTCACCGACGAGGTCACCATCGTGACATGAGCAAGCTCATAGTCCGGTCGCCGTGACAACGCGTCTGCAAGACCATTCTGCCTGCCAGGCTTGTACTTCACCTCGAAGTTGTACTCCGCGAAGAAGGACAGCCAACGGGCCATCCTTTGCGAGAGGTGAGGCGACTGGGTCGCAGTGCGTAGTGACGCATGATCAGTGAAGATCACAAACGGCTTAGAGCCCAGCAGGTGAACCCTGAAATTGACGAGAGCATATTTCATCGCAAGTAGCTCTTTGTCATGAACTGGATAGTTCTTCTCTGCAGCCTTAAGCTGGCGAGACTCAAACGCTATCACGCGTTCACGCCCTTCGGCGTCTGCTTGGAGCAGAGCACTGCCGATGGCGAAGTCCGATGCGTCACAGACGACACTGAATGGACGTTCAGGGTCTGGCAACGCCAGGATAGGGGCATGAAGGAGACTCTCCTTGACTGCTTCGAAAGCATCTTGATGCTCGGTGTTCCCAACACCAGTCCTCATCCTTCTTAAAAAGATTGGACAATGGCCGAGCCATCTCAGCGTAGTTCGCGCTGTACTTGTGCAAGTAGTTGGCGAGGCCAAGCCACTTGCGTAAGTCCTTCTGGTTCTTGGGAACCGGCCAGTCAACGATGGCCTTAACCTTAGCAGGATCTGCTCGAAGGCCGCGCTTCCCAACGCAGCATCCTAAGAAAGGAATTTCTTCAGCGCCGAAGATGCATTTTGATGCGTTAGCGTACAGCTTGTTGGTGCGCATGCACTCGAGCACTGCTCGCAAGTGGTCAATGTGGTTCTCCACGTCAGACCGACCGTGCTCCGCACGACTGTGGACGAAGATGTCGTCGAAGTACGTTTGAGCAAACGCCCGCAGGGGCCTGAAGAGCTGCGTCACCAGACGATTGAACGTCGCAGGCGCGTTCGACAGCCCTTGGGGCAT
Source organism: Phytophthora crassamura (assembly GCA_033557995.1). Taxonomy (NCBI): domain Eukaryota; phylum Oomycota; class Peronosporomycetes; order Peronosporales; family Peronosporaceae; genus Phytophthora; species Phytophthora crassamura. Next base: position 2,187,400 of record JAUCED010000016.1, read on the forward strand.
GACTAGCCACTCCCGGAGCATACCGCTCGGAGTGCTAACCGCTGTCAGCGGAATGTCACTCGCTCGCATGAGCAACTGGTAATAACCATCGACCAAGTCGAGCGCACTGTACATCGTGCAGCCAACCATATCGTTCTGCAGAACATCCTTCCTAGGAATCGGCGTCTGTGCCGGAATGGTGGCAGCGTTGAGCTTATTGAAAGCATGAACGATGCGCCACTTGCCATTAGGCTTTCTGACACAGAACGTAGGCGTCGAGTGCGGAGACTTGCTCTCACGCACCATGCCCGCCGCGTGCTTGGCACTGAAGAACGCGTCAATGACGTCGCACTGCTCCTTCGGTAAGGGCCACTGCCTCGTTACGCAGTATTTGGTTCCAGGAACCAAGTCAATCTCATGACGGACACCTCGATCCGGAGGTAAGCCAGTGGGCGGGTCATTCGAGACCACATCCTGGAACTCCTTAACCAAAGGATAGAACGGATCCGATGGGTCCTTCAGGATCGAAGATCCACTTCGCGCACTGAGTGCCTCCTTCGTGTCCTCAAGGACAGCTTCATCCATAAGCGACGAGGAGTTCAATTCCTCCTCCGGTCGTATCATGACCACTTCGGCGAGCGCGCCAGCCTTTAAGGCATCCCCAAAGTCGGGAATGGGCATCTCGTCCAGCTCTAGCAGAGCAGCCACCGTCGGAATAGCCTCGAGGCTGACGTTGCCCTCGGCTTCACCAGTCACTCCATCAACGAGTGTGTATAGCTGCTCGCTATCATCGTCCACGACGGACACGTCCTGTACCAGGACCGACGCCTTGCGTCTCGCAGTCGCCATCTGGCGTCGCTGCCGCCTCCTCGCGGAAGCTGTACGCCTCGGAGAGGCCAGCGTGTTCAGACTGAAAGTCTCGTCAGGTGTCGCCACCTCTTGCTGCTCTGATTGAGCCGGCGTGGAGCCGCAACGCTCACAGCCCTCACCCAGTGGAATAGGTGCCACTCCACCCGCATCGTCAGGGTCCTCCCCTTGATGCCTCGGCTCACAGCCGACCACGCCATCAGTAGCATGCAGCGATGCTGTGCTCTCGTGACGAGCATCGCTCAGCGGGTTACGTGCCGCTCCACGCGCATCACTAGGGCCATGCCCAAGATGCCTCGACGAACTGTCGACCATGCCATTACCGGCATGCAGCGATGCTGCGCTCAAGCCACGAGCATCGCTCAGCGGATTACGTGCCGCTCCACGCGTATCAATAGGGCCACGCCCAAGATGCCTCGACTCAGTGTCGACCCCGCCATTACCGGCAGGCAGTGATGACTCACAGTAACTCGGAGTCTCACTCAGTGGGTTACGTGCCACTCCACGTCCAGCCCACGAGCAGTGCTCGGGACTCGCGTCTTCGACGCCAGTGTCCATTAACTCGGACACTCCAATGTCCAGCACATTGACCGACTCGGTCCAGTGCCCGCGCCAATAGCGCTTTTGCTTCCTAGCAGAGGTGGGTTCATGACTCGCCAATGCTCCCCTAGGAGGCAAGCGCGTAGCGCCTAAGGTCTTCGACCGCCAGTCGATCCATGGTTCATGGCACTCTAGCCATGCCATGCCGAGGATGAGGTCGTACCTCGAATCCAGGTCGATGACCAAACAGCGTTCAACGCTATCGAAGTCCAGAAACTTCACGCCCAGGTTCACAGGAACCTTGGGCACCGTGACACGGGTCCCCGTCGCAAGACGGACGGTGACGATGTCACTCGAACGCGCCTTCAGCGCCTCAGCGTACTGCTGACTTCCTTCCACCGTGGAGCGCCGAGCATAGTTGCCCGACGCTCCGGAGTCGATAAGGATCTTCCATGGCTTCTTAAAGCCCTTCACGGTCGCTTCCACGACCAGCAAGCCCGGCTTGCATACACGTCCCGTGTTGTTAGAGAGCACGGTGCTCTTTGGGGCTAAGCCCTGCCGACCTCCTCCCTGAGGCTCAACAGAACTCAGTTCTTCTTCCCCAGCAGGGCGCCCCGCGCCTACTGGGACTTGGCGTTTCCCCGCCCCGAGCCAGGCTTCTGCTCAGAAGCGGAGATTCGGCTCGACGGAGCCTGGCGCTGTTTGCGCAGCGGGCAACCCGGACGCAGGTGTTGCGTGCTGCCGCACACATAGCATCGACGGATGCCGATATGCTGCTCAGCAGCCTGAATCTCGGCTTCCTCATCTTCAGCCTAGCTGAGGTCCATCGGGACAGCGCCATTGGACACATCAGAAGCTCCGGAAGAGCTGGCTTGGGAAGCCGTCCAACCAAGTCGCGACGACTTGAAGTTGAACTCGGCGTTCAACGCCACGTTCACGGCTTCCTCAAAAGAGGTCGGGTGAACACGGAAGACTTCCGTCCTGGCCACGCCAGTGCGAAGGCCTTCCATGAAGACGGTCACCGCGACCACTTCAGGAAGAGGATCCGCCGCCATGCCGGCGAGAAGAGTTCTCAACTCTTGGACGAAGTCCAACAATTCCTTCTTACCCTGACGGGTAGACAGGAAGCGTGACCTCACGCGATACGCCTGGTTAGGCGGCGAGAATACTCGCGAAAGCTGGGCCTTGAGCTGATCCCAAGAAGGGAACGCAGTGTCCACAGACGTGCCACACGTCAGGGCCCACTCTCGCGCTCGGCCACCGAGCTTGGAGATCGCAAGCGCCACGCGCTGCTGCTCGGTCTTGAGCATGGCGGACGCCATGGCCATTTCGACCTCTCTGATCCAGAGCAAAAGGCTTTCGCCTTCCTTGCCCTCGAAGGTCTTGACGCTCACCATGAGCGGTTTAGCTCGTGGAGCATCGCCCGATGCAGGCCTAGGCGTCACAGACGCCGCGGCCGCAGTCATCTTCTGCTGGACGTGCTCCAACAGAGCATTCTCATACTGAGAAAACGCCTCCAGACGCGCGTTCACCGCGTCGGGGCCTTGCGAAGCAAGATGGGCCACACCTTCCGGGCCGATCAAGGACATCAGCTTATTAAGCCCGTCCTGTTGGTTCGGGGGTAAGTGGGCAAATTGCTCCATCCTCACAGAGGGACAGTCGTAAGACTCAGGTGTCGGATTGACTACAAGTGTTACCAAGTGCAGCGGGGCTGCTGTAGCTTTAGCGTCAGAGGAAGACACAGACTCAGAGAGTCTCTAGTAATATTGATAGCTTGCAAACTCTATACGAGAGTTTGCACGAGTATCTTAATATAGCTAATTAAGGACTCCAAGAGACAGAAATACCTTAAACAAGGCTAGTGAACTCTTAGGCTTCAAATGTGAACTGAATGTATTGTTGTTTATCGCGGCAGAGCCGCCTGTTGTTTGTATGTACAGGACTCACTATTTATCATAGTAGAGCCTAGTCAAATGCATATCCAGTGGCTGTGAGCCACCCACTCCTATCTGGGGTGACCCACGTAACATATGTGTGGAAGCCACTTATGTGTGGCACCTAGCTTGTGTGCATCACACTATTCAATGTAACCCCGTTACAGTATCACAGCCACCCAATATGCATTTGACTAGGCTCTACTATGATAGATAGTGAGTCCTATACATTTCAGGATACAGGCGGCTCTGCCACGATAAACAACAATACATTCACTTCACATTTTGAAGCCTAGAGTTCATTGCCTTTGGTTAAGGTATTGCATATCTCTGGAGTCCTCCATAAATAAGATATTTAAGGTACTCGTAACAAGCTCTCGTATAGAGCTTGCTAGCTATCAAATATACTAAAGACTCTCCGAGTCTCTACGACATAAGCATTGCAGCCCCGCTGCAGCTTATCTGATGACGGGTCTTCCAGATGATTTGGGTAAAAATTGCGTCTAATCTGCGATCTGCGCCTCGGCCTCAAACCGCCAGAAGCGCGCTCAGAACAATGGGCAGCACGGAAGAAGAGACTCGGATGCGAGTCGCCCTGAAGGAGTCTGTCCAGCGGACCTACGAGAAGTCCACTACCCTTCGACCAAAGAACACACAGCGGGCATACGGCAGTCGGGAACAGGAGTTCTTAGACTGGTGCTCGGAAAAAGGCGCAGCGTTTAACGACTTAACCCGATTCACAGTAACTGGTGAGAAGCTTCGTCTCTTCCTGGAAGAGCGTGTGATCGGCCGGGCCAAACGGCACAAAAGTGGAAACGAGCACAGTGACAGAATCGAAGTCGGGTGCTCCACCGTGAGCTCCTATGTAGCCGCAATGGTTGACCTGTGGAAGCAGCAATCTCGGGCGAAAGTCAACAGCAATGCCTTTCCCCGTGACGAAGCGGTGGCGGCGCTATTGAAGTTGACACAATATGAAGAGGACGAGAGAAAGCGGAAAATTTCGAGGACCATGGAACCAATACACTACTGGACGGCTACACTACTATCGATCAAATTAAAGAGATAGCTCTGTATTTCCGGACCCCAGCACGCGATTCAGGCAAGAGTTTGCGGAATTTGGTAGCGTTTCTGCTAAGCCATTACACTCTAATGAGAGGGGAGTCGGCGCGGATGATGGAATTGGCAGACTTACACTCAATTATTCTCGAAAATGAGGGTTACACTCCATGCCGAGCCCTTGTTATGGTAATGCGGCAGGGTAAAACAAATCAAGTCGGACGTATTGAAGTCGGTGCATGCATGCGCAGCAAAAATGTTGAGATCTGCCCTCATGGAATGCTTGGATTTTACCTATTTTGGCGTTGGCACGTCGATGGTGAGGCATTTCCTGACTTTACATCGTCAGAGCGCTGGTACCCGATAGAGATGTTGAAGACTGGAAAAGAGTCCACAAAACCGATGCCGTACAATGTACACAACGAAGCTATCACAGCGGCGTTGAAACATGTCGGTGTCCACAGCAAAGCTAAAACCCATGTTGGCCGCGGATCAGGATCACGCATGGCGGACCTAGGTGGTGCAAGCGAGTCCCAAATTCGTCGGTTGGGGCGGTGGAACAACCAATCAATGGAAAAATGCTACTCACATCTCTACCGAGAGAGTCGATGCGGACACTTGCCGGTTTTGAACCGAGTAATGGAAGATTTTTTGTTGCCCGAGCTTCGATGGACCCTCCAGTGTCACTCCAGAATATGGTATTTCCGTAGGTGGAGGCGTGGCAACAAGCCATCAATGAAGGAAAGCGGAACAATCACTCGCTGCCGGACTATTTCTCGAGCTGCTCCAATATCTTCGTAAGGTCGTACTCCAGGATGCTGTATCCTTTCAGAAATCCACACCGACGCATCCAATCTGGAAGCACAACATATTTCAATCCCCTGAATTTGCGCAATTTAGGAACGAGATTATGCAAGCTGACACGAGGCGGCTCGAAATCGAGAAGCCACACACCGTCGTCATCAAAGAACACCGGCGAAGTTTCATCTGGAAGTTTGTATGTGGAGATTGGAGAGAGAAATGCCGCACCCGTGCGACATGGGTGTCGAGAGGGACAGGACGTGATCGGTGGAAAGTTCGGTCGTCTGAGTGCAGATGGGCCCAACCGGCTGGAAGTGTAAACTCTGACGGTGCACACTCTCAGAGTTCTGAGAACGCACTCCGTCCAGCCACCGGACTTCCCTTACAGCAAGCAGTCTAAACTCTGACGTCAAAGTGGTCAGAGGAACGCATCCCTGACCACCTCGCCTTGCTGTATTACGGATGACAACCACGAACCAAGAAGCAAGTTCGCGTACGCCCCTGCACCCCAAGTATCGTGCGCCGGACGCCTACACTACCAACATCCCCATGTACAAGTTGCTCAAGTCGAGCACAAAATCCCAGAAGTCTGAGTTCAGTATCCAGACGTCAGGATATCACAAATCCAGACGTCTGGATATCTGACTTTCGGACTATACTGAAACCAAGTCAACGATTCCCAGACAACTCAACCAGCGCAATCAGATGATGTGCAAGTTGAACTACCGCCAAGAATCCAGCAAGAATTCAGCAAGAGTGTCGAGTCAACCCTTCGACAGCCTGCTGCCGAAGATCGCATCAATACTCAAGCCAAGATTCACATATCCAGATCAAGACGTTCATACTCAGGCCAGGACGTCCATACTCCGACCAAGTGTACCCACCAAGACCAGACCTGTAGAGGAGAGAAGGAATAGAGAGAGAGAAGATAGTTAAACCAACAACAGAGTTTCTTTTTCCTTGTAGAATGCAAGCGACTTCGGCGAGACTTGCCGACGAAAGATTCCGGAAGACCGGACCGAGACTGCTATCACGCTACGCAAGGACACTTCGGCCTGGACGGGTCGTCTTTGAGAGCTCCACCAAAACCTCAAATCCATTTAGGTGGTGACCAGAGGCGTCTTCGATACCCTGGAGTGATCCACCTATTCCACATCCCAGTTGGGTCATCAGTATTCTGCTGTTGTTTTGCCCATTTCATATTAACTAACCCTCGGGGAGACTGAGAAGCAGCTCCCCCTTTGTTCCGATTGCTGACTGCTGTGTGAAGCGACTGTATTTGCTGTGTTCCCTCTGAAGTAGAGGGTGGTGCGCGATTGTACGGGGATCCTGACGGACTAGGCGTCTGGATCGTTAACCCGCGTTGACCTAGAGTGGTGACCCCCTTTCTAGGTCCAAAAGAATAAGGAAGGGCTGTATATATTTGCGTACAATTCTGTATATTGTTGGTTGTGTGTCTGGGGATTGGATTCTGAGTTTGCGATATTCAGACACCCGATTCTCAGAGATCCTATATCTGACCTCTAACTTCTAACTCTGAAGTTCTGGTCTTTTGCCTTTGGGTATTTAGGGTGCCGCTTGTACTAGGCGTGTACTCGACCCCGCTTCAAGGCTACATCCCAGTGAAGTGCCGTTCCATCGAAGACAAACGAGTCGATAGGGATTCCACAAGGTACTCACGCCACAACTTGAGGGGTCTTCTGGGGTTTGCTTACGCTTCGCGGCCAAAGCGAATTCCCTGACGCTCTCCTGTTGACTCTCAAGTCAGGAACTCAGAGTTTGCGCTCCGAGTTCTCAGACCTGGCTGCGCTATACACCCCCTGAGCGATCAAGGTTTCATCGGCCTCGCGTCAGCTGGTGCGCGTGCCCGGGTTCGATTGTTGAGGATTTCACCGGGACCAAGTGTTGAAGTAGAGTCGCGTGCCTGTCAAGAACACGTACTGCTCAAGATGCCTGCACAAGATGCGAAGGCTGGCGGTCGTGGAGACGGTGGTCGGGGAGGACCGACACGTTCATCACGTCGCCATCAAGGTTTGCCGCCTGAAGAGCATAAGGACCTGGACACTGTGAACCGGGAAGCTCGGATGGCGAGGAAGGCAGCTCGTGAGAGTGAGGCCGTCCAAGAGAGTGACGTCGCTGCTGAAGACGCAGTCGAAGACCAGCCTGCTGCTGAACCTGAATCCCAGGATAACCTCGCGGTTCCCGGGGAGGAAGGCAAGGCGGCGCCCAAGTCTGATACTATGGACTCTGACGTCCAAGACTCCGCCGCACACACTAGCGGCGATGAGGTGCCTGTGGGAGGTACCGATGTGGTTGAGCCCCCGAAGACGATTGACATGGTTTCTGAGTCATCGTCTTCGGACAAGTCCGTCGTGGAGATCAAGCCTGAATCTGCGCCGGTCAAGGAAGAATCCAAGGCCCAGCGTTTCGGCGTGTCTACGTCCAAACCCAGAGTTCAGGGACCAAGCCGTGGCCCCACACCTGTGATGACGCCTCCGGGCGTTGCTCAGGAGGCGACGAGTCAAGGTTACCAGAGTTCTGGAGCTGCTGTAGCGCAGACTCAAGTTCAAGCTGCCGAGGCTGCAGCGGTGTACGTGCGACGTGAACTCAGGCGCTGGCATGATGCGATACCTGAACGCATCACTCCGCCCAATGTGGAGTTTGCCTGGCCAACACCAAGGCCAGATGCCGACGCGTATTTCGAGTCTGCGTCCTCCACGGGAAGCTACCTGGAGTGGCGTACGTCGTTACCCAGCCAGAACGAGGCCTGGATCTCTGAGTTTTGCCTTAAACGGTGGGGCTTTGGGATGGCCCAAGATCTCACTGCCATCGAGATTCCGGTGACCATGCTGACTCCGCTCGAATGTGTCGCGATGTTGCAGACGCGGCTATACGAGGCTGGCTTTGAATTCTCGAACCTCATCCCAAGGCGTCTGAGACTCACACCTCCAAGGTGGCAGACGAGCTCATACGCACCGTGACGGATGAACTTCAGAGTTTCCTGACGCTGGAACTGATGGGATGGCAGTTGGTGACGGATGGCGTGCAAGGTGACCTGGTATCTGTGAAGACGGATCCTGAATCCAGAACACAACAAGGACCAAGCCAAGAACGAGGAACTGCAGACGAAGACATGTATTCGGAAGATGACCTGGATCTACTGGGGCGACAGTTGTTCTTGGATAAGCTATGGCTGACTGGACTGAAGCCAGCGCGAAGCCCTCGCGGGCCAAGCGAAAGTGGACGCCAACGCAAGCGTACGCGCCCGCAACCGCCGTCGACTCCGTCTCTGTCTTCGCTGCCGCTGTATGTGTCTGAGGACTCACGTCAGGGATCGGCTACTCAGACATCTGAGATGAAGAGTGCCGATTCCCAGACGCATGAACTACCAGACCCACGCGTACGTCATGTCCGCTTAGCCCCAGACACTGGAACTCAGACGGAGGAGAAGGACACTGTGACTCCCGTCGATGCGAGAGCGGACACTAGTGATCTAGACGATTCCCGCGAGGGCGAAACCGTGGAAGTTGACGACCATGTTGACCCAGATCCAGAATGCGCGAGCTCGATGGAAGTTGCTGTTGGAACGACTCATGGCTCGGAAGCAGACTCCGAGAATCCCTGGGACTCAGACGATGACAGTGAAGACTTTTGATGCCTGCTGGACGAGTACTGGGAAATCCCCCTTCGAGGGATGCCTGGGACTCCAGTGGAGAAACTTGCACAGGAATACGACGGGGTCCTCGCGGTAAGATACGCCCTCTATAGCCACTCTAAGTATATTCTTAGCCGTAGCTTACAGGTAAGTTATGGTCCAATATCTTCCCTATTCAAACCACATCTATACGATCTCTAAGTGTGTCTTCCCAACTCGGACAATACCGGGACGGATGGTAGAATCATAACGGTAGTATATTAGTGCAACAAACACGAGTTTCCTTACGTCTGCTGCTATACTCAATCCTTAAGCCCTAGGCCGCCTCCTTGGTCTCCTCCTCCTCCTTGGTCTCCTCGACGAGCGCGTCTTCTTCGTCGTCCGTGAGCTCAATGTGCTCCATGCCCACCTCCATGTCGCGCGCCTGAAGCTCGTCCATCGCCTCCTCGAACCACTCGTGGCGACGCAGGATCGTGAGCATGGCGGCCTCGGCGCGCGTGATGTAGGCCCAACCAGCGCCCGGATCTTGGTTGTTTGCATGAGCCCAGCAATAGGCGGGCGGGAACACAGCCTTGACGTTCCGGGGGCTGGCGGGATGGTTGCCCGGGCAATGGACCGTCGGAAGCTGGCTGACGTTCAGGAACAGCTCGACGTGGGGAAGCGGCATGGTGGCGTGGCTGATGATAGGGAAATAGGGAAATGCTCTGAATTTCAGACGAATTCGTACCTAAGCTGTGAATTTCAGGCGGATTCGTACCTAAGCTGTAAATTTCAGACGGATTCGTACCTAAGCTGTGAGTTTCAGACGGATTCGTACCTAAGCTGTGAATTTCAGAGATCCAACAGGCGCGAGATCTTATGGGATCTGAGAGGCACTCTAACCACGATATAAAAAAAGAGAGGATATCGATGACGCGTATGTCGCCGGTGTCGCGGCCATGTCGCGGGTCATGACACGCGGATAACGATAGTCTCAGGCATTCTACTCCTCCCTCATGCTATCAAAAAACGGGATGACACGATGACGGCACTTTCGGGTCTGGAAACTCTTTTATTTCTATTTATTAGGGACCCCACCCCCTCCCCCCCTCTCTCTCTTTTTTATATATATTTATAAAAGAGAGAGTGGTGTCATTGACTGATTGGCTAACCCTGAATAGGAGTAGAAGCCTTCTAGGGACCGAAACCACGATGACATCACCCGTGTCATAGCCGTGTCATTGCCATGTCATACGCGTCATCGAACACGAAACGGAGGCTGAACGGATAACGAGACATACGCTAAGGACCGATATCGTGATGACATCACTCGCGGCAGAGGAATTCACGTCCTATTTAAACACATGCATCTTATAGGTATATACCCATAGCAACAACCATGAACTGCCAAGGAATCACCAAAGCTCAAAAGCCATGCGGGCGACGCGCCGACGGATACTGCTGGCAACACAAGGATCAGAAACCCGAGGGGAGGCCGGCTAAACTTATCCGCGATGATCGGATTGTATCCGACCGGATTCGGGAATGTGTGCTGGAAATGGATCTCAAGAACCCGAAAAACATCAAGTGGATCAAACGTCTGCGTCGTAGTCGATCATACAAGTATGCAATTGATGACAAACTGGTAGGCTTCCTAATAGTATCTACTGGCGCGGATACATACGATTTCATTGAGTACGTGATGTCATTCCATCCTGGGAAAGGCATTGCTAAGATGATCATCGATGCTTATCGGCAAATGTTTCACAAAGAATTGATCCCGTATGAGTTTGCTGATGGATCGATCGGATACTGGTACAAGTATTATTGCAACCAAGGATACGATACTGTGAAATCAATCTTTCAGTATCTTAGCCGCTATGGATTAGTCGAACCGGGTGCAGTTGAATGGGAGCCACTCATGATGAGATACTTCATGGCGGATCCTATGATGAGCTCAATGCTTCAGAGCGCTCGTAGCAACCCTGCTTTAAAGGAAATGTTCATTAATGCCGCTGCTCAATAGATACCAATCATTTTTTTTGCCTCAGATCGCGGCAAGTGGCACAAAAAAAAGATAATCAATGCTTACAACTGATCGATCTTCTCGATGAGCCATGCCTGATTATCCCTGACGAACTTGCACTTGCGTAACCATTCCAAGTACTTGTCGTCGATCTGCTTGATCAACTTGATTGACTTGCCCTTGTGGCGTCCCCAGTTCATGACGTACGTGCCGTCATCAACGGCCTTGAACTTGATCTCGAGGAAATTGGTAATCTCTGGCTTGAGGCTCATCGACTTCTGGTAGCTTAGCCATCTGCAATAGTTTGGATCGATCTCGAAGACGTGTTCGACACACAGTGAGCGGTACTTGCCGAAGCCGAGGATTGTAGCGGGGTTGGTTGTCTCCATGGTATGTGGGTATATACATACAATCTACGCTTAAGATGGACTAAAAAATCTTATTTAAACAGTAGAGGCATATATGTATATACCCATATCCCAACACTAACCATGTGCAACTTCATCAAAGCCAACGGCGAACAGTGCAAGCTTAGCCCCAAGAAGGATCTTTGCCACCGCCACATCAACCTTACCCCGGCCTCTGTCGCTGAGCCTGTCGCTGAGCAAAAAAATGAGGACGCCGAATTAATTGATGACGTTGAGGAAAATGAGTCGGAGAATATAGTCTCACCCATGTCCCCTAACACTTCCCACGTCATCATCGATCAACCCGAGCCCGCTATAGTAGAGGCGGAAAAGTCTCAGCCAGAAGAAAATAATTCGACTCATGGATCCTACCTTCCGATTGAAGTATTCGATGTTAAAGATGTTGATAAGGCTCACCTTATCGTAGATGATATCTACATTCATAAGGCATACTTTCGATTTGCCGGAGACGATGGATTGCCTGTTGGATATTTCAAATCCGGTGAGATGCTCGCTCTCGTTGAAGCTGGGAAATCATGCGTTCAATATCCATTTTTCGAGGGCTCAAAGGATGAGTTTGACAGCAAGCGAGCTGTAGGCGAGACGCCTAAGACCAAAGGAGTGCTTAACCTTGTGTTCGACTCTGATGCTGATCGCGATTTGACCATGAATCACGTTGAGGAGATGACCATGAATGGAGATGAGATTGTTCTCAAAGCTAAAGACTACGATGAGTACTTGTACGATCTCTGTAAGCTTATCAGCCCTCACTGGTTCAAGGATCGTGATAACATGTGGAACTTCACTCGTATGGTCTATCAAATGCCAGGAGACTCGTCGCTATATCGTCGCACATATGCCGTGATCCTTGCTGACAAGTTTGGTGAGCACTTCAGTGAGCTACTCAGCATGTCCCAGTACGACACGGATGGCCCCATCGCCAAGTATCCAGTCAAGGTCAGCATTTCTAAGCTGAAAGCTATTGCTGGAGGCTCTAACGCTGAAGGATACAAGGCTTGGAAGGATCAGTATGAACCAGAGCCGATCAAGGAGGAGAAGGTCAAGAAGGATAAAAACGTAGCCAGCGTCTCAGATGACGATGAGAAGCGAAACGACAAGCTTCTGGGGCTTATCGCGAAGGAGGTATCCATGACAACGGAGCAACTCAAGAAGGCAATCTATGATGACTCTGTCGAATTCTCTTTTGAGTGGTGTGAGCTCTACGTGAAGCCCATGAACCGACCTATCATCGAAGATTTCCGCAAATGGGGTAAGCTCGTTAAGTACATTCATTGCTACGAATTCCCGAACGACGTAGTGGCGGCCAAGATGCTCGCTCTCATCGTTGATCTTTACTTCGTGTGTATGGTCAATGGTGAGCGCTACCGCCGAGTGGATCTCACGAAGGATGACTCAAATGCCGAGATGGTCAAGGAGAACGTGGATCCGTTCAAGACGATGCTTTTCCACGTAGCTACTCGCGAGAAGCCTATCAACGCATCTGCACTCATGATCCAGCAACAACCGTACTTCCACGCCTACGAATCGTTCATCGTTAGCTTCGAGAAGCTAATGAGCAGCGATGACTCGAGTGTATTCAACTCATGCATCCCATTCAAGGCTCAGATCGTCGATGATGTGGATTACTCTCTCTGTGCTGACATTCTCACATTTCTGTATGAGATCATCAGTGATAACGATTCGCGGCTGTACGTCCAGCTCATGACTGCTCTGGCTAAAATGGTTCAGTTTCCGGATTCGAAAACAGAGATGCTAATTATCCTCTACTCGGCTCTTGAGGGATGTGGTAAAACTTGCTTCACCGACCTTCTGCTTGCTATATTTGGCATCCACTCGGTTGATGTATCGGCCGGGTCAATTGAGTCGCTGGTTAATGAGCGTCGCTCACACCTGATCGGTAAGAAGCTCTGTATCGTCAATGAGGTCCGTGAGATGAAGTCATCGTTTGGTCAGCACCACGAGGCATTCAAGTCATTCCTGACCGACAAGTACCTCTCGGCTCGACCGCTCTATGCCAACAAAATCACTTTCAGGAACGTTCTCGAGGCGGTCATCACGACAAACAATCTGGCTACAATTCCGTCAGGCAAAGGCGCTCGTCGTTTTCAGTTGTTTAAGCTGAACGACTCTCGCTGTCAAGATAAGTCCTACTTCGGCAATCTGTATAAGAACTCGATTAGCAAGCCTGAAGTGGTCGATGCGTTCTATACATACCTCATGCAAGAGGTCAAGGTTGAACGAGGCCCCATGGATCAGATTATCCAAACTGAGGCACAGGCTGAGTTCCGCCAAGCTACCGAGGATAACGTCTCGAGCTTCTGGAGATATATCTACAACGATCTTCCGGGCGTATCACTTTACACCAAAATGGAAGCGTACAATGCTTACAACGATTGGTGCCAAAAGCATGGTGAGGTTCCGCTTCGTATGCAGCTGTTCGGAACTCAAACGATGGGCATCAAGTACATCAAAGACGATAGGAGTAGCAGTCGTCGGGTGTGGCGCATCCTACGAGATACCGCTGATGCTCCGATAGTTGCTTCTGTACCATCGAAGCCGACATCTCCACTACATACATTAACAGTCAAGAGATCTAAATCAGGGGCGATGCAACTACTTTGATTCGATCACTCATTTTATATTTTTTGTCATCAAGATCTCTCTTAATTAATTTCCATTTAGACGTTTGACTCATGTAATATATATACCCCCGTCCATCTTAACATGCTTACCCAAGACGATTTCGTGAAGATGCTCTCGAGTGGCAAGAAGCTCGCTGCTTCCACTATCAAGAACCGCGTGAGCTACCTCTTCAAGCAATATCGCCACATCGGTGGTAATGCTAACGATTTGTCATATCTCAACAGCTACTCGAAAGTGATTCGTCATATCAATGAATCATCTAAAAGCGACGAGGGACGCAAGACCTACATCTTTCACGTCATCAGCCTGATCGGCACCAAGGCGGGCAAGATCGTGAGTGATGATGCGAGACAGAAGTATCAATCGGCGGCTCAGCGCGCGCGAGAGAAATCTAAGAAGCAATCTCTAGAGAATGTAGCGACGGACAAGCAACAGCTGAACTACGTCAGCATTGATGGATTGACTCGCCAGTTGGAGACCAAGATTCACGAGCTATTCGCTGAGTATGAGATGCCTCATTCAGCCGCTAAGATTGGCGATGCCGATTTCGCGAAATGGAACATCGAGAGTGATCGCAAGAACGTCATAACCTTCGCGAGAGAGCTACAGAGATGCGTTATGCTTGCATGCTATTGCTACCAACCAGCTCTGCGTTCTGATTGGAGTACTCTCAAGATCACATCAGCTGCGATCAATCGACTGGATGCTAAGCAAAATTGGATCCAGATCCTCAGAGGCGGGCGGATCAGATTGATTATGAACGATTTCAAGAATGTTAAGACGTTCGGGAAGCACATTGTCGAGGTTGATAGTCCTCATCTCAAGAGGTATCTGAAGTACTGGATCAACCTACTCGAGCGACTTCTCGGCGGCAAGCCCGAGTATCTCTTCATCTACCAACTGAGTCCAATCAAGGAGGTCAAGCTGATCTCAAACACGAGAGAGGCGTTCAGCAAGGCTATCGCTCGCAACAGTGAGAAGCTCTTCAACAAGCCACAGACGGTTAATACTCTCAGGCACGCATGGGAGAAGAAGATCCAAGAGGATCCAGCGTATCAGAAAATGACTCAGGGCGAACGCCAAGCTCTTCACCACAAGTTGTTGCACGGTGTATTTACCGGTCAGCTTTACGCGTGGCAACGCCGTGGATACTCGGATGGGCAATAATAAAAAAAGATCTTTTTTTTCATAGCGTGATCGACTTAAGGTCATCATAGGACAACTTCACTGGTCTCGGGGGGTCCGACCGCTCGAGCTTGAACATCTCAACATCTGGCGTTTTCTTTTTTTTCACAATCCTCTCGGCCTCAGCTGCGTCTTGGGCTGTGTCGATCGGTTTGATACGACGCAACGGGTCATAGTCGACATATTCGATATCCATGGCAAACAATATTTGATGTTATATAGATAAAGACATATTTTGAGATGAGCAACTGCCAAGCAACCACCCAGAACAACACTATATGCTCCCGCAATGCCCTTAAATCAGGATACTGTGCTCAGCACGATAAAGATCAGAAATCGCCATGTACCGGAAGGAGTTAGCTAAGATGCACCAACGAGTTAGACGCTACATCGAGATCAGCAACGATTTGAAATCAAAGATTGACGACATCCAAAGGCTCGACTTCTATAAATCAGAGATGACGAAGCTATGCCCTGATCGACCGTTCCGGGCGATACTCGACAATATTCATTTCAAGGACCCTATCGAGAAACTGTTTGATATGTCAATGGTCGAGGCGATGGATGAATACAACCGATTACTCGATAAAAGGAATGATCTCGTGCATCCATTCACTCAAGACGGTTGGGATTGTAAAAAACGCGTTCTATTTCGTAAAACTACTTTCGGAGAAATATTTCACAGAAGTCAATCCAGATTCTGAAAAATATTTTTGAAAACATGTCTGATTTGCTGAATTTCAAATAATGCGTTCTATTTGGCAAAAGTTGCCCGATATCGGCATTATTTTTCAAAAAATGCATTCTATATGAAAAACACGATTTCGCGGAAATATTCTCAGAGGTTGATCTCAGATCTGAAAAATATTTTTGAAAACATGCTCCAAACCCCGTTTTTCAAATAATGCGTTCTATTTTGCATTTGTAAAAGTTCTTGCGAAAGATCTGAGATCTCAACAAATATTAATATTTTTCAGATGAGATCATCTCTGATATCCTATAATCAATTATGTTTCCATCATTTACGAGTCTATCGCAACGTGAGCGCAAGCGTCAAGAGCTACTTCGCGAGGCGGAGAAGGAGCTTGCTATCGAGCGGCAACTAGATCAGCGATATGCTGAGACCATGTGGGCCGCTGACAATGAGTCAGGATTACTTGTGTATCCTAAGCCAACGAATGGAACTGACACTCAGACTGATATTACTTATCCACCAAGCGCGACTACCACCGGTGTTCAGGCTGGCGTCAATGTTCCCACTTCTACCGCAAATGCAAGCGTTGGCTCTGACACGCAATCAGTTCCAGATGCGGCTCCTGGCGTTTTTTTTCCGAAGCAGATAGATTGAGAGTAGATGCTGCTCTGAATACTACGCCCGATATCGAAGAACCTTTGAGTCCTATTAGTACAGCTACTGATCAAGTCATGGCTAATAAACGGATGAAGCAATTGTATGAGAGATTTCCAATTATTCAAACAGAGGATATACGTCCAGAGTATGTATACGGCTCGAGACGATTAAAAGATACGTTCCATTTTGGTAAGGATATGGCCTTGTATAACACCGGTGGCAGATATCTTGTACCTAAGCGAGATCTACCAAAACTACTATCAGAAATCGATTGGGTGAAGACAGTTGATCAACTTGAGGATCGCTTGAAGGCCCAGGGTATGCTTCCTAAGAATGTCGATACTGATGCCGCTATGAGTGGGATGATTCGGGTTCCTGGTAATGCGCCACCTCCTGTCGATGAGGCTATTGGAAAGCTTCAGAAGTTGATTGATGATATCCCAACCGCTTCCGTTCGTGCTAAGGATGTTAGCGATGAAGAGAAGAAGGCATCTCTCAGAAGCACATTCGATACATTGATTGCGAACAAAGGATACGTAGATACTGAGCCCGCCGAAGCGTTCATCGGTGCTCAAAATGAGAAATGGTATAAGTCGGCGTTGATGCAGATCTTATCAACTAACAGAGCTACAGTCAAGAAGCTGAAAATCTCGCCGTACGATAAGGAAGGTTCTATTCTTGGAGAAGGGTATCAGTTGGATCAGCTCTCGCTAGCTTTGAGACATAACGGAGCTGAATTAAGCAGATCCAACGCTAACAATGTCATATCATGGGAGCAAACGCTTAGAGCATTCCTTCGCCAATCCGCGAGTAAAAAATATCAGCTTGATATCCCGGCTGGATTGAACATCAGATACTACGGAGCTGATAAAAAGCACAGACTCGATGATAGCACCATCTCGAATACTCCAGCGACTTCAAAGCCAAAGATGGAGGAGATTCATTATAAGCAGCTAGTCGAAGCTATTTTCCAGAAAAATCCATACCTCGTTAGCAAGGAAATGCCCGCGACCTCTCCTAATGGAAAGGATAAGATGGAGAACGACTACATATTTGGAAGCAATGGTGAGTTATTGATGCGTACAACAAAGAAACCCTTATCAAAGGCTCGAATGAAAGCAGCTATGAAGGCCATCGCATGGGAGCCAACGTATCGATTCATAGTGGCTATGCTGATCGATCACAAGCGCTGGTTGGATGACCAACCGCAACTAAATCCAAATGGAATTAAGGCGCTAGAAAATATCACCGCAACACTCTCCGCACTCAAGGTCAAAGTTCCGAATCGCATCTCAAGCAAGGTTGCCTCCGATGTAGGAGATCCTGATTTAGAAGATCCCGACATCTACGAAGATAAACCAGCCGCTGTCGGTCGCGGCCTTCGTGGCGCGGGCTACATCAACAAGGAACTCAAGGATAAAAATGGCAATCTGATCAAGTATTACTCCGGCCGAGGCTACAATCTCACGCAACTAGAAGGTACCGGAAACGCATCGGCACTGGCGTATAAACGGGTCGGCACCAAGTTCGTGCATCTCCCTAAGCTCAACGAGCATCTGCTTAAGGTTGTGTATCCCAACCGCTCGGCCGTGGGGGCTCAGCGTAAGATCAGTGCTGATCTGGCTCAGCTAATCAAGACGCTTGTCTTCGATGGTACGATCGATCAGCAATTGTACGAGAGTCTCCCGCTGGCTGATAAGAGAGTCTTTCACGAGCTACTCCGTATCACGCACACTCAGCACTCTTTACGTGATCCAGTCAAGGATCCTCGCGATGTTCTCCGAGAAGAGTACATTAAGCTCAAAGGCGAACTCATGCTCGGCAATGATAATCCTTCGATGATCCGCGAGCTCAAGCAAGTTCTTGTGGATATGTACTCGGCAAAGTTAATTTCCGACGATGAGTTCAAACAAGTTTTGGTTGCATTAGTATAAAACCATGGTCATGTTCATTAATCCCAAACTCGTAGATATCAAGCACGCGTTTACCAGCGCGAGGCTAAAGGCAACCTAAAAGAGTTGAAAGCTCTCATGGAGAAGCTCGTAGTGAAGGAGACTCCTGCGGATGACAGCGTCTTCAAGCCAACCAAGACAGGCGGTAATGCCTGGACATACGAAGAAAAAAAGAAAGCAAGAACGTTTAAGCTATAGATGATCGTAGATCGTCGAGCTCTTTTTTTAGATCTTGAATTGCCTTGCATAGAACGGACGTTAGCGATGCCAAATCGATTCCCATGGGATTGCATGGCTCGCCGACATCATTCATCGCATCATCGGGGGATTCCGTACCTGAGACGCACTCAGGAATGATTGAGGCTATTTCCTGAGCTATGAAACCAACATGTAATGAATCATCGTTTCTCATCGCGAACTTGCGGGGTTGCATCTGCAACACCTCAGCTAACCCATAAGGTATGTCAATGATGTCTCGTTTAATGCGGCGATCAGAAGCATTCGTGTAAGCTCCTCCTCGAACGGGCATGTATGCTTGCCACACATATGAAGCATTACATGTACCTATTCTCATCGCTCCAACGGTAGCATCGTTTCCAATCGCCGGATAATTACTCTGAGGCCAGTTCCAGCGATAGATTGCCGCGTCATTCACATTGACCTTAGAATGGTATCCTTGATCAGCCCATATCTGACCGCCCGCATGAACGGTTGCTTCTGGTCCGGCTGACCGATCTACAGAAAGCCTCCGTGAGCTGTTGAAAACCATTCCATTAGTAGCGCCTTGTTTGATGATGAACGTATCGATCTCCATGGTTAATACAGGCTCTCCGGCCGCATGGTCGTAAGTAATATAATCGGAATATATACCTCCAGCTGAGTACGATAGCAGCGAGATGCTATCTGATGATATCTGCCGCATTCCGAAGTATCTACTCGTATTTGTCCACCAAATTGGATTAGTAGCGGTTAATCCTCCGATAACAGCCGACGCTGGGACGTTAAACGCATTAGACGGATTTGGGTCGATAGCAACTCCGTTGACCATTAAAGACGAGCAATTCAATGTCCCGCTGACCTCTAATTTATACGAGCTATTAATAAATGATCCTCCTAAATTAACATTTCCAAATTGGTCCATATAGAGGGCGTCCGAATTGGCAAACCGCATAAAAGTGTAATTGGGGGTCGTCGCATGAGCGTTCCCGCGTACGCCTATCTCAAGCTGAAAATAGCTAGCAAGGTTAAGGCTAGCTGCCGAAGTCATAACATCATTTTGAACGACGAGGCTTTTCGATAGGCCTGAGTCTTTGATCGTTAAACTGCGTAGTCCAGTCAATCCATACAATGAGTCAGTGATCAATGCTTTGTTTGCTTCTGCTACTCCATTGGTCGTTAGCGTTATCAAACCGATCTTACTCAGATCGTACGTAGTTGATCCTTGGATAAAGCTAGAGCCTTTGATAGAGCCAGAAACTTCGAGCGACCCGGGGATATTGACGGCACCAGAAGAACTGATAGTCAGTACGTCTGATAAAGCGTATTTGATAAAGAATTGATTCGCTCCTGAGCTGTTAGCACTACCTCGAACGCCGACCTCGGCCTGGTAGTATGATACGAAGTTCATAGAAGCAGATGATGTTGCCAATGTGTTCTCAATAACTAACGATTTGCTGAGGTTCGAGTCCTTGATCGTTAAAGATCGTAATCCACTAATGCCATACAATGAGTCAGTGATCAATGCTTTGGATGCTTCGACAGTACCTGCGGTCGTTAGCGTTATCAGACCGAGCTTAGACAGATCGTAAGTGGTTGATCCTTGGATAAAGCTAGAGCCTTTGATAGCACCCCCGACGTCGAGCGACCCAGGGATATTAACTGCACCGGAAGAGCTAATAGTCAGTACGTCTGATAGAGCGTACTTGACAAAGAATTGATTTGCTCCTGAGCTGTTAGCGCTACCTCGAACGCCGACCTCAGCCTGGTAGTATGATACGAAGTTCATAGATGCCGCGGATGTTGCCAATGTGTTCTCAACAACTAATGATTTGCTGAGGTTCGAGTCCTTGATCGTTAAAGATCGTAATCCAGTCAATCCATACAATGAGTCAGTGATGAGGGCTTTGCTTGCTTCGACAGTACCAGCGGTCGTTAGCGTTATCAGACCGAGCTTAGACAGATCGTAAGTGGTTGATCCTTGGATAAAGCTAGCGCCTTTGATAGTACCCCCGACGTCGAGCGAACCGGGGATATTAACTGCACCGGAAGAGCTGATCGTTAGTACGTCTGATAGAGCGTACTTGACAAAGAATTGATTCGCTCCTGAGCTGTTAGAGCTACCGCGTACCCCAACCTCAGCCTGGTAGTATGATACGAAGTTCATGCTGGCCGAACTCGTTGCCAATGTGTTCTCAACAACCAAACTTTTGGCGAGGTTCGAGTCCTTGATCGTCAGTGATCTCAAACCAGTTATGCCATAAGCGGCATTAGCGATCAGAGCTTTAGATGCTTCGACAGTACCTGCGGTAGCGATTGTGATCAAACCGAGCTTAGACAGATCGTAAGTGGTTGATCCTTGGATAAAGCTAGCGCCTTTGATAGCACCCCCGACGTCGAGCGACCCAGGGATATTAACTGCACCGGAAGAGCTAATAGTCAGTACGTCTGATAGAGCGTACTTGACAAAGAATTGATTTGCTCCTGAGCTGTTAGAGCTACCTCGAACGCCGACCTCAGCCTGGTAGTATGATACGAAGTTCATAGATGCCGCGGATGTTGCCAATGTGTTCTCAACAACTAATGATTTACTGAGGTTCGAGTCCTTGATCGTCAATGATTTCAGACCAGTCAATCCAGAGCTACTATCCACGATAAGAGCTTTACTCGCTGATACAGTACCGGCTGTTGCCGATAGGACGCTCAGATCATAAGCAACTCCATTTTGCCTGTACGACACCGAATCGATGCTGTTGAGGGTAGCGATCTCTTTGCCCGAGTTGAGAATGATGGCTTTGTTCGAGGTTGCCGTGCCCGGGATCGAGGTAAGCAACGAGAGACTACTCAGATCGACGCTCGTTCCGTTCAGTTGAATTGATGAACAACTGATAGTATTGATCCCAGAGATGCTGCGATTTGCATCCACTACTAATGCCGACATCGGCGCCGCCTCTCCCATCGTGATGCTGGATAGGTAGCTCATTCGATAGTCAGTCTTGCTCAGATACAGAGTGTCTGCCATTTCGAGGCTTAGCACGTCTGTAGCTAAGGCATAGTAGTTCGGATTGAAGATTGTTGATTCCTGAGAGGGCGGACGAGCTGTAAATCCCATTTTTTAACAGAAGTATATTTGATTGAATATACTTCTGGACACGATGTCGAGAATCGATAACTGGGGAGGGCTTTTGCCCAAGGAATACAAATCGAACGATATAGGCGAAATCAAGGCTCTTGGCATCAAGAAGTTGTTCCGAGGAATCATCCTCGCGCCCAGCAACGCCGGGAAGACGAATCTCGTGTTT
This sequence comes from Phytophthora crassamura, assembly GCA_033557995.1. NCBI lineage: Eukaryota > Oomycota > Peronosporomycetes > Peronosporales > Peronosporaceae > Phytophthora > Phytophthora crassamura. The sequence continues at coordinate 2,209,314 of JAUCED010000016.1, forward strand.
CATATCGTTAAGAACAGTCCTAACGTTTATAGCCATCTACACGTCATCGCACGCAACCCAGATCAAGAGCTTTATAACTATATGAAAGACAAGCTCAACGGCTATATCACGATTCATGATACTGAAGCTCCACCATCGGTTGATGACATTCAGAAAGATAGTAGAGGCGGGATCCAATTAGTAATAATAGACGACTACTCCTCGGACAAGAAGCTCCAACACGACAAGTTCTCGCACTTTTTCATCCGCGGTCGACACAAGAGGCTATCTACTATATTTTTGACGCATTCATGGTTCGCCACGGATAAGCTCATCCGTTTGAACTCAGAATACCTGTGGATCCTCAAAGCTAATTCACGCAGAGATTTGAAGATGGTCATCAGCGATTTCAGTATTCCGGGTTTGACGCTCGAGAAGCTACTCAGAGCTTACACCGAGGCTACTCGTGAAAAGGGACAGTCCTTGCTAATCGATAACGTACGAAGCGTATTGAGATTTAATTTCTCAGAGAAAGCAATTACTTTTGGTGATTAAATATACAATCATGAGCTCGATCATTACGTTATCTACGCGACACATCGTTTCCAACGGATTCAACAATACGCTACGATATGAGTTCCCGGGATCTTCTGTTGAATTTAATAACACCGAGCTTGCTATCCACTCAATCAATATGTACAACAGCCAATTCAACATCGACGCCGATGCATATGGCAATAATTCATTTAAGGTATTGATGCCTACCGGAAACGTCTATAGCACGGTTCAAATCACGCTATCATCTGGGTATTATTCGTACTCAGCAATCAACGCGGCTGTTCAAGCTGCGATGATCAGCGCCGGTGCGTATCTTATTAATGCTGACGGGGACAACGTTTTCTATTTCAATATCAGCGAGAACCCAACGTTCTACAGCTGCCAAGTCGATTTATCGCCTGTACCTACGGCTCTACCCGATGGTTGGACTCGCCCGCCTTCTGGGTTGTATTCGACGGGCGGGTCTGGACTACCTCTGGGGTTCTCATATGTCCCCAAGATCAATATCGACAATGCTGAGTTTGGCCGAATCATTGGTTTCGAGATGGCGACTCTACCATCTCAGGATCTATACACGTTGCAGTCGATCCTCTCGCCGATCCCGCCTCAGATCAATCCCGTAAGCTCATATCAGATGCGATGCTCACTGGTTCAAAACCCGTACAGCATACCGGATGACGTACTGACCACTTTCAACACGGCTGGTACGACTATTGGTCAGCTTGTTAGCTATCAGCCTAATGAATTTTGCTGGGTTGATGTCCCCAATGGCAGCTACGCCAGTATCACGCTAACGATTGTTGATCAGGAGGAGAGATTTGCCAAACTCAATGATACCAATATGCTGATCTCGATCATTCTGAGACAAAAAAAGTAGATTGATGTATTTTTTTTTAACTCAATCGAAAGCTTCCAGCTTGCTTAGAGCTTCCGCCACTCTTTCTCATCGCACGGAGACGAGCCATCTTCGCCTTCATCTCGGCCGAACCCTTGGCTGGACTTCCGCGACGCGAGGGCTTAGCCTCGGAAACGCCTACGCCCGTGAAACGCTTCAGAGCTTGACGAGCTACACCTACGAGAGCCGGATCGCGACCAGTGGATGCTACATACGCCGAGCCCATAGATGCGAGACCATCCGCGGCCGCCGATAGTGCGGGTTTGATGACTGGTCGCCAAGCGCTCTTGAGACCCTTCCAAATTTTGGACCAAATCGAACCAGCTTGCATGCTACCACCATTCGCTTCCATTGCATACTGAATCTCATTGGGTGTAATAATGATACGAGAGCCCTTTCCGGCCTTTTTAGCCTTCATGACCTTAGCATAACTCTCGGGGTGTAAATGGAGCACGGCATCAGATCCCGCCAGATCAGCCTTAGTTAGCTGTAGGCTACCACCTTGGGCAGCCTTGAGCAGTCGCTTCGCGGGAATAGAGCTCGAAACCGTTAGTTCCTTGTACATAGTTGATATATATTAGCCTGAGAGTTAAAAAATCAGAAATTAATTCAATACATCTGTATCCAAATCCTCAAATCTATCGAAGATATGCATCTGTCCGTGTTGCTTTGCGTATAACCAGAGGAGACAGAACACGCCGCAGTACTCATCACTTGAACCCTGAATCTGCTTATCAAAGTATGGTAGATTGCCTAAGACTTCCGGAGGCCCGACACCCATTGAATCGAAGTAGTTGCTATTGCTGACAGCTGTCCAATGGCCGACTCCAGGGCTCGTCCTAAGCAAAACCATATACGAGCCCTTCGCCGGAAGCGCGGTCTTGAGCTCCGGAAGCTCGTATATTCCATCGATACGGACTCCAATGCGCTTGGCAAGCTCGATTAGATCGTGATCAGAGGTTATCCCCTTGACGAGTTCCATTAATTATTTTTGAGCTGGACTATATCCAGTTCGATATACTTTCAACCATGAGCGATACCACTCAACTAGCAGATGCATTTCTACTCCAGTCGACCCTAAAGGCTGACTCGCCTGTCGATGTCAGCAAGGGCAAGAGCGTTTCGGTCATCTATGATAACAACCAGGGCTCTTACAACTCGGGTCTGATCACCATTGATGCTACGTCGCAGCTAACGGGCTCGCAAGGATTTGCCTCTCTCAAGGACGGATACCTTCTGTTGCCTTACGTAATCACTTCTAAGAGCACGACCGCCACCAACCTGAACTCGAACATAAGTCGTTTCGCATGCGGCCTGAAATGCAACGTGGCCAACATTATCGACTCGCTGTCTGTGGAGCTCAACGGTAAAAAAGTGATCACCGAAACCGAGTACAAGGGATTCTGGAACAACCTACGTGCGATGACGGAACTATCTCAGGACGAGGTAATCAAGAATGGTGCTGATCTTCATCTATACCCGGACTCGTGGTACTCGATCAACTTCTCAAATGCACTTCACTCGAGCGGCGATGGATATGCGAGTAATGCTCTCGAGACTTCGGCTAAACTTGATGCTACGTCATCTCAGGCACAAGAGCCTCTCTCATTCAACCAAGGCTTTCTCGACCGTTTGCTACTAGCGCCGCCTATCATCGATGCCACAGAGGCTACCCCCGCTAACAGCTGGGCATCGTTTGGTACGACCGCCACCAAGCAGATTTGTCAGCAAAATGGCAAAGGATGTTTCAAGGAATACACTTATGCTGAAGTCACGGCCGCCGATGGTTCTAGCACAAAGGCCCGCACCGCTGGTATCTGGTACCACATGCTGAAGATCCCGCTCGTATCGCTCCACCCCATCTTTAAGGAGCTTGACCTATGTGCTAACCCTCAGCTAAAGCTCCGCTTGCGTGTCAATGCTGGTACGGTCGCTATTTCCGGCACGACCACTACCTCGGGCACTCCCTCGATCACGACCAGCTTGATGAAGCTCGACGCAGTTACCATGACTTCTGGACAAACGGTTCCGATCATGATCGCATCGGCCGCTCCTGGCAACCCTATGAATGGAGTGCTTACTGAGGGCGCTCAGCTATCTTTCTCGTTCGGTCCTGTTGGCAACTCTTTCACCCCTACAGCTTCAGTCGGTGAGTATTTCCCATTCACGACTTCTCGATTGATGGTTCCCTTCTACCACCTTCGCAACCCGACTCAGATCATCTCTAGGCCCGTCAAAACCATTCGCTACCTCGACTGTTTTGCGCAGATGTTTCGACAGGGGGCCGGTACGTCGCCCGCGATCCCTACGGGTCAGCTGAATGCCCCGTTCGATCTCAACATTAGTGGCTACAAAAAGAACGTGAAGTACGTTGCTCTCATTCCCTTTGCTGATACCAAGCTAGGTCATTTCGCAACGGCGACAGTACCTCAGTACCAGAGTCCTTTTGACAGCGCGCCTTGGACATGTATGCCCGGCGCTTCGATCCGCAACTTCCAGGTGACAATCGGTAACAGCAATGTCTTCGACAAGAGCCAAGAGTACGACTTCGAGTCGTTCCGTAGCGAGTTCTCCAAGCTCGGCGCTATCAACGGCGATCTGTCGAGCGAGATTAGCAATGGTCTGATTGACTCAATGCAGTGGAACATGGCTCAGCGCATCCTCGTCGCCGATTGCTCGCGTCTCACCAAGAAGGACGTACCGCAGGCGATCCAGGTGAGCGGCATCAACGGCTCGGCCACCGGTATGGATCTCCTAGTACTCGTTGTGTATGAGCGCGAACTTGAGCTCGACCGTCTCACAGGAGAAGTGCATAGAACTGATTGAGCGCTCTCATGCAAAGGAGATTAATAACCAATCGGACAAAAAAATATTGAGTCTGATATAGAACAATGAGTATGATCATCGATTTCGGCAAACACGCCGGCGAAAGCATCTACAGCGTCATCAAGAGCGACTACAACTATTGCCGATGGCTAGCGGGCCAACGCGTATATGATGGAAACTCAGAGATCGGTCAGTTCCTCGAACGTCAGTTCGGACTGGAACGATGCGGATGTGGCGCTGGTCTTCTCATCCAGCACAGATGCCCCCGATGGCGTAGCTCTCGTGATACACGGCCGATCGGCCAATCTACATATTCAAATCATTCACCTGAGCTTGTGAGCCCATCATCTACACGAGGGTAGAGTACCAACAGCGTGGCTCGATCCCAGCAACTGTATATTTTTTTTTTGATAAAAAAAGTGCTGAGATTAGACTGAACCATATCCATGGATCACTTGGATGTTGTAAAATATCATGTCTCGTTTCAGGACCTTATTGATAGTAAGAAGATATGGAGCGTCTGGTTCGTGTTCAGGCAACGAACGGCGCTTCATTAAGCAGAACTTGTGATGACTCTTCAACGTGGTCCGATCAAAATCTTCGCTATGAACATAGAATACTTCCCCAGAGAGAGGATATCCACCTTGTAGCCCAATGTCGTATGTTCGAATAGGTCGACTCACTCGAGCTGGTTCGGGTTTCTGATCCTTGTGTTGCCAGCAGTATCCGTCGGCGCGTCGCCCGCATGGCTTTTGAGCTTTGGTGATTCCTTGGCAGTTCATGGTTGTTGCTATGGGTATATACCTATAAGATGCATGTGTTTAAATAGGACGTGAATTCCTCTGCCGCGAGTGATGTCATCACGATATCGGTCCTTAGCGTATGTCTCGTTATCCGTTCAGCCTCCGTTTCGTGTTCGATGACGCGTATGACATGGCAATGACACGGCTATGACACGGGTGATGTCATCGTGGTTTCGGTCCCTAGAAGGCTTCTACTCCTATTCAGGGTTAGCCAATCAGTCAATGACACCACTCTCTCTTTTATAAATATATATAAAAAAGAGAGAGAGGGGGGGAGGGGGTGGGGTCCCTAATAAATAGAAATAAAAGAGTTTCCAGACCCGAAAGTGCCGTCATCGTGTCATCCCGTTTTTTGATAGCATGAGGGAGGAGTAGAATGCCTGAGACTATCGTTATCCGCGTGTCATGACCCGCGACATGGCCGCGACACCGGCGACATACGCGTCATCGATATCCTCTCTTTTTTTATATCGTGGTTAGAGTGCCTCTCAGATCCCATAAGATCTCGCGCCTGTTGGATCTCTGAAATTCACAGCTTAGGTACGAATCCGTCTGAAACTCACAGCTTAGGTACGAATCCGTCTGAAATTCACAGCTTAGGTACGAATCCGCCTGAAATTCACAGCTTAGGTACGAATTCGTCTGAAATTCAGAGCATTTCCCTATTTCCCTATCATCAGCCACGCCACCATGCCGCTTCCCCACGTCGAGCTGTTCCTGAACGTCAGCCAGCTTCCGACGGTCCATTGCCCGGGCAACCATCCCGCCAGCCCCCGGAACGTCAAGGCTGTGTTCCCGCCCGCCTATTGCTGGGCTCATGCAAACAACCAAGATCCGGGCGCTGGTTGGGCCTACATCACGCGCGCCGAGGCCGCCATGCTCACGATCCTGCGTCGCCACGAGTGGTTCGAGGAGGCGATGGACGAGCTTCAGGCGCGCGACATGGAGGTGGGCATGGAGCACATTGAGCTCACGGACGACGAAGAAGACGCGCTCGTCGAGGAGACCAAGGAGGAGGAGGTGACCAAGGAGGCGGCCTAGGGCTTAAGGATTGAGTATAGCAGCAGACGTAAGGAAACTCGTGTTTGTTGCACTAATATACTACCGTTATGATTCTACCATCCGTCCCGGTATTGTCCGAGTTGGGAAGACACACTTAGAGATCGTATAGATGTGGTTTGAATAGGGAAGATATTGGACCATAACTTACCTGTAAGCTACGGCTAAGAATATACTTAGAGTGGCTATAGAGGGCGTATCTTACCGCGAGGACCCCGTCGTATTCCACGTGGAATACGACCGTGTCATGAAGATCACAGCCGAGGACTTGGACTTGGAGCCAGGTGTTTACATGCATGAAGGAAGCGAGTTGCTTTCGCAGCTGCAAGATCAACTTGTGATGCTCCCGTAGTTACGCGATCTGATCCCTGAATGCAAGATCGAGGAAGCCGACGTCGGAGTCCCTGGGGAAACGACTCTAGAAATGGAGAAGAAACTCAGACGGATTCTGAAGCATCATAGGTGTATTTTCCTGGGAGACGGCAATGCTGCGCCTGCGCCAGCCCGTAGAGTGGTATGCGACTTAGATGTTGGAGACGCTAAACCAGTGGCTCAACGTCCGAGATCTGTCGCCCCTCACTTGTTGGTCAAGGTGTACGAACTTCTGAAGAAGCTCCTGGAGACTGGACTCATCGAGTACTCAGAGTCCCCTTGGGCTTCGACGATCGTCATCGTCCTGAAGAAGAACGGTATCGACATTCGGATGTGTATCGACTACAGGATCGTGAACACTTTCATCAAGCTGTCACATTATCCACTGCCGCTCATTGACGATCTCCTTATTGGATTTGAAGCAGCAATGTGGTTTATGAGTCTGGAAATGGCGAGTGGCTTTTGGGCTGTCAGAATGACCGAGCGAGCCAAACTGATCTCTGCGTTCACATGCCCATTTGGTCACTTCCAGTGGGTCAGAATGCCGTTCGGCCTCAAGAACGCACCGCTGGTCTGCCAATCAGTGGTTGACAACTGTCTCTGGGGATTCGTGCGATTACCGCCTGAGGAAGAAGCTGAAGTGGACCCAGAAGTGCTGGAGTTTCTGAAGCTGGATCCTGCGGAACCTCCAAACCCTGACAACTCGGCTTCTGGATTTTCGATCCTGACGCAAGAGATGACTGTGTTCCAGAGGAATATACCTGCTCCATCGCAGATGGATCCAGTTCTAGGTCGAAGTTCCTATATCGACGACATTGCGTATAGGGCGCCCACCTGGGACAGGCTCTGTGAAGACCTGAACGCGTTGTTATTCAGACTGCGATATTGGAATATCACGGTGAGCCTGCTCAAGAGCAGAGGGAACACAGCAAATACAGTCGCTTCACACAGCAGTCAGCAATCGGAACAAAGGGGGAGCTGCTTCTCAGTCTCCCCGAGGGTTAGTTAATATGAAATGGGCAAAACAACAGCAGAATACTGATGACCCAACTGGGATGTGGAATAGGTGGATCACTCCAGGGTATCGAAGACGCCTCTGGTCACCACCTAAATGGATTTGAGGTTTTGGTGGAGCTCTCAAAGACGACCCGTCCAGGCCGAAGTGTCCTTGCGTAGCGTGATAGCAGTCTCGGTCCGGTCTTCCGGAATCTTTCGTCGGCAAGTCTCGCCGAAGTCGCTTGCATTCTACAAGGAAAAAGAAACTCTGTTGTTGGTTTAACTATCTTCTCTCTCTCTTCCTTCTCTCCTCTACAGGTCTGGTCTTGGTGGGTACACTTGGTCGGAGTATGGACGTCCTGGCCTGAGTATGAACGTCTTGATCTGGATATGTGAATCTTGGCTTGAGTATTGATGCGATCTTCGGCAGCAGGCTGTCGAAGGGTTGACTCGACACTCTTGCTGAATTCTTGCTGGATTCTTGGCGGTAGTTCAACTTGCACATCATCTGATTGCGCTGGTTGAGTTGTCTGGGAATCGTTGACTTGGTTTCAGTATAGTCCGAAAGTCAGATATCCAGACGTCTGGATTTGTGATATCCTGACGTCTGGATACTGAACTCAGACTTCTGGGATTTTGTGCTCGACTTGAGCAACTTGTACATGGGGATGTTGGTAGTGTAGGCGTCCGGCGCACGATACTTGGGGTGCAGGGGCGTACGCGAACTTGCTTCTTGGTTCGTGGTTGTCATCCGTAATACAGCAAGGCGAGGTGGTCAGGGATGCGTTCCTCTGACCACTTTGACGTCAGAGTTTAGACTGCTTGCTGTAAGGGAAGTCCGGTGGCTGGACGGAGTGCGTTCTCAGAACTCTGAGAGTGTGCACCGTCAGAGTTTACACTTCCAGCCGGTTGGGCCCATCTGCACTCAGACGACCGAACTTTCCACCGATCACGTCCTGTCCCTCTCGACACCCATGTCGCACGGGTGCGGCATTTCTCTCTCCAATCTCCACATACAAACTTCCAGATGAAACTTCGCCGGTGTTCTTTGATGACGACGGTGTGTGGCTTCTCGATTTCGAGCCGCCTCATGTCAACCGCCCCTTCTGGTCAAGATCCGTCAGTGAGGAAAATATCTCTCGAACAGCAAATCATGAGCAGGCCAGTCCAGCGAGTAGCGAATCGAAATTCAGAGCACAACGCAGCGTTGCACTCTGTCGACTGCCGAGTTTTCAGACTTTGTGGCCGCCCCTGTCTCTCTGGGACCAGGTCACAATCCACCATTCAGAGGCCGCTCTCTTCGTCCAAAATCCGCCCGGATCGAGCGCGCTCATTTCCCGATTTCTCGGCAAGCACGCATGCCAGATACCAGCTCTCTTCCAGTGACGGCTTCCTCGGCGACGGCCCCCACTTCGGCCCTCGACACCTCGACTCTTCGCGACAACGACGGCGACGTCGTGATGGGGTCCCAAGATGACAGTACGCCCCAGGCACAGCCTTCTCCACCACGATCCTCGGTGCCTGGCGGCACAAACGACGGGCGAAACGGCGGCAGCCCTATTGACAACACGCACAACGGCGGCGGCGGCGGTAGTAAACCAGACGACGGGCAAGGTGGCGGCAAACCAGACGACGGGCGAGGCGACGCAGCCATGAGTGGCGACACCTCGGGCCGTCCTCCTGTTTCCACATACGCTGTGCCGCGCTTGGTATCCGCGGCGGATGTTGATGCCCTTCTCCTTCGTGGGTTCATCTCTCAAGCTGATACGTCAGCCGCGTCCTCGTTCCTGAATCCTGACGGTTCCCCTTCCTGGACGTTGCCCGCGAACCCAGAGCCGGAAGGTCGGACACACATGATGGGCGTGCCTGCGACGGTCTCGGACATGCGCAACTGGGCGCGTGTGGCCGATGGTTACGGCGGTCCTTCAGCGCTGATTGGCCTCCAATCTCTTACGGCGGAGAATGCGCGTCTGCTCCATGAGCTGTATCCAGACTCGGGCTCTGGCTTCCTCCAGCCGCGGGACACGCCCTGACTCGCCACGCTCTGGATGTTGCGTTGAGTTCTGTCGAGGTCCAGCGAGAGTGTGCGTCGATTCTGACCCACTTCTCGCGGACCAACTTGGCTCGGCGCATGTTCCTGACAGCTGGTCTCCTCCAGCTCATGGCGTCTGAACTTCGGCGCCTGACAACCCTGGCCGCGTCTGGAGATGGATCTGCAATTCTGGATGCTGCTCGTGCGCGCGGGAGTGCGACGACCTGAAACGTGAGTGGTCCTTCAACGTGGCTTACTGGCACAAGGAGTCTCCAGTGCGTCGGCTGAAGCTGACAAAGTCAAGACTCAGCACCACGCCGAAATCCAGACGCTCAAGGGTCGGTACCAAGACCAGATTGACGCGCTCGAAGGTGACAAGTCGCGCTTGAAGGGCCAACTTTCAGACGCGCAGACCCAGAGTCGAATCCTTCAGTCACGTCTGGTTAATGCGGCCACAGACCCGTGGACCCTGACCAGTTTTCTCCAGGAGCACACTTCAGTTAGCGGCAACTGGGATCGGCTCCATGATCTCCTGGCGCTCTGCATTCAGGGATCGCCTCTGCTGGGAGACTGAGACACCATCATCTCAGTCACGGCTGTTGATCAACGCCACAAGCCGATCCCGAGCTTCGTGGAAGCCCACAAGACGGCCTTGACGTCTGGGGCCGTGGTTCGTCCCTCGCCTCGCAAAACGCCTGCCGTCCTCGACCTCACCGGTTCTGGGAACGGAACTCAGACGTCTGGGAACTCGCGTACTCAGACACCGGGGTATGGCGATGAATTGCTGCTGGAGGACAAGCGTCCAATCCCCAAGAGTGTGACGACTCGTAAGCTGCGTAAGCCACACAAGATGCAGCGGCGCCATCCAAGCATGAACCCGGTCGAGACAACGTTCGTAAGGCTGGTGAGCCTAAATCTGTTCTCAAGGCGTCTGCGTGCGAGTCCCTTCCCGGAGGCGTGGTCTGGAAACATGTTCGCCCGGATCATCGTCAAGCTATGCTGGCCGGCTTCAGCTATCACGCTGCGTTGGACCGGATCCAAGACGACCACGAACTTCACGCCTTCTTTCGGCAACCCCAGCTCGACAAGATGCTAGTGAGCATGATGTACTGGCGGAGTCTGGATTTGACACCGTGGGCCAAGTACGTCCCTGAGACTTACTACGAGATGGCGGACGAGCGTCTGGATCGCATGCTCTCTCGCAACGAGGTGCCTCCTCCATGGGAAGCGCCTGATGCACACGTCGCGTATCCATACGAAGACGAGGTCTCGGTCGACGACACGAATGCAGACTCAGACTTCGAACCTCCAACGAACGAGGTGTACAGCTCGTCTTCTGAGGGTGAGGGTGACGACGACGTCACCATGATCGAACCTCCAACGATCAAACCGGCTTCCAAGCGCCCTCTCAGCAGTTCCGATGAGGATAGCGAAGACGATGCTCCGCTCACGGCGTCTGCGAGCGCCCGCAAGCACCGGAAGTCCAACTCAGGGTCTCGTCGTCAGAGTTCAAATGATCAGGGACGTACCCAGACATCCGCACAGTCCCGCGGCTCTCAGCGGCACCCCTCTGCGCTGGCGTCCAAGGAGTACCTTCATCTCACAGTCCAAGAACTCAGATTATTGAGACTCTGGAGGACGACGAGGCGTCGTGGTTACACTCTGGCATTAAAGTCCAACGAGTGATGCCACCAAGTCGTCGCCCAGCCAGACGCCCGGATTCCCAGCGTACGAGCCCCACAAGCATGCCAGCAAGCAAATGAAGGATCGCTGGAATGTGGTCCTCTACATGGAGCTTCTGGATAAGAAACCCTGGGAAGTGATGGCTCGACGTCAGGTTCGGGTGCTGTATTTTCACCGTCGCAACGATCTGTCTTCCGCCGCTCTGAGAATGCTGGAGCGGATTGTGGACGCCATGCTCAAGTACGCTCGGAGCTCTGGGAACGCGGACATTGGGTTACCATCGACAAAAATGCCGGCGAGGATTCCAGCAAGGAGTACGCCGATCGGGCTTCCCGACGTAACGCCGCCTTGCGTGACTATCATGCCATCCTGGATCGAGCGTTCAAGACCCCTGGATTTCCTGAGACTATGAAGAACGAGCCTGGGATCTGGAAGGTGCCTACGAAATGTTGTCCCTGGATCTGGCAAGACCCTCGCGTTGAAGAACTTGGCGGTCTAGCGTGTGACTCTCTGGATATGCAGCTTGCTGCTGTTGACGAACGTGAGCCGGCACGCATCCAGTGAGGTGGAGGCTGCGAGGAGTCCAAGTGGCTGAAGTTCGTGCCCACGCGCCTGCAAAATTCGGAGCGCATGCTGACTCAGGACGAGCGTCGACGCAACCCCATTTCCCTCAAGGACATGCGCAGAACCTTGAACCCGTGAGCACACCTGTCGACGTCCTGGATGTAGTAGTCAGAATTCCCTTAGCCATTCATGTCATAGCATAAGTTCCTTCATAATTGATCCAGGATTCTGAGTTCATCACACTTGCCATTGTCTCGCTCGGTCTGAGTTCCTTGACTTTTCACCACAGCACATCATCTCCACATTCCATCTCCATCAACAATCAAACGTCTAAGAAATCAAAATCTCAGACGTCTCAGCCCAGAACTTCGGTCGTCAGAATGTCATATTCAGACGTCCAGAATTCTGGGCGAAGCCCCAGTGTGACGGGAGTCACACGCACCTTTGCTTTGAGGAAGCGTAACGCGCTAACCATAACAGACGCTCGGCGTCTCTGCTGTCTTAGTTCGAGGCCCTGCCTTCTTAGTCGTTTGCTGGTACCGGGTACCAAACGACTTGCGAACTTCTAGGTTAGATTTAAACTGAACGTCTATTACTTTTGCTCACCACTTTCTACTTACTATAAACTGTCTAATTAATGCACCTTCGAAGTAACCTGTTTCCAAATGGTTGGCTCTCAAGCCATGTCGACCTTGCTAAGTACAAACCGTACTTATGGGCTCTCTTAGGTACGCACCGCACTTAAGGGCCAGTGTACGAAACACCACATGTGAGTGTGGCACATCACTATGTGACAACTCCATGTGTGTACGACACACTAATGGGTTGGGTGCCATTAATAAGGGCCACGCTCCGTTACACCCTCCCGCACCCAAACGGGAAGCACCGTCCCACGGAGAAGGATCGGAAAGGGGGAATCCAGCCATCGAACGCCACGTGCGCACCCCGAGGCCGAGCCTCATTCTTCAACGAGCCGCCGACCGCACAAGCCCCAGCTCACAGGGCATCGCGAAGTCCTGCCACGCCTGCTGCTCACTGAGCCCGCACGCGACGCACGCCCGTAGCTCCTTGAGCATCACGTCCACGCCCACAACGGCTCCGCCGACAGCACACGCCTCGCGTCCAGCCAGCCCGGCCCACTCGCACGCTAGCTTGGCCACATCGAGGAAGTCGAAGCGCAAGGGACCCAAGTGCCCGAAAACCCCGGCCCGTAGGGCAGCTATCGTCGCGGCGCAACGCCGCAAGCGGCACGCAGTGACCTGGCCAGGTCCGACTCACGATCTCAGCGACTCCGAGAGTGGCAGCGAAGGGTTCCATATTGAGCTCATCACGGGGGATGAGAGTGACCACAAGAGTCACATGTCCAACCCGTCCGCGACGACGACGCTGCCCAAGGCCGCCGCGGCCCAGCCGCCAAGCGGCAACTCACCGCACCAGAGCGACGTGGAGATGCACGACGTGCCGGAGGATTCGGCCTCAGAAGCCTCTGCCTCGTCGGGAAATTGTTCGATACCCGTCGACTACGATGAATCGGATGAGGAGAAGGCTCCGTCGTCCCCACAGCTCACTGAGCAACAGCGTGCGCTGCACCCTGGAAGCCCGGCCACTCCACGCAGCCTTGCTGCCGTGGCCCGTGCCAAGAAGGCTGCCGAGGACAGCGTCCCGCCTGCTGCTCCAGCTTCGTCGACGAAGCCGCCAGAAAAGCCTGCGGCTGCTTCAGCCGCGTCTGATGTTCCGCCCCGAGAGCCTCCGGTCATCTCCAATGTCGGCGAAGAGGAGGGGGTGGATCCTGCGTCGTTGCTGCCCGCGAACCACGAACACCTACAAGAGCGCGCAGCCGCCCGGCGCACTGCCGCTGAGCGGGTTGCCGAGCAGAAGCGTGAGCTTGAGCCTCCGGCTTCGCGTAACCGAGAGCAGCTCCTATCGCAGCGAGTCTGGACTCCCGAGGAGTATGCTGCGAGCCTTCGGCAAAGCCGACAGCGGGGTGTGCCTGTGGCCAACAACGACGAGTGTCCCATCGTCCTACGGACCAACACCGCCTTGGCTCGCCAAACCAATGAGGTTGCGTTCGAAACCTGGCTCCGCCATCTTGACTATCCGATACCGGAGTTGTTGAACTCGCCGCATCGGCTGGATAGGCTCGCCCTTCGGCGTTTGCGATTTCGCATGGCGTTGATGAAAGCTGATGATGTCTGGGATCGACATCGGTGGGATCCGCGATATGCGGCCCTGCCGCATGATATCCTCGAAGAGGTGGTGTCCAAGGTGACAAAGGGGCGACAGTCTCAGCCCGTAGAACCTGTGAGCGTTCTCGGGCCGGTTAGCGCCGACCGGCTCCGCGGGAGCGCTCATAAGCGTCCACGGTATTGGCGCAGTCCTCCTCGAGGAGACGACCGTCTTCCCAGGTACTCTGATCCTCGGGATAACCGCGCCACTTCACCAGATACTGGTAGTAGCCCTTACGCCCACGGCGCTTCCGGAGCTTCTCCACGTGGAAGTAGCGGTCACCGTCGTTTCCGATCAACGGAGGCGGAGGTCGTAACGGACGACTCATCGTACCGGAACGCTCCGCGTCGTACGTTGGCGACTCAAGCCTCTGCCTCGGCTCGGGAGCCTCTTCTGGAAGCGGTGGAGGGGTGTCAGCGTCTCCTCGAGATCCAGCGACTGGACTTGACCTCCTTGCGTGGCCGCCTGCAAACCGTCGAGGCGACTGTGGCCGCTTACCGCCGTTCTCGGCACGAGGAAGAGGGACTAGAACGTCGAGTGCAGGAGCTGCAGGAAGAACTCGGCCGGCAGGCTCGTGACATGCGTCATCTCTACGACCTCGTCGCGGATCTTGAGCGTGCTCATGCGAGCGTACGTCACGATCAGCAGGATCATCTGGCGTGGATTCGCCACCTCTACACGCGCGTAAGCAACTTAGAGGCTCGGCCTGCTCCGGCTGTTGCAACTGCGCCCGCGGCGCCTGCTGTGCCTGCCGCTCCGGCTGCCCCAGTCCTAATCAGGCCGACTTGGTGCGCGCGATGGCTCAGGCCCTGCAGCAGATGTCTCGCTCGTCGAACTCTCAGAGTCAGCCACCTCCGACGGATGGTACGGCTTGAGCATGCCGACGTAAAACGTTGGGTGCGTGGCCATTGCCGATGGCAGATCCAGCGTATAGGCATTACCATGGACGCCTATGACCGAGAAAGGTCCCACGAAGCGTGGTCGCAGCTTGGTGCTGCCGACCGCCGACACCGAGTGTATAGGCAAGTTTTTAGCGTTAAGTAACACCAAATCACCTAGTTTGAACACATGTGTGTTAGCACGCCCGTGGCGGTCGCTGTTTTCTTTTTGTCGGTCCTGCGCGGCAGCCATAGCGTACGGACGCGAGTGCGGATCGCTTCTCCCGCCTCAATGAAGGATAGGAGGTTCCGTTTGACGGACGTACGCACGCCTTTGAGGCCTCTTGAGTCGTTCACGACAACCCCTCCCTCACCCAACTCAGAAGCCGGGGGCAACGATAGCGCCGTACGCGGATGCCGCAGGCCGTTGACGTAGAACGGCGTAAAGCCTGTCGATGCATGCACTGCATTGTTAGCGCGAACTCCACTTGCGCAAGCTGCGTACTCCACTTTGTGGGCTCTGCAACGCAGACACTGCGCAAGACGTCCTCCAGGACACGGTTGACGCGCTCCGTTTGACCGTCGGTCTGCGGATGGTCCGCCGTGGACATGTCCAGCTTCGTCCCGAGAAGCCGGAAGAGGTGTTGCCAGAAGTGAGAGACGAACCGAGGGTCTCTGTCGCTGACGAACGCCTCCGGGAGGCCGTGATGCCGGAAGACATTGTCGACGAAGAGTTGAGCCGCCTGCGGCGCTGTCACACTCTTCTTCACGGGCACCAGCCTCGCCATCTTGCTCAGGCGACACACAAAGACCAGGATGCCAGTATGACACTGCCCATCGGGCGGCAACTCGAAGATGAAGTCCATGTTCACGGAGCGCCAGCAATCGGCCGGGGCCGGCAAGCTCATCAGCGAGGCCGCCGCGGCCGGAGAGGGTTTGACCCGTTGGCACGTCTCGCAAGTCTTAACGTAAGACCGCACCCACTTGTACATGTGGGCCCACCAGAAGTCCCGCGCCACTGACGTATACGTCTTCTCGCGACCCAGGTGCCCGCTGAGCGCCGTGTCATGTGCCTCAAAGAGGATTCGATGACGAAGGTCCTCGTCGTTGGGAACAACCAACCGCGGATCATCCCCCGGGGATACTTGATAGTAGAGCAAGCCCTCAACGAGGGAGTAGCGGTGAAGCTGGGCTCGCTGACGAGCCGAGAGTACCGAGCTGTCCGATTTCGTGCGCAGCACTTCGACCAGATCTCGAAGATCGTCATCGCCCGCATAGGCCTCGCGGATGAGCTCATGGAGCGGCGACTCAAGGAACACCGCGTGTGCCAGCTCATAGTCCGGTCTCCGGGAGAGAGCGTCCGCACGGACATTCTGTTTCCCCGGCTTGTAAGCTACGGTGAAGTTGTATTCTGCGAAGAATGACAACCAACGCGCCATGCGCTGGGAAAGATGAGGTGACGAGGTCGTTGTCCTCAACGAGGCATGATCTGTGTAGATCACAAGGGTTTACTGCCGAGCAGATGAACCCGGAACTTCACCAGCGCGTACTTCATCGCGAGGAGCTCCTTCTCGTGGACGGGGTAGTTCTTTTCCGCGGCTTTCAACTGCCGGGACTGGAAAGACACCACCCTTTCCCTGCCTTCGGCATCCACCTGAAGCAGGGCGCAGCCGATGGCAAAGTCGGAGGCGTCGCACACGACACTAAAAGGACGATCCTCGTCAGGCAGCGCCAGGATAGGGGCGCTCTGTAAGCTCTGCTTGATCGCCTCAAAGGCTCGCTGAGCCTCCGCAGGCCAGGACCAGTCTGTGTCCTTCTTCAAAAGGGTCGTTAGTGGCCTGGCCAACTCAGCGTAGTTCTCGCTGTACTTGTGCAAGTAGTTGGCGAGGCCGAGCCACTTGCGCAGATCCCGATGGGAGGTAGGCACCGACCACTGTGAGATCGCTTCGATCTTTTCGGGATCAGCGCGGACGCCATCCTTTCCAAGAAAGCAGCCCAGGAACGGGATTTCCTCAGCACCAAAGATGCATTTGTTGATGGTTGCATACAAACGGTTCTCCCGCATGCACATCAAGACCTCACGGAGGTGCGCAAGATGCATCTCGACGTATGTCTTCCCATCGTCAGCGTGGCTGTGAACGAAAATGTCGTCAAAGTGCGTCTGTACGAAGTGCCGCAGCGGCCGGAAGAGCTGTGTCACCAAGCGATTAAACGTTGCTGGTGCGTTGGATAGCCCTTGGGGCATCACCAACCATTCCCACAGCATCCCGCTGGGAGTGCTCACAGCCGTGAGAGGGATGTCATATTCCCGCATCAGGAGCTGACAGTAGCCATCGACCATGTCGAGCGCGCTAAACACCGTGCAGCCCGCCATGTTGTTCTGCATCACATCCTTTCGAGGAATGGGCGTCGATACGGGGATGGTGGCCGCGTTCAGCTTGTTGAAAGCATGTACCATGCGCCATTTCCCATTGGGTTTGCATACGCAAAACGTCGGTGACGAATGAGGCGACTTCGACTCGGCACCATGCCCGCGGCGTGCTTCGCTGCGAAGAAAGCGTCGATGACGTCGACTTGTTCCTTCGGAAGCGGCCACTGGCGCGTGGTGCAGTACTTCGTACCCGACTCGAGGTCGATCTCGTGGCGCACACCCCGATCCGGGGGTAACACAGAAGGAGGGTCCTCCGATACCACGTCCGAAAATTCCTTCAACAGAGGATAATAGGGATCCGAGGGGTCCTTCAGAATGGCTGCGCCATATCGTTGTTGTCTCTTCGAGATCCGCCCCTCTTCTAACACGTCAGTGTCCATGACCGAGGAGCTGTTCAGCTCGAGAGGCTCTTGTTCGCGGCGGAGAAGGACTAGGTCCTCCAGTTCCCCTGCCTTAAGTGATTCGAGGAACTCGATATAGGGAAGCTCTTCGAGCTCAAGGAGCTCCGACAACGTCGGTACTGGGGTCAGATCTTTCGCGTTGCGATCGCCCGTGATCGCGTTAACAACCACCATTGCGCTGCGCTCTCCGACAGCGACTTCGTCTCTGGCGACAGCTGAACCAGCCCGAACGCCTGGCGTGGTGGGAGCCCCTGCTCGACCACCCTGAGTCGCGCTGCGAACTCCGTCAGCGACTTCTTCTTTTTCGGCGACAGCTGAACCAGCCCGAACGCCTTGCGTAGTAGGAGTCTCTGCTCGACCACCCTTGTTGTTGGAAACACACACTTGTTCGGCCGAGCCGGCAAAGTGTCGTTCCCCGCGTGGCACCCGGTGCTCGTGCACGAACCCGTCACGGGATGAGGAGGGGACATGACCAGCCAAAGCTCGATCCGCTAAGGGTTTGTGACTTGCACCTATGGTGCGACTCCGCCAGTCGATCCACGGCTCGTGCTTCACAAGCCAGGGCATGCCGAGGATCAGATCGTATCGATCATCCATGTCAAGGACAATGAACGGTTCGACCGAATTAAAGTCGTCAAATTTGGCCGTCAAGGGGAGAAGGACCTTCCGCGTCGATACGATCGACCCAGTCGCTAGGCGAACAGATACGATGCTATTACTCTTAGAGTCTTCTAAAGCTTGAGCATACAGTATGCTATTCCTAGCCACACTGGCCTTCGTTGCGAAGTTATACGACGCACCGAATCAATCAGGATGGTCATTGGTTCTTCGTATCCCTTAACGCTGGCGGTGACAACCACGAGGTTAGACCGCGCGACGGCCACCGAGAGACACAACAGTGTCTTCCCTGGCACTTGCTCTCCTGGGCGAGGAGGTGGCGAAGCCACCGCCGTCCGAGAAGAGCGAAGCCTCCCAGCCGGGCGTCCCGAGTCGTTTTCCGACGCCGCGGACTCAATCATATTGAGTGACGACGACGCCGAAGTGGCTTTGCCACGAGCCGTTCTCCATGGGTTGGTCGGGCAGTTCCGACGGAAATGGCCCAACTCGTTGCACCCAAAGCAGCGACCACTCGCACGAAGCTTTTTCACGCCGGCCCGAACAGACTCAGCCGCCGAGATTTCCATGGGAGTGGGGCCTTCTGACGTGTCGGTCGGACCCGCGTGTCCCTGCGCGGATCGCACACAGTGATCCTCGAGTAGCGCGAGATGCACTGCATCGTTGAAGGTCTTCGGCTGGCGGCGGAAGAGCTCGGTCCGCACTGGACCAGTACGGACGCCGTCCATGAATACCGTGACCTTCACGTCCTCTGAGAGAGGAGCTCCGGCCATGGCTGCTTCCAGGTTCTGTAGCTCCATGACATAGTCTTGAAGGGAGCGCTTACCTTGCTTGCAACGCAAGAAGAGGGAGCGATGGCGGTACGCCACATTGGCGAGCAAGAAGTTCTTGCGCAGCTCTTGTTCCATGGACGACCACGAGGTGAGGAAGCCTGGAGGCGACGTCTCACGAGCCATGGCCCAAGCCCGAGCCCGACCTCCGAGGTTGGAAAGGGCGAAGGCGACCTGGGATCTCGGATCATAGATCTGTCCCGCGCTCAGCGCGATCTCGATCTCACGGATCCAGAAGAACAGGCTGTCCGACTCCTTCCCGTCAAACTTGGGAACCGTCATCTTGACTGCCTTGGTCGATCCTTGTCGCGATGCGAAGGTACCCGACTCGCGCGCTGCTGACTGTGCCGCACTCTGTGCTTCAGCACGCATCGCAGAGCGAGCGGCATCCTGCGCGGCAGCGCTCACGTGGGCGATCAACGACGACTCGTACTTGTCGAAGCGTTCCACGCGTGCTCTTTGTTGCTCCACAGGAAGCGAGGGGAATCCAGCGAACGCTGTCTCGCCCAGGAGGCTCACCATCTTCTCCAGCGTTGCCCACGGGCGTCTGAGAGATGAGCGAAGTCCTGCCGAGACGGCAACATGCTCCCTGAGTCATCCATAATCAGAGAGACTTTGATGGTAGACAACCGCGCCGGTTGCGGATTGACTACAAGTGCTACCAGGTGTGACGGGAGTCACAAGCACCTTAGCTTTGAGGAAGCGTAACGCGCTAACACAACAGGCGCCCGGCGTCTCTGCTGTCTTAGTTCGAGGTCCTGCCTTCTTAGTCGTTTGCTGGTACCGGGTACCAAACGACTTGCGAACTTCTAGGTTAGATTTAAACTGAACGTCTATTACTTTTGCTCACCAAGTCTTACTTACTACAAACTGTCTAATTAATGCACCTTCGAAGTAACCTGTTTCCAAATGGTTGGCTCTCAAGCCATGTCGACCTTGCTAAGTACAAACCGTACTTATGGGCTCTCTTAGGTACGCACCGCACTTAAGGGCCAGTGTACGAAACACCACATGTGAGTGTGGCACATCACTATGTGACAACTCCATGTGTGTACGACACACTAACGGGTTGGGTGCCATTAATAAGGGCCACGCCCTGTTACACTTGTAGCACGCAAGTGGTTCGCATCCGAGGCAGGGAAGTATATTGGCGCCCTCGACGAAGCACCACCAAGGCGATCAAGAAAGACGCGCAAGACCGCCTGGAGTCTTGGCTAGGTCGCAACACATCTCCCTCAATCCCTCAACATCACCGCTAACAGGAGGCGGCTCAAGCAACGTATTGGACAAGGACAAGGACACCCACGCGGACAAGGACAACCCCGCGCGCCGTGGATCGATCGAGGTATCTCTCGATCCGCAGGCGCAACTTGCCCGACGACTGAGTGTGGAAGTATCCACTCAGCGTCAACAATCCCAAGTGCCTTCCACACGGCCCGATCAAGATCAACCACATCCTCTTCAGAGCGCTAGAAGAGCCTAACCGCCCATGCCGACGGGTACACAAGGTGACAAGATCAGCGACCTCACGGCCGACCGGAGTACCCCCCCCCCCGTCAGTCGGCAGTCTGGCAACCGATGGCTACACAGGAATACCGCTACTGCCTCATTGCTAGCATTCCGCCGACGTCAAGGCAGAGCGTCTTTCACCGTGACGCGTTCGGTCGTGGGTAACTCAAACTATTAATAGTATCCTTTGAAGTGGACTCGCATTATTTATTGTTCGACACGAGTGAATGCCATTATTTATGAAGGTACTTGAGTTGACCTTCTCAAATATTGACGGGCTACTGCTTGACCTAATAAATAGAAATGCCATAATCGGCAGCCTGCGTACATCACAGAGACGAGAAGAGTGATTTCTACGGGTGGAAGGCCAGGCAAGGTCCTTCACAGCAATGAGTCTTGCTTCAAATAATATATTTATTTTTACGGCCTAGGTTCATTTTGGCTTACATTTTGTCATTGATAGTTGAGAGACCTCGTGTGCTCGATAGAGACTCGAGCGCGCTACTGTTCCAAGGATAACGGTACTTCCAACTTCAACTTCGACGACTTCAATTACTTCGAAGTTGTCGCGAATTCCCGGGGGTTGTTTCCAAAGGGGAAAGTTGATTAATGAGAATGGAAAGCAACATGCAAGCTACGTCTGAGGGACCTCTTCGTTCCTATCGTAGCCTCCTTCATGTAGTTGTGGATGCATGCCAGTGTCCACTGATGGATCGGACTGCGTGTCAGCGTCCACTGTTGGCTTGGGCTGCGTGCCTAGAGCTAAGCGATCTGCAGACTGTCTGTCCCCAGCGAGCTCACTGGCCAGCGGCACCCCGCAGCCGTTGCCGTTGGCCAGTCTGCGGGCTGCCAGCAACACGAGCTTGATCTCAGTATGCCGACACTGCCCCCAAAGCTCACGTTGTCTGGAGCACTACGCAAGCTGGCTGCGGAGAGCTTCGTCGTCGCTCGACTTTACGTAGTCGTGCACCTTGGTGGGGACATCGTGCAGCAGGTTCGTGAAGGGTTCCCATGAGTTCTCGATCGCCTGCAAGCCCATCCAGGATTCCAGCAGTTCCCAGCGTTCCAG
This sequence comes from Phytophthora crassamura, assembly GCA_033557995.1. Lineage (NCBI taxonomy): Eukaryota > Oomycota > Peronosporomycetes > Peronosporales > Peronosporaceae > Phytophthora > Phytophthora crassamura. The sequence continues at coordinate 2,231,040 of JAUCED010000016.1, forward strand.
GGACTCGTTGAAGCGATGATCGCAGATTGCTTCGACGCCAAGCATCATACCTTGGCTTGAGACCAATTCCAGCAGCTCGGCAGTCTGGTTGAGCTCTGCGTCGGCGTAAAACTTCAAACGAGATCCATGTACATCGTACTCGCGCCCCGATATCAGGTGCTGGATGCAAATGAGTGCGGCCTTGCTTCGACCACCTTGAATGGTCCGATCCACTGCCCCAATAGCTTGTTGTTAGGCAGGCGCTGGTCGATCCGCGACCAGAGCACGAAATCTCCAGTGTCGAAGTTCGCAGTTGACCCTTTGTGGGCCGCCATGTCCTGGAGTTGTCGGCGTTCCTTTTCATCCAGAACTTCTTTGTGCATGCCGTGCAGGGAGTTGCGCAGTGACTCGAGCTGCTCGTCCAGACACTCGAAATCGACAATCAGCACTGGGTCAGCATCAGCTCGGCGGTCGACATTGGCATCTAGTGGTGAGGATGCCGGAAGCCCCGTGAAGAGCTCAATGGGAGAGTGGCCTCCTAGCGACTGGACAGGAGTGTGGTTCAGGTTGGCTTGGAGCGCTGGAAGGAGGTACGGCCATTCGTGCACGTCGATGTTGTACTCCATCAAGAGCACTCGCACCACTTGGAGGATGTCCTTGTTGAGTCTCTCAACAGTGCCGTTAAGCCATGGACTATACACCGGTGTGAGCACTTGCTCCGTCTTCAGCCGCGCACACAGATGCTTCACCACTTCGTTCCGGAAATGAGTTCCTTGGTCGGACTGGAGCATCTCAGGGATTCCATAGCGAGCACACCACATTGAAAGCACCTCTGCAGCCACAAACGAGGTTGGAGTGGCGCACGGAATGAGCTCACAGTAATGGGTCAGTTCGTCTTTGACGACCAAGAGGTAAGCCGTGTCTCCATATCCGCTGCCGAGAAACAGGAAATCCCAGTGCAACGCCTCATTCCGCCTCGTTGCCACGATCGTTGGTCCATACGGTCGAGGAATGATGCGAGGGCCTTTCACATGTTTGCAAAGCAAGCAGTCACGAACGAACTTCGCCACTTTTTCGACGACGCGGGCGATCCAGAAGCGTTGCTGCAGAAGTACTTTCATCGATTCTTGACCTCGATGTCTTTGCGCACCAGTATGAGCCACGACGAAAATCCGGGCGAGGAGCTCTTTAGCTCCGTTTGGAATCCACGGCCGACCTTCGGCTGTCAGGACACCACCCACCTCGTCCAGAGCGACTCGCAACGAGAACGCTCGCGTCCAGCAGCATCTTAAGCTGCACGAATATCATCATCCATCGTAGGGAAGACGAACTCGGCATCGGAGAGAGGGCGGAGTGGGGACATCGCCGCCAAAGGGGTAACGTGGCGGCTCCGCGTCTGCACCGCGGCCACACGAACGACCTCACGTGTGTGCCACCGCGAGATGATGTCGGCCCAGACATTGTCTTCTCCTGCAATATGTTCGATGACGTAGCAGAGGCCGCACAAGCGCATGGCCCAGCGCTGCAAGCGGTCTCGGACGTGTTTCTTGAGGGCCTCGTGGGGTGCAAAGATATAAATCAAGTTTGCATGGTCGCAGTACAGGCGAAATCCTTTCGGTCGAAGCAGCAAGTACTCGAGGTCGTGGCACGCTTTCACAATGGCTTCGGTCAGCATGCGTACCGAAGAGATTAACGAACTCACGCTTCGAAGAGCGCAAAGCTAGCTTTGTCGCGAATTCCCGGGGGTTGTTTCCAAAGGGGAAGTTGATTAATGAGAATGGAAAGCAACATGCAAGCTACGTCTGAGGGACCTCTTCGTTCCTATCGTAGCCTCCTTCATGTAGTTGTGGATGCATGCCAGTGTCCACTGATGGATCGGACTGCGTGTCAGCGTCCACTGTTGGCTTGGGCTGCGTGCCTAGAGCTAAGCGATCTGCAGACTGTCTGTCCCCAGCGAGCTCACTGGCCAGCGGCACCCCGCAGCCGTTGCCGTTGGCCAGTCTGCGGGCTGCCAGCAACACGAGCTTGATCTCAGTATGCCGACAGGAGTAGTTCAATTAGTTCAGCATCAGTTGAGGCCGCACAGAGAGCACGACGTTATCGCCATGACGGTCGTGCAAGCGCTCGCTACTGCGGGCCACCGCTACTTTTGTACTGCATGACAAAGAACGCGGTGTTGCGTCAGCCTCGGTGGCAGCGGCTGCCCCAAGAACTTATCAACCAAGGAGTTTGCTGTTACCGATTCGGACGTAACATTCGTAAAAACTGCTCTAATTGCTCTCAACAGGATCGTGGCAAGCGACAAGTTCACCGGCTCAAACACCCCACCCCATGCACGACTAGGCCGATTGAACTGCAACTCTATCGTGCCTTCTTTACCTGATTGCAGCTAGCCTCCTTTCCGCTGCTCGCCAATACCGGCAACTTGGATAGCACCACTGGTCGAGGAGCACGTAGACCAGATGGAACTGCAGGCTGACGGGGAATTGAGGACTGGCCGCAGATCTTTGGGAGGAACGAGCCATTCCCAGCGTCGTTGCTCCTCGGTGGGATGGCTGGCCGCTGGTCCTTCTGCTTCGCCTGTAAGCCCACGAGCTGATCGGTAGAGTCTTGAAGCATAGCTGTTTGTTTACGCACCACCGTTTGCAGCCTTGCAACCATCCGCTGCAGCTCGTCCATCTTGGCGTCGTGCTCCCGTAGCGTCTCACCAAGTTGGTGCTGAACCAGCGTCTTGATCAACTCAACAGCTTCCTTCTTCATCACCTTCCGACGAGGCCTATCGGGCGAAGGAGATTGTGTGCTGTGCGGAGGCACTGCGGGGCCAGCTTCGTGATCATTTCCCTCCTCGTGCACATCCGCCTGCAGAAAGCGACGATGCACTTCCTTCTCTACTGCCGTGAGCTGTAGCTGTCGTTTCTGGTCCTCCTCATCCAATTTCTGTTGCAAGGCTTCTGCTTCTCCTTCAAGCTGTTTATGCTCCTCCTCTTCCGCTGCTAAGCGCCGTCGTTCTTCTTCCTTTTCAGTGTCTTGCCGTTGCTTCTCCTCCACTTCTGTCTGGCCATGTTCTGCTCTCGTTCCTTCTTCACGATGTCGAGTTTGCTGCGCTTGTCGGACGCTTCGTCTCTCTCGCTCAAGTTGCACTTGTCGCCGCCAGAAGCTCGCCCAACGCAAGCGGATCCACTTTTGAATGCTCGTTGCGGACTCATGCCGCTGTTCCTGATGCTGGCGTGCTGTATTTCGTTCGTGCTGCAGTTGTCGACGCCTGCGCTGTCTGGAATGTGCATGAGCTGCCCACCGCTGGATGCAAACCGCAGCGATCTCGCCAAGCTTCTGCTGTTCTGCTTCCCGCTCTCGCTCTCGGATGCTATGAACGACGGCAGCGTGGCGTCGAAACCCCTTGGCAATCCTCGTTGCAGCAGCATTCTCGACATTTGCCACCTCTACAGCTTGATCTTGGTCCATCTCGTTCTGTTGTTCGCTTTCTCTATCGTCACCGGGGGGCTTATCATCCCCAACCTGATCGTTCTCGTGCATGTAGCCCTGCCGCTGCGGAAATGCGGCCTCGTCCTCGTCTTCCGTATCTTCTCCGTCCTGCAGAGGCGATTCCGGTTGACGACCTTGAACCACTTGCTTGTGGTTAAGAATCCTCTCCTGATTCATCTCGTCCTCCTCAAGGTCTTCCTCGTCCAGCTGTCGCTCCCTCCAGCTTCTTCTGTGCCTCAATTTATCGCGCTCCGCCTACTCAAAGCGCGCCATTAACACTGCAGAACGCTCAACAAGACAGCCCTGTGCAGCAAACCTGTCGTCGGGCGTCCCGCGCTGCTTCGCTGGCTCGTTCAGCCTCCTCGAGATTTTTTCGTAGTTGGAGAACCGTTCCGATGTGACCACGACGTTCCCCGCGCATTTCGTGCGCTTTGTCATCATCTTCGCTTTCGTCTTCAAGCTCAGGCGTGTCAGGAGCTCGTTGTTGCTGCTGAATTCGCTGGCGAGAGCTTTCAGGAAGGCGTGGCGTCGTGCGCACATCGACAACAACTTTATTGTTTGGTGCTGGAGCAGTGGCTCGTTGGGCTTGGACGTAGTTGGACGGGAAGAGGCCGATGACGTCGGGGTTCTCTGTATTGTATCCGGACCACCATCCGTCATCTTGCACATTTACAACTCGCAACACGTCGCCTTCCTGGAACTCCAGCTCGTCCGATTCTAACAGGAACACCACCACAGTTAGCCAACAAGCGTGTAGCATGGTGCACCCGGGATCGCACTCGCGTCGTACGTTCAGGCTCATAGTCATAAAGCGCCGTGACCTGCATCGTCCAGGAGCGATCTCGCCTCTCCCCCATGGCGACAACGCTAACTTCACCTCACGAAAAAGTCGATACAGAAAGGGATCGAGAATAGCGATGCCGACTGAAATAGCGACTTCTTCATTTCATTGTCCGCTCAGGTTGATGAGCCGAATCTGATTTTGAATTTGAAGAAAACGCGGTCGAGCTGATGGTAGACGGATAATATCCGTATTATGTGGTGTCGAAAACTTCAACTGCTGGGGATGCAAACTTCAGAGTCAATCTTCCTGTCACCTTATCTGCACTATCAACACGAGGTCTCCACCGCTGCATGCAGCTGTCGCTCGGCTTCGTACGCGGCCACGAGCTCCACGAATTCGCTCCACTCCGCCGTCCCGAGCTCCTCGGGGCCATCGCGCACTGCTACAGTCTTGGTCTCGTTCTGCTCGTGCAAAACCAAAAACGCATTGTGTCAACTCGCAGCCGCAGCACATGAACCATAACAGCAGCTAAGTGCACGTACATTCTCCTCCTGAGGGGGTTCCGGCGGAACTAGCACAGCTTTGGTGCTGCTTGTTACGGTCGTTGACTTTGTGGAGACCTTGTCCAGCTCCCGGGCGTGGAGCTTCTGCATGGCCAGAATCTGCTGTTGCGCGTGTTTCAACTTGACGTCAGCTTTGCCCTTGGCGAGGTTGAGTCGAGCCACTTCCCTCTCCAGCTCAGCCACCTGCCTCCTCTTGGCCTGCAAGTCGGTCGTAAGCCCCTGACGCACCGCCAGCGTAATCTCAAGATGCTCCTTCTGTCCCTGGTACTTGGCGCCGAGTGCCACGTACTTCTTCTCGAGCACCCGCGTGGACTTGGCCAGCGTCGCCTCCAGCTGATTGATCGTCTGTCGATCGTTCTTGAGCTGCGTCTCCAACTGGAGAATGCGCCCCTTTCGCGACATCAACGCGACCTCGCGGTCGCTTTGGTGTACGGCAAACCCGCTGGCCTGTCGTTGGATGTTGTTCAGCGTCTCGTTCGTCTTCCTCACCTCGTTCTGAAGCTGCTCGCGCGTCTCCACCGCGGCCAGTTGAAGCAGGTGATGCAGTCCGCGGACTTCCCGGACGAACTGGAGCAGCTTGGCCTTGTCCTTTCCGTTCTGACGGAGACCAGCCTGACGCTCGCGCTCCCAGCCTGCAACGTGGTCTTCTCTCTCAAGCTGCAGGCCGTTCGCACGCGCCTCCAATTGCTCACGTTGAAGCTTGTGGAGTTCTGCAGACTCGGTCATTTTACGCCGGAGCTCCTGCAGTTCGCTCTGCGCGTGGCCAAGTCGCTCCCGTTCCTGCAACAGCATTTGCAACTCTTCACACGTGCGGGTGTGTTCACTCTTGAGCGTGCGGTGCTTCACCTCTGCGAAGCCTCGATGAAGCACTTCGTCGTTCAACTCCTTGGTCAGTCGGTCTTTGTCGCTCTCCAGCTCGAGCTTGACCTTGGTCAAAGTAGCGATCTCGTGCTTCCACAGCTCCGCTTCGGTAGTGAACCGAGCTTGCTGGTGCTGTAGCTGCGTTTCCTTCTCCTTCGCTAGTGTCATCTTTTCCAGCGAGACCTCTTCTTCACGGGCCATGAGCTTCGCTTGAAAACTCTCCTTCACATTAGCGAGCTGACGCGCAAAGAGGTCACTGGACTGCTCCGAGGCGGCTGCTTTCTGCTCCAGGTTCTGGATCGTCGTGCGAGCGGTAGCCACTTCCGCCTCGATCGCCGCTTTCTCTCTCGTTAGCAGCTCCACTTGAGCTTGCAATGAAGCCAAGGCCGCGACAAGTGCGTTGGCGTTCCCTAGGGGTGCAACAGTCCCGCTTCCACTTGAGCTGGTGCTTTCAACTGCTTTCGCCTTCCGAGGCTTGGAGCTGAGTACGATAGGAGCTTCTTTCGCTGCGCCCACTCGCTCCAGGTCAACGCCATCCTCTCGTCTGTCACTGCATGGAGCCATTGGCGTCGCTGTGGTCGTCGTCGTTACCATCTCGAAGAACGAATCACTGTCTGAATCCTTTGAAGATGCAGATGCTAGCAGCACGTTTTCCGACGAGCTGTCTCGTTGCGGAGAGAAGAGTTTGGATGCAGGAGTGCTGATCGTCAACGACGACGGACGCTTCACAACGCGCTTCCTGCACCATCAAAACGGCATGACCCGTTGTCAATCCAGCACACCAATAGCTTATCATGGCCAGCGTATCCAGACGTACTTTGACGTTAGAAAGGAAGGCGGACGCGGCTTAGTGGTTGCAACACTTTTGCGGACGACCTGCACAAATAGGAAGGCGTTAGTCCCCATTGCTTTCGCTTTCTAGGATAGACTACAGGTCACGAACAGGTTTGGTCGGCGCAACGGTGGGCATGGGAGGAGGCGGGGCAAACGAAGCGCTGAGCCTCGACGAGAAGTCCAGGCGAAAATCGGCGCTTGTACTGGAATGACATCGCACAAGTTAAAGCAGTGAGCGACGAGCTCGGCGGTGCTGGACCGAATCAAAGCAAAGCTCCACCTTCTGGACCGGCTGCCTAGGCTGGAGGCCCCGTCGTCATCTTCGAGGAAGCCGAACACCTGCTGATCGTCCAGGTCGTCGAAGTTGACGTCGCTGCTGCTGGAAAACGACGAGCCGGAGCCCCGGCAGCTCATATCTCCGGCCAAACTAAAAGTAAAGAAAATGAAGCAGCAAAAATGGTCGTTTCAGCAATAAAAAATAACGATTAAACTTTATGAAAACCGTCGCTCCATTTCACTTCCTGGAGCGCTTTAGCGATGCTGCTGGCTGGCTGGCCCTCTTGGCCCGCTGATGGCGACGGAACTTCTGCGGACCGTCGCCGACCATGTCGCTCACGAGGGTCTTTCGCTCGATTGCCGAGTCGTCCCAGGAGGAGCCAAACTGCGCCTTCCGGTTCACGCGCAGAGTTCCCGCCGCCATGTTGCTCGCCGACGTCTTCTTGGCGGCATCGTTGCCACTGCTTTCTTGGTTCTCCATGCGCCAGAACCACTCGCGCAGATCAGCGCGCTCCTTGCACTTGGAGACACAGCGGAAGAGCAGGCGAAGCAGGTAGAATAGAATGATGAACCCCGACAGCACGATGGCGCAGAGGATGCCTGCTTTCATGGTCGTGATGACCTCGCGCACGATGAGCATCTCGTTCTATCGAACCAACACGCGACGGCGTAAGCAAACCAGGATAGACAGCAACCCCTGAAGAAAAATACCCAGATTGACGTACCCAGAGAGCAACGTTGTCGCGCCGAACGTCGTCGAGCAGCCGGCCATAGCTCAGCAGAGTTTGCTCGTTGGAAGCCAGCTCTTTCGCCACGTGCTCCTTCTGCATATGCCAGCCACTTAGTGCACGCTGGACAACCACCCAACCAATCGTTGAGGCTTACCAAGTCGATGATCATTGAGCGGATCTCCTTGAGCTGATCGTCCAGAGTCTCTTGATTCGACTTCAAAGACAGCATCAACCACGTACCAACATTAGTAAACTTGCACGATCTGTCTATGTGTGTGATCTCCGCACCTGCAACATCTTAATCGCTGTCCACTGATGCGTGTGGAGCTCCTCGAGTTGCCTTCCCAGGACGCTCTGATTAACCTCCAAGGCTTGAACTGCATCCATCAATCAATACCGTCAGATCCAAGTCCCAGATGGCACTGGAACTCTCATAACGAACTCACTTTTCTTGGTGATTCGCACGAAAATGCTTTCCAGCCGGCCCAGACCTTGTGTAGACGACACCGCAGTACTGTGAGTTGCTGGAAGTACTGGATTTTTGGGGGCTGGTACGCTGCTCGGTGCTGTAGCGTTGGAGCTGGGGCTGCTAGTCACAGGCACGCTGGACGCACTGGCGTTGGATGAAGCACTTGGCGGCTGAACTGCGGCCCCACTTGCTTCCGATTCTATCGGCTCGGAAGTCGTGGTGGACGACTGGGGCTCCGCCGTCGCTGCAACTTCTGCTTCAATCTGCTCCGGGGTGTAGTCGACCAGACAGCACATTCCATGGCTCTGGTAGTGCTCGACCCGTTGGGGGTCGTCGTAGAAGACAGCCACGACCGTGTTGTTCTTCTCCATCAAGCACTGGCTCATGAGCTCCGTTGGGTTGGGGATCACGGGCACGGAAGCCTCGGCACTGTCCGGAAACGCAGAGAGCTGCGGGGCTGGGATCGCATCGAGAGCCTCCACCTCTGCGTCGATGCTCTTTTCCAGCTGAGAGATCACCTGCGTAAACGTGCGGCCAAACACCCTGCATCTCTGTTAGTTATCCGTTTTTCACACGTTGCAGTCGCCCAATACGCACCGAAGTTGGCTGAGCGTGCAGTAGTATTCGGAGCCGTAGTGCGAGAGGAAGCGGAACTTGATGTACCGCACGTGTTGCTGCGCGTCGAGCTGGAAGATCTGCTCGCCGTTCGTGTGGGCGGCCGTGAAATTGCCCAGCACGAGCCACGTGTCCGTGGGATAGTTGACGCTGCCCAGCACGATGAAGTCCTTGACTGGCGACGAGAACTTCTCGTAGTTGGCCACGGCGATGGCGTCCGCGTGGACGTCTTCCGAGAGGCTGATGACGACCCATTTCCTAGGGTTGGAGCACGGCGTGAGCATGTACCGGTCCTTGTCGGGCACGAGCAGGTTCGTGGGGCTCTTGGTGTCCGGCGCGGCGTCAAGAATCGTCGCGCCCGCATCCAGCGACGCGTAGTTCTGGCGTTTGCGCGTGTCCACACTGTCGGCGTCCACCACCTCGAAGAGCCCGCTGGGAACATCCAGCAGCGGGTCCACGTCCTCGTCCGCCAGCTCCGAGTCCGCGCGCGGTTCGTCGGGCTCGGAGATGCGCTGCGGACTGGGCTGGGGCGGTGTTGAGGGCTCTTCCGGAGACGTTTCGGAGGCCGCAGACGGAGCGTCCGCCGAGTCGCTGGCATCGCTGGGAAGGGGGTCGGACGGCGCGTCGGGTGTCACGATGCCCCATGCACCGTGGAGCGCCAGCACGAGCAACAGCGCCGCCACACGCTGCTTGGTGCGCATTTTAGGTCAATTTGAGTTTTGGCCACGTTTTTTTTTCTTTTTTGTTCCTTCTCGGTGATCGAAAAACAAATTCGACGAGGCAATGTGTTGCTGTGATGATAACACGGTAATCCTATCGTTGCTTTCATCGCCGCCACCAGCGCGTCTATCCTGCGCAACGGAGAACGACATGTATGTCTTCCGTATTATCCATACAGCAAGCGATTTTTTGGGAAACAAGCACGATGTACTGTCATCTGAATTGCTCTCTTTGCAAAGAGGTACATGGGCTCTCTCTCTCTCTTCTGCCTAAAGTACGCTAGCGCGTTTATAGCAGGAAGCTGCTTCTCCAACAGTACGACAACGACCTCTATGCTCAGGTGTGCTTCGGTTCTACGACTCCTGACCGTGGTGGGGTACCCTGAACGCGTACGATGAACCGATGGACTTCACCGTGTGCTTGTATGGATTACAGCAGGCCAGGGGCAAACGCATACGCTCTTGTTGCACAAGTATTTCAGCAGCGAAGATGCTGGCGCTACCGCCAGGGCCGCCGAAATAGCATGGCCATAATAATAATGTTCCAACATATCATAAATAAATGTATGAAGAGCTTAAGACCCAGCACATATCATAATTTATGATTGGAGCCCTATCAATATCATAATAAATACACCACCACATTTCATATTTTTTGTGGAAAAGCCTACTGAATTTTATAAGTTCCTTTCAAATGTTGTGCTCTTCTCTAGACCAACCGTTGCAGCTTTGGAAAGACTCAGAGAGCGCCGACACTCTGTTATCATTGTCCAATTTCCAAGACAACCCCAACTCCTTCTCCTCGACACTTCGGTCTTCTTCCAGCAATGGTCTCCGTTACCCGCCCTCCTCGCCCGACGTTCACGGCGGCCCAAATTACCGGCTTTTTCTCAGCCGTGCCGCGACGACTTTGACGAAGTTATTCTCGAATACTTTCGTTGTCGTTGCGGCACGGTTAGAAAGCAGACCCGCCGCAACGAGTTCACCAACCTGATGCAGCGCGTCAGGCGGGAGCATCCAGACTTTGAAGCCCAGATGCTCGAGGCTACGACCGCCGAGACGGGGTCTCTGTTGAGCTACGTGCGACGCTACTCGGAAACCTCTACGGCTGGCTCGTGTGGACTGTCCTGAGCAACCTACCGCTCAGTTTCTGCGAGAACCGTTCAACGAGACGGTAAGCTTATTGCTAGTTGTTCTACCCTGGTTAACGTTAACTGACTCCTTATTAACATGTATATGTTATATGTTAAACTAGCTACACGAATTTGGATCCACTGTGTGTCGAGACGGTGCGCGCTGGAATGGAAGGGGTCTCGGTGGCGGTGGAGAAGTCCATAGCCTCTGAGATGCCTGAGCGCTTTGGGCTGATCCTAGATCGTTGGACCCATTTAGAGGAGCACTACATCGCCGTCTTTGCGTGCTATGAGGTGGGTGGCAAGTAGTGATACATGGTACAACATAGGTAAAAAAAATTCTCCCCCCTTTCATTCACCCAAAAGCCCCATCTCTATCGAAATAACCCAAGGAGAAATAAAGTAGGCAAGACCTCTCGACCCCCTCTGGTGCGAAGGATGTCTTTAATCATCTCCAAGCAGCACAAATAGTATAAAAGCCCCTCAAGCAAATCTCTAAATATTCTATAGAAAGTGAATTGATCCTAATACAAGAATATAGTAAGTATATAAAGCATATCATATACGATCAACCGATCCAACCAACCAATCACCATGAACAACATCAAGCAAACCATCGAGGATATTCTTAAAGAAGAGGCTCTAAGTCTCGAAGTAGAGTTTCAACAGGTTGATGTGTATTTCGACGCTGAAGAGTTTGATTCCGATGATGACGATGAGTTCATTCAAAACCGTACTATGGATAATAATGAAATGACCTTTCGAGAATATTCTTATGAAGTTGATTGTAAATTTACTCAATTTATTTCTTTCCCCGATGAACCTGATCATGGTTATTTAATTCGAAAGCAGCTCATTAGAGAGATTTTAGAATGGGATTTCAAGGAAACAGGGGAGTTAAATCTTTTGATGTCTCTCTATAGACGCAGAGTCGCAAACATCAAACGATTATATAAGGTTTTTACCAAAAAGGAGAAATGCGTTTGCGATTTCGAATGCGAATGTGTAGTCAATTTTCATAAAGCGTTGATGGGTGATATTAAAATTTATAAAATGCCGAAAAAGAGCCTCAAACCATGCGTTGAAAAGAAGATGCAGTAAGAGGAGTGACATCCTCTGGTGCTTGTCTTCCCCGGAAGTCCGATGGCAAGGCAGCGGTTGGCAGAGTGAATGACGAAGAGAGCAGAGTGAATGACGAAGGAGAGCCGAGGGACACCAAGAGGCGGGCCCCCGAAGGAGCAACCAGTTGAAGATCGCGCGAGTGGCCGTCAACCCGGGATGTGGGGCGATCCTCGGACGAAGAGACACGGTTGCTGACAGAGGACGCCGCGGGGCCAACGAGAGGCTGAGACTCGACAGCATCCAACCGACGAGGAGTGCATTTCTAGGAGTAGGGGATAACACGATTCGCCGCGGAGCACACAAGCCGCAGCCGACAACAAACAGCGTGCTTCACCGGCCCGGTAGAGTACCGCTAAGCAGCAAATACAGATAGCGCACAGCCGACAACAGCGTCGTTGAAGTTCTTCCTCGTAGCAAGAGGAAGTGGGTATCAGCAGCCCCACAGAGCCGACGGTATCTGCAGCCCGGTGACAGGAGTGCCAATAGCCAAGAGAGGGTACTAAGAGCCCCCGGTACTAAGAGCCCCGGTGCCACACTCCTGCGGCTTGAGAGAACTGCGAGTGAGGACTTCACGCCGGTACGACACACGGAGAACAGCTGCAAGCCGTCTGTATATTTCGTGTTAGACTAGTCTAGTGTAGTGACGGAACTGCAGTTGCTGGACACTGGACACCGCTCTCCGATCAGGAGCAGGACCGGAGTGTCGTGCGGCGTAGCGACGACAACGTCAGAAGCTGTGCGACAGTGATTAGCGAGACCGAGCTTACTATGCTTTCGTTATTCATCGAATCGACTAAAAACGTATTCTTCTATTATATCAATGAGAAGTGTAATCTCTTTAATCGATACTTAAGGCTATATAAATCGACAAAAATCACGGGTTGTCGTCGAGTCAATAGAACCTATACTAATGCTGAGCGTAAGTATCAAAAACAGTGTATTGATAACGCTCGAGATGAGTTAATGGCTTATAATAATCATTTAACCAATAAAGGTATCGACAACGATGTTAAGCTTCATTTTAATAAATTAAAAAAGATGCTATTGGAGATGAAGAAATTTTAAGACTATAACATTCAGAATATTTTTTTTTGATAAAAAGTCCCCACCACTAATATACAATGTGTAATTTCCAATATAGTCATGGCGGATTTTGTCCCAACGCTCCATCAAAAATTAGATGCTATAGGCATGCGATAGTGGAAACGGATGTGAAAGAAGCTATCAGAAAATTAAAAGAGATAAATTTCATCCCTCTAAACGAAGATATCTCATGTCCATGCGGATACAATGGAACTCATGAGAATTGGCATAGACATGTACGCAAGAAGAGACACACGACATGGATGTCAAGATTGTATCAAGCGAATGATCCGATGCTATGGCGATATTGAATTAATTTATTTTTTTCTCAAAAAATTAAAGGGGCTATGTATATAGATACACCCCAACTAATAACATGTCGAACGAACTAACTTTCGGAAAGCACAAAGGAAAGACCATCCATGAGGTCTATGAAAGCGATCCCGGCTATTGTCGTTGGGTATTCAACCAACCTAATCAAATCATTAGCGAGGAAATTAAGATTTTCCTCCACTCCAAGTTCTGACCGATGATAACTCATATATGATGACATGGGGTAAGTACCGAGATAAGACCCTTAAGCAGATCAGTCGCATCAATCCGGGTTATATCGATTGGCTTCGTAAAAGTCAATTTGTTATTGAGAAGTGTCCTAAGCTACTTCAGGAATTGAACTAATTCTTCCTCAACCAATATATTAACTCATGAGCGTCATGACCACCGCCGTTGCGATTAGCAATCGGCATCTTTATTTTTTTAAATTTCCCAAGAGAAGATAGTTGCTTGATCATCTCTTGAGGGCAGTTGATAGCTAAATGACCATCAATCTTAAGCGATTGATATGCATTACGGAACGTTGGAATAAAGTAGTCATCAAGGAATGTTTCCTTATCCACATAACCCATACCATCATATCTTTCAATATCGAAGTAAGGAGGCGACGTAAATATCAGGTCGTACGAGTATTTGATGTAATCGACATCCTGACTCTTAGCAGTAATGATATCAACATTCGATTTTGATTTAAAAGTAGAGAACATTTTTTTGTACCCAGATCTAAGCTTAGTATTCGAATCAACACCGATATAGTCAATATCCATTGACATCGCGGCGAGCATTCGATTTCCCCATCCAGCGGATGGATCTAATACAGACTTCGCTTTGAAGTGGGTATAGACGTACTTGGCGACAGCAGGGCGGAAATTAGCGACTGAACCGAAGTTAAAGTCAAGTGCCGCTCGAATGTTTGCTTTAGTTAGCTCAGACTCCGTTTTTCTATTCCATCTCATAGCGTATTCGATCATTTTCCTTCGAATATTTGGATCCTTCCATGCATCGAACTTGGACTTACGACCCTTATAGCTAACCTTGGTTCGAATTTTTTCGAATACGTAATCGCACGCTAATATACCGACATGGGAATGACCAATAGCAGAAGCATCAAAATCAACTAATTTCCGATAATCGTCAATAGCATCAGCTTTGGAGGGGTTCTTGTAGGGATAAGTCATTATATTCAAAAAATATACTTCATTAGACTTAAGCCGTAGTGAAATCAAGAACCTCACCCGTTAGGCGATCAAAAGTCAGCTCTTGCTCACTCACAACCAATACAAGCATATTTGTTCCTTGGCATCCAGCATTCACACCTTGTACCTGAATGGCCTGAGGAATATCACGCTCAGTCAGGCGACTGACATCAGCAATGAGAGCGCGGTTAGTTAGCGACCACGTCTGATAGTCAAGAAGACCATTTACCAGTTCAGGAGTCAGATCACCATTGATCGAGCCGATCTTAGCCAGTTCATTGTGGAAATGATGGAAGTCATAGTCATGGCTAATGTCAAACGTCTGATGCGACCCGATACGTACGTTAAAGTTGCGAATAGACGAACCAGGGTGCAGAGTCCATGGGGCCGAATCGAAAGGGCTCTGAAATTGCTGAACAGCGGCGGAAGCGAAACTACCTGTTTGCTCAGCGAAAGGAAGTAGAATAACGTATTTGGCATTCTTAACAGAAGCCAATAGCTGAAGATCAAATGCAGCATTAAGCTGAGTCGATTGCTTACCCGTACCAGCACGCTGATAGAACCACTGAGCATAGCAATCATTGTATCGAACCTTCTTCACGGGCTTGGAGATAATTGTCTGAGGGTTCTCAAGATGAACGAACGGAACGTAGAGACGAGAAGTAGTGAATGGCATGTAAGTACCATCAATCGTAGGCTCAAGAGCATTGACAACAGCACCCCATGAAATACTGAATGGAGCAGAAGCAGCAAGAACACCAGCCATAGGATTACCGGTGGAAGAAGCCGCAACCATTACAGGACATACATTACCACTCGCGAGAGTAGTACTGGTTAGCGACATACCCTTCGAAGCATCTACAGCAACAGACGAAGTACCCTGATTGACGCGGAAGCGCAGACGGATCTGAGGGTTCGCCATGAGGTCTAGTTCCTTAAAGATGGGATGCAAGTCTGTTAGCTTAACCTTTAGCATATAGTTCCACGTTCCCATGATAGCGTTAGCAGTAGCAGCACCAGATACGAAAGCACCACGAGCAGTTTGGTTAGCAATTGTGGTAGAAGCAGCAGCTCCACCTACCGAAGGCCACGCCGTAGAGAAGTCAGAGCCCGCATTAGGAGGGTTCGACAACAGACGCTTTACTAGACCATCATTAGGGATGAATGCACCACCCGAGGGGCCAGTGGTAGCAAACGAAGATGAGAATGCCGTAGTGTTGGTGTATCCATCTCCAGTAGTCGAACTCGTGGCAGAGCTGTACAGAGCGGACTGAGCGGCATCAGGGAATAGGAATGACTCCGCTCCATGCTTTTCAACGTACTGAGGACTATAGCTTGTCTGAGCACGTACATTGTTCCAAAACAGCTTGTAATCAGCCATCGAAATGATGGTCTTTCCATTAAGCTCGAGCGACATGCTATCGATGACATTCCAGTTGCCACACTTTAGAGTAGCGCAGAAACGATTGGCAGGTAGAGTCTGAGCAGTAGCACCATTCTTCATCGATACCTTGTATGGGAGCATTATGTAAGCATCGCGAAGACAAGCAAATCCTTCGGAACCGTTAAGCTGAGCAGTAGCATCAATGGTAATGACACCATTTTGGTACGATCCCTGATTCAGATCGACAACAAACGGGACACGCTTGCCGGAAGATACCTTGATCTCAGGATCGCTCTTGAGCGAACTCTGGTACAAATATTGGTCGGATAGTTGAGTTTCACTCATCGTTGATTGTATATGGTTTCTAATATAGTTTGAACGAAATTAAATATTATGAGCTACCTTATCAAGCCCATCACCTCAGATCACGAATTAATTGAACTATCGAAGATAGTCGGAGTACATCTCGATGATATCTATGAATCGAGTGAGATAACCAAACCGATTTCGAAGAAAGGTTCATATCTCATTCTACTACGGACACCTAACCTTGATGTAGGTCATTGGACGGCAGTTCATAACGGTGAGTATTTCGATAGTATGGGTGAGGCAGCCCCAACTAAATATGGGATCGGAAGATATAACCCCAAGCAATACCAAGGGACGTATGGAGATTACTGTGGAATATGGTGTATGCTTTGGCTATATTCCAAACAGCACAATAAACCACAAGTATTTTCAAAAATGAAAGATTTAGACTTGACTATTATATAGAATTAACCATGACTTTCAAGGAGTTATCAGTTTCATCAACAATCCCCGAGGCGAAGCTCAAGCGAGCGTTCAAGACCGGTACATTATCGCTGACTAAAGATGATCTAAGTGGGAGCGGTGCTACACTACATCTACACCCTGAATCGTATGCTAAAGCGGTCAAAGCACACAAAGCGGGAAAAGGCACGCGTCTAACTATCACAAAGAAGGAAATTGGCTATCCATTCAAGTATATGCAAGGAGGTGGCATGTATGGAGCGAGTATTTGGTCCAAGATATGGGGAGGCATTAAATCAGCTTTTAAGTTCGCTAAAAATTCGGGACTATTGTCTCGCGCAGCTGATCTCGCTGTTCCCGCTCTCGCTACATATGCTGGACAGCCATCAGCGGCTATTCCAGCAAGAGCAGCCATTCGTTCCATGACGGGTATTGGTGTTTATGACAGTGATTCTGATAAAGAGGGTGGTCGTTTAACTATGACTGACGTAAAGAAGGGGGCAAAGCGAGCTCTTTCGTACGCAAAGCGAAAGGGAGTTCTAACTGATGCTGTAGATGCGGGTGAAAAGTACCTACTATCCAAGGCGACCAAACCTGATCACGAAAACCTAATCAAGTCTATTCGCGGAGAAGTAAGGAGACGATATGGTGTCGGCGTTGAGCGAGGCCCAGACGTAGGCAGGGTCTTGCGACCCCACCAGAGTGTCACCAAGCCAAAGGGTAAGAAATTTGCAAAGGGTTCGCAAGAAGCTAAGGATCACATGGCTAAGATTCGTGCAATGCGTAAGTCTGGTGGTTCTTTCACTTTCTAAAAAAAATATTGATTTATTTTTTTGGACGAATCAGAAGCATGATCGACACTGATGTATCGCGAAAAATTACTTTCTTATCATCCTGATTGTAAATACTTATTGTGATCGTAGAGCGAGAGCCATTGTGGCAGTTCATCCACGCATACTGACTTGGTTTATAGTTAATCAACTTTCCAATTGGTGCATCACCCCTATCAAACGCACTTAGAATATCACCCGAGGCGACGTACTCATTTTTTATCAGATCACAACGAACGATGTATGAAGAGGTCGGATGAGCTTGAGGAATAATATTTGATAGCTGAGCGCTGGCAACTGTAGCTGAAGCAGCGGGATACGTTCCTAAAGTCAGACCAAGAACCTTACCAAATTCACCATTATCAATAATTAGTCGTGGAACGCGAGTAGAAGTAGGCAAACCAGTACCACCAGTTGAATAAAGCCCAGTAGCTGGTCTAGTGTATCCGACTGGTAGCGATGATGGAGTTGGTAAGAAATCGATCTGAGCAGCGTAATAGACGCTGTTTTGAATCAATTGGATGTAGAAAACGTTATTTCCATCGCTATCGATCAAATATGCACCAGCGTTGATCAAAGCAGCTTGGATGCTTGCGTTGATATTCGAGTATTGGTAGATACCATCCGGTAGATTGATACTTATCGTAGATGTAGTAGCCGCCGTTGGAACTTCGATTTTAAAGCTTGTATTTCTGAATTGAATCGAATCAATGTTATATTCCGAGTTGTACATGCTGATCGATTGAACAGCACAAACAGCTTCATGGATGTCAGCAGCCGATCCAGGGAATTGATATTTCCAAGTGGAATTGTATCCATCTTGTACGAGGTTGGTACTGTCGATTTTGATAAAACTCGACATCTTTGTTGTATATGATGATAAGCATTTTTTTCCGATTGATTAATTGGAATTACTCTTCAATCGCAATAGGCCTATCAAAGTTGTACCTGATTTGCCCCTTCACAGAGTCAATGAACAACATCTGTCCCTTTTGTTCAGTGGCTTTGTTGTAATAATAGACAATCGATCGATCATCAACTCCCTTGATATTGAAGTTCTTGACCACCATCTGTAAATCTCGCTTCGAATTCGCTCTTAGGATCGCTACATACTCTGAATTCAAGCGAATCATCTTGTCCGTTGCAAAGTAGCTGTGGCTAAGGAATATGGTACTCAATTTAAAATGCCTTCCGCGGGTGAAGTAATGTGAGAAGATGTTCTTCTGGAGTAGCTTATCGTTGCTGTAATCATCTATGATAACAAGCTCAGGTTTGTTTGAACTCAGTGGCGTATGACGTACTTGATCGACTTTAGGTGGCGTATCGGGGTCAGAAAAAGTGATAAAATCCTCCAGCTTATCTCGTAGGTACTCATAGAGCTCTTGGTGTGGATTGCGGGCGATGATCGTTAGATGCGCGAATACGTGTGGAGAATGCTTGAGGATGAACATACAGAGATTGTTCTTCCCACTGAAAGAGGGACCAAGGACAACCATTCTAAACAACTTTTTGATGTCAAGCGCAGGGATGTCGCCCATGCCAGCAGACTTGAACTTTTTTGGCAAGGAAGCGCCGAAGTCTGGAATACCGCTCATGATCGTGTCTTTAATCACTCGATCTATATAGCTCGAGACAAAAACAACTATGAGTTCTGGTTTCTCTTATCCCCAACCAATTTTTACATCACCTATCTATAACCCAGCATTCTATCTAACATTGGATGCCAGTGGATACCTAACCTATGATTACGCTCAAACGCTTTATCTCGATAAGAATGATTACCGCTTGACTTATATTACAGGTATTACTCCGGGGACAGCGACACAAGGTATAGCCCTCGTTCCTGGTACCAATAATGATATTAGCGGAATTGGGGCATTATCATGTAGCAGTCTAACCGTGAATGGTTCCACTGTATCATCTGTTCCCTCGTAGTAGTCGGGATCACGCCTGGAGCAGCAGCGAACAACAAAGCTCTCGTGCTGGATGGATCGAGATCTATCGGAACGATCACATCGCTTACCGCTACTCAGATCACTGGTACGCTACAGACGGCGGCTCAAACCAATATTACATCTTTAGGAACGCTCTCAGGGCTCACCATCGCTGGGAACCTTGTTTTCACGGGTGCTTCGCGTTCGATCACAGGTCTATCATCGATCTCAGCTACGACTCTTTCGGGAGCATTATCTACCGCGGCGCAAACCAATATCACATCGGTTGGAACGCTATCATCTCTGACGGTTTCTGGTTCGATCAACGGAACGTTAGCTACAGCGGCGCAACCATCTATTACATCTCTTGGAACGCTATCATCTCTTACGGTTTCTGGTTCGATCAACGGAACGCTCGCTACAGCGGCGCAACCAAATATCACTTCTATTGGAACACTAACATCAGCTGAATTAAACGTATTAGATGGGGTTGTAGCGGGAACCGCATCAAATAACAAAGCATTAGTCTTAGATGGATCTGGAATGA
Organism: Phytophthora crassamura; assembly: GCA_033557995.1. NCBI lineage: Eukaryota > Oomycota > Peronosporomycetes > Peronosporales > Peronosporaceae > Phytophthora > Phytophthora crassamura. Next base: position 2,250,687 of record JAUCED010000016.1, read on the forward strand.
TTGCTACGATTGGTTCATTGACAGCAACCAATATTTATGGGACGCTGCAAACTGCCGCTCAACCTAATATTACATCGTTAGGAAATTTATCCACATTGTCGGCAACCAATATCTATGGGACGCTACAAACTGGAGCTCAGCCAAATATCACTTCGCTTGGAAATTTGTCATCGATCACAGCCACGACTATCTCTGGGTCCCTAACAACGGCCTATCAAGGAGCAATAACTACTGTTGGGGGGTTAAATTATCTGGTCGTTGTTGGCACTACCGAATCTACTGCATATAACACTGGCTCAGCCATTATCGCCGGTGGATTAGGCGTAGCTAAGCAAGTCTATATCGGGGCAAATACTTCTTCTACTGATCAAACTCATGGGTCATTGGTTGTTGGTGGAGATATGGGGCTTGGAGGTACGTTAAATGCTGATTCATTCCGTTTATACTCTGGAGGAGTTATAAACCAAGAGCTGGCTGATCAATCAGCTTGGCTCACTACTCGAGGAAATCTTACTGATTGGATCGATGGCGGATATTCAATTGCCTCTGATTTTTATGGAGGAAACCTTACTCCGGTTAGAGGAATAATTGAGATTTCAAATGGAAGCTCAGGAACTACAACTTCAGCCATGTTTATCGGAACATACACATCTAATGATTTTAGATTGGGTACCGGTAATGCTACAAGAATAACAGTCAAAGATACGGGTAGAGTTGGAATCGGAACAACTACCCCTGGAGCTATGCTTGAGGTTTCAGGTTCTGTTAGTCAAACCGTTGATGGGGGAGGGCAAGGTTATGGATATTTTGGAAGACTCTCGAGTACTTATTCAATTGGACCAGTGTCAGCGATTTCAGTATCAATTAAATCGTCTCATTCAATGCTAGTAGCCTCAGGAGGGTTTTACACTACCTCTGATCAACGGGTTAAATCTAATATAAAAAATATTGAGTTAGATGCTAATAATTTCATGAATATTCGTCCAAAATCGTTTGCATACAAATCATGTCCTGATTAAGAACAATATGGGTATGTTGCCCAAGATTTCATAAAAAATGGCTTGCCGTTTGCTGTTGGAATAACCGAAAATCCAGATTTATTAATCGAGGATGCAGAAACTGATATTGCTGGATACCAGTTCAATATCGACTACAATAAAATTATTTTATTGTGTCATATGACTTTGCACAATCAACAAAAAATGATCGATGATCTGAAATCTCAACTTAGCGAACTACGAGCCATTATCTCTCAATGAATATAGCATAATCATGGGTTGCGGTCCGAGTAAAGAGCTCAAAACCAATTTATCTACTGATGAACCTAACCAAATCGTGGGATCGACGATGCTCCAAGCTGACAAAATTATTGTTCTTGGTGATAGTGTGTTCCTCCCAACCAAAAGTCCTGATGGGGAGTCTGCCATACTTGAAATTAGTATCAGCGATAAAAAAATCAACATCTATCGAGGATATCGAAATAAGCTCGTGCGAAGTGGTAGAGCTTAGAGAGCAAATGTCTTCACGGTTTTAGTTTTTTTCGGCTGGTAAGCCCACATACGACCTCCCTCAGTTTGGGTTGATGCATCTACCTTCCTGATTGACTTATCGAGATCAGTGGCCCATACAGCGGCCTGAGTCTTCTGAGGGCGGTCACGAATGATAAGATTCTTCATGATAGCTTTGAGTTCAGCGACGTTGTTATCGGCGTTATCGCCATAGCTCCCACTGGAAGCCGAAATAATGCGGGGGTTAAAGAAGAACATGGTGTTTATAGTAGTCGAGTTATAATCTCCTTGAATTCTTTATCATCAATAAGACGATTGCTGTACATATCCACGGTAAGAGACTTGAGCTGCTTGATTATGCTTGGGTTATCATTCCCGAGCTCGATCTCTCCTTTTAGCTTGTCATACTCAGCGCGTAGTGTTTCGAGTGGATCCGTTAGCTTATCGTGGAAATTGTATTGAAGATGAGTGATCGAGAGGATCTCCTTGTACATTTTTTTATCTTCGACGCTGAGCTTGTCGTACATACCTTGATCGATATTGTTCTTATAGACGAGTTCCTTGATCATTGATTGTAGGCTATCACTAATTGGACATTTAGGACCGCATTTGCGTCGATTCGGCTGAACAATGACGAGTGTCTTAGCATCGAGGTCAGGGATACGGATGTATTTGCTTCCAAGTTGCTTGTAGGTGTATGCCGATGGGGTCGCTAAGCCCTGAATCTCATTGAGATTGTAGGTTCTACCGCGTCTGACTACACCATCAAGTGGGGCTACACCTGCTCCTCTTAGACCACGACCCTTCAAACCACTACCTTTGTTGGCTACATCGCTATAAGCTTTAGACTTCGCGTTGAATACTGCTTTAGTAGCCTTCATAGCTGCTGCTGCTGCCTTTAGAGCTGATCGCGCTGCTTTTGAGCTATTACCCTTGACTGCCTTCTTCGCTTCGTAATATCGCTTTTGAGCCTCACCATATTCCTGATAAGCCCGTTCAGAGTCATCGTGTAGCTTTTCCAAATCTACTTCCTCGTAAGGTTCAATAGATTGACGTCTAATATCTTGGCCTGTGCTTAGGATAGCTTCGTTCAGTATTTTAAGGTTATCATCGAGATTTTTACGTCTCTGCTGATCAAGCTCTTACTTTCAACCAATTTTGCTGCTTCTTCGTCATTTGAGGGGAATGCATACTCAACATCATTTAAAAACCCATTCAACTCATCAAATCCATCGAGCAACAAAACGAATGTATCCATCCATCTAATACTCTTCATCAACCCCTTCCATGCTTCTCCTGATACTTGCTTGTGTTTTCCATTTCTAATATTCAATGGTCTGGTTTCAGATGGCTCACCAAAATAATAGTCAGGATGAGTTTTGACGACACCCTTCGTATCAACGATCGGTTTTAGTCTAAATGCGATTTTAACACCATTAGAATTAAGCCCTGCGTAGTAATCGCTCAATATTCGTTTAGCATCATTGTCGGCATTGGATAGGTTTTGATCCATATCTTCATCAATTCCTGCCATTGTTCCTTGACGTGTCTCTCCTTCACCCTCAGTGAAATCATTCACATCAATTTCTTTATCCTTATAACCAACCATCTCTAAGTCAAGTCCTCTCTCTCTGACCATATCAACAAATGCTTTGAGTGTAAGCTGCCAATTAACCTTCTTTGTTATCGCTGGTTTCAATTGTCCAGTTTCTGTCCCAAAAACGTTAATAGTACTCCCCTTGATCCATACATAACCATTAGCATCAAACGGTGTTGCTTTGTTCGTTCCTTTGAGAATAGGAACAATCTTCTTCATTAGACCATTGGATTTGAGTAGTTCCTTGTTTTTATCGATGATCGAGTACATCTTAAGTTTACTATCGGTCTGATCATTAGTTGTGGATGTCGAATTATCAAAGAGAAAACTGTCCTCAAGACGTTGTTTGCTTTGTTTATAGTCAGTCGGCGTCTTCACTAAGTTTCTTTTAATACCTCTCAAACGCTCCCATACCTGATACGGTGCATTTTTATCCTCTTTACTCATCTCACCTCGCTCACGCTTCTCATTTTGATAAGCTATGAATCTAGCATCGTTTGTGATAACAAATCCAATATGATCGTAAGTCTCTTCCCAATTAATGCTTGGAACCAAGACAACCTTGTTCAGTCTAATACTATATGTCTTAGCCTCGTTTCCAAGATAATACTTCGTTAGCTGACGTCCGTTTGAAGATAGAGGATGAATGCACATTTGAGCAAGAATCGGATAAAGCTCAAAGATTTCTGCAACTGCTTTCTTAAATTCGGTTTGAGAGATTTGTTCCTCATCGCTCGTATTAACTGATGGTGCCGATACATCAGCTGAAGGGATACTAACACCGTCCAGTTTAACATCGGAAAGCAATCTAACGTTAGGCTCTGTATTAGTTCCACTTGTTGAGACCTCAGGGTTTTTGTTGGAGTTTTCAATATTCAGTTTTTTTTAAGTCTGATTGAGCAACCACCTGATCAATAATATCATTCAAGGTTTGCTTAACTTCTGTTGGAACAGGCTGATCGGGTCCAACACTCATATCAGTCTGAGTAGATTCAGTTGATTTCTTCGCTACAGTAGTGATGCCGTTGTATATATCAGTCGCCCACGCCGCACCCTGATACATCTCACGCTTAGCATTTGCTTGTCTGACACGACGCTGAGATTTTTCGAGTAGCTCCTGTCGCTTCTGCTCTCTCTGAGCGAGGGATGTGAAATTCGGGAACATCTTGTCTATATGAGATGTATCATAAAAAATGAGTAGATAATTACCAGTAGCTCGGCATGATTGAGTCATGACGAAATGAGGTATAAGAATGACAGATGCGATTTCGCTCATTTAGAAGGTTTAGATAACGATTCTTGATGCGGTGAAATGGAACGCCAAATATTGTCTCCAATTCGTTTTTATATCTTTGATTGATGACAGTTTTACGGAAATTCGCGACAGCATCAAGATTCATTAGTTCGCTCTTGATTCGACTTACTTCCTGGATAATCCATATCTTTCGCCGTAGCTTAGCAAGCTCACGGTCCTTTTCTAAACAGCCTGAACACATTATTATATCTATATATGAAGTCTTATAATTTTATAAAATCATAAGAAAATACATTGGTTGATATACTGAGTCAAAAGCTTACAGAGGATGTCTCTATCAATTATTACAAAAGCTAACTGATCTCATTTATTTTTTGACCGATACTCAACCTCAAGGGTAGATCTCTTGCTTTTGTTGATCAAACGTAGATTGTCTTGTGGCTCCCAAGTCGCATCGTCATAGCCAATCCATTTAATGAGATATTTGTACTTCCCTGAACGCATCTTTTTGTGATCGACAATCTTCTCAGCTTCAAAGACTTGATTCTTAGCTTGTGGGGCATCGGTTGGTTTAGCTTTAAACAATTTGATATCGTTTGGCGATTTATAGAGTATGACCATTCTTCGAGCGAATCTGAACTCTATACCCATCAAGACCAACAATTTCATAGATGGTTTTGCTCCATCGTGCCTTTTCCTTATCAAATGTACGTTTATCGAGTCGATAGAGTACTGATGAACCAACTGATATCTCATTTTCCACGCGTTCCATGACCTCTCGATTATGATTCAAATCATTAGTCATGACTTGTCCTTTCGCCTGATTGGGTGTAGATTTAATAGATGTGTGATATGTATCGTTATAGTTGTTTATAACTGATTTAACGAGGTTCTCAGTGATAGGCTGCTGCATACGAATTAGTCGCATTTTGATCGTACGGTTGAAGCGCTCGATTTTACCCATGGTAGTATGGTCCCCGGGCTCGTTGTTGTAATGAGTTATATCCTTAGATTTGAGGTAGGCATTTGCCTTGCGATTGAGGAATTCCTTGCCATTATCAGTCGTCAATATATCCACCTTGTAAGCTTCCACGAGTTCCTTAATCCCCTTCAAAACACTGTCTGCACGCTTGTTTGGTAATAGCTTAGCGAAACCTAAACGCGAGTTGATATTGATTGCCGTAAGTATGGATTTACCTTCCCAAAAGGCGAGATCCATTTGCCATGAGTTGGGGTTGTTCGAGGCGATTCTAAAATCTTCGTAGCTTCCCTTCTTCTCAACATGTTGCTGGATGTCTAGCTTCGTTTTTTACCAATCCTTCACCTGTTTGAGTGTGATTTCTGGTCTGATCTGCTTAACCTTTCGATATAGAGCATCAGCTGAGATGACCCCGTCTCAGGATCATAGTACAATTTTTCTAGTAGCGCATCCATCCTATATAAAAAAAGATATACTATCGACTGATTATATCATCAATGGTGCTGTAGTTATTCCATCTTCTAACACGCGACGCTTGTCGTAGAAGTAGTTTAGAGCTGTTTTGGTTTGACTATATGTAATCATTGAGTTAGTCTCTCTACACATGCGAAAGCCTTTGTTGTTGCCCTTAAACGTGATTCTGTTTTTCACAACCGATTCAAAGTTAGCTGGCGATAGAACGGTCTTGTTGCGTGATTTTTGAACACCCTTGGCTGATAGCTTGATCATAGGTAGTTTAGTCTCTTTATCAATCTTATCACCTAAATAGCAAATGTAATTCTTTGAGCTAAGACTGACCATGGCATTACAACGGAACTCTTCTTTGAATAGACCCGGTTTGCGACGATCAAAAGCCGCATTCACCTTCGTATCATCACGCGGGAACCAATCGTACTGATGCTTCTGGAAGTGGTCCCGTAGCTCAGGCTTGATTAGGTCAGGGAATGGCTTTTCAGCGCTGAAAGCAATGTATCCTGAGTCTGTGTCCATTTCCTGATATTGGAAATCGCTACGATCGATGTAGAAGTCGATGCAATCGTAGTAGAATTCGAGCATGCGTAGCTTAGCGAGCTGATAGATAGCGATACTCAATTGAATAGGATTCCTGAGTTTGATCCGGCGCTTCGATTTAACCATCTCAACAGTACCATCGTTGAGTTCGGTCTTCGAACTGAATGTGAAATGCTCAGTCGCCTTGTAGATAGACGTATCATTCGATAGAAACTCAACCTCTTTATGCTTCGTCATATCCATACCCGCCTGGTAGAGATACACCATCGCAAAACATGTCTAAATCGAAACGCTTGAATAGCTCTCGTTGCTTCTTGATAGCCTTTATGAAAGGCACTACATCGAGATTGTTGTACCAAATCAAATAGTCCTTGAGAGTCTTCATCTCATAGTGATCCCAAACGAATTTTGCTCGTTCGTATTCGTCATCACTGATATGAGAGCAACGTAGCTTGCTGTAAAAGGCATCCTTAGGTGGTAGCTTAGTCTTGCTAAGTACTTCATAACCTGTCATGTATTCATATGGGAACACACCCTTCGTTAGCTCACACGTACATCTTAGTTTATCATCGCATTCACATCCACCGAGATATGTCTCGAGGTATTTAGCATAGCTTGTTGCGGCAGGAACGTAATTGACGATATCGAGCATCTTGAAAGTGTTGCTGACGATTGCCATGTATCCACCGTTCTTGATAATGTGCTTGATGTTGTCAGTGCCTATCGTACTGAATAGTTCATTCTTGATCAGATTGATGTCGTAATTACCGCTGTTGAAACCGAGTACCGGGGTCTGTTCGAGGATTTGATCTAATTTCTCGATATCTTTACCAATCTTGTCTTTGATCTTGAGGTAGCGATCGAGACCTTCACTTTCCTTCCGTTTCTTCTTGATGTTCTCGATAGTGATCCCATCCATCACCTTCGAGTTAGCCTCATCGAGTCTTGCTAGCTGTTTGTTGATCGAATAGTAGATAGACTTGAACTTGTTTTTATGGTGAATGCTGATATCATTGGATACCTTGTTGATGTATGAAGTCATATCCTCAACCAAATTTTTGGGGTTATCACTCACGAAGCAACGCTTCTCGTTGCTTAAGCTATCACAAATACTCACTGATACCGGAACATGCTTGCTCGTGAATTCAGTATTGGGTCCATGCATCTGTCCCAATGGTTCCATCATGGATTCGAAATCGAAGACGATGAAATGATCTAGATAATGATCACGATGCTTGATACCGTACTTAGATAATAGGTTCTTGATCCTATTTTGAGCGGGGTTGTAAATCGTTGGTTCAGGAGCAAACGACTCGAGATTGATCTTATCGCATTTGTTCTTCGTGTGAGAGCGCATCTGATCGTTAGTTTGGAATACCATCGAACACTTGGGACAATTGTACTTGGATTGAACTCGTTCGACGTTCGTGATATAGAACGCGTGATTATCATGCGATAGGATATTGAGCGTATCTTCATACTTACCTTCGGTCGGGCGCATGCATTCGACCGCATTCGAGATTAAAGCTATAGACGTTGATGTTAAGGTTGAAACACTCTTCGATGTTATCGAACTCAATCATATCGATTGCCTTGAACCCCTTGTATAGACTTAGTGAGAAATCGAGACCTTTATAGCTACAATAGCGCTTGAATGCATCTTTGACTTGAGCTACAACCTTACGTCGATTTTTTTCCTCTTGAAGGTGATAAGCGATGCAAGAGAATACACACTTGTTGTTCGTTCGCGGGAAGTTGATGATGTATCGATGGTTCTTGATGAATTCAGGAACCAAAGCATCGCTATCACCGAGGGCGTGATCACGATAGTCGATATATACCTTGAAACCATTGATGGATTTAACCTTGATACCCGATTTCGGGTAATTAAGCGTATCAGAAAGCTCTTTCATACGAATATCGCTGACGACCTTTCGAGCATCAGCTCGACTATTGACAACGAAGGGTCTATCATAGACGTTTGTATTAGCAATATTGGGATAGAAATAAAACGATATATCATTAACCGGATCGTACATAGTGTATCCGAGAGCAATATTGATCTTATACGCTCTCTTTTGGTTCAATAACACGTTCTCGAGCTTGTCATAGAACTCATCGGTAGGGATGTTTTCGTATAGGTGGCTCTCGCCATATATTCCATACAAAGGCTTATAGGTAGGGTCTGAACGAAAGTCAGGCGATAGATTCATTTTTAGATCATCAATAGAGACCTTGTACTGCTCGGCAATGAGTCTCAGATTCTTCGGCTTGGATACGCTTTCAACGAATACCATCTTTCCGGTACTGCCACGTACCTTGAGGCGGTAGCTGCTTCCCCATTTAATCGGCTGGATTTTCAAACGTCTAAGTCCTTCGAGTTCGTAGGCAAACATGTTTGCTATATATCGATGGCTATATTATCTCGGTGAAAAATCTTACTATATGTTTTCGTCCTTGTATCAGGATCACTTTCTATATCCATCTGACTAAAGTCAATTTCAAAAAAATTATTAATCTGTAGCCACTTCAGGATTTGCTGACGCTAATGCATTTTTGCGTCGCTCGCGGATTTGCTCACGATGCTCGTCATCGTACTTCTTCTGGTTTGCTAGTCTCTTTTCTCGATTCTTGAGGTAATACTTCTTCTGCGCCCGTAGGATCGCTTCCTTGTTGCGTTGGTATGTTTCCGGTGAGTAAGTCATTGTTATCTATATACTATTGATGACTTTATATCAGAATCAAAAAAAAATATATATATTATATATATATGTATATATATATATTTGTCGAGCTATTTTTTCGACAACCACTCTCTTTTGTTTTGAATCACGCTTTTTATGCTCGTATTTCACATTGTTGGTTATAACGGAACCACACTCACAAGTGATTGTTTGCTTACCCCAAACCTTTCTGAGTTCCAGCTTTTGCTGTTTTATCCTTAGTTTATGTTCTTTCGATTGTTTATGTGTATCTTCATCACTCTTAACGTATTTTAAACCACATTTACAATCCAATAGCTTATTGAAAAATTCTTCAGCGTTTTGCTCCCACGCTAAGTGTCGGATCGTTTGATCGTGTCGATCAGCACACCTACGTTGAATACTCATTCCACAACCACATGAAATGCTTTCCTTCATGTACGAACTATCCATCCATGCGTAAAAACTTGGATCAAAATCCGGCATCACAAATTATATATTATTATCGGTTGATCGTATATGATATGCTTTATATACTTACTATATTCTTGTATTAGGATCAAATCACTTTCTATAGAATATTTAGAGATTTGCTTGAGGGGCTTTTATACTATTTGTGCTGCTTGGAGATGATTAGGAGACATCCTTCGCACCAGAGGGGGTCGAGAGGTCTTGCCTACTTTATTTCTCCTTGGGTTATTTCGATAGAGATGGGGCTTTTGGGTGAATGAAAGGGGGGAGAATTTTTTTTTACCTATGTTGTACCCATGTATCACTACTGTGGCAAGGTCAAGACGCCTCTTCCGTGCATGGCCCCTCTCTTAAACGAGGAGGACGACGACTTGTCTGCTGTGGCACACAGAGAGTTCCTGGCCAACATGCTGCCACGTGATTATGGTAAGCAACTGGACCAGTGCGTGTTCATCGTTGGCGACAACTGCAGCGTCAACAGGCTGCTCGCTACCTTGGTTGGCGTTCCTTTGGTTGGATGTGCCTCGCACAGGCTCAATCGTGCTGTACAACAAGATCTGCAAGCTCACGAGCCGGACCTCGCGGAAGTGCAAGCTCTGATGATCAAGCTACGGACGCTGACTCAATCAGCCAAAGTCAGGTACGCTTTGTGGTATTTTGCTAAATGTTATGTGCTATTTCCGAATATTTACGCTAATGTGTTACTGTTGATTTAAATTTTACCATTTTAGGCTTAAAACTAGTCTTCGACCGGTAATTCGACAGGACACGCGGTGGAGCTCGACCTTCACCATGCTGCACGCTACTTTAGACTTTTGGAGCATCTCGACGTGGATGACGATGACATCACAGACCTTCTCCCCGGTCCAGCCTGCAATCGTCGTCTGCGCAGTCTTCTCAAAGAGCTAAAGGACGTCGAATCAGTGTCAAAGGCCCTCCAAGGAAGTGACACTGACTTGCTTGACGTCCGTGAGTGGTTTGATGGCCTCATTGCCATCAAACCCCAGTATGCTGCGTATCTCGGTACGCTTATAACGACACTGCTGTATTGTACTATATACTAACATTTGTGTGCATCCAGGTCCAAGAGCTGACATTGTGCACAGCCCCGACTTTGAGTCGGGCTGCGTTCGCGTGCTCCGCGGGAAACCAGCCGGCTCACTCGGGCGGAGAAGGCCGCTCTACAGCCTTTTGCTGTAAGTGTGCCATCGGAGTCTCCCGCCGAGGACGAGAATGACGGATCCTTCGTTGAGCGCATCCGGAAGCGACGTCGTCTCGAGCAGAGTGAGCAGCTTTATGACCTGCTACGCAGTATCCCGCCCACTTCCAATGTGGTCGAGAGATTTTTCAGTCTGCCCGCATCACGTTTGGCCATGAGCGCAATGGGCTGCACCCCATCACACTTGAACAGCTTTTGTTCCGCGTCAAAACGCAAGCTACTGGGATGTGGGTACTGTTGATAGTTTGCGCAGCTAGATAAACGCACATGTACTTTTGAGCTGCCATTATTGCATTATTGATGTGCTCATGGGACTGCAAGCCATTATTTATATAGTGGTTCCCCGCGCTGTGCAGCATTATTTATTTGTCGATGCCGACAACATAAGTTTACATGCCATAATCGGCGGCCCTGGCTGCCGCAGCCTGGTAATGCAGCTCGTGCCTAACAGCACTGCGTGTGCCCATCCAATGCTGCTTGGGACCACTCCGATCTTCGATGACGATCGCGGCACGAATGAGCCGCGTCTCGGTGAGAAATGATGGCAGCAGTCGAGATTATCTACCCGCGCGGACCTCCTGCGGTGCGCGAGGATCGGGAACGCCGCGCGTTGGCTGCTGCGTCTCGGCGAGGCGCCACTGGTGAAACGCAAGCGGTAGCAGCAAGCGATCCTCGTGCTCTAATCCTCGTGTTTGCCGGTGGATGATGAAGCTCGAAGTCGAGGAATTCAACCTCGGTCACTGAGATTTTGATTTTTGATGGTGATAATTGCACCTTCTCGGGTCAGCAAGGTAGACCGTGGCATTTTGCATCAAGTGAATCTCAGATCATGCTGATTCAACACAATGTTAAGTGCACACAAGAACTCTCCACCGGGTCCAGTGGCAGGATTGCGGTGGCTCGCTGACAACCAGTCGGTGTCTATGACGGTCATAGTTACTGGTGCGCGGTAGCTGGGTAGCTATTCCGACGGGCTGGTTGGCGGCACTACTGATAGCACGCTGCTCGCGCTAAGGTATGTCATGTAAAGGTTTGCCGGGGCTTGCTAAGGAGGCGATATTGGTAGAAGCAAACACTCGTACACATGCATTGCGAGCGGAATGCCAAAGTTTCCGTTGGAATCGGATAGTGATGGCGTAGATCACGGGCGCGCAGCAGACGAAGAAGGTCTCGCGCCGATCTTGGCGCCGCGCCGACGGCCATGCCTACGGCCGAGAAAAACTCGAGCAGCGTCTTCTTGGACCCGTTAAGCACCGTGATCGACGTTTTTTAAACGTTTAAAAAAACGCGTGGAAAACCTCGAGGATCTCCCACGAGGTTTCATTTGAAACCCCTCAAAACCTTTTGCGCACAAATATCAGTACATCCAAAAAGATATAATTCACTCTCTTGATTTTTACCCTTATCGTTAGGATCGATAAGGGCAAAAATCAAGAGAGTGAATTATATCTCAAAAATCAAGAGAGTGGATTATGTCAAGAGCCAGTGAATTATATCAAACGTAACGTAAGGGATCGGTGAAGAGCGGTGTATAGTACTGATTTAATTACATTGCTGGAGTGAAAGTGGTCGAAAAGCGAATTTCACATTCATGTTCATTTCCCTAAAGGTATCCTAAGGGCTGTAGTCAGCAACACTCGATGCTCGACTTCTTTGGAAATCCTGCACCAAATTTTCTTTAGCTACAGTTAAGTACCTTTGAATATAGTGAGTGATAAGTGACGAATTTTGTATCATAAACCAGTAACTAGAGGCACATTTGACTTGTGCTCGTAGTGACGGTCATCGGGAACCCTCCTCTCCGTGGAGTGGATCACTACCATTATCACCACCGGGGTCCGGGCCGGGACCGGTCAGCACAGACGGTTTCCAGCCAAATCACTGTAGTTATCTCATGTTTCGGCGTTAAGATAACGGCTTATCTGACGACGGGTCTTCCAGATGCTGATTGGGCAAAAATTGCGTCTAATCTGCGATCTGCGCGTCGGCCTCAAACCGCCAGACGCGCGATAAGAACAATGGGCAGCACGGAAGAAGAGAATCGGATGCGAGTCGCTCTGAAGGAGTCTGTCCAGCGGACCTACGAGAAGGCCACTACCCTTCGACCAAAGAACACACAGCGGGCATACGGCAGTCGGCAACAGGAGTTCTTAGACTGGTGCTCGGGAAAAGGCGCAGCGTCTAGCGACTTAACCCGATTCACAGTAACTGGTGAGAAGCTTCATCTCTTCCTGGAAGAAAGTGTGATCGGCCGGGCCAAACGGCACAAAAGCGGAAACGAACACAGTGACAGAATCGAAAAAGTCGGGCGCTCCACCGTGAACTCCTATGTAGCCGCAATGGTTGACCTGTGGAAGCAGCAATCTCGGGCGAAAGTCAACAGCAACGCCTCTCCCCGCGACAAAGCGGTGACGGCGCTATTGAAGTTGACACAATATGAAGAGGACGAGAGAAAGCGGAAAATTTTCGAGGACCGTGGAGCCAATACACTACTGGACGGCTACACTACTATCGATCAAATTAAAGAGATAGCTCGGTATTTCTGGACCCCAGCACGCGATTCAGGCAAGCGCTTGCGCAATTTGGTAGCGTTTCTGCTAAGCCATTACGCTCTAATGAGAGGGGAGTCGGCGCGGATGATGGAATTGGCAGACTTACACTCAATTATTCTCGAAAATGAGGGTTACACTCCATGCCGAGCCCTTGTTATGGTAATGCGGCAGGGTAAAACAAATCAAGTCGGACGTATTGAAGTCGGTGCATGCATGCGCAGCAAAAATGTTGAGATCTGCCCTCATGGAATGCTTGGATTTTACCTATTTTGGCGTTGGCACGTCGATGGTGAGGCATTTCCTGACTTTACATCGTCAGAGCGCTGGTACCCGATAAAGTTGTTGAAGACTGGAAAAGATTCCACAAAACCGATGTCGTACAAAGTGCACAACGAAGCTATCACAGCGGCGTTGAAACATGTCGGTGTCCACAGCAAAGCTAAAACCCACGTTGGCCGCGGATCAGGATCACGCATGGCGGACCTAGGTGGTGCAAGCGAGTCGCAAATTCGTCGGTTGGGGCGGTGGAACAACCAATCAATGGAAAAATGCTACCTCACCCATCTCTACCGAGAGAGGCGATGCGGACACTTGCCGGTTTTGAACCGAGCAAAGGAAGTTTTTCTGTTGCCCGAGCTTCGGTGGACCCTCCAGTGTCACTGCAGAATATGGTATTTCCGCAGCTGGAGGTGTGGCAACAAGCCATCAATGAAGAAAAAGCGGAACAATCACTCGCTGCCGGAGGATTTCTCGAGCTGCTCCAATATCTTCGTAAGGTCGTACTCCAGGATGCTGTATTCTTGCAGAAATCCACACCGACACATCCAATCTGGAAGCACAACATATTTCAATCCCCTGAATTTGCGCAATTTAGGAACGAGATTATGCAAGCCGTTGACACAATGGAAGACCCAGCCGAACAGCGCCTTCAGAAGGCTGTACCTGTGCTGAACGCTAAAATTGATGGACTACACCAAGATCTGAAAAGTTCGCTAGCTCAAGTCTGCTCAACTATGCGGACGGTTCAAGGAAGTCTCAGCGACGTAATGCATGTGCTGGCTCCTCTTCAAGGAGGTACGGCAGTTGTGCAAGTCCAGCTTTTATCCGGGGATCGACCAACCGGCGGTGATGTCGCCCAGACAATGCCATCTTCTACGCCGACAACTTGCGGCGAACGAAGCGGGTTTCCGATGTATAAGCTTCGTCGGGGGCTGGTGACTGTCCCAGAATTGTGGAGCGAATGGTCGGTAGGCTTAGATGGTGCCCAAGCTGTCCGGGATCTTGAGGCCCAGTTTGGTACGAAATGGTGCGGTGCCGACGAGCGCCGGTTCTTCAATAGGAGACGACCAATTTACAGTTTAGTGGCCGCGATGGCAGACCAGATTCGCACGGTGACTCGGATGTCTGATGTCGAGGCAACTTACCAAGCTGTACAAGTACTGGAGGAGTATCGCCGTTGAACTGGATAGCAAAACACACGAGCGGGATTAAAGATGATGTCCAAGCCAGTGCTGTGGCTCGCTGTTCTGTTCACACGACCAATAACGCCAATCCCATCTCCATGTGAGAACCGACTGGATACAGATTGAGACCACCATCGCGCATATTGCCAACCCCATCCTGCGATAACCCCACATTTCCAGAGCTGAAGCTGAAGCCGATTGCAGCTATCAGTTTGAATATATGTTGTGCTAGAAATCACATAGCATATGGTAAACAACAAGTCGATGATATTCTGCGGTCGCTCGTTTGGTTGATGCCGCAGTGGCACTTTGCGGTAGTTACCGCAGTGATGCTTTGCGGTACCGCAGTGATCCTTGCGGTACTTACCGCAGTGAGGCTTTGCTGTACAATAGTCCGCCAAGTTGCTTTTCTGTAGTTGGAAAGGAGAACATTTCGCCGACATCACAGCCTGTTACAGTATATTTCAGATTTAAGGCATTCGATCGCTAGGTTTCATTCAGTTTGGTAAGAGTGTTCTATACAGTTTCGTGCGATATGCCTCTGCCTTCTTGACGTTAAACCCTCCCGCTGTCCACGCCACCAGCTTATCCTCTATCGACCCGGCTTCTCGGCAACTATGTGTTTCGAAATCACATCCATGTAATGGAGAGCGTAAAGTCCACAGTCGCTGCAGTTCGATTGCTGGGGCTTGGTGAGATGGATGAAAGTACTCCATTCAAACGGTGCTGGCGGTCCAGATCTGGCTTTGTGCAGCTCTTTCATGAACCATCCGACAACGTCAAAAGCGTATGCTGAACTATGCGCATTTTTCATCGAGTTGATGTGGTAAACCTTTGTTCGTTCCTGGTGCACGGGGTTCTCTATAATAAAAAACTCTAATGATTCCGGCCCGATACTGGCAGAAATACATATCGGTCGGACGCCCAGTCCAATAGCGCGCTCAGTTCAGTGAATAGCCGGTGTTTCCGTCTTGGTTGTCGCGTAAATCGTGCTGTCTCCATCAACACGTACACTTCCGAGCCGTATACGCGAACTAAATCCTCGGCTCGATCCATATAGCGATAGATAAAATAATTTAACGCTGTTTGCGTCAATGAAGCGCCAGTCTGCAAACTGGCCAAATCGACAGGGTAAACATGCACCGTTCGAGGGTGTTCTTGGTCCTCAAGATCGGTCCACACTACCAGAGCATCATCTTTCGGAACCCGCTTCCTGAAAAACCGATTTGGAATTTCCCGCCCAGAACTACCCACATTGTCCAAACGGATATCCTCCGAGCTGCTTGGTTCATACGCGCTATCTTCTCCAGATGTTCCATTCTGGACCGATTGCTCGTTTCCTCGCTTTGATTTTGCTTTTCCAGCACTTTCATGAAGCGATCGTGAACGTTTGCGTGAGTTACTAGCCGGAGATTTCTTGCAGACTGAGGTAGATTCTCGACCGTCGTTGCTATCGCTGCCCACGCTCTGACCAATAGCGTCAACAAGCATCTGAGTTGGTCTGCTTTCTTGACACGCCGTCGTTGGATTTGTCGGTGTACCGATTGGCGCTGGAGTACCCGGTTGAGATCCTGAACCAGCTTGCAAAATGTGCCCTCGAGACGGTTTTCCAAGCCAATATAACTCTTGCAAGAAATTAGTATTGCTGGTCTTGTAGATTTCCCTGTTGTCGTACATGGCTTTGAAGGCAGGACTAACTTGAACGGTACCACGCACATAGTTGCTTAGTGCTGCGTTAGCGTCTTTAACGCTAGTCTTCGTCTCGTCCAGTGCATCATCAGCCTCTTCATCCGAGTGCATAGCCAACTGCGTTCTTGCAGCTCTCAGATGCAATGCCGCGTCACGGATGATTTCCACAACACCAGCCCTGACATCTGGAGGTACACGCGCGGCAATTTGAGCTCCCACGCACTCCACCACAGCCGCTGAACGAGCCACAACTCGATCAATATCATTAGCTCGCTTTGCGTGGGCAAGTGCCATCATCTCGCCGTCAAATGCGGCCCGCATTACCTTCTCCCTGTGCTTCTCAAATGCACCAATCTGCTCTCGAGGCTGATCGTCGGAAAGCACCCATGTCGGAGCTGGAGCTTCGACAGAAGTTTCTTGTAGCACCTCAGGTGTAGTGACGTCTACCCTCACCATTCGAGGGTAACGACGGCGATCCCGCCGTCCATCAGCAATGCCCGACGGATTGGTGTCCAGTGGAAAGGTATCATCTGGGTTCTGGAGCATGTACTCCAGCCGACGTGCCGCTGTCTCCTCCTCCCGGCGTTTCTTTAGAGCCCTCCCAGCACGCGTGCGCAGCCAAGTTTCTGCTGCCTTGTTGGCTCCCGGCTCTGCTTGAGATGCTTGCTCTTGGGCAAAGTGTACAGCGATCGTTGAGATGTTGCCGCCTCTGTCAGCTGCAAACACCCAGAAGCCTCTGTGGCAGCGCATAGTGTTTGTTGGCAAGGAAGAGGGGGGTCGAGGTGGGAGTTCTTATGCGGCAATGAGTTTGTGGAGCTGTGTTGGCTCCGACGGACCGTTCTGCTATTGGCTAAACTTGCTTGCAGTGTTATTCGCCCGCGGTCTTCGACTTGATATTAATCCACAAGAGACCGGGTCTCGGACCCAGTCTGTGGAAGGGAAGATAACCTATCATTATTCAGGACATTACGACCGCGAGAATTGTCTGTACCAAGACGTGTTGAAGTTTGTGACGGTGATGACCCTCTCTAACCCTCGTTTCCAGGCCTTCCGATATAATACTTGTAGTGGAACGCCAGTACAATAGTTCCCGTCAATAATTGAGTTTTGCTTCGTAGACAATAACTTATTTCTTCCTTTCGCAATTTTCTTTCGGAAATTCGCCTCCATGATGAGCTTTTGGTGTCGTCACAGCGACTAGATATCTCTAGTTACGAGATATTCACTTCGCGCTCTTCATTGAGCCATCGCGAGTGCCAACTTGGCACTGCCAAGTGAGCGGCAGACAAAACAGATGTTTGGTACTAATAACTTCTTTGCTATTTTTTCTCACCTGGTCCAATACCTTATTTGTCTTTTCGACGGAACAATGTTATTTATCGGAAGGTCTGCTCGTTTCGTGACAAGAACATCTTCAGGAAGAAAGAGAAAATAATATTATTATTATTTTTGATCACTGTCTCAGTAATTCAAGCGCGGATTATACTGGGAACACCTCGTTAGAGGCTGTAGACAGCCCACCCAAGATTAATTCCACGGTACTGCGTAAGCGTAACCTGGGTCAACATTCGCGTAACATGTCGGCAGTTGCTTCAGCAAGCAGTTTGCAGACCGCGCAGCGGCCACATTTGCATTGCTTGTTGAGCGAAGGATGTGCACTGCGACGGTGTTTTCACATTGCTATAATGTTTAGTCAGTTCAGCCATCCGAAAGGAATTGGTGCAGTCTTTTACTGCGGAATTTTGAGGAAAGCTGTACCCGTCAAAGTGCTGGTGAAAGCTGTACCCCCCTTTCGGTTTATCTAGATAAAGTGATGGGCAACTTTATTCTGCCGTGTGGAGGAAATCTGAACCCCCCCCCCACGATTATCTACCAATAGGGAGCTTTTGTTGAAGTCGCCCTCAGAAGCATTTGTGCGCGTGCTGCCATGATTCCGCAGGGCGTCGACATCGTTGGGTGCAATATCCCGGAGGGTGGCCGGAGCTGTGCCGTACACGAGGCATGCGGCAAGCACATTCAAGTCGGGGATTTAGTGGTCTTTCGTTTACAAGTGGAGGACCAGGGTGACGGCGAACTGGGCTATTGCATTAAGGCCTTCATCATTCGAGACGGCTTTCAGCAGTGCCACATCGGGTTCTTACCCAGACGACTTCTGCCACAGCAAGACCACTACAAGAACCAGTTCGCAACTATAGTGGAAGATTGGCGCGACTCTGACAACGGCCAAAAGCGGTGCCACTCAGATCGCTACGGGGGTCTCGTTCGGTGTCTAATGCTCAATTATATTGAGGAACAATTTAGAGACTAATGTACTGCAGCACGTCGCCGAGTTCTACGCTGTCGGATTCTTCTCGCTCGCCGCTCATCGTCACTAGCCTCCTCAATATCGTCCTCGCCATCGCTCTGGCGAAGTACGTCCGGATCAGGCACTTGTGTAATGCCAAATCCAATACTAGCAAATGTATCTCTGACACTCTGTTCTGTGATGCATTGCCATGCCTTCAGCAACCATGGCACAATATCTTCTCGCTTTGGGACTGGCACATTAGCGTCAGGTGCAACGCTGGCCATGTTTTCTGCCGCCCAGTCGTCGTACTGTGCTCGTATCGCGTCCTTGATTGGCTTGTTGAGCCCAACATCACAAGGTTGCAGTACACATGTGTAGCCTCCCGGAATAATAATCCCTAAAGCACTGAGTTGACACCCAAACATGGGCTGCTGGTGACACTTGAACTCGTCCAGTAACAGCATTGACGATGGGTGAGCAGCAACGTAAGGTGCCCATGCCTTTTCAGCCCAAATTCGACAGCCCCTATCGTCCTACATAATATATATAAATGCTCGTCAGCAAAGCTCATTTCAAAGCATACCGAAGAAGTGTAACAAACCATCTAACCGCTCTCCTGGCAGCACCCATATACTCCGGGGGGAGGATCTTGTCTAACTTCTTTTCTATTAAACCGTGGGGCTTCGCTTTAAAAACAACAAAGAGTGGAAGTTTGGTTCCGTCTTCGGCGCAGGTGATGCATGCTGTGAGTCTTTGGCTGTTGGATCCGCTGCCATGAATGGCTACAGTTCGGCTGTTTGTTGGAGCGATGGTTGTTGTGGCTGTTTGCTCATAGTGGACTGCAATCTCATCCATATGCACGATCATCGATGGTGGCGTTCCCTCGAGCGTTTCACCTGGCTGGAAGCGCTCATTTACCATGTCGACAAACTCTTTCCGTATAGATTGAGGGTGGCCACTGAGCTTTTGGTCGACGTGAGTGCAACGGCGGATGCTGAGGCGGTTCCGCCGAAGGAATGGGTACACCCAATGCCGAAGTGTCTTGCGATTTCCTCCTTTAAACGACGGGTCCATCGAGAGAGCTTTGTTGATGACATGCCTGGTTGAGACAGCGATGTCTTGCTCTCTACGCGCTCTAACCCAGCCGGCCACCTCGGCTTCAAAAGACGCATGAACAAACGGGCGCCCCGTCGACACTGTCTTTGCTTTTGGGTTTCGGCTCGCTGTCTGCTCGAGCCGCTCTCGGTTTTTCCTCCACCTGCGAATCTGAGAGGGCTGCACGCCGAATGCCGATGCTGCGTCTCTGATAGTGCTCCTTTCTGCCTGCTTGACGATGCCCAGCTTAGCCTTCACCGTCAGACTGGTGTCACGCTTGCGCCGTCTTCGCTGCTCGGCCATGGATCTGGCTGGTCCTGTGCTGCTGGCTCTTTTGCAAGTGATCGACGATCGTCAAGAGCAAATAATTATGACCAATAAGAAACGCTGGTGGCAGCTTGGTTAAAATTAGATGTTGAGGAAAGCTGTACCCCTTTGAGGAAGTGCAACACAGGTACAGCTTTCCTCAAAATTCGGTAGTTGGATGCTGCAGTTGCCTAGCACAGGCATAATTGGCTACGCGATATGTACACCATCATTTCATGCTGAAGTTCGTACCGTAATATCGGTGTTAATTGTCACCCTCCCAAAATTGCCCAATCAGCAACCTGAAACTGCCAGCACTGGATTTTGTGTTAATTGTCACCTTATAAAACCTCAGCCGTTCAGCGTGCCGCCACTTAAGAAACCTCCGCCTCCGCACTTCCAGCACGGCGATGCGCATTCCAGTCAAGGGCAAGAGCAGAAATCCGATCAAGTTCAAGAACACATCAGAGACGTTCGAGTTCAAATCTGCCGTCCTCGCTTACTACGACACGCACTCCATGCCTACAGTTGTAGCGGCCTTTTGGCCTGGAATAGAGCCCCGTAACCGCGCTTACGCCACCAAGAAGCGGGTGGTCTTGCGGTGGAGACAGAGCCGCTCTCGCATCGACGCACTTGCGGCCAGCACCAAGACGGCCAAGTTGAAGCGGTACAGGGAGCTCGGCTCAGCGAAGACGCTTTCCGACGACGTCGAGCTCGACATCTTCGAATGGCTCGTCGCCGTGCGGCGAAACGGCGTGCCCGTGTCGGCCACGATGCTGCAATAGGAGGCGCTCGAGATCGCCAGCATGTACGATGTACCGTCAAGCGCGTTCGCAGCCTCATCGACGTGGATGGCCTCCTACCTCTCGCGCTACAGCCTGGCCCTCAGAGCAAGAACCCGGCAGGGTCAGTCACCCCCTGCAGATTCCGCTGCAGTAGCGGAAGAGTTTGCCGCAACGGTGCGCCGCCGTATAACGGAGGAGGGCATAGTGAAAGTCTACAACGCAGACCAAACGGCCGTGTTTTTAATACGTGCCTAAACATACTGTTGATCAGCGAGGAGCTAAAACTGTGTGGGTCAAATGCGGTAGTAAAAAAGCAAAGAGCGGCTTACCGCCATGCTAATAGCGGATAGTACGGGGCGCAAGTATGAGCCGTGGGTCGTATTCAAGATGCGCCCGTCTACTAAAGCGGAGACGCGGGAGGAGAACACGCGTCTAAGGCACGGCTTCAGCCGTAAACTGTGGCCAAGCATTCAAAAGCTCCAGGAAGAACACAAGATGCCTATATTTACGAACTCAAAAGGCTGGTGGAACTCAGCGTTGTCGATGCGCTTCTTGGAGCACTATTTCGGCGAGCACGACGACCTCGATGATCCCGTCATGTTGTTGTGGGACGACTTCAGTGCCCATTGGACCGCTGAAGTTGTCCAGTACGCAGCTAGCAAAAATGTTGTACTACAACGTGTACCACCGGGGTACACACACTGCTGCCAGCCCGCCGATATCTCCTGGAACAAGCCATTAAAGGACCGGTTGCGGGCGAGCGGGCTGCAACATCTAAAGGCCGAGACTGCGAGGCTTTTAGCTTCCGAAGGAAACAAGGTTCGTGCGCCGGACCGCGTACAAGTGGTGGGGTGGCTGCGTGCTGCATGGGGAGAGCTCAGCACAGCGACTATAAAGAGCGGGTACAAGAAGGTTGGACTCCTTTTGACGAGCGCGTTGAGGAGCAAGACGAATGCAGCGAGACTGTGGACAATGACTTAGCAGCCATACTGGAGTCGTTGTCATGCATTGACACGTCCGTTGGCGAGGTGAGCTGGGACGACGATGTTGTAGCTCGTTACTTGTGAATATAGTGTACCACACAGCATTTTCCATCTGCACTTAGGTTTTTTCATGAATTGGCCAAGGTGACACCAGAGGGGTGACAGTTAACACCGATATTACGGTACTTGCAAGCAGTTCTATCTTCTGATACATCTTCAGAAGCATCAACGGAAACGTACGTGTTCAAGAGAGAATAGAGGAAAGAGAATAACTCATCATGAAAGCTTGTTTCGAATGGGATTTCATACGTTTTACACATGATTTTTTTCGGCCGAAGTTGTAACACCAAACAAAACACTGCGTGCTCCCAGCCTGGAGCGCAGACGCTCTAGTTATTTGATTAAGGTTGAAATATGGAAATTCCTCCTCGAAGTCCGGTCGTTGCAGCTGCAGACCGGCACCGACGGTGACGCTGAGCCGCGTAGCAATCTTCCTACAGCGAATCTTCAAATCGCCGTATCGCACTTCGCGTGGTGGATGAAGCTGCCGCGCAACGGTCGATGTGTCCTCGTGACTCAATTGTGCTCAAACGCTCGTCTTCTGCCGCTGTGACACATGACGACTCGCTCCGCCGGTCGATTTGCAGCTAACGAACGGGTGGCGGCGGGCGAGGCCCGGCAAAGACAAGAGGTCTTCTCGGTGTTTACAATGTCGCTTGGAGGAGTCTGCCGTGCTCGCCAATGGCACCGCATGGCGTCGGCAATCCGCGCGGTGGCCAATGCAGCACCGGGCCCCGCGGCTGGCGACATTCCCCTTCATCCCACGTTCTCCAGCTTACGGAGCGCGCACCGCAAGCCGCGTCGAGTTCCCAGCGTGCAGCCGATGCCGAGTGGCAATTGGCGATCTGCAACGACGCCGTTCTACGCCATTGTCGGCTCAAACGCGGCGGTCACGCCCGGTCTGCTTGCTTGCCGGAATCCTTGAACGGCGTCAACGGGATTGTATCCGGGATTCCTCTACGATGCGAATCGAATGCTGCTGAGAGACCAGCGCGATGGAGAAGCGAAGGCAGCGGCGGCCATCGCAGTGCAAGTTGCACTTTGCCACCTGTGTACGTCAACTGCAACGTGTATGTGTTGGCTAATGTCGGGATGCGCAGTCTCGACAATCAGGATCCTCAAAGAGATTCAACTTTCGACTTGGTCTCGTCCAGCGAGACGTCCGCCGAACGCACTGCAAACGGACTCCACAGCAAGAGAGCGAGCGGCACGCGCGAAGCCCGAGGATGCAGCACGGGATCGGCAAGCCAAGCTGCCGGCAATCGGTAGATGGCGATACATTCGTACCGCGCTCGTTCGCCGCACAACGATGCACTGTAGTCTGCAGGCGCTGCCACAGGCACTTGTCTGAGGCAAGCCGCAGACGGATGAGCAACGCGAAGACCATTCTGGCTGGCTGCGACACCGGCCGAGTCGCTCGCGCTGCAGCTCTGCAGCCTGTAGGCGCGGCGCTGCGGCGTCGGCCATTGGCGCACGTTCGCTGCGGCGGCAGTCAGGCATGAAGGCGAGCGGAGTCTGTTATTTGCATAGCTCCGGACAACACGCCGGCGTCGGCTCGCTTAGCATGACGTGACTGTGCGCATCGGCTCTTGCCGATCGTCGCGGCACTGCACTACGGGCACTCGATGTCAACACTCGGCGGTGTTTGGCCCAGCGCTGGCGTTGCTGCCGAGAGACCGACGGCGCTCGCTGACGAGGAGTGCGGCAGCCTCCGGATTGACGGGGCGAGTGCCCAAAGTCTCCGGCAGTAACGCAGCAACAGAGACTTTGGCATCCCGCTCTTGCTGTGGTGCAATGCATGTGCACTGCCGAGTGTTGACATTTGCTTCTGCCAATGTCGCCTCCGTAGCAACTCACGGACAACCTGTACATGCTGAGAGTGAGAAGCGTGTTAGTACAGTTTTAAACAACTTCCGTTTCCCCTATTACAACATCCAGACAATGGAGTTCACGACTCATTCAGCGAACTGCGTGCACCTGCAGGCTGCAGTGCAACCGACCAACTCAGACGCCTTCGTACTAGCCGCGAACCAGAGCTCAGGCCGTCGTAATGAGTGTGCACTTTCATCGTCAAGCAAGTCTTTTCAACTTTTGTGTCCACTGGAGATGCCGAACTCAATACCAACTCAGACTCCGCCGCGCGCTTATGCCTGCGAGGACGCTCTCCACGCCAGCCAGCGAGGTGGACGCTCGCCTCGTCTACCGTAGCTTGCCGATCTCTACGGGATCAAGTGCATGCGAGATTGCAGAGATTGATGCCTTATGCGCGTCCTGCGCTTGCATTGCATTGAGATCCGGAGCCGCGACGCACTCATCAGACGGATCATCTGCTCTGCTGCTCGCGTCCGAGGCGATGTTATGGCGGAAGTCCACCGCGCTCGACAATGGCCGGCGGGCACTTTCGGTCGGGCAGTTGGCCTTTTGCCGAGCAGAGCACACGCGTCAACCCCCGTCCAAGCCAAGCAAGCTGGCGCCGCCGTAGAGATAGAGACGCAGATACATGAGCTTTGTAGAAATGCTGTCCGCCGCGAGTCCCCGTTCCTCTTCACCTTCACCTTCGGCGTCGTCACCGTCGCAGTGGGTGGCGCCGCCCGCCGCCGCCTGGACGCGCGAGGAGATCAGCATGATCCAGGAGATGTTCCTCTCGGACGAGAAGGCCATCCAGATCCGAGACATCTCCATCAGCGGCGGCAAACACCCCGACGTCGAGGACCCGCTCGCCGTGTCCATTACGGATCAGGGGTCCGACGCCACGAGCATGCTGCTGTCCCCCATCGGCGCGGACGACGCCTTCCTGCAGCACTTCATGGTGGACGAAAAGGACGCCATGGCTGCCTTCTTCCTCGAGGCCATTGACCCGTTCCAGAACGTCCCCGTCGCCGACATCGAGGAGGGAGAGCAGCAGCCGGCCACCGTTGACGGACCGAGCGACGGCCGACCTGTCGAGCACGTGTTGGCCAAGCTGCGCGCCAAGGTGGAGACGCTCAACCGCATCTACTACTCGCGCTGCATGAACGCCTCGAGCGCCGACGACTCGAGCATCAACAAGGTCAAGCTCGTGCTGGCGCTCGAGCGGCTGCAGCGCGTCATCCAGGGCCTCTCTCGGGAGAACGCGCGGCTCAAGGCGGACACGACGAGCTGCACGCAGCGCGGCGAGCTGCTCCTGCAGGGCGGCAGCGCCGGCCGAGCCGAGTTGGAGCAACTGAGCCAGGCCATCGACGAGGCGACGTGCGCCGCGGCTGTGAAAGATGGCACGAACGTGGCGCTCAACTGCGCCATGGCCGGCGACGTCCTCAGGGACCATCAGGACGACTTCGGCTGGGGCTACAAGAGCGCGGTGTCCCAGGACGGCGTGTTCTCGTACAGCCTCAAGAAGGAGTACCCCAAGGAGATGAACATGCACGACGTGATGCAGGAGACGTGGACCAACGTGCGCAACAGCGAGAACTTCTCGTGCATCTACTATGGATCCGTCAAGGCGCAGCTCGTCAAGAAGGTCGGCAAGGAGGCGGTGATCATGTACGACATGACCAACCACGACGCCACCCGCGTGGACCGCGTGGTCGCGGTGCTCTTCCGCCAGAAGATGGCCAACGGGTTCCTGCTGGGCGCGCGCTCGATCAACGTCACCCCCGCCGCCAATAGTAGCGGCGTGCGCCGGATGGACTGCACGACGTGGCAGCGGTACGAGTGCAAGGAGGACGGCGGGTTCTCGGTCACGTCGGGAGGGCAGCTCTCGTACCCGTCGCGCGCGGACATCGAGTTCATGGCGGTGGAGATCCTGTGCATGCACATGCGCTGGGAGACCCGCGTCATGGGGGCCCAGCTGACGATGTGAAGCCCTCCGAGACGCCGGGCATATGTGTGCAATGAGGTGTGCGATGTGTAAAGACAAAGGAGAACGACGAGGACGCAGCCTGGTGTGCTGCCGCTACAACCAACACCCACGCGGTGTGGGTACACGCTAATTTATGAACTAGTCAACCATACACACGACTAGCAGTTTGTCCAGCACTTGCTTGCCTTTGGTTCGCCCAAGACGCTTGATGCCAACCTTGTCTCGGTCAGCGCGCATGAATGCAAAGGCAAGCGATCAGCTCGTGTGCGCCCAACAGCTGACGCCCACTGCTCAGCAACGCGTTGCCGTTCCAGCTCTCCATGCTCTTGCGCCAGCGCGCAAGCGAGCAACGCGCTTGCATGCTTGACAGCATCAGGTCAACTATGGCGAGCTTCCGGTGGTGCTGGCGTGATTGCCGGACGGCTTGCAACGGCTTGTGCCTCGTCGACCACGAACTTCCAGCGTCCATTGCGAAGAGTGTTGATCGCTTCGCCTGCACCAGGTCAACTTTTAACGATAGACGCTATGGATAGAGGAGTTCTATGAGTTCATGAGTTTCCTGGTGGCGGAATTGGGGTCTGGCGCATTACCCGGCTTAACCTTTCTTGGAGAACTCGATGATCATCACGGTTCCCACTTGGAACTCCATGAACTCCATGAAGCTCTCGCATGAGACAGTCGAGCCGGATTGCTGCCATCTTTCCAACCATTCGTCTTCTCTTGATTATGGGAATCGGTTCTTTGGTGATCGTCATACGAACTGTGCAGCGAGAACAGAACCGTTCATGGAGCCTGTCCTGACGAGCGACCTGCTCAGCGCTGGCCTGGAGGACGTGCTGGCGGCCGACGACGAGCGCTCCAAGAGCCGACTGCGCGCCAAGCGACTATACTACAAGAAGCGGGTGCGCCGGGCCTGCTGCGTCGTTGTCAGCCCCTCAACTGACCTGCTCCCCCGTTCCTCGTGTAGAACCTGCTGGACGATCTCCAGCGCGACGTTGACGCCCTACAGGCCCAGCATGCGCGACTTCTGGCTACGCATGACCAGCAGGACGCGCACCCAACGCCCTTGGCCGCCAGCGGCAGCCCCACAAGTAGCGTCGCCGCCGCACACCGCGCGTACGTGCAGCTGGCGCAGGCAAAGCGAGCGCTGACCCTGGAGAACGAGGAACTTCATCGGCTGCACGCCTCCTACGTGGAGATGGAGCGGCAGATCAAGCAGCAGGCAGCTGCGCAGAAGAAGGCGCTGCTGCTGGCCGAGCAGGAGCAGGAGCACAAGCGCAGGAACCCCGTGCTCGAGGTGAACCCGCTCACTCAGGACCAGTGCGCCGAGATCGCGCGCACGTCGTACCTGGAGATTAAGGCCTTCCGGGAGAGCGACACGTGCGTCTCCACGGGCACGAGTGTGCTCGGCTGGCGCGACCGGCATGTGCTGCGCCAGAACAAGCTCATGTTCTCGCTGGAGAAGACCTTCCTCGGCCGCGCCTCCGACATGATGGCGCGGAATATCTGGGCGATCCTGTCGCTGCCCGAGCCCATCGTCATCATGCGGCCGCGCGACGCCAAGGTGCACTTCCACGTGGTGCAGCG
This sequence comes from Phytophthora crassamura, assembly GCA_033557995.1. Lineage (NCBI taxonomy): Eukaryota > Oomycota > Peronosporomycetes > Peronosporales > Peronosporaceae > Phytophthora > Phytophthora crassamura. The sequence goes on from JAUCED010000016.1 coordinate 2,278,074, forward strand.
GCTGAACGAGGACGCCGTCGTGTACTACTACACGCTAGAGCGCGAGGACACGGACGTCCGCGTGCGGGCCTTCATCTTGGCCATGCGGGTGGACCTCGGCGCGGACGGCAGCATGGTGATCCTCCGCAGCCTCGACCCCAAGTCGTACCTGCAGCACGACGGGGACTGCACCGCCCCCGTGCGGCGAGGACGTCGGAAGGTGGAGCCGCACAAGGAGAACCTTTGGCTCGACGTGTTCGTCTGGAGCTTCTACGAGTACGCGGGCGCGCAGCTCAGTGACTGCAAGCAGACGTTCGGCGGCGAGATCGAAGGCACTGCGCTCGCCAGCACGGGGTGGTGGTCGATCGAGATCCTCGAGATGGCGCTGCGTATGGAGAGCCGCGGGCTCGGCTCTCTCGGGCTGCTGCGGTGGTGAGCCCGCCCAGGTTCGTATAAACTACTAGTAGTAAAGCTCAAAGCAACACACTATCGTATAGCAATGCTTGCGGGCGTGCATCGACTGCTTCGGAGGTGGCGACGCCGTCATCGGATGCGTTGCTGCACCTGACATGCAGCTGTACATCTTGGTGAAGGCATCGACCAGTTTCAAGCAGCACGAGCTCGACAGTAGCCTGTGATGCTCATATGGTTGGGTGAGCTAAGGAGCTCCTTTTCGCGCTCCGGTCGGCAGTGCAACTCGGCACGCACGCGGACTCCGCGTCGCGGAGGCGGTGGACTCCATCATGGAGGTACTACTACTAGTATTCTCGATGGCAATGAGAGGCTTTCCTTGAAAGCGGAGGTGTTGGCGTCTTGGGGTTAATGCAATGCCGGCAAGCAAGGTTGGCTGGTTGCGGCAGTGGCAGCTCATCCTATCCACAGATCTGAATCTGCTTGACAGGGGCCGGACTCGTTCGTGGATTGGAATTCGAGTTGATGATCTTAATGATCTTACGCTCTACTTGCTTCAAAACTACTTGTTAGGCCTCGACTACTTTCGACTCAGTCGCGACTTGACTGTATCCGCTTGCCTCTCTGCTGGCCCGCGCGGATGAACTACTTAAATATGCTCGAGTGCAAGCTGCACCCGAGCCTCAGAGCAGCCAGTGCTTGCTCTGGCCGACGGCCTCCTGCCAGCGCACCGCGCCGGCGACGAACTCGGCGGCCAGTCGCTGCAGCGCACGCTCCGACTTGTGCTGCGTCGAGGCGCCCACGATCACCTCGCACACGGGCTGCGCGTACTCGTCGAACTTGTCCAGCAGCATGAACCACGCCAGCACGGGCAGGTAGCTCTCCTCGTCGGCGGCGAAGGCCTTCTGGCCCACCGTCAGCGGCACGGAGCGCATGCTCACGAGGTACCCGCCGTCGATCTGGCCGCGCGCGAGCACCATGATGCTGTGCACCACGGGCGCGTCGACGGCCGGCGCGATGCCGACGCGCACGACCACGCAGTCATCGTTGATGGTCTGCAGGATGGCCAGGTCCTTGGTGAGCGGGAAGAGCTTCTGGAAGGCCTCCAGCAGCGTCAGCAGGTTCCACGTGTTGAACACGAGCTCGCCCGACACGACGCCGGGGAAGTCCTGGGTCAGCATGAGCTCGAGCGAGCACTCAGCGTTGGAGTCCTCGGTCGCCTCGGTCACCTCCCGCTTGTCTTCGCGCCAGCCCAGAATCGACGTGGCGTCGGCGTCCGCAGACTTCTGCTGGGCCTTGAGCGCCATGATGTCGCCGTAGCTGTCCTTGACCCAGTTGAAGGCCATGTCGCTCGTCATCGGCTCCGAGAAGAGCACTTTGAGGTACGACGGCACGACGTCCGTCTCGAGGCAGTAGCCGCCCGCGGGGACGTCGATCTTACACGACTCGAACGCCGCGCGTTTGCTGTCTGAAGCGTCCTCGTCGGCCTCCGCGCGCTTGCGCTTGAGGCTCTTCTTGCCTCCTGTCGCCGCCAGGGACGCCACGGCATCGATGACGAGCTCGGCCTGCACCGCCTGCAGGGCGCTGTTCTGCGAGTCCAGCTGATCCAGCTGCTCTTCAAGATACCGTTTCTCGTTGCGGAGCTCGTCCACGCACTTAGCAAGGTCCAGGTACGTGGTGCTGCCAGGGAGGTGGTCGCCCAGCTCGCCGTCGAAGCGCTCGCGCGGCACGACGTCCTCGATCGGTCGCCGGTGCGGGAGCACTTCGCTCACGGCGGCCTTGGCGTCGCGCTGCACGCTGAGCGCTTCGCGCTGACGCTCCAGAGCCGAGACCGTGTCGCGCATGTCGCGGACGCGGTCCTTGGCGGCGTTGGTCCGTCGTCGCTCGTTGGCGTTGTGGCGCTCGCGGCGCTGCTTGGCCGAGAACTGGGACGTGCGGCCGCTGCGCTGGGCCACCACGGACGGCGCGGCGACGCTCGAAGCGACGGAAGTGGGTCGCGAGGCCGAGATGGTCGTGCTGGTGAACACGGCGGCGGGGAAGGCCGCAACCTCCTCGAGCACCTCGGGGTCCTGGCTGTGCTGCATCTTGGTGACATCCTGGTCCGGCGTCTCGTCCTGGCCGTTCGGGAGCGGGAAAACCTGTTGTTGCGCGCCGGCCGGCGTGTCGTGGCCGCCGCCGCTCATGTCGAGCACGCTGTCGAGCTCGCACTTGAGCAGCACGTCCGGGTTGGGGTCGGCCGCGGCGAGCGGGAACTCGAGTAGGTCGAGGAAAAGCGAGTTGGAGCGGCAGGGGCGCGGCTCGGCGCTGCAGCCGCCCGCCTGCAGCATGCTGGTGAAGTTGGAGCAGGGCGTCGCGGCCGCCGGCGCCTCCTTGTCCTTGGAGGGGGTGGCCGGCATGTTCAGGTCCACATAGATGGGAGGGATGTAGCGGTGCGGGTAGCTCATTCGGCCTGCCAGTCAACCTGTGTGTGTGTGTGCGAGTCTGACAGTCTGCGTTTCTCGATGCGAGTCTCGACTTGCGCGCCGCAGGGAAAAGTCTCAAATGACACGGCTCGGATGGACTGCACAATCGAGAAGCGGAGCTGGTTTGGTTCGCCGCCGGCCCATCTCTGGCCGAAAGCCGAAGAAAAGGAGCACACAACAAAAGGCAAAGCCGGAACAGAACTGACAGCGACCTGAGCCGCTTGGATACACCTCGGTGTCGCGGCAGCAGGTGGCGTCCGGCCGCCGGCCGGCTGGTGTTCGAGCGCGTCACTTGGATACGAAGTCCGGACGGCGCGGTTCGTGCAGTGCGAGCGAGGGGATCGGCGGCCATTTTGCCGGCAATACGGCCATCCTAGCTAGCACTGCAGCGATGCCGTCGCAGCGTCTCTGCCGGATGTTGCTGTAGATGCTGGCCGCCGTCCAGCTGCGTGCCGATCTGCCGGAGCTGTCAGGTCAGCTTCAGCCGCACGGACGGTCCCACTTGGCAGCGCCGCTGCCAAGAGCGAGGCACTTGGCCGGTTCGGTGTGCGCCTCGGTGAGCGCGAGCTTGGGCGCTTGATGCGGATGACGCCACGCGAGCCATGCAAGTTGCTGTGAGTCACGCATTGGCCCTTCATTTCAAGTGGGTTCAAAGTGGGATCTATTCCATCAAGATGAGGCACTCTCGTCCCACTTTTTCTGACAGTTTCTGGGCGGATGGCGATGGATTCTGGCCTCACGGACACATAAAAGGCAACAAGAGGAACCAGCTGCTGGGTGATGAATTTGCGATCTTTTTGAGCACTTTCATGGCCATGACCATGAAAGTGCTCTCAAAAAGATCGCCTTTCAAATTTGCAGCTACAGCACGGCTCAAGAAACCTTCTCCACCTCTTATGGTTATCTCTCTCACGCAGCTACACATTGCCCCGTCGAGATTGGCCGTCCAACAACGGGCGCATTCCACGTGTTTTGTCCGATCGGCCATACTGAATCCACGTCAATAGCCAATGCGTGTCGATCGGGTTAGCTAATTGAAGTGAATCCGCACTTGCACATTGATACTTGCAGCGCAACACGCTCACTCGCACGATCCATCTCGATGGGGACGCCCCACCGACGAGGAGCTCTCAGCCACTGAATGGAGCGCGGAAAGCATGGCGGGCGAGTGAATTGACATTCGTGTGTGTGCTCGATGTCCATTTGGAATCGAAGCTGACCAGCAACTACCGTCGCTCCACAGCAACCTAGAAGGCAAGACGAGCTGCAAGACACTCCGAAGTCGACGCCGCTGACACTCGCCGCGTGTACCCCCAAGCTTTTCACGCGTGTATCCGTTACTGCCCGAAAATACATCGTTGGGGCTGTTACCTAATTGACAATTGTATCCGCGAGGCTCTACGGAGGTGGGCGATGCCGCTGCGAGCACTCTTGCTGAGGAATGGAGACGCTGACGCCGAGCTAGAGCTGGCGCTGTTGCAACTCTGGGCAGCGCCCGATCCTGAGTGCCTTCCGGCCGAGCTGTTGGCGCTGGACGACAAGTGCTGGCGGCGTCTGGGACTGCTGCTCTTCTCGACGGAGAGCTCGCTCGTTCTCGCGCTCGTGGCGGTGCTGGAACGAGCGGCCACGCGGTCATCAAGTGTCGAGTCAAGCGACCTGCAGCTGCTACGGCGTCTGTGGCGGTCGCAGTGGAGAGTGCATTTGCGCGAGAAGCTGGTGGACTGTCACGCGCGACTCGAACGGGAAGGCGTGGAAGTTGTGGGGCGGACCGACTCGCTCTGCGAGGTCGATCTGGTCGCAGCCCGGCTTGTGCAAATCCTGGTCTCGAGTCTCCGGGCGATCTTGACTTATGACGAGCAAAACCCCAAGAACCAGACTGCCTTGGACGAGCACAGCGTCAATGATGCCCCCACGGTCATGGAGGTGGTGGACCTGCTGTTGTCTATATCGACGAGCACCGAGCGGACGCCGTCGATTGCTCACGCTGCCGCAGTGGGGCTGCACAGTCTGCTTTCACTGGAGCCGCACGCTTTCAGCGGGCTAATGACGACGCATATCTGTCGATCGGCGGCTCTGCAACACTACGTTACGTTGCTTGGTGGAGGCGACAGCAGGGGTGTTGGTGCTACTTGTTCATCCTCCTTTCCAACGTCGTCTAAGTTATCAACTGTAATCGAAAATGTGGGAGTCAGCCACGAATGCGACCTCATTTACCTTGAGCTGCTGGTTGCAGCAGCAACGGTGGCGCGCCCGAGCGCAACTAATCCCATACGTTCTCGATCTGCTTGCTTTGACGACACGGCAGCGATGCTGGAAATCTGCACGCTTGGGGTCGCGAACTCAGACTCGAACGTCCAATACGCCGCCCTACGCTTGCTGAGCTCTCTACTTGTCCTCAATGACGCTGCATCGAGCGCGCTGAGCAGTGCTGTCCGTCTCTCCGGCATCCTCATTTCGATCTCCTGGCTTCTGAGCCACGCAGTCCCGCACATCGCAGCCATGGCAGCAACGACTCTGGAGGTGATCATCCAGCGCTCGCCACCGAGCGACATTCTGCGTGCCATCATCGAGCAAGGCTGCGTCATAATCTACCGCGCACTCCTGTCGACATCAAGTGGCACCAAGAAATCGCCAGCCCAAGCTGCGGTGGCCGCAAGTTGCCGGAGTCTGTTGAACTGGGTGACGGAGGAGGTGGCCTGGCAGTCGGGCGTCGTGGCGGCGAGTGTGCAGTCAATCTTGAGCTCGACAAACACCTTGCTGCAGAAGAATATTGTGCTCACCTTGCAGATCCTGGCGCAGCGCAACGCAGCCATCCGAGAACTCCTGGCAGACCAAGACTTTCGGACGGATGCATTGGTGACTGCAATCCAAACTGACGATGAAGCAGGTCTGGCCGTCTCATTGCTGTCGATTTGCCTGAGCTGTTGCGATAAATGCTCAACGCTGAAAATTGAGGGTAGCACGACGGACTCGTGCAAGCTTTTCCAGCGTAACAACAACGACGAAGATCAGCAAGAACCTCCAGACGGCGAAGAGCAAGATCGATTGATTCGGCTCCGATGTGCCGAAGGGCAAGTCGTCGAGGTGCGTGAATCGTTACTCCGCGAACATAGTAACCTCCTAAGCGGACTGAAGGTGGAGAAGCCTCATGATCTGAAGGACGGCAGCGCTGTTACCGTAGCCAAACTCGCCAAGTTTCGGGCCTCCAGTGTTCAGCTTTTCCTACATATTCTGTCGACGCCCCAGCGCGACAATGTGAATGCGCTGGCAGAGCTCCAGCCACTGTCGACCCTGCAGGAGTTGCTTGGCTTGGCTAACACCGTCGGCTCCGCGAAATGCTGGCACACCACCACCTCCGCGATCTGCCGGTTGATGTCCGCCTCGAACTGGCTGGATATGCTCCAGTTTGCTTCGACCGAGGTTCATCACCCCACACTCGTCCTGCGCTGCATTCGTTTTGCACTCCAGCTGCACAAGGCATTAGGTCCACGACCAACGCCACAGCCAGAAAAGAAGGCGCAGACCGATCCAGTTGAACAGGAGCGTGTTGAACTTGCCTCGGCGCTCAAGGTGGCAGCTATTCAAATGAGCCACGAACTCTTCCTGGGCTGAGTGAGAACTCACAGAACGTAGCCAGCAGACTCGCCCACGAGCCCCATGCGTTGAGCTGTAAATCTAACATCAACGCAGCATTTTATTTACCGAGTCTACTTGAATAGCCCTGCCACTGCGTCGTATGTACTCGTCCAGAGCTTGGCCACAGAAGAGGAGGCCTCCGCCGCCGTCTTCTCGTCAATGTCGACGCCTACATGTACGTTCTGACTTAGCCGGCTCCGCGCGAGTCTCGAGGCGCCTGGACTCGCTTGTGCGTCGTCACTCTTCTCTTCCGTCTTCTGCTGCTTGGTCTCCGCCGCCAGCAGCTCCAACGTCGCGCCCTTCTCACTCTCTAGGATGCCCGAGAGCTGCTCTAAACGGTCCTCGAGCCACACCACCTGGTCCTCGAGGTACTCGAAGCGCGCCTCCATCTCGCGCTCCTCCTTGAGCTGCAGCTCCTTCTGCTTGGCCTCCTTGACGCGCGCACTGGCGGCCGAGCGCGAGTACTCGAGCGACGCAGCACCCAAAGCCACGGAGAAGATGAGCAGCTCGCCGATCAGGTCGGCGCCCTGCTCCACCGCCTGGTCGGGCGGCAATGGCTTGATGGTGTAGTTGGAGATGCCGCGGAATCCCATGTGCAGCTTCATGCTCAAGCGGTGCTGCTGCTGCCCCAGACCCCCGCACACAGCGTTCAGCAGTGGATGCACTTTGGAGCGCGCCTTGACTACGCGCGCTAGTGGCTTGGTGAGCGTACGAGCCACCAGGCCGCCCAGCTTGATCATCGGCAGCATGATGGCCGCAGGTTGTGATAATAGCTGGGAGGACACGTACCCATACGTAAACCGTACGTAATGGACGGTGGGCCACACAAACTGAAGATAAATGGGTACAAAACGCTTTACTAGCGTTCTGATCGACCACAGCTCATAAGTAAGTGAAATCAATTCGTGCTGTTTTACTTTTTTACTCGTTGGTGCTTCATCGAGACCTCAAGTCGCTGCAACATTTTGCTCACCGAGGATTTCGACGCCAAGTCTGGCGCAGGCGTCTTCTAAGAAGACTTGGTCGCGTGTGTACCAATAATAAAAGCTCATGATTCAATTCTCTGCAGAAACAATGCTTAGTGGTACGGAAACCCTCCGTTGAGGTCTCGACTTGGGACTCTCTCTCCAACTTGAGAGGGAACCACGATTTGCAACGCAGGAATCCCCGACTCCCTTGCGATGCACCGTTGCCTCACATTTCAATTCCCCTCGCAGTTGACTGGATGCCTCGTCAGGAATGCGGTTCGTAGACGCTGTGGTCGGCGTTGCCGCGTTTGTTGTTGTCACGGACGCCAAGTCTTGCAATGTTACTTTGCTAGAGACTATCGTGCCATCATCGGCCGCGGACACCTGTGAGAACGACTCTGGTTACTCTGTGACGTCGCTGAAGGACCCCTCAGATGCTGAGCTAGCCATCATGTGCACAAGTAGTGCCTGCCAAACAATCATGGAACAACTGGAGGAATTGGGCCCCTCCGAATGCATAATGGGCTTCTTCCCGCTGTTCTCAGGCTTGATCAACCCCTACGAGGAGTACTGCTCGGCTAATACATCATCGGGGAGCTCGGCCACTGGATCGAGTGACAGCGCGAGCAACTCAAGCTCGGCGACTGAGACCTCCCAACAAGTGGCGGTATCGATGAGTCACTACGCCTCAGCATCCACAAGCACAAGAGCGTCTTCCGACTCGTCCACTTCCGGCTCCAGCAGTACGTCTGCCTTATCAACCACGGCTACCGTTACCTCGGCGTCCAATTCAACCAGCAGCGCCGAGGCAGACAGCTCGGTTACTCCCCCAAGTAGCTCAACGTCGGGTTCGAATGGTGCTGCTTCCAGTGGGTTGGAGTCTGGGGCAATAATTGGAATTGTCGTGGGGGTGCTGGTGCTGGTGGCGCTTGTTTTGGCTGCGCTTTTCATTGTTCGGCGTCGACGCAAGAAACGCGAATCTATCGATGAACCTTCGAGCGACGGCATGGGGGTTCTTGCCTCTGGGAAGAAGGTTCGGCTACTCGAGGATGACTACGCGTCGGCAGAATTGGAGCTCCAAGACACGAGGGGCTCATCGAAAACGCATTCAACCGAGGGCTCGATGCCAGACAGCAAACGCGGTAAATGCAGCCTCTGGGAAGACCCCATGATCGTGGCAGCTCGCATCTCCATCGACCGCATCCAGCTAGGGCCGTTAATCGGCCGTGGGGGCTTCGGCGAGGTGTACCGCGGCCGCTACCGAGGCCAGGACGTGGCCGTCAAGACGCTGCTGCCAGAGAAGCGCAAGGACATGGCGCACATCCAGGCGTTCCTGTCCGAGGTGCGGCTGGCCGCGACGATGGACCATCCGAACGTGGTTCATTTCATCGGCGTGTGCTGGGAATCGCTCAGCGACCTATACTGCGTGACGGAGTTCATGGCGGGCGGAGACCTCCGCTCCCTACTGAATGCCTACCAAGCCACTGAAGCGCCTCAAGGCATGGACGCGAGTAAGGTGGAGATCGCGTACCAAGTGGCGTACGCGCTCACTTACCTGCACTCGTTAGAGCCCGTGGTGCTTCACCGAGATCTCAAGTCCAGGAACATCCTGCTCACCGAGTCTTTCGACGCCAAGATCACGGACTTTGGCACTTCCCGCGTGCGCTCCACTGAGACCATGACTGCCGGCGTGGGGAGCTGTATGTGGATGGCGCCTGAGGTCATGCTTGGCGATCATTACGACGAGAAAGCCGACGTGTTCTCACTGGGCGTCGTGCTGTCCGAGCTGGACACGCACGAGATGCCGTACGCAAACAGTAAAGGAAAGGGTCTACCCGACGCGGCCGTGATGCAGAGGATGCTAGCGGGGAAGCTGCAAGTGCAGTTTTCGCGCTTCACAGACACCGATATGATTCAGTTCGCTCAAAACTGTCTGAGCTTGGATCCTCGCGATCGCCCCACCGCTGCCGAGGCGCTTTACTTCTTCCAGAAGGCCCGGACTCGGTTCAAAAGCGAGCAACCCCATTGACGAGACGGCGAGGCCTGCTGGCAGTACCGTTTAAACGTTTTTTCAGGTCTTTTCGAAAAGACGTGGGATAATCGTTCATCCGACGTCTCTTCGCTTTCGAACGTTTTTAAAGACGATCCTTCGATGGTACACTGTGCCAAATGTCCAATTTAGCGTAGCCTAGCGACCCGAATAATAGCCGGTCGATCTCAGGCGCAGTGCGACGAGCCTCACAGCAACTCAGTCAGTTGAGTGAGCTCCAGCCACAAGAGAGATATTTTGAGTAACGCGACTTTAAGTGTCTACAGCACGAGCCTTAGCTGGTCGCTTCGTGCTTGAAAAGATCTATGAACTTCACGTGGTCAGTATATGATAGAGCCTCGACTTTCTCCCCCTTCCGGCGACACGTTCGCATCCTACCATATTTTCGCGCGTACGCTACAAGTCACGAAGCCCAGCTTTAACAATGTCCAGTACGCTTTACAGTCGATACGATAATTCAAGCGCTTGTTGCGACTACGAAGTACGCGCATTTCGGGTCTAGGGAGGCCGACGCCATCCAGACCAAGCCCGACCAAGCCCATCCGCATCATACAAGAACGGCTTTTACACAAACGTTTGGCGCTGATACTCGTGCTCGCGATCCGTGAGCAGTTAAACGTCCACTGTTGAGCAGTAAATGCCGCTCTTCTTCGTATGTACCATACCCCCGCCCTGCAGTGCGTGAGAAGAGCCTCGGGAAAGGCATGCCCAGTACTGAAGCACAGGTGCTTCACGAAGGTGAATACAGTTGATGCACCAAATAGTGGACCGCTGGGATTGGAACGAGCCTATTCGCTTAGTGAAACCAAGACATTTTTTTGGGGGGGGTATTACGCTCAGGCGTTCGTAAAAAACTATATATACGTTTGAAAAATGTCTGTAAAAGTATTTATACCGTCGAACGTTTAAACGTTCCTTGAACGAACGTGATTGCCAGAATTGAAGGAGATCCGTGAAGGATATCCGGATTTCCAGAAGAGAAACAGCGGGTAGTTATACGTAACTGAGAGAGAGCGGGAGTTTCTCACTCGAGAACTCCCTCGCTCGGTTTAAGTTCTCTCCTACGACGCTAAACCCGCCTCGCCGCACCCTTGAGCATGGACAGCGGGGCCAAACAAGTTTTCCCCCTCAGAAGATGTCTTGTGTTGGAAAAATAGCTTGAACACTATTGCATATCATTCTCAAAATCCATTCGCGGTGGACATCCTCACCTCGACGGACGCGGTCACCTGCACGGCCGAGTCGGGCTACTTGATGACGTCGCTCGTGTCCCCGACGGACGCAGAGATGGAACTCATGTGCACGAGCTCCGCGTGTCAAGCAGCGCTGGCGCAGCTGCAAGAAGCGGAACCGGCCGAGTGCACGGCGGACACTTTCGCACTCTACGCCGACCTCATTACGCTCGAGGCGGCCTACTGCGCCGCCAGCTCCGGATCCAGCGTCAGCAGCTCCCAGTCAACGGGGTCGGCGTCTGCTTCGTCGTCTTCAGGCTCTGCAGCTTCTACGCCCGACGCGACGGCCAATTCCAGTGACGGGGGCAGCTCCACGTTCGTCTCTCCATCCACGACGATGACCGGGAGCTCCAGCAGCGGCGACAGCGGTGGGGGGTCAACGACTGCATCACCCGAGTCATCGACGGCTTCATCCACACTTGGAACTAACGGTGTTACAGCTCAACCAGACGGCTCGGTGTCCGATTCTGGAAGCTCTTCTTCCAGTGGATTGAGTACAGCGGCCACAATCGGCATCATCGCCGGAGCGGTGGCGCTGCTGCTCGTGCTGCTTGCAGTCTTCGTGGCTCGACGTCGACGCCGAGACCGACACCGCCGTTCTAGCCGTGAGCCTTCGGTAGAGCTGGGGTCGTCCCCTGCCGGACGGAAGCAGGTGAGGTTGCTCGAAGACGAAGGGGAATACGACGACAAGAAAGGCAGCACAACCAAGACGCACTCGACTGGCGGCGGCTCCATGGAGGGAAGTAAAGCTGACAAGAGCAACCTCTGGGAAGACCCCGTCATCGTGGCAGCTCGCATCTCCATCGACCGCATCCAACTAGGGCCATTATAATCGGCCGCAGGGCTTCGGAGGGCTGTACCGTAACCAAGACGTCGCCGTCAAGACGCTACTCCCCGAGAAGCGCAAGGACTTGGAGCAGATCCAGGCGTTCCTCTCTACTGCGTGACGGAGTTCATGGCGGACGGAGACCTCCGCTCCCTACTGAATGCCTACCAAGCCACTGAAGCGCCTCAAGGCATGGACGCGAGTAAGGTGGAGATCGCGTACCAAGTGGCGTACGCGCTCACTTACCTGCACTCGTTAGAGCCCGTGGTGCTTCACCGAGATCTCAAGTCCAGGAACATCCTGCTCACCGAGTCTTTCGACGCCAAGATCACGGACTTTGGCACTTCCCGCGTGCGCTCCACTGAGACCATGACTGCCGGCGTGGGGAGCTGTATGTGGATGGCGCCTGAGGTCATGCTTGGCGATCATTACGACGAGAAAGCCGACGTGTTCTCACTGGGCGTCGTGCTGTCCGAGCTGGACACGCACGAGATGCCGTACTCCCAGGCTAAAGCTGCGGGCTTTTCCGATGCAGCTTTGATGCAGGAGATGTCAATGGGCCAGCTGCGCGTGAGCTTCTCGCGCTTCACAGACGCCGACATGACTCAGTTCGCTCAGAGCTGCGTGAGTCTGGACCCGCGTGATCGCCCCAGTGCGGCCGAGGTGCTCTACTACTTCCAAAAGGCCAGGAACTTGCAGTACTGACGTCGTGTCGATTGAATAAACTTGTCTAGCCGTCTTGAAAGTTCTAGGCCGTGCAGCCTTCCCACTGGTCGGGCAGCGCTCCTTTGCCGAGCCTCGCGACGGCGCGCAGCTTGACGAAGCCCACGAACATCTGCCGGAAGACCTTCCACGTCTCGTTCACCATCGACTCCTGCGCGTTGACCTCGTCAACGAGCAGCAGAGACCCGTCGCGCTTGACACTGATGCTCGCTCGTCGCTGGCCCGCCGAGGCACTCGCGGCTACTCTCCTGGGCTGTGCGCTGCCGTCGAACACGTCCGTCAGTCGCTGTAGTTTCTCCAGGAACAGCGCTTGCACGGCCTCCAGCTGCGCCACGTCTTGGCTCGACACGGTGTCGGACGACGACGACGAGCTCAGGTACAGCACCTTCCCACTGCCGCCTTTGCCCGCGCTGTTCGTTGCGGGCCACCGAGAGAGCGCTTTAGCCTGGATGTCGTTGTTCTTGCCAACCTGCCGAAGCTCCTCCAGCAGCTCTTGGCAAGGCTCTCGGTAGTCGCTCCACGTGCTCACGAGGAACTCGTAGCTCTGCAGCGGACTCGGTCGGATCTCGAAGGGCCTCAGAGCCGCGTGTTCCAGCCCTTGCAGCTCGTTCAGAGCCTCTTTAGCTACCAGTGGGAAGCACGCAGCCGCGATCCGATCGCTCATCGGGTCCGTCGACGGTGCGGAGCAGGAGACATCGGAGCCTTCGCCACCTTTCGCCGGCGTCTTCTCCGTGATGTAGAGCCTCCGGAAGACGACGCAGAGGTCCTCCGACGTGTACGCGATGCCTGTCTTCTGCAAGATGCCGGCGAGGGTTTCCAGCTGCAGCAGCTCCTCAAACTGCACCAGCTCCTCCTCAACGGCGCAGCAAGTCACGCGGATCTCGTTCAGGCGGTGCAGGATGTAGCGCCGCCATTCGTGCATGGCCAGCACGAGGAACGCGTTGGCCTCGAGCTCCACTGGCGGCGCGACGCTCTTGCCGTCGTCTGCAGCTTCGATGAGGCGCAGTCGCAGGCGGATCTTCTGGTCGGCGCTCAGCTTGGCGAACGCCGTCTGGAGAATCGTCTCCGCCACGTCGATCGGCACCAAGTCCCTCTGTCCGGCCACCGACGAGGCCACTTGCGGCGCCGTGCTCGAGTCTTCTTCAGAGACAGTAGGGGGAGCGGTCGGGAACATGGGCACCGGGTTGATAAGCCGGAAGTTGTGTAGCCCGCAGCGGAAGATGGCGTGGAGGAAGGCCAGCGCTTCGTTCTGGCCCAGCAGACGATCCTCCGGACACGAATTGCCCATGCAGCAGAGGTGGCTGAAGAGCAGCGCCAACGGATCCGTCCGCACCAGTGAGCGGCAGTTGGCAAACACGTCGTGGATCATGCGCTCGGCTTCACTTCGCGTGCCAAACTTCTCGAGAAAGTAGTCGTAAATGAGCTCCACGAAGATGGGCTTGGGCGTGGGGCCGATGCCTGCGTTGATGGAGCTGGCGACGGTCACTTGCAGAGGCGACGAGCGGCCCGCGTGGAAGGCGCTGCTGACGCTGCTGAGCTCTCCGAGCAGACACGACATGCGCAGCGACTGCATCGACCGACGGAGAATCGACGAGACCACGAGCCGCAGCCAGATGACGGGCCGCTCGGCTCGCCGTCGACTGTAGTCCAGGTGGTCCATGCCGTACCGACGCTGCATCAGCGAGCGCATGACCAAGGGCGCCCCGTTGTCCTGCTGCAGACGCCTGCGGAACGTCATCTGCACGCGCCGAACGCACAGCTTCTGTCGGATGGCGTCGATGAGAAGCTCCGCCGCTGATCGGTTGCGCTGGCGCGCGAAGTCGAGCAGCCCCTGCAGCGCCTTCTCGATGCTCTGCAGGTCCTTCGAGCCGAACAAGCTGCCCGTGATCTCCCGCCGCACCAACTTGGCCACGCCCAGGCTGTCGACAAGCCGCTGGAACGACGTGAGCAGATGCACGCCGTCACTGAAGTTGCCCTCCATCAGCGACGACGAGATGTCGTAGGCCAGCGAGTCCGTCATACTGCGCGTCCACACGGGCAGCGCTTCGATCGTGGCGCTCAACTCGCTGCCGAGGATCGAGAAGAACTTGTCGACGACGAAGCCAGCCTTGGAGCTCGGAGAGACGGACGTAGACGTTCGGGACTGCGGATTGCCCAGCAGTCTGGCCACGACGGAGCTCGGACTCTCCAGGCGCATGCACGTCGAGAAGAACTGCCACGTTTCGGCCGCGTCCATGAACGAGTCGAAGTTGACGGTGCCGTTCCCTCGCGTGTACGCGTTTCGGAAGAGCGTCGCGACCACAAAGGACGGGATCTCGTCGTTTAGCGTGCGCACCATGACGCGGAACTGCTCCATGTCCATCGACGCGCAGTTGATACCCAGCATGGCGGACAACGACATGTTGGCCGCCGACTCCGAGGCCGACGCGGCCGCCGACGTCGTCGCCGTCTGGAACATGAGGCGGATGGCCGCGCGCCGATGCGCCTGCTCTTCCTTGTACTCGAGCATCATGAGCTCGACCCAGAGATTCGCGTCGACGAACTGAGGCGACGGCGGTGCGTCTGCGTCCAGATCGTCGCCCATCTTGCTTTTCCCGCGACGGTCGAGGCGAGGGCGCTGCTTCTTCTTGTGCTGAGCATCCGCCTCCGCGTCGGACATCTTGGGCTCCAGATAAACCGTCGGTCTCTCCTCTTCCGGGACGCTCGTGACCACGTACTCCAAGATCCTCTTGTCAAGCGCTGCTCGCTGAGCCTCAGTGGCCTTGGAGAGGATCACACTGGTAGCGAGCGACGCGTGGTACGGGGAGATCCAGACGGTCTTCGGCACTCGCGGCGTCGACGCGGAAGGAGAAGGAGCAGGTGGACCGTCACGGTTGCTTGGACTCCGAGCGAACAGCGCGTCGTACTCGCGTGAAAATATCTCGTACGACACCGTGTCGCGCAACGGGCCCCAGTTCAAGCGACCGGCGAGTAGAATGTCCAGCACGCGATAGCAGTGGAGCATGAAGACTTGCTCATCTTCGCCGAACTTCTCGTCCAGCAGCGACAAGAAGAGCTTCGCCTCCAAGTACCCTTGCTGCACGAGGGACCGCACGCCGTAGTAGAGACACCAGCGGTCCTCGTCCGCCTGCATTTGGCGGTGCTCCGATGACGCGGGGGCGTGCGGGTCGTTCGGATCCGTGGTCATCTCGGCGTCCATGCCGCCGTCGAACGGTCCTTCTTCAGCGATCGTTTTCTCCTCTTTCATCGACCGCCACGGAGCAAACCACGCGTACACGAACTCGGGCATGCGGATACGAAGCGGGAAGACGCTGCCGCTGCGTTTGCACATGGAGTCGTCGATCTGCTTGGCGAACATGATGGACCGCATGCAGCTGAACGTCCAGGCCATCTCCCTCTGAGGCCGCCGGCCGCCCAGATTGGGCAGCAGGATGCGGAAGTACAGGCACTGGATGCGCCTCTTCTTGGCCGGCAGCTTGAAGCCTTCCGCTTCGCTTGAGACGACGGCGTTACTGTCTCCACTCGACGTCTTGTCTCCGTCCGTCAGCGCCCCCTTGGCCGACATGACGCGCAGATCTTGCTTGCATCGGACGCAGACCGCAGTCGACGAGACCGAGGCGCGTCGGCGGCCGTTCGCGGACCGGTTCGCGTCGCCCCCCGCAGTGAAGACGGCTTCGTCCCGTTCCTCTTCTTCGTCCTCTTCTGCCTGTCGTCGCATCTCTTCGTCTCTGGCTGCGCGAAGCTCCTGGGCGGCGATCAAGTCGCTCTGCTGCTCCATCAACGACGCGATCATGGCGTCTTTGGCGCTTAACAAGCCGTTCAAGCTGGCCACTTGCTCTTTGCCCACCTCGCGCTCTCGATTGAGCTCGTCGATCTTGTCCAGCAGGTGCTGCTTCTCGAGAACTAAGGGGCGAAGCTGCTCGAGCTCCTCCTTGGCTTGCTCGTACTTCTGCTCCAGCTTGATGTAGTTCTCCCGGAGTTCCACGGCTTTGACTTTCTCCGTGTCCTCGCGCATCTGCCGGAAGATGGCGTTGAGCGCCTTCATCGTGTCCCCCATCTTGGTCATCTGGTCCTTCGAGTCGGTCACGCGCCGCTCCATGTCGCCCTTGGCGCTCTCGAAGCTGGCCGTGAGCTTGTGGATCTCTTCTTCGTAGTGCTCCTTCATGCCCTGCGCGTCCTGCTTGTGGAGCTCCTTCGTCGCCCGCACTTCTTCTTGCAGCTGCTCCAAGTCGTCCTTCTCCTGCATGAGCTCCTGCCACTGCGTCCTGTACAGATGCTCCAGCTGGAAGAACGCCTTGGCGTACAGGATGCGAGCCTTGCGGAGGAGCACGCCTTGCTCGAGGAACGAGACCGTGAGCATGGCCTCGAGCTCGCCCATGACCACGTCCGACCACTTCTGCTCGAACAGCAGCTTCGTCAGCACTTTGTGGCCGTCCGTGGCGCTTTCGGTGGCTGTAGCGGAGCCATACCGCTGAGCGATTCGTGTGTGGATGGCCATGAAGTCCCGGTCAACCATGGACAGCTTGTCGTCGCACGCAATGTCCCAGTGCTTCTTCTTGCTCACGAACTGCACGGCCGTGTCGAAGCAGCGGTCCAGGTCCAGCACATCCACGCGCCGCGACGGGCGCTCCACGCCGGTGATGCTATTGCCTCGGATGGCGCTGGCGCCGTCGCTGCCTTTCGAGCGCTCGTCGGAGCCGGGCAGGAAGAGCCACGTCTTGTTCTTGTTGTGCGTGGCGTGGAAGCAGCTCTCGGCCATCTTCTCCATCGAGTAGAAGTGCGAGATGGCGGCGCTGTCTTCCTCGTCTTGCTGCTGGTTGCGCTCGCCACTCGCTGCCGCTCGGTCAAGTCTGTGCGAACCGCCGCTGCTCCTCATCATGCCAGGCAAACCTCCTGTCGACTTGGACGCGCCCAGCTCCATCCGCGGCAGCACCACCTTCTTGGGCTTGGACTGACGCTTGTCCAGCTCCGGTAACTCCCTGGCCGCGACCTGCTTGGCGAAGTTGGACGCGCGGAAGAGCGAGCTCTTGTGGAAAGGCTGCGAGCCTTTCTGGTTGAGCAGGAACTGCTTGACGTCGAACTCGCCTGTGCTCGCTTCAAGCACCGCGCCTGCAGTGGCTGGAGGGTGCCGAGAGCGTCGATACGGAGACTCCGGCGTGGCCACTACTGGAGTCGTTGCGTCGAGATGCAGCATCGCCCCGCCCATGGTCGTGAATGGCCGACTAGCCTTCGCTGCATCGTCTCGAGACTTGCTTGGCTTCTTGCTCTCTCCAGCTTCCTCCATCCACCCCGTCTTGACGTCTTGACGCCTGCAACACGAAGAGCCACAACCAAAACCGTCGACCAACGCCGACTCCCCGAACAGGTTCCGTGTATTTTGCCATATCTAGCAGCCATCGTCGCAGGTCTTCAGCTCCTCGCTTACCTGTGGGCGCCGCCCGGTAGCTGTGACGACGAGGCAGCTGGCCAATGTTTCTGTGTATTTCTAGGAGCTGCTCCATCGCCTCCGTCCGCATGATCTGCTTCCTTGGCGTCAGGGTTCTCGCTGTTCATGCCTGGAGACGATGGACGCACCATCGCCCTCTTGTTTTTCCTCGTTTCGGCTGCACATTCGTCGACTCCTTGGCGCGAGGAAGCGACGGCGTGGGTGGCTCTCACCCACCTCGTTTTCCTCTCCTCTCTCAAGCCGCTTACACCTCGGAATCGATGAGGATCCACTTGATGCGGCGGAAACACTTGCGCACGATCTCTTCCAGCTCGCCGAAGCGGCCGCTGTACATGAGCAGGTTGTGCATCAAGCGCAGCCGGTCGCCCACGCGACGCAGACGCTTCTTGATCTGGTTGAGCTGCGACGTGCCGAGCCCCTGCGGGATCAGGTTCTCCACCACGGTGCGGAACACGTAGCCGTCCAGCGGGTCGGTCAAGGCCACCCGCATCCGCAGCTCCTCGGGTGCGTTGTCTCCCAGCGCGTTGAGCTTCTCCTCGTACGTCTGGAGCAAGGCCGAGATCTTCTCCCACGCGTCCTCTTGTCCAGGAAGAGGCGCCAGCTCCGACCCGTGCGCGTACTCGGGGTGGAACTTCTCACGGCCCACAACACGCAGCAGCATGTTGAACAGCGCCAGCTGCAGCGCAATGTTGTCGCCAGGCTTGTGATGGAACTCCTTCAGCAGCGCCTCGAGGATCCAGAAGATGCCCAGCGCCTCGGACGGGTCGTCGCGGCACTCCCACACGAGCTTGGCCACCGACACGTCCACGGCGAGGCTGTACTCGGGCTTGGTGAGGCCGAAGTGGGTCATCCACTCCACCGACTTGGTCAGGTACGACTCGTGCGTCTCACGCACGTCCTCCTGGATCATGAACTCGTGCAGCGGGTGCGCCACGATGCGCTGCATGATGTCGCCCGTCACGTTGTTCGACAGCAGCTTCTGCAACGCAATCGTCGGGTACAGCGACTTGCGGCCCGTGACGTCCGGCAGCAGGCCGCGCATCAAGAACTGAATGCGCGACCACGACAGCCCCGCGAACAGGATGTTGCCCTGTCGGTCCAGGCCACGGCGACCAGCACGGCCAGCCATCTGCTGCACCATCAGCGACGTCAGGACGTCGTTGGCCGTGTCTTCGCAGAAGCAGCACGTACGGAAAGGCATGTTGACACCGTAGGCGAGCGAGTCGTCCGAGAACACCACCGCCAGACGACCGGCCTGGGCCAGCGCCTGCACGACACGCAGGTACGCGGCCGGGAGGTTCTGGTTGTAGATGGCGATACCGCGACGCAGCGAGCGCACGAGCGCGTGGCCGTCGTCCGAATCCTCCGACAGTTCACGACGGAGCTGCCACTTGATCTCCTTGAACTCGGTCGCAGTGAGGCGCGAGCCAGCGGGGGTCAGCACGAAGTCCGGGTGCGGTGCGTAGATGTCCGGAGGCGGCTTCTCCTCGAAGGCCTGCGACTCGCGGTCGTCTTCCTCCTTGCCCTTGGCCTTGACCTTGGCCTCGCGCTTCTTCATGGACGCCTGGGTCTTCTCCCACTCGGCGTACTCGAGCTGCACCTTCTCGCGGAAGTTGGGGTACCGGGCCGTCTCGGCCGCCTCGATGGACGCCAGAAGCTGGTTGAAAAGCTGACGACACCGCACCGAGTCGAGCTGGAACGCAATGGCAGGCACGAGGCTCTTGCCGCAGAGCTGGTTCACGAGCGCGTAGACATCCACCGTGCTCGTGGGGTTAATGTCGCGCGGGTCGTGGAGCTCCACCGTGATGTCCTGCAGACTGGCCGGGGGCGCGAAGGAGTCGAGCAGCGACTGGGTGGCCTTGGGCTCCTTGGAAGCGAGGGCCTCCAGGCGCTTCTTGATCTTGTCCTCGTACTTCTTGGACTCCATCAGCGTGATGCGGTGCGTCCGCTTGCCAAGGTCCACCACGTACTCGTCGTCGTCTTCCTCGTCCTTGGTCTTTTTGTCCTTCTTCGACTTCTTCTTCTTGGACTTCTTGTCCTTCTTGCCCAAAGCAACGGGCGCCGCCGTCTCGGCTTCCGTCTCATCCTCCAGCTCGAAGAACTTGTGCGGGTCCACGTCCTCGATCAGCTCCGTGGGGTAGAACTTCTCCATGGCCTGCCACAAGGCGAACGCGTCACGAGGCGTGAACGCCAAGTCGCCGGCGTCGAAGCCGATGGTCGTCAGGTAGTCCAGCGTCACGCCGGCACACGGGTGTAGGTACACCATCTCCTGCTTCTTGGCGGCGGCCTCGTCCTCCTTGGCCTCTTCCTCGTACCAAATGATACGCTGCAAGTTGATGAATCGACCCTTGTACTCGAGCAGATGCACGTCGCGTTCAAGGTGCGACTCCCACCACTTCTTGAGCTTTTCGGCGTTGCCGATCGTAGCGGACAGCGCCAGGAAGGGGCACGTCACGGCCTTGACGATGCGCTCCAGGGCGTCACCTTCGGGGCCGTTCAAGTCGTGCACCTCGTCGTACACGGCGTACTGGAAGTCGTAGCCAATGTCGATGAGCGTCGACTCGACGGCGCGCGGCGTGCCGACGGCGATGCGGAAGCCAGGCGGCAGGAAGACCGTGCCGTCCGTGATGAGCGCGACGGAGCCCTTGACCATGGCCTGGAACAGCGCCGCCACCTGCCACGCGAGCGGGTCCGTGGGCACGATGAACAGCACCTTGCCGCCGACCACCGAGACATAGGACGAGAGCACCGTCTTGCCCGAACTCGTGGGCGCGCACACGATCACCGAGTGGTTGTCGTCAATGTGGCCCAGCACCGTGCGTTGCCAGTCGTCCAGGATGAACTTGTTCATGTGGTGCATGTTGAGCGGCGGCAGGCGGTCCGACATCTCGGTCAGTTGCCACTCGATGAGGTCTTTGCCTCCGAGATACTCGTTCACCGTCTTGACGTACTTGCGGTATTTCTTGTGCACTGCGTTGAGCTCCTGGACGAGCTTGGCGTCCTCTTCCTCGTCCATTTTGCGCTGCTTGTCGTGCTTTTTACGGCCATCAGGGCCGAGGGGCGAGCGTTCCGGCAGCAATTTGGTGCGCTGGATCTCCCACAAAGTGTCCACGGCGTCCGTGAACTCTTTCTTCTTGCAGCAGTCACGTAGGATCTCGTACAGCTGTTTGAGGCGGCCCGTGGGCGTCACCATCTTCATGTCCAGCAAGTTCTTGGCCTTCTTGACGTTGGCCAGCTTCTCCTCGTCCACTTTGCTCTGCTTCTGGGCCTTGTCCTTGGCCAGTTGCATGCGGATCAGGTCGGCCTTCTTCAGCTTGCCGCCTCCTGCATTGCTGGCCTTCTTGTCCTCCTTCACACCGACCTTCTTGTCCTTCAAAGCAGCTTGCGCCTCTTCCTCCTGCTCCTCCGGCCACAAGTTGCGCGGGTTGAACGGGTTCGTGGGCGCCAAGTCGCGCAGGATCACCGGCATGCGGTCGGGCCAGACCTTCTGCCAGTTGACGTCGTACATGTCCGACTTCTTGTCCCCCATAGCTACTGCCTCGGTCTTCTTCTTCCTGGTGTAGCGTAGCGAGGGAATTGAGTTTTTATCACCACCCAACCGTCTCCCCTGACGTGGCATACAAACAGCAAGAGTGCGCGTGTCACAGCAGTATCTTGTCAGAATGAGGTAGGAAACTGGATCAGAACAAGGTAGAATACGTTTTTTGCCTACAATATTTTTATTGGTGCCTGCACTTGCGGATTATCAGCCGAGGGTTCACCATGGTGAGGAGAAGACTTTGAATGGAGGTCCCTCGTACGAGATACTAACGTTTGCATCAATGCAGAACTGCCTTCGCATGCTTAGTGGCTCGACGGCCTCGCGTAACGCGCTGGCGTTGGCTGCGGCTGGCGTCTTGGGCCTGGCCAGCGGCTCGCTGACCTCGTCGCAGTCTCCGGCGCTGTCGGACGCCGGCGTGAAGGCTCAGGCCCCAGTGTCGCAGTCCAAGAAGGGCGAGTGGTACCCGAACACGACCACTAAGCACTGGCACTTCTACAAGGGCAAGATGAGCCCCAGCGCCGCCAAGTCCATGAAGCTCTTTAAGGTGGCGGACACGCCCATCGCCGACGAGATCGCCAACTACCTGGGCGTGCAGCTCAACGACATGGAAGTCAAGAACTACAACGACGGAGAGACCAGTATCGTCATCAAGGAGAACGTGCGCGGCAAGCGCGTCTACATCGTCAGCTCCACTACGACAGTGGATCGGTGAGGCCCCTGCTTTATGGCGCTAAGAATCTGGAGGAAGACGCAGCTAACTGTCGTGGCTGAACTAGGTTGATGGAGCTGTTGCTCTCCATCTCGGCCATGCGTCGTGCCTCGGCCAAGAGCATCACTGCCGTCATCCCGTTCTACGGCTACGCGCGCATGGATCTCCTGCACAAGGGCCGCGAGCCGATTGCTGCCGCCGTAAGCTTTCACACGAGGCTGTTTGATCGAGGGCTCGGAGGCTAATTAACATGTCGTTGATGCGCAGGATATTGCGCGCATGCTCGAGACGATGGGCGTGGATCACGTCGTGTCGGTGGATCTCCACAGCGCGCAGATCGAGGGCTTCTTCAAGCCGCAGATCCCGGTGCGTGGTGGCATGGATTCCTACGCAAGCAGTGACAAAACACTTACTCTTTTTCTATTATTCATCGGACAGGTCGACAACCTCCAGGCCTTTCCTGTCGGCGCCGTCTACTTCTCGGAGCAGTCGCTGGGCAACCCGATCGTCGTGGCGCCGCACTCGGCTGCTGTGAACCGGGCGGCTATGTTCCGTGACACGCTGTCTCGCACTATCGACGAGTTCGTGCCGCTGGCGTTCGTGATCCGCAAGCACCAGCTCGACGAGGCCCAGGCTGGCGAGCTGGTGGGCGACGTCAAGGGCAAGGACTGCATCGTCGTGGACACGCTCGTGGACACTGGCTCCACGCTGGTCAAGACCGCCAAGGTGCTCAAAGCCAACGGCGCCAAGACCGTATCGGCCTTTGCTGTGCACGCCCGCTACTCCGCCCAAGTACGTTCATTCTTTGCGGTGCTCCAATGTGCATTCAGCTCTAACTTGTGTCCGTTTTGTCGTCTGCAGGCGATGCAAACGCTGGAGAACTGCAAGGAACTGGACAAGCTGGTGACGACCAACACGATTCCCGTTCACATGAGCTCGGACGAGGTTTCTCCCAAGATCGTGACGCTGTCGGTGGCTCCTTTCATCGCCGAGGTCATCTCGTGCATCCACACCAAGAGCTCCATCATTCAGGTGTCCAAGACCAAGTAGGGCGGACAGAGACACTTTCGATTTGAATGAACGTCGCTTTTGCGTCAAAAGCGCCCAATTTCTAATGGATTTAGGACACATGAACGCTTTTTGGGCAATATTTCGGGACTGTATTTTCGCTATAAAACGAAGAGCAACGCCACCATGATGGCCGAAGACAAGAAGCCGCAGGAGGAGCTCGAGTTCATGAGCATCGAGGCCGAGACGCGGCCGGCCGGCACGACGGCCGACAAGCCCATGAGACCACAGACAACCGCGAGCCCCAATACCAGCGACAAGGAGGCTCTGTACGTTGCGTGAGAGGCGAGGAACAAGGCGATAGTTGTCTGTCTGACTGGCGTTTTGAATGGCCTTAGACTCACGTCCATGCGGAAGGTGGTGACGAGCGCCAAGCACCCAGTGGCAGCCTTCTTCCACCTCTTCTTCAAGGTACGAGGGCTGCTTTTGTAGGGCGAGAAGACGCACACAAGGCTAATTATTGTGTCTTTTGCAGGGTCTGGCGCTGCTGCTGTACATGTTCGGCAGCATCTTCATCAGCAACTTCGTCTTCATCTTCGTGGTGTGCATCTTGCTGCTGGCCTTCGACTTCTGGACAGTCAAGGTGGGGGGGAAACAAAGGACGGATCCTTTCGCGTCTCCCTTACACTGACGTCTACAATATTATTGTGCTGCTGCTCTTGCCAGAACGTGACGGGGCGGCTGCTGGTGGGGCTGCGCTGGTGGAACAAGATCAACGACGACGGCACGAGCGAGTGGGTGTTCGAGTCTCACGAAGACATGACGGAGATCGACCCGCTGGACTCGCGCGTCTTCTGGACGGGGCTCTACGGGGCGCCGGCGCTCTGGGTGCTGCTGCTCGTCGTGGCGGTGCTCAAGTTCAACGTCGAGTGGGCGCTGATCGTCGTGGTCGCTGTGGCGCTCTGCGGCGCCAACATCATCGGCTACACGCGCTGCAAGAAGGACGCCAAGCAGAAGATGCAGTCGCTGATGTCCCAGGGCGCGCTGGGCGCCTTGAGCGCGTCCGCGGGCTCATCAATCATGTCGACGATCGGCGGCTTGGCTCTTGGTGGCGGCCTGGGCAGTGCGCTTGGTCAGAAACCGACCAAGGCCGACGTTGTCGTCTAATTCGCCCAGTAACGCGTGTTCATCTGCGACGAACGAGTGGCCTTTCATCACTCGCATCGATATGGCAACGAGTTCAAAGCGTGTCGTACGTGTATTCTCACTAGAGCAAGAAGAAGAAATGAAAAAGGAGAAGTGAGGCCAGCGCGGGGGCTCTCGAGTGCTGCAACGACCGTGTCGACAGGTCAGAACGACGCTCACTTGTTCCTCGCCTGGTGCCTTAGCTGCTTCCATGAGCCGCGATCAGATCCTTCATCTGCTCGTTCAACTGCGTGTAGAACTTGTGGTACTCGAAGATGTCGCCCTTGCCACGACGCACCTCGACGAGGTGGAGGCTCTCCGCCAGCATGAAGATCTGGATCACCACGCCGACGGCGCCCTTGGGGGTCTGCAGCACGGCCTTGACCTTGGACGCGTTCTCCACGTGGATCTCGCAGTGGAGGCTCTCCAAGTGGCCCGTCAGGCGAGTCATGATGCTCGCCGCCGGGATGGTGGACGTGAACTGCGTCGACCGCTTCACCCGCTTCTCGTCGTTGCTCTGGAACATGCGGTTGAGTGCCATGCCGCCGCACATGTTGATCAGGTCGAACGCGTTCATGACCTTGAGGCCGCCGTCGTGCTTGTCCTTCTTGCCCGAGTTGACCTCGTCCTGGTGCTCCAGGATGGCTGCGTCCAGGTCGGCCTGGCTGGGCTTGATGGTCATGTGGTCCACGGGGCGCGGCACCGGCGCGCTCGCCAACTCGGCGCTGAGCGTGCCCGGGCCGGACGCCGGAGTCATCTGCTCGTCAGCGCCGTTCGCGTTCACGAACCACTCGTCGCTCAAAATCTCCTTGAGCGTAATCCGCGTCTCCGGATCGGGCACCAGGATGCGGTTCAGCAGCGCTTTCACGCGCGGGGTGAACCAGCTCGGGTACGAGAACTCGGCCTTCTGGATCTTGCGGAACAGCGCCGACATCGTGGGCTCATCGAACGGCAGGAAACCCGCCAGCAGCACGTACAGGATCACTCCCATGGACCACACGTCCGCGGCGCGTCCGTCGTAGCCCTTGTCAGCCAGGACTTCCGGGGCCACGTAGTTGGGCGTACCGCACGTGGTGTGCAGCAGCGACGCGCGTGAGCTCTCCGGGCCGTCCGGACCGCCGCCCTCGTACAGCGCCGACAGACCGAAGTCCGAGATCTTCAGGTCTCCATTCTCATCCAGCAGCAGGTTTTCTACAACGCAGCAGTCAAAAGATCAACTTTCTGTCAGTAAGACTCGACGATTCGCATCCAACCGCGGATCAACGCACCCGGCTTGAGGTCGCGGTGGCACACGCCGTTCTCGTGGCAGTACTGCACGCCGTCCACGAGCTGGCGGAAGTAAAAGCGCGCAGTCTCCTCGCTGAATCTGTAGCAATTGGGAGAATGAGTCAGCATTTGCCCCATCGCATGCACGCTCCTTCTCTCTCATTGCTGCAACACGTGCCTTCCTTCGCTCACGATCTTGTCAAACAGCTCGCCGCCCGTGATGAGTTCCAGCACGATGAAGATCTACAGCCAGCAACAGCAGCCGAGTTAGATAGCTAACCCCCTCTCTAAGGAACAATGACTGAACGGACCTTGGTGCGACTGGCCAGCACCTCCCTGAGCACCACCACGTGCTTGTGGCGCACCATCTTCATGATGGAGATCTCCTTCTTGATCTGGGCGCCCATGTTCTGCTTCTGGATCTTCTCCTTGTCCAGCACTTTAATGGCCACGCGCTCGTCCGTCTCCGTGTTCACCGCATACTTGACTCTACCGTTATATATACCCATTAACCCACTATCTCTCTTTGCAATGATATTCAGTCACAGAGGGAACAACTTACTTGCCGAACGTTCCCTCGCCCAGCGTCTTGCCGATCTCGTACTTCCCTGAGGAGCAGCGGCAGCCAAGAGCAACAGCAGCGTCAGCCCAAGAGCGCTCCATGGAGGAAGCCACACATCCCTCCACACTAACGCAGCACGGCCGCCCCACGTACCGACTTTCTTGACCATCTCCAGCGATCCGCGCTTCTCCCCGTTTGACGGAGCTCTTCGACTGGGATTTTCGTTTCGCTATGTGGCCACACCAACAGTATGTACTTCACACCATGTTTACGTGCCACACATTTTACCATCACTCACATTTCATCCATTCCGCATCAAGCATCAAGCATCAAGCATGGAGCTGCCGACGCTGGAGCCGCTGGACGACGCGCCGCCCGCGCTGGAGGCCTCTACTGCCTCCTCTGATAAGGCCGAGCTGCCCATGATCCCCGTGACCATCCTATCTGGCTTCCTGGGCGCGGGCAAGACGACGCTGCTCAAGTATATTCTGTCGGCGCCTCATGGCCGCCGCATCGCCGTGATCGAGAACGAGTTTGGCGAGGAGGTGGGCGTCGAGAGTCTGGTGGCCAAGGACGGCGCGGAAGGAGACGTGATGGACGGCTTCTACGAGCTCAGCAACGGGTGCGTGTGCTGCTCGGTGCGCAGTGATCTGGTGAACACGCTGGAGAAGCTGCTGGAGCGCCGAGACCGCTTCGACTACATCCTGGTGGAGACCACGGGCATGGCCGACCCGGGCAAAGTGGCTAGCATCTTCTGGGTGGACGACGAGCTCGAGGGCCGCATCTTCCTGGACGGCATCGTCACGCTCGTGGACTCTCCAAGGCTCAACTTCCATCTGAGTCATCCGGACACGCAACGGGAGGCGGCGGCCCAGTTGGCCTATGCCGACCGCATCCTGCTGAACAAGGGAGATCTGGTGCAAGACAAGGAGCAGAGACGGGAGATTGAACGCCGTGTGGAACAGGTCAATGGTTTGGCCAGTGTACGCTGGACGGAGCGCTCCCGAGTGGATCTGGACGACATCCTGGACATCAAGAGCTTCACGACCAACAGGGCCGAGCAGGTGGAGAAGGAACTGCACACGCTGCTGCACGACGGAGAGGAGGAGGACCACGACCATGAGAACTGCAATGACGAGCACCACGAGCACACCACCCACACGGGCGGCATGCAGACCACGTGCGTCCGCATTCGAGACGGACCGCTCGACCAGGACAAGCTGGAGAGGTGGCTGGGTGAACTGCTGTGGGAACAGGACGAGGAAGAGGAGATTACGCCCGGCTCGGAGGCTGCGACCCGCCAGAAGCTCTTCCGCGTCAAGGGCGTCGTGGCAGTGGCCGGTGAGCCCAACAAGTTCATTTTGCAGGCTGTGCACGAACTGTTTGAGGTCTATGCGTCTGAAGAGCGCTGGAATGAAGACGAGATCGACAGCAAGGAGGAACGCGTCACGCAAGTGGTTTTCATCGGCCTCCACCTGCGCAAGAGCGAGCTGCAGGCAGGATTGCAGGGGTGTGTCGTGGACGACAACTAGATGACGAGCCAGGTACTGGGTGTATTGTATTGTAGACCTTTTCTTTCTTTTCAATGCATACATGCCACCCTTTTGCTCGCTTTACGGCTCTCTCCTACAGGTACGGAAGCTTGTGGCTGCTGAGCTTGCTGCTGTCGGACTTCTCGGTCAGCGACATGTTGTTGCTGCGGTAAGTGGCGAGCGTTTTGAGGTCTGCTGCCATTAAAGGCAACGTCGCCTGGAATTGGGCTGACGATCGATGCAAGTGCTTGGTGTCCAGCCTCCCGCGAGTGGCGATGAGGCGGATCAACTTCTCAAAGACCTTCACGCACGCAGCCGGCGACGAGATCGTCACCAGCCCCACCTCCTGGCCGGGTTTGAAGCACGACACTGTCCAAGGTTCGTTGACGGGCTCGCCGTCTTCCGTATTGACGTTGAACGCAACAGCCTCTTGAAGCCACTGCTTTCGACGAGCCTCCAGGATTCGGAACAGCACGACGCCCCAGTCCTCTTCGGCTTTTCTCGAGTTGGCGCTTGACTGTCCTGCGTTGGCAATGGTTGCGTCTGTGGTACTTGAACGGGAGCGTTTGCAGAGCTCTCGATACCCCTCGACCGCGATACTCAACGCCGTCTGGAAGATCGGCCGCGAAAGGATCACGTGAAGAAGAGCCTCGGAGCTCAGCGACAACAAGTCGCACGCGGACACTGTTTTCACAGTGGAGACCCCAACGGAGTATCCGAGCAAGCCGTGCTCTCCGAAGAAATCCCCTTTCTTGTAGTGCTGGTCGGGAGGTCGAGGGGATGACGGGTTCTGCACGTCAGCACCTGTGGAGGCGATGAGATGGCCTTTGACGACGAAGTACATTTCGTTCGAGACGCTGCCTTCCACCAGCACGCACTCGTCTCGAGGATAGCCTTCGTACTTGAGATGCTGGGCTAAGGCACGCGTCAGGGCTTCCACGTCGCGGTCGTGGGGGTGCGCAGTGGCGAACGGACGGAAAACGTTGTTGACGAAGACACGCAGTGGCAGGTTGGCAATGTGCAGAATGGACTCGGTACGGATCACTTGCGGGATTTCGTCAAAGATTGCCTGGTAGTTGACGCCGCGGTGGGAGCTCCACAGAGACGACAGGAACGCGTGCGACCGGGCACGCAGTTTGCCTGTGATGTGCCAGCGCTCCAGGTACAAATTCACGGCGATGTGGTTCTTTCGGAACTCGACCTCATTGCTGATGTACGAGATGTACAAGCTCGCCATCTCGCCGATCATGAACGCCATCGTCACCAGGCCGACGAAGTCGATGAAGAGCGTGAAGAGATAGTCGATGTGCTCGTCAGGCTCAAACACTTGGCCTTTCTTGATGAACGCAGTCGACGCGAAGTACAGCCCACGCAGGAAGCGAAGCATCAGCAGGTCCAGCGACGGATCCGTCCATGAGATGCTCGTGATGTTGCGTGGAGGGGACCAGCTTTCCCAATCCTGAGTGCGTTCGGGGCTGGTCGTGACCGACGCCAGTGAAAAGTAGGCGCAGGCGCACCAGTGCATCAGCACGAAGAAGAGGATCCAGAGCGTGCACAGGCGGTTCTTCTCGTACGCCACGCTTCGTCGGTTGATCTCTCTCATGTAGTGCGGAAAGTTGAACAGCTTCAAGCAGCGGTTCATGCCCAACAGCGGCGAATGGCAAAAGTCCGAGAGGAAGTGATCGATCGGGATGGCAGCGACAATGTCGATCCACAGCCGCTGATTCTGGTAGGCCTCGCGTTGTTTGTGTTCGTACAGCTCCATCGCCTCAAGCCCGTCCTTGAGGTTCCAGTTGACCCAGATATCCCAGCCGAACAGAACCTCGCACGTGAGCTCCACGACTCGTTCCGCAATGGGCAAAGGAGACAGCCTCTCGAGCGCGTCAAACGAGTTGCGGAATGGAATCGCCAGTGCCATGCAGATCGTCCCGGCGGCGATGATCTTGAGCCAGTGGATGTGGAAGGTGCTCTGCGCGTCAGTACACTGCAGCAGCAGATCTACCCAGATCTCGTCTTTCTTCTTCCCTGCGATCTTCAGTTTTGCTGTGGTCTCGACCGACGCCGAGCGCTGCGCTTTGTAGGACGAGAAGAAGGAGCCGGCGCTTTTCAGAGGGCGGGGACTGACGTTGCGTCCTCCGCGCAGTGGTGACCCGGGAGCGCCTCGGTCGGAGAAACTACCAGCAGAACTTCTCATCGACTTGCTGCGGTCATTCGCATTGCTCGTGTGCTCTGCACCAAGCGCATCGACATGATTCAACACGTTCTTGGTGGCGTTTGCCGCGATATCGAGCTGCTCTTCCATGTAGAGATTGCGCAGAAGCTGCTGCTCCTGCTGGATGTTGACGATCTTCATCACCTTGCGCTTCCAGTCGGGGTACCGCTCGAACACGAGCTCCAGTGAACGACGTGAAAGTTTGTACAGCACGCAAGACGTCTTGGACCGAGCGTGGGCACTGCGAGGTTTACTGGTGAAGAGCGCCACTTCGCCGAAGTAACTACCCGAGGTGAGCTCGTTCACCTTCTTGAGCTGGCTTTTGGCTTGCAACTTGGACGGGTCCAGCGTCGGGAAGACTCTGCGGAACGACGAGCGGGATGGAGAACCGAGAAAGTGCAGCCTCGCATCGTTCGACTGGCGGCGCTGTAGTGTCTCCAGCGGCACCAGAACTTCGACGATCCCCGTGAAGACGAAGAACATGTCGCTGCCTTCTTCCCCCAACCGAAAGACGTACTGGTCTTTCACGGTCAACGCCTGGACGAACTGCGAGACGAGCATTCGTGTCACGGATCCCTCCATCCCCGCCAGGAAGCCCACCTTGGCGATCATGGGCTGGAGATGAACGAGGCGGATCTCAGTGAGAAGCGACGGTGGCAGACAGCGTTCGAGCAGATACTCTTGAGTGATGGTGTGGTACCGTTGGAAGAAGAAGTACGTCTTGAGCTGCTCCTCGATGGCGTGCGGGAGATGGAAATGCGCCAGCAGCAGTCGAAGAGAGCTCAACTTGCCGTTAAACTCGCGCGAGTCGGCATCAACGAGCTCCACCACGTCGGAAATGTTTCCGATAACGAACGCGAAGAGGAAGGCACCGGCAAGGAGAACCACCACAGTGAAGCAGCACTGCGCTGCAGTCTTGGGTAACTCACCAGCGTTCGAGTTGGACATCAAGCCAAACGACCAGAACAGCAGCGCAGAGTACCGCATCCCTTTACCCCTTTCCGTCGTTAGAGATGGCGATGGCATCCAAGCGTCAGCAGCACTGGAACCGAGTGGTTCTTCGAACGTGAACCAGATGCAGCCAAAGAGGTGCGAAAGAACGAGTGCCACGAAGATTAACCGCAGCAGACGCAGCTGTACCGTGCGATTGAGGTGCCTGCTTTCGAGCTTGGCGAACGTGCTTGGGGATCGCACCAGACGCAGCAGCTTATTGAGAGCGAGCAGTTCTTGTCGGTGCGCCGAGCCGAGCAGCCAATTCACGATGAAAAGAGGAACGAGCGCGACAGCGTCGCACCAGCGAGGAGGGGAACGAAAGAAGCTCTTGCGGATGGTCGCGATGTCCATGATTTTGTTGCCGTACTCGTAGTACCCCAAGCGGGAGTAAAAGTACAAGTCGAGCGCGAAGAAGATCTCAGAGAAAACAGCGCCAACCTCGGAGCCCACAACGTCGTCCCCATCGACTCCGGCCGTGATGTCCCCGATCACCTTCAAGTAGAGCGCGATTTGCAGGATGAAGATCCAGAGTTCCCACAGTTCCGAGCTGCTCGAGTCGGGATCGAACACGACATCCTCGAGCTCCAGATACCGCAGCATCTTCATCTCGAACGTTAGCTTGTTCTCTGTTGGAATCGCGCGCAGAGGCCCGCTAGAAGATCGTTCGCGTGTGCTGTATTCATGCTGCACCCGGGCCAGTTTGGCCCCCTCCAGTCGCTTCTCCAAGGCCCGAAGGGCCATGGACAACGTGGGGAAGACCTTGTGCATCCCATTGAGATGCTCGCGCGACACGAAGATGAGGATGCAGCCACTTGCTGCAGTCACGCGCTCGGCGTAGCTGACGGATGTTTCGTTAAGATTTAAGGCAGCGGTACCGATGAAGCCTCCTTTGACAAGAGTGCGAGGCATCCCCCCGTTGGCGATGATGATGAGCTCCCCTTCAAGCAGGAAAAAGAGGCCGCTGGCGTAGTCTCCTTGTCGGTAGATGATCTCGCCTTGGCCGTACAGAATGAACTTGACGTTGTCGATGAAAACCTGCTCCAGCGCTTCCAGCGACGTCCGGACGCCTGCCAGCAGAGACAACGTCCGCAGCGCTGGCTGGCACATACTCCGCACCACTGGCCGCTTAATCGCTTCGGGGAGCTCATTCAGCAAATCACTGGCGACGGCGCCTCGATGGGAAGACCACCAGAACTCGAGGAACGACTTGGCCCGCTGGTGCACCGCGGCAGGTGCGGTTCTCGAATTGATAAACTGCTGAACGCGCGTTTGCGTTACGAGGAACTCCTTCTGCTCGAATGCCGACGCAGTCAGTTTACTCTGGACACTGTCGATCATCACAGCCATGGAGAGATAGCCACAGAGCATCAACACTAACGCCATGGCGTATTGCAGGATCGACGCTGGCTCCACTGTTTTGCCCAACGAGGTGAGCATCGTGGCTCCAAAGTAAAGCGCGCGCGTGTACTGCAAGGCTGCAACAGCGTCAATTTCTGCTTCAGTGTACGATCCGTTAGCCGCGTCGTACGTCACGCCATGGGAAGAGTCGACGTGTCGACGCAGCTCCAGCTCAACCGAAGGGAGCCACGCATCACTTTCTCCACTGCCAAAGCCCTCGACATTCGTGAGGCTGAAGTACAAGCACGTCACGAGATGGAGCAGTAGTAAGTACACGACCCCCGCACACGTCAACCAGAGCGTATTGCTAAGGCGGAAGGAACCCTCCCATTCCCTCAGATGGCCTCTCACGTGCCAGACTCGAAGCAGCATGGGCAACCGCAGCAGCGCTGGATGCGTCGCGAGTACTGGTGCAGCGCCAAGTGGAACCATGAGCCGATACGGCAGCAGACACAGCACGTCTGGAACGAAGGAGCCGCGCAAGTAGTGCTTTGCCGTCAGTGCCGTGTGCATGATCTTCTTGCGGCTCGCAGTGTACGTCAAGTGGAGATTCAGGTACATGTCGACGACCAGCAGGATGTCCAACAGCGCCAAGCCTGCGTTTACACTGGGGCGGGTGCTCGGACGGTCTAGCACGGGGAAAGCAAGCAGCAGCGGCGTAACGTACCAGTTGGCCGCCAAGTGGAACTGGAGCGCCACGAGCCAGTACTTCCTCCAGTGGGAAGTATGGTCGATCACATTGGCCATGAGCAGACGGGATAACATCCCTGACAAGGCGTCAGTGGCTTGTAGATGAGACGCACGACGGCGCGCAAGGTTGTCGTAGAATCCTTGCATGGTGTCTGCGCCGTTCCCGGTCGTGCTCTTGAAGCTTGCCAAGCGCTGAGGCCGCCAGTAGATTCCCGAGGAGATTCGACGCGCATACGCCGACTGACTGCGTATCATCTTGCCGACGGGCTTCTTCTTCGGAGACACCTTGGGCGGCAGCGTGATGGGCGCGGCTTGGAAGTTCATGGCGCGCTTCTCACTCATCGAGATGTTGCCTCCGTCATACTCGGCGTGGCGTGACGCAGACATGACCTTTGTCGACTTGCTGCGGCGTAGAGAAGTCTGTGTTGCCTCCTTCGCTCGCCCGCGGATGGATCGACGCTGTGCTTTGACAGGAGACTGCGTTGAAAGCTGGTACAGCGTTGTGAGCATGAACTCCTCGCCACCGCGCGCTTCGTCGCCTTCTCCAGCTTTCCGCGTTTCTCGTTCGGTGCCCATCTCGTCGATTGCTGCTGCGATCTGCGCAGCGTAGTGCGGGTATCCTTCGAGCACACGCTCCGTGTGGAAGCGCGAGAGGCGATACAGCGTGCAGTAGGAAGTCGTCACGACGGCCGCAGACCTCGGCCGCTTGGAGAACACCGATACCTCTCCGAAGAAGCTCCCCTGTCTGAGTTCGCGCACTTTGACGCCGTTCACGAGAATGTGCAGCACGCCCGAGTTGACCAGGTACATGTAGTCGCCCCGGTCGCCGGCCTCAAAGAGGGTCACATGGGACGGGAAGCTCGTCATCTCCAGCAGACTCGTGAGCGCCACGATGAACTGCTGGTTGCAGCCGCGGAAAAGCGGGATACGCCCCACCATGTCCTTCAACAGCTCCACCTGGATGTCCTTCGCGATGGACGGACACAGCAGCTTGACGACCTCGCGGTCATTGGACTCGGCGTCCGTGTAGTGGCGCTTAAGGAACTCGACGGCTTGGACCTGGAGCGACTCTGGCACGTGGTGAAACGTGAGAAGATGGCGTAGCTGGTTGATGCGCGCCTGGGCCAGCACCGTCTGGTTGCTCTCCGACTTGGACAGCATGAATAACGTCGCGTACGCGTAGATGAACAGCACGAAGCCCAGCAGTGCCACAGCCAGCGAGAACGCGAACTCGGCGTTGCGGCGAGGCAAGACCCCCTCGAACGCGCCAGTGAGCAGTCCTACGCTCCAGAAGAGCGCTCCCACGTACTGCTTTGTAAGAGGCTCCCTCTCGAGCGATGCTGGTGGCAGCCACGCGTCTGTTGCAACGTCCGTCTGCCAGCCAAATGACAACCGTCCACACGCCACGACATGGGCCACGAACGCAGCCGTAACCAGCACTTTGAACGACTTGAGAGCTCGGAAGTACTTGGCGTACACATCATTAAGGTTCGAGAAGTAGGCCGGCATGCGCCAGACGCGCAACACCTTGTGGAATTCATACCACGCCGGCCAAGACGTCGCACGGGCTGCCGCAGGTACAAGCAACGACAGTGGTATGACGGCCAGCACGTCGAGCAGGAAGCCCATCGACTTGAGGTACTTGGCCCGCGCTTTGCGCTTGTCGCGGTGGATGTTGCCAGCCTCGTAGAAGCCCGTATTCAGCTGGACGTAGAAGTCAGCGAAGAAGAGCGCCTCCGCGGCGTAGAAGACTTGGAAAGCTGTCGTGGACGGAGGCAGAGCAGCTGTCACCGCAAAGGTCGACGCGAACGGCAGCAGGAACGCCTCGTACAGAAGACAGCAGAACAGCAGTTGGTGCCAGCTCTTGAGCAGCCCGGAGTGAGGGTCGAAGGTGTTGCGCAGCTCACCGAGAAAGCCGTGAAAGCTCGCGCTCGCGCTCCCATCACGCGATAGAGACTGGCGACGACTACGAGCCGCCATCGCACGCTACTTCCTTTGCCTGAGGAGCTGCTCGAATTGGATCTGACCGTCGCTTCAGAGCGACCAATCCTCCTCACACAACCTGGACACAGCAACAAACAGGGGATGAACACGAACGAGTTACAAGCGCAAAGGGGGCCAGTATTGCGGTCATAAGGAAGGCGCGGCCTGCGTTGAAGCGGACCTCGAGCGAGGAGGCGGCGGCGCGACGACGACGACGGCGATGTCGTGGCCCCCGCTCTGCACCTTTTTCTGCTGTTGCTGCTGCTTCTTCATCTGCAGCATACGCTCGCGTATGCTCGACTTAGCGTGGCCAGGCTTGGCTGCCTTGCGGATCTCCGAGGCTTTCAACACGTCCAGCTGCGCGCTGCCGCTCAGTTTCTCCTTGACCAACGCCACAAACTCCTCGTTCTGCCATCAAAGAGGCACAGAATCGTCCGTTAGAGTTGTCGATCCAGACGAGCCACCTACAAGAACGAGGACTGCGTTTACCCCGAGGACCCGGCGTGCGTGTTGGCAGCTCCGCCGCGTAGCCGCCTTGCACTCGACCACTTTGCAGTTGAGGAACGCTGCCATCTCCTCGAAGAACGAGCTGCGCGTCTCGACCACGAACGTGCGCAAGTGCGCGCGGTCCATGCGGATGAGGCACTTGGTCACGTACAACCCGGCCTGTGCATCGAGCAAGTCAAAAGTCAGCCACAGGAACGCCACCAACATCGTCCCTTCCAGCCACGCACCACGCTGATGATCTGCGCGTTCTTTTCAGTCGTGCTAATGGCCAGCAATGGGCGCAGGAACTGCTCGTCCGATCGCGCCTGCAGCGCCGTGTCCAGCACTTCCCGGGCCAGGTCCCTCAAGAACTGCTTCTCGGAGCACGCGCGGTTCAGCAGAACTGGCATGACGGCGTCAAAGTGCGTTGCCGTCTGCTCATGGAGCCCCAGGATCAGGTCCTGCACGCACAGCAGCGCGTTCCTGGACATGGCCGAGCGCAGACTCGACGCCGCCGGCAACACCAGCAGCGACAGCACGTCGTTCTCCCTGCAGCATCAGAAAAAGTCAGTATGCAGGGGTCTCAGACGCCTCAACGAGCGTGGACACTCACAGCTGACGAAGGGCCTGGGCCTGGTGGTGCTGCGCGAAGCGGCGCAGCGAGTCCAGCGCCGCGAACTCGTGGCCCCACGCCACGTCGTCCTGCTCCTTATCCTGCTCTTGTTCTTTATCCTGTATTTGCCGCTTAAGCTGCAGCAGCTGGTCCAGCGTTTTGGCTTCTGCGTCGGCGTCGGCGCTGGGCCGCAGCTCCTGGCGCGTCTTGACCGTCACGTGGAAGAGCTCCGTCTGCGGCGCGCCGGCCAGAGGCTGCTTTTCTCCAACGGTTGGTTCCTGCTCTTCAACTGCATCTTCTCCAACTGTATGCTCTTCGTCTGCATTGGACGCCGAGGAGCGCCGCCGCTTGACTGGCGCTACGCCCAGACAAGGCGCTGTGTGCTGCTGGATGGTCTCTTCGCGCTCCTGCAGCTGGCTGCGCTTGCGAGAGGGAGGGGGCGACGCGGGCGCCATCACGCAGCGCCGCAGAGCCGCGCACAACAGGTACACACACGTCGCCAGGGCTGGCGGCGAAGGAGAAGAAGCGCAATCAGCCCCAACTCGTGCGATAGAGGCGATTGTGCTGACTACCTTCAGTGTTGAGCCAATTTTTGTGTCGTCATGGCCAAATTTTAAGGGCGTTATGTTACGGCTAGTTATCGGCTGACTACGTAAACAGGAGTTGGGCCAACTTTAGTGTCGTTGACTGTCAAGGACGTTATTTCACGTCTTATTTATATTACGTGGCCCACATGGCAAGTTGAAGTTGCTTCGTTAGCTCTTCTTCTCCCCCTCCCTCCCGTCAACCATGACCCTCGAGTCGCACGTGTTCGCGGCGTCGCTGGGTGCGCTGGTGCCGTCGTTCCTGCTGCTGGCGCAGCTGGAGAAGCAGTGGGAACGCGAGATGCCGCCGCAGTGCAGCGGCGTGCTGGACACCGTGCTGTGGCTGGCCCCCGAGGCCGTGTTCCCGCACCTCGAGTGTCTGGGCGTCGCCGGTAGGGCGCTCTACCTGGACTTCTACGCATTCGACCTGGTGCTCTTCCCGGTCATCTACTCCTTAGCGCTGCTGGGGTTGCTGCGCCGTCTGTGGCCTGGCCGGCCGCTGGTCCAAGCGCTGCCGCTGCTGGGCGCGCTCTGCGATGTGGCCGAGAACGTCTCCATCCTGCAGCTGCTGTGGCTCTTCCCGGAGCGCTGGGTGTCCCTGGAGAAAGCCGTGAGCGTGTTCTCGCGAGCCAAGTGGGTCGTCGTGCTCTCGGCGCTGTTGTTCCTGCTGGCCGGTGCGCTCAAGACGGTCGCTAACTGCAAGAGCGAGGCGAAGAGCAGCAAAAAGGACTGAAGACGGAGGAAGGCAACAGGAGGCCGTAGTTTTGAATTTTAATGCAGGAGCCGTCGAAGTTTGTAGTGCTTTCGATGGCGGTCGGTGATGCAACAGTCCATGTTCATGCGTTTGCTTCTCTGGTTTCTATGAGCCTCCGTGGTCGTGCACTTTCAAGCCACGCAAAGAGCTCCACACACCCCATTCATCCGATGGCACGACCAACTTCGGAACAGCAGCGCGAAACCCCTGGCGCAACGCCTTCCGACGGTTTGCCATTTGCCTTCGTCGCTGTCAGGATGAAGAAGCTGATGCTGGGCCCTAGCGCACTAAGTGACGCTGAGCGTGCTAAGCTGCATGGTGCTGTCGCCCGTCGACTGGAAGTCCCGCTGCAGGCCGCGTACGACTCGCTGGCGCACGACCGCAAGATCGTCCGCGCCGTGTGGCGGATCCCCGTGCCGATTCTCTACTTCTGCGCCTTTGTGTCGATGCTCTTCGCGCACATCCCGGCCTCCATCATGTACGAGCAGGGCTCCGCAGTGTCTTTGGCGCTCGCCACCTCGGGAGACGACACCGTCACAACGGACTCGACGCTCAAGTTCCACAACATCGGGGAAATCTCGGATGTGTTCGAGTGGCTGACGTCGACGTTCGTGCCGATCGTGTTCGTTACCGAAGACTACAACGGCCACACGCTCAGCGAAGACCACTGGGGACGTATCGCCTCGTTCAACAAGGTGCTGGGCGCCGTCAACTTCGAGGTGACGCGGAAGGCCATGCACGCCTGCGAGACGCAGCCGTTCCTGGCCAATCTGTACCCGTACTGCTACGACGCAACGGACACGTCACGCGTGCAGCGCTTGATCAGCTTCGACACGAACGCGACCGAGGCGGCGGGCAAGATCACGGCACTCAAGACGGAAGGCGACTGGCTCGACTTCTCAACGGAGGAACTCGTCGTCACCGTCGTCACGTACAACGGCGAGCTGCAAGGCTACGCCGTGACGGAGATGCAGCTCACGTTCCTGGAGGGAGGCTCCGTCGAGACGAGCTCATCAACTACGCCCGCCCTCTCAAACCCGTACAGCGAGTCGGTCACTATCGCTGCAGACATCGTGGTGTTGGTCTTCTTCCTCGCAGCCTTCACGACACAGCTGCGCAGATTCTATCGAAAGCGCCGCACAGGCATGAGAAACCTGCTCTGCGGCGACGTCTGGGTCGTGATCGAGCACGCGTCCACCGTGGTGGTGGTCGTCTTCTACGTCGTGTGGTTCTCCATCGTGTTGCTCATGTTCCAGAAGGACTTCCGCGACAACCTGGCGGCGCTCGTAGTGGGCGGCAAGGACTGGGCATCCGACGCGGAGGCTCGAAAGCGCCTCTACGCTGTGATCGACATGCTCAAGTCTGTGGCGAAGCTCACCGTGGCGCTGCGTCTGATCGCCACGCTCGCCGTGTTCCTGCTCAGCCTACGGATCCTGAAAAGGTTCCGCTTCCACCCGCGCTTGAGCATTCTCACGCGCACAGTGGCGAGTGCGCTGCACCAGTTCGGCGCCTTCTTCGTGGTGTTCATCGTCATCTTCGTCACATTCGCCGTGTCCGGCACCATTCTCTTCGGAGACCGCGTCGAGGAGTTCTCTTCCCTTGAGACCGCGATGGAGACGTGCATCAACATGCTCTTTGGCAACTTCGACTACGCCAGCATCCAGGGGCTCTACTCCCCTGTGTGCATGCTGTACTACTGGGGCTACATGATCGTCGTGAGCCTCGTGCTGCTTAACATGATGCTCGCCATCGTGTTAGACGCTTACGCAGAGGTGAGCAGCGAGAGCTACAAGACGCACCTGGCGCTCTCTCGGATCGCCGACAACATGGCGCAAAGCTTGATGCTGTGGCTGAGCGACGTGGTGCGATGCCGCAGTCGCCAGAACAAGCGGGAAGTGTCCGCCAAGACTGCGCCGCGTAGTAACCGGCCGACTAGACCCAGCGGCAGTGACTTGACGCGGGCCGACGTGGTCTTCCGCGGCCGTATCCGCCCGCTCGTCCTCGAGCGCATCCTGGGCGCAATGCTGGAGCAGCACGACGCAAACGGCAGCAAGTATCTAACGCCGCAAACGCTGCTGGAGCTGTTTCCTGCCGCCGGTGTCCAGGAAAGCGAAGCGCACGCTACTCTTCAGCACATTGTGGCAGCTGAATCCGTCAAGCCTCTTGATGAAGACGCCAACAAAGCTATTGTCCATCCAGCACCAGAGCATAAGGCAGAGGCTCCGGCCTCCTCAGATCACACGGCGCTGCAGAAGATGGCAGCCCAGCTCGCTGCACTGGAGCAGAAACTTGACCTCCTACTCAACCAGAAGCTGTAGCGGTGACGGTTAATCCATTCAATGCTCTCACTTCTGCGCTGCTCCTCCTCCTTCATCCGTCTCCTCTTCAGGTGCGACGTACTTGGCCCTAGCGTCGAGCAAGCCTTTGAACCGCGCGTACAGCCTGGAGACCCGTCGCTTCTCGGCGCGTTCCGGGTCGAAAAACAACGCCGAGGCCAGTTGAGGCTCGCTTGCAGTGCCTCTGCACCTCGAGATGCGCGGTGCCAGCGTCGACATGCTTCGCTTCGCCGTGGGCTCTGCATCGACAGCGACTCGACTATAACTCCCCAGTGGCGACGCGGTCGTAGCGACCACAGAGGCGCAGAAGGCAGCGCGCTGGAGTTTCTGCCGCACGTGTGGGCGTCTCACGACCGCGTCAGGCTTGGCGACGTACACGTGAACTCTCTCAATGTGCAGGACAGCGCGCCCTCCGCATTGGATGCGCACAAACCGGCCTCGAGACTTGTGCGGAGCCAGCCACTCGACCGCCGGCCCCATCTTCTCCGTCACACACAGGGAACTCACACAACTCGCGATGATGTCGTCGCAATCCCTGCCCACGCCAGTCTTCATGGAGACACTAATGTGCAGAGGGTAAACGCCAGTCGTGCGTCGACTCGGATTCCCGGCCAACCCCCTGGCTGCTCCGTACAAGTGACTCACCTCGTCTCGCAGATAGACTTTGACGGCGTGAACCTCGACGTAGTTGGCCAGGTCGAGCTCCCACCACGGCTGGAATTCCTCTTTCGTGTGGGCGGAGCGGTTGGCGTCGGCGTGCAAGGCGTTCTGAGCTTTCATGCCGCAGACAGTGGACGACTGCCGCACGCGCTTGTTGCCTGCAATGTCCTGCAGTTTGTTGTCCTCTGGGGGCTGCTGATGCCAGCGGTACATGATGGAATCATGGATCATCCGACCGATTTCGGCGTCCGTGTCGAAGCTGCTGCCCTCGAAAGGAACCGGCGATGAGTCCTCGGGGTTTGTTGGGACCTGCTCGCTTGACTTGCACGGACGCGTGCTCTCCTCATAGGCCAGTATCTCCTGACACAGGAGACACACGTTGGCCGTCCCGTACAGCGCCGACGCGACGTTGAACTTCTTGGAGTCCTGGATGACGCCCCACTTGCGGCGGAGCGTGTAGACGCGCTTCATGACGACTACACCAGGAAGACTGGAGCGCATGAATCTTCGCTCGCACAGAGCACACGGTGCTCGCCATAGTTTAGCATCATTCTGCTGCACGCGAGCGCTTGATGCGTTGTGGTCATGAGGCTTTGGAGTTTTCTTTGAAGACAAGTAACAAGGAGAAGAAGCTGGTCGCGGCTTACACCGTCGTGAACTTGAGCAGTTGATATCATTCTGACGGTCGATTCGGGCTGAAGCAAAGTCTTGTTGACAGGCCTCTAGCTCTGGCTTGGATCGGGAAGTCTCGACGGACTTCTCAAAGTGCAGCAGTTTGCCTCCGTAGCTCATGGTTACCCACCCCGAGCCTTGCGGTGTGGCACTCGCTGGCCGCGTCTTCGACGGTCCTGAACTCAATGCTGTCGATGAAAACCCCACGCCTTCAGGAGTCGACTCGATGCGGGGATCGTCCAATGGCGCGACTGTATGACAGTTTTTCAAGCCTTTGAAAAGCTGTAAATTATGATCAACTGGACGAGACTTCTTGGTGACGATGATTTCACTCGCATCCGCTACGCTCGACTCTAGATCGTCAAGTTTGGCTTGTCGAATCGCCGCCTCAACATTCCTAGCGATCACTTCCACCAAAAAGGGGGAAGCGTAATTGCTTTCTTCCTCTTCAACGCCTTCTTCACTAAACACCGGTCCCACTTCTCGGATAGTTAAAAGCTCGCCACTCAGACACTTCTCAAGCGCGTGGACTCCCCACGTTGCTCCAAACCTCCCTCGACAATCGTTTAATAGCGCTTTCTTCTCGTCCAGAGCGTCGGTCAGGTGCGTGTGGTGCTTTAGCTGAATTTCATGCGCAAATTTCGAGAATCCTGCGTCTTGCTGCTGGTTTGGTGGTGATGCCAACTGGGGCATTCGAAGCTTGAGTAAACCCTCGCAAAAGGAGATGGCGATCTCTGTTCATCCGACATTTAACAGAATTAGGAGAAGAGAGCCATGGAAAGCAGAATGAACGTACTTACCTGGATTCGCATCAAGCTGGTAGATTTTCAACTCGCAGTGATAGTATAGAGCTAGCCATCGAACTTCGTAGGAGCTTAGACACCACCGGAGCTGCACACAAAGCCTGACAGTGAAAAACCCAACCGGAATTCATTAGTCTCAGCCTCTAAGCAACAAATTGAGCGTATTTTGTGGAGACTTACATCCTTTCTCTTAGGTCGGACTGCGCGGAAATTGCCTCGCGAAGATGCGTCAGAGCTCGTCGTGCACACACTGAACCAAGTCGAGCGAGACGCTCCGGTCTCATCTCCGTAAGCGCCAACTACTCCAAGACAACAAAACATGAGGAATTGAGCTCAAAAGCGTATTTTACAATGAGACCAAAGTGGAAACGTACGCCAGAAAGGTGCGTTGATAGTCGGTGGGTAGCGCACATCCGCGCCAAACTTCCCAAGTGGACTGTCATGGCCTCAAAGAACCCCCAGATCGTCCTCGTCATTGGATCCGTAGCCTCGAGACTCTCCTTGACCTCGCGCGAATACGAAGCAGCCCAGCGAAAAAAACTCTCTGCGCTTTGCCACGATATCTCGGCGTGTTGCAGCCGTGGCCAGCTCGCAATGGTTAGACTTTCCCCACCTTGGAGGATCTGGGATTCCGCATGCATGGCGTTCAACTGGCCCATCGCACACAGCACGAGTACAAGCTCGACAGGAACGCTGAACTGCGAGAGTTGCTGCTTCCCCACGATTCTATCGGCCAACAGACTCAGCTCACCAAGACCGGAAAACAACGGTGGGAAAACAGTCAGGGGGTATGGTGCAGTCGTCTCGGTGGCAGGTCTTGCTGAGTGATAGCGTTGGATGGAGAGCAGGAGAGGTAAATACTCGTCGAATAGCTCCAGGATCTCCCAGTAGGCCGCTGGCTTCTCACATCGCGACGACTGAGAATATAGTGGCAGCTCTTTGAGCTTGAG
This sequence comes from Phytophthora crassamura, assembly GCA_033557995.1. Taxonomy (NCBI): domain Eukaryota; phylum Oomycota; class Peronosporomycetes; order Peronosporales; family Peronosporaceae; genus Phytophthora; species Phytophthora crassamura. The sequence continues at coordinate 2,320,744 of JAUCED010000016.1, forward strand.
TCGAATCTGTAGAACAAAGAACTGGAAGTGAGCGGTATCCCTCAATTCAACCAGGTGAAGGCTGCCCACCTGCATCCGAACATCGGCGAATCTGCCCGAATCAAAGTAGATCTTGCTAATTCGCTTCTGCTTTCAACAAGGCAGAGGTCAGATGGTGGAACACTTGGCGGATAGCGCAGAAGTTAGAGCGATAAACCGACCTCCAGCTCCGTCTCGTCCTGGGACAACAAGTGGTAAGACGGAAGGCTACCGCTCCATAGTCGAACGTGCAGCCACTTCGACGATAACACGGGGCCATTCCGCACCATGAAGTGATCGAGCTAGTAGACACAGGACCACAACAGTATGTTGTCAAGCATGTCCAGTGACAAAAATACTTGATCTCAAGTCCTGATGAACAAGACAAACATGCTCCGTGAAGACTATTCAAAAATAATATTATTCAAAAATAATAGTCCTCACGGAGCATGTTTGTCTTGTTCATCAGGACTTGAGATCAAGTATTTTGGAGTGATTCCGCCTATAAACTTGTTTTTTTGTGTAAAAGGTATTGTAAATTGTAAATGAAATAGGTTATTTCTCGAAAATGTGAGGCTGTTGATTCAGCTGGCTTTGCTGTCCTGAGCAGCGAGCGCTTGAATTTCTTTGTGGGTCGCGTTCACCTGCTCCATGAGTGTTTTGAGGTTCTGTTGGAGTTCGTCCAGCCGCGACGCCTTTCCCGCTGCCAGCTTCTTCACTTGTCCTTGCTTGCTCACAGCTTCATCGAGCACGAAGCCCTCATTGAGGAACTCGAACGTCGCAATGATCTCCTCGTCGGATAGTCCGGCCGCGGGAAAGAGCGTGTTTCGTAGAAAAGTGTGGTTCAGCATTTCGGACGGGTTTTTCTTCTTGAGCTTGGCCAGCAGCAGCGGGGGTCGGATTTTGCCATACGCGACCACAGCATCATGATCTAAGGCAGGGGTAACATCCTCACCCGAGTCGTTTTCGTTGTTCTCATCCCGCTCGGTCTGGTACTCGCGTCTTCGATACTTGGCTATCAGGTACTGCACCAAGTAGCGGTGGAAAGTCGAGATTCGGCTTGCAAGTTTCACGTTGATCTCTCCTTGGTATCCTTCCTTGTTTATGGTTTTGTAAGTCCCCATGACGATGGCCAGCATCATGTTGAGCAGGATGAGACTCACGATGACCATGTAGCCCCAGAAGAACCAGCCCGAGCCGCGGATGTTGTAGATGGAAGCAAAGTCGAACGTGCCAAACAGGATGTTCATGCACGAGTCTCTCGAGAGCGCGGCCGTCGAGAACTCGCGCACGCGATCGCCGAACAGGAGGTTCCCCATGAACGAGAAGGCGATGAAGATGATAATGAAGACCAAGAAGAAGGCGCGGAACTGGTACAGTGAATGCCGAACCGTGCGCGCGAAGATGTTAAGTTGCGGGTGGAAGCTCAGCTGCCGAATGGTGTACAGTCCGAGCTGAAGGACGGCGATAGCTCCGGCGATGCTAAGTGCGTTGGTCCAGGCTGCCACATTATCGAGCGCGTCGATCACAGCAACAATGTCGCGGTACTCCTGATCGAGGGACTTCGGCGTGGGCAACTCCAAGAGCTTGTTGTCAAAGTCCAACGAGATCGTGACAGTCCACAGCACTGCGAAAGTGGGAAGGGCCCCGAACTTGACGCAGAACTCGCCGGCGGTAGACAAATACTGCTTTATCAACACCTTGCGACGTCCAACCGAGTTGTTCGGCTCCTTTGCTGGGTCCCTTTTGGGCCTTGCATTCTCGAGGCGACGTAAGACCAGGCCGAAAAAGATGTAGGCAACAACAACGGGGACAATGGTCACCCATGTGCGGCCTCTGTAGTCTGGGATGGATTCTGTTGTTGCGTCCATCGAGATGAGACCCGTCTGGAGGAAGTGCACCTTTAAACGGGATACTGTGAACACGCTGACTTCCCCACTGTAGGTAGCGATCGTGACAGCGAGTTCTTTCGAGTGATAGTTCACCCAGGTGCCGCTCGTCCTCAGACCTTCGATGATGGCCTTGGCTTGGGCAGCATCGAAGTTCACGTCCAGGAAATCGGTCGTCTGCGCTGCCTCATCGACGTAGGTGCAGTTCGGATACAGCTTCAACAGCACAAACTCTGCGTCGCACGACTTGTATTCCCTTGGGGTCGTCTCCAGAATGACACCACCCAGCACACGGTTGGCCAGATCCAAATGCCCCAGTTGATAGTCCGGCAAAGCCTCGCCGTTGTGGTCCGTCGTGATGAACACCGAGGGAATGAACGTGTCTGTGAGCCAGTCGTAGACGTCGTCAACGCAGTCAATGTCGTAAAACTGGACTGTCGTGTCGCTGTTGGAAATGCTGCCACGCCCAGGCGCGAGAGCGAGGGCCACCGCGTTGGACTGCGTGTACATCTTCTCGTTGGGCGTGCCGGAGTTCAGCAAGACGGCGAAGATGACGCAAAATCCGACCGTAGTGAACAGGCGAAACAGAGCCACGCCGAGGACGTAGTAGTCGAATTCGAGAGCCGTGATGGCGTCTCCAATCGACATCTCCAGCTTCTCGACGGCTTCTCGAGTTGGGTTGTCCAGCATTTTCGCGTTAATGCTAGCGTCCTTTCGAATCTTCTGATCAACGACATCGCACCATCGACGGCGTATCGGTAGTTTCTCCAGTGTTGCATTGGGCTGGCTTGGCACAGCTTCGGCAGCGACACTAATCGAGGTGACTGGATCGGTCGCATCGTCCGGAGCGTCGTCCAGTGGAGCGCTTGACTCTCCGTCAGCAAAGACACTATCCGAGGTGACTGGATCGCCCGTATCATCCTGAATTTGCACACTGCACGCATCGGTTGTGGAGGGCTCTTCCATTCTTCAAGGCACACGGCCGCGGGTTAGAAGCACCGAAGGAAAACCGGAGTGGGGTGGGCACTACCGGCATGGTTATCCCAAATTTTCCTGCCAAGGTCCACTGACACGAACTATCTTCGTCAACAGCGCTGAGATGCTGCTGCAACCCAACGTCTCCAACAACGTTCCACTAACGGATAAAGTTGTCCGTTTCGGTGGTTAAATTGACCTTTTGGGTTATGTTTGTCTTCAAAACAATGTCTTGTGACCGGGACGTGGGTTGCATCCATAGCAGAGAATGCATCGTCTCAGCTCAACTCAAGCGCATGAACGCTGGTAATGATAGAAGAACGCACAAAACCTTCCTTTGCATTCTACCAAAGTAAATAATATGAATGTAAAATTTGTGAATGCAAAGCAAAATTAGCGGGTCTCTCTCTTTATCATTGGTACAGGAAATCGTACACAACCGTTCACAACCTCTGTCCAACCTCGAGCATTGCTCGGGGAGGCTTGTAGATGGTAAACGATGATCGACGGGATGGTGGTCATCAGTTTGTCTGCCTTAAAGGATGAGCCGCTGAGCTTTTTGCGATAGCCTGATTAACAGCGGGAAGACTATTTGTCAACAAAAAAGGAAGGATAAAATATATTGAGGAACGGTTGAAGTGAAAGCGAACTTCAATCTATTGGGAAGCATAATTGGTCGGTGCATATTGCCGCGCGAGGACGGCTTCCAGCAGTTTGTCGAGCTTTTGGCCACGCGGTCAGGCAACGCAGCAAACTCGTCCGGAAGTTGAGTTTTCATGAGGCTTCTTGAGGCTTGACGGCGGCTCCAGCTTACCAGGCTCACTGCTTTGTTGGATCTGCTCTACATTCCCCCTTGGCTAAGTCTCCGAGAAGAATCAACCCTTCGTGCAGGTGCTTGAACGTCGCAGACAGCTCGTCGTCGGAAAGGAGAGCAGCCGGGAACAAAGCTCTTATCATTGACGGAGTGACCACGGTAGACGACCTCGCCGGAGTCTCGTCATCTTCAAGCCCTCGCTCCCTCACAAGCTTCAGTACGAGTACCCCCCGCAAAAATCTGGGTAGAATTTTATCAGATTGGACCAAGTTGTCGCGAGTCAGTTTCCGGACGTCAAAACCCAACGCCTCAAAATCCGTCAATGCTTCTTGCTCGTCATCGCTCGGCTTGGTCATGTACGCCATTTTTTTCCGCAAAGAATAAGACGTACATGCCCGCATCGCGTTAAGGTCTGAAAAAAATTGGTAGACGAGGTCGCGCCCATATTGTGTGATTCGGCTGACAAGCAGTACGTTGATTCTCCCGTCGTAAGTTTCCTTGCTCATGTCGTCGTAAGCTCCCATGACGATGGCCAACATCATATTGAGGAGGATGATACTCACGATGATGAGGTACGACCAGTAGTAGTACAGACCGGATGCGCGAATCTTGTTGATATTGGCGTAGTCAAAGTCCCCAAAAACCATATTTACGCACGACTCGAGCGACTTTTTCCCCGTTGAAAACTGCAGAACGCGTCCGCCAAAGAGAACATTACCCGCAAAGGCGTACGTCAGGAAGACGATCCCGAAAATGACGACGAAGGCTCGGAATTGACGCAACGCGCGAATACCAGTGAGTGCAAACAGATTCAGCTGCGGGTGAAAACGCAGTTGGTGGAGAATGGAAAGTCCCTGCTGGACGACAACACCGCCACCAATGATGCTGACGAGATTATTCCAGAACGCGGCAGTGCCGATAACGTCAACGGCGGCAACAACATCTCGATACATCTCTTGTGGAGTTTTGGTGCTGTTGTCAGCAAGTACAAGCAGCTCATCTCGAACGCTGAAAGAAAAAAACCTGACGTACGGACCGACAAAGGCTATGGAGTGTAGGCGGCCGCGGTGCTGCCGTCTACACTCCATATTCGCGTCAGCGGGTGTGAGACGCGCGTCCTTGTTAGTAAGGATCGTCAACCGAGCGAGCCAAGCCGACGGACGATCTGCTCGATCGTACCTTCCGCTAAATGGTCAAAGTATCCGGATATGGTTGGATATGGTTGCTGAACTTCGTTTGGACGCGCAGTTTAGTTTGGTGCCGACGTGCGTGCCCGGTGCGCAACTGAGGAACGTTGGTCCATTTGTAGGAGATCACGATGGAACATTCCTCCTTTTGTGAGCTGGGGCGATCGCTTTCTCTCTCATTTCATATTTTGCAAGATGAGCCGCAAGCGCAAGAAGGACGACGTCTACCCCGACGACTGGGATATGGAAGAGGAGACCCAGGACCCCGACACCGTACCGCCGCCGTTCGAGTTCGTAGCAGAGACCCAGGACCCCGACGCCGTACCGCCGGCGTTCGAGCCGACTCGGGACTCTGGCGTGAGTGCTCCCCAGGACGCGCTATCGCTGCAACCTCATTCCGAGGTGTCGGACCCCGTCTACTGCCTCAAGCGCTCAACTGCGAATGTCCACTCGAGTGTGATCTGCAAGCTCACGCGAATCCTCCGACTACCGGAACTGCTGCCGGAGATCGAGCGCATTTGCGTGGTCATGAAGCAGGTTCAGTTGGAGGGGTGGCACCTCGCCAACCTCCACGTCCTTCGCTGTCTGAAGGAGAATAAGGAACTGCCCAAGATCGAGCAGATGCTCTTCTACCGTTGCTGTGTGGCGACACTTGGCAACACTGAAACTCGTGACAGGGATGCGACCGAGCCGGAGTACCCGAGTTTACACGAAACATTCTCGCGGTACTGGGTGGGAAGAGGACATGTGCAGACGTATGATTCAGAGCGTGTCGTGAATGGCACAAAAATGGTGAACGAGATGGCTCAACTCATGTCGACCAACGCGCTGAACATGATAGCTCTGCACTTCCGTCGTCGGCTGCACCAATACGTCCGCTTCCGGTACGCCCCGGAGGGCAAGATCGAACTGAAGAACCGAGATACCAAGCGTCTCGTCGACAGCTGCTTCCGCGTCAAGTCCGTGCCGGAGGTGGGCGAAGACGGAGCCCCGACAGGCCGGACGGTCAAAGCGTGGACTGAGTGGGACGCGACCAATGATGAAACGGAGCTCGAGTTGCGCAACTGGCTGGGGAAGGTCCCGTGGCAGGGGCAGATACGAGCTAACAGTGCTCACTTCCTGCGTCGGCTGTTCGACATGCTCACGTTCATGGAGGAGTTTGTGAAGGAACACCCGAAGCAGAAGGGGGCTCGACTGTACTCACTGTTACCCGTGGCGACTTCGTACGAGGCCGTCTACGTCAAGCTCAACGCGAGCACTTTGTACGGGCTGTTCTCGCGGACCATCGACGACCCGAAGGTGAAGACGTTCCTGAAGGAGGAGTTGAACGTGGTTCCTCGCAAGGAAATGACGGGCTTTGAACTCCCTTTCAACTTGGGAACGTTTCAGCAGAACAAGGCGGATGTCATGCGGGCGGTGTTCGACGTGGACCAGTTCGAGACCGAAAACCGCAAGTTCGTGGACGAGGTCAAGACGAACAGCTACGCGGCCTCGGTGACCATGACGCGCCCGGTGACCACGACGTCCGTGGTCGTGGTAGAGCAGACCACTTCGCACAAGAAGAGGAAGAAGAACGACGGCTCAGCGGAGCAGACGACAACTGCTAAGAAAAAGACGAAGAGCCCGGAGGAGCTTGCAGGTGGAGACGATTTCAGCAAGGAGCTGTTCAAGCTCGGTCCCGGGTACTGCCCCGACGTTCTCATCGGCATCGATCCGGGCATGCGATCGCTCGTTACGGCGGTGTCGGTCGGTCGTCTCCGTCGTCGCAGACGCCGCAGAGGACGGAGACAATCTCGACGAGCGCGGCGCCGGCGCAGACAGAGACGCCAACTGCAAGAGAGGGTTACGGAGATCACGACTCGCGAGTACCGGCACTTGGCGAGGATGAACGACTTTCGCCACTACAACGAGAAGCTGAAGCAGCGGGAGCCGTGGTACGCTGGGGTCATCCGTGCGATGCCGTCGTTCAAGACCTGCAGCTACGATGTGTACCTGCAGCGCCTGCAATACTTCTGGATGCACCTGCGCTTCCTGCTGGCGTTCTCTGCCGAACAGGCCTTCCTCCGCTGGCGGTTTACGCGAGACCGCGCGAAGATGACGGCAATCGATGCGCTCGCCAAGCGGCTCGTGCCGAGAGCCAGCAAGCAGGTCTGCATAGCGTACGGCGACTGGAGTCGGCGAGACGGCATTAAAGGCCACGCCACGGGGCCGGTCAAGGGGTTCGTCAAGGCGCTGAAGAAGAGAGCGACCGTGCTCCCGATGGACGAGTACCGTACTAGCATTACGTGCTCCTGCTGTCACCAGCGACTCCAGCAAGCTCGACTGTTCACCAAGGTGAAGAGGAAGGACGACGAAGAGGACATTCGGCTGAAACGGCAGCCGTCCAAGAAGGAAGCGAAGGAAATTGCCGAGATGCAGAAGTTCGCAGACCCGAAGCTGGCGGACAAGAAGATTGTTCTCAAATGCACCCGAAACGTCTTGCGCTGTACCAACAGACGATGCAAGGCCAACTTCTGGAATCGAGACGTCAACGCTGCCCGAAACATGCTGGAACTGCTCCGGAGCGGGCTCAAGGGGAAGCGCGGGGCGAGCAGACTGCGAGCATTCCGGCGAGGATAGCGGTTGGCGTGAGCATGACAAAAGACTCGTGGTCGGAAAGACTCGTAGCGTACGCGGTACGGGGTCACGTAGCCGGCCACAACCATATATTCGTAGCACAGGACGATGCACAGCATAGTCCCAGAGACACCAGTAGGATTCTCAGTGTTAATCAGAATATGGCAGCACCGTACTTGAGAATGATGTACTTCAGTATCCCAAAGACTCGCTTCAAATTCGGAACGAAGCCCTTGCACTTCTTGCCTCGAGCTGCGTCGTCGAGTAAAAGGTCCGTCCAATACATCAAAGCAAGTAAAAAGTAAGTAGATGCCAACGCGGACATACTACCCCCTACCTCACTCCCATGAATCTCTGGGATGGGCTTGATCGATGACTTCACCTCGATAAAACCACTCTCGCGGAAATCGATCGTAAGCCGTGTGACAGCGAAGGTCCTCCCGATGCCGTTATACGAGACGAGCGTCGTGATCAGCTGCTTGGTTTGGTAGTTGACCCACGAGCCATTCGCTTTCAAATCGGTTATCGTGGTCTTCGCGTCTTCAACATCCATGTCGATACCCAGGAAGTTGATCGACTTCGCTGCATTGTTTGTGTGAGTGCAGTTTGGATACAGCTCCGTCAAAACGAGGTCGGGGTGGCACTCGATGAATTCGAACGGAATCATTTCAAGAATCACGCCGCCCAAAACCTTGTTGGTGCGAGCCACACGACCGCGCAGATGCTCCGGCAAAGGGTTTCCGTTGTGGTCCGTGGAGACGAACACAGACGGAATGAATGTGTCCGTGAGCCACTTGTAGATATCATCGACACTGTCGATGTCTCGGAATTGAACGGTACTGTCGAGTTTGGAGATGCTGTCAGTGGTAGGGGCCAATGCATTGGTCAATGCGCTCACTTGAGCGTAGATTTGGTTCGTAGGTGTTGCGCTAGCGAGCAGAACACTGATGATGTAGCAGGTAAGCAAGGTCATAAGAAACTGGAGCAGTGGGATTTGAAGCACCATTTCGTCAAATGCCAACGAAGCGATCGCGTCGTCGAGTGGCATGAAGAGCGGATAGGCGGCATCCTTCGCGCTGTGCGAAGTGCTGTGGCGTTTCATCTTGGACTTGTCTGCGTCGTCACCAGCGACAACGAACGCACACTGGGGCTCGAGCAAGGCCGGCAACGCCGAGCCGTTCATCCCATCCGGCAGGACTTCCACGACTTCCCCTCCGGTAACAGCCTCATGTTCCTCGTTGACCTGTTCCTCATGTTCCTCGTTGACTTCGGTGCGCGTAGTCACGGGTGGATCCGCCTCTTCATCCAAGCCTGAAGGAGTAACCTTTTGGTCACTCATGAGACTTCCCCTGCGGCCCTGGCGGAAAGTCGATGAATGGATGATTGAACATCCTCTGCGTAAAGGTTTCGCAACGGAAGAATGAAACCGCGTTATCTTTTGGACGAAACCTCTCACAATAATCCTTGGCTGGCAGATTTGACTTAGAGCGCCTACTCCTATATAAGGGTCCAATGAAATACATAAGCCTTATATAAGGGTGCATATGATACATAAGGCGATTTACCATCAACCAAAAGCAAGGATGAACGCTACGGTACTGTAGCTGCTTGCCTCTCCTCCCGCCGCCATAACGCTAACCTGCTGTCCTCCTACTGCCTCGTACACAGCGTATCTTCCGGCGGTTCCCGTCGCAGCACTCGGACTTCATCCACGACATGGCCTTCGACTTCTACGGCAAGCGGCTGGCCACGTGCAGCTCGGACCGCAAGATCAAGATCTGGGAGGAGCACGGCCAGGAGTGGCGTCTCGAGTACGAGTGGAACGCGCACCAGGCCAGCGTGTGGAAGGTGGCGTGGGCCCACCCCGAGTTCGGCCAGATCCTGGCCTCGTGCTCCTTCGACCGCACGGTCTCCGTCTGGGAGGACCAGGGCATGTACCTTAACGGAGGCAATACTGCTGCCGATTCAGCCGCCAACGGAGCTCCAGCCATTGCGGCCGGCACCAAGGAGGGCTGGCGCAACCAGGCCCAGCTCGTGGACGCCAGGGACTCGGTGCACGACGTCAAGTTCGCCCCCAGACACTTAGGACTGCGACTCGTACGTGGGGAACGTTTAGGAGCGGACATTTGGAGGTGACTGACGAGGAGTTGTTGCTGCTGCAGGCCACGGCGTCCGAGGACGGCTTTGTCCGCATGTACGAGGCCATCGACGTGATGAACCTGTCGCACTGGCCGCTGCAGGAGGAGTTCCTAGCCGACAAGGACGGCGCCACGTGCGTGTCGTGGAACAAGTCGCGCTTCGACGTGCCCATGATCGTCGTGGGCGGCAACAGCGACGTGGCCAAGGTCTGGGGTTACAACAATGCGTACCGCCGGTGGCAGGTCGTGGCGGAGCTCGCGGGCCACACGGACGCCATTCACGACGTGTGCTGGGCGCCCAACATGGGCCGCTCGTCGCATCTCCTGGCCACGGCCAGCAAGGACCGCTCGGTGCGTATCTGGCGACTCACGATCCAGGAGGACGACCACTTGCAGGCGGACGTCGAGGAGGTCGCGCGGAAGCACCACCACGACTCGGAGGTCTGGCGCGTCGAGTGGAACGTCACGGGCACGATGCTGGCGTCTTCCGGCGACGACGGCACTGTGCGCATGTGGAAGAGCGACTTCGAGGGGAACTGGGCCTGTGTCAACACGATCTGCGGAGACCTGGGCCCGGCCGCAGCTCCTCCGCCCATGGACTTGAGGACAAGTTAACAAGAGCGGACGGTGCTTGACACCAGGCCTGAGAAAGCAGGTTTCTTCAATAATGGAGTGAGTATTAATTGGTACGTGTGGTCTACATGGCCTGCACACGACTCTGCCACTGCTGTAGCGCTGCTGGCCCTTTCGCCTGGGCTTCAAGGAAGTCGTTGAGAGCGTCGCGATAGTCGGCGATACTGGCCTGCCCTGGCGGCGTGTACCGCACACTTCGAGTCGCGTGCTTCCAGATGAGCTCGAAGTCGTCGTCTGGTACTTCATGGCCGATCTTCTGAAAGAGCTGGCGTAGGTACTTGGGGTCTCGAGGCTGCGCGAACTCGGCGTTGGTCACGCCGCTGGACGCAAACTCCTCAGGGTAGAGCAGAGCTTGCGCGTTGACGTCGTCTCCGTAGTTTTGTCCGTCAGCGATCGACCGGCGAGCTGGCGCCGAGATGTCGCTGCGGATTGTTGGGACACCGAACGACCGCGCGTCGGCTGTGGCATTTCGCCAGCCGTGGTTCACTGCGCGGCCGAGATCCGGGTCGGGCTGCTGCTCTTGTGGCGAGTACTCGCCCTGAATGCACTGCCAAGCGGAGTCGCTGTCCTGCGTCGTGATGCCGAACACGTGGTTGCTCGGCAAGTTGTCCGTCTCGGCAGCTCCCAGGTGTCTGGGCTTGCCTAGGTGGTCGTACAGTGTGCGCCGGTCTTCAAGATGCTGCGGGGCGATGGCAGGACACGTGCCGCTCTCGTTCATTTCTGGGTTCAGGACAACAGCCACCTCTCCTCCCTCTCGACCAGTGCCAAGGGGCTTGACACCGAAGCGATACTTTGCAGGGTCGATCTTGGCTGCTTCCCACCGATAGTTGCGGTTCTTCTGCTCCCCGGGGGCGACAAACCCGTGCGAGCGCTTGTACAGCGCTTCATCTTGCTGGCTATTCAGCAACCGAGCCGACGTCGACGGATACAGCAGCTCCTTGGCGGACTCACACAACGCCCCGCTCATACCAAACGCAAACTCGGGTCTCTGCATGTGCGCTGGCAGTTTGTGGCCTCGCGAGTACGACTTTCCCAGCGGCTCTCGCTTGTGGCTCACGTAGTTGGCTTCGACCTTGGCGAGATTGATGCGCTGGTACTCCGTACGGGGCCCGCTGACGAGCATCTCCGGCACGTGCTCACTGCCTGTGGTCACGAGGCCAAACTTGGTCATGGGGTCGATTCGCTTGAGGTCATTGATCAGCCCCGGGTGGGCGATGCGCGAGCCCGGCTCGGAGAAATACGACTTGCGGAAGCGACGGACCTCGTCGGGGGTGCCTGGGCGCTGCTCGAAAGTCAGGCAGTGCGCTGTCGTATCACGCTTGGGCTCCGGCTCCGTTCCAGCGGCCTGAGCAGCAGCAGCAGCAAGCATTAGCACATTAATCCCAGCACACGTTGATCTCGGCAAACGCACCCGCGGCGTGTTGTAGCGGCTCATGCTGGGAACTTGGACAGAGGCAGTTCTTGCTCTGCTCTGCTCTTGGTCGGAAATACAGACCGACAATAGCCCGACTTGAAGTTTGCATTGACTCGTTCGCGTCCTTTCGCCGCATCTATTTCCATATTTTGGGTAGTGTACACCACAAACACGATCTTAAAAGGTCGCAGTCACAAGTCGAGCATGGCACGTCGCGCGGCGTCGAGTGCAGGCGAAGACCGGCGCTTCCGGCGCCTCGCAGCACAACTGGGCGTCTCTAGACATGTTCTAGGACCTGATGACGCAACGGGAGTATCCTCCGCTATCGAAAACGCTGTTGATACGACTGCGCAACGTCCAGAACCAGCGGAACACGACGAGGACGAAGTTGAGGAGGAGATTGAGACCCAACAGGCCGATGGAGAGCAGGAAGACGAAGAGGATGATGATGTCGGGGAGCTCTCGCTCACGCTACCGTCAGATTCGGCCAGCGAGGGTCCTTCCAGCGACCTGTCGCTGCCTCACTCGTTCGGCCACTACGACCAGATCCCAGCGGGACGAGGGATCTCGCACTTTGACGATCACCTGGCCAGGCTGTCTCCGGGTCAGTTGCCTTCCGGCAGGCCCAACAGATTGCAGACACCGCAGCGAGTTGCTGCCAGCAGTGCGTCGTCGGCGGACGGCAGCGAGACGGTGATGAAGAAGTTCTACGAGATCCAGGTGGGCAAGATCCGAGCGCAGTTGGCGCTCAGTGTGCAGACACAACGAGAGCTGGAGAAGACGCTGCAGCAGGAGCGAGCGGGGTGGCAAGACAAGGCTGACGAAATGAAGGTGAGTGGATAAAGACGAAGTTGTCGCTGTATTTGGTGCTGACTTCTTGTACTTGAATGACACTTTGTGAAACAGCGCAAATTTGCCGAAGAGAGAAGTCGTGTTGATAAGGAGCTACAGCATACTAAAGCTGATCTTCAGGCTGCACAGACGCGCCTCAAGATGGAGAAGACGCATTTTGCCACACTACAGATCTCGGACGCGCTAGCTGAACAGGTTTGCGTCCTTCTTGCCATTCCAAATCTTAAAATTCTCTGAGCGCGTGGTTGTTGATGCACTGGTATCTCGTACGTACAGTTATCTCGGCAAAACGAGGGAGATCTGTCTATTCGTGAATATGTCCAGCTATCCATCCACTCCAAAGTACACAAGCTGGAAACGGAGCTGGAACGCTGTCGGCACGAGCTGGAGGTTCTTCAAAGAAGCAGCAGCGAAGACAAAGCTGCGGCGGCTGGCGCTTCGGATGAAGTGGCGCAGGTACTACGTATCGCCGAGGCAAAGGAGAGACGATTGCAGCACGAGTTGGGACTATCGGAAGCGACTCGACACGAACTCGAGATTCAAGTCAAAACGCTCGTCGACCAGATCGATGGAATGACAGAAGAACAGCGGCGTAATGAAGAGATCTACAGCGACCAACGAGGTCTGCAAAAGGCGTCGGAGCGTCTCCAGAGAGACTTCCAAGTTCTGCAACGTGAACACGACGAGCTCCAGTCCCGATACGAAGAAAGCTCGACCGGCACCAGTGACTTACAGCAGAAGATCGCGCTGTTGGCAGCAGACAAAACCTTTTTACAGGACGCCAAGACGCAGCTTGAAGACCAAGTGGCGAGAATGCGGTTGGCACAGCAGGAGATGCAAGCGAAGGTGAACTCCCTTCAGGAAAAGTACGAGGGCAATGTCGGCCAGAGTGTACAGCTGCAGAACGAGACGCGACTCCACTTCGAGAAGAAGCTCGACGACGAAATGACCAAGTTCATGGAGCTCTCAAAGCGAGAGATCGAGCGGATCCGCAGCGATGGACAAGTCGTCTACGAGCGTGAAAACAGACTGCTGAAAGAAGCGCGTGACGACGCCTTGAAGCACGTGGAAGTGCTTCAAGCTCGACTGGACAGCGTTCAATCCGCGCTAGATGAGAAGGTAAGACGTTGCTCTCATAGTAACGAGCTACGCTCGTCAGGTATTCACGACTTCTTTTACACGGTCTTCAGGTACTGGAAGCGACGCGGATGGAAAGCACGCATACGACGGCGCTTGCTACTGCGCGCAATGAGCTCAAGATGCGGCATTTCGAGGTACCAAGTTGGTTTTCAGTAGCAGTATCTTCCCTCGGGCTGACAGCGCTGTGGTCCTACTACTGAATCCAGATGAGCCAGCTCAGGTTGTCACTGGAAGAGAAGGCTGCAAGTGCTCGGAATGCAAGACTAGAGATCGAAATGCTCACCCAGAAAGTAAGCATTGAAGCTTGGTGGCCTTTGAGCGCTGAGACTGACGATTTGATGCTTAGGTGGAGGCTCACAAAGAGGAGTTTGCACGATTGGAGACAACGTCGACGACTCGAATCACCCAGCTTGAAGCTGCTCTCGACGTGGAAGTAAGTCAATCCGTGCAAAGAACTCGAAGTCGTTTTCGTTCTCGTTAACGTCATGTGTGGTTTTTTTGCGTGGTGGTAATAGCGCAACAAGCTCAAGGAATACGAACTCTTAGAGATCGACTTGGACGGAGCTGTCGTCCAAACTGGCGAGATCGCAGCAAGGGAAGGCGACGAAGCGGATCCGGCCGCTAACACGAAGCTGCAAGAGGTGATGACCACGTTTGGCGCGATTCCGACCAGTACGAAACGACGGGTAAGGAAGGCTACCGCTATGCTGGCTGCGAGGCTGTGGAACTGATCGCTGTACGCACCTCCAGTTTCAACAGAGCGTGCTGCTCGCCCAGAAAGTCGTCAAGTCACAGCGAGAAGCCATCGCGTCGGAGCAGAAGCTCAGCGAAGTGACAAACGAGCGTGGAAAGCTGCAGCAAGAGGTCGTCGAGCTGAAAGCCAAACTGGCGAGCTTCCATCAGCCGCAATCGTATCTGGTAAGTTGGTCCTGCGGCAGCTTCACCGAGGCGTTCGTTGGGCTGATGAATGCTGTCATTCAATGGGTTGCATGCGCAGATCGACAAGCTTTCACGACGAGAACAGGAGCTTCAAGGCGCCGTTTGGAGGTATCAGGAAGCTCAGACGCACCTGCAACAGCTCCGAGCTCAGTACCATCAAGTTGAGGACGCCAACGCTTCGCTCCAGCACCAGCTCCAGCAGCTTCTGGCACGTCGCGCAGACCTCGACGCACTGAAGGCCACCGTTCAGCTGCTGCGGGGCAAGCTCCAACCCAGCAACCAGCAAAAGCAGATCGAACGTGTTAACCGGCAGCTTCAAGCGGCCGAGTTCACGAAAGCCTCGACGTTTGAAGCTGCATTGACCCCGATGAGCTCGTCGTTCCCCAAGGTCTCTCCGCCTGCGTCCATCGCCTCCAAGATGACTCGACCGCCCACGCCACACAAGGACGACTTGAGCTCCGAAGCTTCGAGCATCTCCAGTGCCCCCAGGTGGTACACGAAGCTCCGAGCGCCGCAGTAGCAATGCACAGCCACAGTAGACGATCCCATTGGTCAATACGTGACTTCCACATCGGCGTCGCCATGGCCAGACGTTTCTCGTGTCCCTTGCTGCGCAGCGTCGGCACTTCCGCTGTGCGCAGAGGTCCGGGCGCTTCAGCCTGCAATACATTGACAGCTCGAGCATTTGTGAGTGCGTCGAGGGGCTCGGATGCGGCGCTTAAGAGCGACTTCAAGCGCTGGCTCAAGAAGGAGGTCGCGCTGCTGGCCTTCCTGGTGGCGGCGGGGGCGACGGGCGTGCACTTCTACCAGGTGCAGTAATGATGCGATGAAGCTGGTGAAGAAGGCACCTATAGACTCACAAGGAGCTTGTTGCACGAAGAACCGAGAGAACGCGCCGGTGAAGCAGGTCGAGCGGCTGGTGAAGCAGGCGGAGCAGAGCGCCAAGGACGGCGACCGAGAGCAGGCGCTCAAGCATTGCCTGCACGCGTACGACGTCGTCAAGAACACCAACCCGCACGGTGCGTAAGGAAGTGAAAGCTCTCAGACTCTCAGACTAACGTTGGGCCGACGTCTGCAGACCGGCACTTGTTCGAGCTGGCCTTCGCCATCGCGGCGCAGTACGAGGAGCTGGGCAAGGGCACGCCGGCGACGAACTACTACATAGAGGCGCTGGAGCACAATTCGCGCGAAATGAAGGCCGCCAAGAGGGAGCGCAACCGCGTCGTCACGCTCGACCGCATCGCGCAGTCCTACGAGGACAGGTGCGTAGTGAACGCCCCCCCACACACACTGCTTGCTAACGAACGTCTCCGTTGCGTGCAGGGGCCACGTCGAGGCGGCGGAGAGGTATTTCACGCAGGCCATCCGCGCGTACGACCAGAACCGAGGGCGGCGCGAGCTCTCGCAGGCGTCCAAGAGCGAGGCGGCGGACTTGGCGGCGGACTTGGCGGCGCTGGATCGAGAGATCCCGGCCGTGCTGTTCAACTACTCCCACCTGCTCATGGCGAACAAGCGGTGGGTCGAGGCCGGCCACGCGCTGCAGCGCGCTCGGACCCTCGCGCGCGTGTCCTCGCTGTCCGCGAAGCACGTGGAGCTCATCGAAGGTGCGATCGGCAGCGTTCGGGAGGCCAAGACTGCCAAGGCCGAGACCGAGAGGGAGCACGAGCACAAGAACAGTTGAGCCGGGCGGCGAGACTGGACGACAAGCCGAGCGGTACGGATGCATGAGGACCGCAAGCAAAGCTTGTGCGCCAGTGCCAGTTCATGCCACTTTGTTCGGGCTCGTAGCGGATACCTCAGCGGGGTAGTTGGTCTGCCGTGCTCATGTACTTTTTCTTCTTCTTCTGCTGGGAGACCTATTTTCTGATTAGCACTGAGAATCCTACTGGTGTCTCTGGGACTATGCTGTGCATCGTCCTGTGCTACGAATATATGGTTATGGCCGGCTACGTGATCCCGTACCGCGTACGCTACGTGTCTTTCCGACCACGAGTCTTTTGTCATGCTCACGCCAACGGCTGTCCTCGCCGGAATGCTCGCAGTCTGCTCGCCCCGCGCTTCCCCTTGAGCCCGCTCCGGAGCAGTTCCAGCATGTTTCGGGCAGCGTTGACGTCTCGATTCCAGAAGTTGGCCTTGCATCGTCTGTTGGTACAGCGCAAGACGTTTCGGGTGCATTTGAGAACAATCTTCTTGTCCGCCAGCTTCGGGTCTGCGAACTTCTGCATCTCGGCGATTTCCTTCGCTTCCTTCTTGGACGGCTGCCGTTTCACCCGAATGTCCTCTTCGTCGTCCTTCCTCTTCACCTTGGTGAACAGTCGAGCTTGCTGGAGTCGCTGGTGACAGCAGGAGCACGTGATGCTAGTACGGTACTCGTCCATCGGGAGCACGGTCGCTCTCTTCTTCAGCGCTTGACGAACCCCTTGACCGGCCCCGTGGCGTGGCCTTTAATGCCGTCTCGCCGACTCCAGTCGCCGTACGCTATGCAGACCTGCTTGCTGGCTCTCGGCACGAGCCGCTTGGCGAGCGCATCGATTGCCGTCATCTTCGTGCGGTCTCGCGTAAACCGCCAGCGGAGGAAGGCCTGCTCGGCAGAGAACGCCAGCAGGAAGCGCAGGTGCATCCAGAAGTATTGCAGGCGCTGCAGGTACACATCGTAGCTGCAGGTCTTGAACGACGGCATCGCACGGATGACCCCAGCGTACCACGGCTCCCGCTGCTTCAGCTTCTCGTTGTAGTGGCGAAAGTCGTTCATCCTCGCCAAGTGCCGGTACTCGCGAGTCGTGATCTCCGTAACCCTCTCTTGCAGTTGGCGTCTCAGTCTGCGCCGGCGCCGCGCTCGTCGAGATTGTCTCCGTCCTCTGCGGCGTCTGCGACGACGGAGACGACCGACCGACACCGCCGTCACGAGATCGCATGCCCGGATCGATGCCGATGAGAACGTCGGGGCAGTACCCGGGATCGAGCTTGAACAGCTCCTTGCTGAAATCGTCTCCACCTGCAAGCTCCTCCGGGCTCTTCGTCTTTTTCTTAGCAGTTGTCGTCTGCTCCGCTGAGCCGTCGTTCTTCTTCCTCTTCTTGTGCGAGGTGGTCTGCTCTACCACGACCACGGACGTCGTGGTCACCGGGCGCGTCATTGTCACCGAGGCCGCGTAGCTGTTCGTCTTGTCCTCGTCCACGAACTTGCGGTTTTCGGTCTCGAAATGGTCCACGTCGAACACCGCCCGCATGACATCCGCCTTGTTCTGCTGAAACGTTCCCAAGTTGAAAGGGAGTTCAAAGCCCGTCATTTCCTTGCGAGGAACCACGTTCAACTCCTCCTTCAGGAACGTCTTCACCTTCGGGTCGTCGATGGTCCGCGAGAACAGCCCGTACAAAGTGCTCGCGTTGAGCTTGACGTAGACGGCCTCGTACGAAGTCGCCACGGGTAACAGTGAGTACAGTCGAGCCCCCTTCTGCTTCGGGTGTTCCTTCACAAACTCCTCCATGAACGTGAGCATGTCGAACAGCCGACGCAGGAAGTGAGCACTGTTAGCTCGTATCTGCCCCTGCCACGGGACCTTCCCCAGCCAGTTGCGCAACTCGAGCTCCGTTTCATCATTGGTCGCGTCCCACTCAGTCCACGCTTTGACCGTCCGGCCTGTCGGGGCTCCGTCTTCGCCCACCTCCGGCACGGACTTGACGCGGAAGCAGCTGTCGACGAGACGCTTGGTATCTCGGTTCTTCAGTTCGATCTTGCCCTCCGGGGCGTACCGGAAGCGGACGTATTGGTGCAGCCGACGACGGAAGTGCAGAGCTATCATGTTCAGCGCGTTGGTCGACATGAGTTGAGCCATCTCGTTCACCATTTTTGTGCCATTCACGACACGCTCTGAATCATACGTCTGCACATGTCCTCTTCCCACCCAGTACCGCGAGAATGTTTCGTGTAAACTCGGGTACTCCGGCTCGGTCGCATCCCTGTCACGAGTTTCAGTGTTGCCAAGTGTCGCCACACAGCAACGGTAGAAGAGCATCTGCTCGATCTTGGGCAGTTCCTTATTCTCCTTCAGACAGCGAAGGACGTGGAGGTTGGCGAGGTGCCACCCCTCCAACTGAACCTGCTTCATGACCACGCAAATGCGCTCGATCTCCGGCAGCAGTTCCGGTAGTCGGAGGATTCGCGTGAGCTTGCAGATCACACTCGAGTGGACATTCGCAGTTGAGCGCTTGAGGCAGTAGACGGGGTCCGACACCTCGGAATGAGGTTGCAGCGATAGCGCGTCCTGGGGAGCACTCACGCCAGAGTCCCGAGTCGGCTCGAACGCCGGCGGTACGGCGTCGGGGTCCTGGGTCTCTGCTACGAACTCGAACGGCGGCGGTACGGTGTCGGGGTCCTGGGTCTCCTCTTCCATATCCCAGTCGTCGGGGTAGACGTCGTCCTTCTTGCGCTTGCGGCTCATCTTGCAAAATATGAAATGAGAGAGAAAGCGATCGCCCCAGCTCACAAAAGGAGGAATGTTCCATCGTGATCTCCTACAAATGGACCAACGTTCCTCAGTTGCGCACCGGGCACGCACGTCGGCACCAAACTAAACTGCGCGTCCAAACGAAGTTCAGCAACCATATCCAACCATATCCGGATACTTTGACCATTTAGCGGAAGGTACGATCGAGCAGATCGTCCGTCGGCTTGGCTCGCTCGGTTGACGATCCTTACTAACAAGGACACGCGTCTCGAAGTCACACCCGCTGACTCGAATACGGAGTGTACGCGGCCGCAGGCTGACTCCATTTGGGAGTGACAATTCGCACCCGGACCTCGTCGCTCTTACCAGTGGAGCTGCAACTGCTTACGAAACTGGCTCGGCGCACGGAAGGCGACACGCTTCCGGACCGGCGGTGGCGACGAATATTTACAATTGGAGAGCCATCGACGTGTCGTTGAGGGGATTGGAGCGACAGTGCCGAAGTTGAAGACGCCCAGTTGCGCTTGCCGACACTTCGCAGCAGAATGTCGGGCGCGTTCATACTGAGGCGGCGAGGTGGGCAACTTTGCTCCGGAGCTTGGCTTTCGCTCACGGAGCCAGGGACAGCAGACAGCGTAGCACTGCATCGTCGCCGAACGTCAGGCGGAGAGCTGTTGACGGTGTTCATGGCATCACTGTCGACGGACTTCTGCTTAGCAGACAAGCGCGAGACTGAGGCACGAGCTCCAAACTCCGTACGGCTTGGGACGCCAGTAGCCACCGTCATCAATCGGCGTTGACGAGAAAGTTCCTCTTCTGCAGAGTGGCGTGTACCAGCTGAAAGCGACACCATCGAGTGTCTGCGGCTCGGCAAACCTACCGTGTCGTCGTCCCCTTCCTCTTCTTCCGGGATATCATCGTGTCTCCACCGGCCACTCGTCACCTCATAGTTGTCTCCGGTAGCATCTCGTGCCGCGTATTGAGCAGCATCTTCATGCAACACCTTCGCGACGCAAGCCTTGCAGAAGCAACGCGCTGCCACAGGCCCTCTCAGCCACGTAACTTTCGCTGAAGGCACTGTTTCCTGCCGCACACTGCACTGTGAGCACGTCCAGTGGTGACACCCCGCTGCACACCGCCGCTTGAGCGCACTCCCTAGTCGACGCAGACACATTCCGCAGCGTCTCTCTCCATCCAGCGACTCCTGAACGGACGTAGACGACAGTGAGGCAACGCGCGCTCCGCCTCCGTGTTCTCCACCGCCCGAGCCAGTTTCTTGGCCAGCGCGCACGCTCTCACCTCCGCCACACTCAGCAGCGTCTCCACGACGCTCTTCTCCCCAATGGACTTGGGCAGTCCGAGCCCAATAGCGCCGTTGCCACCTCCAACGTCGTACGTTCCTTCGTGAAAGACCTCCACCCTGCCATTCCGAAGCTGCGGAACAAGGAGCACAGGAAGATCTGGCCTCTCACCACCGAGTGGTTCTCGAACGGCGGGCAGGACGGGAACGTCATGGAGTGGCGCAGGCGGTAGCCCAGCTTGACGCCGTGCGAAGCGAATGCACGACGCCCGTCGCCGCCAGGTAGCAGAAGTCCCGGTCTTTGACCACCAGGCCGCCGTGGCGCTCGTTTCAGCGCCCACTTGACACTCAGCGACCGGAAGGGCTCCGTTGTAGAAGGAACCTCGACGTTGCAGAGCACGGCGCCGTTCGCCACGCCGTCACTCGTGATGCAGCGGGGCTGCCGTAGCTTTAGCGTCAGAGGAAGACACAGACTCAGAGAGTCTCTAGTAATATTGATAACCTTACGCTCTATACAAGAGCTATACCGAGTACCGTAAGATAACTACTTACGGACTCCAAGAGACAGAAGTACCTTAAACAAGGCTAGTGAACTCTTAGGCTTCAAATGTGAACTGAATGTATTGCTGTTTATCGCGGCAGAGCCGCCTGTTGTTTGTATGTATAGGACTCACTATCTATCATAGTAGAGCCTAGTCAAATGCATATCCAGTGGCTGTGAGCCACCCACTCCTATCTGGGGTGACCCACGTAACATATGTGTGGAAGCCACTTATGTGTGGCACCTAGCTTGTGTGCATCACACTATTCAATGTAACCCCGTTACACCCTCCCCCACCAGACTGTGGACACCACGTGTACGCACTCGTCATCGTCTCGATTGAGAAGTCTCGACGGCAACGGCCAAGTCGCTTGCCCTCGCGAGAGCCCGCTCCAGAACTTTCCAAGTTCAACGAGCACATGGCTCGGAGTCCGCAGGCGTCTTGGTCACTCGACAACAAGAGCGCGCCCGCGTCCCCGGCACCTAGTGCCACAACGTCCGACCGTAAGGTCTCACCGCGCCCCGCGTCAACGCTCTCGGTGAGAGAGTATCACGCCCTGCAGCAGAGCCGTCTTGCGCTTAGCTCCGAGAGCCCCAGCAGCGCGAACATGGCCCGCCGTGCGGCAGATGACCTCTTTGAGGGCCTCGAGGAGGGGGAGGAGGACGAGGAGCTGGACTACAGCTCCGACACGCCGATGCCTCAGCGAGAGGACTCCCCGCCACCTGCGCGTCCACGCTCGCCGGAGCAGCAACGCCGGGTTCCCAACCCTTTCGTGGATCGCGAGACCACAGCACTTCGTGCTTCGTCTGGTTTGGAGACAAACGAGATCTCCAACGACCTCGACGAGGCTCAAGAGCGTCAGCTCGAGGGGCAAACTGCCGTTCGTTCGCAACGACCTGAGGCGCGACCGCTAGTGAGCTCTCGACGAGAGTATGGCTTCGTGCCGCTCAACCCGGTGGAGCGCTTGAAGCAGTTTGGCTCGGGGCCATTGCAGAATTGGCGAATCGGGCCGGCGGCCAGTACCAGCGACCAGGTCGCTACTCGTACTGCTCTCCGAGAGAGGCTTCTGACGCCGCAGCAGACCACTCCACAGGAGTATGGGACTCGCCTGTCCGATCAAGCCCGTGGGGCTTCAGTCCCCGCGATGCGGACTATTCCGGTGGTGCTCGGTCCGGGAGAGCTCCTCCACGAGTACGACGCTCAATTCACGAGCTGGGTTCATCGAACCCGCCGTCTCTCTTCGCTGGAGGCTCTCCAGTCTAGTTTTCGACGAAGCTGATGTGCGCTTAGAGCGCCGGCTTCGCTTCGATTTCGCGAAGCTGAAGACGAAGCGTCAGGCGGCCGCCTCCAGGTCGCTACAGTCCCTCGGACTCGGCTCATCTGCTCTTAAGAGCGCTGCAGGAACTCACCAAGGTGAGTCGACGGCTGCAGCAGCCCGGGATCAACGCTTGAGCTCAGCGTATGATCCCTCAGCTCCCCTGCCTAGCGGCGGGAAGCGTGAGGCGACCGACTTCGCGGTCGCGGGCTCGCAGAGCGCCTTCGATCGCGGCGATCAAAAGCGTTCACGACGTCAGGGCAGTCTTGCCGGAGGGGTACCTCAAACTCCCACGAGTTTTCTGAGTGCGGGTACCCACGCCACTTTACCAAATATTGGTTATGAGCGTCGCGTCGACGACGCTTTAGAATACGCTCCACATGAAAGTGGCGGTTCCCCTGCTCGTCGAGCAGCGCCGGCGGCGCCCGTGTCCTCGCACGGTGAGGAGCCTGTCCGGCCTGAGGAGCTGGAGAGCTTGGAGAGATCGCTGAGCGACGTGCGTCAGATCCTGGAGCGCCATGGGCGGAGGCTTGATCAAGCCGAGAGGGAGTCTGACACCACCGTGAATGAGATCCGCGATCTCCGGGAACGTCTCCAGTGGTGTGAGGCTGCTGAGTCGGCGACTCAACGCCTGGCGCGCCTTGAGCAAGGTTTCGCGCGGCTGGAAGGTCAGGTCGACCTGTTGCTGCGACTTCAGCAGGGCGCTGTGGCTCCGCCACGTTGGGCGCCAGCTCCTGAGAACCCACATGGACCGGGTCCCGGTACGGCTTGAGCAAGCCCACGTAAAACACGGGGTGTGTGCGCATCTTCTTCGGAAGATTGAGCGTATACGCTAGGCCCTTCTTGGCCACGACCGTGAACGGTCCAACGAAGCGCGGGCGCAACTTGGTCTTGAAGACCGCAGACACTGCATGTGTAGGTAGGTTTTTAGCGTTAAGCAACACTAGGTCCCCGACCTCATAACTTTCAACATTGCCTCTGCCTTTAGCATCCGCTTGTTCCTTTTGCTTGTCTTGGCTATCAGCCATTGCGTCACGTACGTGTCGAAGGACACTTAGACGTGTTGACAGGAACTCGTCAACCTGTTTACGAACAGTGAGTGGGCTGACATCAGCAAGCCGATCGGCTATCTCTCCCCCACCAAGCCCAGGACCACGGAGTGGCAGCGTCAGCGGGACGCGCGGGTGAGTGAGGCCGTTCACGTAGAACGGAGTGTAGCCCGTGGAGGCATGCACAGCGTTGTTCAACGCAAACTCGACGAGTGGAAGCATTGCGCTCCAACGCTTCGGCGTTTCAGCGCAAATGCTACGAAGAATGTCTTCGACAACGCGATTCACGCGCTCAGTCTGACCGTCGGTCTGCGGATGGTCCGCTGTGGACATGTCCAACTTGGTGCCAAGCACCTTAAAGACAGCGTCCCAAAACTTCCCAGTGAAGCGGGGGTCTCGATCAGAGACAATCGATGCGGGCAGCCCGTGTTGGCGGAAGACCCGATCGGTTCGCTGTCCCTTCACCGTCCACGGTGTCCGGCACAGCCGCTAGATGAGCCATCTTGCTCAGACGGTCAACGAAGACCACGATGCCCGTGTTACCTTCCGAGTCCTTTGGAAGGCCAAACACAAAGTCCAAACTCATGGACTCCCAACACCCAGAGGGTACAGGCAAGCTTGCCAGCGGCGCGGCCGCATGCGGTGAGGGCTTCACCCTCTGACACGTCTCACACGTGCGCACGTACGTGCTCGTCCACTTGTACAGCTTGGGCCACCAATAGGTCCGGCTCACAGAGCTGTAGGTCTTCTCGCGACCGAGGTGGCCGCCAAGCGGTGTATCATGCGCCTCGTAGAGGATACGATACTTCAAATCCTCGTCATGAGGAACCACGACTCGAGGAGTGTCCTCCGCACTCGTGCTGTAGTACAGCAGACCGTCAGTGACGGAGTAACGGTGCAGGCTCGCGCGCAAGCGCGCCGACAATGTCTTGTCCGAGTTTTCAAACTCCTTGCTCCCAAGAGCACGCAGCAGGGCGACACACATGTCGTCTCGCGCATACGCAGCGCGTATCAAGTCCGTCACCGACGAGGTCACCATCGTGACATGAGCAAGCTCATAGTCCGGTCGCCGTGACAACGCGTCTGCAAGACCATTCTGCCTGCCAGGCTTGTACTTCACCTCGAAGTTGTACTCCGCGAAGAAGGACAGCCAACGGGCCATCCTTTGCGAGAGGTGAGGCGACTGGGTCGCAGTGCGTAGTGACGCATGATCAGTGAAGATCACAAACGGCTTAGAGCCCAGCAAGTAGCTCTTTGTCATGAACTGGATAGTTCTTCTCTGCAGCCTTAAGCTGGCGAGACTCAAACGCTATCACGCGTTCACGCCCTTCGGCGTCTGCTTGGAGCAGAGCACTGCCGATAGCGAAGTCCGATGCGTCACAGACGACACTGAATGGACGTTCAGGGTCTGGCAACGCCAGGATCGGGGCATGAAGGAGACTCTCCTTGACTGCTTCGAAAGCATCTTGATGCTCGGTGTTCCAACACCAGTCCTCATCCTTCTTAAGGAGATTGGACAATGGCCGAGCCATCTCAGCGTAGTTCGCGCTGTACTTGTGCAAGTAGTTGGCGAGGCCAAGCCACTTGCGTAAGTCCTTTTGGTTCTTGAGAACCGGCCAGTCAACGATGGCCTTAACCTTAGCAGGATCTGCTCGAAGGCCGCGCTTCCCAACGAAGCATCCTAAGAAAGGAATTTCTTCAGCGCCGAAGATGCATTTTGATGCGTTAGCGTACAGCTTGTTGGTGCGCATGCACTCGAGCACTGCTCGCAAGTGGTCAATGTGGTTCTCCACGTCAGACCGACCGTGCTCCGCACGACTGTGGACGAAGATGTCGTCGAAGTACGTTTGAGCAAACGCCCGCAGGGGCCTGAAGAGCTGCGTCACCAGACGATTGAACGTCGCAGGCGCGTTCGACAGCCCTTGGGGCATGACTAGCCACTCCCAGAGCATACCGCTCGGAGTGCTAACCGCTGTCAGCGGAATGTCACTCGCTCGCATGAGCAACTGGTAGTAACCATCGACCAAGTCGAGCGCACTGTACATCGTGCAGCCAACCATATTGTTCTGCAGAACATCCTTCCTAGGAATCGGCGTCTGTGCCGGAATGGTGGCAGCGTTGAGCTTATTGAAAGCATGAACGATGCGCCACTTGCCATTAGGCTTTCTGACACAGAACGTAGGCGTCGAGTGCGGAGACTTGCTCTCACGCACCATGCCCGCCGCGTGCTTAGCACTGAAGAACGCGTCAATGACGTCGCACTGCTCCTTCGGTAAGGGCCACTGCCTCGTTACGCAGTATTTGGTTCCAGGAACCAAGTCAATCTCATGACGGACACCTCGATCCGGAGGTAAGCCAGTGGGCGGGTCATTCGAGACCACATCCTGGAACTCCTTAACCAAAGGATAGAACGGATCCGATGGGTCCTTCAGGATCGAAGATCCACTTCGCGCACTGAGTGCCTCCTTCGTGTCCTCAAGGACAGCTTCATCCATAAGCGACGAGGAGTTCAATTCCTCCTCCGGTCGTATCATGACCACTTCGGCGAGCGCGCCAGCCTTTAAGGCATCCCCAAAGTCGGGAATGGACATCTCGTCCAGCTCTAGCAGAGCAGCCACCGTCGGAATAGCCTCGAGGCTGACGTTGCCCTCGGCTTCACCAGTCACTCCATCAACGAGTGTGTATAGCTGCTCGCTATCATCGTCCACGACGGACACGTCCTGTACCAGGACCGACGCCTTGCGTCTTGCAGTCGCCATCTGGCGTCGCTGCCGCCTCCTCGCGGAAGCTGTACGCCTCGGAGCGGCCAGCGTGTTCAGACTGAAAGTCTCGTCAGGTGTCGTCACCTCTTGCTGCTCTGATTGAGCCGGCGTGGAGCCGCAACGCTCACAGCCCTCGCCCAGTGGATTAGGTGCCACTCCACCCGCATCATCAGGGTCCTCCCCTTGATGCCTCGGCTCACAGCCGACCACGCCATCAGTGGCATGCAGCGATGCTGCGCTCTCGTGACGAGCACCGCTCAGCGGGTTACGTGCCGCTCCACGCGCATCACTAGGGCCATGCCCAAGATGCCTCGACGAACTGTCGACCATGCCATTACCGGCATGCAGCGATGCTGCGCTCAAGCCACGAGCATCGCTCAGCGGGTTACGTGCCGCTCCACGCGCATCACTAGGGCCACGCCCAAGATGCCTCGACTCAGTGTCGACCCCGCCATGACCGGCAGGCAGTGATGACTCGCAGTAACTCGGAGTCTCACTCAGTGGGTTACGTGCCACTCCACGTCCAGCCCACGAGCAGTGCTCGGGACTCGCGTCTTCGACGCCAGTGTCCATTAACTCGGACACTCCAATGTCCAGCACATTGACCGACTCGGTCCAGTGCCCGCGCCAATAGCGCTTTTGCTTCCTAGCAGAGGTGGGTTCATGACTCGCCAATGCTCCCCTAGGAGGCAAGCGCGTAGCGCCTAAGGTCTTCGACCGCCAGTCGATCCATGGTTCATGGCACTCCAGCCATGCCATGCCGAGGATGAGGTCGTACCTCGAATCCAGGTCGATGACCAAACAGCGTTCAACGCTATCGAAGTCCAGAAACTTCACGCCCAGGTTCACAGGAACCTTGGGCACCGTGACACGGGTCCCCGTCGCAAGACGGACGGTGACGATGTCACTCGAACGCGCCTTTAGCGCCTCAGCGTACTGCTGACTTCCTTCCATCGTGGAGCGCCGAGCATAGTTGCCCGACGCTCCGGAGTCGATAAGGATCTTCCATGGCTTCTCAAAGCCCTTCACGGTCGCTTCCACGACCAGCAAGCCCGGCTTGCATACACGTTCCGTGTTGTTAGAGCACGGTGCTCTTTGGGGCTAAGCCCTGCCGACCTCCTCCCTGAGGCTCAACAGAACTCAGTTCTTCTTCCCCAGCAGGGCGCCCCGCGCCTACTGGGACTTGGCGTTTCCCCGCCCCGAGCGAGGCTTCTGCTCAGAAGCGGAGGTTCGGCTCGACGGAGCCTGGCGCTGCTTGCGCAGCGGGCAACCCGGACGCAGGTGTTGCGTGCTGCCGCACACATAGCATCGACGGATGCCGATACGCTGCTCAGCAGCCTGAAGCTCGGCTTCCTCATCTTCAGCGTAGCTGAGGTCCATAGGCACTGCGCCATTGGACACATCAGAAGCTCCGGAAGAGCTGGCTTGGGAAGCCGTCCAACCAAGTCGCGCCGACTTGAAGTTGAACTCGGCGTTCAACGCCACGTTCACGGCTTCCTCAAAAGAGGTCGGGTGAACACGGAAGACTTCCGTCCTGGCCACGCCAGTGCGAAGGCCTTCCATGAAGACGGTCACCGCGACCACTTCAGGAAGAGGATCCGCCGCCATGCCGGCGAGAAGAGTTCTCAACTCCTGGACGAAGTCCAACAATTCCTTCTTACCCTGACGGGTAGACAGGAAGCGTGACCTCACGCGATACGCCTGGTTAGGCGGCGAGAACACTCGCGAAAGCTGGGCCTTCAGCTGATCCCAAGAAGGGAACGCAGTGTCCACAGACGTGCCACACGTCAGGGCCCACTCTCGCGCTCGGCCACCGAGCTTGGAGATCGCAAGCGCCACGCGCTGTTGCTCGGTCTTGAGCATGGCGGACGCCATGGCCATTTCGACCTCTCTGATCCAGAGCAAAAGGCTTTCGCCTTCCTTGCCCTCGAAGGTCTTGACGCTCACCATGAGCGGTTTAGCTCGTGGAGCATCGTCCGATGCAGGCCTAGGCGTCACAGACGCCGCGGCCTCAGTCATCTTATGCTGGACGTGCTCCAACAGAGCATTCTCATACTGAGAAAACGCCTCCAGACGCGCGTTCACCGCGTCGGGGCCTTGCGAAGCAAGATGGGTCACACCTTCCGGGCCGATCAAGGACATCAGCTTATTAAGCCCGTCCTGTTGGTTCGGGGGTAAGTGGGCAAATTGCTCCATCCTCACAGAGGGACAGTCGTAAGACTCAGGTGTCGGATTGACTACAAGTGCTACCAAGTGCAGCGGGGCTGCCGTAGCTTTAGCGTCAGAGGAAGACACAGACTCAGAGAGTCTCTAGTAATATTGATAACCTTACGCTCTATACAAGAGCTATACCGAGTACCGTAAGATAACTACTTACGGACTCCAAGAGACAGAAGTACCTTAAACAAGGCTAGTGAACTCTTAGGCTTCAAATGTGAACTGAATGTATTGTTGTTTATCGCGGCAGAGTCGCCTGTTGTTTGTATGTATAGGACTCACTATCTATCATAGTAGAGCCTAGTCAAATGCATATCCAGTGGCTGTGAGCCACCCACTCCTATCTGGGGTGACCCACGTAACATATGTGTGGAAGCCACTTATGTGTGGCACCTAGCTTGTGTGCATCACACTATTCAATGTAACCCCGTTACACGTGAGATGAGCTCGGGCGGCGCGTTCCCGGCCTGAACGTCACATGGAGCCGTACAGCACGTCCTCCAGAGTGCCGTCCACGCTGCCCACGAGTCTCAGAGCAGGCAGCTCTCGGCGTCTTCGCTGGCTCTGTGACTCAAGCTCGGGCTGGTTACTGCGGTTCTTCTGCTTGGGTCGCTTACTCGGTCTCTGGCGGAAGATTTGACGCCTGCCCGCTGCCCCACGAGGTTCCAGGCAGAGTCCACGCCGTGGGAGTCGTAGCTGGCAAGGTACGCAGCCAGCAGCCGCGCCTCCACTTGCTGCAGGTCGTGCACCTCATCGGCTGATAGCCGCACGGGCGCGAAGAAGTCCATGGGCAGCGGCAGCCGCATGGAGAGCGGTTGAAGTGGCAGCAAGTGGGGTCCTCCGCTAGCCGAGACTTTCACGACGTCGCGGTCAATAAATTCGAAAGGGTGAACGGGGCACAATAATACAAATACGTTTAAACCACGCGACTTGAGTGTGACATCCGTCGAGGCTATTTGTACAGTCGTCTTCAAATACATAATCCAGCATATCCTGGAGCTGAAAATGCACAGTCCGGGTGGCCACCACGTTCTCGTCCACGACGCCTACGAACTCGGGCACATTGTCGGCCACCACAGCACCTTCCACCTGCAGCTGAACCACCACGACTGATCCATTGGCAGCACGACCGTTGGCCAGCGCGCCGGCCACGCTACTCTCTCCTCTAGCCACCTCCTCCTCAGCGTCAACGACTCCGTGCTGTTCAGCTTGCTCTGCTCTTCTCCATGAGACTGCCGTCGTCACGATGGCGCCCGCTGCAGCGACGCAACACTTTCAATCACCCCCCCCGCAACTCGACCTCGACCACTTGATCCAGCTCGGGGCTGCCCAGAAGCTGCCACCTCCTCTGCCCATGACGATCCTTTCTTCTTCCCTTGAAAGTGACTAGCCGAGCGCCGCCGCTACGCGGCGGTAGAGTAATATTTAGTGTCCCCAGGGTTGCTACGCCCCTGTCCCGCTCGCTGAGGCTCGCTTCACTACTCGCAGTGTTTTGTCACTAAACCGGGGTGGTCGGGGCCTGAGGGCCCCGAAACGCACAGGGCCATTAAGAGCCAATGAGCGGTGGCCGCCTCGCTGCGCTCGAGAGCATTTTGGCCAATGAGAGTATGGATTCAAAACATAACGCTTATTTCGTGATAGATGATCACTGCTGCCACTTCATTAACTGGCGACTTCCTAGGTCGGTCTTATATCGTCCCGGGAGCGGGATGGGACCAATCAGCTGTCGAGTTTGCGGGTTGAGTACCACTCCTGTAGGGGTGACATCCCTTCTCGTCCCGCTGGGATGTTGTGTGGCACGGTCGCGGGATACACCAATTAGACAGACAATCTTTGCATTGCCGGGCTGGATGTCGTGCAGCCCCGCGATTATCGTCCCAATCCCATCCCGCTGCGCGGGGAGATATAAGACCGACCCTAAGTCTACCACTTCCCGCGAAGACCACACCTGTTCTTCGACAGCGACTGGTTGACCATCTACATCATCGTCTATATCAGTACAATCCTTTTCCGAAGAAGACCACAACTCTGAAGTTAACTTCAAAGTTGGTAACGTGACTCGCATCATTGCCTCAAGAGAGAGCCGTTGCGTGGTTGGTTGGTTGTCTTCGAAGCGCTTCTTGATCTTGCCTTGCCGCTCATGCCTTTGACTTGGTGTCTCTAGCACGCCCAAGCTGTGCGACTATCGGGATGCGATACGGTTTGCATGGAGAAGAGAAGAGGCGAAGCTTGAGGAGATGGCACCACCACCACAGAGCCGTCGTCGGGGCAAGTGATGGTCTCGTCAATGTCGATAGAAAAGGTAAGAGTCGCTTGATGCCCTGGATGTCAAACCGAACGCAGCATCACGCGACGCGCAAGCTCAACGGCGCTCTCGACGCCACATGGAGTCCCATGATGAACGTTGACACTTGGGCTTTGCATTGCAAGCAGCTCTTGGGTTGCAGCTGGGGCTGCCAGCTGGAGGCACTCGTGCCGGTAGAATTGACCGGCCTGACCGGCCAGGAAAACACTTGCTCGGGTGGCTTGCACCGACGTGACCGGGCGTGCGCCATTGGGGCTATCCCTTCGCTTCAAGCACGGCTGCTTCGGCTATGGGCATGAATTAAGGGCACCTGCTGCGTGTCTTTAAACACGCAACCGGGGCCCTTAATTACAGACACTTCTCCCAAACTTCGGCACACAGCTAGTTAATATCCTAGGAAAGACGTTTGTATTTGTTTTAGATGATGGACGTACCTTATATACCTCAAAACCTTCATCCAGCCTATACCCTGTATATACTGAAACGTTTAAGCTGCCAAAGTTTTGGGGAAATGTCTGTAAACGCCGAGCATAACGTAATTTTTATTCTATCGTTCTCATACAATCGGAGGATCCTTGCCATCGAATACAGAGGTGTATGTTCACTCCAACTAACCGACCAAGTTGAAGTGCCTTCAGCCAAGGTCTCCGCTAGCGGTGCCTCCCCATGGCCATCAATTCCCCATCTAGGAACATGCCCAGTCGACACACCTACCAGGCCTCTGCAGCTAGACTTCGGATCTGGAGATCTGCAGACCTGGCTCCGCAGCGGAGCCTCCGATATGCTTGCTTGGGCCATCCCTTTCGTAAAGGCGTGCGCGTCACGTTGCCACACTCGGTCTCCATCCGTCCGGACGGCGACGGGGATAACTGTCACCGAGCCTCGCTATGCCTGCATGAACGGCGTCTCTGGCTCGGTCGACAGCAAATCGTTGCGCAAGATCGGGGGCGAAAATGCGCACCGGCCAGCACGCCCGCGCCTCCGTCGCTCATTCTCGTTCTTCTCGTGTAGGTGGCAGACAGACAGACAGACAGACAGCGCCCCACATCTCGATCATGGGCAAGGAACGCTTCACCATCAACCCGTTCCCGGCGCTGGCGCTCTCGGACGACGAGAAGAACCAGCTCCTCGAGCTCGGACGCACCATCATCGAGGCCAACTTCGAGCGCGACGACGTCTTCTTCAAGACCGGCCGCAAGGTGGACCACCGCCGCTGGAAGCTCGCCAAGGAGCGCGAGCACATGTTCGTGCACACGGAACGACCCGAGTACAAGGGCGCGGACGCCATGAGCAACACCATGCACTCGTCGTCCAAGCTGCCGGCCATCCTGTCGGTCGGCCGCGTGGAGGGCAAGCTGGACGACATGATGTACGGCGTCGTGAACCCCACGCTCGAGGACATGCGCATCAAGGCCTCGTACGTGCACGACTTCGACGGCGCCGCCGTACTGTCCACGATCGTGGAGCCGACGGTGGACGAGCCCTTCAACTCGGTCGTCGTCAAGTGGATGGAGATGGATATCCCGCTGCGCCGCACGGGCGTCGTCCAGAACCGCGACTACGTCTACCTCGAGTGCACGGGGTTTGTGCACATGGCCAATGGAGACCGTGCGGGATACCACTTCCTGCACTCGATCGACTTCCCGCAGATCCCAAAGCTGTCGAACCGCGTGCGCGGCGATCTCTCGATCTGCGGCTTCTTCCGCCAGGCTGGACCGAACGTCATTGACGTATGCAAGACCGGCCTCATGGACCCTGCTGGCGACATGATCCGCATGCTTGCGGTGCCCGTCATGACGGAGGCGTTCCTGTCTCCTCTGCGTTACGTTCACTGCGGCCAGATGCGCAAGCTCACGTGGAGAATGGAGAAGGCGCACGCCGAGGCCAGGTTCCATGGCGCCCCGAACCCGGGCAACACGTGTGTGACCTGCAGCCGGGCGTCCACGGGCTGGACGCTCGGCAAGAGCGCGACGACGTGCAAGTGCTGCTTCCGCGCGCTGTGCAGCGGCTGCAAGATCAAGAAGAAAATCAGCCTCGTGACGGCGGACCTGACGCTCTCGGAGCGCAAGGTCAACTTCTGCACGGCGTGCCTCGCGAGCGCGTCAAGCGCCAGCGCCGTGGATATCGCGGCGATCCAGATCATGGAGAACGGCCGCAAGAGCGGCGTCATCCGCTCCGTCACGAGCCACTCGTCGTCCAGCTCGGACATGACCATGTTGTCGCAGATGTCCGTGTAGTATTCCAGTGCCGTCGATAGCAAAGCAGGACAAGTGTGAATAGTAAATTACGAGTTTGTGGGATGTTTCAATTCACTGGCTGTTCCGACGTGGATGGGAGCGCTTGGATGCATCCCTGCCAACCTGCCATGTTGCACCCAAACACTTGGGTCAAATTCCATCCGAATATTCCTCAATCACCCGCAAATTTGAATGTGTTAAATATAAATACCCTCGTCACACGACGATTTTTGACTGGATACGGGTTCATGGGTACCAAGCGGAAGCGTGGCGCCTCCGTCCCGGACGTCATGCCGGCCGAGGCGGCCCAGGAGCTGCACCGACTGATCGTAGCCACTCTCGAGGCGCTGCAGCTTCCCACCGACGCGTTCGAAGCGACTGTAGACGGGCAGCCAGACGTCTCCGAGCAAATCCGGCGCCTCGGCCTCGATGTTCTCAAGCGGATGTCCCGCCTGCAGCCTCCAGGATGCGTTCGCAGCTCGGACCTAGCAACCCGCTTGTTCTTCAGCTGCAGGAAGGCGGGGGTCGTTACCGTGCACGCGAAATCCGCGTCAAACGATTCCGAGTTTTCGACCGTCGACAGTCCTCGGAAGCTGGCGGAGCTGTGCGTCGATGCGCTCAAGATGGAGCTCAGTCGGCGGTCTTATCGCCACGTCGTTCGCGTGTGGCTGCCGGAAGAAGAGGACGTTGCATTAGGCGCGCTGCCCGATCGGATTCTGCTGCAGATCCGCGAGTTCGCCGAGTGCAGCAACGAAAACGAAGTCTGCACTCAACTTTCGCTCAAGGTCCTGTTTCGAGACGACGCTGTTATCGTGGTCGAAAAGCCTGTAAACATGCTGAGCGTGGACGGCACCGATCCGGACGCGCCGGTTTCAGTGCTCCGCTGCATCACGAACGTGTATCCGGCAGCGAGGATGGTGCATCGGCTGGATCAGGAGACGTCGGGGCTTCTCGTCGTGGCGCTCACCAAGTCAGCTGCGCAGAGCTTGAATGCGCAGTTCCGAGAGCGATCGGTTGACAAGACGTACGTGGCGCGCGTGCACGGCTGGGTGGACGACAGAGCAGGCCAACCTGAGTCGCCGCGGCGCGTGCGAGTCCCCATGGAGAAGCACCCAACTCGGCCACTTGTCCAGCGTGTTGTTTCGGACCGCGAAGTTGATTCATCGAGCTCGCTGTGGTCTACCACGGAGTATTCCGTGCGTTCTCAGACAGTCGATGCAGACGCACGCAATGACGCAGGCGAGGATCAAAAGTCCACCATGGTAGAGCTCAAACCAGTTACTGGCAAGACCCACCAGCTCCGACTGCACATGCAGCACCTTGGGCATCCAATTCTGGGCGATTCACTGTATTCTCCAGAGCTGGTGTACCACCGCGCCTCCCGTTTGTGTTTGCACGCCGCCAAGCTTGCTTTCACCCACCCGGTCACGAACGAGCGGTTGACTTTCGAGAGTCCGTGTCCCGACGACTTTTTTACGATCAAGCGCGACGAAAGCGCTATGAGTCATCGACCCCAGGCTGTCGGAAAGAAAGTAAACAGTCAAGGCGCGTAATTCATGCTTGTCTCGCTGTGGCTTCGAAAAGCGATCTGATAACATCCAACACGTTAGAGCCCTTTCAGCACGGACGTTGGTTGGCACTTGATTGCAAGCGGCAGCGATGGACAAACCGACTAATAGCGGTGATGTCCGCAGTGAGTGCGAGGCTTTATCTGCCGTTCATTCTGCAAATTACCCTGGGATCGTCGCCTCAAGTCTTCACTCGAGCTTGATGAACGCTGCTTTTCTTCTTCTTGCTGCGTTGTGCACTACCGTAGAGATCGCTGCTTCAGCTGGGACGAAGTCTGCGCCGGACAATGCTACGACTGATGTGATCGAAGTGCCGCCCGTTGCTGCTCGAACGGAGCCTGCATTCAAGTTTGGCACGCCGACCTTCTTCGGCTCCGGCTGTCCTGCCGATACTGTCACGGTAGTGCCCTCCACAGATGGCCAGGCAGTCTCCGTCCTGTTCTCCCAGTTCGCGGCACGTACGTCTGGCGCCGATGTGACGCGAGACCGCAAATCCTGCAACCTGGCAGTGCCGGTCGACGTCCAAAGCGTAAGTGGCGTCGGTTCTACTTGTGGCTTATCCACTGCGTCGTGGCAACTGACCGTGTCGTTTGCATTCTCGCCAGGGCGTTTCTATCGGCATCTTCCGCGTGGACTACCGCGGCAACGCATTCGTGCCGAACCAGAGCGGCTCGCACGCGCAGTTCGACGCGGAGTACTATTTCGCTGGGCAACGCGGACCCACAGCGTCCGAAAAGTACGCCCCAGGCACAGACAAGGACTTGTTCATCTCGCACGAAGTTGGCGTCGCTGCAGTGGTCTGGTCGCCCTGCGGAGCGTCGACCAACTTCCGAGTGAGCAGCGCCATCACGGCGGTCAAGAAAGCGGACGGCAAGGAAGACACGCAGGTGGCGATCGACTCGGTCGACAGCACGGTGCAAGCTGGCTTCCGTTACTTCATCACGACGCGGACGTGCTCGACCCAGTGAAGATTGACAAGCAGAAATCCTGTAGCTTTTCATTCTGGCAACTCCCAAACACGAACGCCAGTGTACTTCTGGTATGTTACTACATGTAAGGTTACCTCACGTTACGGTTGCCCTGTGCGAGCACATGTGACTCAGGAGCCTGACACATTGACAGTTGCAGTGACCGCAGGTTTGGGGAACTGCGTTCTTGTCTGCAAACCTGAAAGAAGCGGTACATGTACGGCTCCCTCGAGGCCCCACTAACGCAACAAGTTAAACCATGTTTTGAACGAATAGAGCTTGTTCGTCGACAGTAACGCGTGAACTGTCGAGGCCACGGGATGTTCAAATGGATGAACTTTGTTCACCACTTGTGATCCATTTTGCTGCGAATGCGAGCCGGCGACGACGCTGCCTGATCTCCGACTGATAGGCTAGCTGACATTGTCCATCCGCGCTTCCAGTTGCTCGCAGCCTGGCTCTGAGCTTCCTACACTGCGCAGTCCACAGCGGGTGGCGGCGGCAAGCGCAGCAACTCGATGCTGCTCCGGTTTTGGTCGAGCTGGCGTAGCGGTCGTAGTTTTGTCGGAGCCTGAACATGTTGCGTTTCATCGCCCCAAACCGAGAGGCAACCGATCTTGCACGCCAAGGTGTCAAGTGATCCCGAGCTCTGCTCGATCGGTCGACGAACGATGGACTGATAGATGGAGCTCAACGCTCCGGTCTCGACAACGGTGACGGTGTCCCCAGTGCGCCGTTAGAGCTGCGGACACCCGTTGCAGCCTCCGATGCTCTCGGTGAAAAGGCAACGTTGGCATCCGCGGGCAGGATCTGCAGGTTGTGCTACCAATGTGGCAGGCAAATCTTTCGCGCAGCAGAAACACGAGCTTGCGGCATTACGTGCATTACGTGAAGACGTCAAGGGATAGTCGCCCTGACCACCTGGGCGGCGGAGACGCGGCAGCAGTCACGACAGCGGGGGGCACTCACTTCAGTATTGCTCCAGTATCGCTTGAGATCGTCGTCCATGTTTCTGGGCTCGGGAGAGCAAATCGTGCGTGGGGTGCTCGTGGCGTGCCTGGGCTGGAGCTCGAGAGCTGTGTCGGTTCGCCGAGGCGCTCATTCTCGTTTCTTCCGTCGGCAGACGCACCGCGACGATACCAGCAGCACTGGTAGAGCACTGAACACGTACTTGTAGATGGCAATGGGCAAGGAACGCTTCACCATCAACCCGTTCCCGGCACTCGCGCTCACGGACGGCGAGAAGAACCAGCTCCTCGAGCTCGGACGCACCATCATCGAGGCCAACTTCGAGCGCGACAACCCCTTCTTCAAGGGCGGCCGCAAGGTCGCCCCAAACCGGTGGAAGCTCTCCAAAGAGCGCGAGCGCATGAAAGTGTACACGGAGCGCCCGGAGTACGTCGGAGATGACGCGATGAGCAACCAGAGCTCGTCCAAACTGCCGGCCATCCTGTCGGTCGGCCGCGTCGAGGGCAAGCTGGACGACATGATGTTCGGCGTCGTGAACCCCACGCTCGAGGACATGCGCATCAAGGCCTCGTACGTGCACGACTTCGACGGTGCCGCCGTCCTGTCAACGATTGTGAGCCCCTCCGAGGAGGAGCCCTTCACATCGGTCGTGGTCAAGTGGATGGAGATGGACATCCCGCTGCGCCGCACGGGCGTCGTCCAGAACCGCGACTACGTCTACCTCGAGTGCACAGGCTTTGCCCGAATGAGCAACGGCGAGCGTGCGGGATACCACTTCCTGCACTCGATCGACTTCCCGCAGATCCCAAAGCTTTCCGACCGCGTGCGCGGCGATCTCTCGATCTGCGGCTTCTTCCGCCAGGTGGGGCCCAACGTTCTCGATGTGTGCAAGACCGGCCTCATGGACCCTGCTGGTGACATGATCCGCATGCTTGCGGTGCCCGTCATGACGGAGGCGTTCTTGTCTCCTCTTCGGTATGTTCACTGCGGTCAGATGCGCAAGCTCACGTGGAAAATGGAGAAGGCGCACGCTGAGGCACGACTACAGGGCGCGCCGAACCCGGGCACGTCGTGCGTCACTTGCTCCAAGGTCGTGTCGACGGGCTGGAAGCTCGGCAAGAGTCCGAGCAACTGCAAGAGCTGCTTCCGCGTCGTGTGCAGCGGCTGCAAGATCAAGAAGAAAATCAGCATCGTCACGGCCGACTTGGCGCTGTCGGAGAAGAAGATCACCTTCTGTTCGGCGTGTCTTGCGGACGCGTCCACGTCCAGCGCCGTCGATATCGCCGCCGCTCAAATCATGGAGAACTTGCGCAGGGACGGCATCGTACGGTCCGTCACGAGCCACTCGTCGTCCAGCTCGGACGTGCTGTCGACGCGTTAACTCTAGTCGTTCCTAGTAAAGTGTTGATCTTGTTGTAAAACTGCCATCCATCGTTGGGTTTCCCTTTTCCTTGCACTGCAGTGGGGCTCGCGTTACACGAAGTCGTCTTCGTCTCTTTTCGCCTCCATGAGCTTCCGCTCCTCCCGGATCTTCTCCAGAGCGATGTAGTCGTCCACTTGACGCTCAATCTTAGTCACTTGACTGCGCAGTTACGTGCGATGGTAGTTAGGCGTCGACGCGCACGCGCTGCATCGTCGGGACGTTGCAGTGTTGACAGAAGCACTGCGTAGTGGAGAAGCACGTTGAGAGCATCTTCGTCCAGCTTCGAGAGGACGCTGGGCTCGTTCTCCGATGCAGGTGAGAGCGACAACTGGCCCTTCAGCTGGTCATAGGCCTCAATTTACTTGTTGGGTTGAAGCCTGTTGATTGAACGTAGCAGACAGCTCTTCGTCGGAAAGGAGAGCAGCCGGGAACAAAGCTCTTATCATTGACGGAGTGACCACGGTAGACGACCTCGCCGGAGTCTCGTCATCTTGAAGCTCTTGCTCCCTCACAAGCTTCAGTACGAGTACCCGCCGCAAAAAGCTGGGTAGAATTTTATCAGATTGGACCAAGTTGTCGCGAGTCAGTTTCCGGACGTCAAAACCCAACGCCTCAAAATCCGTCAATGCTTCTTGCTCGTCATCGCTTGGCTTGGTCATGTACGCCTTATTCTTCCGCAAAGAATAAGACGTACATGACCGCATCGATTTAAGGCGCGGAAAAAATTGGAAGACCAGGTCGCGACCATATTGTGTGATTCGGCTGACAAGCAGTACGTTGATTCTCCCGTCGTAAGTTTCCTTGCTCATGTGGTCGTAAGCTCCCATGACGATGGCCAACATCATATTGAGGAGGATGATACTCACGATGATGAGGTACGACCAGTAGTAGTACAGACCGGATGCGCGAATCTTGTTGATATTGGCGTAGTCAAAGTCCCCAAAAACCATATTTACGTACGACTCGAGCGACTTTTTCCCCGTTGAAAACTGCAGAACGCGTCCGCCAAAGAGAACATTACCCGCAAAGGCGTACGTCAGGAAGACAATCTCGAAAATGACGACGAAGGCTCGGAATTGACGCAACGCGCGAATACCAGTGAGTGCAAACCGATTCAGCTGCGGGTGGAAACGCAGTTGGTGGAGAATGGAAAGTTCCTGCTGGACGACAACACCGCCACCAATGATGCTGACGAGATTATTCCAGAACGCGGCAGTGCCGATAACGTCAACGGCGGCAACAACATCTCGATACATCTCTTGTGGAGTTTTGGTGCTGTTGTCAGCAAGTACAAGCAGCTCATCTCGAACGCTGAAAGAAAAGAACGTGACGTACGGACCGACAAAGGCTATGGAGTGTAGGCGGCCGCGGTGCTGCCGTCTACACTCCATATTCGCGTCAGCGGGTGTGACTTTGAGACGCGCGTCCTTGTTAGTAAGGATCGTCAACCGAGCGAGCCAAGCCGACGGACGATCTGCTCGATCGTACCTTCCGCTAAATGGTCAAAGTATCCGGATATGGTTGGATATGGTTGCTGAGCTTCGTTTTTGGACGCGCAGTTTAGTTTGGTGCCGACGTGCGTACCCGGTGCGCAACTGAGGAACGTTGGTCCATTTGTAGGAAATCACGATGGAACATTCCTCCTTTTGTGAGCTGGGGCGATCGCTTTCTCTCTCATTTCATCTTTTGCAAGATGAGCCGCAAGCGCAAGAAGGACGACGTCTACCCCGACGACTAGGATATGGAAGAGGAGACCCAGGACCCCGACACCGTACCGCCGCCGTTCGAGCTCGTGGCGGAGACCCAGGACCCCGACGCCGTACCGCCGTTCGAGTTCGTAGCAGAGACCCAGGACCCCGACGCCGTACCGCCGACGTTCGAGCCGACTCGGGACTCTGGCGTGAGTGCTCCCCCGGACGCGCTATCGCTGCAACCTCATTCCGAGGTGTCGGACCCCGTCTACCGCCTCAAGCGCTCAACTGCGAATGTCCACTCGAGTGTGATCTGCAAGCTCACGCGAATCCTCCGACTACCGGAACTGCTGCCGGAGATCGAGCGCATGTGCGTGGTCATGAAGCAGGTTCAGTTGGAGGGGTGGCACCTCGCCAACCTCCACGTTCTGCGCTGTCTGAAGGAGAATAAGGAACTGCCCAAGATCGAGCAGATGCTCTTCTACCGTTGCTGTGTGGCGACACTTGGCAACACTGAAACTCGTGACAGGGATGCGACCGAGCCGGAGTACCCGAGTTTACACGAAACATTCTCGCGGTACTGGGCGGGAAGAGGACATGTGCAGACGTATGATTCAGAGCGTGTCGTGAATGGCACAAAAATGGTGAACGAGATGGCTCAACTCATGTCGACCAACGCGCTGAACATGATAGCTCTGCACTTCCGTCGTCGGCTGCACCAATACGTCCGCTTCCGGTACGCCCCGGAGGGCAAGATCGAACTGAAGAACCGAGATACCAAGCGTCTCGTCGACAGCTGCTTCCGCGTCAAGTCCGTGCCGGAGGTGGGCGAAGACGGAGCCCCGACAGGCCGGACGGTCAAAGCGTGGACTGAGTGGGACGCGACCAATGATGAAACGGAGCTCGAGTTGCGCAACTGGCTGGGGAAGGTCCCGTGGCAGGGGCAGATACGAGCTAACAGTGCTCACTTCCTGCGTCGGCTGTTCGACATGCTCATGTTCATGGAGGAGTTTGTGAAGGAACACCCGAAGCAGAAGGGGGTTCGACTGTACTCACTGTTACTCGTGGCGACTTCGTACGAGGCTATCTACGTCAAGCTCAACGCGAGCACTTTGTACGGGCTGTTCTCGCGGACCATCGACGACCCGAAGGTGAAGGCGTTCCTGAAGGAGGAGTTGAACGTGGTTCCTCGCAAGGAAATGACGGGCTTTGAACTCCTTTTCAACTTGGGAACGTTTCAGCAGAACAAGGCGGATGTCATGCGGGCGGTGTTCGACGTGGACCATTTCGAGACCGAAAACCGCAAGTTCGTGGACGAGGTCAAGACGAACAGCTACGCGGCCTCGGTGACCATGACGCGCCCGGTGACCACGACGTCCGTGGTCGGTAGAGCAGACCACCTCGCACAAGAAGAGGAAGAAGAACGACGGCTCAGCGGAGCAGACGACAACTGCTAAGAAAAAGACGAAGAGCCCGGAGGAGCTTGCAGGTGGAGACGATTTCAGCAAGAAGGTGTTCAAGCTCGGTCCTAGGTACTGCCCCGACGTTCTCATCGGCATCGATCCGGGCATGCGATCTCGTGACGGCGGTGTCGGTCGGTCGTCTCCGCCGTGGCAGACGCCGCAGAGGACGGAGACAATCTCGACGAGCGCGGCGCCGGCGCAGACTGAGACGCCAACTGCAAGAGAGGGTTACGGAGATCACGACTCGCGAGTACCGGCACTTGGCGAGGATGAACGACTTTCGCCACTACAACGAGAAGCTGCAGCAGCAGGAGCCGTGGTACGCTGGGGTCATCCGTGCGATGCCGTCGTTCAAGACCTGCAGCTACGATATGTACCTGCAGCGCCTGCAATACTTCTGGATGCACCAGCTGCCCATCGGGAGCACGGTCGCTCTCTTCTTCAGCGCTTGACGAACCCCTTGACCGGCCCCGTGGCGTGGCCTTTAATGCCGTCTCGCCGACTCCAGTCGCCGTACGCTATGCAGACCTGCTTGCTGGCTCTCGGCACGAGCCGCTTGGCGAGCGCATCGATTGCCGTCATCTTCGTGCGGTCTCGCGTAAACCGCCAGCGGAGGAAGGCCTGCTCGGCAGAGAACGCCAGCAGGAAGCGCAGGTGCATCCAGAAGTATTGCAGGCGCTGCAGGTACACATCGTAGCTGCAGGTCTTGAACGACGGCATCGCACGGATGACCCCAGCGTACCACGGCTCCTGCTGCTGCAGCTTCTCGTTGTAGTGGCGAAAGTCGTTCATCCTCGCCAAGTGCCGGTACTCGCGAGTCGTGATCTCCGTAACCCTCTCTTGCAGTTGGCGTCTCAGTCTGCGCCGGCGCCGCGCTCGTCGAGATTGTCTCCGTCCTCTGCGGCGTCTGCCACGGCGGAGACGACCGACCGACACCGCCGTCACGAGATCGCATGCCCGGATCGATGCCGATGAGAACGTCGGGGCAGTACCTAGGACCGAGCTTGAACACCTTCTTGCTGAAATCGTCTCCACCTGCAAGCTCCTCCGGGCTCTTCGTCTTTTTCTTAGCAGTTGTCGTCTGCTCCGCTGAGCCGTCGTTCTTCTTCCTCTTCTTGTGCGAGGTGGTCTGCTCTACCGACCACGGACGTCGTGGTCACCGGGCGCGTCATGGTCACCGAGGCCGCGTAGCTGTTCGTCTTGACCTCGTCCACGAACTTGCGGTTTTCGGTCTCGAAATGGTCCACGTCGAACACCGCCCGCATGACATCCGCCTTGTTCTGCTGAAACGTTCCCAAGTTGAAAAGGAGTTCAAAGCCCGTCATTTCCTTGCGAGGAACCACGTTCAACTCCTCCTTCAGGAACGCCTTCACCTTCGGGTCGTCGATGGTCCGCGAGAACAGCCCGTACAAAGTGCTCGCGTTGAGCTTGACGTAGATAGCCTCGTACGAAGTCGCCACGGGTAACAGTGAGTACAGTCGAGCC
The DNA here is from genome assembly GCA_033557995.1 of Phytophthora crassamura. NCBI lineage: Eukaryota > Oomycota > Peronosporomycetes > Peronosporales > Peronosporaceae > Phytophthora > Phytophthora crassamura. The sequence goes on from JAUCED010000016.1 coordinate 2,363,098, forward strand.
CCCTTCTGCTTCGGGTATTCCTTCACAAACTCCTCCATGAACATGAGCATGTCGAACAGCCGACGCAGGAAGTGAGCACTGTTAGCTCGTATCTGCCCCTGCCACGGGACCTTCCCCAGCCAGTTGCGCAACTCGAGCTCCGTTTCATCATTGGTCGCGTCCCACTCAGTCCACGCTTTGACCGTCCGGCCTGTCGGGGCTCCGTCTTCGCCCACCTCCGGCACGGACTTGACGCGGAAGCAGCTGTCGACGAGACGCTTGGTATCTCGGTTCTTCAGTTCGATCTTGCCCTCCGGGGCGTACCGGAAGCGGACGTATTGGTGCAGCCGACGACGGAAGTGCAGAGCTATCATGTTCAGCGCGTTGGTCGACATGAGTTGAGCCATCTCGTTCACCATTTTTGTGCCATTCACGACACGCTCTGAATCATACGTCTGCACATGTCCTCTTCCCGCCCAGTACCGCGAGAATGTTTCGTGTAAACTCGGGTACTCCGGCTCGGTCGCATCCCTGTCACGAGTTTCAGTGTTGCCAAGTGTCGCCACACAGCAACGGTAGAAGAGCATCTGCTCGATCTTGGGCAGTTCCTTATTCTCCTTCAGACAGCGCAGAACGTGGAGGTTGGCGAGGTGCCACCCCTCCAACTGAACCTGCTTCATGACCACGCACATGCGCTCGATCTCCGGCAGCAGTTCCGGTAGTCGGAGGATTCGCGTGAGCTTGCAGATCACACTCGAGTGGACATTCGCAGTTGAGCGCTTGAGGCGGTAGACGGGGTCCGACACCTCGGAATGAGGTTGCAGCGATAGCGCGTCCGGGGGAGCACTCACGCCAGAGTCCCGAGTCGGCTCGAACGTCGGCGGTACGGCGTCGGGGTCCTGGGTCTCTGCTACGAACTCGAACGGCGGTACGGCGTCGGGGTCCTGGGTCTCCGCCACGAGCTCGAACGGCGGCGGTACGGTGTCGGGGTCCTGGGTCTCCTCTTCCATATCCTAGTCGTCGGGGTAGACGTCGTCCTTCTTGCGCTTGCGGCTCATCTTGCAAAAGATGAAATGAGAGAGAAAGCGATCGCCCCAGCTCACAAAAGGAGGAATGTTCCATCGTGATTTCCTACAAATGGACCAACGTTCCTCAGTTGCGCACCGGGTACGCACGTCGGCACCAAACTAAACTGCGCGTCCAAAAACGAAGCTCAGCAACCATATCCAACCATATCCGGATACTTTGACCATTTAGCGGAAGGTACGATCGAGCAGATCGTCCGTCGGCTTGGCTCGCTCGGTTGACGATCCTTACTAACAAGGACGCGCGTCTCAAAGTCACACCCGCTGACGCGAATATGGAGTGTAGACGGCAGCACCGCGGCCGCCTACACTCCATAGCCTTTGTCGGTCCGTACGTCACGTTCTTTTCTTTCAGCGTTCGAGATGAGCTGCTTGTACTTGCTGACAACAGCACCAAAACTCCACAAGAGATGTATCGAGATGTTGTTGCCGCCGTTGACGTTATCGGCACTGCCGCGTTCTGGAATAATCTCGTCAGCATCATTGGTGGCGGTGTTGTCGTCCAGCAGGAACTTTCCATTCTCCACCAACTGCGTTTCCACCCGCAGCTGAATCGGTTTGCACTCACTGGTATTCGCGCGTTGCGTCAATTCCGAGCCTTCGTCGTCATTTTCGAGATCGTCTTCCTGACGTACGCCTTTGCGGGTAATGTTCTCTTTGGCGGACGCGTTCTGCAGTTTTCAACGGGGAAAAAGTCGCTCGAGTCGTACGTAAATATGGTTTTTGGGGACTTTGACTACGCCAATATCAACAAGATTCGCGCATCCGGTCTGTACTACTACTGGTCGTACCTCATCATCGTGAGTATCATCCTCCTCAATATGATGTTGGCCATCGTCATGGGAGCTTACGACCACATGAGCAAGGAAACTTACGACGGGAGAATCAACGTACTGCTTGTCAGCCGAATCACACAATATGGTCGCGACCTGGTCTTCCAATTTTTTCCGCGCCTTAAATCGATGCGGTCATGTACGTCTTATTCTTTGCGGAAGAATAAGGCGTACATGACCAAGCCAAGCGATGACGAGCAAGAAGCATTGACGGATTTTGAGGCGTTGGGTTTTGACGTCCGGAAACTGACTCGCGACGACTTGTCCAATCTGACAAAATTCTACCCAGCTTTTTGCGGCGGGTACTCGTACTGAAGCTTGTGAGGGAGCAAGAGCTTCAAGATGACGAGACTCCGGCGAGGTCGTCTACCGTGATCACTCAGACAATGATAACAGCTTTGTTCCCGGCTGCTCTCCTTTCCGACGAAGAGCTGTCTGCTACGTTCAATCAACAGGCTATCAACAGGCTTAGCCACAAACCAGCTACAGACAGGGTTACGGAGATCACGACTCGCGAGTACCGGCACTTGGCGAGGATGAACGACTTTCGCCACTACAACGAGAAGCTGAAGCAGCGGGAGCCGTGGTACGCTGGGGTCATCCGTGCGATGCCGTCGTTCAAGACCTGCAGCTACGATATGTACCTGCAGCGCCTGCAATACTTCTGGATGCACCTGCGCGTCCTGCTGGCGTTCTCTGCCGAGCAGGCCTTCCTCCGCTGGCGGTTTACGCGAGACCGCGCGAAAATGAAGGCGATAGATGCGCTCGCCAAGCGGCTCGTGCCGAGAGCCAGCAAGCAGGTCTGCATAGCGTACGGCGACTGGAGTCGGCGAGACGGCATTAAAGGCCACGCCACGGGGCCGGTCAAGGGGTTCGTCAAGCGCTGAAGAAGAGAGCGATCGTGCTCCCGATGGACGAGTATCGTACTAGCATCACGTGCTCCTGCTGTCACCAGCGACTCCAGCAAGCTCGACTGTTCACCAAGGTGAAGAGGAAGGACGACGAAGAGGACATTCGGCTGAAGCCGCAGCCGTCCAAGAAGGAAGCGAAGGAAATCGCCGAGATGCAGACGTTCGCAGACCCGAAGCCGGCGGACAAGAAGATTGTTCTCAAATGCACCCGAAACGTCTTGCGCTGTACCAACAGACGATGCAAGGCCAACTTCTGGAATCGAGACGTCAACGCTGCCCGAAACATGCTGGAACTGCTCCGGAGCGGGCTCAAGGGGAAGCGCGGGGCGAGCAGACTGCGAGCATTCCGGCGAGGATAGCCGTTGGCGTGAGCATGACAAAAGACTCGTGGTCGGAAAGACTCGTAGCGTACGCGGTACGGGGTCACGTAGCCGGCCACAACCATATATTCGTAGCACGGGACGATGCCGCAGCATAGTCCCAGAGACACCAGCAGTGTTAATCAGAATTATCAGAAATACAGCAAGGTATTAGCGTGGCTTACGCTTGTTGTCCGATGCGGTCCAGCATCACCACACGCATGTCCTCGCGGTAAACCAGGCGCTGTTCGAGCTCAAGAATCTCCAGCGCCTCGCGGTAAAAGGGCACCGCGGCGGCAAACTGATCCATCTTCTCGTATGAAGTCCTGATCGCCATGGCCATCGCGACCACTCCCTTGTCTGAGCATCGAGCCACAAGGCTTAGCCGCGTCCCTACAGCTCAGCAAGATGCAGCGACGAACCGTGCGGGAACTTGATCTTGAATAGGTCGAAGGCCTTGACCTGTTCCGCCAAGGACTGCTCGATGTCCCCCCTCTCCAGACACAATTGACGGCGCTCCAGCAGGAGCTTGACCTGCTTCCGGTCGGCATCCTCGCGCTCCTTCACAACAGTTAGCTCCCCTCTCAATACGATAACGAACCAGCAAGCAAGCCGCACCAGATACAGAACCCCGGCCGTGAGTGCTGCTCCCAGCACCAGCGTCGTCTTCACAGCCTTCTTGCTCACGTAAAACCCGTCGGGTCTACCAACTCGACTATGACTGGCCTACGTTTTGTGGTAGCAGGTGGCCATGTCGTCCATGATCCTAACACCCACGACGCCCCGCAGGATGATGGGGTTCACCGCCTTGACGCTCTTGAGCGCCGTGTGGTAGAACGGCAGCGCGGCCTCGTACTCGTTCAGGGCCTCGCACAGACCGGCGTACTTTTGAGCTAACTCGACCGTCAGCCTTGGCGATAGGATGCCCTCGACCGTGTTGAACGACGCCGTGAAGTACTCGGTCGCGTGCTTGAAGTCCCCCAGCGGAGCGCAAACCAACCAGCTTCTCAGCTTCTCAGACAGGGGAGCTACCGGTATCACTGGGACTCCGTCACCTGCTGGACGCACTCGTCCCCGAGCGCCAGCAGACGCCGCTGCTCCTTGGATTCAGGCGTCTCCTGGAGCTGCCGTGTCAACAAGAATCATTGCGTTAGCAGCCGATGGGGAGCAGTGCGTGCAGACGTTGACTATTGCACCAGGTATTAAGGATTAAGGATGCTCGACCGACGCGGTTTTCTTGCTCGGCACGTTCTTCAGCAGCTCACGGATGCCGGGCGACTTGTCGATGCGGTGCTTGGACTTGCGGTTGGAGCGCGAGTACCCGCTGGCCCGGTAGAAGTCGGACGTCCGGAAACGAACCGTCTTGCCGTCCTGGTTCGTGGCCGTGATGAAGTCCGTCCGCCCAGGGTCGAGCCCCCACATCTCGTCGTAGTCCTCGGTGGTTCCCTTCGGCGTCTTCGAGAGAGGAAATCCGAGCGCCTCCGACACGTTCTTGCTCTTGGTCTTCACCGTCTTCCCGTCTTTGCCTTTCTTCTTCTTCTCCTTCTTCCCACGAGTCGGTCGGTTCATGTGAACTCCCACTGCGTACCCGTCCGTCGTGATCTCGCGATGGAAACTGCGGGTGCCCGGCTTCTCGAGTTTGTCCACGAAGAAGAGTCGACGCCACCACGAACCAGAGAGCTTGATCCAGGGGGCTTTCGCAGCAAGGCTTTCTCCGAGCGTCCACGTGACTCCGTCAAGGTCAACCGAGAGAGCACGATCGACCCCTGGACTGCGCAGCAGCAGCGAGCGCAGCCCAGTCGAGTCGACCTTGCAATGACTCGACTCAAAGCCTTGCTTGGTCGGTAAAAGCGAGAAAGTCCTCTTGATCACGTAGGCTGGGTCCGCCTCGTTCTTCGTGTTCGTCTCTTCGATGAAGCGGAGGAAGTTGTGGAACATGGGCAGCAAGTCACGAGGAGCCCAACTGACCAGACCCTTCTTCGTTCGCGGGATCTTCGTCCGCAACTCGAAGATAATCGGATCTGCCACCCGAACCGGGACCGACTCGAACGTCTGTGCGAAGACCCCGTTGAGAACTTCATGGCCCAATGCAGCTGTCAGTTTGTACTTCTCCAGCACATGCGTCCGAAGTCGTTTCGCGAAGTTGCGTGCGACGCTGGTTTTGGCGTTTGTAGCCATTTGCTTTGCCGCCGCTTGGAACCAGCCATCTTTCAGGTAAAGCATGCTTGCCGGGGGGTGGTCTTTGCGCATCCTGGCAACCCGTCGTTGGTGTGCTCCAGGTCCGCGTTCTTCACCTTCTGCGTCGTAAGCCAGGCCTGGTAGCCCGCCTCCGTGTACTTAGGCACATCCTCCGGGAAGTCCTGCAGCCTGCCGGATTTACCCCCCTGCTCCCAGCGCTGGCGTCGGTCTTGACGAGCTTGCTTGGCCAAATGCTCCTGGTACTTCACGCGACGCGGTTTGGTGGTGACAAGGCTCAGACAGGTGTGGTAGAAGTTCCGATCTATCGGACACAGTGGTCGACCACCTTCTAGCTGCCGCAGCACGTACAGGTTGGCAAGAAGGTAGGCTTCAGCAACAGCTTGATTGAGCTCTTGAATGCACTCGTCCCACTGGAGCGCAGCTGCTTCCGGTCTGCAGAACGTCCGTAGCGTCTGCTTCATCACGAAGAAATCGATCGTCTTGTTCTTGGCCTTGCGATCCACCACGTCTTGGCGCTTGACTCTCTTGTGGGCCGAGATGACGAAGGCGAGGGCGGACCCAGCTCGTGCATCCCCGGCGGAGTCTCTGGCACGATCTCGTCGCCCAAGTCGGGCTCGTCCGGCGGGTGTCGCTTGCGCCCCATGGCGAATTGCGGAATGGACGATTGAGCAGCCCGCGACGACCTGGATCCCGACCAGGATCGATTGGCTCTCGCGCCTTATCGATATGGCTTGAAGCACGTGCGCCAAGTCGTAGTCGATCGCCACCTACATATTCAACGCGTTGGACAATGGATGCGACGGTTGCTGCAACCACGGTGTTGATTCTGCAGGCAGTGTTTGCCCGGGTTCCGCAAGCAGTGGTCACGAGCTTGACCATCACGGCCGTCTGATCCGGAGACACGCGGATGCAGATCACGGCGCGGCAAAGCTAGGCCAAACGACAGCAAGTGCGGTGCCGTGCCTGCCCGCAGCGCCATCTCGAGCGCCTCGCCGTCGATGATGAGCGAGATCTCCTTGTCCGCGCCGCCTGCCATGCCGCCCTTCGCATTGTCCACGAACTCGCGCGCCGCCGCGTTCAACCGGGCGCGGATCGCCGCCTCGTCCGGACACGTCGTGGCGTTCACCACCACCTGCTGGATCGAGTTGTCCAGCAGCGAGCACGCGTAAAACGAGATGTTAATGGCCGTCTCGTCCTTGTCGCCCGTCAGCATCCACACTTTAATGCCCGCGCGCGTCAAGTTGGCCAGGCACTGCGGCACGCCGTCCTGCAGCTTGTCCTCGATGGCCGTGGCGCCGATCAGCTCCAGGCCCTCCTCGATCTCCTCTATCAGGGCGTCGATCGCGTTCGGCTTGCCGTCTTTGCGGCGGTCGATCTCCGCCACGTTGCCCTGCACGTCGTCGAAGCGCATCTTCCACTGCTGGAACCAGCGCTCTCCAGCTGCTTCACCGCCAGCGCCAGCGTGCGCAGCCCGTCGTCGGCGTACTTCTCCATGTGGTCGCGCGTGACGTTCTTGAGCCGCTGCATGGCCGGGTCGTCCTTCAGGCGCTGGTAGATCATCATGTCCGCGCCCTTCGTGTACAGCAGCAGCTCGCCCGTTGGCTTGCGCACCACGACGGACATGCGCTTCCTCGTGCTGTTGAAATCGAGCACGTCCAGCACCTGGTACGTCGTGCGCTGGCCCAGCACGTCCACGACGACAGCGCCGACGCTGCGACTCTCGAACGCGAAGCCTGCGAAGGCGGCACCAGCCACGAGCGCTTGCTCGTCCGGAGACGACGCCGACAGACGCACTTCGCCCGACTCGAGCTTCTCGGGGATCACCGTGTGGCACACGACCAGGTGCTCGAAGAACTGCAGGATCTTCTGCTTCTGCTCGTCGCCGGCGCTGCCCTTCATGATGTCGAAGAGCGACTTGTCCACGAAGTTGACGAAGGGCATCGTCTTGACGCTCGGGTCCAGCTTGGGCTCGGGCGGGATGGGCTTCCCAGCGCGAACCAGCGCCGCGCGGCCGATCTCCGTGATGCCCGAGCTGTACGAGATGCCGTTGATGGAGCACTTGCGGAACTCCATCACGTTGCACGTCAGCGTGCCCGTCTTGCACCAGGTAGACGGCGACTCCCACGACCGACGCGGCGATCAGCAGCCGCTTGGGCCACTTGGACGGCGTGCTCGGATGCGCAGTCGCGAAGCCGCGAGACGCAGGAGTCGCCAACTGGTTGGCAGCGCGGAAGACGCGGGGGCCGAGGCGAAGCGCGCGACGGAGCATCTTGAGGACAGGACGGTAAATCTGCAAATGAGGACGTGGAGTGGCCAGACGTCTCGAGTCATCATTGCGCCGCCAGATCTGTGACGTGTGTGCAACTATGATGACGCTAGATGACAGGAGACCAGAGACATATGGAGGGCACTGTATGTCGCGTCGCTATCATCCCCCCACAGGGCATTCTACTTATTTCAGCTCCACCCACAATTCGTGAACGCACTGCTGCAATTGCTCGAGATCCTCGGTGGCCATGCTCGAGTTTTCCGCCAGCTCGAGCGCGATCTTGGTGACGGTCCTGACCTCGTCCCAGCGCTCCTGAGCCAGCAGGTTGCCAGCGTAGTGGTAGTGAATCATGGCAGCCGTGGCGTTCAAATCTGTGAGAAGCGAGATATCTTCTTCCGAGATGTCCTCCTCGCCAGTGTGTGAACCTGATGACGCCTGCTCGCAGTGCTCTTCGTACGCGCCGATAGCGTCGCCAAAGTACTTGTCGGCTTCGTCAGGCTGTCCGCTGATGCAGGTGAAAAGCGAAGAGTTAGCAACTCGGCGATGGAAGGAGTCGTCCACAAGCAGCTCACAGAGTTTCGTAGCAAACGGCAAGAGCTCCTAGCGTCGTCACGCGCATGTAGGCGCCCCAGGCCGTGGCTTCCGTCGAAATGGCCCCCAGAATGGCCAGGGCCTCTTCGTAGTACGTTGTCGCAGCAGCGCCATCTTCCAGCTGCTCGTCGTATATCCTCGCAATGCCAAATGCCACCTCGAAGATGTCCGCGTCTGCACCGCAACACACCAGAAGCCACTCACAACATCAGCTCTCGCCTACTCAATTTCCATCGCAGCACGCCTGTACCTTGCTGATTGCGCTGCTTAAGGACGTCGTAGAGCTCCAGTGAGTGCTTTAGCTCCTGCTCCATGTCCCCCTCCTTTTGACTCTGCTCCACCATCTCCAGCAACTCGCCCACTCGAGGGTCCCCACTCCCGCCACCGAACGCCTGCAATTCCAGCACCAACCACACAGACCCCACAACCACTCAGCACCAATACAACACTGCGAATGCATTGCAATTGAGAACGCACCTGGTGCAGGGCGCCATCTTCACCGACTTCCGGTTTGGAAGGGGAGCTCTTGGTGGTCGTCGACAGTTCTCGGTATGTTGCAATGCAGTCAGGACGCGAAGCTCCAGTCACCGAAACCTGAGGTGATACATGGACCAGTGCGCCAAATGCAACGCCCCCATGGCGCTGCAAAGTCGAGGAAGCGGCGCGCGAAGCAGCATGAGCTACTCGACGGAGCGCTTGGACGGAGCGCTTGGACATGGCGAGAGGGGCGGGGTGAACAACGAGACCGCTCGAGGGCTGCTTGGGCGCCGAGCTCCTTGATTGTTTGTAGTTCGAACATTGTGAGAACTATCATAGGCATATTCGCAGTTCGTAAGAACTGTGGTCGGTGTGCCAAGGACTTCCGCGTCATCGAACGACCTTCGCGCACCCGTCGCGCACCCGTCGCGCAACATAGAGCACGTTTTGTCACAGCTCAAGGCAGGGATGGTGCACGTTTTGGCACGGTTCATTGCAGGTTTATCAACGGTCGTGGGCATTAAGACGACTCACATTAGTGACAGGGCGGGCGTCAACCGACATTAGCGCACGCTTCGCGCAACACGAAGGCAGGGAGGTGCAAGCAAGCGGCGGCGGCAGACACAAGGGTCTCGCGTCGGCGTCAGCCGAGACGTCGGTACGTGCAGGCGTGCGATGGCGGGCTCAACATGCATGCATGCAAGGCTCAACTAACATGTCGACTCGTGGGGTGCAGGCGCACAGCATGCAACTGACAAAGGAGGTGGTTGGTGCGCCGCTGCGGTCGCGCTGCGGTCCCGCGCGTCCAGCCCATAGGCATTGGTACGTGCGGACGCGCAGGCGGGCTCAACAACATGCATGCGTGCATGCGTTTCCACTGATGTCCTGGTGCAGGTGCACAACACGAAGATACAGCGGCAGACAGAGGAGGTGGTCGCGCTGTTTCAGTCTTGTCGTGCGCGTCCTACCAGAGGCATCGGTGCGTGCAGATGTACGACTCGAGATACATGCGAGGTGCAAGGCTGAACTAACATTTCCATTTGATGGTGCAGGTGCAACTACAAGGAAACCTCCTCTGCAACTCCGTGCCAGACACGACCTCCTCAACATACTCGCCAATCGAGCGTCAGCACGCCGACCCCCTTGCGGCCACAATCGACGACTGCAATGGTCACAGCAGAGCCCGACTGGAAACGCTGGTTCGCGCACTTGCTGCCGCACGGACAGTAGCTGCGAATACATTCATATCGCGCCTACAAATCGTCACTCAGCACGCTGTCAAACACAAAGCCACTGGATCCCTCACCTACCGAGCGATTGGCGCATCCATCGTCAAGGCAACCAGCCTCGTCGCGCTCGCTCACCGCGCATTTGCAGATTGGATGGTCGTCCTGCACAGTACACGATCGATCAGATAACTACCATGAACCAAACCTTGGCAAGTGCCAGACCTCCGCAAGGATGCGCTGGGGGGGGGGGCTGTAGGTAGACGTTGTGAGCGATGATCTCGACCGCTCCAAACGCGCGGTCGATCACAGACTCCACCATGGCCACGTTTCCTCGCATTGTCGCTCCTTGAAGCACTGAGAGGCGCCAGCACCATTTGCGTTGCACGCTCCTGTCCCACGTCAAGCGCTTGCTTACGCACAGCCCAGCTCAGCCGCTGCGTGCACACTCCCGCCAGCATATTCACCCTCCTCTCCCACGTCATGCGCTCCCTCACGGCCGCCGCGGCCGTCGCCAAAGCACCCGCCGCTCATTCTCAAACTCGCGCCAGCCAGCTCGCACGGTCCAACGTTGATGCCAGCCAAGAAGCAACGCGACGTCCAGCAATCGCAGCCCAGCGTGGACGTCTCGCACACTCGGCGACAGAAAGAGCTGGTGAGCTCGCCCACGAACACGGCCGCCAACTCGGACGCAAAGTCGCCGCCCGTTGCTGCTGCTCACCCGGCTGGCAACACGGTACACGCACGAATGATTCTTGGGATGGCAGCGCTCGCGTACGCCTCGCTAACAGCCGATCGTCCTGCGCTCCACAGCCCGTCGCCGACCCGCCATACGAGTCTCCGCTGAAGAAGTTGAAGAAGACCATGAACCAGTACCCGACGCAACTCGTCACGACGATCGACAGTACGCGCATGCTGTGATTGCGTCACGGACCAGCCTCACTCATACGTCATGTTGCATCCGCAGGTGTCCGAAACTTCATCCGCCCAACAACGTGAACAACGCGGACGTGCGCGCGAGCGTGCGCATCCGCGCGCGCTTGATCTGGACCATCACGGACAACGTCCCGGTCGTCAATAAGTCCGGCCATACGACCTTGCTGCACTTCCTGCGCCTGTACCTCAGTGAGGAACATGCGCCCGAGCCCCTCGAATACCAGATCAGAGTACGTCTCGGCTCGCACTTCGATCTCATGACTGCACACATTAACTCATCACCTGCAGGACTACCAGGAGTACCAACGCAATGACGCCATGCAGACGAACCAGTACCTGATCACGATCTCGCTATACGAGATCGACATCAACGACTTGCGCCTTCTGCCGTAGGGAGCGGTGATCATGTTCACCCCCACGAAGCTCCGACTCTACAACAATTGCGTGCAGACTGACACCAAGATCCAGAACATCTCGGTCGTCGCGATGCCAACTCCCCCGTGAACATCCGCGCCTCCACACGGCGCCACCGCCGGCCATCACCTCGCTTTCCCTTTCATTTCATGCCACGTCAGTCAGTCTCTATCCGATACATGTAGCTTTATCTGTCAATCAACACGAACCACCGGAAAGCCCTACTACTACGCTCGCACGCTCCATCCGCCAAGCTCGCAAAGTCATCGAGATCACTACCAAACACTCTACATGAAGACGCGCGACAGAATCGAGGTCAAGATTGCGCGCTCCCTCCCCCCCCCAAAAAAAGTTCGCACTAAGTTCGAACTGCGAACCCCGGACCCCCGTCCGGTAGGCGAATTCGCAGTTCGTAAGAACTGTCGTTGGTCGGTGTGCCAAGGACTTCCGCGTCATCGAACGACCTTCGCGCACCCGTCGCGCACTCGTCGCGCAACATAGAGCACGTTTTGTCACAGCTCAAGGCAGGGATGGTGCACGTTTTGGCACGGTTCATTGCAGGTTTATCAACGGTCGTGGGCATTAAGACGACTCACATTAGTGACAGGGCGGGCGTCAACCGACATTAGCGCACGCTTCGCGCAACACGAAGGCAGGGAGGTGCAAGCAAGCGGCGGCGGCAGACACAAGGGTCTCGCGTCGGCGTCAGCCGAGACGTCGGTACGTGCAGGCGTGCGATGGCGGGCTCAACATGCATGCATGCAAGGCTCAACTAACATGTCGACTCGTGGGGTGCAGGCGCACAGCATGCAACTGACAAAGGAGGTGGTTGGTGCGCCGCTGCGGTCGCGCTGCGGTCCTGCGCGTCCAGCCCATAGGCATTGGTACGTGCGGACGCGCAGGCGGGCTCAACAACATGCATGCGTGCATGCGTTTCCACTGATGTCCTGGTGCAGGTGCACAACATGAAGATACAGCGGCAGACAGAGGAGGTGGTCGCGCTGCTTCAGTCTTGTCGTGCGCGTCCTACCAGAGGCATCGGTGCGTGCAGATGTACGACTCGAGATACATGCGAGGTGCAAGGATGAACTAACATTTCCATTTGATGATGAAGGTGCAACTACGAGGGAAGGCCGTTGCGGCGCGAGCGCTGGAACGCCAGGAGAGTGCGCAAGCTGAGCTCATTGAGCCGCGCTTCTTCATCTAGAGTGTTTTGTGGTGGTATCGAGCACTTTGCGAGCTTGTCGGTAAATGGAGATAGACAGTAAAATGCGTTGCGGCTCGTTTCGCGCGATACGAGCAAATAACTTTGCTGCGGCTTGTTGATGAGGTTGCAGGAGGAGGTCCAGTCGACCACGACCATTGCATTGAGGGTCTCGCCTTGTACTTTGTACACGTTAGACCCGACTGCACATACAAAGGGGAATTGCTGCAACTTCACCTCGAGGTAGCGTCGGTGACCGTCGGGTGCCGGCGGCAGCGAGATTTTGCTTTTCTTGAACGGCTCTGTGTCGAAGAACACGGGAAAGAGTTCGGCGTCCATGCCCGCGCGGATCGGCACGGCGCGCGGTCGTGGCAAGCGCAGCAGCGCATAGTCCGGTGGCTGGTTGGAGAGCTGCACGATCTTGTCGGTCGCTCCGTCCCCAACGAGACGGAATGTGGTAGGCGGCTGGCTAGGAAAGTGCACGCTCTCGAGGGTGCCCAGGGTGCCGTTGGCGACGCCCTTCGCCGTGCCTACATTTTGCGTTACTTGAACGGGCATCCCCGGCACCAGGTCCAAGTAGGGTGTCATGCGGCCGAAGCGGTTGTCGGGGAGGCCGAGGACGTATGCGACGTCGCTGCGGCTAAGATTATTCAGCGCGCCTTTGAAATTGGCGACGATGCGCAGCGGGAACGCGTGCGGTGGCAGCTGCGTCGCAGTCTGGGCGACAAATGCATTGTTGATGGCTAGCCACTTGGCGTTCTCGGGACGCTCGAGTGCAGCGCGAGCTCGGCTTCAACGACGGCGTCAGACGGATGCACGACACGGCTGTTGATGATGTCCATAAAGGCCGGCGTCCACTCGCCAACGCGCGCCTTGGCGCATCCTTGCCCCTACTCGGGGTCGCTACGGAACCTCACCGACTCGTCGAGCATGACGACGGTGGAGAACCGCCTCCACAACTCGAAACCTTCAATGTCGGCTGTCGACGGGCGGGGCTTGCTGGCCGGGTCCACGAAAATCGCGTCGGCGCCCACCGGCGGCATTTGCATGAAGTCGCCCACAAGCACGATGTGCACGCCGCCGAACGGCACGCTGGGGACCTGCTTGTACCGGCGCAACAGCTTGTACCGGCGCAACAGCTTGTCGAGCTTCAACCAGTCGGGTTTCGATAACATCGAGACTTCATCGATTACCAACGCGTCGAGCGTGGTGAACGCCTTTTCTTGGATCGCGTGCTCGATGGGCACCAGGAAGCTTGCCAATGTGCGCGCGCCGATGAGCGTAGCTGCTTTCCCGGTCAGCGCGGTCTTCACAGCGAGCTCTCTCGGTGCCAACTCACGCAAGGCACTGATCGCGTCGATAACGCGGCTCTTGCCGGTGCCACCGGCGCTGCCAAGAAACATGAGAACCTGCTGGTCTTGGAGCTGTGCCTCAAAGTCGTGATGGCCACGACGTCTACTGGAGTCGGGGGTGCTAGCCGCAGTCGCGAGCTCGAGCCCGGCCTGCTCTTGCCGCAGAAACGTCTGCAGCAACGCGGAAGCGACGATCGCAAAAGCGGCGTGTTGCCGCTCATTGAGCGTGAACGCTCGCATATCTCGGTGATTGTTGCGTAGTGGTTGACGTCTGGTCGCTGCTGTCGCCGGTCACTTGGCTCCCATGTTGCGGCAGCAGGATCGAGCGCGTTCGAGAGCAGCTAGATGACGTCGGTCGGGCGCTCTCGATGGTAGTGCTCGAACGGATCAGATGCGTCGGTGGAGTGCTCCTCGACATACCGATTGAGCTCGTCGACAGTAAACGCCGCGCTCGTTTGTACGTGCGTCTCGCGCAGCGATGCATACGCGGTTGCGGCTGTCTCAGCGACCGGCGTCAGCAATGGGCGGTACATGTCCGCCGAGTCCGCGGGTGTGCCAGCGCGCGTCGACGTCAAGAACACGGGCAGCTCGTCTCCGGTGGCGCAGTTGTCACCGCCAGCTTCCGAAAGCAAGCAGAACTGGTCGTCCTCTTGCTCTGCCGCCTCGCCGACGTCAGCCATCGCGTCGACGTCGTGGCGCGTCCCTCTGGCGTCGTCGTTGGCGTCGTCCTTGCCTAACACATCGAGGTCATCGTACTCGTCTGCAGCGGCCTCTTGTGCCTGCTTCTCGATGCGGTGAAAGTCGTCCAAGTTTGCCATGATTTGGCACACAAAGCTTGGCCGCGTGGGTTCCCAGCGTCGACAGGCATCGACCCAGGCTGCGTCGCTCGACGGGTCGGAGACAAGATCGGTCGCGGCACGAAAGGGGTTGAAGAGTACGAGCACGCAGCGGCTGCGCTTCAGCAGCATCTCGCTTGGCGACTCGGCGTCCACGTATGGCATGCGGACGCCGGTCACAACCGGCACGGCGGCAGCCAAGTGCTTCCCGACGCAGTGCGTGCTGCTCAGCGGGTGCCCAGGCAGGAAGCGCGACCGCGCGGGTACCGACGGGCTTCGCTTGCGCCGGAAGTACCACATCACGAACTCGTAGAGATTGATGCGGTCGAGTGCGCGCGGGCGGTAGCAGTAGTCATCTAACAGGGAGGCTGCACGGTAAACCGCCATCGAATCGTTGTTGTGCAGCGCGACGAGCTCGCACGAGTGCTCGTCGTCGTCCGTGAGCTCCTTCAATATGTCGTTCAACGGCAGCGGTGCGCAGGTAGAGCTCATGTAGCAGCACGAGCCTCGCAGAAGGTACAAAACCGCGAGGGGACCGGCGATCTCGCGGCGATTCGTGACAGCAAAGGCAAGCGAAGCCACGCGTCTGCGCCCGACGCTCGCGCGGTCCGCGGATGCGCATTGGTCGACCAACTCCCGAGCCTGGCGACGTCGGAAGGCCGAGAGCGCGACGGCCGTCACAGACTCGATCATCGCTTGCAGCTTTGTAACGTACTTGGTCGCGTAGTAGATGCGAAGCAGGGCGGTGGCGCCGCCGATCATAACCTGGATGTCGTGGTTTGACTTGAATGCGGCCATCATGACGGCGTTGAAGCCGTTCACGTACTCGCTTACAAGGCGACGCGCGACACTGACGCCTTCGTCGGTGCAGGTCGACTGCTCCATGCGCGGGCGTGGAAATCCATACCGGCATGCGGCATGCGCAGCAGTACGAGTATTTTTGAAACAGCTCCCAACGTGGGACCACCAGTGCAAGTTCACCAAGAGCACTAACACCGAAACCGCAAAGGCCAGCGCGCGCGACGACCACCGAGCATCGTCAAGCGACGGCGGAAACGTCTGCACGGCGCGAGCGACCGAGTCGGAGCAGAAGACGTCGTCATGAAAGCGCTCGCTGCGCTGTGGCACGCGATTCAACGCCCGAAGACGGCCCCCTTCCTCGTCTACGTCGTCATCACGACCCGATAAGAAGTAGTCGCGACGGAAGATCGCGCTTTTCGCGGCCGCCTCCGAGCCTCGCGACGTCGCTTCGCGAGCGACCGCTTCACACAACTCGGCGGTGGAGTGGTCTCGGCGTGGCGCCGGCCACAGCGGCGGGCGATTGTCGAGAATGACGCGGCGCAACACGAGCTGGGAGCTGGTGTGCGTCTTGCATCGTGCACACTCAACTAACAGCGGCTCTGCAGTCTGGCCGCCGTGACGCTGGTCTGGGCTCGCATAGGCTTCGGCCGGGATCGGCAGCGGCTCAAGCTGTGTGTACGACTCCCGCAAAACTGACAGCGTGAGCTGCCAATGTCGAGCGGCAGCGAGGTCGACACGATGCTGTCGGCGTAGGCCTCGAGGTCGCGGAGATACTAGGCACCGTGCGTCGCGACGGCTTGGTCGAACGCATCGGAGTTGGGCGGGGCGCTCGCTAGCCAAATCAAGAAGTGAGTGTGCAGCGTGCCGCCCCCTGCGTCTCCACCATGCCGAAATAGGCATCCACGTCTCCGAAGAGGCCGTCGAACGGCTTGCCGCTCAGCCGCACGCCGAGGACGTGCTCAACAAATACGTTCATGTGGTGCATGAAGATGTGTAACAGGGTTACATCGAATAGTGTGATGCACACAAGCTAGGTGCCACACATAAGTGGCTTCCACACATATGTTACGTGGGTCACCCCAGATAGGAGTGGGTGGCTCACAGCCACTGGATATGCATTTGACTAGGCTCTACTATGATAGATAGTGAGTCCTATACATACAAACAACAGGCGGCTCTGCCGCGATAAACAACAATACATTCAGTTCACATTTGAAGCCTAAGAGTTCACTAGCCTTGTTTAAGGTACTTCTGTCTCTTGGAGTCCGTAAGTAGTTATCTTACGGTACTCGGTATAGCTCTTGTATAGAGCGTAAGGTTATCAATATTACTAGAGACTCTCTGAGTCTGTGTCTTCCCTGACGCTAAAGCTACGGCAGCCCCGCTGCACTTGGTAGCACTTGTAGTCAATCCGACACCTGAGTCTTACGACTGTCCCTCTGTGAGGATGGAGCAATTTGCCCACTTACCCCCGAACCAACAGGACGGGCTTAATAAGCTGATGTCCTTGATCGGCCCAGAAGGTGTGGCCCATCTTGCTTCGCAAGGCCCCGACGAGGTGAATGCGCGTCTGGAGGCGTTTTCTCAGTATGAGAATGCTCTGTTGGAGCACGTCCAGCAGAAGATGACTGCGGCCGCGGCGTCTGTGACGCCTAGGCCTGCATCGGACGATGCTCCACGAGCTAAACCGCTCATGGTGAGCGTCAAGACCTTCGAGGGCAAGGAAGGCGAAAGCCTTTTGCTCTGGATCAGAGAGGTCGAAATGGCCATGGCGTCTGCCATGCTCAAGACCGAGCAGCAGCGCGTGGCGCTTGCGATCTCCAAGCTCGGTGGCCGAGCGCGAGAGTGGGCCCTGACGTGTGGCACGTCTGTGGACACTGCGTTCCCTTCTTGGGATCAGCTGAAGGCCCAGCTTTCGCGAGTGTTCTCGCCGCCTAACCAGGCGTATCGCGTGAGGTCACGCTTCCTGTCTACCCGTCAGGGTAAGAAGGAATTGTTGGACTTCGTCCAGGAGTTGAGAACTCTTCTCGCCGGCATGGCGGCGGATCCTCTTCCTGAAGTGGTCGCGGTGACCGTCTTCATGGAAGGCCTTCGCACTGGCGTGGCCAGGACGGAAGTCTTCCGTGTTCACCCGACCTCTTTTGAGGAAGCCGTGAACGTGGCGTTGAACGCCGAGTTCAACTTCAAGTCGTCGCGACTTGGTTGGACGGCTTCCCAAGCCAGCTCTTCCGGAGCTTCTGATGTGTCCAATGGCGCAGTGCCTATGGACCTCAGCTACGCTGAAGATGAGGAAGCCGAGCTTCAGGCTGCTGAGCAGCGTATCGGCATCCGTCGATGCTATGTGTGCGGCAGCACGCAACACCTGCGTCCGGGTTGCCCGCTGCGCAAGCAGCGCCAGGCTCCGTCGAGCCGAACCTCCGCTTCTGAGCAGAAGCCTGGCTCGTGGCGGGGAAACGCCAAGTCCCAGTAGGCGCGGGGCGCCCTGCTGGGGAAGAAGAACTGAGTTCTGTTGAGCCTCAGGGAGGAGGTCGGCAGGGCTTAGCCCCAAAGAGCACCGTGCTCTCTAACAACACGGAACGTGTATGCAAGCCGGGCTTGCTGGTCGTGGAAGCGACCGTGAAGGGCTTTGAGAAGCCATGGAAGATCCTTATCGACTCCGGAGCGTCGGGCAACTATGCTCGGCGCTCCACGATGGAAGGAAGTCAGCAGTACGCTGAGGCGCTGAAGGCGCGTTCGAGTGACATCGTCACCGTCCGTCTTGCGACGGGGACCCGTGTCACGGTGCCCAAGGTTCCTGTGAACCTGGGCGTGAAGTTTCTGGACTTCGATAGCGTTGAACGCTGTTTGGTCATCGACCTGGATTCGAGGTACGACCTCATCCTCGGCATGGCATGGCTGGAGTGCCATGAACCATGGATCGACTGGCGGTCGAAGTCCTTAGGCGCTACGCGCTTGCCTCCTAGGGGAGCATTGGCGAGTCATGAACCCACCTCTGCTAGGAAGCAAAAGCGCTATTGGCGCGGGCACTGGACCGAGTCGGTCAATGTGCTGGACATTGGAGTGTCCGAGTTAATGGACACCGGCGTCGACGACGCGAGTCCCGAGCACTGCTCGTGGGCTGGACGTGGAGTGGCACGTAACCCACTGAGTGAGACTCCGAGTTACTGCGAGTCATCACTGCCTGCCGGTAATGGCGGGGTCGACACTGAGTCGAGGCATCTTGGGCGTGGCCCTAGTGATGCGCGTGGAGCGGCACGTAACCCGCTGAGCGGTGCTCGTCACGAGAGCGCAGCATCGCTGCATGCCACTGATGGCGTGGTCGGCTGTGAGCCGAGGCATCAAGGGGAGGACCCTGACGATGCGGGTGGAGTGGCACCTAATCCACTGGGCGAGGGCTGTGAGCGTTGCGGCTCCACGCCGGCTCAATCAGAGCAGCAAGAGGTGGCGACACCTGACGAGACTTTCAGTCTGAACACGCTGGCCTCTCCGAGGCGTACAGCTTCCGCGAGGAGGCGGCAGCGACGCCAGATGGCGACTGCGAGACGCAAGGCGTCGGTCCTGGTACAGGACGTACCGTCGTGGACGATGATAGCGAGCAGCTATACACACTCGTTGATGGAGTGACTGGTGAAGCCGAGGGCAACGTCAGCCTCGAGGCTATTCCGACGGTGGTTGCTCTGCTAGAGCTGGACGAGATGTCCATTCCCGACTTTGGGGATGCCTTAAAGGCTGGCGCGCTCGCCGAAGTGGTCATGATACGACCGGAGGAGGAATTGAACTCCTCGTCGCTTATGGATGAAGCTGTCCTTGAGGACACGAAGGAGGCACTCAGTGCGCGAAGTGGATCTTCGATCCTGAAGGACCCATCGGATCCGTTCTATCCTTTGGTTAAGGAGTTCCAGGATGTGGTCTCGAATGACCCGCCCACTGGCTTACCTCCGGATCGAGGTGTCCGTCATGAGATTGACTTGGTTCCTGGAACCAAATACTGCGTAACGAGGCAGTGGCCCTTACCGAAGGAGCAGTGCGACGTCATTGACGCGTTCTTCAGTGCTAAGCACGCGGCGGGCATGGTGCGTGAGAGCAAGTCTCCGCACTCGACGCCTACGTTCTGTGTCAGAAAGCCTAATGGCAAGTGGCGCATCGTTCATGCTTTCAATAAGCTCAACGCTGCCACCATTCCGGCACATACGCCGATTCCTAGGAAGGATGTTCTGCAGAACAATATGGTTGGCTGCACGATGTACAGTGCGCTCGACTTGGTCGATGGTTACTACCAGTTGCTCATGCGAGCGAGTGACATTCCGCTGACAGCGGTTAGCACTCCGAGCGGTATGCTCTGGGAGTGGCTAGTCATGCCCCAAGGGCTGTCGAACGCGCCTGCGACGTTCAATCGTCTGGTGACGCAGCTCTTCAGGCCCCTACGGGCGTTTGCTCAAACGTACTTCGACGACATCTTCGTCCACAGTCGTGCGGAGCACGGTCGGTCTGACGTGGAGAACCACATTGACCACTTGCGAGCAGTGCTCGAGTGCATGCGCACCAACAAGCTGTACGCTAACGCATCAAAATGCATCTTCGGCGCTGAAGAAAATCCTTTCTTAGGATGCTTCGTTGGGAAGCGCGGCCTTCGAGCAGATCCTGCTAAGGTAAAGGCCATCGTTGACTGGCCGGTTCCCAAGAACCAAAAGGACTTACGCAAGTGGCTTGGCCTCGCCAACTACTTGCACAAGTACAGCGCGAACTACGCTGAGATGGCTCGGCCATTGTCCAATCTCCTTAAGAAGGATGAGGACTGGTGTTGGAACACCGAGCATCAAGATGCTTTCGAAGCAGTCAAGGAGAGTCTCCTTCATGCCCCGATCCTGGCGTTGCCAGACCCTGAACGTCCATTCAGTGTCGTCTGTGACGCATCGGACTTCGCCATCGGCAGTGCTCTGCTCCAAGCAGACGCCGAAGGGCGTGAACGCGTGATAGCGTTTGAGTCTCGCCAGCTTAAGGCTGCAGAGAAGAACTATCCAGTTCATGACAAAGAGCTACTTGCGATGAAGTATGCTCTCGTCAAGTTCAGGGTTCACCTGCTGGGCTCTAAGCCGTTTGTGATTTTCACTGATCATGCGTCACTACGCACTGCGACCCAGTCGCCTCACCTCTCGCAAAGGATGGCCCGTTGGCTGTCCTTCTTCGCGGAGTACAACTTCGAGGTGAAGTACAAGCCTGGCAGGCAGAATGGTCTTGCAGACGCGTTGTCACGGCGACCGGACTATGAGCTTGCTCATGTCACGATGGTGACCTCGTCGGTGACGGACTTGATACGCGCTGCGTATGCGCGAGACGACATGTGTGTCGCCCTGCTGCGTGCTCTTGGGAGCAAGGAGTTTGAAAACTCGGACAAGACATTGTCGGCGCGCTTGCGCGCGAGCCTGCACCGTTACTCCGTCGCTGACGGTCTGCTGTACTACAGCACGAGTGCGGAGGACACTCCTCGAGTCGTGGTTCCTCATGACGAGGATTTGAAGTATCGTATCCTCTACGAGGCGCATGATACACCGCTTGGCGGCCACCTCGGTCGCGAGAAGACCTACAGCTCTGTGAGCCGGACCTATTGGTGGCCCAAGCTGTACAAGTGGACGAGCACGTACGTGCGCACGTGTGAGACGTGTCAGAGGGTGAAGCCCTCACCGCATGCGGCCGCGCCGCTGGCAAGCTTGCCTGTACCCTCTGGGTGTTGGGAGTCCATGAGTTTGGACTTTGTGTTTGGCCTTCCAAAGGACTCGGAAGGTAACACGGGCATCGTGGTCTTCGTTGACCGTCTGAGCAAGATGGCTCATCTAGCGGCTGTGCCGGACACCGTGGACGGTGAAGGGACAGCGAAGCTGTTTCTCGATCGGGTCTTCCGCCAACACGGGCTGCCCGCATCGATTGTCTCTGATCGAGACCCCCGCTTCACTGGGAAGTTTTGGGACGCTGTCTTTAAGGTGCTTGGCACCAAGTTGGACATGTCCACAGCGGACCATCCGCAGACCGACGGTCAGACTGAGCGCGTGAATCGCGTTGTCGAAGACATTCTTCGTAGCATTTGCGCTGAAACGCCGAAGCGTTGGAGCGCTATGCTTCCACTCGTCGAGTTTGCGTTGAACAACGCTGTGCATGCCTCCACGGGCTACACTCCGTTCTACGTGAACGGCCTCACTCACCCGCGCGTCCCGCTGACGCTGCCACTCCGTGGTCCTGGGCTTGGTGGGGGAGAGATAGCCGATCGGCTTGCTGATGTCAGCCCACTCACTGTTCGTAAACAGGTTGACGAGTTCCTGTCAACGCGTCTAAGTGTCCTTCGACACGTACGTGACGCAATGGCTGATAGCCAAGACAAACAGAAAGAACATGCGGATGCTAAAGGCAGAGGCAATGTTGAGAGTTATGAGGTCGGGGACCTAGTGTTGCTTAACGCTAAAAAACTACCTACACATGCAGTGTCTGCGGTCTTCAAGACCAAGTTGCGCCCGCGCTTCGTGGGACCGTTCACGGTCGTGGCCAAGAAGGGCCTAGCGTATACGCTCAACCTTCCGAAGAAGATGCGCACACACCCCGTGTTTACGTGGGCTTGCTCAAGCCGTACCGGGACCCGGCCCATGAGGGTTCTCAGGAGCTGGCGCCCAGCGTGGCGGAGCCACAGCGCCCTGCTGAAGTCGCAGCAACAGGTCGACCTGACCTTCCAGCCGCGCGAAACCTTGCTCAAGGCGCGCCAGGCGTTGAGTCGCCGACTCAGCAGCCTCACACCACTGGAGACGTTCCCGGAGATCGCGGATCTCATTCACGGTGGTGTCAGACTCCCTCTCGGCTTGATCAAGCCTCCGCCCGTGGCGCTCCAGGATCTGACGCACGTCGCTCAGCGATCTCTCCAAGCTCTCCAGCTCCTCAGGCCGGACAGGCTCCTCACCGTGCGAGGACACGGGCGCCGCCGGCGCTGCTCGACGAGCAGGGGAACCGCCACTTTCATGTGGAGCGTATTCTAAAGCGTCGTCGACGCGGCGCTCATAACCAATATTTGGTAAAGTGGCGTGGGTACCCGCACTCAGAAAACTCGTGGGAGTTTGAGGTACCCCTCCGGCAAGACTGCCCTGACGTCGTTGACGCTTTTGATCGCCGCGATCGAAGGCGCTTTGCGAGCCCGCGACCGCGAAGTCGGTCGGCTCACGCTTCCCGCCGCTAGGCAGGGGAGCTGAGGGATCATACGCTGAGCTCAAGCGTTGATCCCGGGCTGCTACAGCCGTCGACTCACCTTGGTGAGTTCCTGCAGCGCTCTTAAGAGCAGATGAGCCGAGTCCGAGGGACTGTAGCGACCTGGAGGCGGCCGCCTGACGCTTCGTCTTCAGCTTCGAGAAATCGAAGCGAAGCCCGCGCTCTAAGCGCACATCAGCTTCATCGAAGCTAGATTGGAGAGCCTCCAGCGAAGAGAGACGGCGGGTTCGATGAACCCAGCTCGTGAATTGGGCGTCGTCCTCGTGGAGGAGCTCTCCCGGACCGAGCACCACCGGAATAGTCCGCATCGCGGGGACTGAAGCCCCACGGGCTTGATCGGACAGGCGAGTCCCATACTCCTGTGGAGTGGTCTGCTGCGGCGTCAGAAGCCTCTCTCGGAGAGCAGTACGAGTAGCGACCTGGTCGCTGGTACTGGCCGCCGGCCCGATTCGCCAATTCTGCAATGGCCCCGAGCCAAACTGCTTCAAGCGCTCCACCGGGTTGAGCGGCACGAAGCCGTACTCTCGTCGAGAGCTCACTAGCGGTCGCGCCTCAGGTCGTTGCGAACGAACGGCAGTTTGCCCCTCGAGCTGACGCTCTTGAGCCTCGTCGAGGTCGTTAGAGATCTCGCCCGTCTCCAAACCAGACGAAGCACGAAGTGCTGTGGTCTCGCGATCCACGAAAGGGTTGGGAACCCGGCGTTGCTGCTCCGGCGAGCGTGGACGCGCAGGTGGCGGGGAGTCCTCTCGCTGAGGCATCGGCGTGTCGGAGTTGTAGTCCAGCTCCTCGTCCTCCTCCCCCTCCTTGAGGCCCTCAAAGAGGTCATCTGCCGCACGGCGGGCCATGTTCGCGCTGCTGGGGCTCTCGGAGCTAAGAGCACGACGGCGCTGCTGCAGGGCGTGATACTCTCTCACCGAGAGCGTTGACGCGGGGCGCGGTGAGACCTTACGGTCGGACGTTATGGCACTAGGTGCCGGGGACGCGGGCGCGCTCTTGTTGTCGAGTGACCAAGACGCCTGCGGACTCCGAGCCATGTGCTCGTTGAACTTGGAAAGTTCTGGAGCGGGCTCTCGCGAGGGCAAGCGACTTGGCCGTTGCCGTCGAGATTTCTCAATCGAGACGATGACGAGTGCGGACACGTGGTGTCCACAGTCTGGTGGGGGAGGGTGTAACAGGGTTACATCGAATAGTGTGATGCACACAAGCTAGGTGCCACACATAAGTGGCTTCCACACATATGTTACGTGGGTCATCCCAGATAGGAGTGGGTGGCTCACAGCCACTGGATATGCATTTGACTAGGCTCTACTATGATAGATAGTGAGTCCTATACATACAAACAACAGGCGGCTCTGCCGCGATAAACAGCAATACATTCAGTTCACATTTGAAGCCTAAGAGTTCACTAGCCTTGTTTAAGGTACTTCTGTCTCTTGGAGTCCGTAAGTAGTTATCTTACGGTACTCGGTATAGCTCTTGTATAGAGCGTAAGGTTATCAATATTACTAGAGACTCTCTGAGTCTGTGTCTTCCTCTGACGCTAAAGCTACGGCAGCCCCGCTGCAAGATGCGTGCCGAGACGACGTCATTGCGCAAGCTGGCACTTTGCATGACCGACTTCCCCGGCGACCCTTGCAGCTCGGCGTCGAAGAGCGTGCTGACGGAGGTCACGCCCGTGTACTGGGCCATCACAAAAGACTCCGCGACGTTCGGCGTCAGCGTGACGAACAGTGCCGGCTGGCCGTAACACGCCTGGTAGGCGAAAGCACGCCGCCGGCACTGTGCGCGCTCTGCGTCGGAGCCCCAGATCGCGCCGTTACTCAGCTCGACCAAGTTCAGCAGTCGGTCGGCGGCCGACTGGGCCCCGCGGGGCGCAGCCGTCCGTCCTTGCCGGTGGAGCTCTTTCCGGTGCAGGGCATCCGCAGGGTCGACCTCAGAGACGTCGCTGAAGGGTTTGAACACTGCTGGGCTCCGCTTGCACTTCAGCGCGACCTGCATGTACATCTTCTGGAGGGAGATGTGGTCGAATGCAGCGAGCATGAAGAGCTCATCTTCTGCAAATCGACGCGAGCTCAGCATTCCATAGTGACGTACGCAGGCTTCGAGCGAGACTGGAACGAGCCGCCCTTCGCCAGGATGACCACGTCCATGTCCATGAGGGAATAGATGGGGAAACATTTGCGCGAAGAGCACGTTCTGGCGCGACGAATCCGGCTGGAGTGGCGCACCAACAATTGCGGCGCGGACGAGGCCTCGGTCAATGGCTCGACGGTCGTCGCATGTGTGCCGTTGACTCCACCATCGTGGCTGCCCGTTGCAGAATGCTCGCTGCCAGCCACAACTGCTCGATCGTCAGACACAAACATCACACGCCGCTCCAAGACTTCGTCCTCCGCAACCGTCGCGTCGCTGTCGGAGACGGCCCAACGCGGCTGCCTTCGACATCAGCATCTTCAGCCTCGATGTCAGCGTCGGGATCTTCGCACAAAACGTCTTCAGGAACTTGGTCGTCGACTAGCCGTGAGCAGTCCACGGCGACGTGCTCGTACAAGTGATTGTGAGCTTGATAGAAACCAAGCAGATCTTCGACGACTTGCCGCCGCACGCGATGCCTTTTCCGGATCTTCGCTTGCTGGACCGTCGTGAACGGGCCTGCCAGCACGACGCGATACGAGGCGACGCCGCGCATCGGCGTCGGCAGCAACGTAGCTGGCGGCCCTGGTGTTGCGTCGAAGGCAAGGCAATGTGAACGGATCGCGCGGTGCGCTCCGCCGCGCATGACTCTGGTGACTGCAACCACCGACACGAGCTGTGTCATCACGCGCTCTGGCAGCGTCGCCTGCTGCATGTTGGCCGGTAGTACACCGATACAAAAAGCGTTCTTGATCGCCAACTTCGGGGCCTGCTGCTTGCGCAAGCTGTCGCCGCACTGCTTGCAAACGTGCATCGTGCGGTTCGCCGTGTCGACGCCGCTCTTGGACAGCAAGATACTTTCAAGCTCAGGGAGCAAGCTCGAGCAATCGTACACGCTCGCTAGCGCCGGAGAGAGGTCGTCATCTCGACCGCCGAGAAGTCTCCGCATCGCACTGACCTGCTCGCTATCTTCGACGTCGATAGTGCGGCACTTCGTGCGCAGCGTCCACTCGTCGCACACCGCGCACACCGTCTCATCCAGACCTGACGCGCCCAATGCGCCGCGCAGTCGCTTGAGCACGCTCTCCTGGGTCTCTGTTGGCACTGGCCGCAGTTGCGGGATTCCGCTATCCGCCCATTCGTCTGTCAAGTGCACATCGACCTCATCCTCCACTTCGACGACGTCCGGAGAGCTCGGTGCTCCAGCTGGTGTTGACGACGTCATTCCGGCCGCCTCATCCCGTCTCGCTCGATACCGTACACGATCTCGCTGCCGGCGCCTTTCGTAATCGGCAGGTGTCCGCCGCGCACGATACCGGCGCGCAGCCTCGGCATTTCGGCGCCGCCGTTTCGCCTTTCTCTCTTCCGCCGATTGCATGCTGCAGCTTGGCGTGCCGGCGGCGTTCATGACACTCGCTCGTTTTCAAGTCTGCCCGCATTCAAACGGGTGAGACGCGAGCTTCAACGCCGCTTTAAAGTGCAAACCAACTTGTCCAACGCTCGTGACAATCCACCTGTGCGAAAGAAGCAAGCCAGGGAGGCGGCGCGGCGGTGCTTTGTCAGCGATCATCCTTCATAAAAACCAAAACCATGATTTCCTCGTACCGACCCATGGAAATTCGCTGCTCCGCAATGGCGGTCGAGTCGAGTCCTATAAACGTCAGCAGCAAAGAACAGCAATGGTATCAAACGCAGGCCAGAATCATGAAAACAAAAGCGCTGCTAGATTTGTTGGTCATCGTCAAGAACTTGCCGAGGCACCAGGAAGCGATCGAGCGTCGTCTGCTTCATCTGCTTGGTCGCCGCGGCCGGCAAACTAGACGACCACGCACCGCGACGGCGCTTTCTCCCTTGCGCTCCGATCATGCCAAGACACGCCGCCGATCCGCACAGACACGTGATGTTAACCTACTAGCAGCAAACACACCACGTAGCTTGTTAGACCAAACGCCACCAATGACCCCACATCTCATAACCATGGCCAACAAACCGCATGATCCGAGCGGTCGAAGCAGTAGTCGAATGTAAGCTCGTCGCCCGCATTCACAGTTTGGGCGGTGAAGATTCCGCATCGCTCTTCGCCTGCAACGTTCCACTTGTCGGTATACCGACCACAAGGCTCGGCCGGGTTCGAGTCCCGCAGCGATGACACAGAGGTTCCCCGCAAGGGGGACCGAACCGCCAAGTAAGTTCTCTTACATCGAAAATGTGATTGGAAGATGCCTATCGTTTTTTTGTTTTTACAAATAGTATCTATTTTAAGGTTTTTAGGGTACTTGTCATCATATTTTGGAGAGTCGCTCATCATTGAGAAACATATCACTTTCAAGGGAAAGAAGAAAGGATCGTCATGGGCAGAGGAGGTGGCAGCTTCTGGGCAGCCCCGAGCTGGATCAAGTGGTCGAAATCGAGTTGCGGGGGGTGATTGAAAGTGTTGCGTCGCTGCAGCGGGCGCCATCGTGGCGACGGCAGTCTCATGGAGAAGAGCAGAGCAAGCCGAGCAGCACGGAGTCGTTGACGCTGAGGAGGAGGTGGCTAGATGAGAGAGTAGCGTGGCCGGCGCGCTGGCCAACGGTCGTGCTGCCAATAGATCAGTCGTGGTGGCTCAGCTGCAGGTGGAAGGTGCTGTGGTGGCCGACAATGTGCCCGAGCTTGTAGGCGTCGTGGACGAGAATGTGGTGGCCACCCGGACTGTGCATTTCCAGCTCCAGGATATGCTGGATTATGTATTTGAAGACGACTTACAAATAGCCTCGACGGATGTCACACTCAAGTCGCGTGGTTTAAACGTATTTGTATTATTGTGCCCCGTTCACCCTTTCGAATTTATTGACCGCGACGTCGTGAAAGTCTCGGCTAGCGGAGGACCCCACTTGCTGCCACTTCAACCGCTCTCCATGCGGCTGCCGCTGCCCATGGACTTCTTCGCGCCCGTGCGGCTATCAGCCGATGAGGTGCACGACCTGCAGCAAGTGGAGGCGCGGCTGCTGGCTGCGTACCTTGCCAGCTACGACTCCCACGGCGTGGACTCTGCCTGGAACCTCGTGGGGCAGCGGGCAGGCGTCAAATCTTCCGCCAGAGACCGAGTAAGCGACCCAAGCAGAAGAACCGCAGTAACCAGCCTGAGCTTGAGTCACAGAGTGTGTTCGACGTGAACCAGTTCGAGACCGAAAACCGCAAGTTCGTGGACGAGGTCAAGACGAACAGCTACGCGGCCTCGGTGACCATGACGCGCCCGGTGACCACGACGTCCGTGGTCGTGGTAGAGCAGACCACTTCGCACAAGAAGAGGAAGAAGAACGACGGCTCAGCGGAGCAGACGACAACTGCTAAGAAAAAGACGAAGAGATCGGAGGAGCTTGCAGGTGGAGACGATTTCAGCAAGGAGCTGTTCAAGCTCGGTCCTAGGTACTGCCCCGACGTTCTCATCGGCATCGATCCGGGAATGCGATCTCTCGTGACGGCGGTGTCGGTCGGTCGTCTACGCCGTCGCAGATGCCGCAGAGGACGGAGACAATCTCGACGAGCGCGGCGCCGGCGCAGACTGAGACGCCAACTGCAAGAGAGGGTTACGGAGATCACGACTCGCGAGTACCGGCACTTGGCGAGGATGAACGACTTTTTCGCCACTACAACGAGAAGCTGAAGCAGCGGGAGCCGTGGTACGCTGGGGTCATCCGTGCGATGCCGTCGTTCAAGACCTGCAGCTACGATATGTACCTGCAGCGCCTGCAATACTTCTGGATGCACCTGCGCTTCCTGCTGGCGCTCTCTACCGAGCAGGCCTTCCTCCGCTGGCGGTTTACGCGAGACCGCGCGAAGATGAAGGCGATCGATGCGCTCGCCAAGCGGCTCGTGCCGAGAGCCAGCAAGCAGGTCTGCATAGCGTACGGCGACTGGAGTCGGCGAGACGGCATTAAAGGCCACGCCACGGGCCGGTCAAGGGGTTCGTCAAGGCGCTGAAGAAGAGAGCGATCGTGCTCCCGATGGACGAGTATCGTACTAGCATCACGTGCTCCTGCTGTCACCAGCGACTCCAGCAAGCTCGACTGTTCACCAAGGTGAAGAGGAAGGACGACGAAGAGGACATTCGCTGAAGCCGCAGCCGTCCAAGAAGGAAGCGAAGGAAATCGCCGAGATGCAGACGTTCGCAGACCCGAAGCTGGCGGACAAGAAGATTGTTCTCAAATGCACCCGAAACGTCTTGCGCTGTACCAACAGACGATGCAAGGCCAACTTCTGGAATCGAGACGTCAACGCTGCCTGAAACGTGCTGGAACTGCCCCGGAGCGGGCTCAAGGGGAAGCGCGGGGCGAGCAGACTGCGAGCATTCCGGCGAGGACAGCCGTTGGCGTGAGCATGACAAAAGACTCGTGGTCGGAAAGACTCGTAGCGTACGCGGTACGGGATCACGTAGCCGGCCACAACCATATATTCGTAGCACAGGACGATGCACAGCATAGTCCCAGAGACACCAGTAGGATTCTCAGTGTGAATCAGAAATCCTCCCAGCAGCATACTGACTGGTCCAAAGGCCGATCGGTGAATGTTACGTGAAGGTGCACCGAATTGGAGCAACATTTACTATCGTCCTGTTGTCAACTTCAACTTGTCCTAGAAATCTCCGTCGGCAGGATCCTGTCCACGCGCGACTTGATGTGGTGTAGCGAGATCGCGCAGCCTTGGGCCAGCTCGATCGCGCGATCGGTACAGGCTTTCGCCTTGGCCCAGTCCTTCTGCGACGCCAGGTTCTCGGCGTAGTCCACCAGCGTGGAGGCCACGGTGAGCGCCAACCCCGACAGCAGCCGCTCTTCGTCGTCTGTGCTGGGGCAGAGCGCGCGTGCGTCAACGAAGGACGTGGCGGGGTCACGCGAGCTCACCCGATCACACACCGAGTTGTAGGCGTCTCGCGCTTGGACAAAGTACAGATTCGATCGCGTGAGGTCGCCGCTGATAGACAAGAAAGAGAGTTAGCTACAAGACAAACAGTTAGCTACATGTAGTATACGTACAGCTTCTGGTAGCAGCTCGCAATGGCGCAGAAGGCGCCGACGCGCATGACTTCGCGCTCGACCCAGGGCATATTCCACTCCCGTCGGATCTGGTCGGATGGGGTCGACGCGAAAATCTCCAGCGCCTTGACATAGTACGTCAGGGCGGAGGAGTACTGAACGTTCGAGAAATACTTCGAGGCGATCATGAGTGCCATAGTGCATGTACCGCAGCCTGCAGATAGAGTAGTTAGCGGAAATGTTGTTGCCGTCAGCACAGAGCACGCTACCACTCGGGAGTTCAGCCTTCAGCGAGTTGTAGGCGCTTGTTGCCAGTCCCAGCGCATCTTTCTCTTCGTTGATCGACTTGATCTGCTTCGTAAAGACAATGAGTCCGTAAGCTAGAGATCCCACAACAGCGTCAATGACAGCCACCCACCTTCCCGGCAAACTCGTCCAGCAGCTCGCTCTCTCGTTTCAGCAGCTTGACTCCATCTTCCAGGGCCAGACCCCACAGCTTGTTCACTTGTCGCCGCCGAGCCTGCAGCTCCTCCACGTCCTCCGCGCATCGAGGGCTTCGCGTGATACCAAACGATATCCTCGGCTTCGACTTGTCCGTCGCTGCGAGCCACTCGACGCTCATGTTGACGAAGACTTGGATTGCCGAAAGCTTGTCCGGTGAGCTCAGGTAGGGCGAGTCCTCGGCCTGCTCGACGACTCGCTCGAGCAGTACCGAGACCTCGTCCCATCGTTTGGCGGCCAGCAGGTGCTCCATGAACCCGAGCTGTAGATCCAGCACTTGGTAGTCGAGCTTCTTGTGAAACACCGCGTCGATGTCTGGAGTGGGCGAGAGGCCACGGCGCCGTCGGTGCTGCTCGTGGGCTGCGATCACCTGGTGGAAGTACTCGTCTGCGTCTGCATCTCGCCCTCTGATCGAGAAATAACACCAGTCCAATGAGTTGGACACTATTCCGCTCACGATGACAGCAAGACAGCATCGACGTACATTTTCTTGTAGCATTTGACGACGTTGCTGAGCAGCTCGACTTGCAGGCAGTCGCGTGCGTCCGCGTGTTCATCTGACAGAGTCGGCAAGAGTTCCAGTGCCTCGTGGTAGCTAACTGCAGCCAGCTCCGGCCGCTGCATCTTTTGCAGATAGAAATCTCCAATGCTCCTTGCCAGCATCAGCCGCACAGATGGGTTCTTCACAGCCGGAGCTTTGAGACGGTTGAAGGCCTCCAAACTGGCAAGCAGCTCCTCCGTGGCGTTTGAACTGCTGTCCAGTTCGTTCATCAACTGAAGCAGCGGCGCGACGCCCACCAGGTCCCGTTCCCCAATGGCGGCATCCACTAACTTGGCGGACTGTAGGAACTTGTCCAGCGCCGTGGTTCCATGACCCGTCGACTTGCCTTTCAAGCTGGTAACGAAGCTGCGGGATCCGCATATCGACAGAACCGTTGGCGGAGTTCGTCGCACGCGAACTGGGAGGTGCGAGAGCGACGCGATGAAAGCCGCCCGAACAACCAGCGACGAGGGCCTGGGACGAAGCGAGAGCAGCGAGTGGCGCAGCAGCATTGTCGTCCACGTTTGCTTGAGCACAGATCCAAATCCAACGATTAGAGGAATTACCTTATCCAAGTGGATGTCCACTTGGATTTCTCCCATGGGATAGTCACGATGCATAAAGCAAGTAGAATCCCGAATATTTATGAAAATTTCCACTGTATTTTAAGTGTGGGCACAGTCAGTATAGTGGCTTCGCAAAAATACATATATAATATGTATGCATTTTTGCAAAGCCACCATACTTGCAGCCGCCCCATCCAGACCCATTTGCCGTGCCGAAGTTTCTTCCGACAGCCAAGCTGCGCAACGAGCCGACTCCATCTCGATGGGCAAGAAAAATCGAAGACCCCGCGCCGTACGGAAGCTCCCTCATACGGCTTGGAGGCTTCAGACCCCCAGAACAAATTCCAAGACTCATCCCATTCATACATTCATACAGACAGCTTTCTTGTTATGCATCCAAACCCGATGATATTCATGCCATTTCTGATTATAAATGAGCTGGTTCCGATGATAACCACGCCCGAATGGATGACAAATGAGCCAAAAACGACCTCGGAAATGAAGCAACAAAGCAAGCAAAGCACTATTACCGTCTTGAAAACCTGAAAGCAATTTATCTGACAATTTTTGACTAAGTCAAGTTTTATTATTCCGGGATACGGCCTCATGCTTGGTGTATTCTGGCTACCAGCCTATAGCGCTGCGCGTTAGCGGGTGAGATCCCACGCGGTCGGAACCATGCGCTTCCAAGCCTTAAGGGAAACGCCCGTCTTCTTTCTGGCATAGTAGCTTTTGCTTGACAAACGTCTCTGCGGAGCTTCATCTTCAAAGCCGAAAGGATAGCTCTAAGTGATATTTGATGTTTTCAGAAATTCAACTTGGGAAAGTAAGTGGGTTGCGCGCGATCGTCTCCAGGAAAATCCAAGTGGTCATCCACTTGGATAAGGTAATTCCTCCACGAATTACGCCGCAGAAAACAATCTGCTTGACCAGAGCGACAGAGGAGGCAGCGTGTAACAACACAACTCCTGGCCGACTCCCTCGTGGGTCCGTCGATGCGGGTCTCTAGTCGCACTAGAGACGGTAGCGCTGCGGCATCCGCAGTGGCGTTGGTGGGCGACATTTGATCGCACCGGCGTGGCGTGGGTCACTCCGACAAGCGGAGCGACCGAGGCCAGGGCGACCGAGGACGGGGCGATATGCAGCAGCCACATCATCGTGGCGCCGGTCGGTGGCTTGGTCGGCGCCCTCGTGGGTGCATCGATTCGGGTCTGTAGTCGCACTAGACACGGTAACGCTGCGGCATCCGCAGTGTCGTTAGCCGCCGGTGGTTGGCCTTACCGACGTACAGTATAGGGAGTTCTGTTGATCCTAGGTACAGTATGGGGGTGTTTCTGTTGGTCGTGTGCGCTTGAGTCGACGAATGTACGTGGCGTGGTTGTGCTTTTCATGCTTTTGTGATTGCCTTTGGCCGCCCATGAAGCACTACAGTATTAACTTTGGTGCAGGTTTGTGCTTCACGGCACGGCTGCACGCCTTAGATAGGCAACGGATTGGTCCAGGTTGGAAATGAAACGTCCCGGGGCGCCAAAACAAAACCCGGGGCTCGCAAAACCTGTTGTAGGGAATATGAAATTGTATAGGATTTCGCTGGCTGATTGCCAGGTCACAAACACTTCGTGTCCAAACGAAGACTGTTAAACGTGACTTGGAGTGCACAATGCTGAGAGGTGAGATGCGCGAAAAGGTGAAGAGAATAATTATTAACAAGAAAACAGTATAGCATAACAACATCCATCCTATGTGGTGCACCCCCTATATAAAAATAATTATCTTGATTTGGCGACGACCTGGGTCGTCGCCAAGTGTTTCAAATGGTAAACAGCTCGACCAAAAGGATTTGTCGGCGGTACTGAAAGTGCGCACATCCCGAAGGCAAACGGCGTCACGAAGACAGCGTCGGCGCCGGGACGCGAGCTCGGTCCCGCTGTTGGTCGAGCTTGGTGTTGGTCAGCGGATCCCTGCCCCGTCGCGGCAGTGGGATTGGCGGTCTCGACACTTCCGCCGGAAATGGATGGTCAGCGCTCTGGTTGCGACCGCAAACCCGGTTGAAACATGCTTCATGTCCCTCGGCGGCGGTGGATTGTTTCCCCCAAGGCCCGCGTGGATCTACATGTAGTTGCGGCGTCCAGCAGCAATCTCGGCGAACTCCAGTGGACAACAAACTTCTGTGAGCAGCGCTCGATCGGCAGTGGCACGACTGCACGCGCGACCACGCTTACGAAACACGGCCGCTGACAAATCATTTGCGACGGGCATGGCATTCCCGGTATCGATGGTCGAGGTGACGGAACAAGACTCGGCCCGCACTCGTTGCCTTGCAGCTCCAGCTCGGCCGCTGCCGGGCAGCAAGTCCGTCTTTAATACTGTACCTGGTGTTAAACGTCAGCCGCTTGCTCAGCCGCTTGCTCAACCGCGCGACTGACGGATCACGCTGCGACGGCCGCCGATGGTATCGTGTGCGCTTTCGCCCCGTCTTACCGCTTGTAACCCTGCGATCCGCAGAGAAGAGCCTGCGGCGCTGCTCACTCGGGCCGGACGGCGGGCGAAGGCGCCGGCACGGTCTCTCGCGGAGACATCACAGACGTTTAGCTGCAGAGGGACCAGATCACCTGCGACTCCGAGTAAAGACTGACACGGCTCGGTCTCGCTCGCTCACGTTGCAAGCGCTGCGTTTACGCCACGCCCCTGAGCGCACCGAGAAGAGCTGGGCGGAGCTCCGAAAATCGGCAGGCGCTGCTCATTTTGCTACTTGCAGAGCCTGTCGCCCATCTGGTTGCGCCTGGACACATCGTTTTGTCCGCGGCGCCACATCACACCACACCCTTGATGCAGC
The DNA here is from genome assembly GCA_033557995.1 of Phytophthora crassamura. Taxonomy (NCBI): domain Eukaryota; phylum Oomycota; class Peronosporomycetes; order Peronosporales; family Peronosporaceae; genus Phytophthora; species Phytophthora crassamura. The sequence goes on from JAUCED010000016.1 coordinate 2,397,401, forward strand.
GGAGACTGCCGACCATGGCGCCCCACAGCAGTAGCAGCGGCGGCGGCGAGGGCGAGTCGCACCTCCTGATGGCAGCCGGCATGGCCCCGCCGCGACCGCCGGCTCCAGTCAAGAAGCCCAAGCAGCACAAGAAAACCGGCAAAGTTCGCGCGCTGTCCACCGAGCGCAGCCGCCAGTGCCGCGAGCGCCAGAAGCTCTTCTCGGAGAACCTCGAGCGCGTCGTGCGGGCACTGCGCGCCGAGGTGTGCGACCTCCAGATACTGCGCGACCTGCGGCGCGAGCAGAGCTTGCAGCTGCGCGGCTCGGTCTCCGGGTCGCTCGCCAAGATCGTGCGTGAATACATGACCGTGTTCCGGCACGGCATGCCGTCGCCCGCCGTGGAGGCCGCCACCACCGCCGGGAAGAAGCGCTCGCTCGCTTCGTCTCCCGCGGCCGATTACCAGCCCACGCCCGATGTGCAGCGCGAGTTCCTCACCAGCATCATGGACCCGTACGTCGAGGTCTTCGACTGGTGCGGCCGCTTCGTGCTGGGCACTAGCATGCTGCTCAACGGCTGGAAGGCCTGGGCCGAGTGGCACGACTCTCTCGACTTTGAGCTCGTGGACATCGACGTCGTGGACACAGAGGAGACGCTGGCCGTGACCACCAGAGCCAACCTGCGCGTGCGCGTCTCGGACAAGACCATCGAACACCTCTTCCCCCACGTGATCGGCAACAAGGCGCTGTACGACCGCATGCTCGGCCAGGAGATCTGCTACCCCATGCGCGACACCTTCTTCTTCGCCTCCAACAAGCGGGTCATCAAGTACGTTTGCGACGTCGACTTCGCCAACGCGCTGCTGCCCGTTGCGGGCAACTACGAGACCGTGTTGTTTCTGCTAGCGCCGCCGAACCAGGCCTCGCTGAATGACCTGGCCGTCCGCACGTCGCCGAGCGAATTAGCCGAGCGCTCGCGGCTTGACGTCGGGTTCCTGCTCTCGGACGAGTGATGCAACGCGCCGATAGCCATAGGAAGGAGGTGCGCAGCGGCGTACGTACGATGTAAACAAAACTAGCAAGCAGTCAACGATTTCTACTGTACAGCTTCGTGTTCGCGGTCGCGGTGCCAGCGCTTCATGGCCATGGTGCGTTCATTGCCGTTGCCTTGCGTTACGAGCACCAAGGCCGAGGGCATGATCGCCATGCAACTCCACGACGACGACGATGGGTGATCCGCCCAGCCTTTGAGGAGCAGATCACCGAGTCACGCACGGATCGGCTGCAACGGCGATCACGTGACAGTCTTTCGTGCGTGCGAGGACTCGAAGGCACCAGGTCAGGCAGAGCGGGATGCGCAAGCTGCATTGCAACACCGTCTAACCTGGACTTGATCAACGGACCGAGCCACGTGACCTTCGAAGTGTGACCCCCGTGATGCCCGATGTATCGAGCCAGCAGAACGAGAAAGCGAGGAGGAGAACGATCGAGTCACGGTAGAAGAAATGAGAACTACCACCAGACCTCTAGTCGCCACTAAGACCAAATAGACTGTCTGCCTCTCAAGCTGCACCGGGCACGACAAGGTCCACCAGCATCCAAATGCGGAGACTTGCTTCGCACCGAAATGTCCGTGTCCTTGTCGCGGATAACGCCGAAACATCTTCTTCAAGCGGCTCGCTCGCTGTCCTTTTGACGTGGACTTGTTCTTGCATTCGTATCTTGACACGAGACCGTGTCATGCATGTACATGTACTTACTTCGGTGATGAAGAAGATCACCACTGTGCTGAAGCATTCAGCAATAACGATCGGTGTAGTCATCGTAACGTTTTTATTCATCGAGGTGTCGACCACTGAAAGGTGTTGCTCAGCGGAGTGACGAATGGCGAAATGGAAATGCTGTTTTAACGCCAGTGTTGGTCATCCAACACCTCCAGGTTGTGAATCCACACTTTTTATTGCGCGATAAAAGAAACTTAAATACTATCACAGCAGTGCCCACCCTTCACTCGGGCGACAACATATCACTACACATGCACACGCACACCTCCGCGTCCCCCTCCTTGCCCCGTTTCCGCGACTTCAACTGTGCGTGAGGCGGAACTTGTTGTGCCCCACTGCCGTCTGCCAGCGCACGACGCCCGCCACCACCTCCATCATGAGGTAGCGCAGATACTCTATCGACTGGTTCTCCACGCAGCCACCGAACGTGACCTCGCACGCCGGGATGCCTGCCGGCGTCAGCTTCTCCAGAAACATGTACCAGTTGAAGAGGTGCACGTAGTTGCTCTCGGCGGCCGCGAACTGCCGCTGGCCTTCGGACAGCGGAATGGAGCGGTAGGTGATGAGGTAGCCGCCGTCGATGCGGCCGCGCGCGATGAGCAGGATGGAGTGGTGCACCTTGTCGCCGTTGCTGACGCTGAGCCGCACAATGACGCAGTCGTCGGTCACTTGCTGCAGCAGCTCGAGCGCCACGGTGCGCGGCTGCATGTGGCGGTAGCGCTTGAGGTCGGTGAGCAGGTTCCACGTCTTGTACACGAGCTCGGCGGGCGGCACGTACTCGAACTGCTGCGACAGCATGAAGCGCAGCGACCTGGCGTTCAGGATCCGTTTGTCGCTCCAGCCGAGCACCTCGGTGTCCAGCGTCTCGAAGTCGCGCTCGGCGCGGAAGGCCATGATGGCCTCGTAGCTCTGCTTGACGCAGGCCATGACAGTGTCCAGCGGCATGGGGCGGCGGAACAGCACGCGCTGGAAGATGGGCGCTTCGTCTTCCTTGTCGGCCTCATCAACGTACCAGTACTCGGCCACGATGGTCTGGTACGTGCTATTCTGCATGTCGAAGACGCGCAACTTGGTGTGCAGCTGCTGCTGCTCCTGGCGCAGCTGGTCGATGAGCGCCATGGTGTCGAGCAGCGCGCGGTCGTGCGACAGCGACTCGCGCCGCAGCCGCGCGCGCTGCCGCTCCAGGGCCTCCATCTCCTCTCGCATCTGCAGGAGGCGCGTCTTGAGCGCGTTGGTGCGGCGCCGCTCATTGGCGTTGTGTCTGTTGCGGCGCTGCTCGTCGCTGAGCGCAGTCGTCTCGATGCTGCACTTGACGCTGGCGGGGAAGTCGTCCAGCGCGGCCGGCAGCTCGACGTCAACATCCAACACAACTGGCGGCGCCCAGCTCATGATTCTCCTCTTTAACGTGCGGCACGGACGCGGCGGCTTGATGACTGCGGCGCTCAGAAACCTGGAGCAATGGAGGAAGCCAAGTCTGGGGGCCGACTGGCGACAGAAGCGATAATTAGGCGCGGAAGTGCAGAGCAGTTCCGCCGCGCTAAGTATCCGACATGTTGGAATCTGTATCAAATAGTGGATGAGTGGCCTCTCCGTAGGTACCTTTTCGGGGTCTCGACACTACAATATGGTGTCTTCCGCGATGTGCATCAATGGAATGGCTACATGGACCGCCAAACAGAGTCGAGAGACGGCGTCTTCGCTGGAATTTGTAGCGATTATTTTCTAGCGACTAAAGTTTAGGCCTCCTGGCGCGCGTTCTCCTGGGCGGCGTCCTGCCAGGCCACAGGCACCTGCCCCAGCTTGAGCTGGTCCTGGCGCACGTCCTTGACGAGTCGCAGCCGTCGGTTCTGGTTGAAGCCGTCGGGGCACATGTTGGTCTTGAAGTCCACTAGCGCCTGGTTGAACACCTTGATGCTCGTGCACAGGCCGTAGGCCTCCAGCATACGCTGCTTGTCGCGGCTGCGCTTGGCCATCGTCCACACGCTCGGCGGCGGCGCTGCCAGCAGCCACGAGTCGCACGCGAACAGGTCGTTGGGCATGAGCTGCTTGTAGAACAGCCACTTGAGGCCGCGGTCGTCGTCGGCCTCGTACGAGTGGCAGCCGTGCAGCAGCGGCGGCGCCTCGCCCGGGACGATGGGCGTCACGGGGTCCTCGCACGGGTTCCCCTTCATCAGACCCACGAAGTCCGTGTAGTCGTCGGCCTTGTTGCCCAGCGCCAGGTTGTCGAACGTCGTGTGCTTGACGCCGTGCTTGGCCGCGGCCAGCGAGTAGCCCAGCATCTCGCTCATCCAGTGCTCGCGCTTCATCTGCTCGCGCTTGAGCACAGTCATGTTGCAGTAGTCGTCCATCAGCCGCGTCAGGTCCTTGCGCGTGATGGCGTACGGCGGCCCGACGGCGAAGTACTCGGCCGCGTCGGCCTTCGACACCTTGGCGCACTCGGGGCAGATGGAGCTGCTGTTCTCGAAGGCGGCGGTGCCCAGGTATTCCGACCAGCGCTGCGCGACAGCCACACCGTCCGCCACTGTGTCCGTCACGTTCTTGACGTCACGCGAGCCAGCGTACACGAAGAAGCGCTTGTACTGCCGCATGCCTTCGACGACTTCCGCGTCGTGCTCGTAGTCGCCCGAGTCCACGCCCTTGGCCGACGTCACGCGGCCGCCAGTGTTGACTGCGAACGGCCGGATGAACAGGAAGTCCGGGTCCAGCACGATGACGAGCTCCTCCCGCACCGGAGGGTTCGCCGACTCGAGCCAGTCGCGCAGGCCAAACGGCTTGTTGTAGGGCGCGTAGTCGTCGGGGGTCGACGCCTTCGCCACGTCGTCCGACATCTCCTTGAAGACGGGAAGCGCGCGGAAGTCGCGCGTCACGTGAATGCGTAGATGGGGCGACGACTTGTGCGTACGACGAAGCAGCGCCTTGACCTCGTCATCCGAGCAGCCGCTGACGATGCGCGTGAGGGCGCCACGCTGGCCCACGCGGGCGAAACTCTGCGCCAGCGCCTCGCTCTGCCAGTCCTGGTATGGCTCGCAAGACGTCGTGAACACAAAGTGCAGCTCGTCGCTCCCTTCTTGGCCGGGCTTCAACGCGCTCTCGTCGGGAGCGCCAGCGCTTTTCTTCTTCTTGTAGTCGCCGAAGTAGACGGGCGGCTCCTCCTCCATTTCCCCGCCCTTGGCGAACGCCAGGGCAGTGCTTAGCGCCTTCTTCTGGAACTCCATGGGGATGCGTCGGTTGTGGTTGTACCCCGTGGGGCACACGCGCGATCGGTAGTGCTCGGAAGCGCTGTTGTAAGCCTCCGCTGCAAGGCACACGCTCATGGTGTGGCGACGGCGGAGGATGTTCGGAACGCGCTCGTACCCGTTCGTGTGCGTGGCCAGATGCCACAGATAACCCGTCGGTTGATGAAGCATCCAGGCGTCGCACGAGAGGAAATCTGCCGGCACTTGATCGGCAAAGAAGCTCCAGTCGCGGCCGTCGACCCACTGGGGAAGCGTGAAGTTCAGCGCGCGGATGGAAATCGGGTACGACGGCAGTGCCAGGTTCTTCCCTTCCGCGCGCTCCGTGCACGGGTTGTGCTTGACGTCATCTACAAAGTCCCAGTTCTGGTAGCGAGAAGGGTAGTGGTGCACGCTGAGCACCCCAGACACTCCGATGAGACTCTTCTCGTGCGCTGCAGCGATCGGAACGGCCAGGTAGCGCTGCTCGAGCGATAGTTTGGCCCACAAGTCCACCGCAGTCGGTAAGATCTCCTGCCATGCGCCCACTTCCGCCACGAACGGCGCAATACCAGCATACTCCCGCCAGTCGTCGAGAAGCAGCGCGCGCGAGTTTGTCGGCAAGATGCTCGCTAGCTGCTCGTGCGTGAGCGGGAAGCGGTTCGGCCAGTACCAGGACGCGTCCTGTCCGAAGATGCGCGGGTCGATCACGTCATTGGCCTCCGCCATGAGGTTCCACATGTCGAGCTTCTTGGTGAAGATGGCGTCGCTGTCCACGGCCATGACATAGTCGTCGGCTGCCAGGGCGTAGCGCTCTTTAAACGGCACCGCGCGGTTGTCACTGAGCTCTCCGTCGTCCGAGCCAAGCATCCACTTGGCCAGCACCACGGGGTTCAGCGTCGTCGTCACCAGCTTCTCGCCGAAGGTCGTGTTTGAGGCGGAGACGTCGGAGTAGTGTTTGGTCTGGACCTTGTGGCGCGGGTCTTTCTTGCGGACCATCTCAGCGGCCTGCTCGGCCGTGCAGCCGTACAGCAGATGGGTGACGTTGCCGTCGAAGCCGGTGCGGCGCAGCGTGAAGGCGAGCACCTCGGCGTGCACCAAGTCGAGGTCGCGGCATGTGGACGTGAACACCAGGTGCTTCACCTGGCGCGTGGCCGACGTGTCGGCCAGCGTGTCACCGTCTGCTCCGTCGGGCTTGATAGGAGCGCCATTGAAGGAGCGCCAGCCCTTGCCGGTGGCCTCGATGGAGTTGGTGGAGACTGTGGACGAGGCGAAGAAGCGCACGTTAAAGTACATGTACAGCACGAACACGAGGCCCAGCACCACGAACGCCATGTTGCGCTTCTTAGTGCGCGCGCGACGGTAAGCGGCGGCGCCGCCGCGTTTGCCCGAGTTCTGCCGCTGTGGGAGCATCTGACAGGCTTTGGCTCGGGATCCTGGGGGTCTGGACTTGGAAGGAGGTGGCGGTGCAAGCAGAGCGAATCGGGAGACGCAACTGCCACGGGGGGAAGCGCAGAGGGGAGATGAAGGTGAAGCGGCGATAGGCGGCGGGGCCGAGGACGCGAGGACAGCGAAGGGCGTCGACGAGAGCTACGGGACCTTCGTGGTCTTGTCCGCTGACGTTCGTAGTGAGAGCTTACTTTCCGAGCCAAAACTCAGCGCGAAAGCGAACCAATCAGCGGCGACCAAGCACGTGGACGATTAGCGCTGCGGACAGCGTCTGGATTGGCGACGACATACTAGACTATGTATTTGAAGAAGACTGTATAAATAGCCACAGTGGATGTCACATTCAAGGCGCATGGTTTAGCCATATATTTGAATCGTTGCGTCCGATTCACCCTTTTGAATCCAGACGGTGCATACATTCTGTTGGATTTTCGCACGAACGTGTAGAAATACGTCTGTCGTCAATTGACCGCGACCGTGGTGGCGTCGTGAAAGTCTCGGCGGAGGACCCCACTTGCTGCCACTTCAACCGCTCGCCATGCGGCTGCCGCTGCCCGTGGACTTCTTCGCGCCCGTGCGGCTATCAGCAGAGGAGGTACATGACCTGCAGCAAGTGGAGGCTCGGCTGCTGGCCTCGTACTTGGCCAGCTACGACTCACTCGCGGACGGCGTAGACTCTGCCTGGAACCTCGTGGGGCAGCGCGCAGGCGTCAAAATCTTCCGCCAGAGACCGAGTAAGAGGCCCAAGCAGAAGAACCGCAGTAATCAGCCCGAGCCCGAGCTTGAGCCACAGAGCCGGCGGATTCGTCGAGAGCTGCCTGCTCTGAGACTCGTGGGCAGCGTGGACGGCACTCTGGAGGACGTGTTGTACGGCTCCATGTGGCGTTCGGGCCGGGAACGCGCCGCCCGAGCTCATATCACTGGTGACGGCGTGGCGGACGGCGCCGTGCTCTGCAATATTGAGGCTCCGTCCACAACGGAGCCCTTCCGGTCGCTGAGTGTCAAGTGGGCGCTGAAACGCGCGCCACACGGCGGCCTGGTGGTCAAAGACCGGGACTTCTGCTACCTGGCGGCGACGGGCGTCGTGCATTCGCCTCGCACGGGCGTCAAGCTGGGCTACCGCGTGCGCCACTCCATGACGTTCCCGTCCTGCCCGCCGTTCGAGAACCACTCGGTGGTCAGAGGCCAGATCTTCCTGTGCTCCTTGTTCCGGCAGCTTCGGAATGGCAGGGTGGAGGTCTTTCACGAAGGAACGTACGACGTTGGAGGTGGCAACAGTGCTATTGGACTCGGACTGCCCAAGTCCATTGCGGAGAAGAGCGTCGTGGAGACGCTGCTGAGTGTGGCGGAGGTGAGAGCGTGCGCGCTGGCCAAGAAACTGGCTCGGGCGGTGGAGAACACGGAGGCGGAGCGCGCGGTTGCCTCACTGTCATCTACGTCCGTTCAGGAGTCGCTGGATGGAGAGAGACGCTGCGGAATGTGTCTGCGTCGACTAGGGAGTGCGCTCAAGCGGCGGTGTGCAGCGTGTCACCACTGGACGTGCTCGCAGTGCAGTGTGCGGCAGGAAACAGTGCCTTCAGCGAAAGTTACGTGGCCGAGAGGGCCTGTGGCAGCGCGTTGCTTCTGCAAGGCTTGCGTCGCGAAGGTGTTGCATGAAGATGCTGCTCAATACGCGGCACGAGATGCTACCGGAGACAACTATGAGGTGACGAGTGGCCGGTGGGGACACGATGATATCCCGGAAGAAGAGGAAGGGGACGACGACACGGTACGTTTGCCGAGCCGCAGACACTCGATGGTGTCGCTTTCAGCTGGCACACGCCACTCTGCAGAAGAGGAACTTTCTCGTCAACGCCGATTGATGACGGTGGCTACTGGCGTCCCAAGCCGTACGGAGTTTGGAGCTCGTGCCTCAGTCTCGCGCTTGTCTGCTAAGCAGAAGTCCATCGACAGTGATGCCATGAACACCGTCAACAGCTCTCCACCAGACGTTCGGCGACGACGCAATGCTACGCTGTCTGCGGTCCCTGGCTCCGTGAGCGAAAGCCAAGCTCCGGAGCAAAGTTGCCCAACTCGTCGCCTCAGTATGAACGCGCCCGACATTCTGCTGCGAAGTGACGTTGGCAAGCGCAACTGGGCGTCTTCAACGTCGGCACTGTCACTCCAATCCCCTCAACGACACGTCGATGGCTCTCCAATTGTAAATATTCATCGCCGCCGACGGTCTGGAAGCGTGTCGCCTTCCGTGCGCCGAGCCAGTTTCGTAAGCAGTTGTAGCTCCGCTGGTACCGGTAAGAGCGATGAGGTCCGTGTGCGAATTGTTACTCCCAAACGGGGTCAGCCTGCGGCCGCCTACACTCCGTATTTCGCTTCGGGTGTGACTTCGAGACGCGCGTCACAAGATCCGCCATCGCTTAGATCGGTTCACAACAAGTTTTTCCGGGACCTGTACAACTACCGAGGCGCGGCAGGAGGAGGTTCAATGTTGGACAACCAATCTACTTACAAGTAAGACCATGTACATAATCGTTTTTCGCGTAAAAAGTAGTAACGACAACAACGATAGTAAAGATTTTAACTCTGGATTTTAAAAAACTCAAAATCCAATTTCTTCAAGAAAATAGAGTTCACTCCAGAGTGTACCAGTAGAGGTTTTGTCCAGTACTATGCTGAGCAGTCAAAGCTGGATGGATTTAAAACTACTAAGTACTTATTACTTCAGAAATCGAGCAAAATATTTTACATAGTACTCAGCACAGTACTTTCCGCTAAGTCATCAATATTTGGGTGAACGTTTTCGATGAAGCAGCATTTTTACTTGTGAGCTGCTAGATAAAGGTAGGAAGGGCATTGCTAGATGTTTCGCTCACGATGTACATGTGAACTATAGTTTGCGACGACAACGATCATGCGATATATATCCGATCGCAACGGTCTGTGATCCAGCGCCTTCGAAGCTGCATTTGAAAAGCTAGCGCCAACGATTCTAAGGCGGACAGCGCTGCCGAAAGGAAACAAAGTTAAGGACACTCCTACTGCGGTACAGCAAAGCCATTGGCAGCGCAGAATCGCAGGTTTGAACACGAGGGAGGTGCTGCGAAGGGAACCATCACCCCCAGTACTTTCCAGTACTATTTGGCTCAAATTATTCTACATAGTACTATGTAGAGCTAGGCCAGCCCGAAGTATTGAGTACTACAGCACTACATAGTACTATGTAGTACTAGATAAACTCTAATTTTTTACTGGATTACTGGTACACTCTGGTTCACCACTCTTTTTGCAGCGGTCGTACATGCACCAACGATAATAATTGATCGATGTTAAAGGCACTGAGTGGAGTGTGCATAACCGGTCCACCACGTTACCCGAGGGGTGTACTTGTAGGCACTCGTCTGCCTTTAGGCACTTTGAGGCACTGGATAGCTACCAAAACCAGAACAGGGGGGGGGTTATATTCAAATAGATTTCATAAATTTCATCAAGCGTAGAGATTTTAATGAGTGGTCTGGTGGCCTCACTCGCTGCGTGTTGCAGGAAGGTTTCAGATGGGATGTTTTGTTGCGTGTATGTACAGATTGAAGGTTTCAGATGGGATGTTTTGTTGCTTGAATGTACAGATTGAAGGTTTCAGATGGGAGGTGCGGTTGCTTAAATGTACATATGACCCTGTGATTTTGCGTCAAGCCAAGAGAACAGTCTATGGAATACACTTCACTAGATAACGCAGTCTCATGAGCCGCATAAACGCTGGACTGGGCTTGCGCGGCATCTCGATACCCCTAATATAGCACTCGAAGAACGTCAGCACCATGATACCGCAGCTAACTACATCCGGCTGTCTCGACTTCGTTTCCTTCTTAAACACGTCGATGGCATCCGTCAGACACTCCGCGCTCTCGTTTTCAATCAAACTGTGCTGCACGTATAGTCCCTATCAAGAAAACAGTACAAACACTTGAGAACGAAGTACATATATGTACACATCAAGTACACAGGGCACCTAAATGTGCCTACAGGCACAGGTATCTACATGGCCGTACGCATCGTGTACCATGAACGAGAAGGATTTGTATCTTGTGTGTGTTATGGGTCGCGTCCACCACCAACACCTCAGGGAAAGCTTTGAAGAACCGCCGCATCTGCCGCGTCTGCAATGTGATCGTCTGCGCCAACGCTGGTCATCAACATACACGGAAGACCGATTTCCGCGGCACTTGCAAAATCCCCGCAGCAGCGTTTCCAGCCGCTTCTGCACGGTTTCGCATCCACGGCGCTCTTCCCGCGTCCTCGCGACCATGTTGTGAACATCACGAAGAGTCACATTCTTGCCTGCATAACACGAAACAGAGCACATCAGAAAAGAAGGAGATAATCGCAAGTAATAGACGTACTGAAGCATTTTACCTGTCTGGCGCGAAGGAACTGCACGATTCGCTTGGCTTGGAGCCAGCGGCCTGCAGCACGTCCACAAAGGCAAGCAGAACAGGGTCTTCGACTCTTCGCGTCCCGGATGGGTTTCGTACGCTACTGCATCAACCCGTTGGTTGTTGTGACGGGAGTCACACGCACCTTTGCTTTGAGGAAGCGTAACGCGCTAACCACAACAGATGCCCGGCGTCTCTGCTGTCTTAGTTCGAGGTCCCGCCTTCTTAGTCGTTTGCTGGTACCGGATACCAAACGACTTGCGAACTTCTAGGTTAGATTTAAACTGAACGTCTATTACTTTTGCTCACCAAGTCCTACTTACTATAAACTGTCTAATTAGTGCACCTTCGAAGTAACCTGTTTCCAAATGGTTGGCTCTCAAGCCATGTCGACCTTGTCAAGTACAAACCGTACTTAAGGGGTCTCTTAGGTACGCACCGCACTTAAGGGTCAGTGTACGAAACACCACATGTGAATGTGGCACATCACTATGTGACAACTCCATGTGTGTACGACACACTAACGGGTTGGGTGCCATTAATAAGGGCCACGCCCCGTTACACCTTCCCACACCCAAACGGGAAGCACCGTCCCACGGAGAAGGATCGGAAAGGGGGAATCCAGCCATCAAACGCCACGTGCGCACCTCGAGGCCGAGCCTCATTCTTCAACGAGCCGCCGACCGCACAAGCCCCAGCCCACAGGACATCGCGAAGTCCAGCCACGCCTGCTGCTCACTGAGCCCGCACGCGACGCACGCCCGTAGCTCCTTGAGCATCACGTCCACGCCCACAACGGCTCCGCCGACAGCACACGCCTCGCGTCCCGCCAGCCCGGCCCACTCGCACGCTAGCTTGGCCACATCGAGGAAGTCGAAGCGCAAGGGACCCAAGCGCCCGAAAACCCCGGCCCGAGCAGCTATCGCCGCGGCGCGACGCCGCAAGCAGCACGAAGTGACCTGGCCAGGTCCGACTCACGATCTCAGTGACTCCGAGAGTGGCAGCGAAGGGTTCCATATTGAGCTCATCACGGGGGAGGAGAGTGACCGCGAGAGTCACATGTCCAACCCGTCCGAGACAACGTCTCCTGCGCCGACGACGACGCCGCCCAAGACCGCCGCGGCCCAGTCGCCAAGCGGCAACTCACCGCACCAGAGCGACGTGGAGATGCATGACGTGCCGGAGGGTTCGGCCTCAGAGGCCTCTGCCTCGTCGGGAAATTGTTCGATACCCGTCGACTACGCTGAATCGGATGAGGAGAAGGCTCCGTCGTCCCCACAGCTCACTGAGCAACAGCGTGCGCTGCACCCTGGAAGCCCGGCCACTCCACGCAGCCTTGCTGCCGTGGCCCGTGCCAAGAAGGCTGCCGAGGACAGCGTCCCGCCTGGTCCTCCAGCTTCGTCGACGAAGCCGCCAGAAAAGCCTGCGGCTGCTTCGGCCGCGTCTGATGTTCCGCCCCGAGAGCCTCCGGTCATCTCCAATGTCGGCGAAGAGGAGGGGGTGGACCCTGCGTCGTTACTGCCCGCGAACCGCGAACACCTACAAGAGCGCGCAGCCGCCCGGCGCACTGCCGCTGAGCGGGTTGCCAAGCAGAAGCGTGAGCTTGAGCCTCCGGCGCCGCGTAACCGAGAGCAGCTCCTATCGCAGCGAGTCTGGACTCCCGAGGGGTATGCTGCGAGCCTTCGGCAAAGCCGACAGCGGGGTGTGCCTGTGGCCAACAATGACGAGTGTCCCATCGTCCTACGGACCAACACCGCCTTGGCTCGCCAAACCAATGAGGTTGAGTTCGAAACTTGGCTCCGTCATCTTGGCTATCCGATACCGGGGTTGTTGAACTCGCCGCATCGGCTGGATTGGCTCGCCCTTCGGCGTTTGCGATTTCGCATGGCGAAGATGAAAGCTGATGATGTCTGGGATCGACATCGGTGGGATCCGCGATATGCGGCCCTGCCGCATGATATCCTCGAAGAGGTGGTGTCCAAGGTGACAAAGGGGCGACAGTCTCAGCCCGTAGAACCTGTGAGCGTTCTCGGGACGGTTAGCGCCGACCGGCTCCGCGGGAGCGCTCATAAGCGTCCACGGTATCGGCAGTCCTCCTCGAGGAGACGACCGTCTTCCCAGGTACTCTGATCCTCGGGATAACCGCGCCACTTCACCAGATACTGGTAGTAGCCCTTACGCCCACGGCGCTTCAGGAGCTTCTCCACGTGGAAGTAGCGGTCATCGTCGTTTCCGATCAACGGAGGCGGAGGTCGTAACGGACGACTCATCGTACCGGAACGCTCGGCGTCGTGCGTTGGCGACTCAAGCCTCTGCCTCGGCTCGGGAGCCTCTTCTGGACGCGGTGGAGGGGTGTCAGCGTCTCCTCGACACCCAGCGACTGGACTTGACCTCCTTGCGTGGTCGCCTGCAAACCGTCGAGGCGACTGTGGCCGCATACCGCCGTTCACGGCACGAGGAAGAGGGACAAGAACGTCGGGTGCAGGAGCTGCGGGAAGAATTCGGCCGGCAGGCTCGTGACATGAGTCATCTCTACGACCGCGTCGCGGATCTTGAGCGTGCTCGTGCGAGCGAACGTCACGATCAACAGGATCATCTGGCGTGGATTCGCCACCTCTACACGCGCGTAAGCGACTTAAAGGCTCGGCCTGCTCCGGCTGTTGCAACTGCGCCCGCGGCGCCTGCTCCGGCTGTCCCAATCCTAAATCAGGCCGACTTGGCGCGCGCGATGGCTCAGGCCCTGCAGCAGATGTCTCGCTCGTCGAACGCTCAGAGTCAGCCACTTCCGACGGATGGTACGGCTTGAGCATGCCGACGTAAAACGTTGGGTGCGTGGCCATTGCCGATGGCAGATCCAGCGTATAGGCATTGCCATGGACGCCTATGACCGAGAAAGGTCCCACGAAGCGTGGTCGCAGCTTGGTGCTGCCGACCGCCGACAACGAGTGTATAGGCAAGTTTTTAGCGTTAAGTAACACCAAATCACCTAGTTTGAACACATGTGTGTTAGCACGCCCGTGGCGGTCGCTGTTTTCTTTTTGTCGGTCCTGCGCGGCAGCTATAGCGTCACGGACGCGAGTGCGGATCGCTTCTCCCGTCTCAACGAAGGATAGGATGTTCCATTTGACGGACGTACGCACGCCATTGAGGCCTCTTGAGTCGTTCACGACAACTCCTCCCTCACCCAACTCAGAAGCCGGGGGCAACGACAGCGGCGTACGCGGATGCCGCAGGCCATTGACGTAGAACGGCGTAAAGCCTGTCGACGCATGCACTGCATTGTTAAGCGCGAACTCCACTTGCGCAAGCTGCGTACTCCACTTTGTGGGCTCTGCAACGCAGACACTGCGCAAGACGTCCTCCAGGACACGGTTAACGCGCTCCATTTGACCGTCGGTCTGCGGATGGTCCGCCGTGGACATGTCCAGCTTCGTCCCGAGAAGCCGGAAGAGGGTGTTGCCAGAAGTGAGAGACGAACCGACGCTGACGAACGCCTCCGGGAGGCCGTGATGCCGGAAGACATTGTCGACGAAGAGTTGAGCCGCCTGCGCTGTCACACTCTTCTTCACGGGCACCAGCCTCACCATCTTGCTCAGGCGACACACAAAGACCAGGATGCCAGTATGGCCCTGCCCATCGGGCGGCAACTCAAAGATGAAGTCCATGCTCACGGAGCGCCAGCAATCGGCCGGGACCGGCAAGCTCATCAGCGGGGCCGCCGCGGCCGGAGAGGGTTTGACCCATTGGCACGTCTCGCAAGTCTTAACGTAAGACCGCACCCACTTGTACATGTGGGCCCACCAGAAGTCTCGCGCCACTGACGTATACGTCTTCTCGCGACCCAGGTGCCCGCTGAGCGCCGTGTCAATGCCTCAAAGACGAAGGTCCTCGTTGTTGGGAACAACCAACCGCGGATCATCCCCCGGGGATACATGATTGTAGAGCAAGCCCGCAACGAGGGAGTAGCGGTGAAGCTGGGCTCGCTGACGAGCCGAGAGTACCGAGCTGTCCGATTTCGTGCGCAGCACTTCGACCAGATCTCGAAGATCGTCATCGCCCGCATAGGCCTCGCGGATGAGCTCATGGAGCGGCGACTCAAGGAACACCGCGTGTGCCAGCTCATAGTCCGGTCTCCGTGAGAGAGCGTCCGCAAGGACATTCTGTTTCCCCGGGTTGTTAGCTACGGTGAAGTTGTATTCTGCGAAGAATGACAACCAACGCGCCATGCGCTGGGAGAGATGAGGTGACGAGGTCGCTGTCCTCAACGAGGCATGATCTTTGTAGATCACGAAGGGCTTACTGCCGAGCAGATGAACCCGGAACTTCACCAGCGCGTACTTCATCGCGAGGAGCTCCTTGTCGTGGACGGGGTAGATCTTTTCCGCGGCTTTCAACTGCCGGGACTGGAAAGGCACCACCCTTTCCCTGCCTTCGGCATCAACCTGAATCAGGGCGCAGCCGATGGCAAAGTCGGAGGCGTCGCACACGACACTAAAAGGACGATCCTCGTCAGGCAGCGCCAGGATAGGGGCGCTCTGTAAGCTCTGCTTGATCGCCTCAAAGGCTCGCTGAGCCTCCGCAGGCCAGGACCAGTCTGTGTCCTTCTTCAAAAGGGTCGTTAGTGGCCTGGCCAACTCAGCGTAGTTCTCGCTGTACTTGTGCAAGTAGTTGGCGAGGCCAAGCCACTTGCGCAGATCCCGTTGGGAGGTAGGCGCCGGCCACTGCGAGATCGCTTCGATCTTTTCGGGATCAGCGCGGACGCCATTCTTTCCAAGGAAGCAGCCCAGGAACGGGATTTCCTCAGCACCAAAGATGCATTTATTGATGTTTGCATACAAACGGTTCTCCCGCATGCACATCAAGACCTCACGGAGGTGTGCAAGATGCATCTCGACGTCTGTCTTCCCATCTTCAGCATGGCTGTGAACAAAGATGTCGTCAAAGTACGTATGTACGAAGTGCCACAGCGGCCGGAAGAGCTGTGCTACCAAGCGATTAAACGTTGCTGGTGCGTTGGATAGCCCTTGGGGCATCACCAACCATTCCCACAGCATCCCGCTGGGAGTGCTCACAGCCGTGAGAGGGATGTCAGATTCCCGCATCAGGAGCTGATAGTAGCCATCGACCATGTCGAGCGCGCTAAACACCGTGCAGCCCGCCATGTTGTTCTGCATCACATCCTTTCGAGGAATGGGCGTCGATGCGGGGATGGTGGCCGCGTTCAGCTTGTTGAAAGCATGTACCATGCGCCATTTCCCATTGGGTTTGCGTACGCAAAACGTCGGTGACGAATGAGACGATTTCGACTCGCGCACCATGCCCGCGGCGTGCTTCGCTGCGAAGAAAGCGTCGATGACGTCGACCTGTTCCTTCGGAAGCGGCCACTGGCGCGTGGTGCAGTAGTTCGTACCCGGCTCGAGATCGATCTCGTGGCGCACACCCCGATCCGGGGGTAACACAGAAGGAGGGTCCTCCGATACCACGTCCGAAAATTCCTTCAACAGAGGATAATAGGGATCCGAGGGGTCCATCAGAATGGCTGCGCCATATCGTTGTTGTCTCTTCGAGACCCGCCCTTCTTCTAACACGTCAGGGTCCATGACCGAGGAGCTGTTCAGTTCGAGAGGCTCTTGTTCGGGGCGGATAAGGACTAGGTCCTCCAGTTTCCCCGCCTTAAGCGATTCGAGGAACTCGACATAGGAAAGCTCTTCGAGCTCAAGGAGCTCCGACAACGTCGGTACTGGGGTCAGATCTTTCGCGTTGCGATCGCCCGTGATCGCGTCAACAACCACCGTTGCGCTGCGAACTCCGTCAGCGATTTTTCCTTCTTCGGCGACGGCTGAACCAGCCCGAACGCCTTGCGTAGTGGGAGCCTCTGCTCGACCACCCTGAATCGCGCTGCGAACTCCGTCAGCGGCTTCTTCTTCTTGGGCGACAGCTGAACCAGCCCGAACGCCTTGCGTAGTGGGAGTCTCTGCTCGACCACCCTTGTTGGAAACACACACTTGTTCGGCCGAGCCGGCAAAGTGTCGTTCCCCGCGTGGCACCCGGTGCTCGTGCACGAACCCGTCGCGGGATGAGGAGGGGACATGACCCGCCAAATCTCGATCCGCTAAGGGTTGGTGACTTGCACCTATGGTGCGATTCAGCCAGTCGATCCACGGCTCGTGCTTCACAAGCCAGGCCATGCCGAGGATCAGATCGTATCGTCCATGTCAACGACAATGAACGGTTCGACCGAATTAAAGTCGTCAAATTTGACCGTCAAGGGGAGAAGGACCTTCCGCGTCGATACGATCGACCCAGTCGCTAGGCGAACAGATACGCTATTACTCTTAGAGTCTTCTAAAGCTTGAGCATACAGTATGCTGTTCCTAGCCACACTGGCCTTCGTTGCGAAGTTATACGACGCACCCGAATCAATCAGGATGGTCATTGGTTCTTCGTATCCCTTGACGCTGGCGGTGACAGCCGCCGAGATCTCCATGGGAGTGGGGCCTTCTGACGTGTCGGTCGGACCCGCGTGTCCCTGCGCGGATCGTACACAGTGGTCCTCGAGTAGCGCGAGATGCGCTGCATCGTTGAAGGTCTTCGGCTGACGGCGGAAGAGCTCGGTCCGCACTGGACCAGTACGGACGCCGTCCTGAATACCGTGACCTTCACGTCATCTGAGAGAGGAGCTCCGGCCATGGCTGCTTCCAGGTTCTGCAGCTCCATGACATAGTCTTGAAGGGAGCGCTTCCCTTGCTTGCAACGCAAGAAGAGGGAGTGATGGCGGTACGCCACATTGGCGAGCAAGAAGTTCTTGCGCAGCTCTTGTTCCATGAACGACCACGAGGTGAAGAAGCCTGGAGACGACGTCTCACGAGCCATGGCCCAAGCCCGAGCCCGACCTCCGAGGTTGGACAGGGCGAAGGCGACTGGGATCTCGGATCATAGATCTGTCCCGCGCTCAGCGCGATCTCGATCTCACGGATCCAGAAGACCAGGCTGTCCGACTCCTTCCCATCAAACTTGGGAACCGTCATCTTGACTGCCTTGGTCGATCCTTGTCGCGATGCGAAGGTACCCGACTCGCGCGCTGCTGATTGTGCCGCACTCTGTGCTTCAGCACGCATCGCAGTGCGAGCGGCATCCTGCGCGGCAGCGCTCACGTGGGCGATCAACGACGACTCGTACTTGTCGAAGCGTTCCACGCGTGCCCTTTGTTGCTCCACAGGAATCGAGGGGAATCCAGCGAACGCTGTCTCGCCCAGGAGGCTCACCATCTTCTCCAGCGTTGCCCAGTGGGCGTCCGAGAGATGAGGGAAGTCCTGCCGAGACGGCAACATGCTCCCTGAGTCATCCATGCTCAGAGAGACCTTGATGGTAGACAACCGCGCCGGTCGCGGGATTGACTACAAGTGCTACCAGGTGTGACGGGAGTCACACGCACCTTTGTTTTGAGGAAGCGTAACGCGCTAACCACAACAGACGCCCGGCGTCTCTGCTGTCTTAGTTCGAGGTCCCGCCTTCTTAGTCGTTTGCTGGTACCGGATACCAAACGACTTGCGAACTTCTAGGTTAGATTTAAACTGAACGTCTATTACTTTTGCTCACCAAGTCCTACTTACTATAAACTGTCTAATTAGTGCACCTTCGAAGTAACCTGTTTCCAAATGGTTGGCTCTCAAGCCATGTCGACCTTGTCAAGTACAAACCGTACTTAAGGGGTCTCTTAGGTACGCACCGCACTTAAGGGTCAGTGTACGAAACACCACATGTGAATGTGGCACATCACTATGTGACAACTCCATGTGTGTACGACACACTAACGGGTTGGGTGCCATTAATAAGGGCCACGCCCCGTTACAGTTGTAGTCCGACGAGTAGCCCGTGATACGAACCATGAACTCTTGCGTCTCGCTATTCCACGTCACGGCGGCCTTTATGTCGGCCTTGCACTCCGTCGACTTGTTGAATACGCTCTTGCGCTGACCGGTGCTTCGACTCTTGCGACGTCATCCATGGGTGCAAACGAGCTTCACCCAATATGTCTTGAACTCATCCGGAACTAGTTCAGGCGACAAATCAGCACCAGCTTGCGCCTTGATTTCTGCGTTGCGGCGGGCAACGGACGTAGAGCTACGCAGGCGGAAGTGCTGGTGTGTGTCTGCTTGGTACAATTTCATGTACTCATAGAAAGCCTCCCAGCTTTCGTGCCATTCCTTGCTTATCGGGGGCTCTTCCACGTTCTGGCTGACGGCACATGCATCTCTGGATCGCTTCCACTCATGTCTCTGCAGCGGGCAGCACGTCAACAGGCAGCGTGCAGCACGTCAACATGTTAGAGAGGCATATACACGAAGCAAGCACCAGCAATCGCACGTACGCCGATATTAGCGAGGTCAGTCCACATCGTCGCTTGCGACAAAAGAGCGAAGAAACTCCAAATGAGAGCCAGTAAATCTTTGAGAAAGGGGGAGGAGGGGTGTCACGTAGGACGGGAGAGAGGGAACGGAGGGGGTGTCACGTTCTCGATTTTTGAAATGTCGAAAACACCCGTAAACTATCGAAGTATTTTACGCCAGAAGAACCGTATCACTCCATTTAAATACGATTTTACTAAGTGCCTGCAGTCAGTCTCATAATAATTTCATCGACTTTGTTGTCAGAACTAAAGACGAAGATGATTACAAGAACAGTATCAAAAAAATGATATATATTCCAGTGCGAAGTAGGAAAAATGTACAAGGATGCTCGCTTGCTTGCTTGCACGGCAACCCTACCTTAACTATCAGTCGCGTCCTGATCACCAGGACGCCTTCAGAGGATCAACCATTGCCTACTGCAGCGCCAGCGCCACCGTGGCCACTAAGCAGTACCCGACGAATGACAGCGCCTGCAAGCTCGTGGCGACGTTGCTGCCCGTGGACTCGGACGAGGCCGTGGAGCCCGAGCTGGTGGCCGAGCTGTCCAGCTGCGCCGAGCTCGAGGCGTCCACCGACCCGGAGGCGCTGGCGCTCGGCAGCTCGACAGAGCCGCTGCCCGAGTCGGACTCGTTGCCCGTCTTGCCCGTGAGGAAGTCGGCGATGAGCGTGCCGAAGTTGATGGCCACGCCCTCCACGGTGACGTTGCACTGGATCTCGGCGTTGGCCACCTGGTTGATCTGGTTAAGGTAGTCGGCGCAGTCGACGTTCTCCGACAGCTGCGTGACCTGCTCCGTCGTGGGGAACTCGTTGACGGCGAAGATGTCGATGCCCGTGGCGTTCTCGCAGTCGGCCAGGCCCTGCGTGGCGTTCGGGTAGAGCAGGCTCTCGATCTTGCCCATGTCGCAGTCGGCGGCGCTCGAGTAGGCGGCGGCGGCCACGAGAGCGATGGCGGACAGGCAGACGGTCTTCATGGTGACGGTGAGGGGGTGGAAAGGGAGGGGAATCGAGTGCTCTGGACTCGAGTGCGGTGCTGTGAATTGGCAAGTGAGGACGGTGGAGAGCACCGACGGACGACTTCCTCCTCTGCCGTCCAAGCCCAATACTGAGGGCGTCGAGACGCCCCAGACGGCGCAACAACTGGCGTGTGCTCGTGGCAGCAGAGGCCTGTCTTCTGTGAACGTTCAGGTACAGGTGGTTGCTGTAAAGTGCACTCTGGTACTGGCACTCGACTCGTTCAACCGCTGACTCTTTCAATCAGTGAAACGGGTGTTGGTTCTGGTAGAGCCAGGTTCTACCAGAACCAACACCAGTTTCACTGTGGTTCTACGATTCTACCGTCGTAGTCTGGTAGAACCAACACCCGTTTCACTGATGGTTCTACGATTCTACCGATCCTTGCCGTTTCTTTCGCGACTTGTCGAACAGCTGAACCGAATCGTGTGGCGCTAATGACCCGCTCCGGATGCGGTCAAGCTGAGTGCTGCGCATGTACTGGTACTGCTGTCGATGCTGTAGAGTTTGACGCCGCCAAAGGGTGTCGGCCACAGCCATGCTTCACGCAGATCGCAAGTTCCTCCTTGAAGTTGTTGCTCGCCACGGCCAGCGGAAGTGGAAATGCTTGTCTTATCCGAGCAGATCGTTGCTGCCGTCTGGCGCTATGCCACCTCTTCTTCATGGCTGCAAACGTCTCCACGCCACGGGGAAGCTCCACAACCTCGTCGCAGTGGACACCGGCCGTGGTGATCTCGGCTGGCTGCGCTGACACGATGGCTAACATGAGCTGCAGAGACTTTGTTTGGTTCTGCTTGCTCGGCTGCAGAAGCAATGCCATTCACAACAAAGGTAAGCATAGATCAAGATGTGCGTGTATGTATGTATACGTGGCTTCCTGCAGCGCTCAAAATTCTATTTGGTAGAGGTTAGCGATGAAGTCACGGACGTCGAGTGAGAGGCTGTTGGCCCGGTCTACAGCGCGAAGGCGAGCACGGTGGTGGCCGCAGCCGCGACGACGGAGAAAGTGGCGGTGACGGTGACGCCGGCGTTGCTGCCAGCACTCGCGCTCTTGCTGCTCTCCTGCTCTTCTGCGGACGCGCTGGCCGACTCCTCCTCCTCCGACCCCGACGTCGACTCGCTGGTGGCGGAGGACGTGGAGGACGCGCCGGCGGGGGCCGACTCAGCGGCGGAGGAGCTGCCCGAGTCGCTTTCGGGGAGCGAGACGCTGCCGGACAGGCTGGCCGAGCCGCTACTGGCTGCGACGACCTCCTTGGTCTTGTTGCTCGACTGACCCGTGAGCAAGTCCGTGAGCAGCTCGGCGAAGAGGATGGTCTGGTCGCCCACCTGCGTCTCGCACTGGATGTCCGTGTTGGCCTCCTGGTTGAGCTGGTTGATGTAGTTGACGCAGTCGCGCGACTGGGAGATGTTCTTGGCCTGCGCCTTGGTGGGGAACGAGTTGAGGAGGAACACGTCGACGCCCGTGGCTGCCGTGCAGCTGTCGTGCCAGGTCGTGCCGTTCTCCAGCAGACTGCCTTGAATGGTGCCCATGTTGCACGGGTCGGTCGCGTACACGGCGGCGGTGGCGGCACCAGCGATGGCGAGCAGCGCGAAGGAGGAAGTCTTCATGATGGTTGGTGGCAAAGAGAGAGAGAGGGGATACCCGAGGGTGCGAGTAGGCGGAAGGGGTTCGCCTGGGTGGAGGGAAGTTCCGAAATGGATGTCCGATGTCGGCGCCCGAGAGCACTAGCAGCAGCGAACAACAATACGGACGATGGGGACAAAAGTCCGGCACGCAACGCATTCGCTTGCGCGAGGTGTCGAGCGGCAGACTTTCGCTCGCGGCTGAATTGTCTCTCCTTGGACAGGCCCAAGGGTGGGGTCTGATAACGGGTAGATCACGTTGAAGTGGCTCAGCCAATCACAGACGAGAATCATCGAGCGAACCGTTACCCGCGCCGTTTTGGCGCGCACAACGCTGCAACGAGCGGTTTGTGAGCCGGTGATCCAGTGGTGCCGGACAGAGCTACAGTGGGTGCACCGCAGCACTGGCATACTGTTCGAATGAGGCGTGGGATCCCTTCAGCTGGAGCTAGAGCTCATTCGATCGCCGAACCGGACCCGCCTCCGGGCTGTGTGAAGGTGAGTAATGACTTTCACGAGAGAGGAACTATGCTGCAGATGTATGGAGTTTGTTATAAGCATTGGTTGTCTTTCATGTAGTACAAGATTGCTGTCGAGAGAAATGTCGTCCTATCGATAAAATTGGTGGCACCATGGGTTGTGTCTGAAATTCATTAGCTCCAACGACTCGTAGCAGGAAAATTGGTGTGCGATCGCTGGAAGTACTTGGTCAATCGACCTACTTCTTTGGTGGAGTTTTGTTCAAAGGTATGGAAATGAAAACTCTTTTCACCAAGTGCACCTGGGGATATTTAGTCTTAATTCCCGGGATACACAAGTACCCGTCGACAATAGTTAGTATAGATAGATGTACGTGTGCTGTAACTGAGTGTTTTGCGCAATGGTAGTGTCGATTTAAATACATGTATTAGCGTGCTTGAGGTTCAAATATCAACGACGTACGGTTGAGGGGGATCATATGTCCATGAGTCTCGAGTCAGTCTTTTCCAAAACATGAGAACCAATCGAAACGAACAACTTCTTCTGCAAGGAACGAATGAACCTGTCACGTCAGTCATTTCTCAATATTCCGTTTTCTTTCGAGAGGCACGTGCCCAGCTTCGGCTGATTACACCCACAGCGACAGCAACAGCTACATGAGCTCTTCACACTTGGTGAGCAACTCGTAAGTAATGAAACAGTCCTTACACAACCTCCGAACAGCCCGGAGGCGGGTCCGGTCAGGCGATCGATTGAGCTCTAGCTCCAGCAGACCAGAGTTGGGTCCGGTTCGGCGATCGAATGAGCTCTAGCTCCAGCTGAAGGGATCCCACGCCTCATTCGAACAGTATGCCAGTGCTGCGGTGCACCCACTGTAGCTCTGTCCGGCACCACTGGATCACCGGCTCACAAACCGCTCGTTGCAGCGTTGTGCGCGCCAAAACGGCGCGGGTAACGGTTCGCTCGATGATTCTCGTCTGTGATTGGCTGAGCCACTTCAACGTGATCTACCCGTTATCAGACCCCACCCTTGGGCCTGTCCAAGGAGAGACAATTCAGCCGCGAGCGAAAGTCTGCCGCTCGACACCTCGCGCAAGCGAATGCGTTGCGTGCCGGACTTTTGTCCCCATCGCCCGTATTGTTGTTCGCTGCTGCTAGTGCTCTCGGGCGCCGACATCGGACATCCATTTCGGAACTTCCCTCCACCCAGGCGAACCCCTTCCGCCTACTCGCACCCTCGGGTATCCCCTCTCTCTCTCTTTGCCACCAACCATCATGAAGACTTCCTCCTTCGCGCTGCTCGCCATCGCTGGTGCCGCCACCGCCGCCGTGTACGCGACCGACCCGTGCAACATGGGCACCATTCAAGGCAGTCTGCTGGAGAACGGCACGACCTGGCACGACAGCTGCACGGCAGCCACGGGCGTCGACGTGTTCCTCCTCAACTCGTTCCCCACCAAGGCGCAGGCCAAGAACATCTCCCAGTCGCGCGACTGCGTCAACTACATCAACCAGCTCAACCAGGAGGCCAACACGGACATCCAGTGCGAGACGCAGGTGGGCGACCAGACCATCCTCTTCGCCGAGCTGCTCACGGACTTGCTCACGGGTCAGTCGAGCAACAAGACCAAGGAGGTCGTCGCAGCCAGTAGCGGCTCGGCCAGCCTGTCCGGCAGCGTCTCGCTCCCCGAAAGCGACTCGGGCAGCTCCTCCGCCGCTGAGTCGGCCCCCGCCAGCGCGTCCTCCACGTCCTCCGCCACCAGCGAGTCGACGTCGGGGTCGGAGGAGGAGGAGTCGGCCAGCGCGTCCGCAGAAGAGCAGGAGAGCAGCAAGAGCGCGAGTGCTGGCAGCAACGCCGGCGTCACCGTCACCGCCACTTTCTCCGTCGTCGCGGCTGCGGCCACCACCGTGCTCGCCTTCGCGCTGTAGACCGGGCCAACAGCCTCTCACTCGACGTCCGTGACTTCATCGCTAACCTCTACCAAATAGAATTTTGAGCGCTGCAGGAAGCCACGTATACATACATACACGCACATCTTGATCTATGCTTACCTTTGTTGTGAATGGCATTGCTTCTGCAGCCGAGCAAGCAGAACCAAACAAAGTCTCTGCAGCTCATGTTAGCCATCGTGTCAGCGCAGCCAGCCGAGATCACCACGGCCGGTGTCCACTGCGACGAGGTTGTGGAGCTTCCCCGTGGCGTGGAGACGTTTGCAGCCATGAAGAAGAGGTGGCATAGCGCCAGACGGCAGCAACGATCTGCTCGGATAAGACAAGCATTTCCACTTCCGCTGGCCGTGGCGAGCAACAACTTCAAGGAGGAACTTGCGATCTGCGTGAAGCATGGCTGTGGCCGACACCCTTTGGCGGCGTCAAACTCTACAGCATCGACAGCAGTACCAGTACATGCGCAGCACTCAGCTTGACCGCATCCGGAGCGGGTCATTAGCGCCACACGATTCGGTTCAGCTGTTCGACAAGTCGCGAAAGAAACGGCAAGGATCGGTAGAATCGTAGAACCATCAGTGAAACGGGTGTTGGTTCTACCAGACTACGACGGTAGAATCGTAGAACCACAGTGAAACTGGTGTTGGTTCTGGTAGAACCTGGCTCTACCAGAACCAACACCCGTTTCACTGATTGAAAGAGTCAGCGGTTGAACGAGTCGAGTGCCAGTACCAGAGTGCACTTTACAGCAACCACCTGTAC
Organism: Phytophthora crassamura; assembly: GCA_033557995.1. Lineage (NCBI taxonomy): Eukaryota > Oomycota > Peronosporomycetes > Peronosporales > Peronosporaceae > Phytophthora > Phytophthora crassamura. The sequence continues at coordinate 2,422,483 of JAUCED010000016.1, forward strand.
CTGAACGTTCACAGAAGACAGGCCTCTGCTGCCACGAGCACACGCCAGTTGTTGCGCCGTCTGGGGCGTCTCGACGCCCTCAGTATTGGGCTTGGACGGCAGAGGAGGAAGTCGTCCGTCGGTGCTCTCCACCGTCCTCACTTGCCAATTCGCAGCACCGCACTCGAGTCCAGAGCACTCGATTCCCCTCCCTTTCCACCCCCTCACCGTCACCATGAAGACCGTCTGCCTGTCCGCCATCGCTCTCGTGGCCGCCGCCGCCTACTCGAGCGCCGCCGACTGCGACATGGGCAAGATCGAGAGCCTGCTCTACCCGAACGCCACGCAGGGCCTGGCCGACTGCGAGAACGCCACGGGCATCGACATCTTCGCCGTCAACGAGTTCCCCACGACGGAGCAGGTCACGCAGCTGTCGGAGAACGTCGACTGCGCCGACTACCTTAACCAGATCAACCAGGTGGCCAACGCCGAGATCCAGTGCAACGTCACCGTGGAGGGCGTGGCCATCAACTTCGGCACGCTCATCGCCGACTTCCTCACGGGCAAGACGGGCAACGAGTCCGACTCGGGCAGCGGCTCTGTCGAGCTGCCGAGCGCCAGCGCCTCCGGGTCGGTGGACGCCTCGAGCTCGGCGCAGCTGGACAGCTCGGCCACCAGCTCGGGCTCCACGGCCTCGTCCGAGTCCACGGGCAGCAACGCCGCCACGAGCTTGCAGGCACTGTCGTTCGTCGGGTACTGCGTAGTGGCCACGGTGGCGCTGGCGCTGCAGTAGGCGATGGTTGATCCTCTGAAGGCGTCCTGGTGATCAGGACGCGACTGATAGTTAAGGTAGGGTTGCCGTGCAAGCAAGCAAGCGAGCATCCTTGTACATTTTTCCTACTTCGCAATTGACCAATTTTGATTCTACTTGTATCGGAGTTCTTGTTTTGGGCGAATTGTTAGAGCGAGCAGCGAGGCGTTAATTAAACACCGCAACTGCTGTAGATTGAGGGATTCCAGAACCTTGAAGCAGGATCTTGTTAGTGGACTGCTTTCAGAATGGTTTGCTGCTGCAGTTTTGATGCGGCTTCAATTTATTTTTATTAGGGGCACTGCTCGTCTAAAAACACTTGCGCGGCACGCTTGTTACCGTTTCTGGGCGACTTGCTCTGGGCGACTTGCTCGTCTCAAATGTGCGCTTCAAGTTGCGATCGGCCACAGCTGTGGTCGATTTTAGCCTCATTTGGTGATGCAATTGCTGGTTCCACCTGTGGGAAGGTGCAAACCGCTGTTGAAGACGAGATACTAAGATTGCAAGCGACTTGGATTGGATAAACGACCCTGCTGAAGGAAGCCAAGTGACCACGGTCCCATGGAGAGATGTTGCCTCGAGTCTTATCGGAGACGTTTGCCAGGAATACACAGCAGCACAGGAGCGACGCTACTTGGTCAGCCGAAGCTACTCCTCACAAACTAAAGTTCCAGCTCCCCAACACATCGCCTACCGGTTCTCAACCTTCGCATCACCATGAAGACTTACTTCGTGACCGCACTCGCTCTCATCGGCGCCATTGGAGCTGCTGTCACTGCGACCCAGTGCGATTTGACGGTAATCAGAGGTGTGTTAGAGGCTAACGCGACGACGAAGGCGACCTTAGATGCAGCTGAAGAGACATGCATTGAAGACTCGGGAATCGACATCTTCGACGTCACCAACTTCCCAACGAAAGAACAAGCACAGGAGGCTCAAGGAAGCGAGGAGTGCTCAGACCTGATCAACCTGGTCACTAGTACCGCCAACATCGACACCCAGTGCACCCTCGTCGTGAATGGCACCACTGTGATTTACGGCAGACTCATCAGCGACTTCCTTGACGGCAAGACGGGCAACGAATCTGAGTCGGACAGCGGCTCGTCCGAGGCAAGTGAGAGCGACTCAAAGTCCGAGTCCGCGTCCAAGTCCGGCAGCAGCTCGACCTCCACCTCGACTTCTGGCTCCGCCGACACCGCGCTCTCGTTCGTGACGTACATCACCGTCGCCGCCATCGCTGCAGCTCTCCGCTAGAGCAACGATCGACTGCGTTCCTCCGAACTCGAGCAGACAGTCAAACTACTACAAACTAAAACTTAAATTGGCAATACAATCGCTTGTGCTCGAGCACTTCTACTTACTTTCTGGTGTCGTCTCGGCTTCTGTCGTGCTCGAACTCGTTTCACTACAGCTATATGAAGTATTAATTTACGATAAGAGGAAGTCGATGGCGAGGCGACTCGGCCCGGGTGCTCTTGCTTCTTCGTTGCGTCCACTGTGAGCGAAGCTGTCGCCATCGCTATCGTCGTCAGTAGCGGGCTCACCAGCATCGTAACCCTCGTCCTCAGGAGACTCCAGTGGCTCCTGGTTGTCCTCTTCCAGCCCCTGCATATCGGCGGTTTGATTGCTGCAGTCGTCCTTGACGCCGATCCGGCTCTCGTCGGCGATTCGAGCCTGCTGCATGAGGAGCGCAATGTCCGAGACGCTGGCTCCAGCTTCGACCAGCGCATCCACGAAGCCCACATCAGAGTCGTAGATCAGGATCTGGCCCTTGGATGAAAACTGGAAGCGGTTCACGCCATGGTAGACGACCTCACGGCCCACGAACTTGTCGACGAGCTCCTCGTTGTCAGCCACGTGCGGGAAGACGTTGTCGAAAGTGGAGCGCGAGAAGACCACGTGCAGATCCGAGCGCACCGTCACCATGGGGTTGTCTTCCTCGCCCGACACCTCGACGCCCACGACTTCGACGTTGATGCTCGAGTGGTAACTCGTGTACCTCTTCCACTGGTCCAGCAGCGCGTCGGGGCCGCTGGCGCCGCCGAACTGCAGCTCCGGGTCCATGGCGCTGTCCAGGAAGGTCTTCTGCTTGGTCTCCATGGAGTCGTCAGTCAGCAGCGCCGGGCGTTTCTGACCGACGGCGCGGCCCGACGACATTCCGTACTCAAAGAGCGAGAAGTACTCTCTCGCCAGGCGCACGAGCGAGCCGTTCAGGCTGTTGCGGCTGTGCAGCACCTTGTCGGCGCGCACGCTGCGCAGGAAGCCCAGGTCTGCCACCTCCTGGCGCAGAGACGTCACGATGGTCACCAGGTCGTCCTCGTACTTCTTGCGGCGTGCGCGGAACGAGCGGCCGCGCTCGCTGTTGGTCTTGGAGCGCTTGACGACAACGTTCGAGGAGGAGCTGGAGGGTGACGAATTACCGTCGTCGTTGTCTTGCTCCACCTCATCGGACTGTGGAAGTGGAAGTGGCGAGCGGTGGTGAATGGTGGGCAGCACGAGGCTGCGCATCATGGCGTCCCACAGATGCGGGCGGGACTGACCGCCAAGGCTGTAGCGCACGGCGGCGGCTGGCGCCAGGCGACCGAGCTCGCTTTCGAACTGCAGCACGCGCGCGGCGTCCGACGGCCGCTCGTACGCGGGTGAGCGGCGGTAGCAGTGCATCACGTTGGCTCGGCTTGGGGTTATCACAAATGAGCCGACGATCGGCTTCTTGTCTTTGGCTTGCCTAAAAATACTGAAACGTTTCGAAGCCTGCGGAAGTACATGTTCTGAGAGGGGACAATATGGGAGATTGGAGGTCATCATCGTAGAGAGATGATTTGACAAAGTCATGCCCCACGAAAAATACTTGATTATAGGTTCCGAGATGCCACTGCAGCGCTACTATATCGATTGCTTGCTCGGTGTCATAGTAGGGTGAGAGCTCAAGCATGAAACGACAATTCGCACCACGTTTGGAATGCCGCCGCGCCCGTCGCATCTACTTTTGTGAACACATGCACAGCAATTATCACGGATCGAAGGAATTGCCACAACGAGGGGATATCGCGTCTTTGGCGCCGTCGGGTGCCCCTCGCTTATACTTGGTATTTGTATGGCGCCGCACCCTTTCGGGTCAGCTCATCGCGGTCGTCACGCTACGGTACGTAAGGAGATCTTTGGCCCTGTTGCATCCCGTTCGAGCGCCAAATGCCAAGTTGGCATGCCTGCTGCCTTGCCCATGCTGGTGACGCTGGAGCTCCAAAGCTGCGAGCTTGAAGTCACCAAGCTGCTCGCGCCATCTGGCGCGACGTTGAAGTGGTCGGCGTTCGTAACTTACGAATCGTAAGGCGGTAGCGTTTTGGGCGCTCACGTACGCGGCTTGAACGGGCTGGCGTGCCTCCTCCCAATGGGATCCTACACGAGTCCGTGCTACATTTCTGCCCATCCAGCTGTACAACTGCGGCACTTGGGCACTGACCCGCCACGAACTGCTGAGTCTCGAAGCGTTCCACCGCCAACAGCTCCGCAAAGTGATCGGCGTGGCCTACCCAAGCGGATTTCCATCGACAAGTTATACGACCGGACCAAGACAGAGCCACTCCGTTTCCACCTCCTCCGCTGCCGCTGGAGGCTTTTTGGACATATTCTCCGCCGGCCAGCGGGCATCCCGGCATATCGCTTCATGGCTGCATATTTCAACCCCAGTGACGCAGCAAATAGCGTGGTAGAAGCCAACTCACGCTATCCGATGGTTCTCGATGTCTGACCTCCAGACTCTTTCCTCCGGACACCGGCTAATACAACGTCCCAGACCTCTATCTACAGTACTCCGCCTAAGACCGCGCAGCCTGGAAGGGTCTAACTGAGGCGCTAGCTGCGTACGCACCGCTTGTTCCCGACGCATGCGGAAATTGAACCACTACGGTGGCAAGACGGCTCAAGACGGCTCGCGAAACGCGTTTACAATACAATACAATTACATTACTCACCTCACCCAAGCATTTTTTCACCCAAGCATTTGCGTGCATCCGGCTGATCTGCAGCAAGATCGCGAGCATTTCCACAGCTCGCCGCAACTCCGCTCGTTAGCTACTTTTTGGTAGCAGTGGCTGCTTTTCAATGCTGCAGCAGCAGCAGCCTCGGATCGCGGATCTCAAAGCTGTCATGGTTGGCTTTTGAGCTCGTGTTGACCTCCGACTGGAAGCGGAGCTGTTTGCTGCGAAAATGACCGGATAGTGTCAGGCTTGGCGTGCCCGAGCGCGACAAGAATGCCGTCACCGGTCCATACGCTGCGAGCTAATAACACGGAAGTGCATCGGAGCCCACAAGACCAGAATCGGAGGCTTAACTTAACAGGCAAAAAAGCTGGCAAAAGAATTATACATTTTGTCGGGGCACTTTTTACAGGCAAGTGGCGCCGAACAGCGGCTCGAGCTGCGTGTCGATGACCTTGTTGAGCAGCGACAGCAACAGCTTCTGCGAGACGTCGAGGAAGACGCGGTAGTAGTCGCCCTTCTTGTTGAGCTGCTCCGCCGAGAAGTCGAGCAGGCCGTTGATGATCTGCGAGACGAACTTGCCCGAGTCGTGGAACACGAAGTCGATGTTGGTGATCGAGTCCCAGCCCAGCGTGAGCGAGTTGATCTTGGCGTCCTTAAAGTTCTTGTAGATGGAGTTGGAGACGCTCGTAAGGTCGCCGCTCAGCGCGCCTATCATGATGCTGGTCATGGTCAGGTTCTGGCACACAGAGGCCGAGATGCCAGACGCGCACTCGTACAGGTTGGCCTCCAGGTTGGTGATGACCTCGGGCTTGGTCACCGCGAGCGCCACGTCCACCGTGATGACCTTGGGCTGGCATTTGCTCGGGTGCAAGAGGTCGACCCAGCAGATCTGGTACCACTTGTGGTTGGGCTGCGCGATCTCGACCGAGAGCGTGCCCTCGAGCGAGATGCCCGTGAAGTCGGTGCCCAGGCTCAGCGTGTTGCTGCCAGTCACGTTGACCGGCAGGGGCGAGATGGTGGTGATGCCCGACACGTTGAGCGAGTTGATCGTGGGCGTCGTCTCGAACGTGTAGCCGAGGAACGAGACACTCTGCGCGGCCAGCTTCTGGTTCTGGACGAGCAGCGGGTCGCTCACGTACTGCTTGAGCAGCGACGGCGACGTCTTGATGATGGTCACCAGGTTGTTGAGCGCGATGAAGTCGCCCGTCGCGGTCTCGAAGTTGGCAAGCACGCACGTGTCGCTCACGCTGGTAGGCACACCGCCGTTACCAGCGGAGACGGCGCTAATGGCGGCGGCAACCGAAGCGAGAAATCCGAAAAACTTGGTCATCTTTGAGAAAGAGGAGGAGGGATCTGGACGAGGCGAAGCAGATTGAGTTGTGCGGCAAGAACTGGAGCGACCGCATCACCTTCACTCGTCTCGACAACGTACGGGCCGATCGGGTCGAATGGATTGGCAGCGACAGCTTGCTGCTCGAAAGCGACGTGTTACAGCCCCGATAGTCACGTGGAATCAGAAACTCATTGTAGGCTGCAAATTGTTCCTGCAAATCAAGCGAGGCAGACGCAGCGGAAGTCCAGGCTCTGCAGCGAAAAGGTCAAGGATACAACTGAGACCGCGGCTACCAAAATGAACAGAAAGTCTGCATCCCAGAGAGCAGAAACCAGCAAAGTCAGGCCTGCCAAAACTAAGATCCCAGAAGCAGTAAGAATGGCAATGCCATGTTTTCATAGTTGGGAGGTCTCCGCGCACGGAGAACTGGACGAATGCACGCAGGGCCGGACAGCTTTTTCACCGAGTGTTGGGTAAGCTAGGAGCTTTTGGCAACTTACGACTCGAGGCACGTGGCGCCGAACTTCGTCGCCAGGTCGTCCGTGATGAGGTTGTTGAGCAGCGACAGCAGCAGCTTGTCCAGCACGTCGATGAACACGGTGTAGTAGTCGCCCTTCTTGTTGAGCTCGTCTGCCGAGAAGTCGAGCAGGTTGTTGATGATCTGCGTCACGAACGTGCCTGTCTGTTGGAACACGAAGTCGATGTTGGTGATTGAGTCCCAGCTCAGCGTGAGCGCCGTCAGCGACGCGCTCTTCATGCGGAGCAGCACCTCTTCTCCGACCGTGGACAGGTCGCTGCCGCTGAGCACGGACACCAGGATACTGGTCACAGTCAGATTCGAGCACACGGACGTCGAGGTGCCCTCCGCGCACTGGTACATGTCCACCTGCGCACTGGTGACGAGCTCGGGCTCCTTGAGCGCGAGCGCCACGTCCACCGTGTACGTGACCGAGTCACACACGAGCGGGTGCAGCAGGTCGACCCAGCAGATCTGGTACCACTTGTGATTGGGCTGCGCGACCTCCACGGACAATGTGGCGGCCACCGACACGGTGCCGGTGAAGTCCGTCCCGAGATCGAGCGTGTCGGAGCCCGTCACGTTGATCTGCTTGGGCGACAGCGTCGTGAAGCCCGACACGTTGAGCGAGTTGATGGTGGGCGTGGCCGTGAAGGTGTAGCCGAGGAACGAAAAGTCCTGCTCCGTCAGCGTCTGGTCCTCGATGGACAGCGGGTCGCTGATGTACGAGCTCAGCAGCGACGGCGACGCCTTGATGATGGTCACAATGTTGTTGAGCGCCGTGAAGTCGGACGTGGCCGTCGTGAAGTCGGTGATGGCGCACGTGTCGGCCACGCTGCTCTCAGAGGCGGCGGAGGCCAGGCCGAATGCGGTAGCGACAGCAGCGGCAAAAGCGAAGAACTTGACCATGGTGCTTGAAGTTTTTGGAATGAGCTTCGCGAAGCAAATTGAGTAGTGAGATTCACTGGCCGCAGCGCACTGAAGGCCACGGCGCCAGCTCGAGCAGACACCGGCGACTCGTATCCTCTACACGCACGGAGACACTGGATCACTTCGAGGCAACTCCACACCAAGCGAGATAGGTGAGGAGCACCTCGTGATCAAGTGTTGCATCAAAATTTGCCAAATTGCCACAACGAAAGGTGCCAGAAATAACGAGATGGGCTTTTAAGCTTAAAAGAATGTTGTTGGGCAATGTTGCCGTTTTGTAGTTGCTGCGTGCAAGGTTCGGCAAAGTTTTGGGAGCCTGCAAGACCGGTCAACTTCAATTTCATTAACCACTTGGATAGCCGGATCTCGACTTGAGTTTTCACCCCGATATTAAACTCAGAGCTGACAAGGATGTCAACCTGGTCCAGCGGAGCCGTGAAGTACAAACAGTTGGAGCCGAAGCAGCGAGGAACAAATTTGCACTCAATTTCAGAGACGTTGGAAGGACCCTAATTAGTACTGGCACTAGGATATTAGCGCCTAGAACTCCAGGCACGTCGCCCCGAAGCTAGGTGTGTCGATTTTGAGCACATTTAGCAAAGAGAATGGGCTTGTCCAGGACCTTGATTGATGAACGTAACGTACGCCGTCTTCCTCTTGTTCAGCTTCTGCCGAGTAGTCGAGCCGTATGTTAAGAAGCTGAGAAATGAATGATCCCGTCTGACGGAACACAAACTCGATGTTCGTGATAGAGTCCCATTCGAAGGTGAGCGCCGTCAAGTCTACGTCCTTCCTTCGGAGAAGAACGTCGTGCTCACTTCAAAAACGACACCAGGATGCTCGTCACCGTCAGGTTGGAGCACATGGGCGTTGAGATGCCCTCTGCGCATTGGTACATGTTCACTTGCACACTCATTACAGCCACCGGTTCCTTGACCGCACGTGCAACGTCCACCGTGAAAGTCTTTGACGGACACTTGATCGTAGATCTGGTACCACTTGCGATCCGTCTGGACGATCTCCACCGAAAACGTCCCCTCAGGAGCCACGGTGCCTGTGACGGGTGTTAGATTCAGTGACGTTGATCTTCTTGGGGTTCAGCGTCCGTGATGCCCGAGACGTATCGTCGGCGTCATCAAGAACGTGTAGCCGAGGAACGAGAAATCCTGCTCCGTTAGCTTCTTGTTCGTGATAATGGCAGCACCAAACTTGAATAGAGTGCTTGGAAGGTCAACTGTGTGCTTATGAAAGCACACAGTCAATTCGGACAAAGGGAGCCGAGGCTTCTCCGCGTAGGGGGCACCGACTAGCGAAAATTACTGCTACAACCCGTGACAGACGCAGCTAACAGGGAGGGCGTTTTCGGTAGCGCAAAATGATTGCCCAGGATGCATTAATCTTGGTCTGCGCTGGATACGAGCATGGGGCACCACCTACCAGCTCCACTCAGCTTGAGAACTTCCACGTCTGGTTTTAGCGACAAGGTGAAAATTAGTGCCAGAAACAAGAACGCATTGACAAGAACTGAAAGCGTTTTCTTTTTTGATCCGGTTGAAGTACTTAAGATCCCCGATTAATAGCAATAGCAAACATTACTTGAACGTCATCGCTTAGAGGCACGTGGCACCGAAGCGTGGCTCGAGCTCCTGGTCAATCAGGTTGTTGAGCAGCGACTTGAGAAGCTTGTTCAGGACCTTGATGAACGTCGTGTAGGCGGTTTTCTTCTTGTTGAGTTTCTCCGCGGTGAAGTCGAGGAGTCCGTTAAGCACGTTGGAGATGAAGGCGCTCGAGTCGTCGAATTTGAGGTCGATGTTGGTGATCGAGTCCCAATCGAGCGAAAGCGACGTCAGCGACGCGTCCTTGAAGTGCTTCAGGATGTCGTTGAGCACGCTCGTGACGTCGCCACCGAGAGCAGCCACGAGGATGGAGGTGATGGTCATGCTCGTGCACACGGACGACGGGACGCCCGACGCGCACTGGTACAGGTTGGCCTCCAGTCCAGCTAGGACAGAAGGCTTGTTCAGCGCCAGAGCAACGTCGACGGTGACCGTCTTGGACGGGCAGCTCTTCTGGTGCAGGAGGCTCGTCCAGCAGATCTCGTACCATTTCTTGTCGAGCTGCTTGAACTCGACCGAGAACGTGCCGCTCACCGACACTTCGCCCGTGAAGGACGCGCCCAGGTCGAGCGTGTTGGTTCCCGTGACGTTGGCCGTCTTGGGCGAGATCGTGGTGATACCGCCGATACTCAGCGTCTTGAACGACGGCGTGGCGGAGAAATCGAGGCCGAGGACGGAGAAGTCGATGGCGTCCAGGGTCTGGTTCGTGAGCACCAGCGGGTTGGAGATGTACATGGGCAGCAGCGACGGCACGAGGCTCAGGACGTTGTTGAGCCCGATGAAGTCGGCCGTCGCGGTCTGGAAGTCGACGAGCGCGCAGGTATCCGCAACGGTGGCGGCGCTGGCAGCTCCGAAGGTGGCGGTGGCAACAGCGGCGGCGAAAGCGAGGAACTTGGCCATCTTGACTTTTTCAAGGAGGTGTAGTAGAGAACTGCTAGTGCGCTCGAGAAGGCAAATTGAGTAGTGCCTTGCGGACAGCGCGAAGCGAGGCGAACCAAGGGCAGTTGGTGTGCAGGGGGATACAGTATGTACATGTATAGAGCACGAGTAATCCACGGGCAAGTTGCAAAGAGTTTGCCGACAACAGGTGCAACGCCGCGAGTTGAAACACCACATCAAGCCAGGATTACCTGTGTCCATGTCCGCAGTGATTGCCCATGGACATCACTGCTTACGTTAGGATTTGAGGTGGGACCTATTGATATAGATAATTAGAAGCTGACGAAGCACGCTGGCAAAACAGCCAAAAGCTTGGGGCGATTTGGCAAAGCGGCATATCGATCTCGGAAACTGTTTATTTGTGGCAACACTTGCCACAAATAAGGGCTCGGTCGCCTGCCACCAGCTGCCGCGGACGGAGGCAGTCTCCGTCCGAAACGGATCCACCGAGCCACTCTCGCCGACTGACTGCCTCCAAGGCCGGTGCAACGAGGCAGGCCCGCGAGCTGTCCCAGACACCGCTTATTGCCGCGCCGGTGTCTGCGTGCGTGACCAGCGTGAGAAACGGCTTCACGCCACTTGGTCTGATCCGGTGTATCCTTGCCCGCGAGCAGTGCCGTGGGACGACAGCAGCAGTCTTGCGGCAGACTGCAGCAAGTTGCTGCCAGCGAATTGCCTTCCAGACGATGGCTGGCCCACGGCGGTAGCAGACTGCTACTAGCAGTGGTGAAGGTTTGCTTCACCATCACCTTGAACGCTGACCATGCTGTTTGACGGATGTGACACGCATTGATGGCTACGGTACTATTATATCGTGTAACAGACACCATATCCAGGTGGTCCACAAGGTAGCTAATCCTGCCAAATCAGATCTATCACCAAGGTCCAGACGCAGACGATCATGAGTGCGGCGCCGAGCAACGTGCTGCGCTACGACGTGCCCAACGGGGACTTTGCGGCGTACCTCAAGGGCTTCTGGAAGCGCAATCTGGAGTGGCGCCACTTCGGCTCCAGCTTCAAGCACTTGCGCTCCACTAACAACGTGGTTTTCATCGAGGAGGACGAGGACGCGGCTCGCCAGCCCAACACGCAGTACGCGCGACCTGCAGCTTCATCTCCAGCATTGCGCAAGCCATTGCAATATATTGCAGTGCTAAACTGCTATTCGATTGCCATCAGATTCCTCCGCTGGTCCTTCGGCCGCACACACAAGCAGCAGGACCTGGCCAGCGCCTACACGGTGCAGTTCATCCCGGACGAGCAGGGCACGTTCATGGAGTGGAGCTTCGAGGGCGTCACGTGCCACGGCGTGTTCAAGCCCGAGGCCAGCGTGGCCATCCTCAACTTCTGTCTGCAGGACTCCATGGTCACCATCACGTACCGCGCGCTGGACGCCAACAGTGCGTACTGCTTGCTTAGTAGTGAAAGCTTTATTGGGGTGAAGTTGGCTGACTGTTCTGTTGCTTTTGGGGCAGCCATGGCCGTCTGCATCGTGGACGTCGACAGCGAGCACACGCCCACGATCCAATACGGCAACATGTGAGTGGCAATTGAACCTGTGTGCGTGGTTATTCGTACAGCTATGACTCACAAGTGTGCACTTTGTTCGTTCAGGTATCGCATTAACCCGTCCAAGTACGAGCGTGAACCGGAGGATTGAGCCTCATAAGCAGCGGATCCATTTTCGCACTTAAGTGAACCACTGATAATACCAGTCTTTATTTGTCGAGGAAATGGAGACCACGACCTCCAGACGTGTCGCCATCGGCGGCACCTTCGCATGCGATGAAGCGCTCGCTGTGCCGCTGCAGTTTCTTCTAGAGAACGTCCGTACTGTTTTCTTGTGTTTGTTAGGGTCATCGTGTGTGAGACTGGATACCAGCCAGTCAAGCTGTGGACCTCCGATCGACTGGCAGAGGTTTTGCCGAATGGGGTTTGTTAACGTTGAATACTTCTGGTGTGTGGAATGCTGTGTAGGCGGTCTGGAACGTTGATGTCGTCTTGCAATGGCTGCGGTACGGCAGTCTGGCAGACTTTGACGAGTGGTCGGTCGATGTGCAGCCTCCTATGGACCTGGTGCTCGTGCTCGTCCGTCTTAGTGACCTCGAAGCAGCTCACCCTGAATTGCATCTGTCCGGCAAAGCTGATGGAGCGGAAGCTGGATTTGCCGACGGACCCATCAACCAGTTTGTCTGCGATCTTGAGCGATACGACGCCATGGCCGCCGCTGCCCCGCTGGTGGTTCTGCTGTGCCCGAGTCCGCCCGCTGCAGCGGCGAAGTTTGACGGGGTGGAACGTGATATACTGCGCAGAATTGGAGCCATGCAAAACGTGACCATGGAGTCCTCGGAGAAGCTCATGGCCCTTTTCCAGCAGCAGTACACAACGCCATTCTACGACGCCGTCGCTGACAAGCGCCAGCATTCGCCTTACACTCAGGCTATGCTGAACGTTCTCGGTCTGTCACTGTGCCGACAGATCAGCCGTCTCTTCCGAAGCGCTAGCAGCCGCAAGAAAGTCATCGTGCTCGACTGCGATAACACTTTGTGGGGCGGGGCGGTAGCCGAAGTTGGCGCCAGCGCAATCGACCTCGGTCCACGATTTCTGGCGCTTCAGCGGTTTGTCGTTGCCCAACAACAGCGCGGGATGCTGCTCGCTCTTTGCAGTAAAAACATCTTCGAGGACGTGGCGGAGGCGTTTAAAGAACGCCGAGATGAACTGGTGCTGGATATGGACAAGCATATAGTCGCAGCCAAAGTGAACTGGCAACCAAAGTCAGAAAACATCGCGCTGCTTGCCAAGGAACTCGCACTCGGTAAGTTTGCCACCGTCTCGTGCTCCTGAATGGGGTGAATGGATGCTAACACTGTGTATATGTTGCTATAGGGCTGGAGTCCTTCGTGTTCATCGATGACAACCCCGTCGAATGCAACGAAGTCTCGACTGCGTTGCCGTCAGTGGCAGTTATTCCACTCGGCCAGGATTTCTCAGAATCATTTCTTGATGACGAATGGGTATTTGACGATGGACTGAGTACATCGACAGCGAGCGCTGGCACAAGAGAAGATGACCGGAGAACGCAGCTTTATCAGCAGAACGTGCAGCGGGAGCAGCTTCGTGGGTCCTTATCGACGCACAAGGCATTTCTCAGTGCTCTCGGGGTCAAGATTGTCTTTGAAGAGCTGGATCGCGAACGAGAGCTTCACGCTAGAAGCGCTTCCTTCACTCGTGCTCTGCAGCTTCATCATCGTACGAACCAATTCAACACGGCAACGACTTTCGCGAAGCGCTTGGAGGAGGACTCGCTGCAGGCGTATGTCGCTGCTCCGGACCACACAGTGATTTGTGCTCACGTGACGGATCGATTCGGTCACTACGGCCTCGTGAGCGTGAGTCTTTGCCAGTGTGGACGTGAAAGCGATGCTTTGCGCGTGGACAGCTTCTTGCTCAGTTGTCGAGCTCTCAACCGCGGCGTGGAACACGCTATGATGCGACGAATTAGTGAAGTTGCAGCTAGAGCAAGTGCGACGTCGTTGGAGTTCGCATGGGAGCCGACAGAGCGCAACCAACCAGCGCGCGCGTTCTTCTCCATGTTGTCGGATGTGGTTTTTGCGGTGAAGAGTGATCGTCCATCCAAAGCTGTCGAGAAGGATCTCAGCAGCTCAACCCCCGGTGCGTGGGTGATTCCGGTGGATAAAGCGAGCAAGGTTTCCTTCCTCAAGTCTGAAGACAGCTCTTGTGACGGTGTCAAGAAGGGCGGGTTGGTGGAATGGCTTCTTCCTCTCCGACTGACGCGTTGGCTGGGGAATTTCGCTCTATCGATGATGAGACGGACGCTGTCCTCCATTTCGTTGCTGCGGTGGGTAGTCCGTCTCCTTCAGCCATCTCTCGTCCAGAGGCTTACCAGAGTCGGAATCCCTGGGATGTTGCGCGTACCGCTTCGTGATCGTGGCAGCTTAGAGCAGTTCCTTAGTCGAGCTCTTCGTGACCTGCCGCAGCTGGTCTCTGGTGACACCGCAGACTCCAGCGACGACAAGTTTCGGCGGAAAGCGCGCCACCAAACCAAGCTGGCGCTTGTCAACCATCTTCATGAACAAGTGCCGCGAGTGGTTTGGTCCGCTAATCGACCGCATACCGATGGAAACGAAGCTCCTGTGGGTGCCGAGGTCACTCAGGAAAGCAATTTGGCTGGGCTTGTTGCCCGTCTTCAGCTTGTGTGCAAGTCCCCACGGTGTTCTTCAGCTATCCAGCGTGAAAGTCGCTGCGGGTTTCAGCGGTGCCGCAACTGCTGCTACCGGATCCAGCGGCTGCTTACGCGCTCGTTGCATCATGCGAACGCTGCGGCTCGGCAGTCGGCTGTGAACGCACTGCAAGAGGAATTTGCTGTGGACGCTTCCTTTGTAGCAGTGAGAGAGGGACAATTGGCTGGACCAGATACGCAATGGTGCCAAACGCACCAAAACAAGCGGCGGCGTGGAGAGATACTCGGACAGAAGACGGGCTCTGCATAAAGGAGAGAACATGGTTGTCAGTACAGGTGCCAGATCCTTCTAGTTCGGGTCGCTGTCGCTGTCGTTTTCGCTGCTGTCGCTGTCACTGAGGTCACTACTGCTGGAGCTGCTTGAGCTGCTGGGGCTGCTTGAACTGTTGAGGCTACTCTCATCTTCCGAGTCGCTGATATCGACGGGGTCCTCCTCGTCGTCGACGATGGAGCCGTACAAGGCTTCGTACCTCTCCACCCACCAAAGGGCCTTGATCTCTTCAAGCGTTCGCTTAGAACCTCTCGTCTGGAGTTTGTTGTAGAACTCTTCCGGTGTATTGCAATCCTCCCGAAAGACAGGTACAGTTAGCAGTCGGATCGCGGTGGGGGGGATATCCCGCAGCACGTCGTAGTAATGCGCCGGCAGAATGTTTTGGAGCGTGCGCGCAATGTCAACACGGCTGACGATCCCCGACAGTCCGTTCTGCTCGCACACCGAATAAACCGCATCCGCGAAGGTCTTTTCGTCGTCCACGTACACGAGTTCCTTGAGGACTTCCTTCATCGCCTTGTTAATCTCCATCAGTCGAAGCCTGCGTTGGCGAATAAACATCTTGGCCTTGATCCGCATCGTCTCCTCCACAATATCCTCGTTAGGGAAGAACGGGTGGGGGCTGGGCAACACGCGCTTCATCTCTTCAATAGCGACCTTGGCGGCGTCTTTTGTCACTTCGAGCACGCCCTTTACCTTTTGTCGATGCACGTACGTGGCGATGAACTCTTCGTATCGCATGAGCAGACCAACGTGACCGTACTCCTGCAGGTTTTTCTTCAAACGATTGCGAAAGAAACTCACCAAGGCCGTCACCACCTTGGACGTAGGTACAATCAAGTCCGATCGCCGGAGTTTTTCATGGATGACCGAGTAGATATGGCTCACACGAGCACCCGGGTCGCTGTAGACCTGTTCTTCGATCATTGCAATGTACGCTGGCACCAATAATGGTGTCTCGGACGACGAAATGGCAGCCGCTTTGCGCTTCCTCTGAGGGCGATTGTCGCTTGAGCCAATGTCATGTTCCAGAGCTTGGTAAAGTTCTTCGACAAACCGCGGATTAACTTCTTCATTCTCACCAGTCCGTGTCACCGCCACCTTCACCTTCTCACTTGCCGATTCTCTTTCCACGATAGACTTTCGGTCAATCACGTGCAGAGTATCCGAGCTGCCCTTGAATACAGGCAGTGGGAAATGGCTGCGCTTCTCGTCCATTCCGACAGTCACGTGGATAAATGGCATGCTCGAAAACGGTGTTTGTATCTTCGTCTCCGCTATCGTTTCCGGAGGCGACGGGAAAAAGCTACACAGATACACAATGTGTTAGTACAGGGCATACACACGACACCTCTAGAGTCGTCCAATACCTTTTGAGCAACCGGACGTGATCTCGACGGAACGCCAGGTCCGAGGAAGTCATTGCGGAACGAAGAGCGTCCTTGAGTGGCAATTGCTCAGGAAAGAGCCGATCTGCTACAACAGCCCGATAAATAGCAACCTCCAGCAAAGCGCCTTCACTTTTTGAGACAGCGGCGACTTCCTCCACGGTGCTTGGTCTGGAGAAATAGAATCGCTTCCACCAGAGACGCTGTGCCCCCACATCTCGAATTGTTTCTCGGTGTGTTTGTCCCTCTCCAACCTGATCCAGCAAAAATTCGCTCTCGTCCATCGCTGCTAGCAGCTCGGCCAGATTCCTCCAGAGCGCTAGGGCCATTTCCGGGTTTTGGGCTACGTACGAATCGCTGCCACACGTATCAAGTGCCTCCACTAGCATATTTGTCAACACAAACGATGACACGGCGCCAGCACTGGACAGCTCGAGCATTTTGTCCAGCGGGTATTGCGCAGAAGGGTCATTTTTCAGCCATCTACCAGAACTCATAGAGGTTGTAAGCATTTACAGTAATAAACACGAGCACGGACTCACATACCTGGATAGCACAGCTACCTGAGCGTCCACTGAATCAGGGTAATAGCACCCCAAGAATCCTGCGAGCTGCAGAGGAACAACGTCAGAACGTGCAGAGCCTAGTAGCTTGCTACACACTGAGCTGATCATCTTACCATTCGTGACCCATGAGGATCATTCGGGTTCATGTGGAAGAAGGCTTCCAGATAATCGCACGCTGGCTGGATATCCCCCACAAGAACAAGCAGCTGCACATAGTACTCCACGAACATTGCCGAGTGTGGACTCAACGCTACTGCGCGCCGCAGTGCCATGCAAGCATCTTGATACAGAATGTGGACCCCGATGGGTGTCTTGAACAAATAATTCGACTCGATCACCGATTCGATGCTTTCGGTCGCGTCCAAAGCATTCGCGTCCATACCATCGTCTTCCTCATCGTCATCTTCCGTATCCTCACGTCTTAGCAATTCACGGAGCTCGTTCGATTCGATAAACATAAGCCAGTAGCACAGAATGCCGAAGTTTGCAAGTAACCTTTCGTCTATCTTCGCATCGTCCGTCTACAGTACAGTCAGTATAGCCACCGAAAACAAGGTAAGACATCAGCTGCAATTCTATCGCAAGGTCCTAACGCGAAGAAAAATCACATCTGACGTACATGCTGGATCTTGTCTTGATACAGATGATAGGCCTCGTAAAACTCTCCATGGACGATGTGGAGAAGCCACATCTCTTTAAGAATCAGCAGTTTCTACAGCAGATACGCAAGGGCGTAAGTGATCGAATGCGCTACAAAATAGCAGCGCATATAGTGCATACATCGATACTTCCGACTTCCAACACAGCCTCGTAGAAGCTCAGCAGGTCGTTGCGGTAGTCCGGTTGACGGCGTAAAATCTCCAGGCTGGCCTGAAAAATATAAAAGTCGAATGCACAAGAGCGTTTAGAGTCTCTGGCACGCATCTCCAACCAATACGTAAGCATGCGTATTTACGACAACGTACCTCAATGCATAAGGCTGGAGTCACCGCGAATCGGTTGTACACCACACCCAACACTTTCGCCGCCCCTGCATAGTCTCGAGCCCCGATCAACTGGTGAACAAACGAAGCACAGTTAATATATGCATCCGACATCCACCGACAGCACAAGCGCATGACTTGAGACAGAGCTTACCCTTGGCAGCAGCTCTTCGAAGGCCAAGCGCAGTTGCGTAACCGCCCCCAGCCTCCCGCTTTTGTTGCGGGTCCACGTCCACTGGTCGAAATAAAGGTAAGACGCGTGTCCTCGGGTGATCATATCCTTTACATGCCGATCGAAGGTCTTCGTTGATGGCACGAGGCCCGTGACAAGGCGGGCATCGTCTGCCACCCCATCGTCCACTCCCCTGCTAGCTGCTGAAGATGTGGGCTTAACAGCATTGCTGTTGATATCGCTACTGCCTCGTGCGGATAATCCATCGGCCTCGATGTTCAGTGTTTTGGCCGCATCCGCATCGTTGTCATTGTCCGCCGTGCCCTGAGCAGCTTCATCATTGTCGTCGCTGTCATCCAAAGCATTGACAGAAGATTCGCTTGCGTCGCTCTGCTCTTCGTCTACTTGCAGGTCGGCATGATCGTTCGCTCCACTGTCCGTAGCCTCGCCCGCCAGCTCGTCCTCGTCCGCCAGCTCGTCCTCGTCCGCCATTCGTGCCTTGCCGTCGCGTCCGTTCAAATGCTGAAAAATTAACGTTAAGTTTCGTTTCCCAATTGCGAATATTCGCTGTGATATTTTAGATTGAGATGTAGCCATTCCGCACAACTTGAAGCCTACTCGAGCTCCTCCTGCTCGCCGTCGTCCTCCCGCAGCAGAATCGCTGCGATCATCTTGAGCTTCTTCTCCATCTTCGCAGCACAATACACCTACCAATCAGTCTCCTCCTCGTTGCAGTCTGCCCGTCAACACACTCAAGGCAAGGCATTGAACGCACCCGGTTGTGCGCACGCAGACTGCGTGTCAGCTTGTCGTCCGTGGCTTCGAATTGTGCGTGTGAGGCAGCGTGGCGCTGCTGCAGGCCACGCATGATCTCCTGCATGACGGCCTCGATCTGCCCGAAGGTTTCTGCCGCGCCAAAAGCAACAAACTCATCAGCTCCTGCCACCTTTCACTGCAGCCACACAGATGCCTGCACCTTCAACGAGCGTCTCCATCTGCTCCTCCTGCTCGCGTTTGCGCTTCCTCAGCGTCTCCAAGTGCCCGTAGCACTTGGCCACGTACGGTGTGAGCTGCTCGCCTTCTGCCGCGTCCTCGACGGATTGCAGCGACTCGTGCAGCTCGGGGTCCTTTGCCGCGAAGCTGCGCACAGGGGAAGCCTCCTCTTCTTCCTCTTCACCTTCGGTCGCCACAGCGTCTCCACTTGACAGGACACCGTCCTCGTTCTCCTGTACGTGCAGCAGCACGGCGGGGCATTAGCCGTCTGTGGATATCATGGGCTCTCGCCGCCGCCGCAGCAGCAGGGCTGAAGACACACTCACATGGATCGGCGGCATCTCGCGCTGCTTTCCCTTGGTCATCGTCTTCCGCGCGGGTTGCACTTGTCGTTAGTGAATCCAAATGCAAAATGAGTGCGGGTTCGCAAAGCGCGCCAAGGGAAACCAAAGGACCATCACTCCTGCTTCAACTTCAACTTGTCAAGGTTCAACATTTACGATCATCTCGCTACTGGTTGTCTTCGTCGCCCTTGCCGCCGAGCGCATCGCCACCCTTGTGCTCCATGTTCTTGTTCTCCGAGTCTTCCGCTTCCTTGATCATGCCCAGGAAGTTGGCGTCCACCGTGCGCAGCAGCTCCTCCATCTTGTCGTCTTTGAGGCTGCCCCCGCGATCGTCCGCGGCCCCCTCCTCCATCGTGGCTTTCTTGCGGCGCAGCTCCTTCTCCTTGGCCTCCAGGTTCTTCTCCCGCTTCGTCTCGCGCTCGAACATGCCGTTGATGGCGGCCTTCTCGTTGGGCTGCGAGACCGCCAAGCCGTCCGACAGCTCCATGAGCGAGATCATGCCGTTGCAGTCCCCCACGGCAACGAGCTTGCCACCCGAGCCGGCATTGCCCTGCACGCTGACAGACGAGAGAGCCACATCACCGACCTTGTGCGAGTACGCCACCTCGTTTTGCCGGTAGAAGAAGTCCCAGATGTCCACGACGCCGTCCATGCGGGTGACGAAGAAGACACCGGCGCGCGTGGGCGACCAGCAGCCCGCAGTCACGTACGAGTCGTGGTAGATGGTGCTCATGATGGGTGTCTTGAGGTCCTCGCACCACAGACGAGCAGTCCAGTCTCCGATCGTGAGGAAGAACTTGTTGTGCGTCGGGTTGCGCTGGATGGCGCATACAGGTCCGTGGTGCTTGCCGGCCCCCGTGTCGTACAGTGTGATGCCATTGTTCTGCTTCGCATTCCGCAGGTTGACACTCAGCACGGCACCCTGCTCCGTTCCCACGAGGTACTTCGTAGGGCCAGCCTCCGTGTTATACTCCATGGAGGAGCCACCGAAAGCCAACCCGTCCTTGTCGGTGAGAAGCAGTTTTTGTGTAGGTTGGGCGAGGTGACGGATATCCCACCAGAGCATCCAGCCATCAGTCGAGACGGAGCAGCACTGGTTTCCGGTCTTGCTGGAGATCCAAAAGACGTCGTACACGGGGTCGTGATGCGAGTGCTCAATGATAGACGTCTCGGCAGGTGCTGCGCCCGACTTGCGCAGGTCGAAGAACGAAATGAGGCCGTTGTACGACCCGGCAACGAGCTGGTCCACCGACTTCGGGTTGTAGCGCATGCATACAAGTGGAGAGGCCGGCTTGAGGGTCGTCTCGGGCGTGTTCGGGTTCAGCACGTCCCAAATGTACGAGTTGGCAGGCAGTCGCGCCGAGGCAAACTTGGGGTCTTGGAAGTTGAGAATGCAGTAGCAAGCTGCCATCTTCTGCGGGCTTTCGGGGTGCCAATCGATCTGCGAGACAGTGCGCTTGACCGGTTCCGGGTCGCGGAAGACTGCGAGGCCCTTGGCACTGGGCTGTTCCGTCGTGGCAGCCTCGCCCATGTGCGCGAAATAGTCCTGGTAGATGTTGATGGTGTTGTTCTGCTTGAGCGCGCGGTCGACAACCGGTCCCAAGCTCTTGACCGCCTGCTTGTAGTCGTCATCCTTCTCCGCTTTCTTGCGGAAGCGCTGCACGTCGCTCTGCTCGGCAGGATCAACATCCTTGGGCCAACCGCCCTCGACGTGGCGCATGCTGCTGTGCTTGGTCACCAGTCTCTCCGTGTTCACCTCGTGCTCCGACATATGCGGCGTCGTATCCAGTCGAGTCACCATCGGTCTCCGCCTCACGTAGTCATTCTCCAGAGTATCCGTGCAGGGGATGCTCTCCAGCACCTTGGCGTCCACGTTGCGGAAGTCACAGTGCCGTCCGAAGCTCTCTCGCTGCTTGGTGTACAAGTACGCGAGCTCCATGTTTGCAACTTGCTTGTCTGTCTTGAGTGTATCGGCGTCGATTTGGAAGTGCCGCTGGATCGCGTCCTTTCGGGCTCAGCGGTCGCTCACCTCGCCTCAAGCATGCCTCAAGCACTGCTGCTTGAAGCAGACCTCAAGCACCTAGCAACGCAGGAACAAGCTCCACACGGAGACAAACTCGGCATATTTCTTGTATTTTTCAGGGATTCGATTCGATTCTTGCTGGTGCCTGCTGCTAACGCACTCCACAACACGCGACGAATGGAGCGACTAGCGTTCGAGCGATCAGCTGACCTCTTATCTGTGCTTTGCTCTGGTTGATTCACTGCTGCTGGACGGAGAAGAAGCTTACGCCTTCTTGTTCACGTTCGGGTGGCGCTCCAAGTACAGTCGGAGCTCCTCCACCTCCTCCAGGTCCCGGTGATACTTGTTCTGCATGAAGTTGCCCAGGGCGGCGCCCACGCCGATGAACAGCACGTGCTCCCACGGGTCTATCCAACGAAAAATGTTAACAACACCAAGGTGAAGGGTAAGATAAACCAGCATTTCGAGAAGACTGTTGCAATCTTTTGACGCCGCTAAGGACGCCGCTAGCAGCAGGACATAGCGACAAGGCAGTTTACGTACGGCGCATATACGGGACCTTCATCAGCACGTTGCTGCCCAGCTTAGTGGAGAGGCCCATGAGAGAGCCGACGGCGATGCCCGTGAAGCCCATTGCTGTCTTGCTTTCAAGTTCCGCGGGTTCTGCCCCCAAGACCAGCGGTCCTCATTGAGCGTCTTGGTGATTGGCTAAAAGCCTGCTTTACGTATCAGACACCAACTATAAAAATGTAGTCCGAAGGTTACTCCAACTTGGGGCGACATCATCGACGGTTGGTCCACGCCCGACCGACGAAAAGCTCCGATCGCGCGAGCCCAGCAATTGACTTGAATCCCGAGCATCAGCACCTCCTGACATCTTCCTCTAGGCAGCTATGAGCGACACGGAGGGCAGCAAGAAAAGCAGCAGCAACAACTACGAGGACCGCGTGAAGCACGTTTCGGTGATCGCCAAGCCGCTGGCCACCAAGAAGCAGACCAAGCGCGCTTACAAGGTGGTCAAGAAGGCCACCAAGGTTAAGGGCATGAGGCGCGGTGTCAAGGAGGTCATCAAGGCCATTCGCAAAGGCGAGAAGGGCCTGTGCATCATTGCGGGAGACATCTCGCCTGTCGACGTCATCTCGCACATCCCCGTGCTCTGCGAGGAGAACGACATCCCGTACCTCTTCACCCCGTCCAAGGTACGCTCAGCACAGGATACAACTGCAGTCGGCACCATGGGAGGCTAATTCGTTGTTTGCTGTTTGAATAGGTGGATTTGGGCGCGTCGGCGCTGTCCAAGCGGCCCACGAGCTGCGTATTGATCACCCCTAACAAGGCGGGTTTCAACGTGAAGGAGGCGTATGACGAGCTGCTGGCGGACGTGAAGCAGGTGCAGCCGACGTATTAGACCGTTAGAAAAGCGGCGGTCGCTGCCGCTGTCTGTCAACTTGCATACATGTAGCACTTTATCATTACTTGTCTTGCGTGATGCTGTTGTGTGTGGCCATAGCTGAACAGCCCAAACAAAACTGGATTTCAATAGTCTAGCTTGACGTCTAACATGCGCTTCACCAGCTGCAGTGACCGCATCCTCATCCATCGGCTGAGACGAACACCCGACTAAAACAAGTCGTTGAAGACCTCGCGTGCCAGGTCCTCCCAGCTCGTTGCCTTTGCTGCCTGTGGGAAGTAGTGGAACAGCCCCTTGACCGAGCGGCTCGGATGCAGCAGTACAAGCTGCAAGAAACGCTCTCCAAGGCAACGACGGTGTGGTGCACTGTGCTCCTTCTCGCGACGGATGTACGCTTGCCAATACTCCGTTGCCAGCGTCTCTTTCCACAGTTTGCGGTCACAATGCTGTAGGGGGAACAAACAAGTCAGTGCATCGGGTCTCAAGATAGGAATCCGAAAGCGCTGGGACCTACCAAAGCCGCAAAGAAGACTGCAACGAGGTCGTACAGCGGATCGCCCGTCTTGGCGTCTGCAAAATCGATCACAGACGTCGGAACCCACTCGTGCGGTCCCACGAACCTTTCCTGGCGCTTGGCTGCGACGGCTGCCAGCCCTGTCGCCGTCGTGAAGTCGCCCTCCTCCTCCTCTTCCGAGCCGCTACTGCTGCAGCTACTGGTCTCCCATTCCTCTTCGGAATCGAAACGAGCATCGCCCGCGTCGTCTTCGCTGTCGACGATACGAGCGTGAGAAGTAGCCGGCTGCTGTACCCCCTTCAAAATGGCGAGACGGGGTCCCAGTGGAACACCGAGATCCTTCAGATGAGCTTCATCCAGGAGGCCCAACGACTCCATCGTCAGCTCCTCCTGTTCCACAAGTAGCGAGATGTACTTCTCGCAGCCGATTGCCTTTAGAAAACACGACAGATCCGACGTATCGTGTTCTCTGCTCGACATGACCACGTCGTCAGGCTGTGCACTCACTTCGGCCCCAAGGATGTTTTCGTCGGTCAAGTCGCCGTGAAGCAGCACAGGCTTGACTTCCGTCGGCTTTACTGGAAGCAATTGCGACGCGATCGCATCGCTGCTTACGGCAGGAAGGAATTCCTCGAGCAGCTTCATGAGGTGGGCAGGAAGGTCGCTCTCAATCAGATGGACTACAGGTACAAAGCAAACACACGGTCGTTAGTACCATCCCTTGCCCCGTTCTCATCCATTGCAGACTTACCTGATACAGCACGCTTCCTCTGACGAAGCATGTAGTGGATGTACCACTCCCACTCAGCCTTGCAGTGTCCGTACACTCCCTTCAGCTTGGGATCAATCGGAACCGAGTGCAGCTTCGGCAAGAAGTCCCCACTGATCCAAGCAGCCACCCGCTTCCAGCTCTCACACGTAGCGCCTCCCTTCTTCGTGACCAAGTCGAGACCAACGCCGTTGCTCTTGTACTCAATGACGACGTACGGCCATCGCCACATTGGCCCTTCGCCTTCGTCGTCGTCCACTTCGTCCACATAGAGCAGGTGGCCAGAGTGATACAAGCGGGGAACCATCGCCTGCAGTGCCTGCAACGCAGCCTTTTCAATCATCTCGTAGACAGCCTTCTCAATGCGAAAGCAATCCTCCATAGCGTATCGCAGCGACATGGCGCTCTTGAGCTCGTACGGCTGCAGTACATTCTGCTTGCGACGCTTAGACGGAGAGGCGATGCCGTCGTTGTCTGCTGCCTCGAAGTTGGGCGTCATGTAGGCCTCAAAGTCAAACTCGCCCCAGTTCTCATTGTACTGGCTGAAGAACTTGACCAGCAGACGCTTCCCGACTGCGAAGGTTGGGTTCACGCGTGAGGTCAGGCTCTTCATCTTCGGATACTTGACTTTCTCCCCACACTTCGTGGGCTGCTCAGCGCTTCCCGCAGCACTCGACACGTTCAGCACCTTGTGGCGCTTGAGAAGCTTCTTCAGTTGGGGTTTCCAGTACTCCAAGACGCGGAACGACTGCTGAAACATCTCCTCGTTCAAGTACCCGTTCTCACGAGGGGTCTGGACGAGACGGAACATGTCGAACGTTTCTGGGCGCGTGGCTCGCAGTTCGTGCTGAAACATGGCCAGCGCTTCGTCCTGCCCATCGTGCAGCAAGTCCTTCATAAACATCACGGCGTTGTGCGAGTCCACGACGTTCTGCGTGACTGCAATCGTCAGGTCCAAGTTCAATACGAGGTGCCACCAGCCATTGGGCACGTAGATTGTCTCGCCCTCTTCTTGAATGATCTCGAGCGGCCTCTGGTCTGCCGTAAGGGTCGGGTACACGTGCAGATACCACATTAACGAGGGCATATCCAGCCCGCTGTCCCGGTATTCGCCCTTCTTGCCGACATTTACGCCCGGCGGTGGCGAGTCAGGAGGATAAATCGCCCAGCGCTTGCGTCCTTTGACGAGCGAGTTCCAAGCTGACGTCCTCGCAGGGTCCTGATGCCATGGCGCACCCGTGCGTTGCGGCCCGATGACGATCCAGCGGAAGTCTGGGCGGATGGACCCTGGCGCGCGCTTCGTCTTCTTGTCCTTCCGCACCTTTTTGCCGCCAGCTTCCAGCTTGACGCCCTTGGCCGGCACCTTGCTGCCTTCCTCGTCTTCTGGCTGGGTAATGACGCTAAGGAAGTCTTCCTTAAACACCTTGAGGTCTGCAACGTCGTAGTCGTCCAGCATCGCAGGCATCTTCTCCCCGAATCGAGCGTCGAAAATGTACAGCGGCGTCTCGTCCGTCTGGTTGGCCGCGTACTGGAAGTAGTCGTGGAAGCTCATCTCCATGGTCGGACTGGACGACACCACGTCCAGGTTGTGCGTGATGCGGTGCTTGACGTCGCTCGGGAACGTCTCGACCAGCTTCTCCACTGTCCACTTCAGAAGAACCTCATCAGCTGTCAATGTATCTCACCCCCCACGCATCCTCTCTCTTCCTACCTCTGTAGATGCCTTCCACCCGCCAATGGCGTTGCGAATGATGAACGGCGCCCTCGAGTGTTGCCTAGAACGCCACGACAACCCAGTCAGCGTCCCTCTGTCCCTGTTAGAGCTCTACAGCTCGCACTTACTCGAAGAAGTCCCGGAAATTCAGGTCCTGGACGTCGATCTTCTTGATACGACGCACTGTCGGGTCCTGCTGCTCGCTGGGCAGCACGAAGGCGTCGCCCAGCTGCATGTGGCGCCGGCACCAGCGCCGGTACAGGAAGTCGGACGCGAAGCCGCGCACGGCGAGGGGGCGGAAGGCCGCGTCCAGCTGCGGCGGCCGTGGCACGCGTGGGAAAAAGGTGGTGAGCTTCCAGTTGTGGTGGAAGCTGAAGTCGCCGCAGTGCAGACGCAGACACTGCGCCATCCAGAGCGGGTCCTCCTGGCAGAAGACGTAGAAGACCGAGTTGACTTCTGCCAGCTGCAGCAGCTCCAACGGCTCGCAGAACAGCGTCAGGTACACCAGCAGCTCATCCGAGAAGCCCGCGAAGGCGCTCGAGGAGAGAGTGCGCTGGCCGAACATGGCGGCGACAGGGAGCTACGCTAGCGGAAGCTCGGCAGCGTGCGGACTAAGCATGGCTTTGTGCGGCGCGGGGTTTTGGCCAATGGGAGGAGGGTATCCGCGTAGGTTGAAGTGCTTGTCAAGAAGTCGGCACCAGGCAAAGGCGCCAGGTATCTGCAATGGAAGTGCTTGTTTGCATGGCACTTCCGCTTGTAACGGGATGAAGTGCTGTTGTGGGATGCAGATTGCTATTTACGCGAGGTTGAGCCAGGCTTAAGACTTGCCGAGGTGGTGTGTCGTGCTGCTCAGTACCATCTGACTCGGTCGACCATAGCAGTAGGTGCTGCAGGCGAGTCTCGTGGCGCAATTCGCTAGACGCTAAATCCTACATACCCACAACGAGAGCGGACGGAGCGCCAGCCCGAGTGCTCCATTGCAGCAGTACCAATGGAGATGCAGTCCACAGCTTCTTCGCTTTTGCCAGCGATGCACACGCTGCCTCATCCCTCGAAGCGGGGGTATCCGCTCTGTCTTCTTCAAAAGCGAAAGATCTCGCTTTTGTCGACCGAAGGGAAAGATCTCGCAGTCTCAATTCATCAATCCACCAGCGGATTACCAGCACCAACTGAGTCCTCTACCAACCCCATTCAATGTCTCCCAGTGCCCGCAGCGTGCGAGTCTCGGGCCACAAGCTGAAGTTGCCTTTCGACCCATCCGTTTTCGCAGGTTCGGCCGAAACCCCCGGTAGTTCAACGGGCGCCTTCATTCCGCATTCCGCCGTCAGCCGCGTGCATCAACCTCCCCGCCCCCCGCCCTCGATGCCTCTGCCCGTGGACGCCGTGCGGCCGGGCTCGCTCACCGTCCCGGACGACGTGGGCGTCGGGGTCCACGTCACCAAATCGCCCACGCCCGTGACGAGCGACAGCAGCGACGGCGAGACGTCCGCGCCTCCTCCTCCCGCTCCAACCCCGAAGAGCGACGAGCTGCGCGAGCTGGCAGCGGACACGCCGCCGCGCTGCCAGCTCGAGGACTTCGAGCCGTTCGCGCGCTGCCACCTGTGGAAGCTCATGATGTCCTTCTACGACCGCCAGGGCGTCGATTCCTGGGCGCAGGGCATCGTGCCGCACTTTATCACGTCCAACACGTTCATCGCCAAGCGCTACAGCAACGTGCTGCGCGCCTACTTCCGCGACGCGCTCAACCCGGGCTCGGCCTCGCCCGTGGACACGTCGCAGCCCTTCTACATCGTGGAGCTGGGCGCGGGCTCGGGCAAGTTCAGCTTCTACTTGCTCAAGGCGCTGGCCCAGGCCGAGAGCGTGCTGGACTTCCCGCTGCGCAACATCCGCTACATCATGACGGACTTCACGGAGCAGAACTTCAACTTCTGGAAGACCCACCCGGCGCTGGCGCCCTTCGTCAAGCGCGGGATCGTCGACTTCGCCATCTTCGACGCCACCACCGACACGGA
Organism: Phytophthora crassamura; assembly: GCA_033557995.1. Taxonomy (NCBI): domain Eukaryota; phylum Oomycota; class Peronosporomycetes; order Peronosporales; family Peronosporaceae; genus Phytophthora; species Phytophthora crassamura. The sequence continues at coordinate 2,450,009 of JAUCED010000016.1, forward strand.
GCTGCGGCTGTACTCGTCCGGCCGCGTCATCCGTCCGGGTGAGCTGCAGAACCCGCTGTGTGTGATCGCCAACTACCTGTTCGACACGCTGTACCACGACTTGTTCCAGGTGGACGGCGGCGTCTTGAAGGAAGGCCTGGTCAGCGTCGGCTCGAAGCGGGCCGAAGAGCCCGACCCGCTCGACCCCGAGATCATCAAGCGGCTCAGCAACGTCTTCAGGTACGACCAGATCGACGAAACGTACTACGAAGAGGCCAGGCCGCACTGCAACAACATCTTGAAGTGGTACCACGAGTACTTCGACCCGCAGTCCTCGGGCGCCACGATCCTCGTGCCCATCGGAGCGCTCACGGCGATCGAGCGTCTTGCGGCGCTATCGAGGAACGGGCTCGTGACGCTGTCAGGCGACAAAGGCAACAACAATCCCGACCACTTCCGAGGCGTGAGCGACCCGCACATCGCCGTCCACGGCAGCTTCTCCGTCATGGTCAACTACCACGCCATCGGCGTGTACTTCGCTAGTCGCGGCGGCTTCGCGCTGCACAGTCCGCAGGAAGAGGCGAGTCTCAAGGTGTCCGCGTTCGTGCTGCCAGCCAAGGCGGTGGGGAAAGGCGACGCCGCAAACTCGAGCATGACGGAGCTGTACGGCGACGGCCTGGAGAACACGTGCGAGCAGCGCAGTCTGCAGTTCCCGCACCTGTCGATGGCGTTTCAGGACGAGATCGTCGCGTTCGGCCCCAACGACTTCTTCGTGATGCAGAAAGCCACCAAAGAAGACGCCAAGGCGCCGTCGCTCAAGGCCGTCTTGGCGCTCATGAAGCTCAGCGGGTGGGATCCGGACGTGTTTTACAAGTTCCGCGACGTGCTGCTGGACCAGTCGCCCACGGCCGCGACCAAGCTCCGACAGGACGTCATGTACGGCATTCCGCTGGTTTGGAAGAACTACTACGCGCTGGACAAGGAGAAAGACGTGGCCTTCGAGATCGGCCGCCTCTACTACGGCCTGCACGACTACGACAGCGCGCTGGCCTACTACACGCTGTCAGCGCAGGAAATGGGCAAGCACCACGTCACGAGTCACAACATGGGCCTCTGTCATTACAGTAAGAAGCAGCTGGAGCTGGCGGCTACGTGCTTCGAGGAGGCCTACGCGCTTAATCACTCGTACCAGAAGGCGGCGACGTGGCTCCAGCGCGTGCGTAAGGAGCTTGGCATCGTCTCGACGGATGCAGTGGCGGCGCCGAATCAAACGGCAGTCCAGCAGCTCGACGGCGCTGTCGAGCACCCGCACGTCCAGCGATCGAACGAAAGCTTGGTGGCCCAACAGATTCTATTGAGCATGCCGGACCACGAGGACGACAAGACGCGCTTGAGTCCGCTCGCGCATGGAGTTGCTGGCGCCGACTATCAACGAAAACGAGACAGCCAAGACACCACGGGGAACGTTTAGAGCACTCTCCGACCGCGCAGTCCTCAGACAGCTATGAGGCTACGCTTTTCACTGCACCAACTACTGATTCCTACTATAAGAGACTAGATTATCTGCACTTGCGCCCTCAACGCAAGCTCCTCACCGTGTTTTAGTGCTAGATGTTGCTCCTACTTGGCGTCGAGAGTCGCTGATATCGTGTGACCGCAAGCAACCCTTGGAGATCCGCTCTCTCGCTCGGTTTGTCGTGCGTTCGTTTGCTTCAGCGTCGACTGGTCTGGTCCTCTTGTCCGTATTTCGAGCTGTACAACAGCGGCGCTGGTGCCACCGGATCAAGTTGTGCGCGTTTACTTGGACGGGATGGAGGCGGCGTCGCCCGTGATCTGCCACGCGATCATCTTGCGGTCGTTGCCTGCAGTGAAGAACGTGCAGCTCGGGCCAATGGCGATACGCCGTACGGCGTCTCCGTGTCCCTGGTTGAGATTCGCGCCCAGTGTCGTCTTGTACGCGAATGATGGCAGCTCTTTCACGGAGATCGTGCCATCCTGCAACATACAGCAACATGAGATGATCAGCAACAAGTTTCCAGCAACATAATCAAACGAGGAGCAACGTACCGCCATGCCGATGAGAAGAATCGGGGCTTGGGCGGCATCCTGCGTCCCGCAGAGCGCGGTGACCTGCGAGTCCTGCGTCTCCTTGAATAGTTGGTTGAACGGCGGCGTGAGGCCCCAGACGATAATCTCGCAGTCCAGGCCGCCGCTGATGAGGAACGTCTCGTTGTTGTTGACCCAGAACTCGAGGTCCATGACGGCGTCCGTGTGGCCGTTTTCCTCGGCCGACAGCACCTTGACGCACTGGTACGTGGCCAGATCCCAGAGCCGAATGGTGGAGTCCACGCTGGCCGACGCCAGGATGGGCGCGCCGCCCACCGCGAAGGTCTTGAGTCGCGTGACTCCACGTACGTGTCCCTCCATGACGCCGCGACACTTGAACTGGTTGCTGGTCGTGTCCATCTGCCAGTAGCGGATGGAGCCGTCGGCGCCGCCGCTGAAGAGCGTGGCGTTGCCCGCGTGGTCGGTGGCCACAGTCAGCGCCTGCACGTTCATGCTGTGTGCGAAGGGCATGGTCTCTGAGGCCTGGAACTCGAAGGGCGGCGCCTGTGCGTTCTCGAGGTTCCAGCCGCGGATCATGCCCACCGACACCTTCGGGTTGGGTGGAAAGCGGCCTTCGAAGCCCGCGAACAGGAAGGGGCTGACCAGCACGAGCGCCACGACGCCCTCGGTGTGGGGCGTCTTGTCTCTGTTGCCTCCTCGACCGCCGCCGTTGCCCTGGCCATTGGCACTGGGCGGCAGCGCGTCCTGCACGTTAATGGTGGTGACCTCCTGCCAGCTGGCGCAGTCCCAGAGCTTGATGCTGGCGTCCGCGCTGCACGTGAAGAGCTGCTGGCGCTCGGCCCACATGGCCACGTCCTTGATGGATCCGTTGTGGCCGCGCGTCTCGCCAATAGTCCGGACGAAGTGCGGGTAGCGGCACGGCCGACCGCCCGACGTCTGCTCGAACTCGCACTTGCCGCCGTCCATGAAGCGCCGACACACCTCGTTGCCCACGGCCGAGCTGTTGTAGCCCCCGCGCCCACCACCGTAGCCGCCTCCCCGTCCGCCGCGGTTGCCGCGCCCGCGACTGCGTCCCCCGAAGCCCCCGCGCCGGTTGTTGTAGCTCATGCCGATAGACCCAGCGTCTACTTCTAGTGAACAATGCGTGGCGCCTGGCCGCTTTTAGTGGCGGATTTGATTGAGACAAATAGGGTGGCGCTCGCAATTGTGTGTACACATAACGAACCCATTTTGGATTTGCGCTCACACGTCGCAGACGCCATGTTTGTTTGTTGGCGCAAGTTGGTGGTCTCTTCATTTTCGAATCGACCACGGTGAATGGTAGCGTCTCCTGCTGTGTGCTGGTCAAGCTGATGATATGCCATTGCTCTCTGGGAAATGAGTCGTATCATTCGGTTGTAGTGCACACGACGTCCTGCGATAAACTCTGGTCGACTTCGTAGCCTCACACGACGTCATGATCTCAGAACTATAACACAGCAAAGTAGTTCAAAACAGCAAGTCCACCGCTGCGACCGAAACGGTGCACACGAATATAAGGAGCATGGAGCGAGGACGGCCACTCTTCGAGTTCGACTTCGGAACTTGGTAACTTAGCAGGCAAGAGGCTCAACGCATCTAGGCGGCTCTCAGAGGGCCCGACACTGCATACTGTACTCAGTAGAATGTACCCCCTAGTTTGCTTAGAGAAGAAAAAAACTGCAGCCACGCGGACCGGTGTCACCGATGTCGAAGCGGAATAATGGTGAAGCCAGACGATGATGTACTCGCACTTACCACGTAGCCGCCGTTTTTCACTTACACCGTCGGGCTTGAGGCGCGCTCTATCCATACTAGGGCTATGCTTAGGCTGGGATAGCTAACCGTGTGGCTTTTTTGTCTTTATGAAACTTTCAATTTCTGTACTTTGCCGACCTGTATTCATGACGTCGTTTTCGAGGTCTAAGACGCATCTACTGCGCCTGCTTCGCAACCGCAGCATCTGCGCTCAAAAAGCCTAGCTCGATGTTGGTTGAAAGTATAAATCTAAAGTTCGCGACGTGTATGCTATTAGTTCCTATCCCAGCCTTTGCACGGCACTCGCAGCAAAGTGACGTTTTTGATGTTTGCGTTATTTATATTGTTGATGCCTTTTACTCCTTCATGCGCTCGTTGTGAGGAGTCTTCGCTCACGGTGATCGCTCGTCGAAAACACGGCTGGGATCCGCGCACGGGCTTGTCATCGAGTGCGCGCGTTTCGATGGTGTGGATAATGGTGGCTTCGATTGCCCACAGCGAATGATGAGAGGTGCGACAACTTCTCGCCGACAAGAGCAGCGAAATGGGCCCAGCTGTTGAAGCGCTTTCGTGGGCTTGGTGCTCGCTGCGGAATCTCGACGATAGCGACGCCGTCGTCTGCACCGAGTCTTGCGTCGGTTTGCATGGAAGCAAGTACGCGCAGTTAACGCGGTCGCAAGCCTCTGTCAGCGCTGCCACAGCGGTGATCAGGGATCTGTCGGCGCGAACGATTGAAGCCACCAATTTCAACTACAAAGACACCCGTGAGCAAAGTGTGCTCAGCATGTACAGACACCTGAGCGTCGGATGCCTCTACATGCTGCTTCGGGGCGTCTTTGACATTGAAAATTGTGCCTCGTTGGCGGCGCGAACTGCATGTATCTCTGGATGGGGAATTCACCGGCAGCACGCCGAATGGAAGCTCCGTTCCCCACGACCGAGCCACGTGTCAATGTCATCACTTCGATCGCTGTTCTGTCGGGATTGATCAAACTTGGACGAGACGTTGATGTTTGCGGCGAAGTCCGCCGGCGCATCCTCTGTTGAAATGCCAATCTAAACAATCCCAGCTTCGTTTCGTTTATACGAGAACTTCAATGCATGCAAATGACAGGCTCGTCGTACACTCTCCGCGGATCGCCAAAACTGCTGGAGGCATTGCAGCGCTCCATGGGCTTCCTGCCAGACATTCGCATTTTCCGATCGAGACAGGCGCAGCCCATCACTGCAGGGCTGAAGCAGTAATTGACATTCTAAACGTGCCGATTACCGACATTAGGCGCATCCCAGACGCATCCCCACTGTGGACGAGCGCGCACCACTCGGTCTTAGAGCTGCATATCCGAGCATAACATCATGACTCCATGACTTCCATCTTCCTGACCTCGTATCCTAGCTAGTAGCTGAACCTTGAGTTTTGCTTCAAGTTCAGTTGCATTTGAAGAGTGATGACATGAACCTGTTGCAGCTCAAAGTAGACAACTCTGCAGTGGTCCTTACCGTATCGATACTGTCGACTGTCCTTCCACTCGGCAACCCACGCTTCTCGGTAACTTGTGCCTTCAATGCACTCACACACGATTTGAGGAGATAACGCAGCATTACATTGTCTACGCGGGCAGCCACCGCAGTGTGCAGACCCGCCAATACTATATTGTGAATCACATCTAGACACTCAGGGCCGTTTGGTTGTAGTACACCGTGTCCTGGAACTCAGAGTCGCAGTACGGGAAAATGGCGTCGTCATCCGACGGCGCGAACAGGTTCTTGCCGGCCGTGTAGGTCGAGTAGCAGCCCAGCACCCCGCACACGACAATGACAGCAATAGCACCAAACCGCTCGTACATGGGGACGTGCTCCCAGGTCTTGACGAGGTAGAAGATCGTGGGCAACACGATGCAGTTGGCGGTGATGGCCGACGCGCCGACGAAATCGACGAGGTCCGAGATGTGGTCCTTGAACACGATGGACACAACCACCAGCACGACGATCATCGCGAGGCGGAGCGCGATGTACTTGATGGCGTTGGCGCCACGGTACTCAGCGGCCTCGAGCTCGTGGTTGTTGTTGACCTCGCCCGTAAGAGGGAAGACGGACGTCCTCGAGCGGCGACTGGATGTCATACTCGCGCGGGAGACTTCACTCGCCTTGTGCAAGTCGGCCATAGGGGTTACGGACTCGAGGAAAGCCATACCATTCTCAATGTCCTCGGACGTCTTCTTGTGCATGCCCAGCACCAACCGCTCGGCGATATAGAAGGCCGGGTTGATGAGCACCGAGAAGGCGATCGTCACGTGCATCTGCATGGCCAGGTACGCCAGCACGACGGTGCCCCACTTGGGCTCGAAGCCCAGCGACGTGAGGCCCGTGGACGCGTCTGGGTACACGACGAAGAGCAGGTTGCCCGACACTTGGCATCCAACCGAGAAATACGGCACGAAGCCGAGAATCAAGAGCATGCACATGATGAAGACCATCGTGGCAGAGACGACGCGGGGCATGCGGCTCGGGTCGCTGTGCTGGCGCTGCACGTCCGAGAGCACAATGCCGGCACCGAAGCCCATGGCGAGACTGCCGAACGCGCCGGCAACTTGGGACACACTGAGCTCGGGGGACGGCACGGACGGGTGGTCCTTCATGCCGTGGACCACGATTGCGAGGCCGAGGGCATCGGCGACCAGCGTGCCCATGCAACCGGCGAAAGCCGCGCCAGCGCCTTCCTTCAGGGTCGGCACCAGGGCCAATGGCAGCACGGTGATGGTCATGAGGACGATCCAGGTCGTGGTGCTCCAGGCTCCGGGGAAGAGGCCGTCGAGCAGTCCACCGCCGAGCACAAGGAACACGCACGGCATGAGCAGACACGAGCCCATCTGCGAGACGACGCACAGCCAGCGGCCCGTCTTGCCCATGACCCATTCGCCGAGGTCGCTGAACGTGTTGACGGAGTTGGGGGCGAGCAGCAGCACTTTGGACATGGCGACCGACGCGTAGATGTTGGCCACTGCCATCAAGACGGTGGCGAAGCAGCCCAGGATCGGCCCCGCTCGAGCGAAGTTCGCCGGCATGGATAGAGTTCCTGTCAAAATTGGTGTGAGTCAGTCAGTGTTCTAACTTCTGGCAGCGGAAATGCTCGCCAGTAAGAAGATTGGTTTTAAGAAAACGTACCGACGCCGCACATGCAACAGAACAAGCTGAACGAGCACTTGGCATCCTCGAAGGTGAAGAACGGTTGCTTGGCCATGGTGGAAGTCTGGAAGTTGCGGTTCGCTGGATTGGACTGTCGCGGTTAGCAGCCAATTTCAAAGTGAGCTCCGATCGTTTGAGCCGCAAGAGGCGTGCTGCATGCCGGAAGCGCGGGCGGTGGGAGCGAGACACTTTGCCGTGGCTGCTCCCTCGTCCGCGCGCGGAGCGAGGCCACCGAACGGACTTGTCCTGGATCTGCGCTTTCAGTAGATGTGTACTGATTTGTGTACCACACAATTATTGACATGTTCAGATGCAGTAAGTAACCAGCCCGCAGCTCGCGACATGGAGTGCAAGTTGCACTGTACAATGCGTAGCTCGCTGGTCGGCTCGGCGCTGGGCTCGCCCTTAAACACAAAAGGTTAATGCAAGCGTAGGTGAAAAGAATCAGTACTGAAATTGCTTGAGCAATTTCGGGAGCAAAATATACGGATATCAAGACGTGCAGAGACGTTCCGGTGCATGGGCGTGAGGAGGGGCCCCGTTGGGATGCCCAGCGCCGGTACCGAGGCATCTCATCAACAAGCAAATTCAGGTGGTCACCACTGTGGGCACCGGTCCCTTGACACGGGCGTTGCACCGCTCTTGGGTGCCGCGGCGCTGCGTTTCCCTCGATTGCGATGTCAGAGATTGCTTGGCCGGCCGTTAAGCGGAACGGAACTTCCGCCGCTAAACAGCAAGTTGCAGTGACAGCAGCCGTGACAGCAGCGCCACCTGCGGCATGGCACGAAGATGGAACTCATGCTCGCTCGGATATGCAGCTCTAAGATCGGTGGTGCGCTCGTCCACAGTGGGGATGCGTCTGGGATGCACTAATGTCGGTAATCGGCACGTTTAGAATTTTTAGAATGTCCATTACTGCTTCAGCCCTGCGGTGATGGGCTGCGACTGTCTTGTTCGGAAAATGGGAATGTCTGGCAGGAAGCCCATAGAGCGCTGCAATGCCTCCTGTGTTTCGGCGATCCGAGGAGGGGTGTGCGACGAGCCTGCCATCTGCACGCATTGAAGTTCTCGTCTAAACAAAACGAAGCTGAGGTTGTTTAGACTGGCACTTCAACAGAGGATGCGCCGGCGGACTTCGCCGCAAACATCAACGTCTCGTCCAAGTTTGATCAATCCCGACAGAACAGCGATCGAAGTGATGACATTGACACGTGGCTCGGTCGTGGGGAACGGAGCTTCCATTCGGCGTGCTGCCGGTGAATTCCCCATCCAGAGATACATGCAGTTCGCGCCGCCAACGAGGCACAATTTTCAATGTCAAAGACGCCCCGAAGCAGCATGTAGAGGCACCCGACGCTCAGGTGTCTGTACACGCTGAACACACTTTGCTCACGGGTGTCTTTGTAGTTGAAATTGGTGGCGTCAATCGTTCGCGCCGACAGATCCCTGATCACCGCTGTGGCAGCGCTGACAGAGGCTTGCGACCGCGTTAACTGCGCGTACTTGCTTCCATGCAAACCGACGCAAGACTCGGTGCAGAATCGTCGAGATTCCGCAGCGAGCACCAAGCCCACGAAAGCGCTTCAACAGCTGGGCCCATTTCGCTGCTCTTGTCGGCGAGAAGTTGTCGCACCTCTCATCATTCGCTGTGGGCAATCGAAGCCACCACTATCCACACCATCGAAACGCGCGCATTTGATGACAAGCCCGTGCGCGGATCCCAGCCGTGTTTCGACGAGCGATCACCGTGAGCGAAGACTCCTCACAACGAGCGCATGAAGGAGTAAAAGGCAACAGCTATACCGGTCGGTCGTGGGTCGGACGGTCGGAAAATGCGTCCACATCACTCGTTGTACCGTGATCCCTTTATATACGGTCCACTTCTTTATAGCGGCTCGTACGCCGTACAGCAAATCCTCACTATACGGCCCGTCGCCCCTTATAGAGAGGTCCAAAGCATTACAACCGGACAGCTCATTGCTCCAGCCTGACGTGTCCTCTTCTCCATGTCGCTACAGCAGCACAAGTGCGCCGAGGCGGCGGCGCAGCTCAAGCAGGCGGACAAGGCGCTGGCCAAGCGCAGTTTCTTCCGCGGCGCGCCCGACTACCTCACAGCCGCTCCTCTTCTCGACAAGGCGGGCGAGCTTTTCCGCTTGGGCGGAGACTTCGAGGCTTCCAAGCAGGCCTTCGCTCGCTGCGCCGACGCCCAGCAACACAACCAGTCGGCCTTCCGGGCTGCTCAAGCCTGGGAAAATGTAGCCAAGACGGCGTTGCAGCAGCTCAAGGCCGAGAGATCAGGGGCCCATTCGGCCCAGCAACGTACAGCTGAGGCTCGTAAGGCCTACGAGACGGCCAGCTCACTGTACGTGGACATGGGGGAGCTCGGCAAGGCCGCAGATGCTCTAGTTAAAGGCGCAGAGGCCTGCGAAGCCCATGGCTCTTCGGTGGACGACGTGCTGCCGCTTTACTTCGGCGCCTGCGACCTCTTGGAGGCGCAGGACAAGCCGCACTTCGCAGTGGAGACGTTCCGCAAGACCATGAGCTTCCTGGCCAAGCACGGAAAATACAGAGATGCAGTCAAGCTACTGGACCGCCTCACAGCGCTCTACGAAGCGATGGATCAGCCCCACAACGTGCACAAGACGCACTTGAGCCAGATCGTGTTGCTGCTCGCAACGGGCGACGTGCCTGCCGCCGACGCGCTCTACTCGCGCTGTCTACAGGACGACGCGTTCCTGACTTCAGACGACTGCGCGCTGGCTGAGGACCTCGTGCGCGCCTTCAAACAGGGCAACGAGGACCTGCTGCAGACCACAGTGCGCAAGCCCGGCTTCATGGCGCTGGACAACCAGATCGGCCGCATCTGCCGCAAACTCTCGGTCTACGGAGCTGGCGAAGCAGCTCCTCCCCCGCCGCAGCATCGCCCAGCGCCGTCCAGTGCCGGAGCCACGCAGCATCAGCAACAGCAGCCCAGGCAGCGCAACCCGTTCGCGCCGTCGGCACGCGCCGCCCCAGCCCAGCGCAACCCGTTTGCGCCGGCTTCAAGAGCTCCGGCTGCACCCACGTACACGCCGTCGCTGGAGTCCGAGTACGACGTAGCTGCGTCCGAGGCGCCGACCGCGTCCAGCACCGACTTGCGCGACAGCGACTACGATGCGGCGCTGGCGGCCGCGCTCGGTGAAGTCAGCGTCTCCAGTGGCGAGAAGAAGCCCGCCGCTCCAGTTCCACGCACACATCCGCAGCAGGAATCGACTGCGCCGTCTTCCATCGTGTCGCCAACGCTAGAGCCCTCTCCGCCGCCAGTCGCCGTGCGCGCCAGCGTGCGCATGGACTACGGGATGGACGACCTCGAGTTCGCCATGCCGGACTCGGACTCGCTCGAGTTCTCCATGACCCCGAGCGAGGCCGCGGGCGAGAGTGGCTACTCGGACTCGTTCGAGGCTGCGGCGGCGCCAGTGCCAGTGTCAAAGCCGACTCCGAAGCCTGCGGCTCCTGTGTACGATGAATTCGACCTGACCTAGCCATATACAGCCAGAGAACCCGTAGTTTTGGGTATGAAGCCCAGCATTTCCAAGCAGACTCTCGATGCTGGTCAATGTATTCGCTGTCTCTCAGCTTAGCGCACGCACGAGCTGGATCTCGTCTTTCCTCGCCTTGGCCTGCTTGCGTTCACTATGAGTCCGGCCTCCTTCAGCTCCAGACACGGACGAGTTCTTGGAGTTCTTGCTACCCGATCTGCCGCCTGTAATGGCAGGCATGAGGTCGGTCTTCATCTTGGCTACATTGACAGGAGCGGTCCGAGGTGGGTCTTCATTCCCGTACAGCGGCGTTCGCTTCGATCCCGGAGGCTTCTTCTCGCGGTCTCTGTTCGCAGAGCCCAGCAGCCCCACGTTGCCGACGCCGCTTACTACGTACGGCTTGATCTCTGCGTCGTCGCGCTTGTGAACAGCTTCAAGCAGCTCGTGTTGGCGGACGAGGTCGGCATAAACGATCGACCTGCCCACGGATATGGCGCTGGAGTCGACGCGCGACCCGTCCAGGGCCGGATAGTGCGGCGCGTTGGGGTCCACGCGGCGATTGGACTGGATGCTGTGCAGCAGCGTGTCCGCCGTGGCGCCCGTGATGTCCGACGTGACGTTCGTAGCGCGGAAGTTGCGTCGATGGGCCATCACGATACCGGCCACAATGGCCGTCGCTGGGTCCGAGCAGCTTGCGCCTTCGATGTCGTCGGTTTTCAGCGCGTAGCTCGGTTTGTCCCGCATCGGGTGCTGCACAAGCGGCCGTGAAAGCGGGTCGTCCGAGAAGGTCATGCCGTTGACGGTGTAGACGGGATTCAGCACGTTCCTGTCCACAGCAGACTTAGTACAGGCAACGGACAGCAAACGATACTCAAGCGGTACTCACGTGACACGACTGGACTTGAAATCCACGTTGGTGATGTCCAGGACGTTGAGAATGTCGCGCGGCGGGTGCTCTCTCAGGCCGCGCTTGTGGCGTGGCAGCCAGCCTGCTTGAGCGCCTGCAATGTCGTCCTTTCAAAGCGAAAAGTTAAAGCTCCAGAACTCATCTTCGCTCTGATCTACGACTTGCTTCTTACCAGCCTGAGTCCATCTCTTGGATGCTGGACATCGCGCACGTTGATGGACGTGCCTTCGATGTCGGACACGTTGTAGCTGTCGCGCAGAAACTTGGGCTCAACCTACGCACACGAGTAAGCCGACCATAATCTTCTCAATCAAAATGAGGAAGATGCTACGCACCGGCGGCGCTTTCGTAAAGGACGGCAGCTTGTAGCTCGGATCCAGCGGGTTCACCACGCGGTCCGTCCGAAAACCCGCAGGTCGCGACGTGGTGCCCTCGATCGGGAGCTGCTTGAAGCGGTCGTCGCTACCCGCGCGCCAGGTCTTGGGGTGCAGCTCCAGACTCGAGGAGCCTTTGATATCGCGGGCGTCGTAGAAGTGGGGTTTGTTAACGAAGACGTGGTTCTTGAGCAACGGGCGTGCGCCTAGGATGTCAGCCACGTTGTTGGTGGGACGGTCGGGTCTGCGCTGGGGCGGCGGCTTACGGTCACGATCCAGGAACTGCTGCAGTCTTTGCTGCTGCTGCTGCTGATCCAGGCCCCTGGCCGACGTTGGCGGAAGAGGTGCCACCGCCATGACTCTCCGATTGATGCTGGTCCTGATTGACGTCGAGCAGTCGAGGCATTCCTCGTATTTTTAGAATGAAGCACTTCAACTTGGTCCTATTTTGAGATTTGTATTTTGAGATGGATGCTTTACGCTTTTCGGGTAGTGAACCATGTCCGCTAGGCTTGGTGCTACCAATCGCCATCTTGTGATCTGATCGGAGCTTGTGGGAGGAAGCGCCTGACCTCTTATCAAAAGACGGAAGCTTGTCTGCAGAGATTTTAGCTCCGCGTGCATCGAACCCAAGTTTCCTTGGGCTTCCCCCTTCTGTTCATCCACCCAACCACAAGGGGCTCGCTTCTCCAGGGACCGTTTTTTCGTGGCCCGTTGGCAAGGAGCACCTTCCGAAGAGCGCTTCTTGGCAGGAACCGACACGATTCCTGCGTCGGGAGTTACTGGTTCATGTTTGGGCTCATGCTGGATGTCGGGCGTCTCAGGCTCGGGGAAAGGCTCGGTGTCTGGCATCTCTGGCGTCTCAGGCTTTGGCTCGGGCTCTGGGATCGTGGGAGAAGGCTTGCCGCCGCCGCAGGTCGGCTCGGAGTCGAACGGATTCCCTTTCTTGGGGGTCAAATGGACTGCAGGGTCCGTTCGGTCCGAGTCGCCCCACAGCCAGTCAAATAAGCACTGAGCTTCAAAAGCTGACAAAAAGAGTGTAAGTTTCTGTACAGCGTGAACAACGAGCGTGAAACGTACCAGCCGTTCCGATTGTCTCGAACAGGTAGTCGTCGTTGGTCGTGAAGGCTGCCTTCGTCATGTTCGCGCTGCCAGCACTCGCCCACAACCGCGCCGGGTACATGAGGGTAACTAACTTGTAGTGCATCATGTGCCGCCGGTGTGAAGCTCCACGCCGGCGGCAACGAGCTTCGCCACGCAGGCGATTGCGATTTTGCAACTTCATGTCCACCCTCGGTCAATCAAGACCCGGACCGGAATGCCGAGTCGCTCAGTGCGTAGGAGGCCACGCTGACCGCAACGAAACCTCCAGCGCAAAGGCGTTGGAGCAGCTCTTCCCGAGAGCGGCGATTTGCTTTTTTTGAAGTGGGTCTTGCATCCCAGGAACAAAACATCCTCAACGTCGCGCCACTCGCGGCGCAGGGTGGCTTCGGAACAGCTGATAGCCCTTGCCGTGGCTGCCTTGTTCCCGCTACGGCGGCCTTGGTGGCGACCGGGTTCGACGCGATGGAGCGCGCAATGGCCCCCGCCCGGTTCTCCGGGCTCTTGGGGCGGCCGGACCGACCTGGCAGTGACGGCGCCCTATCTCGCTGACGTCTCAGCACACTGCCCACGACGCCACGTGAGACGCCATGTTTGCGCGCGATCGCGGTCTCATCAGGTAGGCCCTGATAACGGCCTACCGTGTGCAGGAGGGTCTGTGGCGTCCGTACGGAACGTTCGGTACTTTCACATTTTCCAATAAAAAGTAGCGACGAAAAAAAAGAGTGTGCGAAGCTGACATGCAAGCCGGAAGGCTCCATTGACATCATGTGATCCGCGTTACTGTGTTTTGCAAGTATCTTCCTGTTTGTCCTCGTCCTCGTTTTCTGGGGGGAGTCTCGGGGCATAGTCATCAGCAATCTTTGGTCGCGGAGGGCGTACGACACCCTCGGGGATGTGGGGCGTACGACACGTACACCCCCGGGCGATGAGGGGCGTCAATAACCACTTCTTGAGCCCGGGGGGTGTTAGTGCTCGACACGGGTCTTGAGGCCCGCCTCGCGGTTCATTCACTAAGGACGGTTGTTGGATCTCGTGGGCAAAGAGGTTCTCAGTTACCATGCGTGGCGTCGTTATCTCGGCGCCAGGTGCCAGGGCATTGGCACCGTGTAGGTCAGCCGTGTCAGCCGTGTCCCCGGACTCTGTCTCGACGGATTTGTCAGTCATCGCGATGTCCTCGGGATTGTGGTGATCCACGCTTGTGACAAAAGACCCTGTCACGACGAAGGGGTCTTGCTGTAGTAGATTGCACCGGGCCAAGATGGAGACCGCAAGACGCTTTGCCTTGGCGAGCTCCACAGTGCGGAAAGAGGCGCTCTCATAGTTGCGTGCCAGGCGCCGTCGTAGCACACCGGGTTCTCCGAGAGCGGCAGCGGAGCGGTTGAAGCTCCCATCGATAATGAGGCGGTAGTCGGCGATCCATCTGACAGCAACACAATTAGTACTAAACCACACAATACAACAACGACAACTCACATTTTGCTGTGGATTTTGCTGTGGACCTGGCTATGGTCGAAAGGAAAGTAGACGTGAGCTCCATTTCTGATCAGCCGATTCAGTACCGGCGCACAATAGCGTTCCCGATGACGGACGATTAACCAATAATGTTACGTCCACATGGTGCACACGCATGAGCCACATAATAGTGTCCACCAGGTCTTCAAGCGTAAAGTCGAAAGAAGACATTATCAGTGAGCTCCGGACGTCGAGGAGCGCTGTTTGCAGAGGCTCTATGATTAAGCCCCTTCCCCAGATGGTTTCATCCTCCGCGGAGGCGATAATCCTGAGCTCTCGCTCGAAGCGCGAGCGATAGTAAGAGCTCTAGTTTTGAGGGGAGAGCCCAATAATTGCAGCTACATCCTTGGCGCTGCGCGCTTTCACGGAATAGTCGCCGGTGCGGGCGACGAATGTCGCCACCATTTGGGTGATCCTCGACTCATGCTGCCCTGCTACGGGGACACACCGGAGCTGCCACTGGCTCCGGATAATGGCCTCGCTCGTGTGGAGATGCTGCGCGGCGGCGGGCACCTCTTCTGAGCCAGGCACAAGACGGCCAGCAGCTGCCGCCAGCTCGTACATAACATCCATGACGAGCTGCACGGCCGGCCGCCGCGGAGCCTCCTGCGCTGTGCCGTTGGCCTCCCGTTTGCTCCCCTCCTTGGCCGCTTTGCTCTCCTCTTCGGCCGCGTCGTCACCGACGCTCTCTTGCTGCTCTGCCACACTGCTTCCTCTCGCTCCCTGATTTTTGCGTACAAAATGTGCGTACAGATTTTGTCCTGCAACTTCTGTCGCAACTTGTGCTCGAGCAACATTCTATTGGCACGACTTATATTTCGCTATGATTTAGGCTATTTCGCTACGATTTAGTGCGCCCCCGATTCGTGAATTGAGACGAAACCCGGTCATTTTACCGTCTCGGTCTCACCTCACGAATCGGACGTTCGGTTTTACGAATCCGGTCGGATTTAGACTTGGTTTTTTGTAAACCATCCGCTAGAAGTCGCGCAGAAATAGAATGTTGCTCGTCCTAATGTTACAATCGATAGAATTCAACCGGATGTTTTAAACAGAAGGCCATACAAAACATAACTAACGTGCAAAGCAAAGCTCCGTCCCGACACTCGATTGAGCAGTGATTGACAACCATGGGCGACAAGAAGCGCTGCTTTACGGTGGAGGAGAAGCTGGCGGTAGTGGCGGCGTCCAAGGGCAAATCTCTGCGTGCGGTGGCTCGCCAGTTCAACGTGGACCGCAACTGCGTGCGCGCCTGGCGCGACAGGGAGACGGAACTGCTGGCGATGCACCCGACGGCCAAACGGCTGCCTGGAGCAGGACGGCGGCCTTCAGCAAGCCGCAAGAGAGACAGCGAGGCAATTTCAGCCAATGTGGGCGACAAGAAGCTCAAGACAGAAGTCAATTCTCACGAGGAGGACGATGTTCAGGTTCAGGACCAGGTTCAGGACGAGCCTGCTACGGCTCCGTCGGCGGCCGACTACGTGCTCGTGGGTTTCCAGGGCAAAGAGGGCGCGTTCTCCGAGGTGGCGGCCAAGGCGGCCTTCGAGGAACTCAAAGCAGCCAACGCACTGCAGCCGACAGACTTCATGACGGTGGGGCTGTCTCACATGACGGACGTAGTGGAGGCTGTGGAACGCGGCGAGCTCGCGTTCGGCGTGCTGCCCGTGGAGAACTCCATCTCGGGCACATTCCACGGCAACCTGGACAGACTGGTGGCCTCCCACTTGAAAATCGTGGGCGAAGTGGCCTGCGTGCAGGAATTGTGTCTCTGTGCGCTGCCGGGTGTAGCCATGAGTGACATTCGACAGCTCTCGTCGCACCCGGCGGTGCTGGACCACTGCGAGAGCTACATCTGCGCCATGGAGCGCAGGACCGGCGTCATCATCGAGCGCAATGCGGCCTGGGACAGCGCCGGCGCCTGCGAGACCGTCAAGCAGCAGGAGAAACGCCACGTTGCGGCCATTGCCAGCGAACAGGCTGCGCAGGCTCACGGCCTCAACGTGCTAGAACGCGGCGTCGGCGACGAACTCAACAGCGAGACCCGCTACATGATCCTTGGACGGCTGGACGCTGCCCCGCTGCCCCTTGGCGCGGCGTCTAGTGCTACCAGTTTTCTAAGTACGAGAGCGCCGACAACCACCAAGTCCAGCATCGTGGTGGCTGTGCCGAACGAGCCTCAAGCGCTTTTCAAGGTCGTCTCGGCCTTCGCACTGCGCAACGTGATGATCGTTAAGATCGAGAGCCGTCCGGCCGCTACGGCCGGCAGCCTCTTCACCGCCCAGACCACGCACTGGGACTACATTTTCTACATCGACTACATCACGAGCCAGGACCCGACGCAGGAGGCGAGGCTACGCGGGAATTTAGAGGAGTTCGCGCTCTGGGTCAAAGACCTGGGCACGTACTCGAGCAGCGGCGGCAAAGCCAGCGTCGAACCTCCACGCTGGAAGACGATCATCAACGCTATTGCATGTTGAATGGACCAGTTTTGCCTGGAAGACAAGTTGCCCTGAACTTCGAGGTAGATGGCTACATTTGTGATCGTAAATGCAGCCATCTTTTACGAAGGGACACGATAATATCCAAAAGATCGGAGATTGACATGCAAGCCTCTCCTGAAGCCTCGTGCTACTCGGTAGAGCTCGTCAAGGGCGCCTATGGCCTCGGCATCTACTTTGCAGCAGCTGCAGACGCCACCAATGCAGTTGTGGACACGCGGGTGCCGTTCTACCGCCTTCCGTCGGGAGCTTTAGCTCCTGGAGAGGCCAGCGGGGCCATCTCACCCGGGGACTTGCTGCTTTCAGTGAACGACACGGATGTGTCGACACTGCGCTTCCCTCAGATCGTGGAGCAGCTTCGACACGTTCCCAGAGGCCCCGTGACGATGGTTTTCCAGCGTCAGCCGCAAAAGCAGACGGAGAACTCGCCTGAGATGCACGTAGAGCAGAATCGACAAGAGGATCAGAAGATGCAGGACCAACAAGCAAGTGCAGAGGAGAAGGCTCGACCGAAGGGCTGGACGATGTTCCAGCGGCTGACTGCAGCCGTTCCAGTCACTTCAACATCCTCGACGTCGGTGGAGGTGACGGCGATGCAGGAGCTGGAAGGGAAGCTGCGGGAGATGGAGGAGGCGCTCGCAAGAGAACAAAAGTGCCGCTTTCTAGCCGAGAGGAAGAACGTCTTGTATCGGAATGAGCTGCTGCGGGTCAGTCAGGAGAACGCGGTACTGCGAGACCAGTTGGGGCAGATGAAGCTCACACACCAGCGCCGAGACACATTCGTCAGAGAATCGCTGCATCTTGCGATCTAGCTTGTCGAGGTCAAGCAATTGGCTTGGGGTGTGGAAGTGTGGAACGTTATCTTTAATGTACCCAAGTCTCGATGGTTCATGCTGAATTACTCCAGTGCTTGCCCATTGAAGTGGCCACCTGCATACCTGGAAGTCTCTTCTTTGGCGAGTGAGAGGAGGAAGGAGACTCCCAACTTGCTATGCTGTCGATCAATTGTTATCACTAAACGTAGCAGGCTAAGGTGGTGGCTGCTATTTCCGTCAAATATTTTATTTTAGTAGTTGGCCGTGAAGATGGCTATTTTGATCGAGGTGGGTGACCTCGTGGTTGGTGATGTCTGGCAACAGCAAACGGATGGATCGATGTTTCATTCAAGTGGCGACGAAGGTCTGGGACGGTCGTACGTGTGCTCCGTGTCTTCCACGGTCGAGTTGGCGGCTGACGGGAATTGTGCTGATCTCGCGCGCAATGTGCAGCGCTACTTGTCTCGTATCGTGGAGGAGCTGCATCTCATCAGCGCGTGGAGCTCCAGTGTTTACCAGCAACAACGATCCGATCCCGTTGCAAGTCCAGCCGGGGGTGTAAAGCACACCGACGACACGTCGTTCACTGCCATGGCGCGGCTTGCAGTTGTCACCGACATGGAGCTGATACGGCGAGATGTAGCCAAGACGCAACACGAGCTTTTCCAGCGGTGCACGACGCAAATGGCGTACGTTCAAAGCGAGTCGAGTGTAGCCATAAGTAAGCAGCACGTGCTTTACAACGAGTTGAAGCAGCGCATGGACGACAAACAGCGAGGTTGGGAGCAGCAGTCACATGCCGTTCAAGCCCTGGAAAAGGCTCGATCGGAGAGTGACGCACAGATCCGCTTCTTGACCTCGACGTTGCGCCAAGTACAACAGCAAACAGCAGCACACCCCGCTAGAATCTCAGCACTGGAGAAGTCTCTGGCCATGGTGACCACCGCTCAGTTTCCACTTGAACAAGAGCTGCAAGTTCTTCAACGTCGGGTGGAAAGCTATGAGACCGCGCAGCAGGTAAAGATCGAAGCTACGCGTCGTGCGGCTGAGGATTCTCTCGCTGGACTGCGCTCCTCAAACGCTCAGGTTGCTGCAAAGATGCAAGTGTTGCGGCTGGAGATGCAGGAGCTGGGCAAAAGTACGCAGAAGCGGATGCAGCAGCTGCTCAAGACCGTTAGCTCCGTGGCGGCTAGTACGTCTGGGAAGCCACTGCTCGTACCTGCCGCAACGCCACCACGAAGGGCTTCATTAGCTACACCGCGGACTCCCCGATCAGGCGGAAACACTACGACAAGCCATACATCGTCAAACGTTACGGTTGGTACAGGCTCGGACACCCTCGATGGGTTTCTAGGCGGTGGCAGCAACGCACCGACCAAGATGGCTACAGGAACGACCGACTGCTTCCTTTACGCCAAAGCCGCGCTGCCCCACCGCAATTCAGTCACTGAACCTGCTACGACGACGAAGAAGCCTGCAGCGCCTTCGACAGGGAGCAGCCGAGTGGCAAGCACTTCCCGGGCAAACGAGACGAAGTCTCTAGACGCCATAACGAATATCTTGACGGTGCAGCAGTCCATTCTGAGTGTACCACTGGGATGCGACGACTCCACACGCCCGGCATCAGCTACGGAGCCTCCGAAGGACTCAATTCCATCCGCAGATCGACCAGACCCTCTCATACCGACGAGGCGAGTCACTACCCACCGACAAAAAAGCCTCCTAGATGTCAATGTATCCGTGATGCAAGGATCCCTTTCATCGCCGAACTTCCAACGCCCCAGGCTTCACACGAAGCTGCAGTAACGGGCTGCTTCATACTGCTCGCTGTACTTGAAGACGAGTCGCTCGCTTTGCTGCTTGCCCAGGGTCCTGCGGCCGCAGTACTTTCCCCCCGTCAGGCCCACGAATTCGAGAACCAAGGCGCATTTACAAATCCTCGAGAAAGAGCGAACCACCGGACCAAGAACTCACCATGAACACCCCGGACACCGTCGGCACGATTCGTCGCACCGCCACGCCGTTCATCAACCAAGAGCTAGCAGCGTTCAGAGCAGCCGAGCGACAGTCGACCGCTTCGACGGTGAGGCTGAGCTACGGCGGCTCCGTCGCGGCCTGGACGTCAGACGGCGACAACAGCGACGACGAACTATCTCACGCCCCCCGGCCGACGTTCGAGACGTGCTTAAGCGCCCTCGTCGCGGCAGCGGAGCGGATGGTGGCGCTCGCCCGTGAACAGCACAGCATGACCGTCGCCATCGCGTACGACGAGTGCATGGACATCATCACGGCGGCCGTGGACCACATGGAGGCGATCGGATCTCGAGACGTCCAGGACGAGAACGTACGCGAAGCCTGTCGCGCCATGCGCCACATTCGAGAGCTGCTACACCCCGGTCCGACCGCGCGGAGAACCCTGCGCTTCTGAGTGCAGTCCAGGCTGACAGAACTAATAATCGTAAAACACGGAGCCTTTTTAACTTGAAGCCATACTTGGCCATGTGCTGCACAACGTGCAGTGCACATGCTGCATTGTCTCGACGCTCTCGTAGAGCGCCGTAGATCCGGGTAGAACCACGCGAACGCCTTTGGGTCGTATCGTCCGGAAGCACCCGTAGTCGTCTGCACGGGTCCCACCAGTAGCCAGAAGATGACGGATCACGAGTTCATACGCACCATGCTTACCAGGTTCGTGCTTCGTCGACCTCTTTCACATGAAGTGCTTGAGGAAAGATGGAGAGGAGCAGATTGTCTATTTACATTGTTATGTGCAAGATATCTGGAAAGTCCTGAGCCAGGTGATAAGCGCCGGTGGCTTTCGCTCCGGTGGCTTGACTTGGCTTGTCTCCACTCGACGTGGATTCCCTCTTGGTTCTCGTTGGATCAATTCAATGCAGACTTGAAGTCTTGCACCTTTCCTTTCGGGCCTTCTCCGGTCTCGTTTCGCGACTGCCCTTAGCTGCCCTAGTATTTGTTCCCAGAAGCTGTCTGCTCTTCCGTTTGCGTTAATCGCTGCTTCTCGATACACGGCGTTATTCCGCTCCATCCACAGGTGGGTCAGACATATTGTGCTCCCGATACGCCAGATGCTGTTCCACTCTGCGATGAACTCGTCTACGTCTTCCGGAAACAGCTCCGCGATCTCCTGTGTTCTTGTCTTGACACTGGCGGTGGCTGTCTGCTTGCACAGTTCCGCTGGTATTCTTGCGTTCTCTCGTCCGGCCATTTTCGTCGGTCCAATGTGAGATAAACTTGCTCCAGCACTTCCGCGCGCATGGGCACCCCTAGAAGAGGTGTTGACGCGTCTCCTTGTGTCCGTTGCATTGTTCGAGTTTATGGCACCTTCTTTCCTCCGGTGTGGCAGCGTCAATAGGGTGTCGCAACCAGGGACGGCAACCGAGCCGGACAGACTGGGAAGCGAGTGGTACCGGGACTTTTTTGCGGGGGTCCTGGTACCAGTACTCACCCTGCTCTTCAACGCGTGGTATGCACAAGGGGTGGTCCCTCCCTCTTTCCTGGAGGCGGACATCTTCTGCCTAAAAAAGGGAGGGGCTGCACAAGATCCGCTGAATTTCAGGCCTCTTTTACTGATGAACACGGACTATAAACTGCTCACAAGAATCCTGGCCACCAGGGCGAGTTTCAAGCTCCCAATGATCATCCACCACAGTCAAAATGGTTTCGTTCCCATGCGAACCATTCACGCCACATTGGACCTATTTGCAGACGCACAACGTGCAGCAATGACCAGCCCTGAATTTGCAGAGGCCCTAGCATTACTACTGGACTTTTGCAAAGCGTACGACTCGGTGGAGCGCGAGTTCTTATACGCGGTCCTATTCTGGCTGGGTTTCCCGCCTGCTTTCGTCGCCGCGATTCGGGCCATGCATGAAGGCACCCGAGTTCGATTTTTGGCGAACGGACACCGATCGCGGTGGGTGGCAGTTACCTGCGGAATACGACAGGGCTGCCCGCTGGCGCCGCTCATTTTCATTTTAGTGCTGGAGGCGCTGTACAGACGGATTGATCACCATCCTCAGATCGAAGGAATCATGATCCGCAGCGTCGCGGGACAATTTCGGCTCAGGGTGGGCGGCTATGCTGACGACACGGCCAGCTATGTCAAATCTGCCCGCGAGATCCTGATCGTTTTGGCTATAGCTAGCTGCTTTGCCCTGGCCTCCGGGCTGACACTCAACGAGAACAAGACGATGGTAATTGCTCTCAATCCGGCGATAGCCGACAAGGGAGTCCAACTTCCCGAATCGCTGAAGCTTCAGGCACCGGACCAACTCTCGCGGTATTTGGGGATCCAGGTCGGCAGCAATCAGACATTGCATATTCATGGACTTTGGCAGTAGTAGGTAAGTACCGGTTGTCCTACCGTTTTTTAACACATCGTACATAGTCCCGTCCGCCAGCCCCGTCTATAGTGTGGCGGAGCGGGTCTCGCGAAATTGCTGACGCATGTCCTGCCTAGCCAACGGTTGCCCAGACTGCCGACTGACGGGGGGGGTTACTCCGGTCGGCCGTGGGGTCGCTGATCTTGTCACCTTGTGTACCCGTCGGCATGGGCGGTTACGCTCTTCTGGTGCTCTGAAGACGATGCGATGGATCTTAATCGGGCCGTGTGGACGGCACTTGGGATTGTTGACGCCTGAGTGGATACTTCCACACCCAGGTGTCGAGTTGCGGTCGCCTGTAGATCGAGAGGTTAGTCGATCGATCCACGGCGCGCGGGGTGGTCCTTGTCCGCGTGGGTTGTTCCTTGTCCTTGTCCAATGTTGTGCTTGAGCCGCCTACTGTTAGCGGTGGAGTTGAGGGGTTGAGGGAGATGTAGTTGCGACCTGGCCAAGCTTCCAGACGGTCTTGCGCGTCCTCCTTGAACAACTTGGTGGATCTTCGTCGAGGGGGGCCAATGTAATTCCCAGCCTCGGAATGCGAACCACTTGCGTGCTACAAGGAATCTTTCTCTCTCTTAACCATCTTAAAATCCTCCCTATCCTTGCTCCCTCTGCCACACGTCATTCCCCTTCTCGCAGCCAACTGGATCTTTCTAACTTCAACCGGTGTGCCACTTTTTGTGGTACCAAGTCAGTCTGGATCCGACCTTGATCCAACCAGGGTTATCGAAATGATTGTCCCCTTCTTGGGAGTCACCTTCGGTCGACCTTCCGTCGACCTCTGATAGATCTTGATCCAACCCCAATACCGGTACCAAACCGATCCACCCTTCGTCACTTTCGATCGTGATCGCCCACTCTTATTTGGCGCATTTTCTCCCGGGCGCTCCACCACAATCGCCCCCTGTTCGCGCCACCGTCCACGCAGTGGCCGTGGCACGCACACCGAGCGCCTCTCTCCTTCCTGCCATCCTCCCGTCCAGCTGCCGGCTTCATCATGGTGGTTACCTCGCCTGGATCTCCCGCGATCCACGACGGGTTCATTCCCTCTCGCTCGACCGGTACGTTCTTTCTCCTGCATGTTCGTGGGTTTCACTGACTTCCTCCTTCGTTCTCTTCGACGCGGACTGCAACGGCGACGGCCACAAAGATTGTAAGCTCGACGTGGGTCCAGTCAGCGGTGCTACCGACGACCGTGAGGGCGCCGAACATGTCGTCGCCCCCGCTGGCGGCGCTGGTGACGGTCATGAAGGCTTCGAGCATGCGGCGGGTCCTGTCGGCGACGTCGATGACGGCCATGAAGGCCTCGAACGTGCTGCGAATCATGTTGGCGACGTCGGTGCCGGCCATGAAGACCCCGGACACGCTGCGGCCCCTGTCGGAGATGCCGGTGACGGGCAAGAAGATCCCGAACGAAACGTGACCCCCGTCGGCGGCGAAACTGGATCAGGCGACGACCCAGCCACCTCTTCTTCCCTGCATGGAAATCAGTCTGCGGCCCAGTCTCCGCGTCGGCGGCCTGTGCGACCGCCCCATCGGAGTAATGCGCCGTTGCCCAACGCCCACATAGCTCCTCTCCCTCTCGACGGATCTGCATTGCGCAGCAGCATCCAGGCGATCCAGACCGCTCTGGAGCGGGAGGATGCTTTCCAGCAACTCCAATCGAGTTATCAGATCCTCCAAGATCGGCTCGTTGAAGCTAATCGACAGATCGAGGATCTGAAGGCGGACTGCGCTTACAACGTCGAAATGGCGGCGCCGTACGTGCAGTTCTGTCAGAACCGCTACGACAGCCTTCGCCATGACCTTCAGGCCTCCCAGCGGCAATACGCTGAGGTCCTCGAGGCACTCGCGGACCACGAAGGTGATGCTGCTCGGATCCGGTCCCTGGAGCGACGGATCGCTGCTGATCAGCGGCAACATGCTGCGGCGATCGCGGATCGTGACCGGCTGCTCCTCGACTTGCAACGACAACTAACTGCAGCGTTAGTAAACCCATCAACGTCCTCGTCGGTCTCCATCTCGGATCAACTGCGACTGCAACGTCAGCTGGCCGTAGAGACCGAATGCCACGCGCGTGTTAATGCTGAGTTGGTTCGGGTGGAACAGGATCGCGACCAGCTGCAGGATCGGTTGGATCAGGAAGTCACGGCTCACGCTCGGACGCAAACGGATCTGGTGCAGGCACGCGGATCCCTCGCTCTTCTGGAGACGTCGCAAAAGGCCTTGGAGGAAGGTTCTGCCAGATTACGTCGACAAGTCGAACGGCTGGAGCGGCGCATCCAGGAGACCGAAGTCAAAGCGGACCAGGACCTGGACTTTGCCATTTTCGAACGTGATCAGGCACGAGCGCATCTCGAGCAGTGCAATCGCGAGAGGTTGGATCAGGATACTCAGCTTCGCCAACGGACCGTTGAACGGGACGCCGCGCGCACGTCTCTGCAAAAGCAAGGTGAGTCTTCGTTGTATATTGTGGTGTGCCACCATCTTCTGATCTCTCGAGTGCTTGTATCTTGCTCAGGCGATCTAGTCGCTGCAACCCGGCAGTCTATCGCCCGACTCGAGCAGGAGATCGCTGGCCTAGTGACAGACGCGGCTGGTCGGCAACAGCTTAGAAACAAGAATCGCAACTTGCAAGCGCAGTTGACCCGGGCCCAGGATTCGCTGACCGAGATTGAAAATGAGCGCGATCGTCTGCTGGCTGAGCGCGTCAGCATCCAAAGTCAGATCGCTGGATTGTCGTCGATCCTGCCTCCCCCCATTGCCCAGACCCAGAACAAACGCCAGTCGTCGCCTCAGCCCTCCTCGGATGGATCTCCGCCTCAACCACGACGTAAGAAGCATCGGTCTTCGGGTGGGTCGCACGATGATCGGACGCCTGCCTCAGGCAAAACCTCCAGTTCGTCCCAGCCATCGGGTTCGACCGGATCTCGAAACAGCGATCCAGACAGCGATGCTTCGGCTCAGTCTAGAGACCAGGGGGCCAAGGGGCATTCGGCGCCTAGTAAAGGCAAAACGCCTCATAAGCGCGCTCGATCCAAACACACGAAGCCCAAATCCAAACGGTCTCGATCAAGACGCAAGACGAGCAAATCCGCCAAGAAATCTCGCTCTCGACGTGGATCCCGATCGGGTTCCGGAGGGGGCGGTGGCGGCAGTAGCGATTCTGACCCCAGCTCCAGTCCGGACAGCGACTCCGGTTCTGCTTCCGACGGGTTGCTGTCTGACAACAGCCTCAGCCGATTGCCTGACACCGGCATCGGTCGTCATGAGTGGATCCCCGGATACCGATATCCGCGTCGCTTCTCCTCTCTCCAAGTGGATCCCTGGCCGGCCGTGCTGCTCAAGGACATTTGCGTCCGGAGGCTGCAGGTCCATGATCTCTTCCATGAATGGAGTCGTCCCGATCTTTGGCTATTTCCGACACGATCTCCAGCTCCCGGACCGTCGAGTTGGTATCCTGACCTGATCACGGAGGCCAGCGTTCTAGCGCTGTACGCTACGGAGCCCTGGACGGAGTTGCGGACTCTGGTAGTTCCGCATTCTTTCGATCCCAACGGTTGGTTTGAGGATCTCTGTCGGCGGTATGCGATCTTCGAGGACGAGGAACGGCAGACCTTCTGGGAAGCCACCCACTCCTTCCCGATCAGTCTCGATCTGCGCAACGCCAGCCCCTATTTAGACAGGCTTCACGCCGACCGGAAGCAGCGTCGTTCGCACGCGGGGCCGAAATGGAAAAAGATCCTCGCGCGGATTCTCGAAGGCATGCGTCTCGGTCTTTGCGATCTAGACATCTGCCTGGATCCCTTCTTTCTTCACTTCCCACGGAAGAGTGATCAGAGCGCCTGGTTTCCTGGTCGAGGCCAGCACCGATCTCCGATCAGTCTTAGCGACGCGTTGACTATCGTGGATGCTGCTGAGCCTTGGCGGAACCAATACCGCGGGACATCCGGCACTCATCCAGGTTTGCAGATCGCGCGACTCGCCGGCAAGTTCCGACCGGTAACATCTGACAACGAGGATGATCAAGAGTAGATCGTTCCTCGAATAGGCTTCGTAATAGTCTTCAGCGAGTTTCCTTCTTTTGTATCCAGAGCCTTGTTCGGCTCGACCTTTGGGGACGGCCCCTCCGATCCAAACGCAACTTTTTCTTTCACAATGAGCCCCTTCCTCCTGATATGCAGCCACCCTGCACATCCTTCTTCTCACTCTTCATTTCCACAGCAGCCAGCCTACTGTGAAGATTCAGCCGCAGCTTCTTCGTGGGATTGCATCACGTTGAAGCGATTGCGGCTAGCCACCTTCCGCTCGAACTCGCGTAACAGCGCTCCGCAGTTCAGATCAGCTTCGTCCACCCAAGTGGGCTCTTCGTAGCCTTTCCAGTGCACCAAAAACTCACGATGTACACGGCCATAACGTATTCTCCTTCCGGATCGAACGTCAGCGATACGTTCCACCTCGTACTCATCATCTTCCAATGCCGTCTCCCAACTGTCTTCCGGCAAGAGGGCTTCGTCAAAGTCGAAACGATCGGCCTCCGGATCCACCAGTTGGATCTTCGGTCGATCGGGAAAACTCCTCACCAGCTTCAGCTTCGCCAAGTGTACGATCGGGAATATACTGTACTCTGATCCTGCGATCTCGAGTCGCGCAGCGTGGTTGCCGATCAGCTCTGCGACTCGGAAAGGGCCGTGCCACATATGGGCTAGCTTCCTTGCGTAGCCGGGCTTTACTCGATATAGATACAGCCAAACTTGCGATCCAGTCGAGATCTTGTGCGGTCGGACTTCCTCGTTGTGCTGATCAGCGCGACTCCGGATGGCTTCACGCAACCGCTCGTTCACATGCTCTCTCGCACGCTGGTAGTGCTCCTGGATATGGTTCCTCCATCGGCGGGCGTCTCGATCTCTGCGACGCGTCGTGCCGACCGGCAGGGCGGCTTCCAGCGTCGAGCGGGGATCCCAGCCGTGGGCCAAGTAAAACGGAGTGTCTCCTCGTGTGCGATCTTGAGCTGTATTCAACGCGAAGGTTAGCCTCTCGGCATACTCGTCCCAATCGCGCTGGTCGACATCCGCGACGTACATCTTAAACGAGCGTGTCACCGTCTGCACCATTCGTTCCGCTGACCCGTTGCTTTGCGGCCGATAAGCCATAGTGGGGCTCTGCCTCTGTCCCACAATCCGGTTAAAAGCGCGAAAAAAATCAGACATGAACCCCGGCTCTCTGTCGTGCCGGATAACTTCGCTGGCACCGAAACGCCTGAAGACACATTCTTCGTAGCTCTCCGCGATTGTCTGAGCAGTCCGAGAACTGCTCGCCTTCGCGATCACGTAACCCGTGAAGAGATCGACCCAGATCAACAGCTCGGTGTTCCCTTTGAAAGACTTAGGGAGCGACGGGATGTGATCCATCGCTATCACCTGGAACGGGTACGTGGCCTGTATGTTTCCGGGCGACTCTCCCTGCAGCAGGGGGCGTCCCTTCCCAGTCTCACAGTCCACGCATTCACCCACGTACTTCTGGACACTTCGAAACAGGCCGCGCCAGTGAAAGTGGTTCCTGATCCGCGCGAATGTCCTTCCGATTCCCTGGTGCCCGCCTTCCAGGCTGGCATGGTAATGGTGAAGGAAGTCTTGTTGAAGCGTCTCCGGAACGACCACTCGCGCGATCGAGTCTCGATCCGTGTCCAACTTTGATCCAGTTGAGCAGTACACCAACAACCCGTTCTCGTCCAAGTCGTATTCGGCGGCGATCTTGGCGCAGGACTTCGCTTCGTCCGCCGACAAGTTCGCCACGTCACCCTCCAAGTAAGCCTTCAGATGCACGATCCACACTTCTTCATTTTGAGCTTGCAAGATCCGTTCGGTCCTCATGCGTTGCACCACAGATTCCTGCAGCGTTTCGGGCCTCAGTCGGCGACGTCGGCTCGTCGCACGCGTAGCGATCGCCATGCAGACTGCAGTTTGGGCTTTCGGCTGCAGAAGCTCATCCAGACGATTGAGTGTGATCAAGTCTTGCCGATCGGTTTCCGAGGTGACGGTTGTGCCTGCCTCATCTTGCAAGGCGGCATTAGCTAACTTGTCGGCACTCTGGTTCCACTCTCGCTTGACATGCAGAAGATCATGCTTCGGCCAAGCCTTCAGTTTATCCAGCGCTTTCTGTCTCAACAGCTGCAACTTCGGGGCCTTGCAGTCGATCTCGCCTCGCATCTGTCGGATGATCAAGTTCGAATCGCCGCAGATCACGATCCGCCCCCGGTCCAATGTCGGGAGTAGATCGAGTCCGAGAAGTAGGCCCTGATATTCGGCTTCGTTCACGGTGATTGCGGGCAAGAATCCAGATGCTGCAGTGACGATCGACCATTCCGGCAGTTTCCAGATCACAGCGCTGAATGCGCCGATCTTTCGCTTCACGCTGGCAGAGCCGTCGAAACTGACGACCAGCAGTTCCTCGTCTGTTTCCACGGTGGGCGGTGGTGTGACGATGATCTTGCGTGGCTGTTTCCTCGGCGCGATCGCGATCAACGCTTCATCCATGTCGGATCGAGGCGTGATGCTTGCAGCAAGCGTACCCAAGATCTCGTCTTCGCCTCTGGCACACTTAACGATCTCCAGCGTCCACCCTGACAGCAGCGCAGCCCACTTGCCCAGTCGTCCATCGAAACCTGACGAACTGAACAGCCACGCCAACGTGGAGTGTCGGGACAACACTCTGATCGATCGAGTTACCAGCTGGGTGTAGCACACATCCAAGATCCGGAGCAGAGCCAAGACCTCTTTGTCGACCGTGCTGTAATTCAGCTCGTTGGACTTCAAGATCCGACTGGTGAAAGTCACCGGCCGATACACGCCATCGTGCTCTTGCATGAGCGCAGCGGAGATCGCCCACTGGCTCGCATATAACACGATCACGGGAACTCGATGAGGATCGAAGTGCCGGAGGATCGGTGTGGAGATGACCTTGGCTTTCAGCATGGTGAACGCGCTAATGGCTCTCGCCCACCGGCCTTCTTCATCTTCGGCCGGCGATCCGTCGCCCCCGGTTGGATGTCTCTCGCGGACCTCGTTTCTCCGGCGGAGTTCATGGAAATCTACTTCGCGTAACTCGTACAGTATCGCGGCGTAGATCGCGAAGTCTTCGATGAATCGGCTGTAGTAGTTCAAACTACCGAGGAACGACTGCATCGATCGGAGCGAAGTCGGGAAAGACAAATTACCCAACGTTTCAAGATCCTTCGGCTTCGCCTCGAGACCCTCAGCGGACACTCGATGACCCAAGTAATCGACCTTACGGCAGCCCCAGAAGCTCTTCACCACGCTGATCGACAAGTTCCACTGATCGCAAGCATCCAGGAGCCTCTCCACCTTCTCGCAAAGATCATCCCAGGTGGAGCTCGTGACCAAGATGTCGTCGATGTATGAACGTCTGCCCAGTACCGACGGCTTTAACTCAAGCTCGGGCTCTCCATCCTTGAACACATCGATCAGTTTCGATGGGTCGTGATCAGCCTTGATCCGAAGATGCCCGTACAGCGCATTATCGAGGAGTCGCTGATAGATCTGCGGAGCGTTCTTCAGGCCGAAGGGCATGCGGTTCCACTCGAAAAGTCCGAAGGGGGTGATGAACGCAGAGATCAGTCTCGCGCGCTCCGTCATGGAGACGACCCAAAATCCGCTCGCCATGTCCAAGGAACAGTGCCAAAGCACTTTGTCCAGATCATCCAGCAGATCGTTGATCAGCGGCATGGGATACACCATCAGCTTTGTCAAGCTGTTCACCACACGGTAGTCGATGCAGAGCCTGATGTCGACGCCGTTCTTTTTGATGATCACCACGATTGGCGATGCCCAAGGTGAGGTCGAATGGGAGATCATCCTCGCAGACAGGAGTCCTTTGATCAGGTCAGACAGCTTTTCCCGGTACTGGGGAGCCACTCGTCGACAACGCTGGGCGACCGGAGTGGCACCACCCACGTCGATATCACAGACGGCACCACGTGCCGCAGGGGGAAGAGCGTTGCCTTTCCCAATCAAGAGGTGCCGGCGTTGCCAAATGATCCGCCGCAACCGGTCCACGTCTTCAGTCGTACTCCATTCAGAAGCTCGATCTGGATGTCCTTGATCGTCACTTCTTCCGTGGTGGCTTCAACGTCCGACAAGATGGTCATTTGATTCTCCAGATCTTCGGCAATCAAGTCCCGCCCTTCATGGTAGCAGACTTCATCGTCTTCGTCAACTTCCTCTGTCTTGGTCTCTACCTTCGTCTGTGGATCATCGTTCCCGTGGATCTCGATCAAGTTTTCTTTCATGTCGATCGGATCTGCAAGCTGCTGTTCCAGTTTCGACTCAGGCTTCGGTTCCGGTGACACAGGCTCTGAGGTAGCTTGATCAGCATCTCGTGCGATCGCAGTGGCCACAGCCGGCTTCGGGGCCGACTCTGTACGCTTCAGGATACCTTTCGGGACGTCATACTTCGGGTGATCCACCAATGGTCCATCGTATTCTGGCTCAGGTTCTTTCTTGTCCTGCCGATCCACGGTCGCTTCAAAAGCCAGGTTCTGCCACTCGGCGTACCGGCGCGATCCAACGGAGATAAGTCCCGGAAGACGTGGCACCAGATCCTTGGCTAGCCAAAGTCCAAGTCGCGTGAGTCTCGGTAACACCAGCTCCTCGTCGCTGATGTTGGTGATCTGTAGATACTGCGAGCGACCCGGATCTGACGTCACGGTAGGGACCCACTTCTCTCCTCGTGCGATCCACAACTTCTCCTTTTCTAACACGCGTGGTCTGCGGATTGGTATCTCCACAGACGCTCCAGCCTCGACACGGACGCTATCATCTAACGTGACATCGTGGCTGCTGCGGCCGTACAAAGGTCGACGTCCAGCTAACTGGATCCGCACTTCATCTGGAAGACACATCGTTCCGTCGGCCAGATCGAGACGGATCCCGGCAGGGATCATGAAATCCATGCCCAGGATCGCGTCCTGACCAACCAAGTCTCCGACCCACGCGTCAAAGAAGTAGACCAAGAAACCTGCCAGCGTGATCTTGATCGTGGTACGTCCCAATGTCGTGTAGACACTCTCTCCGATCCCAACGCATTCCTGTCTCTGACTCTCGTCAATGATGCACCCAACCTTACGAGCAAAGGTGGTGCTGACGATCGAGACTTCAGCGCCGGAATCCAAGAGCAGTGTCGCCTTGATGTTGTTGATCTTCCCAGTGGCTTTGGCTTGCTTGAACCATTTGCCGGGAGCATGATATTTCCAGTAGCCGCGCGATTCTCCAGGTAAGAGATCCCAACCTGGATCAGTGTGCGACACCTTCCTCATACTGTGCACGGCTCCTGGTTGTCCAGGCTCCGTGTCCGGCGCATGATCCTTCCAGTAGCCACGCCATCCTCCATCAGCCAAGTCGAGCTCCATCACGACGTCCGATCGGGAAAATTCGTCACGCCGCAAGCTTGCGATCGCAGCGGTACGCTTTTCGGGAACTCCACATGTATTGTTGATCGGAATTGTCGGCGCACTGACCCTCGACTTCGGCTGCCTCTCAACGTATGCAAATATACAGAACTCAGAACGCTCGGCTCGTACCAGTTTCCAACCTGGCGAGCGTCCTAGTTTAACATCTTCTCCGCACTCGATGGCAGCATCCCAGCGTGTTGCGTCGGGTTGTACCACTGGCGGATCAAGTTGTAAAACTCTTCCATTGGGCATTTGCCAGCTTCGTGGACCTCGCCGCAGGCGCGACACACGTACAGGCAGTGATCACCTGGATGACCGCGTCGGCCGCACTTTCCGCAAGTCAAGCGCTTCCAGCAGCCCAGATCAGAGTGCTTCGTCGATCCACAGTGTGAACACGGCGGTGGGCGATCCTCGGCAGGCTGGCTAGCCTCTCCACCGGGTCGATCAGGCGTCCGAACACCCTCCCAGGGCTTCGGGCGTTGACCCTCCAGCTTCTTCCGATCAGTGGCAGCGGCTAGGCAGACTTTGGTCTGGTGTTGATCATCCTCCGATCCACTCCCTTCCGACTCCGATCCAGACCCAGCGTTGCTGTGAGAGGATTGGATCGCGCGCACAGCTCGGGCCGCCTTGGACGGAGCGGTTCCTTGACCGGGTGGGGCCTTCTGGCGGAACTTGTTGGAACCAGCCGCGGCCTTGCCTTGACGGGCCTTGGCGCGCTGGCGCGCACGCAGCGTCTCCTCGAGAGTCTCAGCGTCAGGCATCCTTAAGAGCGCTAGTTGATCAGCCAGCTCACGGTCGTCCAACGTCTCGATGAAGTGTTCGACATGTTCACGGCGGGCAGGGGGAGAGCCGTCTTTGATCGGGAGTTTGGCACGCATCCCAGCTACATTCAGCCGGTGCAGATACTCCAGAGGTGACTCGTCCGACCGTTTGCGCGCATGATAGTACTGGCGGGCGACTGACACACCGCGGCCGCAATATTGGATCATGAAACCATCGAAGAGATCCTTCCAGCTGTTACGCGTGGTGCGGCTCAGCTGGCGGTACCAGTTGCGTGCCGGTCCTGTGAGCAGGTCGCCGAACACGATGCACTTCTCGCTGTCGGGAGCTTGATCACGGACGAACGCTGATTTCACCTTGCCGATCCAGCTCCTCGCGCGATCTTCGTCGCCGTCCTTCCCGGAGAACTCCTTCAGTTCGGAGATGGCTGACACTCTGATTCGTGGGGCCATAGTGCCGCTTCCTGCCGATACTCCAGCAGTAGCGACTGCGGCTTGGCGAGGAGGTGTTCCAACACTCAAGTCATCAGGGTCATACTCGTTCGGTCCTGGCGGATCGTGAGCTGATCCCGCTGACTGCATTTCTTCATCTTGAGACTCGGGTGCTCCGGCTGGCACTGGCGCTGGCGTTGAAGGTGGCGGTGGGGTTGATCCCATCTCCTGCTGCTCGCTCAGGAAACGTGACATGGCTGCGTTGAAATACGTCTGCAGACGGCCTGGATCTTGGCCACCCGCTCGCGATATCTGATCCTGCGCTTCGCGAACCTCGGCTGCGGATGGAGGTATAAGCCTGAACCCAGGTGTCGCGATCGAGGCAGCTTCCATGGTTGGTCCGCGCATTGACGCGAGTCCGTTTGGACCCATCGTCATCCTCGACAGGCCGATCGATGATCTACTCGATCCGTTCGATCCTGCGTCCGACGTAGCCGACGCGTACTGTGTCGATCCACTGCGCGGCGTCCGCGCTACTTCCACCTTGATCGGCAAGCGGATCTTCGGTGTCGATGTTGGGAACTGGTAATGCGTTGGCTCGGCTGGTGCGATCGGTTCTGCTTCAGTCTTGGTTGGAGAGCTCATTCCTACCAGGGCGGCAAGCTTGTCGATCAAACCTTCGATCGCCTTCACGATCGTGTCCAGTTCCATGTCGAAGAGCGTGTTCGCGTCGAAAGCTCCAGTCGTGAACCCAGCTTCCTTCAGGATATGAAGGAGAAGCTTCACGGCGTCCAACTTGTTCCGTGGTTCGCTCGGCGCAGTGATCGGTCCACGCAGGTCTCCGATCAGCTTCAGACGCATGAGTTTGAGCACGGGGTCTCCAGTGAGCTGCGCTTGCAGCTCCTTCCGGTGGAAGATCAGCTCGAGCTGTTCCTCCGACCAGGCATCCGATCCATCTCGTTCGTCGGGATCGTACTCCGGGGCCTTCATCTTCATCCGCGGAGTCTTCGTCGATCCGGATCCAGAACGTGAGGACGGGGGTGAGTTTGTGGAAGAAGGTTCTTTGGCTTTCGCCACTGAACCTTCTTCCTGCGGATCACGACTTGCGTCGCGATCCGCGGGGGTCCCCGAAGGGACCTGGGGAGGGGGTTGAGGTTTCATTTCCAGCTCAAGTGCCAGATCCTCCTCCTTCACCTCGCCGGGGCTCCTCCCAGCACCCTGGCGATCGGTGTATCCTTCTTGCTTCAGCGGTGTCGACGGCGATTCACCTTCCGTCGGCACGCCAATCCCTGGCTCAACCTTGATCTTGACATCTTCTTCTTCGAAGGTGGACTCACGGTGAAATCCCTGGTTCGAATCCGGGCACGCGCACCATTGTGGCGGAGCGGGTCTCGCGAAATTGCTGACGCGAGTCCTGCCTAGCCAACGGTTGCCCAGACTGCCGACTGACGGGGGGGTTACTCCGGTCGGCCGTGGGGTCGCTGATCTTGTCACCTTGTGTACCCGTCGGCATGGGCGGTTACGCTCTTCTGGTGCTCTGAAGACGATGCGATGGATCTTAATCGGGCCGTGTGGACGGCACTTGGGATTGTTGACGCCTGAGTGGATACTTCCACACCCAGGTGTCGAGTTGCGGTCGCCTGTAGATCGAGAGGTTAGTCGATCGATCCACGGCGCGCGGGGTGGTCCTTGTCCGCGTGGGTTGTTCCTTGTCCTTGTCCAATGTTGTGCTTGAGCCGCCTACTGTTAGCGGTGGAGTTGAGGGGTTGAGGGAGATGTAGTTGCGACCTGGCCAAGCTTCCAGACGGTCTTGCGCGTCCTCCTTGAACAACTTGGTGGATCTTCGTCGAGGGGGGCCAATGTAATTCCCAGCCTCGGAATGCGAACCACTTGCGTGCTACAAGGAATCTTTCTCTCTCTTAACCATCTTAAAATCCTCCCTATCCTTGCTCCCTCTGCCACACGTCATTCCCCTTCTCGCAGCCAACTGGATCTTTCTAACTTCAACCGGTGTGCCACTTTTTGTGGTACCAAGTCAGTCTGGATCCGACCTTGATCCAACCAGGGTTATCGAAATGATTGTCCCCTTCTTGGGAGTCACCTTCGGTCGACCTTCCGTCGACCTCTGATAGATCTTGATCCAACCCCAATACCGGTACCAAACCGATCCACCCTTCGTCACTTTCGATCGTGATCGCCCACTCTTATTTGGCGCATTTTCTCCCGGGCGCTCCACCACAATAGCATTACACCCCTTCCTTGCTACAATCTGTTTCCTCACGCTGTGGAAGAGACAGAGCACCTATCTAACCATCTACAACAGCTGAATCAATTTTCATCAACTTAGTCGAAATTTCAGAGCATCAAAACCCACCTCAAATCGTCTCAAGCCCTCACATGTAAATGAGGTATCCTATAGATGTGTAGTAGTTAGAGCACCTATACCATAGCTAATATCGAGAGCAAATAATCATTCGCTGTGAAGGAGGTAGAGCACCGATCATATAGCCCACATCCAGAGAAGCAATATTTTCAACTTTGCGACCTATTTAGAGAGATAAATGTAAAGTTATAAAGACCAAGAGCATAGCAACAACCAACCTACGATGTGCAACTACATTATGAAAAATGGAAGGCAGTGTTCGTCATCTAAGAATAAAGAGCGTTGTCATATTCATCCATTTGAAAGGTTCCTTATCCAGACACAAGCATCACTTGATGAAGAAAAAATCAAAGACATAGTATCTCAACCAATGATCGCGTTTGTAAAATGTCCATGTGGTTCAACTGTAAGGCGCTACAGTTTTACTCATCATTGTGAAACGCAGAAGCATACTCGCTGGTTATTGTCATCACCAACGGATAGACTAAGATTCCTACGAGCAAAGACAATTGAAGAGTATAACACTGAACTACTTATTTCAAACGAGATTAACACACAAATATTATCATGAGTATCCGACTCAACTCTTTTTTTTAATCAAGATCCTGTATGAAGGAAAAGTTTCATATCTAACACTCGAATACTAAGTTATATAAACATGGTCCAGCTGTCGTTCAACTCCAAGTACCCCTCCATCGAAGAGATGCTCAAAAATCAGCAATATTGCCTTCGCCTCATGAGGCTCTCATGGTTTCGAAAGCGAAAAGAATATCCGATCGTACGCAGAAAGTTTGGACATTCTAAATGCGGCGGGGAATTAATCAAAGGTCATGATGAGATAGAAAATTATACACCGTGTGATAGATCGTGGTGTCGGTTGGACAAGAGGTGTTGCTATAAAACAAAATTCTTATACAAATGTTCGAGTTGTGAATATTTTGAGATACGGAAGTGATTCTCAAGATTTTCTTTGATTATTAGTAAAACGTTTTGATATTGATACAAAGTCAGTAATAGTATTATAGATACTACCAATAATCTACAATGGCATACTTCCTGAAAATGCCAGGCCAACAAGCTCGCT
The DNA here is from genome assembly GCA_033557995.1 of Phytophthora crassamura. Taxonomy (NCBI): domain Eukaryota; phylum Oomycota; class Peronosporomycetes; order Peronosporales; family Peronosporaceae; genus Phytophthora; species Phytophthora crassamura. The sequence goes on from JAUCED010000016.1 coordinate 2,486,295, forward strand.
ATCGCAGCAGCAAAGAAACGTTATTACGAGAAGAATCGTGAAAAAATTCTTGCTCGCCAGAAAGCATACGATGAGAAGCATCGTGAAGAGATCAGCGAGCGTCAGAATTTTTTTTATGCAAAGCGCGGTGGCAGGATTGCTCTCGACTAATCCACAAATATTTTTTATGTTAGATGGAAAAAATTTCTATATTGAAGCAAGACCTGAATAATATACCAAGTAGATAAAGTAATATTTTTATCTTTTACTCTCATATACTCACCATGCTGTCCTACGAACTCGATGCACTCAAGCGCCTTAACATCCGAGTCAAGCGATGGGGTCCTCGTTTCGTGTGAAGGTTAAGAACCAGGATGGACGTACCGTATATCTCTCATCATTCGAGAAGGGTAAGAACCGTGAGCTTCTGTCGAAACAGTACAAGCTCTCTAAGTCTCGTATCTCGAAACACTTCACCCCCAACTACAAGGAGCCTTCCAGCTTCAACTTTCGTAAGACTAAGGTTTATGACGAATACCTGTACGAAAACTACTCTCGTAAGGATATATCATGTCCAACATCCGATCTGTGCTGGCTAAGGAGAACAAAGCGTTCAAGGCCCAGGTACAGCTCGGCTACAAGCTGGTTGATCGAATCACCGGTCTAGAGCGAAACTACCAGCCCTCGACGAACACAGGAGTTTTCAGTAAGCTCATCCCAATCAATTCCAAGGCGGAAGAAGATCATGTCTGAGATGGAATCAAAATATTTCACGGAGAGGATCAGCTTCCCTTCTTCGAGCTATCAGTTCAAGGAGATTACCATGGCCAAGATCATGATCTACAAGCGCGATCACATCCTCGGTGATAACATCGTTGTCCCTGAGTCCATTAAGAAAAACAAGTTCATCATCGATTTCCCTAAGACAAACAACAAGTGTGTATTTTACTGTCTTGCGTATCATCTTGAAAATGGTGCTCGCGCTGATCGAATGATTGGACCTGTCAAAGATCGTTTCAAGGACTATTGTTCATACAAGGCGATCGAGTACTCAGCCAAGTTCTTCACGGAGATGCAACCTGTCGATATCATGCAGTTTGATGAGCTGGAAAATTGCTTCCAACTCTCGATCAACGTGTTTGAGATGGATCAACAATCTCTCGAGATTTCGAAGATTCGTGAGTCTGAGAAGAGCTACGAAAATGTCATCAACATCCTCGATTATAAAGGCCACGCGATGTACATCAAGAGCATTGACACAATTCTCTCCAAGTATCCGTGCAAGGTATGTGATGCTATCTTCACCACGTATGAGAAGCTTTGGAGCCACAAGAAGACGAAGTGTGAATTTGAGGTACTCGAGTCATTCCCGAAGGAACCAACCATCTACAAGCCTCAGGAGAACCAGGTCAAGAAACTTCTCACCAAGTACCGTGTCAAGGGTGTCGATCACTACATCGATCATTTCATTGTCTATGATTTTGAAGCTATCTTGATGCCGACGGCTACTCAGCGTGGGGAGAGTACTATCTACACTAACAAGCATATCCCCGTCTCAGTGAGTGTATGCGACAGTCTCACGAACGAGGTTCGTTGCTTCATCAACGAATCACCAATTCAACTACTTCGAGATATGTTCGAGTATATGGGTGAAGTCAGCAAGAAGATTGATGAGTACAATGAGCACAAGTTCATGCCTCTAATCGAATCAATCGATGGTAAGATTAAGTATCTGGCAACGAAGAACCCTGGAATCATGGATGGAGTCAATTTCGGCAATATCAAGCAGATGCGTAAGGAGAACCCGAAGCTGAGAGCGTTTATGGACGAACTCACGCTTCACGAGAGAGATTGAGTCGCTAGAGAATATTATCTATCAAGTCCCTGTCGTTGGCTTCAACTCTGGTTCCTATGATATCAACCTCATCAAGAATGATCTCTTCACCGTTTTGGGTGTTCAGAGTATCAAGAACGTCATCAAGAACCAGAGCTACATGTGCATCTCCACAAATGCCTACAAGATCCTCGACATCTGCAACTATCTCCCAGCAGGAACCAGCTACGACAAGTATCTCACTACGTACCTCGGGGGATGTGAATGCGATGACAAGATTCGTTGCGTCTGCGGTCTTGGCAAGGATATTTTCCCGTATGAATACATCTCATCATTCAATGTACTCAACGAGACTAGAATTCCCCCGAAGTCAGCTTTCGACAGCAACCTCCGTGGTACAAGCATCAGCGATAACGACTACGAACGCATCAAGTTCGTTTGGGGACACTATGGTACGAAGTCAATCAAGGATCTACTGATCTGGTACAACAATCTCGATGCCAGTCCATTCGTAAAGGCTATCCAGGTCCAGCGAGAACTGTTCAAGAAATTAGACCTCGACATCTTCACTGATGGTGTCAGCCTTCCTGGGCTATCCGAGAAAGTTATGTACCAGACATGTTTCAAAAACCTTGAGAAGCCACCAAGGATTGCGGCTGATCCGTTCGATTTTCTCGAAAAGCGCTACAATGGATATTACGACCAAGACTTGAAGGCTAAGCGTGAGTTCGGCTTGACTATGCAACACGTAGATGAGATGTTGAAGAAACAGAAGTATCTATGCGGACTCTGCTACTGTCAGTTAATGCCTGAGACTGCATCTGTCGATCGAATCAACAACAACCGCGGACACGAAGATGGCAACATCCTCATCAGCTGTGTAGCTTGCAACGTCGCTCGTAAGGATATGCCCCTGAAAGCCTTTCGATACAAGAAGTTGCTCGAGTTCAACAGCGACAAGCTAGTTTTCTCCATCGACAAGGAGGAGTCTGATATCTATCGCAAGATGAAGTCAAACATTGCTGGAGGTCCATCTATCATCTTCAACCGCTATGCCAAGCGTGATGAGACGAGGATTAGAGGCAGCAAGCTCTGTAAGAAGATCATCGGCTACGATGCTAATGCTCTCTACCTTTGGGCACTCGGTAATGAGATGCCCTACGGGCGACTCACAACGGTCGAGACCTATGATGGTATCATCGACGATATCGAGGCTGACAAGATCTTTGGCTTTCTCGAGTGTGATATCAGAACGCCAGAGCACCTCAAAGATTACTTCTCAGAGATGACCCCCATCTTCAAAAATGTCGAGATCGACTGCAACGACGAGAGCATTATCGGGTCTCACATGTATGCGTACAACCAGTCTCATGAGTCAGGTCGAGCAAAGCCAGCCCGCAAGCTGATCGGAAGCTACTTCGGCGAGAAGATCCTGATCTACACACCTCTGCTCAAGTGGTATCTGGAGCATGGCATGGAGATTGTCAATACTTACAGCTTTATCAAGGCAAGCTCTCACCAAGCCTTCCAATCATTCATGGAGGAAGTCTCAAACGCTCGTCGCGAAGGCGATGCTGATAAGAGCAAGGCAATGATTGCTGAAATGATGAAGCTGGTCGGCAACAGCGCTTTCGGTCGCTCTGCATGGATAAGAGCAAGCACAAGGAGGTTAAGTATGAAAGCTCTGACTCCAAGGTTAGAGCTATCATCGAGAAGCAAAATTTCCACGATGTTGAGGAGCTGGCTGGGTCATATGAGGTCAGCTTGAAGAAGCGACGCATCAAGCTCAACAACCCGATCCACCTCTCGATCGCCATCTACCAGCTCGCTAAGCTACGAATGCTTCAGTTCTACTACGATTGCATTGACTACTACTTCGATCGATCTGACTTCCAGTATCAGGAGATGGATACGGACTCCGCATACATCGCCTTCAGCTGTGAGAACCCCTTCACCGAGGCAATCAAGCCAGAGCTCCAGGATCACTTCAAGCAACACAAGTACGATTGGTTCCCACGAGACTACAACTAGAAGGTAGCTAAGTTTGATCGACGTACGCCTGGGCTGTTCAAGGATGAATGGAGCGGTGATGCTATAGTGTCACTCTCATCCAAGACCTACATCTGCTACATGCCTGATGAGTCTTACAAGGTCAAGGTCTCAGCCAAGGGTGTCCAACAAGGTCGCGGTCGCAACAGCGATGTGCTGAACCCTGACGGAGTCGAGTCAGTTGTCAATGATCAGCTTACTCTCTCGGGGACAAACAAGGGTTTTCGCATCTGTAAGGAGAGTAAGGGCAGTAAGGGCATTATCACCTACACTCAACAGAAGACTGCTTTATCGTATTTTACGATAAGAGGAAAGTTCTCTCTGATGGTATATCTACTCAACCACTTGAAATCTAATCTTCATGGGGGAGCTACTCACCAAGCTCTACAACGACCCCAATACTGGTTTCGTAGGGGCTCAGAGTCTCTATGAGAAGGCTAAAAGCATTGACAGATCCATCCGTCTCAAAGATGTTAAAGCATGGTACGCAAGCAATACAGATGCTCAACAGTACCAAGACCAAGGAAGCGATTCGATCAGTTCCACATCGCAAGCAACAACCCAGATTCATGGCAGATGGATTTGGCTTTCTGGGAGGGAAAGAGCTTGCTCACAGCAGTCAATATCAATAGTCGATTGGGCTACGTAGAGTTAATCCCCAACAAACAGGCCGACACAGTTCTGAAAGCACTAAAACGCCTCGTGAAGCAACACAATCCTACAATTATCACGAGCGACAACGGAGCCGAATTCATGAATCAGCAAGTCCAAAGCTACTTCAAGAAGTCATCAATTACCCATTTTAACAATGAACCCGGGGAACACGCAACGATGGGTAAGATCGAACGATCAAACAACGATTGTTGCGGACATCTCAAAGAATCACTAAGCGGTTAGTAGCTGATCTGGTTGAGAACTATAATTCAACGAAACATAGTTCCATTGGCATGACCCCAAACGAAGCTCGAGGAACCGTCATTCAATCAGAGCTCGATCACAATCACAATCTTCTACGAGAAGTCGATAGTGATTTTAGTACTGGTGAGACGGTTGTCTATCGACTCAAGGCAAAGCAATTCGGCAAGGAATCAGCCAAGTGGAGTACGCTTGTCTATGAGGTCGCTGGAATGGATGGCTACCGTATCCAGATTCGATCGAAGAATGGCCATATCCTTTACAAATTTCCAAATGATCTCAAACGAGTCAAGCTTGCCATCACTAATACAGATGCATCATTAGGCCAAATATTTGAGGCCGAGTCGATTCTAAAGCATAAAAAAATGCGCAACAACAAGTACAAATATTTTATCGAATGGAGAGGCTACGATGATCCATCATGGGAGAGTCAGGACAATCTACGCCTAATCAACAAAAATGAGATGAGCACGCTGGAGAAGCACTACTGGAGGAGCTCAGACTCATAGCGTGATCGACTTAAGGTCATCAGGGCACCTAACTGGTCTCGGGGGCTCAAGCCGCTCGAGTTCGAACCTATCGATCCTCGGTTTCTTTTTGTTACAATCCTCTCTGCCTCAGCGGCATCCCGGGCGTTGTCGATCGGTTTGATGCGACTCAGGATGTCTTCATCGACGTATTCGATATCCATAACAAAAATATTTTCAGTTATATAGATAGAGACATATTCGCGATGACCAATTGTCAAGCAATCACTCAGAGCAACTCCCCATGCTCCCGCAACGCCCTTAAATCAGGGTTCTGTGGTCAGTACGATAAAGATCAGAAAATCGCCATGTATCACAAAGAGTTAGCAAAAATGCACCAACGGGTCCGGAGATATATAGAGATCTCCAATGATCTGAAAGCAAAGATTGACGATATCCAGAGGCTTGACTTTATTAAATCAGAGCTGATCAAGCTATGCCCTGATCGACCATTCAGGGCTATCCTAGACGATATCCACTTCAAGGACCCGATCGAGAAACTGTGATATGAGCATGACTGAGGCCATGGATGAGTACAACCGATTACTCGATAGGATAAACGGCCTCGTCCATCCCTTCACTCAGGCGATTGGGATTGCAAAAAACGCGTTCCATTTCGCAAAAGTACTTTCGGAGAAATATTTCCCAGAGGCCAATCCAGATTCTGAAAAATATTTTTGAATGAGCTTGCGCTCAGACGGACGGCACGGCCGACTGACTGCGTCAGCGACCCTACCGAAGGTAAACATGCTCCAAACCGCGTTTGGCGCGAGGCAAAGCCTCCGCCCGGAGCCCTCTGGGCTCTTATTCAAATAATGCGTTCTATTTGGCAAAAGTTGCCCGATATCGGCAATATTTTTCAAAAACGGCGTTCTATTTGAAAAACACGATTTCGCGGAAATATTCTCAGAGGGCGATCTCAGATCTGAAAAAATATTTTTGAAAACATGTATGATTTGAGAGATTACGAAAAACGCGTTCTATTTTATTAAAATATAGCATTCTTTATGATTGCTCTCATATAATCATGTATCCCAATTACAATAACAATCAAGACCGTGCCTACAAGCATCAGGAACTCCTGGCGTGCATCGCCCGCGATCAGCGCCTTGAAGCGATGAAGCGGGAAGCATATGCTAACGCGATCTGGGCCACCGATAGCGAAGACTCTAAAACCAAGGATGCCACTGAAACAGGCGATACTCTCACGCGTATTGTAGCTGCGATGAAGGCCGCGGCCAGTTCTTCTAACAAGCCAAACCCCAATGGATTTACATCCAGTGGTGATATCTACGATGCGATGGGAGACGCACCAAATGGTGTTTTTTCAGAAAGCATAAATAATTCAGCGGACAACAACACTCCTGCTACCGAGGCGCCGACGCTTGAAGAGCCTCTCCTCAACGAGGTCATGATTGAAGAGAAGAGAGAGCCCGACGAACCAAGAGACATGATTGAATCTGGTGAAGCTCAAAGAGGAATCAGCCTTCTTTTCGGAAAATACCCGTTTCTGAGCAATATCAACTTCAAGCCTGTGATCGCCAAGGATGGGGAGATTCAGGAACACAAGTATATCGTACGACACACCGATGGTAAGATCGCGTTCAAAAATGGAACTGAGGTACCCTCCGACAATGAACTGCTTCAGTATGTCGATTGGGAGAAGACATCCTATCGATCAAAGATAGGACCGAGAGCCTTTCAAAGCTATACAATGGCATTCAATCAGCCATGATCAGACCTATTTTCAAAACTTGGCGACTGAAAGCAAGAGCGGCCATAGATGCGAAAACTTTCGATGATCGGTTAGGAGCCGATGATGATCAGCTCATGGCATCTGTCTTCAATCTCTCGCCAGAGGAGAAAGCTGACTTGATCAGGAACCTACCGCCACCTGATGAGGATGAACTGATGCTCGCCCTATCTGCTAACCGAGAAGCGGCTATCAAGGATCGGGTGGCGCCTGAAGACTATGATCAGTTTATGGAATCTGTGAGCGGACAGACCAATGAGGAGGTCGCTGACATAATCATGAAGCAATCAATTTATGATCGAGATGAGCTGATGTCCAGCTTATCCAACCCAGTAAATAGACGTCTGTTCCTGGCTGATCTCAGCAAGGATGATCAGGAGGCATTCTTTGATCTTCAATACAAAGCCAAGAAGCGATCAGTCGGAGATTCAGCCGTATCAACTGACGAGCCCACCGAGCGATCTGAATCCTTTTTCATGAAGAACGTTCAATTCCTGTACGAGAAGGTGCCCAGGATCGAGTCGATAAAAATGAAACCGTACCTTTCAATAAAGACAAAACCGAGATTGTTCCATCTGAAAAAGTATATCTTGGCCCGAAAATGCTGTATTACAGCCTCAAAACCAACAAGCCTTATAAGGCCACTGATCCTACTAAGGTCACTAATTCGATCAACTGGGAAGCAACACTCAACCTTGTAATCTACGAGCTCGGCACTGGAGCACGCTGGCTTACACAACAATCTAAATATGAGAGCAGCCCAAGGAAGCGAGACGGCATGCGCCAGGAAGTCAATCATATCATCGCAACGATCAAGCAAATTGATCCAAGGCAGGGAGAGGAGCAAGCGTCGCTGATCATGTTTCCGACAAGTTCGTTCGATACACCGGCCCCAAAGCCCAAGAAAGATCAAAAGATCTCAGCAGCCAAGAAGGACTTCACTTATGTGCCTTCTACCGGCAAGGGGCTCGTTGAACGCGGTCTCAGGGGCGCTGGTCGTCCGTACAATCTCGCTGATATCGAGGGAAGTGGGCGAGCATCTGACCTCAAGTACAAGCGTATTGGTACCATATTCATCCGCAAGGCTGATCTCAACGCAAACCGTCTCAAGCTGGTGTTCCCAAGTCGCAATTCCGTCGGTCCAATCCGCCCGATGAGCAATGAGCTCACTGAGATGGTCAAGGATCTATTGTATAACGATAACATCAGTCAGCAAGCCTATCGCGCACTGTCAGTCGAAGATCAACGTGTCTTCTATGAAATCGTGCAAAAGACTCAAGTAAATCACACGCTCAGGGAACCGATGATCGATCCTCGTATCACACTCAAGGCTGAATTCGATAAGCTGCGCGGCGAGATTGCTCTCGGCAATGACAACAAGGGCATGCGGAGAGAGCTGTACAGACTGGTAACTGACATGTTTGAACAGAAAATGATTTCTAATAAATAATTCAAATCGATAATGTCTGCTCTCCTATAGGTATGATCGTCCTCAACCCTAAATTGTTTAAACATGGAAACACCTATGCGAGTCAGGCGAATGCCAACGTCGCTGAACTCAAAACAATTCTCACAGAACTTACTGTGAAAGATCCTATGATTCCTGAACCCAAACAGAACCCTTCTACTGATTGGATCAATGGCCGCAAACAAGGCGGCACTGTCTGGGCTCGAGAAGAACGGCGGAAGCCTAAGACCTTCAAGCTGTAGTATTGCTACTGTTTTTTTGACGCGGACAAAGCCCTATAAGCGTTTTTCCAACTCTTCGATACGAGCTATCAGCTGCTTGATAACATTAACGTTCAAAACAGTTATCTGATTGTAATCCATTCCTAGCTGAATGCCCTCGAGGTCTCCCTCCTCTTCAACCTTCATATTCTCATTTTCAGTATAAACGAGAGCCTCTCCGCATACTTGTGCTACATCCTGCGCGATCAAACCAATTTTAGTTCGACCTACCTGGTTCAAGTAATTATAACTGGATGGGACGAGGAGTTTGTATGTCTCGATATCAATATCCAATTTCTGGATATTCTCCTTCAATCGTCTGTCAGAAGAGGTATATACGCTATTGTTGACGTATATGTCATCGTTGAATAATGCGCAGATGGTTATCGAAACCGGTCCGCCCCCTAAATTGCTCCATGCGTTGGTAGAGACGTTGTATATGAATGTATTCGTTGCGATGTTAGTAATCGTGTGAGTCGCTGTACCAGAGACTCAAGACCGCATCTAGGTATGCTTACATTGGTGGCAACCCGACCGCCTGCCGTAATAGTCAATTTTTTGAGTTGTTGGTCATGAAATGCAAATCATTATTGGACACAGTTCCTATGTATGCTGCATTCGTACTAGTACCGTTGACCCCGCTATTGATCTGGAAAGCACATTTTATCGGAGATGTAGCATTGCTTGACTCGATGAATAGCGGCATATCGATAGAAGATGTACCATCGTTGAGATCAGATGAACATTTGATGTACATATTTCCAGCATTCAAAGTGATAGGAGCCGTTCATACGAGCTGGAATAACGTGTATTCGTATTGAATAGCATTTTGTTGATCGTATCGCTCACTATATAGACAGCCATTGCCGGAAGGTGTCGCAGTCGTTGCATTAGGCGCAATGCATATTGCATCTGCTGATGATACTATTCCATACGTATGCGGGTAGCCTGACTTATATTGTCTGGTATATCCGATGTCAAAGCACATGCGATGCGTTTGTGAGGCAAAACCAGATTTGTTATTCCAATCGATCGACAGCAGATCTGCAGCACTGGCAGATACGCCAACCGAGTATGCTGAAGCATTATCGGTCGAGATTAGGTTGAGAATTGGGTATGATTAGTTGTTGCTCGCAGAGGTTGTTCTCGATGCAATAACCAAGCCAGTATCTTCACTCACCCGATATATATTTAAAGTCTCGCGATTCCCAGTACCTCCATAAAACCGTAGACAATTCGAATCAGATGTGCCAGCGGCATGCTTCCTATTCCTAGTGAATTCAATGTCATTGTTCTATATACTTGGAAAATGCCTAAGGTAGTTAAATCATTGTAATTGAGCTCTGTCGCGGTTGCTATGCATCCACTTAAAGCATTGAGCTCTGTAGCCGTTGCTGATAGAGTCGTGCCACGAATCTGTAGCGTCGTTGGATTTAGATTGAGGGTCGTTGCGCTCATCGTTTGCGTGCCTGATTTAGTAATCGTATCTGCTGTTATCGACCCAGAACCGTCAGAGATGATAGCGTCCCAACCGATGTAATATTGCTTTGCGCTAGCGAGCGTTCCGTTAATCGACCCAGAAAACGTCAGAGATGAGAGCGTACCAACTGACGTAGTAGATGGTTGCGCCGCTGTAGATAGCGCCCCGGTTAGTGTTGTCGCCGAGATGCTGCTCAATCCGGAAATCGTTCGTGATGCTCCCGTAAAAACAAGATTGCCACCAATCGTTAGCCCTGAGAGCGTTCCAAGACTTGTGATATCAGGCTGAGATGCAGCTTTGATCGAACCATAGATATTTGTAGCGGTCAGCGAGCTAATCGTAGCAATCTCACCAGCCGTTCCGAGCACACGTGCCTTTGAGTTCGCTGCTGTTCCAGGCGTGATGCCAGTCAGGAAGGTCGGTAGCGTTCCAACCGCGACGCCTCCGACGGCCAAGGCGCTACAACTGATAGAACCAAGCCCTGTCAGCGATAGAGTCTCATCCAGTACAAGACTGCTTCCAGAGGTTGCCATGCCAGGGATAACACCGCTCAAGTAGCTCAGGCGGTAGTCATTCTTGTTCAAATACAGAGTCTGAGCATATTCATACGTGAGCACACCATCCGCACCCAACGAGGGGTAGAACCGAGGGTTGGAGAGCGTTGAATCACCGATGGCCGGCGGATACGTAAAACCCATACTATTTTTCGATTGTATAATATACGATAGATTAATTAAGCAAGTTACCTGTAGGCAAAGCCGCAAGATCACTTGCGCCTCTACCATAGTATCATGAGCTCAATCCCTGATTATGGCGCGGCACTCCCGGCAAAGTTTCGTACGGTCTCGGCAGGCGATATCAAGGGCTTAAATATCAAGCGTCTCTTTCGCATGCTGATACTCGGGCCGAGCTTCTCGGGGAAGAACAACCTATGTATGTATATTCTCAAGAATTCGCCGAATGCCTTCACGCATCTTCACATCATTGCTCGTAATCCTGACCAGGAGCTCTATCGATACCTTCAGGAGAAGTTGGCTGGATTCATAACTATACATGACCAGGATGCACCACCGCATGTTGATCAGATTCGTAAAACCAAAGGAGATGGTATCGAGCTCGTCATCATAGACGATTTCAGCAACGATAAGCTGCTTATGGAGAAAGTATTCTCACATTACTATACTCGTGGTCGGCACCTCAGACTTAGCACCATCTGCCTTATCCACAGCTACTTTGCATGCCCTAAGATGCTGATATTGAACAGTGAATATGTGGTTATCCTCAAGGCCAATAGCAAGCGGGATTTGAAAATGGTGTTCAAAGATTTCAACATACCCGGCACAACCGAGGAGGGGCTGATTCGTGCCTACGAGCAAGCGACCTCAAAAAGGGTCAATGCCTCTTTTTAGATTCAGTCAAAGGCGAGATGAGATATAATTTCAATAAAGTCGTGAAACAATCGAGATATGAATATACATCAGATATTGACGAAGAATGAGTTCTATCGTAGCAATCAATTCCAAGGACCTGGTTCCCAATGGGTTCAATAATCAGTACCGATAGGAATTCCCCCTCTCGGCGAATTTCAAGAATGTTGAGGTCGCGGTTCAATCGATCAGCATGTACAACAGCCAGTACAACATTGATCGCGAAGCATATGGAAACAACTCGTTCAAGGTAGAAGTGCTTACGGCTGCGACGGTCTCAACCATCAGTATCACGCTACAGGATGGCATCTATAGTTATACTGATATCAATCGTATGATTCAGACGGCTCTCGTCAATGCTGGAGCATTTCTCATCGATGCCGATGGCAACAACACGTTTTTCATCCAATTGATTGAAAACTCGACGTACTACTCGGCTCAGGTCGATGTGAGCGCCACACCGGCAACTCTCGGATCATACACGCGTCCAGCGACTGGTCTATGCAGCACTGGTGGATCTGGTCTCCCGACTACGGCTCGCGTTCCTCGACTAATCATTAATAACGCTGCATTCGGCGAAATCGTCGGCTTCTCGACCGGTCAGTACCCCTCTGCTTCATCTACAACGCCCGCATCGTTTCTGAGCACATTGCCGCCTCAGATCAACCCTGTATCTGTTTATGTGGTGCGCTGCTCGCTGGTGAATAACGCGTTCACTGCACCGCCTGACATTCTGACTGTATTTACATCGCAAGGTACTGAGGCTGGTCAGCTGATCTCATACCAACCCAACGAGTTTTCACGGATGAAGGTCAATGATGGATCATACTCGATTACCAACCCAACGAGTTTTCACGGATGAAGGTCAATGATGGATCATACTCGATTAACTTCACAAATCGCTCGAGCTGATTTACGATCGTTATCACGATTACGATCGTAAATCAGCTCGAGCGATTTGTGAAGTTCCGCGATCCCAATCTATTGATTTCACTTTCGTTCCGCGAGTCAAAAAAAATAGGCTTAGAGATGCTCTAAGATAATCTGAAGCTCCCGCCAGTCTTGCGCTTAGCACGCAACGCGGCCATGTGAGCCTTCGCCTCAGGGCTTCCTTTCACGAGCTTCTTTTTTTGAGAAACGCCAACACCATATCTGGCCTTAACGCCCTTGCGTACATACTTGATCATCTCCACATGTTCGGGCTTGGTGGCTTTATCGATTAGCTTCTTTTCAACCAAATCAACGGCATCCGTTAGTAGTCCTTAGCGCTTTGCATACGATAGCGCCTTGGTACCAGCCGACTTCACATCTGCCAAGGCCAGTCTCCCACCCTCCTGCTCATCAACAGTGATGCCAATGCCGGTTAGCTTCCTTAGCCCCTGGCGAGCGGCCATGACCGCACCAGGACTTCCAGTGTAGGCAGAAGCAGGCGTTACAGCAGCATCCGCCAGTTTGCTGAGGATTCCCGAGTCTTTTGCGAAGTTAAAGCCCTTCTTGATGGTCTTCCAAATAGAGCTCCAAATTGACGCTCCATGCATGCCGCCTCCGTTGAGAGCGACCATAGGATACTGGATCTCGTGGGGTGTAATCAAGATTCGAACGCCGCGGTTAGCACGCTTGGCCTTCATGATCTTCTGGGCCGTTTCGGGATGCACCGCGAGAGAGGCACCAGAGCCATGCAATTGCTCCTTAGTCAGGCTAAGAATACCCGACTTGGCAGCTCGCCTGAGCTTGGCAGCCGGGATGTCGCTTGATACAGAAATATCCTTGTACATGGTTAGTTATATCAGAGGAATCATAGTTTTCTAAACAAATTCAACCTAGATGGCATCGACATCAAGACTTTTGAAACCTCTCAGTAGATCCATTCTCTTTTTTTGTGTGCAATACAACCATAGCAAACAGTATATCCCACAATAATTTGAATACGTCCCTTGATATTGATGCTCATTGTACGGCAAATCGTCAAGTACTGTCGGTGGACCTACACCCATGCTGTCAAAATAATGACCATCATTAACACATGTCCAATCACCGACTCCACCATCAGCGCGCAGTAGAATGATATACGTTCCCTTCGGGGGGGAGCGGCTTCTTAATCTCCGAAATCTCCAGTATTCCATCGAGTTTGACTCCCAGATGCTTGGCCAGAGGAATCAAATCGTGATCGCTCGTTATCTCCTTGATATACTGACTCATTTAATTTATTTTCAGCGAGATGCTATATCTGGGCAGTCATATAATCAACCTATAATCATGACCGATAGTACTCAACTCGCGGATCAGTTTCTCCTCCAATCGAGCCTCAAGACCGACTTCTCGGTCAAGGTATCGCGCGGCAAATCCATCGCCGTCGTCAATGATGGCCAAAGCGGCTCGTACTCCTCGGGTATGTATCATTCGAGCCGTTAAGGGCGCGAGCGCCCTTAACGGCTCGACCGGCTATGCCTCGCTCAAGGATGCGTACGTCGTATTGCCGTTCGTGGGATCGATGAAGAATACTCATGCGTCTCTTGATGCCGGCGCTGCTCCCTCGCGCTACGCTCTGGGACTGAAGTGCAACGTAGCTAACGTAGTGGATGAAGTCAAGGTTATCTGATTGGCAAATCCATCATCGCTCCATCTGAGTACAAGCAGCTATGGTCGAACGTTCGCGCCATGGCCGAGCTAACGACCGCGGAGGTTGAGAAGCATGGTGCCGATATGTTCTTGTTCCCGGATGACTGGGAGACGACCTCTCACTCGGCTATTGCTGCTATTGGTGGAGATGGCTACTCCAACAACTCGCTTGCTGGCAACAGCTCACTTGCTCTAACCAGTGGTGAGCCTGTCCGCTCCAACTCCGGATTCTTGCGCCGCGTTCTCAACAACCCTCCCGAGGTAGCTGGTACCGCTGATTCTCACGGATGGCCGTCGCTGAAGACAACGTCGTCGCAGGCGATTGCTCAGATGCGCGGCACCGGCGCTTTCAAGAAGGGTACGGCGCTCACTCAGGGATCGACTCTTGGAGAGTGATTTTACATACTCTAGATTCGTCTAGCTGATCTCCACCCGATCTTCTCCGAGATCGATCTTGTTGGAAACCCTCAGCTCAAGCTTGAGCTCAAGGTACAGACTGGATATTCGGATTTGGTACTTGCGCCTCATGCGACAGATGTCAAGTTGAGTACGATGAGTCTGGCTTCGACTACGCTTGTAGCAGGTTCGGTATGCCCGATCATGATTGGAGCAACTGCTACTAAGGTTGCTGCTGATGTCATGAGTCCTGTTATTGGAGTTGGCTCGAAGAGTACCGCTCTTCGAGTAGCGTGGGGCCCGATTCACAACTCGATCACTACCATCGCCACGGCTGGTAGCTACTTCCCTTTCACGCAGGCTCGCCTCAACCTACCGTTCTACGACATTGCAAACCCCACGGCGCTTGTGTCTAAGCCGATGAAGCAGATCAAGAACCTCGATTGCTACTCGCAGATGTTCTCCGCTGGTGAGGCTGGCGTTGGAACCATGACGACCAACAAGAACTTCTCTGTTCAGGTAGCCAGCTCGCATAAAAATGTTAAATATGTTTGCATGCTACCGTACGCCAACACCGCCAGTGGCAACTTCGCAACCGCCGCCAACACGCATCAGTTCGCGTCGCCTTTTGACTCCGCTCCCTGGTCGCTCGAGCCCGGTTCATCTATTCGCGACTTCCAAGTACAGGTCGGCAACAAGAAATGTGTTCCAGGATACTCACTCGTATGATTGGCAGAACTTCCTGGATGAGTTCAGCAAGATCGGCGCCATCAACGGTGATCTCTCTCGCGAGATCAGCAACGGTTTGATCGGTATGGACAAGTGGCAGACGACTCAGCGCATCCTTGTCGCCGATTGCTCGCGTATCTCTGAAGCCGACGTACCTCAGTCGATCAAGGTATCTGGCACGAACGTCTCCAGTCAGGGTACGAACCTTCTAGTAGTCGTTGTATATGAACGCTCTCTGGAGCTTGACCGCATCACCGGAGAAGTGTTCCGTGCAGACTAAGCGCTCTGATGCAAAGGAAGCTCATCTCGATTAATTTAATTAAATTTGTATATATGATCTGGTTACCTATATAGAGATCATCATGAGTACATTAACTTTTGGCAAACACAAGTCGAAAACTATTGAAGAGGTATATGCTTCTGACCCAGGATACTGCCGCTGGTTATCGAATCAAAAGAGTCTCGTTGAAGACAGCAGTGATATTGGTAAGTTCCTGAAAGAGAAGTTTAGTAATGGTGATGGATCGTTCATTATGACGTTTGGTAAGTACAAGCATAAAACTATCAAAGATCCAAACCATCGACCCTGATTACCTCGAATGGCTGAATAAGAATGAATTCATTCAAACGAAGATGCCCAAACTGAAGGCTGAGGTAGATGAACTACTAAAGTGAGCTCATGGTGATATTTGTTTTTTTTTGAAAACATTCTGAATTTCAAAAAAAAAGAGTCGACTGACTCGAATAGTTTAGTATCCCATAGATTCGAAGAAGTCCTCGAAATCATCGAACTGTTGGATGCATCTACCCATAAAATTAGGGTGATAACTCAACTGTCCGATAACTGAGTTGAATGACGTCCGTTTATCCAAACGTTGCTTGATCTCTGATTCAATCTCATCCAGAAGTCGCTGACGAAGGAAGTAGCCATCTTCTGGATCCATTGGAAGTCAATGAACTGCGTTAGCTTATAGTTAGTTCTGGTCATGAACTCTTCAGTAGTCATGAACTCATGTTGTTCGAGGATGATAGCGGGTGGCTTCACAAAGTTCTTGATCTCAAGGATCAAATCCTTGCGAATCATATATATACCCATGGTCAGGCTCCTCAGGGAAAGCAATGTACTGAGTGAGATTACAGTCGATCTGGTAAAGGAACTCGTTCGTGTTCTCGTAGTTGTTCATGGTTGTTGGTTGGTTGTTGCTTGTTGGCTGCTTGTGATTATATAACTTAGTATTCAAGTGTTTAAATAGAAAACTTTTCCACTCAAACATTGCTTCTCTGGATGTGGGCTATATGATCGGTGCTCTACCTCCTTCACAGCGAATGAATATTTTACTCTCGATATTAGCTATGGTATAGATGCTCTAACTACTACACATCTATAGGATACCTCATTTACATGTGAGGGCTTGAGACGATTTGAGGTGGGTTTTGATGCTCTGAAATTTCGACTAAGTTGATGAAAATTGATTCAGCTGTTGTAGATGGTTAGATAGGTGCTCTGTCTCTTCCACAGCGTGAGGAAACAGATTGTAGCAAGGAAGGGGTGTAATGCTATAGACGGGGCTGGCGGACGGGACTATGTACGATGTGTTAAAAAACGGTAGGACAACCGGCACTTACCTACTACTTTTGGCACACACCCAACTGGTGGTGCGACTGCGATTAGCGGGCAGAAGACCACCACGGTGGACCAGAGGAGCATGGTAGTTGCGGCTATCATCATCCCGAAGCTCCTTTATATCGGCCGCCACCAGTGGCCCACCAGAGCCATTGTGGATCTGTTTCAGCGCAGAATCCACAATTACATTTGGCATTCGCAGTTTACGGCCGCAAAAATCACCTGCAAGGTGTGGTTAAATGCCCAAGTGGCAGCGTTGCCTCGGGCGCACGGAGGAGTCGCGGCGCCGAACTTGAAGGTCGAACTACAGGCAATGGCTGCGGTAGCGATCGCCAAATGGGCACTTGGGCCGACTTCAGCCACAAGGATCGTTGGCGACGTGCTTGCAGACGCCACACCCGGACGATTGAGTGGACGACTGGTGGTGCTCCACACCTAACTCCCCCTCCGCGGCAGGGGCTGAGGCTGGGACCCACGCTCTGGGCAACGGGGGCGCAGGTATGCGGGATCTTTAGTGGAATGATGGTACCTGCAGTCAAAGCGGCCATGGTGACAGCGCTCAATTGTCTCCGGTATTTTGGAGAGGGGACCCAGATCACATGGGCAGGACGGACGGGAATTTTGCCACATATCGAGGTGCGGTGGCGGAACGGTACCAGCAGGTCGAGCACAAGCTGCACGGGGAGTTTTGCAGTGAGTGGCTGCCACATCTAGTGCTATCCACTATGCGGTTGTACACACCGGACGACCTCATCGTGACCCCGGCCGCGAGCTACAAGCCCTATGCCAGGATGGCCGACAACTGAAGGATGTAGTCCATTGGACTGGACGGCTAACGCGGATCTCTGCGTCACGCTGGTCACTCGGGAGGTCAGTCGAGTCGTCCGGTCACAACTCGAACAGCTATTGCTGCTTCTGATTTTGAACTTTCCCCAGCTGTTGCGGCGAGGAGAACCTGACGGCCTCATCCGGTACCGAATGAAGTCCGGCCAGCAGGCGCCAGTTCGACGGTGGTTGACAGCAGGACTGAGGGTGGGGAGCCAAGATCAGCCAGACACCACGCATCACCAGACTGCTCAATCCAGACCTATGGCGAACTGGAAGCATACATGCGGGAGGAGACGAGAGACAAGGGCACGGTGCTCCTTGTACAGCCGCACCCGAGGCTGTCACGGATGGTTTGCCTGTGGGCAGGTGGCAGACGCTGGTCGCCAAGCGCGAAGCATTTTAAAGCACATCTGACCAAGACGGCTTTCAAGAACGGGCGTCGGATAGCTGCCAAGGCGCACGAAAAATGGGAGCAACACAACAGCGAAGCTGCAACCGGACTCCAGAAGCTCAGGTGGCGAGACATTCGCAGAGTGGTGGGGCTGACCCCATGGGGGGAACAGGTTCTGCTGCGCATGAAACACCACGCGTTATCGACCTACAACCCACTGTCGGCGGGGATGCACTGTCCGCACTTGGAATGTAGCAGGCAGAGGAAGGTTGACCCGTATCACGTGTTTTGGGAGTGCCCTGCAGCTAAACGACTACGAAGCATTCTCCTCGACCGATGGAAGGTAGCCGGGCTGAGCATGGTGGGGATTAAACAGGCTATGTTCGAGTTAACCCTGAAGACAACGCCCTCCGAGATATTGGCCGTAACGGCGCGGCAAATGGAGGATAGCTTCGGAGCTACTGCTGATCAGGTCCGCGGAGGGATTCACAAGATCATAGACTAGTGCTGGAGCATCGGTGCTGCCCTGTATTTTCACTGCACGTGGAGATGGCGGGTCGCCTTTTTCGATCCCCACAATGATGTCTCCCGCGCGCATCACGCAGCGGGATACGCGACCAGACTGACGAGGGGACATGCACGCATCACGGCTGATGTACTGCATGACCCAACGGACCGGACGATGGCGCAGCTGAGGAGCACCATCTACGATATGCTCGGGGGGCAACTGGGTCAGCCCCTTAACTCCACTCTCCTCCGACAACCCGGATATCGTGGTTTTCATCGCGGCTGGGCCTTCAGGATCTGACCAGATGTATGCGGGGGGCATTATGATCGCCCGAGCGTCCGACAGGGTGGGAGCCAGACAGTTGATGTACCTTGGAGGTGTGCTTTCCCAGGGCACAATGAAAGGGGCAGATACTGCAACTCACATGTGCTTGCTCAAAGCAATGCGGGTGTGCCTCCGGAACCAATGGGGGCAGGTCTATGTTGTTGGTGATAACCACATTGCCATACGGCAACACCGTACGCGGACTCCGCCTAGGCGAAAGGAGCAGCACGGAGCGTTTTGGAAAGCAAGGAGGTATGCCGACGCGGTGGGGGTGACGCGCTGGAGCTCACATCCGCGAGAATACAATAGGACCGCACACGAAATCAAAAAGACCGTACAGATCACTCAGAAGGAAGTGGCATGGCTTGCTGCACGGGATATTACCGGCAGGGCGCAGTGGACAGCAATTCTCGCTTTTGCAGACTTGGACACTGAATACTGGATGAAGATCCAAGGGGACACGTCAACGGACGTGATTGACGCCAGCAAGGTGTAACCACACGGAGAGCGGGTCGCACCGGTGCTCGCACGAACGCGCCCGCAAGCCTGCCGCATGCAGAAATGGCATGAGCAGACAACGGACATTAGGTGGCGTTAGCAAAGGTTAAATGACACTAATGAACCTCACTTCAAAACGAAAACCTTCTGTCCTCCGGTCTTCCCTTATAGAACAGGTTGAGCTGATGAAATGCGACCCGGTATCCCGTCCACACCTGGAACTCGGTTAGTCCGTTGCTGTGATTCCATACTTGTGTTGGAGTTTGCTCGAGCGCTGCACGTTGCCACTGGTCATTCTCCGCACGTGTCTCCAATCGTACTAGTAGGCTCTCCAGTTGTTCTGCCATGTCTCTCTTGTACCGTCGGTATTGGGTGGTTTCCGATAAGCTTGAGACGTCGCAGAGGTTTCAAGGCGAGATAGGAAACCCCTCGGTTTCCCGATCGCGAAGTAGGAAGATAGACTAGTTCAGTCTTGGATCTTCCTCGAAGCTAACCCACCACGCCACGCCCTGTTGTGGCCAAACACGACACTTTTGCCCCACGGAGAGATTGTTGGAAACGGCTGTTTCTTCAGCGCTGCCCGTACATGTTTGTTTGTCACCGTCTTCTTGCAGGCCCACGGGAAGCGATGGATCGCTGGGTTTGCTTCGAACACCAGCGGCCCTGCACTCTTTACGCCTTGCTCTTCGTCGGATGGTTGGTTCATCCTGTACCCGTCAATTCCATTTTCGGATTGCCGGAGCCGGATGTGATGCTCAGCTTGGTCCGGTTCTTGCTCCCCTTTGGAGCCTAGTATATCCCCACCGTTTGGAGTTCTCACTTGTATTCTTCGAACCGCTCTCCAGGTTGCCTGATGTGCAGTGGTGGGTGCGCATTGAGCTCTCCTCCGATTAATATCTCTGGGGACGCTAGCAGTATGGCCGTGGCCCATTTTCGTAGTTTCTTTTCCTGGTGTCGCTGCTCCGTTCCGATTCGCCGCGGAAACCTCATGACGTACTCACTTGGTCCCGTTCTCTGTATGTGGAAGTCAGCTAGTTGAGTTTTCGGGATCCTGTTGTACTTGACAGGATTGAGCATTTTGCCCTCTTCGTCTCGTATCCAAGGGTCGTCACTCCATAAGAAGGTGGCCCAGAAGCTGTCTACCTCTGGCCTGCTGTCTTCCGTCTCTCTCCTACGCCCGTTGAGTGGTTCTTCATAGGTTATTATCCATTCGTCTCCTTCCCACCAGCTCATTGCTGTGGCTACGGCCGCCGGCGCCAGCTTAGCCACATACTCTTGTCGTCTGCTCTGCTGTTCTTGGGAAGGCGCGAGCCATTACTTGAGGAAAGATGAATTTGCAGAAGCCTCGGAAGAAAGTGTCAAGCGGCGAAACTTCGCCTACCCGATGCCGTGCACGACGCAAAGCAGGCTTGCCTGGTGATGACGGTATTGCGGCTTACATCGACCTTGAAGTGCATCCAATGGTGCAATCAATTAAGCACAAAAAGTTGCCGTACTTAAGTGAGTGTAACTGTTTGTGCCTAATTGATTGCACCATTCTGACGACCCCTGTCGTCCGACTCGAAGTCCGGGTGAGAGAGAGATCGGAGCTATTATTTCGAACGTGGAGCTTCCGGTGGAGCTCAAGTCTGCCTAAGGATACACTTGCCATCCTCGATTGACCCTAAAGTCGAGACCGAACTGCTTCCGACGATCGATAATGCTGAAGGCGAAAGTGCTCACCATCATCTCATGCTTCAGAATTGAAGTTGCCTGCTTGATCGTTCGCCAGCACAGACCTGAGGACATTTTGCCAGAACACAATACCTCAATCGACGCGCAGCTTGCACTCACTCCTTCAGCCCAACCTACAAGAGATTTTACAACTTTCTGTGCTGCGCGCTCACAGCAGCTCTGCTTGGCCATCGCAAGAAACGCAGCCCACGTGGCGACTCTGCTCGTGCCTGCCGAGACTATGCAAGTAAGACGTACGCTCGCATTGGGTGACGGCGATCGCCGAGCACACGCGTGTGGTCGAGGCAGTCATGGCCCGCGTTCCTTGCAAGCGAGATGGGAACTGGTTGCGCAGCGATCGCTGCTCTCCGAGCCAAAACCTACTTCGCCCTGGCTCATGTACCGGCACCGGAATGGTTTCTGCACGACTCGAGGCTGATAACGAGCATCGTCCCGAGCTGGCAGCGTGGCGCTTTGCCGACTCGGCGCCGCTCGACGCCTCGATTGGCCTCGAGCTCGTGACATAGATGGAAGACGGCCATTCCGTTGGTCCGTCCGGCTGGACATTAGCGTCCCGCTTGGACGTTTTCGGACGTCTACTTGGTCAGATCCGCTTGAAACGCCCTCGAGTCTAGTTGACACTTTCAAATTGGCTGTCTTCCACTCAAATCCAAGTTCCTTCACCATGGCCAAGCAACCGTTCTTCACGCTCGAGGATTTTAAAACGGCCTTCAGCTTGTTCTGTTGCATGTGTGGATTGGGTGGGAATTTTCTTAAAGCCTTTGTTATTTCTTCTCTACCTTCCGGGTTGCCAACGAAAAAACTCTGACTCATGCCATTCATCCTTCTTTCGGAATAGGTACGCTTGGCATGCCTGGGAACTTCGCTCGGACCGGACCGGTGCTGGGGTTCTTCGCCACGGCATTCATGGCATTCGCTAATATCTACGCGTCGGTGTCGATGTCCAAGGTGCTTCTTCTGGCCCCGACGTCTGTGAAGACCTTCAGCGACCTCGGTGAATGGAGCATGGGCAAGACCGGGCGCTGGCTGGCGGTGCTCTCGCAGATGGCGTCATGTCTGCTCATTCCCTGTGCCTTCCTCGTGCTCGGCGGTGGTCTTCTGGATGGACTTTTCCCGGAAGCTTTCAGCCCCACCGTTTGGATCGTGCTCATGACGGTGACGGTACTTCCGCTGTGCCTGGTGCCGACGCTGAAGGAAGGAGCTGGCGCTGCGTTTGCAGGCTGCATGGGCACCCTCGTAGCGGACGGCGTTGCCATCGCAGTCATTGTTCACGGAATGGAGGGCCACCCGAGCATTCCGACGCCTGAACTCGACTTGGGCCAAGTCGTCGGTGCGTTCGGCAGTTTGTCGCTCGGCTACGGAGCAGGCATCGTCCTCCCGGATGTCCAGCGCCAACACAGTGACCCGAGCCGCATGCCGCGCGTTGTGGGCGCCACGATGCTGTTCATCATGTGCATGCTGATGGTTATCGGCCTCGTGCCCTACTTCTCAATGGGCTGCCAGGGCGGCGGCAACATCCTGTACACGATCTACGCAAACGCCACGACGGGCCTCACGTCGGTGGGCTTCGCACCCAGGTGGGGCTCCGTTGTGATCGCGTATCTGGCCATGCAAACGCACATTACTATCGCGTTTGCGGTGCTGCTGAACCCGGCCTTCTACATCGCTGAGCGGTTGGTGCTGGGGATGCACCAGAAAACCCCCGAGGACATCGAGAACGGTCTGCTATACCAGGAAGCTGGGACGCCGGTGGAAGAGCTCTCGAAGCCGAGCGACGCGGCTCGGACCAGCATCTTCTCTGACCATCAATCGAAGACGTCACTTGCACCGGCAACCCAGCCGAACAACGCACACGAAGCAGAGGTCGCCGAATACAGCGGGGCGAACGCCATCAAGTACATCGCGCTGCGTGTCGCCATCGTCATCGTGCTGGTCGTGCTCTCCATCATCTTCCAGGACCACTTCTCGGAGTTCGTCGACTTCGTTGGAGCGTCGGCCATCACGGCCAACTGCATTCTCCTGCCCACCATCTTCTACCTTATGAAGACTTGGGACCACGTCCCGCTGTACGAGAAGATCCCGGCTGTCATCGTTCTCGTTGTGTGCTTCGCGCTCGGCTGCTATTCGACGTACACCTCCGGTAAGAAGTTGTTCGCTCCGTCGGACTCGGACGCCACGTTCCCGTACTGCGAGCCCGAGTTCCAGAACATCATCTACTACAACCAAACGGCATGAGCACAGGACGACAGACATGGTAGCTCGATAAATACTAATGCGTTGTTGACTCTTTTCTTCGAGTCCGGTTAGCGGTGACGATCAATACCCCGCGCTCGCTGATAACAAGTGACAGCAAGCGCAAGCCTCTGATTGATCTCCCGCCTCCAACACGGAATCGTGTTGTCGTGCGCTGGTCGTTCTATGATGACCACCAACTCGTTTCTGTCGTCAATATGGACTCGACTTCAACGTGTCGGGAGTCCCGACTCGGGACAGAGCTCCAGTGTAAACCTCCAGCATCACCTCTCGGTCGTCATCAGTACCGCTCCATTGGTCGTGCACTGCAGTCTTTTGCCAGCCTCAGTGGCATGCTGCACGATATCCGAGCAGATTGGTAGCCGTCTGTAGACGAAGATGACCCGGGGGGTTGTAGACGAAGAGGCCTCTCACCGAGAAAGTTTGTTAAATCCTCAGTTCGGCATCTCCTGCTGTAGCTGAAGCTTCACCGCAAGAGTCTTCTCTTCTCCGTGCCGGCTCGAGTGTGACTCGAGGAGCACGAGGGGATCTGTTTGCTTGCAAACCGCTGTCGTGCACGCGCGCCCGCAACTCTAACACCCGATCGCGGCGTTGCGCCGGCTTAATTCCTCCGTCTGTCCATGCCCAGGCTTTTGACTGGACGAGGAGCTTGCAGCAAAACATTCTTGTGAGCGAGCCTCGTCCGGCACACAACGCGACCACCACACATTGCCACGCGCTGCGCACTCGTCATTTTACAACTCTCCCCAGTCGAATCGGTCAACCATGGCGAAGGAAGCGTTCTTCACGGTGGAGGACATCAAGATCTCCTTCAACCTCTTCTGCTGCGTCCTGGGCATCGGCACGCTCGGTTTGCCCGGCAACTATGCCCGTGCCGGCCCGGTGTTCGCGACGATCGCCATGACCTTCATGATCTTCGCCAACGTGTACTCGTCCATCGCCATGTCGAAGGTCATGCTGCTCGCCCCACCGACGGTCGTGACCTTCGGAGACCTTGGCGAGTGGGCCATGGGCAAGACGGGCCGCTGGCTGTGCACGGGCTCGCAGATCGTGTCGTGCGTCCTGATCCCGTGCGTGTTCCTCGTGCTCGGCGGTAGCCTGCTCGACGGCCTCTTTCCGGGTGCCTTCAGCAACTCGGTCTGGATCATCCTCATGGCTGCGATGGTGCTGCCGCTGTGTCTCGTGCCGACACTCAAGGAAGGCTCCGGTGTTGCGCTCGCCGGCTGCCTCGGCACGGTGGTGGCCGACGTGATCGGCGTGGCGGTGGTGCTGCACGGCATGCGCGGCCACCCGAGCATCCCGGCGACGGACGTCAGCGTCTCGCAGGTCTTCGGCACGTTCGGCAACCTCGCGCTGGCCTACGGCGCCGGTATCATCATCCCGGACCTGCAGCGCCAACACAGCGAGCCGCAGCGCATGCCGCGCGTCATCACCTTCACGATGATCATCATCTCGATCCTGTTCGTCTTGCTCTCCGTCGTGCCCTACACGTCGGCGGGCTGCCAGATCTCGGGCAACATTCTGTTCACGCTCTATCCGGACTCGACCACGGGTCTCACGTCTCTAGGCTTCAAGCCGAACTGGGGCGCCGTGGTGCTCGCGTACATGGCCATGCAGCTTCACGTTACGGCTGCGTTCTCGGTGCTGCTAAACCCGGCGTTCTACATGGCGGAGCGCGTCGTGCTAGGCATGCACAAGCCCAAGAAGTCGGACGACGTCGAGAACGGACTGCAGTACGTCGAGTCCGCGAGTCCGGCGGACGAGATCGTCAAGCAAACCGACGTGGCGCCGGCCGATGACGACCACAAATGCCACTGCAACTGCCACGAGGAGACCGACGCCGAGGCCGCCGAGTACCGTGGCGCCAACGCGATCAAGTTCGTCGTGCTGCGCATCTGCATCACCGTGATCCTCGTGGTGCTGTCGATTCTGTTCAAGGACCACTTCTCCGACTTCGCGGACTTCGTGAGCTCGTCTTCGCTAACCATGAGCTGCATCCTGCTGCCCGTGGCGTTCTACCTGATCAAGGCCAGGGACAACATCCCCATGTATGAGAAGGCTGCGGCCGTTGTCATCCTCATCGTCTGCTTCGCGCTCGGCTGCTACTCGACGTACACGGCAGGCAAGAACCTGTTCGCACCATCGGACGACGACACCCTGTTCCCGTACTGCGAGTCCGAGTACCAGAACACCCCGTTCTACAACTACACTGCAGAGCACGAGTCTTGAACTCCCAGATAGACGCTAGAAGAAAAATACAACAGATCAAGACGCAAAAATCAACGTTCATTCATGGCACTTTGCCGCCTAAGCTTACAAGTTTGGCATAAAGTGGTCTAAGTCTCGCGGGCGGCCGTGTAGTTGTAGTATATGGTGTTCTCGAACTCGGCGTCGCAGAACGGGAACTCGGCGTCGTTCTCCGTGGGGAAGAACAGCTCCTTGCCCGTCGTGTACGTGACGTAGCAGCCGAGGATGGTGCACACGATGACCACCACAATCGCCGGCACCTTTTCGTACATGGGCACGCGCTCCCACGCCTTGATGAGGTAGAAGACGATGGGCAGCAGGATGCAGTTCGTGGTGATGCACGAGGCGCCCACGAAGTCCGCGAACTCGGAGAAGTGGTCCTCGAAGACGATGGCCAGGATCACCAGGATGATGACGATCGTGCTACGCAGAGCCACGTATTTGAGCGCGTTCGCCCCCTTGAACTCGGCGGCCTCCTCCTCCTCGTTGTCCTTGTGCACACGCTCCGAATCGGCGACCGACACGTACGACATCTTGGATCGGCGGTTCCCCGTGTTGTTGGTGTTGGAGAAGCTGGGAGATCATCGAGAGGCGGTATCCTACAGTGTTCGCAAACGGTTGTGCTGCTCATGTGATGAACCTACTGATAAAGGATGTGTGTAAACTTCCGGAATTCAGTGGCGTACTGGACAAACTAAACACGGTTGTGAAGTTTGTGAACGACCACAAGTTCACGGTTGCTGAGTTTGGGAGGTTGCAGAAGGTAATGAAGATTAAGAACGCATTGAGCCTTCCGTGTCCGATGCGCTGGTACACACATTTCAACGCATGCAGAAACTTGCACAAAGCCAAGCTAGCAGTGTGTACGCTGGCCCAGTCAGAAGGCGCCAAGGTTCTGAAGTTGATCAAGAACAAGAAAGTGGTGCACAAGTTCAAGAAGATCGCGAAGAACAAGTCTTTCTGGACAAAATTGGCCAAGCTGACACGGCTTCTGAAGTTCCCCTCAGGCCTGATAGGAGAAAGCGACTCTGGCGATCTCTTTAGAGTCTATGAAAGCTTCGTACGTCTCAAAGGAAGTTGGGTGGATGACGCTTCACTGCGCTATGGAGATGCAGTAGGACAAGTGTTGAAGGTAATTGTGCTGGAACGCTGGAGATTTCTTCACACTCAGTCAATGGGCTACGCCTACTTGCTGACACCTGCTTCGAAACTTCTCGAATCGGACGAAGACGATAAACTAGAGAGTACCACCCAGTTGAAGGCCTTTATACCCAAGTTATATCAACGCAAAACGGAAGCTGATGCATGTCGAGTTGAACTGGACAAGTATATCACAATGGAGAGCGACTGCAGAGCCGGCAAGTTCATCGCTTTCACGAAGATGACTGGTTTGGCGTATTGGCTTCACTATGGTCGCGCACATTTCCCAAAATTAGCTGCAATTGCACTGCGTGTGCTCAGGATTCCTACCTCGTCTGCAGCAGCAGAGCGCGTATGGAGTACGTATGGATTTCTCTGGTCCAAGCGGAGAAATCAAATGACCGAGCGAACTGTGGAGAAGCTGGCTTTCAGCTACATCAACTCAAGCTTGCTCGACGAAGCTGACGACCACGACTATTTTGACGATCTGCTAGATAATTTTAACTTGGACATCAATAGAGACGACGGAAGTGTGCAAGGTGCTGGAGGAGGCTCGTCAGTGGACGACACAAGTAGCAGCAGTGCGGCTGATTCTGACGGCTGTAGTGTTGGTGAGCTCAGTAGTGAGGAAGAAGAAAACGTCAGCAGCGACGACGAAGTCATTGTTAGGTTATAGACTTGTACAGATTCTTGGTATACAAGATACCAACTGCAACTAAACGTATTCTAATGAGACTAATACCATCTACCTCGACGAGGAATACTATAAACCGGCGCACCCTACCTTGCAATAGCAGCTTGCACTTGCAATACCTCCCGCCAGCAAGACGTGCACTTGCAATACCTCTCCGTAACCATTCTCTATTTCGTACTACTTTCAATACTACCACCAATTTCATAATTGTACTTGCAAGACACCCGTTTTAAGGCTGCTCGCAAGATTTTTTGTTTTGCACTTTCAAGGAAGATTTTCTCGAATTTTTTTTGTCAAGCGTCATTGTCTAGTGAGTGATTTAGTTACGCTGGGATGTCGATAGCGAGACCCACTTCATTTTCACGATGTTCCCGTTGCAGTGACGTGAAGATGGACGCCGCTGGTCGTGATGGAGACTGCCATGGATTTGACACGAGAGCAAGTATGTATCTCTGAAGATGGCCGGGAGTTTCAAGGCGTGTTCAACAATTCATCCGCATGGTATGGTGGTTCATCACCACCTTGGCTTTGCGACTGTGTAGCCACTATGCTAGCCTAGACCTCGGTGCAAGATCACCTCGGTTAGTCATTCTGCTCAAGAGTACCAGGAAGAGCTGGTGTGATAATACTAATCTAATTCAAGCAAAAAGTAGTATTACTACTCATCTACTGATTTCACACGAGAAGTTGCAATTATCATCATCAAAATCAAAATCTCAGTGATCGAGGTTGAGATAATATCTCAACCTCGGTCACTGAGATTAGAACCACGCACGCACCACGAGAGGAAATTCCGTATTATGGAAATTCCTCTCGTGGCGTTCGTTCTGCTGCTGATGCTGCCAACGTATTGACACTTGATTAAACTATGCTCAGGAAATCGTACTTATCCGAATTCATACGGTATATCGATGAAGATGGATGGCATGAACTTCAAATACTGCCATGCTGCGCGCTCCGCGCGATCCCAAACCCCTTAGCGGCTCGCTATTAATAGCGCTCGCTTGGCGGCAGAACCCTAAGCCCGATGCGGCGCGCAAGCGCACCTACGCTTGGTAGAGCGGCCGTGCTAGGTCCTGGGTTTAACACTGCGTGCTCGCTCACGGATGTTAAACCGCAGGCATTGTGTCGGCTTGGACCTCCAAGTGATCCTCCTAATACCGTAAATACATGGGTAGCATAATTTCCGTTCTTCTTTTGGGCGGGAATTTGAATTTTGATCCCAGCGCGCTGATAACCTCTCTATTCTGTTTGCACCACGATCAATATTTGGCACCGTTGCGTGTACCTTCACAAGGCTGCTTGCTCTAGTCATGTATCGGTGGTTCATGAACTCGTTGCGATCTCTCGGTGAACAACCGCATGGAGCGGTCTTCGCGTCGTGAAACCGAGCTTCGTCGCGACATGGAGCTCAGCCGCGAGATGGGACTGCCTTGCAAAATGGGGATAACTCGACCGCTCGTGCTGGAAGCAACGGCGCCGATCTGACGCACGATACCCCGAAGTTGGCCTCCAGGCGTCTTGACTACTTTCGCGGAGACGTTGCTCATGCGCCGCTGAGAAGCCAGCCGGACAAACAGTTCGCATTTCGGTCCTGCCATCTCAAGGAACGGACGGAAGAGCTGGAAACACGAGAGTGGGGCGTCGCTGTTTGCCAAGACACTGGTAAGCAGCTTACTCCACAGCATCTCCCCTTTCGAGGACGTGCTAGACTCGCCGTCTGCAGTGTTCACTGCCCACCTCATCCGTTGTCGCTGGAGAACCTTGCGCAGATGCTGCTCCCAGACGAAAGGAGGCATTGGGAACGCAGACCGCCCGCCAGGCTTCTGCTGCTGTCGTTGCAGCGAGTGGAAGAGGCTTTTGACCATGATCTGCACGATGGAGAAGAACTCGTCGGCACTGAGAATGCTGATGAGGCTGTACGTGCTCAGCAGGAACAGATCGCACGGCATCTGCGTCTTAACGGAGACGTTGCTCATGGAATGCGTGAGAATGCCTCGCTCCCCGAAGTAGTCGCCGCGCATGTACTGCGCGACAGGGTGGTCCGGGCCCCGCGCCTTGGTCGTGGCTACAAGAAGGCCCGACACCACGAAGAACAGGCCTTCCGGCATGCGTCCTTCCAGCAGCACGTGCTCTCCGCTCGGATAGCTGTCGAAGCGAAGCTGGTCTGCGATCGCGTGAGTGAGGCGTGCGAGACTGGGGCCGTCCCCGTGCACTAGCGGGCGGAAGACTTGAAACACCAACGCTTGCAGCGGCAGATCGACAATGTACAGCACCGTTTCCAGTCGGATCTGCGCTGGTAAAATGCTGAAGACCTCCTGGTACACGACACCGCGGTGCGAAGACCACAAGTTGGAGAGAAACACGTGCACGCGGGCGTTCAGAGGCGCACTCATCTTCCAGCGGGCCATGGTGTGCTCCACGGCGATGTGGTTCTTGCGGTATTTGACTTCGTTGTCGATGGACGAGATAAAGAGACTGGCGATCTCGCCGATCATGAAGGCCATGACCATGAGCCCCACGAAGCAGACGACGATAGCAAAGACGAAGCCTTTGTCTTCAGGCATGAACGTCCGGCCCTTCTTGATGAACGCCGTGACGGAGAAGAAGATGCCGCGAAGAAGGCGTAGGTTCATGACCGAGAGGGACGAATCGACGTTCAGCTCTAGCTCTGTCGAAGGGAACCACGAGTCCCAGTCGGTACTGTAGCCCTCGTGGTCCGCGAACAGCAGGTACGCGCACGCGCCCCAGTAGATGATCAAGACGTAGAGCAGCAGGATGGCTTGAAGACGAGCCGACTCGTACGAGACGCTCTGGCGGTGGATCTCGTGCATGTAGTTGGCGACGTTCAGGACCTTGACGCACCGATTGACACTGAGCCACGCCACTTCAGACGACGGAGAGAGGACGTAGAAGAGGTACTGCACCG
Organism: Phytophthora crassamura; assembly: GCA_033557995.1. Classification (NCBI taxonomy): domain Eukaryota; phylum Oomycota; class Peronosporomycetes; order Peronosporales; family Peronosporaceae; genus Phytophthora; species Phytophthora crassamura. Next base: position 2,516,901 of record JAUCED010000016.1, read on the forward strand.
GGAAAGCCGCGACAAGGTCGACTACCAACCGGCTGTGACGGTAAGCCTTGCGGATGTCCACTTCGTACAGCTCCATGGACATCTCCGTCTCCTTGAGCCGTAAATTGACCCACACGTCCACGACGAACACGACAAAGCAGCACACTTCACCCAGGTTCGCGCCCAACGAAAGCCCGTGCCACGTTCGACAGGCCTCGAACGCTACACAGGACGGCAGCATGAAGGCAACGTAGAATGTGCACGCAGTCACGACGCGAAGCCACAGAAGGTGGAGGGGACTCTGGGATTCGACAACCGATGACAGTGCGTTGAGCCACCTGGGCGAGCTCCACCAGCTTCCAGGAGACAGCAACGCAGTCTGGACGATGCTGTCTGTAGGTTGTGGCATTGAACCACCGACTTGTAGTGCTGGCGAGCTGTGGACGCTGCGCTGCAGCGGTTGCTCCGAGTTTCGACGTTGCTTCTGCTCCTTTTGCTGGACTTTGGCCGTCTGCAGCACGCGGTTCTTCCAGTCTGGATAGAGGTCGAAGACCATCTCCAAAGAGCGTCGAGAGAGCGAGTACAGGATGCTGGAAGACTTACTGCGGACAGACCAAGCTCGAGGTGCGTCGGCGAACAAGGCGTTCTCCCCGAAGAAATCCCCAGCAGAGACGTCGTTGATCTTCTGCTGGCTGACGTCGTGCCTTCCCTCGGATGTGGGCGGCCTACAAAGGGCGTTTTTCCGGCCTGGCGCGAACTTGGTGAGGATCCCAGTGAAGACGAAGTACATGTCCGTGCCATCGTCTCCGTATCTGTACACGTACTCGTCCTTGAGGATCAGCACCTGCTTGAACTGCGCCACCAGGATCCGCGTGATGGACGCGTCCATGTTCCTCAGGAACGGGACCTTGTCGATCATGGCGTTCAGGTTGAGCAGTCGGATGTCTGTCATCAGAGACGGAGGCAGGTACCGTTCCAGCACTTCCTCCTGCGTGATGGAGTGGAAGCGCTTGAAGAACAGCAGCGTCTTGATCTTGCTTTGAAGCACTATCGGCAGCTTGAAGTGGGCCAGCAGACGTCGGATGGACCCCATCTTGGTGTTGAACTCGCGGTGCTCGGCGTTGGAAAGCTCGATGATGTCCGAGAAGTTGCCGATCACGTACGCGAACAGGAAGAAGCCGACAACGAGCGTCATGATGGTGAGAAGGCACTGCGGCGTGGTCTGCGGCGGCTCGCCCGTGTTGGAAGCCGACATGATGCTGAACGCCCAGAAAGTCGCCGCGAAGTATTGGTGCAGTGTGTCTGCGTGCTCCAGCGACTTGGGCAGAGCCCACGAGTTCTCGCCAAAGCTCGTGGCGGTTGTTTCTCCCAGGATCAAGGCGCGGACGCCCGACGCGTGCGACGCAAAGTCGAAGTAGATGCAGCCCAGGATGTGCGTCACCAGGAACGTGTAGTACACGAGCTTCAGCAGACGCAGCTCGCTCGTGAACTTGACGTACCGCTGTTCCAGCGCTCGGAACTGGTTGGGCACTTTCAACAGACGCAGCACCTTGTTGAGGTTATAGAGCTCTCGACGCGGCCTAGACGGCAGCCAGTTGAGCGTGAACAGAGGCAAGAGCGCGACCACGTCGAGGACGAAGTACCAGGAGCCAAAGTACCGTCGACGGATCAGCTTCAAGTCCATGATCTTGTTGCCGAACTCGCGGTATCCGAGACACGAGCGGATGTACAGATCCAGCAGGAACGAGACTTCCAGCGCGATCGTGACTGCGTCCGTCGTGGGAGACGCCTCGGCGGGTACGCCGAAGCAAACGTTGACCAAGACGATGACCCATTGGACTGTCATGGCGATGGACAGCCACGTCTCCCAGCCCACGATGTACTTGGCGTCCGGATCGATCGCTCGCTCCGGTCTCGACAAGATCCACCACACGCGTCCTGCGGCCTTCACGACCTTCTTGGGCTCTTGGCTGTTGAACGCCGAACTGGCGAGTTTGGTGCGCAGCAGGCGCTTCTCCAGCTGAAGCAACTCGGACGGAAGGGCCGGGAACGCAGCGTACAGATTGTTGAGCGCGTCTCTCGATAGGAAGAGCACGACGCACCCGCTTTCCGCCGTCGCGGTCTGACTGTAGCCTGCCTGCATCGTGTCCACGCTGAGTATTTGGGTGCCGAAGTAGCCCCCTCTCGACACTTTCGAACGCACACCATCTCGAGTGAGGAAGACGCGGCCTCCCAGTAGGAAATACAAGCCTTGGGCGTTGTCTCCTTCTCGGTAGATGAACTCTCCTTGGCCAAACAGCATCATGACTGCGTTGGCAACAACAGCGTTCTCCAGATCAGTCAAGAACGGCCTCACGCCAGTCAAAAGCGCCATGGTCTGCAGTGCCGGCGTGTAGATACTCGCGAGCACTTCCTGCTTGAAGGACCCTGGAAGCTCACTCAGCAGCTCCGCGATGGACGTTCCGCGATGCGAAGCCCACCAGAAGTCGAGAAACACGTTGACGCGATGGTGAATGGCGAACGGCGCGTGCTGGTGTCTTAAGAAGCCCTGGATGCGTGATCGCACCGCGAAGAACTCCTTCTCTTCGTGCGCCGACGCCGTGAACCGCTTCTGCACGTTGTCGACCACAATGGCAGTGATGAAGAAGCCGCTGAACATGATCAGCAGCGCCACCACGTAGGTCGTGTCGCTTTCCGGCTCGATCCCTTTGCCCAGGCCGGTCAACTTGTGGGTAGCGAAGTAGAAGGAGCGCAAGTACTGCATCGTCGCGATGCGGTTCAAGTCCGGATCCCCAAGCTCCAACAAGACGCCACCATGGCCTACGAAATGCGTCTCGTCGACGCGGTGCAGCTCGACGTCGTTGTGCAAGAGCCACCCTTCCTCCTCCTCGCTGAATCCTTCCAGGAAGGTGACGGAGAAGTACAAACACGTCACAATGTGAATGAGCAGAAACAACAGTACGGCAAACATCACGAGGCGCTGCGAGCTGCGAAGCGGGTGAATCCTGTCCACCTCATGGAAATGTCCGCTCACACGCCAGGCCCTGCAAAGACAGGAACCAAGTTGATGAGTAACAAGCCGCATCGTGGCTTGAACGGTACCGACGCTTACCTTACCAACCGCGGCACTCGTGCTACACAGCGCAACGTAGGCGTCGCGAACGCCTCGTAGGGTAACACACAGAGCAGATCCATTGCAAAGGCGCCGCCCAGATACTTCGTTGCCGTCTTGGTCGTATCAAGGATCTTCTCGGACGTCTGCATGAACGCGAGATTGAAATTGACGTAGATATCGGCCCACAGAGCGGCGTCCGTGGCTCCGTTCAGCATGAAGATGAACCAGTCGGCGTGGTTGAAAGCTGGAAAACTCAGTTGCAACGGGATCAAGCACCAGTTGAAGATCAGGATGAACTGGAGGCCCAAGATCCACATTAAACGAGATCGACTGCTGCAGTCCAGAGCTTGCTGGAGCAGCACGACAGCCCACCACGCACGTGGAGAAACGCTAGAGACGCGAGGCGCGGTGTACTCGTCGTACACGTCTTTCATGGCGTCTGACACCCGCCGCTTCTTGATGCTCAAAACGCGTTGAAGCAGTCGTGGTGTACGACATTGCGGGGTCGTAGCGGCTGCTTGGCTTTCAGTCGCGTTCAGCGTTGACTCCGCTGGGACGACAAGACTCGATTTCTTCCTCGCGGCTGGTGTCATTCCTGTCCAAGATTCGGTTCCTTCTGGTGTCGAGATATCTTCCTTGCTGCTTTCCCTGCGAGGCTTGATCGGTGGTCGTGTGGCACTCACGCTCATACTTTTCGACAGAGAGGACTTCTGCTGCGTCTTCTCGATGATCGCGCGCACGACTTGCTTGATCCCGTCGGCGGCAGTGGGAAAGCTCCCTAACACCAGTTCGGTGTGGAATCGGGAGAGCTTGTACAGCACGCAGTACGTACTCGTCACCACCGTCGCGGACCGAGGGAAGCTGGAGAACAAGGACAGCTCGCCGACATAGTCGTTTTTCCGGAGTTCTCGGATTTTCGCCTTCCTGCCGAGAACGTCGAGCACGCCGGCGTGGATGATGTACATGGCGTCGCCCGGGTCTCCAATGGCGAACAAGGTGCTCTGCGCGGGCAAGGAGATCCGCTCGAGCAACGAGGCAAGAAGCTCAATAAATTCCGGTTTGCAGCCGGAAAAAACGGGGATTTTGGCGATTACGTCTCGGAGAAGCTCGACCTGCACGTCCTTGCCGATCGACGGACACAAGAGCTTCGTCACCTCTCGATCGATTGTATCTGTACCAGCGTAGTAGTGCTGAAACCACAGAGAAACCACATCAGAAAGGAGCAAATGCTAGGAAACCCGGACTGCACGTACCCTCAAATACTCGATGAACGGGCCACGAACGTGCTCCGGGACGCGATGGAAAGTCAGAATATGCTTGAGCTGCGTGATTCGCGCCTCCGCCACCTCGGAATTCGTCGCTTCACACTTGGAGATGAGGAAGAACGTCGCGCAGAGATACGTGAAGACGCAGAAGCCGCAGACGGCCACTGCGATCGTGAAGACGAACTCGTTGATGCGACGGGGAAGTTCACCTTCGCAGAGGCCCGAGAAGATACCGAAAGCCCAGAACAACGACTGCAGGTACTGTGTCTGTGTGCTGGCTGGGTGCTCATGTGGCGCTGGGAGCCAGTGGTTATTGTGGTGGTCATCGTAGCCAAAGGAGAATCGGATACACGCGAGGAAATGCGCCAGCAGAACGACGCCAACGAGTAGTTTGGAAAGCTTGAGGAGCTCGAAATGCCGAACGTAGACGTCGTCTACGGTTGAAAGGTAGCGCGGGATTCGATATACGCGGAGCAGCTTTGGCACTTCTAACACCATGACAGACACAGATAAAGTCGCTGGGATGGCGCCGTACGGGATAATTGAGACCACATCCATGACGAACTCGGGCGACTTGAGATACCTCCTTCGTGTAAGCTGAACATCGTACACGAGCTTGCCGTCTTTGTAGTAGCCCGTGGTAAATTTTACGTAGAAATCAAAGAAGAACAGCACCTCACACACGTAGAAGAAGACGACGACGGGGTTGCCCCTCAGCGGGATGGCGGGCTGGAAGCTGATGATGAACGCGATCGAAGCGAACTCGTATACTAGCGCAGCCAGCAAAATCTGGTGCCACGTCTTGAGACTTGCGCTCTGTGGGTCACGAGCGAGCTGGAAAGGCTTGGCAATGACATCGTCAAGCAGCCCCGTGACGCTGTTCAACGATCTCAAAGGTGTCACCGCCAACCTTTTCATTTGTTAAGGCGTGTGTTGGTCGGACGTCGTGGGGTCCAGTCTTTCAGCGTCAGCGTCACCGATCTCTGTTCCCTATTTGATTGAGCGGATGAGCTGGGGCAAACGCCGCTGCAACTCGCACCGGTTTCCAGTTTTGTAGGTCCTGGGCCGGAGATAGCCCGACCATTTCTACAAGAAACGCTACTGTCCGAGTTTTTATTTGGCAGAAATCGTGAGTGCTTGACGCCCAGGTGGTGCATTAAGAACTTCCCTGAAGTCTTCATCTCAACCACCATACGAGTAGTGACGAGAAATCAGTGGCTCGACTAGGTAAACGATGAGCATCATGGACTCATTCTCGATTAAGCTCAAGTCAATTCATTGATTCTTGGCGATGCCACGAATGCCTTCGCTCTGAGGTCTTTCCTTGTCGTGGTCCTCCTATGCCGGTGTGAACTAGATTCTGGGAGAAATGACTCGAACTGCATGCGTCCTGCACGTTTCAAAGGAACCCGAGGAACGGTTCATCCAGAAGGTCATCTTACCAATGTGCGGGGGAGATCCCGACGGCTCGGTCTGTTCAAGCACTTTTTTGAAGATTTTCACTTTGGATGCTACCCAACGGAGTCTTTGGGTTCCCAGCTGAGATAAATCCACTTGAGACGGCCACCAAGCCCGATACCAAAACGATCTTCGAGACCAAACGGAACAAATTTCTGAAGACTGCGGAGAAGACGTTTGACGAGCTGTTGACGACTCGGCTTTCTCGCCTTTTCTCCAGATCATCATGTCGACTGGCCCCCTCGACTGGAACGCGAGTGCAAGCTTAGTTAACCCGACTGTTGTTAAAGTTTCCCCATGGTAATGTTTTATTCCTCGCTGCAAACGTCAAATGCGACGGAGATAAGTTACTTCTGGCTAGGAGCCATTAAAGTGAGCCAGGAGGTTGGCAAACCTTTAGCATCGCTGTCTTGGTTGCAACCACTCGTTCACTTCTTTATTTTCATCGCGACGTACTTGCTGCTCACGAAATGACATGAAAGATCGTTGGGGTGCTGCGCTTGCACACGTCGTTCATGAGGTCAAGAACAGGCAACACGGTGACAACCAAGCCGCTGGTTGTGCTACTGGAAGTGACCTCGCTCCTGCCAACAAGGCAGCCTGCAAAGCTTCATCGAGCGCGTGGTCAAGGGGAAGTCGTCCGTCGTCGAAGAAGGCAATGCGGACGTCGCCAGCGCCAGCGCAGAGACCAACGAGCAACCGCTGCGCATACGGGAGATGCTGGAGACGTTGGACACCAGTGCGAGCTGCTTCGAGGCGTTCGCGCCGCTACTGCACATTGTGCTGGCGACGGACCCGCTGGACTGGGATGCAAGCTGCTCCACGTCGGCCAACACGCTGCCGACGTTTCCCCCAGCCGCACAGCAGCAGCGCGGTACCAACAGTCAGCGGTACCACAACGCACTGCCGACCATCGACGCGTCCTTCAATGGCAACGACGAGCCGATCGACAACCGCCGCCAGGACCAAGAGGAGACCCAAAAGGAGCTCAATGGAATCGCCGAAGCGGAGACCGAGAAACAGCCGGAGCAGCGAGAAGTTGAGGCAACGCCAGCTCCCCGTTGCCGGCCCCACCGTCGAAGACGCAGCATCAGCCACGGCAGAGCAACCTCCGTCGACAGGGCGCTAGCAGCGTCAGTAGCTTCGACCTTCAACTTGGCGCGAAAAGCTATGATGTGCGTTACACCAACAGCTTTGAAAATACGTAGCGATTTAAAGCACTCGAAGCTCTCCTAGCCCAATCAACAGCCTTGAAGCTGGTTCCATCGCTACCAGGTACAGTCGCAATCAACATCAACAACAAAAAACGATGTGCTAACTTGCCCATGAGGCTAGGCTAAAAGTGAAATTCGAAGCTGAAGGTGCGTTAACAATTTTTAGATAAGCACGTTGATTCTTTGGCGTGTCGTAAGGTCATGGTAGACGTAGGTATCATGGTAGACGTAGGTATCATGGTAGACGTAGGTATCATAGACGTATTTAGTATCTTCTTCACAGTCGTATTCACGCATTTGCCTTTTGTTTTAGGTCCACCACACCATTTTCCGAGTGACTGTCTCCTTCTTCACTCGCCAAAAGAAGAGACTTCCAGGTATGCAGGTGGCCACTCCCAAACTCGCCGCCATGCACGCGCCCTCCGCCGCCGCCTGGAGCCAAGACGACCAGGCCCTGCTGGACATCCTGCTGCTCGCGGAGCCCGCGCTGCCTCTGGCCGGGCCGAAGGACGAAGACGTGGACATGAGCGACGCTTTCCCGGCCCCTCAGACGCCCGTGGAGGCGCAGCCCGCCGATCTGGCCCCAAAGACGGGCAAGGACTCGCCCAAGAGCAAGATGTCGACCATGGAGCGGCGCGCCAGACACCGCGAAGTCGTCAAGCGGGCCTACCACCGCAACAAGGTCAGTTTGACAGATGGTGGTACTGATGGAGATCAACTTTTGACATTTCTCGATCAACTTTTGTCATGCGATGATAGGCGGCGCTCAAGGGGCTGCGCGACACGGTCAAGGAGCTGGAAGAGAAGCTGGAGAAGCTCTCGCTGTCCAAGAAGCAGAAGGAAGTTTCGACGGTGGCCAAGAGAAGTGGTAACGACGAGATTCAGCGCCACTACGCCCTGCTGACCACAGAGCAGGAGCAGCTGGGCAACGAGGCTGCGCGCCTCCGTCTGCTACTCAACTACAGACAACAGTTCGCCTCCAACATGGTGACGCTGGCCCAGCGCGCTGCTTCCATCTCATCGGATGACTCGGACAACTCGGACACAGACTCAGACACGGCCACGGTGTCTTCCACGGGTTCGCTCTCCATGGGGTCCCCGTCGTCGTCGCCCATGAGCTTCGGCGCCAACTCACCCTTGGCAATGCATGGCAGCAACGCGTGCGACGTGTCGCCGCTGAGCGAGACGCACAAGAGCCAGAAGCCCAAGACGCCGTTCTACAATGAACCGCGTCCGATGTGCGTGGGCTCGACGAGCTCGCCGCTGGCGGTGGCCATACGCAAGCAGCTGGGCTACAAGCAGCTGGGCTTCTCTGAATCTGCGGCGCTAGTGAACGAGGTGTACCGTTCCGTGGTGGCCTTCACGCTGAGCGGCAAGGCCATCAGCACGGGTGCGAGCATCATGGGTTGGGAGGACAAGCGTCTGCTGGACGGAACCAAGCTCAAGTTCTCTCTGCGCAAGCAATTCCCTGGACAGAACGCGATGCAACTGATGACGGACACGTGGCAGTGCTTTTCGGACCCGGAGTGCACGGAGTCCAAGTTCCGCGGCCTTATGACTCTCCGCATTCTGCAGCGCGTGAACGATGACACGATCGTGGCTATGCGTGAGTCTCAGAGCGAAGACGGCGCCAAGCTCTACCGATGCGTGTATTTATTGTTCCGTGTGCGTACCCGGAAGGGCTTTATCATCTGCGTGCAGTCGGTGTCGCCTGAGCGCCTCACAGATCCAGCGCTGAGTTCCGTTAGCCGCGACGGCAAGCCCGTGCAGTGGACGGAGCTATCAGGCTGGTTCGTCTTCGAACCCACAGCAGATGGCGAGAGCAACGACCCGTCTTACCAGGATGGTGCAGAGGTCGAGTACGGTGGCTGCCTGGACTACGGCGACCACGAGTCAGTCGCAACTCTCGCCATGAACACGCTGTCCATCGTCTTCAAGTGGGAAAGCATGATGGTCGGCCCAGTCTTCACCCTGCCGTCAACCACGTGGTAGTCGACAGGCAACTTCATTTAACTTAGCCCCCTGTCCAGATCGCCCACAGAAGGAAGGATGCAACGTGGATGGACAGTCGACTCAGCGTGATAGCAGCGCTGTCGCCGACGGGAAATCGCGAGATCTGGGCTGGATTCGATGTGTATTATGCTACATATTCTGATTAACACTGAGAGTCCTGCTGATGTCTCTGTGCTACGAATATGAGGCTACGTGTCCCCCTACAGCGTACGCTACGAGTCTAAACCTCCGGTGCTTTGATGCGTCAGTCGTAGCGCGAGTTGCTGCTGCTCGAGCCTGGACGCCGCGTGATGCCCAGCGACGTGAGGATGAGGTCGGTGGCAGCGGCTTGACTTGCAAGCAGGCGTTTGACCTCCTCCAGCTCCTTGACGGCCGATTGCTCCACGGCTACTAACCGCTCCTCGAACGCCTGGGTGGCCGTGGCAAATCGTTCGGCGACGCGAACAGCTTCTTGTTGCGCTTGCTCTCGAAGCGCCAGCTCTCGCCGTTGGGCGTCAATGATCGAGACCAGTGTCGCCCGCTCACTGTAACGTCGACATCAACGTTAGTGCTTTCGCTCACCGACCTCAGCGCGAAACAAGTACCGACCCACCTTTCCCACGCCTCCTCTTCCTTTGACGTCGTGGCAGCCCCACAAGTCGTGTGTGTAGTACATCGAGGAGACTTGCTGGACCCTCGTGCACTGGGCGTCTGCGGCTTTGTCTTTGACTTCGTGCTCGGCCTTTGTTGCTCTTCGTCCGCCGCTAGACCGCTGCACTCTCGCGTCGACGAGTCGATCGTGCTTTGACGCGGTTTCTGAGGCAGCAACACATTGTCATCGTCAGCAGTATAGGTTACCCAGACCCTTACAACAACCAGCGCCTCACCCAGTTGGTTGAGCTGAGCGCGAAGGGCTCCACCGCTGTGACCTTGTTGAAGTCCTTGGCCTGCTGCACACCGATCAACCTGAACACAGCTTAGACACTAGATAGCAAGCCCCCTACAGCCACGACCAACGCACTTCTGCTGCGCCTCAAAAGCGTGCTCTCGTGCCCGACCCTGCCGAGCCAAATGCAACTGGATGGACGTCTCTTGCGACTCCGTCGGGTGCAGCAGTGCCGCCTCCTCCTCCGGCGTCGAGCGCTCGCCACCGCCGTCCTCGTCAGCCGTCCGCAGAGCTCGCGAGCTCGTCTGAACAAGTTAATCAGTTAGCCTCAAATGCAGCATATCTGCTCAGGTTTCTCCATTCTGGCGATCACCTTGGGCGAGAACGTGCACTGCTGCTCCTGTTGCGCACGCAGCTCCTGCGACTTGCTAGCCAGCTGCTCACGTTAATTAACCGTCAGTGCCGTCAAGCCACACTGGTACTGTCAGACACCAACCTTGCGCTGTCCGTGCAGCTTCCAGGCCAGCTGCTTGTCGTAGATGGCGCTGTCAATCACCGGCGGCGGCGGCATGGCCGGCATATGCAAGTTGCGTCTCTTCAAGATCAGGGTTATAGGTTATATGATTTTTTTTGCCAAAGCCCTACAACTGCAAACCCTATTACACCACCTGAGAAAAAGTCGACGCATACAAACTCTAAGTCTCTGCAACATGGTCCAGCTTCCGCCGCTGAGGTCGCTTCCTGCGCCCTCCTCTCGGTCCTCCCCAGCCGCCACCACGGCCCTCACGCTCTCCAAGAAGCCCACCTTATCTGACGTGGAGCGTCGCCTCACGCAGCTCGACGCCGCGCTCTCCCCCGAAGCCAAGACGCGGCTGGCCAAGGCCGAACTGCGCCGTCTTAAACACTGCGAGACGGTTCGCCAGTCGCGCGTACGCAAGAAGAACGAGCGCCGTGGGCTGCGCGCCGTCAACGACCAGCTCGAACTCGATCTCTCGGCCTTGCTGTGTCGCTACCGGCTTTCCCACGACTGGACGCACTTTGACGAGAGATACACACGCGACGTGCTGTTCAAGCGCTTCGTGCACTCCATCTACGAGGTGCGCGCGTTGCGGCGCGAAGGCGCGGAACTCAAGGACCAATTACTGACCTTCGACGCCCTCGGAGAGCAACTGCAGCGTCTACAGCAGGACTTTAGCATCCCGCGGCTCCCTCGAGGCACGCGCATATCAATTGGGACGATTCATTTCAAGGAACTCAGTGTGGTGGAGGCACGAGACATCATGGTTGACTCGCACCAACAGGCCACGTCCTTCTTCGAGACGATGCGACGAGAAGAGCCGCGCGAGCAGGAGAAGACCATGGGCTGGACGCAGCACCAGCGCATCACGCCCGAGGGCCGCGTGCAGTTCAACTTCACCAAGAGGATCCACAACGTTAGGACTGAGGAGCTTGTGCACAAGAGCTGGGAAATGTACTGCGACTTCGGGCTCTACCACGGCATCTACTCGAGCGTGCAGAAGCTCGAGATCCTACAGAAGATTAACGACAACACGCTGCTCATCCGTCGGGACCTGCAGGAAGGCAGCTCGGCGCCCATTTTCCGGACCATTTTCCTGCTTTTTCGGATCCGATTGCCCAACGGATACCTCATTTGCTTCAGGTCGCACAACCCGGCGGTGTGCGTCGAAGACGACGACGACCCCAATGTGCAGTGGATGGAGATGTTCTACTGGCTCATGATCACAGACCCGCCAGTCGAGGAGGAAGCGCAGGGAGCGGTGGGCCCCAAGAGGCCTCCCGCGCGAGGATGCGACGTGACTTTTGGTGGCAACCTACTCAATGGCCGAAGCGCCAAACACGCCACGATCTGGAAGTACCAGATCGCCATGGCGCTTCTGCGGTGGGAGAGTAATGCCGCCGCGCCGCTCTTCGCGTTGTATGGGTAGTTGACTCGCAACATCACGCTACCGGTAGTTGTACATACTATTTAACCGAAACTGTTGCCATAGTCCAGCGTGGCTTCGGGGGCATCGATTGGAGAACTGATAGCGACGGTTGCTATGGAGATCAGTCCAGTGCCTCCATGTCATCCTCCCCCAACGACGCGTAGTTGCTTGCAGACCCGTCACCTGAAACACAAGAAGACATGAGAATCGCGTCAACGGGCGTTGCCAAAGCCCAAAGGAACATGTTTCGTACCTGAATTGCGCTTGCGCAGCACGCGGACGGGCGGTGCGCTTTTGCCGGAGTCAGCCTCGAAGGTCAACGAGTTTTGCGCCGACGCGTTGCCACCCTGCATGCTGAACGCGACGGCTTCGACAGTGTCAATACTTGGTGCCATCGTTCCCACTGGCCTACCTGTAGCTGCGTCCAGACTTCGAAGTCTTGAGGCAACGCTCGACTGCCCCTTGAAACCAAGTGGGTTGGGTGCCGATGCAGCCAAGGGTTCACTGTCAAGTTCACGGCTCTGGTCTTGCTGAAGCTTGGTCTCGACAGGCACACCAGGTTCTGGGGTGTCTGCTTTCGACGTGCTTTCCTGAGTCAGTCTCGCGTTCGCTTTGGCCACAGCTTCGAGGTGCCTGTTGCTGAGCCACGCTCCCTTTTCAAGGGGTACTGAGGCCACTTCGTCCTCGGCGCTACGTCGGCGGTTTGCGTGGGCGGCTGCACCTATGTGACGGAAGCTGGCACTCCAGTCAAGAGGATCGCTGGGCATAATGATCTGTAGCAGCGGCGAGAACGCTGTGTAGCAGTCCTGCTCGGTTACCAGTCCTTGGAACATTCGGTCCACGTGCTTCGGCAGCTCGTCGGCATTAATATCCCCGGAGACCCCTGTATGCGGTGGGATACCACTGGATGTCTCTTTGAGATCCTCACTGCCTTCTTGAACGCTTTCAAGACTGCTCATCGGTTGAATCTCGGTAAGCATCAATGTTGAAGCCACCTTCAGATGCGCAGTGGAGCTAAGGGAACGGGTGCCAACTGACTTCTTGTGTTGCTTCCGCAAGTCGTCCACGATCGCGTATAGCGCCGTCCCCCAGTGCTCCTCCATGTCCGTCTTGGAGCAGGCGATGAGATTTTTTGCCTTGAGGAACTTGTAAGCGCATTCGCAAATCCGGAGTCCCAGGTGCGAGAACTTGTGATTGTCCATGACCTCAACCAAAGCTTCCGAGTTCAACGACAGCAAGTCGCAGGCGCGTATACTCTGCACGGTGAATGCGCTGATCGCACTCCCAAGGAGACCTCGTTCTCCAAAAAAGTCCCCACGGCGCAATTCGATCGGGCGAGTAAGAGCGAGGAGCGAGCGGCAGTGCAGCCGAAGGTGACCCCGCAGAACGAAGTACATGGCGCGCGCGATGCTGCCTTCGACGATAATGGCTTCGTCTGACGGGTAGCCTTCGAAATGGAGCTTCTCTACCAACGTGTGTCTGAAGAGGTCGAGCTCTTCGGGGCCTTCCCAGCACATCGGTGTCATGACCTTCTTGATGAACCAGTCCACGGGCTCCTTCGACACGTGTAGGACACAAGCGGTGCGGATGGGTCGAGGCATTTCTCCCAGAATCTCCTCGTAGTTGACGCCGGCGTGAGAGGACCACAGCGACGTCATGAAGGCGTGTGCTCGGGCCTTTAGGCGGTCGCTGACGTGCAGACGTGCGAGGTAGATTTCGATGGCGATGTGGTTCTTGCGGAAATCAACTTCGAGGCCGATGTATGAGATGAAGAGGCTTGCCAGCTCGCCAAGTACGAACGACATGGTGATGAGGCCGACGAATGAGATGGCGATGTGGAATGCATACAGCGTTGCAGTACCCGGTGCAAGATTTCGTGCCTTCTTGACGAACGTCGTGGTTGCGAAGAAAAGGCCACGCGTAAACCGAAGCGCTAGTTGAGATGGCGACGGGTTCTCCGGGTTGGAGATGACGAGTTCCTCGGATGGAAGCCACGCTTCCCACTCGGTTCCGAACCCCACCTCCATGGCCACAGCCAGGTAGGCGCAAGCTGCCCAGTAAAGCATCAGCAGATAGAGCAGGCAAATGTACCAGAAGCGCGTGATTTCGTAGACGACGCTCCGACGGTTGAGTTCGTCCAAGTAGCTTACAACATTGAAAATTTTGAGGCAGCGCAGTAATCGCAACCACGGGCGGCAATGGAAGTCCACGAGGAAGCGGTAGAAGGGGATCGCGGCGATGATATCCCACAGCATCCGCTCCTTCTTGTACGTCGCGCGCAACTCCTGCTCGTACAGCTCCATGGATGCCGGAGATTCTCGCACATGCCAGCTGAACCACACATCGACGATGAAGACGAGTTCGCAGAGCAGTCCGAAAGCTTTCGCGACGAACGCCACGGGAGTGGTGCGGTCGAGATCGTCCATAGCGAGTTGGTACGGCGTCAGGATGGAGACGTACAGGATGCAAACCACGACAAACCGCAGCCATTTGAGGTGGAAGTCGCTTTGTACCTCGGTCCCCTCGACGAGGCAGCGGAGAGGTGCGAGAACAAGGCTTTCTATCCAGTCCAGCACTGCCTTGCCGAGTTTCTCAACGGAGAGCAAATTTCCACTATCAGCGTGCTGCAATCGCACATGCTGCAGTTCCTCGTTCATCCGCTCCGCTCGCTGGTTCATGATGTCTGCCCGAGAAAGGAGGAGACCAGTCGCTGCGTCTGCGACTCGCCGCTGCTCCTCACGAGAAAGTTGGACGAGTCGCGTTTGCTCGCGGTGAATGTTGACGATTCGCATCACCTTCTGCTTCCATTCCGGATAGCGGTCGAAGACGAGCTCAAGCGATTCCCTCGACAGCTTGTACAAGATGCAAGACGTTTGCGCCTGGATGTAGGTGTTGCGGCTGTCGTTGGTAAAGAGCCCGTTGTCTCCGAAGTAGCTGCCCGCGGAGATCTCGTTCACCTTCTTGAGCTGCGCGCTTGTGCGGCTGCTCTGGACTGCAGGCCCACTGGAACCTCTTCGGACACCAAGCCGCCACAATTTGGCTGGGGTTGAACCCCTGAGAGTGAAGGAGCCTTGTTCCTGTAGTTCGTTGACTACGTTGGCGTTTATGGACGTATCGATGGCCCCTAGGGGGAGCAGCACGTCCAGGACGCCAGTGAAGACAAAGAACATGTCGCTGCTCTTCTCGCCGAGTTTGCATACGAATTCGCCACGAGACACGAGGACCTGGGCGAACTGAGAAACCAGCATGCGAGTGACGGAGCCTTCCATGCCGCTCAGAAACTCGACCTTCTCGATCATGCGCTTGAGATGGACGAGGCGGATATCTGTGAGCAAGGATGGGGGCAAGCAGTGTACGAGGATATGCTCCTGCGTGATGGTGTGGAAGCGCTTGAACAAGAAGAAGGTTTTGAGCCGTTCTTGGAGAGCCTCCGGCAGCTGAAAGTGGTTGAGCATTTGACGTACAGCGCCCATCTTGGCGTTGAACTCTCTGGTCTCGGACGTCGTGAGCTCGATAATGTCGGTGAAGTTCCCAATCACGTAGGCGAAGAGGAAGAAGCCTGTGGTCATGGTGATGGCGCTGAAGATGCACTGCGCCGTAGTCTTCGGGAACTCTGGTTCACTGGAAGCGGACATGAGTCCAAACGACCAGTACAGAGACGTCATGTACTGCAAGATGTGGGGGGCGTGCTCCAAGTGAGCGTGCGGCAACCAGTGATTGTCTCCGAACGCAGTCTTCTTGGTAGCAGGCAGCAGAGTGCTGGTAAAGTTGGGCACTGCGACCTTGGATGCAAAGTTGAACCAAATGCAGCCCAGAACGTGTGACAGCATGAAGATGTAGTACAGCAGCTTGAAGAACCGCAGCTCAGTCGTCCGCTTGAGGTATCGCGTTTCAAGGGCGTGCAGCTGTCTTGGGACTTTGAACAGCCGCAACAACTTGTTGACATTGAGCAGGTCCCACCTCTCGTGGACAGCGACACTCCAGTTGATGAGGTACAGCGGCACGAGCGCGGCGATATCTAGCATGAAGCCTCCTGACGTCAAGTACGTGCGCTTGATGCGCTTTAAGATCATCATCTTGTTGCCGTACTCGTAGAACCCGAGGTGCGAGCGAATGTACACGTCCAGAATGAAAGAGCCCTCCATGAACACCATTAAGATGTCAGCGTTCGTATGGTCATTTTCCATGGGAAAGCAGGCCTGGAACATGACGAGCATCCACTGCACTGTCATGACAAAAAAGACCCACGTCTCCCACGCCAAGATGAACGTGGAGTCGGGATCGTACGCCGTACCGTGAGGCTTCCAGGACCCGAGGATGGCATTGCGAAAGACGGACGGGCGTCGAAGCCGGTGTTTGACCTCTTTGGTCACGGCAGATTTGGCGAACTTGTTGTTGAGCAACCGCTGTTCGAGAGCGAGGAGCTCGGTCTTTAGCGCTGGGAAGATCATCTGCATCGTCTCAAGCTGGTCTCGGGATACGAACAACAAGATGCAGCCGCTCTTTGCACTCACGTGCTCCGTGTAGCCTTCTCCTCGCTCTGGCTGTGTGAGTGCCGCCGTACCAAAGAATCCGCCTCGTGGAACCTCCCGAGGTGGACCCCCGGCCATGACGACACACACCTCTCCTTCGAGGAGAAAGAACATGCCAGTGACGTAGTCTCCGTGACGATAGACGATCTCGCCTTGCCCATAGAGGATGAATTTGGCGTTCTCGACCATGACTTCTTCGAGTTTGTCTCGCACGGTCCGTACGCCTTGCAGCAGAGCTAAGGTTTGCAGCACGGGCAAGCAAATGCTCCGCAGCACATCCAGTCGGATGGGGCGTGGGAGATCTGCGAGTAGCTCACCGATGACAGCTCCTCGGTGCGATGACCACCAGTAATCGAGGAACGATTTGACGCGCTGATGGATCGCAAGTGGGGCGTTTTGACGGCGGAGGAAGAGCTGGATTCGCGTGCTGGTGGCAAAGAACTCTTTTTGCTCGAAAGCCGAAGCTGTAAAGCGTTTCTGCACGTTGTCAACGACAATTGCCGTGATCAAGAAGCCACTGAGCATGAGGAATAGAGCTGCGGCCAACTGGACATCGCTAGCAGGCTCGACGCTCTTTCCAGGTGAGGCAAGCACTCCGACTGCGTAGTAGAGCGAGCGGGAGTACTGCATCGCGCTGATACTGCGAAGCGCACTGCTGTCCCGGTGCTCATTGAAAAAGGTGCCGTTGCAGTTCTCCAAGTGCGTCGCGTTGACTCGTCGCAGGCAGAGCACGGCCGAGGAGATCCACGCTTCTTTCTCGTTCAAATTGAAGCCCTCGATGGACGAGATCCCAAAGTGAATACACGCGACGATATGAAACAGCATGAGTAGCAGCACCCCGAGCAACACGAGCTGCCGTCTGCTGTTCAGGGGGAAGAAATGCTCGATTTCCGCCGTGTGCTTCTTCAAATGAAGCACTCGAAGCAGGCGTGGCAAGCCCAGCAGGCCGT
The DNA here is from genome assembly GCA_033557995.1 of Phytophthora crassamura. Taxonomy (NCBI): domain Eukaryota; phylum Oomycota; class Peronosporomycetes; order Peronosporales; family Peronosporaceae; genus Phytophthora; species Phytophthora crassamura. The sequence continues at coordinate 2,534,238 of JAUCED010000016.1, forward strand.
ACTTTGCCGTGTCCAGGTGCTGGTACGGCAGTGCACACAACAAGTCGAACACGAAGGCCCCCTTAAGATACCGCCGCCCGCTTCGCATTGGATCCAGAATCTTCTCCGAGTCTGCCATGTACGAGAGACTGAAGTTCAACGCGATGTCCACGTTCAAACACATACTGACAAGCAAATCAACGGTGCGAGTTGTCCAGGATGGTCGCTGCCACAGCGGGAACACGATCTGGACGGGGACCATGAGCCACGAGTAGCAAAGGCTCATCTGCAGCAGCACAAGCCACCACAAACGCACGCGGGAGTGGTGATCGATGCACGTTGCCGTCAACAGGACGCGCCACAACCCGTACCTCGGTTCCATCGCCACCTTGGCGCTGGGCGGTAACGCCCCCATGGTGTGACTTCGAGGGTTGCTGTGACTTCCAGTCGAGGTGTGCTGCGAGTCCACCGAGTCAACTTGAGTAGGGATCACAACGCTGCGTGTTCTCACGGCGTCCGAAACACTTTTCCTAGCGGAAGACCTGGCGCTGAGCTCTCCGTTCATTGTCAGAACGCGCGTCAAGGTGCACGTAAGTGCAGACGTCCCCGCTGCCAGCCCAGAGGATCGCGAGCTGCTGCGTCCGCCTGTCTTGATACTAACGGAAACGGGGGCCGACACGACGGTGTTGACAACGTAGTTACTGTCGCCGCGTGATTGTTCCAGTATCGACTCGACGTGTGATGCGATCAGCGCGGCACAACTGGGATACCCGTCGAGGACGCGCTCGCAGTGAAAGCGTGACAGCTTGTACAGGATCGAGTAGGTTGTGGACATCACCGCTGCCGTTCGCTTGATGGAGGAGAAGACCGAAAGCTCCCCAAAGTAGGCGCCTTTGCGGAATTCACGCATCGTCACGGACTTGATGATGACTGCGAGGACGCCAGAGTGAACGATGTACATGGCGTCGCCGTCGTCACCGGCAGAAAAGAGCATCGTCTGGGCAGGGACGGCGATCATCTCCAGCAAACTCGTCATCGCCACGATGAACTGCTCGGAACAGCCCTCGAAAATGGGGACCTGAGCGAAGGTATTCCGCAAGAGCTCCACCTGAATGTCGTTGGCTATGGACCGACAGAGTCTCTTGGCTGCCTCGCGATCGTTCGATTCCGCGTCTGTGTAGTATCTCTGGTATCAACCAGCAAAGAAAGAAGCGTCAGGTATGTGCTATGCCGAAGTTCAAGCAAGGCTACCAACCCGGAGATACTCGATGGCTTGAGCTTGCTGGTTCTCGGGGACGCGATGAAACGAGAGAAGATGGACGAGCTGGTTGATGCGCGCCTCGACAGCTTCGGCGTGGCCGCTCTCGCATTTAGAAATGACGAAGATTGTGGCCACAAGCGTGGTGAACATAGAGAAGCCGCAGAGTGCGACCAGCGTCGTGAAAAGAAACTCACGGATGTGGTGGGGGAGCTCGCCTTCGAAAAGACCCGTCATGATGCCCACACTCCAGAAAAGGGAGCCCAAGTACTGCGTGTGCAATGGGTGGTGGCTTTCCTCCACCGGTGGCAGCCAGTGATTCGTAAGGCTCTCGTTGTAGCCGAAGCTGTAGCGTACACACGCCAATACATGGGCCGTGTAGACCATGGAAAGCAGCACCTTGAGCAGCTTCAGAACGACAAAATGTTTCGCGTACAACTCGTCCAGACTGGAGATAAATTGGCCAAGACGTAAGCAGCGCAAAACTTTCAGCAGAGATAACCGCGCCACCATCAAGTCGTCCTTGACAAAGAGCGCCTGGATAGGCAGAATCGCTACCAAGTCCGTCGCAAAGTGGTAGGAGCGGAAGTACCGGCGTCGAGTGAGCTTCTTGTCGCGAACGAGGTTGCCGTCCGAGTAGAAACCCAAATGTGCTCGAACGTAAAAGTCGAGCAGGAACATGAACTCGCCCACCAGGGACAGGACAAGCTTTGCGTTCACCGTCCAGACCGCGTGAGCCTGGAATGCTAAGAAGTAGGGAACCATGAACAGTTGGTAGAGCAAACAGAGCAGCAAGATGTGTTCCCACGCTTTGATTGCGCGTGCGCTTGGGTCGAAAGCGTCGGTGACTTCGTCTTCCATCAGGGACTTTGCTCTGCTCTGGAGAGAGAAGGCGTCCATGACGTGCTCTAGTGACCGCCGACCCACCGACAAACTCGCCATCGACCGTCGCCGACCTTGCGATACACTGCTGCCCTCCACGCGCCTTACGACGTACCCGCTGATCATGCTCATGGGTACTCACTCAAGTTGAGGCAAGGATCTCACCGACACACAAGTGTCTTCCCCAGCTCCGCGGCGAGAAACCCCACGGAAATATGACCACCCGTGCGAAATGAAACCAACCAAAGTATCTACGTCGCGATGAAAATAAAGAAGCGAACGAGTGTTGCAACCAAGACAGCGATGCTAACGGCTTGCCAGCCTCTTTTGGCTCACTTGAATGCCTCCACTTTACTTTTAACTACAGTCGGGTTAGCTAAGCTTGCACTGGGCGTGGTGGAACAGCGCGATCGCCTTACAGAAGCTCGCGTTCCAGTCGGGGGGGGGGGGCCGGTCGGCATGATGATCTGGAGCAAAGGCGAGAAAGCCGAGTCGTCAACAGCTCGTCAAACGTCTTCTCCGCAGTCTTCAGAACTTTGTTCCGTTTGGTCTCGAAGATCGTTTTGGTATTGGGGTCTCAAAGTGGATTATCTCAGCTGGGAACCCAAAGACTCCGTTGCAGTGATGGCCAAAAATGTACTGACGGCATTGCAAGCAAAGCGATGAGAAGCAATATGTATTGAAGTTCTCGGTTAGCTTCCAATAAGAACTGCAATGCCAGTGATAGCAGCAATATTTACTGCAATACTACTCGCACAGCTATAGTGTCCCCGCTGACGCCGCCTTCATCACCTGACTACCATATCCGTGTTCCAAAGGCGACGGTTGCGTTTGAAAAGAGCGATTCTCACAAGTTGAAATCAACCGCGTTCTAGTGCTGCTAAACACGGACAGTTGATCTGTCCGCGTCCGCGTTTGGCACTGCTGGAAAGTTGTTCAACCAGCGACAACCTCAATGAATTTGCTAAAATCACGTTAGGCGTATGTAGCAGTAATAACTGCAATGTCGCTGGGCGTTCCAATATGTATTGCAATGCCTGTCGACCTTGGAATATGGCATTGCGAGTAGTATTGATCAATGCCAATACCTGCAATACATTTTCGGCCATCACTGCTCCATTGGGTAGCCTCCAAAGTGAAAGTTTTCAACAAAACTGAACACATGGAGCTCGTCGGGGCCTTCGAAGCTACTGACGCTGATAGAGCCCTGTCGACGGAGGTTGCTCTGCCGTGGCTGATGCTGCGTCGTCGACGGTGGGGCCAGCAATGGGAGGTGGCGTTGTCTCAACTTCTCGCTGCTCCGGCTGTTCTCGGTCTCCGCTTCGGCGATCCCATTGAGCTCCTTTTGGGTCTCCTCTTGGTCCTGGCGGCGGTTGTCGATCGGCTCGTCGTTGGCGTTGAAGGACGCGTCGATGGTCGGCAGTGCGTTGTGGTACCGCTGACTGTTGATGCCGTGCCGTCGCTGTGCGACTGGGGAAACGTCGGCAGCGTGTTGGCCGACGTGGAGCAGCTTGCGTCCCAGTCCAGCGGGTCCGTCGCCAGCACGATGTGCAGTAGCGGCCGAACGCCTCGAAGCAACTCGCACTGGTGTCCAAACGTCTCCAGCATCTCCCGTATGCACAGCGGTTGCTCGTTGGTCTCTGCGCTGGCGATGTCCGCATTGCCTTCTTCGACGACGGACGACTCCCCCTTGACCACGCGCTCAATGAAGCTTTGCAGGCTGCCTTGTTGGCCGGAGCGAGGTCACTTCCAGTAGCACAACCATCGGCTTGGTTGTCACCGTGTTGCCTGTTCTTGACCTCATGAACGACGTGCGCAAGCGCAGCACCCCAGCGATCTTCCATGTCATTTCGTGAGCAGCAAGTGAGGCCAACGAGCTCTGATGGGCGTGTACGCGTCGGAACAGATCTTGAGCGCTAGTCGGGAGAAGGCGTGTTTCTGCAGGACTTCGGCAAGCCTCGGAGCTCAGCGACAGCAAGTCACAGGCACGCACTTTTCGCACAGTGTAGACACTGATGGTGTAGCCCAGCACACCGCGCTCTGCGGAGACCAACCGGACGATCCAGCAGTGACCGACTCAGCATTTTCAAGTGGCCCTTGACGACGAAGTACATGGCTCGCGCGACGCTGCCTTCCGTCACGACGCTTTTGTCGCGTGGATAACTCTCGAACCGCAGCTTATCTTCTCCGCCAGCGACAGTGTGAACGCTTCGACGCCTTCGTCGCCTTCCCAGCATATCGGGGTGATGCCTTTCATGACAAACCAATCGTGAAGCTCCTTGGACGCGTGAAGAACGCACGCCGAGCGAATAGCGCGTGGCATATCGACAGGGGCTCTTCATAGTTCACACCTGCGTGCGAAGACCAAAATGACATCATGAAGGCATACGTTGCTTCAGTTGCCCACTGACGTGTAGTCGAGCCAGATAGACCTCGACGGCGATATGGTTATTGCGGAAGTCCACTTCAAGACCGATGTGCGAGATGAAGAGAGTCGCTAGCTCGCCGACCACGAAAGACATGGTGATCAGACCTGTGAATGACACAGTGATCTGAAATGCATACAGCGCAGCGGCGTCCGGCGCGAGGTTCCGTGCTTTCTTGACGAACGTAGTCGTCGCGAAGAAGAGTCCTCGTAGGAAGCGGCGAGCGAGTTGCGCTGACGACGGGTTTCCGGGTCCAAGATCTCGAAGAAAGCCAACCGTCCCATTTCTCCCCGAAGCCCACCTCCATGGCCCCCGCAAGGTAAGTGCACGCTGCCCAATACTTCTAAATCACTAGCGGGGACAGCAGTTAGCTTCTTGTCTAGGGTTTGTCTCGGATGATGTTGCCGTCTGAGTAGTAGCCGGGGCACCGATTAGATCTCCATTGATACTGTAGGTCCATCGACACCATTGAAGGCTTATGTTGCCTTATGTTGCTTTAGTCACCTCCCTAAATATATAACCTGTAAGAAAACATATGTTGTTCCAGGACGGATGTCATCATCTCCCAATCCCGAAATTTGAGGAGTCGATAGGGATTCTGTTGCCAGCTAAACCCTCCAACCCTTCACTGTTCGGTTTAACCCTAAAGGGCCGAGCGAGCTTAGGCAATGCTTGGTCCTGGGTTTAAGTCCGCGCGCTCTGCACACGGACCTTAATCCGCAGGCGTTGTTTCGGCTGGCCGAGCACACCAACTTTCACCCCTCGTTACCGCCTCGTCTCCCCTATGTTGTGCTCTGTCAATGGTGTCGATGGACCTACAGTATCAATGTGAAATAACCACTTCCGTAGTAGCCGGTGTGAGCTTGGACGTAGAAAGCAGCTGCAAATACCGCTTCACTCGCAATGACCAGCACGAAAACGTGATGGCTTCCACGGCCTCCGGTTGGAACGCTAGGAAATACGGCAGCAAGAAGGTTTCTTGAAGAAGACGCCAGGAGAACGTGGTCCCATACTGTTATCGCCCTCGCACTCGGGTCAAACGCATCCTGGCGGTCATCTGCTAAGACGTTGGCTACCCGCGTGTGCACACTGAACGATCTGGCACGCGACCAACGGATCTGCGGCTCACCGATTGCAACCACGAGAGTTTCTCACTGCTCCCTTTACTCGCTGTGTTCTTCCTGCTCCGGAACATCCTCGCCGCCCGTCACCTGGCTAAAAAGACCCAGTGAGAAGTATACATCGGGACGTGAGAAGTGGTTTTCACCTCGCCATATTGGAATCACGCTTTCAATGTCGGACCGGCCGGGACATAGTTGGTGGCCGTGCGCGCAGTGTATCCGCCTTCACTCGAGATACATTGACTGCACGATGCGAGCTTGCGCCATGTGAAGGCGAGCTTCAACAGCAAAATCGCCAAAATTCGCACGGTACTGGTCTTCTTTCCGCTCTTGCAGGGCTACTGCCACGGCCATCGCGCATTCAGCGCCAAGCACAGTATCATTAGGCGCACTGGTCGTCTTCGGAAGCGCTGTGGCTAAACCCGCGGCAAATGCTCGCAGCGACGCTAGGTCGGGCACACATTCCCACGCGCTCCGGAAAGACTTGAGCTGTGCGTCCTCGAGCTCCATACGAAACGACGGGTTGGCGGTTGCCATGGATTTTAGCAACTCAATGTCATTGCTGATGCTGTCCAGGAATGCGAGGCCATGTGCTTGCTCTAGTCGTTCGCTGTAGCGTTCGACTAAATCGACGGCTGCCACGCGCTCGATGGCCACAAAATCCAACGGCAGTGTCGGCGGTGGGTCATACAGCGTCGTCTTCTCCGTGGTCAACGCGTTAGACGCTTCAATCAAACTGGGCGTTGGGATCTCAGCCACGGAGCGCAACGTACTCAGGACAAAGCCAGCTACAATCCACTCGACATGCTCCTTATCACCGGAAGACAGTACATCGTACAAGCGGCGCATTGACAAGTTGAGCGAGCGTAAATAAGGGATCATTGCTGCCTTGCGTGGCCACCAGAAACGTCCGAGGTGGAAAGCGTCTCCTTCCAACCGCATGTCCCGCTCCATTGTCGTATCGAGACCTTCCGAACGCGAAACGCTGCACTTGTTGGCGATTGCACTTACGCAGTGTGACAGAATGCGCTCACAGTCGATGCGCGACGGCAACGGGAAGCTTTCCAGACTGGTTGCCGCATCCTTGAAGCTAAACAGCAGATCGATAAGCACCGAAGAAACAAGCCAGAAAAGTGGTTCAGGCGGCTGGATGTAAGGCTGATCTTGAACAATGTCGAGAATGCTGTGTCGGCGCGTTGTCACCCACTCCAATGCGCTCAGAGATGACCATGGACACTCCGCGTCGAGCTCTGGGCACCTCCCGTAGACGCGTGTCCAGGGCTCATACCCACGCAGAAATGTGGTCAGTGTCACAAGCTCGTGGAGAAAGTTTCCGGTCTCACGGTGCCGCGCGTATTTGTCCCCATTAAGCTCCAGCAGTGCACCGCGAAGGCACGCTTCAGTAGTCTGCGCCGGGCGCCATATCCGATACAAGCAGGAGTTTGACGCTTGCTGCAAGATATCGTCCAACAGCGGCGCATGCGGGCCCATTTCGTTCGCAGCTCCGTTCACACAGCCACCAAGCAACTTGGACTGCCACTCGCCGTCCAAAATACTCAAAACGCGTTCGATGAAGGTCGTAACCTGTTCTGGAGACTGTTCAAAGCTCGGTAGTGGGAGCGCAATCACGTGCAAGTCCGCAACGTCTGCTCCGCGAGACATTGGCAGACGCACTCGAAGTTCCAGCGCCGCATTCGACCTACCACCGGTTAGTGGGTCATCTTGCGGACCGCGAAGTACCTGGAACGCGATCGAATAGGCCCACGTGCGTCGCATCACGGTGCTGATCATCTGCAGCGAAGCGGCGACCGACAGGTGCGCGTAGCTGCGCACAGTATCCGCCGACAGGCTCGGCGCCACCAGCGTCTGCACCACCTGTTCGATCGTGAGTCCAATGCCCAGCTGCCTCTGCACTTCCGCCAGCTCCTGTTTATTCTCCACATCCAGCACGAACTTCTCCGTGCGTTGGTTCCCCGTCGGTTGTCCGTGTAGGCTTCGCTGTCTGCCCTGCTGTCCACCAGTCACCACCTGCTTCACCATAGCAGCGTCTGCGGCGTTCGCTGTATAGCCATACAGGCCGTCCACCAGCGTCTCCACGATCTCGGGCGTCGCTATCTCCTGTACCAGCAGCGCCTGCGTCTTCTCAGCCGTCCGAGCCGCAACTGCACCACGGCCAATGGCAGGCAGCGACGGCGACTCCGTCTCCACAGCCGTCAGAGCCACTGCTCCACTGCCGTTGTCCGTCTCAGCAGCAGCCTCCGCTGTCCCATGTATCTCTATAACCTCTGTAACTGTATCCTGCACACGTCGCCGCTTCCTGTGGCTGACTTGCTGCTCTGGCTCCAGCTCTACTGTCGCCCCGTCCCCTTCCTCAAAGAATCCCTTGATCTGCTGCTCCGCCTCGCTGTCGCCGTCCCTCATCCGTTGCAGCAGCTCGCAGTACACGCCCCACTTGACCGTGTGCTGCAACGTCAGGTGATTCTTGACGTTGTCGGTCCGCAGCGGCGTCGCCCACTTCGCCACGTTAGTGGTGCGAGCGCGCAACTTCTTGCCGGACAGGGGGAGAGCCTGCGGCTCGCGCGGTTCGCGTCCAAAGACTACGCAGAAGCCACACTGCACTGTGAGCACGGCACCCGAGGCCTCGTCGCGCTCCGTGGGCCGCAGTCCCAGCCTGAGCGCGTACTTATCGTGCCAGGCCTGCTTGCGCTTGAGTTCCTTGGTCATTGCGCGCGGGAAATTGTCAACTGAGCTTCGACAGGCTGAAAATGGGCAATTTTGTCGGTTGATTTTAGCCAATCGTAGTTGCCAATCTTTTTTTTTTTTTTAATGAATTGTTGGCTCACTTCAACTTGACCTCCATTTTGAGGAGATCTGCTGGCTAGTCGCCACGCCATGCTCGACACCGCCGCGCACATGTTGCTGCTGCTGCAGCAGGCGCGGTTCAAGAACGAGCGGCCTGCGGATTCGAGTTTCTTGCCGACGTCGCTGGCGCTGAGTTGTCTGCTGCGCCAACCGCCCGCGGGCTTGGCGCCTCCCGCCGGCGGGTTGTCGCTGCATCAACTGGACCGCCTGCCGCAAGAGCTTCTGGAGCGCAAACTGGCCGCCATGTTGCTGGACGAGCCGCTGCGAGCTTTCACATTCATCTGCGCGCTGGTGCGGTACGTCAAGCTAGCGCGCGAGCTGCTGACCATCTGCCACGAGCACATGAGCGACCGCAAGACGACGGTCGAGGCCACGCAGATCCTCGTGCAGGCCGTTGTGCGAGCACTGCCGTCAACAGTGGAAGTGGAAAGGGAGGCAAGTGGGCAAGAGATAGCGGAGACACACCCTGTGGCTGTAGCTGAGAGAGAGGTGAAAGAAGCTGCCAAAGTGGAGGCCAAGCCAGGAGCTTCGCCCGCAATGGGGGACAAAGTGGTGTCGAGTGCTGTGGCCACTGACCCGGCGGGCATCATGCGGCGAGCGATCGGTCGAGATGTCGGAGACGGCAGTGCTGTATTGGAGACCATTAAGAAGTTCTCCGCTGATGTGAGGATCCAGTCGCACGGCGTGCGGGCACTCAAAGGGGTGCTTCGAGGTGTGGCTGCTACGAGTTCAGAGCCAGAGAAGACCACGACCAACTCGCTTCCGACGATGATTTCTTCTTCCGAGGACGAAGAGAGTGAAGATAACAGAGACGATCGTCATCGAGAGACCCAACAGACTGAAACTAACGCACGACGCGTCATCCAAACGGTCATCGACAAGATGAAGCAGTTCCCGGACTCGCTCGCGCTGCAGCGAGACGGACTGCTCTGTCTTGCGGAGTACTCGAATCAAGCAGACGAACACGTTGCGATCATTACGTCTAGTGGCGGGATTAGCTCCATCATGGATGCGATGGTCGCTCTTCCGGATGACATCCCGGCGAATATGGCTGGTCTGTCAGTGCTTGCTCACCCCAAAATCGCAGGTAACCCAAGCGCAGTATGGCTGGGCCTTGCACTGGTATTTAACTACTTATTCGTGTGCCAGATGAATCGATCGTGCGTGTCACCCCAGAGAGCCGTCGTCTTGTGCTGTCAGCTATGGAGCGCTTTCCTCTAAATGAACAAGTGCAAGGCCTCAGCTGCCTCGCACTCGCAAACCTGAGTCTGCGTCAAGGTACAGCAAACACCTTGCGATCACTTCAGGTCTTTGCTCACGAAGTTACTCCTGTGTGCGCTGTGAAGACGCTAGTATGGTGGAGATCGTCTCGAAAGGGGGTCTGGGGATTGTCGTGGAGAGCATGAAGCGGTTCAGCACGACGGCGCTGGTCCAAGCCGCTGGTTGCTGGTTCATTGCAATCATCAGCGGCAAGAATGGTAAGGTGATACAAGCCTCAGCTCGATAGAAGCGTTTGCTAAGCGCGTGTCTTTGAAATACAGAGGAGATGAAGACGGCATGTCTTGAAGCTGGAGCGCTGCCAGCCTGTGAGAAGGCCCGCCAGCGTTTCCCAGACGACCCCAAGGTCCAGCAACATGCCGTTCAAGCCATTAAGACGATGCTTCCAGGCGAAGTGATCGAAGGACAAGAGTCTTCGCCTGCAGGGAACTGTGAGCTCCAGTGACGCAAAGGCAAGTAAGTACCTTGACAATGTTGTTATATTCTTCAATCACGTAGCTTCTCTCCGCGCCTGCTACGCTTTACGCCTGGAAGACGCCGCGAGCGACGCCCTTCTCTTCTTCTTGCTGACTTGCGAACGAGTTGAAGATCTGCTCCAGCGTCGTCTGCGAGACGCTGTACTCACGGATGTGCATGTCGGTCTTGACGTCCTCAATGAGCGCAAACATCTTGGACAACTTGACGTCGTTGTTCGACTCGCGGATTTTGAAGCGAGCGAAGTCGTTCTGGCGCTCCATGACCTGCACCCCGTTCGGTCCAAACGCGTCGAGGAGATAGTCATTCAGCGCATCGAAACGAGTTTCCTCGACGCCCCAGGCGCAGAAGGCCTCAGCGCGGATGAAGCCGTCGCGCTCCATGGCAGCCGCGAGACTGTAGCCGGTCGGGTGTGAAGCCGTGATACGCTCGGCCAGCTCGACACTTCCAAAGGCACGGCATTTGCTCTCCAACTCCGTCTGCGTCACGTACATGTTGCCATCACCAAAGACGTGCTGGAGCAGATACTCTTGCTCTTCTGCGGTCGGTGTGTCCAGCTTCACGTCAAACATGAGACCGTCGCCGAACCGAGACTTGAGGTGCTGTACACTTCCGTAGCAGCGAAGACGGCCACCGACCATGATACCCACGCGCGAACACAGAGCCTCACACTCCTCCATACTGTGCGTTGTTAGCACGATCGTCGACTCCTTGCCGCGCGTGGAGATGTCCGCGATGACGTCCCACATGAAGCGGCGAGACACGGGGTCCATGCCCGTCGACGGCTCGTCCAGGAAGATGATCGCCGGGTTGCCGATCATGGCGATGGCCACCGACAGCTTGCGCTTGTTGCCGCCACTCAAACTGCCAGCCAACTTGTGTTCGAAGTCCGCGAGGTTGAGCTGCTGGATCTTCTCCATGACGACGCGGTCGAGCGAGGACTGCGGGATGCCCTTGATGGCTCCGAACAGCTCGAGGTGCTCGCGCACCGTGAGCAAGTCGAAGAGGGCGTCGAACTGCGGACAGTATCCGATCTGACGGCGAACCTCGATCTGCTGTGACAGGATGTCGAAGCCGCCAAGCGTGGCAGTACCGCGGCTCGGCGGGACGTCGCCCGTCAGCATCTTCATGGTCGTGGTCTTGCCGGCGCCGTTGATTCCGAGGAAACCGAAGCACTCGCCGCGCTTGAGACCGAAGGAGAGATCACGAACAGCGACCTTGCCACCCGGGTAGACCTTCCGCAGCCCCATGAGCTTGACCGCCTCTCCATCAGCTCCACCGCTGGCCACACGATCAGCTTCTTTCTTGACGTCTTCATCGACATCGAGATTGTCGTCGTCGAGATGCTGGGCTTCCTTCTTGACTTTGGGGAAAGTCTTGGAGTAGTCCAAGTACACGGCAAGAGCCATGTAGCCGATTGCCGTCACAAACAGGTACAGCAACTCGAAGCCCATGACATCTCCACTGAACGGGCTCGTTTTCTCGTCCTTCGAGAAGCGAGTGTACGTGATGTCACTGATAACGAGCTGGAGCAAACCCATGCCGAGGTTGAACAGCGGTGACAGTCGCCAGATGAAGATGAGCACCGAGTCGACCGAGCCGACCAGCAAACTCATGATGAACGACAGAATCATCAGCACGACGCCAATGACGAAGTTGATCATGATCGTGTACGTCTGCGCCGACGCGTGCTCCTTGAACAGGAACGACAGGCAGTACGTGAACGGGCAGATCGCGAACCCGAAGAGCACAAACATCAGGATCACCGCCGGGAACGTCGAGGACGTGCAGCTCTCGCAGTCTTGTCCAGTCATGGCCGACACGTTGAATCCGTAGATCAAGGCCAGTGCACAGACGCACGGCACGATGTACATGACCAGGTCCCAGATGTAGTTGGACACCCAGAAGGCAGGAAGCGACACGCCCGAGACGAGCTGCTGGTGCTTGGAGTTGTGCTCTGCTTGCTTCTCCTTGACCAGGAACACGACGATGGACGCAGGCAGGAACGTGAACGCGATGCAGATGAACATGCACGCCACGAAAGCGACTGCGGATCCAGAAAATGCCTTCGTGGCGGCAGTCACCGGCAGCGGGTAGTTGTTCACCTTCAGGTTGACGTTCGACGTCGCTGAGTCACTCGAGTTGGACGCGAAGAAGCGGTACAGAGCCTGATCCATCAGCGCCTTGAAAATCGCCGACGAGTGAGGAGCAGACGTGTTCGTGAAGACGTTGTAGCCCAGCAAGTTCTTGTCGCTGTCGCCGTACACCAAGTAGCCACCGTACTGCCCCTCCACGAGATCAGAACCCTGGCCGTATCCGCGATTGTAAAGCTGCTGGCCCATCGCAAGGCTGAAGCCTGTAGCTCCGCTTGCGTTGATGCTCGGATCCGTGTAGGTCACGTCGAACACAGTAGGCGAGTTGGAGTCAAATGCTGGTTCCGAGATCGAGAGCGGCTGAGCGTCAGCGCCGGAGTAAAACGATGATGCCATCACGTCGCTGCACCATTCACCAGTTCCAGCCTGGCAGACGTACGGCGTCGGGGTTGCACTACCAGAGTACGCATCTGTGGTCAATGCCATGGCCGGATTGTCCGAGGCAAGAGCGCTCGCCTTGAGAATCCCCAGTCCAAAAGCGATGAGCAGAACTGGCAGAAGTGCGCTGTAGATGATCGTCTTCTTGTCGCGCTTGGCGTACCGGAAGCGCTTGAGAAGCAGAGCACGCAGGTGCGTGGTAAACATCGGAGTGGACGTGATGATCTCGTCACACGGTTGGTAGTTGTCGCTCGATTCCAAGTTGTTCACTCGCGTGTTGTTGCCGAGCGTGTGCTGGTGGTTCTCGTCGCCCAGTTCCGCCACCTTGATGAACACTTCCTCCAGCGTCGTGACCGACACACCGTACGACAAGAGACCCAGAGTCTTCAACTGACGGTCCAGTTCAGCGAACATGGTCGCAAACTGGGACGAACTGTGGACAGGAAGCTGGAACGCGATCTCACTGCCGACGTTGCTTAGCAGTTGTACCGACGGCACGAATGACGAGAGGAAGGCGGTCACCGCCTTGTCATCGCACCTGGCGTCGTCCTTCACAAGGGTCAAGTTGTAGCCTGCACCGAAGCGGTTCTTCAGGAACAACGATGAACCAGAGCAACGCAGTTCTCCTTCGGCCATGATGGCAATGCGGTCGCCCAGGATGTCAGCTTCATCCATGAAATGCGTCGTCAACACCATCACGCGGTCGTTGCGGTTGTTCATGAGGATCTCCCACGTGCTGCGACGGCTGTACGGGTCCATGCCGGAGGTCGGCTCATCCAGGAACACCAGCGAGCTGTCACCTAGCAACGACACGGCCACGGAGAGCTTACGCTTCATGCCTCCAGAGAGATCGCTCGGTCTCGAGTGGCGCTTCTCAGTCAATCCCACCTCTCGGATCTGTTTCTCAGCCACAGCGTGCAGCTCCTCGTTCGCGTAGCCCTTGATCTGACCGAAGAAGAGCAAGTGCTCCTCGACTGAAAGATCAGGGAACAGAACGTCATGCTGGAAACAAATGCCAAGCGACTTGCGCAGTTCGTCCATGTCCTCGTTCACGGAAAGTCCGCGATAGGTGGCGTTGCCGCTGGTAGGCGCCGTCATACCCGTGAGCATGGAGATCAGCGTGGTCTTGCCAGCACCGTTGTGTCCAAGCAGACAGGTGATCTGGTCCTTGTACATGGTGAGGTTGAGCCCTTGAACAGCCACCTTCTCTCCTCCAGGAACCTGGAAGACCTTGCCCAGTCGCTGTACTACAAGCGCTTCGCCACGACGTTCCTGCTCTCGAAGCTCCGCGGTCACGCTCTCAATGTTGGGGTTGATATCCAACGCGACGTTGTCCAGAAGTGCGTCTTGTGTTTGAATCGTAGCAGCGCGTTGGCCACGGCTTCGCCAGTACGACGGCGACACTGGGAAGTACCATTTGAGCGTCGTGCCGTACTCCTTGGGCATGACCTTGTCGAAGTACAGGCCGAGAAGTGTGTAGAGCACCGTGTCAAAGGCGAACATCCACAGCGCAGTGCTGAAGCGGAAGTTGTTGTTCAGAGCGCTTACGTTGGCGAACGTGACGCCAGCGCCCGACGTCTCGGCGCTTGCCAGCACCTGGACACCAAGCGAAAGCCCCACGGGGGACAGCAAACAGCCGATTGTCTTGGCGCCTTCAGCTGTGCCGGTCGTGAACGCTTGGGACAGCACGTGCATGAAGAAGAAGACGACCATCCCCACGAAGGAGCCGGTGCGAGCCTTGTTGAAGAGCGTGCTGACCAAGTACGCGAGCGCCAGGACGCTCATGCCAAACAGCCAGAAGAAGAAGAACGTCAGGAGCACAGACGTCTTGGGGAAGAGACCGGCGAGTCCAGCCACGGCTTGCACGACGGCGCCGACGAAGAGGATGATCGTGTACGTCAAGTACCACGTGATGATGATGGTCTTCTCCGTGACGCCCAGGATCTTCATGAGTTCGCGCAGACGCAGCTCCTTCTCCTGGATGAACACGACCAGGATGCGCGAAATCGTGAACAGATACGACAGCGCAAAGATGACGGGGAACACGTCCTTGATCGTATCGTAGAATGTCGAGCTGTCAAAACGGTCGACCGGGAAGGGAGCCACGGTGGCTCCCATGAAAGGCTGCGGTGCTTGGCGCAGCGGCGTCAGCAGTTGCTCCTTTGTATCGTCCGCCATGTTGGCCAGCACCGTCGAGAAGGGCGAGTTCCCAGACACTTTGAAGGCTTCTTGGATCAACGCATCGTCACTCAACGTCTCCAGTAGGATGTTGTCCAGACTCGTGGAGGCAACCGCCGTAGTCTGCGATCCTTGACACATGCCGGTCGTCGACTGGTTGGCCGCGTTCCACTGGGGCATGCACGACACGAAGCGGGTGACGAGCGTCTGCAGCGTCATGAAACCCGTCACGGCGTAGCGCGAGTAGTAGTCGGTGTTGATCTCCGTCTGGAACGGATACGTGCCCAGGACAGAGCCATCGGTCCCCGGCACGCGGCCGACCGAGTCTCCCGCCGTCGAATTCAACCTCAAAGAGTACTCGATCGACGCGAACGAGCCGATACTGTCGTCAAGCGGGACCGAGTCGAACACGATGCCGGCGAAGATGCGTGGGTTCTCGACCCCTTTGCCGTACTGGTCACTTTTGACGTATTCGGTCAGTGCGTCGTCCGTGTCGAAGAACTTGACGCTCTCGCTGAACGACGGGACCGTCAACGCTTCGGCCGACGAGTTCAACAAGTCGAGGCGAGGGTACCACAAGTTTATGGCTGCGGCGAAGTAGTTGCGCGTGAAGGCGTTGTCCGGTGCGACGGCGATCTTATAGGGCGAGACTTTATCGGCGCACTCGGTCGGCACGCGGTAGGGCGACGACGTGTCCGTGTCAACGAACCCGTTGGCAATGACTCCGGTCGAGCACGTGGCCTGGTCGGCCGTCGACAGCTCCTCGAGGCGGATGGCATCGTCCACGGACTGCACGCCGAGTTTGAGGAGCAGTCCTGTCATGGAAGACTCGTGCAGGGCGAACTTGGGCAGGTTGGCGTCCACCCACTCGATAGTCTGCCCGCTGGGCTGGAAAAAGTTGTGGCTGGTGCCGAAGGCTTCACCCTTGGAGGAGGCGGTGGTGTCACTCCAACCGGAAGGAACGGCCACCGTGGTGGTGGTGCTCTTGAGCAGTCCCAATAGAATGATGAAGACCACGGGCACCATGACTTCGCACGCCGTGGCCACGGGGTGGCGGCGCTTGATGAGCCAGTTCTTCCACACCAGTGCACGCAGGAACGTCCAGGTGGTGCGGCGCTCCGAGAGCTCGACCGACGCGGCCTTGGCCTTGTCCGGCGCCATGTCGCGAAGCTTGCCGTCGGCTGGAATGGTGATGACTTGGGCTGCAGAGGTGGCAGGGCGAGTGCGTTCGGGTCGTTGAATTGCGGAATGAGGTGTGATTGACTGCACCACAGTGTCAAAGCTAATCATAACGGACGAAGCGATTACCGCAATTTAAGCTTGGGTTTTGTATGGGACCTGTTTTGCGACCATCATCAAAGCCAAACAGAACCAAGCGCAATCTGAAAATCCACGCGAGTGTCGTGCGGTACCGCTGAGCGCGCTTCGAAGCACTCAGCGCGATGAGCTCGTTAGCCATAAACACTTGGAAATTGCCGCTTCCGCGAAGGAAGTTGGGCGGTGGTGGCCACCCAGAGCCATTCGAACGGACTGGCTGCTTGGAAATCCAGCTGTCCAGATGTACTACGAACGGCAACTTTTGCCGTTCGCCTGTGCCCAAAAAGCTGCTGGTTGATGTGACATCACTCTTTTGGTTAGTTGTCACCGCATGACCGCTTCAGCAAGGACAATCAATAAAGTTGCCACGATTGCGCTGGCACCGCTGTCTAACGCCAAACGAGTGTGAGCTAATTTACCTTGTGCCACCAAGTAGCGCATGATCGCAAGGGTGCCGGACAGGGATAATATTAGCTTGGTTGGTGAGCTGAGCCTTCTCACCGGTACCGTCTCGTAAATGGAATCGCATGCAGGTCCACGGACGTAGCTCCTTTATAGCGGAACCACAGCGGAAGTAGCCATTGCATGCGTATCCATCGCACATGTGAGGTATGACGATTGTTAGATCAATGTACTAGGGCAGTTCAACTCCCCCTTCCGACCTTTGTCCAATACAACTGCGGGTTTCACCATCCAGCAGATTCTAAAGTTCGCGGAGTGCATTTAACCAAGGTTGCCGCTATAATTTTGAAATGGCGATAGAGCTCGCCAGGTATAATACTGAGCTTCGATTTGAGAACACGACGTACAACACGCGTTCTCGCTGAGCAGCCTCGTTGTGTGAACTGGCAGTGACTGTCTGATGTATTACCATCTAGCGTATGCTAGCATTTTGCCACGAATGAGTCATCCTGCACCTATGTTACCCGGCCCGGAACAGCTCTGGATTTTATGTTCTCTCCGCTGTGATAGTGTCGGGGCCAGGGATGGGTAGTACTGCGATTTTGACGGAGTACTCATACGTAATATTACTACTTAGGGTTGGCTTGGAAATACACTACTGTGACAGCTACATGTAGTAAAATCAGATGTAGTTGTACTAAGATCACTACTACTGTCCATGGCGTAATACTACTTACTCGTACTTCATGCTTCGGATTCTGTCGCAGCAGCAACAGCTTCTCGGCAGGTTTTCTGTTAGCTTGGGTGCGCAGCGGACCCATGACTATCAATCCCGTCGAGAAAACACGTTCTTGGAATTGGAGGATGCCATTTTTCCGAGCCAAATGATTGATAGCATATTAATGGAGGGGAACACGCTCACCCCAACATCCCTGAACCAACGCAAGATGTCGATACAATTGAACACTTCATAAAGGTCCCGGCTAACGGTAGCACATTTGCTTCTTCAACGCCACGTACTCCCCACCGGATTGTATGTCCGTAACCCGATTCACCTTCAGCTCGAGCCACTTTCATAGAAAGTGGTAACTTTTTACAGCGTGGTTAAAGGCATCGGCGACCGGGAAGGAGCCATCAATTTGAACACTTCAGACGTCTAGAACCGATCACTCACAAAACGAGCAAGGGTTGAGTAAGCACAGCGAGCACCTTCAGCAGAACATGGCATTATTCGGGATGCGTGGTAGACAGTCCTAGGTGCAGGCCGAATGGAAGCGAATTAGATCGAATAGTGAGCTCATTTGGGTAACTCGGATAAGTCGTATTTGGTGTGAGTCCTTTGCCACTTTTGCCAAGGTCTCGCCCACTGAGCTCCGAAAATAGTTTATCGGTCAAAAGTTGGACGCATGGAAAGTAGTACGAATATAGTACAGCTACGGGTACTTGCGATTCGAGTTGTACTACTAGGTCAACTACGGCACTCCCACTCGAAAATAGTACGACTATGCCAGAAGTAGTAGGTGTAACTATAATAACTACTACTTTTCAGCCAATGCTACTCATCCCTGGTCGGGACCCAGCCCATTACCATTTATTACTCACTGGAGTTATTACAAGGCAGAAATGTGCCATAAAGTTGGTACGTTCTGACTTCTGACTGGTACTCAACACGCTTTCGACAGGTTAACCTCATAACAAGCTGCTCCTTCCCTCTCTAGTCCCTCAGTCTCGACTCAAAGCACCCGATGCAATTTCTTACCACTCGTTGGTACCCGCAATGGAAAAGAGATGAAGATCAAAATGTTTTTTTTATTGCGCAGTCGTGGATGGGAGTCTTCCAGGAATATATTTGGGCTTAGAACGATGCAGCAAGTATTTTGATACAATTTCTCTGAAAGTATGGCTGAAGTCAGCAACACTTAAAACTCGACTTCTTTGGACGACCGCACCAAATGGACCTTTGAATAGTTAAGTACCTTTTTAAATTTATAAATAATGATAATAGTGTATTTTGTATCACAGACCAGTAACTAGAGGATAGAGGCACATTTGACTTGTGCTTGTATAGTGACGGTCGTCGGAAACCTCCCGTGGAGTGAATCACTATTCAGAATATCACGACGAAGACGATTGTCTGTATAGCCCGACTTTCCCTGGGTTAAACTTACTTTTGTATAGAATACCCAGCACTCTGTTTGGTGTGTAAGTTACAGGGTGTTCAACACAAGGACGGGTGTCATCTTTGCTCCACTATAAATACGCAGTCGCTGCGCTCCTGAGACTACAAGGTTCTAAGATCTGGTCAGTACAGTTCTCGACTCGCTGTTGAGCTCGGCGCTGGGCCCGCCTCCGCAAATACCGGGCTCCCCGCGCGGGTTTGCTGTGTCTACGTGCCTCGCACACGCTCACCTCAGTTTTTTTGTGTGACGTTCATCCCCTCCTTTTGCCGCGACCCGTTTCGGTTAAAATCAGTTAGGTAGCACGAGTATAACGGATATTATTGCTGCAGGTATATTGAAATCAAAGAGGGTATAACTTCTAACAGGATTGATGGCTTCACAAATAATATCAATAATATTATTATTTGTATGGGATATTCTATGAAATTTATTTCAGAGCTAAGACACGGTACCAATCACCCTACCATTATCCATAAATTCATCAATCGGTAATTTATATACGACTGAATGGACACTATTCAGGGGATCCCATACTTAAATGAAATGATAAATCCACAAAAGTGAATACCTCTAGTAACTTATATATTACGTGCGTGTTGCCTGTGTCGTCGCCCTCCCAGTTAAGTGCGAAAGTCTGATGGGGGTGCAAGTTGCGCGAAGGTGATACGAGAGTGGCTTCTACAGTTTTTCGGAGGGTGAATGAAAAAAAGACCAACGGAGGCGAGCGTGTGCGAGGCGCGTGGCCACAGCAAACCCGCGCGGGGTGCCCGCGTTAGCAGGGCCGCGCGGTATTTGCGAAGGCGGGCCCAACGCCGAGCTCAACAGCGAGCCGAGCATTGTACTGGCCAGATCTTAGAAACGTTTTGTCCGCAGGAGCGCAGCGACTGCGTTTGCGACGCGCAGCAGAGCAAAATGACACGTGTCCCGCTTCCCTAACCTAGTTACAAAGTACTACAACTACTACTAGTATATCGCATTGTGGGCAACAACGACGATACCCTTTGTTTACAGCGCCTTGAACATGTATGCGACCGAGGTCACGAGATCCTTAATGCTCAACAACGTTACCTAAATTTCAGAGCTTCTTCGTGCCCCGCACGACTTTGTGTAGAGCTCCTTTGTTACCTGTCAAAGTAATGTACGCGGTGTATTGTGGAGGAGCGTCCTCGCAAAAACCTGCGAGTTCGATCTCACACAAACCCGTGGCGATCAGTTCGTCGACCGCGGCGGGTGAATTCCCCAGGACTTGCGTAGCGTATCTCTGGGACGGAGTGGATGTCAAGCGCTTCGAGTCTTGAAGCGTCGGGTAGCGCGACGTGGATTGGACGTCACTTCGCGCTGGTTGTCGTTTGGGCGCGCCTCGTTCTTGGGGCGGCGCCGTTCGGGGTTGCGCAGCGTTATCGGGGCCTGCGCGCTGCCTCGTCCTAGTCGAGCCCTGTAGCTTGCTCGCCTCGACGGGATGTGTTTAACGTGTCCCTCGTTTCAGGCACGGAGTGTTGGAGGTTGAGTGCACCGAAGCAGTCCTGGGCCGTCCTCCGCGTTATCGGAGCGGTCTCTGGGCGACTGAGACTGACTTGTGACTTGCGTGCTACGAAGTATATTCGGGACTGTTTTACGATTCCTAGCTATGCACATTCTTTACCCACCTTCGCCTGGGCTCTGTGAGCCTCTCATTGTGTACCCATATGCCCGTGGACCACCTCGCTCTGTACCCAATGTCGTGCTTCAACACATGCTCTTCGGGGCCACTTTCCACGTCACCATCAGACGGGAAATCCGGTTCCGTTCTAGATCGAGTTTCCGACTCACGTCGGAATCCGGTTTTCCCGATCTTCCCTGTCCCACGTTGAAGGTCGCGTGTCACATACCGATCAGGTCGGACTCAGATCCGGCACCGGTTATGTCGGCACTTCGGGTCCCATCTGCGACGGTCTTCAGTCTTCATGTCCCAGCTGAGACGGCCTTCTGTCATGTTCCATTGATCCTCTTGTCCAACGCTTAGTCGGGAACTATCTGTCCACCAGAACTTTCCTTGAATCGCTCTACCACAACCGCCTGCTGGCACCCACGTACACTCCCCAGATGGTCGTGAGGTGGCAGAACTTCCTCATTCTCCGTTTCTCCGTCCCCAGTCAAGATCTCCTCTCCACTTCTCCGTCCCTGGCCAAGATATCATCTTCGATGGGCGACCGTGACTCCGCCTCTCTCGCCGCAGACGTCGAAGTTCCAAGCGCGTTGTGTCAAGTCTGCGCCGGCGGCCTACGTCCTCCTTCGGTTCCTGCTGGCTCTTCGGTACGGGTCCCGTCTTCCGCCGACTCGTCCGTCACCGTGACACAAGCGCTGCGGGTCGCCAGGCGACTAGCCCACGACAACGAAGACCTCTGGGCTCATGCCGACCTCGTACGGGCGCTAAACGCGGGCTTGGCCACGCATGCATCCGTGCTGCACGACCGGAACGTCGCTCTTCTCGCGCGGGCGCGGGAGGGGTATGAGATTGGGCTCAACACCGTCCGTCGGCTTTACGACGAGCGCGACGCCCTCAAGGTCGACCTGCAACAGCTCGAGGAGCAGCTTGAGACGGCCAAGAAGGTCGCGTTCGAGGCGGGCCAATGGAAGATCAAGTTCGACGTCTTGACGGCGACCACGAACGAGCAGACCCACGTTCTTCAAGATGAGTTAGCTCGGGTGCGGGCGGAACATGAGTCCCTTGCGGCTGAGCTGGCGACACGTTCGGCTTCCCCAAGCGAGCTCGACGACTTAGCTCGAGCACACCAGACACGGGACGCGGCGGCAAGGGAGCTCCAGACGACACGTGAGGCTTTATCGACGGCGAGTCACGAGGCTGACATGCTTCGCGCATCGAGAAGCCTTCTGGAGGCCGACTTGCGTCGCGTCACCGCTCTTTTGACGGCTCACGCCGAGGAGCACCAGCGAGACGTCGTGCACATTCGGGAACTCGAAGACTCGGTCTCGCGGGCGGAGTCTGCACGGGTTGTCGCCGAGTCCGGTAGTTCTGATGCTGCGGTCGAAGTGTTACGGGTCGAGTCTAGGACGCTCTCGTACCGACGTCTCCTCGTTGAAGCTCGCCAGCATGGCCATGCGCGCGTGCAGGTCCTCACCGATCGGGCTCAGCGTTTCCAAACTCGTATGATGGAGCTGGACCAAGAGCGCGACTTAGCTGCTCGTGAGCATGCGGACCAGGTCGCGTCATGGCGTCGACTTCTTCGTCGCGCGCGTACGGGCAGGGAATCAGCCCTACGAGTCCGGAATGCCTTAGGCGCTCGTCTTGCCGCGTCGGTGACCCAAGTTGGTGGTACGTTGGACATCGACGGCCCTCATGCGTCAACTCGAACGCGAGGTGGAAGCGGTGACGATTCCCGCAGACGCACGCCAGGCGGAAGACTCGACACCGGAATCCCCTATTGTACCCCCGGCCTCCGTTCCCGCGGCTTCGTCCACTGGTCCTGACGGTGACGGTGCTCGTCGTCGAACGGGCGGCCTCGGTTTCACCACGCCGCCTCGTCGTTCGCCAGTCGGTCACGGTTCTCGTTCGTCGACCGGATCTGGTTCCCGCTCCGGCAATCTGTCGGACCGATCGGCACCGTCGTCCGGCGCGTCGCGTCGTCTACGACCTGGTGGGCCTTTCCCGTCTCAAGTCGGGGCATCGGCTCAGCGTCGGAGTTGCCGTCCTACCACCATAGCCGATTCGGCGGCTACCGCGAGCGCGGCTGCCACGACTGCTTCTTCACCTCTTATGGCGTCAGCCTCCACTCAAGTCGGGCAACGCAAGCGTCGTCGTCGTCTTGTGGAGACCCCGTCCGACTCTTCGGCCGAAGAGCGTCCTCCTCCCAAGGCACAGCGTTCCACGCCCACGGGGCTAACCAGCTCCAACGAGGAGGATGAGAACGGGTCGTCGTCTTCGTCGTCGGAAGGCGGCTTTGAGCGTCGGAAAGCGAAGATCGTTCCGTTCTTCCGCCCAGTTATCCCGCCGTTTTCCGATACTTCCGAATGGGATGGAGTCGACACCGCCCCTTGGTTGCGTTCATTTGGTCTCGGCCACGCTAGCGAATCTCGACGTGCGCACTATTCGGCTCACATATCTCCCCCCGGACCCCTGGTTCTACCCGGCCGTGGCGCAGTCGCTCCCGCGGATTGGAACACCAACTTGGTGACCCTTGCGTCGGTGGAAGACCTGTACGCCACTCGCCCATGGTCCTACCTGGCCGAGTTCCCAAGCCTCTCACGTTCGCAATCGGAGACACCGCGTTCCAGCCGTTCGTCGCGCGTCTGACCAAGCACTTGGATCACTGGGCACAAGCGTACTGGGAGGCCAGCCACGACTTCGAGTTGACCGGGTGCAACCGGTCCTGCGACCGATGGCGTCGGAACCGGAATTCACGTCGGTCCCGAGCCGGGGATCACTTGGCCAGTGTGCTTCAGCTGGTCACCGACTTGTTTCGTCGTGGCTTGGCCGACATGGACCTGCTGCTTGACCCGGTCTTCCTCCATTTTCCCCCGTATCGATCGGATCGCGGCCGATGGTATCCAGGACGCGTACACGCAACGCTAGCCGGGCTGGAAGACGTTGATCGTCGTGAGCCGTGGCGGCGGTTCTTCCGTTCGATGCCCAACGCCGACGGCTCCTGCTCTGTGACTCCGGCTCATCCGGCGTACTCTCTGGATCGCCTGGCCGGTAAGTTTATCGAGGAGATCTGAGCCGTCGTTCTCTCTCCACCAATACATTTGCTTTGCATCGGATCTTGTCTCTTCCTTATTCGTTCACGCTGGTTTTTCCATGGAACAACCCTTCGTTGTCCCATCCTCGGCTAAATCGCCGGTCCTCCACACATCCACTCATTACCCTCCCTCTCCCGCCAATCCGGAAAAGAGGGAGACCACCTTTCCTCCCGCCGACAGCCTCCCTGTCGGCTTCGTACGCGCCTCCCGCGCTAGTCGTCGGGCCCAGGACCCGCGACTTCCCCGTTCTCGTGTGACTGCATGACGTGGAACCGGTTCCGACCTGTGCGTTCTCGCAAGAAGTCGTACAGGAGCCCGCCGCAATTAAGGCCCAGCTCGTCCACCCATGTCGTGTCCGGATAATCCTTCCACTTGACTTCAAATTCACGAAGTGTCCGCCCATACCGCGTGGCCCGTCCCTCGCGCGTGCCCACGATTTTCTCAACTTCAAACACGTCCCTTCCCAGATTCTCTGGCTCCCAGCTATCTTCGGGTAGCAGCTCTTCGTCAAAGTCAAATCGGTCATCAACGGGAACCGTCAAACGCGTCTCAGGCCGAGACGGAAACACGCGCACCGCCTTCAACTTCGAGATGTGTACCAACGGGTATAAGTGGTACGCCGTGCCGTCCGTCTCGAGGCGGGTCGCATAGGCGTCGACCATTTCCGCAACCCGGAACGGCCCGTGCCACAGGTGAGCCAATTTTCGAGCGTACCCTGGCTTCACGCGATCCAGGTACAGCCATACCTGCGTTCCGACTTCGATCGGATGATCGGTGGCGACCTCGTTCTGGCGTTCAGCGCGAGCTTCAACCGCGGCCTTGATCAGTTCTAACGCCTGTGCTCGTGCTGCCTTGTAGTGTCGTTGGATATGCAGTCTCCATCCCTTCGCGTCCACATCCTGGCGTGATGTTACCGACTGCGAGTGTCGTCTCCAAGGTGATCTTCGGATCCCATCCGTGTACCAGATAGAACGGGGTCTCGTTTCGCGTCCTATCCTGCGCCGTGTTCAGCGCGAAGGTAAGCCGCTCTGCATATTCGTCCCAATCTCGCTGGTCAACATCCGTGATGTACATCTTAGTCGCCCTTGTGATGGTTTGTACCATGCGTTCTGCAGCGCCGATCGCCTGAGGTCTATACGCGAGCGTTGCCCGTTGTCTCTGGCCCATGAGCTTGTTGAACGCCTTGAAGAAATCGGACATGAATCCCGGTTCACGGTCATGACGTATGGCTTCGCTTGCGCCAAATCGACGGAAAACGGCTTCTTCGTATGCTTCTGCGACGGTTTGGGCGGTACGCGAGGCGTTGGCCTTCACGACTACAAATCCGGAGAACAAGTCAACCCACACCAGCAATTCGGTGTGACCTTTGTACGACGCCGGCAGAGACGGTATATGGTCCATTGCCACGACTTGGAACGGATACGTGGCCACGATATTTCCGGGCGACTCGCCGCGTATCGTCGGGCGTCCTTTGCCTGTCTCACAGTCGGCACATTCTCCGACGAAACGTTGCACGCTGGCGAAGATTCCCGGCCAGTGGAAGTAACGCCGCACCTTCTGGTAGGTGCGGCCTATCCCTTGGTGCCCGCCTTCCAAACTCACGTGATAATGGTGAAGAACGTCATCGCGGATCGTCTCGGGCACAACCAGCTTCAAGATTCCGCCACGTTCGGACGTGTCGGTCTCCCTCAGCCGATAGTACAACAGGTCGCCTTCAGCCACTTCATACCGATCCGCAAGCTTCGAACAGTTCTTCGCGTCTCTTTTGGAGAGGGCGTCCACCTCACCGTTCAGAAACTTCTTGAGGTTGGCCATCCAAACCTCCTCGTCCTGGGCGGTACGAATCCGGTCCAGTCTGATCCTCTGGACAACTCGCTCCTGTAGCACATCTGGGGTTCCCGTTCGGGACTCTGGTGTTTCCGACGCCGGCGGTTGCTCTCTTTGCGCTGCTGCTCGCGTGACCACGGCTTGGACAAGTGCGATCCTGTCCATCTCTCCAGTCGGTTTTTTTATTCCCGACCAGGGATCCCCGTTTTCGTTCTGGGCCGGAGACTGGAGGCGTTTGATCGGGGGCTATCGGGCGTACCACTTCGTCCAGGCGGTTCAGTGTCCTAAGGTCTTGTATCTCCTCCGGGTTGTGGATTTCAACGCCACCCTGTCGTTGTAACGCTTATCCGGCTAACATGTCAGCGCTCGCGTTCCAGTCTCTTCGGACATGGAAAAAAGCATGCATCGGCCACTCCTTCAACTTACAACTAGCTCGCTGACGCAGCAGTTTCATTCCGGGCGACTTGCACTCCATCTCTCCTCGCATTTGCCGAATGACGAGATTCGAGTCTCCGCAGATGACTATCCTGGACGCCTCCGTCGCTTCCAAGAGCGAAATTCCCAGCAGCATACCCTGGTACTTGGCTTCGTTGACCGTGAGGTCTGGAGCGTACGCCGGCTTTGCTCGAACGACCTCCCAACCTGGGAGCTTCCAGACGATCGCACTGAAGGCGCCCCCTTCCCGTTTGGGTTTTGCGGAGCCGTCAAAACTTACCACGTGCAAGCTCTCGTTGGCTGTGATGATCGCACTGGTATGGTCGTGATCCGCGAGGGTCGTTTGCCTGGCGCAATTTCCTCCAAGGCCATGTCAACGTACGCTCGTGGAGTGACACTTGCCGCCAGCGCCCCGAGTATCTCTTCTTCCCCTCGGACGGAACGGTGTACTTCCAGAGTCCATGGGGAGAGGATTGCCGCCCACTGGGAGAGCCGGCCCTGCAGACCCTTGCACCTGAACAGCCACGCCAAAGTCGTATGACGCGTCAGTACCTTGATCATCCTTCCGACCAGTATCGTGAAACAGTTCTCCAGGATTCGCAGCAGCGCCAAGATCTCCTTCTCGACCACGCCGTAATTCAGCTCATTTGGCTTCAAAGTTCGACTCGTGAAGTTCACCGGCAGATAGGTGTCCTCGTATTTCTGCACCACTACTGCCGAGATGGCCCAATCGCTGGCGTACACGATCACCACTGGTTCCCGGTCTGAGTTGTAGTGTTTCAGCATCGGGGTTTTCGCGACCTTCGTTTTCAGCGCCTCGAATGCGTTCTCCGCGTGCTTCCATCGTTCTTGATCTCGGACTTCCGGCTTCGTGACGTACTCCTCGAAGTCCGCTTCCGCCAACGAGTATAGCGTTGTCGCGTAAACCGCGAAGTCTGGGATGAACCTGTGGTAGTAGTTGAGGCTACCCAGGAAGGACTGTAGGGCCTTTAGCGTCCGCGGAAAGCTCAAGCTTGTGAGCGACTCGAGATTCTTTGGCTTCGCTTCCAGACCGTCTCCTGACACGGAATGTCCCAGGTAGTCGACCTTGAACATACCCCAGCTACTCTTTTCGACGCTGATGGACAGATGCCATTTCTCGGACGCGTCCAGCAGGCGTTCGACCTTCTCACACAGGTCGTCCCACGTTTCGCCCCCGATCAGGATGTCGTCAATGTACGACCTCCGGGCAAGAATGGAACTCGTTCCGGGCTGGTCCGATTCACCGTCGATGAAGACGTCGCTGGTTTCTCGGCCTTGTGTGAAGTGCTTGAAACCATACCGAGCGTTGTCGATGAGTCTCTGATAGATCTGAGGCGCGTTACACAGCCCGAAGGGCATCCTCAGCCATTCGAAGAGGCCAAATGGGGTGATGAACGCCGAAATGAGACGGGCTCTGTCGGTCATCGGAACTACCCAGAAACCGCTAGCCATGTCGAGGGAGCAGAACCAGAGGTATTTGTCGAGGTCTTCCAGCAGGTCATTCACGAGTGGCATTGGATACACCATCAGGCGAGTCAGCCCATTTACCACCCGGTAGTCGATACACAGCCTGATATCGATCCCGTTCTTCTTCACGATCACGACTATGGAGGATGCCCATGGGGAGGTGGACATCTGGATCATGTGAGCGTTGAGAAGACCTTTGATCAGATCTGCGACTTTCTCCCTGAACCGAGGAGCGATCTTGCGAACCCGTTGGGCGACTTGGCTAGCGTTTCCGACATCAATGTCGCAGACCACGCCTATTGCCGCTGGGGGCAGTGCAGTGCCTTTCCCGATCATCCAGCGTCGCCGTTTCCAGATTATCTGCCGAAGCCGGTCTTGTTTCTTCGCACCTTCTTCCGGCGTAACCCCGGTCGGTCTCCCCACCTTCAGATCTTCGATCCTTACTTCTGCCGTCAGTGATACGTCTGGCAGCATGGCCATTTGCCGTTCCAGCTCTTCGGCGAACAATTCGGACCCCTCGTGGAAGAAGACCATGTCGCCTGCCTCTTCGCCGCTCCGCGTTGCCGCTGTTGGTTTTCCAGCAACCTCAGTTGAAGGAGTCACCGCGGCTTCAGTCGGAGAGGGTTCCCCGTCCTGCACCCGAGGTTTATCCGACTCTGAATCATCTTCGCAGTGGACCCCAACTACAGTTGGTCCGGTCAGTTCGATCTTGGAGGGCCCTCCGTCTTCGACGGGAGGTTCCGTCTGTTCTCGAGCTTGTGGGGCTTGTCCTGTTGGAGATGGCTCGATTGGTCGCTGTTCACTGGGCTTCTTCGCCGCGGTGACCACTACAGTAACCTGTGGCTTTCTTTCCGGTGGACCGTGACCTGCCGTGCGCGGTTCGCTGTTTTCGCGATGGAGGATTTGTGTTGGGGTCTCGTACGTCGGACGGTCTACAAGTGGTCCTTCTGGCGTTTCCGGTGGCAAATTCCTCCCTCTCATATGTGGTGGCTTCGAAAGCTGGATTCTGCCACTCCTGGTAGCGTCTAGAGCTAGAACGGACAAACCCGAAGGCTCGTGGAACGCATTCCATCGGCGTCCACCATCCGACCGTCACATGGGAATCCAGACTTATGGACTTGTCTCCGATGTTGGTGACCTGAATCGACGCTCTCCGCCCCGCGTATTCTTTGACAATGGTGGTGACCCACGTCGGACCACGCGTCACCCAAAGCTGTGGAGCTTCCCGTTGTTCCGTTCCCAGTCGTACGTATGCTGACTGTCCGACTCCTATCACGACTCTCGTCTTCGGATATACCGGTCGATGTTTCGCGCCGTACAGCTGCTTCCTCCCGATCAGCGAGATTCTCACTTCATCAGGGAGGCATGCTGTTCCGTCAGCTGAATCGAGGCGGACGCCAGCAGGCACCATGAAGTTCATGCCCAAGATGGCTTGTTGTCCGCTCAAGTCTCCAACCCACAGATCCAAGAAATAGACCAGGTTGCCCGCGAGGGTGACCTTGACCCGCGTACGTCCAATCGTCTGAAACGTCTCGTTGCGTATGCCGACGAAATATTGCGCGACACTCGTATCGATCTGGCAGCCTGCCTCACGAGCAAAGGCGGTGTCCAGGATGGACACCTCGGCGCCAGAATCGAGCAGCAAAATCGCGCGTCGATTGTTTAACTTCCCATGGATCTTGGCTTGGCGGTGCCACTTGTCCGGTGCATAGTATTTCCAGTACCCGCGTCGCTCGCCTGAGTCGAGATTAACGACTTCGGTTGGCGTCTCACGCGCATACTCGTCCGACTGGAGTCGGGCACTCAGGATTTGCGGGATCCGCTTTGTCGGACCACGGTTCAGGTTGGAATCACGTATATTATCAAGTCGGGACGCCCCGTCGGGTTGGATTACCGCCGGTGACCCTTTCGCCACAAATGCGAAGACAGAAACAGATCGCTCGTCTCGTACTGGTTTCCAAGCCAGCGAGCGATCTAGTTTAACAGCTTCTCAGCAGCGGGTGGCAGTAACCCCGAGTGCTTCTTCGGGTCGTACCACTGGCGCATCTGGTTGAAGAACTCTTCCAATGGACAGTCTCCCGCTTCGTGTACTTCGCCGCAGGCTTTGCACGCACGCATGCAGCGCTCAGTCGGGTGTCGGCCTCCGCATTTTTTGCACGTTAGCAGACTCCAACAGTCGTCCTCGGCGTGCCTGAATGATCGGCAGTGACGGCATCTGGGACGGTCTCGCCCCGGGTCCACCGCTTCCGCTTGCGGCGTCCGTCCTAGCACGAGGAGTTCAGCCCGGTCTTCATCGTCACGATCTTGGTCGCACATCAGGTCATAGTCGGCGTCTGGCTCGTCTCGGTCGGAGTCGGTGTAACGGGGTTACATTAAATAGTGTGGTGCACACAAGTTAGGTACCACACATGTGTTCTGTGAGCCTCACCAGATAGCAGTGGGTGGCTCACAGCCAATGGATATGCATTAGACTAGGCTCTACTATGATAGATAGTGAGTCCTATAGATTCAGACAACAAGGGGCTCTGCCGCGATAAAGAACAATACATTCAGTTCACATTTGAAGCCTAAGAGTTCACTAGCCTTGTTTAAGGTACTTCTGTCACTTGGAGTCCGTAAGTAGTTATCTTACGGTACTCGGTATAGCTCTTGTATAGAGCGTAAGGTTATCAATAGTACTAGAGACTCTCTGAGTCTGTGTCTTCCTCTACGCTAAAGCAATTGCAGCCCCGCTGGAGTCGGGGTCTCCCGTCGCGGCTTCGACCGCGTGCACCGCGTGCACCGCACGAACCGGAGGCGTTGGGGCAGCCGTTTTCTGGCGGTATCGGCTCGATCCAAAATGGACTTTCTTCTGTTCCGTGAGCGCTCGTTACGAGCTCTCAGCTTCTTTTCCAGAGTCTCCACGTCTGGCACATCCATCAGGGTGAGACGGGACGCCAGCTCTTCCTCTTGGGAGCCCAAGGTGTTGATGAACAGTTCAACATGTTCCCGCTTCTCTTCCTTGGTCCCGTCTCCATAGTGGATCTTCGCCCGTATGGCGGCCACGTTCAGGCGGTACAAGTAGTCGAGCGGCGACTCGTCTGGACGTCGGGTGGTATGGAAGTATTTGCTTGCCATGGACACACCCTTGCCGCAGTACTGCACGCGGAACTGCTCAGTCAGGTCCACCCAGGACGTCTAAACGCTCCGTCCCAGCTGCAAGTACCATTGTCGGGCAGGTCCACTCATCAGATCTCCAAACAGCGAACATACCTCATCGCCCGTCATACCGTCTCGACGTGCGGCTGACTTGACGCGATTCAGCCAAGCTCTGGCCTTCTCCTCACTGGAATCCCGACCATGGAACTCCTTGAGTTCGGAGAACGCCGACATCCGAACTCGGGCTACTCCCACCGTGCCCGCAGTCGCAGTGGCGACCGTAGCGGTCTGACCGGCAGCTTTGGGCTCCAAGTCGAATAAGTCGTCGGGGTCTTCATCCGATCCATGCCGGTGGTGAGCCGACCGCACCGATGAATGGGAGCTCACCGATTCCATCGTCACATCGGGTGCGACTGGTTGAGGAGTGGCCTGCGGTACACGATCGCGCCGAGGCTCCTCCGCCGGCAGCCGCTCGCATCGTCGTGGTCTGCATTAGCCGAACAATGGCATCTTCCAGCGCTCGGGGAAGAGTCTGCTCTTGGCGTTCCGTCGGAGCAGCCGCTGGTAAGGGCGACTGAAGGTTAGCCCCGCGTCGCGCCCCAGCCGGCATCGGCATCCGCCTGGAAGATTCGATACTGCTGTCTGAGTCCTCGCTCTGCTCGAACAACGGGGGTGCAGTAATTTGCTCTGAAGGCGCCGTAGTCTTTCGCGGCAGTGCCGCTCTCGCTCTCGTCGCTTCAGCCTTTCGCGGCGGGTTGGCGTCCGCGGTTGGCTTGGAGTCCCTCTGTACACCGACCAAAACGCTAAGTGGATCCGACATCCCAATGATGGCCTGCTTCCATATCTCTACGTCCCAGTCGTACACTCGCTCCATCTCGAAGGCTCCCAGAACGTAACCCGCATCGTGCAGTAGCGTGAACAACGCGTGGACCGCCTGCCGCACCTTGACCAAAGTCGTGACGTACGGCACTGCGGCTGGTCCAGTGTGTTGGCTCAGCAGCTTGGGCTGCAGGATCTGGAGAATGGGGTCCCGTTCCAGATGTCGAGCTAGTTCCATCCGACTCAGGATACACTCGAGCTCTCCAGGTGCATACTCCCGTGGTGGGTTCTTCTTCAGCGGCTTGTGTGAAGACGATTCATCAGCCGAGTCTGGGGCGCGCATCTTCTTCTTCCTCCTGGTCGCCTTTGAAACCTTGCGCTTCGTGGTTCCTTTGGCCGTAGAGGGCTTTCGGTCTTCCGTCTTTGCAGGCTTCCGACCTGGTGGACTTCGACTTGGGTCGAAGTCCGGGATGGTTCCGGGTGGAACCACGTCGGGAACGGCGAACTGTTCTTCGTACGCCTCCTCTTCATCGCTGGCACCATGGCCTGTCGTATATGTTCCCTCGGAGCTATACGACGCGGATAGTCTCTCTTCGAGCTCTCCTGCCGTCGGCGACCTTTCAATCGGCGGCGCTCCCGCTTCCAGCTCTTGTTCAACATCCACCCCGTCTTCCGGAGTAGTACTCCAAGGTCGCGGCACCATTGTGGAGGAGCGTCCTCGCAAAAACCTGCGAGTTCGATCTCACACAAACCCGTGGCGATCAGTTCGTCGACCGCGGCGGGTGAATTCCCCAGGACTTGCGTAGCGTATCTCTGGGACGGAGTGGATGTCAAGCGCTTCGAGTCTTGAAGCGTCGGGTAGCGCGACGTGGATTGGACGTCACTTCGCGCTGGTTATCGTTTGGGCGCGCCTCGTTCTTGGGGCGGCGCCGTTCGGGGTTGCGCGGCGTTATCGGGGCCTGCGCGCTGCCTCGTCCTAGTCGAGCCCTGTAGCTTGCTCGCCTCGACGGGATGTGTTTAACGTGTCCCTCGTTTCAGGCACGGCGTGTTGGAGGTTGAGTGCACCGAAGCAGTCCTGGGCCGTCCTCCGCGTTATCGGAGCGGTCTCTGGGCGACTGAGGCTGACTTGTGACTTGCGTGCTACGAAGTATATTCGGGACTGTTTTACGATTCCTAGCTATGCACATTCTTTACCCACCTTCGCCTGGGCTCTGTGAGCCTCTCATTGTGTACCCATATGCCCGTGGACCACCTCGCTCTGTACCCAATGTCGTGCTTCAACACATGCTCCTCGGGGCCACTTTCCACGTCACCATCAGACGGGAAATCCGGTTCCGTTCTAGATCGAGTTTCCGACTCAGGTCGGAATCCGGTTTTCCCGATCTTCCCTGTCCCACGTTGAAGGTCGCGTGTCGCATACCGATCAGATCGGGTTCAGATCCGGCACCGGTTATGTCCACATTCCATGTCGCATCTGCAACGGCCTTCGCTATCCATGTCCCATCTGCGACAGCCTTCAGTCTTGTTCCATCAATCTCCGTGTGTCCAACGCTTACTCGGGAATTATCTGTCCCTCAGAACTTTCCTGAACCGCTCTACCACAGAAGCATCCTAAGAAAGGAATCCCTTCCGCGCCGAAGATGCATTTCGATGCGTTGACGTATAGCTTGTGGGTGCGCATGCACGCAAACACCGCCCATAAATGGTCTATATGGTTTTCCACATCCGACCGACCGTGCTCCGCACGACTATGGACGAAGATATCGTCAAAGTACGTCTGTGCAAACGCTCGGAGGTGCCTGAAGAGCTGCGTCACCAGACGATTGAACGTCGCAGGCGCGTTCGACAGCCCTTGGGGCATGACCAGCCACTCCCAGAGCATACCGCTCGGAGTGCTAACCGCTGTCAGCGGAATGTCACTCGCTCGCATGAGCAACTGGTAATAACCATCGACCAAGTCGAGCGCACTGTACATCGTGCAGCCAACCATATTGTTTCTGCAGAACATCCTTCCTAGGAATCGGCGTCTGTGTCGGAATGGTGGCAGCGTTGAGCTTATTGAAAGCATGAACGATGCGCCACTTGCCATTAGGCTTTCTGACACAGAACGTTGGCGTCGAGTGTGGAGACTTACTCTCACGCACCATGCCTGCCGCGTGCTTGGCACTGAAGAACGCGTCAATGACGTTACACTGCTCCTTCGGTAGTGGCCACTGCCTCGTCACGCAGTATTTGGTTCCAGGAACCAAGTCGATTTCGTGACGAACGCCTCGGTCGGGAGGTAAGCCCGTAAGTGGGTCGTTTGAGACCACATCCTGGTATTCCTTTACCAAAGGATAGAAGGGATCCGAAGGGTCTTTCAGGATCGATGATTCACTCCGCGCACTCAGTGCCTGTTTTGTATCTTCAAGCACGGCTTCATCCATGAGCGACGAAGAGTTCAACTCCTCTTCGGGTCGTATCATGACCATCTCGGCGAGCGCGCCAGCCTTTAAGGCATCCCCAAAGTCGGGAATGGACATCTCGTCCAGCTCTAGCAGAGCAGCCACCGTCGGAATAGCCTCGAGGTTGACGTTGCCCTCGGCTTCACCAGTCACTCCATCAACGAGTGTGTATAGCTGCTCGCTATCATCGTCCACGACGGACACGTCCTGTACCAGGACCGACGCCTTGCGTCTCGCAGTCGCCGTCTGGCGTCGCTGCCGCCTCCTCGCGGAAGCTGTACGCCTCGGAGAGGCCAGCGTGTTCAGACTGAAAGTCTCGTCAGGTGTCGCCACCTCATGCTGCTCTGATTAAGCCGGCGTGGAGCCGCAACGCTCACAGCCCTCGCCCAGTGGGTTAGGTGCCACTCCACCCGCATCGTCAGGGTCCTCCCCTTGATGCCTCGGCTCACAGCCGACCACGCCATCAGTGGCATGCAGCGATGCTGCGCTCTCGTGACGAGCACCGCTCAGCGGGTTACGTGCCGCTCCACGCGCATCACTAGGGCCACGCCCAAGATGCCTCGACTCAGTGTCGACCCCGCCATTACCGACAGGCAGTGATGACTCGCAGTCACTCGGAGTCTCACTCAGTGGGTTACGTGCCACTCCACGTCCAGCCCACGAGCAGTGCTCGGGACTCGCGCCTCCGGCGCCAGTGTCCATTAACTCAGACACTCCGATGTCTAGCACATTGACCGATTCGGTCCAGTGCCCGCGCCAATAGCGCTTTTGCTTCCTAGCAGAGGTGGGTTCATGACTCGCCAATGCTCCCCTAGGAGGCAAGCGCGTAGCGCCTAAGGTCTTCGACCACCAGTCGATCCATGGTTCATGGCGCTCCAGCCATGCCATGCCGAGGATGAGGTCGTACCTCGAATCCAGGTCGATGACCAAACAGCGTTCAACGCTATCGAAGTCCAAGAACTTCACGCCCAGGTTCACGGGAACCTTGGGCACCGTGACACGAGTTCCGGTCGCGAGACGGACCGTGACAATGTCACTCGTATGCGCCTTCAGCGCTTCAGCGTATTGCTGACTTCCTTCCATCGTGGAGCGTCGAGCGTAATTGCCCGACGCGCCGGTGTCGATACGGATTCTCCATGGCTTCTCAAAGTATTTCACGGTCGCCTCAACGACCAGCAAGCCCGGCTTGCATGCACGTTCCGTGTTGTTAGAGAGCACGGTGCTCTTTGGGGCTAAGCCCTGCCGACCTCCTCCCTGAGGCTCAACAGAACTCACTTCTTCTTCCCCAGCAGGGCGCCCCGCGCCTACTGGGACTTGGCGTTTCCCCGCCACGAGCCAGGCTTCTGCTCAGAAGCGGAGGTTCGGTTCGACGGAGCCTGGCGCTGCTTGCGCAGCGGGCAACCTGGACGCAGGTGTTGCGTGCTGCCGCAGACATAGCATCGACGGATGCCGATACGCTGCTCAGCAGCTTGAAGCTCAGCTTCTTCGTCTTCAGCATAGCTGAGGTCCATCGGGACTGCGCCGTTCGATGCGTCCGAGGGTCCGGAAGCGCTGGTTTGAGAAGCCGCCCAACCAAGTCGGGCTGACTTGAAGTTGAACTCGGCGTTTAACGTCACGTTCACTGCCTCCTCGAACGAGGTAGGGTGAGCACGGAAGACCTCCGTCCTTGCCACGCCGGTGCGGAGACCTTCCATGAAGACGGTCACAGTGACTACCTCGGGAAGAGGGTCCGCCGCCATACCGGCGATGAGAGTTCGCAGCTCTTGGACGAAGTCCACCAACTCCTTCTTGCCCTGTCGGGTAGATAGGAAGCGTGACCTCACGCGGTAGGCCTGGTTAGGAGGTGAGAAAACACGTGAGAGCTGAAGCTTCAGCTCATCCCATAAAGGGAACGCAGTGTCCACCGACTTACCACACGTCAGTGCCCATTCTTGCGCTCGACCACCGAGCTTAGAGATAGCAAGCGCCACGCGCTGTTGCTCGGTCTTGAGCATGGCGGTTCATGGCCATCTCGACCTCTCTGATCCAGAGCATCAGGCTTTCACATTCTTTGCCCTCAAAGGTTTTGGCGCTCACCACGAGCGGTTTAGCTCGTTGAGCGGCGTCCGATGTCGATCTGGGCGTTACGGCCGCCGCAGCCGCAGTCATCTTCTGCTGGACGTGCTCCAATAGAGCGTTCTCATACTGAGAAAATGCCTCCAGACGCGCATTCACTGCGTCGGGGCCTTGCGAAGCAAGATGGGCCACACCTTCCGGGCCAATCAAGGACATCAGCTTTTTAAGCCCTTCCTGTTGGTTCGGTTGTAAGTGGGCAAACTGCTCCATTCTCTCACAGAGGGACATTCGTAAGACTCAGGTGTAGGATTGACTACAAGTGCTACCAAGTGCAACGGGGCTGCAATTGCTTATAGCGTAGAGGAAGACACAGACTCGGAGAGTATTTAGTGTATTTGATAGCTAGCAAGCTCTATACGAGAGCTTGTTACGAGTACCTTAAATATCCTATTTAAGGACTCCAGAGATATGAAATACCGTAACCAAAGGCAATGAACTCTAGGCTTCAAAATGAGAACTGAATGTATTGTTGTTTATCGCGGCAGAGCCGCCTGTAGCCTGAATGTATAGGACTCACTATCTATCATAGTAGAGCCTAGTCAAATGCATATTGGGTGGCTGTGAGGCCACCTATTTCTGATATCTGGTTAATTGCCGGGTTGGTGTACACACAACTGGCGTACACACACAAGTTATGTGTGACACACACAACTGTTATGTAACCCCGTTACAATGCGTCCGTCACGCTCCTGTCTCGCGGCCTCGGCCTGTCGTGTGGCATGCTCGGCCGCGCGATCTTGCGCCGCAGGCGCCCCGTCACGCGGCATACCACTAAGATACGGACTCGACTAACTATGCCCGAAATTGCAAAAATAGCCGAGCGTCACACTTATTCGGCCTGTCATTGGCCAAAAGCTGCCGAGTGAAGCGACGGCGGCCCTCGCTCCCATTGGCTGATAGTGAGTTCTTGCGAACCTCATGATTATCTGCCAAGCGCAGCGACGGCAGCCGTTGGTTGATAATGTGTTTGTGTGGACAACACTTTCGTACTTTACCGAAATGTGATTCCCGCCCCCATTTTGAATTCGCCCGCGCACGCCGCCGCCACGTCGACGAGGTACGCTGCGTGTGTGCATGGTAGATAGCGACGCAAGCCACCACAGATAGCCGATGTTCCCGGGGCTGCCTAGGGGAATGTTTCAGCCTGGCGGGTGTATGCCTGCCGGGGGGGGTCGCCGTGTTAAGGGGTTTTGGCCCACCGCCCACTCTGAGCGAGAGCACAATTGGCCCCGTCTATTGACCACAAACTCGACCGCGAACCGGTTGAGCTGGCTGTGATGGGTTCTCTGGCCCACTCGACCGTGTCATTTTAACAAAATGCGCAAAAAGGATATCGCACGAAGACAAAAGCTCAGCCGCAATTCCTAAGCTCTCACGAGCAGCGGCACTGAGGCGCCCATGTCCGCCCGCCAGCGGCATGGGAAGTCTCATAACAATCCGGGGTCCTGGGGTGGATCCATGTGGCGATAAAAGCCGGCTTGCAGGGGCGGCCACCCCATCCTCGGGCCAGATGTCGTCAAATGGAACCGGCCCTTGGGATGGAGACATTCTAAGGCGCTCTGTGCCGTGGCAGAGCTCATGCGAGAGCATGATCCCATTTCCAAACAAAAATGAGTTCGGATTTCGCTGTTGCGAGATTGCTAGGAGTGCTCGATAGCGGCGCGCTACGCCTTACCTACGATGTACCGATTCCTTAGCGTCGGTAGCTTCGGTTGTTGTCCCATTATGTGCACGGGTCATATCCTGTACGGCCCTTCAATGCCTATGATGCCGGTGACGGCCCCGTTCAAAGATAAAAGCCCAAACTCTGACGCATTACCTTTCCTAAACCCAAAAGGGTAATTGCCTGGACCGCGAGGTCAAGTGTGGCATCAAGCCGACGGTTATCCACAGTCGTCAAAGGAAAAGCGACCGAGAAAAGGTGGTAACTGCTCGCGCATCGGCACAAAAACTGATGCTTCGCTCTCCAAAGGTATTGAGACATTGTGATATATCATGAGTGCCCGGAGATGGTAACAGTGGAGGTGAGGTACCAAAACAAAAAAAGAAGAACGGGGCACAATGTGGCTAATGAGGTGTTTTACTGCCGTTCAGACGTATGATGTGTGTACATTTTGGAACAACGCTGGCGCTGCAGTTGCTTCGGAATTAGGTTGTTCCTCTAGGTGGCGACGTGCGCTGCTTGACGTCTGCTCTTTGCGAATCGTGCCGTGTGATCCGGGCTCGCCCCTTGCTTCGAGACTCACATGTCTTTGTGTCGTTCGTGAGCTTGATGTGTCTGTCTACGCTTGGAGCGTTAACAACTGCTATGGCGTACTTAGGCATATGATCTAACGCGGTGTGTGCTCTCTCTGCTACCCAGAGCACTATGGGGAGACGAAAGCGTACCCGCGACGAACTCGAGGAGGCGAGGCGTGACAACGAACGCGTTAACGCTATACCCGCAGCTCCTGAGGAACCCGCCGCGAAGAAGAGACAGCAATCGAGACGATGTTCCAAGCGTAGGAACATCACCAAGGCTTTGGAGGCGATCCATATCAGTGAGGGGGACGGTAGAACAGTCCCCTCGGCATTAGTGGCACCTATCGTTCCTTCCGTCGTGGCTGTCACTCGCGTAGATCATCTACCCTCCACTACTTCGGTTATTGTGGTAGGAACTACAGACCTACTACTGGTTGCTCGGGAACGTGACGCAGAGCGCCAGCGTCGTCGTCGGGCAGCGATTTCTGCATCCCAACAAGAACGTAACCGAGCCAAAAATACTGCGAGGGCAAGAGCGAGGCGTGCCGGCCTTTCAGCCCCAGAACGGGCACGCGTTCGCGCGAGAGAAGCGGAGCGCATGCGCGTGGAGAGAGCTCGGGGTGGCGGATATCGACCGTAGTGCCACTATGGAACGCGAGCGTCTCCGCCGTGCTGATTTGAGGCCCACGATGGCTGCTGAGCAGATGATCGCATCACAGGATAGTGTCCGCCAACAAGGGGCCCGAGCCAACCAGAGCGAGGACGCAGCGGCGGCTGCTCGGGAGATTAACAGGGTCCGCCTGCAAGTTGCGCGCGCCAATCGGCCAGTAGGTGATGCAGCTACTGACCGTGATGATGACCGAATGCGGTTCCAGCACGTGCGTGCTGACCGAACATCGGAGGAGGTCGCTACTGCCCGGGAGCGGGACAGGCTCCGGACTCAAGAAATACGGGCTAATCGTACAGCAGAGGAACAAGATGCCGATCGGAAACGAGCTCGGACGCGTCGTCGGTGTTTGCAAAAAGTGCTCGCCCTCTGCAACCAAGAAGACTTGAGCGCCTCTATAGTCACTGGCCCGCACATCGTCAACGGCCGCCATCGGCTTCCACCTACCACGGCATGCGAGCACTGCAACGCGTGGGGTGGCCGGCTGAGTCGAAGAAGGGGTGCTGCATTGAAGGGGCCGTGCAGCTTCCACCTCTGACCGCGGCCCCTCTGTTGCTTAGGAATTTGCTCCAGGACAAAGAGTTTCAGCAAAAAAATACGGGCCTACAACCAAGCCTTCGCTTTCACGTCCATCGGGACGTCCTGTAACGCCCGGGGGACTTTCGGTCCAGTCAACCAGGACGAAAGCGTGGCCGGTCAACGTGGCGTATACACGTATCGGATCCAGGGCGCCATGGGCCACTACCTCGGTTCGTTGCTTCCATATGTCGATCCCAGGACGCAGCTACCGACGGACGCAAAGTTTGCGCAGATTTACATCGTCGATCCTGACATGGAACAGCGCGCGCTTCGTCGTAGTGACATTTTCAGCGGGCTGGATCCCGTAGCGTTGGGTGATATCGAGGCGATCATGGCGGCGCACAATCCTTTCGTTCAACAATTCATCACCTGCGGCGAGATCATGCGAGAGAAACGCGCGCGAGGTGAGGAGATTGTCGACGTAAGGTTCCGGCTCCACACAGACCGTACCCAGCCTAGCACGCACAACTTGCCTACTGTCTCGGAGGTCGCTGTCACTATGGTTGACGACGGTAACCTGGATCAACCGCGCGATATCATACTTTACGCGAGGGATCTCACGTTAATGCGACTTTTCGAGACCCACGCCGCGTACGACCCTCTCCAGTACCCTCTTCTTTTTCCCTACGGAGAAATGGGATGGACATACACGGACGAGTACGCGAACGGAATCGTCCGGAGAAATAAAACGTGCATGTCCCTGCGCGAAAACGTCGCGTATCGATTGTACCAGAAAGACGGTGACGAATCTGCGATGCATCAAGGTGGGCGCCTATTTCAGCAGTTACGTGAGGATCAACGCGCCAAATGTGAGCAAGAAAGTCTGCGTTGGGTGGCCACTCACCAGGCCGCGATCCGCGCTGACCTATACTGCGGCGTTCGAGATGCCCTCATGAATGAAAATGCGGAGCAGACCGGTGACGGTGTCGTACTGCTTTCCGAGTTCAACCAGCAGACCGGGACGCTACAACATCCCGATAGACCCCGATCTGACATCCTTAACCAGATCGGAAAGCGCGTGGTACTACCTTCGTCGTATACAGGCGGCCCGCGCGCCCAGTACCAGGGGTACCAGGACTCCATGAGTATCGTCCGCGAGTACGGCAAGCCAGGCCTCTTCATTACCATGACGTGCAACCCGAAATGGGTGGAGATACTGGAGAAGCTTCCGGACGGTCAGAAGGCCGAGGATCGGCCTGACATTGTCGCGCGCGTGTGGCAACTCATGCTGACCGTCTTCTTGGTAGACTTGGATCAGGGCATCCTTGGCCAGGTTGAAGTGAGGCTGTACGTGGTGGAATTTCAGAAGCGGGGTCTTCCGCACGCTCATATCCTAACGATACTGGCGGAGGAGGACAAGCCGCGAGCTCGAGAACTCATTGACAAGATGGTGTCGGCGGAGCTACCAGACAAAGACGCAAACCCGCAGCTGTACGAGACTGTTCTAACGTGTATGATGCATGGCCCCTGCGGGGCTGCGAACCCTGACTGTGTTTGCATGAAGGACGGAAAGTGCACCAAGGGATACCCTAAATCTTTGGCCGAGGTTACCAAGGGGAACCTCAACGGTTGCCCCGAATACAGGCGAAGACGGAGACCGTCGGGACTGCTACTCTTCAACGGCAAGGAGTACAGCAACGAGACTATCAATTAGTGGGTCGTTCCTTACAACGCGTACCTTTCGCAGAAGTACGACTGTCACATCAACTGCACGGCGCTCTCCGTGCTGAAATAATATTTCACATATTATCTGTTCAAGTATGTGTACAAGGGCTCGGATCGAGTAGTCATCTCCGTCGAAGCTGTGGAAACAGCCGCGACCCGGGGGCAGAGAGACCCCTACGAGATTTTGAGGTACTTGAACTCAAGATATGTGTCCCCGGTCGAGGCTTGCATGCGCCTCCTCGATTACTCCATTCAAGGCAAGACGCACGCTATCACGCAGCTCACAATTCACTTGGAGGACCAGCAGGTTGTGACTTTCCGTTCCAGCGACGAGCCAGCGCGCGTGATAACTACGAGTGC
Source organism: Phytophthora crassamura (assembly GCA_033557995.1). NCBI lineage: Eukaryota > Oomycota > Peronosporomycetes > Peronosporales > Peronosporaceae > Phytophthora > Phytophthora crassamura. The sequence continues at coordinate 2,575,641 of JAUCED010000016.1, forward strand.
ACACACGATGCTAACGCGCTTCTTCGAGTTATGCGCGAGCGACGCTCCGGAGAATCAAATTGCTAAGACGATGCTGTACAAGGACATTCCCAAGGAGTTTTGGTGGAAATCGAAGAACAAGCGTTGGGTCCGTCGGAAAAGGTACCAGGCGGCTCTGGGTCGGTTGGTTCATGTTTCGCCGAGAGATGAGCAGCGGTTCAACATGCGCGTTCTGCTGTGTCATCGCAAAGGGCCTACATCCTTCCGGGACTTGCGCACCGTCGACGGTGTCTACCATGAGTCATATCAACACGCTGTCCTCGCCGCTGGCTTTCTCGAGGACGATAACGAGTGGATAAGCTGTATGTCGGAAGCAGCGCACTTCTGCATGCCGTACGAGCTCCGACAGCTCTTTGCGACCATGATCGTTTACTGCCAGATGGCGTCGGTCCGCCGAATGTGGGATCAATTTTATGATGACCTCTCGGAAGATTTCGCCCGCACGTACAGGGACCTGGAGGACAGGCGAAGGATGACATGGTCAAATTCCACACACTCAAGAGTCTGAACGACTTATTGGAGGGTAACGGGACTGCGGTAGCCACCTTCGACCTGCCTCAGCTGAGCGAGTTCCCGGCGTTAGTGCTCGAATCTCTGCTCCAGAACAATCTTATTCGCCGCGAGATGCAGGGATACGACCACACCCTTCTCCAAGCAACCGTGGACCAAGTGGGACGACTGAATGACGGTCAGCGAGCTATCTATGACAAAATTATCGACGCCGTGGAGACGCCGACGAGTGCCAACAAGACCTTTTTCATTGATGGACCTGGAGGCACGGGAAAACGACGCTTCTGAAGCATATCCTGGCCAAGGTGCGACTCTGGAAAGATCGCGCTTGCAGTTGCATCGAGCGGAATCGCCTCTCTATTGCTCATGGGGGGACGCACTGCCCACTCTACCTTCCGGATCCCGTTGAAGCTGAACGAACAGTCGACGTGCTCCATCTACAAGGAGTCCCACCTGAAGGCCTTGATTGAGATGGCAAGCTTGGTCATCTGGGATGAGGCACCTATGACCCACCGACATGCTTTTGAGGCCATCGACCGATCTCTGCGTGACCTGATGGACAACGAGCACGAACCATTTGGAGGCAAAGTGTTTGTCCTTTCGGACGACTTCCGCCAAATTCTACCGGTCGTTGTGCGCGGAACACCGGCGGATACGATCAACGCGTGCCTCAAGTCTTCAGCGCTGTGGCCTCACTTCTCCCAAATGCATTTGACGGAGAACATGCGCGTGAGGTCGGCAGCGAATGAACAAATTGCAGCCGAGCTTGCAGCCTTCTCGGAGTTTCTCCTTGAAGTGGGAGAGGGGAGACACGCTGTCAACCCCTCACTCGAAAGGGACTTTATGAAAATACCGAAGGACATGCTGATCGACAACCCTCCTCACGTACCGACGGAAGACGATGCGGACGAGGAAATCAGACCTGGGGCCCCTCGAGAGGCCTCACGCGCATGATTGATGCGATGTACGCAGACATCAACAACCCCGACATCGCCAACGACGAGTACTTTGCCAACCGAACGATTCTAACTACGACCAACGCTGTGGTGCAGCGCATCAACGAGGCCGTGTCAGATCGGTTGGAAGGCGATGCACATGGATACCTGTCGAACGATTCGGTGGAGAGCGACGGCGACGCGAACTTCTTCGAGGAGGAGATGTTGAACACGGTGAACATCAACGGAATCCCTCCGCACAAGCTGGCGTTGAAGAAGGGTGCTCCGATCATGATGATGCGCAACTTGAACCCGGACTTGGGCTTGTGCAATGGAACGCAGCTGCGGATCGTCGAGCTCAAGCCACATGTGATCCACGCGACGATCATGACTGGTGAGCGTCAGGGATAGCACGTGCTGATTCCGAGGATTGTCTTCATCAGCGACGGCGACGCGCAAGGCTTTCCCTTCCAACTTCGCCGTAAACAGTTTCCAGTATAGCCTGCGTTCGCGATGACGATCAACAAGGCGCAAGGCCAAACAGTGCAGAACATGGGGCTGTACTTGGCGACGCCCTGCTTCTCGCACGGGCAGCTCTACGTGGCATTGTCGCGAGTGACTGCCAGAGACAGGTTCAACGCGCTGATTGAACGTCCAGAGCTCAAGGAGGACGACGGATCGTACACGGACAACATCGTGTATAGGCAAAATTTTGACACGACGGCGTAACGTAACCCTGTCCTCAATTTTTAGCGTTCACGTTTATACATAGTAACCCTGTCTTGACTAATACCCGTGGCTTGGCACCTGCCGAGCGCAGCGAAGGCGGGAACTGATCAGTAGTGAGCGAGCTGGAACAGCGAGCGGAACGGGTTGGGACCAAACACTGTCCAACTGCCCGCGTAGCGGGCGGCGAGAGGCCTAGTCTAAAAAGGTAGTAGGCGAACGTGTCTGTCTGTGTGTTTGTCCGTTCGTGCGTCACGCGCCTGGCCTCGCGCATGGACCTGGCATCGCGCATGCTTGGCCGCGCGATCTTGCGCCGCAGGCGCCCCATCACGCAGCATACCACTACAACACCGACTCGAAAAACTATGCCCGAAATTTCAAAAATAGCACATGACGAAAGTATTAACGCCCCGCCATTGGCCAAAAGCTGCCGAGCGAAGCGACGGCGGCCACGCTCTCATTGGTCGAAATCGAGGTGGTGCGAACCGCACGATCATCTGCCAAGCGCAACGACGGCAGCCATTGGCGCAAAAACAATTTCCGCCGCCGCTCACATTTTGCCCCTTTTCCAAATCAACGGCGGCGACGTGACCAAATACGCGGACGGCGGCCCGCGTACCTCGCCCCACAGGACTCGACGCGCGTGCAGACAACTGGCACACATAGCTCTCTACTTGACCTAACCATAGTACCAAATACGCTTTCGGGGGTTCCCCCTGTTGACATACCTGGCCGCCGGGGCGACACGCTGCTGAGCGGAACTACACCCCACCACCCCGGCATGATATTACCATGTGTGGACCACACACTCGCACTTAAGACGAGCTGGACCGTGATTGGACGAAATCACAACGGGCATAGGATCGAACGACATAGGACACGACGACATAGGATCGAACCACATAGGATCCGACGATATAGGATTGGATGTAGCCATAAGATAAGACATAGGACATATCCATAGGATCGGACGTAGACGTAGGATAGGACATAGGACATAGCCATAAGATCTGAAGTAGAAGTAGGACCGAGCGAAGCCATAGGACAGGACCACATAGGATCGGACGACATAGGACGTGACTAATCATAGGATCACACGACATAGGATCGGGCATAGCCACATGACCAAATAATAAGACATAGCCACAGGATCGCAAGAATAGGATCGCTCGAAGCCGTAAGTTAGGACGCAGTAATAGGATCGCACGACGTAGGATAGGACACAGCCAAAATAACGTAGGTTCGACATAGCCATAGGGATAGGACAGAGACGCAGGATTGGACTTGCCGTAGCATAGGACAGAGACGCAGGATTGGACTTGCCGTAGCATAGGACGTAGCCAATGGATATCAGATATCCATAGGATAGGACGTCGCCATAGGATAGGACATATCCATAGGATCGGACGTTGGCGTGGGATAGGATTGGACGTAGGCGTGGGATATGATATATCCATAGGATAGGACGGCGCCATAGAATTGGACAGAGACGTAGAATTAGACTTTACCGTAACATTGGACGTACCCATAGGATAGGACGGAGCCACAGGATACGGCATAGCCATATGGATATATGAAGGCTTGCCAGTGTTCGGGACGACGTAGTAACCGACGTAGCCATAATACTGGAATATGAAGTAGTGGACGTAGGCATAGTACTGACCCGTGTGCCATAGTACTGACCCATGCCACAATACTGGACGTAACCATAGTGCTGGAGATAGTTGCACCATAGGATTGACGCAGACATGACACGGACGCATGATTTCTGTGGGACAGTCAGTTAGCCATGAATGACAACGGACGCATTGGTACCTTGCGCGCAGGACTGAGAGTTGAGTCATTACCTGCCGCGCGGATTAATATCACACGCTGATGCGACGTAGGCTTCATGCAAATATGACTGACCGGGAGAATAGACACCATAAGGCTGAAGTTTATCACGGTGACCGAGTGGTCATGTGGGTTGACCGCACACAACATATTGGACGTTATGACGTGCTGATACTCGATAGAGACACATATTTTAGCTATGCATCTCCTTAACGTGACAAGTAGTGCATGCTATATACTGACTAACGGACGTGGCTTGGCACCTGCCGAGCGCAGCGAAGGCGGGAACTGATGCGTAGTGAAGCGAGCTGGAACAGCGAGCGGAACGGGTTGGGGCCAACCACTGTCCAACAGCCCGCGTAGCGGGCGGCGAGTGATCTAGTAATTGCCTCAAACAGCGTACAGTGTATCTAGACGATCATGGAAAGGCAGAGAATATTGATACAAGCTGGAGGATGGATGTCATGTCCAGCAAATCCATGAAAGTGGATGAGTCGGCAGGTAGTATGTTCCCCAGCCTAGCCCCTAAACCCCTTCCTGAGCGTGTTAAGCCTATTGGGCCGAGTGGGATCTGACTGTGCTTGGTCCAGGGTTTAAGCCCGCGTGCTCCGCACACGGAGCTTAAACCGCTGGCATACATCTCGGCTTTCACCCCCTACTGGCCTGAGCATAGAAAAGGTCCTAAAAAATACAAATCCAAGTCACTCCCGATTGTGTCAATAGATTTTCTCATCTTGAGAGTTTCCAAGCTATAGAGAAGAAAAAATGATTCATTTTTATATAATTTTAAATTAACTATTAATTATTTAAATTAAGACTCCAAAGTGAAATCAATTTTTTAAAATAGTATTTTCCGGAAAATACGAACACAATCAATAAAAATGGCGGAGCAGGACGTCCTGACCGTGTGCCGGACAACTGGCTGGACGAGGAGCTTGGCGCTGCGCTCCCAACCGCTGATGCGCCTCGCTGCAGCCCGTCCAACTTGGACTCCAAACGACGGCGCCGCGTCACGTCCAAGCAGCAGATAGCCGACCTGCAAGACGAGGTGCAGACTTTAACCACCCGGCTGCGCAAGCTCAGCGAGCGGCAGCCGCCGACCTTGCAGCTCCACTCGCGCCGCCTGTAGCTGTGGCAGCATATTTCCGAGCGCCAGCAGGAGCGGCAGTGCGCGGCCGAGGCGGAGAACGACCGGCTGCGCGACATGCTGGCGCTGCAAACGCAGGAAGTCAAGAACCTGTCCCGGATCCTAAAGCGCAGGACTCGTATCCATATGCTGCAGGATATGCTAGGACAGGACCAGCTAAAACAGGCTCTGGCCCCAACGCAGGACATGCAGGATGCCCTGTACTCAATGCTGCGGGAGACGGAGCTGCTGCGGGAGACGGAGCTGCTGCGACTGCAGATAGACCAGTTGTTCCTTGACTAGGGCATGCGGAGCCTGCCATGGGCCAGGACAGAAGCGCCACGCCGACAGCACGATGCTGAACGGCGTGTGCTTCGAGCTGTCTTGGCGCGAGGCGCTGCCCTTCAGTGTGGACAGTACCAAGCAGGCGGTGTGGACGGCTCTCGGGCTGCTGGGGCTGCAGGGTATTCACACCGCCTGCAAGTTCAGGCGGACGTGGAGTTCCAGAGCCAGAGCTCAGATGGAGCTATGGCCGTGCTCAAATTCTTCGCGGCCCACGCGAGAACCGCACGGCCGGCGTCAAGGTGCGGAAAGTCGTGCGGCGGTACGAGGAGGACGCAAGGACGGTGTCATCTACCGGACGGTCCTGGAGCCGCAACTTGATAGTCCGGACGCGCGGGTCGGCGTCTACGCGACGTCGACGCTGCTCATTGATGTCCAACGCGACGTCTCTGACAGCGAGTCGACTCGACTTGAGAGCCACTTCAGCGCGACGCGGCATGATGAGGGACTTGAAGCAGGCCACCGACTGCGACTGTCGGCCAATTTGGATGCGGCGATCGCGGTGTCGGATGAATCGATCGCACGTATCCACCGTCAAGTGGAGAACGTTACTGGACGCGACTTTTTTCGGTGAACGCTCGGACTCCTAAGCAGATCCAAGACAACTGGTCACTTGTCAGGAGCTACTCGATACGATGGATGAGCCTTTCGAGTGACTTGGCAGGTGTAAGTCGCTTGGGGGTTGGCGATAGCAGAAGCTCATGGTTCGCTGCACCGTCTCGGGAAGTCGTTCAGTTCTACTTCGAAGTACTTTGCAAACAGAAATGTGATCTGACGAAGCAAAGGCACTGATGGTCGGAGAGCGATCGCAGCCGCTCTCATCGATGGAAGAAAGGGAACATCCTTTATCGGTCGTGTTCTCAATCTCGTGAGTGTCATTACGAGTCCTGTCCTAAAAGCATTGCGAAGCAGCTAGGTATGCAGTGACGGAATTGAGCTACCTGTTCACTAACATCGCTGCGGGAGCTGCTGGTGAAGGTCACGTTGATGAGATTTTGGATTTTACGATGACAATGGATACGAGAGAATCAATTGGAAAGTATATCGCCATGCTTTATGCTGTGGTTACCCCTGGAAGACACCGCGAGCGACGCCCTGCTCCTCCGCCTGCTGGCTCGCGAACGAGTTGAAGATCTCTTCCAGTGTCGTCTGCGAGACGCTGTACTCACGGATGTGCATCTTGGTCTTGACGTCTTCGACCAGCGCGAACATCTTGGAAAGCTTGACTTCGTTGTTGGAGCTGCGAACCTTGAAGCGAGCGAAGTCGTTCTGGCGCTCCATGACCTGCACCTGGTCGGCGCTGAAGGACTGCAGAAGATAGGCGTTCAACTCGTCAAAGCGCGTTTCCTCGACGCACCAGGAGCAAAAGGCTTCGGCACGGATGAAGCCATCGCGCTCCATGGCGGCCGCGAGACTGTAGCCGGTCGGGTGCGAAGCCGTCACACGCTCAGCAAGTCCAGGGTCGCCGAACGCGCGGCACTTGTCTTCCAGCTCAACGGGGGTGACGAACTCGCTGTCGTTGCCAAAGATGTGCTGGACCAGGTACTCCAGTTCTTCAGCACTCGGCATGTCCAGCTTCACGTCGAACACGAGGCCGTCGCCGAACCGAGACTTGAGGTGCTGCACGCTGCCCAGGCAGCGAAGACGGCCACCGACCATGATACCCACGCGCGAACACAGAGCCTCACACTCCTCCATGCTGTGCGTCGTCAGTACGATCGTCGACTCCTTGCCGCGCGTGGAGATGTCCGCGATGACGTCCCACATGAAGCGGCGAGACACGGGGTCCATGCCCGTCGACGGCTCGTCCAGGAAGATGATCGCCGGGTTGCCGATCATGGCGATGGCCACCGACAGCTTGCGCTTGTTGCCGCCACTCAAACTGCCGGCCAACTTGTGCTCGAAGTCCGCGAGGTTGAGCTGCTGGATCTTCTCCATGACGACGCGGTCGAGCGAGGACTGCGGGATGCCCTTGATGGAACCGAACAGCTCGAGGTGCTCGCGCACCGTGAGCAAGTCGAACAGGGCGTCGAACTGCGGACAGTATCCGATCTGACGGCGAACCTCGATCTGCTGTGACAGGATGTCGAAGCCGCCAAGCGTGGCAGTACCGCGGCTCGGCGGGACGTCGCCCGTCAGCATCTTCATGGTCGTGGTTTTGCCGGCGCCGTTGATTCCGAGGAAACCAAAGCACTCGCCGCGCTTCAGACCGAATGAGAGATCACGAACAGCCACCTTGCCACCCGGGTATACCTTGCGAAGTCCGAACAGCTTCACCGCGTCATCGTTTGCATCTCCGCGTGCAACGCGCTGCGCCTCCCGTTCAACATCTTCGTCAATTTCGCAGTGTTCGTCGCAGTTCTCGTGGTCGTTAACGTCACCCTTGGTCTTCGCGAACGTCTTGGAGTAGTCGATGTACACCGCGAGAGCCATGTAGCCGACAGCCGTGAGCGCGAGATAAAGCAGTTCGTAGCCCATGATGTCTCCGCTGAACGTACTTGTGGTGCCTTCTTCGCTGTTCTGGATGCTGTCGACATCGTTGGTGACCATGCTGAGAAGCGCATTGCCGATGTTGAAGAGCGGAGAGAAGCGCCAAAGGAACTTGAGCACCGAGTTGACGTCGGACGTCGAGCCAAACATGTCCAGGATGAAGGATGTGATCATCAACACCGTGCCGATCATGAAGTTGAGCACGATCGTGTACGTCTGCGCAGACGCGTGCTCCTTGAACAGGAACGACAAGCAGTACGTAAACGGACAGATGGCCAGGCCGAAGAGGACGAACAGCAGGATCACTGAAGGGAACGTAGCGGCCGAGCAGCTATCGCAGTCCTGGCCCGTCAGCGCCGAAATCTTGAAGACGATGATCAGGATGAGCGCACCCACGGCCGGCACAGTATACGTGATGAAGTCCCAAATGTAGTTGGACAACCAAAAGGCAGGAAGCGACACGCCCGAGACAAGCTGCTGGTGCTTGGAGTTGTGCTCCGCTTGCTTCTCCTTGACCAGGAACACGACGATGGACGCGGGCAGAAACGTGAACGCGATACAGATGAAAAGCGCCGCCGTGAACGACGCGTTCGAGTTCAGCACAGCCTTGGCGGACGCCGTGTATGGCAGCGGGTAGTTGTTCACCTTCAGGTTGACGTTCGAAGTCGCTGAATCGCTCGTGTTGGAGGCGAAGAAGCGGTACAGAGCCTGATCCATCAGCGCCTTGAAAACCGCTGACGAGTGAGGAGCCGACGTGTTCGTGAAGACGTTGTAGCTCAGCAAGTTCTGGTCGCCGTCACCGTACACCAAGTAGCCACCGTACTGGCCTTCAACAAGATCAGAAGAGCCCCTGCCGTATCCGCGATTGTAGAGCTGCTGGCCCATTGCTAGGCTGAAGCCTGTAGTTCCGCTTGCGTTGATATTAGGATCCGTGTAGGTCACGTTGAACACGGTAGGTGAGTTGGAGTCAAATGCTGGTTCCGGGATCGAGAGCAACTGGGCGTCAGCGCCCGAGTAAAACGACGACGTCATCACGTCGCTGCACCAGTCTCCGACCCTTGCTCCAGCCTGACAGACGTACGGTGTCGGGGTTGCACTACCCGAGAATGCGTCGGTCGTTAGAGCCTTTAGCGGGTCGTCAGTAATGGACGAGGTGGCCTTGAGAATACCCAAGCCGGTGGCGATTAGCAGAACTGGCAGCGCAGCAACGTAGATGATGGCTTTCTTGTCACGCTTGGCGTACCGGAAGCGCTTGAGCAGCAACGCACGCAAGTGCCTGTGGAAGGTGGACTCGGTCGTGATGATGTCGTCGCACGGCTGGTAGATGTTACCAGACTCGGATTCAGGCGAGCGCATAGCTTGAGGGTTATTGCCGAGCGTGTGCTGATTATTCTCATCGGCCAGCTCCGCCACCTTGATGAACACTTCCTCCAGCGTCGTGACCGACACACCGTACGACAAGAGACCCAGCGTCTTCAACTGACGGTCCAGTTCAGCAAACATGGTCGCGAACTGGGACGAACTGTGGAGAGGAAGCTGGAACGCGATCTCACTGCCGACGCTGCTTAGCATGTGCGCCGACGGCACGAATGACTGGAGGAACGCACTCACGGCTGCATCGTCGCACCTGGCGTCGTCCTTCACAAGGGTCAAGTTGTAGCCTGCACCGAAGCGGTTCTTCAAGAACAGTGACGAACCGCAGCAACGCATCTCGCCCTCGGCCATGATGGCAATGCGATCACCAAGGATGTCAGCTTCATCCATGAAATGCGTCGTCAACACCATCACGCGGTCATTGCGGTTGTTCAGCAGGATCTCCCACGTGCTGCGACGGCTGTACGGGTCCATGCCGGAGGTCGGTTCGTCCAGGAACACCAGCGTGCTGTCACCTAGCAACGACACGGCTACGGACAGCTTGCGCTTCATGCCTCCAGATAGGTCATTCGGTCTCGAGTGGCGCTTCTCAGTCAACCCCACCTCTCGGATCTGCCTATCGACCACAACCTGGAGCTCCTCGTTCGCGTAGCCCTTGATCTGACCAAAGAATTGCAGGTGTTCCTGAACCGAGAGCTCGGGGAACAGAACGTCGTGCTGGAAACAAATACCGAGCGATTGACGCAGCTCATCCATGTCCTCAGTCAGTGTCAGGCCGCGGTAGGTGGCGTTGCCGCCGGAAGGCGCCGTCATACCCGTGAGCATGGATATCAGCGTAGTCTTACCAGCACCGTTGTGGCCAAGCAGACAGGTGATCTGGTCCTTGTACATGGTGATGTCAAGTCCCTTGACCGCCACCTTCTCTCCGCCCGGAACCTGGAAAACCTTGCGTAGTCGCTGGACTGTCAACGCTTCACCACGGCCTTCTTGCTCACGGAGGTCGGCGCTCACCGGCTCGAAGGAAGGGTTCAAGTCCAGAGTGACGCTGTCCAGCAGCGTTTCGGTCGGCATCTCGTTGGCCACCGAACGCTGCTTTCGGCTACGCCAGTACGACGGCGACACTGGGAAGTACCATTTGAGCGTCGTACCATACTCCTTGGGCATGACCTTCTCCAAGTAAAGGCCGAGAACCGTGTAGAGCACCGTGTCGAAGGCGAACATCCACAGCGCAGTGCTGAGTCGGAAGTTGTCGCTCAGAGTGTCCATCGTCGAGAACTGCACGCCTTCCCCTGTTTCTTCAGCACTCGCCAGCACGTTCACACCGAGTGAGAGGGCGACCGGGGACAAGACGGATCCGATCCGCTTAGCGTTTTCAGCGGTGCCAATCGAGAAGCCCTGGGAAATCGCGTACATGCCGAAGAACACCACCATGCCGACGAATGCGCCAACTCGAGCCTTGCTGAATAGTGTGCTGATGAGGAACGCCAGCGCCAAGACGCTCATCCCAAACAGGAAGAAGAAGAGGAAGGTGACGACCAGGGAGCTGTTGGGGAACAGGCCCGCGAGACCGGCGATTGATTGAACGACGGCGCCGACGAATATGATGGCGGCGTACGTCACGTACCACGTCACGATGATGGTCTTGTCGGTGACGCCCAGAATTTTCATGAACTCGCGCAGACGGAGCTCCTTCTCTTGGATGAAGACGACCAAGATGCGCGAAATCGTGAACAAGTAGGCCATGACGAAGACGACCGAGAAGACGTTCGCGACATTTTTGTAGAAGGGCGAGCTCGTGTAGGTGTCGACGGGGAACGGGGCGACTGTCGCTCCCAGCATTGACTGTGGGACTTGACGCAAAGGTGTCAACAAAGCTTCCTTCGTACTGTTCGACAGCCCCGCCAGCACGGCCGAAACGTTGATGCTGCTTGTGCTGAGACTGCTGAGCGCTTCCCGTATCAGTCCATCCTCACTGAACGCGTTGAGAAGAGTGCTGTCAAGAGCGGACGACGCGATGGCAGTTGTCTGCAGGCGTTGGCAGATCCCCGTGGTGGACTGATTGGCTGCGAACCATTCGGGCATGCACGCCACGAAGCGCGTGACGAGCGTCTGCAGCGTCATGAAGCCCGTCACGGTGTAGACCGAGTAGTAGTCCGTCACGATTTCTTTCTGGAACGCCTCCACGTTGACAAGGGATCCGTCCGTGGTCGGCACACGACCAACAACATCACTACTGTCATCATACGTCGAGTTAAGACGCAGCGAGTACTCGATGGATCCAAACGTTCCGATGTCGTCTCCAGACGGAGCCGAGTCGAACACGATGGCAGCGTAGATCTTTGGGTTGTCCAGGCTGTCGCCGTAGCTGTCGCTCTTGACGTATTCCGTCAGTGCGTCGTTCGAGTCGAAGAATTGGATGCTCTCCTTAAACGACGGGATCGTCAGCGACCCACTCGACGAGTTCAACAGGTCCATGCGCGGGTACCACACGTCCATCGACTCGGCGAAGTAGCTGCGCGTGAAGGCGTTGTCAGGCGCGATACCGATCTTATACGGCACAACTTTATTGGCGCATTCCGGCGGCACGCTGTACGGCGACGACGTGTTCGTATCAACCAGTCCTCCAGCCATCACTCCCGTCTGACAGGCGGCCAGGTCGGAGGCCGACAGCTCTTCCAGGCGCAGGCCGTCGTCGATGGACTGCCGTCCAAGCTTCAGCATGAGCCCCGTCATGGTGGACTCATGCAGCGCGAACTTGGGCAGCTCAGCGTCCACCCACTCGATGGTCTGTCCTGTCGGCTGAAACAAGTTGTACCTGGTGCCGGCAGTGTTGTCGGCGTCGTCGCTCCACCCAGACGGGACGTCGACAGTCTTTGTGATCAGCTTGAGCAGTCCTAGTAGCAGGATGAAGAAGGTGGGCACGAGGACCTCGCAGGCGGTGGCAGCGGGCTGGCGGTTCTTGATGAGCCAGTTCTTCCACAGCAGCGCGCGCATGAACGTCCACGACGTGCGTCGCTGCGCCAAGTGCTCGTTCGCAGTCTTCATGAGCTTCTCCTGGAGAGTCATTGATTGGGCTGAGATCGACGTGTTGGTGGTTTTGTTCTTACGAGTGGGTTGGATGTTGTTGCGGTTGAAGTGTGCACTTGGTGTCGAGTTGAGGAATGAGCAGAGCAGTGCCGCGGCTTAACTCTTCAAGGGAAGCAGAATTTCATCTTCATTCGGGAGAGGCTGAAGATGGTACGGTGCCCATCCGCGTGCCATAAACGTTTGGTTGATGCCGTGTAACACGGCATCAAAGTCGTTTATAACACGGTTGATGCCGTGTTACACGGCATCAACCGTGTTATAAACGACTTTGTTAACGCCTGCAATTGGCTGGAAGCGTAAGTTGGTCGACCAGTTTACTGCACCGAAAGGCTCAGGTGATGATCAGCAAATGTCGCGGCGATAGAAGTCGACACACCACCTGGATTGTTTTCCCCTGAGTCTGTTAATAGTGCGTGGGTGTCTGTTTTGAGGCTACTGGACTCGATCCGATCTGGAAAGACTGGAAGTGGCGATTTCGTTCGAGCATGTAGCTATCAGAGAGCACCGTGATCTCTATAAATGGTACATGTATCCATAATGGTGATTGAGTTTCGTCTCGAGACCTGCCGGCTCGACGATCGACACTACGAAAGCGATGGCTCGCTGGATTTTGTCATGATTGAGCGCTTCACCGTGAGGATCACGTCGTGATAACCGCGGTGTATAGCGTCGGCAGTTCATGTTCATTTTTGGCGCCCGAAGTCTTAACCAGTTGCTTTTGAAAGCACCCGATGTAGCAGCAACAACGATTTGCAAGTGCGTGGGGCTGTACCATATACATGTACGAAAATCCACCGCACTTAGAACGCATACCGCTGCAGTGACCATTTCAGCAGGTGCGCAGCGTTGATGAGACACTAGACGCTCCGTCAGCACCACAACAACTTTTAACTCGTGCAGTACCGACTCAACGTATGAGCTCGATGGAGGAGTTCGCTTTCTCCTCGCAAGACCAAGCATCATGTTGCTCATCTGCATCGACAGGCGAAGCAATTGCGTCCGTTGCCAACCGGTCGGAGCAAAATCCCCGCCAACAATTGAGTACCTTCACTCGTTCTCACTCGCTCGAAATCCCCGACCTCGACGCTGATGGAGACGCTCTAATGGACGACGTACAAGTTGACTCGCAAGACCAGCCCAACTTCCTGGACTTCTGCATCTCCGACGAGTTTTGGCTCGGCGTGTCCGAGTCGACTATCCAGGATGAACTTATATCACTCCCATGGCAACTCAAGAACATGACCAACGTATCGATTTTGTCGACTCGAACTCGACTGGGCTTTTCCCCGTTGCCCCTGCTGCTGGTAGACCGATCGCTGCTCCCAAGCCTGGTAAACCGAAACGAGTAAAGAGGATTTCGACGAAGCAGAAGATAGGCACTCTTCGGGAAGAGATACAAGAGTTGACTGGACAGCTGCAAGCTCTTCAGGGCCAAGGATCCTCCACGGCAGTCGCCCCGCAGAGAGATTTAATGTCGCCACTGCGGTCTCAGCTCTGGCAGAGCATTGCAGCTAGACCAGGGCATGGTAAATACAATGCTCAGTAGCATTTCGGCCAAATGTTCCCAGTAATATTCATTATAATATCGCCCTCTCCAATAATAAATTATTCCGTATAAAAAATATAGTTATTATTATTGGGGCAAAGCCCCCCTATAATGAAACACACACATTACTTTTGTACCCTTATTTAATACGTCAATTACTCTTTTTACAGGACTTCTTACACATAGTTACTATTCGGGTTGGGGTTATCATTATAATCACACACCCTGGGACACTTTCGATCGAAATTTACCTCCTTATAAGAACTTCAAGAATCGAATGACCGGCCCTTCAGACAAGAATCCATGAAAGTCACCTCTTTCGAATGAACTAACCGTCACTTCGAACTTTTATGGAACCCGCGAAGGGTCGCTTTGTATCAGGTACCGGAAGGTTAGCAAATGTAGCCAAATTTTGGATAGAATTTATGATTGGCTTCATCGAGCCAGCAGTCGGCTTTTCGGAGCCGACCACTATGATTACGCTGCAGTTGGTATCTGATTTAGTGGAGATGTGAGCAAATCGGAGACAGCTGGCTCGAAAAAACTCATTAAGTACGAAGCGGCCGGTCGTAAGAAGTCTGGCAGATGTACTGATAAAGCTTACTGCTTTATTGTGAACAAGGACACCGGTTCTAACCGGCGCCTGCATTGCCTGCACTGTGCAGTGGCGATCACACGGCATCAGGAAGGCGCTGCGTCAGAGGAGAGGTGCGTGTGCGGTGAGCTGTTCGCCGGTGGGTCGGCGACGTCGGTGCTCATGCTGGGGTTTGTGTTGCTCGTGTTGATTGTGAGCAGGGCAAAGGACGAAGCAGTGGCGAGCACACGGCATCGCGACGACGCTGCGTCAGAAGAGAAGTGCGTGGGCGGCGAGCTGTTCGCCGGTGTGTTGGCGACGTCAGTGCTCGTGGTGTTGTTCATAATCATGCTGTTCATGTTCACGTTGTTCGTGTCCAGGGCAGAGGATTATGCAGTGGCGTGCAGGCGGCATTACAAACGCAATACCGCAAACTTAGTTTGCCGGCTCTGCTCAGGATTAGCTCGTATCTAACGAATAAGGTAGCTTCAAAAACATTTTGCATCGTGTTTGCCTCACTTTCGCTTTTGCCTGCCGGGAGAAACGTCACTGCATGGATCTCCTCGTCACAATCCAACAGGCCGTGCTGGAGCAGAATGAAGAAGAAGCCGTTAATTTCTTCTCAAGTGTACAAGCCGTTCGTCAATTTCTTTTGACTTTTCGCCCTACTAGGGAGGTGGTTGTGTGACGAGACCGGTGAAAGTCTGGACCGTCCAGTGTATAGCGGCAGCACAGGACTACTAGCAACTAAGCCTGAGTTTGGTAACCCTGAACGCAGGTCCCTTACTTAGACCCGCACTCAGGGGGCGTGGTACCTCGTGAATCCCTTTCGGCGTCGTTTATCTTCGGGAAGCCTGGATCGACCACCAAACGTTGTTACGTTATGCAGATACTCTTGTCGCGGCTGAGCGTAACGTCCACTTCTCTAGACGCACTTCTCTTAGCCTGGACGCAGAACTCAGAATAGAACACTCTCCTCCTCCAATAACCAATACAATACAGAGAGAGAGACACATGTATAGACTCTCCTTCTTATCTCAGGCCCTGGAACGTGCGGGGCCTCAATCCAGTCGACTAGGACTCAACCCAGGAACTGGTCAACCCTGGAGTCCTTCCTCAAACGCGCACCACCCTCAGCGAGGGACACAAGTACCGTCCACTACACACTAAACTCTGAACGCAGAACGTCCAAACCCTGAACGCGGTTACAAATACAGCTCAGGGAAAACCGCTAAAAGTCACCCGAGCCTAAGCCGTTAACATGAAATGGGTACCCCACCCTACCGATACTCGCAGTGGGCCCAACTTGGATATGGAATGCGCGGTTCACTTCAGTCGCTTGACGCGATGATCCCAAACGCAACTGGACTTGAGATGTTGGGGAGTTCCGCGTCGACCGTGTCCTGGCGACCGACGGACCCGATTCCTGGCTGGCAGGCCCTCTTCTTCGACTTGCGCAGTAGGGGTGAAAAACTCTCTGTTTGTTTATCTCCAGGCGGCCGAGTAGCGGCCGCCTGTGGTCTACAAGGGAAAATCTTCTTCTTAGTTCTTCGGTGTTCTTCGGCCTCTCGGTGGATATCTTGATCTCAGTATGCCTCGGTTGTCCTTCGGTTCAACGGTTCACTTTGACTTGGCTTGAGTATGGCACGGTTCATCCAACGGCGATCCTTGGACTTCGCTGGATTTGACTTGATCTGAGTATACCTTGGACTTGAAGTAGACATGACATGTCGCACTTGAATGTGTGCAACTGCAACTGCGTCCAGGGGCCTGACCGCACCTGCGTTCGGGGCTCGAACATATTTGCAGCCAGGGCCTCGGCACGTCAGCGACCAGGGTCTGGACGCGTCTGCGGCCAGGGGTCTGGACGCATCTGCATTCAGGGTCTGGACGCATCCATTTTTATTCTCAGGGTCTGAACGCATGTCTCCAACCAGGGTCGGGACGCATACGCGACCAGCAATCTACGGCCAAGGTTCTGCGGCCAGGTCACTTGTAACCAGGGCTTGAGCAGACTTGAACGCTGATCTCCAAGATCTCAGCATCTTGGTCTGCGACCAGCTTGTACCACTTGCTTCAAAAGCGCTTGGACTTCACGGTGTCCGGGTGCACGATATAGTGCGGTCAGGGTCTCGGCGAGGTGGGACGCCGTGTGTGATGCTTTCACACACAGCATTTTCAACTCCCATTAGATTAACCCGCTTGAGGGCGAGGGGTGGCTTGGACGGAACGTCTACGTTCAGAGATCGTCATCCTGAGCGTGGACTTCCAAGCCTGAGGGCCCATCCTGAGACCCTCACCTCATCGCTCCGCGAAACACCAGTGAAATCCATTGCACCCAATGGCGCAAGGGTTATAGCATGGTCATAAACCAATCAATCTCCATCAAAGTTCCATATGACAGGACAGAGGTCATACCAGGAAAAAAACCGTTTTGCCTCGTCACAGTTGCCACGCTCAGATTATGCTGTGTTGCAACAGAGCGGCTAAGTTGCTGTGGCGGGATTCGCGTTACTGCAATTGACTCAATGGGGTGCGTTGGGTGGGAGCGGACTACGGATGCAGTACGTCGCCTAGCGCTTTTGACCCGGAAGTCGGGCATCGTTCAGATAACGGTTTGGGATGCCAACACGCCGGCCGGACAACGAAATCTTGAATTTCGTCCCGGTGGTGTGTACGTGTTTCACCAAGTCGAGTATCTCGGGCTCGTGGACGATATCGCCAAGGGAACGGTACAGTATGACACCAGTGATGTCTTCAAGATTCGAGAAGTGAGCCCACCGTTGACCAAGCGGAGAGCTGCTTAAGCAAGTAGTGCCAAGTACGTACGAGTTGACATGGCTACTGCGACGATCCATATACTGGTGAAGAGTTTCTTGCCAACGCTGACCAACAATGCAATCCAGCCGTCCTCACGATGGGCGCGCGTATCGCTAGCTGTATCGAAGGGCTAGTTCTCCGAAGCAACTGAAAATACAACTAGCGCTTGAAACGTCCAATGTACGTATTTTGAGGTAGCTCGTGCTGTAGGGACGTGCATGTTGTTTCTGCAATTGCTATCGCTGACCTGGTCGAGCAGTTGCGTCGATTGAAGTAGGTTCAGGCTGCGAGCTCAAGCTGGCGAACGGCTGCACGCACGACGTAGAGTTTGAGGAGACAGCCAGCTAATGCATGAAAATGGATGATGAGCAGCACGACCGTACGTTGAAGTCTGGAAAGATTTCCTGCGAATATATCAAGAAGCTATGTAGTGCCGCCACTTTAGCAGACTGCTGGCGACAATAGACCTGCATGACGGCAAGCTTGAGATCGTAGCAGACCTCTACGCGAGCGAAATGGTGGAGTGAAACTCGGTTGCGTTTGCGCTTCTCGCGCCACGGAAGGGCTCGCTATCCACGTGGCAAGGCCGTCCTTGCATGCAAGTTGCCATCGATGGGTTGCAGAAGTAGTGTCACCCATACGGAGCTAGAAAGATTTCGAACGGCTTTCCTTCGTTGAAGTTCGCTGACGGATCTGTTCTCGTGAATGACACGTAGGGCTCATTATTCGCCGAGATAACAACGGGGAAAAAGCGCTCTACTGTTTGCGGGCGTCGATGTTCGGCCTTGGGCCACATAATACGAATGCTGGTAGTCGGCATGCCAATGCGAATATTGTATGGTAGCTTCAATAAGATGCCACCGAACCGACCATCAAGCTTCGTTTGCGAAGCTTTTGCTATGCATTCCAAAGCAGCCAGTGACATTTATCAGAAAATAGAAGGGATGGATTCTACTTCCAGTGTGGATGCGCTCGTACCCTACGTTCTCGGCATTCAATTTATGCCTTCGTCGTCAATACATAACCGAAGGCATCAGTTGCAAAACGGTGCTTGGAGAAATACAGTGCGGGCAGACTTGGAGAAATACAACGCTGTTGGACGCGTCATGGCGAGACCTGCTAAGCTACCGCGTTGCGTCAAGGCGGCGAGGCGTGCTCTTAAAAGGGCAGCCACTTCCAGTCACCAACAACGAGGATCGAAATCAAGTCAGCCTTCGTCGGTAGATGCAGTTGAAGCAGACAATCAAACGCAGCGTCTGGCCCGCCGAGAAGAAACTAAAAAGAGGAAGAGGAACGCAGGTGAGCAAGGGCTTCCTCGAAGCAAACGCCGCAAAAAGACAGCAGCCAAGGCTGCTGTGGCGTAGGAATACACCAAAAATTCTCACAACCTAATGATATGAGTCCCAACCAACAACAAACGCTTTCCCGCAAAGGTTAGCGCTGTCAGATCAACCTGAAGACCAGGAACGATCCCTTACACCGGGTCGGTTGTAAACCTCTGTGATGCCGAGTTGTTGTCGGTCTCACCCAATACAAACACCACTAGCCACGAGCAAAGGCTAGGATGCGATATCGCGCTTAACTCCCGCAGTCCCTCAGTAGGAAGGGTACTGACCGTTTCAGGCCTAAATACGGGAGCGCCGAGGGCAACCCTCGGCAAACACACAAATACGCGCAGGAACCCTCGGGTCCCACGGATATATATAGAACGGCTCTCTAAAGCCGTCCCGAACACTCTCGACCACTCCAATTCTTGGATTGGCCAAGGCGAACTCTCGGTCAATGAACCTTAAGCACACCTACAGCCATCCACCGTAGCCGAGCGTGTCCAGGCGCTACAATAAGCTAGGAAGACTTACCGAAGTCGGACTTGACCCTTGTAAGGCTTGGGGGAAGACTGCTGATTTATTTCCGCGGACCTATGGCTCCGAAAGCCTCTGTTGGTCCTTTTATAGCTAGTCCTATATCTCTATACAAATATCAAGTGTGAACCGATCTTCTAGGAGCGGTCCTGAACTCACGAAGGGACGACCGAGGAGTCGACCGACCGATTGCTAGGTGCGGATTTTGGCTGCACTAAATTGACTCGGCCCGGTTCTATTATGACCGGCCGAAGTCTCTGTCACTATGTCACTCTATCGCGGGGAATGTATTCCACCAATCCCGGGCTTCCAGAGCACTGAAAGGTCTTGGCCTCGGTGGGACGGCACCGAGGGTTGTCTCGCGTAGGCAAAAACCAACGCCACAACTGCCCCCAGCACGGTGCGAATCCGCTCCAGTGACGAGCGCCGTGGTGCCCCGCTGTCCTCCGTCATTGCTCCTCCATCGCGCTCCCTGGCTCGCGCTCCGCAAGTCGCCTTCCGGTCGCTCTCATGCCACAGCTCGGTACGTTGTCTCGGTCCCAGCACAGCTTGGTCGCTTGTTGAAGCTTGGTCGCTCACCCTATCTGGTCGCTCCATTCTCCAGGCTGCTGTCGATGTGATTGCCAATGTTCCGCAAGGCAACGACTCTCCCACGGCCGGCCAATTGTCGCCGGTGCCAGCTCTTCCATCGCCGACTTCTCCGCCTTCTTCACCACTGCCTGAGCCTCCGCTGGATGGTGGGACGGCTAGAGCGTTGGCGGATCCTGATCTCTCGGTTCCATCGCCTCCCACGTCGCCTCCGTGCGGTCACGCCTCGCCGAGACCAACTTCCGCGGGAAGAGTGCTCTGGCAACTCGCGGGGTCTCGGTCGGCGGTGCGGCTGTTCCGGCTGGTGGTCGTCCGTTGCATGGTGGGTCGTCCGAGGCTTTGGTTGCTGAGCCGACCGACCAGCGGCTGTTGCAGCTGGCCAAACTGGTCGTCGACGTCGGTCGAACCTCTCCGGCTCGCGTCGACACACTCCTCGACCGTGCTCTGGCTGAAGCGTCAAGCGTCAGTGACGTCTTGGACGCTGTCTCTACTCATCGCCGCGTCTCGCTGGCCGAGTCCGAAGAGATGGTTGCTCTTCGCGCGGAGGTCGATCGTCTCAACTCAGAGTTGACTGAAGTCAAGCGCGCGCTGACTCGAGAAGTCGAGCTTCGGGAGAACGCCGACGTCCTTTCGGTCCAAGCTTCGTGCGACTACGACGCGGCCCGACGGGATCTCGACGCGGCCCAACTCACGCTCCGACGACTCCGCAAGGAGAACCAGGACCTCGTTGGATATCTCTCCGCCGCCAACGCTGCCATTGCTGCTCATGACGACGTCGTCCGAGGACTGGATGCGAGTCTTCGTTCGGCGGACACGACTACTTCGACGACGCTTCGGCTGCTGGAGAAGGAGCGCGAGCGATACAAGGCTGGCATCGTGGCGTACACCGCCCAGCTCGAAAACCTGCGGTCGTACTACGCCTCGCATGATCAAGGGCTTCCGGCCATACTCCCAGCTCGCGAACGTGCTCTCTTGGACGAGAATGCCAGCCTCCGCCGGGCTAACATGGTGCTTCGTCAGCACTCGGCCGACCATGGGCTTGACGTGGACACACTCTTGATCTCGGCTGCTGATATTTCGGCTTCCGAGATCGACTGGGAGTTGCTCGGCTTGTCTCGTCAGCCTACGCCTCTGACATACGGGCAGGGCGTCGACTTCGAGAGCTCTGAGAGTGGCGGCGATTCTCCGTCTGGTGGCGACGTCGAGAAGGAAAGTCCTGCAGAAGCTTCGTCTGCTCCCGGTGGGCCCTCTCTGTTCGAAGCGACGTCGAGAAGGAAAGTCCTGCAGAAGCTTCGTCTGCTCCCGGTGGGCCCTCTCTGTTCGAAGCGCCGTCGACCAAGAGAAAGCGTGGGTTGTCTCTGTCCACGGAACCTTCACCGACTTCTCGGTCCCAACTCCCACCGTTGAAGCGTCTCGGCCGTCCGTCGGTAGACTTGAAGGCCAAGGTAGCGCAAGCATCGGCGGTGTCAGGTGTTTCTCTTCCTACGCGTCGACTTCCACCGCGGCATGCTAGGCTCCTCCAAATGGGCGACTATTTGTCGTCCTCTCCATCTTCGTCCCGGGCGTCATCGCCTCCACAATCTCCCGACTATGGTGGCTTCGGAGGGTCGCCGACTTCACCTGTCGAGGCTGCATCGGCTTCGCTCCCTACCGACGTTTTCCAACCCGCCGAAGTTTCTATCGCTGGGGAGGTCGACCGCGAGAACGATTCTGGAAATGACGATGGCGACCATGGCGTGTTCTCGACGTCTTTGGTGTTGCCGGCTCGCCGAGATGGTCGTCCTCAGAGGGTTGCATCAGTGTCTGGCCGCCTCCGGTCCATGAGCACCCAGGAACTCGAAGACGCTCCGGATGAGCTCGTTCTTGGGCTCGATGATACCGATACCTCTCCATCGTCGCCTCCTGCCGTTCACCGCAAGCCCAGGTCTCGCTTCTCGCCGGGGAATGGAGCTTCGCAGACGTCTCTCTCTTCACCGACAATTGTGCCAGGGTCGGCAGACATTTCCACCCAAGCACCGGCCACGGACAGCTCGGTCACTGTCCCTCCAGCCGTCCCAAGTTCTCAGAGTGCTTCGGGGTTGGTCACCGACGTCTCGGCCGCTCTTGTTCCGGTTTCGTCATCTCGTCGATGTGCGTGAAAATTACAGTGACCGTGTCTTCGGTCCCTGGGGCCACTCCAACGGCTTTTGACCCGTTGGTGGGCGACGCGTACTCGTCGTATTACTCTAAGAAGCTCTCCGGCGTCGCAGTCGAGATGCTGACGCCTGGGTTTGAATGCCCTGGTGCCCCAGAGTGTTGGAGCCAGATCTTGAACCAGAGCGTGCCCCGAGCGATTCCACACGACTCGGTCACCCCTTGACTATAATAAAAAGCATTTTAAATAATAAAAATGTTTAATTTAAATTATTTTTTTGTTTTAATCATATTATAAAATAATTATAACAAAATTATAATTATCAAAAATATATCAAATAGTAAACGTTAAAAAAAGATGAATCTAAAAAAATATTTAAAATTAATTCAAGATAATAATATCAAAAATTTATCTTGGTAAAACTAAATTTGCATTTTGAGCATCTTTTGTTCAGTGGAAGGGGTCACGGCGTATGGTGACTGGGGAGCCACCGAGCACCCGTGGTCCATTCTGCAGACCAAGTTCCCCGACGAGCCCTGCACCTTTCAGCTTGGGTGTTATGGTCCAGGGGTCACGATCTCGTCCCGCTCGACTGGTTTGGCTGGAATAATCCGGATGTGGCGTCAGTTCGAGGGTCGGTCCTACAGCTCCACCGAGAAAGCTGATCTCGGTCTGGCTTTGTGGGAGCGTCGCCACGGGATCAAGGTTGCGGCCGTGGAGAATTTTCTCCGAGCTCTCGCGGCTGAACGCGGTGACCAAGATCCGGTCGTGGTCGCTCTTCGTGCAGCCTGGGCCACTCTCGATTCCGCGAGGAACCTCCGAGCCCATCGACTCCATCAGCAAGTGGTCAGACGTCTGTGGCAGTGGTGTCTCCACACCGCCGAGAAGCCTCGGTCGTTCTACACGGAGGCTCTGCTGGAGCCGACCTACCTCCAATACTCGTTTGAGGTTCTGGAGTGGGCTCCGAAGACTGCCGACTGGGTCTCGGAGGTGGCTGAGCTGGACGCGCGGGAGCCTTGGCGGAACTGCTAGTTCGATGTTCCCGCCGAACACCCGTTCAACACCACGTTCGCTCCTTATCACCCCGCAGTTCCCCTCTTCGTGCCTCGCCGGATGACTCAAGCCGAGGCCGCGTCGGCAGTCGTCATCGTCCCGGTCGGCGGGGTCGTCACGGAGTTAGCGCCGTGGGTTATCGAATCTCTGCCTCGTTCTCAAGAAGGCTCAGCTGATTCCGACGAGGAGACCAAGGACGCCTCCGAACTTTCGGAGGCCGAATCTGGAGATCCTGGAGCGCGCGTTCCGGCGTCCGCAGCCCGTTCCGACTCGTCAACCGAAGGTGCGTCTGGGTCGGATCTCCACGTCCTGGCTAACATAGCCTCAGTGACGGAGATCTAATCCTCGTTGGTTGCTTCTTCACTTTCTTCTTCTTCCGTTCGAGCTGCTCAGGTGTCATTTGAGTCGTAGTTGAGTAGTCGCAGCTCGTTCATCCATCGTAATTCTCCGTTTCCACTCCGCTTCGAAAATTCGTTCACTTCCACATGCACAATATGCAAATTGTCGACACAGTATCTTTCTTCGTCTGTATCTGCAGGCTGTGCCGGCCTTGCAGGCAGTTCAATCTTCTGTCGCCCTCGCGACTAGTCCTCATCAGCGACTTGGGCCATCTGGAACCTTCGGTCTCGCCGTTTCTCGCGGAGATAGTCGTAGAGCAAGCCTTCACACGACAGGTTCGACGCTGGTTCCCATGTCAGTTCGTCATAACCGACCCACTTCACTTGGAGCTCTCTGACAGCTCGTTCTGTGCTCGTTGACAGCGGGGTACGGTCATCAAGGATGACTTCCACCTCGTACTCGCCCGCTACACCATCGGGCTCCCAACTGTCCTCCGGTAGAAGCTCCTCATCGAAGTCTAGCCTTGTTTGCTCGCTCACGTCGGGCGCCAGCCGAACATTCGGTCGATCTTCGTATTCCTCTACCGCCTTGAGCCGCAAGACATGCACCACCGGATAGAAGCGATATTCACTCCGGTCCGGGAGCTCTAGCTCGTAAGCGAACTCCTGTACCTTCGTCTTCACCCTGAACGGGCCATGCCAACGGTGGGCTAGTTTCTTAGCCAGGCCTGGTTTCACTCTCGCCATGTACAGCCAAACACGGCTCCCCGGCTGGAACAGAGACTTCTGTCGGTTGTCTCCTGTATCATCGTCCTCGTCCCGTCCATCAGGTGTGTCTTCAGAGGGTTCGTCTCGACTGGAGGCTGGGCTCGCGGCTCGCTCTCGTCTGCTCAATCCAGCATTGTCTTCCTCCGCTCGTCGAGCCTTCGCCGCTGCCTGGTATTCCTCGGCCATCTTTAATGCAATTTCTTGCTGGCGGTTTACCTCCGTGCGCCACGCCAGCGCGTCCGACTGCCTTCCGGTGCCCCGTTGGAGCGAAGAAGCCATGGCCTTAAGGGATGATTGTGCATCCCAGCCATGGACGAGATAGAACGGTGTGTCTTTCCTCGTCGTGTCGTGCGCGTTGTTGATGGCGAAGATTAGCCTCTCAGCTATCTCGTCCCAGTCTTGTTGTAGGGGATCTTCTGCGTACACTCGCACCGACTGCATCACCGTCTTCACTGATCTCTCTTGCTGTCCGTTCGCTTGTGGTCGATAGATCAGAGTAGCTCGCGACCGAGATTGCATCATCTCGGCGAACGCTTGGAAGACCTCGCTCATGAACCGAGGGTCTCGATCATGGCGTATCAGTGTCGGAGCCCCGAACCTTCGGTAGACGCACTCTTCGAACGCCTGTGCTACCTTCAGTGCGGTGGTGTCTGACATCGCTTTGCCCAACACGAACCCGTTGAATGAGTCTTGGAATAGCAGGAGTGCTGTGTTCCCTCGGCGAGACCTCGGTAGTGGTATAACGAAGTCCATCGAGACAATTTGGAACGGTCTCTCTGCTAGGATGTTCCCGGGTGAGTACCCTTGGAGATGTGGACGGCTTTTGCTCGAGCTGCAGTCTGGGCACGACCTCACGCGTCGTCCGACGTCTGCGTACAATCCATCCAATAGTAGTCAGCCTTCACACAGTAGAAAGTCCGCCCGATGCCTTGGTGGCCTCCTTCCAGTGAGTCATGACAGCTCTGTAGCACCTCTTGGACCATCGTTGATCGTACCACTAGACGTAATGTCGTTTCGACTTGCTCCTCTGCGCCCGACCGACGATTACTGCCGAGAAAATAGAGGACGTCATCTTCGCTCAGGCCGAATCGGTTCGCCATCTTCCAGGCTTCTCTCGCAGCCTTTGCACCCAGATTCTCTTGTTCGCGTCTGAGAACCGCCTTGAGATTGTTCCACCTCAGCTCCTCATCTTGGGCAACCGCGATTCTCCGCCGGCGCTCTTCCTGAACGGCGACTGGGTCGACGTCTTCGGCGCTCGGTACTGGAGTCTCGGTCTCCTCTTCGGCGATAGACTCCTCATCTTTCCGGTTGTTCTGGGCCTCGGTCGGTACGCCATTCGCTTCGTCCAGTTGTCTTGCTTCATCTTGACCTATGACAGAAATCTCGTCTGCAAACCGCACTCGCATCCTCGCCTTCGATTGGCGTCTGGTCGTGGCCGTTACGTAGTCTCGTTCAGGGGCAACTCGTCCAGTAGAAAAATCGACAAAATTCTTGTGCCCCCGAGGGTTCACCACCCGAGCTCTCGCAAAGCTCACTGTTGCTTTCTCCGACGTCGCATCTTCCGTGATGGTTTCGTATATGACCTCGTTGATACGGTTCAGCTGAGCCAGCTCATCCAGTCGAGTTGTTGACGACACCGTCGCCGACACTTTGCTCTCCAATATCTCGCTGGCCAACGAATCTGCGGCCGCGTTGAACTCTCGGAGGACGTGAAGATACTTCACTGACCGAAGTTTGCTCGTGAGTTCCCGGTGGTAGTTCAACTATGTCATCAGGGACTCCTTCCGACATGCGATCACCCCGAGTGACTGCTGGATTGCTAGTCTCGAGTCTCCCACGACGATCAAGTCTTCTGTCCCAAGAGCTAGCACAGCGGAGACTCCGTTATTCATGCCAGCGTACTCTGCGAGGTTTACCGTCGTCGTCCCGAGGAAAGCACTCGCAGCGGTCACTACAGTCCATTCTGGTAGTTTCCACAGAACCCACGAGCAGCTCCCGTACCCACCATTCTTTTCCGGCTTGGCGGAGCCGTCGAATGACAGGACCATGCCCCGGTACGTCTTCGGCAAGCGAGCGTACAGCAAATGGGGGTTCATACGAGTCGTCGGAGATCCGCGAGTTGGTGGCGCCACCAGCTCAAGCGACTCCTCCAGGTCGACAAAACTCGTAAGCCCGGCTTGCAGAAGTTGAGCAAATGCGCAATCCTTCTCCTTCACTCTGTTGACCATCAGATGCCACGGCGACAGCAAGACGGCGAACTGGGTAGCTCGACCGAACAATGTCTTCGACTTATGGATCCAGTCGAGCGTCGAATAGCGGGTGTACACGTGAATGTCCGGCCCACGAGCTGGGTGTAACACACCTTCAGGAGCAGTAGCAAAGCAAGGACCTCCTTCTCGGCGGGATGGTAGTCATCTCTGCATCCTTCAGGACGCGGCCACAGAACCGTACCGGATGTAGCTTGCCGTCGGGTTCTTGCATCAGCGTCGCACTCAGAGCCCACTCGTTGGCGAATAGCGTCACATGGATGTATTTCCCTCGGTCGAAGTGCCGAAGGATCGGCGCATCGGCAACCTTCTGTTGTAGCACTGTGAAACTTCGTTTGCCTGCGTCGAGGTTCTCTCCCGACGTGAAGTCGGTGTCTTTCAGCTGATACAACGCTGCACCGTAGACTGCGAAGTCTTGGACGAAGCGGCTGTAGTAGTTGAGAGCTCCTAGGAACGACTGCATTCCTTTCTTTGACCTTGGAAATGAGACTTCTGACACCAGCTGGGTCTTCTTAGGATCAGGCTGAATGCCGTCTGCCGAGACCTTGTGGGACAGAAAGTCCACCTTGGCTTGCACGAAGATGCTCTTGGTAAAGCTGACGCTAATACGGCATTCAGCGAAGCGGCGCAGCAGCCGGTCTAACGTCTGCAGGCATGCGTCGAAAGTCTCGGCGCCGAAGCAAATATCGGCGATCGAACACCGGTACGACCGAAGACTCGTCTGGCTCTCCATTTACGAACATGTCTGCGGTCGGACTTTCACCAACTGCGCAACCGCATTGGTCATTGCTGAAGGATCATGGTCGGCTTCAAACTTCGTTCTGGGCGACACCAACACTTGTCGAGAACCTTTTGTCACTCGTTGAGTAGCTGCAGCGTCGGCTTCCTCTGCTACCCGCATAGCCTCCGAACATTGTTTCCAGCCACCATTCGGTTGAACGAACCCCCACAGCGCGTTGTCAATCATGCGTTGGTAGATCATGGGCGCATTCTTCAATCCAAACGGCATGCGTAGCCACTCGAATTGCCCCAGAGCGCAGACGAAAGCCGAGATCTTACGAGCTCGCTCGGTCATCATGATAGCCCAGAACCCGCTGGCTGCATCGAGTGAGCAGAACCAGATGTAGGCCTCCATGTCAGTCAGCAGGTCGTCCACTAGAGGCATGGCGTACTCCATAATAGCGGTGATAGCATTCACCAGCTTGTAGTCAATACACAAGCGGATGTCGACGCCGTTCTTCTTCAACACGATCACAATGGGAGACGCCCACGGACTATCCGAGAAGGCGATCAATCCAGCCTTCAACAGACCCTTCAATAGTTCATACAGCTTCCGCAAGTGTCGGAGCGGCGTCCGCCGAGCTCTTTGCTTGATCGGCTGATGCCCCTTGACATCAATGTCGCAGACTACTCCATAGGCCGGCGGTGGCAGAGCGTTGTGGCTGGCGCCTCATGATGCTTTCATGGGCCGTCAGAAGGTCAATAAGTCGTTCCTGTTGGTCCACGTTGAGTACTGGATTCACCACGTTAGGGCCAGAGTAATCCAGAGTAGTCTCCGAGGTCTCTGTCAGATCCGGTAAGAAAGCCAACTCGCGTGCGTAGTCCGTGAGCTCGATCTCATTCGCGGAGTGTACGCTGCCCACTCGTCACCGACGTCTGCATCCATTCGCGTACCCTGGATCTCCTCGACCGCCGTAATATAGGTCGCGTCGAGAGTTCTCGTCGCAATGTCGGTCCTCGTCAGGTTGTCGTTGTCACCCCTGGCTAGTACCCACGGTCGGTTGACCAACAGTTCAGCGTCACTGGAGTCCTCGCGGCCACTTCGTCTGACGTCGTGGTTCCTCAGAGTATTCGGTGTCACGTCAGCCTTGATCTTGGGTTCTGACGAGACTGACGTGCCCTCAGAAAATGCTTCTTCTGTCTGGGCCGAGTCCTCGGTCCGATCCACGTCGAGCTCGCCCACAGGCCCAGTCGGGTTGGCCGAGACGTCACCTAGCCGTGTATTGATATTGGCCGAGTCTTCGGTCAGGCACAGACCTTGGACCTTGACGTGGCTGGCGAACGCTCGGACAACGTCCCGTCGGCATCGGTATTGAACAGCGGTGTAGCAGGCGGGCTCTCAGACAACCGCTCATCGTCTTGGACACGTCTCCTTTGGTTCCTCTGACTAGCGTCTGAGTCACCGGCCGGTCGGCGTAACAGGCGACGGGGCGTTGAGTATGGTCGCCGCTCGACCGCCGGCGGTTGTTTTGCCAGCCAACGCTCGTAAAGCTTGCGTTCTCGGTTGGACAGGGTCCCATCTCGACACTCCGCGTAAGCCAACACTTGCCACTCCTCGTACTTAGGTGAGTCCAGCCGTGTGTAGCCCACTTCTCGCGCGAGCTCATCCTTGGGCACCCACAACACCACTGCTTCGTGATGATCACACCAGGCTGACTTCGGAGTCACGTTCGTGAGCCGAACCCACGTGGGCTGTCCTCGTCGGAACTTCATTACAGTCGGAATCAACCCTCCGATCCTTCGGACCCACGCGACATGCGTGCTCCGAGGTGGCTGTCGTCTGGGTAACCTGGACTCGCGCCAATCACGCCCCGGGACGTTCAAAGTTTCGGTCGGTCCACCAACCATCTCCGTCCCGTAAGATGCTTCGTCGGCGGAGTTGACCGACTTCAATAGTGGAACCATGACTTCGTCGGGTAGTCGTGCTGTGCCATGGAACAGGTCCAGCCGCACGCCCGCCGGGATCATGAAGTCGGTCCCAAGAGCTACGTCCACTCCAGCGCTGTGGTCCATAATCCACACCTCGAACTCGTACACTCGTTCCCACCCCAAGGTGATCTTAACGAGCGCTCGTCTTCGAGTTTCCATCACTCCGGGGTTGATCCCCCTCACCTCTAAGCTTCGGCCGTGATCGGCCACTTCTCGGAGGCGTAGACGTTTCGCAAAGTCGGCAGACACCACGCTGACGTTAGCTCCTGTATCCAGCAGAATCTCCGTCCTGGTGTCATCCACCGCGCCCTTGACCAGCGCCGTCATCCTCGTTCTCTTGTCATATCGCTTCGACGACCACCACCCCAGTCTCTCGCCAGGTAGCAGCTTCGCTGTCGGTCTCAGATGCTGTGCGTCCTCATCCAGCCTGGCGATACTTGAGATCAAACCCTCTGTCGGGGTCCCCAACCCCTCGTCCACTCTTGTACTCTTCACTTCACTCTCACCGACTCTCCTCTTCAAATTCCGTCGTCTTCACACTTACGTTATCTTGTTCATCAGGCCAATTGCATTTCCCGGTGAATGCGAGCAGATAGTCCGCATCCAGCGCAGGCTCAGCTAACTGTGGCAGCCCGATTGGAACCAACCCAGTTTCAGTTGACGGGCTGCCTAGTTTAAAGGAGCCCCGTAGACCAAGCTTTGCAGCTCTGGCGAGAGATCGTTCTTGTCGACCTTCGATCGGAGGAGAGTGGCGAGTTCGTGAAAGGCTTCGCACTTGCCCGCGTCGTGAACTTGCTTACATAGCTTGCAGCGGCGGTAGCAATAGTGCGCTGAATGGGACAGTCCACATGCGGCACATGGACCGTACTGGCGCCGGCCCTCTCGGTCTCCACGTCCGCCTTGCCGCTCATGTCGGTCGGGTTGATAGCGACCGTTGTCTCCCCTGAGACGGCGGTTGTCGGTCCGATCGAAGGTTCCGTTAGCAGCGACGCGTCTCTCGTTCTCGTTGGCAGCGTCGACGTGCTTGTAATCCTCGTCGGACCCATATCCGTCATCGCTGTCATCACCTGACTGCCTGCCATCGGAGTAATACCCCCCGTCTTCGCCCGAGAACTCGTTCGCCATCGCCCGGAGTTGGGCAGCGTCCGAGTGACTCGTCCTTGCGTTGCCCGAGCTTTAGCTCCAAGCGCTGCGACCAGGTCCGATAGAGCGTCAGCAAGAGTAACCCTCGGACGGTAGGGCGATTCTTCGCGACGAGTTCGGCGGTTCTGCTCTTCGCGGTCGTGACGTTCACGACGGTGGCTGTCTCGGGAATCCTCTGTACGCCTAGTCTCACGTCGGCGACTATCATCCTGGCTTCGCGATCGGCGAACCGAGGGTTCTCGGGCTGTCTTCCGCTCGCGACTCCGCATGATGTCGTTGATCATGTCTTCGAGGACGTGGATATCCTTGACCCTGACATGACACAGTCGTTCTTCCAAGCCTCTGTCATCACACGTGTCGAGGAAATGTTCCACGTGGTCCTTGGTGTCACGACCTCCACCTTCGAACTGTACCCAATCGTTTCGAGCGTAATTGAGGCGGTTCAGGTAATCACAGACGTGCTCGTTGTTGCTTTGCTTCGCCGAGTAGTATCGTGCCTTAGCAGACTGGCTGAACCTGGAGCAGTAGTACTGATGAACGCCGCGCTTAGAAGCTTCCAAGTGCGCCTGGTCTTCCGCGGTAGCTGTCGATACCAGTGCAATGCTTCATCGCGCAGGCTCAGTTCGAAAGCCATGCATCAATCGTTCGGTGGTGTATGCGTTCCCCTCATCCCGTACATGAATGCTCGGAGCCACTGCATGGACTTCTCGCTCTTGTCACGCAGCCCAGTGCACGGGGTGATGTTAGCCAGCGGGAGATGCGTCGTGATCTCAATCCTCGGTGTTGAGTCCTTGCCTTCTTGTTCGCTCAGCTCTCGCACCTGGCGCGCCCACTCTTCGGCTAAGTCTCCGTCGAGGTTGTCGACGTCTCGGAGATCGTCCTCGCTGTCTGACGAGATCTCGTCGTGCAGATCAAAACGCTTCTTCGAGCGCACAGGGGCTCAGCGAGTATTCGGCGTATTGAATGAAGCTTCAGTCTCTTCAGCCAAGCGTTCAGCTCGGCTGTCCGACCGGGGGGTCACCATGTGCGAGTCTTCCCAGTACGGAGAAGCTCCACCCGCAGTGGCGAACACACCTGGCTTCGACTCATCGGTCGACCTCCGCGGCGTAGCTGGCAGAGGGATGGTGGACAGGTCCACTTCCGCCGCCTGACGGGCTATCGGCTGACGTCCCGCGCTAATGTCGGTCGTACCGAAGGCCGACCGAAGCTTCTTCTTCCACTTGCGGAGTGCTGTTCCGGCATCAGCAGCGGTCCAATCTTTGAGCGCAACGTCCGGCGGGTACGACTGAGATTCACACCCCATCGCGCGTAAGAGCAGCACCGTATCTTGGGCTACTTGGCGAACGCTCGTTGAGTCGATCGGGAGTGCGAGCTCGCCGCCGAGATCCATCCAGACCGCTTGGCGGACCGTCTTCGGTCTGAAGAGTTGCATCCACTCGCTCTTGGTGTTCATGAGTTCTAGGCATCTGCCTAGAACTCGGTTGGCAGCAGGAGTGTCTCCGTTGAGCGGAGGCCTGCTACCAGTCGGCCGAGAAATTCCTTTCCCGGCTATCACCGACGATTTCATCTCGTCGGATCCATCATCGTGGTCGTCGTGGGCTGGCTCAGGTCCAGCCACGTCGTCCAACTCTTCGGTGAGGTTACGCGCGAGCGCCCTCACCCTTCCGCTGCGGCCTGCAGATACCACAGTGGCTTCCAAAAGCT
Organism: Phytophthora crassamura; assembly: GCA_033557995.1. NCBI lineage: Eukaryota > Oomycota > Peronosporomycetes > Peronosporales > Peronosporaceae > Phytophthora > Phytophthora crassamura. Next base: position 2,607,609 of record JAUCED010000016.1, read on the forward strand.
CTGACATCGCTGCCTTAGCTTCCGGGTAGTCATCGTCATCTTCTTCATTGGCGTCAGAGTAGTCCCCCGAGTCATCGAACTCGCTCGACTGCTCGGCCACCGACCTCATTCCTGGCGTCGACGGCGTCGCGAACGAGGCACCGGAGCGCGACGAATCCTCGGTCCGTCCTCCACTCGACTTCATCGGCATTGCTGGTACCGCTGACTTCTCTCCTTTCGCCATTTCTTCTTCTCTTGTTCGCTTCTTCTCTTCTCGAATGCTCGTAGGGGTAAAGGCCTATATACAATCAAGACCCACACAGAAGGTCACACTCGATCCCGGGTCGCGGCACCAGTTGTGGCGTAGGAATACACCAAAAATTCCCACGACCTAATGGTATGAGTCCCAACCAACAACAAACGCTTCCCCGCAAAGATTAGCGCTGTCAGATCAGCCTGAAGACCAGGAACGATCCCTTATACCGGGTCGGTTGTAAACCTCTGTGATGCCGAGTTGTTGTCGGTCTCACCCAATACAAACACCACTAGCCACGAGCAAAGGCTAGGATGCGATATCGCGCTTAACTCCCGCAGTCCCTCAGTAGGAAGGGTACTGACCGTTTCAGGCCTAATACGGGAGCGCCGAGGGCAACCCTCGGCAAACACACAAATACACGCAGGAACCCTCGGGTCCCACGGATATATATAGAACGGCTCTCTAAAGCCGTCCCGAACACTCTCGACCACTCCAATTCTTGGATTGGCCAAGGCGAACTCTCGGTCAATGAACCTTAAGCACACCTACAGCCATCCACCGTAGCCGAGCGTGTCCAGGCACTACAATAAGCTAGGAAGACTTACCGAAGTCGGACTTGACCCTTGTAAGGCTTGGGGGAAGACTGCTGATTTATTTCCGCGGACCTATGGCTCCGAAAGCCTCTGTTGGTCCTTTTATAGCTAGTCCTATATCTCTATACAAATATCAAGTGTGAACCGATCTTCTAGGAGCGGTCCTGAACTCACGAAGGGACGACCGAGGAGTCGACCGACCGATTGCTAGGTGCGGATTTTGGCTGCACTAAATTGACTCGGCCCGGTTCTATTGTGACCGGCCGAAGTCTCTGTCACTATGTCACTCTATCGCGGGGAATGTATTCCACCAATCCCGGGCTCCAGAGCACTGAAAGGTCTTGACCTCGGTGGGACTGCACCGAGGGTTGTCTCGCGTGGGCAAAACCCAACGCCACACTGCATCAACCTTTGAGGAAAGGTGTGAATTCGATCGGAAAGGTATGAACATTTCTTTACTTGTGGAACCGTGACAAAAAAATTGGACTTACTTATCCGTGTTCCATTTGTAGCTTTTTTCGACTGTATCGATGACCCACTTGTTCGAGTATGTGGTAGTTGTGGTGAACTTGCGAACTCAGCTAATGCGGTACTCAAGTTGTTTGATCCGGATGGTGCCTTTTACGATCCTCTTCGTAACGACGATGGGCAAGTCGAAATTGTGGAGGAGGGTCTCGTTTGTGGTGCATCGGAGGAGGAGATCAGCCAGATTTGGTTATGCGATAGATGCAACCGAGCTATAAGGTCGCGGAAAACACCGAAGTTTCGCCGATCTAGTGGATTTCGTCTCGGTGATGTTCCAGAAGAGCTTGCTGTTCTCAACCGGATGGAGGCGAGACTAGTGGGATTGGGCATTTCGTTTACCATGTGTGTAAATCTTTATCGCGACGGCCAGGAATTCACGCGAGGCAACGCGATAAACTATTGGAACGAACCTGGAGAAGTTGTGCGTGGCTGCCGAGGCCATTAAAATCGTGCGGGATCGTATTTCTTGCAGCTAAGTCTGATAAGGCTACCAACTACTTTCGCGTGCGTCCGTGTTTAGTTCGACGAGCGTTATGCTGGCTGATTAGCAACAACCCGTTTTACGAGAATATATCAATTTTGAAGCAGAATCTTCAAGCGCTCGAGGACATGGATCTGGATCAAGAAATACCTAGCCTTCCAGTTACAGATGAGGACGTTCAGGAGCTGCGAGGGCATGTCCAGCAGATGAACAACATCAATGAGGGCAGCAATGTCTGCTTAGGTACAACCCATGAACCGAAGCTGTTAACGTATCTCCGCGTGTGTGTAGTAGGAGCATGACATCACACAACACCGAGTTATGCTGCTCTAGTAGTCAACTAAGTGATGATGTTTGTGCAACGAATACCGACGTAATGGAGCAGACCACGGCTCAACCAACCAGGCGGCGACAACGTGCGCATGCTTGTGAGGCTATTGAAGAAGCTGTTGCTGAAGATATGAGCTCCGAAGGCGAACATTGCGATCCACAAACCGACATCGATAAAACTGGCTCCACAGAACATACATGCGATACTGGCTCAACTATTTCGTCACAACAGAACGCGTCATCCAGCACCGACTGCACTTCTCCGGTAGACGTCACGAGCGGATGACCAAATGATGAGGACGTTATGGACAATCTAACGGAATCGTACGAGTTAGAAGGAAACCACAATAGTAAGAAAAGCGAGCTAGAACATATTATAAGTGCCGTTGGTGTAGATTCGCCACATTAGCAGATTCCTATGGGTGAACTTCGGTGTCATCAGGACCCCATCGACGAGTACCAAACCAAACAGTTGATGCAGTGCTGCTGCTTTCCGACACTGTTTCCTCATGGGCTTGGTGGATATCACCCACTTGACGGTAAAGAGAATCGATTGCATGAGTACAAGCTGTCGGAGTTCTGTGCCCATTTGATGAAGTGGCATGACCGGCGCTTTATAATCCATGGGAACTTTAAGTTTTTCTGCATGAACCTAATACAACGCAGGCAAATTGATGGTCTTGTTCGAAGAGTGTGTGTTACTGACAGTCGTACAGCAGAAATATATGCTGCTGGCTGCGGGAGGAACCTCCAACCTACATCGGACGAACAGCGCGGCATTGAGCTCTTCTTTCTCATCGAAAAATGAGAAAGAAGAGCTCAATGCCGCGCTCCAAGTTCTGGAGTCTTTAAAACCTTACTTTCGAGTAGTCCGCGGAAGTGGGTTGTACTGGTCGAATGCGCGTGATGATTTAATGGCCATGATTGGAAACCGGGTCATGCCGACGAGGTGGCCAACTTTCTTTCTTACGCTGAGCGCTGCAGATACAATTTGGCCTGATTTCGCTCGTGCATGCAATCCGTCGTTGTCGCTAGATGAGTGTAGAGATCTCTCTTACGTTGAGAGAAGGAAATTACTGAATGAAAACCGAGACATCAGCGCTCGTCACTTCAATAGGCGTTTTCAAGCGTTTATCGATAAGGTATTGTGCGGGGTATCGCAGCCGCTAGGCGAAATTGTTGACCATTGCTGGAGGGTAGAATTTCAACAACGAGGCTCGCCACATATCCATTGCTTGCTGTGGATTAAAGACGCCCCTAATGTCCTAAAGCTGTCGTAAACTGACGAAGGTCGGTCGCAGCTTGCTGCTTACGTCGATAAACACATTTCAGTACTGGCAAAGACGCTTACGGAATTGGACGAGTGTTTGTGCACCACTTGCTGTACGCATAGAGGTCGACATATTAGCTTTAAGACCTCCTTCAATGACCAGTGTGGAATGGGAGTGCGATTTAGCCAGAATCGTGCAACGCGTGCAGCAACACGTCTGCTACGCCAATTCGTCTTGCAGAAAGATAAGCAATGAGTGCCGATTCGGGTTCCCTAAACGGCTGCAAGCCAAAACAATCATTGAAACGAATGTTGGTTCTGACGGAACACCTTCGTTAAAAGTTCACTTAAAGCGCGATGTTTCAAGTATAACAACTATTCACCACACTTGCTATCGAGTCGGCGGGCTAATATGGACTTGCAGTTGATCGGGAATTCGTACGGTGCTACAGAGTACGCAGGAGCTTACATCAGCAAAGCAGAACCAGATACACTTCGCTTTAGACGCGTGATTGCCAAAGCTGTGCAGCGATGCGACCCTAATCTTCCTTATCATTCAATTCTTAAGCGCGTAGCTAATGCAACACTTTCCGTTCGAGAAGTTGGAGCTCCGGAGGCCATTTATATATTGCTTCGAAGTTTGCCAATGCATAGCAAGTCGCGATCAGTTGTAAAAGTCAAAGTGCTTCGTCATTTACAGCGATTCTACCGCGTGGAACCACAAGGGTTAGAAGAGCTTGTGTCCTTGGCAGATACAGCAACCAGCTCCGACACAATCAAAATCGAGCCAATTGAACGTGCTTATATGAACCGTCCAACAAACGAACTCTTTGACTGTATGAGTTTTGCAACTTTTGTTGAAAAGTACGAGACAGTTGACACAAGTAGCGACCAATGTGACGATCTCGATACGTGGGCACGTACCGACGCCGAAGGGTGGATTAAACGTCGTCGAAAGTCGGTTGTCGTACAGAAGTCCCCTTGGATGCGCTGTAGCTCGTCGAATCCCAACTTTTGCTTTTCGGAAGTATTTTTATACGTTCCATGGCGATCTCTGGATGGTTTACCAGTCACAGACGCGGAATGCATAGCACACTTTTTGATGTTCAAGAGCAATAGCTAGATGGAGACTTACAGCAAGAGTCGAACGCGAAGCTAGCTCGACAACATAAACTAGACTTGCTGAAATCCGCGCGTAATTCATGTAACGCAGCTTCGTTTGCTTTTTGCGTTGGCGCCTTCGGAATACGTGTTCATAAGCAACGCTGCTGGTGAGCAAGTAGAAGTTGATCAAGCACATGTATCAGATCCCAGCAACAAGCAAGATGCTCAAGTCGAGTGGAAGTCAAGGCATGAGTATTCCACAGCAACGGTCGCAAAAGCGCGTGATTTTCTTGGTGCATGTCTGAAACCTTGGCTGAAAGAAAGAAAAGACTTGCGCAAACTAGGAAGCCTCTTTCGTGGACCTGAACGAACAACTTCGCGTTATGAGTATCCTCTGGCAGATAGTGTACAAACCCAGAATATCACACAAACGATGCACGAGCCCCAGTGGATTCCATTTGCGTTAGCGATGGAACAATCTAGAAGACGTCTCAAATCCACGCTGGAGAGGTCGTCTTGCAAGCCGCTTAGAATGATTATAAACGGCGAAGGGGGTTCAGGCAAGAGCTGGCTAATACGGCACATCGTCAAAGACTTGCACAATGTGTTTGGGGAACATTCTACAACACGTCGAACTTCAAAACGGGTGCTTCTACTTGCTCACCAAGGCACTGCTGCGTTCAACATCAAAGGCAATACACTCTGTTCTGCATTCGGGTTTTCATCTTTCTCGAAATCAGCATTTTCGATTCCATACAAATATCTGAAAGAAACCAAATCTGGACCAGCAAACCTAAAACGGATGCAGCAGGAGTTTAGAGATGTGCACCTAGTTATAATAGATGAATTCAGCATGATCTCGTGCGGAATGCTCTATTGGATAGATCAACGCATGAGAGAGATCTGGCCTGATCATTCTGACGAGCCATTTGGAGGTAGAGACATCTATTTTACAGGAGATGCTGCTCAGTTAGACCCAGTCGTTCCGAGCTCACTATCAACCCCCCTTTCAAAAATTTCCAATGCCGTTCAGCGACGAGGACGGGAAATTTGGGCCAGCATCGAGAATGTGTGCATGCTAACTAGTCAAAACAGAGGGAAACACGATCCAGAATGGTTTAGCGCACTTCGTCGATTGCGTCAAGAGGCGCCAACGCAAGCTGATATTGATCTCTTCAACACGCGTTGTCTATCAGCTGCCGGTGAGCCAGAATGGTCAAGCAAAGCGAAACATATCGCCTACAAAAACGTTGATGTGGCCACCGCAAACGATAAAAACATCAGTTTAGCAAAACATCCGATTGTTAGTATCAAGGCACAGCATTTTGTCCAGCAGAAACGCTTAGCAACGAAACGAAACATTCCAACTGGCACGGTGCAAGCCCTAGTAAAAGATGCACAAACTCCCAACTCTGACCATGATCCTGTAGTTGCCAATAGCCTAAAACTATGTGTTGGTGCCCCCGTCACGCTCACAATTAATCTTCCTCAGCCGGCTGGGCTGTGCAATGGCACGAACGCATTAGTCTACGACTTCATGTTCATTGCAGGAAGCGACTTGCCAATCGCTTTGATACAAATCACTGATACATACCTGGGACCGTCACTTCTAGATGGCATTCCAAACATTGTGCCCATAGCGGCAAAGAAAATTTCTTGGGGGAAAGAGTCCAGCGATCTTCGCGTCGTGCGAAGAGGAATTCCGTTGAGACTGGCGTATGCTATGACTGTTCATAAAGTACAGGGTCTTACGTGCTCATTCATCGTGTTTCATTCGAATTCAATTCCTAACATAGCGTTTGCCTATGTTGCTCTGTCCCGCATTCAACATCGAAATGCGATCGTCATTACGCATAAGCTCAGGATAGAAAATTCATCGCATCCGCAGAAAAGATAGCGGAGTTTGAGCGCGAGGAAAATCGAGTTTCTGAGGTCGTTCAACGCACAGCGCAATCTGCAAAGTCAGCAGTCCAACGGATGCAGACAGTAGCGCATGCGCATAACAGCGCTGTGGGACCGCGTTGAGCCAAAAAAACTAATAACCTGACGCACAAGGAAACGTAGCGCCAGCGCTACACCAGCGCTACACGCAGCGAAAGTCTGCTTCCAAGACCCGACAGGAACAGGTAAGATGAATATGGAATGCAGCGGTGATGGTGACGATCTGTAACATGTTTGGTCTTGTTGCCTTCAGTCAACATGCCCCCGAAACACGGAAATCGTCGTCGCACAGAGAGCACCAGCGATATCGCGTGTTTTAGTTCGAACAATTTTCTTGGAGATAGAATAATCTTGCCAAGTGAATTTCATTTCGTATTTGCTGTCTCGAAACTCTCCACATAGTCAAAACCTACCTGCATTCTACGTAGCACAACCATCACACGCAAAGCAAAAACATGACATCATTAACCACCTGCGTTTTCAAATCAAGCTGTCGTCTTTGTGGTGGTCCAAACGCCGAAAAATCGACGTGGTGATCTGCAAGAGAAGCTTGCGCCACGGGTAAGCCTCACTGCTTCAAATATTGTGCTCGCGGCTCGAAGATCCAGCTTCTCCACTCGGAGTCACAACTGAAAAGCTACCGGTCGATTTGGAGGCTCGGAATCGAGATGACTGGAGCTACGAGTCGCCGCAACCGTGCCAGCGCCATCGCACACGCTTGACACGCTTTGAACGCTGGGCGACCACACCACAGACGTCCCAGAAGCTGGCGATACCGAGTAGGGTAGCTGCAGAGGGGTCACAGCGTGTTGAACTTGCGAAACTGGCACCATGAATTGCTGACCTCCCGCCAGCGAGCCGGAAGCACCCATATCACCTGCCGCAATAACCGTCGGGGTCGATTCGGCACCGCAAGCAGCACAGGAACTCGACGTTGGCTGCGGTATCGCGTACAGCTGCGAAAGGTTGTTCACTGCCATCGGAATGGCCTGCACGAAAATGTACACCAGTGGCTGGAATGGCACGGTAGCAGTAGCGCTGGATACACTCGCTGAGGTCTGCGTTGGCACCGCAACATCAGCGCCATGAGCTAACCCAAACCGGGCGCTTGAGCAGTTGCTGTGCCGCGTGGATCATCCTCTTCAGCAAGCCGAGATCGGCGGTCTTCTGTGCTGGAGCTGGTATCAGTATCGCTCGAGCTGATGCAGACCCGGCGCGTATCCGGCGGAACGGTTGTCGCCGCCACTGGCTTGATCTCTTCACAACGACTGGATGTCTTCTTTCTTTGACTCGAAGAAGATACGCGCTGGGGTTTCTTCTTCTTCTTTTTTGTTCTCTCCGTCTTCTTCTCCTTCTTTCCCTTTTTTCTCCGTCTTTGTCTTCTTCTTGGAAGATCTGCGGTACCGATCATGCTGCAGAAAATTCTGGCGGTCCCGATGATCAGCACAGAGCCAGTGTCGTTGGTCGTTCTTCTTGAACGTCCTCTCGTTGCCACATCCGCCAGGGTATTGTCATTGTAGCGGTTTGAGTGATTGACGCTGCCGCGCTGCTCGCGCTGCGACCTCCTTGTACATCTCTCGTGACTGAGAAACCATCACAACGTAATATAGTACGAGTGTTAGAGTGTCAGGTAGTCATCGCAGGCGCTCATGGTCGCAGAGGACGCTCACCTTCTCGGCAATCCTGCAGCAGGCGAGCGAAGGCCGTCGACGTACTCGTCAGTCGGTTAGATTTGGAAATTGGAACTCACCGAGCTTCAAGCCTTTGTTGTGGAATATGCTGTTCGGGGGGCGGTGCGAAAAAGATTTTTGTCAAACATAGATTTTGCATTGCCCCTTAGCAACTGAGGCGACCAATCGCCGTGAAGATGCTGGCAGCTTGCTGCCATACTAGTTGATAATATGTTTCTTGATTTTGTATGCTGCGGTGGATTCAGAGTGATTTTCTTGGATTTTCTGCAATCAATAGTTACTGCAATACAGACATAAAAAATATTCCGTGAATATAATACCAATGATATTGGTATTATATTATTTTGTCCATGCTATGAGCTAGACAGCTGGAGCAACGTGTGAGGGCCGAACAGAAAAACATGAAGCTTTGCAGGATGATGGAGATGAAAGTACAAGAAGCCAGAAGCCTCAGAAGACTCTTGAATTGGCGTACCAAGCTTGATGTAAGCTTCTGAGTGACAGTTCTCGTGGAAATAGTAAGTGCTAAGCCGTGCTTGCAGGTGCTGAAGAAAGTGGTAGGTGTAGGCCAGGAACACCAGAAGCGGTTCTCGGCAGGGGCAGCGCGGACTTTCCACGAAATATTGAGCTGGTACTCAAGAGTGGATGAGGTGTTCAACGAGAAGGGCATGCAGTATCTCCCATGCCCTGGACGCAAGCGCGACGAGAAGAATGACGCAGCCAATGAAGTTATGTTCAACGGCGTTATGTTCGAGCTGACCGAGCGCTGCATGTTGCCATTCCACATCAAGATGGCCGAGAAAGCCATGTGGAATGCTCTGAACCAGCTGGCTACAAGATCTTCACTGGATTTCAGGCGGTGGTTCAGTCCAACTCCGAGTTCTTTGACGATCGACAGATCAATGCATTAGGGCAAGTATTCAACTCTCCTTCCGACCTTTGTCCAATACAGATTCTAAGCTCGCGGAGTGCATTTTACCAAGGTTGCCGCACAAAGTTTGAAATGGCGATAGAGCTCGCCAGGTACTGAGCTTTGATTTGATAACATTGATAACACGACGTACAACACGTGTTTCTCGCTGAGCAGCTTCGTTGTGTGAACTGGCAATGACCGTCTAATGTATTACCATCTTAGCTACATTTTGCCACAGCGAAGTGTTTTGGTATCCACACCACAAAGGACTTCACGAATAATTGCCACAAACATCGTGCAGTGTAACTACATGTAGACGATCTTGAGACTATGTCACGAGAAGAAAATGAATCATTTTCTAAGAATTATTAACGGCTTCTAAACGAAGGCTCCATTTAAACAATTTGTTTAAATAATTTTAAAATAATTCTAAAGGAAGGCTAAAAAACATGATTTAATTTAAAATGAAGATTTCCGAAAAGAAGTCGTATTTTCCCAGAAATACGAATACAATCAAAATTAAATGCCTCGCAGGACGTCCTGGTTATCCTGCTCCGCCACCAGGACGTCCTCGCAGGACGTCCTGCGCCAACGAGCTCTGGGACGACTGGCTGGACGAGGAGCTCGGCGCTGCGCTCCCAACCGCTGATGCGCCTCGCTGCAGCCGGGTCCAAGCGATGGCGCCGCGTCATGCCCAAGCAGCAGAGAGCCGACCTGCAAGACGAGGTGCAGACTTTAACCACCCGGCTGCGCAAGCTCAGCGAGGGCAGCCGTCGACCTTGCAGCTGTGGCAGCATATTTCCGAGCGCCAGCAGGAGCGGCAGTGCGCGGCCGAGGCGGAGAACGACCGGCTGCGCGACATGCTGGCGCTGCAAACGCAGGAAGTCAAGAACCTGTCCCGGATCCTAAAGCGCAGGACTCGTATCCATATGCTGCAGGATATGCTAGGACAGGACCAGCTAAAACAGGCTCTGGCCCCAACGCAGGACATGCAGGATGCCCTGTACTCAATGCTGCGGGAGACGGAGCTGCTGCGACTGCAGATAGACCAGTTGTTCCTTGACTAGGGCATGCGGAGCCTGCCATGGGCCAGGACAGAAGCGCCACGCCGACAGCACGATGCTGAACGGCGTGTGCTTCGAGCTGTCTTGGCGCGAGGCGCTGCCCTTCAGTGTGGACAGTACCAAGCAGGCGGTGTGGACGGCTCTCGGGCTGCTGGGGCTGCAGGGTATTCACACCGCCTGCAAGTTCAGGCGGACGTGGAGTTCCAGAGCCAGAGCTCAGATGGAGCTATGGCCGTGCTCAAATTCTTCGCGGCCCACGCGAGAATCCGCACGGCCGGCGTCAAGGTGCGGAAAGTCGTGCGGCGGTACGAGGAGGACGCAAGGACGGTGTTCATCTACCGGACGGTCCTGGAGCCGCAACTTGATAGTCCGGACGCGCGGGTCGGCGTCTACGCGACGTCGACGCTGCTCATTGATGTCCAACGCGACGTCTCTGACAGCGAGTCGACTCGACTTGAGAGCCACTTCAGCGCGACGCGGCATGATGAGGGACTTGAAGCAGGCCACCGACTGCGACTGTCGGCCAATTTGGATGCGGCGATCGCGGTGTCGGATGAATCGATCGCACGTATCCACCGTCAAGTGGAGAACGTTACTGGACGCGACTTTTTTCGGTGAACGCTCGGACTCCTAAGCAGATCCAAGACAACTGGTCACTTGTCAGGAGCTACTCGATACGATGGATGAGCCTTTCGAGTGACTTGGCAGGTGTAAGTCGCTTGGGGGTTGGCGATAGCAGAAGCTCATGGTTCGCTGCACCGTCTCGGGAAGTCGTTCAGTTCTACTTCGAAGTACTTTGCAAACAGAAATGTGATCTGACGAAGCAAAGGCACTGATGGTCGGAGAGCGATCGCAGCCGCTCTCATCGATGGAAGAAAGGGAACATCCTTTATCGGTCGTGTTCTCAATCTCGTGAGTGTCATTACGAGTCCTGTCCTAAAAGCATTGCGAAGCAGCTAGGTATGCAGTGACGGAATTGAGCTACCTGTTCACTAACATCGCTGCGGGAGCTGCTGGTGAAGGTCACGTTGATGAGATTTTGGATTTTACGATGACAATGGATACGAGAGAATCAATTGGAAAGTATATCGCCATGCTTTATGCTGTGGTTACCCCTGGAAGACACCGCGAGCGACGCCCTGCTCCTCCGCCTGCTGGCTCGCGAACGAGTTGAAGATCTCTTCCAGTGTCGTCTGCGAGACGCTGTACTCACGGATGTGCATCTTGGTCTTGACGTCTTCGACCAGCGCGAACATCTTGGAAAGCTTGACTTCGTTGTTGGAGCTGCGAACCTTGAAGCGAGCGAAGTCGTTCTGGCGCTCCATGACCTGCACCTGGTCGGCGCTGAAGGACTGCAGAAGATAGGCGTTCAACTCGTCAAAGCGCGTTTCCTCGACGCACCAGGAGCAAAAGGCTTCGGCACGGATGAAGCCATCGCGCTCCATGGCGGCCGCGAGACTGTAGCCGGTCGGGTGCGAAGCCGTCACACGCTCAGCAAGTCCAGGGTCGCCGAACGCGCGGCACTTGTCTTCCAGCTCAACGGGGGTGACGAACTCGCTGTCGTTGCCAAAGATGTGCTGGACCAGGTACTCCAGTTCTTCAGCACTCGGCATGTCCAGCTTCACGTCGAACACGAGGCCGTCGCCGAACCGAGACTTGAGGTGCTGCACGCTGCCCAGGCAGCGAAGACGGCCACCGACCATGATACCCACGCGCGAACACAGAGCCTCACACTCCTCCATGCTGTGCGTCGTCAGTACGATCGTCGACTCCTTGCCGCGCGTGGAGATGTCCGCGATGACGTCCCACATGAAGCGGCGAGACACGGGGTCCATGCCCGTCGACGGCTCGTCCAGGAAGATGATCGCCGGGTTGCCGATCATGGCGATGGCCACCGACAGCTTGCGCTTGTTGCCGCCACTCAAACTGCCGGCCAACTTGTGCTCGAAGTCCGCGAGGTTGAGCTGCTGGATCTTCTCCATGACGACGCGGTCGAGCGAGGACTGCGGGATGCCCTTGATGGAACCGAACAGCTCGAGGTGCTCGCGCACCGTGAGCAAGTCGAACAGGGCGTCGAACTGCGGACAGTATCCGATCTGACGGCGAACCTCGATCTGCTGTGACAGGATGTCGAAGCCGCCAAGCGTGGCCGTACCGCGGCTCGGCGGGGCGTCGCCCGTCAGCATCTTCATGGTCGTGGTCTTGCCGGCGCCGTTGATTCCGAGGAAACCAAAGCACTCGCCGCGCTTCAGACCGAATGAGAGATCACGAACAGCCACCTTGCCACCCGGGTAGACCTTGCGAAGTCCGACCAGCTTCACCGCGTCATCATTTGCATCTCCGCGTGCAACGCGCTGCGCCTCCCGTTCAACATCTTCGTCAATTTCGCAGTGTTCGTCGCAGTTCTCGTGGTCGTTAACGTCACCCTTGGTCTTCGCGAACGTCTTGGAGTAGTCGATGTACACCGCGAGAGCCATGTAGCCGACAGCCGTAAGCGCGAGATAAAGCAGTTCGTAGCCCATAATGTCTCCGCTGAACGGACTTGTGGTGCCTTCTTCGCTGTTCTGGATGCTGTCGACGTCGTTGGAGACCATGCTGAGAAGCGCATTGCCGAGGTTAAAGAGCGGAGAGAAGCGCCAAAGGAACTTGAGCACCGAGTTGACGTCGGACGTCGAGTCAAATATGTCCAGGATGAAGGATGTGATCATGAGCATCGTGCCGATCGTGAAGTTGAACACGATCGTGTACGTCTGCGCAGCCGCGTGCTCCTTGAACAGGAACGACAAGCAGTACGTGAACGGGCAGATGGCCAGGCCCGAGAGGACGAACAGCAGGATCACTGAAGGGAACGTAGCGGCCGAGCAGCTATCGCAGTCCTGGCCCGTCAGCGCCGAAATCTTGAAGACGATGATCAGGATGAGCGCACCCACGGCCGGCACAGTATACGTGATGAAGTCCCAGATGTAGTTGGACAACCAAAAGGCAGGAAGCGACACGCCCGAGACAAGCTGCTGGTGCTTGGAGTTGTGCTCCGCTTGCTTCTCCTTGACCAGGAACACGACGATGGACGCGGGCAGAAACGTGAACGCGATACAGATGAAAAGCGCTGCCATGAACGACGAGACCGAGTTCAGCACAGCCTTGGCGGACGCTGTGTACGGTAGCGGGTAGTTGTTCACCTTCAGGTTGACGTTCGAAGTCGCCGAATCGCTCGTGTTGGAGGCGAAGAAGCGGTACAGAGCCTGATCCATCAGCGCCTTGAAAACCGCCGACGAGTGAGGAGCCGACGTGTTCGTGAAGACGTTGTAGCTCAGCAAGTTCTGGCCGCTGTCGCCGTACACCAAGTAGCCACCGTACTGGCCTTCAACAAGATCAGAAGAGCCCCTGCCGTATCCGCGATTGTAAAGCTGCTGGCCCATCGCAAGGCTGAAGCCTGTAGCTCCGCTTGCGTTGATGCTCGGATCCGTGTAGGTCACGTCGAACACAGTAGGCGAGTTGGAGTCAAATGCTGGTTCCGAGATCGAGAGCGGCTGAGCGTCAGCGCCGGAGTAATACGACGACGCCATCACGTCGCTGCACCATTCTCCGACCCCTGCTCCAGCCTGGCAGTAGTACGGCGTCGGAGTCTCACTACCAGAGTATGCATCTGTGGTCAATGCCATGGCCGGATCGTCCGAGGTCAGACCGCTCGCCTTGAGAATCCCCAGTCCAAAAGCGATGAGCAGAACTGGCAGAAGGGCGCTGTAGACGATCGTCTTCTTGTCGCGCTTGGCGTACCGGAAGCGCTTGAGAAGCAGAGCACGCAGGTGCGTGGTAAACATCGGAGTGGACGTGATGATCTCGTCACACGGTTCGATGTTGTCACTCGATTCCGAGTTGCTCGTTCGCGTGTTGGTGCCGAGCGTGTGCTGGTGGTTCTCGTCGCCCAGTTCCGCCACCTTGATGAACACTTCCTCCAGCGTTGTGACCGACACACCGTACGACAAGAGACCCAGCGTCTTCAACTGACGGTCCAGTTCAGCAAACATGGTCGCGAACTGGGACGAACTGTGGAGAGGGAGCTGGAACGCGATCTCACTGCCGACGCTGCTTAGCATGTGCGCCGACGGCACGAATGACTGGAGGAACGCACTCACGGCTGCATCGTCGCACCTGGCGTCGTCCTTCACAAGGGTCAAGTTGTAGCCTGCACCGAAGCGGTTCTTCAGAAACAGTGAAGAACCACAGCAACGCATCTCGCCCTCGGCCATGATGGCAATGCGATCACCAAGGATGTCAGCTTCATCCATGAAATGCGTCGTCAACACCATCACGCGGTCGTTGCGGTTGTTCAACAGGATCTCCCACGTGCTGCGACGGCTGTACGGGTCCATGCCGGAGGTCGGTTCGTCCAGGAACACCAGCGTGCTGTCACCTAGCAACGACACGGCTACGGACAGCTTGCGCTTCATGCCTCCAGATAGGTCATTCGGTCTCGAGTGGCGCTTCTCAGTCAACCCCACCTCTCGGATCTGCCTATCGACCACAACCTGGAGCTCCTCGTTCGCGTAGCCCTTGATCTGACCAAAGAATTGCAGGTGTTCCTGAACCGAGAGCTCGGGGAACAGAACGTCGTGCTGGAAACAAATACCGAGCGATTGACGCAGCTCATCCATGTCCTCAGTCAGTGTCAGGCCGCGGTAGGTGGCGTTGCCGCCGGAAGGCGCCGTCATACCCGTGAGCATGGATATCAGCGTAGTCTTACCAGCACCGTTGTGGCCAAGCAGACAGGTGATCTGGTCCTTGTACATGGTGATGTCAAGTCCCTTGACCGCCACCTTCTCTCCGCCCGGAACCTGGAAAACCTTGCGTAGTCGCTGGACTGTCAACGCTTCACCACGGCCTTCTTGCTCACGGAGGTCGGCGCTCACCGGCTCGAAGGAAGGGTTCAAGTCCAGAGTGACGCTGTCCAGCAGCGTTTCGGTCGGCATCTCGTTGGCCACCGAACGCTGCTTTCGGCTACGCCAGTACGACGGCGACACCGGGAAATACCATTTGAGCGTCGTACCATACTCCTTGGGCATGACCTTCTCCAAGTAAAGGCCGAGAACCGTGTAGAGCACCGTGTCGAAGGCGAACATCCACAGCGCAGTGCTGAGTCGGAAGTTGTCGCTCAGAGTGTCCATCGTCGAGAACTGCACGCCTTCCCCCGTTTCTTCAGCATTCGCCAACACGTTCACACCGAGTGAGAGCGCTACTGGAGACAAGACCGACCCGATCCGCTTGATGTTTTCAGTGGTGCCAATCGAGAAGCCCTGGGAAATCGCGTACATGGCGAAGAACACCACCATGCCGACGAATGCGCCAACTCGAGCCTTGCTGAATAGTGTGCTGATGAGGAACGCCAGCGCCAAGACGCTCATCCCAAACAGGAAGAAGAAGAGGAAGGTGACGACCAGGGAGCTGTTGGGGAACAGGCCCGCGAGACCGGCGATTGATTGAACGACGGCGCCGACGAATATGATGGCGGCGTACGTCACGTACCACGTCACGATGATGGTCTTGTCGGTGACGCCCAGAATTTTCATGAACTCGCGCAGACGGAGCTCCTTCTCTTGGATGAAGACGACCAAGATGCGCGAAATCGTGAACAAGTAGGCCATGACGAAGACGATCGAGAAGACATCCGCGATCTTGGCGTAGAAGGGCGAGCTCGTGTAGTTGTCGACGGGGAACGGGGCGACGGTCGCTCCCAGCATTGACTGTGGAGCTTGACGCAGAGGCGTCAACAAAGCTTCCTTTGTACTGTTCGACAGCCCCGCCAGCACGGCCGAAACGTTGATGCTGCTTGTGCTGAGACTGCTGAGCGCTTCCCGGATCAATCCATCCTCACTCAACGCGTGGAGAAGAGTGCTGTCAAGAGCGGACGACGCGATGGCAGTTGTCTGCAGGCGTTGGCAGATCCCCGTGGTGGACTGATTGGCTGCGAACCATTCGGGCATGCACGCCACGAAGCGCGTGACGAGCGTCTGCAGCGTCATGAAGCCCGTCACGGTGTAGACCGAGTAGTAGTCCGTCACGATTTCTTTCTGGAACGCCTCCACGTCGACAAGGGATCCGTCCGTGGTCGGCACACGACCAACAGCATCTCGACGGTCACCATTCGTCGAGTTAAGACGCAGCGAGTACTCGATGGATCCAAACGTTCCGATGTCGTCTCCAGACGGAGCCGAGTCGAACACGATGGCAGCGTAGATCTTCGGGTTGTCCAGGCTGTCGCCGTAGCTGTCGCTCTTGACGTATTCCGTCAGTGCGTCGTTCGAGTCGAAGAACTGGATGCTCTCCTTAAACGACGGGATCGTCAGCGGCACACTCGACGAGTTCAACAGCTCCATGCGCGGGTACCACAAGTCCATCGTCTCGGCGAAGTAGCTTCGCGTGAAGGCGTTGTCCGGCGCGATACCGATCTTGTACGGCACAACTTTGTTGGCGCACTCCGGCGGCACGCTGTACGGAGACGTCGTGTTCGTGTCAACCAGTCCCCCAGCCATCACCTTCGTCTGACAGGCGGCCAGGTCGGAGGCCGACAGCTCTTCCAGGCGCAGGCCGTCGTCGATGGACTGCCGTCCAAGCTTCAGCATGAGTCCCGTCATGGTGGACTCGTGCAGCGCGAACTTAGGCAGCTCAGCGTCCACCCACTCGATGGTCTGTCCCGTCGGCTGGAACAAGTTGTACCTGGTGCCAACAGTGTTGTCGGCGTCGTCGCTCCATCCAGACGGAACGTCGACGATCTCTGTGATCAGCTTGAGCAGTCCCAGTAGCAGGATGAAGAAGGTGGGCACGAGGACCTCGCAGGCGGTGGCAGCGGGCTGGCGGTTCTTGATGAGCCAGTTCTTCCACAGCAGCGCGCGCATGAACGTCCACGACGTGCGTCGCTGCGCCAAGTTCTCGTTCGGAGTCTTCATGAGCTTCTCCTGGAGAGTCATTGGGCTGAGATCGACGGTGGTGGTGGTTTTGTTTTTATGAGTGGGTTGGATGTTGTTCCGGTTGAAGTGTGCACTGGGTGTCGAGTTGAGGAATGAGCAGAGCAGTGCCGCGGCTTAACTCTTTAAGGGAAGCAGACCTTCATCTTCATTCGGGAGAGGCTGAAGGTGGTCTCTCTTCACGGCTGACCATCCGGATGTCATCATACGTTTGGTTGATCCCGTGTTGTAAACGACTTTATTAACGCCTGCAATTGGCTGGTGGTATGATATCGTGGCAGTAAGCAAGTTAGTCGACCAGTTTACTGCACCAAAAGGCTCACGAGTGATGCTCAGCAAATGTCGCGGCGATAGAAGCTCGACACGCCACCTGGTCACGCTGCAGTTGTTTTCCCCTTGAGTCCGTGCTGGACTCGATCCGATCTTGAAAGACTCGAAGTGGCTATTTCGTTGGAGCATGTAGCTCTATGATCTCTATTAATATCAAATGATATCCATAATAGTGATTGAGAGTCTTGAGTCAAGACTCTTGACTCGAGACCTGCCGGCTCGACGACCGACACTACGAAAGCGATGGCTCACTGGATTTTGTCATGATGGAGCGCTTCGCTTCACCGTGAGATCACGTCGTGATCACCGCGGTGTACAGCGTCGGTACGTCTTGGTTGCTATCACCAGACGGCTTTGAACAACTCGGATCGACCAAAGTGTGGCGCGGCAATTCGTTGGGCTTGTCGCACTTTTACTTACAAGTGGATCGTTTGGCCATCCCTGATGTCATCGTTGCTCCTGCAATTTTGTCTATGAAAACTCGAGTGCCGGAGCTCACGATCTACACCTCTCAACCCGATGCAAGAGGTGAGCGGACCGCGAATGCTTTGACGTGGCAACTTCAACGGCAGTTCATGTTCATTTTTGCCGCCCAAAGTCTTAACCAGTTGCTTTGAAATCACCGGATGTATAGCAGCAGCAAAGATTTGCAAGTGCGTGGGGCTGTACATGTACGAAAATCCACCGCACTCAGAACGCATAATGCTGCAGTGCCCATTTCAGCAGTGCACAGCGTTGATGAGACACCAGACGCTCCGTCAGTACCACAACAACTTTTAACTCGTACAGTACCGACTCAACGTATTGTCTCGATGGAGGAATTCGCTTTCTCCTCGCAAGATCAAGCATCATGTTGTTCACCTGCATCGACAGGCGAAGCAGTTGCCTCCATTGCCAACCGGTCGGAGCAAAATCCCCGCCAACATTTGAGTACTTCCACTCGTGCTCACTCGCTCGAAATCCCCGACCTCGATGCTGATGGAGACGCTCTAATGGACGATATACAGCAAGATCAGCCCAACTTCCTGGACCTCTGCATCTCCGACGAGTTTTGGCTCGGCGTGTCCGAGTCGACTATCCAGGATGAACTTATCACTCCCATGGCAACTCACGAACCTGACCAAAGTATCGATTTTGTCGACTCGAACTCAACTGGGCTTGCCCCCATTCCCCGTGCTGCTAGTAGACCGATCGCTGCTCCCGAGACTGGTAAACCGAAACGAGTAAAGAGGATTTCGACGAAGCAGAAGATAGGCACTCTTCGGGAAGAGATACAAGAGTTGACTGGACAGCTGCAAGCTCTTCAGGGCCAAGGATCCTCCACTGCAGTCGCCCCGCAGAGAGCTTCAATGTCGCCACTGTGGTCTCAGCTCTGGCAGAGCATCGCAGCTAGACAGCTGGAGCAACGCGTGAGGGCCGAACAGAAAAACATGAAGCTTCGCAGGATGATGCAGATGCAAGTACAAGAAGCCAGGAGCCTCAGAAGACTCTTGAAGCGGCGTACCAGGCTTGAGGTAAGCTTCTGAGTAACAGTTCTCGTGGAAATAGTAAGTACTAAGCCGTGCTTGCAGGTGCTGGAGAAAGTGGTAGGGGTAGACAAGGAACACCAGAAGCGGTTCTCGGCAGGGGCAGAGCGGACTTTCGACCAAATAGTGACAGACATTGATCTGCAGTACTCAAGAGTGGATGGGGTATTCAACGAGAAGGGCATGCAGTATCTCCCATGCCCTGGACGCAAGCGCGACGTGAAGAATGACGCAGTCAATGACGTTATGTTCAACGGCGTTATGTTCAACGGCGTTATGTTCGAGCTGACCGAGCGCTGCATGTTGCCATTCCACATCAAGATAGCCGAGAAAGCCATGTGGAATGCTCTGAACCAGCTGGAGCTACAAGATCTTCACTGCGTGGAGGGATTTCAGGCGGTGGTTCAGTCCAACTCCGAGTTCTTAGACGATAACAGAACGACGTCGATGGTCAGCTTCTTCGCGGCACACCCTGACGGCAGGTTCTTGTCCGGTGTTCAAGTGCAGAAAGTTGTACGCAAGTTTGACGAAGACCAACGGACGATATTCATCAGCCAATCTGTCATGGAACCCAAGCTTTCGGATGGCGATAGCGTCGTTGGCATCCACGCAGTGCCAACACTAGTTGTCGAGCTTCGCCAAGCAGGAAAAACACCCTCGGGCGATGATATGACGCTAGTTCAAAGCCATTTCAGCGTGGTGAGGCACGACGAAGGCTTGCCAACGGGTCAACGCTTTCGCTCGCGCTCCAGCCTGGAAGTGGGAACTGCTGTGTGGGACGAAACACTGTCGAGAATCTACAGCCGAGTCGAGAGCTTCTTGGTGGACGAAGTTTGCAGGACGCGTCGCAAGGATAACATGAAAAAGGGTTAATGTTGGTGACCCGTTTGCATTTATGTCTAGTAGACGAGCGCCCTGACCCATGCTGTAGTTGTTGCTTGGGCTTCCATGCGGAAAAAGTCCGCGTCTGTACTATCCGGACACAGACTATGTAGCGTTCTTTCTTTCCAGCAACTCAAGCGTTCACTTGTACTCGTTGGCCCGTTTCTCGCACGCTGATTGGCCAAAATTACACGTGCGACTCACTCCGAAAGCTGCAGACCGAGGAATTTGACTGATGTTCCTGCGCGCGTCCTGCAAGCTTTTGTCTGCGCCGCTGGCTGCGCGTCGGTTGTCGGCGCTGTCGTTCCTCCCGCAGCTGCGCGCGTCCATCCCGTCGTCGTTGCCTGCGATTCACCGACTGGTGGAGAGCTACGAGGTACGCGAGCGATATAACGGAGCTGTTGATGCGTGGTGTGTGGCTGAAGCCTGCGTTCTGTGGCGTCGAGCAGCGAGATGTACAGACTTTCCACCCGAACGAGAGTATCCAATCAGACGTCGTATTCGCCAACAACCACCTACGGTACGGCAAGAAGACAATTATTGGCGACGCATTACGGTCGCGGAAGACAATAATTAATTGCGTAATTTCTTATTTTGTGATTGCAGCTTGTCGGGCATCGATGTCGTCGGCTTCGGTATATTGCAATTCATTGCAAAACACGTTGAAGTTGCTGGTAAATGACAAGTTTTGGTGGCTTTATGGTGCAGACTACGACTACACGCTGTGCCACTACACGAGCGAGCTGCAGCACCTCATCTACGCCATGGCCAGGGACTACATGGTGCGGAAAAACAAGAAATAATAGCAATGCTTGTAGAACTAGACTGATCTTTGGTATCTTTTGTTGCCAAACAGGTGGGCAAGTTGCGGTACCCTGAAGGCGTGTCGGTGTTGCAGTACGACCCGAGTTTCGCCATCCGCGGTTTGACGATCGACAAGCAAAAAGGTTTGCTGTGCAAGATCAGCTCGCACCAGAAGCTCTCGAACACGGCGGTCTTTCGAGGTCGCCAGCGGCTCTCGCGCGACGAGATCATGGAGCTCTACGGCGGCTCAAGGCACATTTCGGTGCAGGATCGCGACTACAACATGGAGCCGCTAAACGACTTGTTCAGTGTCGCGCACGCCTGCCTGTTCGCGGACGTGGTGCAGTACATGATCGACCGTGATATCGAGTACGAGCCGATTGCACTCGTGGAGGATGTGAACCAGGCCATTGCGAACGTTCATCTGAGCGGCGACATGCACAAGGAGGTGGCGCTTGACCTGCCCAAGTACATCGAACCGAATCCGATGCTGAGACCACTGCTGGAGCGTGTTCGGGTAGGCTTGAATTGGTTCGCCTGGTGTGAACTGATGGACGAACACACTAATTCTTTTTGAAACAATTCCAGGACTCCGGAAAGAAGAATTTCCTGTGCACGAACAGCTCGTTCTCGTACATCAACGCCGGCTTGAAATACATGCTTGGCGATGACTGGCGAGAGGTGCGCTTGCCTTTCGACATGGTGAGTTCATCACACTTTCAACTAAGCTTTGTTGGCGTCTCTGTGACTACCGCTGTAGCTCTTCGACGTGGTGATCGTCAGCTCACGAAAGCCCAAATTCTACACCCGCCAGCGCTCGTTCCGCAAGCTGGATATTGGACACAAGCAAGTGCAGGTGTGTTGCTTGTCTGTTCCAACTTCGTTGGCGCTGATGCGATTTGCTAATTGCTGTGCTTAATTTCTTGTAGTGGCACGCCGTGAGAGCACTGCATCGTGGGGAGGTTTACACGCAGGGCAGCGTTTACCAACTCGCAAAACTCACTGGGTGGGTGGGTAGCCGCGTGTTGTACATCGGGTAAGTTTTGCTGTTCAAATCTGTTGCTCAGTAGCTGCATTATTGAGAGACGAACCCTCTGACGGCCTCCCATCGTACAGCGACAACTTGTTTTCAGATCTGGTGGAGCCTTCGCGTGCGAACGGCTGGCGAACGGGTGCAATTATCCGGTAAGTCTAGCAAACTTCTCGGTGTATTGTTTGACCCAATTTGTCTTTGAGGCGTGACTTAACTATCGCTGATTTTATAGTGAACTGGAGGATGAAATGCAAGTGCAACGAACGCCAGAATACCAGCGTATGGCCTTCCAGGTACGAAGCGATGATATCTAATTTTCTTGCGGTTATTGGCGTAGACGATGGGAAATGACGATGAACTTGCTGCCGTACAGTTAAACCAACTTGAAGTGCTGATGCGTAGCATCCAGAATGAACTACGCTCGGAGCCAGTTCCGCAGGTATACCTGCTTACGACCATGCTACCCATTTCGAGTCATACGTGACTAACATTTGTGTTCACGGCGCACTGCAGAACCACGCGTTTGTGGACCAGCTCGTCAATGTCCACGAAACGCTTCAGATGGAGATGGAGAACCTGATCAACGCCAACTTCGGGTCGGTCTTCCGAGCCGATACGTATCCTTCGCAGTTCGCTTTCCTCGTCCAGCGCTACGTCGACATCTACTCGGCGCGACTAGAAAACTTGCTGGAATACCCTTCCAACCACACCTTTTACCCGGAACGCATTGCCATGCCGCACGAGCAGACTGTGGGAACGCCACCGTACGAGTAACATGGAGCAAGTGCTCGGTGTTCCCCCTGACAAAAAAGCGGTAGAGACAATGAAGACGATTTAGACGGCCACGAGTGTGTTCTCTTTCATTCTGCAGGCTCCTAGTCTTCTTCTGACAGGCACGTCTTACCGAACATGGGCTTAAACTTGTTGATAATCATGTCGTTCAGCAGCACGGGAGCTTGGAGATTGATCGCGGACATAAGCGTCTTGTAGACGATGCCCTTTTTGTTGACCTTTTCTTTCGAGTAGTCCGTGAGCAGGTTCGAGATCGCAGACAACACGAAATTGTCGCTGTCGAAGGTGATGTCGAACTTCGAGGCCGAAGCGAAATCCAGCTGGAACGAGCGCACGGACGCATCTTCAAACTTCATGAGGAGTTTCTTGAAGACACTTTTAATGTTGCCAAACACGGCCTCCTTGACCACTTCAGCCTGAAGACCGGCGACCGTGACGTCGGAGCATTGAGAAGTCGACACACCAGGTGCACATGCGTACATGTTCGCTTGGACGTTGGCCAGGAACGCAGGCTTCTTCATCCCGAACGCCACGCGAGCCGTTGCCGATGCGCCAAGAAGGTTGGTGGCGACACGAAGTGTTGCGTCGACGGACACTTGGTCGGCCGAGTAGGCGCTGATGTCGACCGTATTCTGCTAGGTCACGGTGATGTTGTCAGGGGCGACGTTCGTGAGACCGGTGAGGTTGATGGTGTCGATGCTGGGTGTGATCGTCAGGTGCTGGCCCAGAATACTGTACTTGAAGCTTGAGAGGGTGAGGTTCTTGATCACCAAAGGATCGTGCTTGCCGAGAACGGCACCGAGCAGGTCGAACGACTGAACGAGGTCGAGAGCAGCATTGAGATCCTCAAACTCGGATGCTTCGGCAGTGAAGTCGACGAAGACGCAACTGTCCTTGGCAGTGGCGTAGGATGCAGCGAGAGCTCCGATAACAGCGAGGCCGAAGAACCTGTTCATTAGGGTCAACGGCTTAGCTAGAAGAAGACAAAAGAGGTAATGGAGAGTCTGCATTACCTCTTTTTGGAGAGGCTGCCGGTAAGTTATCAATGCTATCAATGATATCGTATCGAGATCTGCTCTAAACGTCTCGAAGAGATAACTTGTGCTCTGCTGTGCTGACGATCGGCATTCACCGCCTACAATAGGCGTACTGTACCGGCATGCACTGACACGAGAACTGCAACATCAAGCACATGGGCACAAATTGGGATCTGGAGATTCCAGCATTCTGGCACTCGATCAAAGTCAAAGAGGGAGCTACGCGAACCTGGAGCGACGCCAACATCTGCGTTAAGTTGGAGATCCGCGAGAGGACCTGTGCTTGGAGACAGACGTTGAAGTCAATATCTAGTACGAACACAGGGAGTTCATAGGAACTACACAGGAGAGTTTGAAACGTACGAAGGTACTACGTAGTACTTAACTCATCAGATCTCCATTTACTGTCCAAGAACAACTACTGACTTGGCATTGCCATTGGCATATACATGTATGTACACAAGCGTGATGACGCTTTGCGACACGCTACAGTACCCGACCGGCTACGTGATGCTGCATCCGTTCTCCGACACATCATTAAATGCTGCATGCGCCACGCTATCATCGACCACGAACGCTGTCATGCCGGCATGATCCTAGCCTTCTTTGAAAACCTTGGCAGATGACACCGAGATACCCAGCTCGACTTCGTCTTTCTCTCGCTCGCCTCCACATCCACGGCATTCATTTTGCTACGGGGTAAACTCATTGTCGAGCGCGCTTTGTTTTGCCCAACAAGACTTCTGCCGCATTCTTCTTCGCTGGACATTTGCTGATCGCAGGGAGGACTTGTGAAGCTTCGGTGCCGCCTCTGTTGCTGCGGGGAAGTAAGCCATCGAAAGCCTTCAAGAGACGAGTAAATAGATCACACGATGAACGCTCAGCAACCGACAGACAGCGCACCTTTTGAAGCGGCTTCTTGATTTCAGCCCACAGATGTTCGTGGGCCTCGGACAGCTTTTGATCCAGCGACCCGAAGGCGAAGAGAGATCCGAACTCTGGCATGTTCTGCATCAAGTCTCTCCACATGTTGAGCTGACTCTGAACCACTTCCCTGTCTTCCGCCTTCGACTGGATCACAACTTGCTTGTAGACCTCCTTTGCAGAGTCATCGAAGGCGAAATACCCCCCGAACTTGGCGTCGTGCTCTTGTTTTTCCAAGCGCAACTTGTCCACTCGATCCAGCGCGTTCGTCTGCACTCGGAAAGAATGATTGAAATAGTGGTCGAGCGCGTCAATCAGCACCTCTCCGATCCACGATAAACCTTGTTGAACCTGTCGCTGAAATGCCTCCGTTGAAGCGTCCAACTTCGACGAAGCCAGCTTCATTTGCGTCGCATGCTCGCACTGGACGATGCCGCACAATCCCTCGAGACTCTGCCAAAACGCCATACTCTCCTTTGCTGACGCTGCCTTCTTCTCGCCCACGCGCACTTTCTTGTTGTACTTCGTCAATACCTCGTACAACGACGCGATGTTCTGGTCAGCCGAAAGGGCCTTCACATGCGTGTATCGATAGCGCGCGCAATTGTCAAAGTCGCCAGCGATCGCGTGGTCTCGATGTCGACCAGCAATCTTTTCCTCCGCCTTGTCTACCTCAGTCTGAAGAGTTCGCTTGAAATTCGCCATCTTCTGCTTCGCTGTAGCAGCCGCTGACTCAAAACTGGCCATCATTCCCTTGCTTTCTTCTACGATGCGAGAGATCTCGACTCGTTGCGCTAGGACATGGTCGTTAATACTTTCAAGCCACCGCTTCCACTCGCTAGACTGCTGCTGTTGGTGCAGCACGCACTGCTTAAACGCGGACACTGCCTCCACAATGCAGTCCGTGGCGGCTTTCCAAGCTAGCATCACTTGACGTGCACTTCCGGAGCCTTTCTTCGCTTCAGCCATCGTGTCCTTCACTTGAACAACGCTGTGCTGGACAGTGTCCACTGGGATGCTCTACAAAAGCGCACAACAATGAATACGTATTGAGTATTACACGACAATCAACAGGTTCACCAAGCCACGTACCATCGACAGGCTGTAGCCATCTCGTAGCGGCAGACATTCCAGTGCTTTCACCACCCAGTCAACACAGACATCCACCGTCTCACTCGAGTCAGGCTTCAACCTCGTTTTGCACAGCAACCCAATCGTTGCATCGAGTTGGGCGATCGTTTTCTCGTCGGTTGGTCGGTTGAGCAGCTCCAGCACACGTCGCTCCCAATTCGGGAACTTGATGAGACGCTTGAGCCGTGGCTTACTGACGACAGCGATCAACAACTTCTTGGCCGCATCAGACGCAGACGCTCGGTCCGTACTCTTACATTCTGGAGCTTCAACTTGATCGACATCCTGGAGATTCTTTTCAGCGTTGAATCCATCAATTTTGTCGATATCACCATTTCTGGGCACGTTTTCATTGACGCAGGTCTTGGTGTGCTTCCTGATCTTCCAGGAAACACTGCTGCCCTCACTTTCATGATCGACATTCAATCGCTTTCCAAGTGAAGAATGAGCTGAAGCGTTTTCTGGGGCACGCACATGGACCTCCGTGGAATATACAACGATACCTTCCTCCTGCATCGCCGAGTTGGCGTCATTTCTGCTGTAGAAGTAGCCATCCCTTCCCGAGTTGACGCCGTTCCAGACTCCATCTTCGCTGGTTGCAGAGTCGTCTTCAGGATCGCCCACAATAAACCCGTCCATCGGTAAATCATCCTCCCTTGCGTCCAGCTTAGTCTCTGTCACCGCACCGAAGCTTCTTCTGATGGAAGGCTTTTTGCTGGAGTGGGAAGACTGTGACAGCGTTGCTTCGGTAGACGTGGGAGGTCTAGGATACACTTTGACAGCCTCACGTTTCTCCATCGGTACACGATCAGGATCAAAACGGGGATGCAGCGTTGCCGCTGGACTAAGCACCTCTGACTCAGGCATGGTTTCCGTCTCTTGGACATACTGCTCAGTTGAAGCAAGAGTTGGAGGAAGAAAGTTTCCAGGGTGAGGCGAGGTTGGCAGCGCAATACTTTCCTCAACGTGGATGTTAGTGTCCTCTTCGGGTGTCCTTGCTGTCTTTTCAAGGCTTTCTGCGCTTGGCAACTCCACACCGTTATCACCACTGATGTTCGACGCTCTTTCCGGCTGTAGTTGGCTCGGGTTATCTTCATCTTCATTCTCCAGAGGATGCACCGAAGAGGTTGGTATAATGTAGTCGTCGTTCTCCGGTTCAGCAACGGTTGTGGCATGACCAGCACCAATGACACGACTTTGGTGTCGCTCTACAGTGACGTCCTCGACACGAGACTCCGTAGCGTCGATACTACGAGCATCCTCCATAATCGATTTCACTTGGAAATGATCCCAACTCCGCACTCGCACCAGGAATTCTTCAGCTTCGATAGCGCCTCCTAGCCGACTCTAACACATGCGAGTCCAGCATTCATTAGCGGTTAGTTCCATGCCAAGTGCTCATCCGCAGTATGTAGCGTACCTTGATCTTGGAGACGTATTTCTCGCGCTTCATCCAGTCGCGCCACGCAGCCTTTCCGAAAGGAGGATTCTTGAGCACATCAAGAAAGAACACGCCGATTTTCTTCAACTCGCCCAGCGTGTCGTCACCCCACGCGTGTGATTTGGACCGTCCGTCTTCGTAATAGTGCTTGAACCCGCAGGCAAAATCGCCGTCCCGAATTCCAACCTGATAGACCACACTTCCTTTTTCAACGCCGTAGATCTCGTACTGACCCCCCGCCTCCTTGCGAACCGAAAACTCAGCATCATACACGCACACCTACAGCAAAATCAAGTTAGTTTCCCCTCCTTTTCTTGCTCTACCACAGAGTAAATCTCGTACTCGAATGATCTGAGGTCCCGATCGAGACCTCGTCGACTGAGCAGCCTTCTCCCTTTTACGCCAAACTTGGACCTCCTTCTTAACCTCAACTTGCACCTCTTTCTCAGCCCGAGCTTGTACTTCCTTCACTTGAACAACATGCTTGTTGTCCCACTTGATGACGAACTTGGCCAGTTCATCAAGTCGCCCGAGTCTCTTCAGGTTTGACTAAAGACACGGAGACACGGACAAAGCATTCCCCTGTTAGTTCTCACTATAAAAAAAGCGAAAAACCTCAAAAAGCATCCCCTTCGGACCTTCCTGGCCGAAATGAACTCAGCCCGTTTCTTCATGTGCTGCTCCTCCCTGCGACTCAAAGGGACGCGTTTGTCCACGAAGAGCACAAAGAGTTTGCCTGCTTCGGCCTCGTTCAGGGTCTTGAGACTCCGTTCATCCCAGTTGTGGGGGTTCTTGGAGGTCGAAGTGTCGGCGCCCATCACCCCTGACGGCCGGTCGCCGGTCCGAATGCCGGCCCCGTAGGCCACGCCCGACTCCAAGACGTCGCAGAACTCGAAGGTCGATGCCTCGCTCGACACGCGACGCACGGAGAAGTCGAACGGCAGGTCAATGCTGTCCTCTCGCCTATAGACGTAGAACTTCATAAGGAGCAGCACAGCCGGCAGGTTACCGGCAAGTTTCCAGCGAGTTTCCGAATGGGTTGCGATTTCGGAAACTCGGAAAAAACCTAGGGAGATGGGCGGCGGAATTCTCGTTCTTCATTGCGTACAAACATACTTGATGTTGCTGGTGCCGGGCGTGCGTATATGATAGTATCCTCGGGACAGCGTAGCGAACCTTCGCAGAGGGTGCTGTCTGAAACTGGGCAGCTGCTACGAGAGCATCTTCAGTGAGGACCTCGTCAAGTTCAAGAACACGTCCGTGAAGTCACATTTCAAGTTCGTGAGCCGCCACGGTATCACCGCAGCTTAAAGGATAACGCTGGCTGGGTATTACAGATACTGCTGTAGCATTCCTGGTACGCGCTCTGCTATTCAGTCACTCGAGTGTGCTGTCTAGCCGCGATGACCTGAAGTCCAATTTACAATAGCTGGTGAGTGAGCGCCGTGGCCTGCAACAGCAGTTGAGAGATCTGTACATGTACCTCTTGGAGCGGCTGTTTGATGTTGTTCCATAGCCCGCATTTGTTGCCCATCCTCTCGTCCTGTGCCGCGGATGCAAAAAGCTGTCGTGCTCCAGAGAGATCAGCCTGGATGTCTTTCCATGTCATTGCTACCTTTTTGATCATGTTCTAACTTAGGAGTGATTATGTATAGGACTCCTAATCACTCCCTTGGACAGCTCCAATAGCTTCTCATTTTGCTCGATCACTGAAGCATCGAACGCGATATAGCCACCAACCTCGCGTCGTGTTCTGCTTGCAAGAACTTCAACGCTTCCCGTGCGTATTTCTGCATCTGGAAAGAACGGTCGAAGTAGTTCTCAAGCGCGAGGAGAAGCGTCGATGCAATGAGTTGCAACTCCGGCTGCCTTCGTACATGTAGATCTCTTTCCAACTGCTTTGCCATACACTCACTACACACATCTATTTAGCAAACACACTTATCACCATAAAAATTGTAACGGGGTTACATGACAGAGTGTGTATAACTTGTGTGTACGCCAGTTGTGTGTGCACACCAACCCGGCAATTAACCAGATATCAGTAGGTGGCCTCACAGCCACCCAATATGCATTTGACTAGGCTCTACTATGATAGTTAGTGAGTCCTATACATTCAGGCTACAGGCGGCTCTGCCGCGATAAACAACAATACATTCAGTTCACATTTTGAAGCCTAAAGTTCATTGCCTTTGGTTAAGGTATTGCATATCTCTGGAGTCCTTAAATAAGATATTTAAGATACTCGTAGCTCTATACGAGAGCTTGTTAGCTATCAAATACACTAAGGACTCTCCAAGTCTGTGTCTTCCTCTACGCTATAAGCAATTGCAGCCCCGCTGCAAAAATATAAGGCAGTTTACCTCGACGTGGCGCGTCTCGTGCTCGCCAATGCTGTTGAAGAGCTGTTGGATAGGTTTTCGCAGAAAGTCAAGGCATCCTTCGCTGGGTGAGCCTTCTTGTTGTTGACGCGAATCTTCTTAAACCATTTAGTCAAGCTGCTGTGACTGGCTGATTTCGTGGCGGAGGCTTGTGCACGTAGCAAAATCTCAAGCAGCGTCCTGCTCTTGATGACGCTTAGAGAAGCTGGTGCCATCTCTTCGAATCACGTCTCGCAGCATGATCAAGGGTTCCGGTAGATGTGCTGGCGTAGTATCCTTCTCCACCGCTTGACCATGCGCGCCACCCTGGCTAAGACACTATTTTGATGAACCCCGTCTGAGCATGTTGAGGTCAAACCGCTAACTTCGTCCTGTAGATCCCGTTCCTTCACAAGAACGCTTTCATTCCGACATACGTCGGGAGTCACGTTGATGTTGGATACGCTTGGGCTGTCGCTGCTTACCCTGGTCTGTTTGGTTGAAGAATGGTTCACCTCGCTTTCTTCACCACAGGTTCGTCGTCGAACTTCATTGCATCGGCTTAATCGTGGTTACTATCTTCGCTGCGAGGACGGCTGGATGGAGTATTGACATCCTTCCCTTGACTTTTGCCCTGACCAGAAGCCTTGGTCACAATTTCGATGCCTGGCTGAGTACGCCGACCACGTTCATCTTCGCGTTCCGCATCGTGTTGTTGGTTCAAACGGATTCGAGTTTCTTTCCTGGCTGATGGATCAGTCCATGGCCCAAGGTTCCGCAGGTCTCACCGTTGCAATCGGCGCAGACACTCGCTGACCTGGTTCGAGTCCCTGAATTTGCTCTACCAACATCAACATCATCAGACGTGACAGAAGGTTAGCAGCTTGCTACAAGCTACAACACATCCCTCGCGTGGCGTGTACCTTGATCTGAGAAACATAAGCATCGCGCTTGGTACAAAATAGTTCTTCAGCTTCACTTAAACGCTCCATTTGCATGCGAGTCTGCTTGTTGAAAGTCACAGAGCAGCGCAATGGCGAGCATTTTAAGGTCAAGGATCTGCATCGAAACGCCGGTGTGAGCGTCTGAGTGCAGCATGTGACCGAGGAATGGAATAAAGCCGAGCAAGGTTATTCGAAGCGAACGGCAACGTGTGTGTCGTGGATGAGCACTGTCCTGATGCACACGCGCTAAAAGAGTATTTTACTCGTTCTTTCCAGGTGCAGGCGACTGTGCTCCACGATCTAGAGTCTAGATTCTAGACCGACTACTGGCTAGGAAAAGCACGATGATAGACTCGGTGGGAACATCGAGTTCAACAAAAGCGCGGAGATCGTCGAGATGTACCGGAAGATTGCAAGGAGCAAAAGAAGAAAACACCCTCGTCATCGAGAAGCTTCAAGAAAAAATACTCTGGAAGAGCCAACGAACGATCGGTGGTGGTGCCGTGCTACCCCGTTTTCATTCACCGAGCTGGATGACTGGCGCGTACGAGCAGCAGTGGAATCACATGAAGGAGCCATTACAACATGATCTTATGGCACAACATTTGACAAAGTATTTAACCTTGTTGCGTTTGTGTTGTGCTTTCGATAGTGAGGTTACCCTCCAAGGTGATATACAATGAGTGTAGCCATCTGCACTTGATCGTTCGTGTGCGGTACACAAAGTGACAAAACGAGTCCTCCCCCTTTTCACACTTTATCAGCTGACGTCATGGGGCAGCACGAGTTCGAGCAGAAGCTGGCAGATGCCGAGAGCAGCGGCGCAAGCGACCGCGGGCTGGAGCTGCTGCACTATGTGCGCAAGGAGAAGCTGCGCGAGCCGCAGGCTGTAGCGCGCGTGGGGAAACTGCTGGTGACGAAGCACAGCTGGGGGCTGGGCGACGAGTGTGCGTTCAATTGTGCTACAATGTCGGCTCCTACACAAGTTTTAACGCATTGATATATGTGTGCTTATGCAGTGTGGACGGTGTATGAGCAGACTTTAATGGCGGCGCTAGACTTGCACGACGACAAGCTGGCCGAGGTGGCAATGCAGAGCTCCGGTTTAGGCGTCGAAATTACAGACTAACATGTGGTTTTAACATGTTTAAACAGACCTGCCTCAAGGCCCTGCAGACTAAGTTCCCGGTCAGCTCGCGCGTCGCCAGACTCGAGGGCATGCAGATGGAGCAGCGCGGAGAGTTCGCCAAGGCCCTGGCGCTATACGACGAGCTTCTGGAGGCCAACCCGGCCAACGCCTTAGTGCTCAAGCGCAAGATCGCCGTGCTCAAGGCGCAGAAGAAGACGGCAGACGTTGTGGCGGCTCTCAACGACTTCCTGCGCAACTTCGGATCGGACCCGGCTGCTGTACGTGCTACTAACTGCTGCAGGAGAAAATGTGTTTTAACCGACTGGTCCGCTGGTTTTATGTTGTTTTATGGCTGAAACGCAGTGGACGGAGCTGGGCGAGACGTACCTGTCGATGGGCGCGTACCGCTACGGTGCCTTCTGCTATGAGGAGCTGGTGCTGCTGAACCCCATGGACGACATCGCCCACAGCCGTCTGGCCGACGTACGTTGCGGTTGCTGATGCTGATGCTTTGCTTTTACGAAATGAGTTGCTAATTGTTGTTATCTACCGCGCATTCAGATCTACTCGACGATCGGTGGGCTGGACAACCTCCTGAAGGCGCGCAAGCACTACGCGCACTCGATCGAGCTCAACAAGAAGCAGAACCTGCGCGCGTACTTCGCGCTGGTGACCTGCACCAAGGCTATTGCGACGCAGCGCGGCTACCGCGCGGACCAGGACGACGACGGCATCAACGAGCGGCTGCAGCAGTTCGCGCTTAACCACATCCAAGACGTTTACGCGGCGAGCGCGGCCCCGGACCTCGCGGAGATCGGTACGGAAGGCACTCCAGTGTGTAAGAACGAGTGTGTTGCTGGTAACTAACTGTTGTGCTTGTGGTGTTGTAGTGCAAACGGCGATCACGTCGCTGTAGAAGGTATTAGAGATATTGCCAGCGACTGGAGGTTGGTGATAAACGGTTAAAGGTCAGGCTAGTGTGACCGTCCTTAGTGTAGCACACTGCGGGCTGGTTGGTCGCTTGAATGGATGAGTTGGTCGCTTGAATGGATGATCGTATCTTCTATTGATCGTTTTCCAGCTCCTTCTAATCCAGTGTACGAGCTGCTCCGTAAGCGACCGCTAGATCCGGGTCGATATTGGAGAGAGGAGCGCGGCCCTGGAACATGTCGGTTAGATGCCGGCGCACCCACGGAATCCGCGAGGACCCTCCCACCAGCACAACGGCGTCGATCTCCTCAGTCTCCATGTTGTTCGCTTCCAGGACTTGGCGCACGGGAACCATCGTGCGCTTCAGGAGCGGCCCGCAAAGGTCCTCAAACTGCGCCCGTGTGACTCTCACTTCAGCTCGAATGAGGTCATTTCCCTGAGGGTTTTTCCAGACGCAAACAGCACTTGCAGTGGAGGCATCGGTCAGCCTTCGCTTCAACAACTCTGCAGCGTGGCGGACGCCTGCCAGTGTGCAGGGCGGCTCTTTCTCGTCGTCATCGTACTCTCGAGTCTCAGCTTCGGTTCCCTGCGATATGATGGCACTTCCAAGTTCCGCCTCGAACTCCTTCACCAGCCAGGCTGTCAACGCCGCGTCTAAGTCCTCGCCTCCAAGATGGTTATCTCCTAGTGTGTCCAGCACACTGATGGCTCCGTTGCGCGCAAAAAGCAGCGACACATCGAGCGTGCCTCCACCGAAGTCGAACACCAGCAAGAAGCTGACGTTCGGGTCCTGGTGCAGGCCGTAGGCGATGGCAGCGGCGGTCGGCTCTTCCAGCACGCGCGAGACGTCCAAGCCTGCAGTTCGAAAGGCCTCAATGGTGGCGTCTCGTTGCCGAGCGTTGAAATCAACAGGAACTGCGATGACGGCCTTGGTGATCTGGTTGTGGCCCACAAAACGGTGTGCTATGTCCCGGAGGTGACGCACCACGGCACTGCCGATCTGGACGGGCGTCACACAGCCGGGTTGGTCGGGTAGGTCCAAAGCGAAGCACACGCCGTCGTGATCATCGTCCTGAACTGGTTTGACACTGAATTCGTACGGCGTGATGCCGTTCGCGTCTGCTTCGGAGCCCAAAACTTCGTCGTAGCTGGTACACAGCAAGCGTATTTCAACTTTAAATTTCTTGCCGAAACAACGTACCCAACCAGTTATCGACGTACCTCCTCCCGATGAACCTCTTGGCGTTGAAGATTGTGTGTTGCGGGTCTGTTGTGCGGTGGGCTCTCGCCTCCCGACCAACCAACACTTCTGCACGCCAGAACATACACACAAACCATTAACTGTAAACTATTGTGACCTGAAAATAATACTACTTCAGTTTTGAATCGGACCTCCACGAGCTAGAAACGCCACAGTAGATGGCACTAGGACATGTTCTTGCTCGTCGGCAATTGCAGTCACGCTGTTCTTCTGGGAAATTGCCACCACTGAGTACGTCGTTCCTAGATCGATACCCACCACTGAGTCATACAAGTCATTAGTGGCACAACCAAAATGTGAATAAATTCAGGAATTTCGACGGAGTGTTACCGTGGTCTCTGCCCGTGAAGCCGTGGCGAGCGAGTAAAGCAGCAAACACAGCGAATGCGCCGCCTACCAGCACTAAAAGTGAGCCGATGTTGATCCCTCGAGGCGCGGCCGGCCTGGAGGAGCTTCTTGCTCTGCTGTTAGGCATTGCCACGTCAGCGCTATAAGTTGCGGCCTGATTGGCTGTCCCATTCACAAAAATGGATACACAAATTGTCAATAAAAAATCTGACGATATCGTCTGGTTGTAAAGCACTGAATGCCATCTAAGGGAAACGGTCAATTAGAGGCCGGTTGGCAAATCAATATTTCCCATTTCGGTGTTCCCATTTTTGGCTTGGGGTACCTCGAGCTCCCTAAGCTCGAGCTCCATAGATTTTCCCGTTTTACATGTACGCCCTTGAGCCACCATTACTGTCCTCTGCTTCTAGCACAAAGGTCGTTTGGTCGTCGCTAAGGTATTTCTCACCGTTCTGTTGCTGGAGGTGTTTCCAGAACATGAACATCCCCAACGGGTAGTGCAGCATGGCGATGATCATGAGGAAGAAGGCCGTCTTGAGTGACGTGTCGTCCTTCTCGCCCAGAGGACCCGCCTGTACGAGCCACAGCACGAACGACAGCATGGCCGCGAACGTGGCCACTCCCGCCAGGAAGAAGCCGCCGCCCACCCACTTCTTGTCTCCGTTCTTGCACGTCACGGCGCCCACCACTGCCATCACCGCCATCAAGCCGTTCGACATGCTCATGCCGGCGAACGTCATGGTGCCCATGCCGAGCATGCCGCACGACTTGTCCAGAAACTTGTCGAACTGCTTGGCGTCCATGCCGGCGGCCGTGGCCAGCACCGTCGAGAACTTGAGACGCTCGGCGTCGCTCACGTCTCCGGCTGTGCTGAAGCCCTCGCACACGGCGTACTGCGAGTACTCGGCCCACACCTTCTCGTCGACGATGGAGAGGTCCTCGTAGCCGGAGCCGAATTTGTAGTAGAAGCAGTGGTCCAGCACGGTGCTCGAGTTGGTGAGCTCACTGTCGATGCAGAAGCTCATGACGCCGGCCTTGAAGTTGGTGCTGGCGACGTCGTCGGTGAGCGCGGAGTTGACGGTGGAGCTGGCGGTCCACATGGGCATGATCATCGCGACGGCGTTGTAGATGGTGCCGAAGGTGAGCATGGCGATGGCGCCGTAGCCGTGTTTGGAAATCGCCATTGCGAATATCGTGTTGTGTGTACTTTTTTAGTGTGGTCGGGCTGGTAAAAGCAGGAGTGAGCTGCGTTGTGGTAGAGTCTCCAATTTTGAGAGGCAAATAACGGTACGGTTTGCTTGCTACAAGCTGCCTTTTGTCGGGATAATCGTCGACGTCGTCGTGGGGTGCGTAAGCAAGGTGGGCAAGGCTTCAGCCACAAAGTGACGGATCCATATGGATGTGAAGGTTTGATTATCAAGTGGACGCCTACCACAAATAGCATAGGCGCCTGTCATATCAGCAGCAGATATGACAGGCCTTATGTCGGCATATCCTCTCGTGAACCCAGAATGTGGTCGTGCACTGGCGACTTCGCTGTATCGTCGACACGTCCAGCAGCGAGGACGAGAACACGCCGCCCAACGTGGCGAACAGCACCACGTCCGACCTCCTCGTCGACTTCAAAAGCGCCCTGGAGACGCAAGGCGACGCTGCTTCGACAGGAACAGCAACCCCGCCGTGGCTGCCGCCTGGCACGTCCAAGCTCGGGCTGCCGAAGGACGTCACGAACCCACCACCTCCGAGCTCACCAGAGGCAACCCGTTGCCCACGCAGCCCCACCACCTCATCCCCGGTGCTTCTCGAAACGCCGCCCCGATCGCCCCTCGTGCTCGCGTCGCGCTCGGCGACGGCTCGCTCGCGTCGACAGACCCGTCGCACGGCCTCGGCGCCATACTCCCCCCCCTCGTGCGCAGGCTCAGCAAGGTGTTCGAGCCATCATCGCCCACCAAGAACCCAGGATCGCGTCGTCGAACGAGGTGCTCCGCCCGTCACGAGCATCGACACCGGGCGACGAGTTCGCCCTCGCAAGGTGGCCATATGGCGTTGCCCACTTGCGAGAGCAATTCAACCCACTAGCCACCGTGTTCCCGTCGGTGCCTAGCTTTGGCTGGTGCACGTGATCGTCACCGTGCCGAACCGATACCTGCCGTAACGCCAAGATGAGCGTCTATTGCAACAGCAACTGCTGTCCTTACGATGGACAGTGCAGCAACGGTCTCGTTGAGTCTGACAAGCTCTGTTTGATGCGCAACATGCGCACGTCTAGCCTGAGTGTCGTTGCGGCTGAGGACATCGACGCCGGTGAAGTTCTCGGCCAGTACCTCGGAGAACTGGAGCACGTGCGCGCCTCCAACCGCGATCGGCCGCGCAATAATGGCTACCGGTTGGTCATGAAGACGCGCCCAGAGAAGCCCGCGCTGCCAGTACGCGTGGCGATCAACGCCGAGATGATGGGGGAACGATGCGGTTCCTTAACCACTCCTGTGAACCGGTCTCGGAGTTCCGAGAGGTTGCCAACGGGCGACGCACGACCGTCGTCGTGGCGACCACGAACTACATCCGCGGTGGCGATGAGATCACGGTCGACTATGGCGACGATCTCTGGTTCGTGTGCCGCTGCGGGGCCGGCACGTGCCGCCACCGCGACATCCAGGACCAGCGAGACCCGTAGCAAGTTGCAAGGAAGGATGAAGTAAGTGCAAGCTGCATGTGTTGGTGCGTTGTATCGGTTGGTTTGATTGCACACACGGGTAATGAATATGATTTGATGTTAGCACCTTGTATCTTGCGATAGCATCGTCCACGCCGTCCGTTGATTTTGGCGCGAACCAGCGGATGCGCATCTCACCTCGGCAGAATCGACGTGCACGCGGCTTGGCATTTGCGCGCGAGTTTTCGCGCCTTGAAGCTGGCAACTACCAACTTTTATCGGTTCACTCGCGGCGATGCTAACTATGCAGGCGTGGTGGAGGCAGTTGGCGCTGCCAGCCACTCGACAACAGACGCTCGACTCTCACTTCCTCATTTGCCGAGTTCCTCGCAAGCCCAAGCCCCGCGCGCGCCCCCAACTACACCTCCTACGCACAACACCTCCACGAGCCGGTACGCTGCGCTGCTGAATTACCATCGTGGGGTGTCTGACGGCTAACTTGTTCGGTGTTGACATGTGCAGATGGTAAAGCTTACAGGCAGCCCCAACTACAAGATGGCGGAGATCACCCGCCTCTTGGCTCGTCGAGGAGCACCTACCGCTCGGGAAGGACGAGTGGGAGCGCTTGGCCATGTCATACAACACCAGCCGAAGCCGGACGTGGGCTGAGCGAGACATGGACAGCTTGCGCCGCAAGTTCAAGGCGCTCTACAGTGTGCGGAAGCCGACCGGGACTGCGGAGATGCCGCCGCATATCGAGAAGGCCAAGTGGGCGAAGCAAGCTATCGACGACAAGGCGAATGTCGTCGAGATGGACGACGCCACCGACGAGGACGAACCTGATGACGACAAACGGGAGGATGAAGGGCTCTTCGTCGAGCCCGACTTCAGCTTCGAGCCGTACTTCGAGGACAACGACTGCTGGAGTGCTGACCTGGGAAGCAGCGACTCCGCACCCAGCACCACGAGCGGCAGCCACGACACCAGCTCCGGGGATAGCGCGGACGCAGTGGTCGCGAACGCTGGCCTCGCCCTCCGTACGCCTATGCCTGCTGACACCACGCCCACCTTCGACGTGCAACTCGGCGAGGAAGGTTTAGCGGCGTTCACCGCTACACCCAAGCCGTAGCCTCTTCGTGCTGTGCCGACAACCGCCAGCTTCACTCCGCCGGCCTGAAAAAGCCCCGGAAGGCTGCCACAGCACGCGCCGACGCTGCCGATACCGCGAATACTGCGAAGACCACCAAACTGCCGGCCGCACGCGGTTACCAACCCGGCAGCCGCGACAACCAGGAAGCGCACCGCCACAAAGAGCTCCTCAGTGCTTCAAACCGCCTTCGTGGCAGCAATTTCTACTCGTTCAGGGACAGTGTGGGATCCAAGCGACTGCGAGATGGGGGAACGTGGGTCAGGCCGAGGCAAGCTTCGCCAAGGCCAAGCGCATCCGCGCGCTCAAGTCAACTGCGGCGCTGAAGCAGAAGTTAGCCGCCCTTGACAGCGCTAGCAGGAACTTGGGCAGCAGCGCGTTCGAGATGATGCTCCTTTTCAGAGAGGAGAACGAGCGCAAGGCAGAAGCCCGCCGCAGCGAAGAGGACCTCCGCCGTCAAGACAATGCTGCCGCAGAAGAGGCTCGACTGATCGCCGACAAGGCGGAAGCAGAGGAGCGCCGCTGCCAAGACAAACTGGAGATGGACGAACACAATCGCCGCGACAAGGAGGACGCTCGCGCGCGGACCCAGGAACTCTTGCTCCTGATCGGGGCTGTCATGAAGATGGCCTAACCCAGGCCGGTCCCGCTGGCCGCATCCGCCTCGCGCGCGACGCATGCAAGGCAACCAAGACTCGGCTGCCCGACCGCAAGCTGCAAAAATTGAGGAGTATCCGAAGGCGAAGTTCGCAGGAGCATCGAGTTCCTTTCATGCTGTGCCGTTAGATCAGCAGTAGCCCCAGGAACCATTGAAACCTTCAAATACACAGCGAGTGCGCACCGCGACTAGCTACTGTGCCCACCGCGACTAGCTACATCCACGTCGTGTTGCTCCAGCAGCGCGACCGCGAGCCCACGTAGAGCTAGCGTGCCATGTATCCACACTCAGCCCAGAGCTCGTCAATTGCAACAACAAGTGAAGACCTAAAAACATGTATTAGGCACGCAGAAGACGTGAACTCTTCGAAGTCCATAGCGCCACTAAACGTGGTGCGAATCTGGGAGATGCCGACTGTCCTCACTCGAAAATTGGTCATCCTGAAGATGTTGTTCAGCCGAAGGCCGCGGAGCTCGGGGTCGTACGGCAACGGCAGGTTCAACCGGCTGTAGACCTTCTGCATGCTCCCCATGCCCCACTCCGCGGCTTGGCGAACGGAGGTGATAGCGTTGTGTAGCGTGCGCGCAGAGCTTCGAAGGGATGGCAGGATTCGCTCGAGATCACCGTCTTTGAGTGGCGTCAGGATCCTCCCGGTCATGGCGGTAGAGCACGGGAACGCCGAGTCGGACACCACGTTCATTCTTTGGTCCGGGCAGACCGCGGGGTCCAGCAGCTCCAGGCGGAAGCCCAACGACGTGTCGCTGTCGTTCCATGATTCTGGGGCAATTGTGTTTGCACCAGATGATGCAACCGTCCGCCGCGAAGCAAAAGGGTCCCCGTGACGAGCACGGAGTGCAGCCACCGTTGTACATCGCGTTCTGGAGATCTGCATTGGACGGTTGCATCACCTGCAAGGCAAGCACGCTTCAGTTAGTCACCTAAACAACGATAATACAGTCTCATGGTGAAGCACGCACCCGCAAATTCTTGCCCTCTATGAAGCCAAATGTGTGCTGTAACAGGGGCTCCCGAGCTTCGACCAGCTTGGTCAGCCTCGCCTGCTGCGCGGGCGAAGGGAATGATATCCGAGCGGGGGCGTAGCCTCGAAGTGCAAGTGAGAGTGCACGCTCGGCCTTGCGCATGGTCCGAGATAGAGTGGCCGGTGGCACCTCGAACACCATGCACAGCGTGCTGTTCTCCATGCTGCCGACGTAGAAACAGAGGAGCAGGCCGAGGACTTGGTGCAGGTACCGGAGCTTCGGCGGTCTGCCTCTAGTCGCAGTAGGGCGGAACGAGTAGAAGGCTGAGAACCTCGCGAGCAACTGATGAAAGGTGGCCCTGCGTAGGCACAGCACAAAGTTAGAGAGAGAAGCCAACATGATCAATGACAGCAATTTACCTAGTCAAGCTTGTTACGTTGAGGAAGTTCATGTCACTCCCTGTCGCGTACAGAGTCATCCAGGCCGAGGTGTTGGGTGGGTCGAGGCACTCCACCGTCAAGTAGTGACGGCTCCGCTGGCCACCCGCTACGCCTCGACTAACAGCAGGCGCTGCACTTCCGCGCGCGCCTTGTTCAGGTCCTTCTCGTGCCGCATGAGCACCTCCGTCAAGCAGAGCAGCACGTCAGTAGTAATAGCCAGCACATTACACCGGCAGTTTTTTTCTTAGCTTTATTTAGCAAGGAAAATAGGGCTAACCGTTTCTAATGCAATGCTACGACTTTGGCGACACAACCTCTCGACCTTAGGACGAGAGAAAGCGCCACCACTTCAGAAGTAGTTCTAAATGCTCCCGTCTCCTTAGAAGCGACAGCCGGTGGTTTCAACGAGGACAACCTCTCGACCACCTGAGAGTGAGAGGAGCAGGCAACACTTCAGATATAGTTTCACAACCTCCTTGAGACTCAAGAAGACTCGGATAGATTTTGAAAACCAAATTCAGATTGATCCTGAAGGATAAACTACTAAGTATATAGGCAAGGTTTCAATATTAACAATTGCAACTTTATTATGAAAACTGGTGAGCTGTGTCCAAAATCGAAATCGAAGGAAAGGTGCTGGATCCACCCGATAAGTAAATTCCCTGTAGCAGTATCGGATATTGATAAAGCAGAGAAAATGATGGATATTATTTTAAGGCTCGACTCCATCATAACGCTTCATGTCCATGTGGTAAGTCGATGAAGCATTGGAATTACGCGCATCATTGTACTTACCCAAAGCATAAAGCTTGGGTTTTGACCATGCCAACTTCGGAGAACGGGCATTTATGGAGCATAAAACCACTTGATGTAAATGCTAACATCTTGGTGAATGATGAGCGAACTAATGGATTTACTTCAATGCAATGATTCCAGTCATACTTTTTTTTCTTTCAAGTTTCATATGGGTTATTGAGGAAAAAAAGTCATTGTCCTACATCAGCTCATCAATAGCAGCACATAGCTTCGGCGCCTTTTCAGTTGCGAATTTAGAAAGCACGCAATAACTGTAGATATTGTTCATCAATAACAAATACTTGCTTTACTGACTTGCCCTTGTGCTTCCCGAAATTTAGAAGGTACGATCCATCATCGGATCCATTTGTAAACTTGCTCACAAGAAAATTGGCAATTTCCTCATCTAAATTTGGTTGATTACGAAGCCAGCGACAGTAGTTAGGATCCTTTCCATACACCCTCTGGATAGAGCAGTCTTTGTACTTGCCGAACGTAATAGTTGTGGCCATGGTATCTATATAGATAGGTAGCATTCCTTATCAAAATATTAATTATTTAAGCAGTAGTGAAATCAAGAACCTCACCCGTTAGACGATCGTAGGAGAGCTCTTGCCCACTCACAACCAATACGAGCATGTTGGTTCCTTGACAACCGGCATTCACACCTTGTACCTGAATCGCCTGCGGTATATCACGCTCCGTTAGGCGACTAACATCAGCAATGAGTACGCGGTTAGTTAGCGACCATGTCTGATAGTCAAGGAGTCCATTCATCAGCTCAGGAGTCAGATCACCATTAATCGAAGCAATCTTAGCGATTTCGTTTGTGAAGTGGTGGAAGTCATAGTCGTGGCTGATGTCGAACGTCTGCTGGGAACCGATACGAACGTTAAAGTTGCGGATACTGGAACCAGGGTGCAGAGTCCAGGGAGCCGAATCAAACGGACTCTGGAACTCCTGTACAGCCGCGGAAGCGAAACTACCAGTCTGCTCAGCAAAAGGAAGTAAATGACATATTTGGCATTCTTAACAGAAGCTGCTAGCTGAAGATCAAATGCAGCATTTAGCTGAGTCGATTGCTTACCAGTACCAGCACGTTGGTAGAACCACTGAGCATAGCAATCATTGTATCGAACCTTTTTCACAGGCTTGGAGATAATAGCCTGAGGGTTCTCAAGGTGAACAAACGGTACGTAGAGACGAGAAGTAGTGAATGGCATGTAAGTACCATCAATAGTAGGCTCAAGGGCATTGACAACAGCACCCCACGAAATACTGAACGGGGCAGAAGCAGCAAGAACGCCAGCCATAGGATTACCAGTAGAAGAAGCCGCAACCATCACGGGACATACATTACCACTCGCGAGAGTAGTACTGGTTAGCAACATACCCTTCGTAGCATCTACAGCAACAGAAGAAGTACGCTGGTTTACGCGGAAGCGCAGACGGATCTGAGGGTTCGCCATGAGATCTAGTTCCTTAAAGATGGGGTGCAGGTCGGTTAGCTTAACCTTTAGCATATAGTTCCACGTTCCCATGATAGCGTTAGCAGTAGCAGCACCAGATACGAAAGCACCACGAGCAGTTTGGTTAGCAATTGTGGTAGAAGCAGCAGCTCCACCTACCGAAGGCCACGCCGTAGAGAAGTCAGAGCCAGCATTAGGAGGGTTCGACAACAGACGCTTTACAAGACCATCGTTAGGGATAGAAGCACCACCAGCGGGTCCTGTGGTAGCAAACGAAGATGAGAATGCAGTAGTGTTGGTGTATCCATCACCAGTAGTCGAGCTGGTAGCAGATCTGTACAGAGCGGACTGAGCGGCATCAGAGAATAGGAAGGACTCCGCTCCATGCTTTTCAACGTACTGAGGACTATAGCTTGTCTGAGCACGAATGTTATTCCAAAACAATTTATAATCAGCCATCGAAATGATGGTCTTTCCATTAAGCTCGAGCGACATGCTATCGATGATATTCCAGTTGCCACACTTTTGAGTAGCGCAGAAACAATTGGCAGGCAGAGTCTGAGCAGTAGCACCATTCTTCATCAATACCTTGTATGGGAGCATGATGTAAGCATCGCGAAGACAAGGGAATCCCTCAGAACCGTTAAGCTGAGCAGTAGCATCGATGGTAATGACACCATTCTGATACGATCCCGGTTAAGATCGATTACAAACGGTACTTGCTTGCCAGAAGATACCTTGATCTCCGGATCGCTCTTGAGCGAGCTCTGGTACAAATATTGGTCGGATAGTTGAGTTTCACTCATCGTTGATTGTATATGGTTTCTAATATAGTTTGAACGAAATTAAATATTATCAGCGACCTT
The DNA here is from genome assembly GCA_033557995.1 of Phytophthora crassamura. Classification (NCBI taxonomy): domain Eukaryota; phylum Oomycota; class Peronosporomycetes; order Peronosporales; family Peronosporaceae; genus Phytophthora; species Phytophthora crassamura. The sequence goes on from JAUCED010000016.1 coordinate 2,650,598, forward strand.
ATCAAGCCGATCACCTCAGATCACAAATTAATTGAACTATCGAAGATAGTCGGAGTACATCTCGATGATATCTATGAATCGAGTGAGATAACCAAACCGATTTCGAAGAAAGGTTCATATCTCATTCTACTACGGACACCTAACCTTGATGTAGGTCATTGGACGGCAGTTCATAACGGTGAGTATTTCGATAGTATGGGTGAGGCAGCCCCAACTAAATATGGGATCGGAAGATACAACCCCAAGCAATACCAAGGGACGTATGGAGATTACTGTGGAATATGGTGTATGCTTTGGCTATATTCCAAACAGCACAATAAACCACAAGTATTTTCAAAAATGAAAGATTTAAACTTGACTATTATATAGAATTAACCATGACTTTCAAGGAGTTATCAGTTTCATCAACAATCCCCGAGGCGAAGCTCAAGCGAGCGTTCAAGACCGGTACATTAACGCTGATTAAAGATGATCTAAGTGGGAGCGGAGCTACACTACATCTACACCCTGAATCGTGTGCGAAAGCTGTCAAAGCACACAAAGCGGGGAAAGGCACGCGTCTAACTATCACAAAGAAAGAAATTGGCTATCCATTCAAGCATATGCAACGAGGTGGCATGTATGGAGCGAGTATTTGGTCCAAGATATGGGGAGGCATTAAATCAGCTTTTAAGTTCGCTAAAAATTCGGGACTATTGTCTCGCGCAGCTGATCTCGCTGTTCCCGCTCTCGCTACGTACGCTGGACGGCCATCAGCGGCTATTCCAGCAAGAGCAGCCATTCGTTCCATGACAGGTATTGGTGCTTATGACAGTGATTCTGATAAAGAGGGTGGTCGTCTAACTATGACTGACGTAAAGAAGGGGGCAAGCGAGCTCTTTCGTACGCAAAGCGAAAGGGAGTTCTAACTGATGCAGTTGATGCAGGAGAGAAGTACTTACTGAGCACGGCGACCAAACCTGATCATGAAAACCTAATCAAGTCTATTCGCGGAGAAGTAAGGAGACGATATGGTGTCGGCGTCGCCAAGCCGAAGGGTTAGAAATTGTAAAGGGGAGTCAAGATGCTAAGGATCACATGGCTAAGATACGAGCTATGCGTCAGTCTGGTGGTTCTTTCACTTTCTAAAAAAATATCGATTTATTTTTTTGGACGAATCAGAAGCATGATCGACATTGATGTATCGCGAAAGATTCTTTCTTATCATCCTGATTGTAAATGCTTATTGTGATCGTAGAGAGAGCCATTGTGGCAGTTCATCCTTAATCAACTTTCCAATTGGTGCATCACCCCTATCAAACGCACTTAGAATATCACCAGAGGCGACGTACTCATTTTTGATAAGATCACAACGAACGATGTACGAGCTCGTTGGATGAGCTTGAGGAATAATATTTGATAGCTGAGCGCTGGCAACTGTAGCTGAAGCAGCGGGATACGTTCCTAAAGTCAGACCAAGAACCTTACCAAATTCACCATTATCAATAATTAGTCGTGAAACGTGAGTAGTAGTAGGCAAACCAGTACCACCAGTTCAATAAAGCCCAGTAGCTGGTCTAGTGTATCCGACTGGTAGCGATGGTGGAGTTGGTAAGAAATCGATCTGAGCAGCGTAATAGACGCTGTTTTGAATCAATTGGATGTAGAAAACGTTATTTCCATCGTTATCGATCAAATATGCACCAGCGTTGATTAAAGCAGCTTGGATGCTTGCGTTGATATTCGGGTATTGGTAGATACCATCCGGTAGATTGATACTTATCGTAGATGTAGTAGCCGCCGTTGGAACTTCGATGTTAAAGCTTGTATTTCTGAATTGAATAGAATCGATGTTATATTCCGAGTTGTACATGCTGATCGATTGAACAGCACAAACAGCTTCATGGATGTCAGCGGCCGATCCAGGAAATTGATATTTCCAAGTGGAATTGTATCCATCTTGTACGAGGTTGGTACTGTCGATTTTTTTTGATAAAACTTGACATCTTTGTTGTATATGATGATAAGCATTTTTCTAATTGATTAATTGGAATTGCTCTTCCATCGCAATAGGCCTATCAAAGTTGTACCTGATTTGTCCCTTCACAGAGTCAATGAACAACATCTGCCCCTTTTGCTCAGTGGCTTTGTTGTAGTAATAGACAATCGATCGGTCATCAACTCCCTTGATATTGAAATCTTTCACAACCATTTCTAAATCACGCTTCGAATTCGCTCTTAGGATCGCTACATACTCTGAATTCAAGCGAATCATCTTGTCCGTAGCAAAGTAGCTGTGGCTAAGGATATGGTACTCAGTTTAAAATGCCTTCCGCGGGTGAAGTAATGTGAGAAGATATTCTTCTGGAGTAGCTTATCATTGCTGTAATCGTCTATGATAACAAGCTCAGGTTTGTTGGAGCTCATAGGTGTGTGGCGCACTTCATCAACTTTTGGGGGCATATCTGGATCAGCGAAAGTAATGAAATTCTCGAGCTTATCACGGAGGTACTCATATAATTCTTGGTGTGGATTGCGGGCTATGATCGTTAGATGAGCGAAAACATGAGGAGAATGCTTGAGGATGAACATACATAGATTGTTCTTCCCACTGAATGAGGGACCAAGCACAACCATTCTAAATAACTTTTTAATGTCAAGTGCAGGGATATCGCCCATACCAGCAGACTTGAATTTCTTTGGCAAGGAAGCGCCAAAGTCTGGAATACCGCTCATGATCGTGTCTTTAATCACTCGATCTATATAGCTCGAGACAAAAACAACTATGAGTTCTGGTTTCTCTTATCCCCAACCAATATTTACATTGCCTATCTATAACCCTGCATTCTATCTAACATTGGATGCCAGTGGATATCTAACCTATGGTTACGCTCAAACACTTTATCTCGATAAGAATGATTATCGCTTGACTTATATTACAGGTATTACTGTAATATAAGTCAAGCGATAATCACCGGGGACAGCAATACAAGGTATAACCCTCGTTCCTGGTACCAATAATGATATCAGCGGAATTGGGTCATTATCATGTAGCAGTCTAACCGTGAATGGTTCCACTGTATCATCTGCTCCCTCGTACGTAGTCAGTATCACGCCTGGAATAGCCGCTATCAAAAGGCTCTCGTACTGGCTGGATCGGGATCGATCGGAACGATTAGCTCGCTGACCGCTACGCAGATCACTGGTACGCTACAGACGGAAGCTCAGGGTAATATTACATCAGTTGGAACGCTATCGTCTCTGACGGTCGGCGTCAATCTTGTATTTTCAGGAGCCGGACGGACAATAAGCGGCCTGTCATCTATCTCAGCGACTACGCTAGCAAGAACGCTATCTACAGCTTCTCAAACTAATATCACATCGGTTGGTACGCTATCATCTCTGACTGTATCTGGTTCAATTACTGGAACGCTCGCTACCGCAGCGCAAAGCAATATTACATCGGTTGGTACGCTATCGTCTCGGACTGTATCTGGTTCAATTAACGGAACGCTTGCTACAGCGGCGCAACCATCTATTACATCGGTTGGTACGCTATCGTCTCTGACTGTGTCAGGATCGATTTCTGGAACGCTCGCTACCGCTGCCCAGACTAATATTACATCGGTTGGTACGCTAACCAATTTAACACTATCGACTGGAGGGGTTGGACTGAGCTGTCCAAATATCAACTTTTGGAATTCAACGACCGCATTGTATGATAATTTCAACCATTCGTACTATGTGGGGATCGCCTTAGGAGGAGCGGTAGCTTCTAAAGCTCTTGTTGTAGATGCGAACAAGGACATCGGCTCTATCCGCACTCTCGATGCTCAAAACCTGAACGGATCTATCAAGGTAAGTGGAGTGCTTTGCGATTTTGGATCGATAAGAGTCGATGGGGTAGATGTTACTATATCCTCGCGCCATATTGTTAATATCGGCAATATCACATGCTCGGGAACCATGAACGCTCTTGGTGGATATCAAGTCAATAGCTCAGCATTCGTTGATGCGAGCCGCAATATATCAGCAGCAACTATTTCAACAACTGGGGACATAAGCTGTTCTGGTTTAATACATGGGTATTTATCGTATGGAAATCAATCGAACATTACCTCTCTCGGGAGTCTAACAGACTTGGGTATAAATTCAGTTCCGAGTACTGAATACTTCTCAGTTATTGGGTCAGGGGCTGACTATTTAGATGGTAATTACTCACGGATGTGCATGTTTTCTGGCTCGAATTTAACGCCCGTGAAATTTCAGATATTGGTCAACAACGGCACTAATGCTACTTCAACGAATGCTGCATGGATTGGAATATTTTCAAATAATGATATCCGTTTTGGAACCAATGCTACTACCCAAATGACTTTGACAACCACTGGCCGCCTTGGCATTGGTACGACCACTCCAAGCGCGCCGCTCCACATCCCAAATGTTATATCGTATCAGCTCGGATCCGGCGGATCAACCGTCTATCGTCTCCAGACCAATTCTGGTGTCACTGAATCAGCGCTCGGGCCAATTTATACAACGTATCGGCCGTGTTTGGTGGCTACCTCGCCTGTACTGCTTTGGCTACTACTTCTGATCGACGACTGAAGAGGAGTATTCAGCCGGTCCCACTCGATCGCATCAAAATCCTTTATGATCAGTGTGAGGCTAAGCTATACGAATGGATTGATTCCGAGCATAGACCCGGACAGAAGGTAGGACTGATTGCTCAGGACTTAGCAAAAGCTCATTTAATGGATCTGTGCTCGGTTTACTATCGCGATGATATAGAGGAAGGCGAGGACCCATCGCTAGAGCCTGCACACACGCAGCCGATTATAGTAGGATCAGTGCATTTAATATGCGGATGATACAGCATTTGTTGTCCGAGATTGATGATTTGAAATCTCAACTCAGCGAACTACGATCAATTATCTCCCAATGAATAGAGACAGACAAGTATGTCGATTTGCCAACTAGTTGGCTTGAAAATGGTTGCCCTCAAGTTTCGCGTGTCTAAGCACAAGCTCATTCAACGAAATATCTTTAATAGTGTATAGCATAATCACGGGTTGCCTACCAAGTAAAGAGTTTAAAACCAATTTAACTATTGATGACCCAAATCAGGTCATAGGTTCAACAATGCTCAGAGCTGATCAAATAGTCGTCTTAGGGGATTCAATATTCCTCCCAACCAAAAATGCTGATGGCAAGGATGCTATATATACTTGAAATATCTATAAACGATAAAAAAATCGAAGTCCATCGAGGATATCGAAATAAATTAGTACGTAGTGGCATTTCTTAGATTAGTGCAACTAAGAGATCTTGATCGCGTGTCGTACGCCACTTGATCTTCGATCAAATAGCAAACGTCTTCACGGTTTTAGTCTTTTTTTCGGCTGGTAAGCCCACATACGGCCACCTTCGGTTTGCGTCTATGCATCTAGCTTCCTGATTGACTTATCGAGATCAGTGGCCCATACAGCGGCCTGAGTCTTCTGAGGGCGGTCATGAATGATAAGATTCTTCATGATAGCTTTGAGCAGCAACGTTGTTATCTGCGTTATCACCATAACTACCGGATGAGCTGGAAATAATGCGGGGGTTAAAGAAGAACCTGGTGTTTATAGTAGTCGCGTTATAATTTCTTTGAATTCCTTATCGTCAATCAATCGATTGCTGTACATATCCACCGTGAGAGACTTGAGCTGCTTGCTGATGCTCGGATTATCATTCCCGAACTCGATCTCGCCTTTTAGCTTGTCATACTCATTATCATTCCCGAACTTGATCTCGCCTTTTAGCTGATTATCATTCCCGAACTCGATCTCGCCTTTTAGCTTGTCATACTCAGCGCGAAGTGTGTCAAGTGGATCCGTGAGCTTATCGTGGAAATTGTATTGGAGATGAGTTATGGCAAGGATCTCCTTGAACATTTTTTTATCCTCTACGCTGAGCTTGTCATACGTAGGCTGATCAATATGGTTCTTATATACGAGCGTCATACGTAGGCTGATCAATATGGTTCTTATATACGAGCGTTCTAATCATACCTTGAAGACTACCACTGATCTGACACTTAGGACAGCATTTGCGTCGATTAGGTTGAACGATAACAAGTGTCTTAGCATCAAGGTCAGGGATACGAATGTACTTGCTACCAAGCTGGCGATATACGTAAGCACTCGGTGTAGCTAAGCCCTGCCAAATATCATTCAGATTATAGGTTCTTCCTCGCGGACAACTCCTTCCAGTGGGGCAACGCCTGCTCCTCTTAGACCACGCCCCTTCAAACCACTACCTCTGTTGGCTACACCGCTATAAGCTTTAGACTTCGCGTTGAATACTGCTTTAGTAGCCTTCATAGCTGCTGCTGCTGCCTTTTGCGCTGACCGTGCTGCTTTTGAGCTATTACCCTTGACTGCCTTCTTTGCTTCGTAATATCGCTTTTGCGCCTCACCATACTCCTGATAAGCCCGTTCAGAGTCATCGTGTAGCTTTTCCATATCTACTTTCACATAAGGCTCAATATTTTGATGTCTGATATCATGACCCGTATTCAAGATTGCTTCGTTCAAAATCTTGAGGTTATCATCAAGATTTTTGCGTCTTTGCTGATCAGGTACCTCACTCTCATCAAAAATTGGTGGTGTTTCACCGTATAATGCAACTGTATCATCATTAAGATACTCATTCAACTCATCAAATCCATCGAGCAGCGATATGAATGTATCCATCCATAGGATATTCTTCATCAACCCCTTCAACACTTCTCCCGAAACTTGCTTGTGTTCCATTTCTAATATTCAATGTTTTTGTTTCACATGGCTCACTAAAGTAGTAATCCGAATGAGGTTTGACGACACCCTTAGTATCAACGATCGGTTTTAGTCTAAATGGGATTCTTACGCTTTTAGACACAAGACCTGCGTAGTAGTCGCTCAATAGTTTTTTAGCATCGTTATCGGCATTGGATAGATTTTGATCCATATCTTCATCAATTCCTGTCATTGTTCCTTGACGTGCCTCTCCTTCCCCCTCTGTGAAATCATTCACATCAATTGTTTTATCCTGAAAACCAACCATCTCTAAGTCAAGTCCTCTTTCTTTGACCATATCAAAAAAATGCTTTAAGTGAGAGTCTCCAATTGACCTTCTCAGTTATCACTGGTTTAATTCGATCACTTTCGTTACCGAAAACACCAATAGTACTTCCCTTGATCCATACATAACCATTAGCATCAAAATGGGTTGATTTGTTCGTTCCTTTGAGGATAGGAACAATCTTCTTCATTAAACCATTGGATTCAAGTTGTTCCTTGTTTTTAGCAACGATCAAATACATTTTTAATTTACAATCAGTCTGATCAGAAGTTGTGGATGTTGAATTATCGAAGAGAAACTGTCTTCAAGACGCTGTTTGCTTCGCTTATAGTCGTCAGAAGAAGAATCATTTGCTCGTTTGGATCCGATACGCTGCCATACTTGAAACGGTACCTTTTTATCCTCTTTCCCCATTTCATTACGCTCTCATTTCTCATTGATATAATTGAGAAATCGAGTGTCATTAGTTAGAATCACACCGATATAGTCGTATGTCTCTGACCAATTGATGCTTGGAACTAAAACAAGCTTGTTCAATCTAATACTATATGTTTTAGCTCCATTTCCAATATAATACTTTGTTAGCTGGCGTCCATTAGAAGCGATGGGATGAATACCCAATTCTGCAAGAATCGGATAAACTTCAAATATTTCTGCGACCGCTTGTTTTGATCGCTTCTGTTCTTCGATTTCATCGTTGCCATCATCACTAAGCAAAGTATCATCCACTGTTGCCTTATCCTCACCAACCCCAACATCTGATGTCGTAGGTCGGACTTGAACGTTTTGGTCAGTTGTATCAGGGCGTTCCTGTACTCCAACATCTACCATAACGGGGCGAACATTTACTTCAGGATCGGTTTGAGACCTCAGGGTTTTTGTTGGAGTTTTCATTATTCAGATTGTTTTTAAGTCTGATTGAGCAATCGCCTGATCAATAATATCATTCAAGGTTTGCTTGACTTCTGTTGGAACAGGCTGATCGGGTTCAACACTCATATCAGTCTGAGTAGATTCAGTTGATTTCTTCGCTACAGTAGTGATACCATTAGTGATATCAGTCGCCCTCGATGCACCTTCATACATTTCATGCTTCGCATTAGCTTGCCGAAAGCGACGTTGAGATCGTTCAACAAGCTCTTGTCGTTTCTGCTCTCTCTGAGCGAGGGATGTAAAATTGGGGAACATCGTATCTATATGTTGTAATCCATAAAATGAGTAGATAATTACCAGTAGCTTGGCATGACCGAGTCATGTCTAAAACGTGAATAGAAATGGCAAATATGATTTCTCTCATAAGAAGACTTCGATAGCGGTCTTGATACAAAGGAATGGAACTCCAAATATTGATTCTAACTCATCTCAATACTTTCGATTTACTCTGTTTTTCGAAAATTGGCTACTGCATCAAGATTCATTAGTTCGTTCTTGATTCGGCTTACTTCCTGGATGATGCACAATTTTCGCCGTAGCTTAGCAAGCTCACGGTCCTTTTCTGAACAGCTGGAACACATTATGAAGGGATTACTATATATCAAGTCATATATTTCCAAAACTCACAAAAAATATTTTAAATTATATACATGAGTCAAAAGCTTACAGAGGATGTCTCTATCAAATTTATTTACAAGCTGATTATGACTCATTTTTTGACGCGGGCTTTGTTGCCTCCCAGTACTCCTTTTCAAGAGTCGATCTCCTACTCTTATTAACTAATCTAAGATTATCTTGCGGCTCCCAGGAATCAGGTTCATTACCAACCCACTGAACCAAGTACCTGTACTTTCCAGTTCGCAACTTATTGTGGTCTAAGATCTTCTCTGCTTCAAGGATATCGCCTCGGTTGATGGTTGCTTCAGTCGTCGCCGATTGCACCATCTTGAGATCATTGGGGGCCTTATAGAGTGTGTGCCCATTTTTTGACTTGATTTGGACGCGATAACCATCCATACCTACAATCGAGTACACAGCTTTACTCCACCTAGCAGCTTCCTTATCAAACGTCCTCTTCTTTAGTCGGTAAAGGACATTGGTTCCAATCTCGAGCTCATTATCAATTTTATCAGCTTCTGTTTGGTTATGGTTCAACTCAGTCTCAATGACCCTGCCTTTGGCTTCATTTGGTGTCATTCCAATTGATCGATGAGAAGTGGTGTTGTAGTTAGTAATAACGTCGCTGATGAGCTTTTGCGTAATCCTCTTGGGAGACATTTTGGTTAGTCTCTGCTTCAGCGTTCTATTGAAGCGCTTGATTTTCCCCATAGTACCGTAATCACCAGGCTCATTGTTGAAATGTTCGATCTTCTTTGCTTTAAATAGTTGCTGAGCTTTTGAGTTTATGAACTCAGACTCATTGTCGCTTGTGATGATATCTACCTTGTAAGATCGGATGAAAGCTTTTAGTGCTATCAATACTGTAGCAGCTGTCTTATTCGATAAAGGTTTCGCGTACCCGATGCGGGAGTTAATGTTGATACCAGTCAGAATCGGTTGTTTCCCCAGAACGCGAGGTCAATTTGCCAAGAATTCGGGTTATGTGAGGCGATTCTGAACCCATCGAATCTCTGCTTTTGCTTTTGCTCTTGGAATCTTGGAATCTCTGACTGTGTAGCATATCAATCCTTTACCAGTTTTAGAGTTATCTTGGGATCTAACTCACGAGCCTTCTCATGTAGAGCCTGAGCACCGATTTAGCCGGTTTTAGGGTCATAGTAAAGTTTCGTAGTATCTCATCCATGGTATATGTTAGATGGACATAAAAAATGTGATAGCTTGGATAGCGATTAAATATCAAGAGCTACGGTAGTAATACCATCCTCATGCACACGCCGTTTGTCATAGAAATATGATAGTGCTGTCTTTGTCTGACTGTAGGTGATGATAAATTTAGTCTCTTTCGACAATCTAAACCCCTTGTTAGTGCCTTGAAGTGTGATACGATCTCGCACAACAGACTCGAACCCATTAGGGCTAAGAACACCACTATTGCGTCCACGACCCTGTTGCACACCCTTGGCTGAAACCTTGACCTTGTACGATTCGTCTGGTAGATAGCAGATGTAGTACTTGGAGGATAATGAGACCATAGCATCACCTGACCATTTATCCTTAAGGAGACCAGGGGTTCGACGATCAAACTTAGCCACATCCGTGCTATAATCACGTGGGAACCAATCATACTTATGCTGTTTGAAGTGCTCACGTAGATCAGGTTTGATACAGTCTTGAAACGGATTATCACAACTGAACGCGATGTAGGCAGAGTCCGTATCCATCTCCTGATATTGGAAGTCTGAACGATCGCAGTAAAAGTCGATGCAATCATAGTAGAACTGGAGCATGCGTAGCTTAGCGAGCTGGTAGATAGCAATCGACAAATGGATCGGGTTCTTGTTCTTAAGCCTGCGCTTCATCATAGTAAGCTCGCAAGCATCGTTGAGCTCCTCTAATCCATGAAAGGTGAAGTGCTCAATCTTTGAAGCAATTGCCTTCTTATCTGACTCATACTTAATTTCCTTGTGCTTGTTCATGTCCATTCCAGATCGACCGAAAGCACTGTTGCCTACTAGCTTCATCATTTCAGCAATCATAGCCTTGGACTTGTCAGCATCACCCCTCTCGTCGAGCGCTAGACACCGCTTCCATGAATGGAGCAAATGCCTTGTGTGAGCTAGCTTTGATGAAGTTGTATGTCTGCGAGATTTCCATACCATGAGATAGGTACCACTTGAGCAAAGGCGTGTAGATTAGGATCTTCTCACCAAAGTAGCTACCAATCAATTTGCGAGCTGGCTTCGATCTGCTTTTCTCTCGTGTTTGGTTGTAGTCATACATATGCTTACCAATGATACTCTCATCCGTACAGTCAATCAGAGTATTTTTGAAGGTGGGGGTCGTCTCACCAAAATACTGCTTCAAGTGTTCTGGTGTCTGAATATCACACTCGAGAAAGCCGAATATCTGATCATTCTTGATGTCCTCAACAATGTCTGGATAAGCTTCGATAGTTGTAAGTCTTCCGCATGGCATGTCATTACCGAGAGCCCAGAGATATAGAGCATTAGCATCGTACCCGATTATCTTCTTACACAGCTTCCCACCACAAATCTTCGTCTCATTACGCTTAGCGTAGCGGTTGAAGATAATGGAGGGACCACCAGCAATGTTAGCTTTCATCTTACCGTAGATGTCCTTCTCCTCCTTGTCAATGGAATAGACCAGTCTCTCTGAGTTGAAATCGAGTAGCTTCTTGTAGCGGAACCCCTTGAGAGACATATCCTTACGAGCGGTGTTGCATGAAATACAACTAATGAAGATGTTGCCATCGATGTGCCCAAGCTTGTTATTGATTCGATCAGCTGAGACAGTTTCAGTGCTCAAAGGGCCGTAGCAAAGACCACAAAGATACTTCTGTTGATTTAACAGTATATCTAGGTGTCCTAACGTCATACCAAACTCGCGCTTAGCCTCAACATCCTGAGTCTTGTAGCCACTCATACGCTTGCTAGGGAACCGAAATGCTTGAGGAGACGTCTTACTTGGATATTGGAGATTGTCGAAGCATGTTTGATACATGACTTTCTCCGAGAGACCGGGCAGGGATACACCATCAGCAAACATGTCAAGTTCAAAACGCTTGAACAACTCACGCCGAGCCGTGATGGCCTTGATGAAAGGTACCACATCCAAGTTATTGTACCAGATCAGCAGGTCCTTGATCGACTTCATTCCATAGTGCCCCCAGACGAATTGCACGCGCTTATAGTCATCATCGCTGATGCTAGTTCCACGGAGATCGCTATCGAAAGCTGACTTAGGAGGATCGTATCTGACTAAGAACATTGAACGAGGTAATGAACTCGTACGGGAAAATGCCCTTACCCAAGCCGCAGACACATCGAATCTTGTTGTCGCATTTGCAGTCGCCTAGATATGTACTGAGATACTTTGCATAGCTCGTACCAGCTGGTACATAGTTGCTAATATCGAGCATTTTCATGTTCGAGGTCGCAATGCACATGTAGCTAGGATTTTTGATTACCGATTTGATGTTGTCTGTACCAATAACGGCGAAGAGATCGTTCTTAATCAGATTTACATCGTAGCGTCCGCTGTTGAACCCAAGCACTGGAACTTGATCAAGGTGCTGCTTAATCTTACCATAGTCAGACCTCTGCTTACCAAACCCGAGGGTGCTACGGAAGTCGAAGAAGCTGGCATATTTCCCTTCCTTAATCCAACCATCCACATCGATCATCTTATAGGTCATATCGAGCTTAGCCCCTGGAATCTCCATACCAGTCAGGCCGTGAGCATCGATAATTTTCCGCAGGAGGATCTCGTACTTGTGCACGTTGTACTGCTGGATCTTAATCGATACCTGGCGAATATATTCGAACATGGCCGTTAGTAGCATCGTCGGTTCATCGCTGACGAAGCAACGCACCTCCTCGGCTAAGCTATCAGATACAGATACTGATACGGGAATATGCTCATTGGTGAAGACAGTATTCTCACCATGCTGTGCCATAACTAGCTTTAGAATGGCCTCAAAGTCATACACGAGATAATGATCTAGGTACTGATCAATACCCTTAATGGAGTACTTGGTTAGCATTGATCGAATAGTGTTTGGGGCTGGTCTGTAGATTGTTGGTTCAGCTGGAAAGCTCTCGACGTTTACAAGCTCACAATGATTTTTGGCATGGTCGCGTACGCGACCATGCCAAATAGCAAGCTTAGTAGAGCTAATGAAAATCATTTCACACATCGAGCTTTGGCACTTGGACTGAAGCATGTCAACGTTCTTGATGTACAAAGCATGGTTCTCATGGGATAGAATATCCATAGCCACTCCTTCTCTCTCCGAACGACGGATACACTCAACATTACCGGTCTTTACATCCACTGAGTAGACGTTAATACCGAAATGAAAGCATTCCTCAAGCTCGTCGAGCTGTAGGAGGCCAATGGGCTGAAAGCTACGGAAGAGACTAAGCGTATAGCTGATACCCTTGTAGGAGCAGTAGCGCTTGAATACTTCCTTAACTTGGGCCTGGATCCGACGAGGATCCTTCGTAGCCTGCTGATGTAAGTACCATGCGATACAGTGGAACACGCACTTGTTGTTGGTCTTGGGGAAGTTGATTACGTGCTTGTTATCGCGGATAAATCTGTGGGATAACAGCTCTGCTATCGCCAAGTGCATGCTCGCGAAAGTAAATGTAATTTTGAACCTAGTAATTGACTTCAGCTTATACCCGATTTGGGGTAGTTCAGCGTGTTAGCCAACTCCATCGACCTGATCTCTGAGATAATTTTCTTACAATGTCAGATCGACTGTTGATAGCAACAGGGGTCTTAAATACGTAAGTGTTAGCCAGATTCGGGTGCCAGTACTGGGTAAAACTACCATCCGTCAGGCTTACAAGATCGTAGCCAAGAGCAATGTTAACCTTGAAAGCATTAATTTGGCTAGCAAGCACGTTTTCGAGCTTGTCATAGAACTCAGTAGGCTGGATACCTTCATACAGGTGCGACTCCATGGGTTTTCCGTTGTAGAAACGATACTTGGGGTCAGTCTTGTAATTAGGGGACATGTGCTTCTTCAGAGTCTCGACAGAGATCTTGTATTGCTTAGCTAGCAGCTTCTGATTGGTCGGACGGGAAACGTTGCTAACATAAACCATCTTACCAGTTCTATCACGCACCTTAACGCGGTAGGTACTGCCCCAGCGAACAGCATCAATATTCAATCTCTTTAGACCTTCGAGCTCGTATGCAAACATTTTGCCTATATATTCTTGGCGATATTATTCCCGTGGAAATGACTTTATAATTATAGGATCGACTTTATATCTTTGCCATACAAAAAAATCGAAATTAATTAACTCAAATACTTACATAGGGTCTGTCGCGCGTTTGCAACCAGCGATAGTATTTGGATCGTGAGCCTTGACCCTATTGAATATCTTATCACTGTACTTGTCTTTGCCTCCAATAACAGTTCGTGGGAGTAAAATTACGAGCTAAATCCAGCCTAGAGGCTTCCGATACGATATCACACTTAAATAGGAAGTGAATGTAGGAGTCATCCACTCCTAGTAGCTACTCTGGCTTTCGATTTCTGTACTTACCAAATGCTAACCTTGTCTCACTAATAGAAGTCAGACCACGGTCTCGACACTCCTTACAGTATTTGTAGCTACCTCGATACCGACATTCGCAGCCGAGGCACATTTTATAGTGCCCACCAAAGAGCTTAACACTCTGAACCAACGAAGTGATGATTCTCATCCTTGTCGATAATTAGGAAGTGTCGTTTGATGGAAGTAAGTGTAAGTGTTGCAATAACACCGTGGGTTGACATTAGGTCGATAGCCAGGGCACGGATATACTTGCGTTTTGCCTATAGGTACCCATTCACCCTCTACTGCATGCCAGAACCACCCAGACGAATGGAAGTGACTAAGGTCGCCGAGGGCATCCTTCAAAATCGTAAGCGTGATATCGTCAGTCATTGTCTATATACGGATTGACTTTTTATGTGAGAAAAAAATTAATTAATTAGCTAAGTTCGGTTTCAGCATTAAGTTCGGTTTCACTGGTACTAGGTTCGCTTTTCGGCGCTTGCGTGTTCGAATTTGATCCCTATTCTTATCGTCGTACCCCTTTTGATAGGATAGACGAGCTTCACGTGTCGCTGGTAGTAGCGCTTCTGCGCTTCATTGATGCGCTCTGTTAGCGAGATATTGATTGGGTGAGTATGCCATATTTATATACTATTAACTTTATATTTGTCAGGATGAAAAAAATAATAAGCCTACTACTTGAGTGCTACGTCTCTTCTCGAGTATGCTGCACTGTGGCGATCGCTCCTTGGGATCTTCAGCTATAGGCAGAGCTGCGGCGGTCCATGCTGGTTGATACCATTAACAGAGTCCTCTCGTGTTCTCGATCAATTGAATCATGCGGTCGCAGTGCGATTTCAACCGCGGCAACACGGACTTCCAAACTAACCCAAACAGTCCGATGGCGAGAATCACCCAACACCATAGCGTTCGTCGACTGAACGCAGAGATCAGACATCCTTCTTTGTCGAATGGATCTTGTCCAGCGGCAAAAGCAACGAGAATAAGTCCGCAACCAACCAATAGTATGAGCTGTCTTGCGCGGATGATCCACCGTCTTTCTTCTTTTCTACACAATAGAGGTTAACACGTCAACGAATTATAAATAAAACCTCAAAAAGACAGGTTGGGACAAAAGGATGTCACGCACGCTTCAACTTCTCGAGTACGGGGTCACTAGGAACCACCACCAGCACGTTCACAGGACCCTTCAGATCCTCAACTTCTTTCTTGGTGACTTGGAGCCGCACTTCGTCTTCTGACAGTCCAACATCATCGATTGCCGCTCGCGCAGATTTCAGCAGCTTCAGATCAGTGGTGTCACCCACACCGCTCATCGCTTCTTCTTCCGTCACCCACGCCGCGGCCCTCGTCTCTCTTCGCCAGGAAGAGCTGCAGGTCCTTCGCGTCGCCCGTGATAGTCGTTGTGTTCTTCACCTTGATCGCGTCCTTCAAGTCATCCACGGAGTCGTCCTCGCCTACTCTCACCCGAACGCGCTCCCCGCCGCACCAACGATCGCACAGAAGAGTTTCACCATCTTCCCTCGAGCCGCAAATTCTGGAATGAGGAAGAAGGGGAGAATTTCTGGACGTATTTAAGCGGAAATGAAGGCGTAGGCTTTGAACCAATGGTGAGACGCGCTGCTCTGAACTATTCCTTGCGCTAAAAATATGCCTGCGTAATTTTCTATTGCATTTTTCAATGTATAGTTTGAATGTTGTTGGTTGAGCGGTTCTAAAATTACCCTCTGATCCAAAAGACGTTGCTTTCACTCTCAGGTGGTCGAGAGGTTGTTCTCGTTGAAACCACCGGCTGTCGCTTCTAAGGAGACGGGAGCATTTAAAACTACTTCTGAAGTAGGGGCGCTTTCTCTCGTCCTAAGGTCGAGAGGTTGTGTCGCCAAAGTCGTAGCATTGCATTAGAAACGGTTAGCCCTATTCTCCTTGTTAAATAAAGCTAAGAAAAAAAACTGCCGGTGTAATGTGCTGGCTATTACTACTCACGTCGGAGTCGTCGGCGTCGTCCATGCTACACGAGCGCGGGAAGTCGAAAGTGAGAGGGAGGGGGAAATGTGGAAGGATCCAGTTCAACCAGAAGTGTCCCGTTCGAAGTGTCGACTTCATGCGACGGCGGTTGACTTCCCTGCTCTCCGGGCACTACTCGGCGGACACACCTCGCCCGCATAGGCCATTTGTGGTGGACGCTTCGGCGATATGTCAGCATATATCTTTTTTATGACTGTCTTATCTGCTGCAGATAAGACAGCTGCCTATGCTATTTGTGGTAGGCGTCCAGTGCATGAAAACTACATTTGCCATAACGTATAGGACCAGTTTTGTGCAATTGTGCGAGGATCACGATCGCTCCGCAGCTGATAGTGCATGAATCAGCCATTGCTCGCGAAAACCTACAGTGTGGTTATTTATTTGATCTCCATTATAAGTTCAACGTCGAGTCTCTGATGGCTCCGTGGTTACTTCCCAAAGTAACTTTGATGTAGTCGTAACAAGGTAGTCGTAAAGTAACAAATTCCTGAGAATCCAAAAAGTGTATTCATGATTATACAGAGGTGCGAGCTACCATCCACCTAAACCAGGCTCAATGGAACTGCATCATCAAACTTCGGAGTTTCACCACCCGTGTACGTGGTGTGCTCCTCCTCCAGGCTCTTCTCTGCATCTTGCTGCTGCTTCAAATACTTCCAGAACATGAACATCGCCACGGGGTAGTGCAGCATCGCGATGATCATCAGGAAGAACGAGGTCTTGAACGACGCGTCGTCCTCTTCACCCAGAGGCTTCGACTGCACCACCCACAACACGAACGTCAGCATGGCCGTGAAGCATGCCACGCCGGCAAGGAAAAACCCACCACCGATGAACTTCTTGTTGCCCTTGCAGCACGTGATGGCACCCACGATCGAGATGATCGCCATCAAGCCGTTCGACATGCTCATGCCGCCGAACGTCATAGTGGCCGTACCTAGTAGACCGCACGACTTGTCCAGGAACTTGTCGAACTGCTCCGCGTCCATACCCGAAGCGATCGCTAGCACCGTCACGAACGCTAGCTGCTCAGTGTCGCTCACGTCGCCCGCGTTGCTGTAGCCCTTGCACACTCCGTCGGACGAGTACTTGGACCAGATCTCGTTGTCCAGCACCGACAGCGCGTCGTACGAGGAACCGAACTTGTAGTAGAAGCAGTGGTCGAGCGTCGTGCTGCCGTTCGTGAGCTCGCTGTCGACGCAGAAACCCAGGAGACCGGCCTTGAAGCTGGTGCTCGCCACCTCCGACGTGAGAGCGGCGTTCACCGTCTTGTTGGCGCTCCAAGATGGCAGGATGAAGGCGGCGATGTTGTAGATGGTGGCGAAGATGATCATGGCGATGGCTCCGAAAGCGAGCTTGTTGAACGCCATGGTGTCGGCCGTGTTGCTTGAGTTGGTGGTTGTTGCTCGTAAATTGAAGAGTGAGGTTGGCTGGAGTCACTGCAGCGCGCTGATGGGGCGGCGCAGCTCCTTCAACACACAGCAGTATCCTGTGACAAGCATCGTTTAGGATGGTCTCGGTGTTGCTGGGCAGAAGGACAAGAGAAAATCGAGTGCCGGAAGCAATCGTTCGTGTCCGTCGTTGTAGCGTGAACACCGTTGCCTTGCCGATGTGCATGGATCTTCTCAACGCGTAAACCCGGCCAACAACGAGAGCGGAGTGATACAAATCCCTGGCGATTGTAATCTTGAGATGGCTACTAAATCCTTTTGTACTGTGTTTCGCACCATGGTGCTGCACCTGGTTTGGAGAGTCCCGCAAGTAATAAGCGCTTCCACCCTAATGTGGATGGCCTGGCCGATCTGGTGGGGTGTTACGATGAAATTTGCGATAAAGTGCTCGCGGAGATATCCGTGTGGTTCCTTCAGCCCTAGCTCTCTTCACATCCCGTTCCGAGAAACGAGGAGACATTTTAAACAAACTCACGTTAAAACGTGAGTTTTGTGCCTTCATCACTATATTAATTTATTTCAATAATTAAAAAAATAAACTACGTAGTACAATAATAAAAACAAAATTATCTATCTAGTCCTGTGAGCCACCCTCCATAATATATGTAAACTGATCATCGTCGAACTTGTCGTCGTTTTGTAGCTGGAGGTGTTTCCAGAACATGAACATTCCCAACGGGTAGTGCAGCATGGCGATGATCATGAGGAAGAAGGCCGTCTTGAGTGACGTGTCGTCCTTCTCGCCCAGAGGACCCGCCTGTACGAGCCACAGCACGAACGACAGCATGGCCGCGAACGTGGCCACTCCCGCCAGGAAGAAGCCGCCGCCCACCCACTTCTTGTCTCCGTTCTTGCACGTCACGGCGCCCACCACTGCCATCACCGCCATCAATCCGTTCGACATGCTCATGCCGGCGAACGTCATGGTGCCCATGCCGAGCATGCCGCACGACTTGTCCAGAAACTTGTCGAACTGCTTGGCGTCCATGCCGGCGGCCGTGGCCAGCACCGTCGAGAACTTGAGACGCTCGGCGTCGCTCACGTCTCCGGCTGTGCTGAAGCCCTTGCACACGGCGTACTGCGAGTACTCGGCCCACACCTTCTCGTCGACGATGGAGAGGTCCTCGTAGCCGGAGCCGAATTTGTAGTAGAAGCAGTGGTCCAGCACGGTGCTCGAGTTGGTGAGCTCGCTGTCGATGCAGAAGCTCATGACGCCGGCCTTGAAGTTGGTGCTGGCGACGTCGTCGGTGAGCGCTGAGTTGACGGTGGAGCTGGCGGTCCACATGGGCATGATCATCGCGACGGCGTTGTAGATGGTGCCGAAGGTGAGCATGGCGATGGCGCCGTAGCCGTGCTTGGAGATCGCCATAGCCTCTGTCTGATGTAAGTTGAGAGCAGTGAGTGGTGCTTTGAGGGGAAGATTGATAATGTAGTTGCATTCGCGCGTGCATACGGGTCGTCTTAGGGATATATCGATGACGTTCCTCGTATGTACGTTGGCTGTTGATGTGGAAATTCAGCCCCGAGCTCATCAATGTCTGCCTCCGAGGGATGGTAAGCAGCCCCGGCTGGTCTCACCGCGCTTACTGGTGCCGGGTCCTCGCGAAACCAAACGCAAAATCCAGCTGGAGACCGAGCTTGCTTGCGGATGGATTACCACGACCCCGCGGTCCGGCCGACTGTGATAATCACACAAAGCATCGAATTAGTGCTGACAATTTCGATTGATCTATTATTTGATACGTATATGGTACACTACGTTACAGTACGAGCGCACAAACACCAACAAGCGCAGCAAGTTAACAGAGCTCAATGAGATTGAGGACAGCACAGAAGCCCAGAAGCCGATAGCGGACTATCAAACAGACTAGCAGTACAACACCCATGCACGGTATGAAGTGATGCAGACGATAAATCAATGGATGAGCAGTCCAGGTTGAAGGAGAATGTTTTCGTTCATAGTTTATCGACCAATACCACCGGACTCAAACAAGATTAGCAGGGGCATCGCTCACAGGCGTCTCGGCCCCAGTGTACGTGGTGTGCTCCTCCTCCAGGCTCTTCTCTGCATCTTGCTGCTGCTTCAAATACTTCCAGAACATGAACATCGCCACGGGGTAGTGCAGCATCGCGATGATCATCAGGAAGAACGAGGTCTTGAACGACGCGTCGTCCTCTTCACCCAGAGGCTTCGACTGCACCACCCACAACACGAACGTCAGCATGGCCGTGAAGCATGCCACGCCGGCAAGGAAAAACCCACCACCGATGAACTTCTTGTTGCCCTTGCAGCACGTGATGGCACCCACGATCGAGATGATCGCCATCAAGCCGTTCGACATGCTCATGCCGCCGAACGTCATAGTGGCCGTACCTAGTAGACCGCACGACTTGTCCAGGAACTTGTCGAACTGCTCCGCGTCCATACCCGAAGCGATCGCTAGCACCGTCACGAACGCTAGCTGCTCAGTGTCGCTCACGTCGCCCGCGTTGCTGTAGCCCTTGCACACTCCGTCGGACGAGTACTTGGACCAGATCTCGTTGTCCAGCACCGACAGCGCGTCGTACGAGGAACCGAACTTGTAGTAGAAGCAGTGGTCGAGCGTCGTGCTGCCGTTCGTGAGCTCGCTGTCGACGCAGAAACCCAGGAGACCGGCCTTGAAGCTGGTGCTCGCCACCTCCGACGTGAGAGCGGCGTTCACCGTCTTGTTGGCGCTCCAAGATGGCAGGATGAAGGCGGCGATGTTGTAGATGGTGGCGAAGATGATCATGGCGATGGCTCCGAAAGCGAGCTTGTTGAACGCCATGGTGTCGGCTGTGTTGCTTGAGTTGTTGGCTGTTGGTTGGTGTAAAGAAAATTTGGAAATGAGCCAGGATTGAGCATGCCAACTGTTGTTGTTAGCTTTGGCACCAGTCAGCCGTGTGGTAATTATGGTGACGTGCTCATAGGCCCTTCAGCTCAAAATCCAGCTCAAGGCGAAGCAATCCGAGCTTCCGCTGAAAGGTAGTAAGCACGAATTCGAGTTAGATAAACCTTCAGATGGTAGTAAGCCCGGGGTGTCCGATACTGTCTTCTGCTCTCGCATCATCCAGCAGTTTTGTAGATTACTCTACGGGATATGAAGGAACCACATCGTAAACTTGGACTCGCTCACTCCAGCTACGAAATCACCATCCTAGTGATCTTGCAAACGGCGCAGGCCCAGTTTTGTCTGTTCGCAAGGTCAAGCGGCTGCTTCAATGGGAAAATCCGCCCTAATGGCGATTGCGCTTTCATTCCGGTCACTCTACAACTTGTAATCACCAGTCACCGCACTTCAGATGGCATCGTTCAAGCCAACTTGAGGGCACGCAAGCGCTCGACCTTACACCATCAACTTAGCCTTGCAAACTCGTCGCATCGATACTGTACTCAGTCTCAAACCAAGCTTCCAACTCGATCATTATCCAATTCGCGACCGTGCAGCAACCAAACGTAGGAATTCGACAACTATGGCGATCTCTAAGCACGGCTACGGCGCCATCGCCATGCTCACCTTCGGCACCATCTACAACGCCGTCGCGATGATCATGCCCATGTGGACCGCCAGCTCCACCGTCAACTCAGCGCTCACCGACGACGTCGCCAGCACCAACTTCAAGGCCGGCGTCATGAGCTTCTGCATCGACAGCGAGCTCACCAACTCGAGCACCGTGCTGGACCACTGCTTCTACTACAAATTCGGCTCCGGCTACGAGGACCTCTCCATCGTCGACGAGAAGGTGTGGGCCGAGTACTCGCAGTACGCCGTGTGCGAGGGCTTCAGCACAGCCGGAGACGTGAGCGACGCCGAGCGTCTCAAGTTCTCGACGGTGCTGGCCACGGCCGCCGGCATGGACGCCAAGCAGTTCGACAAGTTTCTGGACAAGTCGTGCGGCATGCTCGGCATGGGCACCATGACGTTCGCCGGCATGAGCATGTCGAACGGATTGATGGCGGTGATGGCAGTGGTGGGCGCCGTGACGTGCAAGAACGGAGACAAGAAGTGGGTGGGCGGCGGCTTCTTCCTGGCGGGAGTGGCCACGTTCGCGGCCATGCTGTCGTTCGTGCTGTGGCTCGTACAGGCGGGTCCTCTGGGCGAGAAGGACGACACGTCACTCAAGACGGCCTTCTTCCTCATGATCATCGCCATGCTGCACTACCCGTTGGGAATGTTCATGTTCTGGAAACACCTGCAGCTTGAGACCGGAAAACCGGGTGGAAACGTTGCGTAGATGTTGTCGATGTAGAGCGTCGGCAAAGTGCACAATAAAACGGAACTAAAACCTCAGTGAACGTGGGCAACAATCGAAGTCTTGCACTACTTACTCTCATAGTTTATTACGTAGCCATCTCGTCTCAGCTTTCTCCTCTTGTCTTTTCGGCATGCTCAAGCACGTTGGTGGGCTGCCACTTTCGATGGGGAAGGACCGTGCTGAGTGGTCTGCGACTTGGACTTCCTGCGTTCGGAAGCAATCGCCGTCGCTATTCCATTTGCCCATTACTTGTCTACTTCGCCTCGGGCGTCGCGTCCGCCACACGCGGTTCGATCTTCAACGACCGGGCGAAGCATGATTCAGCATCCACGAAGGGAAGTGGCGAGCAAATGTGTTCCTGCGAAAACGACAGAAGAAAGGTGAACAGCTCGTTCTAAAACTCAACGCACGCAAATTCGTACCAGTACGCGCTTGTCTGTCGGGAGCAAGTACGGCGTCTTCTGGAAAGACAGAGTCCTCTGAACCAGGCAGCCGATGGAGCGGATCTTCTTGAAATTGATCAGGTCTCCCTCCACACGGTCAGGGTATTCCTGCAGAGCGATCACGTTTTGAATCACCACCCCCATGTACGGAATCAGCGGCGGAGTCGCCTCCTTCGTGAACTTGTTCAGCGGCCGCGCCCCCTTTTCCGTGAGCGGCATCAGTTCCTGCCACAGATCACGCGCTTGAGGGGGCAGTCGGCCCCACGTTTTCTTCAGCCGGAAGAGCGACGAGTCATTTGCCGCGTTCATGACTGCCATGAACCCGTCCAGATTTTGAAGAGGCGAAAGCAGCACCCCGGCCACACGAATGAAATACGCAAGGATCTCGGCACGCTGGTCCACGTCGCCTCGCATCAAAATTTGGCTAACCACCCAGATGGAGATGTGGTTGTGCAAAAGCCGTAGCCGCTGGTACCCGGGCGTCTTCTCCGCATTGCGCTTCGAAGCCAATACCTCCGACACTTTACAAAACATCAATCAAAAGCGTTAGTGTTGAGTTGTCAACTACGACAAGGAGAACAGGGTGCTAACCTTTGATCTTGCTGAAAAGATAGTGCTGCATCAGAGTAATCTGCTGCGCGATGATACTCGGATCCAGATCCAAAATCCTGCTCAAAGCGAATGCCGCGCAACAACGTTAACCAAGCGATCTCATCATCAAGTCACGAACATTTCGTGCGTACCACAGCCTAGACAAACGCTCAGCAGTTGGGTACGAGCGACCCACATTGACCCCTCTCGGCTGCCAAGGCGTAATGGTAGTCGACCGCCCCTCAGCCACCGTGTCGAGGTTCTCTTCTGGCTTGACAACGAACGACTTTTTGGCCTCGCCACCCCTCCACACGCCAGCTAGCGACATCCGCCGCCGCATCGCTTCCGTGATAATCTCCATGCCTGACGCCGCGCCGAACAAGTCATCGTCCAGGAATTCAAGGTTCGGGTTGGCTTGCTTTGTAGTGCAGATGAACTGCTTCAGTGACGTGTAATCGCCCTCGCAAAACGCAAGCACTTGAAACTCCCGCATGCGCTTCGACTGGCACGCATCCGCAAACTCGGGCAGCAACGACGCGCTTAGCCACTGTGCACATTGAGGATCCTCGTTGGCCAACTCGTCCTCAAGCGGGACCAGTTCGGTGTACAAGTCGGCAACGTAATTGCAGACGTCCATGTCGTATTCCACGCTGTGCTTCAGGATCTCCACCAGCTTGTTCAGTGCGCTGAGCACCATTCGTCGTGTGTAGAAGCCCGCTTCCGTTCCAACGGTATACTGTGTCCACCGACTTCGCAGGATATCAACCATTTCCCGGAAGTTGTCTCCGCCCCCGTTGCTCGCATAGCCGCAATACCAAATGAGCGCACTGAGTTCCTCCTTTCGGTAGTCTTCAAAGTTGAGCAAAAGGTCTGCAATGGCATCGAAAGTCCCCGCGATAATTTCCGGCACCCCCTTGTTGTCCTCTGTCACCAGATCCTTGGTGCTGAAACTCTTCCCAGACAGATCTTTGCAGCCCGTTAACGACATTGGGATATCCGCCTCCTCCAGCTCATCGACATCTTCTTCGTCGGAGTCTTCATCGTCCTCGTCGTCGTCCCCCATGTCACTAAAACGATCCGTCATGGTTGACATGCCAGCGGTGGAGGCCTCATCACTTGCAAGCGCATGCGAGAAACGACTAGCTTCGGCCATGGACACCGCCGATTGTCCATACAAGTCGCGTCGGTCTGCATTCGCGTCATCTCCCATTTTAGCCAATAGGCACGCGAAGAGCTCGTCACAGCCATACAGAGCCGCATAGTGCAGAGGCATCCGGTACACTTCACACACTGCGGTCATCTCTGCGCCGCTCTGCACGAGATAGTTCATTGTCGAAATGACCGACGAGTTGTCAACGTGAATACTGCTACGCAGATCCACCGTCTTCTGATGGTGATGGTGGTGGTGTCCGTTCTGAGGATCTCCCATCGGAGACGGGACAGCAGGCGATAGCGCTGCAATCTTTTCCATCGCCATCCCATGGTCCTTAGCAGCAGCAATCATCAGCGGTGTCAAGCCTTCGCTCGTGCGAACATCAACATTGCAGCCCTTTTCAATTAGTAGCTGACACACACGTTGGGTTGCGCTAGCTGCAGCAAAGTGCAGTGGCGTCTCGCCATGCAGCGTGCGAATGTCAGGCTGAGCGCCGTAATCCAGCAGTCCTTCCACCACGCTGGTGCGACCACTCTTTGCCGCAAGCGCTAGGGCACTCATGCCACGCTGCCAGTTCCGCGCGTTCAAGTCGATGTTACTGTCAGCTTCCATGATCGCGTCAATTCCGCCGAGGTATCCTCTTTCTGCGAGCAGCATGACTGGCGTGTTGCCGTAGATGTCCACAGTATCGACAGGTGCTCCATGGGCAAGCAACTTCTTAACGATCAGCACGGCCTTGTCCGCGGCGCTCAGAGAAGCCGAGGCCCCATTCGTGCTTTTACTCATGTCGCTTGAAGAACTGCTCATCGTCGCTGGCATCAAACAGGGTGATCCAACCATGTGCAACACGCTGCGGCCACACTCGCCAATCGTTTTCACCTTTGCGCCGTGCTGGAGCATGTACGACACGATGTTGAAGTGGAGCGCACTCACTGCAACGTGCAGTGGCGTGTTGCTTCCACATTCATGAGCCACATAGTTCACATCGGCACCATTAGCGAGCAGCATTTGGACGCTGAAGACATCGCCGCGCTGACACGCGTGCATCAGCGCCACATTCCACAGCGCTTTGTTGGACGTCAAAATTTTGAAGTAGCTGCTGCCTGGGATGAAGGCGAGTCGATGGGGGGAGGCGGACTCGAGAAGCAACGTCATGATGTCCTGGAACGGCCACAGCACCACATTCTGCCCATTCACGGTCACCAGCACATACCCACGCGTGATGATCGTTCCAACAGCTGAGTAACCGTGCGGGGAAATGTGCTCTACGATAGCTCCGTAACGGTACGTCGGCTCCACCTCGAACTCCAACACGCGCCGCCAGTCGCCGTCAATCGATAGCGTGATTTGATCTTTGAAGATATCCTCCAACACCGCCGGGATGCTCACATTGCTGATGAAGTCTACGGCATGAGTCAAAATGCTTAGAGACGTTTCATCATCCGGCGATTTCCCGACTGCCCAGGACCCATTCAGCTCCGTTAGCAGCGTCTTGAGCGAAATGAGGTTCTCCAGTCCACTGTTTGACAACACATAAGTGAAGATTGGGATGATATCGTCGGTTTCCAGCGGCTCCAGCTCCGTGATCGTGTCGTGCTCCTCAGCGTACGTGGTTTGGATCTCCTTCATCGTACTCGTCAGAACGTCATACTTCGCTGCAGGTAGATGGACTTGAGCAATTTGCGCCAGAATCTTGGACGCCTTCCGCCACTCCTTCCACGAAATCTGGTGCATCGGGATGTTGAAGTACATCTGATCTTTGCCCTGTAGCCACCGCACTTTGCGGTTGATTGAGGCCTCTTCCTCGTGATACACGCGCCGCAAGTAGGCGTTGATTTTGTCCTGCAACGGGCCGAAAAGCACCTCCTCCACGTGCCGAGAAACAGCTGACCGCACAATATCCATCGAGATTGGCAGCATTTTGTGTTTCTTGTCTACAGAGTTCGAGCTGCGGTTCGTGTCGACATTGCCAGGGTCCTTGAGAGCCGTCAAAATGCGCTTCCCGTGGTCGTTTATAATCCCTTCTGAAAGTGTCGCGTGGAACTCGCGAAATTGACGCAATGAACCAGAACTCCGGGGCGCAAACGAGTTAATGAAGCCCTTGTACTTGGCGGCTTCAGGGGATTTGCTTGTGTGGAGCACCCGCCGGAGTTCTGCAACGATCCGGATACTTCGAGCATCAATGGTGGAGGTACGAATCCGATTCCCATTCGACGCGTCAGTGGCCTGTGCTAGGCTGCTCGCTGCAGCCGTACCGAGCAGCGCCGCGGACGGAGCAATGCTGCTGTTCCCACCACCCGACAAGCTCTGCAACAAGCAAACCCAGGCACTCGCGTCATCGTCATCGGAGCCCGAGCACACGAACGAGAAATCCTCGCCGGCCACTTCGAAGCAGAAGGCGCGCTTGGTCTCGTCCGGCTCCAAAAAGCGCACTGAGAGCGTCCCATCCAAGTGCATTTCCCCGCGTAGCTTGCCGAAGTTGTTGCCTTTGTAGTACTGCAGCGACGCCCAGTATTCTCCAGTGGCTGCATTCGTCCGCTTGACCAGAACGAAATAGCGACGTTTCCAGGTTTTCCTGCAATGGCATCCTCAGTCAAAAAACCCTCACATCCTAATAAACAAAAATCCCTGTACGTACATGACGTTGGCCTGCTTGAAGAGCCACCCGCTGCGTATAAGCTCGCGTTCAATGCGCATCGAGGCGGACGAGGAGCTTCTGCGCGAACTGAGCGAGTTGCTCGAGCTCGAGTAGCTGGCTGACAGCTCCATGCTGCGCGTGGACATCCTGAGCAGCGTCTCCTGGTCAGGTACACGCACCGACCTGCCGGTAGGGACACCGCGTCGGGCCGAAGCTCGCCACGAGAATCTCCGGCTGCCCATGTGGCGGTGCGCACGCAGCGCGTCCTCCGCCGTCTGCAATACAGGCACAAAGTCGTCCTCCTCAGCGTCATACTCGCCCACCACCACACGGGCCTCGGCGCCGTCCTCTGCAGCTACGCGCACCTCTGCCTGGTCGGCGCCGT
Source organism: Phytophthora crassamura (assembly GCA_033557995.1). Classification (NCBI taxonomy): domain Eukaryota; phylum Oomycota; class Peronosporomycetes; order Peronosporales; family Peronosporaceae; genus Phytophthora; species Phytophthora crassamura. The sequence continues at coordinate 2,677,796 of JAUCED010000016.1, forward strand.
CCAACCGGAAGCCGCTGCTGTCACGTGCGGCTTCCAGCACGGGAATGTCGGCGTCCGACCCGCGGCGACGCGACACGGCGCCTGCGTCAGCTCTGGGGGCGCGGAGAGGTGGCAAGGGCGGCGCGCGTCTTGATGGCTGCTGAAGCTGCACGGGCGACGCCACCTCGTCCATGAGGAACGTGCTGAAGCTGAGCGGCCCACCTCGGCCGGAAGACTCGCCGTCCATGCTTCGTTTAAGTACGTCCGTGGGTACGCGATGAAGGTCGTTCATGTATGGGGCTGGTTAGAAGGTGGTTAGACCGAGATTTCTCCTCTCCAGACGCGCCGCGCGGACGCAACTGGTATGAGCAGATAGAGCGCGAGATTGCACACAAGACAAGCTGCGCACGGCGGTCGGGTGACTCTTGTAGACGCGGACTCGACGCGCTCTCGACACCAGCAAGACACGCGAGTGCGGGCTCGGCTTCCTTCTGGGTTTTGCTGCGGCAAGCGCCAGGATGCGTGTTGCGCGAACGACGGAATGTTGCACGAAGAAAAGAGCATTTGACCAATTGGAGATGGAGAAAAATGGATGCGCAGCACAGATTGGTGGAGAGAATCTTAGGCAGGGGTAGGGCTCTGATGGCGAAATGTGATAAAGCTGGGGCAATCATCGTGGCAGGAACAGCTACCAAGCTTCACTTTGCCTTTGAGAAAGCTCGTCGGATACCAGTAGCTTCAGTATAATGGCGTTGTGTGTATGGAAGCTATCGAGCAAAGCTTAGCAAGAATATAATGTTGATCCTGCTACTTCGAAGTACATGTACATGTACAACAGCACAGCTGGAGACGAGACTGCTTAACACCGACGAACGCACAGCGCAGCGTGCCTGCCCGAGTGTCGTCGCGACGGCGCGAAGCTAAGCCGAAAGTTCGACCAGACTGGGGACCAGCAGCCTACGTCGCCTCAATGCTGCGCCGGCAAAAAGCCACAATGAGATGTGAAGACTTCACGGATCGCTTGGGGCTCCACATTCTTGACGACCAAATCCCACGGCTGTCTCGGTTGCCTCTTGGCTCTAAACGAGGCAAGATGTCGTGTTACGACGGGGCAGCTGGGATGACAGTCTCTTTCGCGCTGCCATCCGCAGTCCCTAGTCTCCTTTGCCGATGGGCTACTATTCGCCAGATCCGGTCGAATACCCCACCTGCCAACGCAACAGCTCTCCGATCTCGTGGCAGCGTCCACTGCAGCGCCTCGTGCAGGCCCCAGTTGACTCTGACGAAAGCTGATGGAGCCTTGCGGAAGGTGGTTGCCAAAGTGTCCTCCAACCTGCTGCTAATTCGTCTCAAGACATGTCCGTTCACCGAGCTGCGAGGCATGACTGCGAACGATCACTTTCCAATTCACCCCCAGCATCTCTCGCACACACACACACCTTCCTCATCGGCAATGGTTAAGACCATTGCGTTCGCCACCGCTGCGCTCGTAGCAACCTTCGGCTCGACTGACGCTTCTGTCGACAGAAAATTGGTTAACGAAAGCTGCTCGGTCATCGACTTCACAACGCAAGAGATGCAATTCCTCCTGCTGAACAACGCCGTGGACGTCGCGGCCCAGTCGACGTTGCTCTTCACGCTCGTCAAGGACTACGACCGCTCGTGCTGCAGGACATCAACCTCGGCGAGTTCTCGTACTCCATTCTGGGCCAAGACCTCACGTTCACTCACGCTCGACGACTGGAACTTGCGAGCATCGTACCCGAGCACATCAACGGTTCGTTGGGTCGATCTCGGTGCCTACAGCAACGCAGAGCTTGCAATCGACGCAACCTCGAGCCTCACCCTGGAAGAGATCGACTCCTCCATCACGGTAGATGTGTCGCTCACGCTGAGCAAACCCACGTTAGCAACGAACGTGTAGGCCGACATGTACGGTTGTGCGGCGGGGGCGTCCGACTGCGACGACTTCACGGTCACGACCATCGAGGTGGATGGCAAATACAGCAGCATCTTGGACCTGTTGCTGCTACGTTGCAAAAGCGCCGCCGTTCAGACTGTAACTCTGGACTTTGAATCCATCGTCGACTCGGACTTGAGCTTCCACAGCTCTGGAGCCGTCATCTCAGCGATCACCGACGCCTTGGCAGACTTCTCGGCAGATCAGGTCAACGAGGAGGGCGATGCGTCACGTCCGCCATCAACGACCAGCTGCTCTCGGTCGCAAACGACTACATCGGCTCGAAGCTCAGGCGGCTACCGTAGTTTGACTGAATAAACCCCTGAATACTTGAAAGGGTTAATATTCAGCGACTCTGTTGAAGTTTTTGATAAGGTCGACGAGCACTCGCCCAGTTTAGATATCTCTGTATGGGCGCTGGAATTAGCGTTCGCTAGTCCCCTCTGGGTGTTGCTGCTGGGGGCGATTTCTTGAGCTTCTTCGTCGTCTTCGAGTGAACCTCCCTGCCATGGACGTGATCGAGACGGACACGGCTGATGTGCAGGTGAACTCTGCGGGGACCACCAGCTATGTGAACAACTACAAGATCCTGAATCTGCTCGGCGAGGGCACGTTCTCCAAGGTCTATCTGTGCCAAAATGACGCCGGAGATGATTTCGTAAGTGTAATTCTTTATCTACGAAGACGTTTAGCTGCTTCTTGCTCACTCTGTATCGCCTTGCTCCTCTATAGGCGCTGAAGATCATCAACAAGTCCATTCTGAAGCGGAAGCGCGAGTACAAGCGCGTGGGTGGCAAGCTTGTGCTTTCCAACGCCTTTCAGGTACTAAGTAGCCTTTATGCCATTGATGATACGTCCTAGTATAAACTCTTACAAGTTGCTGTTGAGCATCTCCAGAAAGTGCAGAAGGAGGTGGCTATCATGAAGAAGCTGGACCACGCAAACCTCGTGCGTTTGTACGAGGTGATTGACAGCCCAGCCGATGACAAGCTCTTCTTGGTGCTTGAGCTCATCCGTGGAGGTCAGCTCATGTACTGGGACGACAAGAAGTTCCGCTACTTCAGCCGCAATACGGCGACGGGGGTGCTGGACAAGGAAACTGTGCGCGAATGCATGCGTGACGTCGTGGCGGCTCTCGACTTCCGTACGTCATGTTTCTATCGATTGATGTTGTAGCTGCTGAGCTTACGAAGATGTTCGGTATTGTATCTACAGTGCACCGCAACCACATCTGCCATCGAGACATCAAGCCTGAAAACATTCTCCTCTCTGGACGCCAATACAAACTTGCGGACTTCGGAGTGGCGTACATGAACGACGAAGCAACAGCTGCAATGAAGGCAGGCGCTCTGAAGCTTCGCAGCACGGAAGGAACGTACCATTTCCTCGCTCCCGAATGCACAACAGGAGAGGAGTACGATGCCTACCAGGTGGATGTGTGGGCGCTCGGGGTCACTATGTTCACGTTGCTGGTGGGGACATTGCCTTTTGGAACAGGCGTTGCATCGTTGAGTGACGTTATGACTTCGATCCGCGTAGATCCGCTGGTCCTGCCGCCTCATCTCGATGCGGAGTGCGCTGAGCTGCTAACCCAGTTGATGGAGAAGGATCCTCAATTGCGAATCACAGTTCCTCAACTTACAGCACACCCGTGGGTCTCGGGATCTGGAGGCGAACTAGCTCGGAGACCTCCCGATCTGGAGGTCATCGTCACCCAGCAAGAGATTGAGGCTGCGTTCACGCCGGTCAACAACTTCATCCTCGTGATGAAGCTCAAGATGAAAATGTCCTCCCGACTCAACAACGTCCGGAAATCCCTCGCTGGTAAAGCCAACAGCACTCGACGGACAGATGAGGTTCCAGTCACTGAACACGGTCCTGTTTCTCCGTCGGAAACCAAATCGAGCGATGATAGTGTGGAGATGGCTCCAGGTGAGCAGCCACGAGTGGTGACGGATCGATTGCAGCGACGGTCGAGTCGGTTGATGGAGTCGATTACCGAGTCAATGGGGTCGCTCTCCACTACGCTAACGCGGCGTAAGAGTCAGCTGGGACCGGTGTCACCAGTGTTCGATAGTGCAGCACCGACGGCGGCGTCTCCTGTTTCTGGGGAGAATTCTCCTGGCAAAGCGGACGTTGGTGACCGTCCTGGGGTGTTGAAAAGACAAATGTCAAGGCGCAGTTCGCGCTCTCTTCAGTCACTGGCCCCCGCCATCTCCCAACGTACCGACAAGGCGAAGACGATTGAAACCTTATCAAGCGACGAGAACCGAGACGATCGGTCACCGGGTAGAACAGAAGCTTGGAAGAGCAGTCACGATAACTCGTCGCCGGGTGAGAGAGCGTCTCCAGACAAGGCTCGACTGACAAAACGCAAGTCTTCTTCGTTCAGAGGGCTCGTTCAGCCGGTAGAAATCGCAGAAAGCGAAAGCACAGCTGAGCCGAGCAGCCCGAAGACGACCAAGAAGAGGAGAGAATCGATACCTGGGAAGATCGACTCCAGCTCCATCCTCTCGGTTCAGGAAGCTGCCCAAAATCTTGCAATCGTCTCGCCCGTTGATAAAGACACAAGTGCGAGTAAGCCCGAGTCCAGTCAACCATCGACGGGGCTGACAAGGCGCGACTCGATGTCATTCCGAGCACTGGTCACCACCACACCCGAGTTGTGCTCGCCTAGAAAGGACACATCCGACTCCAGTGCTGCGCGAAAGGACACGATTGATACATCGACGCCACCCCTTACTTCCGCTCGGTCAGTGATGCTCTCACGACGAATGTCAAGGCGAAACTCTCGGTCGCTACGAGGGACAAGTACCGTGTCGGATTCATTGAAAACGGAAGCAACCACGCAAGAGACGGAAGGGTTTCCAAACTTGACACGGAGGGAGCACTCGCTGGCTAAAGCGGACTTCAGCGTTCCAGCCGTAGTACCCACGGGCAATGCGGATTCTGCCGATGGAGACAAAGCTCGTCTACGCCTCGTCACAACGCCTCAAATGCCTAAAGACGGAGACTCGACCCTAGTGGGAGGTGCGGATAGCAACGATGCAAAGGCAGAAGCAGCCATCGCGGGCCCAGACTCTTCCTCTTCCGAATTCAAGTTTCCTGCCAGAGCAGAACCAACGAGCTCACCGAGTTTGCTAGCACGGCGACTCTCTCGTCGAGGCTCGACATGTCATCGGGCGCTACCGCTCAAGGTGGATGTGGAAGATGAGCACGACCGCTTAACCAGGAAGGCAACATTGAGCAAGCTGTCACCGGGCAAGAAAGAGACCGACGACGTGGACGATTTACTACCGAGCACGTCTCCAAGCGCACGCAGCGTGGATATCACCCACTCGCTACAGATGAACTCGCCACGCAGTCCGCTTGGATCTCCCAAATCGAAGGTCAACGTCGACGAGGAAATGCCTCTGCGGACGTTGCCGAAACCGAAGCTGCCAGTGCTGGATACTTTGTCCCCGATCGTCTCGCCTGTTCCATCGCCTGCGCCTTCTCCAAGCAAGGCAGTCGATCTGCCTAAAGATGAAGAATCACCGGATAGCTCACCATCAAAACGGCGGTTTAGTAGCCCAGCCAAGACAATTGCATCCGCGCGAGGCCACATGGACACCAAAGTATCGCCACTTTTGAGAAAACAATCCTCAGGCGTAAGACTCGACGGGATGTCCTCGGGCTCGGAGGACGAGAAGCAGGAAGAATCTGCGTTCACCCGAGAAAGCGACGCTTGTACTGCGTCAACAGTGGAGAGAAACTCACCAACGGCCAGCAGGGCGCCTCTACTTTCTACCACTCCCGATACATCTGCAAGAGGAGCAACGTTTTCGACTGCAAAGCCATCGTTACCGCTTCCTATGCAGGAAACAAGCCCATTCCGAAGAGTGCATCGCAACCGATCGGTGAGTTCGGTCGACAGAGAAGACCCTGCTTTTGCTCGCGAGACCTCGCTTGCTAAAGTGCTGGACGCGTGTATGACTACCGATCGCGCTGCTGCTCGTAGGATTCAGGAGACAGCTAGCTCCATTCCCGCCGCCGCCGAGACAGAGGCACAGCTGTCCCCGCTCACTCCAACGCGGCGGCATCCGATGCACGTCGCGCCATTGGAGCGCCCCGGAGACCCCACCGGCCGGCAAACCCACAGTGTGGTGAGCTACGAACGTCACCACCACATCTCACCGTTGGGATCGATCGAGAAACCTGCAGATTCTCCCAAGTCTCCACCTCCTCTGGACAAGCAGAGCTCGCGACGGAAGTCGCTCGTTCAGGCGCAAGACTCACTGCGACTGCTCTTCCGAGGCCAGAGCTCCGTTCGATTCGGTTTACTAGAGGAAAAACGGGGTGCGAACCACGTTTCGGCCGACAAGCTGAGCCGCGTCAAGTCCAAGGTGTGCGTCCTCATGTAAGTTGAAAGACGTGGCGCTCGGTAACCGCAGCGATCGATATCCAAGCACCCGGCGTGTCAGAAGAACGCTATAAATTATTATAGCATCGCCTTCGACGCCAATTGCCGCCTTCACTTTTGGACTCGATCGGGTTTCGGCGGGACGGCGTGCCCATCCCACGATACTTTGTCTTTGTTGTCACCATATGATGCTTCAAGCTCTCTGTATGCCACTTAGCATTATGTGTATGTGATGTGGATTGCTCCACTTTCGGTCAGTTCGGGTTCCAAATCCCAAGAACTTCGTAGATGATCCCCTTCTCGTAAAAAGCCCTCCAGGATGAGGTATCGTAAACGAGCCATTTACATTTTTTCGGGAAAACGCCCGGAGGAGTACATGAAGTTGCAAATTAACTGCCGGACGTGTATGAACCGACAAGGCCTACCCTGTACCGAAGCCGTCGGTATTCGCATACATCCGCATACACGCACGGTCACGAAAACTCCAGCTGCCCTCTCAGTTTGACTTCCAAGCTTGACACCAACTCTGCCCTATTTGAAAGTCTGTATGTTGTAGCCTTGAGACCGGCAATTGCTGCATCGCCGGGTGCTGCTCGGTCCACCCTCCTCGCCATGCATCTCGCCTCGTTTTGAGTATCCCACGCCTCGCTGCAAGGAGTAGTGGAAGGGTTAAATCGTCTTCTAGCTCACCGGAAGGTGAATCGAACCACCTTGTCCATGAAGGCCTATGCGAAGCGACCACGTCCATCTCCGTGTCGCGTTTGCCACGGCATTGGAGTGCGGCAACTAGGTGTAGTTTGTTGATGGTCGATGAAGGCACAAGTGCAGTGATTCGTGCTCAGCGTAACGCGATACTGAACATGTCGAGCTTTCGATAGTCGCGGTGAACATACCTGCTGTCTGGCGATGCGTGCTACACAGTGTAGAGCCAACATCCGTGCTCTTAGTGTCGTATACCTTCATGCGCTTGAGCGTCAAGGTCATTCCAGCATTCAATTCGTCCTCAATGGATTCATACACACATGGTCTTGATTTACCCGTATAACATACACTACGCGGATACCGAATACACCCACCGGCACGACATTTACGCCTTTGGGTCATACCGACGAACTTCATACTCTTCTGGGCATTTTTTCCTTTACATTTCACTCTTCCTTCCCACATACAAACGTTTAGATACACCCTCAATATCTTGTGATTTGACGTTCGCGGTCAACACCTGAGCTACATGTACATGACCACAAAGATTGGTGCGCGTTTCTCGTGTGACCGGCGACCGGACCAAGACAAAGTGGGGGTGAAGCCCAATGTGCTCGGCAGCGCCTGTGGTTTTAAGGTCCGTGATGGCATATATAAGTCCAGATGAGGAATAAACGTTATTTACTCCGGAGTAGTTGCAACCACTTACAACATCTTCAATGGGAGTCATCGCATGTACAAACCAGTGCCGCAATTAGCAAACGCAGTGAGCTTTTGTCCCTTTGTCCCTTGCACAGTTCTTTTCAGTTATTTTCATGTTGATCGGATTAGATCAAGAGTGAACATGAGTTACCAAGTGTGTACCACACAACGATTTTTTATGACGATTCCGTCCCGCAATGAAGACTCCAGTCTTCAATTTGCCAAGCTAGACGTAAGCGGTGCCGCTGCCCCGGCCTTGGCAGTACCATACAACAGCAGCAATGGCCATGCAAGCGCCTGCTTTGCCGGCCATCGCCACGGGCTTCGTGCGCAAACTGTACCTCATTCTGGACCACGAGAGCGCGGCGGTCATCGCCTGGGACTCTGACGGCACGTCCTTCGTGTTGACGGACGCCGCTGCGCTGGAGACGAACGTGCTGCCCCGCTACTTCCGCGGGCGATTGGACGCCTTCCGCCAGCAGCTTAAGGAGCACAGCTTTGTGTCGGTGCCGGCTACGCAGGGTGAGGAGCGCTACAGCCACCCGTTCTTCCGCCGCGGCTGCCCCGAGCAGCTCAACCAGATCGCCCACTCGCCGCTGCCTAGGAAGAGGCTACCTCGCAAGAAGAAGCGCAAGCAGCCAGAGTCTTCAGCTGCAGCAGCCAGCGTCGCCAAGGTAGTGAAGAGCAGTGCAACGAGTAGAGCTGTGCACCGCATCACGCCGTACCCAGCGGTGCTGCCCGAGTTTAAGCACGCGGTTATCGACGACCCAGCGGCACTAGCGGCCAACCCGCTCTTTGCCGAAGATGATTCGCTCGGTGGGTTCGTGCACGGCGTGGCGGTCGATAGGTTGGCCACGCAGCCGGTGTCCTTCACTGCACCGTTGGCCGAGAAAGAGGATCCCATGTCGGGGAACGTCATGGAGGCGCTGCTCGCGCTGCTCAGTACGTCGCTGTCGACCGATGGGCGAGACGTAGCGGGACCAGCGATGAGCGGCAGCGCTGCGGTGGCTGGAAGTGTCGGCAACAGCACAAGCAGCACAGGCAGCCACAACATCTTCGCGGAAGGCCGGCCTCCGGTGGTGTTGCCACCGCTGCCCCCTGGAATCGTCGAGAATGGCCAGTTCTCGGACGACACGCTCAACAACTTCATGCGCTGGGTGTCTGCCAACGGAACCAGCAACTCGTGACGGGGCGAAACCCTCCGCACAGCTACAACCCAAGGTTCTCGACCAAAACAACGGACAACGTTTAGATCTACTTCCTGTGAAAGTGCGACCACCTACTCCATTTTGCTTATTTCCTAAATTACAATAACTGAGGACAGCTTCCTGTAAAATTCTGAAACATGTACGTAGTAGTACTTTGTTAATATCACTCCTCTGAATAGTGACATGGACAGTTCCCACACTAGTTTCAACTTTAGTCGAGTCGCAATGGCAGTGGGCATCCCCACAGGCTTCGTGCGCAAGCTGTACCGCATCCTGGACCACGAGAGCGCGGCCATCCTGAGCTGGGACGCGAGTGGTGCCTCCTTCTCCATCCTCGACGCCGCCGCTCTGGACGCACAAGTGCTTCCCCGCTACTTCCGCGGGCGATTGAGCGCCTTCCGACAGCAGCTTTTAGACCACGGCTTCGAGCGCTGCGACTGCGAGGAGGACGACGAGCGGGAACAGTACCGTCACCCTGATTTCCTAAAGGGCCAGCCCGGCCGACTCAGTAAAATCGAGCGCAAACCCAAGCGAAATGCCAAAACGCGTCAAAACAATGTCGAAACGCCGAAACCCCAGCAGCACCCGATCTCGCTCAAGGTGACGCTCACGATGCCGCCCAGGAAGAGACCACGTGCTCAAGAACCACACGAAGCCAAGAGACTCAAGACCCAGACAGTTGCGCCGAAAAAGACCAAGAACCCGCTCTTCTCGGACGACCCGGAGCCAGGAGCCATGTCCCTGGCCAAGTTCGTGGAAGGCACGGGCTTGTTACCGGCCAGCTCCGAGCTGCCGGACCCCATCAGTTACCTCAGCAAACTGAGCAATGCTTCAACGAAGCAGAACGCAGCAGCTCTTCAGCAGACAGAGCAGATGGTGCCCATGTTCTCGGACGATATGGTCAAGTCGACGCTGTTCTTCCTGGTTTCGTCGTCGTGTACAGGACTGGAGAGCAATGCAGTCGCAACTGGAGCTACTGCTGATGCCACTGCGTTAGCTACTACCACGACGACGACGGTGGCTTCTGCTGCTGCTCTTCCAACTGCGGCAACGACGTCGACGTCGAATTTTCTAGCGTCGCTACTCGCCTCTTCCTCGACAGGAGGCACAACAGCTACGCCATTTACGCGCGGGACCAACCCGTTGTTTAGTGATCAAGCCACGGACGGAGACGATGACAGTATCTGGAACATTCTGGTGTCCTCCTCGGTAGACCGAGTGCGCACGGCGATGAGTGCAGTGGAGTCCCCGCAGGAAAAGCTGCGGCTGATTCTTGAGGAGCGAGAGAAGCTGGAGGAGCAACGCAAGAAGGTGGGCGCCCCAGCTGGGCCCATTGTGCCCAAAAGCCTCGCTGTTAAGGGGACGACTGCGACCACTGCCGCAACTGAAAACTCTCGGCCACAGAAGCAGCAGAATCCGCTCTTCGCACCAAACACGGGCGGCAGCGGCGTTGAGAGGCAAAATGAACCAGCAGAAGACGATCTGTGGAAATTGCTGATGTCCTCTTCGGTCGACGCGTTCAGGCGGGTGAATGGCCTTGGATTTTAACGCGACGACTTAAACACTCTCGGCACTGCGCACCAAGGAATACAAGATGATGTGAACAATCTGGACAACGGGCGATGCCGGGGCGTTGTAATTATTTTTCAATGTTGGGTGTTTGATGAATATGCCGTGTGTTTCAGCGAGTTGTTTGCATATCCGGCTGTGAACAAGTTTGAAGGCTTTCTTGTACCTATACATGCCTCATATGGTGTCCAAAGGACTTGAGGACGGAGGACGGTGCCATCATTCCAGAAGGTTCGGCTCATGATGGATGAAGCAAGAATGATGGTAGAAAAGGCAACTTGTCGGTGGTGGCCTTGCGCATTGCGAGCCTCACAATCCAAGTGACCAAGTTAACCACAAGTTAAACGCAAGACAACTCCACCGACAATGGCTCGCTCTCGTCGCTCCGCCGCCCCTGCCCGCAAGGCTGCCCCGGCCAGGTCTGCCCCCGCCCCTGTCAAGCAGCCTGCTGCCGCTGCCCCGGCGCAAGCTAGTGCTCCTGCCCCCAGCGTCGGCGGTGGTCTGCTGTCCACCGTTGCGGAAGGCTTCGCGTTCGGCACTGGTAGTGCCATCGCTCGCCAAGGTGTAAACGCCGTGATGGACTCCTTCAGCGGCTCCAAGGAGGGCCCTGTCGCGCAGCCTGTAGCGGCTGCTCCGGCTCCAGTGGCTCGTTCCTCCACGGCCGCTGTGTGCGCCAGCGACAACAAGGCCTTCCTCGAGTGCATCGACCGCAACTCGAACGATGTAGCAGCCTGCCAATTCTATCTCGACGCTCTCCACCAGTGCAAGCAGAGCAGCATCAACCTGTAGACTCAAAGCAGATGGAGGAGATCAAAAGAAGCCTCGGCCTCCTTGGCAAAACTACAGTAGAACGAAATAATGCACGATGATTTATCAACTTCCTGCTAGCAGTGCAGCTGTACAGTCAATCAGTAGTGTATTGGGCGGACATACCGGGCGGCTCTTGTGATGACCACTACGCGACACCGAACAGGGGGTCATAATAAATCACTCCAGCCGAACCTGCGTTGATCTTTCTGCCCTTCGTAGCGCAATTGGACGAACGGCAGAGCTGCGTTTTGAGCTGCAGACGCTCGAGCCTCCTCCCTTTGGAACGAACTTGAGGCTCCCGCTTACACCTTCTTGACTATCTGCACGATATCTTCGTCCTGCAGCTGGTGCTCTTTGCCCACCTTCTGCGGCTGGTGCTTGCACGAGGCGCCCCAGACCCAGGCGTACTTGAAGTCCTTGAGCAGCGACTTGTGGATGCGCTGGCAGAAGTTCTCGACGGTCGGTTCCTCCTCGTGCAAGATGACGGGCGCGTTGTAGTCGGGCAGCCTGCCTCGTGGCTTGGTGTAGATGCGGATCATGTGGCAGTAGTCCCAGATCGTCTCGAGCAGCTCGTCCAGGTTCCATCCGTGGTGGGCCGAGATGACGACGTTGTGCGGGATCTGGTCGATGATGGTCAGCTCCTCGATGGTGAGCTGGTCGATCTTGTTGAGCACGTAGAGGCACGGGATGTAGACGCGGTTGCCCTCGATATAGTCGATGAACTCGTCCACCGTCACGTCGGCGCGCAGCGTCACGTCGGCGTTGTGGATCTTGTACTCGTGCAGGATCTGGTACACCGTGTCGGCGTCCAGCTCGCTCTGCGGGCAGGTGGTCTGGTAGTTGACGCCGCCACGCTCTTTACGGCGGAAGACCATGTTGGCCGGCTTCTTGTTGAGGCGGATGCCGAAGCCCTCGAGCTCGAACTCGATGAGTTTCTTGTGCGTGGCCGGCTTCATGGCGTCCAGCACGATGAGGATGACGTTGCAGGTGCGGGCCGTGCCGATGACCTGTCGGCCGCGGCCTTTGCCGTCCTTGGCGCCTTCAATGATACCGGGCAGATCGAGGATCTGGATGCGGGCGCCACGATAGTTGAGCGTGCCGGGGATGGCCGTGAGCGTCGTGAACTCGTAGGAAGCGGCCTCGGAAAAGGTGCCTGTGAGTTTGGTAAGTAGCGTCGATTTACCCACGGACGGGAACCCCACGAGCCCCACGCGCGTATCGCCCGCCTTGTTGACGTCGAAGCCCTCGCCTGTGCCGCCACCGGCCGACTTGGCGCCGGCGTCCGTCACCTCGCGTCGCAGCTTGGCGATCTTGGCCTTGAGCAGACACAGGTGCTTCATGGTGGCCTTGTTCTTCTGCGTACGTGCGTACTCGGCCTCCAGCTCGGCGATCTTGGTCATCGCGGTCGACATGGTGGCGGACGGGAGTCTCGCTGTTCCTCTCGGTGGTACTGGAAGGTGAACGAGTGGCCAAGCACCTACGGAACCCAGAACAGTCTCAGCAGCTACTTAACCCAAACTAATATAAATTAGGTTCCTCAGTTTTCTATTCCGAAGGTTTAGTCGATTTAGAAGGTTCAGCCCACAATAAAAAACTGACAGTTAGCCGCCAGTATTGGAACCGTTAGACTCGACGATGGGGTGCTGCTCGTCCAAGGCGCAACTCGCGACGGTCTCGGAGCCCGCGCCCAGAGGCGGCCAGCCGCACAGAGGAACTGATCAACCTGTGCAGAACAGCGGTCCACAGCCCTCGGCCGCAGAGAAGCGAGCTAGAGCAGCTGAAGCGGCCGAGGCCCGCAAAGGAGACTGGCGTCAGGGCGGCCACGCCGACCCGGACAAGGCGCGTAGAATCGCTCAGCGCCGCGAGAAGGACGAGCTGCTGGCCAAGATCTTCAATCGCTACACGGTTTTGGGGCGCGAGCCGCCCATCGGGCTGCCGTCCTGCGACCTGGACCAGCTGCGCCGCCACCTCGAAACGCTGCGCTGAGTGTCGTCACTTGCCCCCGCAGCCGGAGCTTTTACCAAGGAACCTTTTTGTTTAATACAAGTGCCGACTGCTTCAATTGCAGTCGGCGCGGAAGAGCGTGGCGTTCTCTTCGCAGTTGAGACTTCGGTGTTCAACCGGCTCTTTTGCGGCACTGTAGCCATGTTACCAATATGGCTACATCGAGTTGAAGTTTCTAGCCAAGCTCTTTGGTAGTGGGCGGTGACATTATCCAGTCGTTATGGTAGCTACGCGCCATGGAGACAACTCGTTTTGCGTCGGCTCCGACGGCGCTGTCTGTGGCAAGAGCGAGACGTCCGTGACGCAAGAGCGATTGGTCTTCCCTAGCTGCTCTCCCCTCGTCTTCTCTCTCAAAGTTGGTTGTTGTTTGATTTGTTTTGTGTTCATCTTGTTCCCGGGCTCCGCGTCCCCTTGCGGTCGTCGCTCGCTGCGCGGGGCTTTATTTCCTCTTCTGTCTGCTTGTCCTCTGTCGTCGGTAGCCTGCTGGCGAGCGCGAGACACCGTGTCGTTTCGCTCGCTACTCGAGGAAATAATTAAACAAATCGCTGAGGGATACGAGGCCCACGCAGCGCGAGTACTCGTCCACGCACACAAAGCGGTGCGCCTTGCACGCCGCGAACCGCTCGAAGATCATGTGCAGCGTGTCGGTCTTGTAGCATAAGTGTAAGCCCTCCCCGACGTTGCCCTGACAAGGTCACACAGGTCGAAAGTCAGCAACGGTTGCGCCAGCACACAAGGAGGACATGATGGCAACCCACCTCAGCAGCTTGGATCCTGAGAATCTCCCCCACAGGCATGTCTAACTGGGTAAGTGACCGGTCCTTCACCAATTCGGTGACGTTCGATACACAATAAATATTCACAACAACGCCTGTTTCCACAGCAGAACGCAGTGAGCACAACGCATTCAAGTGCCTGTCCGCCGCCAAACTTACCACTGGGGTCGACTATCGGCACCGCCGAGACCCGTCGCTCGATTAAAGTGTGGAGCACGCGGATCAGCGGCATGTCTTCGGGGACGGTCACGAAGCCGCTGTAGACGCCAATTCCCAGGTCGAAAATGGGCTGGTCGAACAGCCGGCGCTGCTCGCGGAACGTGGCCACCAGGTATTCCAAAATCCCGCTGTGCGTGATGACAGACAAGACCGAGTTCTGCGTCGGGTCTAGTACGGGAAGTCTATGAAGCCTATTGTCGCGAAGCGTCTTGCACACGTCGTACAGGTTGTGCTCTGGTGTGACGGAAATCATCTCTTCCCGTGTTGGCGCCATCGACAGCGACCGGGGGATTGCTGCGGTGCCAAAACAACAACAGACCTCGTTAGCCAGTGTTTCGTGTTGCTGGCCCCGCAAAGAGTACCTTGTTTGAGCTTACCTCTCCAGGAGGCGATACTGTGCTCAGCTAGCTCGTTCATGGGCGACCCGCGGATGTAGAAGTGGCGCAGGATATTGACGAAATCGGTCGCCGTAAACATGCCGACGAACTTGCCCTGCTCGGCGTCCCAGATCGGCACCGACTTGATATCTAGCAGCAGCAAGTGCATCAGTATCTCTACTTAACGCCAACGCATTTTGCGTCGTTCGTACCGTGCTCCACGAGCGCGAAGAAGGCGAGGTTGATGGGGATCTTGACGTCGAAGACCACGACCTTGCCGCTGTTCTTGACCACGTCGTAGCACTGCGTCTCCCTGAGGAAGGCAGCGATAACGCGCTTGCCTTCCTTGACAATGTCCATGACACAGGCCTGCGCCAGGTTCAGCGCCGCCGACGAGTTGGAGCGGTCCGAGTCGCTCATGGCCTGGTCCTCGTCGTCCTGCAGCTGCGGCGGCAGCACCACGTGGGTGCGCGGCAGCAGGCCGTTGGCGTCGCTCATGGAGTGCATTGTAGTGGGGTTGGCAGGCTCGTTGAAGCCTGAAGTGGCGCTGTGCGGGGCCGGCGGCGGCGCGTCGTCCCGCGAGGAGGCGTAGTATCCGTCATGGGACATCCCTCCGTCGCCTCGCTTTCTCTTGCGGTCCGCGAGCGTGGTGGCGACTGCTCCGTGCAGTCACGGACGGGTCAGGACGGGCAGGACGGCGCAGGACGGGGGTAGGACGGCGCAGGACCTGGAGAACAAGGGGAGGCGTCCGTCCTGGGCGATGCGGAGCGAGTTACGGGGTGTGGAAGGCACCGACAGATACGCAACAAGGTCGCGAAGGCGGTGGGGCGCGCGAAGGAGGTCAGAGAACAAAGGGGAGACCGACACGGAGCAGGAAGTGCGCGCGGCGGCTGCGATCGGACGCTGACTTATCGGGCGGCAGACTGGGGGGCCTTTGGCTCGAGGCTCAGGGTTTTCCTCAGGCGGCCATACTGGGGAGAAGAACGAGGGATTTTGGCCAATGGAAGGTGGTTTTAAGACCGAATTAGCCAATCAGAAGGTGAATTTGGTGGGAAGTGTGACACGACGGTGAGGTGGTGCACACCACGAAATGGTACAGTGTACCGTACCTGCAACCAACTCCATCCAGCACGAGGCCACCCACGTCAAGCGTAGTATGCTTGTGTGGATGGCCTCGTGCGTAATGTTGGAATGATCTGTCTGTGAAAGTAGTTCATAAAGTGAGATCAAACCTATTAAACTACTGCAATTGCTGCAACTCAAGACTTTTCTGCCCAACTTCAACGTGGCATGAGCTTGTCAAGAGTAATGATGTGAGTCCTTGTCGGTAAGCTTAAGGTGTCTGCTCCGCCTCTTATGTTTGCATGAAGTCGCTTGACTCGATCTCCTCTCAGTCTTCTTTGAGTGCCGCGTCCGCCAGAACGTTGAACGCGGCCTCGTCTCGTTTGATTTTCCGGTTCAGCCTGGTCAGAATCGCGTGGGCGATCGCGGAGACGGGGTGGTGTCCGCAGCACTGAGCTTGCAATCTCGACATGGTCTTGATGTTCTTGTTTAACCGCTTCAGCAAATTGCGCAGTCGTCTCCGCTCGATGACGTACTTGTCCTTCTTTGCCTTCGAGCCAGCGAACATCTTGCACATCTGGTACCCTCGCCGTAACAGGCTTCCGAGATCTCGAGCGACAAATTGACCGAAAGTTTGTTGTCTTCTGACCCAGCATGCTGGAAGATTCACAGGCCTTGCATGTACTACAATTTGGCGGTTGTTACTCATCGTGCTGCTGGTTCCGACGCCCTGTTGAAAGCTTTGCATGGCTGGGGTAAGCAAGCAAACTCACAGCAAGTCCAAGACACTAGCGCACCCTGGCATTGTCGCTTACACTGAAGTCTTCGCCCTGCGCACTGTGCTGTTCAAGATGTCTTGACTCGCTATACTTAGGTGTCGTAGTGCTATCATTGGCGATAGATAGAGATAAGCTTGTACCAACGCACTTCGCTATACCGTAATACGAAAATGGCATTAATGAGTCTGCAATAGTCAATACTAGTATAATAATTTCAATATATTGAGCAGGGATATCTTATATCATTATATACTTCAGGAATTTTTCGTTTCAAACTTATGTTTTTCCGCTAACAGGAAAAACAAGGCAGATTATTTCTTCTCTCCTTACAAATTCCCAGTAGTCCGGTGAAATTGTTAATATTAATGTTGCCGAGCGTCAAAATAGCGTAACTTATGCTAAACATGATCTCTTTCATGCATTATGACTACACTGTCAGTACCTCCATAAATTAAAATGTTATTTTCGGAGGCCCTAATAGTACATTGTGATATTGGACAAGAAGACTACAAATATATGCCTTCGCGAGCGTTTACTAGATCGGCCTTGTCCATGATGGCGCAGCTTGTCTTCGTATATAGCGACACAGAACGTGCGATTAGGTGGTTGTACGGAAAGTAATTCCTACTGCGAAATAAGTTTATGTCCGATCGCCGTGACTTAGACGGAAAATTATCACCCATTGCACTGGGCCAAAAACCTGATCTTCATTCTAACGTTTTATTTTTTATCAACCTCGTTACAACTTGTTGCTGTCTTCTTTTGAGCAGCTTAGCACGTTTATATCTCCGTGGCCAAAAAGACTCCAGCCAGCAGGGAAGACTGCGTTGGGTCAACATGCGGCAGAGGTCGGTAAAAATATATTTTCAAGCATTTCTAGCGTTACTCCAGATTGCAGTCCGGATTGCAGTATATATCCACACCTGGAGCACTCTGGCATTGCAGTGCGCTGACACGTTCCAGTATAATATTGGATTGCTTTGGGGTCCCGCAATACCGTACTGCAATACTATACTGCAATATGAACCATGTGGTTGAGCCTCTACTATCGATCATAAAACCTGAGCGGGTTTGACACGAGAGCTACCCGCAATATAGCATTTCTTTGGCGCGCCCCAATATAGCGCTGCAATACTCACCATGACCGCAATACTGTACTGCAGTACTTCAGCCAGCTCCAGTATGGTATTGCATTGCAAATCGAGGTACGGCGTATGGACCAATATATTTTTACCGACCTCTTACTCTTTTCAAGTGTATCCATCGTTTGCGGTAAATTATTCATAATCCACGACGTTCACTGATGTGTCTCTCCACTTCCACGACAAGTACACACTCAAACTGGAACAGAGTGTAGCGGAACTCCATCAAATGTTCTTGGATTTGGCGCTTCTGGTCGAACAGCAAGGTGAATTACTGGACCAGATCGACTATCAGGTGCGCACGGCCGCCAATTACGTAGAGCAGGGCAACCAAGAGGTTGCAGAAGGCCATCAAGTACCAGAAGGCGCACCGCAAGAAGATGTGGGCACCATCCTGTGTATGGCCGTTGTCGTCATCGCTATAGTGTTCAAGAAGGCGTCGTAGAACACAAAGTATCCTGTCGAAAAGCTGCCCGGCAGCAAAGTAATAAACCCCAGTATCCACGTGCTCCCCCAAAGTCGTTGCCAGTGGGCTCCTCCAAAGCAGCGCGGACCTTGAAGTCGATGTGTCCTCTCAGTATCTATCATCTCTAAAGGGGGCAAAAATGCACAATACAATTATCAAGTTGTTTTGACAATAGCTACACGACACATGAATTCACATGAGACCGGTTAGTAACCGTTGTGATGGCAGATCGAGAGGAAGAGGACCAGGAGGCCTCGCTGCGCGCCTTCGTGGCCTCCAGCGACGGCATCATCGCCAAGACGGCGCTGCAGTACGTGGACTTCGTGCGCTGCCGCCGCCGCGTCGTGGACACCGCCAAGTGGCTCAAGCTCAAGTCGGAACGGGGGGTTGATCTGTACACGGAGCGGGTGGAGCTGCGCTCCACCCGTGGCGGCGTGTGCAACTCACGGTGCTCGCTCCCGGACGACTGCAGCGCCGCCGCCGACTCGTTCGGGGTGCTGCGCACCACTATGGTGAGTGCATTCGGCGGCGGCACTCTGCCTGGCACGCTGGACGACGTGATGGACGGCTTGTACGCCGACTCGACGGCGCAGATGCAGCTGAACGCTCCCATCCAGTACGGCACCATCCTGGACTGCGGTGTGGTGCGCACCTTCCGCACTAAATCGGCCGCCAAGCCTCACGAGTTCTTCGGCGTCAAGTTTGTCGAGAAGTTCGGCCACATTCCAGGCGTCATCGACCAACTCTGCTGGGTCGAGCGCATGGACACCATGGTCACGGCCGGCCGGCGCTTCGGCTTCCAGCTCATCAAGTCGGTGGAGACCGCGGACCGCACGCCCGACCAGTCGGTGCGCCGAGTCAACATGTCAGTGTGCTACCTCTACTGCCAGGTTGCACCGGACAAGGTGGATGTATTTATTAGGGGCATCGTGGAGCTGCCGGGAAGCACCAAATCTCTCCGACGCCAGGAGACCATCAGCGCGGCAGGAGACTACATCCTCGCTACGATCCACGGCCGAGAGTGTCAGCGCATGAAGACCATCGCGACGCTGATCGAGAGATCCAAGACGGAGCGCGAGAGTCTCAAGTACGTTCGTTGACTGGCTCGTGGTTGGTTCGATAGATTGCCTAGAATGCATTGTACTAACCTGTGACTGATTTCCATCGTGTTTGCTACAGTGTTTGCCACTGCTCCAAGAGTGTCCGAGGACTGGAAAAAGTAGTACGTTAGACACAGAAGCCTCGGTCTTCGTGCTGCTGCTTGGTACATCGCGCTGACTCACTTTATTGCTATACTGCTGCAGGAAATGTGTTCTGGGTGTCAAGAAGCCATGCGCCGTCCGAAGCTGGTGGCGGTGGTCGACGCTGACAGCAGGAAACGTGGGTCTTTAGGTGCGTTGAAAAACACTCTTGGGGAAGGTCCAGCGGACACATCCAGTAGCTGACGGTTGTTTATGTCCATCTATCACCACAGCACCAAGCGAGTCACTGCGCGGTGCCAAGCTGCAGTCGCGCTACGGCAGCACGCGCGGCGACGGCGCCATACCGGACAGCGTGGCCCGGAGCTACCGCGAGTCCGAGTCCTTCCGCATGATGCTGCCGATCCGCGCCCCGCGAACGAGCTCCAACTACCGCGAGAGCCTCAAGCGGAAGGAGAACGTGCTCATCACCATGCTGCGCAAGCACGAGCGGCAGCGGCGCAGCGAGTCGGCCGTCACGACCACGTCCACGTCCAGCGCCTAGTATGCTCCATTATCTGTCGAAAATGAAAAATACAAATGTGTCACATGCCGCTGCGATTGGCTGAAATTCGAATCAGCCAATCGCGATCTCGAATCTTCTCGCTTATTCTGCGTTGAAGTGGCCGTCGCAGAATCAAGTCTCACAACTGAATTTGCCCAAGTGAAGAGCAAGGCAAGAAGAAAACCCAAGGTTATACACACACTACCATGGGCAAGGACTACTACGCCACACTGAACGTGGCCAAGGGCGCCACGGACGACGAGCTGCGCAAGGCCTACCGGAAGCTGGCGCTCAAGTGGCACCCGGACAAGAACCCGAACGACCGCGAGGGCGCCCAGAAGAAGTTCCAGGAGATTGGCGAGGCTTACGAGGTGTTGAGCGACAAGAAGAAACGTGAGATCTACGATATGTACGGCGAGGAGGGGCTCAAGGGCCAGCCAGCTGGGCCTGAAGGTCCCGATGGAGCCATGCCCGGCGGCATGGGCGGCATGCCTGGCGGCTTCACGTACACCACGTCGAGCGGCGGCTTCCCGGGCAGAA
The DNA here is from genome assembly GCA_033557995.1 of Phytophthora crassamura. NCBI lineage: Eukaryota > Oomycota > Peronosporomycetes > Peronosporales > Peronosporaceae > Phytophthora > Phytophthora crassamura. The sequence goes on from JAUCED010000016.1 coordinate 2,698,236, forward strand.
GCTTCAGCTTCCACTCGACGGATCCGTCCAAGATCTTTGAGCAGTTCTTCGGCACCACCAACCCGAATGAGGCTGAGAGCAGAGACCCCATGGCCTCCATGTTCGGTGACATGGGCTTCGGCGGCATGCGCGGCATGAGAAGCGGCGGCTTCGGAGGCGGCGACCCTTTCGGCCAGCAGCGGCAGCCACGCGCGCAGCAGCTCAAGAGCGAGCTGGAGGTGCCGCTGGAGCAACTCTACTCGGGCTGCACCAAGAAGCTCAAGATCACGCGCAAGGTGCACGACCCGAGCTCCAACCAGATGCGCGAGGAGCAAAAGATCTTGGAGATCAACGTCCGCCCGGGCTGGAAGAACGGCACCAAGGTGACTTTTGAGGGCCAGGGCGACGCGCTCCCCGGCCGACCAGCACAGGATATCGTGTTTGTCATCAAGGAGAAGCCGCACAACAAGTTCACACGCGACGGCGACAACCTGCTGTACCGTGCCAAGCTGTCGTTGCGAGACGCACTGCTGGGCGAAGGCACGTTGACCATCAAGACGCTGGACGGACGCGACGTGCCCATTCCGCTCGGCGGTGTGGTAACACCCGGCACACAGCTGGTGATCTCTGGCGAGGGCATGCCGCTGCAGAAGAGCCCCTCTCAGCGCGGTAACTTGGTGGTGGAGTTCGACGTGCAGTTCCCCACCAGGCTCACCGACGCGCAGAAGAGCATGGTGCGACAGGCGCTGTAAGCTGCCGATGTTGACGGACTAAGCTGCTCTACGTGTTCGTTTTTTATTTACTTTCTTTCTTACTAGTAGTAGTTGTTAATAGAAAACTTTGATACGAAACGTGCAAGTGCAAGTGCTCTTGGTGTTGCTCTTGAGCTCCTCATTCCGGTGGTGCACTCTTCCCAGCGCTCCGAATCAATTAATCTCTTTTTTAAAAGATTAATTGAAAAATCAAAGTTTGCATATGTTACATTACCAGTTGGCCTGCTGCTCTCGCTCGTCCTTCTCCTCTCCTTCCTCGGCTACTTCTCCTCACTTTTCTCTGCTTTTCATGTTTTTCTCCGTGAACTCGAAGCCGCTCGGTCTTCCTCCTTCGACTTTCAGCTGGCTTGATTTTTTCTTGTCGGCTTTCTCCTCATCTTGGGCCAGGCGAGCGGACGTAACGCATATACAACGAGAGCAGCTGAAAGAAAAGAAGCAAAGCAACGCGCGACTCCACCGTCCGTCCGCCTTCCGCCGACCTGAAGTCGTGTGAGGAGATCAAGGTGCCTGACGTGCGCTCGTCGTCTGTCTGTCTGTCAGCCGCTCCCTTCACATGGTGCCGCGGCGGATGTGCTGGTACACGAGCCCCTCGGGCGTGAGCTGCGGCTTGTAGCCCGAGGACGCGGCCCAGGCCTGGATGTTGATATCGTCCTTGGTGGTCTTGACGACGTCGGCCGCCTTCTTGGCCTGCTGCTCCTTGGCCTTGGCCAGGATCTTGGACACGCCGTCGGCGAAGGCGTTGGCATTATCGCCGCACTCGAGCTTGAGCACGTCCACCTTGAGCTGCATCTGGTCCAGCAGCGCCACGCTCTCCTTGGCCAGCTTGCGCTCCATGCGGCGGCGCTCGCCGTTGAGGCCCGAGAGCTGCTTCTGCAGGCGGTTGACGAGGAACTCCTGCTCCTGCTCCAGCTCGTTCTCCAGATGCACCTTCTCGTGCAGGATCTTGGCCACCTGCGACTCGAGCGCCTTGCGCACGCCGTCGTCCTCGTTCTGCAGCTCGCTGAGCAGCCGCTCCTTCTCGGCGCGCGCGGCCTCGAGCTGTTTGGACAGGCGGTTGACGATGTACTCCTGCTCGTTCTCGAGCTTGTTCTCCAGGTCCACCTTCTCCTTGCGCAGCTGGTTGAGCTTCTTCTGCAGACTGTTAGTCAGCAGCTCCTCCTCGCGCTCCACCTCGAGCGCCAGCTTCTCCTTCTCGCTCTTGACGTCGTGCAGGCGCTTCATGAGGCGGTTGGTCATGCGCTCCTCCTCGAACTCGGTGGACTCGCCCAGCGCCACCAGCGATAAGCGCAGCGACTTGACCTCCAGCTCCAGCGCCGCTGTGCGCTGCCGCTCGAGCAGTAGAGCGTCCTCCTCGGGGCTGGCCATCTTCACTTTTGCTTTTGATTTTTCTTCTGTCTCGACTCTTCGGAAATGAACCAGAGAAAGCGCGCGCGATGAAAAACGGAAATAAACGGGAACCCCGAGCGCGATGGGCAAAACTTCAACTTGCAGACGAATCTTTGCCGCTTTGTTGCCTTTTTGATTCGTTTCAAGGTGAAAAACTGTAGTCGCGGTTGCCTGGCGCGGACTGTGTGAGATGAAGGTAAGGCCCAGTTGGGTTTGGAAAGCAAGATTCGACGGCGTCGGCTCTGCTTGTTAGTTGTGCGGCTGGTTGGCTCTATGGTCTGTATAAGCCTTTTGTTTTTGTGCGCGTATGACAGGCATTTCCCACGATTGTTGCGTGTGATTCTCAATGAAGTGAAGCTGAGCACTCACTTTATCATACCGTGAAGTGTTGTCACGTTGAATGGCTACACTCTCCCTCCCAAGTTGTCTGATTGAAGACAAATCGTAGACTATAAACCGTCCCAACTAATCTGGCGAGCGCGAAGTAGGTAGAGAGATAGTGTCGACTCCGGTCTCGGGTTTGTAGCGGGAGGATCCGTGGTATCTTGAGATCGCGGAATCTGCAGGGTCCGGCACACCGGTGGCATCTTGTGCGACCGAATTGGAATCGTCGCTTTCATCAGACTTCGTTAATCCGGAACTGCATTTACGCTTCATGAACACCTTGATGGCATCGCGTGGTACTGACCGAAGCTGTTGAACAAGATGAGGCAATAGGTCGACCGCGTGTTCACAACCAGCTCGCTGCTGGAGCATGACACATTGTGTTCTAGAAGGCCGGGATGGGAATTCGAAATTCTAGAATGCCAATGCGTCACTGCAACCTGTCAGGATGTCTCTCACTCTGAAATTTGCCAGCAACTAAACAAGTCAAGCGCACAAGAAGCCACGAGCAAATACACAACCATGTTTGACGACTGGGATGCCGTGGGAGCCCACCTCTGGAACCCCATGACGACCATGGAGCGGTCGATGATGGAGCTCATGCAGCGGCACTTCCACAACAGGGTGTTCCCCACTGACATCAATGACAACGAGTTTTTCAGGGACCTGCCCTTCCAGGGCAGAGATCAGAGCACCAAACGACTCACTAATTACAAAAATGACGGAAAAGGTGACAAGAAGTCCAAGAAAGTTTCTCGGAAGAGCGCGCCGAAGAAAAACTTAAGCAGCAAGGGGGGCAAGGTGGCAGACAAGAATGATCGCGACGATCGACATGCCTTCTCGACCTATTCGTTCAGCGACTCCACCGTCGTGGATGACAAGGGCCGACAGGTTACGAGCATGCGCAGACGCTTCGAAGACTCATCCGGCCGTCTTAAGGCCGTGTACGAGCGACAGGTTGAGGGCAAGAAACTGCGCACAACGTGGGACCGCAACAGCAAAGAGGACAAGGGTCGACTCGAGTCGGTGTGCTCGAGCGGCACACCGGACGAGTTCGAGGCGATGTGGTTGAACACGCCGATTGGCAGGGCCGAGAAGGAGATCATCAAGGAGCAGGGCGAGAAAAAGCCCACAGAACTCAGAGCTGGAGACGAGAAAGATAAATTGCCCAGATCGAAGCTGTAACTGTTGCAGGAGTGAGGAGTACAAGTTCAAGATCAATGGGGGCGATGTATAATGAATGCTATCCGGCTTCACTCAGGTTCTGTCTGGTCTTGCAGCGCTCGTTCTCATCCTTCAATGAGTGCTTTGTGAGTGAAAATGTTGCCATCGAGCACGCTTCACTCTCTGCACCAGTTCCAGGATGACTCGATTAGTGACCATGAACTAGGATAGCCATCATTTGAACGGACGAGAGTTTGAAGGCACAACGTCATGAAGGCCAGACCTCGATGATGGCGCATAGTCGGCATCGTCTGGCACAGATCAGTGCGATGCGCATCGCGATAGCCGCCATCACTAGGGGCCGAGTGTTCCAGACCCCGAAGGATGTGGGTTTCCTGAGCCCGATGAAGAACGTATCCAGCGTCAGGTCCAAGCTCCGAGCCTAAAGAAGAGTCATAACCAGCATCAATCGGACCAAGCTCTCCAGAGTTGGAAGGGCCCTCAACGAGGTTTGAGCCCGACGACGACGGGAAGTTCGCCTCGCCAGGATCCTGGCTTCCTGGACCTGAACCAGAGTTACCGTTAGAACTGGAGCCAGACGAACTCATTGAGGTCAGCTGGGGTCCGAATTCGAACCAGAACCAGAAACTTGGCCTGAGCCTTCACTGGAGGGAGACCCCGAGTTACTAGCGAGATCCTCTCTGTTTATCTTCAGCCAGTCCCGTGGCACCATCCGAAGCTTGGCATCTCCTCCCTCCATCACAATCTGCGTCATCGCACCAGACTTGATCAAGGTCTCACCCACCACTGCGGTGGTAGCAAAACTCGGTAGAAAGACGCTCTGGTAGATGATCTTCAGCGTCGCTGTTGTCCCGATCAAAGAACCCACTGAGACGTCAATACCTGCCGAAGCGAGAACAACTTCGATTCGCTTGCTGGATCTCGAACTCGGAAGCGGTCGAGTAGATTGGCGGCGCGGTCCCAATCAGCATATTGTCCGCTTTGTACTCGATCTTGAGATTCTTCATCCCCGTCGAAAAGCTCGTAGGACTCGAAGCTGCATCTGTAGAGCTCGTTGCGGCTAGGAGCCACAACTGCAGTCCAAAGAGCAACAACATCTTCAGCTTTTGCTAGTCAAGTCTCTTGGATGTCGTTGAAAGATCCTGAGGACGTCAATTTGGAGCCCAGATGTCGCAGTTGACGGCCGCATCATGCTGTTCTTGCTGCTGTTCACGCTGGATCTGCTGGTGACCGCATTCGTTATGCATGCTCACGCAGCTTCGACAGTTCAGGTCGTGATCCCCGCCCGACCTTGCTGGAATGAACTACTGTGCCCGCTCACTTCAACCTCAAGTCGTCCAGTTCGGAGACCCCACCTCCTTGGTTCCGAACGCTTACGAGTTTATTTACTCTAGCCTCTGGTCTTTCCACTTGCGTCAACGCTCAGTTGTGCTTCGAGTTGCGGATCTCGTCCGCGTTCGAGTCAGACCCGTTCTTCCTGCACGGATACGACGCTACCACCACATTGGTATCAACTACGTTTGAAGATTTCGATGCGAGCGGCATTTTGCCTTTGATTCCAGGAGGTTCGGACTCCACCGTGTGGTGGTTCCAGTTTAATGGTACGACAGCGAACTCTTGGACAGGAAGTGGTACGAGTGTTCCACCTACGATCGACCAACTGCTTCGTCTCCGACAACGCAGCCAACGTTTATCAGCTCGAGATCAATTCCTTGTGCGACTGCGTGTGGACTTGGTGGATCCACGCACTTACGTCCAGTGCCACCGAGTCCTTCGTCGTGTACGGCAGCCAGCGGGTTGGTTACGCAACTCCACATTTCGCGTCGATTCCAAGACCATTCGCGTCTGCTTTCAATCACAAGAAATACTCAAAAGACCGATGTGAATCCACCCGACGCGTATCCGCTGATCGCTGTGCCAGCAACGACAACTTGCTTTTTGGGTATCCATGTCCGCTTCAACTTGAAGCACGACCCATTTTTGGGGGTCGTTTTGACCCTTTAAAACGTGTTTTTATTCTAAAAATAGCAATTTAAGTCTATTTCTGGGCATACTGAAAGTGACTCAAAACTTGGATAATACCTCAATAGCGATGGCGTCGTCGGCTTGGGGCGGCTGGGGAGGCAAGCTCAACGTGACGTCCATCGTGTCCCAGGGGCTGGAGCAAGTGCGCAGTCTGCGCGAGGACGTGGAGAAGTCCTTTGACCAGGTCGTGACGGGCGCGCCGGGAGCCCGCGTAGCGCTGCCATTAGCGGTGACGAACAAGGTGTCGGGGGAGCAGATTGAGGACAAACTTGCGCAGAATGAGGCGAATACTTCATCCGAAGAAACCCTAATTGAGGATAACAAAGAACATGAGGCAGCATTAGAAGCGAAGGTTGAAGAGGCTCAAGAGGTTGAAGAGAGAGACGAGACTCAAGAGGAGGAAAACACGATAGAAGCTCTTGAGACCACGGAGGAGGAAGAGAAGGGAGAAGAGACAAAGGAGCTGCAAAAAGAAGTGGAACAAGACGTTCTTGATACTGTTAAAGAGAACACAGAGACCGAGGAGAAGGAGGAGGAGGTTGAAACTCCTGAAGAGAAGACGGAGGAGACGGAAAATGAGGTTGAGACGGAGAATGAGGCCGAAGTTGGTACTGACGCTGACGGAGACGTTTCGCAGCAAGTGGAAAGTGATAAAGTGATCCCCGAAGAGGGAGAAGAAGAGGTTGAGCCCTCAAGTGACAAGACGCCAGAGGATTTGGATGTGGCGGCGCTGCGGCAAGAGCTGGAGGTGCGGGAATCACAGCTTCTGGCGACGTCCACGACCATCCGAGAGCTGCACGACGAGCTGGACAAGACGTGCAGCCGCGAGGTCGCGGCGGTGGAGCGCGCGCAGTTCCTCACGGAGCAACTGGAGAACATGCGGCGCGAAGTGGCCAAGTTGACGCAGCTGCATCAAGACACGAGCAACAGCCAAAGCGCAGACGTCCAGGCGTTGCAAATGGCACTGGCCGAGAAGGAGGAAAAGCTGAGTGGGTTGCTAGACGAAGGACAGGCGCTTTCAATGAAGCAGGCGCAGCTTGAGCTGAGGCTGCGTACGCTACGCAAGGAGAAGGACGAGCTAGAGGAGAAAGCGCTCAAGTCGCAGTCCCAGTTTGAGGTGGCGGCGGTAGAAGTGAAGGAACTTTCCACCAAGCTCAAAGCCAGCGAGGAGGAGAAGACTCGCCTCGAGCAGGAGAATCGTCAGCTGGCCAGTAGTGCCGATGCCACGTCGTTGAAGGTCGAAAGGGCCGAGAAAGACGCGCAGGAGGCTACACAGCAGTTAGAGAGGCTTCGCGCTGAGGTAGAAGAGCTGACGCTCAGTGTAAACAGCAAGAGCGAGGAGATTGAGCGCCTCAAGACGGCTACCCACTCTAACGAGGCTCTGAACCTTGAGAAGACCGAGCTTGAGCAGACGCTGCAGTTTCTACACGAGAATGTACGCGATCTAGAGCGAGACGCAGCCCGTCGAGAAGAGATGGCGCGCGCAGAGATTGCAGACTTGAAGCGCAAGTGGCAAGACGCGGTGGCTCGCGTGGATATGCTGGGGCAGAGCGTGTCGGAAGCCACGAAACCGCTACTGCGCCAGATCCACGCGCTGCAGGAGGACCAGCGGGCGCGACAGGAGAGCTGGAAGGCCACGGAGAGCGCTCTCATTGCTCGTATCGAGGAAACCGCTGAACAGCGTCGTGTAGTGGAGCAGGAGAAGCTTGACTTCGAGCAGGAGATGCACGAACTTCAGCAGAAGGTGGAGGAAAGCGAGCTGGAGCTGACGAGGAAGCAAGCAGAGCTGACGCGTGCGCAAGACGCAGTCGAAAGCGCCAAGGCTGAAGCTCGCGAGCTGCGCGGACAGGCCGATGCGCTCCAAATCGACTTGGAGCAGGCCAAACGCCAGCGTGACGCGGAGACCGAAGCCAAACTACAGCTCCAGAATCGACTGACTAGTGCGGAGGAATCCTCTAAGATGGAGGAAGCTGCGGCTACAGCGACGGCAGAGCTGGAGCAGTCTCGTGAGCGGGAGGCCCAACTTGAGCAGGACCTGGCATGGCACAAGCAAGAGCTTCAGCGATTGAAGAGCTCCACGTCCCAGCCAGCTCCGGCCCCGTTGTCCACAGGCTCCACGTCTTCGCAGCATTACTACGTGAGGCAGCGCAACGGCTCGGATGGTGGGCTGTCTTCGGAGGCCTCAATCCTTAAAACGACGTTGGAGACGACGATGGGAGACTCGGCCAGTGTAAACGGAGGCAACACGTCGGTGCTGGGGCTCAGCCAGCTGCAGCAGCGACTGCGTTTACGTGAGGGAGAGAACCGCATGCTCAAGCAACAGTTCGAGGCGTTGGAGGCTCGACAGAAGCAGACAACCGACGAGATTGTTCGGCTCAGTACGCGCAACGCGTTGCTGGAGAGCGGCGAGGCCCAGCGCGAGCAGGCGCAGCTAGAACTGGCGAAAGTGCAGAAGCACCAAGTGGTGCTGCTCGAGTTGTTTGGGGAAAAGGAGGAGCAAGTCGAGGAGCTGCAGTCCGAGGTGAGCGAGCTCAAAGCCTTCTACCGCAAGCAGCTCGATACTCTGGCCACTCACAACGAGCAGCAGCAGAAGCAGCGAGCAGAACAGCAGCGTCACTAAAAGGACGAAGGGTTAGTGAAGAAACAAGCGCCAGGCAACGAGTTGAATGTGCTGCTTGGAGACTTGGGGGCACTTTCGGCCCGGCCTCGACGCACGTACGACTGGATCACCTACGGACTTATCATTACCGTCCTTCGAGCCGGCGGAGATGATGAACCGTGACGGAATTGACGCGTACCAGACTCCGCCCGCAGATGATGGGCAGCGACGTACGAGGAGACCTTCGTTGTTGGAGAGCTGGGTTGTTTTCAAGAAAGATGTTTTCAGTGCCTGGTCAGTAGTTTTTCAAGTCGCTAGGGGTTCATGACGACACGGATGTGGCTCCTGTACCGGAGGACGATGCAAGTACTCAGGATGCATCGAAGGGCGAGTCGTCGGACGGCAAGCCCCCCACCTTGTGTCGCAAGTGTCGTCGGGTTAAAAGCAAGTGCGTTTGCCAGACTCGCGCAAGAGATCCGAAGAAGAACGAGGTATCAGCCACTTTGGCAGATATGTTCCAGGAATCGCTTGTGCTGCGCGAGGAGTACGACGAGTTGCTGCAGCCGGACGACTAGTCCATATCGTGTACTGGGTCTTTTGGAGCGTGGAAGCAATAACCCCCTGGGTGTTAGAGTTCAATCCGAAGTATCTAGTGGGCTGAATTGGTGTTGTTTGTGTCTTTTCCGTTTTTGGTTGTCGATGGATTGACCAGATCAAGTTGTTAGACACACCAGTCAACGGTGCTTAACCTCTTTCATCTACAGAGTGAACTTCTCGTTGCCGTCCTCGTCGCAGAGACCGAAGTGCGCCTCGAAGACCGTGTCGGTGCGTGACGGCAGGTCGAACATCTGGAAGTAGTGGCTGCGCGACGCGTCTAGGTGCTCGGCGGCCCACGTCATGTAGTCCGAGTAGAACTGTTTGGCACCCGCGACGGAGCCCGTGTTGCCGTCGTCGGATCCGGCACTGGGCCAGCCCGTCTCGGTGATCGCGAGCTTGTCGGCCAGCCCGGGGAAGCGCGACTCGGTGTCGCTGCCCTGCAACTCTGTCCACTCGGAGGACACGAGCGTGAGGGCGTCGGCCACCGCAGTGTCGGCCGTGAAGACGGGCTGGATGTTGACGCCGACGACGTCGCAGGCCGTGAAGAGGTCGGCGAGGCCCGAGATGGACGAGTAGCGCGTCGAGTCGAGCATCTCGGTGTTGCGCTGCACGGTGCCGACGGGCACGTTGGGCAGCGCCTGCTGCAGCTGCGTGATGTACGTGAGCATCTCGGCCGGCACCGCGTCGACGGAGGCGAGGTTCTCGTTGCCGACGAAGATCTGGATGACGCTGGCCGATCCGTTGGAGAGCGCGCCGGCCGAGATGGCGGCCGTGACGGAGTCGGCCGTGGCGCTGGGGTCGTCGTTGTCGAAGGGGACGCCGAGCGACACGTTGAGGCCCTGCGCGATGGCCAGCGTGGCCATGTCGGCCGTGCCGTACGTGGTGACGTACGTGCGCACGAGGTCGAAGCCTTTCTCCTTGATGGCCTGGAAGTCGGCGGAGATGGTGGTTTCCGTGACGGAATCCACGTGGTCGGGGTCGTAGCAGACGCCGCCGGTGGCCGTGGCGTCAGCTCGGTGTACCGTGGAGATGATAGCGACGGTGGCGGCAGCGACGTATGATAAGAACTTCATTTGGTGGTGGTGGCGTCTGTGGTTTGTGGTGGGGTGAACTGTCTGTCGCTGTATGCTTGACCAGGCAAGTTGTGGAATGACCGATGGAGTGAGTGGGTCGCAGGATGCTCGCAAAGCTGCGTGTCCGTCACTGCAAGCACCATCACGCCTCCTGAAGATCTGGTCAAGTCGTGGTGAGTCGTGTAGGACACCATCGTCAGCTGGCATGAGGGTTATGCGGCACATGGCTGTCAATTCGGTGACTGTGGTGGCACGACCGTCTTGCGTTGTGTGGAGTCTCCAGTGGAAAAGATAGCCAGAGATGCCACGTGCGGCGTCGCCAAGCCACCGAGGTCGCTCGTTGCGTTGCGATGGCTGGGCAGGAGCGTCTCACGTCACGCTACGAAAGCAGCGCTATTGACAGAGGCTACGGATCCTAGAATCCAATGCCGGTGCCGTGGGCTGCCGAAAGAGACATCGGAGACTTTGCCCTATGAGTCCACACAGCCGTCACCGTTGTTCGGTTGTGAAGGCGTTGCCTGGTCAGAGCTCCATGTTGCCACGCTACATCTCAGGTGTCTAGCGTGGTAGCACCATTCGGGGCTTTCTTTGAGGATGGCTGTCGCCAAGTTATCAGGTCGAGTTCAGCTGGGGTCTTGCGTTTGGCACGAAGATTGATTTTCGCATCGAGAGTGATGCTGGCGGAAGGCGTCTTTCGTGGCCGTGGCTGGTGCTATCCATCGCGCGATTTGCGAACAATGCAGGAGGCTCCAGCACAGACGGTCGAGCCACAAACAGCGAGCTGCAAAGATGCCATCCCAGGCGGAGGAGGATACAGTATTGCAGACACGCTAAGGAGTAATTCGTGCTCGCAAGCTCGAAGCTATAATCCCCAGGGCCTTTGCAGCAATGCCGAAGGATCCATCTTTAATTGATCGCCGGGTTCATCCAATACATTAAACCATACAAAGTCGTTGGAGCGTTTTACAGTTCGTCTTCCTCGAGCAGCATGTTGGGCACGGCGTTCGTGACCGGGTAGCTACGTCCGCAGTTGTTGCACACCAGCTCACCCTCCACGATGTTCGTCTGCATTTAAACACAACAAGCAGCACCAAGCACGAATGTTAGCCGTCAAGACATCAGCAACGCAAGTGTAGAGGCTGCAACGCAACATACGTCGAAAATCACGCGGTGGATCAGTTTGAGCAGCTCGTCCTGCTCCGCCAGGTCGGCGGGGATCTGCTCCGGCAGAATCGGCACCTCCGGGTGGCTCAACTGCGGTCATAGCAGCAAAGACACCATCCGTCAGAAGAAAACTCATTGGCTGTCGTCACCAGCATCTCAATACTCACCTCCTTGGTTGTGTGGCACAGCGCCGCGTAGTCGATGGAGTCCATGATGTGCAGCATGAAACTCTTGCTGTACTGCGTCTCAAGCACCACGACGCCGTCCATCTCGGGCACAATCTGCAGCGACAAAGTACGAGCACCACTGTCAGTCTTTGCAAACGGCCACAGCTTCGGCTGACCGAAAGCAGTCGATTCCACGACGTACCCGCAGCGGGAAGTTGAGTGGCCGTCCAGCCTCACGTCCGGCCGTATCGGCGCACGCCTGCAATTGCCACCACACGCGAAGCGAGCAACACCCGTTAGAGAACCCACGCTAGACGGACACAACGCCACCTTGGCCACAGCCAGCCATCACCTTGACGTTGCACACGAGCATGTTGTGGGTCAGCAGACGCATCTTCGTCCGTGCAGCTCGTCCAGTAAGTTGGTCTGGCCACCAGTTCGGGTTCCACAACACTCTCACTTGACTTCAGTAAGTGGACATTGACTTGGCATCTGTAAGTGGACATATTTTAGCCAATCAAATCCAGTATTCTGAACGACTGGAGCCCAACCATTGTCAATGCAGTGCATCATCGGCAGTGTTCAAAGCGAAGCTCTTCCTGTCTACCACCTTCCCTGTCGTTAGACTCTAGAGCGCCGTAACCATGGTCAAGAAGAAAGGAAAGTCCAAGCGGATGTCGCTTCACAAGAAGTACAAGATCGCGCGTAAAGTGCGCGAGCACAAGCGGCAGGAGCGCAAGAGCGACCGCTTGAACCACAAGAAGAAGAAAGACCCGGGCATCCCCAACAACTGGCCTTTCAAGGAGGAGCTGCTGCAGCAGGTGGAGCAGGCTCGATTGGCCGAGATTGATGCCCAGCGTCAGGCTCAGCAGCAACGCAAGGAGGACAAGAAGAAGGCCAAGCTGCTGGCCAGACAGCAGTTCGCCAGCTCCAATGCCGTGTCCCTCGTGACGCCGCTGAGCGTGGAGATGCAGGCCCAGAAGGACCTCAAGCACGCCGTGCAGAAGGCCGACGTGGTGTTTGTGGTGCTGGATGCACGTGACCCGCAGGGCTCCCGCTCGCTGTCGCTGGAGGACGGCCTGGTGGCCAAGGGTCAGAAGAAGGTGGTGCTGGTGCTCAACAAGGTGGACCTCATCTCGGTCGAGACGGCCCAGAAGTGGGTCAACTACCTGCGTCGCTTCCACCCAACGATCCCCGTGCGCGCACTCAACACCAAGATCTCGGAGAGCGCCAAGAAGACCAAACAGGAGAAGGGCCACAAGGCGCTGTACGAGCGCCAGCAGGAGATCAGCGGCATGCGCGACAACGGAGAGGTGCAGCCCCTTCGCGTCTTCCTGGACGAACTGGCCAGCAAGACGGACAAGCCTATCAGTATCGCTGTTGTCGGATACCCCAACGTGGGCAAGAGCACGCTCATCAACTCGATCAAGCGCCGTCAGATGGTCACTGTGTCGAGCAACCCCGTGTCGACCAAGACGGCGCAGGAAATCGCCTACGGCGACAAGATCACGCTGGTGGACTGTCCCGCTCTGGACCCGGACTACAGCGACGAGGCGTCGACCGTCATGCGTCACGGCATCGCCGGCGTCTTCGTGGAGGACCCCGTGCCGGTCGTCAAGAGCGTGATCGAGCGTGGCGACGCCATGAACCTCATGCAGACGCTGCAGATCCCCGTTTTCCGCAGCCACGAAGAGTTCCTCTCGAAGCTCGCCATCAAGCGCAACTTGCTGCGCAAGGGTGGCGACCCGGACATCCTCATGGTGGCTCGGAATTTCATTCAGAATCTGGGCAAGGGGGTGTACAACCCTTCGTGTCTGCCGCCGGCCAAGTCCAAGTCTCGCTTTGAGATGCCTGCCTGGTACAAGAAGATGGATCTGTCTAAGGTTGGTCGGATGGTATTGAGGCTTTCGCTTTGTCAGCGTGATACTAACGGTTGTTACTCTTGTTGTTTTACCAGCTTGCCGACGCCGAGACGGTCCTGTACAGCTCCAACCCGACCGGCCACAAGCGCGTGCTCACCTTCAAGGCCACGCCCACTTCTCACGCTGCGGGCGACACGACCGAATACGACCTCGTCATGGGCGAGCTGCCGGAGAACGACGGCCTCACATCGGAAAGCGAAGATGAGGAGGCAGACGCCGACATGGACGAGGAGCAAGAGGAAGAAATGCATGACAACGAGGAATAAGTTCCAGGAGGCCACATGCCCCATCGACAGCTAGTAGAGTCGATCAGTACTCGCCAGCTTTTCGCCCTAGACCGATACATGTACTTATTAATCTTGAAGCGCTGTGTCAGAGCACATTACTCAACTTGCAGCACTAGCGCTCGTCGGTCGATTGTTGCTTTGCAGACGGATACTTCGTGCAACAACTCCGAGCGTCAAAGCTGCTGGTCGCTCCAATCTGAGACTCCGTGGTGGTACTACGCCGATCGCCTGGGATGGCATCTTTGCAGCTCGCTGTTTGTGGCTCGACCGTCTGTGCTGGAGCCTCCTGCATTGTTCGCAAATCGCGCGATGGATAGCACCAGCCACGGCCATGAAAGACGCCTTCCGCCAGCATCACTCTCGATGCGAAAATCAATCTTCGTGCCAAACGCAAGACTCCAGCTGAACTCGACCTGATAACTTGGCGACAGCCATCCTCAAAGAAAGCCCCGAATGGTGCTACCACGCTAGACACCTGAGATGTAGCGTGGCAACATGGAGCTCTGACCAGGCAACGCCTTCACAACCGAACAACGGTGACGGCTGTGTGGACTCATAGGGCAAAGTCTCCGATGTCTCTTTCGGCAGCCCACGGCACCGGCATTGGATTCTAGGATCCGTAGCCTCTGTCAATAGCGCTGCTTTCGTAGCGTGACGTGAGACGCTCCTGCCCAGCCATCGCAACGCAACGAGCGACCTCGGTGGCTTGGCGACGCCGCACGTGGCATCTCTGGCTATCTTTTCCACTGGAGACTCCACACAACGCAAGACGGTCGTGCCACCACAGTCACCGAATTGACAGCCATGTGCCGCATAACCCTCATGCCAGCTGACGATGGTGTCCTACACGACTCACCACGACTTGACCAGATCTTCAGGAGGCGTGATGGTGCTTGCAGTGACGGACACGCAGCTTTGCGAGCATCCTGCGACCCACTCACTCCATCGGTCATTCCACAACTTGCCTGGTCAAGCATACAGCGACAGACAGTTCACCCCACCACAAACCACAGACGCCACCACCACCAAATGAAGTTCTTATCATACGTCGCTGCCGCCACCGTCGCTATCATCTCCACGGTACACCGAGCTGACGCCACGGCCACCGGCGGCGTCTGCTACGACCCCGACCACGTGGATTCCGTCACGGAAACCACCATCTCCGCCGACTTCCAGGCCATCAAGGAGAAAGGCTTCGACCTCGTGCGCACGTACGTCACCACGTACGGCACGGCCGACATGGCCACGCTGGCCATCGCGCAGGGCCTCAACGTGTCGCTCGGCGTCCCCTTCGACAACGACGACCCCAGCGCCACGGCCGACTCCGTCACGGCCGCCATCTCGGCCGGCGCGCTCTCCAACGGATCGGCCAGCGTCATCCAGATCTTCGTCGGCAACGAGAACCTCGCCTCCGTCGACGCGGTGCCGGCCGAGATGCTCACGTACATCACGCAGCTGCAGCAGGCGCTGCCCAACGTGCCCGTCGGCACCGTGCAGCGCAACACCGAGATGCTCGACTCGACGCGCTACTCGTCCATCTCGGGCCTCGCCGACCTCTTCACGGCCTGCGACGTCGTCGGCGTCAACATCCAGCCCGTCTTCACGGCCGACACTGCGGTGGCCGACGCCCTCACGCTCGTGTCCTCCGAGTGGACAGAGTTGCAGGGCAGCGACACCGAGTCGCGCTTCCCCGGGCTGGCCGACAAGCTCGCGATCACCGAGACGGGCTGGCCCAGTGCCGGATCCGACGACGGCAACACGGGCTCCGTCGCGGGTGCCAAACAGTTCTACTCGGACTACATGACGTGGGCCGCCGAGCACCTAGACGCGTCGCGCAGCCACTACTTCCAGATGTTCGACCTGCCGTCACGCACCGACACGGTCTTCGAGGCGCACTTCGGTCTCTGCGACGAGGACGGCAACGAGAAGTTCACTCTGTAGATGAAAGAGGTTAAGCACCGTTGACTGGTGTGTCTAACAACTTGATCTGGTCAATCCATCGACAACCAAAAACGGAAAAGACACAAACAACACCAATTCAGCCCACTAGATACTTCGGATTGAACTCTAACACCCAGGGGGTTATTGCTTCCACGCTCCAAAAGACCCAGTACACGATATGGACTAGTCGTCCGGCTGCAGCAACTCGTCGTACTCCTCGCGCAGCACAAGCGATTCCTGGAACATATCTGCCAAAGTGGCTGATACCTCGTTCTTCTTCGGATCTCTTGCGCGAGTCTGGCAAACGCACTTGCTTTTAACCCGACGACACTTGCGACACAAGGTGGGGGGCTTGCCGTCCGACGACTCGCCCTTCGATGCATCCTGAGTACTTGCATCGTCATCCGGTACAGGAGCCACATCCGTGTCGACAGCAACGTCGCTATCCTTGCGCACGTCGTAAAATAGGCGAATCAGCTGCTGCAGCTCCGACGTGTCCAGCTTCGTCAGCGCCTTAACTTGGTCGCTACAAAACGAAAGAGCAGTTATCATTGCTAAGCAAAAGGCTCACTATTTCATCTATACAAGCCAAGGTAGCTCACCTGCGTTCCCCTTCAGCCAAGTCATCAGGCTTGATATCGTACGCTACAAGCATCAAAAGCGTCGCCACGCATGTCCACTAACAAGGATGAGTCGTTAGAACCAAAGTATTTGAAGAAAACTGCTGCACAAAGTGTGAAAAGGATCGTACCTGGTGCGCATTACGAGTGTCGATGGCGTCGCGCAGGGCAAACGTCTCTGTGATCGTGTCGATACGGTGATTGGCGAACCGGTCGCCCGCAAGTTTCAGCTTCAGTGCCACTTGTGGCAGCGGACGGCGCAGCATTATCGAGAGCGAGTTCCATCGTTCGGTGCGGATCTGGCGCGCGCGTCGGCGTGCAGCATCGGCTTCGACCTTGTCCGGTCCCTCAACCCACGGGTCTTCTGCCTCAACCTGCTCTTCTTCCTTTTCAGGAAGCGGCAGTCCAGCGACCATCAGCGTCGTCTCGTGGGTGATCCAGTTGGAAAACAACCCCCACAGGTGGCTGAACAGTGGTAGGTCGTTCAGTGTCACAACTTCTTCATCGTCAAAGTCCGAGATCTCGAAGCTGTCTGCGGACGACACATCACTGGCCGCAGCGTCGCTTTCATCACTGTCGCTCACAACGATATCATCGTCGTCGCCTTCCTCCTGACTCTTCTTGACGAGCTTCTCCACCTTCTTGGCGAGTTTCTGTTTGTGTGATGGGAAGATGTAGCCTTCAATCAGCGTTGCATGCTCCACCGTGGGGAAATTTCTATCTGGCGGCGCTGGCGCCTCGTTTTCCTTCAATTTGGACGAAGTCGACGCTTCCAGGGCAGGCGGAACACCAACCGACTTCGCGTTCGCCGTCGCGTGCTTTTGTTCGACAACACCCAGATCCTGGGTCTTAGCCCACACAGCCTTGGCTTTTGGCAGTGGCTCTGGCTGGGTCATAACTGGACGAGCAGCATGGGTGGCTGGCTTCACATTGTCCTCGAAGTCGAGCGGATTCGGCTTGTTCGTGCCAAACACTTCAACCAGCGACGGCACCAGCTGTGGCGGCTTGTGCGCGAGTCTCGAGAGCAGAACCCGAGCTTTCTGCAGGCAAAATGCAGCCACAATAGCAAGATTAAAAGGTTGGTGGATGGACTTTCTTCAGCCTTTGGCTTGGGTCTGGGGCGTGGAATTTCTGGAGCAGCAGCTTCGTACCTTGAGACAGAGTTGGGAGCAGAATTGGCGCTCGTAGTGAGCGTCGTAGATCTTCTTGCGAGCCAGGGATACCCGCAGTTTGCCTGTCGTCCTGCTCCATACAACATATTTATCAACATACAGTGATTAGATTGGTTGAAAGTGGAAATTACGCCATCGGATTGGCTGATAAGCACTTGCCGTACTTGGACAGCGGGTTCTCGCAGGCCGGGAAGGCGCAGCGCCTCGCAGCCGCGCGCTCCTCGAAGACCTCCTCCATCTGCCGACGCTGCAGCAGCTGGCCGCTCATCTCCAGGTACCGCACGGACACGCGCGGCCCCAGCAGCGTCGCCATGAGCGCGAAGGCCTCGTGCACGTTGGAGCCATGGACGCTCGTCATGATTGGCAAAAAAGAGATTGCGTGCAGGAACACCAAGTGGCACAACAGCACTTAGTGAAATCAAGTCTAACGTTCTTGAAAAAAGGCAAGCCAGCTTTCTCGGAAATGGGCTCAGTGATCCATGGCCGTGACGTCGACGGCAGCGAAAGCAGCGATAGCGAATAGCGGTAGCAAGTAAATAGGCGCGGAGATTCCTCGTAAGCTTGCGCGGATTGGATTCGAATTCCGCGCGGTGGTATGCAAATCGCAAAGTAAGCTTTCAGCGCCAAATACTGTTAATCGCGCACGGGACCTCGATACTTCATAAAACAAGCTCGAACAGGAAGGAGAGTAGCTTTGGGGATGGGGCTTGCCGTTAGTATATCCGCTATCCCTCGTTATACCTTTTGTGGCGAAAGTCTCGTGTGGGAATCTGTACGTGCGTGCTGGAGGATTTGTCCACACCCTACTTGTATTCGACTCGGCTGCTTCCTACCTTTGCTGTTCACATTTCGTACGTGAACACAACCTCGCACAACGATGCAGTTCCCCCCTCCTGCAACGATGGAGTACGCTTGGCCCAGCGTTAGATTAGCGTTCGATGGGCAGTGGAAATGTTTGGAGTTGCGCGACTACCAAAAAATATGCAGGCTGTCGACTGTCTGTGCGGCAATTTTCACCTTTGCGTTGCGATTGGCATAACCCGCCAGGATAATTGTTGTTTGGTGTTCAGCTCGATGATAAGAAGAAAGGAGATTCACTCCGCAGGACGGATATCGCCAATTTCCTAAAGACCATCGCCTCCCATGGTGTTCGTTCAGGAGAAAAGTGGGTTCCCGGATGATCTCTTTTGAGGATTTCTACATGCACAATTGCTCGGCATTCTACATGTAGTACATAAGCTGCTGCAGGAATGATTCCAAGTTGGATGTCTTCAGTCTTACAGCAGCAAAGACTACAAGACTGCTTTGCTTTGCCTTTCTTTTGCTTTTGGTGCCGCCGATCCATTTGGACGTGGGGCACGTGCCCGCCAGCTTCAACCTGCGCCGCTCATTTTCCACCAATCGGCGTCGACTCGTATCCGAGGCAAAACATTGAAAACACTGACGTCGACGGCAGAACCAGATTGTCTTCGCGTCCGTCATGTTCGCCCTGCGCTGCTCGTCCCCCTCGCTCTCGGCGCTGCGCCGCCCCCTCGCACGCTGCCTGGCCTCCAAAGGTTCGTCCGTGCTCTCACACCCAGAACCGCAGCCATCTTCCTCACGCTCCTCTTTCCTTCCTTCCTCATGGCCTCAGCCGAGTACGAGAACATCCGCACCGAAGTGCGCGGCAAGGTTGCCATCATTACGCTACACCGGCCCAAAGTAAAGCCCCGATCGTTCGACTAGTCCAAGGTTGTAGCTCACCAAATCCATCCATGTTTCTCCAGGCTCTCAATGCGTTGTGCAGTCCGCTGATCGAGGAGCTCAATGGTGCGGCCCACGCCTTCGACGCGGACAAGAACGTGGGCGCCATCATCATCACTGGCAGTGACAAGGCGTTCGCAGCTGGCGCGGACATCAAGGAAATGGCCAGCAAAACCTTCGTGGAGGCCTATTCCAGCAACATGTTCGCCAACTGGGGCGACATTACCAAGGTCTCGAAGCCTGTGATCGCCGCCGTCAACGGCTACGCACTGGGCGGCGGCTGCGAGCTGGCCATGCTCTGCGATCTCATCATCGCCGGGGATTCGGCCAAGTTCGGCCAGCCCGAGATCACGCTGGGCACCATCCCGGGCTGCGGCGGCACGCAGCGCCTCATCCGCGCGGTGGGCAAGGCCAAGGCCATGGAGATGATCCTCACGGGCAGCATGATCGACGCCCAGCAGGCCGAGAGAGACGGCCTCGTGGCCCGCGTCGTGCCGGCCGACCAGCTGCTGGACGAGGCCCTCAAGACGGCCAACAAGATGGCGTCCTTCTCGCAGCCTGTGGTCAAGATGGCCAAGGAGGCCGTCAACGCCGCGTACGAGCAGACGCTGCAGGAGGGGCTCAAGTACGAGAGCCGCCTCTTCTGGAGCTCCTTCGCCACCAAGGACCAGAAGGAGGGCATGGCCGCCTTCGTCGACAAGCGCAAGGCCGTCTTCAAGGACGAGTAAGCGGCTGGAAGTGAACCACTCCGGCCAAAACCAAAACCAACTACTACTACAATCCAGAGTTTTTGGGAACTCACTCAACAGAGTTCCGATTCGTAAAGTATTAACGCTACGATTCGCTAGTCTGTCAGTATGATGGTCCATCAGGACAGGCAGAGCAGCTACAAGCAGAGTCCCTGGTCGACTGAGACCAGGGAGATGGCTTAACCTGCCGCCAAGTCCGTCGTCTGGAGCTCACGCACGCGCTACTGTCGATAGCTACAGACCTGGAATGACGCCTGGCCGTAATGATAACCCCACGCAGCATCTCTTCACGTACCTTTACTCTTCTTGGACGAGCTTCCAGCGGCTGAGGCCGCTTCGTTCACGTCATGGACCACGCCATTGCAGTCGCCAACGTCACGCTTTTTCTTCTTGGAAAGTTTCTGGGTCGGTGGCTGCTTGCGAAGGTGCTTACTGTCACCCGCACTGCTTTCCACAGATTCCAAGACCCACGCGGGGATCTGCGCACGTGTTACATGGTCGATCTGCATGTCCATTCCGCCATGACGGGCGTCCCACTGGTCTGTGTAGAAGGCGAAATCGCGGATCACGCTCGTCAGGTCCACGTTGTGGGTCTTGCCGTTAGCTGCAGTCGCTCTTGGGGCCGGAAAGCCTAGGCCGATGAACAGCCACGAAGTATGCACCTCGCTCTTCGACGAGCTCTCTGGACTGACGTCCTTGGCCTCGACAAAGTCAAAGAAGCGGGCGAAGGGGTGAATGCGTAGCTCCGGGAGTGTTTCCAATCTGGTAACACAGGAGACGAAGTCAATCACCAGCAGACGGAGAAGTTGAGACCAACATCGAGTGGTGATAGGATTCTGGTCAGGCAAAGAGACGATCGGAAAGCAGTAGCAATGCCTGGACACAAAACGGCTCAGACATCACGTACCGAAGGAACAGGTGACGCAGCCTTGACTCGACCCAACCGAACCATCCGTCGAAGTCTTCGGCATTATTCGCCGTTATCTGGACACGAAGAAAGTGCTTCGACCTGATCAGCCACCAAAAGCAAGCAAGACGGTCACAAAACAAACTACACATCCCAACAAAGTGAGAGGGCGAGAGTTGGCCGCAGAAGGGGGATAGAAACCTTTGGAAGAACACTGGAGCTACAAACAGCTTCGCCCACGAAGTTTTCTGTGCAGATTTACAACGTCAGTAGCGTAATCGAACGAGGGAAAGCATTCGAGACGTACCTTGGTCTCGATCTCCAGAGTGCGATTAAACCCCTTGCCAAACTCGGCCTGGAGAATGCGCAAGGTTGAAGCCATCACATTGTACGACGAGTTTAACGCTGGGTACGCCGGTGTGATGATCGGCATCAAGTGCAACCGGTCGCGCACGTTCACCTTGGGGTTCCATCCCTGGGAACGAAATTCACAATGGTCAATTAACACGTCAGTTCGTGAACTCGCGCCAGCGGCAGAAATGAGGTCGCTATCAGAGCTAAAGCTTTTGCATCACCGGGAAGCCAAGACTGCGGGGGTTGCTGACCGCGTCCAGCATGATCGGGTTGGGCCACTTCCACATCTGGTATATCCGGAAAAACCGTGAGAGCAGAGACGCCGGCAAGTAGTTCGGGTAGAATTGGCAGACGCGTGCTACCAAGATGGCCCAGTTGACACCGCCAAGGAAGCCCAGCACGTTCGAGTAGATGCCACGGATCTGACCAACACACCACGTCAGACACACACAAAATGACACCATAGTCGTCGTCTTCCCCACACGTACCCGGGCCCAATGCTTGACGGCAATCAGCGTCGTCCGAAACCTGTCCGGGTGGGGCACGAGCTGCAAGACCCGCTCCGTCACGCGCACGCCGTTGCAGCTTCTGACCGAGGACTCGTCCAGTCCTCTCAGGTACTGGTCGTCCAGGATATCAATGTCTGCCGGGATCGAGTCCAGGCTGAGTGACACGAACAGCAGGTCCACGGGGATGCCATCCACCTTCATCTTGATCACCGGCACGAACCTGCAGGCGTCACCAGCACAGCTCGTTACCGCTCCATCTATCGTAAAATCCCTTCCCAGCAACGTACGCGTCGCTGATGACGTGAAGCGCCGTGACATTGGAGCATGCATCCAGCAGGATCGGCGCCTTCTCGAAAAAGCTCGCGCGCGTACAGTGTCTTGGCGCAATGCACAGCCTGGTAAAGCAGTCAACAGTCCAATTGAAAGGTCAGCTCTTTCTCCACCACTGCGTCAGCTACTGGAGCCACAAAATCAATGGAATTGCATCCTCGTACGTGTCGATGTCGGCCTCTTGACTCTGCACGCCCAGGCGGTAGGAGCCGAAGGTGCGCAGCTGCACGTGCTTGGCCGAAGCCTCACTCTCGCTGAAGCGAGCCAAACCCTCGTGGAGCGCGTACTCTTGCAGCACTTGGTGCAGTCTTTTCAGCACGTTCTCCCGTCGAGCCAGCTGCTCGTCGCTCTCGTACAAGCCGCAGGATCTGTTGTCATGAAATGATTGTGTCATTTAGTCAACATCATCTAGCTTCGCTTCCAGAGCGAGTTACGACCAGCAAGAGGAAGCAAAACGTACCTGAGCGTCTGCATTAACTCGTCGTTGAGGCGCTTGTCCTCGTCCGAGGGCCCCGCGGTCGACAGCGGCGTCGCCATGAGCTGCAGCAGGGCGGATGGCGTCCAGCCGTGAAACTGAAAATTTGAATATCACTAAAGTGGAAAATGTTGCAAAGTACAAATATCACACTAGAATATCACATAAGCTGCTGCTCGAGCAGATAGAGCATGACGCCCAGCACGGCCATGGTCCCCACGTTCTGCTCGCTCTGGACGGGCAGATGGACCCATCCTAGAGGGGTTTCCAGCCCTGCTAACTGGTCGGGTGACGTGTAGAGCGGGCAGCGGTAAAAGCCCAAGGTCGTCGCCGTCTGGTTCGGAAGCGGCCGAGGGTCCTCACAAGCAGCGGAGCGCGACGACGGCAGCATCAAACCTTCGGGTGCGAGTTGGAACCGCGTAGTGGCGTGTAACTTTAGTGGTGGGAGCGGCTGGAACCGCGCGGAGGCTTGTGATGGGCCGTTCGTCAGTGGCGTGGGCGACGAAGGTGTCTGGTCCGAAAGCGTCCACGAATCCGGAGACCACCAAGCGCCCTGGAATTCCATGATCCGATCGACAAACGAAAGCACTGGTGTTAGGAACGAAAGCAGTGAGAAGTTTGGTTTATCACCGCGTACAATGCGTACCGATAAAAAGAGGCCTGAGAGCACCAGGGAGCCGAGAACGTCTTCTGCGGGCGTTGGTGGTGCATCGCTTGGAGAGCTCTTTGAAGTCGCCAAGCGCTGGCGAGGCAGCACTACCAGAGAGATCTTCCTGAGCGGGATCCCAGTGCTGACCGATATGCTGTGACGGAATGAATACAGCAGCGCTGCATTGATAAAGCAAGGAAGGATCCGCCGGGTTACAGCGAGATACAGAGACGGGGAAATGAGCGGACACAAACCTTTGGGTCGTTGCAAGGCCAGCAGCCATATCGACTCGATAATGACGGGAGCGAACGCCATCACAGACTGCTGGTGCGTGTGGTAGAAAGCCACCGCTTGCTGGAACCAGCGCAGCCAGGTATTCAACCGCGTTGGGGTCGAGTACCCTTCGAAGTTGTCGGATTTCACCGCATCTCCTCTCCAGGCCGGAGGAAGGTCACCACACGCTAATGCGTTGACGGTTGCCATCGTGTCGGAATTCAAAAGCTCAACGCTATCCGTTCGCAGCGACAAAATCAGCTCAGCGCTCGCCCAGATGAATGTTAGATACGCCTCCATGGCCGGCAGCTCGACCTGAACCAGGTGCGCGGTTGGCTGCTGCTGCAGCTGCGTCTGCAGATACTGTTGCCGTCGCAGCGTACTAACTCGTCCTTGCCGAAGGAACGGCTGACGAGTTGACTTCTGGCTGACAAGCGCTTCCACTGCGCTGCTTGCCTTGCGCTTCCCCCACCCGATGATCATACTCTCGCGCTGCTGTTTCTGCAGTTGCTGGATACTACCAGACAAACTGGTTCTGTCCGGAAAGTCCGCCGTCATCTTTTCCAGGCGTTGCTGAGCTGAGCGCAAGTTTGTCGCTCTCTTTTTGAAGCCTGAGTTTGCGTTGAGCGACGCTGGCCCAAGAGAGAAACTTGCCAAAGTTTTCAGAAGGCAGGAGTTCTTATGTGCGCGCTGTTGCTGCTGCAGACCGACAGGAACCAGGTCGATTTCCAGCTTCTCAAAGAGACTGGTACACGGAGCCATCGTTGTTGTAGCCAGCTTGTCACGCAGTCGAAGGATACGGGATAGCAGAGATGCGTCATGTTCTGCGTTGTGGAGGTCGAGGGTATCGAAGTGAAGGCACCAGGTCAGCAATTCTCGGCATTGACTTGCTCGGACATTACCCCAGAGACGACCCGTGTACAGTAACACGGCGAGCTCCGTCAAAGTCTTCCCGTGAGCTTCTGCAGCAGCTGCGGCAGAAGGAGTCGACGACTGAACCGACGAAGACGCACCCGACGTGACAGTGGCTGCAACGACACGCTGATGCTGATGCAGTTGAATCAAGCGCGTCACTCGATCCAATTCGTAGTGAGAAACGAAGAGATCAGTTGGAATTGAAGGCACAGACGCCAGGTCTTGGAGGTGGAGACGGAAGATCGAGTGGAACAGCCACAGGGCTGCACGGATCTGTTGCTGCTCGGCACTATTGCGCTGGATTGCTGTCAGAATCGATGATGCGTGGCGTGAAAGTGGCGCAGGACGACTCGGTGCTACGTCTGTTTGCTGTTCCTTCTCGAGCCTTTTCTTCCGTTTTTCAGTCTCTCTCCGCTCCTGTTCGGCCTGCAAGAACGCGTCGTAGTGTTGCCGGAGAGTCTGAGGGGGTTCCAAAAAGAGACGTTGAGCTGGAACAAAGTCGAACTCTCGGCAGCGCCGCTTGTACTCGGCCCTTCGCCCAGGAACCGGCGACAGTTCCTCTACTAACCACAGGCGGAACTCATGGCTCGTGGACTTGACATCGCTCAGACGCGCAATTTCCAGTCGCAGCGCATTCGTGATACTCAAGGGCGATGTCGTGGCCACTTCGACAATTGTCCACCCCGGATCCATCGATATTTCTTTGAGTCTTGTGACAGCAGCAACGTCACGAACACTCGGATCGCTCGTCGTTTTGCTGGTGGCAACCTTGTCACGATAGGACCAAATGCTGCCACTAGAAGCCCGAGAAATCGGATCGTGTCCTACAGAGAGGAAGGCAACAGACTCTGCTGGAACGGCACGTCTTCTGGCACAATGCCGCACACTGGAGGAACCGGCCACAGCAAACTGACTCGAGTCGGACAGGATAAGCAGAGGGGTCGAGAAATTCGCCTTTTTCGCGACGGTATCCACGCTTGGCCTGACGATCCCTCCTCCTTCTTCCACTGCTCCTTGTAGCACCATAACAACTTCTTTCCCGAGATGCGTCTGTATCATTTCATCAACCAACTGGACGGGGAGCGAGTTGAACAAGCACACGTGGATTTGAAGTTGTCCAAGTGCGCCAAGGGTTTGCTTTAGCCATGGTGGCCATTGGATACTTTCCGTCTTCGTCAAACAGTGCCGTTTTGAATCGCTCGGTGCTCGCAGATGTGCGGAATCGTCAGTCTGCGACTGGTACGCCGACTTCAAGTACGCTTTCCACTCAAGGCCATTCGCAACCATATCATCGTAAAGCGCTTGCTTGAAAGAGCTCCAAGTTAACGAGTTGTTTTCTTCACCTGAGGGTTCAATGAAGTCCTTTTGGATCTTCACGAAGACCGTTAGAAGCTCGTCGTCAAGGCGTTTGCTTGAATCTCCCGAGCTCAAAGCGACAATACTGGCCAGAATTCCAACGTCAACGACCTCGTCAACGAAACGTTGTGCAGCTTGCTCCACAATACCAGAAGTACGCTCCAAGTAGTGGAAAGCCAAGCTTCGTCTTGAGCACAAGCGAAGCAGACGATCCTTCGCCGCCTCCCCGAGAACGAAGCGGGTAATTCCCAAATCGGCCGTGTTCTCTCTCTCGACATCAGCAATGCTGAGCGCCAAGGAAATGAAGTACGCTGTGTGCAAGGAAGTTGGAAGCCCGGCAAGGCGCTGGTTGATGAATGAAACTGTTGTCGACGCCGTCACTGCCGCAACATCCACATGCCTGCGTGTATGATCAGGCGTCGGTGTACTCGACTGCGCTTGACCAGGTCCACTATCTTGCTGAGGCAATGCTTTCACGAGACTTTCACTGAGGTTCATCAAAAGTTGGGAAAACGGGAGGTGCAACGAAGCATCGAGACGAGCAATGCCTTCTTCTGCCAGGATGAAGGCACGTGCGCGGTGAGCGTACATTTGCACCTTTTTCCGGGTCTCGTACAACCCTCTTAGCTCTTGTTGCATTTGGTTCCGAGCATTCCGAACTGTCAAGAAGTCGTCCAACTGAGTCGAAATGCGGTCCATTGATTCTTCGTCGTAGACGCCCTGGTGACCCGTGCCCGAAGAGATCCACGCAGAAAAGACAGATGCTGCAGTCGACCCCAACCCGTTCTTGGAGATCTTTGCCACCTCGTCACTAGCAGCGCAGAGGTTGGCAAGGGAGCTTCGAAACAACGCTTCTTCCTTGGTCTTTTCCGCGCTCAGCTTGGCTTGCAGCGACTCAATGTCGCTTTGAACAGATATGCTGGAGTTGTGGCAAAATTGCGTCATGAAGTGATTGTCAAGGTCCCGTCGGGTGGGGGTGAAGTCAACCACAGCGAAGTGACTCCATGTCTGCAAGTTTCACACAAATTCCTATCAGCACTAAACAACACAAACGTTTGGCGTAAACTACAAACCTTGGGGGTCCAATACGCTGCCTTGTCGAGAGACTTGGCAGCAAAATACACTGCACAGTTGGTCTTCTCCTTGAGCAGCACGGTGAGCTCCAGCGCAGCCTCAATCGCTGTTTCGTCTCCTTCCGACGCGTTTTCAACCAGAATCTTCAACAACAACAACGTTAGTCTGAGTATTTGTAGAGAAGGAAACTTAACAAGCGTGAAGAATGAAGTTACCATAGATGGCGGGGTTTGAGCGAGGCACGTCTCCATTGAGCGAATTAAAAGCGGGTCCCCTGCGTCAAGAATGACCACAGCGCCAGATTCCTCCCGGAATCGCTGACCAGCATTGTTATCACTTGGCAATCGAGTCACTTCACTGCGCGAAGATCCGTTTCTTGAACTTGTCACTGCGCTGCGGTATGCCTGCTTGACCCACGAACACCCTCTATCAAGTGGGTCGATCAGGAACGGAGTCTTGAAACAAACTTGATGGGACTGATCCATCAGGAAGAGACTGGTAGCAAATGCCTCCTCCTCCTCGTCGTGCATATCAACAATAAATTTACGTAAGTGTTTCGCCAAACCTTCTCCACTCATGACCCAATGCTGAAGCATCGAGGGAATGTCGACTGAGACAGGGTACGAATCACTTGGGGGCGATGAAAACTGGGTTTGAATGGCCTCATGGCACTGTCGTACGAGTTTTTCGCGATCTTCGTGACATTTCTCGGCTCCAAAGATGATCAGAATCGACACGATAGCGCAGTCCCCCAACAGGTTCACTTGCTGCTGCTCAATGGACTCCATTCGTTCACGCGTGATGTCATACCACAGCTTGATAACATGGCCGAAGGATGCGACTGAGGACTTCCACCTCAATCTCGTTTCTTGTGTTCGCTGGAGCTCGGATTCTCGCTGTAAGTTTTGCGCATGACGGATCCGGAGCTCAGCCAAATGCATCTCAATATCTACGAGTTTCTTCTTCTCGGTCTGGGCTCTTTCCTCAATGATGTGGAAATTGCGCTCTGTTTCTTCGAGCAGCTTCTGCGTTGGAGCCACGCACTTCATCGCTTCGAAGTAGCGTACGAGCGCTAGCACCCACTTACAAAGTGTAGTCGAAGCCAGAGACGCACGTCTCATGTTCTCCATCGAGAAGCCCGGGTGATTCACGTAGAACTTTACACGGTCCATGAGAAAAGGATCGATGCTGTCCTTGTCGAAATTGCGGAGCCGGTCGAGAAAGCGGATATCCGCCAGAATTCGAAGAGCCTCGCTCCAAGTCGGTGGCACGTCGAGCAGCACGCAAACGGCTTGCATTGCTAGTCGCACGAGCTGAGGCGGGTTCGTGAAGGACTTCATTTCGACAATATGGTATTTGTTGATCTGTGACAAGGCCTCCGTGGCTTCTTGAACATCCGGCAGCGTCTTTGACAGCTCGCGTTGGATACTGGCGCGCTCCATTTCAATCTCACCGTGAATTTTAGCGCAGCGTTCTTCATCGAGTAAGAACATACGCCTCGCTTCTCTCTCAATCGCTTCTTGGACTGCTAGTTCCGCGGTTGTCTCCATCACAGCCCGAGAGGCATCATTCTGGAGAACTTCACTCGTTGTCTCCTTAGCGATCCGGACACTGGTCTGCGATAATCTGTTCGCCAAGAACTTCAAGGCTTTTCCCAAGTCGCGCAGCTGATGCTCCAGCTTTCGGTGGTGAAATGCAAACAGAACTTTAAACACACGCAACATGTCGTCCAGCTGTGTGGTTACCGCTCCGAACCTCCTTCCACGTATCGTAGGAGACGGCAAACGCTGCTGGTAGTAAGCCCCGTCACTCACAAAGCGTTCTGCCGTACGATGGACAATTATCATGACGTCTCGTAGATGGGCACGGATACCGGCATCTACAAGACTGGTAGCTTCCGAGATTGCCGAGATTTCACCCAACCAGCTCCACTCATGAAGCGCACTGTTGCAGACCGCCTCCGCTGACACTTCCTGCCAATTTGGAAACGTTTTCGACACAAATCGGTAATAAACTGTCGGCTGCAGAGTCATGAACTCGAACAGCTTCGTCTTCGACCTGCGTACATTCAAGCAGATTAGAACACAGGAACTTCATCCAGCAACAAGTACATGTACCCACCCAATCGAAAGCACGACGTATAGACTGCGTCTCACGTTCTCCCGAAAGATCGTCAGCAAATGCGCTGACGATGGTGGCCCTGTTCTCTTGTTCCCTCCGTTCGCTTTGTCCTTTTCACCAGTTGACGATACCTCTTGAAGAAAGTTTGGTGTCAATGGCGCATTTGGCACCTTTGGCTGATAGTCAATACCATGGAGTTTGACTTTATCTGCCGACGAATAGACATGCGGTGGCAGGTCATCTTGGCGAATCAAATGTACCAGGAGTGCCACTTCTTCTGAGTTGAGATCCTCGAACTCGGCGTACATCACGGTTTGGGTAGCCTTGAGACCTGCTTCGAGCACGATTGTCTTGACATTCTCGATGAAATCACCAAGTCGCAACTGCGCACTAACTTCCCGAAATTGAAAGGATAGCGCTCCACACGCCACCATCGTGGTACTCCGTCGATCGGCTGTGTCCGATCCGCTAAGCAGCAGTTGCCGTACTCCACTCTGCAGAAAACTGTAGATATCCAACGTGTTCTGCAACTGGTGAAATGACGGAGCAGCAGTGAGTTTCTCGTCAGGAAGACCCGTTTTAAGTGCCACTATCGCTAGTGAAGACCGACGTATTATCGCTGCTTCTTGGGCAGAAGACATGGGAGTTTTAGGACTACCCATCGGTGTGCTTGTCGGTAATAGTTGGCGGACCGAACGCATACCTTTTCGTGGACTACGTGGGCTCTGCACGACTGGGGCTGCTCGTAGTTCCAGTCCTGAAATGGGGAGCTCAGAAGGTGTCTGGTTGGATTTCAACGATGACTTGTGATACCAATGGAAACGTTCCTCGCCAGCAACGAAGATCGTCGTAAGCGTCCGTGCATTCACTCGGGTGATCCCCTCAGTATCGCCACAGTCAGTGAAGAAGTACTCCTCTGGGGATCGAAGATAGTCCAGACTTTGAGAGCTAAACCCGAGCTTCTTGGCAATGCGGAGCGATGAAGACTGGAGCTGGTCTTGATGCGTCTGCTCTAAGAGTCTATTCCGATGAAGCTGAAGAGTGAAGTACATCGTCAGGATCTCAAACTCGGTTGCTGGGTCGGCTGGAACGCGCGATAAAGACGTGTTCATCAGGCTGATGTATACCGATAGCACGCTTCCAATGTTGAAAATCAAATGGGGCGAGACAGCGGATGCTTTCCACAATTTTCGTGCTCGCTTGAACATTTGGATGGGGAATTGACCGAGACGATGAACGACGCTCATTAAGTCTCCAAAAGGACCTTCGTAGCGCTTCCGGAAGTACGACATGAACATGGGGACAACTTGTACGAACACCTGGTCGCTCTGATCCGTTAGCCAGATCTGAATCATCGTTAACGTGAGTGAGTGGAATTCGAGATGGAATTTCGTACGAATGGAGACGTACCATGTGAAAGTGGCGCATCAATCGAGACGGAACGCGGGGGTAGCCGAAAGTGGAAAGCGAAAAAGAGCACCATACTGCGAGGTCTCTGAATTCCACGAACTCCTTTGAAGATTTAACAAAACTTCCCTTTCCGTCGGTTACTTGGCGAATCATGGCGGAACATGGGCCGTCTATCTTCTCTGAAAAGTCCTAGTAATCGTAGAAAGTATATACAAAATCAAATAAGCACAAAGGCCCTTCGATTGAGCAAACCGAGTCACATACCTGTGTCTCGAGGTTGAGATTCTCCAGTAGTAACACGAGGGCGCGTTTCCCAACGCCAGGACAGTGAGCTCCTCTCAGTTTTCCAGTCATTCCATTTTCAATGGCTCTCTGGATATCAAACCCCGTTGTTGTAGGGCCAATTTGGACGGTGGCGGCACTCACGCGTTCCTTTTGGCCCAGTTCCCGCAAACAGTTCTCCACAACAAGTGTCTTCCCAACGCCCGATTCGCCAAGGACAAAAGCGTTTGCATTGGCTAGAGCGATCATCTTCAGCCACGCGCTGCAGCTGACAGTGACTACTGTTGGAACGTAGATGACCGACAAGGGACTCGTAATCGACGACGTGTCGCCAACAAGTTCATCGTCACCGTCAACATCTTCCGTGTCGTCGCAAGTCACGATTCTCCCTCGAGCTCTCAGAATCGCACTCGTTCGACGTGGAAACTCCGTCTGGTAGGCAAAGCTGCTCCGACGAGTTGCCGGTCGTGACAGCTCTACGAGGGATCGACTCCATAAAAACAGCACTGCGCGATGGTCATGAAAGCGCAATCCAACGTCAAACAGCGTGGCAGAAGCGTCTAAAGTGAAGATCGGATGCTCCTCTACTAATTGAGGTGCGATCTTGATAGCTGCAAGATGAAACTCCAGCCTAACACGAGGTGGTAGAATCATTCCCATGGACATAACTGCGGCGTAAGCAACGATAACTCTTGCGTCGGCCATCCACCCGGCATCGTCCTCCACTACCCCCTTGACAACTTCTGCAACGAACGGAGTAACGATTTGAAGCATGTTTGCCACAGCCTGAATAACTGAGCACTGTAAGCAAGCTGGCGCATTTCGTTTGAAAACATCCAAGATCGGTGGTAGATGCGAACGTATCAGCTTCGCCACGTATTCGCTGGTTGGCTCCACTAACTTGGTTAAATGCGCTAAGCTTGAACGCTTCCGTCGAGGCTGCTGTTGAAGCAACCAACTCTTGATCAACAGCGTGTACGGCACCATGTGCTCGGCCTGCATGTAGACCAGACCGCAACGGCTTAAACACGCTGGAGACCACTGCTGCAGACTCTCAACTTCGCAGAAGATGCGCAGATTCTCTTGCGTACACTCTAACTGATCTCCATTCGGTAACGTCATCTTCTTGGTGTCCTTAGGCGATGTTTCCATCAGACTGCGAAGCGGTTCCAGTAACGTTGGTGCATCACGCACGCCGTCGAAAACAATCCACGATGCAGGAGCTAGCGAACGAGTCGATGATGTAGCCGCAGCGCCATCACCGCGAGAATAAATGGATCCTCTCCGTGCCTGTTGCAAGGTCGAAGCCTTACTCCCATCGCTGCTGCTTGAGTTACCAATATTGCCAACGTTACTGTCATTTGTCGCGGTGTCTACGCAGTTCTGGCGGAAAAAGTGGCTGAAAAAGCCATCATCCCAGGTCGAATCGCCTGTAGGCTCGCCGTAGATGTCCTTCAGAGTGAACGCTTCAGGGTAAAGACGAAGTATTCGAAGACGCTTGGCAATTGCTGCATCATCATTGAAGGGTTCCTCGCCGTCATCTGCCGAGTTAGCCAGATTGTCAGCAAGGATCGAGCTCAGTACGCTGAGCGCTGTGGATTTCCCGCATACTCCACGGCCAACCACAACAACCACGACCCTTTTCGACACAATCTGGTAGAGTTCAAGGAGTTTGCGGACGTAGAATTCACTCACGCTCAGTCTGCGAGAGGTGATCGCCCTCTCAATCCTGATCTTTACTGATTGCAGTTCATGATTCTCGTCGTCCTCGTCGCTGTCATACGAAACAGCAGCGTCTTCGTGAATGCCAGGCTGTTCGTGAGTAGGTTCCAAGCTTCGGTTTGCCATGGGAGCTCGCAATGCTAGAATACCGAACGCATTGATCTCCAAGTCTGACGCGTGTGGAAAAATCGTCCGAATACAATTCAGAAAGGCTACGCGCCTTTCCGGTAACACTTTAGAGTGAACTTCTTCCCAGATTGCAGCCACAAGTGCTTTTTCTTCTGATTGCCACGAGTTGGTTTCCAAGCGAGAGCTCACATTCCGGACTATTGCAAAGGCGAGAGGCAGTCTGCTAAGTGGGAGGTCCTTCGTGAATGGTACGGCATCATTCATGAGCAGGCAAAAGAGAGCCTCTAGCTTCAGACTGAGCTGTTTCCAGTCTTTGAATCCATTCACGAGCAATAGTGCCTCCACGATGAGCTCCGGGCTCACACTGGGAAAGGAAACTGGAGCAAAACAGCTTGAAAGACGAAGGAAAAATTGCTGGTGTTCAGGCCGGTGATAGTCCAGTGAACAGGTAACCATTACAGCCAGTTCGTTGTTTGTGATGTCGACTGGGACCCCGTCAAGAACGAGCGAGTCTTGATGTGCTCGTAGGGCATCCACCATCTGATTCATCTCCTGCACGAAAACCCGCAGGATGCTGGACACTTCGAGACCAGAAAATGAAAGCCAAACCGAGTTGCTTTGAAGCACCCCTCGGAGTATACGCTTGAAATGAGTGATGGTGAGCCCATTCGAGTAGTCAAACTCCAAACACTCTCGCCCAACCATCGCCGACAACTCGCGAACAAGCGTCCGCTTCCTTGAGCATCCACCGCTGCTGGGGGAGTGAACCAATATCCCGTGCTCGAGGGATAGAGCCGTACTCATTGTGAGCAGCGTTCGCTTACAAAGGGGACTCAACACTGGACACGAGTAACTCCCGATGAATGAATACTCGTACTGGAAAGTCTTGACCAAGTGATGAATAGTACAGCGCTTCTCGAAGGGGTCGTAGTAAAAGCGCGGTAGCTTGATCCACGTGAACGAATCGCCCGCTGCATAGCTATAGTGATACACGGAAACATCACTACCAGTCTGATGTGTCGCTGGAGCTCCAACCGACTGGGATACAAGTGTTAATGGCTGATCCTCATACAGCTCCCGGATGCCTTGAGATTTATTCAGCAGAAGAGTTAGGATCGAGCTGGCGATCCACCTTTCTCTCGGGCTTGAGCTTCTCCGCACCATGTACTCGATCAAGTTGGCCTTCTTGAGTTGAAATAGGTGCCAGAATCGTTGCCAAGCTGCACCTGTGCGATCCAGACGGACCAGCGGGCTCACCTCGTGCGTCACTAAGATGTGAACGCACAGCAAGACTACTTGGAGGGGGTAGTCTTGCCATTCTTTTCCGTCTTCTCTTACTCGGATGTCTTCTTCGGTCGGTAAAACAGAACTGTCGCCGTTCTCACTACCTAACCGATCGCTTGTCTCGCCTCGTGACGCAGCTTTCCCTTTCTTCGAAGCATTCGTGCGGGGCTTTATTAACGGTTCCAGATTGTCTTCGAACAGCGTGACTAAGCTCCCGTCCATAGCGCTGCTGACCGCTTCCACCATGGCAGCTCGTACTCGTTCGTCCAGATCTTTCATCCAAAATTGCGGATTTGCGCTTACGTGCAATGGCTTGATCGGCAATTCTTCACCGGGGGCAGCGCCGTAAACTGCTTCGATGTCAACCCCACTTTGGAGGGTGGTAAATGTCAATTCCTCTCGACTTGCTGGATCTTCATGTAGATCTCCGTCGCTTGTCCCGCTGATGCTGTCGATCGATGGAATGACCAGAAGCTCTGCGTTTCCCAATGTCGTTCTCCTCGAGGGCACCAGACGAAGCAATTTAATCCCCCGAAAGCACTTTGACACCATTCGAGAGAGCTGTTTCGCCTCACGGGCGCAGATCATGAGTTGAAACAAGTCGTGGTCGGAAAGAAAGCAAAACCGTGGGAAGTACTTCCGCTTGTCGTCTAGGTATGTTCCCAATTGAAGCCACAGCTTTGCGTAGGACTCTTGCGCGCCAACTAGAAAGCCTATCGTAACCACTTCACGCAGGCAGATTGAGAGCGACGTCGTACCTTTCGCTGCGTGCATCATTCCTCTCCACTTCCGATCGATGGCCTGGAACTCGTAGGAGGCTTCAGTGACGCTCTGCTGGACGTCCAGAAGGGAAAACAAGAGACTTAATCTGGTGCGACTACGCTGCACAATACTCCACTTGTCCAAAACTTCTTCGCAATGGCGAATTTCCTCTCGCCATTGAACAAGCTGCTGCTGGAGGGAACCTGAAGCCGTGACCTGGGCAAGCGACTGGATGGTAAGCAGATCATCCTCGAACGACTCGAGCAACTGGCTGGCACGCAGAAGATCCAGCTCGTAGGAGTCAAGGACACGAGCAATCGGCAGCATTGCGTCGTGAAGCCGTGCTTTCATAGCGTTGAGTTTTCTTTCGGTCACGGCATCATGGTGGGCTTTCTGGGTAATCTCACGAATGGGCAACTCGTATTTCCATAAGTCGCGGCTTCGGAGAAACCCCAGCGTCACTGTAAACCCATCCGTTATCAATACTCCGATGCTGGAAACGTAGTTGAGAATGTCCAGAAGCTTTAAGATTTCCTTCCAATGGTGGATCTTGACCCAGGGCTGGGCCATTTCCTTCACAAGGCTGAGCTTCCGCAAGTAGTCGATGACAGCCTGATGAACATTTCCCAGCATCTTCTCTGCAAACCCCGCGCGCTCTCGACTCTGCAGCTCCCGGATGACGGGCAGAAAGCTGTGAACCTTTTCAGCGTGCGCTTCCCAGTTTTGCTCGCTGAAAATGCCGTTTTCCATCGAGTTGATCGCGGCCAGCCATTCCAGAGTAAAGCCAACGAGCTCCTGGACCTCGCCCCACTTTGTCGTGGCCTCCGCAAGCGACGGAATCTCCACAACTTTTAATCCAACCATTTTTTGGTATTCCTGATACAGCTGTGTTGCTTTCTCAATTGTCGCCAACTCACGAACAACCTCTTCAAATGCCCCGACGTTTTTCTCCATATCTTCTTCTTCTTCCATGTCCGAGAACTCATCGTACATTCGGAGCAGCTTCTGGCATCGCAACGAGTACTTGTGCAACGCAGTATTGACCTGGTACGTGATATTCGGCAGCACCTTCGCGGCGAACTTGGCATGTGACTGCACAAGAGCAGTGTATTTACCGAGGAGCTGATGCATGATGTTGTATTGAGGTGATACCTCGGATCCCAGTGAGGGAGCGAAGCGCTTGAGAGCTCGAACAGTTTCGTCCACGTTGCGGATGTTTTGGTTCAGCTGCTTCTCCTCATCTTTGAGCTGTCGCACGTGCTTCATCTGCTCGCAGAAGAATTCGATTAGCTGAGGGCGATCTTCCAAAACCAGCGTGGCCCGTTGTAGCGTACTGACGCATTCCACTACGCCATCAACAGAGAGACGGTGCAAAGTCTGATGGAGCTCGTTTCGCTCGATAGAAATCAGCTCCTGAATCTCCACGATCGACCGACGGCACTGAATTTCGAGGAACCCCACTTTCCAGCTTGATTGGAGCTTTTGACTCGCATGTTGCGATCGGTCGAGAATGTTGAGACGATTCGCAACATTTTTCAGGAAGCGCGACAGCTCCCCGCCAGCAATTCCAGTCAGACGAGTTAAGTCTGTGACTGGATAAAGCTGGGTACCTCCTGTCGTTTGGCTTTCTCCTCGTGACAAGTTGCACTTTCGGACCGACTGCACCTCCAAGTAAATGAGTCGCAGTGATTCAAACGCGAGCATTTGCTGTGCCGCTCGATCAAACCATAGTGCCAATTCAGTGACGAACTCTTTCGTCACTTCATCAAACTTTGGGTCTTTCCTGAGAACCGACTGCAAGTCGAACTCGACCGAAAACTTATCACTCGCTTCGAAGGACTCGGCAATACCAGCTAGCACTCCTGTGCCTCGGTTGTTACTCCACGTGACGGCATTCTTGGTAAAGTGGAAATTGCTCACAAGTCGAATGAGCCGAGCTAAGCCATCCAGGAAGACGTGCTTGGTCTGCTCGAGCGACGGCGCGAGCTCTAGCGTGTCCCCAACAATGGTCACAGCAGCACAAATTGCACCAAAGTTGTCCTCAGCCGATAACTCGGCACGCAAGTGCTGCACACAGCCAATGATCATCAGGTAGAGGTTTTCTGTAAACATGTAGTCCATCATTCGTATGTACGTTTCCAGCAACGCCATGTCGACCGCTGCGGTGTCTTTCTGGCGCTGGATGCCGCTTTTTCGCTGGCGCATCGCAGCAATCGGTGCGGATTTCCATTTCGAGTTGATCGTTCGAACAGACGAAGCCTCCGCACTGTAGAGCTCGTCCAAGTTAGTTGGGGGCTGAAGGTCATCATACATTTTCTGCACCATTTCCTCCATCAGCGCCAGAAGCTTCTCCTTCGCGTCAATGAGTTTCATTTCTGCCGTGGCCAACCGCTCTTTCTGGTGCTCTTGCACCGCAACGAGATCCACGGCGGGGCGGGTGCTTGGCAACGTCAACGACCAAATCTCTTGAATGTCGCGAAGGACGCGACACGATTGCAGCATCGGACGAGCAAAAGCCTGACGAGCAAACGGCAGGCATTGCGCGATCCGCTTGCAGTTATCACGATAGATGCTCTGGCGGATGGCGCGCACCCACCCCACAAACACCTTGCGTACCAGAAACTTCTGGAATAAAGGGATGCCAGCCAGCAGCAGTGAGAACATCTTGCTCTCCATGATCCACTGTGACAACGGGATAACCTCACCTGAGACGTCATTGTCATTGTTGTTCGAGTGATGAACGAGCGAAGTGGATGTCATCATGAAGTAGTCGCCCGCTCCTGACCTGGGGGCCTCGTCGATGCGCTCCAAGTCATACGGCATGTACTTTCCAGTGGAGGCAGGCGTCGACGACAACCCGAGCGATAATTTCGTCGTTTCAGCGGGCTTTGTTCCCCTCGCAGTCTTTCGCTTGAAGTATAAGACGTCGCGTTTGTGTCTGGAATCCAAGAAGAACAAGATGGCGTCTTCCACGCCGGAGAACTGGGCGTTAGTGGGCGACGTAGGAGTGTTGCTGGAGTTGTCCGACCCGTCCATACTCTCTGTTCGAGTGCTTACACGCCGCAGCATTGCAAACCGCTGAACTAATCGGTCCAACAGCTCCTTGTTTCTCTCTCGAAGTTTCTGCACGAATACGCTGCAAACACGACGTTACACAGGTGGTCCATCAGCCACATTAAACCATGCTCCACGCACCTATTTGAAAGCCGTTCTCGCTCTGTCGGCCCTGCAACCGGCATCGGTGTCAACTTGGCCGGCTTCTGCAGCATCCGAGCCGTCCCGTCCCCCGCTTTGTCGCGCTTTCTCCCCGTCGGCGCTCGAGGAGCCACTGGTCGGAAGGGCGGGTCGGCTCGGAAGATCTCGGGCGGTTGCACCAGCTTGCGGTGAGAAAGCGGCACATGCACGGGTGAATGCCAGCTCTGCTTCTGTCTCGGCGGCCCTGTCGACTTCGTAGTCATCGCCGCAGCCTGCACCTGCTCGTCCTTGGCCGCCTCGTTGCGCACCACAAAAGCCACGGGCGGCCTGCGTTTCAGCTCCAGAAGCTGTTGATCGTCCACGTACACTGGAGACTGCTCGAAGGCGCTCAAGGGCGGCTCCTGGGCTTCGTTCTGGCCGCTCATAGCCGCCGACTCCTCGCGTGAAGACGGATCCGCAGCGTCTCCGCGGCCAGCGCTCCGTTTCAGCTCTCGACGAGCCTGCTCCCGCGTATGCAAGGTCGTCCCAGTGGCGATGGAGCGCGGCGTACGCGGCGGTGAGTCGCCCAATAGCGAGCTGCGCCTCCGCAGGTGGCGTCGCAAGTGTCCGTCCA
Organism: Phytophthora crassamura; assembly: GCA_033557995.1. Classification (NCBI taxonomy): domain Eukaryota; phylum Oomycota; class Peronosporomycetes; order Peronosporales; family Peronosporaceae; genus Phytophthora; species Phytophthora crassamura. Next base: position 2,736,362 of record JAUCED010000016.1, read on the forward strand.
TCCGAAGTTGAAGTGGGCGCTGAGGGGATGCTGAGTGGATCAGTACTCACGATTCACTTGTTCAGTACTCACGATTTGCTTGTTCACTCATTCCAGTCGCATTTTTAGTCGACGATTTAGACAAAATTCCTCATTTCTTTATGAAAAAAAAAATTGAGCCATTGATGGTTTGTGCGCCCAAATATGGAATGCCTCATTTAGTGGAATCAGATTCCCTCGATGAGGTGATGAGGGTAATGTGAAACACGTTACAGAGGGCCAGTCGATGGATGGCTACACTTCGCAATTGACCATCAAAATGCGCGGTGCACTGGAGCGCGGCGGCCTGACGCTGGCCGGCACAGCGGTGGCGTCCTTCGCGTCCAGTGACTCGACACTGGAGGTTGAGGACTTTGACTACGACTACGTGCTGGACTGCCAGCCGTTGGCGCACCGCAGCGGCCTGGCGCTGGCGCTGTCCAACCGCAAGCTGCAGCTGCGGAGTCCGGAGACGTTGGGGCTGCTGCACGAGTTTCACGCGCACAACAACACGATCCACGAGGTGTGGACGTCACCCACGTCGCCGCACCAGTTGGCCACGTGCTCCAGCGACGAGTGCGTCAAGCTCTGGGACACGCGCACCGCGCTGCCGGCCATGGTTGTGCCAGTGGGAAGTGAGGTCTGGAGCCTCTCCATCGGCTGCGAGGAGACCCTGCTGGCCGCCGGAACCGACGAGCGTGCACTCTTCTTCGACGTGCGCACGGGCAAGAAACTTGGTGAGTACGGCGAGAGCCATGTGGACGCCGTCACCAAGGTGCGCTTCCACCCGACGCAGCCGGCTTTCGTGGTCACGGCCTCGGAGGACGGCGTTGTGTGCTTCTTTGACTGCCGCATTCCTGACGAGGACGACGCGCTCGAGAGCATCCTAAACGTCGAGAGCGCTGTCACCAATGTGGGCTTCTTCGGCCCGCAGAAGGAGAACATCTTCTGCCTCACGGGCACCGAGACGCTCGACCTGTGGAACCTCTGGACGGCCGAGCGCCTGCACCACTACGCCACCATCCGTGACGACTGCAACAGCAATGGACTGCCGACCGACTATTTAATTAACTGCGTCTACGACGACCAGTCGAACGAGCTGTTCCTGCTGGCTGGCAACCACGACGGCGACATGAACGCTGTCAACATTGGCACGGACGCCGCCTCGGCGGGCAAATTGCAGCATGCTGCTGCACTCAAGGGTGGCCACAAGGCCTGCGTGCGCTGCATCTACTACGACGCCGAGAACAACACGATGTACACAGGAGGAGAGGACGCGCGCCTTTGCAAGTGGGCGGTGCCCGGCGCAGCTGGAGCGTCGGCCGAGTCGGGTGACGGATACTCGTCGTCTTCTTCCAGCCGAAGGGCGACGGGGCTGGACCCCGCGGGCATCCGGAAGGCGCGCAAGTCTTCCCGTCCATACTAGATAGAACGCTGCTTTCATGAGAACGCGAACACTGATGCAGATACGTTGTCTGTGTTTGGCCAGAACTTGTCCTATCTTCCCGATACTGATGCCATCGTTGAAGTGCAAACCGGATTCGCCAACGAAACGGGAGCTCCAAAAAATTTTCTTGTCGCCAAGAATTTGCCACCCCCTCCTTCATTATTGAAAAAAAACTAACGACTGCGTAGTATCAAGACCCACCGTCCTCGATCCTTGATATTCACGATGCTTTGGTGACGGCTCCAAGTCGTTTCGAGCCTTATTTAGCTGTGACCAAGACAAGAACGCGAGACGCCGTGGTGCTATTTTCTCGGGCAGCCCGCCTCCTGAAACACCTCATTCAAGAAGAAAGCTGCTCCAGGCGACTCCCTCCTGCAAGTCTGGTAGACACGAACTCGACGCCGTGAACCTCCCCGCTCGAGCATGACAGGCATCATGAAAAAGGTTACGGAATTCTACAAGAAGGACGAATGTAGCAAATACTACAAGCTGGGCAAGACGCTCGGAACGTACGTTACTGTGCAATGGGCTGCACTGGACCGGATCATTGACAATTGGTTTTGTTGTGCTCAGTGGAAGCTTCGCGACCGTCAAGAGCGCTATCAGCAAGGCGGACAACTCGCGGTGGGCGGTCAAATGCATCGACAAGGCCAGTCTGACAGCCGAGGACGAGGAAGCTCTGCGCGTCGAGGTGGAAGTGCTGCAGGTGGTGCACCACACGAACATTGTGCAGCTCAAGGAGGTATTCGACTGCCACAAGACCTTCTACATGGTCATGGAGGAGATGAGCGGCGGTGAACTCTTCGACCGCATCGTGGAGAAGGAGAAGTACTCGGAGAAAGAGGCCAGCTGCGTCGTCAAGAAACTGGCCGATGCGCTGCTCTATTGCCACCAGAAGGGCATCGTGCACCGTGACTTGAAGCCCGAAAATCTGCTGTACCAGTCCACGGACGAGGACGCCGAGATCAAGATTGCCGACTTCGGGCTGGCGAAGCTTATCAAGGGCGACTCGCTCATGCAGACGGCGTGTGGCACTCCGGGCTACGTGGCCCCCGAGATCCTCGAAGGTCGCCCGTACGGAGCTGAGGTCGACCTCTGGAGTCTCGGTGTCATCGCCTACATCCTGCTGTGTGGGTTTCCTCCCTTCTACGACGAGAACAACGCAGCGCTCTTCCAGTCGATCAAGTCGGGTGTCTACGATTACCCGAGTCCGTACTGGGACTGCGTGTCCGACTCGGCCAAGGACTTGATCTCGAGGCTGCTCGTCGTGGACCCCAAGAAGCGATTCACCGCGCAGAATGTGCTCGACCACCCGTGGGTGGCCGACATCCACGGTGTCAGCGGCGAAATCCTGCCGCACTTCACGCAAGAGATGAAGCGCTACAACGCGCGTCGCCGCTTCCGCGCCGGCATCATGGCGGCCAAGACCATTTCGGCCCTGCACTCGATCCAGAAGCGGGTGAGTGCCAGCGACTTCGAGCCTCCTGCTGCGGCGATTGCTGGTGTCGGGTTGGGAGCGTTGAAAACAGCGTCTCCTGCTGCAAAGGAAGGCGAAGTCACGCCGGTTGCAGCTCCAGTGGCAACGCCTGCTGCCGCTGCTGCTCCGGTGACGCAGTAGTCATGACAAGCAGCGCATCTTCTCATTCGCGTTCACGGAACCGATTCAATATAAACTCGATTTGATGAAGAGTAGAGTGTGGTAGAACGACATTCGTGTTGAACGCCCAAAAGCAGTGCAAGCTGACGCAGAAAAACCTCAAAACTGTTGATATTCAATGACAAAACTGAGCGGCGTTCGCTTACAGCGCGCAGATGTTCTCCACGGGTGTGATGGCGGAGAAGTGCTGGTCCAGCTCCTTCTCGTCGTCCTCCATCTCCTGGGCACGCTTGCGAGCGTGGTAGATGAATCCGAAGGCCACCAGCATGGCGCAGGCGCCACCGCCGACAGCGAGACCGACGACGCCACCCGAGCTACTGGCCTCGCTCTGCGTGTTGGCCTCCTGCGTGCTGTCGTCGCCCTTATTGGAAGTCTGCAGCTCCTGCTGTGACGCGGCGCTCTTTCCAATGGAGCTGACAGCCGCAGTGGACTGCGTGGTCTCAGACGTTAGCTTGGACTTTGACGAGGTCTCCTGCTCCGTGGAAGAGGACGTTGAGCTCTCGCTGGAGCTGGACACCTCGACGTCGTGGCTGCTGCTCGACAGCGAGGCCGAACCCTGCTGCACCGACGAGCCCGACGACTCGAACGACGAGGGCGACGAAGAGGTGTTGGTCTCGCTCGAGCTAGACGTGGTCTCGCTTGATGCAGAGCTCTGGTAGGTCTCCGGCGTGGGCGTAGCTGTGGGCGTAGACGTGGGCGTAGCCGTTGGCGTAGACGTGGGGGGCTCGGTGGTGGGCGCTTGCGTGGTGGGCTTGGGCGTCGAAGGCGCCTCCGTCGTGGGGGCAGAGGTGGTCGGGGCCGAGGTGGTCTGCTGCTTGGTCGACGTCGATGTCGTCGTCGAGGACTGCTGCTGGGACATGGTGAACTTGGACTGCGAGTCGGACGTGTACAGGCCGAAGGTCTGCTCGTACGACGCGGACTTGCTGGGCGTGTCGAAGAACTGGAAGTAGAACTTCTCGCTCAGACCGCTGCTCCACTGCTGGTAGGCACTGTAGAAGGTCTGCTCGCCCGAGAGGCTGCCGGTGTTGCCCGAGACCGAGCCGCTGGACGGCCAGCCCGTCTCCGTGAGCAGCAGCTTGTCGCCGAAGTTGCTCATCATGGTCTGCCACTGCGTGTCCACCACGTCGATGGCGCCGTCGGCCGTCGTGCCGGGGTTGAAGAACGGGTGCACGTTGACGCCAAGGACGTCGCAGGCCGACACGAGATCCGACCAGCCCGAGATGCTCGTGAAGCCGATCACCTCGGTGTTGCGCTGCACGGTTCCCACCTTGACAGACACGCGGGCCTTGATCTGGTTGATGACATCGATCATGCCGCTCGGGACGCTCGAGGCGCCCGCCAGGTTCTCGTTACCGACCATGATGGCGTACACGCCACCGCTGTTGGCGGCTGAGATGGCGGCCTCCATCTGCTCCAGGTAGTCGCTCTGCGGATACGGCACGCCAAGCACGGCTGTGAGGCCCGCGCCCGTGATGATGGGGCCCATTTCCGTGTTGCCGAACTTGGAGATGTACGTGCGCACGCTGCTGAAGCCGGCGCCGGCGATGGTCTCCATGTCAGCCTTCACGGTCGTGGCGCTCTTGCCGCTGGTGTGGTCGGGGTCGTAGCAGACGCCGTTGGCGTCCACTTGCGCCGAGAAGAAGGCGATGAAGCCCACGACGATCGGGGCGAAGAACTTCATGGTTGCGCTCGATACTTTTCGCCTGAGGAAAAGTGAGGGTGGGGCAGTAAACTAACCGCGAGAAGGCGAGAGTGAGAGTGAGACCGCCGTGTGCAACGCGGACAGGAAAGCGTGGCCGCGCGCGGGATCGGATAGACGACCGACGATACGGACGGAAGAAGGACAGCATCAGGACAAGTCACCGACTCTTTCCAGCTGTTTCGAGCGTGTTCACGGTGCTGCGATACCAGTTGGGGTTTGCAACAAGAGACTTGGGCGTCAGAGAGCTCGGAGCTTGTGGGCGACGGCCGCTGGAAGAGCGCCATGCAGCGAGCCACATCGCCATGTAACGCGCCGATATGGCCATCCGCATTGTGCGAAATGGTCATTTGCAATGTGACGCCAATGCACGCAGTGACAGGCAGACGGCCTCAAGTCGCCTGCCTTTCTGGCGGAGAAGTCAACGCCAAAGCGAGCGCTCCGCTCCACCCACTCCGACGCGAGGTCCGACCCGTGTCGTGGAGCCGAGTGCAAATCGGTCCGGTGTCCCGCGTGCCTGGCGCCACCATGTGCGAGGGTCGTGCCCTGTTGTCCTATTGACTGCCGGAGTTGGCTGACCCGCAGCGCCCTCTGCTCCGAGCCCCTCCTTCGCACCGCTCGACGGTCACAGACCGCAGACTAGAAATCCTGCGTCGACACCTGGACGGGGCGCGGGCGAGATGGCTCGAAGCTCAACTCGAGGTGCTGGTGTAACTTGACGCAGTGAGAGCTCGAAGCAACCTCTAGGCTATAATGCAATGACTTGTTGAGCCAGAACTTGTGCTCACATTTGGGTTGCAACTCGTCTCCAACGGCAAAGAAGTCTAGAGCATGTTCGCAAGCCCATGAAAGCTATATACGCCGTGGGTACTGGGCTGCTGTGAACCCGCGCCCACAATCCGCAAAAAGCACAGCGTCGAGTCTATCCGATCGCCAAAGTTGGGCTGTTTGCCTTTTCAGCTTGACGAGGACTCCTCCATTTGGCGACGAACAGCAACGGCAACTTCAACTTTCGCGTCAAGTGCCGTGTTCTTATGGTGACCGGGGTTGCCGCCAAGAACGCAGCCCTGAACTTACATGTATAATGTGGGCGCATTGCCTCTCTGCTTGCTGTTTGCAGCGCGGTATATAATTTGCTTCAGCATGTGCTCGTCGACTCCTCCTTGCCACGTTACACGTGCAATAGCATGCATGTTCCTCAGCCGAAGTGAAAACAAGTCGAAATCTCGATGCGCTTGCCTGCCTGGTCTTGATAGACCCTCCACCGTTGCCATTTTCCTAGTGAGGAAACCTGCAGCTCGGATGCTCCCCCATGTGCGCGCGAAAGCCATCCATACATACGCGTCTACAGTCGACTAGCAGTTCTGATGAGACCATCACCGGCACCCATGGATAACTAGCCGACATCCTCTTCCTGGAAGACTCTTCCAGCAGGAATTTAGTTTGGCTTCAGCTACATAGCTACAGTCGCCAGGTTGGCGTGTGTCCCTAAGAGCATCTCCAGCGGCAGGTTAGAGAAGGTTAAAGAGGGTGGTGTTCGAGCAGGTGCAGACACGCCTTCAACGCCGGCAAGTGAAGTGCGAAGTTATCGACTCAAGGTTCAGCGACCCAAAGTGGAGCTGCTCGTGACCGTCACGCAGCGGTGTCTGCAAGGGCCTTTATGAAGGTACTGACAGAAAGTCCAACACGAACATAATTTATGGCATTTGAGTTTTCTATAACATAAATTAGTACAATGGATTATTGATACTCGTAACAGGGAGTTTGTAAAGAGAAAATAATCTAAGAAAAAAACGACTGAAACCATAATGGGATTACCAAACTTCCAGAATAAGTATTGACATAATTTACAAGTGTTCAATTGTAGCCAAGTATTTATTGAAATAACTGTATTGACAATGCTATTTTCGGAAGCTTCTCAGGAAAATCATGTCACTTCGCGGCGGAACTCCGTTCACTTTGTTATTTGCGCCGATCTTCACATCAACGACCTCCGCGGCGACCATGGAGAAACTGTCCAAAGCTTTGGGTATGGCCTCGAAAGGTAGCCTGCGCGTTGAGCTCGACCGCGGGAGCTACAGTCCTGGAGACGTCGTCGTCGGCACTGTGTACTTGTCGGTCTCCGACGAAATCAAGGTCAAAGAAGGTATCATAAAGGATGAGTTATATCGCCGAACGGTTCTCACGCGTGTGCCATGTGAACAGCTCTGGTGCTGGAGGTGAATGGCGAGGAGTACGTCAAATACAACGAGGTGTATGGCGAAGTGACTATGCCACGCAAGCAGAAGAACAAGCTCGTGAGCGACCAAGTGATGCTGTGCGAAGACCGAGAGTCTTTCGTTCCCGGGGAGTACGTCTTTCCGTTCAACTACCAGCTCCGTCCGACGCTGCCGGCGAGCTTCCACGTCCGCCGCCGTCACGCTGGAGAATTTTGCGACATCGACGCTGCCGTCAAGTACGAGATGACGCTGCGGCTGCCTGTGAAAGGCGCGTTCAGCGCCGATGTCAAGACGAAGCAGACGCTCCTTGTGAAGCCCACGCAAACGGCGCACCTTGTTGAGCCTCGAACCGAAGCCACCGCCCAGCAAGCCAAGCTGCTGGGCATGATCCGCAAAGGCAACTGCGAAGTCTCTGGGTCTCTGGATCGCGACGTCTTCGTCGCCGGTGAGCTGTTGCAGATCCGAGCATCGGTTGTCAACGGCTCGAGGATGGATGTGAAAGCCGTGTCGGTGCGTCTCGTGGAGGACCTGGTCATTCACGCGAGCAAAGACAACGGAGAGATCAAGGCACAGACATGCCTGGTGGAGAAGGAATTCCCTGGTGTGAAGGCGGGAGCCACTACAATCGATCAGGCGTACTCTCTTGAGCTGGTCGGACGCTCCGATTGGTACGCTGTCCTTCCTCCGGCTGCCTCGAGTTTGGTTTCCATAAGTCACCACGTTGAAGTCCGCTGCAAGTTCCTCTTGAGCCCGAACGTGCACCTCGAGATCCCTGTCAAGATCCTCGCTCAACCGGAAACGGCCGCAGCAGCCAGGGCAGCACCAGCGTCGATGGCAGAATTCAATGCGAAGATTTTGTAGGTGTCGGAGTCGTTCTTCAATTCATGATAACTTCAGTTGGCTTCAAAATGGATTTCTCCTCGTTGGCACCCGCCGTTGACACCTTACTTTTCTCGCTTGCTAGTGGCGCTAACCAATTTGAGTTTGAGGGGAAGCTCGCTCAAGTGTTGGGCGTCGGCATCACTGCAGCTGGAGCAGGACACCTGCCAAGCTGGTGAAGTGGTTCAAGGCACGATCATCCTCACTGTTAACGAGGAAATCCGCTGCAACGGGGGTGGGCATGTCTGCTTTGGCAGCGTTTGCTAACCCGCAGCAAAACTAAGTAATTGTCTTTTGTGGTGATAGCCCTAGTGCTTGATATCAGTGGCCGGGATACCATTGCGTGGCCGAGCGGAATGGTGAGGACAGCAAGCACCATCGAGACAAGAAGGTGATTCTGCAGCAAAAGATGAAGATTTCGTCCGAGCGAGCGAGCTTCGATACGGGCGAGTACGTCTACCCGTTCAGCTACCAGCTGAAGCCAACACTGCCGGGTAGTTTCAGCTCTCAAACCGATCTGCTGGCCGCCTCAGAAACATCCGAGCTCAAGTGAAGTACGAACTCAAAGCTCGTCAGCCTGTTCAAGGCGCATTCAGAGCAGACTTGGGAGCGAACCGAGAGCTCGTGGTCGTTCCGGTGCCGACGGCTTGAATCGTTCGCCAGTTGGACCGCTCCACGAACCAAGACGTCTCGATGATGTCGATGTTTCGCACGGGGGGGGGCTGCCAGCTCTCGGTCTTCCAGGACCGAGATATGTTTATCCCCCGGGCAGGGATCGGCAGTAACTCGAGTCGCCAATACAAATCAATACTATAGTACTGCTACTGTTACTGTAGTAGCCAGTAGTTCGCGCAATTCTCAAACTACTGTTATTGTAGTAACCAGTAGTTTGCCCTGTCGCTCCGATAGTACTGTTGAACTACTGACAGAGCCCAGAAGCGCACCGACGGTCGGCACTTTAGATCACCGCTCTGGATGAAATCTTTTGGGGCATACTTGCTTAACACTTGGGAGCTTTCCGTGTTTCACGTCGTCTTCTTCATCCTTCGCACGTTTAGGTTATGCAAGCTGCAGCATGCGTGCTTGCATCGGCTGCGGGTTGCCCGCTTGTGGGTTCAAGCTTTCACTTTGCAATTTCCTTTGCAGCCCGCACCCGACAGCCTGATCGCCACCTTACGACGCCCAAGCCGGCACCAACGCTTCCGATGAAGTGATCATTTGCCGACTGCATCAACCCAGAGCTGGCAGTCATGGATCAATGCTTCACCTGCGCCCAACACGACCTTCGACCATGGCAACATTGTCTGTGCGGTACGTTCGCTAATAGTAGTCAAATTGATGTGGTGTCACAACGAAAGGTGGAGCTCAATGCTAAAGAGCTCTACCTAAGTTGCGAGTTGGTAGCACTTGCGAGGAAGCAGGCGTTAAACCACTAAGATGACGAGTTGACGTTGTACTTGTATTTCTTGCACTTCTTAAAGCTGGACTTGTTGCCCTTTTTGTTCTTGCTCTAGGTGCTGTACTTGGTAATCCTTGTTCCAGTCGGTCACGGATCTGTTTTCGAGTTGTAATTGTAGCAAGCGTCGCCGTTGTAGCCTTCATAAAATCAGGTCGGCGCGATATTCCATCAGCCACGGGGTACTAGCTTAGTTCATCGTACCATCGCGCTACGCGACGTGAAATTGTCTTCTGAGTGAAAATCGTCTCCAAAGACCGATGATCCGTCTCCACGACAAACGGTTTGTCCAGTAGATAGACTCTCCATAGCCGAAGACCGAAAATAATCGCCAATAACTCTTTCTCGCGAATAGAGTAATTTTTCTCGGCGTCTTTATACTTTCTGCCACCAAAGGCTATCGGTCGTTCAACTACATCGTCACCCCTGACCTCCTCCTGGAAGAGGACGCCGCCAATGGCATGCTCACTTGCATCCATGCGCATGCCGAAGGGTTTGTCGAAATCCGGAATGGCCAGCACTGGCGTGGATGCAATCTTCATCTTGAGCGATCGAAAATGTTCACGCTGCTCGTCGGTCCATGCAATGATCCGTATCGCCGGCCCTTTCAAAATGTCAAACAGTGGGCCAGCATCGTACGCGAAGTCGCGGCAGAATCGCTGCACATACACTGCCGTACCAAGGAACGACTGCAGTTCGTCCCTGGTACGAGGCAGTGGCCACTCACGCAGTACTTCCACCTTTTTCGGGTCAATGCGAACTCCATTGTAGTCACCGAGGCAGGGAATCTCATCAGCGCAAAAAAAGCATTTACTGAGCTTGAGATAAAATTTGTGCTCTTCAAGTCGTGTCAAAACGCGATCCAAAGCCTCCAAATGCTTCTCGAGAGACTCTGACTTCGTGTAGACGTAAATATCATCGAAGTAGCACTGACACACACATCGCTGAGGTCCTTCAGGAGGCGTCGAATGCCTTCATTGAACGTGGCTGGAGCATTGGACAAGCCCATAGGGAGTTCCAGATACTCGTAGGATCCATTTGGCGTCTGAAATGCCGTGTAAGGAATATCACAGTCCCCCATCCTGAACTGGTAGTATCCACTCAACAGATCCATGCAAGAGTACCAATAAGCTCCTTCAATGATAGTATCTTTCCTTGGCATTGGAAGCGTTCTCCTGACGGTATGCGAGTTCATCGCACGATAGTCATGCACAATTCTCCACCCGGCCGGCTTTTTCACGCAGAAGGTGGGTGCACCGTGCGGCGATTTCGAGAGTCGAATCAACTTTGCACTCTCCATTTCCCGAGCCCAGTCCACAATTACCTTTTCTTGGCCAGGGGACTGTCGCCACTGCTTGCGAAAAATCGCTTCACTCGTGTCCACCTCCATTTCATGTTCGCCATGCTCCCGCGGTGGTAAACACGAAGGCAGCTTCTGCTGGAAGACCCCTTTGGGCTTGACAAGCAATGGGTATATCGGTTGCCCGCGATACGTCTCAATGTCGACAACTTTTGCTGCATCTCCACCTTCTTTTTCTGTTTTGGGCCGGGTTACGAAAATGCACTCAATGCATTTAAGTTTCTTCAAGATACGCTTGAATTGTTTGACCGTGATGTACTTTGTCGTGCCGGACTTGACGGAGAAAAATCCTTCCTTGAAGTAGTTCTTCTTTGGCCTCGGCTTACGCCGAGGCGACACTGGTTGCCGTTGTCCACCCACCAGCACCGCAGGCCGTGCGGGCTTGTGAGGTGTCTTCACTTGTTTCTTTTTCTTTTTCTTTGGTTGATTTGCCGACGATTCCTTGAACTCGCCTTGTTCCTGCTGTTCCCGAGGTTGTACTCGCTCGGTTACCCAATCAATATCAGGATTTGTTGTCTTCAGCCACGGCATCCCCAGAAGCAGGTCCTGGCCTTCAGGAACTTCAATAACGAGGAAGTCACTCGTATACGGCTGGAAGTTTTCCATGTACACAGTCAGCTGCACAGTTTTGGTCGGCACGGTCATAGTCTGCTTGACGGCAAGCGTTATCTCCATGGGCTCGTGGTGGTCCACGACTTTTTCCCACAGTCCATTCGCCGAACAGAAATCAGGACTCACACCGTCCATCGTAGCGCCGCTGTCAATAAAGTTCGAGTTGATGATGCAGATGTCTTTTGTCGGACAGTGCACCGTACTCCGAGCATGCAGCAAACACACCAATTCACGTTTCACTTGAGGTTTTTCTTGGGTTTCTGAATTTTCTCCACTGTCACGCAGGTTCAGTTCACGTATTTCACACGCAAGCTCACAAACAGGGTCGAGCAGCTCGTTCTCCTGCCCACTAGAGTGCTCGGCCTCCAATGGACAAACTAGTTTGACTACCTGTCCGTGGTTGACGAACGTTGCTGTTCATCACCCAAATCGAGAGTCTCCAAGAGCGCAAAGATTTGTTGCGTCGGCTGCTGTTTCTTCTGCAAGTTGCGGGGCTTTTTTTCGGATGAAGCACCCAGCAGTCATGAAGTCGGTGAACTCCACGTCCACAGTGCGAACAAAGTGTTCCCGAGGTTGATTCTGCACTCGAAGAGCTCTCTCCCCCGTGATTGCCACGGAAATTTGGTTTGCCACCACCATACTTCTGTTTTCCAGTTGCCGGTTTGTTAATGGGGCCACTTCCACCACGGTTGTTGTTGTGGTTTGTGTTGGTGGTTGCTTGTCCTGAATTTCACATTCTAGGAACCCCGCTTGCACAGCTGCTGTCAGCGTAGATGGCTGTGTTCTTTGGATGGCTTGTTTTAGTTGTGCATTTGAGATCCCGTTCTCGAACACATTGATCGCCGTGAGCTCGTCCAAGCAAACGACACTTTGTAACTCACGGAACTTGCTGACGTAGCCCTGGTAAGGTCCAGTCTGCTTCAAGCTCAGAAGCCGGTTGCGCACTTTCGCTTGGAAGTTAGATTCACGAAACTCGCGAGCCATTTCTCCCTTCATTGCGCTCCACAGCTTCACAGTCCCAGGGTTGGTCATGTATCGCTCGTACCAGAGTACTGCATTCTTACGAACGCACTGGTTCAGTTCCAGAGGAAGAAGATGGTCATGCACGGCCAAGTTGTACCCTTTCTGCTGAAAGTAGCTCTCAAACTGGAAAAGAAAAGAGTTCAACTTGATCCCGTCGATCAAACCATCGAATATTGGAGGATTCACGTCCATCTTGCACAGACGTGGTAGTCCTGTCCAATTTGAAGTCGTCACAGCTTGCTCAGGGGCGGTCGGTGCTGCCATTGCCACATCAAGCATCGCTTGGGCTTCACCAGTCCCTCCTTGGTGTGAAGGAACCCCAATCGGGCTCTGAACTGCCACTGTTGGTGGTGCAGCGTGAGCTGCTTGAGCTTGTGCTTTCTGACTCTGATTTCGAGCTTCAGCTGCAATTTGTTGAGCAGCTTCAGCAACCACTTGGGTCTGGCTCAGCGTAGTAGACATGTTTGTCATTGCGTGCACGAGATTCGCCAAATGCCCTTTAATTTCGGTCATCTCGGCGCCAATACTTGTTCCGAGACTCGACAATTCGGCGGTCACCTCAACTCGAAGGCTGGCTTGAGAAAACGGTGAGCTCTTGCCTCAAATCGGTGAGCGCAGTTTCCAGCTGATCGAGACGCTGAGTCGTTTCATTTCGGCCACGGTTCATGTTCCCAGGTGGGTTGTCATGTTGGTTTCCGTTCTCCAACTCCAGGAGACGACGCTGAGGTGCTGTGTCACTGCGCAGCACGCGTCGAACCGTGTTTCTTGTCGTCATCGCCATGAAGCTCTACTATGTCACAACGAAAGTCTGGTGGAGGAAGCAACAAGTCGGTATTCAGACGACCCGATCACATCAGCTTTGCTAAAGCAGCTTGGAGCAGGAAAGTAGTCGCCCCTCCGGTTCGGCACTTTGAACGATATAGCTTGAAGGGAAAGCGGTTGTTCTATCAAGCGCCGAGTGACTCAGCGCCAAGGCTGGTTCTACCTAATCTCCCTGAGATTATTGAAGCACTGCTGTATGAGTTCCATGATGCTAAGTGCTATGGGCACCCTGGCGTCGAGCGAACGCTTCGGCTCGTGGAAAGGAGTATTATTGGAGGAACATGGAGCGCTCCGTTCGTGCTTACGTGCGCTCCTGTGAGGTATGTCCGAGGACCAAGGGCCGTAATACGAAGCCGCCTGGATTATTGCGCGCACACTTAATTTCATCTGAGAGGTGGACGCATCTCGCCATGGATTTTGTGGTGGCACTGCCGGAGACAGCAGAGGGCTTTGACGCGATTATGGTGATGATTGATCGCTTAACAAAGCGAGCCCATTTCTTGCCAACAACTACGATCGCAACAGCCCTGGAAACTGCTAAGCTCTACCGCGATCGAGTATTTGTGCTACACGGACTTCCAGCAGAGATTTTATCGGACAGGGACCCGAAGTTTACGTCGGTGCTGTGGACAAGTCTCTGTGAAATGCTTGGAACTCACCAAAAGTTGACCGCTGCGTTCCGCCAACAGGCCAATGGCGTCACGGAGAGAGTGAACCAGACCATCGAGAATTTCCTTCGTGCTTTTAGCAATGCGAACAGCGATGACTGGGATGAGTTGTTGGCTCTCGCCGAGTTCGCGTACAATTCGCGCTACCAAGCCTCTATCAGCATGTCGCCTTTCGAAGCAGACCTTGGCTACGCGCCAGCAACGCCAGCGTTGTGGAAACCGGTGAGCTTAAGCAGTTAACGGTCAGCTCGTGCCGCCCAGAACATTGGAGAGGAGTTTCTCGATCGACAAAAGGACATCCTGACGAAAGCTAGGCGAGCTTTGCAAGCGTCGCAGGACCGAATGAGCAACATATACGACAAAAATCGACCTGTTCAGCAATTTGAACTCGCAGACAAGGTACTGCTGTCGACAACCAACTTGGCTACATTTCACGCGGGCACCACGAAAAAGAAACTGGGACCAAAATGGATTGGGCCGTACACCGTGGTGGAGCAGATCGGGCACGATTACTATCGACTGGAGCTACCTACGCGCGTGAGATTTCACCCCGTGTTCCACACGTCTGTGCTGAAGCCGTACATACACAGCGAACGACCAGATCAAACCATTTTCAAGGTGAGACTTCCGGATGGGACTGAAGGCGAGCTGGTTGAGGACGTTGTAGGCTATCGTCGACGCAATGGACGCGCCGAATACCATGTGAAGTGGCTGGGTCAGCCTCAACTCACCTGGGAGCCTCATGAAAACCTCGAGTATGTTCTCGACCTGATCAACCGATATCATGAGCGCCACGCAACGAGCTAGACACAAACAAGAAAACGGAGAAACCAATCAACAGCGTGAGGCTCCTCTTGCGAGAGGGCATGTCACGGGCTCACATTGAGCGAGCACCAGCAACAACAAGCAAGCAACGCCAAGGTGCCAGGGGTTTCACCAACGGGTTGAACCCAAGGCAAAGGCAAGTTTCCACAGATTAGTGCTAGCCAATGTCGAGCGTGCATGTTAGTTTGATGAAGACTTAGTATAGGATTCAGTAAGGCGTGAGAGATGGAAGAGTTGAAGTGCTGACAAGCACGACGGCTCGGCTTCTCTCTCATTCCAGAATCCACAGCCTAGGACTCAAGTGAGCTTTCGGTTGTGTGCTGCTTTGGCCAAACAGCTTCTGTGTGGCTCTCCACGACCTCGCAACAAGTGAGCGAAAGGTCTCGCAAGTACAGCACCTAGAGCAAGAACAAAAAGGGCAACAAGCCCAGCTTGAAGAAGTGCAAGAAATACAAGTACAACATCAACTCGTCATCTTAGTGGTTTAACGCCTGCTTCCTCGCAAGTGCTACCAACTCGCAACTTAGGTAGAGCTCTTTAGCATTGAGCTCCACCTTTCGTTGTGACACGTGGCGAGTTCGATGCTATTGCTAATTGTCTGTTACAATTTCTATAGCCGAGTGTCCAATGGAAGGATAAGAACGCGGCAGACTGACCGAAGCAGGCGGCAATCAAACAAAGGACAAGTTGACGGCAGGCAAGTTCACGCGGTACGTCGTGAGGTCAATGTGTCCTGGTTCAAGGCCTCTGCAAGCACGTCGACAGTTGTTGTGTTTCTTGAGACGGGCAGGCCACTTTTCCCTTCCGTCGACGCGTGTCTGGCTGTCTCGTAGTACTTCAAACGTGCCTCAAGAGCGGTGCTTTCTCGACCGGAAATCTCATGATGAGCCCGCTTCGCACGCGAACCGCCAACGAGCGAGCCGAGAAGCAAGATATTATGAAGCACAACCGGAGCGAGATCAAGGTGATAGAGATGGTGGCTAGAAGCGCGGCGATCGTCGACGATAAAGAAACTCAAGCTGGTCGATGGAGCCATTTCTGTAGTTCGTTGATGTAGGCATTTCAGTAGTCGACAACCAGTAATTCGACAGTACTATAGTCTATTACTGTAGTAATACAGAAGATAGAAACCGGGTTACTGTTACTGTAGTAGTTCAAATCGCCCTACTGGTGAACTACTGGCAGTAGTAGAGAAAAAGTGCCAGTACTGCCGATCCCTGCCCCCGGGATTAAGCTCATGGTGCGTTGCTCCGTCTTCAATCTGTCAAAGATGAACGTCCGCTGCCGCTGCGGGTGTATGAAGACCTCAAGCTGCAGCGTAAGCGGGGAAGTGAAGCGCGAGTATCAACCTGCCTATGTGAAGGGGAATTCTTGGGCATTCTGGCAGGAGAGTCCGCGGACAGAACGGTGTCGCTGAACTTGATAGACTCGGTATCTGGCTGTCCCATGCAGCCATCGATCACCTCGCGCTTTGTTGGCTGGGACTACAGAGCTGAAGTGCGTTGCACGTTCCTGATGATGAGTCCCATCGTCCGCTTGGACCTGCCGGTGACGATCGTCCACCGAAACGATCCAAGGACAGGAAATGACGAGCTGTCGATCCCTGAAGTGAACGGGGCCGGCAACGAAACGAGAAACACGTAACACTAGACTCCGAAGCCAGATTTTCAGCTTCACACTTTCTATTGAAGAAGAGGAAGAACCTACGACTTACAGACGTTTAAGAAACTGCTTACAGAGCGCAGTGGCCCTGGATCGGCGTGACGGTGAAGGCGATGTCGGCAGCTTCAAGCTCCGCAGCGCGCTTGCGCGACTGGTAGATGAATCCAAAGGCCACGAGCGCCGCACAGGCGCCACCAGCAAGCGCGAAGGCCACGGTGGAGCCGGCACCGCTGCCGCCACTCTGGGTGTTGGCCTGCTGCGTGTCGTCCTGCTGCTGCGTCGACGTCTGCTGCTGCGTCGACTGCTCGGTCTGCTGCTGCGTCGACTGCTCGGTCTCCTGCTGCGTCGACTGGGTCGTGCCAGTCTTGCCCGGCTGCTGCTGCTGCTCGTGGTGCTCGTTGTCCGACGGCTTGGACGACTCGATCGAGGCCGATCCCTGCTCAGCCGGGTTCGAACCCGAGGTGGTGTTGCGGTCAGCGGAGCCCGAGCTCTGGACGACCGCGGGCGTCTCAGTCGTCGACACTGGAGCCGAGGTGGTACTGCGGTCAGCAGAGCCAGAGCTCTGGACGATCGCGGGCGTCTCCGTCGTCGACACTGGAGCCGTTGTGGCCTCTGGAGTGACAACAGGAGCCTCGGTTGAAGCGGGGGTGGCAACCGGAGTGGCAACAGGAGCCTCGGTTGAAGCGGGGGTGGCAACTGGAGTGGCAACAGGAGCTTCGGTTGAAGCGGGGGTGGCAACCGGAGCTTCAGTCAGCGCCTGCGTTGGGGGCAGGGTCGCCTCCTGAGTCGGCACTTCGGTCGGAGCCTGCTGGTACGGTGCCTCAGTGCCCGGCGCATCGGTGGACGGAGTCTGTTGGTTCGTGGGCGCCTCGGTGGACGAAGTCTGCTGCTGGTGTGCGGGCGCCTCCGTGGACGGGTTCTGCTGCTGCTGTTGGTTGCCCTGGTTGCCGCCGATCGAGACCGACACCTGCGCGGAGATGCTGAACTTGTCCTGCGCGTCGGACGTCACCACACCGAAGGCCTTCTCGTACTCCTCGGATCTGTACGGCGTGTCGAACATCTGGAAGTAGAACTTCTCGCTCATGGAGCTGCTCCACTGCTGGTACGCGTTGTAGAACGTCTCGGCGCCGGCCACGCTGCCGACGTTGCCCATGAGGGAGCCCGCCGACGGCCAGCCCGTTTCCGTGAGGATCAGCTTGCTGCCGAACGAGCCCACCATGGTCTGCCACTGGTTGTCCAGCACTTTGATGGCGGTGTCTGCGGTCGTGCCTGGGCTGAAGTACGGATGGGCGTTTACACCGAGTAGGTCGCAACTAGACACAAGGTCCGACCAACCCGACACGGACTCGTGGTTGATCACCTCTGTGTTTCGCTGCACCGTGCCTACCAGCACGCCGTCGGGTACCTGCGACTTGATCTGGTTGATGACATCGATCATGCCGCTCGGGACGCTCGAGGCGCCCGCCAGGTTCTCGTTACCGACCATGATGGCGTACACGCCACCGCTCTGAGCGGCCTTGATGGCGGCGGCCATCTGATCTTGGTAGTCGCTCTGCGGGTAAGGAACGCCGAGCATCGCCTTGAGGCCGGCGGCCGCGATGATGGGGCCCATTTCCGTGTTGCCGAACTTGGAAATGAAGGTGCGCACGCTGTTAAAACCGCGGTTGGCGATCGTCTGCATGTCGGCCTGCACCGACGAAGCGTCCATCCCGGTGCCGTGGTTGGGGTCGTAGCACACACCGTTGGCGTCGACCTCCGATGACAGGAAGGCGATGACACCCACGACGAGCGGAGCGAAGAACTTCATGGTTGTGCTCGTGTACTTCTCCGGGAAAAGTGTACTCTGGCCGATGCGCGTGGAGGCGAGAGCGAAAGTGAGGCGTTGCAAACCGACCTCAGAGAGCATGGTGTCACCGCAAGAAAAGAGGACAGAGAGCTGGCTCCACCACCACAGGAGCTCGTCAGTTTACAATCGAACAGCAAACGACAATCGGGCGTGCGGCGTGGGAATTGCAGAATCCACCACCAAGGGCAAATAGACCAGGCAATGAGCGTTCGGTTGTTCGGGTGCTGCAGGGCAGTGCACGTCAGTCTCATGGCTGTCAACAGTTTTGTGGCAGGCCCGAACCTGTAAGATGACAGAGCGTCTCCGACGGATTCCGACGGAGCTCACAGCCGTCGACCCGAGACTTCAATGTGGATCACCGCGCAGTGCTGGCCGAGGAGCTTATTCAATGAATCATTGCGACACAAAAACTCGTCGAGTCATTTGTCCATTGTGCAAGCAAGCGCTGGCGTCATTAAATGTGCAGCAAGCACAGCACCGTTCGGCGTCGTGTCGTAAGTTACGGCTTACGAGTCGTAACGCCACAATGTGATGAAGCTCAATATTCGTCTCCAATAGCTAACACTTCCGGCAGTCTCCAGCATAAGTCTAGAATGAGGTCGTGTATGATGGGGGAGCTAATCCCCACTAGACAAAACTGGTAATCCCACTAGGCATTACCAAAAGGTTGGTTCTGCAGGTGGTAGCAGTAGACAAATACAGATGTACGACGGCCGCTCATCTTTAGTGTAATATTGAACTTTTCTTCTCGTTCAAAGCGTTTTACAGCACCCTCGCGCTATCGCGATTGAACCTCACCCCTGCATACTGGTCTGCGTCGCCTTCAAAATGTTGGTTTCGGCGTGACAAGCTTTGGTGCTGGGCCACGCTGGTGTCGTTCTGCAACGAGAGCTCAGCGACGAACGCTCACCATATCCCTGTTGTTGCCGCGCTGATAGCTCGCTTTGGCAAGAAGACATTAAAATGTATTCTTAAAAGTTTAAAACGCTGGTGACAGAATATCCTACTATTCGCCAGTACCCCTTACAGATCAGCACGATAGCGTGCGAGCATACGCGGCGTCGGAAACATAGTGTGCCAGTCTTCAAGGAAGTAGTCTAGAGCAGCAGAACTCACACTGCTCAAAAACGATATTTTCGGTTCATTCGGTCAATATTTGGTGACCTAGGGAAATGGCGAACATTCGCCGGATGCTCGGGTTTCCGGATAGGATTGAGTAGTTTCGAAACCACCGGTATTCTTAGATGCCCTCCCGGCAAGAACTCGAGGACGTGCGCTGAACAACTAGCGCTCTAGACCGACAGGAAGCTCACTCGCAAGTTTTCCTTGCTCCGCTAAAGTCCAATCCTCCCTCCAACCTGCCCCCTTTCCTTCCAGCACGCCATGCAAAACACGTCCGTTACCCATCGGCGCCATCGCCTTCATCGGACCCCGCACCTGTCGGCACTCGAAAGGTTCACGTACGTGACTATCACCAAGGTACAGGGAGCGACCGCCACCGTGACGAAGACGGGGCCGGATGACAGCGAGGAAGCAACCGAGTTCGAAGTCAAGTGTGCAACCATCCGCCACCGCATCGTGGGAGCTGATGAGGCCGAGCTCTGGCCCGGATCCTACGTGGGTCATCCGATCGCGTTTGTGCAACCCGCGGGTAACACCTGCGGACAGTGGACGTACGGCCCTGGTGTCGGGTTACACTATGCAAAACGGCGCGGCCGTGCTGACAGTCCGTTCCGCCACCGCCAGCCTTCAACTTCCACTCACGAGCCCCCAGAGTGTAATCGCCGTCGACCGCCTGAATTACGCGCTTCGTACTGGTGCCACCGTCAACGCCATGGTGATGAATGCGTTCGAGCTACTAGACCGCCAAAATGAGGTGATCGTAGCGTGCGGCAAGAGCAGGTCCGGTATACCTGCGAGTGTTCTCTCGACCATGCTCAGTGTGGCCTTCGAACCGGAAGAACAAGTCCCGCTCATTCGACCAGACACACTCGAAGTAGTGCTGGTTCGCCGCCAACACGTTGTCGACTGTGAGATGAACAGCCGCAGCAACAACCCGCACGATGTTTTCGTCGACCGGCTCCTCGCGGCAGTGCCAACTTCGACACCTGCACAACATCAACCTGACTTGCCGCATGCTAACTGTATGGATATGATGTTGAGTGATTCAGATGATGAAGGCAAAACAGAGG
The DNA here is from genome assembly GCA_033557995.1 of Phytophthora crassamura. Classification (NCBI taxonomy): domain Eukaryota; phylum Oomycota; class Peronosporomycetes; order Peronosporales; family Peronosporaceae; genus Phytophthora; species Phytophthora crassamura. The sequence continues at coordinate 2,756,747 of JAUCED010000016.1, forward strand.
ATCACATCGAGCAAGCCGACATCAGCCTCGTTCGACTTCAGAACCGGCAACTGCGCAAACGCACGCGAGACTCTGACGAGGAGGCTGCCGGCCTCCTCCTGGCGGACGATGCTGATAACCCGACACGTGCGCTGTCAAGCGACGCCCAGTCGTCGTCATTCAGGCCATCCCAGATGGAACGCTACATCCACGATGCTGTGGCTCATCCCTCACTCCGAGGTAAGAATGCTCAAGCTATTCTCGAATCTGTTCAGCAGGGCCGCCAAACCCAGTTTCTCGCAACTCCCCCGGTGCTCCGTCTCGCCTACGACTTCAGTTTCGGCGTACGTGGGCTCTCGCTAATGCACTTTCGACGCTTCATGGAAGAGCTCGAGCAACAACCTACGACTACCGGTGTCAATATGACCAACTTTGGCCGCTCCAACTCACTCCACCCAGCACCATCGCCGCGGAGTGTGTCCGATATTGTCGAAGCCTTCATCACGCTGCTCCTGTTCGCAGGCAGATTTTACAGCGCCATCGTGTACGACTTCATCAAGGCGGAAGCAACGTTCATGGAAAAGTACGCCGTATTGTCCCGACCAGATACCGCCACGTGCAATATGCTAGTGTTTTGGGTCAACTCCAAGCTTGGCAAGTTCCGCAGCGAGGTAATCGCCACCAACGTCCAGACAGCGGCGCTCATCGGCAAAGAATTTGCCAGAAACGATGACCACCTTATGGAGCTTTTCCAGTCTCAGCAAGAACGGCAGGTCACTGCACTAGTGGCGTCAAGGACTTCGCGGGCAGCGCCGAGTTCCCGTCCGGGTCACCCACGAGACCAACGAGCGCAGAAGCCGTCAGCTGTTCCCCGCGAGCTGTCAAGCATGCTGCCGAAGCAAGGCAACAAAACGCTCTGCATGCGCTACATATCCAAGAAGGGCTGCACAGGACCAGCTCCTGGCCAGTGCTTTGACCCGAACCGAGCTCACTTCAGGCCCATCGCTCTACCGGCCGACGCCAAGGCCTTCATCGACAAGAACTTATTTGGGTTGAGTCAAGAGTTCCAAGATCTGTGATGCCAGGACCCGACGCCGCGCCACACGAAAAACCCGGTGGTTGACGGTACGGAGTCACTGATCCCGGTATCCCGGGTTTCATTCTCGGAACAGCGACCACAGGCAACTGACTGTGCCCAGCAAACCGTTCCGGCACAAATTCAAGGGCCTTCTTCACCGGGAGTACAGGCTCCCAGTTCAGCAAGTTTGGGGGTACAGGCCCTCGAACATCAGTCACAGGAGACACATTCTGCGGCCGAATACATTCTAGGCTTCAGCCAACAGTGCTCCGCGGCTCATTCAAAATTTATTCAGTCTCAACTAGCTATACACCACAGTTTGGCTACCGACCGCAGGTAGCAGTATCGCCAATTTGCTGATGAATGGGGCATGGGGCGGGGGCGAGAGCATGCCTCTACACCGGATGGCGCAAGGCGCCCAGCTCGACCGACTCCAGATACAAGCTGATACCAAGGTTGCTCAACGTTGCGGGTTATCGCTGGCGGAGTTTGTACAATGTTATCGAGGTCAGACACCCTACGACCCAAGACCCAACAAGGATCTCTTCGAACTTCCCATTCCGACCGACCCCGGCCCCCGCCAGCTCACCCAACGCTGGAATGCAGTCGTTCGCGATGGTGTCGTGTCGATGTGGAAGCCGGAGAAACCCCAAGTTCAGGTGGAACCCCCTCCTAACCACAAGACAGTCCAATTGCACGCGTACCAAGTGCGCGAACACATCATCAAAGGCCATCAGGACGGCCGCTACCTGATCGTTCATGCGGACTTACTGGAAATGTGGTCCAATGTATTCATCAGCCCAATCGGCGTAGTCCAGAAGGCCAGCAGCTCGTCAATTCGCGTCATCAATGACTACTCCTGCCCCGACGGCGGAGCCGTGAACGATTTCACGGACCGCACCAATTTTCCGGATATTTCGTACAACCCACCCGCGGACATCGCACGCAGAATTGCCGAACTACGAGCTCGATTTCCAGGGCATCCTATCCTGATGATGCTTGGTGACGTGTCCGGCGCATTTCGTCACATCCCTATGAGCGTGCTACATGTGCACATGTTTGCCTTCCGTTTCGAAGGCTTTCTGGTCGTCGATCTGTCGTGCGGATTTGGCTGGTGCGGCTCGCCGGCCTACTACTCGTTAGCAGGGTCCCTCATCCATCATCTCTACCAGCAGCAACGACCTCATCGCGCGTTTGCACCTGCTGACCCAAGCATGCTCGTTGGAAATGTCTGGTGTGATGACCACACTTGTGTCGAAATTGACGCGGGAACCCGGTGCTTGGAGGCTAACTTCGCTTTACGACGGGCTATGGCAACGGTCCTCGGACCGACTGCCATCAACCAAGGCGCTTGGCCTGCTTTGGAACACCACGACAGGGACGGTATCGGTCCCAAAGGACAACATCGAGAAGGCAAGGGCTCGAATTCAGGATGTATGCGAAGAGCCAAAGTGCACGCAGTCTACTGTAAACAAGCTTCTCGGCAGCCTGCGCTACGTATCTACCTGTTTTCCTGCCGCGCGAGCATTTTACCAAAACGTACAAGCCTTTGCTTCGCAGTTCAGGCACGCCCACGGTTCGGTTGAAACTTCCTGACGACGTTCGAGATGATCTCAAGTGGTTTCTAGCTGTTCTCGCGCTTCAGCACAAATTCAACAGCATTCCGGTCGAGTATTTTGCGAGTATCCAGCCGCCGTCTCGCGAAGTCATGATGGACGCATCAGATACCGGCCTCTGTGTGCTAGAGCCTCAGCTCAGGCAGTTTATCCGCGTTCAATTCAGCGAAGCAGTGCGACGGACGTTTGAAACAACGAAAGAGGTAAACTCGATCAATGTGCGCGAGCTAATGAGTGCGGCGCTAGCAGCATTGTACTGGGGCCCAGCTTGGACAGGCTCCGGTCGTCATCGACTCCACGTGCGAATGAAAGTCGACAACACAAGTGCTGTTTCGTGGCTGAACAAGCGTTCAAGTGGCCAACCTGTTGCTCGAATCTACAACCGATTGATATCCTTATCAGAGTTTCGACACTCGTTTACGTGCTCGGCGGAACACATACCGGGGGAGTTGAACACTATGGCGGACGCAGGATCCAGGGCCTGGACCACAGACCATCCTCTGCATAGAGTATGGGCTAACTTATCTCATTCATGGACACAGGTCAACGTTCAGCCGCCATTCAACGATCTCTCGAATCTCCGGGAGATGACCTCCGCGGACATGCTGTGGCAACCACCACCGCCGGCAAATATCACACCAACTGGCGTCAATGGTGCGAATTTTGTGGGTGGCTCGGATGGTCTCCCTGGCTTTCTCAACCCGGTCGAACGGCCAACAAGAAGTTAGGTTGCTTCGCCGCGTACTGCTGGAAGTACGGCTGGAACAGATCAAACCAAGGCAACACCTACGGTACTATCAAGCTCAAACTTGCTAGCGTTCGCTGGTATCACCGTCGGCACATCGGAGTTGACCTCATTGCATCACCTGACTTCACTCTTCTATTGCGCGGGATCAAGCGTCTATCACCTCCGGTACACAAGCTTCAGCCAATAACAACGGCATTCCTACGACTCCTATACAGCCGCCTCAACTTTCAGCAGCAGCCTCAGCAACGCCTTGTGGGGCAGTCTCCTTATCGGCTTCTTCTTCCTGCTCCGGAGGTCTGAGTACCTCAAGATTGGCCGAGAACGCCACTTCTACCGCCTAAAGCTCCGCAACACATTCTTCTCGGACAGCGAAGGAAGACCCGCAGAATCGATCTGTGCCACGTGAGTGACTATCGGTTTGGAAGGCGCCAAGAACGACCAGTTTGGACGAGGTGCCTGGAGAACCATGCATGCGTCGGGCGACAAACAGATATGCCCGGTTTCAGCACTCAAGCAGATCATCAAGGCGAGACGTGCCATATCAACTTCAAGCCAGTACCTGTGCGGTGCTCTCAGCGCTGCGGACGTAGCCGAAGCACTAAAAACCACGGCGAGGAGCATTGGCGTGCCAGAGGCAAACTACTCAACGCACTCGGTGCGTATCGGCGGTGCGACGGCACTACTAAGTGGTGAAGCAAGCTCCACCTCGATCAAGCTCCTTGGTAGATGGCTGTCGAACTGCTTCGAGCAGTACCCGACGCAAGCACGCAAGCTCAACAACAGCTCTCGCCCGACGGATGGTCGGTCTTCAAACGTCAACGAGCCCACGACCGAGGCCGCAGCAAGCACATCAACTCGGGGGCCGCTCACCACGCCCTCAATCAAGGTCTGGCTGGTGATCAATGCAAAATCTTTGCCCCCAACGACGAAGAGTATCCTTGGAAATCTAAACCGGGTGCTTAAAAGGAGAGGAGGGGGTGACGTAGAAGTCACAAAAGCCGGCCAAATAATGTTTTCGATTCCTCAGACCACGCCACTTCACCATTTTTCAGCCCTCTCAGGTGATTCATAGTTCATTTGAGCTTTCTGACGACGTCCTTCACGCCTCAATTGGACTTATTTGACGAAGAGATAGGTTTTGAGGCTCCAAACACGCCCGACTTTCAGGATTTGAGTGCCATGCCATCCATCCTCCTCGTACCTGGAAAGTCAAATAATGTCCCTTTTTAAGTTCTGTTGCTCTAGCACGATCCGTCTTCGAGCGGCAGTGGGGACACGCTTTTTGATCTCCCGACATTCGCCGACCGCGTCGAAAATGCTCGAGCAACAGCACGTCCACTGTGGGTCTCCATCTTGGCAGAATGAAGAATGAGGGTGCACTGCGCCAACCATATTCTCCAAGATCTACTGCTACTGTACTGCCTAGTTAGATTAGCAGTTTTGTCTAGTGGGGATACATGCAGTAGCTCACGTGTGAACGCATCCAAATGCTTGCAACCGGATCGAAACAGCCAAATTAGGATAATGTGGAGGAAGAAGTTGTCGCCATCCTCGGCAAGCACAGCACGATTAATGACCACTGTTCAGACAGAGCAGATCTCAGCTCTTGCTCATATTCTTTCGTGCAAGTGGATAGGACGATGTGCTCTCTGTGAGAATCTGCTGGAGCTGTTGCAGTCGATCCTGATCTTCAGGTGAAGCTTCACCTCATCCACAGCTTCAGTTGAATCCCCACACCACACATCTGCTTCGCTATACAGACAAATATTGTTGCCGCCGCAGCCGACTGTACTGTCGGTAGATCGAGGGGGGGCTTTGGTGCTCCGATCGCTTATTAGGAAGTGTCGATGATCGGACTCGCAAGACGTTAAAACAGAACTACATCAATACATTTATTCATTTCTCCTTCTTTCCTGTGCGAGGCTGCGAGAGCCCAAAAAGAATGACATATTCCCACACCATCCTGCGCAACATGCGCAGCGATAACGTGAAGTGGACGCTGCGAGTGGCGCTGGACCGCGAGAGCTACCATGCCGGCGACATCCTTCAGGCCAATGTATTCATGTGCGTGATGGAGCCTGTTCACTGCAATGGTGCGTGCGGCTGCCAACAGTTTGAAGAAGTACTGTACCGACGTTGCTGTTTTCTTGGAGGTGATCACGGGGTTCATACGCGGCGAAGAGAAGATCACGTGGTCTGAGAAGGCGGCACACCGAGCCGTCGGCGAGGAAGTCTACAGCCAGCAGAATGAGTTCCTGAACGACAAGGTATTAATTGGCTAAGCTCAGGTAGTGGTGAGAGGCTGTACTAACGTGAGCCTTCTGCAGATGATCGTTGCGAAGCCGCGGATGTATGGCCCGGGCGAGTACGTCTTCCCCGTCGTCTACCAGCTCCATAGCGCACTACCCGCGAGCTTCCAGCTGAAATGCCATCCTGAAGGGGTCATGAACGGCGTGCATGCTCAGCTTGGTTACGTGTTCCTCGTGTGCTTAAAAACGGACCAGGGTGTCCTGCTGGAGGCGCAGCAGGAGATCGTCATTCAGGAGGCTTTGGTCCCAACGCGAACGTCAGCTCTGGGACTCGACGTAGCTGTGCCGACGCAAATTGTTCAGCTTGCCGCACCATCAGACGAGAGCCTTTCGGTGACGCTGGACAAGGCGGCCTACCGCTCATGAGAGACGCTGCGTGTGCAGTGTCGCCTGCCCAACGCGCAATCCGGCGGTCGCGAGTTGTTCCCCGTGATTTTGAGACTTTTCGAGGACGTGAGCGTCGCGGTGGCGCCAGCGAAGCAGGGTAAGTGTTGCCGGCTGCTGTGCGAGCGGAGCTATCAGGTTGCAGCTGCGGACGCGCCGGCCTTTGAGCTGGCGCTGGAGCTCGCGTCGGGCCGAACGGTGGCGATCTCGTCGAGCGGAGCCTCTGCGCCAGCTTCCTCGACCGCCGGCACCGCCTCACCGTCGAGAGCTTCCCACCGGGCAGCAACGACGTCGTCACGACCGAGCTGGCAATCGTCATTCTGCAGTAGCGGCACGAGTGGCTTCGATGGCGAGTGGCGAAACGACAAGGTTTCAGCTAACCGGTCCGGCGTTGTCGCGCGACGGTGTGCTCTGCCACCGTTTGTCCCACCAGCTTACGCACTACTGTGCATGCGCGCTGGTAGCTCTTCAGGCTGGCAAGGCTTGCCGCAGGGCCGTTGAGCGAAAACAAAAGGCAACACGTCTGTCGGAACACACCCAAGCACCAGGTACTTCAACTTCAGAAGTAGCCACTTGACACCCTTTTTTGCCGGCTTGAATTTCAAATTCACCCTTTTTTGCCGCGTGCTTGAATTTCAAACTCGTTGTCGCGCCCGACTGAATTGTACTTTTAGCTTTGCTTGGATTTAAAAGCCGTGAATTTAAGGTACCACTAGCGTACCCGACTACTACAGACTTGCTTTCAGTATTAAGTTTAGTTTCGGGCAGGCAGAGCCCAGACGGGCGCGTTAGCACCTCATTTTCTTTTCGTAAAGATGTGCACCATTGCTCTTTATATGCGCACATTTTTGACTTGCTTCCACTGATCCGAGCGTCCTCGAACAATATCATGAAAGGCAGACCCTGTTTATCCTGATTGTTGTTGAATGTCGTTACCGGCTCAAGCAGTATCGAGTCCATTGGCCCTCCACACATTGCCTCCAACTGCGCTTTCGCCAGGGTTTTTCTACAGGCACACTAGCGCAACTGCGGTTAAACGAAGCAGGCGCTTGGGGCCCTGCGCGGGCATTGAGTCGCCCGCTGTCGCCTGGGGCGCTGATTTCTCCAACCGCTGCCTTCCACTTTTTATTTTATGCGATTTGCACTTCCGTACATAAAACGGTTTCTCCGCCTTTTTCTTGTGTGGCCGACCGCCTTTTCATGGGAGAGCCCGAGTGGCTTCAAGCCGAATGGCACCGCATGCTCACTCGACAATCTACTCGCCCCAACTCAATTCCACCTCGCACCCTCAGAACAACTTGCCAGCATGGGCAAAGTGGCGAAGGCTCTCGGCCTCGGCGTGAAAGGCAGCCTCAGCGTGGCGCTGGACCGCTCGCACTACCTCGCAGGCGACCTGCTGCACGGCAGCGTCGTGCTCAGTGTGACGGAGCCGCTCGACTTCACCTGTGAGTGGCCATTATTACTTAGTCGATTGAGAAGAGCACAGCCTTCTAACCTACAGAACCCAACGCTTTCCAATTGCAGCGCTGGTGCTGCGTATCCGCGGCAAGGAGATGCTCACATGGACCGAAGGCGGCGGCCAGGCCGCGGCCGTGTACCTGAGAGAGCATCTGCATCTGGACGAAGAGGTGCGGTCACGATCTCACCTCCAAGTGGAGATACAGCATGATCCTAACCTTTTGATGCCCTTGATCGCCACCTGCAGATCGTCCTCAGTGCCGAACAGCAGTCGTGCCAGCCCGGAGAGTACGTGTACCCGATCTACTTCCAACTGCCGGACACGCTGCCCAACGCGTTCCACGTCTCGGGCCGCGACGCGGGCGTCATGAGCCGCATCGACGCGTCGCTGAGCTACTCGGCTACGGCCGTCTTGAAGGTCAAGGGCAAGTTCTCGGCCGACATGGAAGCCAAGAAGCCCTTCGTGGTGCAGCAGCCCCCTGTGGGCCAGCCCGTCCGCTCGCTCGAGAACTCGGCGTCGGCCGACGTCCATATGCTGCGGCTATTGAAGAAAGGCACGTGCTCCGTCTCGGCGCAGCTGCCGAGCAACGTGCACGTAGCAGGAGACGTCCTGCTGGCGCAGACCAAAGTGCAAAACGACACGTCCAAGGACATGAGCAAGCTGTCCATGATGCTCTACGAGGACGTGACGGTGGACCTGAGCACCTCCAACCAGAAGTCGGAAGGCTCCATGTGCGTCAGTCGCCAGGATTTCCCCGGCGTGCAGGCCGGAAAGACGCTGGAGCAGGTGCTGGACCTGCCGCTGGTCACCAAGACGTCCCCCGCGCGGCCCGTGTCGGCCGCCATCCAGTCGCACTTCTTGACGACCAGGTATCGGCTCGTCATCAAGTGCCAGTTCCGCCTCTGTCGGAGCGTCTCGGTGGACTTCCCGGTGGAGATTCTCCGAAAGGCGGTGCTGGGAGCGGCTTACGCCCCCACGGCTGCCGTGTTGCCAGCAGTAGCTGCGATGGCTGCCTCACCGTCGGACGTGGACGTTGAAGTGGTGCAGGCGGTGGCGGTGGCGCCCCGGAGAAAGTCGGCCAGCGACGGACGGAGCTCGAGGAGTTCCAGGAGCTCCAGGAGCTCCATCAACAGTTCATTGAACTCGGTCCGGTCGCCTACGCCCACGCTGGACTAGGAATGTGTGGCACGTGATGCCATCGTAGCTTATATATTAGACAGCGGCGTACATGTAGCACGTAGTAACAGTGAATGGCGTGATTTTTGAACAACCCTCCGCAGTGCAGTCGACGTGCTGCAGTCCTGCATCTATATGGTAGGTTTCGAGCCACATAGAAATGCCAAAGCGCCTCAAAGCGGGCTCTCATCACGCTCCGTCAGGCTTCGCAGCAGGGTTCGCGTCTCTAGCACTTCAGCCTGTACATCTTGACTGGCCACCGCTGTGCGGCAGAACTGAAAGTGCAGCGCGCGTGGCAAGAGGGCCGAATTGACTGCAATGGGGAAGGTGGCCAAGTGTTTGGGCATCGGCGTCAAGGGCAGCGTGCACGTCGTGCTCAGCCGCGAGAGCTACGCCGCCGGCGACCTGGTGCAAGGCCAAGTGGTGTTGCGGGTCTCACGCCCCATCGAGTGCGAAGGTGCGTTCACCAATTGCATTCGTCGTGGCACTGGGGCTGAAGAACTAACGGTGTGTTGATGCTGCAGACTTCTCAATGCACGTCGAAGGCGCGGAGTCGCTCACGTGGTCGGAAGGCGCCAACCTCTCGTGCTACAACATGCGCGACGAGTTCCTACGCGAGCGCATTGAGTTGGTGGAGCGCCTGCCCCGTGCGCTCGAGCCTGGCGAGTATCGCTTCCACTTCCGCTACCAGCTGGACGACGCCCTGCCGCCCGTGTTCCGCATGACGGAGGGCTTTGCGGGCTCCTTGCGTGAAGTGAACGCCAGCGTTTCGTACACCATCAAAGCTCGTTTGGGCGTACAGGGCACGCTGGCCGCGGATCTCGAGACCTCGCACGACCTCGTGGTGCACCGACCGTCGCTGTGCCACCCCGTGCGCTCGCTGCAGACGTCATCGTCCGACGAGGTGCGGCTGCTGAGCTTGATGAAGTCCAAGGGCGCGTGTGAGGTCTCGGCGTGCCTGGACAGCGACGTCCACATCTCCGGCTCGACGCTGTCGCTGCAGGCCCGCGTCAGCAACTACTCGTCGCGCGATATGCACAGCATCTCCGTGCTGCTGTACGAGGACCTGACCGTCGAGCTGCCATACCGGCGGGCGAGCACGGGCACGCGCGTCGTGTGCACACAGGACTACCCCGGTGTGGCTGCCGGGCAGCTGCTGGACGAGATGCTGTACTTGCCGCTCCTCGACGACGTGGACGGACAGCCGGTGGCCCCGACGAACAGCGCCGCATTCGTGCGGTGGCAGTACCGACTGCAAGTCAAGTGCCGATTCACCCTCAGCAAGAGCGTCAAGGTGGAGCTGCCGGTGATCATCCTGCGCAATGTCGGGGCGCCCGAACATGGAGCTGGCGCGTTGCCTGCGATGGTTGTGGTGGTTCCTGAAGACGGCCGCGACGACGACGTAGAGCTGATGCCATGGAGCCCTAGTCAAGTGGACGCTGTGGCTCGACCGATCTTCGCCCTTCCGCAGGCGGTGGCAGCAGTCTGAAAGCGCTGCTACTGCATATTTAACGCTCAAGGAATCGTGCACAAGAACCAAGAACCAGAAGCGATCGAGCATTTTTCTCGTTGTCATCCGCCACAACAAGGTCCATTTCTTAACTTTTTGTGGAGGCTTGGTGGCGCGCAGAGGGCTGACATGCTGGTCAAGACGGCACAACAGTGGAGAACCAAGCGGAGGGGTCGTTATTGCTGCTGTACAAGAACCCTTGTAGTGTAGTTCTACCGAGATTGAAGTTGTCTTCAACACGCCCTCAAGTTGCTGCGCCAGGTCAAGTCGCTCGAAATCGCGGGCCAAAGACAGCCATCTCCCACCGCAGCGCCAACTGGACGCACTCGACCGTCCAGAAGTACGAGCTCTGGCGGAGTGCCGGGGTGATCCCGCCGATGGTCACTTGGCAGTCCTGGCCGCTCTGCTCGAATTGAATCCTAGTGCATGTTCATAAAACTACAAGTTAGTCTCGAGACCACTTTACTCGTCACTCTGAAAGACTGTACCAAGTCAGCGTCTCCAGCCACATCTCGCGCCTCAATTCTTTCGTTGGCGGTCGAAGGAGGTCCTCCACTTCCACCCGGCCTCTCCGTAGCCCGCGAGTGACGATGAGGTGGCCGGTGGCCGTCGTGACTCGAGTCACCAAGGCCATCGTGCTCACTGAGGGCAGGTCCGTCTTCTCGGACAACACGCGTGAGGCTGCATGGTCGTAGCAGAAGAGGACGTTGTCGTCGTCCACGCGCTGCACAAGGCGGCATCGCACATTCATCACGGGCGCAAAGAGCTTCTCGGTCCGGATCGGATCCATGAAGACTTCCCACGTCTGGTTGAGGACGAAGCGCGCCGACTTGCCGCGCAGTAGCTTGGACTTGACGTTATGGAAGTCCGAGCGCTGCGTCAGGCGCTTCTCGTCCCAGCCACAGATTTCTCGCGCTCGATAGCGACTCAGAGCCGCGCCGTGGCTCGGTAGGATAGTGCTCAGCGACCTTCTCAGCTCTCGCTGGCAGTCGGACGGCGTGAGCGGCTTGAGCACGAGGAAGTACGACGAGTTGGCCAGGTACAGCTTGTGCTCGTTGTTGAGCATCTGCTGCAGGTTGGTCGAGAAGACGGCGGCCCGGTGGAACTGCTTGCGCAGCTGCGCGTTCTCAACTTGCAGCGTGTTCTTCTGCTGCGAGAGCTGCACGAGCTGCTGCTGCTTGTCTGTCAAGGACGCGTCGACGGCGGTCGCTGGCGGATTCCTGCCATCCTCGTACGTGGCAAGTACCTTGGTGAGCTCCTCGACCTCGGCTTGGAGCTTGGGGATTTTCTCCTGGCACAGAGGCAACCAACACACGCCGAGACTGTTAGATACATGACAAAGGACGGGGCAAGGCATGCTGTGATGTGGCGCTCGCCAACCTTCTTTCTTAGGTATTTATTGCGGTCTTTGAGGCGGTTGGCCTCTCGTCGTCGCTCCTCCTTTGACTGGGGCACGGCTGGAGCTTGGTCTTGGGCGCCGCTTGCCGTCGCGTTCTCATCCAGCAGTCGGTCGCTGTCGGTCGGGAACGTGTCGACGAACGCCAGGATGTCGCTCAGCAGGCAGTCGCTCTCGCACGGAGGCAGCGGGCCCTCCGTGACGGAAGCCGTCGGCTCGAGCTCCGGCTCGCTGGACTGCATCGGATGACGGCAAAAGGCAAAGTGGCACATGGGTTCAGCGCATCTCGACGGGCTCCTCGCGCTTCAACGTAAACAACGAGCAAAGCGTATGCGCTTGGGAACGTCTTACATGTATTGAGCGCTATCCCCTCGTCTACTATTTGCCTCGGTCGGTGCAGTTGATGCAGAGGCTCCGATCTTGGGAGCCACTGCGGACATATCACGTCGGCTTCTTCGCGGCGATCTCAGTCCGGCAGCGCGAGTCGCATCGATGTTGGTCTCCGTAGAGGAGTCAACCGGGCGTTGTGTTGTGCAGCCATAGAGCCACGATCGAGGCGGAGGGTTGGACGCGATCGCCAAAGTCTAGCTCACTGGGCAAGCGATCAAGATCGGTCCAGCTTTGCCATCCATGCATGGTGCACCGCGAGCAATAGCGCTGGCGGCGTGGCAAAGCTGAGCTGCGTGTCTGTCCGACGAGGGCCGAGATGCCCCCACCCATGGGGTGAGTGATTCAGACTCGCCGTGGCTCCGCGCAGCTTCAGAATCTGAAGACGCCATCCTCCAATTTGCGCCATCGCAGCAACTCCACCGCCCACTGCCCCATTCACTGTACGAGATGCAGACCTCACCGCTCACCGCGCTCCTCGGCTTTGTTGCGCTGTTCATTGCCCCCACGGCCAACGCCGCCGTCTGCAACACCACCGAGCTGGTCGAGGCACTGCTCCCGCTGTACGCCAACCCCAACTACATCCTTTGCGTGGCAGATGTCGGAACGCCGCTGCCCTTCACGTCACAGCCGACGACAGCGCAGATTGCCGCCATGTGCGCGAGCCCCGCCTGCGAGGCGCTGATCGCGATCGCCGTCACGCTTGACCTGCCGGACTGCGAGGTCGTCGTCGACGGCGTCGCATACAACTTGCTGCTCGTGCGCGCGCGCCGCGTGCAGCAGTGCTCGTCCGCGAGCCTCTCGTCAAGCATCACGGCTAGCGTCTCCTCCAGTGGAGTTGGTGTTGACACCAACGCCGCCTCCGGGCAATAGTACTTGCCTTTTTGCCCAAACTTCAACGGCGAAGTACAGTACTTCAAAGAACGTCTGCAATATATTGACAAATGCGTATCTCTTCGTCGATTGGACCAAAAGAAGTTCAGACCACCGGCATCTGCGCCAAATGGAGGAGACGGCCGCCAAGCGGTCGGAGCGCAAGCGACTCAAGCACCGTGAGTACGTCAGGAAGTCGTACAATAAGAAGCTCGTACGTTCCGCTGCTAGCACGCTTTGCGCGGTGGGGTTGCAACCTGACCGAGTCTTTCGTGCCCAACTCCTTGCAGACGACGCTCGAGAACCTTCGACGCGAGCTGGATGCGCTGGACAAGCAGTACGCAGCTATGATGCTGTCGGGTAGCCAAGCGGACCAGCACCAGGACAAGCAAGGCAGCTGCAGCCCCAACTCCATGACTTCCACCACCTCCCAGTCGCCCACCATGCACAAGTACCTGCAGGCGACGGAGCGCAAGAAATGGTACCAGCAGGAGAACGACCGACTGTACCGCCTCAACGCACAGCACATGAAGGTCGAGAGCCGCATGGGGCAGCTGCTGGACGCCTCCGAAGCGGCAAAAGTGCCGTTGCCCAGCGTCTCCACCACCTCTCGCCAATACCGAATTCGTCCGTTGCCTGCGGCCACCTACGCGCAGGTGATTGATGACGCAACAACCGACGTGCTCTGCTTCGCCCGCAGCACGGAGAAACTTAGCACGGGGGCACGCGTGCTGGGCTGGACAGACCAGCGCGAGATCCGAGGGGGCACGCTCAACTTCGCGCTGCAGAAGGAGTTTGGCGTCTCGCCTGGTGATCTGTTGAAGCGGAGCTGGTCCATCTTCTCGAACCCGGACGAGTTCCCGAAGATATATGGCTCCGCACTGGACGTCAAGTTCTACATATTGGAGCATATCGACGCGGACACGATCCTCTTCTATCGTCGCCTTGCCCCACGTGCCGACAGCACTCGCGCTGTAAAAACGGTGTTTTTGCTTGCAAGGAGGCCAATTCAGGAGGGCTATCTGCTGCTCTTCCGCTCCATTGATCGAGACCTCGTGCATTTCGAAGAAGTGGATGGTGGCGTCCCTCAGGTCAGCGTGGACCCGCAGATTGCGCTCAAATTGTTGTCCTCCGAGGTGTGGGTGGACAAGTACATTTGGGTCATGTTCTACAACGTGCCGCGAGAGCCCAAAAGGTGCCTCTTTCACTTTGGCGGGACCGCCACCACGTCGCTTTGGCTGCGCGAAGTGCTCTTTGTCGCCATTCGTTGGGAGAGCATGGCCGTCGGGGCGCAGTTCTCCCTCACGGCTGAATGAGCAACAAAATATTAAATATTATTGATTCTTGGGTCCTGCTCAACCATGCAACGTGAGGAGGGGTCGAACCGTACGGCTTTCCCAGCGCAACGCCATCAGCAGCACCTCCATCATCCAGAACTTAGCGTTGTCCGCGCAAAAGTGCTTCATCTCGCCCCCAAATTGAAACTCCACCCCCGAGTTGTCTCCTCGATCCTCAAACGATATCCATGCGAACATATCCAGCCAGACAACGCGAGGTTTCCCGTTTTGATGCTGGGTCCGGCGACATCAGTAAACACGAGCTTTTCATGATCCAGCGCGCGGTAGATCGTCATGTAGCCGACGTCTGTCTGAAAACGCGACGCAAGCAGCAAGGTCTTCATGAGGGCGTTCTGTCCTGGGCGCTGTGGCTCACGACAGAAGACGCGGTTGTCTTTGTTAACGGTCTGGACGTCGTGCAGGTTGGAGGTCATGCCCTGCGAATGAAGAGGCGTATGCCGTTCGAATGACTTCGTAGCACGCTTCGGCAGTGATCGGCTTCGTATGCAAGCTCTGCTTCCTACTGGCAGAGTCGGAGTCCGCAGACTCGGGCTTCGTCGATGGCTCCTCGAGAGTTCGACATGCCGCCTCCTCCGCTGCACTTGCAGCCGCCAATTTCTTCTGGAACGCCACGTGCTGGGCATGGATGCGATGCAGCGTCGCATTCTCTTTGGCTTGTATCTCCTTCTCGCTCGTGGCCTGCACGTACTGGTCGTGCGGCACCCTCGCCGAAGCCGACGGGCCACTCGCCGTCGTGACTGGAGGTCGAGCCTGCACGTAGCGCAGCAGCGCCGAGTGCTGCGTGGCCAGTGCGCTCTCCCGCTGACTCAGCTCCTTCAGCAGCTCCTGCGAATTGTAAGTCATACGGGTTAGCAATGAGAGGGCGGAAAAGAGGTGGGGAGCTTTCACCGCACCAGCTTCTAGTAGTACGAGCGCTTGACCAGCTCCCGATGCCTGCGTTTGCGCGCCACCTCGACAGCTTCGGCTCCGGAGGCGGGGGAGGATGACCTGCTCACGCCCATCTTGGAGAACGGGGTTTGTCCGTCGGTGGTAGAGCTCCGTCGGGATGAGCGAGACGCCATGACCGCAGAGCGCCATTCAGTAGTTTAAGGAGCGGAGGGCACTGAAAGTATCCTATCCTGTGCCAACGGAGCGAGGATGTCATCCCCGCCCTCTCCTGTTATATGCACGTATGCATGAGGTCTGGCTATGGGTTCGCTTGTCAAGCTACCTGGGGTTATTGAGCCCCAGACCCTCTCCATCCACCATTTGTTGTGTGTTGCATCACTGCCCACCTCTCATGAACGCTGTAGCCCGTCCAAAGTTCTGAAAGTACCCCTTCATCAGTTCGAGCATGTTCCGCGCGGCGTTGACGTCCCGGTTCCAGAAGTTGGCCTCGCATCGGCTGTTCGTGCAGCGCA
Source organism: Phytophthora crassamura (assembly GCA_033557995.1). Taxonomy (NCBI): domain Eukaryota; phylum Oomycota; class Peronosporomycetes; order Peronosporales; family Peronosporaceae; genus Phytophthora; species Phytophthora crassamura. The sequence continues at coordinate 2,772,420 of JAUCED010000016.1, forward strand.
AGACGTTCCGGTTGCTCTTCACGATCTTCCAGTCCGCGAGCTTGGGGGTTTTCATTCGTTCCGTCTACTTCTTCTCCAAGGCCTCCCGTTGAGCCTTCTTCTTCAGATCCTTGGTAGACAGCTTGGGCTTCTTCTTGACCACCTTCTTCTTCCTCGCTTCCTTCTCTCCATCCTTGGGTTTTGCGGACTTTGGTGAGCAGAGGCGTCTCCTTCATGCGCTTGTGGCAGCAAGAGCAGGTGATGCTGGTCCGGAACTCGTCCATCGGAAGCACGGTCGCTCGCTTCTTCAACGCCTTGGCGAAACCCTTGACAGGCCCGGAATCGTGGCCCTTGATGCCATCACGGCGACTCCAGTCTCCGTACGCGATGCACACCTGCGGGCTCGGGTATCGGCACGATCCGCTTGGCCAGCGCGTCCAGCGCCTTCGCCTTCAGCCGCTCCCGCGTGAAACGCAAAGAGTACAAGCGCGCGCCCTTTGTCTTTGGGTGTTTCTCGGCAAACTTCTCCATCCATGTCAGCATGTCGTGCAGCTTGGGAACGAAGTGCGCCAAGTTCTTCTTGATGTTTCAGTCCCAAGGCACCATACCCAGCCACGCGCGCAACTCAAGCTCCTCGTGTCGTCCCACACGTCCCACATCTTCTGCATCTTCGTTTTTTGGGTTTCTTCTGCTTCGTCGCAGCCGATGTAGATGACTCGGTATCATCACAGGGAATAGGGATCTCCTTGACTCGGTAGCAGCTCGCTACGAGGCGCTTCGTGTCCTTAATGTCCAACTGCAGCTCGTCCTCTTTGGCGTAGCGGAACCGGATGTACTGGTGCAGCCGACGACGAAACTGGAAAGCGATCATGTTGATCGTGTTCACCATCTGCGCTTTTGCGAGTCCTCCACGAATCGCGCCGCTGAACTCTAGCGACGGAGGTTCGTACGCAGGATTGCTGGCGCGCTGCTCCCAAAACAGTCGAAACGTGTTGATCAGCTCGGCGTCTTCCACTTGCGCTCTGGCGTTCTTGCGCTGGCTGTCGTCACGAGCCTCTTCCTCCTCCTCCGCGGCCACGACCGATTGCGTTGCCATGGTCTTCTGCTGCTTCCGTGGTTTGGAAGAACTCGGTGGTGGGGCGCTTCTCGCGATCTTTGTCCTCCGCCTCCTTCATCACGCCAGCGCAGCATCGATTGAAGAAGGTATTGTCGAAAGATGGCAGCGGTAGCTTCTCGTCCAGACAGCGCAGCACATGAACGTTGGCGACGTGCCACGCTTCCAGCTGACACTGCTTGAGCTCTCCCGCTGAGCGTTGAATCTCGTCCACGATGGGTTCGTATTTGCAGACGCGAGACAGCTTGCAGATCACGCATCCGTGGACTCGGTTCTTGAGGAAGGCCTTCTCTTCGTCGGTCTTCTTGCGCTTGGGGGCCATGGTGGAAAATGGCAATGAGCAGACCTGGGTCGGCGTCAAAAGCCCCGCTTTGGATAACAGACATCCAGCAGAGACATGGTGGAGAATGACAAGTGAGCAAATCTGGCGGCAGCAAGGGACCCACCACATCCAATACTGAATGGAGCGGACAGGTGCTCAAGCCACTTGATGTCGGCGATGAATGCGGCCTCGCTAGTTGGACCATCAGGCACATGTGCACTGCCAATGGCAGCGGACCGCAACTTCGAGCGTGTGCTGCATGCAAGGATGATAACAAGTGTGAAACTAGCAGCAGTCAGCCTGACACATTCCCACGATGCACGAGCTCGGTAAATGAGGTGCTACGATAAATCGACCACGGCAGGACTCCTGCCTAGCGGCAAGAAAAACAAAATAGCAGTACGGACAGAGCTCCTCAGGTAAAAGGATTGGGGCGATCTAACACTGTAGCAGACGATCACGCGCGTTTCTGAGAGTGCTAGCTGCTTTCCGCATGTCGAGGGCGAGGAGAGGTGTCGTAAAAAAGGTAAGTAAGCACCAGTCGGCCGTCTGACACGGACCATTTCAACGTAAACCCCGACGGAATGGCACCGAAAATGAACATCATAATGAAGTGAAGCTTGCTGTTGATACAAATTGCAACGAGACTCGTTATTGTGGCGCTCGACAAGAGTGATGGTCAAGAGTGATGTGCTTCAAGTTGAAGTTGGAGTTTTCCTCATACCTGCCAGCCCCAGCCGATTCCGGGCTACCAAAGCAAAATTCGGCCTGACTTGATGGCTACTGGACGTGCAACATGCGAGGATCATGCGCGTCGGAGTGCCAACTCCAACCTAGCTCCCACCTCAGCAACCGATGCATGCCGAATTCTATTTTGCCAAGACAGGTGAATATACGTTCGCCGCGGTGGCCGAGACTTCGACTGGTACACCCACCGACGCTGAACGGAACTCCTTACGGCAGACCGCCCCGAACTAATCCTGGTAAAGTGCATTGCGACGAACATTCACACTGCGAGGTTGAAGCCGGGTTTTCACCAGCCGCCGCCGCCGCCTTCCTCGCCGATTCCGAGGAAGATTCATGACCCGTTAGTCAACTGAATAAACGCCAGTGCCACCGGATTCTGAGCGCGTGTATCGATCAAGTCGTTCTGGTTTGGAGAGAGCGGCGCTGGCTACCGCGCCGTCTTGACTATGGGCCTGTCCTCTCTTCGGTAACTCGCTCGCTTTTCAAGAAAGAAGAACTTTCCTTTAAGGAAGCTCAGTCAGTGACTGAGCCACAGCCGTGTTTTTGCGGGTCGCGCGGTCGTCCAAGTCAACAAGTCGTCGCGAGCTTCTTGCTCTAAAGAGAGCATCGCGAAAGTTCTCTCGAACTCTGCCGGCCTATCGCGTCTGGCATGGCGGCGTGCGTCAGCGCCTGCGATTGTGAAAGTGCAACGAGAGCGGGCTGCCGCTGGACGGAATGGCCTCCCTTGTGCTGGCCGCTACGCACACGGCCGCGGCGATACCATGCTCCTGCTCGTGCCACGCGAATAAGAAGAGCGCCGCCACTCTCGTCGACGCGTGCAACCGTCCGGCCCGCTAAGCCAAGCGTCTTTGAAAGTGGTCGGCCAGGGAATCACGCTTGCAGCGTGCGGCGGCGATCTGACAGGCGTACATGTAGTACACAGCCGAACAAGGACAGCGCGTGTGGACAGCAGCAGCTCCATCGAAGTGCAACCTGTCACGCGCCGTGTCCGCTTGGACACCGAAGTCGCCATGCGACAGCGAAGCGGGTGTCGACGCTGACAGCTTCGGCCATGCCGCTGGACAATGCTAGCGGCGCATGGCCGACGGAATGGCGAACTTCGCGCAGCAGCGGAGACTTTGGGCTGTGGAGCGAAGTCTCCGTTGGCTCCATTTCAGCAGCTTGAACCGAACTCCGTGCAACTCTTTGGACTCGCCGCGCGCGTAAACGGGCTAACAATCTTATTCTCTCTACTGAACGCCGTTAACGCACGTTAAACTTCCAAGGTCGCGGCCGCACACACTTCCGGCCAGGGCTTCTTCTGCCGGGCTTCGGCCGTGGCCATGGCGCGAAGAGAGTTCATTCCCGGATTCGCCCGCTACGGCAACAAGCACCGCCCCAGCCCGCCACCAGCAGCCCGCCCGACTCGACGCCGGCCCCGCCCCGCAGCAACCATTACGACCGCCGTCGTCCCCACCGCCTACTCCGTCGTGCAGAGCATGCCGCCGAGCGTGCAGTCGCCACTGGCCATATCGCTCGACTTCTTCGACATGGACAACGTAATGGGCCTGGAGCAGCAGCGCACACCGCTGTCCTCGGCGTCCTCGACCTGCTCCTCCTCGGAGCACAGGAAGCCCAGCCCGACCAAGAAGCTCGCCAAGAAGCGCAGTAGCGGCGCCAAGGCGAGCTCGACCAAGCGGCTCTCGAACGAGGAGAAGCAGGCCAAGAACCGCCTCTTCGTCAAGCGCTGCTACTACAAGAAGCGCGAGGCGCTCAAGAACCTGCGCGAGGAGGTGGACCAGCTCGAGAGCGAGTTCACCGACGTGTTGCAGCGCTGGCAGCAGCGCAACGAGCACGCCGCAGAGGCCTTCCGCGACGGCACGCGCCGCATCACGCCAGAGGATCTGTACGCCGAGCTCACGGTCGTGCGCAGCTCGCTCGTCGAGGAGCAGCAGCGACTCAACCTGCGGCTCGCAGACCGCCATCTCTTCCGGCAGCGGCTGCAACAACTATATGAACCCACGCGCTGATCGCCGTCCGCCCAGTGCTCACAAACCGCGTCGTGTTTGTATCGAACCAGCGTCGCCTTGCGCGGCCATGTTGTGCCGCCCTGGAGTGAGTGGACGAGATCCACCTCGTGCCGTGCCTTGTGTGCTGTTTGCCCCCATCCGGCCAGGATTCATACTATTTAAGCGGCCAACATAAACAACAATCGATGCAGTCTTTTTGAACGTCGGACTTGCAAAGCGACTCGAAGCGCCCGCGGCGGCACTCCGTGCAAAGCTGCCTCCATGCTCTTTTGTTAGCTCGGGCCGGTCTCTGCTTCATGGCTTCGGAGCGCGTGACCTTCTCCAACCCAGCGCCTGACCGGAGGTCACCTCGGAGGTGAGGGTGGCCTCTCTTCGAAAGCAAAAAAGGCAACTGGCCGCCGGTCAACTCCGATAGGTGAGTTGCATTTTAGTTTTGTTTGCTGTCCTGTGGGAGAGCCTTGTGTATCTGCATACACACGAACGAAAAGGTTTGTGCCAGTCTGGAAAAGCTCTCTACTTTCTGCTATATCGGCAGTTCGGATTCCGCATCTGCACGGTGCGCACTGCTCTCGCCGGTGTATCAGCTTTCGCTAAGCACAGAGGCTTTTCGCCTTCTCCTCTGCAACCCATGCACTTCCTACCCAACAGCAAGAATACATGTACCACGCGCTGCATTCGTGCACGTCAGCACGTCAGAGGTCGGTAAAAATATATTTTCAAGCATTTTTAGCGTTACTCCAGATTGCAGTAGTGGATATATATGGCAGCTGCAGACTGATTTATGCACTGATTTATCCGTGCAGCACGGAATGCAGCCACACAGACTCACAACGCAATTTGCCTGCTCAAGCAACAATGGCACCCAAGACAAAGACCGTCGGCGCCAAGTCTTCTCCAAATGGAGGAGCTGGCCCGCTTCACGGATGCCGCTGAGAGGAAGAAGATCATTGGCATACTTTTGCCGATGATCCGCGAGGGTTCGGTGATTGATTTCGCTGAGGTCGGTCGCGGCTTCAGCCCAAGCGCTCCGCCAAAACGGTCAAGAAGGTGTACACACGGTACCTCAAGGGGGTGGTGTGGAACCAATGGGGGGCTCGGTACCAAGCATGAATGGGCTCGGTGCCAAGCAGGGCACGAGTCCAGTCATGTTCATCGCCGCATGCAGGATATACTGGTGGAGGAGCCCGCGATTACGCTCCGTGGGATGGCGAAGCGACTAGGCATCGGCTGGTCGACATTCCAGCGCATACTCAAGAAAGTCCAAGCGACGCCGGGGGAAGAGCTCGTCTTCTCGCGTGGCAACGCCGCGTTTAAGGACATCTACAAAAGCACATCGCGATAACTGAGGAGGAGCTTTGGGCCGCGTGGTTTGTCGTCAAGAAGTGCTGGGCCTCTTGCTCGCCTATTGAACTGTTACCCAGCCTTGGGCTTCTACCTGCTTCGGTCTAACGTTTCCTCCCTGCAGCTACATGAGCTGCTCAGACGTTCTTTTTCCTTCCTTGTGGCAGTTCCCTGCCACCGCAGATAGCAAGTCTCCTCGATGTAGGCTCACCGATTCATCGCCGGCAGCTCACTGGAAGAGCAGCTCGACGTTCTTGATGAAGATCTTCTTGGCGCCGTTGATGCGCCATCGGCCTCTTCGATCGGACATTTCCCGATCTGCCGGCAGGGGTATGCTGGACTGGGCCGTGTCTTCAGAGTTCTTCCGCACCGTATCGGAGGTGCCGAACTTGGGCAGCAGCAGGGCGCCGGAGACCCTCTGCGCAGAGGGCGGCGAAAGTCTGCGGCCGTGGGCGATCCGGAGGGGAGGCGGGGGATTCTCGGGGTCCATTGCTGGCGAAGACGCAAAAGGAGAAGTGAGCAAAGGAGAAGCATGAGTCCGAGGTGTGGCACCCATTGAAGTTTGCAGTGCGTGCAGGCTGCTGGACAAAGCGTGCAGCTAGCAGTAGAGAATCGACCAGCCAGCTCCGCGAACGACTGCATAGCGGGAAAAAGGTTTCGCAATTAGATAATCTTGAACTTGATGTTGCCTAAACTCTGACCACTATACTTCTTCGTACGTCTCGCAATGCTGTAAGGCGCCGATAACACCCGTGGCAACGCCAAGAAAATGGAGCCGTCGTTCTTAAATCAGTTTATGCAGAAGCATAGGGAAGGCGTCCTCTGGATAACGTTGTTTACATGTTGACAAGCATTGGGGTTTCTTGGAACTCGTTGACCAACATGTGCATCGTGTCCGAGTTCATGGCTGGCGGAGACTTGAAAGTGTTACTGAGCGACTACGAGGAGCAGGAGTACCCATATATCCAGAGTCCATCCCACGATTGTAACGAGGGTCAGAATACGTTCATAATGTATACCCTGCTGAATTCGGTAGCATCGTCTTCTGGAAACTACCAGAAGAGCTCTCCATATAACATAGCCGTACAAACATAATTTCTGTACCTAAACATTGACCCATCCAGAAAACAGTAGCATTAAAAACCTGTAGAAAAGAGTAGCCGCGAATATCCTATATTGTCTGTGAGAAATAATCCGTACCCGCAACATTATTGATTTTATCTGTACTCGCGCAACATTTCAGATTTTATCGACCTTCAAACAACATGACCCTCTGGGTGGAACTGCACGAGGCGGTCAACGCCATTGATCAACGGAATGCTACATGTGCCAACGCTCACGTAATGCAGAATACGGAGATTGCCATTGTAAAATTGGCCGTTGAACATACCGTGCAGATGCTGCGGCTGCGAAGCAGGCGCAGCAGATGGACTTATCTAAGCCTCCGTGCTGCCTTTGCTTTGCTGCTTGACTATTTAGGCTAGCTTCACGCAAACAGATCGAAGATTCACAACACCCGCAGCTTTAGGACCACGCCTTTAAGTGATTAACGTAAAATCCAGAGCTGTTCCGTGCGAAGTCGCGGCTTTGTATCATATTGGATTGCTTTGGGGTCCCGCAATACCGTATTGCAATACTATACTGCAATATGAACCATATGGTTAAGCCTCTACTACGATCATAACACCTGAGCGGGTACACGAGAGCTACCCGCAATATAGCATTGCTTTGGCGCACCCCGATATAGCATTGCAATACTCACCATGACCGCAATACTGTGCTGCAGTACTTCAGCCAGCTCCAGTATGGTATTGCATTGCAAATCGAAGTACGGCATATGGACCAATATATTTTTACATGTACCGACCTCTGGTGCACGTATAGCGTGAGAAAGAAGAGCAAGCACCAATTTGACAAGCAAGCTGCTGCCTGCAGCTGGAGGTTGATTGCGCCCTGAGAAGCCCATTCCCTGACGCCGCTCAGACAACGAAAGCTTCATCCAGCGCGAAGGAAGTTGAAACGTGTCAACAATGCCGGCGGCACAGCGGTGCAATTGCACGATTGGCTTCCGGCGCCGCGCTGCTTGGTGAGGCGCCAGGGATACGCGCGCGATCTTGCAGCAGCTGTATGTACAAGTGCAGGTTGGCTGCTGGCTCCGCTCACCAAGGGCGTTCTACGGTAGAACAGCCAGGAGTTCGTCCCCAGCACGGGCGTGATCTCCATCTGGCGCAGTTAATCCCGAGTGGGTGTGTACAAAGCGCGTTTATCCGGCTAGCTCTCGTGCTGCGACGCATGGCCAGGAGAAGCGTCGTTAACAATCAGCCCCCACCCAAGCCCGCTGTGTCATTCCAGGTATATTGGACGCCCGGTGACAGTGACGATACTTCTCGGGCTGCCGACCACACTGCCGGGGATCCGATCCGCTTGCCCTGATTGTGTCCGGCGAGGAATATCCGCGTCGTTCCCAGACATCCGAGATCGCGTGCTTTGCCGTCCCGAGCAGTGCCGACGTGCATCGAAAATCAGGTCGCTTCGACGCTGACTCGGCTGGCGCTCTCGTCCATCCAGTGCTTCTGCCGGTTGGTTGTGCCTTGGTGCCGGGGCCCTGGTGCTGCTCGGCCATCATAGAACCAGCACCGGGAACCGGACTTCACCGTGCTCCAGCTGGTCTAACCCTCTCCGCAATGAATCTCTTCGAGCAGGATAACAGCCGAATCGGAAGCGAGATCAAGGCGAGATCAAGCGCCGCCACCTGCCGGCGTGTCGGCCCGGCGCATGGGCTCACAGTCTCCGCTCACCAACTCGATTTCGCCACTTGTGCCTCTAAAAAGCGTTTCTAAAGTCTCAGAAGCGTTTTCGCAGGGGAGATGCGACTTTTTACAGAACCGGGCCCATCGCGGCTCACGATTGGTCCAAATCTGATTGAGTGCTTGTGATTGGGTGATGTTAGTGCCAAAACCGGGGGTTGCGACGGGGGTCTGATTCTTCCTGCGCAATGAAAAGAAGGCTCCATAGTAAAATTACCAGGAGAAGGAAGCAGCCATTCGAACATGAAGGGCATGGAGAGCGACATGGCCGCACTGGAGCTGGACATCGACGCCGCGTTCGAGCCCAAGATGGAGATCGGAGGCAGCGGCGGGTCCTCGTCCTCCGAGGAGGCATCGTCGTCGTCCGAGCAGATGCCGCTGGCGCCGCCGCCGCTCAATACCATCGACGATGACGACGATATCACGAGTCAGCTGCTGAGCATGCTAGCGGAGGAAATGAGCCAGAAGAAGCGCAAGCGCAACCTCAAGACGGCGGGTCCCAGCACCACAGGTATCCGCCACCGCAAGGCGCTAGCGCTAGCCTCACCTGCCGATGAGCTCAAGCGCGAGAAGAATCGCGACTCGGTCAAGCGCTCGTACTACCGCAAGATTGTACGTCGACGGTCGCTGACTTGTACGCTGTATAGAGAGAGGAGCTGACGTGTGCGACGCTTGTGTTTTGATTGATGTGCTGCAGGAGACGCTGGGTGAGCTGAGGGCGCACACTGAGTACCTCCGCGAACAGTACAACAGGCTGCTGGCCCAGTGGGAGGACAAGTCGGAGCGAGAGAAGGCCGAGACAGCCTCCGACCCATCCGGCCTCATGAAGAGGTATCTGGAGCTCTCGAGGCTGCGCGACCGCCTCTGGATGGAGAACACGCAGCTCCACGAGCAGTTCGAAGACCGCGAGAAGATCTCGTTCCGCTTCCAGCGACTGTTCGACGTCAACTACCAGCTCATGGACCACTCGATCGCCGCGCCCGTCGAGGAGGAGAACCAGCAGCGCCGTGTGCAGACGCCCATGCTCATCATGGACGAGATGTCCTTCGAGAGCTTCACCAAGTTTGCGCAGGATGCGCTGCGCACGTTCGAGGCTTTTCTGGCCAGTCGCCACCACATGATCACGACGGAGACGGCGCTCGGCTGGACGTGCTCCCACGTGGCCAAGGACAACTCGTTCGGCTACTACTTCGAGAAGCACTTCCGCAGCAGCGCGTACACGTGCGCGTCCGACGTGGCGCTCACGGCCTGGCAGACGCTCACGTCGCCCGATCGCCACTCGAAGCTGTACGCTCCTGCGCTGCACACGCGCTTCCACATCATGCAGCAGTTCGACAGCAACAGCTACGTGCTCTACCGCACGATGGAGAAGGAGGGCGAGGACTCGATCACGACGGCGCTCATCATCATGACGCGCATCCCGCACCCGAACGACTCGGGCTGCCTCATTATCTGCAAGGGCCTGCGCCGCGAGGAGCACACGCTGCACGTCGAGTTCAGCGAGGCCATCGCACTGCAGAAGAAGAAGGAGTGGCGGCAGTCGATGTACTGGATTAACATCGAGGAGGTGTCCGCCGCCGCCGACGATGACAACAACAATGGCGAGGAGGAGGACCTGCGCGCCGTTGAAAAGCAAGAGAAGAGGCTCAAGGTCGTGCACGGCGGCATCATGAACAACATGGGCGACCGTAGTCGCTCCTTCTGGCTGTTCGAGAACCTCCAGATCGCGCTGCGCTGGGAGCAGAACCTTGGCCTGGGCGAGCCACTCAGATAGAACGGCCGCGACACCAAGTGGCGAAGGCGGAGCGCGAGCCTCGCTCACTCATCAACGATCGCGCCGCTCCAGATGAATGGGCGGCCGTGATGGCCGTGAAGAACTGGCAGCAAACTGCAAGCAGCACCGCGTCGAGCGCGCCCACGCGCAACAACTGAAGCTCGAGGACTCGGCGTCGCGCTCCCAAGAGGCGGCCGAGAGGCGGTCCAGCCTCGACTGCAAGGCGGCTGGACGCATGCATGCAAGCGTGTCACTTCCCCCGTCGAAAGTGCTGACACTGCAGCGCATCAGAAATCGAGAGTGTTATGTTTTGGATTTTGTAGGCGCCCCCGGGACGCAGGCAAACAATGTTTCACTATACTGAAAATCCGACATTACTTACTTTGTAAATCGACAGCTGTCTTTGTATACCTTTATGCAGGTCACCGCTGCAACCACATCGCCGCCGCGCCGTCCTCGCCAAGGCTAGATCTGCTTGGTCCGAAGGTGTTGCAGCCTTCACTCCATCCCCTTGGCACGTCCTTCGCACAGTGAATTTTGCTTCATTCAGCCGAAGCAACCATGGTGGCCACCGCGGTGCAGCTGTCGCCCGAGGAGCTCCACCGGCGCGAGCGCAACCGCAGCAAAGTGCGGCGCAGCTACTACCGCAAGATCGTACGTTCGCGCGTTCTACATGTAGTACTTGCGTCTGTGTACCAGGCTAACAGAGTCTCACCTCTGCCGTCCAGTTCAATCTGAATGAGCTGCGGGCGCAGGTGGAGACGCTCGAGGACGAGTACGAACGGTTGCTGCAGGCGCAAGAGCGGAGGGCAGCCTTCCACGCTGCGCCCGTGCTGGCTGACGCCCTGAGCGAAGCCGAAACGCAATCGCTGCTGGACATGACGCTGGAGCCGCTGGAAGACTTGGAGGCGCTCGGCGAGCTGGAGCCGATCGAGCCGCTGCCGTTGGTGGTGAGCGCTTCTGCACCTGCTGGGCGAGAGAAGCGGCTGCTGCAACTGGCGCGCGTGCGGAAGGCGCTGTATGAGGAGAACGAGTCGCTGCGCGAGCGCGAGATGACCTTCGCCAAGGCCTACGGCAGCCTGCAGCACCTGGTGGACGTCCACGCGGAGGACGACGCGGAGGACAGCGCCGTGTCGATGCGCACACAGCTCATGGTGTGGAGGAAGTTCAAAATTGACGAGTGCCTCGAGATCAACCGCGTCGCGTACGGCCGCATTATGGCGGACATTGAAAAGCACCGCCACAAGCCGCACAAAGGAACGACGCTGGGCTGGACAGACCGGCGAAGGCTGAACGACGGCGTCTTGGACTACTGCTTCTCCAAGTTCTTCGCCAACCGTTCGTCGACGGAGCTGGCTGAGAGCACGTGGCAACTCGCCGCGGACATGAAGCACGCGAGCCGCTTCTTCTCCGTCTTCTTGAACGTCAACGTACACGCCGTGCAGCAGGTTGACATGAACAACGTGGTGTGCATGCGCACGTGCAACCAGGCTGACCAAAATGTCGTGCTCAAAAGCCTCTACCTTCTGACCCGGTTTGAGACCGAGAAGGGGATCATTATACTTATTCACGGGCTGGATCCTTCACGGCTTGAGGACGACTTCACCACGCTCGCCATGGTGGGCAAGGCAGACGTGTGGCAGGAAGACTTCCGCTGGTAAGGCCGTCTCAATTGGTTTGTACTGCCTCTGGTTGTTGCTTGACAGAATGCCTTTTGTTTTGTTGTCGTTCAGGGTTTTGCTCGAGGACGAAGAAGGCGGGTGCCGCATGTCCTACGGCGGGCTCGTGCTGGTAGAACACCCGTGGGAACAATTTTGGCTCTGCGAAGTGCTGCTGCTGACGCTGCGTTGGGAAAGCGCGGTCGTCGCTCCGCTCTTCTCGTTGCGATGCAATTGACATTTTCGTATGTATCTGTGGCAGTTTTGAGGAACATATAGCAATTTATTTTCTCGGTAGCAATAAACAACAACACTTCAGTCTTCTCTGGTTGCTACGCGAGCACAATAGCTTGCTTGACTCAACTTACAAACGCTGTGCAAGACGCATATATTGATAATAGTCGCGACGCCCGTGCTGTGGCAAAACCTTACATCGGCTTGATGCCCATGTTAGCGCGAAGCTCTTCGTACACCATCAGCGAAATAATGGTGTGCGGGCCAAGGCGGAACCAGTTCGGCAGCCAGCCCTTGAAAAAGCCACGCACACCTTCGGTGCGCAGCACTTGCATGAAGGCGCGTCCGAGGACGTTGGAGCCTCCGCTCTTGGACTCGTTCTGGATCTGGGTCTTCATCACGTCCATCGGTGACGACGCCGTGGCCGCCATGAGACCAGCAAACATACTTGAGATCATGTGCACTGTGACACCCTCCTCTAGCGGCGTCTGCGTCAGCAGGGTGTGCTTCATGTGGTCATAACTAGGAAGCTGCGCCGCTGTGAGTGCCATGGCACGGAAGGTCGTGGCGGCGACACCACGGTAAAAGCCCTCGACAAGGCCCTCCTGCTGGTAGATCTGCCGGCACGCGAAAGTGAAGTTGTTGTGATAGCGAGCACCCGTGCGGTCGGCCTGCATTCGAACCTTGACGAGGTCCATGGGGTTGACCAGGGCGCTGCCAATACCACCGGATGTGGCGCCGGCCAGCAGCTTAATGTACAGCGGCGAGGTGGCGCGTTCCTCCGCCGAGATTTGGAAGACCTTGTCCTCGAGCACCTCCTTGACCACGTCGTACATACCGAAGCGGATGCCCGAGTAGACGTACTCGCGCAGCAGCGAGGCCTGCCAGCCCTTGGCCCAGCCAGCGAAACCCTCCTCTTTCCAAATGGTCTTGAGGCCGTGACCGAAGCCCAAGTAGCGCGTTTGAGTGACGGCACCAGCGTTCGCAGGCTCCAGCGCCTGCAGCTGCAGCCGCACCTTCACTACATCGATGGGGTTGGTGACGGCCGTCGCGAGCGTGTTGGCGATGCCTCCGAGCATAATCTTGACACTGATGCTCTGCTGCCAGTCGACGTTGTGCTGCGCGGCGGCCACCGCAGGAAACTGCGTAAGCTTGGTGCTCGGGTGACGCTGCAGAGGTGCGCTTGACGAGGACATGGTCGGAGACGGGGGAGGAAGTTGACTCTGCTGCTGCTGCTACGTGGTTGGAGGCCAAACGGAGACTGACCTCCGCGAAGTGGAGGTTTGCGGCGATCGTGCGGCCACGATCGCTCGCTCGCTTCGCTTGCTTGCTTGACGGCAGACCAAGGTCTGACTATTTTCATCCTACAAGGTGAGTGTAGGCGGGGCAGATTGCTGCTTGGTTTTTTTGGTTGGTGCTTGGTCCACGCGATTGACAACGCTTCCGACAATCGGACTTTAGTCACCCAGGCATTCGCAGCCCGCGAGGGTGAAGTGAAGCATGTAAGGATATAGTGCGTGCATGTGGTTTGGCTGGTGCTGTAGTTGGTCAGGTGGGGCTGGAGGCTCGATTAACGGACTCGCGACCGCCGGAAATCGCTGCCTGGAAACGCGCAAACGACTGTTAAACATCCTTGTTGCAGTGATGCGGGCTTCGATTCATACTTAAGTACGTTATCAACAAATTCTCCATACGTGTACGCTCTTCTTCTCCTACCAGCGACCTACACGGGCTTGATGCCCATGGCGGCCCGCAGCTCCTCGTAGGCCATGAGCGAGATGATGGTGTGCGGCCCGAGGCGGAACCAGTTGGCCAGCCAGCCCTTGAAGAAGCCCGGGATGCCCTCCGTCCGAAGCACTTGCATGAAGGCGCGACCCAGGACGTTCCGGCCGCCGAGCTTGGTCTCGTTCATGATCTGCGTCTTCATCACGTCCAGCGGGGACGACGCCGTCGCCGCCGTGAGACCGGCGAACATGCTGCAGATCATGTGCACCGTCACGCCTTCCTTGAGCGGAGTGTGGTGCAGCAGCGTCTCCTTCATGTGGTCGTAGCTAGGAAGCTGCGCGGCCGTCAGCACCATGGCGCGGAATGTGGTGGGCGCCACACCGCGGTAGAAGCCGTGGATGAGACCCTCCTCATAGTAGATCTTGCGACAGGCGAAGGTGAAGCTGTTCTTGTAGCGCGTGCCCGTGCGATCCGCCTGCATGCGAACCTTGACGAGGTCCATAGGGTTCACGAGCGCGCTGCCGATGCCGCCGGACGTGGCGCCCGAGAGCAGCTTAATGTACAGCGGCGTGCGTCTCTGCTCCGCCGGAGACGTGTGGAAGACCTGGTCCTCGTAGAACTCCTTCACCTGGTCGTACATGCCGAAGCGGATGCCCGAGTACATGAACTCCCGGAGCAGCGAGGCTTGCCACCCTTTGGCAAGGCCGTACCAGCCTTCCTCCTGCACGATCGTCTTGAGACCGTGGCCGAATCCCAGGTACCGAGTGGGCGCGACAGTGCCGGCCGCCACGGCCGCCGTCGAGGACATCGCAGCCGTCGGCTCAAGCGCCTGCAGCTGCAGCCGCACCTTGACCACGTCGATGGGGTTAGTCGCGGCCGCCGAGATGGTGTTGGCGATGCCGCCCAGCAGGATTTTGAGCCCCATGCTCTGCTGCAGCTCCGCGTGCCGCTTGGCCACTCCCACAGCGTGCAGGTGCGCCAGGTGCGCATCGCTGTGGTGCTGCGGCGCGACGTTGGACGTGGACATGCGGTCGGTGGCTTGATCGGTCGGGCGCTTGAGAGCAAAAGGGAGACTGAGCTGTGGAGGATTCCAACCAGCGTCTTCGATGTCCTTATCGACAACGGAATCTCGATAAGGAATTCTGCGTTGAGTGACTCTCGTATACAACGATGCAGTCAGCGGCAGTCGAGGAGATGGAGATCAGTTGCTACACCGAGGTCAAGGCAACTTCAAGGTGACTTTGGATCGACTACTGCAACGCAATCCAGTGAAACGCAACGCTATTTGCTGGCTTAACAGCGAGTTGTGTCGACAAGTTGCTGGCAAGCCTTGCGTGGTGGTCCGTAGCATGGGGCACGTTCCAAGGCCATCCATGGCGTTGCTCAGCGATGGATGTCTTGGTCTCTATGAATAGCTCATCGGCTGCGAGGAAGGACGAGAGCTTCAGCACGCCTCCCGACCGAGTCCGCGATGCTGACTCACCTCCGACCCCAGCCCGAAGCGAGCAGCGCCGCTGCCGCCGCTGTTGCCACAAGCGAGCGCCGGGATGCCTCTCCCTCGACTGCGTGCTGCATTAGCTGCTTTCGGCTGATGCCGGAGTCGCCACCAGAAGGCTGTGGCGAAGCCCGTGACTCACCTGAGCCTGAGCTGCTGTGCGTATCCTGTATCCTCCACCTCGCCGGCAAGAGCAGCAAATCGCCTGCGGTCGAGGCCGTTGGCGGAGCGATGTCACCGTTGCCGAAGCTGAGCCAGCTCGTGAAAGCCGAGGCCAAATGCCAAGATCAACTCCTACTGTTGCGTGGGCAGCAGCAAGTGCTACAGCAACAGCGTGAAAGCCTCCAGGCGACAAAGCAAGCGAAGGAGGAGGCCATCGCAGCAGATCGGGAGCTCGCGCGGCAGCGTCGCAAACACTTCCTGCTGATCCAAGAGCGCCGCAAGCGCGAGGAACAGATCAAGTTCCAGCAGTTCCAGAGCGAAGATCACACGAGTCGTTCCGAGCAGGAAGCTGGAGCCGACAAACCGAGGCAGAAGAAGAAGCAACAACCGAGGCCGCCAAAACTGGCCGCCCCACTTCAGAGACGAAAGTCCGAGTTCGAGTCCGAGCCCGCAGCCGGGCTGGATGCTGGTGACTCGATCCTGCCTCACATCGCTGAGCCTGTGTCTAAACATTCCGATACCCCACACTCGTGTTCCAACAGTAACAATGGCGGTGAAAGCACAGCAGAGGCCCACTCGACGAGCTTGTACGAGCGTCGACGGCAAATGATGGCTTGCTACTCGCAGGACTTATCGCCTCTCATCGACGGACTGAAGCCTCGACGCCTGCCATACCCGAAACCTGCAATGATCGTGACGAAAAGGAGGCAAACCCTGGACAACAACGCTCCCACCACGACCTACCACCACAATAGAGGGCAGCAACACGTGCGGAAGCAAGGCAAGGGCCCTGCTGCTGCTAAAACGACCAGGTTGCATCCACTGGAAGAAAAGAAGCAATATATCAAGGCGCGGCCACAACAGCAACACGCGAGCAACCAATTTGAAGATATCCACGCTGGCGGGAATGATGAAGGCGGCAGCAAACGGACAGTCGTGTCTCTGGTTGACCACCACCACGCATCTCCACTGACAGCCGAGATCAAGCCCGTGTCATGGGCGTATGAACTAGCGAAAGATGTTCTTCTGTGGCAGGACGACGATGCCGGCAGATCGGGCTTCTCCGCGCCGCTGAATTCCGTGGCCGAAGAAGAGAACGATGCTGGCTCGCAGTTCACCATGTTCCCGTTGCAGCGCCAGCTGCCGAACCGCCCCATCCCGCCTGCCCAGACAGAGCCACCTGCAGAGGCTACAACGAAGAGTACGCCATGGGAGTACTCGTCCGAGCGGCTCTCGAGTCTGCTTGAAAAATACAATGTCTCCGTTTCCGCAGTCGCTGCAACTGCGGCACCCCAGCAATGACCAGCTGCGAACCGGCTATTCAACTTCAACTCGGTAGTCGCGCAATGAAAAAAAAAACTGAACATGACCTGTTGGCTCTTCATAATCTACTGCTTTGGGGATCTGCGATTCATTCCTGCTCCTCCCAGTTGAGCGTGCGCGCCACGGCCTTGTTCCACTGGTGAATGAAGTGGCCGCGCTTCTCGGGCTCCATGTCGGGGTTCCACGTAGCGCTCACCTGCCAGTTCTCGCGCAATTCGTCCACCGTCTTCCAGAAACCCACGGCAAGGCCGGCAGCGTAGGCGGCGCCCAGTGCCGTCGTCTCGGCGACCACAGGGCGCACGACCGGCACGTTCAGCACGTCCGACTGGAACTGCATCAGCGTCTGGTTCACCACCATGCCGCCGTCGACCTTGAGCTTGGTCAGGTGCACGCCGCTGTCGCCCTCCATGGCGGCCACAACCTCCTGCGTCTGGAACGCCGTGGCCTCCAGTGCGGCACGGCAGATATGCTCGCGAGTGGCGTACGAGGTGAGACCAACCATGACACCACGCGCGTCGTCGCGCCAGTGAGGGGCAAACAGACCGGAAAACGCCGGCACGAGGTACACGCCGCCGTTGTCTTTGACCTGCTTGGCGTACTCCTCAACCTGGGGAGCGCTGTCGATCATCTTGAGGTTGTCACGCAGCCACTGCACCAGCGAGCCGGCGTACGAGATGGAACCCTCCAGCGCGTACACAGCTGGCTGGTCGCCGATCTTGTAGCCCATGGTGGTGAGCAGTCCCTTGGTGGAGGGCGTGGGCTTGGTGCCCGTGTTCATCATGAAGAAGCAGCCCGTGCCGTACGTGTTCTTAGCCTCGCCGGGGGAGAAACACGTCTGGCCGAAGAGCGCAGCCTGCTGGTCGCCCAGGTCGCCCGAGATGGGGATGCCGGACACCACGCTGTCCTTGTGGCCCGTGGCGTAGACCTCCGAGCTGGAGCGGATGGCCGGCAGCATGGACTTCGGGATGTTGAGGCACTTGAGGATGTCGTCGTCCCACTGGAGCGTGTCCAGCCGCATGAGGTTCGTGCGCGAGGCGTTGGTCACGTCGGTCACGTGCACGCCGCCGTCCACACCGCCACTGAGCTTCCAGATGAGCCAGGTGTCCATGTTACCGAAGATGGCGTCGCCGGCCTCGGCCTTGGCGCGCAGGCCGGGCACGTTCTCGAGCATCCACATGATCTTGACGGCCGAGAAGTACGTGGCGATGGGCAGCCCCGTGACGGAGCGAAAGCGGTCGCCGCCCGTGCCCAGGAAGCCCTCGCCCTCGCCGTTCTTGAGGCGGTGGACAATCTCCGTGGTGCGCGTGTCGTGCCACACAATGGCGTTGTAGAGCGGCTTGCCCGTGACGCGGTCCCAGATGAGCGCCGTCTCGCGCTGGTTGGTGATGCCGATGGCCTGCATCTGCGAAAGCTCGATGCCGCCCTTGGCCAGCGCCTCACGCACGCACGTCTCGACGTTGCGCGTGATCTCGTCGGCGTCGTGCTCGCACCAGCCTGGCTGCTGGTAGATCTGCTTGTGCTCCATCTGGTACGTGGCCGCAATGTTGCCGCTGTGGTCGAACGCGATGAAGCGCGAGCTGGTGGTGCCCTGGTCGATGGCGCCGACGAACGAAGGAGCAGCGGGGGCCATGGTGGATAACGGGCGGGGGTGCGAAGAAGAGGGAGGAAGGGGGAACGGAGCCGCTTGAGCCTCTTGAAGACACTTGGGAAGTGAGGGCAGCCTGACGAGGCGTTGAGCGGCGGTAGAGCTCCTCAAGCCGAAGCGCGGCCACATGGCGAATGATGCCTGTCAAATTAGGGGATGGTCGGGAAGCGTGATTAGGTTTCACTTGTTTTCATTATGCCGCGAATGGGCGCGTTCGAAAAATACAGCTCAAGATTTGGGGAGTTGTGCTCACCCAGCAGCGCTTGCAAACTTTCAAAGTTGGCAAGCGCTGTTTGCGGCAAAGCTCAATCCTTGAGCAGACATGAAGCGAGTGATGGCACCGCTGTAGACAGTGCTGATTGTAGTGGGGGTCACTAAACTCCATTGTTTCATTTTCCCTCAGCCACAAGGCTCTGCCGCGTTTGCTCCGCGTCTGTGCATGTGCAACTGCTTCTTCGTCTCGCAAGTCGGCTGAGAGGCCCGTTATCGCTATGGGTGGCAGATCTGTCCGGGTGGTAGTATCCTGCATAACGCCCTGAGCCGCTCAGTGAGAGCGCTGTGACCAACGTCGGCGCCGCTGCGAGAAATTGGTCACTTTGGAAATCTCCGGAAATGAGCCCATTTGTCTAGCTGAGACGATGACGCATCTGCGTCGTCGTTGAAGGTGAGGGGGGATGGGCCCCGAAGTTCAAGCTGGATCGCCGAAACAAAAAGCGCGTATTTTTACAGAACATGGTGAGGTCGAAGTTGGAGCTTGTCTTCAGTAAGCAAAATGTAGCCATTTGCAGCAACTCCACCGCAAAGTAGCTCTAAGCGCGATATCGCAGCGTGTAGTGAGTCTCTGCCAGCGATGCTGCAGACGAAAATGCTGTGCACAGACGGGGCTTTCCTTCACGTCAAGCACCGTCAGACGATTCCTGGCCCCTCGTTCCCGTGTCAGTTGTCAGTTGACCCGCTCAGGCATATCGACTTCAAGACGGCCGCGTGACGAGAAGGCCGCCGCCCGCATTTTGCGACTTGTGTGGTGGCGAGCGGCCAGTAACGAGCGGCGGCGTCCTCACCACAGCGACGCTTCCGCCGCCGCTGCAGCTCTCGGTGCATGGTCTGATAGCAACTTGCTTCTAGCAAGCGCCCCGCCCAACGAAGTCACCGACGGCAGCGCACTTCGTGTATTGGGGCTTGTGCACCGTGTGGTGAAGTCAGCCAAGTGTCCGAGTCGGAGTCGGAGTCGGACTCCGACTGCGGGGCGTGGAGCGACGGCTCTCTGGCGATAATGAACCCGGTGACGCGACGATCTTCTGCATCGAGAGCAACATGATGCCCTCGTTCCTACTTCGGTACAATGTGCCGGGGAGAGCGACTCAGCGGGCGAGCAGTGCGAACCCGCCCCGCTGGCATTGCACAAGATGGTTGATGCTCGCCACGAGCGCATGTGGTCCGTCGCGCAGTACGATGGACTCATGCGAGCCTGTTCCTTGTCTTCTTGCTCTACGCCAACTTTGATCTCCACCTGGAATGGATCCTCGTGACTCGACATTTTTGAAGCGATCTGCGTCTCACTCGACAAGAGTATGGGGCTCCGCTCCGTGCGGCCTCGGTGGTGGCGGTGCTGTGCTGCTCAGGAGCATGGACCTCGTGGGGCGTTGTCGTCCACTGCTTGCAAGCTAAAACCTGCTACCGGCATTAGTCTCTCTTGTTGCTGTCTCCATGCTTTACCAGGACGCCCAAACTCCCACCGAGCGCTTATATGTAAACGATGCTTGGACTATAGGCCTTAGCTGTTCATACGATTCGTGCGGTCAGCGAACACGAGCGAGCGGTGAAATGCGCCACCGAAAACGTAGCCACATTCACGCACTATGGAAATGGGTGGATTGGAGCGAAGGCGTGAGTGGGCTGCAGACCGCCGGTAAAGTCTTGCCAACTCTTGCCAGGAGTCTCCTGGTGGTTTGTAGTGTGCACGAATTACAGCGGGCCGTCGAGACAAGCGGGTGGCACGCGGCCGCTCTGCAGACTACACCAGCGAAACTATGGGCGCACAACAATGAGCTGACCGCGTATCAAGTCTGGGTCTGCTATCGCGCGGCACTCAAACAGCTCAACCTATACTACGAGGGCCGGGAAATGAACAATAGCTGCAGGAAGCTCAGCTGCTGTCAGGGAAGGAAGGAGACTCTGGAGCACATCCTGTGGTCATGCCCATGCGCCGAAGCATGTTGGCAGAAGATGATCTGTCACTGGACGAGGGAGAAGTGGAACATCTCGAGTATCGTCAATTTTCAAGGGGCCTGTGCAGGCCGAATGGCACCAGCGATATCGAAACCCATCAGGCAATGGCTCCACCACGAGCACCCGGACGAAGAAGCGGAGTACAAGGCGGAGTGGAAACGAATTTGGAGAATCCTGAGCAGTGTATGCATAACCTGCCTCTGGATCCAGCGGAACAGGAGAGTCTTCAAGGAAGAAGAGGTGACCATCGAGGGCAGCGTTCAAGAATGCTGGGAGACGGCAACGCGGCAGCTCAAGGCAATCGCACAAAGAGAACGGCGACGGCCGGAAAAACTAATGAACGGGACCAGACTATTCTTGTGCCTACAGACACTAGAGGATAAACCCACAGAGAAGGCTCCAAACGGAACCAGTCACGCACAGCCACCGGACCACACAGCGGAACCGGCGCTGCTAGCCAGACTCAGGATCAACCAGACAACTAGTCGTCATTAACCTGACCAAATAGAATTGTCTGCCTCTCTCTTTATTTTCTACTGACCGACGCTGTTTATTTTCTTCGGCTGGTCTGGCGCGGCAGCCGTCACCTTGCACAGAGCGCTCCAGGTCCTTCCTCGCACATCTTGTGAGGGCTTCTTTTTCAACTCAAATGACATCGCTCCCGGTGAGCCCCACGCAAACTGGGATAGAGAACTGTGCACAGCGGCAGGTTGTCGCCGCCAAGGCGTGCACACTGAACAAGCTCAGCTGAGTGCATCGACAGCAAGGTCGCTTGGTGTGCAAGCTGACACCGGAAGATATTGGGTGGTTCAGGATCGCGTTGGTGTGATCGGTGCCTAGAAAAAGGCCGCTCTCCTCCATGACGTCTCCACCTTGCCCTGCGACGCGAGCTCGACAACGAAGCGGACGGCAGCTCACTGGCATCCCCAGCAGCACGGCGCCGCTTAACCAGCCAAAACCTCGGCCAGCCATCATAGTCTTGGTGGTCGCGATCCTTGAAAGCGACTTAACGCGTATCCTTGCAACGTGCGTGTCACTTTCGCGAGACCGAACGTCCTCGGAGACGATGGGCTCCATGATCGGCAATCGGCACTCGAATCGAGAAGCTAAATAGCGCTTGCGAAAGATATCGACGGGCACCGGTGATCACCAGGTGAGCGCTCGAAGGAACGAGGCGTAAGGCGCTCATGGCATGAGTCATGCAGCCAGCCTGCAAAGGTAAAACCATCTGTTTTGGCTATTAATACTTCAACGCGGAATCAGGCGCCAGGTTTTTGCACATTGTCGTTTTTTTGAGTTTTTTTTGGTCAGAATGACCCATATAAAGGATAACTTTGGAGCATGTCAAAGGTGTGCTCCATCACCACAACAAAGGTGCATGCTATCCTGTATATTTTTCAGCTTCATGTTGAGGTGCGCTTGAAAGGGGGTAGGATTTTTGGAGCAACAAGCGATCATAAAAATTTCGAAATTCGCCCAGCTCAATTACGGGGCACCAATTTAATTTTATCCGGCAAATTAGCTTACGGGACGTCCAAGCACGAAGTTTTGCCAGGCTTGCCGCTCTGTCGGCCGTTTGGTTAGCAGCTATTTCGTCTTACATTGGGCGGCTAGTGCTGGTTCGGCTGCTTATGCCCTTAATATGACATACTGTCCTCATGTTAGACATCCCTGCTGCTTGCTGCAAGTGAATTCCCGAAAGACTGCGCTTTTCGGAGCCCATTTCAAGGAAAATGAGTCCCGGCTGCATAGATGTTCTACAAGCCTCTCCAGAAGCATACTCTACCTATAAACCCGCTCCACATAAACAGCAAATGTATCGGATTTCTCACCCCTACTTGCATGTGCACTGCGCATCAATGCGCCTGCGGGACTGGCACAAAGTATGGTAGACACCCAACAGCCAGCTGCATCATTTCTCGACTTCACCGCGACCGAGCAAGCACCTCGATCCATCCAAGCAACCCCAACGACACCCCGCCATGGCCGACAGCAGCGACGATGACACCACACGCAACCTACTGCAGTACCTCATCTTCGTGCTCCTGCTCGTGATCGGCCTCTCGCCCTTCCTGCTCATGCTCTGGAAGAACTCGGCCTACCGCGAGCGGCTGCGCGACACCTTCTGCTGCAAGGACTGCAGCGAGCTCTGCGCACGGCGCGTCCACTACGACGAGGCGGATCTTCGCACGCTGCGGGAACTGGAGCAGTCGCCGCAGCGCGAGAGCGTTGGAATTAACGGAGCCTACCGCATGTATCAGGCGCGGCGCTCGCGTTCGTCGCTACGGTTGGCGTCTTGGCGCGAGGACGTCAAGCGCGGCGGCGGTGACGACGATCGGCTGCATCACAAGCTGGCGCAGATCCAAGCCGCGCAGATCCAAGCCGCGCAGTTCCGGCGTCAGCAGACCCAGCCGCCGCCTGCAACCTCCGCCTCGGCCGCCAGCAGCGGGCCCTCCAACCGAGCCAATTCGACGCCCAACCTGCCGTTCGACATCCGCGTCGTGGAGATCAACGACCGCGTGGATGAGTCCAACAGCGCATGCGCGGCTGCGTCACCGAACACATCGGATGGCTCGATCGACTCGGACGACGAATCCGTGTACGAGTACGAGCTGGTGCCGCCCACGCCCAAGAACGAGCAGCCCAACGAGGTCCGAGCCGGCCGACGGTCGGTTGTCACTGCTGAGGAAGAGGAGGAGGAGAAGGAGGACGCGGTACTCCGTGACTCCGAGATCGTGTAGGTGGCCGGGCGAATTTTTGAACGATTGAAGTTTTGAAGAAGATGTACGAACGACGCGGCAAGAAGAGTGAAGGAGGTGCTGCAGCAAGAACGGAATCGGCCTGGTGGCGGGCGCTATTTATCTAGGCGTGTTGCTGCTGCCGACGACTCCGATAACCACTGCTGCTTGGCCAGGCTACTATATCATACGTTAGACAGTAGACAGCCAGAGCGCGCCGAAGCAGCAGAACAATGCCACATATTTAAATTGTAATTGAAAGTGCAAGTGCCGTGTGCCCGTCATCGCCTGTGGACTCGCAAAGCCCGCGGGATGTATTGCCGCCATCATCGCACCGTCGTTTGATTCGTGGATTTATCTGCACCGAACAAATTAGCTACGAGCACTGTACTGCGCCAACGAGGGAGATAAACTTGGCAAGTGCGGCTGCGTCTGACTCCTGGTAGATGCTGGTGTCCACGTAGACAGGAAACGCTACGGCCATATCCATGCCCTCGGTCTTCGACGGCATCTTCGTCGCCATGAATGTGCGGAGCTGCGACTCCGAAAGTTTGAAATTCTCCTTCTTCGACAAGAGCTCCACCAGCTTGGGCAGATAGCCCAGATAGTCTTTGTTCTGCCCCTGCAGCTGGACGCTGTCGCCATGGTCTTCGCCGTCCCAGAAGACCTGGTCCTTGGTGAAGCGGATCATCAGCGAGGTGGCGTTCACAGCAGCGTCGTAGCAGGATACGTCATCGGCAACCTTAGCAGCGCTGACGGCCTTGGTGAAGATGCACCCCAAGCTCGTCTTCCACTCGTTGACGGGGCTGTACCAGAAGCCGATGTCCCAGAGCGACGGCAGCACGTGCAGCAGTCCTTCCAGCACGCGCGCGTTGTTGAGCAGTCCTGGGGTAGCCGAGATTTCGTTCTCCATCGTCTTGATGGCAGCGGATCCGTGTGGGGGAAGCGAGCTTAAGCCCCCGGTCGCTACGCGCGTAAATATCTCGTCCATTGTGGCGAGCCAGTTAACGACGTCGTTGGGGCTCGACGAACTCGTGACCGGCGGCACCGCATCGAATTGGCTGTCCACGACGGCGCTCGGGTCCATGTTAATAATGTTCGTGCTGACTTGGCCTTGGGCGGTACCGGCGATCAAGGCCGAGGTGAACTGCGCAGTAGCGGCGACGGCGGATACGAATACGCAGAGAGCAAGAACGGCCAGGGTCCTCCAAACGCGTTGCATCCTTCCGGTAGAGAAGTGAGTGTGTGAAGACGGGAGCTTCAGTGCGAGCAACCTGGCGTTAAGCTTTCCGTTCGGAGAATGCGATGCAGCGAGCGACTGCGATGGTGCAGCGAGAAGACCCCTCGGAAGTGAGCGTGCCGGTTCGGTTCGGTGCTGGTGGGAGGCGGTTAAAGCTCCTTGCTTGGAAGATTTCTTGCCCAGATGCCGAGCAGCTTTTGGCCAGCAGCTGTAAGGCCGAGCTTCGCGCCGCCGCAGGCTCTCTGCGCTCCCGAGTTCTGCAAGATGAATAGCCCCGGGCCCTGTATCAAACTCTGCATCGGATCCGTTGCGAGCAATAAATAGGTTGGGCTCGCCGATTGGCCTGATTTCCACCTGTTTCCAGCTGTGCCAGGTCGCCTCATTCATAGATCGACTCCGTCAAGCACCAGGGATGGACGAGGCGTTCCAGCAGCGCCGTCGGCGCGCGCGGAGGCTGGTGCGACAAGCTGTGGGCGTGGGCGTAGTGATCGTCGGCTGTGTGGCGGGGCTTGTGGTCATGGGGCGTCGCGTGCTGTCCGCGTCTGGCGCGTCGGCCGCACGCGACCTGGCCGAAGCCTCGAGCGACTCGGACTCGTGCGGGGAGCTGTCCGACTGGGAGACGAGCGGTGGCATCGTTCTCTACATCATGGCGCTGGGCTACATCTTCGTGGCGCTCGCAGTTATCTGCGACGACTACTTCATTTCAGCGCTGGAGAAAATTACAGACGCGCTGGCGCTGTCGCCCGACGTGGCCGGAGCCACCTTCATGGCCGCCGGATCCTCCGCCCCCGAGCTCTTCGTGTCCCTCGCCGATAATGTGTTCAAGAAGCCTACCGAGAGCCTGGGCGTCGGCACCATCGTGGGCTCTGCCATCTTTAACATCCTCATCATCATCTCGCTATCCGGGCTGCTGGCGGGCCAGGTGCTCAAGCTCGACTGGCGCCCGCTGCTGCGCGACTCGCTCTGGTACACGTGGGCCATCATCGTGCTGGGCTATGCCGTGTGGGACGGCACCATCGATGTGCTGGATTCGGTCATCATGGTCAGCTCGTACGCGAGCTACATCGGCTACATGGCGTTCAACGAGCGCGTGGTCAGCTTCTGCTGCAAACGCCCCGAGGCGGACTCTGATCTAGAAGAGGAGAAGCAGAAAACCGCGACGACGACCGAGTCTTCTTCAGACACCACAACTTCCACCGCCGAGGTGATCGTGACCACTGCGGACGTGCAAAAGTCGATGGCGGAAGAGGGGCGCTCGCACAGCCAGCGCGGATTCCTCGGCGAGCAGGACAAATTGAACCCCATGCTACGCTCCAAGTACCGCATGTTCCAGTCGCAACAGCTACTGCAGCGCATGAACTCGAAGGGCGAACTCGAAGACCTTGAAGCGCCCCGTTCAGCTGGAAGAGTCGTCGTGACGACAGTCGCCTCGTCGTTGAGCAACACTCAAGAGCAACCTAGCGACGTGCCTGCATCAGAGACGAGCAACGAGGAACTACCTAACTACTTCGACGACGTGCTTGTGCCACCGCCAGGTGCCCTAGCCAAGATGTGGTTTGTCTTTACCTGGCCAATCGTTGCTTTGGCACGCATCACGATTCCAGACTGCCGCTACCCCGCGTTTTCCAAGGCCCCAGGCTACTCGGCGACCTTTGTCATTTCGATCGCCTGGATCGGTGTGCTGTCTCACTACACCGTCGCCTTCGGAACTAAGTTCGGCTGCATCACTGGCATCCCGTCTGCTCTCATGGGTCTTACTATCATTGCTGCGGGTACGTCGATTCCAGACGCGCTGAGCTCCATCCTCGTTGCGCGTGATGGCCACGGCGACATGGCGGTGTCCAATGCCCTCGGAAGCAATTGCTTCGACATTCTGTTCGGGCTTGGACTTCCGTTCTTGCTGTCAAACCTGGTCTACGGCGAGACTGTTCCCGTGTCAGGCGACGACCTCGACGTCTCGATCGCCATCCTATTTGCCGTGCTGCTTTTCGTGGTGGTAGTGCTGGTTTCCTCGCGTTGGAGGCTGTACCCTATCGCGTGCGTTTTCCTGCTGACGCTCTACGCTGCGTATGTGGTTTTCTCTTATCTGCGTGGGCTGGACATCATCTAAACGATAATAGTTGCTTCAATCTAGCATCCTACGTTGTTGTATTGTACTTGTTGCAGTTTTGATTGACGGTTCACAGGTTGCACAGAATGTGAAGCTTGACAACGGCCTGTGAGTATTGATTTTTTTATATTTTTTATGAGGCGTAAAGTGCACTGAAGGTGGTGCAAGTTGCTGGACACTATTCTAAGAGGTCACCCCGCCACAGATGTTGATCCTCGCAATGCGAGCCGTATGAAATTTGCAGCAGTGGCAATGATGCAGCATTTACATGTACTTGACTTCCGGAGATAGACAAACGCAATTGCACTTGCAATATCGATGCGATGCTACATACGATCGCTGTTGCGAGTGGACATAATCTCCAGCTGCGTTTGCGGACCACAGGTTTTGCTTCAGTGTCATACACCTCGGCCATTGAGTCCACACGGCGCAGTTGTGTTCACTGGCGTCAGCTGCTGCGCAAGCCACTACAGCGACATTCGTGGCAGCCCAGCTGAGAGCTGAGAGGAATCATTCTTGCTTCGGGGTGATTGCAAGTTGCAATGCTTAACGCTTTGAGAAAGATGCCGAGTGTTTGGCACACGAAGAAGATCAAGCGGCGACAGCTTCGACTGAACGCAGCTTCGAGACGCATGAGCAGGCCTCTATATTTGAGGTAAGTCGGACCTGTTTCCCTCGCAATACCTCAGTTAAGATGCCTGATCATACCTCGGTTAAGATGGACGGAAGACACCAGAGCTCTGGCAACACCAGCCAACTACTTCCCTATTGATAGAACTTAGTGGCCTCGAGTGTTCCTGCGAGTCCAAAGAAGATATATCTGCTCGATTTCACGGTTCCTGGTGAGCCACAACAGAATTTGAAGCCTCAACCAGCCAGCTCGTCGAGCGCATCCAAGCACAGCACGTAACATAAATTCAAGTATGGATTAAAGATCGCAGAAAGGCACCCGGAGTCAGCAACAGTGGCGTGCAGATTCTGCGTCAAGACCTCAAACGTCATGTACTTTAGGTTTCCTTCCTGTGCCGATAATATCAGACGCCTCTTTGAACATCCGTATCGATGGGAGCAGTACTCAGCATCAAATTATGAAGGCAAACGAACACTTTTTAAGGTTCACTAAACCACGTCAACACAATGCTCGCACATGTCGAACGAGACAAAGCCTTCCACCTCGAATGAAAGGATCCATCGTTGTTGATATTATCGGCGGCTTGCTGTACAATCCAGATGATGTTGAAGCCCAATCGACTCGTGCCAAGGCACTCAGTATTTTCAAGTTAAACCCAAACTGCGAGGATACAACGTCCATGTTCGTCGCCGAAGTACTAACCGTATCGGGTATGTAGATCTTACTTAATACTGGGATAGCTTGGAAGGCTAGGGACAGCCCAAATCGGATCAATTCGTTGGTAAACCTAGTTTTACTTCTGGACCTCACTTAAATTGCGTTGGCATCCCTCTATTAAGCTAATCGAGGGAATGAGGTATGATACCTCAAATATAGAGGCCTGCGCATGAGCAAGCCAGGCAGAGGCCAATAGCCGATCACGTGGCTCTTCACATGTCGCTGTTGAACATTTTCCTCTGATGGGATGCAGTTCAACAACGGTATCGAACAGTGCTCGACCAACACGGAGAGCTGGCCTGGCGGCGAAGGTGAAGGCGCTCGCAGTGAAGCCATGCTGATGCTCCTCGCATGCGAGGCGCAGTTCACGACTAACAGCTGGGCGCTCGAGCTGGGTTGTTGCTGGCGAGAGCCGCCGCACAGGAAAAGAAACGCGGCTGTCTCGGCGCCCTTGTCCGCCGGCATCGTGCCGCGGCGATTTGAGGTGTGCTCACGCCTCTTCATTATTCGCGATGGGAGGTATGTTGAACGAGCTTACAAGTGTGTACGGACTCATTTTCAATCCAAGGCATCATATCATAGAGGTTTTGCACATCCGTCTTGCATCAGCGAGTATTTTTTCCTTCTCGAGTCGATGCTAGCGAAGAGAATCCAGCTCGGGTGCTGCTATCGGTGCAAGGACAGTAAACGAAAGCGCGGCGCGAGCACATGCGAAGCGTCTCGCACGAGCCTCGGAGCAACGCGTCCTTTTCTTCCGCGACTCGGTTGCACCTGGACATGCTGACGCTGACACCTGGCTGCTGCGGCGTAGCGTAGCTCATTCTACTACTTTCTCTGGTGTGCCAGCATCGAGCATGGCAAGCCAGCAACCCAAGACAGAAGCTGATACAGCGCCGGAGCTGGATGCCGCAGAAGTGGAGCGGCGACGCAAGCAGCGCGACCTCAAGCGAAAGTCCCGCGAACGCAAGAAGGTATATACCCGGTTGATATGCAGTAGGGTCTCAGTGCTTTAAGCAAATAACTGACGCGTATGCATGTGCTCTGCAATCACAGCGAAACCTAGTGGAGCTGCAGACTACCGCACAGGCGCTGGAGCTTGAGTACAAGCAGCTCTTTGCTGCCAAGCTGACGAGGGAGCAGCTGCAGCAGCAGCCCGACGGAGTGGCGGTGGAAAGCGAGCCGAATGCAACGGAAATCGAACAGTCCCGTTTGATCGAGCTGCAGGAGAAATACAAGTCAGTGCGGCAGGAGATGCACGAGCTGCGAGAACAGATGACAGACTTCAAGCTGAAGCTCGAGGAGTACGAGCGCTTCATTGCGATGCTAGATGGTCATCTGATGGGCTTTCAGGACACGCAGACACGGCAGGAGGAACCGACGAGTTGAAGCTGCGAAGTCTGGCTGGAGGCGATTGCATGCACCGATGCCCAGATAGCCGAAGAGGAGCACACAGAGGAGGCAGTGCAAGATGCCAGCTTTCAAAACTTAATTATCAATTGCTACTACTATAAGTCCAATCTTCTACAGGTTTCGGTCTTGCTACATGTACGCACACTTTATGAGTCTTTCCGGTGATGGGAGTCTCCATCACCGGAAATTCTCCAAAGTTTTTTTCTTACTACCAGGTACTGTAACTTACGTACGAAGTACTACGTAGTAGTAAACAAAACACTGATTCTGATTCTCGCCGCGAAACATGAGGGAACCTCTGACCGGTTGAGAGCAACTGCGACTTAGACTGGGAACACGCAGTTTTTTTTTGCTGTTACAATTGCGGCCGGGAGAAATCCTGTGTGTAAAACGTACGAAATCCTATTCGAAGCAAACTTTAAATTCTCTCTTGAACATGTACGGAGCTGAAGTGGTGTCAGAAGATAGAACTGCTTGCAAGCACGACCTGCAGCATCCAACTGGTATTAATAAAAGACCGCTGTACCAATGAACCGCACCAACATCAAACTGCGGCCTGCAGACTGCAGCAACTGCCGAAACGTTACGCGGATGTAGACTAAGGTTACGCTCACGCAGTACCGTCAAATTATTTTTGTGTGGGCTGTCCACAGCTCTAACGAGGTGTTCCCAGTATAATCCTGGTAGTGCTTCATCTACGTGAATAAGCAACGTCCGATATGTATAGAAAGAGAGAGCATCGAGTATAGCAAGTTTCAGTATTGACACTGTGAACAAAAATGCACTGATTTAATTCAAAATCAATGACACAGAACAGTGCAGCCAACGGTTCTGAATCGTTTCCTTTTTGGACTTCGATAGCGTTTAACGCTGTCTGATCGTCGACCTGGATTCGAGGTACGACCTCATCCTGGGCATGGCATGGCTCGAACGACATGAGCCATGGAGCGATTGGAGGTCGAAGACCTTAGGCGCTACGCGCTTGTCTCCTAGTGGAGCTTTGGCGAGTCATGAACCCACCTCTGCTAGGAAGTAATAGCGCTATTGGCGCGGGCACTGGACCGAGTCGGTCAATGTGCTAGACATTGGAGTGTCTGAGTTAATGGACACTGTCGTCGAAGACGCGAGTCCCCAGCACTGCTCGCGGGCTGACCGTGGAGTGGCACGTATCCCACTGAGTGAGACTCATCGCGATGACTCATCGCTGCATGCCGGTCATGGCATGGTCGACGATCAGTCGAGGCATCTTGGGCACAGCCCTAGTGATGCGCGTGGAGCGGCACGTAACCGCTGAGCGGTGCTCGTCACGAGACCGCAGCATCGCTGCATGCCAGTAATGGCGTGGTCGGCTGTGAGCCGAAGCATCTAGGGAAGGACCCTGACGATGCGGGTGGAGTGGCACCTAATCCACTAGGGGGGGCTGCGAGGATTGTGAGACGAGGTGGTCCTGAATTTTCCCAGACCGCCTGAGCCGCTTCCAATGATTGGTCGACAAGTGAGACAAATGCGACAGTCTTTCGGATCGCTGTGGACGCACCACGTGGAGTGCACATGGATTGGAACTCGGCAGTGCTCCCGTTGAAGCACGTAAAGGCTTGACATTCCCGGACGACGTCGATCCCGGATCATATATCCCGGACGACAAACATCCCAAACGGGAATTTCCCGGATGGAGTCAAGTTCCTGACAGTGGGTGAGGCAATGGTGCCGTACAAGTGCTCCCTATGAACCATGCCGGTAGAGCCACCCGCCTTGACGGGCTGTACAACGTGTACAAGCCCGACCAAGTTCCCCAAGTTGCGCCAAGATGGTGCCCAAATACAGACATCCCGGACGTGAAACCTCGGACGTGAGATCCCGGACGGGATTTCCGTCCGAGATGACACAATCCCGGATGGCAAGATCTAAGTATACTGAAGCCAAGTCAAAACTGACCGACCAAGTCGACCGTCCAAGATCTGTCAAGATTCCATGGAAAGTTCCAGGAACTTCGACGAACTTCGGCTAGCGACGGTCAACCCCCATCGACTCTCACTGAGAGTTTGTATGCAGAGTGCGACCAAGAGCGTTGCCGACGACCCAGCCATACAAAGATCAATATAAATCAGGTGCGCGTGTCTTTAGCAGACCCGTACACCCACAAAGCAGATAGCAAACATAAAACCAAACAGAGTTCGTTTTCCCATCCACTGCGCAAGTCCCCCCGGCAGAAGACCGCAAGAGCGACGCACGCGTGAAGGCCTCTCGGTGTTACGCCCGAGCGAGGAACTCCCACATACATTCAAGCCGAGTCAGGGTTCTCCCTGTTTCGTTTCCTAGTTGCGGCTGTACTTCCATTCGGGGTCCCGCATTTCATATTACTTGTCTTTTAGGTTGGTTTGTGTAGCCACAACCTGGAAGGTTGATCGAGAGTGCTATAGTGTGATAGGAGTGTGTATTGATCGAACTCCTCCCTCGTCTTTGGGGGTGGTGCGTGTGAGAAGGATCGGCCGGGATTGACCAATATCCCGGAAGTGCGATCCAAGTAGACTGGTGTTCAGACCCACCGTCCGAGGGTCTATAATAATAAGTGACGGTTGTATATAACTCTGTATTGTATATTCGTTTTGGGTTGCGGAGGCTACGTGTAACGGGGTTACATCGAATAGTGTGATGCACACAAGCTAGGTGCCACACATAAGTTGAGTTCCACACATATGTTACGTGGGTCACCCCAGATAGGAGTGGGTGGCTCACAGCCAATGGATATGCATTAGACTAGGCTCTACTATGATAGATAGTGAGTCCTATACATACATACAACAGGCGGCTCTGCCGCGATAAACAACAATACATTCAGTTCACATTTGAAGCCTAAGAGTTCACTAGCCTTGTTTAAGATACTTCTGTCTCTTGGAGTCCTTAATTAGCTATATTAAGGTACTCGAGCAAACTCTCGTATAGAGTTTGCTAGCTATCAATATTACTAGAGACTCTCTGAGTCTGTGTCTTCCTCTGACGCTAAAGCTACGGCAGCCCCGCTGCACTTGGTAGCACTTCTAGTCAATCCGACACCTGAGTCTTACAACTGTCCCTCTGTGAGGATGGAGCAATTTGCCCACTTACCCCCGAACCAACAGGACGGGCTTAATAAGCTGATGTCCTTGATCGGCCCGGAAGGTGTGGCCCATCTTGCTTCGCAAGGCCCCGACGCGGTGAACGCGCGTCTGGAGGCGTTTTCTCAGTATGAGAATGCTCTGTTGGAGCACGTCCAGCAGAAGATGACTGCGGCCGCGGCGTCTGTGACGCCTAGGCCTGCATCGGACGATGCTCCACGAGCTAAACCGCTCATGGTGAGCGTCAAGACCTTCGAGGGCAAGGAAGGCGAAAGCCTTTTGCTCTGGATCAGAGAGGTCGAAATGGCCATGGCGTCCGCCATGCTCAAGACCGAGCAGCAGCGCGTGGCGCTTGCGATCTCCAAGCTCGGTGGCCGAGCGCGAGAGTGGGCCCTGACGTGTGGCACGTCTGTGGACACTGCGTTCCCTTCTTGGGATCAGCTGAAGGCCCAGCTTTCGCGAGTGTTCTCGCCGCCTAACCAGGCGTATCGCGTGAGGTCACGCTTCCTGTCTACCCGTCAGGGTAAGAAGGAATTGTTGGACTTCGTCCAGGAGTTGAGAACTCTTCTCGCCGGCATGGCGGCGGATCCTCTTCCTGAAGTGGTCGCGGTGACCGTCTTCATGGAAGGCCTTCGCACTGGCGTGGCCAGGACGGAAGTCTTCCGTGTTCACCCGACCTCTTTTGAGGAAGCCGTGAACGTGGCGTTGAACGCCGAGTTCAACTTCAAGTCGGCGCGACTAGGTTGGACGGCTTCCCAAGCCAGCTCTTCCGGAGCTTCTGATGCGTCCAATGGCGCAGTGCCTATGGACCTCAGCTACGCTGAAGATGAGGAAGCCGAGCTTCAGGCTGCTGAGCAGCGTATCGGCATCCGTCGATGCTATGTGTGCGGCAGCACGCAACACCTGCGTCCGGGTTGCCCGCTGCGCAAGCAGCGCCAGGCTCCGTCGAGCCGAACTTCCGCTTCTGAGCAGAAGCCTGGCTCGTGGCGGGGAAACGCCAAGTCCCAGTAGGCGCGCGGCGCCCTGCTGGGGAAGAAGAACTGAGTTCTGTTGAGCCTCAGGGAGGAGGTCGGCAGGGCTTAGCCCCAAAGAGCACCGTGCTCTCTAACAACACGGGACGTGTATGCAAGCCGGGCTTGCTGGTCGTGGAAGCGACCGTGAAGGGCTTTGAGAAGCCATGGAAGATCCTTATCGACTCCGGAGCGTCGGGCAACTATGCTCGGCGCTCCACGATGGAAGGAAGTCAGCAGTACGCTGAGGCGCTGAAGGCGCGTTCGAGGGACATCGTCACCGTCCGTCTTGCGACGGGGACCCGTGTCACGGTGCCCAAGGTTCTTGTGAACCTGGGCGTGAAGTTTCTGGACTTCGATAGCGTTGAACGCTGTTTGGTCATCGACCTGGATTCGAGGTACGACCTCATCCTCGGCATGGCATGGCTGGAGTGCCATGAACCATGGATCGACTGGCGGTCGAAGACCTTAGGCGCTACGCGCTTGCCTCCTAGGGGAGCATTGGCGAGTCATGAACCCACCTCTGCTAGGAAGCAAAAGCGCTATTGGCGCGGGCACTGGACCGAGTCGGTCAATGTGCTGGACATTGGAGTGTCCGAGTTAATGGACACTGGCGTCGAAGACGCGAGTCCCGAGCACTGCTCGTGGGCTGGACGTGGAGTGGCACGTAACCCACTGAGTGAGACTCCGAGTGACTGCGAGTCATCACTGCCTGCCGGTAATGGCGGGGTCGACACTGAGTCGAGGCATCTTGGGCGTGGCCCTAGTGATGCGCGTGGAGCGGCACGTAACCCGCTGAGCGATGCTCGTGGCTTGAGCGCAGAATCGCTGCATGCCGGTAATGGCACGGTCGACAGTTCGTCGAGGCATCTTGGGCATGGCCCTAGTGATGCGCGTGGAGCGGCACGTAACCCGCTGAGCGGTGCTCGTCACGAGAGCGCAGCATCGCTGCATGCCACTGATGGCGTGGTCGGCTGTGAGCCGAGGCATCAAGGGGAGGACCCTGACGATGCGGGTGGAGTGGCACCTAACCCACTGGGCGAGGGCTGTGAGCGTTGCGGCTCCACGCCGGCTCAATTGGAGCAGCAAGAGGTGGCGACACCTGACGAGACTTTCAGTCTGAACACTGGCCTCTCCGAGGCGTACAGCTTCCGCGAGGAGGCGGCAGCGACGCCAGATGGCGACTGCGAGACGCAAGGCGTCGGTCCTGGTACAGGACGTGTCCGTCGTGGACGATGATAGCGAGCAGCTATACACACTCGTTGATGGAGTGACTGGTGAAGCCGAGGGCAACGTCAGCCTCGAGGCTATTCCGACGGTGGCTGCTCTGCTAGAGCTGGACGAGATGTCCATTCCCGACTTTGGGGATGCCTTAAAGGCTGGCGCGCTCGCCGAAGTGGTCATGATACGACCGGAGGAGGAATTGAACTCCTCGTCGCTTATGGATGAAGCTGTCCTTGAGGACACGAAGGAGGAACTCAGTGCGCGAAGTGGATCTTCGATCCTGAAAGACCCATCGGATCCGTTCTATCCTTTGGTTAAGGAGTTCCAGGATGTGGTCTCGAATGACCCGCCCACTGGCTTACCTCCGGATCGAGGTGTCCGTCATGAGATTGACCTGGTTCCTGGAACCAAATACTGCGTAACGAGGCAGTGGCCCTTACCGAAGGAGCAGTGCGACGTCATTGACGCGTTCTTCAGTGCCAAGCACGCGGCGGGCATGGTGCGAGAGAGCAAGTCTCCGCACTCAACGCCAACGTTCTGTGTCAGAAAGCCTAATGGCAAGTGGCGCATCGTTCATGCTTTCAATAAGCTCAATGCTGCCACAATTCCGGCGCAGACGCCGATTCCTAGAAAGG
The DNA here is from genome assembly GCA_033557995.1 of Phytophthora crassamura. Taxonomy (NCBI): domain Eukaryota; phylum Oomycota; class Peronosporomycetes; order Peronosporales; family Peronosporaceae; genus Phytophthora; species Phytophthora crassamura. The sequence continues at coordinate 2,807,794 of JAUCED010000016.1, forward strand.
ATGTTATGCAGAATAACATGGTCGGCTGTACCATGTACAACGCGCTCGACCTATTCGATGTTTATTACCAACTGCTCATGCGAGCGAGCAATGTTCCGCTGACAGCGGGTAGTATTCCGAGCGGTATGCTCTGGGAGTGGCTGGTCATGCCCAAGGGCTGTCGAACGCACCTGCGACGTTCAATCGTCTGGTGACGCAGCTCTTCAGGTCCCATCGGACGTATGCACATACATACTTCGACGACATCTTCGTCCACAGTCGTGCTGCCGATGGCAGGTCGGATGTGGACAACCACATTGACCACTTGCGAGCAGTGCTCGAGTGCATGCGCACCAACAAGCTGTACACTAACGCATCCAAATGCATCTTCGGTGCTGGAGAGATTCATTTCTTAGGATGCTTTGTTGGAAAGCGAGCCTTCGAGCAGATCCTGCTAAGGTCAAGACCATTGCCGACTGGCCGGTTCCAAAGAACCAAAAGGACTTACGTAAGTGGCTTGGCCTCGCCAATTACTTGCACAAGTACAGCGAGAACTACGCTGAGATGGCTCGGCCATTGTCCAATCTCCTTAAGAAGGATGCGGACTGGTGTTGGAACACCGAGCATCAAGATGCTTTCGTGGCGGTCAAGGAGAGTCTCCTTCATGCGCCGATCCTGGCGTTGCCAGACCCTGAACGTCCATTCAGTGTCGTCTGTGACGCATCGGACTTCGCCATCGGCAGTGCTCTGCTCCAAGCAGACGCCGAAGGGCGTGAACGCGTGATAGCGTTTGAGTCTCGCCAGCTTAAAGCTGCAGAGAAGAACTACCCAGTTCATGACAAAGAGTACTTGCGATGAAGTATGCTCTCGTCAAATTCAGGGTTCACCTGCTTGGCTCAAAGCCGTTTGTGATATTCACCGATCATGCGTCACTACGCACTGCGACCCAGTCGCCTCATCTCTCGCAAAGGATGGCCGCTGGTTGTCCTTCTTCGCGGAGTACAACTTCGAGGTGAAGTATGAGCCTGGCAGGCAGAATGGTCTGGCGGACGCATTGTCCCGCCGACCTGACAATGAGCTTGCTCATGTCACCATGGTGACCTCACCAGTACTGGACTTGGTCCGCGCTGCGTATGCGCGCGACGACATGAGTGTCGCCCTGCTACGTGCTCTTGGGAGCAAGGAGTTTGAAAACTCGGACAACAAATTGTCGGCGCGCTTGCGCGCGAGCTGCACCGCTACCCCATCGCTGATGGGATGCTGTATTACAGCACGGGTGCGGCGGACACTTCTCGTGTCGTGGTCCCTCATGACGAGGATCTGAAGTATCGTATCCTCTTTGAGGCGCATGATACATCGCTTAGTGGTCACCTCGGTCGTGAAAAGACCTACAGCTCTGTGAGCCGGGCCTATTGGTGGCCCAAGCTGTACAAGTGGACGAGCACGTATGTGTGCACGTGTGAGACGTGTCAACGGGTGAAGCCCTCCCCGCATGTGGCTGCGCCGCTGGCAAGTTTGCCTGTACCCGCTGGGTGCTGTGAGTCCATGAGTTTAGATTTGTGTTCGGCCTTCCGAAGGATTCGGAAGGCAACACTGGGATTGTGGTCTTCGTTGACCGTCTGAGCAAGATGGCTCATCTAGCGGCTGTGCCAGACACCGTTGACAGTGAAGGTACAGCAAAGCTGTTCATCGATCGGGTCGTCCGCCAGCATGGCCTGCCCGTTTCGATTGTCTCGGATGAGACCCCCGTGTGGTATTGCAGTTTCCGGAAAATTCCCGAAGTGAAGGATCTTGACTACGCGACACGCGGGATCCCATATGGGACGGATCCTAATGACCGTCCCGTAAGGAATGGGGATAGGATCCGAAGGGATCCGTACTTAAGTGGGAGGACCCGAGGGATCCGTACTTAGTTGGGAGGATCCGAAGGATCCCGTACTTGTTTGGGAGGATCTTAGAGGTGGTATGTGATCCATAGTGAGATCAAGATGTAGGGAGAATGAGAGGCTCAGGAGAGCCCAAGGTAAAGGCCAGGGATAGGATAGGCTAAAGCATAAATCAGAACCGAATTTGCACAAGAAGACTCACTTGGCTATAGTATAGGGGATCTCTATTGGCCCCATACATAGATCAAGTGAAACTTTGCGATCTTCCTGCACACGTGGCAGCCCCCTGGATAGCTTGGCCAGGCAGCGCGAGCCCTCGGGTCTCTCAACCCCCTCAAGATCCCGCTATTGAAAGCGGCAAGCCTCGGAAAGGAACAAGGAACAACCCCGCAAGGGAACAAGAACAAGGAACACAAGGACAACTCCGGATCCCGTATTTCTATTATGGATCCACAAGGCCTGCTCAAGAGCTCAAGACCGACCCTACTAGGATCCCGTGCGCAGGAATACCCGCGCGGATCCCCCCCTCAAGTCCCCACAAGGACGTCCAAGGCTCACCAGTGCGCATCTCGTGTCAACGAGAGAGCTGTACCAGCCCGCCGACGGGTACACAAGGTGAACCACTCAGCAACTACACGGCCATCGGAGTACCCCCTCCGTTAGTCGATGTCTGGGCGCAGTGTGTGTGAGTTGGGATCCCTAGAATTCTAACGGATCTGCTCCACCACACCCGCTTCACTGGGAAGTTTTGGGACGCTGTCTTTAGGGTGTTTGGCACCAAGTTGGGCATGTCCACAGCGGATCATCCGCAGACCGATGGTCAGACAGAACGCGTGAATTGCGTTGTCGAAGGCACTCTTCCGGCAGTATTTGCGCTGACACGCCCAAGCGTTGGAGCGCCATGCTTCCACTCGTCGATTGTGCTTGAATAACGCTGTGCATGCCTCCACAGGCTACACTCCGTTCTACGTGAACGGCCTCACCCACCCGCGCGTCCCGCTGACGCTACCACCGCGTGGTTCTGGGTTTGGTGGGGGAGAATTCGCCGATCGGCTTGCTGGTGTCAGCCCACTCCCTGTTCGTAAACAGGTTGATGAGTTTCTCTCAACGCGTTTAAGTGTCCTTCGACACATACGTGCCGCAATGGCTGATAGCCAAAAGAAACCGAAAGAACATGCTGATGCTAAAGGCAGATGCAATGTTGAGAGTTATGAGGTCGGGGATCTCGTGTTGCTTAACGCTAAAACCTACCTACACATGCAGTGTCTGCGGTCTTCAAGACCAAGTTGCGCCCGCGTCGAGGGTGCTCCACGAGCCGGCGGCCGTGTAATCGGTCGCCTCCCGCTTCCCGACAATAGGTGGGGGGCTAGGGATCAGACGCTGAGCTCAAGCGTTGATCCGGAGGCAGCCATGGATCCACTTCGGTGGAAGCTGCTAGATCTCGAAGGAGCATGATAGGCAGGCCCTGAGGGCAGTGCCGAAGACGGGGGCGCACGGCGCTTAGTCTTAACCTTGGCGAACTCGAAGCGGAGTCTGCGCTCGAGTCGCACATCGGCTTCAGCGAAGCTGGCTCGCAGAGCCTCCAGCGAGGTGAGCTGCTTCGCATGCTCTACCCAGTTGCTGAACTGGGCATCGTCCTCCTGGACGGACTCTCCTGCGAGGAGCACAACGGGGTAAGTCCGCATCTGCGGCACCGAAGCACGACGTGCTTGATCGGCTAGACGAGTACCATACTCAGCCGGAGAAGTCTCTTGTGGAGTCAACAACCTCTCACGGAGAGCGGCCCGAGTTTGCAACTCAACGGCAGCAGTGGCCGCGGGCCCAACGAACCACGTACGCAGCGAGCGCAGCGTCATGGCTTCCTTCACCATCTCATCAGGATCGCGCGGCGCGAAGTGATAGTCTCGACGAGAACTGAGTAAGGGTCGCGCCGCGGGTCGCTGAGAGCGCTGGAATTCCCCTTCCTCGAGCTGTTGCTCTTGCACCTCGTCGAGGGCGTGTTGGTGATCTCACCACTCTCAAGACCGGAGGAAGCGCGCAGCGCGGTGAGCTCTTGAGCCGCGCCACGTTCGGAGAACGGGTTGGGCGTACGCGGCCCACTGGACTCCGGCTCGAGCGAGCGGGAAGGCTCGTGCATGGAGCTATCGGTGTCGTAGTCCACCTTCACCTCCTCGAGGCCCGCGAAGAGCTCGTCGCGAGAGAGACGAGGGCGACGCGAAGCGTCTGAGGACTTGGTGTCCGTAGGCATGTCCATCGCGGCCTGCTGGTATCGGCGCTGGTGCTCGGAGTGATACTCCTTCACAGAGAGCGTGTGCGCGGGGCGCGTAAGGGCTTCGGGACTTGAAGCCGACGATGCACTGCGTGCTGGCGATCCCCTGGAGCTGGATACGGGTGACGCAGAGGCAGCGGAGTCTTATATGGTCAAAGGACCAAGACGCTTTCTGGCTGGCAGCCGTTCGCAGCTCGTTGAACTTGGAAAGTTCTTGAACGAGGTCTTGTGATGGCTAGCGACTAGCGTCACGCGTGTTCCGTTGAACAATACCTCAACCGGGGCGATGACGAGTGAGGACACGTGCCCTCAGTCTGGTGGGGGGGGTGTAACGGGGTTACATCGAATAGTGTGATGCACACAAGCTAGGTGCCACACATAAGTTGAGTTCCACACATATGTTACGTGAGTCACACCAGATAGGAGTGGGTGGCTCACAGCCAATGGATATGCATTAGACTAGGCTCTACTATGACAGATAGTGAGTCTTATACATTCAGACAACAGGCGGCTCTGCCGCGATAAATAACAAACATTCAGTTCACATTTTGAAGCATAGAGATCATACTTTTGTATAAGGTATTGTCTATCTCTGGAATCCTTAATAAAGGTTTAATTATGTATTCATCCAAACTCTCGTATAGAGTTTTAAGCTTTCAAAGAACACTAGAGACTCTCTAAGTCTGTGTCTTACTCTACGTAAACGCTATTGCAGCCCCGCTGCAATATGCCTCCTTCCGACTTTAAGAAATTCAAAGCAACATGACAGACGTTATCCAGTAGCTACGGCCCGGATGAGAACGAGGGCGGTGCTGCGGTCGACGTCTCCTTTACCGACCTCGTGACGTTGCGGCATGCGTTGGACTCTGTGCTTCTCGGTGTCGCGCAAGTACGTCGTGCGATCAGCAGCACAAAGCGCTTGCTGCACACACTTGGAGATAGCGAGTTCCGCACATTTACACGGTCTTAAAGGGTGCTTCTTGGCTTGATTTGCTATATTTCCACCGCGGCGTCACGCGTGCTGCTTGGACTTCCTCTGAGGAAGCTGCGCCTGCAGAGCTTGCCTAACCTTGGAGCTCTTCCGCATTTGCCCCAGCAATTTTTTTGCGGTGTAGTTTCTTCTGTGGATCCTATGCAGCGGGACTGCAATAGGGCTGCAGTAGCGTTTACGTGGAGGAAGACACAGACTCAGAGAGTCTTGGGTGTTCTTTGAAAGCATACAAACTTTATACGAGAGTTTGGACGAATACCTTATTAAACCTTAATTAAGGATTCCAGAGATAGACAATACCTTAGACGAAGGTATGAACTCTGTGCTTCAAAATGTGAACTGAATGTACAGATTTGGACGGAAAGATATGACGCGCTAGGTTTTTCTATTGTATTGAGACCGAAGCGGACTCAAAAGAACGACACTTGGAGCCAAAAATGATATTTAACCAATCAGAACCCGAGGACTAAATTATTTCCACGCATAGCAAAATTGACTTTGGCGCCAATAAAACGTCGATCTGGGGCTCGACCGGCTCGACACCACCTTTTTAATTAGGTGACGAGGGTTCAATTCCCACGACTGCTGCAAAGTTAAACACCCGAGTGGTGACCTTGGTGCCAGGGTTGCAAGGTAGTTGGTGCACCTACTGACGTCCCCCGCCCTATCTGGTCAGTCTATTAGAGCCCAGCCTTACTCCATGACTTCTTTATGCTACTCTCACTAATCGCATCCCACGCAGCAACGACGCGCTCCAACAAGCGCTTCCGCTTCTCGGGTGCAGATAGGCGCTGCAGCTTCAGCAGACGTTCGCGAAGGGGCACCTGGTTGCTCTCTCTAATCGCTGATAGCTCATAGGACAGCGTGATGGCGCGCAACTTCTGCTTAAACGGGCCCATGACCCCCACGTCAAGAGGCTGGCACACCGACGTGGTGTCCTTGGGCAGGGGCACCACCTCCCTGCCCCAGGTAGCAAATGCTTCCTGCGCCTCGGTCGAGATGTGACACTTCAAGTTGTCCAGTAGATCGCAAGTGGCCCGGGCTGGGCATCACACGCAAAGCCACCCCAGACATTTTCAATGAAGACGTCCCGCCGCACCCGCGGATCCATCCAGGCGTTCGTCTGCACGGTCGCATAACTCGGTTGGAGTGTGTAACGGGGTTACATCGAATAGTGTGATACACACAGGCTAGGTGCCACACATAAGTTGAGTTCCACACATATGTTACGTGGGTCACCCCAGATAGGAGTGGGTGGCTCACAGCCACTGGATATGCATTTGACTAGGCTCTACTATGATAGATAGTGAGTCCTATACATACAAACAACAGGCGGCTCTGCCGCGATAAACAACAATACATTGAGTTCACATTTGAAGCCTAAGAGTTCACTAGCCTTGTTTAAGATACTTCTGTCTCTTGGAGTCCTTAATTAGCTATATTAAGGTACTCGTGCAAACTCTCGTATAGAGTTTGCAAGCTATCAATATTACTAGAGACTCTCTGAGTCTGTGTCTTCTCTGACGCTAAAGCTACAGCAGCCCCGCTGCACTTGGTAGCACTTCTAGTCAATCCGACACCTGAGTCTTACAACTGTCCCTCTGTGAGGATGGAGCAATTTGCCCACTTACCCCCGAACCAACAGGACGGGCTTAAGAAGCTGATGTCCTTGATCGGCCCGGAAGGTGTGGCCCATCTTGCTTCGCAAGGCCCCGACGCGGTGAACGCGCGTCTGGAGGCGTTTTCTCAGTATGAGAATGCTCTGTTGGAGCACGTCCAGTAGAAGATGACTGCGGCCGCGGCGTCTGTGACGCCTAGGCCTGCATCGGACGATGCTCCACGAGCTAAACCGCTCATGGTGAGCGTCAAGACCTTTGAGGGCAAGGAAGGCGAAAGCCTTTTGCTCTGGATCAGAGAGGTCGAAATGGCCATGGCGTCCGCCATGCTCAAGACCGAGCAGCAGCGCGTGGCGCTTGCGATCTCCAAGCTCGGTGGCCGAGCGCGAGAGTGGGCCCTGACGTGTGGCACGTCTGTGGACACTGCGTTCCCTTCTTGGGATCAGCTGAAGGCCCAGCTTTCGCGAGTGTTCTCGCCGCCTAACCAGGCGTATCGCGTGAGGTCACGCTTCCTGTCTACCCGTCAGGGTAAGAAGGAATTGTTGGACTTCGTCCAGGAGTTGAGAACTCTTCTCGCCGGCATGGCGGCGGATCCTCTTCCTGAAGTGGTCGCGGTGACCGTCTTCATGGAAGGCCTTCGCACTGGTGTGGCCAGGACGGAAGTCTTCCGTGTTCACCCGACCTCTTTTGTGGAAGCCGTGAACGTGGCGTTGAACGCCGAGTTCAACTTCAAGTCGTCGCGACTTGGTTGGACGGCTTCCCAAGCCAGCTCTTCCGGAGCTTCTGATGTGTCCAATGGCGCAGTGCCTATGGACCTCAGCTACGCTGAAGATGAGGAAGCCGAGCTTCAGGCTGCTGAGCAGCGTATCGGCATCCGTCGATGCTATGTGTGCGGCAGCACGCAACACCTGCGTCCGGGTTGCCCGCTGCGCAAGCAGCGCCAGGCTCCGTCGAGCCGAATCTCCGCTTCTGAGCAGAAGCCTGGCTCGGGGCGGGGAAACGCCAAGTCCCAGTAGGCGCGGGGCGCCCTGCTGGGGAAGAAGAACTGAGTTCTGTTGAGCCTCAGGGAGGAGGTCGGCAGGGCTTAGCCCCAAAGAGCACCGTGCTCTCTAACAACACGGGACGTGTATGCAAGCCGGGCTTGCTGGTCGTGGAAGCGACCGTGAAGGGCTTTGAGAAGCCATGGAAGATCCTTATCGACTCCGGAGCGTCGGGCAACTATGCTCGGCGCTCCACGATGGAAGGAAGTCAGCTGTATGCTGAGGCGCTGAAAGCGCGTATGAGTGGTGTCATCACTGTCCGCCTTGCAACGGGAACCCGTGTGACGGTGCCCAAGGTTCCTGTGAACCTGGGCGTGAAGTTTCTGGACTTCGATAGCGTTGAACGCTGTTCGGTCATCGACCTGGATTCGAGGTACGACCTCATCCTCGGCATGGCATGGCTGGAGTGCCATGAACCATGGATCGACTGGCGGTCGAAGACCTTAGGCGCTACGCGCTTGCCTCCTAGGGGAGCATTGGCGAGTCATGAACCCACCTCTGCTAGGAAGCAAAAGCGCTATTGGCGCGGGCACTGGACCGAGTCGGTCAATGTGCTGGACATTGGAGTGTCCGAGTTAATGGACACTGGCGTCGAAGACGCGAGTCCCGAGCACTGCTCGTGGGCTGGACGTGGAGTGGCACGTAACCCACTGAGTGAGACTCCGAGTTACTGTGAGTCATCACTGCCTGCCGGTAATGGCGGGGTCGACACTGAGTCGAGGCATCTTGGGCGTGGCCCTAGTGATGCGCGTGGAGCGGCACGTAACCCGCTGAGCGATGCTCGTGGCTTGAGCGCAGCATCGCTGCATGCCGGTAATGGCATGGTCGACAGTTCGTCGAGGCATCTTGGGCATGGCCCTAGTGATGCGCGTGGAGCGGCACGTAACCCGCTGAGCGATGCTCGTCACGACAGCACAGCATCGCTGCATGCCACTGATGGCGTGGTCGGCTGTGAGCCGAGGCATCAAGGGGAGGACCCTGACGATGCGGGTGGAGTGGCACCTAATCCACTGGGCGAGGGCTGTGAGCGTTGCGGCTCCACGCCGGCTCAATCAGAGCAGCAAGAGGTGGCAACACCTGACGAGACTTTCAGTCTGAACACGCTGGCCTCTCCGAGGCGTACAGCGTCCGCGAGGAGGCGGCAGCGACGCCAGATGGCGACTGCAAGACGCAAGGCGTCGGTCCTGGTACAGGACGTGTCCGTCGTGGACGATGATAGCGAGCAGCTATACACACTCGTTGATGGAGTGACTGGTGAAGCCGAGGGCAACGTCAGCCTCGAGGCTATTCCGACGGTGGCTGCTCTGCTAGAGCTGGACGAGATGTCCATTCCCGACTTTGGGGATGCCTTAAAGGCTGGCGCGCTCGCCGAAGTGGTCATGATACGACCGGAGGAGGAATTGAACTCCTCGTCGCTTATGGATGAAGCTGTCCTTGAGGACACGAAGGAGGCACTCAGTGCGCGAAGTGGATCTTCGATCCTGAAGGACCCATCGGATCCGTTCTATCCTTTGGTTAAGGAGTTCCAGGATGTGGTCTCGAATGACCCGCCCACTGGCTTACCTCCGGATCGAGGTGTCCGTCATGAGATTGACTTGGTTCCTGGAACCAAATACTGCGTAACACGGCAGTGGCCCTTACCGAAAGAGCAGTGTGACGTCATTGACGCGTTCTTTAGTGCCAAGCACGCGGCGGGCATGGTGCGTGAGAGCAAGTCTCCGCACTCGACGCCTACGTTCTGTGTCAGAAAGCCTAATGGCAAGTGGCGCATCGTTCATGCTTTCAATAAGCTCAACGCTGCCACCATTCCGGCACAGACGCCGATTCCTAGGAAGGATGTTCTGCAGAACAATATGGTTGGCTGCACGATGTACAGTGCGCTCGACTTGGTCGATGGTTATTACCAGTTGCTCATGCGAGCGAGTGACATTCCGCTGACAGCGGTTAGCACTCCGAGCGGTATGCTCTGGGAGTGGCTAGTCATGCCCCAAGGGCTGTCGAACGCGCCTGCGACGTTCAATCGTCTGGTGACGCAGCTCTTCAGGCCCCTGCGGGCGTTTGCTCAAACGTACTTCGATGACATCTTCGTCCACAGTCGTGCGGAGCACGGTCGGTCTGACGTGGAGAACCACATTGACCACTTGCGAGCAGTGCTCGAGTGCATGCGCACCAACAAGCTGTACGCTAACGCATCAAAATGCATCTTTGACGCTGAAGAAATTCCTTTCTTAGGATGCTTCGTTGGGAAGCGCGGCCTTCGAGCAGATCCAGCTAAGGTTAAGGCCATCGTTGACTGGCCGGTTCCCAAGAACCAAAAGGACTTACGCAAGTGGCTTGGCCGCGCCAACTACTTGCACAAGTACAGCGCGAACTACGCTGAGATGGCTCGGCCATTGTCCAATCTCCTTAAGAAGGATGAGGACTGGTGTTGGAACACCGAGCATCAAGATGCTTTCGAAGCAGTCAAGGAGAGTCTCCTTCATGCCCCGATCCTGGCGTTGCCAGACCCTGAACGTCCATTCAGTGTCGTCTGTGACGCATCGGACTTCGCCATCGGCAGTGCTCTGCTCCAAGCAGACGCCGAAGGGCGTGAACGCGTGATAGCGTTTGAGTCTCGCCAGCTTAAAGCTGCAGAGAAGAACTACCCAGTTCATGACAAAGAGCTACTTGCGATGAAGTATGCTCTCGTCAAGTTCAGGGTTCACCTGCTGGGCTCTAAGCCGTTTGTGATCTTCACTGATCATGCGTCACTACGCACTGCGACCCAGTCGCCTCACCTCTCGCAAAGGATGGCCCGTTGGCTGTCCTTCTTCGCGGAGTACAACTTCGAGGTGAAGTACAAGCCTGGCAGGCAGAATGGTCTTGCAGACGCGTTGTCACGGCGACCGGACTATGAGCTTGCTCATGTCACGATGGTGACCTCGTCGGTGACGGACTTGATACGCGCTGCGTATGCGCGAGACGACATGTGTGTCGCCCTGCTGCGTGCTCTTGGGAGCAAGGAGTTTGAAAACTCGGACAAGACATTGTCGGCGCGCTTGCGCGCGAGCCTGCACCGTTACTCCATCGCTGACGGTCTGCTGTACTACAGCATGAGTGCGGAGGACACACCTCCAGTCGTGGTCCCTCATGACGAGGATTTGAAGTATCGTATCCTCTACGAGGCGCATGATACACCGCTTGGCGGCCACCTCGGTCGCGAGAAGACCTACAGCTCTGTGAGCCGGACCTATTGGTGGCCCAAGCTGTACAAGTGGACGAGCACGTACGTGCGCACGTGTGAGACGTGTCAACGGGTGAAGCCCTCACCGCATGCGGCCGCGCCGCTGGCAAGCTTGCCTGTACCCTCTGGGTGTTGGGAGTCCATGAGTTTGGACTTCGTGTTTGGCCTTCCAAAGGACGCGGAAGGTAACACGGGCATCGTGGTCTTCGTTGACCGTCTGAGCAAGATGGCTCATCTAGCGGCTGTGCCGGACACCGTGGACGGTGAAGGGACAGCGAAGCTGTTTCTCGATCGGGTCTTCCGCCAACACGGTCTGCCCGCATCGATTGTCTCTGATCGAGACCCCCGCTTCACTGGGAAGTTTTGGGACGCTGTCTTTAAGGTGCTCGGCACCAAGTTGGACATGTCCACAGCGGACCATCCGCAGACCGACGGTCAGACTGAGCGCGTGAATCGCGTTGTCGAAGACATTCTTCGTAGCATTTGCGCTGAAACGCCGAAGCGTTGGAGCGCTATGCTTCCACTCGTCGAGTTTGCGTTGAACAACGCTGTGCATGCCTCCACGGGCTACACTCCGTTCTACGTGAACGGCCTCACTCACCCGCGCGTCCCGCTGACGCTGCCACTCCGTGGTCCTGGGCTTGGTGGGGGAGAGTTAGCCGATCGGCTTGCTGATGTCAGCCCACTCACTGTTCGTAAACAGGTTGATGAGTTTCTATCAACGCGACTGAGTGTCCTTCGACACGTGCGTGACGCTATGGCTGAGAGCCAAGACAAGCAGAAGGAACAGGCTGATGCCAGGGGCAGAGGCAATGTTGACAGCTTTGAGGTCGGGGACCTAGTGTTGCTTAACGCTAAAAACCTACCTACACATGCAGTGTCTGCGGTCTTCAAGACCAAGTTGCGCCCGCGCTTCGTTGGACCGTTCACGGTCGTGGCCAAGAAGGGCCTAGCGTATACGCTCAATCTTCCGAAGAAGATGCGCACACACCCCGTGTTTTACGTGGGCTTGATCAAGCCGTACCGGGACCCGGCGCAGGTGGGTTCCCAGGAGCTGGCGCCCAGCGTGGCGGAGCCACAGCGCCCTGCTGAAGTCGCAGTAACAGGTCGACCTGACCTTCCCGCCGCGCGAAACCTTGCTCAAGGCGCGCCAGGCGTTGAGTCGCCGACTCAGCAGCCTCACACAACTGGAGGCGCTCCAGGAGATCGCGGATCTCATTCACGGTGGTGTCAGATTCCCTCTCGGCTTGATCGAGCCTCCGCCCATGGCGCTCCAGGGTCTGACGCACGTCGCCCAGCGATCTCTCCAAGCTCTCCAACTCCTCAGGACGGACAGGTTCCTCAACGTGCGAGGACACGGGCGCCGCCGGCGCTGCTCGACGAGCAAGGTGTTCTCCACTACCATGTGGAAAGGCTGTTAGCCCGACGCCGTTACCAGGGGCAATACCAGTATCTGGTGAAGTGGAGAGGGTATCCCCACTCAGAGAACTCATGGGAGTTTGAGGTACCTCTACGGCAAGACTGCCCCGACGTCGTCGACGCTTTTGATCGCCATGATCGCCAGCCAAGGCAGGGCCTCCGGCCGCGTGAGCGGTCAAACAGCTCTTCCCACTAGGTGGGGGAGCTCATGGGTCAGTGACCGAGCTCAAGTCCTGACCTAGGACTGTTGTGGCAGCCAGCACCTAGTGCATTAGCTGCCCATGCAGTAAGAGCGTGCGCAATGCTCCTGCTTATGCTTAGTAAAGCGCCGTGGCCGTGGCCATCTACGCGGAAGCCACACCACACCCGGCTCCCAGAGCCAACACCTATGATGCGCGGCGTCTATGGTTATGGGCTTTGACAGCCCCATCAGCTCATTGGTCTAGGACCATGAGTCTATTTGCCAGCTGCACAGTCGTGCACGAGCTGCAACAGCGTGACGGTATGCTGCGAAGGCTGCAGCGTCAGCTGTAGTATCGGACTTCAAACCAATAGCCGCTACGCGGCGTTCCAGAGCGCGGAGCGCAGGAACAAGACCCCCTTCGGCTTCGAAAGCCTCTGTGCCAGGTATGGATACCTTGTCGGCGTTGGATAAAGCGTAGAACGCGCTGGAGAGGCGGTGCCATGCACGTAATACAGTCTGGGACTGCACGAGCTGGCTCCGACAAGCTCTCACGGCGCCCTAGGCGGAACATGAGTGGCCCCACCTGCTTGATAAGCATGAGGCCCCTGTTGGTGAGCGGTGGCAGTGCCTGCCGATGCGTGTAGCACGCTAGAGGCGCCGCGCAGTCCGCGCTTGCCTCTCCGCCGCAGCCTCGGCTGATTTATGGCGTCAGTGTTTTCTTCGTCCGGATACGACCCTCCGTATCCGGCGTCTTGGTGGGGGAGGGTGTAACGGGGTTACATCGAATAGTGTGATACACACAGGCTAGGTGCCACACATAAGTTGAGTTCCACACATATGTTACGTGGGTCACCCCAGATAGGAGTGGGTGGCTCACAGCCACTGGATATGCATTTGACTAGGCTCTACTATGATAGATAGTGAGTCCTATACATACAAACAACAGGCGGCTCTGCCGCGATAAACAACAATACATTCAGTTCACATTTGAAGCCTAAGAGTTCACTAGCCTTGTTTAAGGTACTTCTGTCTCTTGGAGTCCGTAAGTAGTTATCTTACGGTACTCGGTATAGCTCTTGTATAGAGCGTAAGGTTATCGCTATTACTAGAGACTCTCTGAGTCTGTGTCTTCCTCTGACGCTAAAGCTACGGCAGCCCCGCTGCAGAGTGGCCCTGGACTTCTTCTTCCACCCTCCCTCCTGGCTGCCCTACAAAGATGATGAGCGGGCGAAGCAGCCCGCTTGCCCTCTCTGATCGCACCGTCCTTTTATCTTGACCCCTTTCTTGGCACCACGCTCGCTAATAATACGAGTGGGGGTGTCATCGTAGTACACTGCGGTCTCGTCGGCGTTGAAATGCACGATCGTGCGTACGTAGCGCTGACCTTGCTTCCTACCTCGCTAGCGAATTTGTGCTGCTCCGCTTCAAGGTCTAGCGTTGAGAGCACAGACTTCGTAGGGCGCCGATACGAGAACCCACGCTTGTAGACAATCCGCCGCATCATGCGGCCTAAGCTCTCCTCCTTGTTCTTCGCCAAGTACGCCGACGTGAACTCGCTATACTCCTCCTAGATGAACACCAACACATGGGACGTCTTCAGCGGAAAGTCGTCCCGTCTCATTTCCTTAATCCACTGTATGAGCTCGTCGCAGTACGGGAATAGGCTCTTCCTGCCTTGCCCGCCGACGCTGCACTTCGATTGCTACTTGTTATTGCATGCCTCTCTGATGATAGCTTCCCGACCCTCCACGCGTGTACTGCAGTCCGCGACTTGATACCGTGAAGTCTCGCAGCTTCGGTGACGCTGACGCCAGTATTGATATCTTCTAGCACCTTGCGTTTTAGAGCGTTGGAATAGGCATTCCGTCGGTCCTAATTACCACTTCAACAGCAGTGCATGCTGTGCCGCCTTCATCATCCTCCAAGTCGCTGCACATGTTGTCCTCGTCGGCCACCCCTCAAGCTCGCAAGCGAGCAGTTGCTGCGTCCTCCGGACACTGCATTTTCAACTCTAATTTTGAGTGGCGACGGTGGGTTCACATAGCCATGATCTTATTGGTCAAAATGATTGTATGGTGCGGCCGATGTAAAACCTCAACTGTCACTGTTTTGTGTCCGTCACATCTTTCCGTCCAAATCTGTATTGTTATTTATCGCGGCAGAGCCGCCTGTTGTCTGAATGTATAAGACTCACTATCTGTCATAGTAGAGCTTAGTCTAATGCATATCCATTGGCTGTGAGCCACCCACTCCTATCTGATGTGACTCACGTAACATATGTGTGGAACTCAACTTATGTGTGGCACCTAGCTTGTGTGCATCACACTATTCGATGTAACCCCGTTACACCCCCCCACCAGACTGAGGGCACGTGTCCTCACTCGTCATCGCCCCGGTTGAGGTATTGTTCAACGGAACACGCGTGACGCTAGTCGCTAGCCATCACAAGACCTTGTTCAAGAACTTTCCAAGTTCAACGAGCTGCGAACGGCTGCCAGCCAGAAAGCGTCTTGGTCCTTTGACCATAAAGACTCCGCTGCCTCTGCGTCACCCGTATCCAGCTCCAGGGGATCGCCAGCACGCAGTGCATCGTCGGCTTCAAGTCCCGAAGTCCTTACGCGCCCCGCGCACACGCTCTCTGTGAAGGAGTATCACTCCGAGCACCAGCGCCGATACCAGCAGGCCGCGATGGACATGCCTACGGACACCAAGTCCTCAGACGCTTCCCTCGTCTCTCTCGCGACGAGCTCTTCGCGGGCCTCGAGGAGGTGAAGGTGGACCACGACACCGATAGCTCCATGCACGAGCCTTCCCGCTCGCTCGAGCCGGAGTCCAGTGGGCCGCGTACGCCCAACCCGTTCTCCGAACGTGGCGCGGCTCAAGAGCTCACCGCGCTGCGCGCTTCCTCCGGTCTTGAGAGTGGTGAGATCACCAACACGCCCTCGACGAGGTGCAAGAGCAACAGCTCGAGGAAGGGGAATTCCAGCGCTCTCAGCGACCCGCGGCGCGACCCTTACTCAGTTCTCGTCGAGACTATCACTTCGCGCCGCGCGATCCTGATGAGATGGTGAAGGAAGCCATGACGCTGCGCTCGCTGCGTACGTGGTTCGTTGGGCCCGCGGCCACTGCTGCCGTTGAGTTGCAAACTCGGGCCGCTCTCCGTGAGAGGTTGTTGACTCCACAAGAGACTTCTCCGGCTGAGTATGGTACTCGTCTAGCCGATCAAGCACGTCGTGCTTCGGTGCCGCAGATGCGGACTTACCCCGTTGTGCTCCTCGCAGGAGAGTCCGTCCAGGAGGACGATGCCCAGTTCAGCAACTGGGTAGAGCATGCGAAGCAGCTCACCTCGCTGGAGGCTCTGCGAGCCAGCTTCGCTGAAGCCGATGTGCGACTCGAGCGCAGACTCCGCTTCGAGTTCGCCAAGGTTAAGAATGCGCCCCCGTCTTCGGCACTGCCCTCAGGGCCTGCCTATCATGCTCCTTCGAGATCTAGCAGCTTCCACCGAAGTGGATCCATGGCTGCCTCCGGATCAACGCTTGAGCTCAGCGTCTGATCCCTAGCCCGCCGGCTCGTGGAGCACCCTCGACGCGGGCGCAACTTGGTCTTGAAGACCGCAGACACTGCATGTGTAGGTAGGTTTTAGCGTTAAGCAACACGAGATCCCCGACCTCATAACTCTCAACATTGCATCTGCCTTTAGCATCAGCATGTTCTTTCGGTTTCTTTTGGCTATCAGCCATTGCGGCACGTATGTGTCGAAGGACACTTAAACGCGTTGAGAGAAACTCATCAACCTGTTTACGAACAGGGAGTGGGCTGACACCAGCAAGCCGATCGGCGAATTTTCCCCCACCAAACCCAGAACCACGCGGTGGTAGCGTCAGCGGGACGCGCGGGTGGGTGAGGCCGTTCACGTAGAACGGAGTGTAGCCTGTGGAGGCATGCACAGCGTTATTCAAGCACAATCGACGAGTGGAAGCATGGCGCTCCAACGCTTGGGCGTGTCAGCGCAAATACTGCCGGAAGAGTGCCTTCGACAACGCAATTCACGCGTTCTGTCTGACCATCGGTCTGCGGATGATCCGCTGTGGACATGCCCAACTTGGTGCCAAACACCCTAAAGACAGCGTCCCAAAACTTCCCAGTGAAGCGGGTGTGGTGGAGCAGATCCGTTAGAATTCTAGGGATCCCAACTCACACACACTGCGCCCAGACACCGACTAACGGAGGGGGTACTCCGATGGCCGTGTAGTTGCTGAGTGGTTCACCTTGTGTACCCGTCGGCGGGCTGGTACAGCTCTCTCGTTGACACGAGATGCGCACTGGTTGAGCCTTGGACGTCCTTGTGGGGACTTGAGGGGGGGATCCGCGCGGGTATTCCTGCGCACGGGATCCTAGTAGGGTCGGTCTTGAGCTCTTGAGCAGGCCTTGTGGATCCATAATAGAAATACGGGATCCGGAGTTGTCCTTGTGTTCCTTGTTCTTGTTCCCTTGCGGGGTTGTTCCTTGTTCCTTTCCGAGGCTTGCCGCTTTCAATAGCGGGATCTTGAGGGGGTTGAGAGACCCGAGGGCTCGCGCTGCCTGGCCAAGCTATCCAGGGGGCTGCCACGTGTGCAGGAAGATCGCAAAGTTTCACTTGATCTATGTATGGGGCCAATAGAGATCCCCTATACTATAGCCAAGTGAGTCTTCTTGTGCAAATTCGGTTCTGATTTATGCTTTAGCCTATCCTATCCCTGGCCTTTACCTTGGGCTCTCCTGAGCCTCTCATTCTCCCTACATCTTGATCTCACTATGGATCACATACCACCTCTAAGATCCTCCCAAACAAGTACGGGATCCTTCGGATCCTCCCAACTAAGTACGGATCCCTCGGGTCCTCCCACTTAAGTACGGATCCTGCAGCGGGGCTGCTGTAGCTTTAGCGTCAGAGGAAGACACAGACTCAGAGAGTCTCTAGTAATATTGATAGCTTGCAAACTCTATACGAGAGTTTGCACGAGTACCTTAATATAGCTAATTAAGGACTCCAAGAGACAGAAATACCTTAAACAAGGCTAGTGAACTCTTAGGCTTCAAATGTGAACTGAATGTATTGTTGTTTATCGCGGCAGAGCCGCCTGTTGTTTGTATGTATAGGACTCACTATCTATCATAGTAGAGCCTAGTCAAATGCATATCCAGTGGCTGTGAGCCACCCACTCCTATCTGGGGTGACCCACGTAACATATGTGTGGAAGCCACTTATGTGTGGCACCTAGCTTGTGTGCATCACACTATTCAATGTAACCCCGTTACACCCTCCCCCACCAGACTGTGGACACCACGTGTACGCACTCGTCATCATCTCGATTGAGAAGTCTCGACGACAACGGCCAAGTCGCTTGCCCTCACGAGAGCCCGCTCCAGAACTTTCCAAGTTCAACGAGCACATGGCTCGGAGTCCGCAGGCGTCTTGGTCACTCGACAACAAGAGCGCGCTCGCGTCCCCGGCACCTAGTGCCCCAACGTCCGACCGTAAGGTCTCACCGCGCCCCGCGTCAACGCTCTCGGTGAGAGAGTATCACGCCTTGCAGCAGAGCCGTCTTGCGCTTTGCTCGGAGAGCCCCAGCAGCGCGAACATGGCCCGCCGGGCGGCAGATGACCTCTTTGAGGGCCTCGAGGAGGGGGAGGAGGACGAGGAGCTGGACTACAGCTCCGACACGCCGATGCCTCAGCGAGAGGACTCCCCGCCTCCTGCGCGTCCACGCTCGCCGGAGCAGCAACGCCGGGTTCCCAACCCTTTCGTGGATCGCGAGACCACAGCACTTCGTGCTTCGTCTGGTCTGGAGACAAACGAGATCTCCAACGACCTCGACGAGGCTCAAGAGCGCCAGCTCGAGGGGCAAACTGCCGTTCGTTCGCAACGACCTGAGGCGCGACCGCTAGTGAGCTCTCGACGAGAGTATGGCTTCGTACCGCTCAACCCGGTGGAGCGCTTGAAGCAGTTTGGCTCGGGGCCATTGCAGAATTGGCGAATCGGGCCGGCGGCCAGTACCAGCGACCAGGTCGCTACTCGTACTGCTCTCCGAGAGAGGCTTCTGACGCCGCAGCAGACCACTCCGGAGGAGTATGGGACTCGCCTGTCCGATCAAGCCCGTGGGGCTTCAGTCCCCGCGATGCGGACTATTCCGGTGGTGCTCGGTCCGGGAGAGCTCCTCCACGAGGACGACGCTCAATTCACGAGCTGGGTTCATCGAACCCGCCGTCTCTCTTCGCTGGAGTCTCTCCAGTCTAGCTTCGACGAAGCTGATGTGCGCTTAGAGCGCCGGCTTCGCTTCGATTTCGCGAAGATGAAGACGAAGCGTCAGGCGGCCGCCTCCAGGTCGCTACAGTCCCTCGGACTCGGCTCCTCTGCTCTTAAGAGCGCTGCAGGAACTCACCAAGGTGAGTCGACGGCTGCAGCAGCCCGGGATCAACGCTTGAGCTCAGCGTATGATCCCTCAGCTCCCCTGCCTAGCGGCGGGAAGCGTGAGGCGACCGACTTCGCGGTCGCGGGCTCGCAGAGCGCCTTCGATCGCGGCGATCAAAAGCGTCCACGACGTCAGGGCAGTCTTGCCGGAGGGGTACCTCAAACTCCCACGAGTTTTCTGAGTGCGGGTACCCTCTCCACTTCACCAGATACTGGTATTGCCCCTGGTAACGGCGTCGGGCTAACAGCCTTTCCACATGGTAGTGGAGAACACCTTGCTCGTCGAGCAGCGCCGGCGGCGCCCGTGTCCTCGCACGTTGAGGAACCTGTCCGTCCTGAGGAGTTGGAGAGCTTGGAGAGATCGCTGGGCGACGTGCGTCAGACCCTGGAGCGCCATGGGCGGAGGCTCGATCAAGCCGAGAGGGAATCTGACACCACCGTGAATGAGATCCGCGATCTCCTGGAGCGCCTCCAGTTGTGTGAGGCTGCTGAGTCGGCGACTCAACGCCTGGCGCGCCTTGAGCAAGGTTTCGCGCGGCGGGAAGGTCAGGTCGACCTGTTACTGCGACTTCAGCAGGGCGCTGTGGCTCCGCCACGCTGGGCGCCAGCTCCTGAGAACCCACCTGCGCCGGGTCCCGGTACGGCTTGAGCAAGCCAACGTAGAACACGGGGTGCGTACGCATCTTCTTCGGAAGATTCAGCGTGTACGCCAGGCCCTTCTTGGCCACGACCGTGAACGGTCCCACGAAGCGCGGGCGCAACTTGGTCTTGAAGACCGCAGACACTGCATGTGTAGGTAGGTTTTTAGCGTTAAGCAACACTAGGTCCCCGACCTCAAAGCTGTCAACATTGCCTCTGCCCCTGGCATCAGCCTGTTCCTTCTGCTTGTCTTGGCTCTCAGCCATAGCGTCACGCACGTGTCGAAGGACACTCAGTCGCGTTGATAGAAACTCATCAACCTGTTTACGAACAGTGAGTGGGCTGACATCAGCAAGCCGATCGGCTAACTCTCCCCCACCAAGCCCAGGACCACGGAGTGGCAGCGTCAGCGGGACGCGCGGGTGAGTGAGGCCGTTCACGTAGAACGGAGTGTAGCCCGTGGAGGCATGCACAGCGTTGTTCAACGCAAACTCGACGAGTGGAAGCATAGCGCTCCAACGCTTCGGCGTTTCAGCGCAAATGCTACGAAGAATGTCTTCGACAACGCGATTCACGCGCTCAGTCTGACCGTCGGTCTGCGGATGGTCCGCTGTGGACATGTCCAACTTGGTGCCGAGCACCTTAAAGACAGCGTCCCAAAACTTCCCAGTGAAGCGGGGGTCTCGATCAGAGACAATCGATGCGGGCAGACCGTGTTGGCGGAAGACCCGATCGAGAAACAGCTTCGCTGTCCCTTCACCGTCCACGGTGTCCGGCACAGCCGCTAGATGAGCCATCTTGCTCAGACGGTCAACGAAGACCACGATGCCCGTGTTACCTTCCGCGTCCTTTGGAAGGCCAAACACGAAGTCCAAACTCATGGACTCCCAACACCCAGAGGGTACAGGCAAGCTTGCCAGCGGCGCGGCCGCATGCGGTGAGGGCTTCACCCGTTGACACGTCTCACACGTGCGCACGTACGTGCTCGTCCACTTGTACAGCTTGGGCCACCAATAGGTCCGGCTCACAGAGCTGTAGGTCTTCTCGCGACCGAGGTGGCCGCCAAGCGGTGTATCATGCGCCTCGTAGAGGATACGATACTTCAAATCCTCGTCATGAGGGACCACGACTCGAGGTGTGTCCTCCGCACTCGTGCTGTAGTACAGCAGACCGTCAGCGACGGAGTAACGGTGCAGGCTCGCGCGCAAGCGCGCCGACAATGTCTTGTCCGAGTTTTCAAACTCCTTGCTCCCAAGAGCACGCAGCAGGGCGACACACATGTCGTCTCGCGCATACGCAGCGCGTATCAAGTCCGTCACCGACGAGGTCACCATCGTGACATGAGCAAGCTCATAGTCCGGTCGCCGTGACAACGCGTCTGCAAGACCATTCTGCCTGCCAGGCTTGTACTTCACCTCGAAGTTGTACTCCGCGAAGAAGGACAGCCAACGGGCCATCCTTTGCGAGAGGTGAGGCGACTGGGTCGCAGTGCGTAGTGACGCATGATCAGTGAAGATCACAAACGGCTTAGAGCCCAGCAGGTGAACCCTGAACTTGACGAGAGCATACTTCATCGCAAGTAGCTCTTTGTCATGAACTGGATAGTTCTTCTCTGCAGCCTTAAGCTGGCGAGACTCAAACGCTATCACGCGTTCACGCCCTTCGGCGTCTGCTTGGAGCAGAGCACTGCCGATGGCGAAGTCCGATGCGTCACAGACGACACTGAATGGACGTTCTGGGTCTGGCAACGCCAGGATCGGCGCATGAAGGAGACTCTCCTTGACTGCTTCGAAAGCATCTTGATGCTCGGTGTTCCAACACCAGTCCTCATCCTTCTTAAGGAGATTGGACAATGGCCGAGCCATCTCAGCGTAGTTCGCGCTGTACTTGTGCAGTAGTTGGCGAGGCCAAGCCACTTGCGTAAGTCCTTTTGGTTCTTGGGAACCGGCCAGTCAACGATGGCCTTAACCTTAGCTGGATCTGCTCGAAGGCCGCGCTTCCCAACGAAGCATCCTAAGAAAGGAATTTCTTCAGCGCCGAAGATGCATTTTGATGCGTTAGCGTACAGCTTGTTGGTGCGCATGCACTCGAGCACTGCTCGCAAGTGGTCAATGTGGTTCTCCACGTCAGACCGACCGTGCTCCGCACGACTGTGGACGAAGATGTCATCGAAGTACGTTTGAGCAAACGCCCGCAGGGGCCTGAAGAGCTGCGTCACCAGACGATTGAACGTCGCAGGCGCGTTCGACAGCCCTTGGGGCATGACTAGCCACTCCCAGAGCATACCGCTCGGAGTGCTAACCGCTGTCAGCGGAATGTCACTCGCTCGCATGAGCAACTGGTAATAACCATCGACCAAGTCGAGCGCACTGTACATCGTGCAGCCAACCATATTGTTCTGCAGAACATCCTTCCTAGGAATCGGCGTCTGTGCCGGAATGGTGGCAGCGTTGAGCTTATTGAAAGCATGAACGATGCGCCACTTGCCATTAGGCTTTCTGACACAGAACGTAGGCGTCGAGTGCGGAGACTTGCTCTCACGCACCATGCCCGCAGCGTGCTTGGCACTAAAGAACGCGTCAATGACGTCACACTGCTCTTTCGGTAAGGGCCACTGCCGTGTTACGCAGTATTTGGTTCCAGGAACCAAGTCAATCTCATGACGGACACCTCGATCCGGAGGTAAGCCAGTGGGCGGGTCATTCGAGACCACATCCTGGAACTCCTTAACCAAAGGATAGAACGGATCCGATGGGTCCTTCAGGATCGAAGATCCACTTCGCGCACTGAGTGCCTCCTTCGTGTCCTCAAGGACAGCTTCATCCATAAGCGACGAGGAGTTCAATTCCTCCTCCGGTCGTATCATGACCACTTCGGCGAGCGCGCCAGCCTTTAAGGCATCCCCAAAGTCGGGAATGGACATCTCGTCCAGCTCTAGCAGAGCAGCCACCGTCGGAATAGCCTCGAGGCTGACGTTGCCCTCGGCTTCACCAGTCACTCCATCAACGAGTGTGTATAGCTGCTCGCTATCATCGTCCACGACGGACACGTCCTGTACCAGGACCGACGCCTTGCGTCTTGCAGTCGCCATCTGGCGTCGCTGCCGCCTCCTCGCGGACGCTGTACGCCTCGGAGAGGCCAGCGTGTTCAGACTGAAAGTCTCGTCAGGTGTTGCCACCTCTTGCTGCTCTGATTGAGCCGGCGTGGAGCCGCAACGCTCACAGCCCTCGCCCAGTGGATTAGGTGCCACTCCACCCGCATCGTCAGGGTCCTCCCCTTGATGCCTCGGCTCACAGCCGACCACGCCATCAGTGGCATGCAGCGATGCTGCGCTCTCGTGACGAGCACCGCTCAGCGGGTTACGTGCCGCTCCACGCGCATCACTAGGGCCATGCCCAAGATGCCTCGACGAACTGTCGACCGTGCCATTACCGGCATGCAGCGATTCTGCGCTCAAGCCACGAGCATCGCTCAGCGGGTTACGTGCCGCTCCACGCGCATCACTAGGGCCACGCCCAAGATGCCTCGACTCAGTGTCGACCCCGCCATTACCGGCAGGCAGTGATGACTCACAGTAACTCGGAGTCTCACTCAGTGGGTTACGTGCCACTCCACGTCCAGCCCACGAGCAGTGCTCGGGACTCGCGTCTTCGACGCCAGTGTCCATTAACTCGGACACTCCAATGTCCAGCACATTGACCGACTCGGTCCAGTGCCCGCGCCAATAGCGCTTTTGCTTCCTAGCAGAGGTGGGTTCATGACTCGCCAATGCTCCCCTAGGAGGCAAGCGCGTAGCGCCTAAGGTCTTCGACCGCCAGTCGATCCATGGTTCATGGCACTCCAGCCATGCCATGCCGAGGATGAGGTCGTACCTCGAATCCAGGTCGATGACCGAACAGCGTTCAACGCTATCGAAGTCCAGAAACTTCACGCCCAGGTTCACAGGAACCTTGGGCACCGTCACACGGGTTCCCGTTGCAAGGCGGACAGTGATGACACCACTCATACGCGCTTTCAGCGCCTCAGCATACAGCTGACTTCCTTCCATCGTGGAGCGCCGAGCATAGTTGCCCGACGCTCCGGAGTCGATAAGGATCTTCCATGGCTTCTCAAAGCCCTTCACGGTCGCTTCCACGACCAGCAAGCCCGGCTTGCATACACGTCCCGTGTTGTTAGAGAGCACGGTGCTCTTTGGGGCTAAGCCCTGCCGACCTCCTCCCTGAGACTCAACAGAACTCAGTTCTTCTTCCCCAGCAGGGCGCCCCGCGCCTACTGGGACTTGGCGTTTCCCCGCCCCGAGCCAGGCTTCTGCTCAGAAGCGGAGATTCGGCTCGACGGAGCCTGGCGCTGCTTGCGCAGCGGGCAACCCGGACGCAGGTGTTGCGTGCTGCCGCACACATAGCATCGACGGATGCCGATACGCTGCTCAGCAGCCTGAAGCTCGGCTTCCTCATCTTCAGCGTAGCTGAGGTCCATAGGCATTGCGCCATTGGACACATCAGAAGCTCCGGAAGAGCTGGCTTGGGAAGCCGTCCAACCAAGTCGCGACGACTTGAAGTTGAACTCGGCGTTCAACGCCACGTTCACGGCTTCCTCAAAAGAGGTCGGGTGAACACGGAAGACTTCCGTCCTGGCCACACCAGTGCGAAGGCCTTCCATGAAGACGGTCACCGCGACCACTTCAGGAAGAGGATCCGCCGCCATGCCGGCGAGAAGAGTTCTCAACTCCTGGACGAAGTCCAACAATTCCTTCTTACCCTGACGGGTAGACAGGAAGCGTGACCTCACGCGATACGCCTGGTTAGGCGGCGAGAACACTCGCGAAAGCTGGGCCTTCAGCTGATCCCAAGAAGGGAACGCAGTGTCCACAGACGTGCCACACGTCAGGGCCCACTCTCGCGCTCGGCCACCGAGCTTGGAGATCGCAAGCGCCACGCGCTGCTGCTCGGTCTTGAGCATGGCGGACGCCATGGCCATTTCGACCTCTCTGATCCAGAGCAAAAGGCTTTCGCCTTCCTTGCCCTCGAAGGTCTTGACGCTCACCATGAGCGGTTTAGCTCGTGGAGCATCGTCCGATGCAGGCCTAGGCGTCACAGACGCCGCGGCCGCAGTCATCTTCTGCTGGACGTGCTCCAACAGAGCATTCTCATACTGAGAAAACGCCTCCAGACGCGCGTTCACCGCGTCGGGGCCTTGCGAAGCAAGATGGGCCACACCTTCCGGGCCGATCAAGGACATCAGCTTATTAAGCCCGTCCTGTTGGTTCGGGGGTAAGTGGGCAAATTGCTCCATCCTCACAGAGGGACAGTTGTAAGACTCAGGTGTCGGATTGACTAGAAGTGCTACCAAGTGCAGCGGGGCTGCTGTAGCTTTAGCGTCAGAGGAAGACACAGACTCAGAGAGTCTCTAGTAATATTGATAGCTTGCAAACTCTATACGAGAGTTTGCACGAGTACCTTAATATAGCTAATTAAGGACTCCAAGAGACAGAAATACCTTAAACAAGGCTAGTGAACTCTTAGGCTTCAAATGTGAACTGAATGTATTGTTGTTTATCGCGGCAGAGCCGCCTGTTGTTTGTATGTATAGGACTCACTATCTATCATAGTAGAGCCTAGTCAAATGCAAATATCCAGTGGCTGTGAGCCACCCACTCCTATCTGGGGTGACCCACGTAACATATGTGTGGAAGCCACTTATGTGTGGCACCTAGCTTGTGTGCATCACACTATTCAATGTAACCCCGTTACAGATCCCTTCGGATCCTATCCCCATTCCTTACGGGACGGTCATTAGGATCCGTCCCATATGGGATCCCGCGTGTCGCGTAGTCAAGATCCTTCACTTCGGGAATTTTCCGGAAACTGCAATACCACACGGGGGTCTCATCCGAGACAATCGAAACGGGCAGGCCATGCTGGCGGACGACCCGATCGATGAACAGCTTTGCTGTACCTTCACCGTCAACGGTGTCTGGCACAGCCGCTAGATGAGCCATCTTGCTCAGACGGTCAACGAAGACCACAATCCCAGTGTTGCCTTCCGAATCCTTCGGAAGGCCGAACACAAATCTAAACTCATGGACTCACAGCACCCAGCGGGTACAGGCAAACTTGCCAGCGGCGCAGCCACATGCGGGGAGGGCTTCACCCGTTGACACGTCTCACACGTGCACACATACGTGCTCGTCCACTTGTACAGCTTGGGCCACCAATAGGCCCGGCTCACAGAGCTGTAGGTCTTTTCACGACCGAGGTGACCACTAAGCGATGTATCATGCGCCTCAAAGAGGATACGATACTTCAGATCCTCGTCATGAGGGACCACGACACGAGAAGTGTCCGCCGCACCCGTGCTGTAATACAGCATCCCATCAGCGATGGGGTAGCGGTGCAGCTCGCGCGCAAGCGCGCCGACAATTTGTTGTCCGAGTTTTCAAACTCCTTGCTCCCAAGAGCACGTAGCAGGACGACACTCATGTCGTCGCGCGCATACGCAGCGCGGACCAAGTCCAGTACTGGTGAGGTCACCATGGTGACATGAGCAAGCTCATTGACAGGTCGACGGGACAATGCGTCCGCCAGACCATTCTGCCTGCCAGGCTCATACTTCACCTCGAAGTTGTACTCCGCGAAGAAGGACAACCAGCGGCCATACTTTGCGAGAGATGAGGCGACTGGGTCGCAGTGCGTAGTGACGCATGATCGGTGAAGATCACAAACGGCTTTGAGCCAAGCAGGTGAACCCTGAATTTGACGAGAGCATACTCCATCGCAAGTACTCTTTGTCATGAACTGGGTAGTTCTTCTCTGCAGCTTTAAGCTGGCGAGACTCAAACGCGATGACGCGCTCACGCCCTTCGGCGTCTGCTTGAAGCAGAGCACTGCCTATGGCAAAGTCCGATGCGTCACAGACGACACTGAATGGACGATCAGGGTCTGGCAACGCCAGGATCGGCGCATGAAGGAGACTCTCCTTGACCGCCACGAAAGCATCTTGATGCTCGGTGTTCCAACACCAGTCCGCATCCTTCTTAAGGAGATTGGACAATGGCCGAGCCATGTCAGCGTAATTCTCGCTGTACTTGTGCAAGTAATTGGCGAGGCCAAGCCACTTACGTAAGTCCTTTTGGTTCTTTGGAACCGGCCAGTCGGCAATGGTCTTGACCTTAGCAGGATCTGCTCGAAGGCTCGCTTTCCAACAAAGCATCCTAAGAAATGAATCTCTCCAGCACCGAAGATGCATTTGGATGCGTTAGTGTACAGCTTATGGCGCCATCGACTCCCCCACACCTCCATTGTCGGTGCCAAAGCGTCGTGGGCCTCGCCCCGGACGTGCCAAACCACGTGCAAGCCATTGCAGCCGTCTGCGGGATTCTCACCAACCCATTGGACCGAAACAATCTTTGACCAGAACGACCAGAATTCGGCGCCTGGTCAATCCGCCTCTTCAGCGATAATACATCGGCATCCGTCGCGTTCAGCATGTACAACACCCTTCCCCAGCCGCGGCGAACACCAGCGCAGCTGCAAGCGATGTTGCAGCGAGGTACGCCACTTTGGCGGACGGTGAAGCAAGTTGCCGAAGCCGAGTCGGCCCTTCCGCCGAATTCCATGGCGCCATCGACTCCCCCACACCTCCATTGTCGGTGCCAAAGCGTCGTGGGCCTCGCCCCGGACGTGCCAAACCACGTGCAAGCCATTGCAGCCGTCTGCTGGCTTCTCACCAACCCATTGGACCGAAACAATCTCTGACCAGAACGGACCAGAATTCGGCGCCTGGTCAATCCGCCTCTTCAGCGATAATACATCGGCATCCGTCGCGTTCAGCATGTACAACACCCTTCCCCAGACGCAGCGAACACCAGCGCAGCTGCAAGCGATGTTGCAGCGAGGTACGCCACTTTGGCGGACGGTGAAGCAAGTTGCCGAAGACGAGTCGGCCCTTCCGCCGAATTCCATGGCGCCATCGACTCCCCCACACCTCCATTGTCGGTGCCAAAGCGTCGTGGGCCTCGCGTCGGACGTGCCAAACCACGTGCAAGCCATTGCAGCCGTCTGCTGGATTCTCACCAACCCATTGGACCGAAACAATCTCTGACCAGAACGGACCAGAATTCGGCGCCTGGTCAATCCGCCTCTTCAGCGATAATACATCGGCATCCGTCGCGTTCGGCATGTACAACACCCTTCCCCAGCCGCAGCGAACACCAGCGCAGCCGCAAGCGATGTTGCAGCGAGGTACGCCACTTTGGTGGACGGTGAAGCAAGTTGCCGAAGCCGAGTCGGCCCTTCCGCCGAATTCCATGGCGCCATCGACTCCCCCACACCTCCGTTGTCGGCGCCAAAGCGTCGTGGGCCTCGCCCCGGACGTGCCAAACCACGTGCAAGCCATTGCAGCCGTCTGCGGGATTCTCACCAACCCATTGGACCGAAACAATCTCTGACCAGAACGGACCAGAATTCGGCGCCTGGTCAATCCGCCTCTTCAGCGATAATACATCGGCATCCGTCGCGTTCAGCATGTACAACACCCTTCCCCAGCCGCGGTGAACACCAGCGCAGCTGCAAGCGATGTTGCAGCGAGGTACGCCACTTTGGCGGATGGTGAAGCAAGTTGCCGAAGCCGAGTCGGCCCTTCCGCCGAATTCCATGGCGCCATCGACTCCCCCATACCTCCGATGTCGGCGCCAAAGCGTCGTGGGCCTCGCCCCGGACGTGCCAAACCACGTGCAAGCCATTGCAGCCGTCTGCTGGATTCTCACCAACCCATTGGACCGAAACAATCTCTGACCAGAATTCGGCGCCTGGTCAATCCGCCTCTTCAGCGATAATACATCGGCATCTGTCGCGTTCAGCATGTACAACACCCTTCCCCAGCCGCGGTGAACACCAGCGCAGCTGCAAGCGATGTTGCAGCGAGGTACGCCACTTTGGCGGATGGTGAAGCAAGTTGCCGAAGCCGAGTCGGCCCTTCCGCCGAATTCCATGGCGCCATCGACTCCCCCATACCTCCGATGTCGGCGCCAAAGCGTCGTGGGCCTCGCCCCGGACGTGCCAAACCACGTGCAAGCCATTGCAGCCGTCTGCTGGATTCTCACCAACCCATTGGACCGAAACAATCTCTGACCAGAACGGACCAGAATTCGGCGCCTGGTCAATCCGCCTCTTCAGCGATAATATATCGGCATCCGTCGCGTTCAGCATGTACAACACCCTTCCCCAGCCGCGGCGAACACCAGCGCAGCTGCAAGCGATGTTGCAGCGAGGTACGCCACTTTGGCGGACGGTAAAGCAAGTTGCCGAAGCCGAGTCGGCCCTTCCGCCGAATTCCATGGCGCCATCGACTCCCCCACACCTCCGTTGTCGGCGCCAAAGCGTCGTGGGCCTCGCCCCGGACGTGCCAAACCACGTGCAAGCCATTGCAGCCGTCTGCGGGCTTCTCACCAACCCATTGGACCGAAACAAGCTCTGACCAGAACGGACCAGAATTCGGCGCCTGGTCAAAATCCGCCTCTTCAGCGATAATACATCGGCATATGTCGCGTTCAGCATGTACAACACCCTTCCCCAGACGCAGCGAACACCAGCGCAGCTGCAAGCGATGTTGCAGCGAGGAACGCCACTTTGGCGGACGGTGAAGCAAGTTGCCGAAGCCGAGTCGGCCCTTCCGCCGAATTCCATGGCGCCATCGACTCCCCCACACCTCCATTGTCGGTGCCAAAGCGCTGCGGGCCTCGCGTCGGACGTGCCAAACCACGTGCAAGCCATTGCAGCCGTCTGCTGGATTCTCACCAACCCATTGGACCGAAACAATCTCTGACCAGAACGGACCAGAATTCGGCGCCTGGTCAATCCGCCTCTTCAGCGATAATACATCGGCATCTGTCGCGTTCAGCATGTACAACACCCTTTCCCAGCCGCGGCGAACACCAGCGCAGCTGCAAGCGATGTTGCAGCGAGGTACGCCACTTTGGCGGACGGTAAAGCAAGTTGCCGAAGCCGAGTCGGCCCTTCCGCCGAATTCCATGGCGCCATCGACTCCCCCACACCTCCATTGTCGGTGCCAAAGCGTCGTGGGCCTCGCCCCGGACGTGCCAAACCACGTGCAAGCCATTGCAGCCGTCTGCTGGATTCTCACCAACCCATTGGACCGAAACAATCTCTGACCAGAATTCGGCGCCTGGTCAATCCGCCTCTTCAGCGATAATACATCGGCATCTGTCGCGTTCAGCATGTACAACACCCTTTCCCAGCCGCGGCGAACACCAGCGCAGCTGCAAGCGACGTTGAAGCGAGGTACGCCACTTTGGCGGATGGTGAAGCAAGTTGCCGAAGCCGAGTCGGCCCTTCCGCCGAATTCCATGGCGCCATCGACTCCCCCACACCTCCGTTGTCGGGGCCAAAGCGTCGTGGGCCTCGCCCCGGACGTGCCAAACCACGTGCAAGCCATTGCAGCCGTCTGCGGGATTCTCACCAACCCATTGGACCGAAACAATCTCTGACCAGAACGGACCAGAATTCGGCGCCTGGTCAATCCGCCTCTTCAGCGATAATACATCGGCATCTGTCGCGTTCAGCATGTACAACACCCTTTCCCAGCCGCGGCGAACACCAGCGCAGCTGCAAGCGATGTTGCAGCGAGGTACGCCACTTTGGCGGACGGTAAAGCAAGTTGCCGAAGCCGAGTCGGCCCTTCCGCCGAATTCCATGGCGCCATCGACTCCCCCACACCTCCATTGTCGGTGCCAAAGCGTCGTGGGCCTCGCCCCGGACGTGCCAAACCACGTGCAAGCCATTGCAGCCGTCTGCTGGATTCTCACCAACCCATTGGACCGAAACAATCTCTGACCAGAATTCGGCGCCTGGTCAATCCGCCTCTTCAGCGATAATACATCGGCATCTGTCGCGTTCAGCATGTACAACACCCTTTCCCAGCCGCGGCGAACACCAGCGCAGCTGCAAGCGACGTTGAAGCGAGGTACGCCACTTTGGCGGATGGTGAAGCAAGTTGCCGAAGCCGAGTCGGCCCTTCCGCCGAATTCCATGGCGCCATCGACTCCCCCACACCTCCGTTGTCGGGGCCAAAGCGTCGTGGGCCTCGCCCCGGACGTGCCAAACCACGTGCAAGCCATTGCAGCCGTCTGCGGGATTCTCACCAACCCATTGGACCGAAACAATCTCTGACCAGAACGGACCAGAATTCGGCGCCTGGTCAATCCGCCTCTTTAGCGATAATACATCGGCATCCGTCGCGTTCAGCATGTACAACACCCTTCCCCAGCCGCGGCGAACACCAGCGCAGCCGCAAGCGATGTTGCAGCGAGGTACGCCACTTTGGCGGATGGTGAAGCAAGTTGCCGAAGCCGAGTCGGCCCTTCCGCCGAATTCCATGGCGCCATTGACTCCCCCACACCTCCGTTGTCGGCGCCAAAGCGTCGTGGGCCTCGCCCCGGACGTGCCAAACCACGTGCAAGCCATTGCAGCCGTCTGCTGGATTCTCACCAACCCATTGGACCGAAACAATCTCTGACCAGAACGGACCAGAATTCGGCGCCTGGTCAATCCGCCTCTTCAGCGATAATACATCGGCATCCGTCGCGTTCAGCATGTACAACACCCTTCCCCAGCCGCGGCGAACACCAGCGCAGCCGCAAGCGATGTTGCAGCGAGGTACGCCACTTTGGCGGACGGTGAAGCAAGTTGCCGAAGCCGAGTCGGCCCTTCCGCCGAATTCCATGGCGCCATCGACTCCCCCACACCTCCGTTGTCGGGGCCAAAGCGTCGTGGGCCTCGCCCCGGACGTGCCAAACCACGTGCAAGCCATTGCAGCCGTCTGCGGGCTTCTCACCAACCCATTGGACCGAAACAAGCTCTGACCAGAACGGACCAGAATTCGGCGCCTGGTCAATCCGCCTCTTCAGCGATAATACATCGGCATCTGTCGCGTTCAGCATGTACAACACCCTTCCCCAGACGCAGCGAACACCAGCGCAGCTGCAAGCGATGTTGCAGCGAGGTACGCCACTTTGGCGGACGGTGAAGCAAGTTGCCGAAGCCGAGTCGGCCCTTCTGCCGAATTCCATGGCGCCATCGACTCCCCCACACCTCCGTTGTCGGCGCCAAAGCGTCGTGGGCCTCGCCCCGGACGTGCCAAACCACGTGCAAGCCATTGCAGCGGTCTGCGGGATTCTCACCAACCGATTGGACCGAAACAATCTCTGACCAGAACGGACCAGAATTCGGCGCCTGGTCAATCCGCCTCTTCAGCGATAATACATCGGCATCCGTCGCGTTCAGCATGTACAACACCCTTCCCCAGCCGCGGCGAACACCAGCGCAGCCGCAAGCGATGTTGCAGCGAGGTACGCCACTTTGGCGGACGGTGAAGCAAGTTGCCGAAGCCGAGTCGGCCCTTCCGCCGAATTCCATGGCGCCATTGACTCCCCCACACCTCCGTTGTCGGCGCCAAAACGTCGTGGTCCTCGCCCCGGACGTGCCAAACCACGTGCAAGCCATTGCAGCCGTCTGCGGGATTCTCACCAACCCATTGGACCGAAACAATCTCTGACCAGAACGGACCAGAATTCGGCGCCTGGTCAATCCGCCTCTTCAGCGATAATACATCGGCATCCGTCGCGTTCGGCATGTACAACACCCTTCCCCAGCCGCAGCGAACACCAGCGCAGCCGCAAGCGATGTTGCAGCGAGGTACGCCACTTTGGTGGACGGTGAAGCAAGTTGCCGAAGCCGAGTCGGCCCTTCCGCCGAATTCCATGGCGCCATCGACTCCCCCACACCTCCGTTGTCGGTGCCAAAGCGTCGTGGGCCTCGCCCCGGACGTGCCAAACCACGTGCAAGCCATTGCAGCCGTCTGCGGGATTCTCACCAACCCATTGGACCGAAACAATCTCTGACCAGAACGGACCAGAATTCGGCGCCTGGTCAATCCGCCTCTTCAGCGATAATACATCGGCATCCGTCGCGTTCGGCATGTACAACACCCTTCCCCAGCCGCAGCGAACACCAGCGCAGCCGCAAGCGATGTTGCAGCGAGGTACGCCACTTTGGTGGACGGTGAAGCAAGTTGCCGAAGCCGAGTCGGCCCTTCCGCCGAATTCCATGGCGCCATCGACTCCCCCACACCTCCGTTGTCGGTGCCAAAGCGTCGTGGGCCTCGCCCCGGACGTGCCAAACCACGTGCAAGCCATTGCAGCCGTCTGCTGGATTCTCACCAACCCATTGGACCGAAACAATCTCTGACCAGAACGGACCAGAATTCGGCGCCTGGTCAATCCGCCTCTTCAGCGATAATACATCGGCATCCGTCGCGTTCAGCATGTACAACACCCTTCCCCAGCCGCGGTGAACACCAGCGCAGCTGCAAGCGATGTTGCAGCGAGGTACGCCACTTTGGCGGATGGTGAAGCAAGTTGCCGAAGCCGAGTCGGCCCTTCCGCCGAATTCCATGGCGCCATCGACTCCCCCACACCTCCATTGTCGGTGCCAAAGCGTCGTGGGCCTCGCCCCGGACGTGCCAAACCACGTGCAAGCCATTGCAGCCGTCTGCTGGATTCTCACCAACCCATTGGACCGAAACAATCTCTGACCAGAACGGACCAGAATTCGGCGCCTGGTCAATCCGCCTCTTCAGCGGTGATATATCGGCATCCGTCGCGTTCAGCATGTACAACACCCTTCCCCAGCCGCAGCGAACACCAGCGCAGCCGCAAGCGATGTTGCAGCGAGGTACGCCACTTTGGTGGACGGTGAAGCAAGTTGCCGAAGCCGAGTCGGCCCTTCCGCCGAATTCCATGGCGCCATCGACTCCCCCACACCTCCGTTGTCGGCGCCAAAACGTCGTGGGCCTCGCCCCGGACGTGCCAAACCACGTGCAAGCCATTGCAGCGGTCTGCGGGATTCTCACCAACCGATTGGACCGAAACAATCTCTGACCAGAACGGACCAGAATTCGGCGCCTGGTCAATCCGCCTCTTCAGCGATAATACATCGGCATCCGTCGCGTTCGGCATGTACAACACCCTTCCCCAGCCGCGGCGAACACCAGCGCAGCTGCAAGCGATGTTGAAGCGAGGTACGCCACTTTGGCGGATGGTGAAGCAAGTTGCCGAAGCCGAGTCGGCCCTTCCGCCGAATTCCATGGCGCCATCGACTCCCCCATACCTCCGATGTCGGCGCCAAAGCGTCGTGGGCCTCGCCCCGGACGTGCCAAACCACGTGCAAGCCATTGCAGCCGTCTGCTGGCTTCTCACCAACCCATTGGACCGAAACAATCTCTGACCAGAACGGACCAGAATTCGGCGCCTGGTCAATCCGCCTCTTCAGCGATAATATATCGGCATCCGTCGCGTTCAGCATGTACAACACCCTCCCTGGCCGCGGCGAACACCAGCGCAGCTGCAAGCGATGTTGCAGCGAGGTACGCCACTTTGGCGGACGGTGAAGCAAGTTGCCGAAGCCGAGTCGGCCCTTCCGCCGAATTCCATGGCGCCATCGACTCCCCCATACCTCCGTTGTCGGCGCCAAAGCGTCGTGGGCCTCGCCCCGGACGTGCCAAACCACGTGCAAGCCATTGCAGCCGTCTGCTGGATTCTCACCAACCGATTGGACCGAAACAATCTCTGACCAGAACGGACCAGAATTCGGCGCCTGGTCAATCCGCCTCTTCAGCGATAATACATCGGCATCCGTCGCGTTCAGCATGTACAACACCCTTCCCCAGCCGCAGCGAACACCAGCGCAGCTGCAAGCGATGTTGAAGCGAGGTACGCCACTTTGGCGGATGGTGAAGCAAGTTGCCGAAGCCGAGTCGGCCCTTCCGCCGAATTCCATGGCGCCATCGACTCCCCCATACCTCCGATGTCGGCGCCAAAGCGTCGTGGGCCTCGCCCCGGACGTGCCAAACCACGTGCAAGCCATTGCAGCCGTCTGCTGGCTTCTCACCAACCCATTGGACCGAAACAATCTCTGACCAGAACGGACCAGAATTCGGCGCCTGGTCAATCCGCCTCTTCAGCGATAATATATCGGCATCCGTCGCGTTCAGCATGTACAACACCCTCCCTGGCCGCGGCGAACACCAGCGCAGCTGCAAGCGATGTTGCAGCGAGGTACGCCACTTTGGCGGACGGTGAAGCAAGTTGCCGAAGCCGAGTCGGCCCTTCCGCCGAATTCCATGGCGCCATCGACTCCCCCATACCTCCGTTGTCGGCGCCAAAGCGTCGTGGGCCTCGCCCCGGACGTGCCAAACCACGTGCAAGCCATTGCAGCCGTCTGCTGGATTCTCACCAACCGATTGGACCGAAACAATCTCTGACCAGAACGGACCAGAATTCGGCGCCTGGTCAATCCGCCTCTTCAGCGATAATACATCGGCATCCGTCGCGTTCAGCATGTACAACACCCTTCCCCAGCCGCAGCGAGCACCAGCACAGCCGCAATCGATGTTGCAGCGAGGTACGCCACTTTGGCGGACGGTAAAGCAAGTTGCCGAAGCCGAGTCGGCCCTTCCGCCGAATTCCATCGCTCCATCGACTCCCCCACACCTCCGATGTCGGCGCCAAAGCGTCGTGGGCCTCGCGCCGGACGTGCCAAACCACGTGCAAGCCATTGCAGCCGTCTGCGGGATTCTCACCAACTCATTAGACCGATACAATCCGACCAGAACGGACCAGAATCCGGTGCCTGGTCAATCCGCCTCTTCAGCGATAATACATCGGCATCCGTCGCGTTCAGCATGTACAACACCCTTTCCCAGCCGCGGCGAACACCAGCGCAGCTGCAAGCGATGTTGCAGCGAGGTACGCCACTTTGGCGGACGGTAAAGCAAGTTGCCGAAGCCGAGTCGGCCCTTCCGCCGAATTCCATCGCTCCATCGACTCCCCCACACCTCCGATGTCGGCGCCAAAGCGTCGTGGGCCTCGCGCCGGACGTGCCAAATCACGTGCAAGCCATTGCAGCCGTCTGCGGGCTTCCCACCAACTCATTGGACCGATACAATCCGACCAGAACCAGAATTCGGCGCCTGGTCAATCCGCCTCTTCAGCGATAATACATCGGCATCCGTCGCGTTCGGCATGCACAACACCCTTCCCAAGCCGCAGCGAGCGGGGCTATTGAAAAATGAGTTGGTGAGGCTCGTAGTGGCCTAGACAGAGTCGAGGACCCGAAATCTTCAGTGGCTGGGTTAAGCCTTTTTAGAGCGGGTGCAGGTGTTACGCCGCCTACAATGACACGCCGTAACATGTATTGCCATGCTGACAACGCCGGTCGTGTCTTTGGAGCGGCGGGGTATTGAAAACTGAATTGGTGAGGCTCGTAGTGGCCTAGACAGAGTCGAGGAGCCGAAATCTTCAGTGGCTGGGTTAAGCCTTTTTAGAGCGGGTGCAGGTGTTACGCCGCCTACAATGACACGCCGTAACATGTATTGCCATGCTGACAACGCCGGTCGTGTCTTTGGAGCGGCGGGGTATTGAAAACTGAATTGGTGAGGCTCGTAGTGGCCTAGACAGAGTCGAGGAGCCGAAAGCTTCGGTCGCTGGGGTTAAGCCTTTTTAGAGCGGGTGCAGGTGTTATGCCGCCTACCATGGCACGCCCGAACGTGTATTACCATGCTGACAACGCCGATCGTGTCGTTGGAGCGGCGGGGTATTGAAAAATGAGTTGGTGAGGCTCGTAGTGGCCTAGACAGAGTCGAGGACCCGAAATCTTCGGTCGCTGGGGTTAAGCCTTTTTAGAGCGGGTGCAGGTGTTATGCCGCCTACCATGGCACGCCCGAACGTGTATTATCATGCTGACAACGCCGATCGTGTCTTTGGAGCGGCGGGGTATTGCAAAATGAGTTGGTGAGGCTCGTAGTGGCTTAGACAGAGTCGAGGACCCGAAATCTTCAGTCGCTGGGGTTAAGCCTTTTTAGAGCGGGTGCAGGTGTTATGCCGCCTACCATGGCACGCCCGAACGTGTATTATCATGCTGACAACGCCGATCGTGTCTTTGGAGCGGCGGGGTATTGCAAAATGAGTTGGTGAGGCTCGTAGTGGCTTAGACAGAGTCGAGGACCCGAAATCTTCAGTCGCTGGGGTTAAGCCTTTTTAGAGCGGGTGCAGGTGTTATGCCGCCTACCATGGCACGCCCGAACGTGTATTACCATGCCGACAACACCGATCGTGGCTTTGGAGCGGCGGGGTATTGAAAACTGAATTGGTGAGGCTCGTAGTGGCCTAGACAGAGTCGAGGACCCGAAATCTTCAGTGGCTGGGTTAAGCCTTTTTAGAGCGGGTGCAGGTGTTATGCCGCCTACAATGGCACGCCGGAACATGTATTACCATGCTGACAACGCCGAACGTGTCTTTGGAGCGGCGGGGTATTGAAAAATGAGTTGGTGAGGCTCGTAGTGGCCTAGACAGAGTCGAGGACCCGAAATCTTCAGTGGCTGGGTTAAGCCTTTTTAGAGCGGGTGCAGGTGTTACGCCGCCTACAATGACACGCCGTAACATGTATTGCCATGCTGACAACGCCGGTCGTGTCTTTGGAGCGGCGGGGTATTGAAAACTGAATTGGTGAGGCTCGTAGTGGCCTAGACAGAGTCGAGGAGCCGAAAGCTTCGGTCGCTGGGGTTAAGCCTTTTTAGAGCGGGTGCAGGTGTTATGCCGCCTACCATGGCACGCCCGAACGTGTATTACCATGCTGACAACGCCGATCGTGTCGTTGGAGCGGCGGGGTATTGAAAAATGAGTTGGTGAGGCTCGTAGTGGCCTAGACAGAGTCGAGGACCCGAAATCTTCGGTCGCTGGGGTTAAGCCTTTTTAGAGCGGGTGCAGGTGTTATGCCGCCTACAATGGCACGCCGTAACGTGTATTATCATGCTGACAACGCCGATCGTGTCTTTGGAGCGGCGGGGTATTGCAAAATGAGTTGGTGAGGCTCGTAGTTGCTTAGACAGAGTCGAGGACCCGAAATCTTCAGTCGCTGGGGTTAAGCAGTTTTAGAGCGGGTGCAGGTGTCATGCCGCCTACCATGGCACGCCGGAACGTGTATTACCATGCCGACAACACCGATCGTGTCTTTGGAGCGGCGGGGTATTGAAAACTGAATTGGTGAGGCTCGTAGTGGCCTAGACAGAGTCGAGGACCCGAAATCTTCGGTCGCTGGGGTTAAGCCTTTTTAGAGCGGGTGCAGGTGTTATGCCGCCTACAATGGCACGCCCGAACATGTATTACCATGCTGACAACGCCGATCGTGTCTTGGGAGCGGGGGGGGTATTGAAAAATGAGTTGGTGAGGCTCGTAGTGGCCTAGACAGAGTCGAGGACCCGAAATCTTCGGTCGCTGGGGTTAAGCCTTTTTAGAGCGGGTGCAGGTGTTATGCCGCCTACAATGGCACGCCGGAACGTGTTTTACCATGCCGACAACACCGATCCTGTCTTTGGAGCGGCGGGGTATTGAAAACTGAATTGGTGAGGCTCGTAGTGGCCTAGACAGAGTCGAGGACCCGAAATCTTCGGTCGCTGGGGTTAAGCCTTTTTAGAGCGGGTGCAGGTGTCATGCCGCCTACAATGGCACGCCGTAACGTGTATTATCATGCTGACAACGCCGATCGTGTCGTTGGAGCGGCGGGGTATTGAAAAATGAGTTGGTGAGGCTCGTAGTGGCCTAGACAGAGTCGAGGACCCGAAATCTTCAGTCGCTGGGGTTAAGCCTTTTTAGAGCGGGTGCAGGTGTTACGCCGCCTACAATGACACGCCGTAACATGTATTGCCATGCTGACAACGCCGGTCGTGTCTTTGGAGCGGCGGGGTATTGAAAACTGAATTGGTGAGGCTCGTAGTGGCTTAGACAGAGTCGAGGACCCGAAATCTTCGGTCGCTGGGGGTAAGCCTTTTTAGAGCGGGTGCAGGTGTTATGCCGCCTACAATGGCACGCCGGAACGTGTATTACCATGCCGACAACACCGATCGTGTCATTGGAGCGGGGGGGGGGGTATTGAAACATGAGTTGGTGAGGCTCGTAGTGGCCTAGACAGAGTCGAGGACCCCGAAATCTTCGGTCGCTGGGGTTAAGCCTTTTTAGAGCGGGTGCAGGTGTTATGCCGCCTACAATGGCACGCCCGAACATGTATTACCATGCTGACAACGCCGATCGTGTCTTGGGAGCGGGGGGGGGGTATCGAAAAATGAGTTGGTGAGGCTCGTAGTGGCCTAGACAGAGTCGAGGACCCGAAATCTTCGGTCGCTGGGGTTAAGCCTTTTTAGAGCGGGTGCAGGTGTTATGCCGCCTACAATGGCACGCCGGAACATGTATTACCATGCTGACAACGCCGAACGTGTCTTTGGAGCGGCGGGGTATTGAAAAATGAGTTGGTGAGGCTCGTAGTGGCCTAGACAGAGTCGAGGACCCGAAATCTTCGGTCGCTGGGGTTAAGCCTTTTTAGAGCGGGTGCAGGTGTTATGCCGCCTACAATGGCACGCCCGAACATGTATTACCATGCTGACAACGCCGATCGTGTCGTTGGAGCGGCGGGGTATTGAAAAATGAGTTGGTGAGGCTCGTAGTGGCCTAGACAGAGTCGAGGACCCGAAATCTTCGGTCGCTGGGGGTAAGCCTTTTTAGAGCGGGTGCAGGTGTTATGCCGCCTACAATGGCACGCCCGAACGTGTATTACCATGCTGACAACGCCGATCGTGTCGTTGGAGCGGCGGGGTATTGAAAAATGAGTTGGTGAGGCTCGTAGTGGCCTAGACAGAGTCGAGGACCCGAAATCTTCGGTCGCTGGGGTTAAGCCTTTTTAGAGCGGGTGCAGGTGTTATGCCGCCTACCATGGCACGCCCGAACGTGTATTATCATGCTGACAACGCCGATCGTGTCTTTGGAGCGGCGGGGTATTGCAAAATGAGTTGGTGAGGCTCGTAGTGGCCTGGACAGAGTCGAGGACCCGAAAGCTTCGGTCGCTGGGGTTAAGCCTTTTTAGAGCGGGTGCAGGTGTTATGCCGCCTACAATGGCACGCCCGAACATGTATTACCATGCTGACAACGCCGAACGTGTCTTTGGAGCGGCGGGGTATTGAAAAATGAGTTGGTGAGGCTCGTAGTGGCCTAGACAGAGTCGAGGACCCGAAATCTTCAGTCGCTGGGGTTAAGCCTTTTGAGAGCGGGTGCAGGTGTTATGCCGCCTACAATGGCACGCCGTAACGTGTATTATCATGCTGACAACGCCGATCGTGTCGTTGGAGCGGCGGGGTATTGAAAAATGAGTTGGTGAGGCTCGTAGTGGCCTAGACAGAGTCGAGGACCCGAAATCTTCGGTCGCTGGGGTTAAGCCTTTTTAGAGCGGGTGCAGGTGTTATGCCGCCTACCATGGCACGCCAGAACGTGAATTACCATGCTGACAACGCCGATCGTGTCTTGGGAGCGGGGGGGGGGTATTGAAAAATGAGTTGGTGAGGCTCGTAGTGGCCTAGACAGAGTCGAGGACCCGAAATCTTCGGTCGCTGGGGTTAAGCCTTTTTAGAGCGGGTGCAGGTGTTATGCCGCCTACCATGGCACGCCGTAACGTGTATTATCATGCTGACAACGCCGATCGTGTCTTTGGAGCGGCGGGGTATTGAAAACTGAATTGGTGAGGCTCGTAGTGGCCTAGACAGAGTCGAGGAGCCGAAAGCTTCGGTCGCTGGGGTTAAGCCTTTTTAGAGCGGGTGCAGGTGTTATGCCGCCTACAATGGCACGCCCGAACATGCAATACCATGCCGACAACGCCGATCGTGTCTTTGGAGCGGCGGGGTATTGAAACATGAGTTGGTGAGGCTCGTAGTGGCCTAGACAGAGGCGAGGACCCGAAATCTTCGGTCGCTGGGGTTAAGCCTTTTTAGAGCGGGTGCAGGTGTTATGCCGCCTACAATGGCACGCCGTAACGTGTATTATCATGCTGACAACGCCGATCGTGTCGTTGGAGCGGCGGGGTATTGAAAACTGAATTGGTGAGGCTCGTAGTGGCTTAGACAGAGTCGAGGACCCGAAATCTTCAGTCGCTGGGGTTAAGCCTTTTTAGAGCGGGTGCAGGTGTTATGCCGCCTACCATGGCACGCCGGAACGTGTATTACCATGCTGACAACACCGATCGTGTCTTTGGAGCGGCGGGGTATTGAAAAATGAGTTGATGAGGCTCGTAGTGGCCTAGGCAGAGTCGAGGACCCGAAATCTTCGGTCGCTGGGGTTAAGCCTTTTTAGAGCGGGTGCAGGTGTTACGCCGCCTACAATGACACGCCGTAACATGTATTGCCATGCTGACAACGCCGATCGTGTCGTTGGAGCGGGGGGGGGTATTGAAAAATGAGTTGGTGAGGCTCGTAGTGGCTTAGACAGAGTCGAGGACCCGAAATCTTCGGTCGCTGGGGGTAAGCCTTTTTAGAGCGGGTGCAGGTGTTATGCCGCCTACAATGGCACGCCAGAACGTGAATTACCATGCTGACAACACCGATCGTGTCTTTGGAGCGGCGGGGTATTGAAAAATGAGTTGATGAGGCTCGTAGTGGCCTAGGCAGAGTCGAGGACCCGAAATCTTCGGTCGCTGGGGGTAAGCCTTTTTAGAGCGGGTGCAGGTGTTATGCCGCCTACAATGGCACGCCGTAACGTGTATTATCATGCTGACAACGCCGATCGTGTGGATGGAGGGGCGGGGTATTGAAAAATGAGTTGGTGAGGCTCGTAGTGGCCTAGACAGAGTCGAGGACCCGAAATCTTCAGTCGCTGGGGTTAAGCCTTTTTAGAGCGGGTGCAGGTGTTATGCCGCCTACAATGGCACGCCGTAACATGTATTACCGTGCTCTACCACACTCAATATAAATTATCTTTTTTTACTATTCCCCCATCTAATTATCTTCACTACTATTCTCTCCTTACTCAACTTTCCCTACCAAATCTTATAACTACCTTAAACTTCTATCTATAATAATTACTAATTAATCAATATCTATATCTATGAATCTATTCGTTATAACTACAATTTTTAATATCTTATCTAATAATCTATTCCTCTCTAATCACATACTATACTACTATTTCATCACAACAATAATTATTATTATCATAACTCACTAAATCAAAAATATCTACGTAACATTAATCTTATTATCAGACTAACTACATACTATTATAATAATTACATTTATAACATATTTTTTTATAATTTATATTATTATTATATATAATCCTATATATATTTTTCCACATATTATTCACTTACTTCAATACATTTTGAATAATACTTATTCATTATTCCACACTTATTTACAATATCTATACCTCTCATAATCTCATACCTATTCTACTATTTTATCCTAAAAATATTTATTTTTTAATCATACTCAACTAAAACACAAAATTATATCCGAAAGTAATCTTTATTATAATACTAACTTATATCTAATAATATTAATACAATTATAAATCTTTTATTCTACATTCAATTATTATTATATCTAATCATATATATATTTTCAAATCTTATTACTTATTCCACATTATTAATAATACTTATTCATTATTCCAAACCTTATTAAACAAATATACTAATAATATCTAATAATAATATAACTACTATTTATACTACAAATAATTATTATTAATAATACTACACTCAACACACCCATATTAACTCACCATTACTATTAATTCTCATCCTACCTAATAATAATAATAATCCATTATAAATCTTTTATTATAAATTACAATTATTATATTATTTATAATCATATATATATTTTTACAAATCCTTATTACTTATTCCAACTTATTAATAATACTTATTCATATTAACTTATTAAACAATATCTATACTCTCCTAATTACTAAATCTCATCTATACTAATATTTCAATCACTACCATAATTATTATTAATCATAACTCAATAACAACCCAATATTAACTACCATTACTATTAATTATCATACTACCTACTCATAATAATAATCCATTATACACATATTTATTATACATTAATTATTATTTATATAATCCTATATATATTTTCTTCCACAATATTATTCCTATTCCACATTATTATTAATACTTATCTCATTATTACCACCTTATTAACAATATCTAATCCATCTCCTAATTCTAATCCTATAATACTATTTCAATCCTACCATAATTATTATTAATCATACTACACTAACAACACCATATTCACTACCATTACCTCTTAATTATCATACTACCTAACTAATAATAATAATCACATTATCAACATCTTTATTCTACATTCAAATTATTATTATATATCTAATCACTATATATATTTTTCACAATCATTATTCCTTATTCAACACTTATTAATAATACTTATTCATTATTACACCTTATTAACAATATCTAATCCTCTCCCTAATTCTCATACTATAATACTATTTCATCCTACCCCATAATTATTATTAATCATACTCCCTCACACACCATATTCACTCCCATTACTCTTAATATCATCCTACTTACCTCATAATAATAATCCATTATCAACATCTTTTATTCTACATTCAATT
The DNA here is from genome assembly GCA_033557995.1 of Phytophthora crassamura. Taxonomy (NCBI): domain Eukaryota; phylum Oomycota; class Peronosporomycetes; order Peronosporales; family Peronosporaceae; genus Phytophthora; species Phytophthora crassamura. Next base: position 2,851,045 of record JAUCED010000016.1, read on the forward strand.
ATATTACATATAATACCTATATATATTTTCCACATATTATTCATTATCCACCTTATTAAACAATTTAACAATATTCTAATCCTTTCCTAATTCTCATCCTATACTACTATTTCATCCTAACACAATAATTCTTAATCATACTCTTTACTCCAATTAACTCTCCAATTACTCATAATTATCATCCTTCCTACACAAAATCATAATCCATATCACATCTTTTATCCCAACTTTAAACATTAAACATTAAACATTATACCCTTAACATTATACCCTTAACTTTAAACTTTAAACTTTAAACTTTAACTTTAACTTTAAATTTAAACTTTAAACTTTAAACTTTAAACTTTAAACTTTAAACTTTAAACTTAACTTTAAACTTTAAACTTTAAACTTTAAACTTTAAACTTTAAACTTTAAACTTTAA